>JALJCO010013221.1:0-2910000 GCA_023101725.1 Atherinomorus stipes
GGCGAGGGACACGCGCTCCCATTGCTTGTTCTCTCCATTAGGGGGTGTTTGGGCTGCGCTTGTGTGGTCCCTCCCCTAGTAACCTGTTTGCCATGGGTGACCCTGCCAGGGGCATAATTTAGCCCCAGACAACATAGCCCCTAGGATCCTCAGAACACGCAAACCCCTCCACCACGATAAGGTGGCAGCCCAAGGAGGGGTCTGATCTATGTGTCGGTTGGAATCTACTCAACTGTGTGTGCAGTATTTTTATTTTCTGAGCCCAGAAAGCTGCTTTTCAGCGATGTCCTGGTGTAAATCTGTCCGCACCGCAGCTAAAACTCTGCTTACCAGCAGTCCACTGACACAAACATCTTTTCTGATGTGTTTGTTGAAAAGGATTCCAGTTCAAACGTTACAATCAGCTTCATTTCTCAGTAGTGAGGTGATTGTTAAATCGTACACCTGCAGCCATGTTACCTAGACTTTCAGAATAATCCCATTGACACAAACTGATAATACCTGCATGAAATGAATCAAACAGACAGGAGAGCAGCTCAGAAGCTTCATTCTCTGATGCTTTATGTGTTTTCCTTCAGGGAGAAGCTGAGCGAGCTCCGGCGAGAGAAGCAGAAGTTGGTGGAGAAGATTATGGATCAATACAGAGTCCTCGAGCCCAGCATGCAACCTCCTACCAGCAAGGCCAAGTACTCCATGCAAATATATTTACAGCTACACATGTAAAAAACTGTACAATGAGTAACACAGCTAACCTTCATACACAGAGACAAGCCAAACATGCTCCACTTTTGGGAATCATCTTGACTTTGAAATGTTTTTTTTATGTGATAGGAGTCAGATACAGTGGAGACCAAATTAGAATTGAGCGAGTTAATGTTGAACTTAAGTTTGCCTCTCTCCAAGACAAATAATGCCAAACAAAATCATTCTGAGATGGCATACCTTCACCAAAGAATTAAAACACATCCTTGGATCCAGATCTGACTCTGGCTCAACATCAAAAGTTATTTACTTAGAAACTGGGACACATCTCACCTCTTCAGATGATAAGTTTTTAGATGATCTTGCTTCCAAAGAAATAAAATAAACTGTACTAACCGCATCATCATCTTGGCTGATTTAACTCAAACTTTTTGAATAATTAGGTAAAAACAAACCTGTTTTTCACTGCTTGAGGGGAAAAAAACTGATGCCATTACAGATCCTTTACATTTTGTTTTATGCAACTTTGTTTCTTTGATCTCTAAAAGGAAGGTGCAGGATTCATAAAAAATTCAGATAAAGTAATGTGAAATGCAGCATTTAAAAAGAGAGCAATTGCAACATTTTTTTAAAAATCTCATAATTGGTTCAACTGTAAATTATTAAGCTGCAGACATTTATGAAAAATGTGTAAATATAAGATGTTTTGTATATGTAGGTCATGGATGAAGGTGATGCTTGAGTTTGTCATATTTACAAACATGCAGGAGACAGAATAATGGAAACAACTTCTAATAAAATGAGATTATATTTGATTTTATGCAGCTATGAACTCATTAAAACATCAACTTCTTTAATGTATATTGGGATCATAAAACCAGACTTTACTGCAGGAGTGTTTAATTTGTTTTCTGTTAAATGAATGCTTTTAAAAAGAAATAAAGAAAATTAACTCAAGGTTGTAACATTAAGTTAATTTTCTAAAACTGTAATTATAAAACACCTTTAGAAAGTTTCAAGCAGAGCTGCTAAGACGTCTGTCTCCCCTCCCCAACACACTCCAGTTAAAAGTGGCTACAAGTTTTTTCCCTCATACGTGGCCCATATCTGATTTGACAATTTGAAAATCATAAATCAATTTTTTTTTTCCAAATTAGAAGCAGGTAACTTTCACATATGGCACTAAATCAGATACATGACTTTCAAAGTGACCTCAGTCTGAACAGTCATGTTTCACTTCAGCTGTTATTGAAGTGAAACATGCATCACAATGCTGCCGGAGGAGGAGTGACGCATGAACACAGTGGGCTGTGTGGGACGTCAGGGCTGCAGACTGTTCACACTGGAGTCTGATGGTGGTTGCTCTGGATCTAGATTTTAAACATCCATGCAAAGAAAATCATATCCCAGCAAAAAAAAAAAAAAAAAAGTGAATTGAGCATCAAGACCTGCAGTGTGAATGTAGTCTAAGTGAAAATCTTCGCCCAGGAAGGGGATTTACAGAAAGCTCTGTTTCGATACCCAGAGCTGTGTTTGCATGTAGAAGATAAACCGGGAAACCTGTGTTCGAGTCCCTGGCGTGGCACAAAGGTTAAACCACTATGGGCCCTTGAGCAAGGTCTCCCACCAACTGCTCCCCAGGTGCTGAGACATGGCAGCCCACTGCTCTCTCCAGTTAATCTAGAGATGGGTTAAATGCAAAACCTGAATTTCCCAAATAGGATTAATTTAGTATAACAACAACAACAAAAGAGTGTGGTTATAAAAATGCCCATGTTCTTGTGTACAGAACCTGTACTTGTGGCACTGAGCACAGTTTATGCTCAACACACAGCAGGACAGAAGTCTGATGGTGGTTGCATTTGAATTATAATGTGAAGAACCACGGATAAAAATTGGATCTCTGCATGTAGCCATAGCACTGTCGAGTCTCCTGAAGAAATATATCCAAAACACTTCACCTGGGAAGCATCCTAAACTGATTCACAAACTACTTGAGCAAGCTCCTTTTGATGCAAAGAAGCAGCGACTTAACTCTGAGCTCCTTCTGAATGACTGAGCACCTCATCCATCTCCAAGGCTGAGCCCAGACACCCTTCAGACAAAGCTCATTTTCTGATGCTCGCATGTCTTAAAGTGACAGCTGCTCTCAAAAAACACTGTTAGGCTGTAACAAGTTGGAGTTTTAAGAGCTGGTTTTACCAACTGCATATTAAAAGCGATTTTGATTAAACCTTTTTCATGCTCCAGAGACAAAAACCTTGAATGCATGCTCTAAAACTAGTGGGAAAAGAGGGTGTAGCTGATTTAAAAAGCTTAAGGAAAATGTCTCTGCCAAGGTCAGTGCAGTCTCTTACTGATCACCAGCAAATTGAAGAGATACTTTCTTTTACTTTGCTCCATCTTTCCCAAAATTCTACTTAATAGTTTTTGTGTCGCAGTGATTAAGCAAAAAGAGCACACCTCCAGCTCTGCAAGACACTGAGATTTGGCATCCAACCAGTTTTAGGAAAACCAGCTTTTGTACGGGATGTGCATCAGTGTGCAAGCAGATACTCAACCCTTTTTGTAAAAGGTCCCTGTCTCCTGTGTCCTCGCAGAAAATCTAACTGGATTGCAGACAGAATGAAGAAGCTAATCAAACCCAAAGGAGGAGGAAGAGAGGGGCGCGCCATCTTCACCGCCGCGGGCAGCGTGGAAAACCTGGCCGACAACACTGAATTTACATCAGACACACACACACCTAACCCTGGTGAGACTGCACACACAGAGCTCAGCACAATAACCCTCATTCTCATACTGATAAACACACAAACATCAGCCGACTGGTTTCCACAAAGATATGCTCACATGCTCACCCCATCAAGCGAGGCTACAGGCATGCATACTAATCATCTCATGACTACCAAGTGTGGTCGGCATTGATACCTCTCTCCTCTGCTCAGATCTCTCCCTGTAAAAAAGCTGAGACTTATTGAAGCTGGCATTCTCCGCTAACCACATGTTGAAAGAAAAAGATTTGTGAGGCTTCATTCACTTTTAATGCATTTACTGACTGTGTGTCAGACAGAAATACCCCCGCAGACATTTTCAAAGCTGTGATATAAGCCCCAACCTGCATTTGTGATAATAGTTTCTCTTTTCTCAACATAGAATTATTTCCCCCCATTAAATTTCATTTTCTGTTATCCTCTGTAAAACCCTGATTTGTTCAATTTTTGTTACATGTCAAAAAAGACTGCAGGTTTTCCTGCAGTGCATCTCAAAGAGACTCTACACAGGTAGAAGTGGGGAAATCTCTTCATGAGGGAAAGTCAGCAAAGACATTTCCCACAAACTTCACTCCTTCCTGTTTGATACGTTTTGGAGACATTTATCTCTGAAACTAAACAGGTTTATGGTTGATCTAAGTGCAACGCAGGTTGGGTTTGCATTAGTGTTATGATTTTAAGATAACCAATTAGCATTTCATTGTCTAAGGAAAATAGATTTGCCATCACATTCATGTTTTTTTTTAAATGACAAACTAATAAATATTTCTCAACATTCAAACATTTTTTTGGTGTCATGGGTATCATGACTCACATTTCAAATCCCACGCTGTACAAGATAAAAAGGAAGCAAACCCCTGCACCCTGTGAGCCCTGAATTTATAGAAACTATGTCTTACTCAGCATGAAGCCTGAATAAAAAGGTGCTGTTGTTTCATTTTCTGAGTTTCATGTCTAAAATGTGGCAACATCAGCAGTGTTACTGCTGCTAATGTGGAGGAGTTCTCCATAGCATTGTAAGTCTTTTTAAGCTTAATGCAGACACGTTTGTCACAACTAACCTTTTTTGTAGACGTGTTTTCTGATAATGAACACATGCACATCTAGTACAGCCGCATCAGTGTGGTTCAGGCTTGTTTTTACTGCAGATAGGGATCTTGTTGACTGTAGCTGAGGGGTAAGAATGGTAGTCTGACATTGGAAGGTTGGTTGCCCCATACCCGGACTCCCCAGACCTTATGTTTAAGTGTCCTTGGTCAAGACACAAAAGCCTATGCTGTCCTTTATATGGACATCGGTGTGTGACAGAGAAAATGTACTGTACATCAGATATTACTGAAAGGAGTAACACTGCACCCCCATACCCAATCCATTATGCAGCATTACAGAATGGCTGTGAATGATGAAGCACACCAGACGTGAGGAAGATTTTTCCAGCGGGTCATAAAGACTTAAAGTAATTCAAAGGCACATACGTTACTCAGCTGAACTAAAACATACGAGCAGCATGTTTGCTGCTGCTTTCATAGAATCTTGCAAAAGACACTGTCAGTGAAGGGTTTGATGTGTCTCTCAAGCTTCGACTAAATGTTGTTCTTGATTGTTTCATAGCTGACTGTTTTTTTTGTTTTTTTAAATCTGTTTCAGGACCCTTTCCTTTTTTCCCTGTGATGTCAAAACTGTAACATAGTCGGGGTGTTTGGTGGCAAAATGCCTCTTGATGCTGTTCCCTTTTAACACAGCGATATTCTCTCACCATATGAAACATGCTGCCTTTAAACTGTCACTTAACAGGTTCATGACATCTTTTTATGTTTTCTGTTACATGAGAGTTGTTATCTCACCTTAACCATCACCCAAAGCTTTAAAAAGTAACAAGCTAGAACTTTGGTTTTTCCACAGAAGGAGTTCACTTTATCCAGTAGTCTTGCTCATGAATTATTTTCAGAAGTCTGGCCATTATAAATTCATACTGTAGTTGCCAGATTTCCTTGTTTGATCAAATTCTTCAGTCGGTGCACCTCCATTAGAGCATGCATGTCATTTACTGTGACCATCTTAAAAGCAGAGGTTTTTCCTGCTACAAGAAATGACTCCCGATGATTGCAGGGTGAGATGGTATGGTTATTAGCATGTGCAGTGAGGAGCAGATTAAATAAGAAGCTGATACAAGCCATGAGAAGATGCCAACCAGGATGAACGAGCCGCTGCTAGCATCGACCTGGACAAGGAGGAGTGAGTGAGTGGCAGACAGTAAATGGGGAGTGGCTCAAACCAGCCTCTCACATCATGCTGAGTGGTGATTTGACCAGCGTCAAAGCAGCTAAAAGAGCTAACAGCTGCTACAGCATCAGAAAACTAGACAAGCAACCACAGTGTGCATTTACAATATTACTGTCATTGCATTTTGCGACCATAAAAACAGAATACAGACAAAAAAATATAGTGTATATGGTGAGTAACTGAAAGAGCGACATCCTTAATGCTGCATATGCAGGTTATGAAATTATCTGCCAAACAGACTTCATGCTGGAATGTCTGTTTTGTTGGATTTGAGGTGATATCATGATTAAGAAAGGTACATTTTTTTACAAACTACAGAAACTTCCAGACCGCAGATACGTTAACAAACATCTCCAGTCTGTAAGTTAGAGGTGTTCACAGCTTTCTCCAGTCCCCTTGACACACGCCCAGGATATCAACCAATCAGAACTCCTCTGATTACCAACCATATGCTTCTCCCTAGAGAAAATCCTCCCCCAGTCTAAAATAACTGGAAATCAGTCCAGACTTTTTTAAGTGTTATGATGGTTGCTAAGGAAAGCCGTATGTAACCAGGATTAAGAATTGAATGAAGTATTTAATTAGACACATTTATCCTATGTCTATGTTCTGTTATCTCAGCTTGAGGTCTATTTTCGTGTAATCTAAATTTACTCAGTGCTCTCTGCTGGAATCCAGCAAAATGTCATTGCATACTGTTTTCCCAGTCTCATTGTGGTTTTTTGTCTCTCCTGTTGTTTTTTCTGTAAATAAATCAGGCTGATTTCTTCCATCTGTGGACGTATTTGAGAAAAACAGGAAATGCAAAATCTAGATTTTCAATGATACCTCGGTTCACTTCTCATATTCCACTGACTCTGTATAAACATGCGTCTAAGAAGTAATTTCTCAACCAAAAATTCATTTAAAACTTTTTCAGACCCCCGCAGTGCTCCAGTCTCTCCTTCCCCCCTGAGAAAAGCTCCGTCTCACACCGAGCAGGACATTTCTTTACCCGGGACTCCAGCCATGCGATCTGGCTCCGGGGGCCGTCGCAAGCTGGGCTCCCGACACGGATGGGGGCTCGGTTTGGCCAGAGGAGGCTCTGGAGTGTCCCAATCTTTTAGTCCCGGCGACCAGAGGACACATCCCCGCCAGCGTCTCCGCTCCAGCCAGAACACCACGGCTGTCGTCTGGGAAGGTGCAGGGAGTGAGACGAATGCACCTCAGGATGCTGATGCGTCTCCGGCCAGTCAGGATGGCGTTGAGGAGGATGAAAGGAGAGGTGAGGGGTAGGAAGCGGAATGAGAAAATACATAACAAGGAAAAAATTTATGTGAAAAGACAAAATGAATGTCCCCTCTACTAGAACATTTTTAAATAGCTTTTATATGAGAGAATGATAAATCAAATGTAAAGCTGAGCCAAATTTGGACTGTGAAGTAACACTGTGGTCACCTGCAAGATGAAAAAGAAAATAAGATAAAACAATCGTGTATTCTATTTTTTTTATTTTGATAAAACATCCATGAATCTATTAGACTGTAATTTTTTTCTGTCTTCCAGACACTCAACACTCCAGTGATGACACGACGACGATGCAAAGCACAACCATAGACTCGTCTCAGCTGCACTGAAAATAACCCCCACCAAACTGCTTTGATGCATACTGTATGTGTATTTCTGAATATTTTAAATATCCTTGTAGTATTTTGGAATGTTTTAAATAAATTCTTCAGTAAGATGAAGTTGTGAAGAAATTACTCACTTCCATAACTGATAATTAGCAAATTTCACCACATCCTCTATCAGTCGATTCATAAAGAGCTGGGAAACCGTCTTAACCGAGCCAATGCCCTGAGAAAACATGAGGAGATGTCATAAGTTTTAATGAGATAAAACTTTATGTGTTACAGCTGGAATAAAGAAAATGATCATGAAAACTATATGGATTTCAAATACATAGAACAGAAATCCCTTAACTAACATTACAACATATACTTAGAATAAACTCAGGGCAGTTTAGGCGTTCAGCGTTCATAATGCATCCTGTCTCTTTCCAGCCAGTAAAAGTTAGTCTGATGTTGATTCTTGACTCATCTCTGTCTCAGTCAGTTTCTCTCTTTCTTTTCCTAGCATCCTAATGTCCACTTATGTTTCTCTGCTGAGAATGCCATGGTGCTTGTCTAAAATGGTCAGTGTTGATACCCAGTTGGTGGCATTTGATGTTGTACCATAAAGCAAAATGCAGCTGCTGCTTGATGCATGAAAAAAAAGCTGTGAGGTGCAGTTTCTCAGCCTCAGGACACTGCAGAGCATTGACAGCTCCAGAAATGTGCTTAACAAACATCAGCCTGTCTTCAAAATGAGCACAAAGTGTTATATTGTAAGGTCAGAAATTGATGTAGTGTGCATGTATCCTGTCTACATATATATGTACTGTATATGTATGTGGCAGATACACAACAAGGGCCCAGGCAAGATTTGATCCCCAGACTTCCAGGTGAGAGTCATGCACGCTAATCAGTCAGCCAAAAGAATATGTATGGCCAAGTAGCCAGGGCACATGATCAATCAAGAGCATAGTGACAGGACCCCACACTGTCACACAAGTGTGTTTACAAATAGAATGTGTGCCACATGGTGTGTGACTATTAATGAGTAAAACTGCCTGTGGTGAGATTTAGTCAAGAGTTTCATGTGACAAGCAAACCTTAATTAAGACCAAAGTCACGTTACACTTAACATGTTTAGCCAACGCTTCTATTCACAATGACTTACATCGGTCTTACTCTCTCAATACTGACAACATTAAGGGCAATGTGGGGTTTAACAAGTTCTCCAAGAACACTTCAACACACAGAAAGAGAAAGGAGGGATCATTCCACTAGTCTTCCAGCTCCAGTTGTCTCATTATTTGCAGCCAACAGCTGCTTTCTTTATAGGTAGCTTCATATGTTAAGCTGACTCTAGTCAAAATTGTTGCAACAACCATTAAAATCCGTATCTGAATGGGGCAATTCTGAAAAATACTAAGTGTTCCTGCCTTTCTGCTTTTTTTTCTTTTTAATCCTTCTTTGAATTAAATGTTCGAATGACAAGCATAGGAGTTAGACTTTGTAGGTTTATAATAGCAAGCTGGAGAAACAACAGATGAGTGGATGTATGACTAAAGGCTCGTGGAAGTCAGCGGATGCTCTCATGGATAAGTTATTTCATTTAAGACCGCAATTTAAGCCGCAGTCTTCAAAGCAGCTTGCAATACATGATAAACTAACTCCTTCTCTAAAACCTTTTGATCTGATAAATGATTAATTCCCAGTACCTTTTAGATGTTTTATCTCTTTTGTGTTATATCTTAAAGTGAATTGAATCTCATTGAGCTTTGCCATTATTAGACATTCATTTAAACCAGGGGACTGACTTTCTTTACACTGCACTGATAGGAATTAAAAATAACTTAAGAGGTGCATCAAATGCAGCAGAACTCTTGCATAAGAATCTTGCCACTGTTTTTTTGTTTGTTTGCATGCGGTATGAAGGAATGTGACTTTTTCTTTGCCCTGAAAGTAATTGTAGTTTAACCATGGACTATAAGTAATGACCTTAATTCATTATTCATTAAAAAAAAAAAAAAAAAAGAAGAATTACAATTAAATTGAGCAACCATTTTGAATCATCTAACATTTTGCTGTTTTTCTTTTTTGAGCTAGTAGTGATCATTTATGGAAAAAATGGAGGTATAGTTGATTCTTGAAAGCTGATTGAATGTGCCTCAATCTAAGAACGTGTGTCTTATTATGGTATTATTCTTAGAACTAATAAAACAATGATCAATGGTGAATTTAGCTAATGTAAGAAAAAAAAACTGAATTTCACATCACACCACATCTTTCAGGGGTCTAGGAATGTTTTGAGCCAGCAGCTGGCGGTTGGTGGCTGTTAGTAGTGGCTTTCTCATTGGCTTCATATTTCACTCCTGGTGGCTCAGTCTGGTTAAGTCTAAGATTTGTCCAAGTCCTCAACTTTATATAGAGTAAAAATGTCAGGGCCACTCACATTACAGCTGCAATGATGGATTTAGATTGCTCTTATGGGAAAAATAAATTAATAAATAGCCCGAAAGCCTTTCTGTTCACAAATACACACAAACTAAATGGTAGATGACACATTGTACAGAGTTACACCAGTGGACCAAAGAGCAGCTCAGGCAAGACATTAAGACTCTGCTGCATTTGAGGTAAGTTTGAACTAAAACACCCCATGACATCCATCTGACTTGAGAATCAGGGTAAATTCACCAGTTCAACCTCAAAGTTAAAGATGTCTGCCATGTACATCAACAGTGCACACAGTGCTGTGTTATTCATTAATTCATCAACATCATTCACTGATTGATTCAATTAGCATTCATGAAACCCTTAAACATACTTTGTCAGATTTGAGGCTTCAAGCCCACTTTTTAAATCCCCAGTTAATAGTTAAACAGCAGCTCTGCAGAGTGTGTGGAGCCTTTTAATTACAGATGCATGGAGAAGACTCAGGAATAACAGAGCAGATTTCATATGGTACATCATATATAACACATATGGATCTTAGCCGTGGAGAAAAGTGGAGCAGAGCTGGAAGAACTAAAAGCCCTCATATGCAAATTTCATTTGAGCATTACACTTCAGTGCTTGAAGAGCTTCATCCAGTCTTCTATAAACCTTTACAGGATTAACTGGAAATGTTTGTGCTGTGTCTTCTGATCGTTTTCTCAGAGTATATATACATATATATATAAAATTCCAGTTGCTAATAAAATGTTAAATATTGGTGATGAAACATGGTGAACCCAAAGGATAAAGTCCCCCAACACGAAGATGATCCAAGTTAAGATAAATGAATAAATGGAGGGCGGGCAGAAACAAAAAAAACCAATAACATTTAGGCTTCTGCAGTCTAGTTTGACTCAGATGGTCTGAACGCATGAGGGAAACAATGATAAACGACTTTTGAAAACCCAGATCTGATCTGTGTACAGCCGGATAACAAGGAAAAACCCCTCCATCTGGCTCTGAATGGCTGACAATTCCATTTCATTTCAGGGTTTCTCTATTGCCATCGATCTAATTGGAAATGATCTGCACTAGCGCTTTAATGAGAGTCCTCTTTATCTCCTTTCACTGTTGCACCAAATGGTGTCAGTGTAGAGCCAGCCAGGCCTCTGTCAACAGACAGACAGACGGACAGATGAAGAGGGAGGAATTAGCATGCAGCTTTCCAAATGAGCAGACCTGAGAGTTCATCATGAAGCTAAAAGTGCCCTCTTACAAAACAAGCAGCCTCTGCCTCCTAGATTAGGATGAGGATAGTCAGCATATCCTTTTTTTCTCATCTTTTTTCTTTGAGTGCATTTGAGTGCAGAGGGATAAAAGCCGGCCGAAGCTCTGTCTCCCCAGCCAGCCCTCCCTAAACACACATCCTGAATAAGGATTTGCAAATGACAAATGGATCACTAATACAATTCATGAATTATGTAGTTGTCATGGTGACATTAATCAAAAAACAGGCTCCATCTCTCGGCTCCGAAAATTGTGTTTGTGGAATTGAGATGCATGACGGGAGCTGCACACCGCGCAGCCTGAGTGAATGCAGGGCAAAGCGAAAGCAAGATATTGGTTCTGCCAGTCACTCAGAGGCTTATTATGAGTGCAATGCAACAATCACACGCCCTCAGGCACACAGACAGACAGCGCCTACAGACAAAACGAGAGGTGTGAAGCTATAAATTCTCACCAGTGAAGCTTTGTTCAAGTGTATGCTGGTTATTTTTCTCAATTTATACACCACTGTGTGCTATCACGAAAGGGGGTACTCAGACACAAGGATAAGAAAATAAATAAACAAATAAATAGAAATCTTACTTATTTGTCACTTCACACCAGTTTATTCAACATCATCTGTAGCTGAATAGAATAATCATTTTGAGGGAAAGCTTGATCTAAGCAGTAGTAACACAAAGTCCACCATGAGAAAAAACCTTGGAGAACCATCCCTTTGAGGGAAGTCTTCGCCCCAAAATGAGTGATTAAGTGCTACCTCCAGCTCTGATTCCTAAAGCGATGAATGATGGATGGATGCCTTGGCTGACATCATCGCTGGATCTCAAGAGTCTTCTCAGCTTTTTAATAATTGAGCACCTGAGGGGCATAAAACTATCAGAGAAAATCACTTTTTCAAACCTCTTTCTCTGTTTATGGCCTTCCTCCACCAGTAAAGACCTTTCTCCCTCTCAACAGTTTTTCTATTCCCTTTTTCTTGGTGAAGGCTTCACACTGTTTTCTCTGACTAAGTTGACTCACTGCTCCTCTGTGGCTTGCATATATCTTCCTTCCTCACCTTCCTCTTCCCTTTTACCTCAAGTCCTGGCCTGAGCTATCAAATTTTTAACACTATGTCTTGCTAAAGAGTCTCCAGTGACCAAAAGCCTCGCTTAAACCATTTAGTCTACTGACTGAACAGGGTAGGCATCCTAAATACTTAAAGGCGCATTATCTTTTGTTTGTGAGCCTCTGAGATGAATCTTCGAAACTGAATCCAAGTCAGGCTATTACGATCTTTCTTGGCTTATGTTGGTGGTCTGGCTGATTTAGAGACAGCACACACCACTAAAACGTCGCTCCGGGTTAATACAAAGTTATAACTCCTGGATTGTTGTTGTTAGGCACTTTCTCCCGGCTGAAGCTCCCGATTGGACACGCAATGCAAGACAGCAGCAAGGTGATATTGGATCGAGAGGTGGTGGTGTAACTCAATTAATATTTTGCTCTTGGCAACAGAAATCAGGAGGGGGATCATTGAGAGGGAATACAATGCAGCTCAGTGGAGAAATAACAAGTAAGAGGAGTGCATGCACACACACTGGGAGGCTGACCCCGTAACCTCGCCTCCTCACAAAACTGTCAGAATCTCTGTGCTTTCACCGGGCTTTTACTCAATGAGGTTAACTCAAAGGTGAGTCTGTTCATCTATAACTTCCCCTCCGTCTGCCTCCATCCATCTCTCCATGTCTTCCTCTTTACCTCTTGCTCCCCTTTGCCTTTATTTTATCCTCCTCCTCCATTCTATCCACTTCATTCAGGATCCTTTCTCCTCTCCTAACAGTTTGTCCCTGCCACTCCTCCTCCTCCTCCTCTTCCTTTCTCCCCATGCACTCCCTTTCTCTCCCCTAGTGTATTAAGGGGCTTTGACGCTCTCAGTAAAAGCTGATTTATTCTCTGGATGGTATCGATCGGTTTCTGCATTAAAGATTATAATTCATTACCCCGGCCCCTTTTAATACATTAAACACTCAAAATAAAAATAAAACACACCCACCGACTAACACACACATACACACACCAGACTTTTGGTGTCCCGGGGGTGCGGGAAAACACTTCTGTCGAGACATCCCTTCTGTTGTCCTTTGGGTCCCAGAGCTCCACCTGGCTGTGAGTGGGCAAGCGTTACTCATGTTGTGGGGAACTAATACAGTCACATAAGCGATTCCTCTTCATCTGAATGAGGACATTTTCTTAAACGAAGGTCTGCTTCATGGTTTGTGTAAGGACTGGTCTAAATGAGTGGTGATAGTTGTGGTTAGCCACCAGCAAATTAAGTCAACACCAAGGAAATGTGACTGTGTGTGCGTTTGTGTCACAGACTCAGAGGCACTCAAGGGGAAGACTCTCCTCCCATCAAACACACAATATGCACTTTTGCAGTCTGATACATAAAACAAGTATCCACATTGTTGTAAACATCACATAATCTCTGATGAACCAGATCTTATGGAGCTGCAAATACTTCATCTTTTGGCAGGAAATTAATCCACATCATCTATGCTGGGAGGTCATTTGTTGTCTCTCTGGTTCCAATTTGTGTAATGTGAAGATTTGCTTTGTTTTTGTGAGTCAGAGTTTTACTGACATCTAAAAAAGGCAACATGCAGTAAACTCTCAATCTACCACATGAACCGACTCCAAGTGATTGCAGACGGTTCATGGTAATTAGCTGATTAATAACAAATCCAAGTTATTTAGAAGATCTTGTGACTATTACTCACAAGCTACCAGCTGGCCCACATAAATAATTCAGCAAAATATTGAGCATATTGGCATGAGATTTGGTGCAGACATTTGTGTGATCAAGAAATACCATAGACTGTTTGCTTATTGTGCCATACAGTAGCATCTCCAGCTGACATGCATCCCAGAGAACAACTTCATAGTTGACTCTTATTGGATGGAGCAGTTGAGACATGATCTGATGTCCTCAATAACTGTTCAAGTCTCCCAGTCTCAATCTTTGCATTTTTCATCATTTTACAAACAGATTATATGATGAATGATACATATAAGACAACTTAAAAACTATAAGAGCTTGCCTATACAATGGTCAAATTAATTAACTTTGCTTTGAATGCATGAATATGCAACAAAATGCTATATAACAGAGCTATAGATTTTGATCTCACTGGTCTATTCAAAAAACTTATAGAAGAATAAAACTGTCAAGTCAGAAAGTAAATGCTGCAGCAGAGTTGAGAGAATGAGTTTAGCTCACAGGCTGAGAAAAGGAGCTCTACGGTACTCATGGTCCACTATAGCTCATGGTCAACTGTATGTGTGATGTCAATAAAGTGTCATGTTTCAACAAAACAAATGCTACTGTAAGAAGATTTCAGAAATTAACAAAGTAAACACGGTGGTTCGAGTTCAGGTTTGAGTCCTCAACATGGCACTAAGGTGAACCACTATGGGTCCTTGAGCAAAGTCCTTAACCCCCATCAACTGCTCCTTAGCACTGTAACTGGCAGCCCACTGCTCTCTGGTTAGTCTGGAGATGAGCTAATGGCAGAGCAGAAGTTCTTAATCAGGATTAAAAATGTAAAAAAATATTATTATTATTATTACAAACATGCTAAAACAGAGACATCCACCACAAAATAATATAGATTCCTTCCAGACAGGTGAAGTAAAGGGTTTGTGTACCGCTTATGTACACTCCCCTGTTTGTCAATAATCTGGCCTCTGTGGGATAGTAAGGATTTAAGAAGCACCATGTGTCCCTTATTGATTTTAGCCCAAATGGCCACACCAATTCCCTGCACAAAACAAGATTGCCCTTCCCCACTGTCTTGACTGATTGATTTTGTATCTTGGCTGTAAGGACTTGAGGAGCAATCCCTCTGATTTTGCCTCCTTGCACTGTCAATCTGATGGACAATTTCCCTCTCCATCCTTACCTCTCACTGTCTCTCTGCTTTCTCCTTCCATTAAAGGACTCTTCTACCTCTAAGTTTCAACATCTCTCCGTCCACTCCCGCCAGCCCCTCTCTCTCCCTCCACCCCCAGCCTCCATGCCCCCATCTCCCCCCTCTGCCTCTCTTTCCCTCTGACAGGCTTTCAGACAGTAAATCAGAGACATTGATCCAGCACAGCGCCCAAGTGTCCTGGATTCTGCTAAAGAGCCATTTTCATTTCACAAGCAGTTTACAGGCCTCGCTACCCCCCCACCCGTAAACATCGTTCTCCTCCCTCTTCTCTCGCTCCCTCCATCATGGCCTCATCCATACCCATCACCCATCCCACCTTACTGTGGGATCCTCATCGTCTCTGAGTGCCGGCCGCTGCTCCCCACTCTCAATTTTCTTAGAGGAGAAAAGCCTTCAAAGTCTTGAAATGTTTCACTGATACAAACTGAATCCAAAAAACACATTTGTATACCACACCACAACTCAGGATCCAGAGCCTGGCAGTTACTGTGACCAGCTGTCAAGAGGTCTGACTTCAGCTGTATGCGCAGTGTTTGAATCTTCTGTAATCAGTCTGATCTCAGTGCAGTGAGAAACTTTGAGGACTTCAACATGAACCCTGTATGTTTGTGAAAGGCAGTTTTTCAATCAAAGTTTTATAGCTTGGAAACACTGGGAAAAAAGATCCGCCTAGAGTTGCTTTTGAGATCCAAGATGTGTTCACATCCTGCAATCCAAATATCATATACAGTACTTAAAGGATAAGTTTCTTTTTTTTCAACCTGGACCTTATTTCTAGGAGTATATACGTGTATTTACTCACCGGTAAAGTTTCTCCATCACTTTGAGTCCTTCGGAAGATAGTACAGTACGCTGAGTCGCGCTTCTGTGTTCCTTCAGTAAAATGGGAGATACGGGGCAGCCACTATATAAAACATAATCTGCAGCAAAAATCCTTGATTTTCGCCAATACTTTAAGTAGAATGAATGAACGAACGAGGACCATTGTCCCGTGAGTTCAGATTTAGCCTTCCGTTAGTTATCAGGGTGTTTTACACACTTTTTTTGGGCAGCGCGTTCACAATGTGCGCTTCCGTAGTGCAGCTGAGAGGATCAGCTCTATACCCAGACAACAACAATAACACTATTTGTGAAACTCTGAACTCACAGGACAATAGTACTCATTCGTTCATTCTACTTAAAGCATTGATGAAATGAAGGAGTTTTGCTGCAGATAATGTCCTATAAAGTGGCTGCCCAGTATCTCCCATTTTACCGGAAGAACACCAAGGGCGACTCAGCGTACTATCTTCCAAAGGACTCAAAGTGATGCAGAAACTTTACCGGTGAGTAAATGCACGTATATACTCCTAGAAATAAGGTTCAGGTTGAAAAAAAAGAAGCTTATCCTTTAAGTATTGACTTATTGAATCTGGAAGAATAGCTGTACAGAATTCTCTCATTTTAATTTAGTTACCAGCTTATACAGTTATTTTTATTAGGAGTTAAGTTCTGCAATCAAATATCTGTTATTTACTCATCAAACTGCAAGTACAGGCTTGTGTGTTCTTTTCTCCATGGATTACTCATAAATGCAGTTTGAGCTTCAGCTAAGACAAATATAAACAGACCAACACAATCTGACTAAACTGAAAACTCACAAGCAGTTGTGTTTCTTTCCAACTGAGTTAACATTCAATCTAAGTTAAAGATGCTCTGAATCGTTGAACTCAGTCTCACACATAACCTCCTTCAACTGCAAAGACCCTCTTCAAATGTGCTGGCTTTGAGACTGGCATAATAATGAGGAGGAATTTTGGACCATTTCTCCACAAAACTGTTTCAGTACATTAATATTTCTGAGATGTGTTGACTGAACAAACTTCTTTAGTACTTGAACAAACAAAGCAATTCTCTTCTAAGCTTCAGGGTAATGAGCTGTAGCACTGACTTTCCTCTGTTTAAATTCTTCATAAAACTTTTAAATTTATTGTTGCTTTATTGTCTGCAAAGTGTCCAAAAACAGCCAAAGCATGATGCTTTCACCACCATGTTTTGCAGTAGGGTAGAGGTTTAGGCAGCAAGTCCTCCAAATGAATCCGTCATATCTGCCATTTGTCCTTGAATATCCTTGAATATAACTCTTAATTCCGTCCATTTAAAATAAAAAGCTCTGACTAACTGGGAAAAAAATACACTTCATATCAACAAATGACATCAGTTTGTTTAACAAACTACAGTCTGTGTGGCATAAACAGCTTTTCCCAGGTTGGTTCTCCTGTGCTCCACCCCACAGATATCCAGCATGTACTGTACAGAAAGGCGTCCTGTTTTGTTCCTGAACCACCGATTACATTTAAACTGTACAGTAAAAATAGACTGAAGTGTGGGTTGTATTGTAAAGATTTCCTCCATGTTCACACTGAATGTGCTGTGTGCAAGCTCTTTCAAAATGAAGATAACTGTTGACTCTTGGACCTCGTTATGTTATTTCAGGTCCACTGTCTTTAAAAAAGAGACAGCATGGTGGAAGATGAGTCACTTGTCAAGTACAATGTGAGAACTGAAACATTACAGGTGGAGAATTTCGACGGAAATTCCCACTAACACGGTCAATAATAAACTTCAATGTCTGCATTCTGACAATATATTTTTAAAGAGGCATATTAGGATACGCTAAATACCAAAAATAACGTTTCAATTCAACTTTAGGGTTTCCACCCATGTTTCTCTCCGTTGCCTTGAACAGGCTGTGTGCTGCAAAATGCGCTGCAATTCGGTGTCCGAATTTCCCCCGCTGCTCTGGGGACGTGACGTCAAATGACCTACATCCACAGTTTTGATGCAGGAAAAAGACGGTCGCGTTAAATTCAAACACTGTAAGCGATAGTTATGGATTCTTCTGCCGTCAGCAAACGATCCAGATCAACTGAAAGACACTAAAAAGTTTAACTACGGAGAAAAAGGTGAGTAAACAACATTATAGCTTCAGTTTGTGCACGCTCCCGTGACGGCTTGGCTCGTGGCTGCAGTTACCTGAAGCGCCAGTTGCGAGTTTCGTTTCTTAATCTTGCCCCAAGTCCCTTTAAAAGCTCATAAAAGTCCATTTTTCATGATAGGGCTCCTTTAAAGCAAAACTCAGTAACTTCAGCTCGGGGCTCCCACTAATGGTCTCCTTTCACTATGGTAAAGTTCGTACCCCCTCAACACCCCCACAGCACAGACGGCTTTTCTATTGTACCTGTCCTTTCTCTATTTTGATCCCTGAATATATTTCTAAGCTTTTACTAGCTTGTTGATGCTACTTTGCTACGTTGGTAGCAGCAGCTTGTCTATCTCTGCTCAAAGCAGAGTCCTGTGTCTCCTGTTTTACCTGTGTTTTGCGGGTAAATATGAAGTAGATTATATTTTTATCTGGTGTTGGCAGGTCGCAGGTAAGAAAACAAACTTTTATTTCCTTTTTGTGGACATGACAGGTGATTATTGAGCCAATTTGGCCGTGAGGCTTGGTGCTGCGTCACCTGCTGCATAGGCAGAGCAAGCTACGTGGATTGGTTCTTCACTCTGGTCCAGCAAAGAGTTGGTTCTGAGAGCCAGGAGCTGGTGTTTAGATGGTGGGAAGCTAAAGAACTGGTTTTCAGTCTGGTTCTGGTGCAAACCAGCGCTGGAAGCAGCTCGGTGGATAGGGGACCTGAGTGCCGTACAGCGGTTTCTGTTGTCACAAGATCTGCTCAAGCAGACCCGACACAGATGCAAGTGACTTTCAGGCCAGAGACACCGGGGGGAGGCTAGGAAACAATCGCTCCGTAAACACTTTGTTTAGCCCCACAACGATTCTGAAAAGGATTTATTGAGGTAAAAAAGTTACTTAGGTTTGCTTTCATGGCAACAATACCATTCTCCTTTGCAGCCATTGGATTAGAGACTTTTTAATGATGTTTTCATTTTATCAGCAGAGATCAAATCATGACATCATCATACATACATTATTAACATCATGGTGGTATTTCATTCTTTTAATGTCACAATTATTGGCAGTTCTGGCACATAGTGACACCACGTGGTGACAGAGATTTAACTAAAAGCTCCAGATCAGAATCTGAAACAAAACAAAAAATACAAACAGAATTTTACAAACAAAACAACATCACTCATAAAACTGGATTGAGTATACTGCAAATGTATTATTCTAAATAGTTTAATTTCGGAAAAGGATTGGGCTCAACATCCCAGGTTCTTCTTCTTCTTTTTCAAATATAGATGAATTTTTTTCCTATATAAATAAACTCTGGTTATCTGTTCATTTCGAAATAATGTTTGAAAAGCTCAGCAGCCTCACAGCAGTGACTGCCATTGCTAATTGGCATTAACTCTGATATCACCCACCTGCAGCAGTGTTTGTGACTGTGATTAAGTGTGATGAATTAATTATGCTGAAAATGCCCCTAAACCAGCATTTATGTTGGTGGTGGTGTATACTTACCTTGTAGGACCCAGCTGGAATGATACCTCTTTTTATGAAGTCAGTTTAAAGCTTAGCTTTTAAAAGGCAGGATTAGCTGAACCTTAACAGCTGGAGTTGTAACCCCCCCCCCCCCCCCACCCTACTAGCAGCTGTATATTCAGAGGCTTGTATAATACAGGCAAGGTGTGGGCACTGACACTGAAAGCAAAGAATTTCTACCCAAAACTGAAAATAGGATAAAAAATAAATAAATAAATAGGAGATTATTGTGTTGATGCATGTGTAAGACAGTGTAAAATATCACATGTCAGAAGCACATGTTGCTGCATAACCTCCAGTTATTACAGTTATTACTCTGTGATGTTAATGTAAGTTTTGTTTAGTGTGACGAAAAGAGTTAAACTGGAGTCTGACCACTTTCTTTCTTTTTCTTCCTTCCTTTCTTTCTTTCTTTCTTTCTATGGGAGGGAGCTTCAGTCTACTAGCCAGTGTTAGCCTGTTGTTAAAGCTAGCATAAACTTTCTCAGTTTATTCAAGAATCAAACCTTA
This sequence comes from Atherinomorus stipes, assembly GCA_023101725.1. NCBI lineage: Eukaryota > Metazoa > Chordata > Actinopteri > Atheriniformes > Atherinidae > Atherinomorus > Atherinomorus stipes. Next base: position 20,030 of record JALJCO010013221.1, read on the forward strand.
AACTACTTGCAGATTTACAGTATAACCTCACTACCTTAGGAGACATTGTGCCTCTGGCTCAGACTGAGTGCAGCGCAGGTTAAACTAAAATACAATGCAGGCTAAGCCCTAGCCTCGTGAGACCATCCTGATCTCGCGAGCTTTAGGTTTTCAGTCTGGTGACTTTCTGTTGAAGAGAATTTGGAGCAGTTCACCAAACGAACGTCCAATCAGCGTTGGCTTTGAGGCGGGTGTGATGCAACGAGAAGCGACAGTTCAGTCTAAACAACATGGCGGCTTCAGCGGATGAAACTACCGTCACCGTGGCTATCGCTCAAGTTTTATTGGAATTACAGAGTATTTCTTCACTGAAAGGAGAGCAAAAAACTGCTCTGGAGGCTTTTCTAATAGGAAAAGATGTTTTTGCTCGTGTTTTTGTCATCGCTTTGTTAGTAGGTCATATGCTACGTTGATCTGATTGGTTAATTTGTCCCGTCTATCACCAACATAGGTGGTGATAGACAGATGCCTCATCCAATCAGCTAACCAGTATTTCCACCCCTCTCCAAAACTACTCTAATGGATGAAGTCAGGTTAAAGCGGCCCACGAATGTGCACAACACTGGCGTCACTTTCACCTGTCGCCAGAGGGGGCACACTCTTGGAAAATGCTGGAACTTGTGCTACACTCCTTTAAGTAAAAATACAGTTTTGTTTAAAATTACAAAAACCTGTTTAAACAGTAAACATAATATTATTTTAAATCATACTGTATGCAGTCTTGTAGTCACAGCATTTTAATGTTGCAGTCGTAGACAATGATGGTGGTCCTATTTGCTGTAAAATCAGCCATGGGATAAATTAGTTTCATTATGACTGAGTCATATCAATGACTGACTCAAAGGGCTCTTAAATTGTATTACACATTGTAGAAGATGCTGTCAGCTGCTGAGACAGTGTGGAAAATATCCTGACTTATAGCAGTGACCAGCCTTCCTGTACGATGATGGTGGGACAGGGAGAGTAATAATCTCTGTGAGGAAGCATGAGGCCTGTAAGAGATCCATGCTTGCTGGCTGGTCATCTGGTCACTTTCCTCTCCAACAGTCATTTGCCAAGACCCACAGCCATTGCTGAGTTTACAGTTTCATTCATCCGCTACCTATGTTCAAGCATGAATGAAAAGAAGGTGGAATTGTGAAGCAGTGGTGAGACGTGAATGTTAGAGGATATCTGAAAAAAATCAGGACCAGACTTTCATTGCAGTGTCCCATTTGTACGTGTGCTTAACAGCAGGAGATTCTCCATGTAAGAAGCATTTTCACTGTTGGAAATACTCAAGCCTAATTAAAGGTCGCACACCATGCGATGCCATGCTGCAAGCAGTATGCTGTGGACATTTGCTGTGTTTGTTTACTCCATGTTATAGTAGCCTAATGGATGAAGCTACATAACAAACGCTAATGCTTGTTTTTGATTTATATCAATAGCAGGTGTGGACACATTAAAAGCACTGCTGAATAGAGGGGAAGTAAAACACAGGTCAGTAGTATGGAACATGAAGCAAAAAAAATAAGTATACTGACGTCAACTGTATTAACTGTTTCATTCACACAAGTACCACAACAGGTGTAAAGTATAACAGCTCCATTTCTTTCCTTTCTTGTGGAACTGCTGGCAGACAACATACTATTCCCTGTCCCATCTTATTGGGCAGAGTAGCATTTTGTAAGGCAGGGGAATCCAAGTCCAAGTCCAGTCCTCAAGAGCTACTGTCCTGCAACTTTAAGATCACGGCTACTCAGCTCGGTCCTGTGAGGGCAGCAGTCCTGCAGGTTTTCAAAGTTTCCCTGTTCAGACCAAGCAGCAACCTCCGGTGGCTAACTATGAGGCTACCCGGAAGAAGTCATTTTTTGTAGTTCTCCCTTGATCCGCTAGGGCCTGCCTGCAAAATAGAGCAAATCACCATAGAATCCAATGTTAAAAAGCCAACTTCACAGCAGAAATAAACATGTTTACAGCCTGGTTCAAAAAATCGTTTTAGGTTTAATAGGTCAAGTTTACCTTCATGTCAACTGTGAGGGGGGTGAATTTTTTTTTTATAACTCATCCGTTTAGATGGTATTTAATCTTTAAATTACTCATAATTAAGGGCGTGTCCTTTTGACTGCCATGGGGCAGACCAGAGGCCTGGCCTGCAGACCGGTGGCTCCTAGTTAGCTCCTTGTTTGCTCTCAGTAAGGTCTCAGTTTGTAGCGGAGTAGCACAGCGGCGGTTTTTAGTCAGATAATAGGAAGTCTTAGTGTGTCTTACCTTTATCCCGCTGCTTAGGGAGCTAATCTTCGTTAGTGCCTTTAGTTTCGAGTTAGCTCGGTTAGCATTTAGCCCGGAGTATGTCAGCTGTCAATCCTTTGCCCCAAGGCCAAGCTTTGCCCATTTTAGTATTTTCCGGGAGTGACTACACATGTGACACGGCAAGATGGAGACAGTGGGACACGCCCAACTGGCTTCACTTTTAGCTCTTCAGAAACCAACGGTTGATGTAGCAGAAGGTTCGTCCCTCTCTATTAACAGTCCATGGTTCAGACACACCTGACTCAAATTACTGTAGATGGATCCAATAGCCAATCAAGGCCATCATAGGAACGAATTGAGTAGCACTGTTTTATAGCCATGTAAAGCATCCCTTTTCCAACACACCTGAATTAAATAAATGGCTCGTTACCAGGCTTCTGTAGAGCTGAATGACATGTAATTGAAGGAATTTACCATTTGATGCAGGCATGTTGGAGAAGGTATGTTCTAAAGTCACAGGATAGTAGCTCGCAAGGACTGAATTTGGGCACCCCTGATATAAGGAAACAGACTAGCTCTTACAATATGACATAATACCAAGTGGCAACCTCCGGTGGATAGTAAAGGAAAGTAAAGAAATTACGCATAATTAAGGGCGTGTCCTTTTGATTGACATGCGGCAGACCGGAAGCCTGGTCTGCCGACCGGTGGCTCGTAGTTAGCTCCTTGTTTGCTCTTAGTAAGGTCTCAGTTTGTAGCAAAGTCGCACAATGCCAGTGTTTAGTCAGCTAATAGTAAGTCTAAGCGTGTCTTACCTTTACCCCACCACTTAGGGGGCTAATCTTTATTATTTCCTGTTAGTTTTGATTTAGCTCGGTTAGCGTTTAGCCCAGAGTATGTCAGCTATCAATCATTTGCTCCAAGGCCACGCTTTGCCCATTTTAGTATTTTCCGGGAGTGAAGACACATGTGACATGGCAAGATGGCGACAGTGGGACACGCCCAACTGGCTTCACTTTTAGCTCTTCAGAAACCAATGAGTCATGTGAGTGGAAGGTTTGTCCTTCTCTACAGTATTAACGGTCTATGCATGATACATATGTCACGGGGTGGTTCTTTTAAAATACTGGTAACTGCTGGAGGAGGAGCAAAAAAGACAGGCCATCACCAGGTAGTGATTAAAACAATAAAAATAAAAATAAACAAAAGTATTAAAGTAATAAAAATCCAAATGAATAAAAGTGACTAAATAAATAAAAATGTCTAAAGTAATAAAGTAACAAAAATGACTGAAAGGGGCTAAAAGGGCTTGCGGTGGCTGGTGTCTGGCTGCTTCGGGTCCATCCTGGGTCTGTGGCTGCTGCCACACCCGGTGGCCATGCAACTCTGACCGTAGGCGTCCCCTGGGATTCTGCTATTCTGTCTCCCGGGAGCCGCTCCTTCTGGCGGCTGCCTCTGGCTGTACGCCTCCTCATATGGGTCCGCGGCCACCCTTTTCCACCGCTGCCATCTCCTGAGCCCCCAAGCCTTGGGTCCGGCACCCACCCAGCTGCGCTTTCTCCTCCAACGAGTCCTCTCTCTCCTGTCTGTCTGTTGTCTGCACACCGGCGTTATGCTGGTCCAATTAAGCCAGGGGAGGAGCCCTTCTCTCCAGGTGCTACCAATCAATTCATTAAAACTCCGACTAGCTTGATGATAAAAACAAGTTAAAAAAGGAAAAAGGTTGGAAAAAAAAAAAAAAAAAAAAAAAAAAAAAAAAAAAAAAAAAAAAAAAAAAAAAAAAAAAAAGAAAAGAAAAGGAAAAAAAAGTTTGGAGTTTGCAGTCTTACCGTATAGCAAATCTTCAAATATTCACTCACAAACTTATTGTCAAAGAGCAAAATAATTTTTCCATTTACAGAACTTTGTCTGTTTATTTAGTTGTGTGTTTGCTGTTTTTCATTTACTTTCTTATTCTTTTCTGAGTTTTTCTGTTATGGTGTGTTGTTGCTACATATGTTTTCATTAGTTAGCATGCTAATGTCACGTTTGTGCAAATCATCAGAATTATTTCGAGTTCAGTCTAGTTCAGGATGTTTTTGGAAAGTAAACATTGCATACTGTAGCTTTTAAAAGTATCAATATCTTTTACTGTGCACTTAACAGTTTCTCATAGCTTCCTTTCAGTTATCTGGATCAAATCAAATTGTATTAGTACTGGATTAGCAACCATTTTTCCAGCATCCTGACTGTGGTATTTTCAGCTGATTTTTCTGTGAACTGACAGGTCTGAGACAATGTTGTATGCCAAATGGATAATTATTGATTTTTATTCTTATCTGCTCATCTGGGTTCAGTTAGTGCAGAGGAGAACTAAAACGCTACAGTTTTACTTGATATCCAGCAGAATAAATTCTCAGATTACTCAGAAACATACATCACAGATTCTTGTCAACTAACCATTACTGTGTTGTGGAGGAATTTTTCACACAGGAGGTCTCCGATAAATCAAAGTTAAAAATGAGCATTGCAGCCAAACAGCACTTTTCTGTTTGCTCTTGATCACCTCAGAGGTCAGCTAAGTCCAAATGCCTCACAATTGTTCATCAGTGTGCTTTACTTCATCTCCATTTGCATAATATAAATGTAATTGTAAAGAGGACTGCTGTGACATTACTACTATTTTAAATCATGGTATGTCTAGACTGTGAATGCAACATGTTATTATTGTCTGATTAGATCTCTGAAAAAACCTGAGAGCCAGTGTGTAAGTACTAATAAGGATGGAAACAGTTTCACAAAGACAGCAAGATATCAGTCCAGAATTGTTCACTTTCCCACTAATTAGTTTATGCTTCATCCCACTTTGCAATCAAAATACCTTCGTGATATTTGTCTTGTATCCCAGTGTATAAGCACAACCGAATCACATCACATTTTATACTGCATGCACAATTATAAAGCCAATTCTGTTCTTCAGGATTAATTTCACTGTTGAGGAAATACAGTGTTCTCAGTCAATCCAAAGTGTCACTCATCCGCAACTTCAGTTGTTAAACAGGAAAGTGAGCTTTGTCCTTCTGAAGGGAAATTATGAGTGTGTATGATTATTAAGCAACTAATTCAACTACTTACAGCTGTAACTAAATGAATTACTTATTGGATTATAGCAACTCATTTGTTGTTTATTTTTCAAGTAACATTTTTAGCTTAACAGTAATTAACATGTCTATGCCCAATTTGTTTTCAGTAACTGCATTTCTGTTCATGTAATGTCTGTTAATGCGCTCATGGTCAACGTTTTACAGTTTGAAGTTTAATACCATCCTCCTTCACTGGGAATGTCGGGTTCGACAATCTTTTACAAGTTGTCTATTGCAGTGTTTCTAAACTGCGGTCCGACCCACTCCCCTGCAACTCTACTTTCACACACCTGAATCAAATGAATGGTTCGTTAACAGGCTTGCAGAGGACTTGATGAGGAAGTTCATTATCTTGAATCAGGTATGTTGGAGTAGGAACAGATCGAAGACATGCAGGCCAGTGGGTCCTGAGGACCAGAGTTGAGAAACACTGGTCTATAGGTTCTGAAGTCTTTGCTGGCCATAGATTAACTTTGTAGGGAAAGCCAACACTTATTAAACCACCATCGATTAATGCATCTTCCAGAATAGATGCAATTTTCAAGTAGCCTACATCTTGGCCTGATCAGAGTTGTTTGGCTCTTATTCAGTAAAAGCCATGCTTCATCCTTGCTCACAAATATGATGTCTTTAAGCACTTGTGCTTCTAGAGCAGGGTCACTCACGTTGAAGGAAAAAAAAAAAAAGGGAGTCCTATGAGAGCTGCAATCCTGCAAGACTTCAACTAGGGTTGTCCGATATTATCGGCCTACTGATATTGTCAGACGATATTGGCATTAAAATGTGATATCAGAAAATATCGGTATTGTTTTTTTTTTGGGCCAATATTTTGAAAAATTAAATCTCGCGAGATTTCGTTACGGAGCAACGAAATCTTGTTCCATTAGCTGCGGTCCAGCATGTAGAAAAGTCCCTGTTGTTGTGGAAGAACTTCATATCCCAGCATTCCTTTCAGAGTCATGTGACTACAGTGCAGCTGCTGCTGCTACAGACTGACTTGCTTTATAATATGTCTGGTTTTAAGTTGTTAGTTAAGTTACCAAGTTGTCAGAAACATTAGAATTAGCCACATGTTGGCTAATACATGCTAGTATCTGATATATGGCAGCCAGATGTCCAAAAATTAACTCCTCTGGCTGAGTTAAGGATATTTTGGGATCTTTGCTCTCAGAGCAGAATATAGTTGTATTTCTCAAAATATGGGAGATACAACCTCACAGTTCTCTGCATATATCGGTATTGGTTAATATCAGATATCAGAATTTAAGAGTTGGACAATATCTGTATATCGGATATAGGTAAAAAAAAAAAAGCCTATATCGAACATCCCTGGTTTCAATGTATCCCTTGTCCAACACACCTGTTCTAAATGTCCATTTTCTTGCCCTAAACAAGGGTGCCCAAGTCCAGTCCTCAAGACCTAAAGTCCTGCATCTTTAGATGCTTTCCTTCCCCAAAATACCTGATCTTAAATGGCTGAATTCCCTCATCCACATGTCATTCATCCCTGCAGAGGCCTGGTAACAAGCCACTGCATTGATTCAGGTGTGTTGGAGAAGTAGATCTAGTAGTAGATCTTGTAGATAGTAGCTCTTGAGGACCAGACTTGGGCACCCCTATAAAATAAACAGCTTCTGAAAGGTTTATTTTTGCATATGTGTGTGTTGAATGTCACACACCAACAGCTAAGCTATTAAAGTGTGCTGCATCCCCCTGAAAGGTAATTTACAGAAATTGACTTCTTGGTGTCAGTTAAACCACTCTTTCTGGGCTCATTTTATTTGAGATAATGAAACACTCCAATAATTATGCACACCTGAATAAAAGGCGTCAACAGCTTTGGACTCTTCATTGTTTAACTTAAAATGGTGAAATCCAAAAAGCAATTCATGACTCAATAAGGTGAGAATAGTAATTTTGTCATGAGTTGCAATGTACAGAATGAATATGTTGCTGCAGTGCTGTCAGACTAATGAGTGATTTGTCTACACAGGTAAAATGAGGCCGGCCATGACTGTGATATAACACTGATTGATTAAAAGCAACATCTTCACATCTTCAGTGTGTTCAGTCAAGCCTGAGGAAGTAAGTCTTATGTTTTATTTTTAAGGGCTGATGTTCTTTAAATAAAACTTCAGAGTCTGATGAAATATTACCAGCTAGGGATGACATTTTTTCAGTACACAGTCTGAACATCTTTGAGCACAGTGTCGGAGTCTAAATGTACATCCCACAGAAAGATACTGCGTCTAAACAGCAAACTGCAGAAAAGAGATTTTAATCATTTATTGTAAGAACTATGAATCCTGAGAAAAAGCTGCAGGATCATGCGGCTGTAACTCTGCAATCCCAGATCAGCTTAAAATGGCTGAAAGATGGATGTACAGCAGTAACAGCAGACTGAGTGATGTGGTGAAAAGTGTGTGATCAGATGCAGACAGAGCGATTACTCAGCCACTGAGAGCACAATGTGCATGTCATAAACTGTACGGCTTATTTTCAGGCAGGTGTGGGGATGTTTCAGGTCACAGTGTATAAATGTCAGAACTGGAAGACTTAAAAATTTATCTTTATATGCAAGACTGAGATGTTAACAAGTTTTAATCAGTTATCTTTCCTTTCCTTTTTTTTTTTCTTTTTGGGAAATGAAGGATTCCACCTTAAATAATGAAATCACCCAACAGTCATGAGTGTGCAGTCTCATCCCCAACCTGTCACATACTAACACTCGGTCAAAAGCTTCTCATGTCAATTTCCAGAGCACATGGAAGTACTCCACTGCTGCATATTGCCAGTTATCCTGTGGCTGTAAGTGAAGCAACATCAATACAAGCACATCGTTCTACAGCGTTGACTTATCAGCAGTTAAAATGGATCATATTGACCCGTTAGTACCAGTTGTCCCGTGGACAGGACATGACAAATAAATATGTATTTTACTCAGTACCTACAGTACATGTTATACACAACTGCAAAGCTAATCTTGAGATTTGAAAGACGTCTACCATCCAGGCTACAATCATTACTATAGATTAAATACACACTTATTTCAAACTGGTCGCAAGTGCAAATTATCTTTAAATACATGCTGTACTCCAGTAGCAAATGATACTGCCACGAAGCCGGTCCCTGTGTATCAGCATGGGTCCAGGTAAAGTAGTTCAGTAAAACAGGTGGTCCACTACAGTAAGTCTTTTATCCAGAAACACGTTTTAAGCAAAAAAGAAAAAAAAAAAAAAGCAGGATTGTAAGGTCAAAGAGAAGAAGGGGAACAATTTTTGTGACCTTTCTAAGCCCAACTATTGCTCACTTCTTCTTTTGTCAGGTAATAAAAAATACTTTGTTAAAGTTGAAAAAACACAAATATTCATTAAAATACAGTGCATGTTATTGCAAAAAGCACCTGCTCGGGAAATCCTCTGTATCCTCAGGTGTTGCTTTAGGGGTTTCCTTTGTAATCAAAACCAAAGCAGTGGGGCTCTGACCCATCACTATGTAATGGCTTGAGAGTGAGAGCAGAACAGATCAGTTTGCCTTGATAATCCAGAGGCGATTGCAGAGTATCTTAAGGTGCAAGGTAGAAATTCAAAACCCCTCCAACCACCGTCCATCATCCTTGTATTATAATGTTGTATAATTACAACAGTAACATGTTAATATCTAAAAAAAAAGGCTTTGTTGTTATAACAGGTGATAGTGGCTAGTAGTGTCCACACATCAAACCATGTATGCTGTAACATGTGGACCTCATACAGACCTCAGTATGTATTCTGGTTCAAACCTTCAAACCCAAACCATTCCCAAGTAGAGAGGGATGTGAACGGGCTGTGTAAAACATTAAAACTCTTGTGTGTTGCACAGAAATCAGAAGCTTTCTAGTATTTCCACCTTTCTTTTATTAATCTCCTCACTTTTCATTCCTTATATTTTGCCCCCACATTTACTAACAGGCAAGCTGCTGGAGTTATTGTATTGTCTTGTGGGTTTAATCAGCAACAGTTGTGCTTATGTTAATTTGTTTGTGTTGCTGGTGTTTTGGTTGTTGTGATATGATTTTTTTTCCCAGCTTGTCTGTCTTCTTATTGGCACTCCTGATGATTTTCAGCTTTGTTTTTCTTAAAGATATTGCTGGTGGCTTTCTGCTCTCTTTACAGGAGCAGCAGCTGGTTGTCTAGTTTTTCTCTTTTGATTTAACAGCTGATGCTGTTCATTTTCAGTCTGGTGTGTCCTTGTCTCCTTTCCCCCCTCTTCACTCTCTTTTTCTCATCTGTTTACGCTCTTCTTTGTTTTGCCCCTACCTCCCTCGTCAGGTCCAGCATTAATATGTAAATTCAGCAACAGTCTCATTTAAAAATGAAGAATAGTACTTAATTATCAAGAGGAGCCTCATATCCATAAAGATCCTCTTGGCAAAGCAAATTAGGTTGACACAACACAACAGTCAGGCCACCGTTCTGCTTGCTATGATGCTGGACAGGACACGTTTTTAAAAAAAAGTTTTATGCCACAAAAACAAAACAGCTCATTAAAGCCAATAATGACTTTCCAGGCAAAAACAGCCTCATGGTGCCTTTACCACATTCTTGATAATGGAATAGTAATAATATCGGAATATATATATATTCACTGTAGCACTTTTCAATTAATGTGCTTTACATTAAATTAATTATTCATCACTTTGTGATGGTAAGCTACATGTATAGCCACAGCTGCTTTGGCTGACTAATGGAAACATGGCAGCCAATCCGTGCCAACGCCCTCTCCGACCATCACGAACATTCAAAAGCCATAATCTGTAACAACAGATCATTACGCCACACCATGCCAGTCAGTCATCCACATTCAGTCCTGTGGGGCTCGTCAGTATTTGGGTTTAATAGCCAGACAGTTTTCACTGAGAGTGTAGACACACCATGAATATGAGCAACAGGATGCTGATGAGGTTATATGATTATACTGACTGTAGAGCCGTAGGTTACATACTGTATACAACAGAATACAGGTGGTAACTTTGGCCACAGTTGATTTCATATCAGCTGAATCTATAAAATCCCACGTGTGTTTTTGGAGTAAAGATGCGGTATGTCCCGTCCTTCCTGTCAGTTCACCTCATCTCTTTACCCCAATTTTATTTCAGCAGCAGTTACCTGGGTAACACTCTGATCGATGAAGATGCAGCTGTCAGGTCGGACAAATCTCATCAAGACAAAGACTTTTAATGTAAAGTAGTTCTTTGCTTTATAAAAAACACCCTGGCAATAAATCTTTGTGTATTTACTCTTCTGGTGCACACTCAGAGTTTTGTGTCACCTTGTGCAACAGCTGACATTTTGTGCTACTGTCTGACAAAAATCTGCACATAAATGATCTTTTCACACTCAGATTAGCTGCACTGCCCAAGCACACCCAAACACAATAAACAGCTGAGACACAGCATGATGACAACCACATCAGGGGGCTTGCTGCAGTAAAACAATTCAGCAAAACTGCAAATTACCTCATTTTATATAAAGAACTTCTCATCACAAACCGAAAGGAAGTACAGGTTCTAAAAATGAGCCAACGGAAGCAATAAATAAAAAGAATTGCAAATAATTTAGTGTATTTGTATCGCTGCTTGAAAGAACTGAAGCAAAATGAAAAGAAATGTATTTAAACGTCAAAGCATGTTGACAAGACAGAAACCCATTAATCTGCTTCAGTCAGCTGCAACACTCATCAACCTGAATGACTTTTCTCTGGGAAATGCTGAAGAGTTCGCCGCTATCTGATATTAACAAATAAATACCAACCAGGTGCATTTGCAGCCACTTTCACACAAGCCTTTGCAACTGAAAATACTGAAATCCTGCACCGGCACACACAGGTGTGCTGGTGGGTGGTGAGTAATTTCTCAGACCAACGGGATTACCAGTGTATGTTCTGGAAGATGGCAGGGAATCAGCCTTCAAGTTACCGAAACATTTAGCGTTAATTGGTCTTCATCTGTCATCTCAAACTGAGCTGAGGACGGTTTGAATCCATGAGAGAAGAGAAAGAGAGGGGGATTACTGACGGGACAGTGATGAAAACTGGTCGCAAGATAATGAGTCTCGTTGTCTTTTCATCCTCTCATCCTGCGTGTCTCTTGCTCTCATTATTCAGAGTGACTGGTTGGAGAGAAGCTTCACAGTCTGCTGCTTATTAAAAAACCCAGAGCGCCTTTAGATGAGTTCATCAGCCTCTCCATCCCTCTTTTCCTTCCATCCTTCCATCACACCGCCGGCACTACATCCTCTCATTCCTTTATCCCCTCCTTTTTTCCTCCCCCTCTCTCAGTTTGAATTCCGACATCCTTCCTCTCTCTGACTCTTTATCCCTCACTCTTCCATCTGTTTATTTTTCCACCATCCTGTAGAGTGAGGCAACAAGACAGATAGATGAGGAGGAGGAGGAAGATGCTGAGCCCCAGACAGGCAGCGAATCAAAGAGCTGAGGGGAGGAAAAGACAATCCCCTTTGTGACAGATGAGGCTTTTATATAAAAATGGAGCCTTTTCCCAATTTCCTGTTGATATTCTTTGTAGTTCATTTCTTCCCCTAGAACTGCTCCTCTCCTCAGGCCCAACTCTCCACCCCTCCCCCTTGTGCGCCTGCACCACCATGGCAGATTGTTTGGAATCAATAAAGATGGTTGTTGGCAGATGAAAGTCGTGGGGCGGGACGGTGGCTTGCTAAACGCTCATTTCACTTCACACAAATCACCACCTGCGTCGGGCCGACATGTGACGGCTGCATCCTGCAACAATTAAAAACTCATACAAATGAGCTGTAGGGAGAAGCATAATGGTGCTTGCATAAATATACATATGGTGGATTCTGACAGGCAGAGAGGAGGTGGATGGGATTCAGACAGCACAGAGACAGAAAGGAAAAAAGGAGAAGAGGGGTTGATTGTAAGCGAAAATGAAAAGGTTTTGTATCAGTCCTTAAAAAGTACAGCTCAGAGGTGATATTGCTGGCAGAGTGCAGGAAGACTTGGTTTTACTTTTAATCACATTTAATGAGAAATTAATTACTGCTTTAGGTCTTGAATATAAAAATCTGCCCACGCTAAAGCCAGACTAAGCAGGGTTTTCCTTAAAGCAACATAGACACACACTGAATTAATCCTGTACATTCATGATTTATGACCCACCACAAGTGTGTTGTTAGTGTACGTGTCAGCAGGTATTCTACCGTCTCCTTGTGTTTTATTAGTTTTTTTCTTGTTTTGATGTGCTCTAGGTGTTTTCAGCAGCAGCCTTTGAGCAGACAGCAGGCATTTGCAGCACTCAGGTGTGAGAAATACACTGCCTGGCCAAAAAAAAAGGTCATACACACTAATATTTCATTGGAATCCCTTTAGCTGATAACGGCAGCATTCGCTGTGCCGTTGTTTCGATAAACTTCTGCAATGCCTCAAGATTTATTTCCATCCAGTGTTTCTTTAATTTTTCACCTAGATCTTGCATTGATGGTAGGAGAGTCCCACCACGGTGCAAAGACCTCTCCAGCACATCCCAAAGATTCTCACTGGGGTTCTGGTCTGGACTGAGGGGTGGCTCCATCTTTCAGAGTTTGAGCCTGATGAAGCCTGTTAGCGTCTTCTTTGCCATCAGGGAAGGAGATAATCCACTGATGGAATAACCTGCTCATTTAGCATATTCAGATAGTCGTGCACATAATGTTGCTGAATCTCGACCTGAACCAGCTGACCAACTGCAGCAACCCCAGGTCACAGACTTCCCCCCACCGTTTGCTCAGTAGGCACTAGGCATGATGGGTGCATCACCTCCTCTCTTCTTACTCTGATGCTCCCATCACTCTGGAACACGGTCTGGACTCATCAGGCCACATGACCTTCTTCCATCACTCCAGAGTCCAATCTTTATGCTCCCTGGTAAATTAAAGCCTTTTCCCCGGTTGGTCTCACCGATTAGTGATTTTCTTGTGGCTAAAGAGCTGTTCAGCCCCATTCCTTTGCATTGTGCAAAGCCCTGAGTTCTACTGTTGTTTTTCTTCAATTTGATTTCACCAAACGCTTAAAATGATCATTGATCACCATTATTCAGGGTTTTTTTCTGACCACATTTCCTCCAGGATGCTGATTCGCACCTATCCTTCCAGTTTTTAATAATGCGTTGGACAGTTCTCATCCCAGTTCCAGTAGTTTCTGCGATCTCCTCAGATGTTTTTCTCTGCTTGATGCCAATGGTTTGACCCTGTTTAAACAGACATCTTCTGCACAACCACACTTGGTTGTTTAAGAAATGAGAGGCTACTTGTTGCCTTACAGAGTTAGGGTTAAATAAGATGATTCTCCATGTAGTTATTATCCAATAGGAGGCTTGTACCAATTCATTACGACTGTACAAAAACATAGTGGCCAGTTTGAACTGCTCCCTTCTTTCTCCCCTCTTCTCTTTGCCTTATACACTTGTGTTTAGGCTTCCTCAGCAATGTGTAACTCCACATTATATCCAGCAATAACACACAGATGTGGAATTGTGGACATGCTGACTTGTGTTTTAGAAACAACAGGAAAACTATGTTTTACAGTATATGATCGCTCCATGCATGTGTGAGTTCTCTCCAAGTACTCCGGTTTCTTCCCACCAGCCAAACACAGGCATGTTGCTGGGTTAATTGTCATGCCTAAATTCTCTTCAGGAGTGAACAACTGTTTGTCTTTTAGTGCCCTGCCTCTCATCTACCTGCTGTGATAGACCCCAGCCCCTTTCACCTTGTATTGAAATAAGCAGGTGTAGAAAACAGATGGATGGATAGATTTTTAAAAAATTGTACTAACTCAAAGATAGCTTACTAAAAGGCTGCAATGCTTACATCTCATAAAAGAAACTGCAGAAACAATTAGGATATCATTAACATCTCTATCTGTATCCAGAGTCTTAAAAGTGCTGCCTCCCATTAGACAGGTAAACCAACCTCCAAATAACCTCCAGGTTATTTGGGGGTCTGGTTCTGATGGAAGTTTCTTCCCCAAAAAAAGATGCTTCACTCACCAGCCTGTGTGTGGCCACGATGGGGGATTGAATCAATCAACTCAACTCAACCTTATTTATAAAGCCCTTTAAAGCAACTGCAGTTAGAACAGAGTGCTGTACACATCAAGCAAATAATTAAAAGAATAAAACAATTAAAATAAGTAAAAAAATATTTAAAACAAAAAATAAATTAATTAAAAGAACTAAAAACAAACCACAAAACAGAAAGAGCCTCATGCTGTGTTAAAAGCCAAAGAATAAAAATAGGTTTAAAGATGAGTTTTAAAAAATGGACAGTGATGAGGATTGCCTAATCGGGAGGGGGAGCTTATTCCAGTTTGGGAGCAGCAACTGAAAAAAATGAGCAGATTCAATGTGATTCACTAGTAAAGCTGTATTACACTGATCTGAATGGAATTCATGACAGTGGTCAACAGCATCACTGCACAATAAGAAGATTCCCGGTTTAAGCTCCATCCTGGTTTTCTGTGTGAAGTTTGCTGATCCTCCATGCATGGCTTCCTCACACAATCCAACAATGTTAGGTTAATTGGGGTTTCTAAATTCTTGCTATAGGAGGGGGCTTTAGCATGACTTGTTAGTCTTTCTGTGTTAGTACCGTGGTGGGCTGACGGCTTGTCCAGGGTGTAGCCCACCTCTCGCCCGGTAGCAGCTGGGATAGGCTCCTGCTCCCCCACGACCCTGAACTGGAAGGAGCAGGTCCAGACAATGGATGGATGAACTGAACCAATTTTGAAATAATGTGCTTTTGTAAACTGGAATATCCTTTATAATGTTAGAGATTGAAAACATTATCTTCATGTTATCCAGATGATGGTGGCTCTGACAGCCACATTACAGAATGACTTAACTTTCATGACTCTTACAGTCTCATCTGTCAGTCAGAGGGAGGACAGGAAAGTGCAGGATGCGACCTGCAGTTCGCCTTCTACTTTAAGATCTTAACACTGATGCTGAATCACTTCATTCTTGTTTTCAGAGCCCTAAAGTTTTAATGATGATTTCATGCTAACACTATTTGATACTAGTGGCCAAGTCGGCCTCTACATGAGTATTCTTTGCTAAATTTAATGTGAGTAATTATTGCTTCATTTTTCTGTTTTTTAACAGTTGACAGCATCCAGTCATATTTATGTTTTTTAGGGCACCAAATGTTTTCAGTGCCTCGAACACACAGATGTGAAATTTAATTACGCCATATGCCACACAGTCATACATGTCCTTTGATCTGTGCTCTAATAAAGAGCCTCATGGTTCTTCTTTTTAAAAAACAAAAACAAAAAGTCGCATTTTAATTTGTCTGTTTCACTTCACCACATCACAAATGAGCTTGGACCCAGAGAGGCATCAGTGTTTCTGAATCTAATGCACGGCTGCTCCAATTGGTGCTGCAAGGACCGCAGTTCTGCAGGGTTTCAATGTCTCTCTGTTCCAACACATGTGACTCAAATTAAATGGATGCAATAACGAATCAAGTTCTGCTAAGTTGGGTGTGTTGGAACAGGGAGACATTGAAAACCTGCAGCTTTGTGGCCCTCGATGGACCAAACTGAGAGCCTTTTCTAATGTTTTTTGGTTTTTGCATGGAGGAGATTTAACTTGCATTTCTGGCACTGACAGCATTTTTGACAAACACTCCTGAGGTGCTGATTTCAGCTCCAAATGATATCTGATTTTAATGAAAAGCTTCTTTAAAGCCTGAAGATCTCATTTGCTCAAAATTAGTTTTCAACTCTTCGCTAAATTCTCTGAATCTTAAGACTTTGCTTTTGCCTTTCCCAAAACATTATGAAACTTTATGGCATTCAAGGTGAGCACATATTATTCAAAAACAAATTTGTTGGGTTCTTTTTTTTGGGGATATGAGGGATAGAGGTGATTAATAAAACGGCTTCTTTTACTTGAAGAAATAAAAGATATTCCGAAAGATTTTTTTCTATCTTTTTTTAATCAGCGTAGAATCATTTAAATAAACCAAATTTGGTGTTTTCTTTATCTTAAATAAAAAGTAAAATATTTAAGTAAGCTGCATCTGGCCCACTAGTGTTATTGCTTGATTAAACTATGTATTTGTTTTCCTCCTCTCAGCCTCCTGCACATACAGATGTAAGAGAACAATGAAGCAAATATTCATGTGAAGTGTTCCCTAGTGCCCCCTCAACTCATTGACTCACATCACATCCAGAGAAATAATCACTTCACACACAAGAGGCCTGTGAGATTTGTTTTAATAAGCTTTTGTCATGTTTCTCACACACACTGGAATCTTAACATCAGCATGCTGAAGCACACAGGACACATAATTCATGGGGGGGTTGTAAGCCTGATGTAACGCTACTGATCTCAGGTTTAGGGCTGCTTATGGTACAGATGAATCCATTTTTCATGAAAGCTGTCAACATGATTTCACATCTTCATCACAACATCTCTCTTAACCTCAACCAGCAGTGGGAAATGCAGAGAAACTCATCAACATCTGCAGGAAAGTCGTGCACTTCAAAAAAAAGCAATCAAGCATTTATAGCTTATCTTCCTGCTGAAGTAGGTTCTGATCTGCCTCAACAGCGAAGAGGAGGAGAAGGAATCTGGATGTTGCGTGTCACGGTGTGTATCCACAGCAACCAAGTCTGACAGTTACGCTCCCTTACAGCTTACTCTTGATGGTGGCCTCTGTGGGATGAGAAAGAAAAATGGAGACATAAAACAAGTGGAAAGGACATTTTACCTTGATCAGGCAGTAGTTAATAGCATTTTGGCATGTTTAGCGTCTGTTTGCTTCAGAAGGATCTGTTAGCGAGGATTAGTCACTCGGTTCAACGTGGCTGTGGACGCACTCAAAACATGCAGACACACGTGTGCATTCATCAAACAGTCAGCCAGTGCAGGCAATGCCAGGTGTTGGAAACACATTAGGTTTATGGTGGAGACTTGGAGGTCTGCCTGCAGCAGCTCTGTCACACAGACAGACAGTTCCGGTCCATCTACCAGCCAAGCACCACTACTGCTCGCTCACTGCTGCTACAAAATCTGCTGCACATCCATTAGAGAAGGAAGACGCCAACAACCCGCTCAAGCTTTTTAAAGGGACAAACCTGCATTTTTGGATGATAATTTCCTCAGTCAAGCGACACAGTGTGAAGATGCAAAAGTTCTGATTTCATGCTTCAAGTGTTGATTTGATGCTGTATCGCAGTTTGACACCTCAGCACGTCTACTGGAAGTTTATTTCCTCACAAGAAGTCAGAAAACAGAGTTTCTGACTGCAAAATCACAGCCAATATTTCCAGTCAGTCTAATCACAGTCTTAATTGATTGTTTTTGTAATCAGTCAAAATCACGGTTAAAATACAAGCTTAATGTTTTCTTTTTACACTCTCTTTCGTCTTGTCTGCAAACATCTGGGGAAATATACATGGCATGATTGAGTGAACTACAGGCACGGACAAAAACTATCTTAACACCTTTTTCTCACATAAACGACTACTTAAACAAGAAGAAAGTGAGATGAGAATGTGCACACCACTTTTACTTCAACCCACGCACACGTTGTTTTTCAAAGGCAGTCAAGCCTGATACGGTGACGAGGAAATAACAAAGTGAGATAGAATTCAGAATGAAATAAACAAGCCAATTTCACAGAGGTTGGATTTCATATTATCAAGTAATTCCTTACTTTTTTCTTTTTTTAAATAAGCGTTTACACACACGCACTGTTTTTAATATCTACAACTTAACATTAACAAACTTAATTACAAACTTCAGCAAAAATAAATTGCGTAAACTTTTTTGCACAGGGTCTGCTATTTGTTTGTTGACTTCGGTGCTATAAATTGTGTAGCTGTGCCTCATTGTGGCAGCTTTAGAACTGTAGGAGGATCTTACTTTGTAATCTTTCTATTTCTTTTCTGCTCTGCTGCTGCTCTCTGCTCTGAACATGTTCTTCAGTCAGTACTTCTGGTTCTGTCCTGTCCAAGAAATAAAACCGTAAAACAAAAACCTATTTCCTTTATTCTGACTTCTGTAACAAAAATCTCAATTTAGTGTTCTGAGTCTGTCCATGTTCTTTTTTGTCCATCTTTATGACTGTGCCTAATAACTTGTTTTTGTGTGTGTCTGCAGAAACTTAATGACGATGCCTAATAAGCAGGGACGGCTTTATAAATTTTGTAATATGCAAATGCATATTTTTACATTTGTTCGTTTTAGTTGAGAATCTACCCAAATATAGACATGAAACCTTGTCCTTGGTTTGTTAATGAGGCTTCAGCTGGGTACAAGTAGGCAGGAAAGAATGTCTTTATCAATGACCTTTGTTTCCCTGACTGATTTTTCTGTATTTTGTCAAACTTTCTAGCCACTTTATAATTATTATAAGTGTTTTTTCAGTGTTTCTGATTGATGACAGACTTTCTCTGAAGCAACACACTGAAAACTAGCTGGCTTCACTCTACTGCTTCCTTCCTTAAAGTATATACTTACAGTATGTAAAAAAATCAAAGGTCAGTGGCAGAAAAATGCGATTTTAAATTCAAAACTGTGTCTCTATTGATGTGTAATCGCTGTACTAAAACAGCTGTTACATGTTTATTTTCTTAGAATGAGTCATTCATATCTACTTGCTGAGCGGTGCACATATGGAGGCTGCCATATTTGTTCCACCATTTTTACTACGGTGTCCCTGAATGGACAAAACAATGTGTGTGAAGTAAGAACCTGAACTTTAAAACTGCTGTACCAGCTTTGTTTAATGGGAGTAAGAGACTGTTTGGGTTAAGTAATGCCTTAAAAGACATTAAAGGTAGTTACTCATTGTACAGTCATACCTGAGACCACTGGATCCACTCACATATGAAAACATCTTTATGTCTGGGAGAATTTTGGCCACTAATGGCCACCATGCATTCACAACAGTGCTTGGAATATGAAGTAATTTGAAAGAAAACAAATTTTCTGAAAGAAAACATATTTTCGTTTAATTACCCATCTTGACCACTAGATGTCAGCAATTCTTACATACTGTACCTTTAAAGGGATATTGTGTAAGTTCTCCCGTGTTTTATTCACAAAAACTTATTATCTGGTTCAAAAGTGTTTTTTCATTTATCAGTAATCACTCCCATCAACAAACTGAAGTGCTCCTCTAAGTTCTAAATTTGCCGTTCGTATCATTCATTTACACATCGAGCGGGGCGGCTCGGTGAAGGCTGCCAAGTCGTATCGCCATGTTTTTGCGTTCGGGAGAAGCGTGACGGTAGGAAAACTCAGAAACTCACCGGACACACCGGAGTTTTCAGCTCAGTTCGAGGTAATGCCTTTGAAAAGTCACCGCGCTGCAGAGGGGAGAGACTAGCGTCTCACTGACGCTGGGTTCACGTGCAGTCGGCCGTTGGTAACAAACCAGATGTCATTTTAATCAATGACGCCGAGCGAAAGACGGTAAAACATGGGTCAGGGAAAACAATACGACATCGCCATGACAACCGAACAGATGTGGACTGATGTCACTGTAACTGACGGACCACATCTTCACATAGAGGCTGGTGATAACTTAACATGTATCGGCTGTCGTCGGTCTGCCCGGTTTCATGCGAATGCAGCATGAAAAGTACGAGGGAGCTGCTCCCGATTACACAGTGTCCCTTTAAAGTCAAACAGAAATGAGCTGCTGCCACGTCCCCAGCTTTACTTTATTACAAATTTTCACTTCCTTCTTGTTAGTGGTGCAGGGGGCAGCATGTTACACACTGTTAAAGAGGAAAGCCAATGTTTTGGAGTTATCTTATCAAATCTCTCTGAACTTCTTAACAAAATGGTTAAACTCATATTGAGCACAGTGGTTCCAACTGAAGACAAACATTTAAAAACAAGACACAAATACATTATTTAAAAACAGAACTAAGTAAAATATCTATGCGCTGCAGCTCTACCAAATGGCACTGAAACGAGCTAGTAGAGCACGTGCGAGGGACTACTTTTTGTAGCGGATTAATACAGATGGCTGTAAGTGAATTAGTGTTACAGGATGTGTTGTACAGCACTGACCCAAAACCAACTTGCTTTCTCACATTTAACTGTGTGTTAGTGTGATGAGGGCACATCTACTTATTCACCTTCACTTTTTTTTTTTTTTTAACCATCACAGAGAGATTTTTTTTTTTTTTTTTTTTTTTTTTGTTGAAGGGTACAAGTGCATCACAGTTGGAAATCTCATTATTTTTAGCCATTGATCTTCCCTGAGGTTTGAGACGAAATGAAAGAGAAATCCCTCCTGGTGGAATCTGCCCACAGAATGAATCTTCACACTGCGTGGCTGCTCGAATGTCAAACAGACCGCTTCTCTTTTCTCTCCTGCTCTAACTTTGTATCAGTTTGGACCATAAATATGATGCAAATCCCGACTTTATGGTATGGTGTACATGTGGCCTTGAACTATCAGGCAGAAAACATATCAGTGTTATGCAGAGTGATATATTCAAACGCCAGAAGCATTTGTCTGCCACAGAGACCGTGAATTTCCCCCTCTTCATTGAAATTTAAACAGCATTTGAGCTTTAGATTGTGCTAAGTGAGGTTTCCTCTAATGTTGATTAGCTTAACTCCTTTATTTGAGCTAATTTCACTTCAGGTTTTTTTTTTTTTTTTTAACTCTGGAGGCTGGAAATCAGATATGTCTGGCCAGTTCATTTTAAAGCACAAGAGTAGTAAAGGTGCCACTTCAGATGCATGTTACAGATTTCCTGTTAAATACTACAAACATGACAGTTTATAATGCATTAAAAGCAGAAAGCACAAGACCTTTGAAGCCACACTTTAAAAATGTTTAAGAAGCATGAGGTGAGTTTAATTTATAGCAGCGGTAAAAGCAAGGCATTAGGGGTTAAGGCTGTTGTTGTAATACTAGCACTTAATTTGAATAATTGAGGGAATGACTGATCATGCTTAGGAACCACACTGCTTGGCAATATAACACAATAAATCACAAGCATAATCAAAACAAATGTGAGAAGTCATCACGTCACAGCTTGAGCCAACATGATATCCCATTAAACTGACGTTATTTACTAAACTTTATTTAACCAAACAGATCAATCCTCTGACGGCATGATCCTGGCCTTTTGGCTTGGTTTTAAGGACGGGTCAGACGGTACTCACACCATAAACACAGAACCTGCTTTTCCATGCTTTTCCCTCAGTTGGAGTTTGTACCAGCATGTTCAGGAGCATACAGCTTGCTATGATGCATAGTTAAGACTGCCTACCTACAAACAAACCGAATGCAGTTATGCATGTGGACACACACCACGGTGTTACCTGAGCAACAAACTGCTGTCACTTGTCAGACTACAGGGATGGACACAGAAATGAAGACAGAATACAGAATGAAATGTAAATAAAACTGATAACAAAGAAAGAAAAGAAACACACATCCACTGTAAAAGTCTCAAGCCACCCCTCATTCATTTATATATTGCCATTTAAACAGGGAATACATGTAGGTGCAGTTATTTATCAAAATAAATGTTGAATAAATGTAAATACAGTAAATAAGGCAATGACAGAATTTGTACAATTTGTAATGAGTTTGAAAGTCAATATTTGGTCTGATCACCCTTATTCAAAAACAATCTGAACCTACTCAACCAATCTTTTAGTAGTCTTCAGTAGGGATGTATATCATTACGATTTTATCGATACCGATACCAATATCGATACTCCTTATCAATACCGGTATTTATTGATTCTCTTAGTGATACCATAATGTAATTTAGAGTAAATAATAAAGACATTACAAGACAAAATAAGGGAATTGTGTCTGTCTTATTCCATCACTGTGATTATTTGACTGTGTAATGATAACTTGATGGTTAGGTAGATGTATAAAAAGTATCAATAAAAGTATCATTTGTCCAGAATCTTAACGGTACCCTGGTATCGTTAAGATCAGGAACCGGTACCAAACGATACCAGTACTCGGTATACATCCTTAGTCTTCAGGAATAAATCACCCAGGTATGTCTGACCTCAGTAACTGGCCAGACACACCTGGAGTAATCAGTTTGTCCAGTCATGAAATACAGGAAGCAAAGGTGCTGTCTGAAGTTCAGGAAGTAGTGGAGTCGTGCATATAACGCATTACCTCCTTCTACACAACCGAAACCTGACATTCATTTAAGTGTAATCCAGCATCAGTTGTTTGCATGCAGTTCAGTGTTAACTTGCTGGAACAAATCTCTCAGAGTTATTATCCGCCTGCTGTGATGAGCAAAATGAATCAAATAATCAAACAGAATAATAAGACACTTTCTCAGTTTGTGGTCTTCGGTCGAGGCTGTGTTACTATTTACGTGATTTTCGGCAGAGTTGTATCTCTGAATGAGCTAAAGTGTTTGTGTGCTTTACTGAAATCAAAACATTTCATAAACAAACATGGTCCAGGGCACTGTGTGTGGATTGAAGTGGATGTTTGCTTAATGTAATTAAAGACAATTAAAAAGGCTATATTTACACATTACATGTGTGTTTATCGGCCCCCTGCATGTGTTAAGTGCTTAATGTGCAACTATCACAGTGGATGATGAGAGTTTTTAACACACCACTGTATGTGTCAACAGTGTCTGTGTATTTGACTGAGCTGAGCTGTCACTGCTGTATACAGGCTACTGTGTGAATGATGTATGTGTTTATGAGACGACACTCACCCGCAGGAAAGTAGAGCGGGAGGTTCTGCAGATACAGCTCCTTGTCCTTTGGCAAGAACACACAGAAGATGACTCTGTCCAGCTGACACACAAACATTTACAGAGATACAAAATGACCTTTATTACAAGCAAATGCAGTTATTAAGAACTCATCAGCTGCAGAAGGGAACAATGTGGCAGAGATTGTGCATCAGCAATATCAGGAGAATGCAGCTAATGCATCAGTCCATTACTACACTATTAGCTCCCCATTACGATCATGCCACGACAAAGTGCTTACTACCCTGCATGCTGGGCACACAGAACTGGAAACGTGAGGAGTGTGTGTGTGACAGAAACAAAGAGGGTAGGGAGAAGCTTTATAGGTACCCCTGTTGCAGAAATCTGTTAGTGTGTATGTGGATGTGTACATGAAAGAGAAAACAAAACTGCTTCTGTGCATGCCCCTGAGTATTACACTGTGTGTATGTGAGTGAAATAGTTCACTCTGGCCTCACGGCACAAAAATCAGTCCACCGTCATTAGCACACACAGAGCACACACATCCATATATACAACAGTTTTAAAATGATGTTGAGACACTGGCCAAGAGAGAGTAGTTATTTGATGACAAACAATCTTCAGGTTTTTAAGTTCCTGTTCACCTATTAATCTCTTCTAGGTGTTTATCTTTGGTGCATCTGAACATGCAGGACATTTAATCTGATGATGAAAGCTGCTTACTTACAGTAAAAAGACTTTCAACAGTAGTTTTAGTTCTCCATTTTAAATTTATGTCCTGGCAGTTTCTATCACTTTCTGCCTGGTGAGAGACTTCAACTCTCGCTGCTTTCAAAGACAGTATTTTCAACAGCCTGTTAGCTTGCGGCCCATGGCTTTCAGTCCAGGCTTGCTACACAATTACCATCACTCACCAGAATTTGCATGCAGGCTAAAAGGTAAGATATGGAAATGTGTGGTAACTAACTACATCCCCTGGGCTAAGGTTTGAAAATCTAACCTTCGCACTAAAGTGCCTCCGCTGGCAGCAGGAAACAGTAACAGCAGGAAACTAATTTTTATATTGCTGGAACATAGAGCCTGGAGATGCTGCAGCGAACAATAACATCAAGTGAAGGTAATGGCTCTCTCAGGAATGCCTGTCTTTAATGGAAACACATTAGACAACTTGTAAATATTCTCTTCTCAAACGGAATATCTAACATGGAGTACTTTGTACTCACTGACCTGTTACAGAGAGTAATCAGGTACCAGATGAGTTCACACACATTCAATGCTTATTACACTCCATTGCAGAGATGCATGTGGCCCAATGTGAGGATGACATGCAATTTGCATTTACGTTTAACTGAGGAGTAACATTAAGTACTAAGGAAGCACAAATGTAAGCATTACAGTAAATACTAAATCTATTCAAAGTAGAAAAAGTACAGATTAGATTGTGCAAAATGAAGTGCAATTTGGGGTGTGAGAGAAGCTGTTCTTTGAAGAGGTAAGTTTTCAAAAGATTGTTGAAAGTAGAAAGAGATGCACTCGCTCTCATAGCATGAGGCAGCTTATTACTTCATCCTGGAACTACAGATTGCTCACAAGAGTGGGCTGCAACTGTCTTGTTCACCAGGATGGCAGCATTACAGTAGATGCTGTTCATATTATGGATAAGTTGTGGACAAGTCCAAGAAAATGTTACGTACTGGCAGCAATGTAGAGATTTACCCAGAGCTTTTTTTTACGTCACTTAATTGGTGTATTAATCATGTCGATCGTATGGGTACACTGTGTTTATTCAGCTCAAGTTCCTTTCCTCCAGCCATCTCTTCTCACTGCAGGTGTCCCCCAGGGCTCTGTTCTGGGTCCCTTATTTTTATTACTATGGCAAGGTACACAATGGAGGACCCAGACCGGATTCGATCAAGTACGATAACCAGTCAGCCAAAGGGATATCCCCGTGGCCAAGTAGCCAGGGCGCATAATCACTCGGAGACATAGTGACAGGAATGTCAACTGCCACATTACCTACATCCTCCCCCTTAGCAATATCTTTCGGAAACTCAGCGTCCATCTTCACTGCTATGTAGATGACACCCAGCTCTACATCTCTGGTAAACCCAAGACCTCCTTTCCAGCTTCCTTTCTAACCGTTTAGAGACAACAGTAATAAAACAGAGTTTGCTGTCATTGGTACACCTTCAACCTTTTCCAAAACTAACAGCTCTTTACTCTCTATCGACAACTCCTCAGTTTCCCTTTCCCCTCAGGTTAAGAATCTGGGTGTCATCCACGATAGCGCCATATCATTTCAGGCTTGCATCAACAGCATAGCTCAGTCCACACAGTTCAATCTTTGCAACCACCTTCATCCCTTCCTCACTCCATATTCCAGCATCCATTTCCAAAATCCTTCTTTTCACTTTCAAGGCCATTCATCATCTCACTCCTCCATTTATGGCCACGCTGGTCCACACTGCTATCCCCCCACATTCCCTCAGATCCTCTCCATCTCACTGTCCCCTCCCCTCACCTTGTCACCATGGCGAACAGGGCTTTTAGCTGGTCTGCTCCCAGACTCTGGACTCCCGTCCTCCTGACTGCCGTGATGTCAACTCTATCCTTCTCTTTCAATTTCATCTCAAAACTCACCTGTTCAAACATGCCTACTGTACAACCTTCAACCCTCTTCAATTTATCTGTTTGACTGCTGTATTTCTTCTGCTTGTTTTATTTTGCTCCTTTATTTTGTATTGCCCTTAGACTGTGTTATTTTACTTTAGGACTGTATCCATTCACTTTTTGGTTGTTTTGAATTGTATCTGTGTTTACTAGTCTAACCTAGGATTGCCTGGATCTATTCTCCTGCCTGTTTGACCAGGATAACATAATAAGTTATTCTCTGTATCTTTCGTTGCTCAGTCTCAGAGTCTTCCCAGCCTGACGTGTTACAGAAACATTAGCATGTGCTGCCAAGCATCTCATTTCAGCTTGATTCCTTCTAAATCAGGGTTCCCCGACTCGGTCCCTGAGGGCCGCAATCCTGCAGATTTTCAATGTGTCCCAGCTCAAACACACCTGACTCAAAATAAATGGATCCAACAACCAATGATGTTCAGGACAATGACTCATTAGTTTGAGTAAGAGTAAGAGATTCCTTCAAATTCAGCATATCATTAGCAAACATTATTTGGAGCAACTGACGCAAAAAAGCTTTGGAATCAGAAGCACATGATCAGAGTTTAGGCTAACATGAGCACAGTGCAAATAAAGATCTCTGCAGCACAAAACTGGATCTCTCTTAATCAGGGTTGATAAAGTGATCAGATAAATTAAAACTGGGCACCATTCCCATTAGCTGCTCAATGTCATTGAGATGTCCATTATCTTTGAAATAAGACAAGAGGACAGTTAGTACATAGGTTGATAAGCTGCATAATTAAAACACATAACATGGATAATTTTGATGATGTTAGAAGGAGTTTGACATATCAGGCAGTTTCTGAACTGAAGCATTAGAAACAATATAAATGCGGGTCTTTCAGCTCCCCTACAACCAGTAACACCTTCCTCATCTGTGTGGTGGAAGGAACAACTCCAATAAAGTCATTTTAGTTTTTTTGCCAGTTCAATCTTCAGCCGTTACAATGGTCATGCCCCCTGCATATGTCGGGGCAAGTCTGCCAAGGACATCTTCAACAAAGGCTATGGACTTGGCCTGGTGAAGCTCAATGTCAAGGCAAACTAAATGGAAACTAAATACAGGAGGGTAGAATGTGACCTGACCTTCACTGAGAAGTTGAACACTAACAACATCTTGGGAATAGAAATTACTGTTGACCATCAGATTGCAAAGGGACTAAAACTGACTCTTGACACAACCTTCTCAACAAACACTGGCAGGAAGAGCAGCAAAGTCCACCGCTTACAAGCGTGTGTACATTAACTTGGGCTGTAATGTTGATTTTGACTTTGCCGCCCCCAACATCCACAGTGCTGCAGTCGTTGGCTACGAGAAACGGCGCGCTGGTTACCAGATGAGCTTTGACACTGCTAAATCCAATAAACCCACAAGTTTGAAATTGGATACAAAATGGGGGGACTTCCAGTTATGTCAACCTATCTTGCGCGCAGGTCTGTGCATATTTTGTGCATACAAATGTATTTACAAAAAGTGTGGAATTTACCATCTTGTACTTCTACTTAGCAACATTCTTAAATATTAGAGCAGCTCTGGCCAGGCATACACACTAAATCAACGTTATCAGCGTTATTTCTGCAGGCGTCACAGTGATCTCAGCATGTTCTTCATTTAATCGATATAATGATCATTCAATTATTAAACTTTTAAGGAAAAAACAAACAGCAGAATCAATAAAACAGGCATGCAGCTTCACTGGTTTCAAAACATACAGAGGACACCTGTGACAGAAAGGTGAGAAGTGATCATTATTGTTCTGAATTTATCAAATAATACTTCAAACTGTGTGCTGCTGTGTTGCAATATTAAAATAACCACTATTCCGGTCAACATCTGGTGGTTTTCCCCCAATGATATGATTGTAGACAGGTCATTACAGGGCATTACAACCTCTTTGCAGCATGCTTTTTTTTTCTGGACCAAAAACATTTATTTCTGTAGAACAACTTAAAATCAGATCAAATAGTACTGCAATGATGCCAGGAAGGTGTGTGCAAGTAAGCTACGTAAATATTGCAAGTCCTATTCATCTCTACAAAACATTTTAAAACCAAGCAGGTTCATCAAAGAGCTTCACAGGATAAAAATACTCCCTAAGCTTGAAGTTCTATTGGCTCTGTCCTCAAGCTACAGATAGCCTTGTCTGTTAACTGCAACGCTTTTTCTGTTATTTTTTAAATTCGTTTGATATCAGGCAATTTAACAATTGGCTTTTTATTAATATTATTAATTAATAATGTTAATATCCAGCACTTACAGTAAACTTTTGCAAGTGAGCTTCAAATATATTTTTTTAAAGTAAAATTTAACTGAACATGATTGAGTGAACTAAACAGAGTTTTGTTAACAGTTTTGGCTTCAAACTTCAATCACTCTGAGGGGAAACGTGATTTCCAGGTGACTTCGCAGGGACAGGCACAAGCAGGTGATGTAGAACATGTGGGATTTATCAACAGCTGATTATTGACTAACATGGATACAACTGGCCACGGCATATTTGATAAATCTGTACTCTAAACTTCTAAATTTTTCAGTCTAAATTCCATTCATGGGATGGAATTTAGGAGAGTTTCAATGAATGATTGATGAATGAGGGCCCAGGTGTGACACTCACCCGTTCTGGCCTAGTCAATGGGAAGAACATCAACACAAGAGGTGACATACTTGGTCTGGGCTTAGAACTGAAAGCCTAAACTTTCCTCACACTGCAAGGGACTAAGGACTATTAGAAAAATCTGGCCTTAAAGACCCACAACTTAATTTTTCTACCTTGAAAATGTGTGTTTCTGACTCTTTTACCATTCGGGCGCAGCATGTTGCAGCCAATTATTGGTTGCGCACTGCATCACAAGCTAGCAATCAGATACACACCGGGTGTTTGAATGCCGCATCATGGCGGATTTGGCAAAGAAACACAAGAAAACATCATCGGAGCAACGGAGGAAAAGAAAGAGACGAAGTGACAGAACAAGAGATAATACAAGAGTCAAGATACAACTGTCTTTTACTGGCTAGAGTGAGCTCACAGTACAGGTAGGATGGATGCCAGTTTAGCCGCAGATAGAGAGGATGTCACTGAGGAAAACCGCAGAAAGTTCAGTAGTGCATCTTTAAATGTACGTCCAACTCAAACCAGCAAAAGCATATGATGGAGAGATACTGTATGTTCAGAGGCCACAGCAACACATACATAGCATTCAAGTAAGTGCTTTTTACATACATTTTTACCTCTTTTGCTGTTTTTACTTTGTAGTCACATCAATTTATGAGACAGTTGTTGGCATATTATTCATAAATCATGTAATTGCTGTAGTCCAGCTCTGTCATAATATGATGAATACAATCCCTCTGATTGTCACAAACATTCGGTGGCTTCATTGTGATAATCCCAGACACTCTGTTTTTCTGTGTGAAAACAATTTGTGTGGTGAGTGCTGTCATACTTATCTCTCTGTTTTTTTCTTTTTGTACATTCATGACCATCTTATATTCCTTACCATTGAACAGTTCCTACTTCCAAACTACTTGAAATACTTCAAACTTATTGTTTTTACTTATATTTAAATACTGCCACATCGTTTCTCCTCATGTGCACAAGGACACTGAAGTTCTGGTTTGTGTCAACTGTTGGGGTTTAGGATGTTCTGCTTAAGCTAAACATATGACCTTTGCTTAAACTTGGCATTTTGGGGTTGTGCAGAGATGGATCTGTAAGTTTGAGAGACACCTGCACTCATGATTGACAAAGCAAGAATCAGTTTGTGTTATTTCTGTGACAACAGACAACAGGGTGGCACACAAATTATGCTCAGAGTCATGCCACACTATCATTCTCCGGAGTAAGCTGAAGTTGAACATGTGCGCTCCAGAAACCTGCTTCCCTGTTTTTCCCTGTGTAGTTGGAGTCCACAGGAAGTCAAGGACGTCCTTACTGTATCTGTTTGTATGAATTTTCAATAAAGCCCCCCCCCCCCCCCCCCCCCCAAAAAAAAAAAAAAAAAAAAAAAACTTGAAAAAAGAGAAAGTTAAAGGATGAAAGCAATTTTGACATGAAGTGGCAGCTTGTAGTGTCATTGAAGAAGTTTTCATTGATGCTGCTTCTTGACATGTCATCGTCATCCCATTTAACTTAAAATGTACAGCTCTTTATATTTAAAATCATCTGCCATCGTGTTCTTGTCAAGACAGACAACAACTCAAAGTTGGTGGTCTGATCTCTGATTTCTTTTGTCCACAGACTGAAGTGTTCTTGGCAAAGAAACTCATTATGAAGTTCACTGTGTATGGGCTTAATAAAGGAAAGTAACTGCAAAGACTTAAAAAAAGATTGTGCGTAAATGGGTGTCTGTGGCTTAGAGTGTAGAACAATCTGAGGCTTTAATAGTAGCAGACAGAATAAGAAAGTCTGGAAAAACTCTACTGAATTCACATACATTATATCTAAAGAAAGACCAGAACTGCCAGTCCATCACAGGTTCAAAAGAGGTGGCAGTGATGATCACATTAATCAGTCAGCTCTGCCTGTCCCCTCTTGAATTTCTGTAGCAATGTCAGTTTTTCACGATTCAGGCAAGTTTGCAGCTGTTTCAGAAGGGATCAGAATATCTAAGCACCCTCTTTTCCAGCTCTGTACAGAATATTGAGATAGATGGATAGAAGGAATAAGTCTCATAAATCAAGACAATAACTCGTTTTACTTTTATGAAAATTTTGGCTACAGTTATAGAGAAGATCTGTGCAGACTTTGAAATAAAGCTGAAGAACAGAAAGAAATGAGAAACAATTATAGCTGAAAATAACAGTTTTACTAAATAACAAAATGAAACTGTCCCGACTGGGAGAGAGCTCAGGACTCTGCTGTGCAACAAATAATTTATCGCAAACTGTTGACAGTTTGAGCTGTCAAATGTGTGTGACAGCTCACCTATGAGACTGTTCTCAGCGACCTTGTCTATGTGCCAGAAATAATCAATATTTATGAATAATAACTGGTGTTGTGACACGATTAACTGCACATTTCTCAAGGTTTGGAGAAGATTTTCTTGGTAAACCTTGCAGAAGGCAGCTGTGCCTCAGATGATAGAGCTGAACCTCACCAGTCAAAAGTAGGGATGCATGATATTGGAATTTTGGCTGATATTCGATATGCCGATATTTTAAAACTCATGTGGCCGATAACCGATATCGATACAGATACCGATTTTAAAGCCGAAAAATAAATTATGTAATATGCATTCCTTGTGAAAAATTAGAAAAATACCTCAACTTGTGTTATGTATAACAAGTCAAACTTAATGACAAATTTTTAAACAAAACTAATAGGATATGTGCTTTATATCCTAGAACCACCTGCACCTTTTTTAGACTTTAGAAACAGCAGCCTGATCGGTTAAATATCGGTTGGGTGGCCGATGTCCAATATTCAGTTTTAAGGCCGATATAGGCCGATACCGACAGGGGGCCGATTATAATATTGCGCATCCCTAGTCAAAAGGTTGGTGGTTCAAACCTCAGCCCATTCATGTTCTAGTGCGTGCTCAGGCAAAACCAGAAGTCCACAATCCTGGTCGTCAAGGATCGATGTTCTACAGGTTTTAGAAGTTTCCCTGCTGCAGCCCAGCTTGATGTCAAGCTCTGCACAAGTCTGCCAATCATGCAATGATTTGAATCAGGTGTGTTGCAGCAGGAAAACTTCTAAAATCTGCAGGACACCAAACTCTGGGGACCAGGATTAAGGACCCCTGCACTTAATCTTACATTGTTCTCAATGCATCTGTGTACAAGTGTGCATGATAGAGAGGGGGAAGTAGTGCCTGCTTTCACTGAGGAATGGCCATACTGTCTTCTGCAGAGACTATTTACAACTCTATGTGGATTAAATAAGATTTTATTGTCATATGCAACAATAAAACTTTATATGGAAAATAATGAAGGGACAATGAGTCACACCACCAGTATTAGTGAGCAATGCTTTGAAAGAGGATTTAATCTGTCAATAAAGATAAGGATATCATCTAAAGTGTCAGAACATCTGCAGTATTGGACAGCTGAAACTTCCTGGTCAACTGTTAAAATCATTAGGAAAAATAAAACGACTATAAAACTTATAAGCAGCCTTGGGTGCAACTTTCTTGTAATAATTTTGTTGCTGTTTCACAAATAAATGATTAATTTCTTTTATTACAGAGTGTTGGCACATTGCCTCGTGTCTAGAGTCCATTTTGTGTCCTACTGTGTCTATAATTTTCAATTCATTTTCTATATTACAGCGATGCCAGCCAGACCAGGCTTGACAAAACACGCTGTAAAGCAACATAAATAGAGAGGGTTCAATTAAAGGCAAAAACCCATTTTCCTCTGGTGAATGCTCCTACTTCATATGCGTGCATAAAACCCCTCACAATCTTAATCATTTAGCATATTTTTTGTGCTTAATAAACACAGTAGAGGTACATGTGGGCAGATTATAAAGAAGTGCCTTGATGGTTTGACTTTGCCTTTGTCTAACATTCAAACATTCAAGGTTTTTTTGTCCTCTGTGGTGAAAAACGTAATGTTTACGTTTATTTGTTGTGCTTGCAGAGACTGACGGCATCAGTTGACTGGTATTGCTACAAAGCCTCTGGAGAAGCAAGCACTAACAATAACATTGACAACACCCTCTGTGAGAGGAGACGTGCGTGGTGGTTATGGTGAGGCAGAGAGATTGGAAAAAGGAGTGGGAGGAGATCAAGAAAGTAAAAATGGAAGCAGGGAGGTGAGCTCAGAGCATGCAAACGACTGATTGGAAAGTTTCCGCTCTCCTCCAATCATCCCCTTCTCTCCCTCCATCCTTCCCTTCCAGTCATCTATTCCATCATTTTGTCTTTGCTCGTTATTTCTCTAGGGGAATATGTGTGTGCATATGTGTTTGTATGTGAGTGCATTTTTTTGTGTTAGTCCCACAAGGAGCCAATTAAAGCGCAGACTTGGCCATGAGCAGGAGAGCCAGAGCTTGAGAGAGTGTGCTTAAAGATATTTGTGTGTCATTGTGTGTTTTCTCAATGCACCTTCTTCTCACACTCACCAGAAAACAAAAACAACAGCTGTGAAAGAAGTAATACCTGGAGGAAATGGAAGGGGAAAAATTGCCAATCATGCAGACACAAACACACACACACGAACACGCACACACAGATGTGCATGCTCACCTTGTCATGATGTGCATCAAGATACTCCCTCACAGTTGCTAACACTTCGTGCACAGCCTGCTCCGATGGATAGCCTATACAAACACACAACATCAAAAATGTACACAAATTTGCAAGATCAGCTGCAGTGACAGATCTGCGTTGGCCTCTTTTCTGCTGTTTTTCCAGAAGGATGTGTGCTTCTCTTTCCACTACCCTAACACTTTATGCTTTGTGTTTTCTCACTTTGTTGCATTTTAACTCATGTAAGCCAGCAAGATGCCGTCACAACACACTTGTTGGTTGCAAAGAGGCAGATGGCGAAGGACTACGGAGCTTCTTGTCAGCTGTTGAGCCCTTTCACTTCTGGGAAAGCTCTGAAAATTCATCATCTGGCCAAACCGCCGCGCTCAAACACATATGGTGTGATCATCCAGGCATTATTCCATACATCAGGCATGGGCTAAGCGTGTTGACAGACAAATACAAGAAGATGCAAATTAACACTGAACCAAGTTGTTGTGAGTATGACTAATTTTTCATTTAACTACATCCGTGTAATAAATATTTCAGAACTAGTCTCAACCGGATCTACACCTGGTCATATAACATTATGCATTAAATTGGCATGCATATAAGCGTCTCCTGAACCCGTTAACATAATTCACCATAATCCGCCATCGCGCCTGGCCTGCTGTTGGGATCCCCCGCCATGGTTTTGGGGCCTGTTTTATTAAATAAATGCCCATATTAAGGGTTTAAAGCTTATCTGTCGTTGTGTCCTCCCTTCTTATTGCGGCTCTTGAGCCGGGGCCGTAACAACTGGGGGCTTGTCCGGGATACTATAGATGTTTTTGTCGGGATTTTTCTACTGTTTGTAGCACCTTTAACTGACTTGCTGCGTAAAAATATTAACTCTGTGTATACCTCGATATTAGCACTGCCGCTGAGAAACACCTCAAAATGCTTTAAAGCGAGAATCAGTGCCAACGTTTCCTTCTAGATCACTGCCGCCAGCAGGAGAGAGAGCAATGGCACTGGCGGAAGCCCTTATATAGCATCATCAAAGCTCTACTGTACCTGGACGTCACCAGACCTCAAGACAAAAATAAGAATATCAACACCAAGGCCATCAGGGCCGTCACACTGAGGTTGAAATACACAGTTTTGAAATGATGAACCACCAATTACAATCTGGACCCAGATCTGGATCCAAGATCTAATTCATCTGTTTTATTCAGTCTTGAAGCTTCGAAGCAAAATTTTAATTTCATAAGATTTTAAATACTGTAACTTGATGAGAACTGCATCATATCAATGTATTTTATTGCATTTCCCCCAACTGACAAAACTAGGGCTGTCAGGCGATTAAAAAAAAACTAATCTAATTAATTACGGGATTGGTAATTAATTAATCTATTTTTAATCTCATATGTTCTAAAGCAGTCATGGGGAACAATGGTTCTCAAGGGCCGCAGTCCTTTAAAGGGGAAGTTTGTGTTTCTTTTTCAACCTGGAACCTACTTTCTGGCATGAAATACATACATTTACTCACCCAGACAGTTTTGGTGCAACTTGAATTCCTTCAGGAGATATTTAGATCCACTCGAGATCGGCGTATGTCCAATATAAAGTAAGTGATGCGGAGAACCTTGCGCAGCCTCTAAATAAGGT
Source organism: Atherinomorus stipes (assembly GCA_023101725.1). Classification (NCBI taxonomy): domain Eukaryota; kingdom Metazoa; phylum Chordata; class Actinopteri; order Atheriniformes; family Atherinidae; genus Atherinomorus; species Atherinomorus stipes. The sequence continues at coordinate 54,703 of JALJCO010013221.1, forward strand.
TTTATCTGCCACAAACTCCTTCATCTCACCAATGTTTTGTTACGAAACATTAGTTGGGCACACTTTCTGTCGCTGTCGAGGAAATTACGTTGTTCACCGCCATCTATCAAATTGAAGAAACGTCACCCGTTGCACGTTGACGTCTTGTTGAAGCATGAGCTGTAAGAGCGCAACCTCACATGTAAACTCAGCGTTTGCATGATGCCCTGTTTGGTTTGGGGAAAGGAATATTCTACCCTGTGAAACCGAATGAAAATTCATTCGGTTCAGCACTTTTCATTCGGAAAGAGGTGTTTACATGGATCATTTTCATTCCGAAAGAACTTTTAAACTGCCACCCACTGCCCGAGTCATTCAATAGGCCAGCCAAATTTGAAATGCTTGTCCACTGAATTGGCACTCTATATCAATGGTGATTATTTTTTTAATGCAATAATTTGCATTATAACTAATTCATCTAATTAATGCATTAAACTGACAGCCCTAGTTCTGACAGTTGTATAGAAATAGGAAATTATATCAGCCTGTCACAGGGGAATTGCTCAGTCACAAACAAGATGCGTCTTTCCTTCTGTCTGTAAAATAACATGGATTTCTGTTTTCTTGTGTCTGTGTGTTTTGTCTATTGCAGTTGCATTTTGCATCTCTTTTACTGTATGTTGTTGACTAAATCAAAAGAAGTCTGCTGTAATTTGCCCTCATTGGACAATAAAAACACTAAAAATGCTTTTATTTGTCTCTAAACAAGGTTTTCCTCCATAAAAAGGAAAACAAATAGCATTTCTCCCCCAGTGAGGAAGTCTGGCCCTGAATTCTGCTCTGTGAACAGCAGCTGCATGAGCTGCGCTGTCTGACCAAAGAGAAACACGCATCAAGCTTGTACTTCATGCTTGTCTCCTGTGTTTGTTAAATAACTTCTTCAGTCTCTGAAAAACCAAAAATTCAGCCTGTGAGGAAACACTGGGCACCTTGAGCGGTATGTGTTTGAGCCTTGGATGATGAACCCATTGTGTTTATCATGTGAATTAAGACTTGTTGAGTTTCTTTTGCAGCATCCGACAGTCATCGGCTTTTGCATTTGTGATGCATTATCTGCTTAGTGTACATTTAAATCCCAGATTTTAAGCAAAAGCCTGTAGAACGGGAATGTGGAAACGGCTTTCCAGAGACGAGGCAATATATTCAATTCTGGAATTTTTAAGAACATTTACATGAAATAAACAGAAAATATCCTTTAAGGGTTTAACAGTAGTGACCTATATTTTGTTTACCTTCTGTGTAAAGTAAGATTCAAACTATTAGAAAATTGTTTTTTTCTTTCCCGAAATACAAATCTGATTCACATTCTTTCTTAGTTTTCAATTGCTTGCATCTCTGAAGAGGCAAAAGCTGCTTATATGGGCTAAGATTACGTAACTTTTCATTATACTCCAAACATGCTGACCTATAAAGCTCAAGAGGAATGAAATGAAGTGATGATGAGAAACAGGTGCAACCGAGAGGAAAACACAGATGACAAACCAAGTTAATCAGGACTTTGTCCTTTTTCCTCGTTCAGAGGTGTCAACAACTGGTCCTCACACCAGAACCAGCCCTAAATGTGTTTAGGCTTTGTCCTTTACTCTCTCTTCTGCCAACATGAAAGGGATTACAGTCAATCTGACACAATCTCCAACCTAATCTATCTTAATCTGCCGGTCATAATCCAAGGCGTTAATCTGAGAACCACCTCCGGGTTGGAGGATATAATGTGGCGAGTGGCACCGCTTGGCTCAGCACTCTGGTTAAACAGACAGAGTGATAACAGAAACAAACATGCGATGGAGAACCCAGCCAGGATATGAAGCATTTATATGTGGTCACACAAATACACTGTAGCTGCTTCGTCCACGGAGACGTTGGACATTCGCTCTAATCTGAGGAGGAAACGCACAAACACAGATACTGACCGTAGATTCCAGTAGAGATGCAAGGGAAAGCCTGCAAAGCAAAGAAAAATAAACCAATTGTTTATGGTCTGTTGCTGATCACAAACACTGAGAGCGCATGTCTACACACACTCGCATACACACATGTGCACACACACATATTTGCATGTTAAACTCTTATGAGGTCACTCCCCGACATTATAAATTATTAAAGCGCTCACCCTGACTGTAATTATAGATGCTTTCAGACTGAAGGAACCGCTTCATAGTTCTCATAACCGCTGGAGTCAGTTCCCTCTTTTTGTGTGTCCACATTTCCGGAACTGTAGTTTGTAAAACTGCTTTTAGGTTGTTTTTAGCTCCTACTTTAGAGTAAGATCCTACCCGTTAAGAGCCATCAGTGAAGCAGTTATAGTGTTTGATAAAAACAACATAATATGATACATGGTCCAGATGGAGCGAGTCTTCAGTGAAAAACTAAACGTTGTGACAGCCGAGAGCTCTTTGGACTCCTGAGGGTTTTGTTGTTTACTTGAATATATTTTTTTGTGTTGCAGGCATTGATGCTGATGAGAAATTGGAGACAGCTGGTCAGGGTTTTGATACAATGTATGCTGCAGAGGGTCTGCCCTTTCCTGAATGGAGTCTGCTCCATCTATCCCCAGGGACCTGACGTTTTGTTTAACTTGTTGTCTTTTTATGGTTCAGTTGAGCATTTAAAAGCAGGGTAGGGGATCCTGGAAAAACCGTTCAAGCAAGCTACATTTGAAAAAATATAAACCCCCCGAAACCACGCCTCCAGAGCGCAGGAACGCGTGCGCTCATGGTTATCGGCGAAGATAACGTTTCCTAAAAGTGATAACTATCTCACCTCCAAGTTCTTCTTTGGCGTAAAACATCCTCACTGCAAACACCAGCACCTCCATGACTTGATCCACATCCGTTTTTTCGCTGCACAGTTAAGAGCAGCGAGCAGCCATGCTGCCTCAGTTCGTCTGCACTGTGAGACGCTCATGGCAGGTTGCAAGCATGCAAGCGCAACTAATGGCAGTCAAGTTTGATGGACATAATAATCATTCAATCAATAAGTACGGGCCATTCACAAATCCATCCAATGAAATTCAGTTCATTGGATCGGGTTTTTCCAGTTCTGTACATTCCACAGGTGATTTTTTTGTTTTGTTTGTTTGTCAGAACATTTAATTAATTGTCTGCAATCGGGGTGTAAAGAAGACTTTAAGCAATATAGTAAAAAATGCTCCTGGAAAAAAATCATCCACCCTGCCTTTAAAGGCGTTTTTTTTTTTTTTTTTTCATGAATATCCTTGCGTCTTCCCTTATTTGTTTTGGCCAACAACCCTGACAACATACAAGTGCAATACCAAAGTTTTTCAAATACAGGAGGTTTAAAAGAAAAGAAGGATTGGCAAACAAATGTTACACAGCAACATACTGGAATTTGATGCTGACACTCCTCCCTTCCGCATTTTAGTTTAGTTTTTGTTAAATAAATGATAACACTGCTCATTTGATGTTGTATTTGCTTCGTTTTATAACATGGTAAATACAGGAGAAAAAAATGTGTCTTCCTTTTTTTAATACTCGATTTCAAACACTTTAAATTCTTCATCCATTTCCTACAAGCTCCTGAATGATGTCTTCAAAAACCACTTATTACTTACCACTTATTTCTAGTTGACCAAAGCAAACATGAGGCTGTAACTGTCAAAGCTAGCCACATCAAAAGGGAATAATCCGCCAGTTTTTTTTTCCACCAGATTTTCTCTTTGTTGAATTCCTATAAAAAGATTCCAGCATGAGACAAGCAGAGTGGTTTTCTGACTCAGTGTATGAAAGGCATCAGCTGGACCCTAGAACATGTTTTTTTTTCTTATCACTTAGCTTGCAGCTGCTTTAAAAGCATGAACAGCATGAGAAGTAGCAAAAAGCCTCCACTTCCTCAATTTCCATAGAAGTATTTAAGCATTGTTTCAATTCAGATTTGTGAAATCTTTCCTGTGTTATGAAGGAGGGAGAGTCTGTGACTTTTAGTTGATGGTAGCTGTAAAATCAGACACTGATGAAGGAGCGCTGCAAGTAAATGAATAAATCTATCTATTAGATCTCATTACAAACCATAACGTTTATTCTGTTCTGCTCATTAAAGGTAAACTACAGCAGTAATGATGAAAACTACCAATATACACTAAATGGATTAAATCATATCAACGTAGGCATGTGCATGGTTGAAATCAGCTTGTTACTTTATATCAATGAGATCCATGTTTGGTGGAAACACAACTACTGGTCCCAGTGCGAGTCAGGCCACCAGGAATCTGGCAGATTCTCCGCCTGCTGTCAAGTATAGCTGCCAGGTCCCCCTCTTTCCAGCTTTGTTCACTTTTTCTGACTGCTGAGATTTCACAAACAGTAAATGTCCCTCAAGACTAAAAAATGAACATGATTTTTTAATTTTTGAGGATGTGCACTGATTGCTGTTGATGCAGATTTAATAAAATAAGGACTTAAATTTCACAAAACTGTTGGAAAACAGTTTCCTTTGACTTCAGCACTGCTCTTGTTCTCATTTTGCTTTGGTGTTTTTCATTGACTTTAATATTTTGTTCTCAGTGAAACTTCCTACCTGGTGGGTTTTATAAGCTTTCTAATAACTCAACACTCCTACCTCTTTTTTTCCCCGTCCTCAATCCATCTCAGCATGACTGTAGTTTCCTTTGAAAAAATCAGCACGTCACCAATCTTTTTTCCTTAGCTCAACCTTTCTTGTAACTCTAATTTTGTCACTCAGTTTTTACTGCAGAGCTTATCTCTTTCTTCTTATTTATACTTCCTTTTCTGTGGGTCAGTTTCCAGCATTTCCCTCCATTTTAACCTGACCTGTCAAACAGCCGTGCCCCCCCTCCCCGTTTGTCCCCAGCTTCCATCAACCCTTCAGATCCATTTCGTCTGTGTGCTCTCACCACAGAACGAGCAGCATTTTCAGTGGCAGTTTGCAGGCTGTTCTTGTAGCATGACCTCAGAGCGCTCCTCTCCTCCTCTCCCACTCCTCCATGTGCAATTGGCCCCACAGTGTGGATCACATCTGCAGAGACAGATGAGAAGAAACAGTTCATTACACACAGTTAGAGGTGTGACACTTCGCCACAATATTCTATTATGGAAACATTTTCCCCCATTTTTTTATTATAAAAACTGCATTGTTGACATATTTTTCTTTAAAAAATGAAAGCATGTTTTAAATCCTGACTTTACCTTTTTCACAAAGCATTTTTCCTGTCATTGCTCACCTTCTATGCTAAAATGCATAAATGCACATGGCTCTCCTACTAACTTACTGTATGCTAAAAATGCTCGGCTTTGTTCTATTTTCATCGCATCTTGTCTTCTGTGAAAGTACACATGAACAAGTCTTTACATACTGTTGGATTAATTCTGTTAACATGGCATATGGGAGCTGAAAATTCCACTTAAGTCATAAATACAACCAAGAAAAGCTGAATTTCTCTGGAGAGCTCCAACAGATCCAAAAGATGCCACACATAAGCTAAAATCAATTGTTTAGTGTCACTCAACCCACGCTTTGAGAACAATAGGTCTGGTTAAAGGCTAGAAAGAAAGAAAGAAAGAATGAATGAATCACATCCTATTATCTTTTTCTGGGTTTTTTTCTTTTACCGTTTTGGTAACAGTTATGAGGTTAAAGAAACATAATAGGAATTTCTAAGTTCTGAGGAAAAGGTAACCCCAGAGCCCAAAATAAGATTAGAAATATTACTTCAACATCAAGGTTGATTATATAAAAAAAGAAAAGGGGAAGAGACAGTGAAACATAATGTTATCAGAGGCTGCATACACTCACCTTTCTGTCATATTTATTGTATAACAATCACAGAAAGATTTGATGAAAACTTTGCTTTGAAATTGGTGGTGATAAGAACAGCGTAGCAGAGTTACCTCCTTTCTTTCATAAAGGATGGTTTAATGTTTTCCATTCGGAAGAAGATCATACAGGAAGCACTGGACCTCCTTCCCTAAGTGTTTAGAGAATTTGAACAGTTTTTGTCATGGCTGCTACTCCCATTTTCTAGCTCATTTCACCCAGTTAGAAACTCTCCTAAATAAAAACAGACTATTAGACAGGACTCATGTTTCTTCAAATCACAAATTCTGCCACTGTACACCATTCACAAGACAAGTTTGTCCACGAGAGCACAGGGTCAAAAAACAAAAATTGTGCCACTGATCAACAGCAGACAAGGTGCTTAACAAGCCCACGCAAAAGAAATTGTACTGTGGAATTTTCATTTAAAAGTCTTTGAAGAATTAGGAGAAAATAAATCCTTCAATTTCCCAAGGCAACGGGCAAAAAATAGATAGATAAATAAATAAAATGCTTTTTAAAGAATCCAAAACCAGGGTACATGTAAAGGCAAATAAGCTATGGTCAGTCTTTACTCATCCTTTGTTGTCCGGCAGGCGTGGACACATGGACACATGCTGTTTCAAATGTTGCACCATTCTGGAGTCAGAATAATCCCAGCTGCTGTGATCAAACATTTTGATACCTTTGATATATGAAATCTTTGTACTAACAGACATAAAACAGGAGTCAAGAATCAAACCAGTGACTTCGGGCCTCTACAACCATCATCCAGACTGGGTATAATAATGTACATTCCCATTACAATATAATGAGGTTTCTCCCTGTGTTTTTCACTTTCAGAATAAACTGACTGATTTAGTCTCTAATGGAGTGTGGTCCTGTAATACGTGTGTATTATCACAGTCTGCCAGAGTATTCAGCCACTTTGCCAGATTGAACTCTGTTATAAAGACGTTCTGTCCTAACATCTTTAAATAGCAATATTCACCACTAACAGAACAGTCTCTACAGCATGAAAGCTGCATATTATTCCTGAGGCGTATTGAGGTTGTCCAGAATGTGATTCTTTGTGTGATTTGCTGGTTTGGATTGTGTAACGCGCTTTTAAACTTGCCATCTATCTTTTCAGTCATTAAATAACACCTGAACAACCAACATCTGCAAGATTACCAGCCTACAGTGACAGTTCAGTTCTGAAGAAAACCATGAATACAGAAATCTCTCATGTCTCTGTAAAGAAGTTTACTGATGTAATAATCAGCTAGAACATCTCTCATTTATTCATGTTGCCTTTTCTTTTACCTCCAAACTTGTACATCTTTTAGTACCTTAAAAAGTGAAACCAGTCAATCACAAACAAGGCCTTGGTCTTTTGTATGACAAACCATTCTGCCAGTATGCTTAATTTCCCATTATCTACATGTGAGTCAGTCAGTCTCCTCATTTCCAGGACAAAAAGAACACACTTGTAAAACAAGGCCTTCACATCCATGCTGGAGGTTAGCTTCTCCTGGTTGTAAGCATATTTAAAAAAAGGGAGGCAGATATTTTCATATTTCAGATGATAATGGTTTCAATTTAAAAGACTGACTTATTTTTGTCTTTTTTATCATCACTTGAAAATAATCTGCCTCCTTGAGCTGTGGCTGAAGGTGTGCGGTCTAATTCAGAATAACAGTCCATTCAACATCCAGTATACTGTAATGCTACCTTTCTCACCTCGCTCAGCCTAAAATGTTAAATTCCTAACAAAGGTGGCAAAACCTGGTCCAGAAAGTAGAAATCCCGTCCAGCAGTTGTTCCAAACAATCACTAAACCAGCTGAATTTAATTAGCACAGCATCTCTGCAGGTAGATGAGCTTGTTAATGAAAACACCTGTTCTACATGTACAGGCAGAACCAAAACATGGCAGGATTTTTACTTTCCGGCACCTGGATTTTCTACCTCTGATTCCAGAATACTTCTAGTTATAAAAAAAAAAACCCTGTTGTTTAATCCCATATACACATACCAAATAAGTCTAATAACCACATAATGTTATTCATTACAAATTACACTTTATACTGTAGATTAACACGAGAGTTACAGTATAAGCACGGTGAAGTTTCAAAAACAATATAAATGTAATGAAATAACGCAGCCTTACTGATGCCATATCAAAAATCTGAAATTGGCATTATCTCACTGAATAAATTTCAGGCGTGCAAAGTGCTGTGATACATTACAGTGGCAAATGAATCTAGTTTAAAACACTTTATTCCTCTGATTTATGAAGTTTCTGATATCTTTAAAGCTCTACATTTAGTTTTAGTTTTTTTAACCATTTTTTGTCCAGAAGCAAAGTTATTGCAGGTGCTATTTTAAAAATCTGAATTTGGCATATCTCGGTGAGAGAAGCTGTTTTTAGACATGCGGTATTTTCTAATCCTCTCTCTGTGTCAAAGCCAAGAAACAATAAAATGAGATGCCGTTGCACTTGACATGGTACTTGTGTGTGCAGCCAACTACACGACAGTACCTCATTTTGTCAATTTGTCTCTGGATTAAACAATAACTGATGCCCACAACTTAGCTGGTTGCTGTAAACAGGCTACTACGATGGTGCGTTACAACCACAATTCTTTGTATCGTGACGTCCACTGGAAGCCAAAGCTGCTTGCAAGGCGAAGACATGCTTTTTTTGCATCTGGGGGGAGGGGCTGTGTTTTTTTTTTTTAAAGATTTTCCTTGGAATGAATGAATGAATGAATACATAAATAAAAAATTCATGTTGTTGAGGAACACCAAACATTTCTACATCACATGAGTATGAAAAACAAAGCATGTTTTATCCTGTAGATTTAAGGCCCTTTCAGATAGAACGTGGCAAGCGCAAGAGGACGGCGGCAAACCCATTCATTGTGTATGTGGTACCGCCGCGGCAGCGCGTTCCGCCATGCCGCGGAGCACCGCGGCGCGCAAGGTGGGCGCATGCCGCCGCGGTGGCGCTGACGCCGCTGCGCTCGAATTGAACATTTTTCAATTCGGGCGCAGCGCGCTGTGACGACATCCTAGCGCGTCCAATAGGAGAGGCCAGTTCAGGGAAAAAAAGTGGTCCTTGTTCAGCCTGAAGTAAACCTGGAAGCGGTCTGTGTGAAAGAATGCAGCTCCCGGACGAACCTGAACTCCCCCAAGTTCTGCCTTGTTATCAGGATCAGGTGGACCCCCACCCTTTTATCTGCTGCTGATCTCCTCCTGCTCCTCTGGAGCAAAGCTCTTGCTGCGATCATGAGAGGTACATCTCTCACAACGAAGCGTGCCGGGGAGGAAACACTTCCTGGTCTGTCGCTGAGCAACGCGTGCCTGACGTGTTTGCTGCCGCCGGGTCTGCCGCCGACTCTGCGCCCTACCCCGCGGTGAACTCGGCGAAAAACGCGTTCTATCTGAAAGGGCCTTTAAACTGTTTTTTTTTTTGGGGGGGGGGGGGGTTGACCAACAAAATCCTGATTTCTAAAGAAATAAAATTGCAAATTTTAAAAGCAGTATGGCTGGTTTTCATCTCAAGAAAGAAACACTATGTTGTTTACAGCTCAATGCACATTATTTAAGTTGCACTCAGCCTTTAAAGGGACTAGAGGCAAGATTAAGAAATAAAACTCGCGACTGCCGCTTCAGGTAACTGCAGCCACGAGCCAAGCCATCACAGGAGTGTGCACAAACTGAAGCTATGATGTTGTTTACTAACCTTTTTCTTCGTAGTTGCACCTTTTAGTGTCTTTCAGTTGATCTGGATCGTTTGCTGTCGGCAGAAGAATCCATAACTATCGCTTACAGTGTTTGAATTTACCGCGACCGTCTTCTTCCTGTATTAAAACTGTCGGGGATGCAGATGCAGAGTCATTTGACGTCACATCCGCAGGGCAGCACGGAAAATTCGGCCATCGAATTGCAGCACTTTATGCAGCACACAGCCTGTTCAAGACAATGAATGGAAACGTGGGCGGGCTCGTTCTTTTTGGTATTTAGCGCTTCATCACCCATTAGCATAAAAAAAAAATGAAAATGCATGTTTGTTTTTTTTTAAATTCCTGCCTCTAGTCCCTTTAAGGAAAAAGTGTGAATTTCTCTCTGAGCTCTATAATCACGACATCTGTATTTGTTTGCATTTATTTCCTAATAATGTAATAAATCCTACCTATCATTCATAGATTCTTCCTTCATTCTAAACAGTCTCTCTGGAAAGATCCATCTCGCATTTTAAAAACTTAATTACATGGAGTTAATTTAAAGAACTTTTTCACAAAACTGAAATGTGAGGAAGAAAAGGCAATCATTTTCTTTTTACAGGAAAAAAATACAATCATGACATTACTGATGAAAATATTCAAATGTAAATGATTAAATAAGAGGTGGATGAACTGAAGCAGATTGAACTTAGATGAGGCAGCTGAGTGAACGCCGTAGGAAAACCTGACAAAGAGAAGCTGAGGAACAGAGAGGGCTGCCATCGAGATGTGGTTCAACCAGCCTCAACAGTTGTGTACAGACATCACCACACATTCTGATGAGTCTCAGCATGCTGCTCTCAGTGTGAATCCCATCGCTGTCATAAAACCTGGCTGGACCGCTGCTCATAACACTCACACAAAAAAGAAAAGAAATTCACATGCTGACATTCTTTTCTTGCCACTGAATTGACTTTTTCGATGTTATGGGGGGAAACAATCATAGTTTTCAACCACAGATCAACCTCATGAGGGTTTTCTCGTCATCATGTCAAAAAGAAATCATCTACTTACTTCTAGGCGACTTGCATCTAATCTGTTTCTCTTATCTTCTAGGAGAAATAAGGGGCAATACGAGGAGTCAGTCTGAGATGAATGGTGCTATTCTGTGTGACCTTACAGGAAAAAAAACTGCTTCTCAGATTTTTTTTAATCTCAAAACTTTATGGTGCAATAAACAGACAAGGAAAAACAGCTTGGTTATTTGGATGTCAATATTGTTTGACTGCAGTATTAAATACACAATGCGTATTTGAGACATACCCATGTAAAACAGAGGAGTAGCTTAAATATGCTGCAGCTGACTCAGTAACAGCTTGATTTTGACAGTAACTGGATAGCTTGATTTTTTTCCTCTACAGGTCTTTGTTTCAGTTTTCCTGTCTTGGCATTGATTACATGTCTAAAACTATGTCTCTGTTCATTCGATTATGTTAGAAAACGTATTTTCCCCATGAAAATATGCCCCTCATATAAAAATACGGCTTATATGCAACTCTACACCTAGGCCACTTTTACAGTTTTTCTCAATTGCTGAAACACTAAATCCCATTCTCAAAGGCAACTTTTCAGAAACCTAAACCGAGGTATCAAATCAGTTCCCTTGTGATCAAAACCTAAAGCATGTTTCACATCACTAGACACTGTTTGCAAACACATATGCATCGTGATGCCCTTGCTGTGCAAAATGGTAAACACATGCGACATACTTTGATCACAACTATGCAAGACACAGTTGTCAACAGGTAAACACAGGGACCCAAAACTGTTTTCACCTTTGTCTGATGATGAGGAAACCAACATAAACCAGTTGATGAAGCTGTGGGAGATCAAGATTTTTCAATGGATGGAGGAAATCAGAGAGGAAGAGTACGCATAAGAGGTGGTCGAGGATGGGGACGTGGAAACGAGCACAATCAGGTCCGACGCAGAGCCTTCATTTCAGGTGAAATCCGTGCAACTATGATCGAGCATGTTAGAGTATTACCTCCACCAAGGAGGTTATGTTTTGGTGGCGTTGGTTTGTTTATTTGTCTGTCTGTCAGCAACTTTACGGAAAAAGTTCTGGACGGATTGATTTGAAATTTTCACCAGTCATGAGCCTCAGCCTAAGAACGAACCCATTACATTTTAGGGGAGATCCGGATCAACTTCTGGATCCAGGAATTTTTTGAAGGATTCTTTATCATTGCGACAGCTGCTTGGCGGAGGTCTGCGCTCTCTGAGTGCTTTTCTAATTCTTTATGTTATGAGTTCTCAGTGTTGTGACATGATACATTTAGCCTGATGTAAATAAAAAAAAAGAATACATTATGACAGCATGATGTTCTGAGAACTACTGTATGTTTTGCTTTTTTCCTTGTAGTGTTTCCTGATTGCTTTGTAGTATTCTATATTTTGCTGTGCTTGGGACATGATTTGACAGGCCAGGTGATGCTGTTTTGAGTCAATAACTTCCTTTTGCAGCAAGAAGCAGAGGTTTTGGGACAGTAGTTTGAGTTATGGGATAAGTGTTTAAAGTTGTGAAAAAGTGAGGAGACATTTCAAAAATAGTGTTTTAGCAACTGAGAAAAACTGTAATATGCACACTAACTATGAATATGCAAATTAACCCATCTTTATCTCGACCACCTCCCTGACTGCTACTGCTGCCTTAATTGTGTTAAAACACTCTTGACTCTGGCTTCAGGTGTACAGCTTATCTGTGACATCAAAGAAATTTTTTAATATCATAATATAATAGATCTGACAATATCATCAGTTCTGACAGGTCCCACCTAACAGGTTTGTGGGAATGATTCTTTAGACTAAAACTTTGAAGCTGGAAACTCTCCGACGTGACGTTGATTACTTATTTCTTTTTACTCACGATACATCCTCTATTGGAGAAAATATGTTAATGTACTAAAGATTAGACTGTAAAAAATAATTTAAAGACACCTATTTTGTAAAACAAAAGCTACTTTCATCATCTCTCAGTTATAACATGCAAGTCTTTCTTTATTCTAATACATTCTTAATAAAACTGCCTTTAAATATTAAGTGCTGCTCTCTGCACACAAATCTGTTCATGTTAATATTTCCTTTCTGTTTTAGTCGTATTTTAGTCTTTCAGCATCCCTATATTTGTCACCAGCTTGTGAAGTTGTGAAATTCTTGTAAGATTTCTCAGATCACAATAATCAAAATATTCAACATGTCACAATACAAGCGATCCGACTGTAGTCGAACACACACGTTTGAACCAATCTGTGTCCTAGATAACTTCATAGAGAAAAGAGTGTGCTAAAAGAAAAATGTTATTGTCAGTTGTTCAGTCACATTTAGAGCAAAGTTGTCTGATAAAAGCTTGAAATTGTTGATGGTTTTCTTTCAATGTTGCACTCTCATCCCAGTTTAAGTCCTGTACACACACGTCTTAGGAGAGAGAAGATTTTGAGGACGGGTGATAAATAAACACAGCTGGGACCTGAATATTATCACTGAAATGAATGTCTAAAAAGGGGGAATCAACTGTGATCTGGTTGGCCACTTCTCAGGATATTAATACAGGAAGCATAAAGAAAGTATAAAAACCTCAGATTACCTGCAATGTCTCTGAGAGAGAGGTAAAGAAAAGATATGAACCAGAATTCTCCTTTCCTCTGGGAAATGGATCTCCTACTGTACTGAACTGCTCTGTAGTTTACCTAAACTGATATTAAAAAGCACCTGATTTCAAACCTATTTAGGTCACATATTGTACTCCCAATTAGGGATGCACCGATTGTGAAAGTCTGGGCCGATACCGATACCAATGTTTAACATAACAACTTGGCCGATGGTCAATGTTTTCCATTTTTATTTATTACTTCCTTTGTGCCACAGAAATTTACAAGTCTTTCAGTTCTTAATCAGTCTATCCTTGAATGAGCACAAATTCAATCAGACCAATTTATGAAACAGAAACAACCTTTAATGTCACTTTGTGGTTGACATTAGTTATAACAAGCTCTTTTCTGAAAACTTTTAAAACTATATATATACTATAACTATGTATATATATTCACACAATATATATATATATATATATATATATATATATAGGCTATATAATAATCGGCCACTGCCATCGGCGAATGTCATTTCTATTGGTCGATGGCCGATGGCAGTTAACAAGGCAAACATCGGCCGATACCGATGTCCAGCCGATGCATCGGTGCATCCCTACTCCCAATAATTACATATCAGAAACTATTTGTACTCCATCTTTTGCAGCCTGGCAATGCTGTGAATAAAGTTAGTGAAATGTTGATGCTTGAGATCCAAATACTGTATATTTTCTAGGTTCAATTCGTCTATCAAAAGATCAATATCTGAACTCAGCAATTTGGGGTAAATGTGCATTACAAACACAAGGGACACAAAGTAAATGGGAGCATGTTGACTAAGTAATTCCCAGTTGATGGGAATACTTCTCCTTCTGGCCGTCATGCTGAGGGAATGATAGCTTTACACAGCAGAAGCATGAGCCACTGAAGTCGCTGATGAAGAGAAGACAGGTGCTGCTGGGGCAAAACACACTTCTGCCTTTGAGCTGTTTGCCAGTGGCAGGTGATATCCAGGTACAAAGAAAGAGAGAGAGAGAGAGTTGCTATGGCAACATTTACCACTGACTGCTGGAAAGAGATCTGCGCCCATCAAGGCCCCAGTTTGTTTGTCTATGTTTGAATAACAGTGGCTCCACATTTGAACTGTTTTATTCAACTGATGTGCATATTAAAAACATGCCAGCAAAATCAATAAATATAGTTATGATGTAAGTAATAAGAAATAAATGTTAAGAGTGAATAGCTACATAAAATGTCAGGGACCTATGATGCAGGATTAGTGTCTTAATGAGGCAACTCTAGATCCAGCTGTGGGATTTTATCACACTGTTTTTCCACTGAGGAGCATCTTTACAAGACAGGTCAGCAGAGGGGAATGCCTGAGTAGCCTGGAAGCAGAGATGAACTTCTCTAAGGGGCCGTTCACACGAGGAGGATTGCGGTTAAAAACGACAAAATAGACGACGCTCGTGTAAATGCGGATGAAAAGATGAAGATGAGACGCCACTTTTGCATCTTCTCTTCTGATCGTCGCCGTGTGAACGTAGCCTAGCTTGTTTATGTTGACATGTTCATATTAATTTCTATTAAAACCATTTGATAGCCAAATAATTTTTCTTCTACACTTTGGCGAGCTGGTTCGACAGGAGCTTCTTAGACTTGAACGTTGCCAAGACCAAGGAGTTGTGTTGGAGAGGCAGTAGGAGAGAAGGTGGTACAGGGTACATGCCAATTCATGCCAATCAGCACGAAGGACCAGGATGTGAAGCAAGTTGCTCATTTCAAATATCCTGGAACAATAACAGATAATCAGCTCACCTTCCATGGAAATGCCAGCTAAATCCATAAAAAAGGGGAGATGATGCCTCGCTCTTCTCAGGAAATCGAGGAGCTTCAACAGGAGCCAGCACAATCTGACCATGGTCTACAAATCACTGAGATGTTTTAACATATATTCTCTGTCCTATTTCGGAAACCTTTCAGTAAAGCAAAAGAAGTATTATTAATCAGGCCAGTGAGATCAGTGGGCAAAAACAGCTGTCACTTCAGGGGCTTATACTACAAAGCTGGATTAACATACCTGGGATTTCTCTCTGTTACATTAACCAGACATCTGCGATCTTGATAAACAGTACTACGAAGCTGGTTATCAACTCTGTAACTCAACCCAGGGTTTTCCAATCTTGATCAGTGCGCGCTCACATAAAAGGGGCGGCGTTTGATGTGTCTGACCAATCACAGACATGAAGAAACGGAGAGCGTCATATTTCATCATGGAGGAGCAGACGATAATACTCAAGAAATATGAAGAATTCAGGAACATCATCCAGGCCAGAAGCAACACAATCGCCGCAGCAAAAGCCAGGAAGGAATGCTGGCAGATAATTACAGTCTCTGTTAATGCATAAGTCTGTGCAATTGTACAATCAACAATATCAACAATATCGGACACTGATCACTTAGTGTTACTTCATCACACTACAGCGCTTCCTCAGTGGATTTACTTCTCATTTCAGGCTCATGTCGTGCATGTGATGTAACTCTTCATCATGACGGCATGGGTAGGTGTGCGTTCCAGAAATTCATGTTTTCTGCACGTGTGACCTCTTAACCACATTATTTTTAGATCGTCCAGCGGCGCAAGACGATCATGGGAACAAGTAAAGAACAAATACAAAAATATACTCAGTGTTGCCAACGGTGTGTATGAAACTACCTGTGAATGAATGGTGGCGTTTTCCTGAGTGGGATTTGAACACAATGAGCTTAATTCAGCTACAAAAATTAAGCTATTCAGCTACATCAGTACAGCACTAATATTTGTTTTCAATCGAGGTGAGGCATTGGTCTATATAGGAATTAATTTAATTAGTCTAATAACATTAATAAAACCTCAGTGCGATGCAAAGCATCTGTGGTGTAGTCAGTGCCCAGCTGCGATGCGTTACATTTGTGATGTACGGCTCCAACAGCTGACAGATGCAATAGAGTCCTAGTAGAGAAAAACCTTTATCTTTCATATAAAGTGTCATCTGGCAAATCAAAAGGGTTGCACCATCTCTGAATATTCTCTCTCTTCTAAGAACTCCTCTCCTCACAATCTGCTCCAGCATCGACAGCATCTTCTAAAAGTGGGCAGGCCATTTTCCAAGTGCGCTAATTGGTCAGGGTGTGGTGCTTTTACACTAGGTGATCTCTTATCCAGATCTAAACCTGGTCCGGACCAGGTTAGGCGTTCAGCACAAGTTACCGGGGAGATATAGCCCCATCAGAAGTGAACCAGCATCATAGGACAAAAAACCCAGGGTTAACCCTGAAGTTACCTCAATAGGAGAAAATCCAGCTTTGTAGTAACCCCAGGAGTTGTGTCAACAAACACTAACCAAAAAAATCGATCCAGATTTATCAAGACCCCATCCTCTACATTCTGCATTTCATCTGCTGCCATCAGGACGCAGACGGATGTTTCACTGGCCAAGAAAAGGGGCTACAAAATGTCATTCATGCCATAAGCCGCGGCTGTTCTAAATAAAGAACTTTTTTAGCTTTTACAGGATCTGCCCCAGTGCACAGACATGCCCGCAACCTTTATTTCATATATCCACTTGTATATCTTTAAAACATGTCATGTTATTTCTGCCTCAGTGCTTTACTCAACTCAGTGGGATGTTTTGATTCACTTTTGTTTTTATTTGTAGTGATCTCAAGCCAAAAGTCTTAAAAAAAAGAAAAAAAACAAAAAAAAAATAATATTTGAGAAAAAATAAATAAAAAAAGAGAAAGGTTAAAAAAGAAAGAAAAACAGAAGGAGAAAGGTGGATTGAAGAGAAGAAATTGATTAATAAAAATAATTATTTGTTCACGGGGGGGAAAGTGAGGGAGGGGAGGATCTTTAAAAAAAAAAAAAAAAGAGAAATAATTATTAAATCATTCCCTCATCTTTGAAAAATATATATATAAATAATAAAAACTAATATATAAAATATTTATAAAAAATAAATAAAAAAATAATATAAAAATATAAAAAAAATTAAATATATTTTAAAAAAAAAAAAAAAAAAAAATAAAAAAAAAAAAATATTATATATATATAAAAAAAAAAAAAAAAATAAAAAAAAAAAAAAAAAAAAATTAATTCTAATTAAATACAATATATAAATCATAATATAAGGAAGATGAAAAAAAGAAAGAAAAAAAAAAAAAAATTAAATACAAAAACAAAAATTGAAAAAAAAAATAAAAAATAAATTAAAATATAACAAATAAATATAAATTAAAAAAAATAAAAAACAAAAAAAATTAATCTTAATTATTTATATTTATTATTTTTTATTTTTATATTTTTATTTATTTTAAAATATAAAAATAATTATTTTATTTTATTTTTTTTTTTTTATTATATTTTATAATTAATAAAAAATAAATAAATTATACATTTCTTACATAAGACACAAATAAATATTATAAAAATAAAAAAATAAAAAAAAAAAATAAAAAGATAATATAGATGAATAAGAATAAGAAAAAAAAGTGAGCTTTCTATTTGCTAATTGGCTGGAAGGAAGAAAGCACAGACAGGCAGAGAGGGAGGGGGGGGAGGGGGGAAATGAGAAAAGAAGAGAAGAGAAAAGAAAGAAAAGAAAGATGGGATGGGATGGAAAGGAAGAAAAGGGAAGAGAGGAGAAAATAGAAAAAAAGGGGAAAGGAAGGAAGGGAGAAGAACGAAACAAAACGAGAGTAGGAAAAGAGGAAACTAAGAGAGAGGAGGGGGGGGGGGGGAAGGAAAAAAAGAAAATCAAAATAAATTTATCCTTTACATCATCTAACCTTAGATGTGATGGTCGGGGAGGCGGGGGGGGAGGGGGGGAGGGGAGGGGAGAGAGGAAAGAGGAGGAGGCGGAGGGGGGGGGGAAGGGACGAGGAGCGGGGGAAGGGGAAGGGAATAAGAACATCAACCATCCAAAGGTCTAAAGGGAATGGGAAGAGTCGGGGGGGGGGGGGGGAGGAGGAGGGGGGAAAAGAGGGGGAAAAGGGGAAAGAATCTTTATAAAAAATAAATAAAAATAAAAGGAAATAGAAAAAGGAGAAAAAAAAAAAATAAAAATAAAAAATATTAATTAAATTAAATAATATATTTAAGAAAAAATAGATTCTTTTTTTCTTTTATTTTAAAATATAATTAAATAAAAAAAATATAAATAATTAATATATTATTTATTATTTTTCTAATATATTATAAATATAATATTATTTAATAATATATATATTATTATATTTTATTATTATATAAAATAAATTTATATAATCTTTTGGATAATAAATAAATAATAAAAAATATTTAATAAAATAAATATTAGTTAGTGTTTGGATGAGGTAATAAAGGAGGAATAAAGAAAGAAAAAACAAGGAATGAAGAAAGGAAGAGGAATAATAAAAAAATCAAAAATAAATTAAAAATTAATTAAAGAATTTAATAGTAATACATATAAAATAAAAAAGGGAGTAAATAGGGTGGGGATTAATAGAGGTAATAATAAAAATATAAATAAAAATATAAATAATAATAAAATAATATAAAAAAAAAATATTATAAAAATAAGTATTTATTGTTATTCTGTTTTTATTGATCTTTTTTATGTTGTTGCTTTGAACAGTTGTTTTACCAGAGCTAATGACAAATTTCTATTTCCAGGATGAAATGAACAACAGTCTGAGTCTTAAGTTTTTCTTTGTCACAGTGTTTGAGCATGTAGCTTTTCAATCTCACCAATTTGCATGTCTGTACTTCAGATCCACAGCCAACTTCTCAACTCCTTTAAAGGTGCCATGACATCAAATTTTCTGTGGTTTGGGGGGGTATAATATGTGCTCTGATGAGGCCATGTGAGCAAGTATGAAAGCCCTGGTTCATGGGCAGTTTTGTTTTTCATTCTATGTAGTTCATATTCTCCAATTAGAGCACACGAGTCGCACTAGCACGTCTGACTGCATTCAAAATGTATGAATTCCGGTCGGGATCTTTGAACAAATGGATTTAGAAGAAAAAGTCTGTAGCAACACTGAGGGGGGCGACCACAACATTGCCATAACCTACTGCATAAGTTTATTTATTTTCTAAATGCTGTCTTGTCTGATAAACATACTTCACTATCTGAAGTCTCCATGTTGCTAACAGATAGCCTTTTGCAAACTCCTAACGCTAGCTACCAGCAGCTTGACCTTCTTACTCTAAATAAGGTTTTAGCCAAATAAGGTTGTAGCCAATTGTTTATAATAATCATATATGGTACTACCAATGTATTATTAATGATGTACACTTCAGTATTCTCTCTGTTCCTAATGGAATATAACTGCTGTCCCAGAGAGTGGAAAAATACTGCTGTCTTCCTTTAGTAACCACTACATGTTGCTGTCAAACTGTTTTCATACAAGAAGTTGTTTTGTCAAACTTGGCCTGTGTGAATAAAAGCTGCAAGGACAAGAAAAAACCTCGAGACAGTATCAGTTTGCTGGTGCCCTGTCTTCCCCTTGCTGCACGTGAAACTTGAGCTCAGTGTTGACTCTTTTCTTGTGTGTCTCATTCTTTTCAGGTTAATAGAGAATTGATCTAACACCAATCAAACTAAAGTCAACTTGGTCTTTGGGTATAGCTGCATATCATTACTGCATCCAACCCTTTTACTGAGGAAGGAAATCTAGCGTGCCAAAACAACCCCGCTGTGATTTTTTTCTTTGGAGAATTGACATATGCAGCAGCAGAAATAGCTTATACTGATATGTCATCACTCCTTTAAAACAAATTAAAATCACAGTATAACCAAAAGCCTTTTAATGAAGAACAAGATGAAATGAACTGTCTGGTTTGAACAGTTTTTGTATGTGTTGTTTTTCAGGAAAAAAAGAGCATTTAAAACAACAGGTGTTGCATCTGTTAGAATGAAACAGACTTTTTCCAAGTTCTCGAAGAATACACCTGCAGTGCATACATCTGATTTATTCATGTTTAATTATGTATGTTGACTAGTTTACGAATCTATTCAGTGAAGAGCTAGCTGTTTTTTCTTTTCTTTTGCAGCTGTCTCTCCTGCTTTGATTGCAACAGCTGTGCTGCTTTCAGATTGCCTTTTTAAATGTTGAATAACATTTTTTTTTCTTCTTTTGGAAGCAGAATATAACCCAAGTATTAATATTTAGAAATATTTGGCAGCATATATTTCCAAAATATCCCTAAACACTTGTTTTCTTTTACCTTTTTAGCATAATAAATGTTTGGCTAAAGGTAAAATATTTGGATGTTTTAGATCAGGGGTGCCCGACACCAGCCTCAAGAGCTACTATCCTGCAATTTTTTAAAACATACCCTCTCCAACACACCTAAATCAAATGGCTAATGCCCTCATGCATGTCATTCAGCTCTGCAGAGGCCTGATAACGTGCCATTCATTTGATTCAGGTGTGTTGGAAAAGGGATGCAACCAAAATGTGCAGGATAGTAGCTCTTGAGGACTGGACTTGGGCACCCATATTTTAGATTTTTGTTTAAATTTTGAGGATTCATATTAGGAAAGTATTAACACCATCAAAAACAATTTCACCTCTTCCCAAAGTCTGCTCAGTTGTGCATGCATACACTCATATAATCACAAGGCAGGCAGCGGTCACACGTCTTGACTTTATGCAAACAAGCTTTGCAAGTTTTAGATTTAAAAAAAAAACCCCAAAACAATTAAATGGCATCACTGTACTAGAATGAAAAGTATCATTGAGTTTTAATATTCTTATGAAGTTTTCATTTCTAAAATTGACTTATAAATGTATTATTGGCTTTGCTCCAGAACTTGAAAGTGAAATAATTTTGAAATTTAGAAGCACAGCAGACATAACTGCGGGAGCAGCTCATGGAGACTGCAAATCAGTGAGGTACAAGACATTGTTCACACTATCTTCTTCTTTTAAAGCTCATCGGTTTTAAAATACTCAAAAACAGGAATGAAAAATATTTTCCACTTGAATTCTTTTAATTGTCAAATAAAACTATGATTGAAGTGAAAACCCTTCTGCGATCACTAATATATTGGTTAATATTCATATGTTAAAGTGTGTTTGAATTTCCCTTTTCTTAAATATATGGATATTGTATGCGTTTTCATCTGTTCCCATGTATGTGTAAAACTAACCAGGGGCAAAGCTGCAAATTAGCCATGATCTAAAGTCCTACATACATACCTGTAGATAGGGTTTCATATTTTTGGTAACATTGTTTCAATGTATTTTTCCTGTCAAATTTGTAAATAAATAAATAGTTATTGGCCATCTGACACTGACTCAACCTGTTTTTTGTGAACATACATACATAACATGTAAACAATCATAAATTATGGTATGCATTTATTCTTGTATACTCTTATATTCTTATGCCTTACTTTTTTACATTTACTCGAATCAGTTTAAGTGAAACATCAGGCTTTCGTTGTGTAGACTTTTCTGCGCTTCTGTTGTGACGGGTGTGTTCTTAAAAGGCTGCAGGCGAAAAGTAATTCAGCATTCAGTGAGCTGTAGCTTGATCAGTTTGCTTACTTTCATTTTTGCAGATGATTTTCCAGATGATCTCTGGGAAATACATAAACCCAGTCTTCCTTTTAATACCCTTCTCTGAACAGATTACACTTTTATATACATCTCATGTTGGTGATATCAGCTGGGGTTTAGATAATCAGTTGTTGCACACGTCACCATAATTTAGGACAGTATTACTTGTCTGTCCAGGGTGTACCCTGCCTCTTACTGGGAGAGTAGCTGGGATAATCCTGGGCCCCGCATTGGAATAAGTGGGGATAGAAAATAGATGGAAACTGATGTCTCAGCTTTGCAGTTAAATTACATGTTTCATGTCATGAACACATTTTTGTTTAAAATGTTCAACCTACAATTGCTTTAAAATGATCTGTTTGCAATTTAGAGAAAAGTATCAAGAAGAAATTTAAAGAAAGTGTGAATCCTTAACAAAGCTCAGCTGTTATGAGTAAAGTTTCATTCTATAATTTCTCACTGTTCATGGACACTTGTTTGCACAGACATTACAGATAATAACAAGCATCGTGTCTGCCTGCCAAGAACCGGGAGCTGATCAAAATATTGACCCCACTTTTAAAAGATCCAAGCGAACCAATTTGTACTGCAAAAAAAGTCTAATCTCGGGGGCCAAATGAATCTATTTCCCTATGCAAAACATTATGAGTCTAATGATTAATAAAATTAAGATGGACACTAAAACAGCACTCTGTCTCACAAATGCAGCCCGAGACTGCAGAGCACAGAGGAGGCCCAGAAGAAGCTGTTTAATCCAACCCTCTGTGGACTGGAGGCCATTAGGCAGAAAGATTCGACACAGTGTTTGGGACTTTCTGAAATTTGATCTTGTGATCTTATTTCAGAATCACACATTAACAGCTGAAGCGTGAAATGTGCTCCTCTGGCCATTTCTCCAATACTCTCTACAAGCTTATTTGTTGTTAGAAATTGTTGTAGTTGTATGTATTGACGAGGAAATTCTGCCAGCTAACCACAATCAATGGAGGACATTTGGTTAGTGATGTAGGACCTGCTCATTACAGAGTGGCTGTGGAACAGTCAGTCTGACCAAAACTATTTCAAGTTGTTTTTTTTGTTTGTTTGTTTGTTTGGGTTGTTTTTTTTTTCCTACTAACCAAGTATTTGAAATACAAAGCTGATAGACAAGAAACTCTTGGGAAATATGTTTAAGCTGACTTAAATCACAGCCTCAATCTAAAACCACACTCTGTTAAATCCTCTCTGGGACTACATCACTTTTACCCGTCAATTCTGCAGAACTCTAGCCACTGCTCAGAATCGGTCCACCCAAAGCTGTGAAGACATCATTCATTAGAAGTCAATGTGCAATTTTACTGAATTAAAATAGAGTACTGTGTAAAAGATGCAATTCACTGCTGGTCATCTAATAGCTGGTAATTAACACAAGCTGAAAAACAAGACTCCAGAGACTGAAATGTGATTATATTTATATCTATACATAAAATCTGACTCATGCCTGGTCTATAAATGGAAAATTCCAAATGACTGAGTTACAACTGAGACTCAAATAACAATGTTTTCCTTTTCATACAGTCATTTGAATATAAAAAATATATATTTTTAAAAGATTTCTGTAGTCTATGCTCAAAGAGGTCAGGGAAGTTATGTTTGTCCAGGAGTTTTAGCATCTTCAACTTCTCCACATCAACCAACTTTGAGTCATTTTCCAAGTTAATGTTTGAGGGTTGTCCCACTTTGGAGACAAAACTGTTGCTATAATTGACTTATAACACATGTGACATGAAAAATAGGTAAGAAAATATTTGCCCATTACTGTAACAAAACCAGTGAATACAAAGCAGCATAAAAGATTTGTATCTGACTGATATTTTAATCACCTGTAGCTTTGTTTTGGTCTCAACCACCTCTTTGGGGAAATCTCCATCTCCACTCTAATATATTCATCCACTGTCACTAACTAGCTGCCATGACCAGGTCAAATGACTCCATGCACCTCCAATAAACAATAATAGAAAAAACATTAATGTGAATATGTTTATTTTCTCCCTTTTTCTGGTGCAATGCTGCTATCATCCATACTGTAGATATCATGGCACCATGCTGAGTTTGAAAAAGTTGGAGCAAACAAAGAAAAGTTATATAAGTGGTCCCTGCTTTACAGGGACAAATCATTCACATCATGTGTCCTAGCACCCTCTCACATGATGCAAGACAAAAAGAAAACAAAGGGCAAAACAACAAACTGACAGGGTCTAAAACGCTTAAGCATCATCTGCTACATTATTTACATTCATTTCATCCAATACATCACGTACTGTATGTATGCTGAAGTACGTGAAGCTATCTTTGCTTTGTACAAGAATGGTTGTAACTAGACCTAAGGTGCCTTTCCAGAAAGATTTCTAAAACTCAACCTCATGAAACCTGAAAATAAGTTTTAAAAATGGAAACCAGTGAAGAGCAGCATAATAAAAACTTGTGGACAAGGGTTTGTTTTTCTTTCTGTGAGGTTGCCAGAACTCTAAATGATTATAAATCTCTTTCAAAAACTAGTCTTTCTACCCCAGGTTTTTATCTCCAGAGAGGATGATCACTAGGCCAGTCCTTGCAATGTCTTTTGCTTTTTATTGTTTATTTTATTGTTGTTGCTTGCATTATTATTGTATGATTTTACACTATCTTTTATTCACCTGTGCAGCACTTTGGTTACCTTGTGGTATGTGAAAGCACTTTATATAAAAAAAAGTTTTGATTTGATTTTGATTTGACTGTGATGTCAAATACAAAATTCTCAGATCACACATGGAGGGTAGAAACATGCAAAATGTGCTCGGGTTGCTTTTGGTTTTCATGGATCAACATAATTATGGGATGTATCCAGTGTTGAGCACCATGTTTCCCTTTTTCATGCCCTTTTGTTTTGAAATGCTGAGACACTCGGCCCTTATATCATTAAACAGGAGACGAGGACAATTATTGCTACGGCAACATATGAAAAACTACATGCTCCGCTGCCTCTGTGTTCTTCTAAGACCAGAAGTGTGCAAATAAAGGTCTGAAGTGCTTCTTTAGATTTAAAGAAACATGTCTGAACAACGTGACAGCCGATCAAACTTCTCATTGACAGAGAACAGTGAAGTCCCAAAGAAATCACTTAGTTTTTATGAACCCACAAAGAAAGAATACTAAGCGCTCGAGTCAAAGCCTGTTTATATAGACTGATACTGCTATTAAACATCAATATTTCTTATAGCTCAGGTTATCAAATGTTTATGATATCTAACCTTAATACTGCATGAACCGTGAGGTAGATATCCTGTAGACAGACAGCAGAGAGGCTCAATGATGGTTTCTTGAGCACACTGGTATAAAAAAGTCTTCTCCAAATTCCATTTTTAGGCTCTTCTAATGAAACACTGTGGTTCTTATTGAAGAAAAAGATTGTTGGTGTTAATGTCAAAAGAGCTCAAGGTAGTCACAAATCGTTACTGCAGCTTCTCAGCAGCAACGATCCCTTGAAAGGTGCCACAGTGCTAATTTAGACAAACATCTTTAATCTGTAATGGGAAGCTCTTTCTTGATGACCCTGATGACTCTAAACCAATTTCTCCTCTCAATCTACACTCCAAATGTCAGCTCAGGACCCAGGCTGATGTTCACTCTCGTGTTAATCCTCCACCAGACTCTGCCAACTCTCTCTTCAATAAACAGGTACATCGTCAACAATGCGCTCTCAATCAGATCGTAATGTGCTTTGTATAATGCAAAAATCACCACTTTAGCTATGTTCACTTATTTTATTCACATCTTAAAAGGAAGTAATTTAACTGCTAAGAGGAACACTGATGATAGCCTTAGCATTAATCAAAGATGTCTGTCTATAGATCATGAGATCATAATTGTAAGTTATTTTTTGTGTTATGATTTCAATAGTTCTGCAAATGTTGGAGATTATTTTCCATGCTGAAAAATACTCTGTTGATATTTTTTAATGAAAAGTTAAAAGGTATAAAAGGAATTCGTTCATTTGCTCCCTTCAGCAGCCGCCACAGCGAATCACCCGTCTAACCTTATCCTCTGCATCCTCTTCTCTTACACCAGCTAACTTCATGACCTCCTACGCTACATCCATAAATCTCATCTTTGATTTTCCTCTCTGTCTCCTGTCTGGTAATTGCAGCCTCAGCATCCCTCTACAGATATACCCAGTCTCCTTCCTCTGTACACACCCAAATCATCTTAGTCTGAACTCTCTGACGTTGTCTCCAAAACATCTAACATGCTGTTGCTCAAGGAAAAAGAGTTTGGCTAAATTACTTTAATTTAAAAGAAAATTAAATTGTTGTCAATTCTCTGAACGCTTACTGTCTGTTTATATAAGAACAGCGAGGCATGACAGGTTATGAGACATCAAAACTGAATTCATAGCATGAAAAGAAATGCTCTGGTACAAATGAATTCTCAGCTCAGCTCCATATCTGGGGAAAAAAATAAAAACAAAACCTATCCTCCATGTTTTAGCTTCTTTTCACTGGCTCCCTGAACGTGTTAGGATTGATTTTAAGATTACTTATTGATCACTGGCCTACTCTGCTCAAAGCTGAAAACTAAAAGGGACAATGTATTTACATTCAAACCTCTGAGGCAAAGACTTTCCTAAAGAAATTACAATATTTCCTTTGAACTTTACTTTTATGTATATATTTCTTTATATAAATATCTGCACAAGCTTTCAGTTTTTATCATTTATAATAATTGTGACCTAAACTTGCCACACTTTATCTTAATTTTCTTTTTAATTGTATTTAATACAGCTGTATGTTGT
Source organism: Atherinomorus stipes (assembly GCA_023101725.1). Lineage (NCBI taxonomy): Eukaryota > Metazoa > Chordata > Actinopteri > Atheriniformes > Atherinidae > Atherinomorus > Atherinomorus stipes. The sequence continues at coordinate 81,290 of JALJCO010013221.1, forward strand.
AAGCTATTTTTGTTAAACACTAAAAACTTAAGATGGTAAATTCAGACAAAAAAATGCTAGTTTCAAACTGTTAATTTAGGAGCTTCCAGGAGCTGACTATACGATGAATCACTACAGTGATTCATCACTCGCTAGGCAGTTTATAGTCTACAAAAATGCTGCGGATGACTCTTTAAATACCAGCAGAAAGCAATCTGAACATCCATATGAGCTGAAACACACAGAAGCTCAAACATCACACACACACACATTTAATTTCCATAGTCAACACTGCAGTCATGCATAAGGAAGAGGAAAAACAAGGAGTACAGTGAAATATCATAATCCAGTAGTCTGGAATAGATTTGTTCTCCAAGTGTGTTTATCTAGTCGCGCCATTGTTTATGTTGTCATGTTTGTGTTTACTCTTCACTGGATTTGCATTAGTTGTTTAACAGTGTCAATGCATCAACAGTGACCAGGTTCACAACTCAGCTCAGAGTATGTGTGTGTGTGTAGGAGTGTGTATTCAGTTCAACAGTGGGTCACTCGCTGGTCATTCATCTGCATGTCATCTGCTAAATGTCAATGCAAAAACTGTTCGAAGATCCATCTACACACACACACACACACACAGTTGCTTACAAAACCTGCTCCAGATGAGACTGTAATTGCCATGGCGATTTTTCCTCATTGCAAAACCAATCATCTGGTTTATTCATTCGCTGCCTCTTTTCTTTTCCATCCATCTTTCTGTTGTCCTTTTTTGTCACCCTTCTTCCTCCTGCTTTCACCATCAGCTCATCCAGTCATCCTCCCATCACCCTCTCCGTTCCCTCCTTTTTTCTTGTCCTCAAACTCCACATCCCCCTTCACTCTTCCTCACTCTAATTTTTCCCACCTTTGTCTCTTTCATCCTTCTATTATCATCTTTACCACTACACCCTTGTTTCTTCCTTCCTACCCCTATTAGACATTCTGCTCACCCCCCCTCTTCCCCCACTTCTCCTCTCCCTCCCTCTTTCGCTCTCCCTCCGTCACCTGAGGTAGACAGTTCTGTCAGGAGTCGGCCTTATTTACCGCCTCTCTTCGCTCCTGTTTACATTATCGATCGGCATGGTTGCTTTAGTCCCACCATACATCAACATCCCCCTCCTCCTTGTCCTCCTCTTCCTCCTTCTCCCCACCCCAGTATTACGGTTGCTGGCTCACATTACCCTGAAACACAGACAGAGTGGGAAAGATGGGAGGAGGGTGGAAAGCTAGCAGAGCACGCTAGGATGTTTGAGGGATTTATGCTTGAAGGAGAGAGTGTGTAGGACAGTGTGTGAGTGAGCATGTGAGGAACAGTGTTAAATGGATGCCTTCTGAAAGTGAGTGTGATTGACAGTAAATGTGTACGTGCGTTATGTATTTGATATGCTGAAAACATACACAGTTGCCACGTGACTGCACAGAGACGTTACTTAGCTTCACTAACAGGTGAGGATCTCTGCATCCATGCTGAACATTTGCATGGCTAAAGATATGTGGACACCCCAAACATCAGAAAAATATCAATTCAAATGAAGCAGTGCCATTCACCTGGAAACCATTTTTCATATAACTGCAGGTCTTAGCTGCAGCCTCAGTGGCAGTCTGCACTGCGCTGTCATGTTCAAAGCTCATGTCTAACAAGAGTACACAGAAAAAAGTCACAGTCTGCAAGTAATAACATAAATGTTTGATGGACAGCTGCCTGGAGGAAAGTGCAGGTCCTTTTAACTAGACCCATGGACACCAATCAAATGACATACATCAGAACAGGTTTTAACAAACCAATGTATCTACATTTTTTCAGTCCTCTCCTCTTTTCTTGATCAATGAGGAGAAAACCAGAGACCAGCTCCTTCATGCTGATTTTGCACAAATACTTTTACTGTGTGCCCAACGGCAACTACAGTATCATTGGAATAGATGCACATAGTGCAAAAATACTGCAAGTGTGTAATGGGAACGTTTTGCAATCTTGGTAACGGTTACATATTTCCTAGTTGTAACATCAACATGAATACACTGACTGACTCTGTAATGTGTCAGCACATATCGCAACAAAGAAATTAGCATATTCTGAGGAGTATGAGCTAGGAAAATGAGTTAATAATGTTTATTACCTTGTTGCTGGCACACTGTGTCTTTGTTTCTGAGTCTTTTGTTATACATAAGTGCTATTATTTCACTTTCATAACAAAATACCATTTTCAAAAAGGCCAAAAAAAAGCTCTGTAAAATGACTTTAAGCAGATGTTTTATTATAAAGTGTCAGGTTACATGAATGTCATAGATGAACTTGTAACAGCAGACATGTGGGAAGCAGTCAGTCAGTTCTTAGAGGTCACAAACTGGAAGCAGGATGAATATGAAAGCATAAGGTGCCACAGGTGATCCAGCAAAACTTTCCTAAATGTCCATTTATTATTGATGCATACAGTGAGGGCAGTCTAGCTTGTGTGGTTACATCTAAAAGAGGTCTTTCTCACTTTCCTTTTTCTACTCTGGACTAAAGCTTTAGGTTTAGCTTAAGTTTGGTCCTTCACGCTTAAGATACAGTACATTCATATGGATTGATCAGGAAAAACCGTGCAAGAATAAGGTCTTACCCAGATTAGAAAACATCTCTAAAACATGTTTTGTTGACAAAACTTACACACCTGACTTATGGTGGCATTTTATTACGAGCAGAAATGTCACAATGAACTCCTGAATGATATTAAGATATTGAAATAGCACTCTCCTCTTTAGCCTTCCTCTAGGCCTCCTGCATGGCAGTTCACCCTGCAGCATCCTCCTCTGTACATGCTGGAACCATCTTAGTCTGGCCTCTCTGACTTTGTCTCCAAAACATATAACATTAATACTGAGGAACAAAATCAGTGGTGAAGCTGGCTGGGCTGTAGCTGACTTTATATTCATGAGGTTATTCAACTTAATAAAACACAGCATGATATTAATGAAGTAGTTCTAATTCTCGTTTTTAAGTTTTAATCAGGAAAGAAACAACAAGCCAAGGCAGTTAGATAAATGTAGTGGGTGAAAATGGTTTCTTTTGAATTGAATTGGGCTGCAACTTGAAATAAAAGCACTTCAGTGCAATATTTAATTCATGTGGCATCCAAAACTATCACCAATCTTTTCCTTTAATGTAGAACGTAGAACGTTCCTTTCCTCAGAGAGCTGATGTCCTTTGTGGTTTTATCTTGTTTTCCGCTTGAGAATCCCGAAGTGCTTATCAGATCAATTAGAATACGATGCTAAGAAGCTTCTTTCATCAACGTGTGAAAACTCAAATCAGCCTGACCTAATTATAACACAAAAGCTTGTTTCTAACAGCCAGCACCGAGACACTTTTATGAAGCATACAGCATTTCTTGTGTTATTAAGGTCCTGCCGTACCGGATGATCTTTTGATTTAACAATAATGAACAGGCCCAACAACATGAGTAAAAGAAGAGGCACAGACAGGTGGACAAGGAGGAGAAAGAGTAACTGAGGAGGAGAGAGAGGGACAAACTTAATATATTTTGCATGCACTTTGCAAATTCAGCCTGCACAGAGGCAGGGTGAGATTGTGTGAGGGGTTGTGTGCAGTGCATTCGGTGTGTATGTATGTGCGTGTGCGCATGTGTGCCTCCTTTCTTTCATAAGTGGGCGTTGAACTGGCATAAGCTTAAGACAGAGTGACACAGTGCCATCCGGTGACACTCTCTTCTCTTTTTGTCTGCCATCCCTGCTTTTTTCCTTCTTATTGTCATCACCTCTCTTTCTAGCTCTCCATCCCCGCCTCCTCCTCTTCGCCCTGCGGGCCCCCACCATTCTTACCTGGGAGGCCACGAGTCAATGCTCCTGCTTTTCATACTCAACGGCCATCCCCTTTTCCTTCCTCCTCCTCCTCCACTCTCTCTTCTCATACCTCCATCTGTCCCTCGCCTTTCTTTATCTGCCTTTAAAGCAGGAGGCAGGAAAAAGGCTAGCTGGTCCTTTGTGAGCTCAGCCTCAGTTTGTGCTCAGCCAAGCAGACACAGCTCTTAAATCCAAGGCCAGGCTTTGGCACAAAAGGAAGGCTCGAGTCTTGTAGAGGCCCCCGTGGTTCTCCATATCTCTCTGCACCTTTCTATGAAGAATATAGAGGGGCAGTTATTCTAAATAGAAAAACAAGGGTGGACGGAAGAGGGTGGAACAAGATGCAGATGCTTAAAGGAGCGGACATAATTTTCTTCATCAGAGAGCAGCAGCAAAGACATTCTTTACCCGTTCTCACTCCTACTCTTTAACTCCATTTCCCTGAGCCAAGCAACACTGGAGGTTTTTTTTTTTTTTTTTTCATCCCATTCTTTCCTTCAAGGCAAATGAATTAACTGAATGAATTAACACCATGGCTGCTGCTGCTGTGATCATCATCATCACGCTCCTCCTCATCAGCAGCAGCAGTTTTGATGAAGCTTTTTAACACCTATGAGGATCGCACTGCTGATGTTGAGGCAGGAAGAAGCAAAGATGTTCACAACCTTGTCAGAATAAAAAAAAAAAAAAAGGAGAGGAGGGGCAAAAAAATCCCCAACTAGCAAGGTATCACAGTCTGAGTGCTACAGTCTTTAGCCCAGAGCCTTGTCAAGTCTCTTGGCACTACTAAAGAAACCTCACTGCTGATGATGAACAGTGGAGGAGAGGGGAGGAGGTGAGATGGGGAGGAAGAGGAGAGGCGGGAAGACGACTGGAGTGAGATACAGGGGAGATAGAAGAGACAAATTTAGGAGTGAAGAAGGGGGGAAAGAGGGGAGGAGTGAAAAGATATAGGTGAGGAAGAAGATGAGAACAAGAGAAGAGGGCAAACAAGGTGTTTAAGCTGTTAAACATGACAGGCAGAAGCACTCTGCCTGTAAAGACAAAGATGCGGACAAGAAAGAGCGACAGGGTGACGGGCAACGAAAAGAGATGGAGGTCTTGGAAGAGATGAAGACGGGGAGTCCGGGAGAGCTGCAGTGAGGATTTTAATTAGTGGTAATTGGCCACCAAGGGAAAAGAAACTAAGAGACGGAAGGCATGGAGGGAAGAGAGAGAAGCATAACAGGCAGTTTTTGACAGAGTGATATCTCTGTTGATTTGTGTCTTTCCATTTCCTGCAGCACTTTTTCTTTGGGCCTTTCCAGCTCCATCTTTTCTTCCCTCCATCTTCTTTTTACTTCCAACTGTGTGAGTCACACATTCCCCTGAACAGTTTATTTCACTCTCTCTAAATAGGAGACAATGCATGCACATTCTACAGTATTTGAGAGATAAAACAACATTGAAAATCTTCGTTTACTGAGGACTGGGTTTAGGAGGGTTCAGAAAACCTAAGTGTACATATCAGCTTCAGTTAACCTTTATATGCAAAAGTGTACCATTTCATGATAAAAAAAAAGTTTGCAAGTTGAGAAAATTAAATACAGAGGTTTTACCAACAAGTTTTTCTGCAGATGGCAAAACTTTATTTCTTTTTTGTAGATTTGAAGTCAATGCCTACCCGAAGGTGTGGGTTTTTTTGTACAAAATTACTTGAATAACCTGTGTGTGTGAGTTTGTGTGCGTGTGTGTGTCCGCGTGTGTGTGTGTGTGGTGGGGGGGGTGCACAACTCTGTACAGTACGGCTTGCAAATAGCTTCATGGCTTGTATGTACAGACATGTATATATGTGCATGTCTTGTTTGAAAATAAAGTTGTTTATTGTGTCTTCCATTGAAGACATCTTTGTTCAATATAATTATTTTGGGGGAAAAAGTGTTGCAAGTTTTGCCCTCTATTTTATTATGATTATAATTCAATCTTAAAGGGGGCATATTCTAAATGTTCTAAGAGGTAAATGTTAATCTCATGTGTTAAAGAATCAATTTCCAGTTTCCACTCATATCATTCAGTGTAATTTTGATTTGGCTATTATGTGCCAGCTGGTCCTTTCATCTGCAGAAAGAATGCAAGCAGAAAATGGTTTGGTTTAAAAGCTCCCCGACTGACAGAGAGTAGTGGCCGATGGGAACAGCGCAGCACATTCATTCGATGGCGGCGGGGGGGTAGCTCACAGAAGCCTGGGTGAGACATTGTGAGGCTTGTAACTTTCTGAGTGATCATTTTACATGTAAATAAAGCCATAATTACACCACAGCTGTTGTTTTTAACTATGTAAATGGCGATTTTGTCAGATTCAGTGGTGGTTATAAAGTCATGACAGCAACAAGAGCAGAAGGTTGGAAAGGGCTCACAAGTGACAGTTGGCTAACAGTATTGTCCTAATGGGCCACATTTGTGTCCCTATTTTATACTTCTTATGCTGCCTGATAACAGAAAGATAAAATACATAAATTAAAGTGACTTGATGGGAATTCTACTGTATTAAAACCAAGCATTAACAAGTACAGAGGGGAGAGAGGCAAACAGATGTGAGGGTCTGACAAGAAGCCTCCTAAGTATAAAAAGCACTGAAACAAAAAAGACAACATGAGTAAACCACACTGAATCGTTGCTTTGACACCGATCTTAAAGTTTCCACAATTCCTAGCCGTCTAGATCTCTAGCTGTACAATTTCAGCAGACATCTGGCCTGTGCACACACAACCGAAGCCAACATGATGTTAGCCACAATATGTGACACTTCTACTACTGTGGGGACAATGCATCAAAAACTATAAGTAATTCCCTGGGTCTTTGGTTACTTCCAGTCGATGCCTGCAGCACTTCAACACTGTTCTACTGGAAACAAGAGGATTTGTGCTTCATTCAGAGCTTAGACATTACTGAGCAAGCAGAAGCCGCTCTGTCTAAGAAAGAACAACCCTGGACTGTAGTTGTTCATTCAGAGTTGAGGAGGGACTCATGTGCTGTCCACCAGTGCTTATCCAGTCTCACATCACAAATGACATCAAATCCTGAATGGCTCAGTTGTTATATTTCATAGGTTGTGTCTTCAGAGCCATTGACTTCATGTAGTAATGTTAACAGTGTAATATGAGCATCCTTTAAAGTACCTGTAAACAACATTTTGTGTCAACAGAGGATCATATGGCCATCCTTACACGAAAGGTGTCACATACTGTACGTGATGAGCAAAGGCAAACAAAGACAACTTTCCTCCGTCTTCACTGCAGAACCTGTAATATCTTTCAGCTCGTTGCTGTGGCTTTGGCTTTTATTATTCCGGTTAACTCTCTGCTCTTTCAGCTGCAGCAGCCTGTTGTTTCTATTTTGTGCAAAGAGCCACATCGCACCAGCTGCTCGGCACCCAACAGCAGAAAGACAGGTACAGATTAGCTGACGAGCACAGCGGGGCACTTCGCTCATTTATAGACAGACATTTCTATCTGCAGTCTTTTTAGCCCGAAGACAGAGCTTGGCAGAAGAGTATTGGTTTTAGATTCTTCACAACTTCACATGAATGCTAATGCTGTTCTACACCTACTGGAAGTTTAAATAAGCAACTGCTAAAAATCTGTTAACAACTCAGAAGGTGATGATATGGTGTATAAGTGTTGATTTTACAGCTTGCTTCCCTTTCCATCGACAAGTGGCCCAGAAATCACTTGTTAGTGGTTTACGGTGTTTGAAATGTTGTTAAAAAGAAAAGACTTTCTTAAAGAGACTTTAGTGAGTCCATCAGTTATGAAAACACTGCTCACCACAGTGGATGCAAAGATATAAGACCACAAAAACAGCTGAAAACATGTCTGACAGACGGAACAAGAACCAGTTGTTGGACAAATGGGCACTGAAACTGTGTTCACCTGAAAAGAGTAGAAAAAATACAACACAACAGAAGCGGCATGCTGTGATTTCATTTAAAAAAAAAAAAAAAAACAGCAACTAACACACCTGGGGTTTTGGTGATTTTCCCCAGTCTAAGATCCTACTTTTTCTGGTTTTGGTTTATCTATAAAGTCATGGGAATTGGTAAAAATAGTGAACATCCAGCCAGTTCATTTCCTCCTTTGCCCTGAATTACATTCAATGATACATGAAATCATGATAATTGTTAAATAGTTTAACAATGTGTGACAAAGAAGGGTGAAAGTAGATGCACCATTGGTTGAGATCATATTGTCGCACCAAATTTGCCAGAGCCTCAGCTGAAAAACATGTTCCAGTGTCACTGACTTGGTGCTACAAAGCATGTTGTTTTAACTTTTAAATTAGCCCTTTTAGCCGCCAGTGTATGTTAAAGGTTTTCAAATTTGACAATGGCTTTGTGTCAAGAACAGTCATTATGTTTCAGTGTAATCATAAAGCCCAAGGTTTTTCCTTTTACCTTACAATTTTAACCCTGTTTGAAGCTGTCGCTTCAGATGGAAATGCTAATAAATAGCCACAAAATAATGTGTCATTGGCACTGTTATTACTTCAGCACACAGGAGCTTTTGTTGGATGTGAATGATTCGAATTCAAACCTCACATGTTCTCTTTCATTCACTTTAGATGCATCCTGCTGCAGCTTCTATCCCCAGTGGTGCATCTCAGTCTGTTTAACAGGGGAGCAGGGATGGCTGGGGAACAGGTTTAGCATGGTTATATCTGTCCTTATCGGTACACAGGTGAGCTCCGGTGCACCTGGTTGTCTAGATAACACACTGGCCAATGCTCCCTTGTCTAGCAACTGTAAAACACACAAGAGCACACCTGCACATGTGCATCTTTCAGCATCTATGAAGCTCCCAACCAGCCTCAAACGGCTCCATTCTGAGTGAAGTTGTTGTAATAACAGCAGCTCATGTGCCAAAAGTTGATGTTTTCTCATTTAAACTGTCATTTTATTTTGGTTTAAATACTTAAATGGAAGGACCTGACTGAAATTTTCCAGCTGTCATTTCTCAGCATCCTAATGCTGTACAGTATGCGACTCTAACTAAACAGCCTCAGTTCTGTGCCATACGCTCCGGGTGTTGCTAGGTTACCATCTTGGGATGTTGCTGGCTAAGTGGCTGCGGGATCACCAATGGACAGTCTGTATGGAGGGCTGACAGCAGGTCCTCTGGACCATTTGGCAACTTGTGAGTCAGATGCTCTTGAAATCCCACATCTGGTGGCAAGCCCATACAAATCAAGATCAAAGTGTTGGCTTAGCGATTGGACCCGCCTCTAAACCTCTCTGCCTCTCTCCTGTCGAGTTTCATTTCATTTCTTGCCCTTTTCCACGGCATTGCTCTGCCTCCATGAAGTCCTCTGGTTGCTTTTTATCCCTCCTTTGCTTTCCCTATCTTGTTGCGGTCTTGACTTTCCTCCCTCCTGTCGAGAGGTAATTAAACCCTGTTGTGAGTGTTTAAGCACTGAAGCAGACAGATGTTGAATTATTCTCAGGATTTTATATTTTGTCTGGGAGTAGAGAGCCAGTCTCCATACCACATGCTGCGTAATGGCCGTGTACACATGAATGCATCACAGGGAGCCTCATGCACACCAGCACACAGTTAGCTGGTGAGTCAGAAAGCTGTCAGTCACACACATCTCATGCTGACTGAGTTACAGGTAACAGAGTGATCGGACCTGACAGGCTGCTCTGGCTGTCTACACTGATACACTGCACTGCATATTGTCCACACAGCGTGCACATGCAATGCACTGGACCGCATGTAAACGAGACAAAAATTACACAAAAATATACCCACATTAGGGCATGAAGTAAAAATAAGCAGCATCCATTCATGTCCACAAAAACCACAGCCAACCCCTCAAAGTTAAACAAGTTAACTAACAAAGGAGAACAGAAAATGTAAGAACTCATCTTCCGCTGAACTCCCTCCTGTTTTCAGCTTGCCTCTCATCTCTCCTCTCCCCCACATTGCTTCGTTTATTTTTTCCACTCTCATACTGCCTCCTTATCTATCTTTTCTACCCGTGCTCTCCATTCTGCCCTGAGCTTGCCTTTATCAGCACTTCTCTCTCCTTTTTTCTGCTCTCTGCCACTGCGAACTTAAACTCTCTGTGGAACCAGGAGCTGTTTTACACAGTCTCTGTGTTGCTTAAATCTGTTTCTTGCGCGCACACACACACCTGGGTGGCCATAATAACATACAAAACGTGGCTACTGCATTATTGAAATACTTATTAGCGCCATCATTCTGTGTACCTCATACCTACAAATCTTTTTGTTTTTCTGGTCCAGTGTTGAATCAAGTGATGTCATGACTGGAGGCAGAGTCAGATTTACTGCAGTTCTCTGGAGCCAAATAATTTATACTACTTTACTTTCTTCACATACTCAGTGATATTTCCCTAAAGCTGTGAAGAGACTGATGAGAAATCAGAGGAGTTTCCCTTTACAGGGTTCCTACATGTTTTTACAAGTTAAATTTAAGACTTTTAAAGACCTTTCTAAGACCACTGAGAACAGAATTTAATGCTCATTTCACGGCCACACTGGCAAAAACACAGATCCATCTTCAATAATTAAGACAATGTAAAAAAAAAAAAAAAAAAAGATAGATCAAACAACAATCACATACACATAAATAGAGTATTTATGTGTGTAAAAAGTAAAGTCAATTTCTTAGCGATGTAATATTCAACTAGCATTTTCCCATTTTACTCACAAATTCACAAAATTCTCAAGTCACTGTAAGGTTGCTTTCTTTCATGCATAAATAAAGGCTTCCTGTGTGTGTTGGGTTAAATGTTCCCCAATAAATCTGCAAAGTAAGTGATAAACTGGTTTAATTTCAATGTAGTGGTCGGGTTGGAACAGGAAGAAATAAGTTAAGCTCCGTCACTTCGTAGGTTGGTCATTTCTGTAACATACTTTAATGCAATCAGGGATTAAATCATTAACTTGACCAATTAATCGGTTTTTTTCGTGCTCCAAACTATTGTTACTATATCGGCCTTTAAAAATCCACTATCAGTCGACCTCTAATGTATATACAGGTACTACCCAATATATTTCCGTAATTCAACTTAAAAGGTGCAAATTACATATTGTATAGACAAATAATATGTGAATCAATATATTTCAAGCTTTTATTTGTTTGGTTGTTGCTGATTAGAAGTTGATGATTAAGAAAACCTCAAATTCAAAAACTCAAAAAATTAGAATACTGCATAAAATCAATCAGAGAAGGGTTTTACTGTAAATACAAAAAATATCAGGCCTCCTAAAGTAAAATCTTGCATCTGTACTTCGTACATGGTGGGGGCCCGTTTTGCATGAATGACTGCCTTAACCCGGGGTGGCATGGATGCTACAGTACCAGCTTGTGGCATATATCTCAGGTGTTATGGAAGACCAGCATGCTTCCATCACAGCCCTGAGCTCTTCTCTATTGTTTGGTCTCTTCCTGTTCAGCTTTTTCTTGACAATGCCCCACAGATTTTCAGTGGGATTCAGGTCAGGTGAATTTGCGGGCCAATCAAGCACGGTAATCCCATGGTTGTTGAACCAGGATTATGTAGTTTTGGCTGTATGGGCAGGTGCCAAGTCCTGCTGGAAGATGAAGTCTGCATCCTCATACAGCTGGTCCACTGAAGCAAGCATGCAGCAGGTCTTTCCTCCCAGCTGCCATCAGATTTTACAATCAGCACATCTAAAGACTCAGTTTCACTCGTGCAGCCTTTGTTTCTGTCACCATCACTTCCAGATCATGTGCAATACTTTATAACAACTATGTGCAATTTCTTTATGCTGCAATTTACAATACACACCAGTCTGTTATTTATTTATTTATGAATATTCATATATAGTACACACCAACTTGTCTGCAAAATTACTACACTTATTCATTATTTATTCATTGTTGTGTTTTTAAAACTCCTGTGTAGTTTACGTAACTTATTTTAATTGATCTTAATCTATCCTTGTCTCTGTTTCTAAGTTTTTCTGTCTATACCTTTGGCCAGACTGGTCCGCTGTACTGTATGTGTGCTGTTGCAGAATTGCAAATTTCTCCATTGTGGGACAAATAAAGGTTTTTCTTATCTTATCTTACGAAGTGCTCCAAAATGTCTTGGTAGAAGGCTGCATTTATGCTGGACTTGATGAAGCACAGAAGGCCAACACCAGCAGCTGACATGGATCCCAGGTCATCACAGACTGGGGAAACTTAACACTGGACTTTATGCATCTTCTATCTAGCGCCTCTCCGGTCTTCCTCCAGACCAATTATTATATAGTATATATATATATATATATATATATGTATGTATAATAATTTACATGTGTCATCGACACTGTTCTTAAAAAAAATCTTTTTCCCCTTCTTTTTTGGGCAGGTGGGGGGAGATACTGGTAGAAGGCATCCACGCACTTTCCTCAGTAGAGAAACGAAGATGGCGGCGGTCGTGTGGCAATATTTTACCGTTTCAGAAAAAGATCAGCGTTACGCAGTTTGCAGTATATGCTCCACAAATATTATATTTTACAAATATAAATATTTTATTGGGCCATGAAAATAATCTTCCCACTGAGTATGTTTTTGTTTATTAGGCTAAAACCACTCAATTTTGTTTGGCAATATACTGAAGCATTCTTTTTGTGATTATCAGTCCCAGGTTTTTGAAAAGTTTTCAGAAAAGAGCTTGTTATAACTAATGTCAACCACAAAGTGACATTAAAGGTTGTTTCCGTTTCATAAATTGGTCTGATTGAATTTGTGCTCATTCAAGGATAGACTGATTAAGAGCTGAAAGACTTGTAAATTTCTGTGGCACAAAGGAAGCAATGAATAAAAATAGAAAACATCGGCCATCAGCCAAGTTGTTATGTTAAACATCGGTATCGGTATCGGCCCAGACTTTCACAATCGGTGCATCCCTAGTTTTCTTCCACACTTCTTCCTTCCACTTAACTGTCCGTTAATGTGCTTTGAGACAGCACTCTGAGAACATCCAGCTTCTTTTGCTATCACTTTTTGTGTCTTTCCCCACCTTGTGCAGGGAAGTCAATGATGGTTTTCTGCACAACGGTCAGATCAGCAGTCTTCCCCATGGTTGTGAATTCTTCTAAACCAAGACAGAGACTTTTTAAAGGCTCAGGGCACTTTTGCAGATGTTTTTGATTACTTATCCGATTAGACTGTGACACTCTGAGCCTACAATACTGGAGCTTTTCACAGTATTATAATTTTTTGAGTTTTTGATTTAGAGGTTTTCTTAAGCTGCAACTTCTAATCAGTAACATCCAAACAAATAAAAGCTTGAAATATATTGATTCACATTATTTGTCTATACAATGTGTAAATTGCACCTTTTAAGTTACGGAAATACATGAATTTTTTCAGGATATTCAAATTTTTTGGTACCTCTGTATATATGTACCTCTGTATATATATATATATATCTGTGATATATATATATATATATATATATATATATATATATATATATATATATATATATATATATATATATACACACACATACTTACACAGACACACACTAAACGTACTGTTCAGTACTGTAAATGCTTCTTTGGTTTAGGGTCATGTTGGCTTTTTGTTTTATACATATTGCAGTGGAGCATCATTTAATGATTAGCAGCCATTTACATTGTTACAAATGAAAGGAATGCCATTATTGTGAACATCCACACATTTTTTCTAGTGTTAAAAATGAAAATGAAAAATATTTTCCTACAAAGAAAAAAAAACCTCTTCAAGTTGCTTATTCAGCTTTTTCGTGGAAGAATAAAACATTCTTTTCCTGTATTTGGACAGTGAAGTGTCTATATTGTGCTTTTTGAAATTCTATCGTTGAAGCCGTTTAGCCCTTATTTTTCTCTGGAAAATCACCAGTGCATATTGCTCTTTTCCAGCAGCACCGTACATCATTGTCACTCGTTCCCACACATTCACACCTGGAAGCAGTCCAGCAGAACCACACTGAGCAGCCTCACTGGAGTTGCTGGAAGTTAGATAAAACACTGTCACACTTCATACTCACACTTTGCTGGGAGGCCATAGCCACAGGTGATCTTGGCCTCTCCTGTCTCACAGCCATGGAGGGAAGCACACTCCTGTTTCAGCATGGGACCAGCAGCACGGTGGATGGCTCCGTCCACTGCAAAGAGACGACAAGAGGTTTAGGGAGCTGGCCTACTTACTGTATATGAATCCCCTAAAGTCTGACTGCTTACGGGAGCTGAAATGCTGTTTGTAGTCTATAAGACACACTGACTGGAGTCAGAGCTTAGTGGTAAAAAGACCTGGAATGCTGGCATTTCTTTAAATGGCTGAATCTCAACTTGTCTGCACGTTGCTACACAAGTCCAAGCATCTGCTTCTCTGTCATTTAATGACAACCCAGACTGTCAGTCCATTTAATAGATTTCAAGGCTACTGCCTTAGTTAATTACTTGATTTAATGTGTTATTAAGGACTCATCTGATTTGACTTTTTGGTCAATTAGTCTTAATTAATTAATATTTCATAAATCTACATAATATTCTGAAATGTGTATCCATCTTTGATCCCCACCACATCTAAAGACCATGACTGTGTTCATTTCCAGGAGGGCAATGATGCTGCAAAGCAATTTTATAGCCGTGCTAGTTATAGTTTCAGTTTGAATTCACACCCTTGCAGTCGGATACATCTCGTTAAAGTTAATATTCAGACAGTCTTGATCTCTATGGCTTTATCACAATCTTTCTCAAAATGATGGACCAACAACACGTCCAGCGTTTAACATTTTCAAATCAAAATTGTATGAAAAACAAACAAAAAGGTTATGTGATTTGATTGGCTTATGCTCAGAGAGAGTGTGCTAGTGGGTTTCAGAGGTTTTGTCTGAACACCTACAGTACATGCCAACTCAACTTCAACAATGTAAATTTGCATATGAAACTATACAAACTGCGAGAGTCACATTGTTTTGTAAATCTGCTTTGCATTTTTTTCCCAGTCCAGATAATAAAGAAGCTTTTAAGCATCAAGTGATTGGAAATTATTGTTTAAAAGCCATCTATGGAATCAGACCCCACCTCCCCAAGTCACATTTTCATGGAGATATAATTAACTAGTTTTCTTTCTATCTAGGTGGGATGGCACTCCATCAGTACACTTTGTACATATGGACTTTTCTAATATAACAATGCTGTAATGGAAGAAATCTATATATTTGTGTCATGTTATCTCAAAAGGCTACCAACAACCTGGTGTCTATGGTTGCACAGAACATAAAGCTGAAAAACAATGCATGAGAATTTTATTTAACGTGAATCATACCGTCATTGCAAGTCTCAACAGTGTTATCCCAAGTTTTTTTAATATTATGCTGCCCTACAGTGTATATGCATCTGTGGTGGAACTGCACATAAAAGAGGTAAAGCAACTGCAAGACTGGGCAATAACTTACAACTAGGTGACAACCTGTGGAGGAGGTCTTTTTTGCCTTTATTTTTAGCATAGTAAAGCTAGGTACACACTACAGGATTGGTAAAGCTAGGTACACACTTGATGATTACAAAAGACAAATCACACAAGATTTGCCTCTTCTGATCACATAGTGTGGGGTGTACACGACGGAGAACACCCCACACGAACTGATTTGTCAGCAGAGAATTGTCTCCTTCACTATCAACATCCCAAATCTCGCGATATCAAACAAGACTTCGTGACGAGACTTCGTGACGAGACTTTGCTGCGAGACTTCGTGACGAGACTACAGTCATGAGACTTTAGCATAAACAAACGTAGCGGACTTTTTGGCCTCTTACTTACATTGTGGAAAAAACACATACACAGAAAAAAAACATTGTGGAAAAAACACAGAAAAAAACACTGTGGAAAAAGTCATAGAGACTAATAAGAATGTGGGCTGTATGACCACAAGTTGGAGGTGAATAAAAATGGCCACTAAGATTAGATAGCTTGGAGAGCAGGGCTGTAATCTAAGGGCTATGTGCTCTTTGTTTGTGTTTACTTCCTTTTCCATCAGTCAGCTGCTAGTCTGCTGTTGGTCAGCTCTTGCGTTTTGATTGGCTGTTGTTCCGGGAGCCTCCACGTGATTTCACAATGAGAGCAGCGTTTTTTATTTTGCACAGCTGTGAACACTGTACGTGTTTGGGTCCACTCAGAACACTGCACACACTAGGATTTCTAGTCGCAAATATTAAACATGTTCATTATCTACGATCTCTCCTTCCAAGCGGATTGGATCGGACAAAATCACTCGTAACTCACACCACACCATGAGAAGATCAGATGCGATGTTTTTTGCAGGCATCCGCCAATCTGACCTTTGCTGGCTTGCCGGGGAAGATCGGGACATAAATCGGCCTGATTTTCCTGCTTTAACTCTTCAGTTTCACACAGGAAAGAATGCAACAAGAAGTGACACAGCACATGAGAGTTTCAAAGCAATATGGCCCAAGAAGAACAGACTGATCTTTGGAGGAATACTGTACTTCTTCCCCAAAATGACAGCCAGACAGAAAAGGTAATGGCAGCTGAAAAGCAGTTTTCACCACATCCTTGGGATGTTTTAACTAAAAAATCTGTGAAGTGCAAACTGCACAGCTTTATTTCCATTTAGACATGATCATTTCAGTTTCCTTCTGCAGGTGCTCCGAATGATTGTCTACTGTGTTTTCTCACAGAAGCCGTAGGATGTTTTCAGTTTCTTTACAGGTTTCTTTACAATTTTATTGATTGATTAGTCATCTTGCACTTCAAGGTGCGTAGAGCCAACCACGATAACCAGGTCTCTCCATTTGGGTCTGTCATGGGCGAGGTGTTGGGCTTGTGCCTCGGTCATGTTGCAGGCGTCCAGCCAGCGGGGATTAAAGGCCAGGATGGTGCCTGTTGGATGTTCCACGGGCAGGCGGGTGATGTGGCCATACCAGCACACTCGCCGCATTGCTGCAAGACGAGATGCTGGCGGTTGTTGAGATTGGGCTCTTAAGGTCTGGTTTGTGACATGCTGTCTCCAGCTGGAGACAATTTTACTACTTACTTCCAAACAATTATTTCTATGGAATTTAAAGTTTGCATACTTTTCAAAGTTTCATTTCATTTTAATAAGTGTCCATATAATAATAGTGTCTAATTCAAAAACAGAACATGTTAATCTTCATTTCTTTTCTACTAATCACCGCTCTGATATATTTGCTCTCCTGGAACACAAAAAAATTTAAGTTCAAACCAGTTTCACCGCCAGTAAATTAAAAACGTCACTCACACATCAATACTCCTGCATTAATAATCTAATGATGTCACATATAATATCAATCAGAGGAACTAAAGCAGTACTTAAACAGCATCATGGAGGACTTTTTTTTTTTTTTTTTTACAATATTTTCATCATGAAAATAATGCATTGTGAAAGATTAACTTTTTTTGCATCTGATGTTGATTATTTTATTCCTCAAAGAGTAAAAGCAAACACTTTAGTTCTGTAAATGATTTTTAGCAGACAGGCTTGAAAGACTTTAAATACTGCAACTTGATTGCATCAGAATGTTAACGAGCATTTCAGTAATTCAGCTTTCAGCAGCATCTGTCTGCTGGTGAGATCAAGACTAAGTCATAAGAATATTGAGATTTAATGCTGGAGTCGAGTGTAAACAATTCATAATCAGCCCAGAATAAAACACATCTGTCAGGAGTGGGTTTGTCACGGTACTGAGAGACTTGTCAGCACTTGGTGAAAATAGTACAATAACACCCATCCATATGTCACAGCTCAGCATGTCGGCCTGTGGTTCTCATCACTGTCTGACTGTATCCAGACCAGCTGTTACAGCGGTCTGTGAGTAGCTCCAGGCGGGGGTCTGATGTTATCTGAACGTTTTTGTGTTAAGTTGGCATATCGCATGCGGTGCTGAGCTGTAGTGTGCCATGTCATGCTGTGCCAGGTTGAAGTGAGCTGCACTGCGAGCAAAGCACAAGTGCGAGGGTGTGACAGACAAGCTCTGAACACTGGCTACCTCCTCAGGGTCCACTAAAACAAGCTGGGATGTGTGACTGTGAGTGTGTGGATGAAATACTCTGCTTGTAAATATCCTTGTCAAAGCATTTTTGTTACTCTGAAGACTTTGTTTTGTTTGTATTTCTGTGTGTAAGTGCAGTGTGACTGAGGTGACATACACACTGCATACACCAACTTTGAAACAGCCCAAACTCTGAAATAGAGAACAAGTGTGATAAGAGGGAGAGATGGAAAGACATGGGAAGAAGGAAGGAAAGGGAGTAAGGGAGAGCAGCAGATATACTGTATAAGCAGTCTGGAGGGAGATGAGGAAAAATGTAAGAAAAAGTCAAAGGAAAAAGAAACTGAGAAAAGTTTTGTTTCATGGTTCAAGTTAGAGCGATGCATGAATCTACATGTGCATGTGTGCAGCTTCCTCTCCAGCTTGTAAGAGCGGACAGCATAGCCCTGAGATACAGAAATGCTTCTTGACCCAGCGACTACCCTGCACTCTGTCTGACACACAAAGAGCAGCGCTGCAGTTCATGGTGGGGTCCTTAGTAGAAAAAGCACATGAAATGATAACACATGCATGGGTGGACATAGATCTGAACTCTCAGATTAAGTAAGGAGTTCTAATGGAGAAAACTGTTACAGGAGAACAGTATATTTTGGAGATTAATAGTATCAGTCAAGCCACATGAACATAAAGGATTAAGCACTGATTGTGTATGTTACAATAACCCCATTAAATTCTTGTTTTCTAAATCTTCTTACATCACAGGCAGAGTCAGAGGAATTCCCTATGCAATGTAGAGGACATTGTAGTGTCCTCTACATTGGAAAACCAGAAACACAACAGGCCATAAAAATCTGCTTGTGGCAAACTACAGAAGTTCAGAACAGCCAGTATCTTGCATTTGCTGCTATGAGCAGGTTTTATATGTGACTGCAGAGAACAAATCTGACTCCCGTTCACTGGCTGGCTTCACTTGTGGCAGACTGTTGGAAATGTCAGAACACACAGGGTTCATTGCTCCACACACTCTGGTCCAAACCTATTGAAAACAAGTTCATGACTGTGTAAAGGTGCTCCCTCGGCATGCTGATACGATACAATAGATAATACAATTTTTGTGTTAGACCAAAACCAAATTTCAAATACAAGTAAAGATGACAGGCCAACCAGAATTGTGCAAAACCAAAGCTCTCAAAGTCCAACAAACACACCTAGAAAATGCAGCAAGGGTCACATTTCCCCTTCAGACATATAGTCAACTAACTAACTAGCTCAGGTCAGGTCTCCTCTTGAAGAGGCCTATTTTTCCTGCCCCCTGTTCAAACTGGCATACCCTAAACAAATGCGGTATGGGCATAATCTTGGTCTCAAAAGAAAACAGAGACATGAGATTACAACAGAATCAAGATACTGTACATGTTACTATGTGAGAGTAAGGCCCAGTCTCAATGTTCCCCCTACTTTTATCCATTAGCCCTTACTCACTACCACTCGCCATCACCCACTATCACTTCATCCTCGAATTGTAGCTAAAAAGGGGTAAGACTTTGTAATCTTCCCTAAGAATAGGGACACCAGTTCCTGCATTTATGTTCAGGCACGTAAGCGACTGCGTGGTGACGTTTGCACATATGTCTCATCATAACAACACACCCGCAACAACACAGAGTTAACAGTTGAGGTCGTTTTTCTTTTTTTTCATCATTCATCATGCTTCGGTTGATTAATAAACAAAACAACCGCACGGGGAAGAAATCGCCATGACGACTGTTGTCTCTTGTCAACTGCTGAAAAGCCTTCACAAGCTTTTCATCAGTATTTTAGCCTAGCTAGCGTGGCTAGTTTGGCTAACGTTTTGAACAAATAATATGTACATTTGAGTTTTCTTCTCCAAGTCCTGTCGCTCTCCGGAGGTTGCTGTTGTTTGATTCATAATGACGTACAGCTCTCTAATCCTTTTCTCTGGCCCTTCCTCAGCAAGTCAGCATCTAACGTTCCTCGTTCTGAAGGGCTAGATTCAAACCCCCTACCCCTCGTTATTTACACTACCCCTACAAGCAAAGAGGAATTGGGACACCATTACCTTCACGGGAACGCGCAAAATTTAGGGGTAGGGCTAAAAAGTAGGGCTAGTGGGTGTATTGGGACGCACCATAAATTCACCTGGAACACAGTACAAAACTTGAATGGCTATTTCCTCATAAAAGAAAACTTCACTTTTACTAAAAACCAGAGCATAGCACCCCAATTCATTAAAATTGAGTTAAAGCAACCCTTACCGATGTTGCATTCTTACACTATTTTTCTAACAGGGTAAAATGCTATGAATGAGGTAATGGAACTCTAAAATACAAGACAGACCCACCATTAATCAAAATAAAATATTATTCCAATCTCTAAATATTCAATGAAAACTCCAACCAATCCTTGAAGTGGGGTGCACCTCTAGGATTGTCCAACGGACCTGCCTGTCAGACCTTTGATTCTGCATTGGGAGGTGGAGGGAATGAAGGGGTGTGTCTTAGGAGTGAGGCGGGACTGTTTATATTCAAATAATCTTGCTGTGCTTTCTGAAATGCAAGATCGGTAAAGGTTGCTTTAAGTAATGTCTGATGAGGAACTACTAAAAAAAAAAAAAGAAGAAGAAGAAAAATACAAAAATGAACCTGAGCAGTTACAGATGTTTTAAGAGAGGCATTACCAGGGGCATTGCTAGACATAAGGCTTTACTGGGGCACAGGTCCCCATCACTCAAATCATATTTTTTTATCATCAAGACCTATGTTTACAAAATGAGCAGCGTTATGTTTCATCTACTTACCTTTGCAACCTTCACTTACTGCTGCTTCCAAAAAAAACTGTTGTTGTAACTGATATACCAAATAATACAAAAATAAAATAATGATATGGTTGAAATTAACTTTGTGAAAAATAAATCTTTTTGTGTGTTGTCAACCTAAAGTAAAACCTATAAATAGAGTTTACAATCTAATCAGATACTTAAATTAATATGGATTCAAGTTAGAAAATACTCCCAATTGATTACCATATTACTGTGGGAAATACAGTCAGAGATAATCATTTTGATCTCTCACATGAAGTTGGAGGTTTGCTTTGAAAAACCATACGTCAAATATTCCAACCTATAGTTGTGCTTGACAGTTTATGTCCCCTTCCATTAAAGATAGAGAAAAAGCGTCTGTCAGTGAAATAAGTTGAAATTGACAAAAGAAAAGTAATAAAAAAATATATAAAAGGTGTAGAAGTCTTTTTAACACTAGAGGAAACACCTGATTGCAGTCATTGCCTCAAAGTGTTGCTCAACAATATTCTAGCTTCAGAGCCCCATCATGCTTGTTTACTTGTTTTTTGTTTGTTTTCAATATTTCTTTCAAACCACAATTCAAAATCAATGACATGATTTTCAGAGAATTTTGTATTTTCTATCATTTTTGTCAGTTTCATCTTATTTCACTAACAGTTGATTTTTTTCCTTCTTTAATTTGAGGGTAAGAATAATTTTGAGGATGACTGTAAGTTGGTCCACTGTTAATGGGGAAGGTGCTTTAAATAGTTTGGGACAGTTTTGTTTGTTTTGTTTTTTTAAAGCAAAAATTCAAAATCACTATTTCATTAAACTGAAAAAATTTTTTGTATTATTATTATTACTTTTTTCAGTTTCATTTTATTTGAATTACGATTATGAATTTAGCTTTTTATTTAACGGGACGGGATGTAAACTTTAAAACACAACTGTAAAGGCCCTTTCAGATAGAACGCGGCAAGCGCAAGAGGACGGCGGCAAACCCATTCATTGTGTATGTGGTACCGCCGCGGCAGCGCGTTCCGCCATGCCGCAGAGCACCGCGGCGCGCAAGGTGGGCGCATGGCGCCCCGGTGGCGCTCACGCCGCTGCGCTCGAATTGAAAATTTTTCAATTCGGGCGCAGCGCGCTGTGACGACATCCTAGCGCGTCCAATAGGAGAGGCCAGTTCAGGGAAAAAAAAGTGGTCCTTGTTCAGCCTAAAGTAAACCTGGAAACGGTCTGTGTGAAAGAATGCAGCTCCAGGACGAGCCTGATCTCCCCACGTTCTGCCTTATCAGGATCAGGTGGACCCACACCCTTTTATCTGCTGCTGATCTCCTCCTCCTCCTCCTCTGGAGCAAAGCTCTTTGCTGCGACCATGAGATGTACATCTCTCACAACGAAGCGTGCCGGGGAGAAAACACTTCCTGGTCTGTCGCTTAGCAACGCGTGCCTGACGTGCTCGCTGCCGCTGTTCTCTTTCGCCGACTCTGCGCCCTACCCCGCGGTGAACGCCGCGAAAAACGCGTCCTATCTGAAAGGGCCTTAACTCACATTTATTTATATTTGCAGAAAAAATATTAAGAGTCACTGAGTCATATTTTGTAATTTGTCTAAATGTATACTTTTGAATCTTATAACATGCAGGCTGAACACTTTTCTGGTGGATGGTTTTACATGATAACTTTATTTGCTAATGAGCATATTACTAATTGTTATACTATCAATATCAACATTATGAAAATTGCTCTTTTCAAGATGATAGAGTTTATAATAATACATTCAATTAGAATCAAATGCATCTACTGTACAGTAGGTCATATAATCAGTCTTATAATCAGTCCTTGTCAGGGCTACACATTGGCATAGGCTACTTTTCTGTTAGATGGGAGATCACAGATAAGGTTTTTTAGGTGTATCATATTCAGTTTTTCAGATCGCGTGATGACAGTGATATCTTCACAATCCTGAGATCATAAGGAATCCACTGAAATGAAATTTATCCTGGTTGATCACTGGGAAAGGGGTAAAATATCAACCCAAAGTCAAACTGTTTTTACCGTGACATCTCAGAGCATGTGATTGTGACAACTGTCACATTTCTGACAGTAATTGTCCCTGAATCGATCCTCACATGCCAAAACTGTGTAGGTGTGCAGCTCACCACTTCTCAAAGAAGTCAGGAAATAGCTGCTTCACTTCATTTTCTCTCTGTCTCATTTCTTACTTTTGTTTCTTGGTAGTTTGATTTCCTTTCTTGAATGACTCCTGCCTCTAGTCACTGTCTGAGTGGCTACCGGAAAGATGCTAACAGCTGTGGACCGTTAGGTAGCAGCGCAGCTTTGGACTAAACCATTGTGCACCGTTTAGGAGGAGTGAGAGGTTTATTAGAGACCATCAATAATTATTATAATAAAGAATTCATTTACTTATTTCAGTCCCTATAATAAAGAATTCAGAGCAAAGTGGAGCCTGTTTGCATGAAAGTGAATTATCTGAATGTACATAGAAAACTGTCTTCTGTTCTTGACATATTTATATCATCTTATCCCTCACTGCTGGATGGTTAACTCCTGTGTTTACTCCTGAGATTAAACTGGGGCGCAGACCCAGGCACATGCCCCAGTAAAACCCTTCCATCTTCATGTAAACTACCAGAACCTTCATGAATCATTTCAAACTAAGGCACTGTTATAGGAAAACACATTAGCAACATATTTTCAAGATAGAATATATTTTTGGACCACAAAACAGCTTTTTTTTTTTTTTTCTACTATAGCTCACAGAGCCCTTGTCACACAGTCATGAGAGTCAGACATCTTTGTAATCAGCAGAGACTCTGCTTTCATATAACATCTTGTTTGTGTAGTTTGCTTGAAATGGAGAAATTCGCAGAAGCTTTAAACTGGACAGTGCGGTTCTCATTATTTTTGTTATATTCCCATAAAACTGATTGTGTTTTGATTGGGTGGCAATGCTTGGTAGAGTCTTTTAGATGAATTACTCCCCATCATTTTGGTATGCTGCATGTAAGGATTGGTGCCTCTGTTACGCTGCCAGCTGTAAAGAGGGTTCCAGTCAAGAAGAGGCTAAACTGAAATATTCGTCTGTATTGCTCTCAGATCTTGCATACAGCTATATCGTTGTCTAGAGTTGCTAGACTGAGCATGTTTCCACCAGTGGGTCCGAGTCGGGTTAGGGTACAGTTAGGTGGGGTAAGGTTCAGTAAATCCGGATCTTCGTAGCGCTTCCTTAGCCAACTGTACCTTTACCCAGTAGGTGGCGTATTGGCCGGATAGGGATAGCTGCATCAGCTATGTATTAGCATGATGTCATAGCAGTGTGATGCCTGCCATGAAATATAACAAAGACACAGAAACGAAGGATGAGAATAACGGACATCTGGCAGTTTGTATTATTTCTTTTTGTCATGTGGCTTTAAATAACAAAACTCAACTGTATATTTGAGTGTGGCACCGTTGCTGCTTTGTTCTTGGTGCAGACTTTTTAAATCAATTAGTGCATTGCAGCATGTCAAGCTCCGCCTTTTTGGAGCGGATTGGTAAGATTGGTATCCCAATGGAAAGGTCCCAATAAAGTCAGATGGGTCAGGCTGGATATTAGGGTATACCCTTCCCAGTTTTTGCCTGTGGAAATGGAAAAAATGTAGATAGATTTGATTTGGGTCCTGACCAGGACCCACTGATGAAAACAGGACTTAACTCACTTTCCTGCCTGTGAAGATTTTCCTGGGAGAAGGACAACAGTCGAGTGAAATGGCCAGGATGAACTTGAGCTGCACCTTCACTCAAATGTACATATAAATGTACTGACTGATGCTGTTTTTGAATGTTCTCCAAATTGTATGTGCTGGTTGATCCGTTAGCTGTGAAACACCATGAAATAAAGAAATGATCCATACAGTCATCACAGTTGGCAGACAGGCTTAAGAGGATGGAAAAATACAGAAGCTTCCTCATTTATAGAACTTGAAAAGGTAGCCTCACATGAGCAGTTCCTCTACGGTAGGAAAAATAGATGGAAAAACTAGAGGATAACAAAAGATATGGAAAATACCAAACCTTTATTTCAAAGAATGATTAATGCTATATTCAGTATCTACCTCTATGTATTTATTTCCCATATCTTAGAATCCTTTGAATATTTTACTGTTATTACTGAGCTTTTTTTGTTTATTTTAACATTTGCTTTTCTCCTCTAAGTTACAGTTCTCCGGTGCTGCATTAGGTTGGTGATTATGTGTTTTATTAAGGTGGACAATGACGATAAATTTCAGGTCGTAAAACGGAAAACATCTGCTCTTTGCTAAACAGTTCCTGCAGAGGACATCCCAGATGGTTCTGTGTAAAAAGCCACTTGATATGTCCGGTTACCTCTTATCGTCCACAGTCAAAATCTTCTGACTGGGCGACTTCTGATCTGGTTCCTCATCGATTTTTGTGATGTGATATATGATCATAAGTCTGCACAGTTTGTTTTGTAAAAACCACATTCAAGAACAGTGTCATAAATTAACACAATCAGCTCTTGCGGTTGTGTTGCAGCCAGAATCTGTTGTACCCGCCTCTGTGCGATTGACAGCAATCCTCTTACTAACACTCCCAGGGTAAAGTCACTATTAACATTTTTTGGACCACTCGATGAAATATCACAACCAAGGAAAGATAAAAAAAAAAAAAAAAACAACTGCAAAGAAACACAAAAATATCACAAAGACATGCATGCAGTCTTACCATCTTTAAGTAAATATCTTGGTGTTATGGTAGTCACATTTAATTTAATTTTTGCAGTAAAGATCACCATTTCAGTTTCTCATCAGGCAGACATGGAGACATTACAGCAGTGTTCTTGATGATTTTTTAATTTCATCCACAAACTGCAGCCAACACGTCCCGTCCTTTTAACTGCAAATGAGGTCGTTTTGACTACGCGCTCACCATATTTGCTTTCACATGAATCATCCTATGTGCATTTAGCTGAAGGAAGCTTTGAGGTTCTTATGTTTAACTGAAATTGCTTCTTGTCAAATGGAGATGAGAAGACCGGGGATGGAGTAAACGGTGCGCTCTCTCTCTCTCTGGACACAGCCTGAACTGCTTTAGTACAGTTAATAAATACTTATAAACCCAATCAGCCTCTCCGTGACTCCCACCTCTCTAATGCAGAGAAACTATCCTCTCCCTGCCTTTACAGAAGACATACAATGTTGGCCCTTTTTTTTTATCCAGGCTAAGGTAACTTCTGACTCTGTGGGAGCTGGTGTAATAGCCCAGCAGGAGCACTGCACGCCAGTGAGTAGATTGAGACACTGTTCTGTCACTTCAATGCAGCCAGAAATATGAAGGGAGTGAAAAGGAAAGATGTTTGAAGTAAAGCTGCACCAGCAGTGCTCTTCCAGAGTGGCACATATGCAGGTGCATTTGTACTGAAGGTCGGTCTGTGACCGAGAGCATCAATATTATCTATTACTGTATGTCTACAGAGCACTATCAGTGGAGTCCATCAGCACATGCTGCACAAGCAACAACGACCTAAAATCAGTTTTTCCTCCATAAAATATTTGACTATCTGAAATGAATACAAAAGGGAGAAACTCAACCAGCTTTGCATTTGTTTTAGCAATGTCACACACGGCTGCGAATTACACGGATCAGCACCAATATTCAAGCTGCTGACAGGATAAATTAATAACATTGATCATCTTGTTAAAGAACAATGTTCTGCACGGAAACCTTTGGTCCTGGCATTCATGTGGATGGTGCATCCACCAACCTCAGCATTGCTTCAGGCCAAGCACACCATCTCCATGGGAACGGCACTCCCCTTGCAGGGCAATGTGCCCTCCCACACGACATAAAATCCTCAGGAATGGCTCGAGAAGCACAACAGGGATTGGCATGGCTTCTCAACTCTCTAAATCTCACACAATGGAAGCAAAGGGACCATAAAACCTAAATCATCTGCTGTGAATCTCCTAATTACCTATTTAATGTGCATGTTTCTATCCTTACAGTAAATGACTTCCTGATATATCTTTCATTTACATATCATGACACAAACATGCATCAGCATGATGTCAAAGGGTACTTGTTCATACTCCACTGACTCCGACACATGCAAATTGGGCACCTAAACAACTCAACGATCAGCCATAATTGGCAACAACTAATGCCACCAACAGACCTCAGCAAATTAATGAATTAGTCATGAATTTAATTTATATTACTAGACGCTGAAATCTTTAGAAGTGTCAAACTCATTTCCATATTAAAAGAACAACATTCATTATTTAGCCTTCATTACCATAGAAGATATCACATCAATGTTTTCTGCCGCTGAAGCGCAGTCTTTCAGGATAGGAGAGATCGAGTGTGACAAACAACGCCAGAAAAAAATAAATGAGCAATGACAAGTCGGAAAGATATGCAGACAGAGAGAGAAAAGAAGGGAGACTGGACAAAGTGAAATAAGTCTGGAAAGGGATCAAATGTTGAAAGGAGGTGTGTGTGTGAAAAGAGTTGGTGAGGCTAAAGACAAAAATGTAGATGTTAAGCAAGCGAGTTATAAAGTATGCGATGCATGGACAAACACAGGAAGAGGGAGGGGATGAATTCTCATCAGTGTTTTGGCTTCTTTAGACCAGTGAACAGCCAACTAACAGGCGGTTGACCAGTTTAGGTGTCATCACATCTCTCTCACAGGCCCTGCACTGCCTGACTCTGGAAAGGAGGGGACTGCTAGGTGATAATTGGCGATATGCTTACCTGGCGAAGAGCCTGCAAACCCCCCGGCAGGGCACACACAAACACACCAACACATGTGTTCTATTGCCAGGACAAGCTTTACCCCCTGCAAACTCCAACCAACCGGCACACACACACACACCCACGCACCCGTACACACACACCCACACACACACACACACACAGGTAGATTGACATTAGAATAAAACCAATCCCGATGTCTCTCCTTTGGAATACTAATACGGCTGCCCTTGCCAGCTGACCTCTTATAGGCCAAACAGCCTGTCTGTCAAACTAATGGGGTGGAACGCTGGCATATTGCTTTCCCACAATCCCTCAGCAGAGCCGGGACACTCATTTACTTCAGTCAGCTTGTTGCCAAGGCAACATTTAGGATGGGTCTAGTGTTGGATGGACGCATAAACATGCAAGCTGCTTTATACTGTAGAGCTCTATATGCACACATTCACACAAACATAAAGCAATCTGTTAAATGGAATAAAAGCGTAACACATACACACATAGGTGTAAATGTAACTGTTGCTAACAACAGTTCAAGAAACTAATGTATATATGCAGCTAAGACACAGAAAGTGTGTCTGCATGTAGAAAGTACACAAAGTGCTCTTTGATACTTGTCTCAGCTCTACACCCTAAAACCAATCTTCCACTCTCTCCCTTCATTCACAATGCATGCTCTCTTTTTCATTTGTTCTGAAAGGCGAGCAGACATGCCTATTCTCTGCCTGCATTTCTCTTCCCATCTAAATGAGGAGAAAGCCGAGAGAGGGCTGCAGACACATGGGGACCACTTTCAGCACATGGTATCAAACCCTCTTCCGACTCTTGAGGATTGATTATAGATGTCAGCTCCCACAAATTCAGTCTAGTTTTTCAGCGTTGCAAGAAATCTGCTCAGAGGATTCAGCTTTTTCCCCCCTCCAACAAATTAGAAAATGTACGGAGATGAAATTTTAATTGGGTTCTTGCTCATCGTGCAGATCTCTCTAAAAACACCTAAACCACGTCCTGTGCACTCTTTCCCCGCAGATCATAAGCCGGATCTGTGACACCCGCTGCCTGTGTGTGTCGAAAACTGTAATAACGCTCAAACATCACGCATTGTCTAAAACAAATTATTTATACACAATCAAATCTGATTTGAGCACAGAAAAAATAGAGATTAGAGAGGGTTACTGGTCCTGATGCTGTTCCTAGTGATCACGAGACAATCCCTTCATAGAAAAGATGGAGGACAAAATCCACAGCCATTATTTGAGACAAAGCTCATATGAAGCTACAGCAGTCAGAGTTAGCCAGCTCAGTTGGGGGTTTTTGTCCCAGAAAGTAATACTCTTCCACAACTCAGCACTGAAAGACTATTCATAGATTACTTCATGAAGCCAATGCACAGTAAAGGACTTTGAGAGATAAAAGCAATTTACCAATCCAATACACTGGATCAGTATCAGGCTTATGCTGTCTTTATAAAGCAAGTTGTGTACAAGCCAGATGTGACCAGTCCACTTTAAATACAATAGAAATAACGCCTCTATTAGGGCCAGTCTGTCTACTATCAGTTACATCCATTCAATCATGAGCTACTGACTCAGTTTTTTAGGGCTAAAGCAATTTCTCAGCAATTCATTTGCTGAAAAATTGCCAGTAGCAGCAAATAAACTGAGCTGAAGTATCAGTTGATAATGGGAAAAAGGTGGTTGGTGAATTCTAGGAGGATTCCCTTGTAACTTGGACAGCTGTAGCCTCATGTAGCAACAGTACATTTAGGTAAGGGACAAAAATAGTTGTTTTTTCTTCCCAAACTTTTACAGTGTTGTTTTAAAGTGCCGCCTCATCAAAGCCTGTAAGGACAAAGAAATTACTGAACGAGGATCACAACTTTTTCAAAACACATGTGGTTAGGGTTGTTTGGATTGTGTAATTTTTTGTGAGGATTAACTGTCATACATACAACCTTGATCAACAATTCAGTTGTTTTTGTGTTTCTATTTTGAGGCAATATTTAGCCCTTTATACTAGTCAAATAACGTTTTTTTCATCCCAATGACATAAACAGCAACACACTTGTTTTCACAAAGGGTGCCGCACTCCAGGCTAAAAGGGTGGGCACTGGGCATAGTTGATTTCTATATGGAAACACATGTTTGTAGAATGTAATGTCTCGCATGGAGGCTCTGAAACTGACCGTTGCAACTCGTCTCTCTTGCAACTCGAAAGATAAGACTGGTTGTTTTTATCCCCTGAGCTTGAACCTTACTCTTAATCCTGCTGTACTGGTGTAACAACCATATTGCTGCCAAAAATGAATAAACTAGTAAATGAAAAGCAGACCATAGGAAATGACTGCAGTCAATTCAAATAAAAACTGTCAAACAACCAGGCAACAATTAGTACATAAGTCGACATGCCTGACAGCTTAAGAGAAAAGGCTCAAATCTGTCAAAAGAACAAGTTAATACGATCTGAGATGAAAAAAAGCACTATTCTTTTTTATCTTTCTTATAACTCAACAGGACCTCAAATCAGTATCTTCCACACAAGCTGTCCAAACAGCTTTCAGCTTTGAACTGATGTGGCAGTTTCACACAAACTGTTGCTGACTTAAATGTGCAGGGTTTTTTTTTAGAGCAACACTGGAATTAATTTAAAGTTTTAATCATGCAGGCATGGTGTTCGAATATGCTCTCACCTGTTTTCTTTTGTTTCCAGAAAACTACTCAGGGGAACATGCCGTTATCTTTTATTCAAAGTGGCCATGAGTTGCCAAATGATCCTCGGTATTCAGCAGCTTCAGTGGCCATTAACTGTGTCTGCTGTTCAGTGCTGAGCAGGAAGTGCACAGTTCATTTTCAGGGATTTTTTTTTCTAAAAGCAGATGCCTTGAGAATCAGTATGTGTGTGTGTGAATGGACCAAAACAGTGAAGTTGCAAGACCAAAACTGAAACTCACTATCAAGCTTAGAAAAGCAAAGGAAACCTAAATATTCAAGAGATAAGTGTCTTGTGTTTGAGATTACAGCTGTTGTGCTTTCAGTGTTTCATAGCATTATTCAAAACCCTTTTACTATTAAATATCCATAGCTACCTCAAAAGATCAGTGAAGCACACCAGCTGTTGTGTCAGTATGTTAAAGTAGGTTCACAAACTCAAGATGCCCATGATAAACCTTCCATGGGTGTGCTCTAAATGCAACAGGACACTGCAGTTACTAACCTTGAAGATCCTTTACTATGTCTTAAAATGTGGTGAAAAGGTTTTATTTCTTATATATTGAGTGTTTAAGTTTAACTGAGGGATGATGGTATTTCTGTAGAGATGACAAACCTGAGAAACACTCGAATACACCACACATCCCAAAGGTATGCATTGACATATGGTGACCTAGAAGAAGAAATCTGTCCAAACTCTATTTCAACAGCATTCATTCAACAGTCAAACAAGCATGCGACACAAATTACAAAAAATATGGCATGCAATGTGAAATGTGAATAAAACCGTAAAGAAAATATATGCAAATCAGTTAAAGTATCAGTCAAGGACAGAGCTGGAAAAGGAGACAGTAAGGAAGTGCAAATACAGTAATTTGTCAGACCAAAAGACCTTCTGAGTTTCTGGGTCTTATTTATGCAGTAGTATGTAAAGATTAAGTAAATTTTCTGCGACACATTCATGTGACTGGTAAAACTTTAGCTAAAATTTGTAGATGAATACTGTAAAGATACAGTTTTCACTGATAGTGGTTTTAAGAAAAATCTATGAGCGTGCAAAGTAGTTTCCATCTTTAAACTACTTATACAATCATGCTATTTTAGTTCTGTTCATTCAGTGTAAAGATTTTCACTGATTCTCTAAAGATTTTGATAATGCGTTTAGTGGACAATGAACCAATCCTCTTATTCCCAAGCAGTTTCAGATGTTTGACTATACAGTTTTTCAGTAAACTGTGAGCCCATACTAATGTATGCTGCTGAAAATAGAGATAAATAGTAAATACTTGGTTGCTCTGAGTAAAGTACCTTAAGATAAATTTTGATGTGAATTACGACCAACAAATAAAATTGCATTGAACTGAAAGGCTTCCAGTGATTCTCAGGTTATACTTAAATATATTTCTAACCTTTTCCCATATTTTTCATAAAATGGTGTGTGATGCCTCATGTTTGTTTTTTAACAGTTATTCCAGTCTTCTGTTACCTCTGACAAAGTTTTTTGTTTGTTTTTTCTTTTTTTAATAATTGCTGGCATCAAATTGAAAGCACTCTATACATTTCAAAAGATAACACTATCAAATAAATTGACTAAATAAAATTCCATAGAACTTCATTTACTTAATTGACCCTTTGCGTCTCGCGTCACATTCTTCAGTGGAATGACGACTCTGCCATGCTGGACATCAAAATCTAGTTTAATGTTAATTAAGCTTATCCAAAACCAGTTGGTAGCCTAATTTTGCTTTTATTTTGCTATCATTTTACTGAAAAACATAAAAATGGTCATTGCATGCTGTGCAGTCACCTGAACAAACAGACAAGGATGTAAACCAAACTTGGCACTTATTGTATATCCTTTGATGAGGACAGAAGGTGGTGATGACAGCGCAGGACCTTATCACAGTGACAAAAAACTGGTAAGCATCCAGACTTTTGTAGGCTTTTAAGTCTGCTCTAGAATGAGCAGATACACTGTTAATGACATAATGGTAAAAATTGTGGGGCATGAATTCAGGCAAATGTAGGGATTTGTTTAGATCAACAAACACAGCAGGAGGGAGAAGGTCAGGGTCGGTTTCTAAGTAAGCTATTCCTAATTTCTGTAAATACTGCTACCTACATCCCAATTAGCTTGACTTGAACTAGCAGAAGTAGCCATATTTGCAAAATAAGTTGGAAAAACAGTAAAAACAGTCACAGTTGAAATTTTTTTTCTTCTGTTCAATTCTCCAGTTGTTCACTTCTGACATCCATCAAAGCAGTCCCACGTGATTAGGTGATGTAGTTGGAAATGGTTAAGAACATTTGTATAATTGACCTTTAAATACTAAAATTGACTGCTTCTATTTGTTTTGAATTTCATACTTTCATCTACTTTTTAAAAACTGGGTTGTTTGCTAGTTTGATTTTTGACTGAACGTGTTAGAGCTGGGGACGATTCTAGGTCACCATATGACAGCTTGGAAACAGGTTTGTATGTAAATGTTTACAAACGATAAATAAACATATACTGATAATGTTGCCTGGCTCAACTCTCTGTCCTCATTTGGGTTTTTCTCTCTATTTATAACAAAAAAATCAATCAAAGCAGTGAAATGTTGAGTTGGCAGATATGCTTAAAAAATAGGGAAAAAGCAACTGTAGCATGTAGAAATAAAAAGAGGTTAATTTTCTGCCCTTGAGTGTGTCGTGGATGCACTGCCTGAGCTCAGCACTCCTCTGGATTGAAGTGTGAAAACAATGTCGGCAGGTGTGCGTTTGATCTAGCCGAATGATATTTACCCAGGTACCCTTGAGACTGAGTGAGCACTGTAAGGACCTTTTGTTGTCTAACCTCTGATGAAAAAAAACACAAATTCTCAAAAGCTGAATGAATGAATGATTGGATACTTGGCACATTCTGTGATCCTGGCAAATGAATACGTGTACCAAATGATTTTTGTGTATTTTTTCCCACTTGGCTCTGCTCTTGCGTCTCTGTCCCCAGTGACTTCCTCCCAAACACTGTTGGTCCTTCGCTGCTTTTGTCTTTCTAGTTTTCTTACTCTAAGCATCATTTCCCTCCCATTTCTTTTGTTTGTACCATTCTTTCCCTCGTCTCTACTCTTACCTCTCTCTAATTAACACCTACTGTAAGATCTATCTGCCTTGGTAAAACCCCCAAGGATGGAGCTGGAAAAGAAGACAGCGTGAAAGAAACAAATACAATAAGGTATCAGAGAAATCAGCTGAGAAACTGATAGAGAGGGACACAGACACAGATAAAAGCCAGATTCAGATGGTGGCAGTACATGTAGACTCCTCCAGTTAATGTTTGAAGTGAAAATAAATGCTGCAGTTTAAAAAAACTGTGCTTAAACAGAGCATACATGGGCCCTAATGCACACACTGATGCATGCTCACAATCAGCGGCTCTCTAGAAACCATCTGTCTTTGAAAAGCCATCAGAGACTTCAGCACAGCATCAAACAATGCTGTAGATCTTGAGGTGCTTCTCTGCGTGTGACAGTGGGTGAAGTGACAGAATAAGAGGGCGATGCCCATTTTTATGGCTTGAGCCTCAGCTGGTGTTTATCAATTGAGGTGGAGCCTCTGAGTCTGTGTGGAGACACTAAAGACTTCAATAGATCATTTCAGGCAAGCAAACACTATTACAAAGTGGCATATGCACATGCATGCAAAGATGCACACTTAGAGTACCTGTGTGCTACGCAACATCACACCACAGAGATCAGATGGGGAAAAAAACAGAACAAAACACATGCACAAATACACACATTCAGGGTGGAAGGTTAAAAAATGGCTGCGTAAGCGAGTTGGTCGGCGAGGCTGAATCTGTTTCACCAAATGAAGACAAAGAAAACAACCACAGGCAAATGCACCACCACCCAAATTTGCAAGCATTTACACACACTTACACACACACACACAGGCTGAGCAAAGTGTGTTTGTGTGCATGTTTTTAGCAAATGTGCCCACTGCATTAGTAGTACAGATTTATTACAAATATCGATTGACCACAGACGTCCAAACATCACACACACGTAGGAAAGCACTGAGTCAACAATACACTGAAAAATGATTGTTTATATCCGCAGCACTCCACAACAATAAATTATGAACTATTGACTTCGCACCTGTGCACACAAACACGAAGAAACGCAGCCAGACTGACACACTGAGCAGCATGCAAAAGCATTGTGAACACCTGCCACAACAAAGAGCTACCTGCTACCAAGCACAAAGAAAACTACAGACAGAAACCACAGAAAGGATATAAAAACATACTGACACAATGTTTGCCTGGTAAACAGCACTGCAGCATTTAATTAAAATAACTATTTTTAAATCATTTTGTGTCCATAGAAGACATTATGCAACACAAAAAATGTGCTTTTAATAACAGCTGAGGCCTGCAAGTATCTTGGCAAACACTCAAACTTGCACAACAGGAGGATCAGACAGGTTGTGACTCACCTCCGCCTCCTCCGAGAAGAGTTTTGTTGGCTGAAAGAGAAAAAGAAAAAGAAAACAAAGAAATTGTGAATATAAGAGAGATTCATCTAATTGAATGTCGTGAATGTGGGTTTAGCTTTCTCAAACAAAGATTTTCTTTTCCAAGAAGTAGATTAAAAAAAACAACAACAAACAAACAAAAAAACGCTTTAATCAATCTAAAATGCCTTCACTGTAAATGCATGGCATGCATCTCCACATCTCACCTCAAATAAAGCACTGCACATATGAGGCATGAAGGTAAATAAGTTAAGTTTTGACATTGCAGTGTTTAACTGGTTTTAGTCTCAGTCATGTGTTTGTTCCTGACATGCTTTACATCAATTTGAAGTAGAGGTTTTGTGAATTGATAGTTAGGGGAACACATGCGTGACACATCAGTCCTGTGGTTGTCTGTTTTCTTTCTTACCCACTTTACTTGAGCTTAATTTCTTCAGTTTTATTGGTTATTAATGTCATTGTGCAAAAATTAAGCAACCAAGTCATGTTGAGTCAAAGTATTTTTAATCAAGAAAGCATGTGGCAAACTCTTGCATGTTAATTAACTTCATCTTTTCCCCCTGGTTTTCTGCTCCTTTGCACTGGCTTCACGTCCCTCCAGGGCGGCCAGTGCAACAATGGAATAATCACAGGATTAATAGAAAATTAAATGAAATAAATAAATAACAGCTTGTGGCAGCCTTAATAATAAATCTAAAATGAGGTACTGAAAAGTGTTAAATTCAGGGTTACATTGTCAGCAGTGGAGCAATCACCCTCCTAATACAATCTATTAAAATCTAAGCAAACCATTTCTAATAAGCTGACATATTCCTGGGTTGTCAATGAAAAAAGGCAACTAAATGTGAAAACTGTCAGTTTGTCACTGCTCTTATTCAATAGTTAACTTTAATTCAATTGTAATCTTTTTTTTTTTTCACAAAAAATCTTAAAGGCAATGACTTGTCTTGATGACATGATGGCAACAGATGTGTGTTATCTTTAAGCAAAGTTACTCTCTGAGTTTCTACTACCTGTGGGTAAATTTTGGGATTGAAAAAAAAAAAAAACAACCCAAGGCTTTGCATATATTTACTTGCTGGGGGTATAATGCATTCCCCATGTATTCCCTAAAACATGATCTGTTTTTGGTGTCAGCATTTCTTATCAGCACTAGTTCTTATTCCAAGTCCTCAAGGGTTTAAAGTAGTACTGGTTTTGCCAACAAGTGAGTTAATCTCATTCACCTGGCATTGCCGGTGTAATTGTCCCTGGTTTGATGGATAGAATAACAACCAGCAAGTTGTGGGTCTCATCGATGAGAACTGAGAGGCAGAGCGACTGACTTCACTGCCTGCAAAGCTAATGAATAAGCTCATGCCGAGGCTGCAGCCTAAAGGATCACAAACACCTCCGTGAAGATAAACTATAAGGCTCAGTTTCTCTTCAAGTTATGAAAAAGTCACTGATGTAGCAGCTTTCCACCTTGATAACAATCAGGCAACTGAAACCTGAAAAGAATAACAACACAACAAGGTTGTAATATAACAAAACAAACACCCGATTAATGCTTGTAGCTTGGCTGGCCAGTTACATTTCCTGCTCGTATCAAGTCACAGCACTCGCTTTAAGAGTGTAAACTGCTGGCAGGGTGATAAACTTGGCTGTGGCTGCTTTTGACATACGTGATACCCAAGTGATTTTCTCACCTGCGTATCCATGAACGTGTGGAGTCAGCAGCATTAGCCAGAGGACATCTGTAGCACTTCCAGGAAACTCAAACCTGACCCTGAAGTCATACAAATCATCTTCTCCCAACTCTTTCTCTGCCCTTACATGAGATTTTGGCTGCTGCTATCATGTTCGGATAATCTTATAAGCACATAATCACTCTGTGAGGGGCAGTTAGAGAGTTATGTCAGAAAACACAGGGGAAGTCTTTCATTTTAGTTATTACTTTGCCAGGAGGCATTGTGCCAGCTCAGATATGAGGAACGTTGGTTTCAGGGAGGGAGGAAGAGGAACTAATTCCACAAACATCATTATGTCTTGGGAATTTTTTACTCTAAATTTTCACAGTCCCCCCTCTCAATGGTTAATGCTGCAAACATTAAGCATTTAACCAGACTGCACATATTTGTATATGCAATAAAAAATAAATAAATAAATAAAAAAATCTTGTCTCACTAATACAGTATCTCCCAAAGTGAATCCACTCTCTAGTTTGAAATGTGAAGCTTTATATATCATTCTTGGGGGGAATCACTTTTTTTTTCTTGAGAGCTAATACATCTTTGTAAAACTTGTATAAAACACATCCATATTTAAAACTTCAGACAAAGAAAGTGTCTTCTGTAAGTCCTGTATTCACCCTGCACAGAGGGGTTATATCAAATACTGAGTTTTATTAATACCGGGTCTGTGATGGCGAACATGCCTAAGGCCATATGTAGTCTGAACCCCTGAGAGGTGAAAGACAAATCTGCCTGAAGGAGATAAGGTACAACTCTGACACAGAGCACTGGAATGAAACCAGTTATCACAATGTTGCTGCTGGTGGTGTGAAGTGATGAGCTCAGCTGAGACATCCAGATTTTCAGGCTTCTTCCTTATTTTGTAGTAAAGCTGGGTTGCACTATTAAAGCACAGACGTGCAATAAAGTTTTGTCCACATTTAGGCTTATGGTTGCAGGGGGACAGTATCTTTGTAGAAAACCACATTTAACCATTAAAAAGTAATATTAGGACTCTATGAGGTGAGTGGCAGTGTTTACTGGTGTTTTTGGTTTCTACTAGTGAGGGAAATCTTACGTCTGATCCACTATGATCATCCCATATCTGTTAAAAAGTTTGTTATTGAAACCAGCTCAACGTCGCCTGCTGGTTTGTGTGAAACCATTCTGAACCCTCACCCTCAATATAAAACTTCAATAATGCTCTAAACCTTTACATTATGAAAGCAGATGACTTGCATAAAAAATCCATCCCCATGTGTACAATTTTCATGAATGTAGTAGGCTGTAAACATTTTTATTTTTGCTGTAAAGTTGGGTATTATAGTGGAACTCTGTGGTGATTAAGACTCAAGTGGCCATTTCAGAGGGTGAGGGGTTTTTGGCACTTCTGTGATAGGCTTATTTTTCAGCCCTTTGGTTTGTCAGCACTTACCCTTGGTGCAGTGCAGGTAAAATATGGGATTTTGGAGCTGCCTGGAGGCAACTGAACACATTGTCATAAAGGGGCGTGGGTGAAAACAAAAGCAAGATAGTTGTGTTATAGGACCACCTGTATGCTGACTAACTGAGGGTTCAAACCACATTGATGAAAACACCCACAGCAACCGAGCCTCGGTTTCAAACCCGGTAAGCAAACCTTTGCTGCATGTACGGTAAAAAATCAAGAAAAAAAAAATATGCAAAAGTGTTAAAATTGCAGGATGGCCATCCTGGGAGCTGCACATACTCAGCGATGAGCCTACAGAGAATGTGTATTAGTTTGATTTATACATCTTTTACAAAATACTGATCATATTAACTTTAAGCAATGTGCTACTGTAGTAAGCAAAGAGCTAATATGTACTCAGCTGCTAGGAAATGGTATCAACAGTCTTGGTAGGGTAATCATCTTCAACTTAATTGTATATCTTTAAAATATAAATTAAATTATTTAATTGACACAGAGAAGATTGATAAATGTTGAAAATATAGTTTCAGGGAGAAATATAGTTTTTACAGGAATTATAAAGTGGAAACTGCAGTACAGTGGTAACGTCTGATTAACCTGACTGATATAAATGTCACTTAAAGACCCACTCTGATTAAAATTATGGGTTTTTTTTGTTGTTTTTAAAAACAATTATGTGACATTGTTCTTATGCTAAAGGACATATGTTGAAAAAAACCTAAGTCAAAATTGTATTTCTGAGTACTGTATTTCTGCATTCAAATCATCATAAACCAATGGCATTCCCTAAAAGGCAGGCTCAGACAAACTGGCTTTCATATGTCACAGAGGGCACATTCACACCAGCATTTTTGATTCAAATCAGGGTCCATTTGCTCACAAAGTCCACTTCGTTTGGGGTATCGTGAATGCACATACAGACAAAGATTTAGACCAAACAAGCAGACTCGGATCCGCCTACAAACACAGGTCTCGGAACAATTGAAGCGAACCAAATGCAGGAACTGGACTCCAACTGCCAAGCTACATTTGGTTCAGCATGGCATTGTGGGGTAATATTCTGGTTTATATTATAAATGCTCGGCATCATTGGTAAACATAATCAAAACAAACACACGTGTAGGACTTCTTTAGAAATGGCTCGTGATCAAACATGGAGTGGCGACAACGTGAAAGTTTTAACCGATAGCCTACGGTCAGAAGAAAGCATCCCAGTTCCTAGTATGTAGTGTACCCACAGAAATAATGCAGTTTTTAAATAACTAGCTGTGAAATGGAGGCTCTGGAATATGCCCGCACAGTGCCACACCAAAGTAAAAAAAAAAAAAAAAAAAAAACCAAACTCTATCAACATTAGGCCTATATACAGTAATATACGTGACACTTTTAGAAGACATGGCAGCTCAGGCAATGAGAGACTTGTTCGTTTGGCTAAAGTCCAGCGTGAACGAGATCTCGACCCACCAACTGAGCCGAGTCCCCAATTGGACCAAGTCTAGTGGACTATCTGGTGTGAATGCACCCTAAGCCACTGAAGGGTCCACAAGCTGCCCAGCTCCACCCGTTCAGACTCGGGTGCAACACATATGCTGTAGCAGATTGCGATGCTAAGAAGATACTGACATCAGCAAAATCCATCGAATCACTTTGCTTTGAGAGAGCAATAGCTAAGTTTTCTTGGAGGGTTCGGGCACTGAGCTGCACTGACTCCGCCCACAACTCAGAAGTGAATTGCTAATGAGCTACTGGTGCTCTGCAAAAGCAGAGTCTTGGAAAATGACCAAGCGGCAACCTCTGGTGGCCAATTTTGAAGCCCCCCCGAAGTCCCAAAAAATTGTAGTTCACTCATCATCTTTTAGGGGCTGGCTGCAAAACACAGCAAATCCCCACAGACTCCCATGTTAAAAAGGCCAACTTCACAGCAGAAATAAACATGTTTACAGCCTGGTTCAAAAAATCATTTTAGGTTTAATGGATCAAGTTTACCTTTGTGTCAAATGTGAGGGGGTGGATTTTTTATAACTCATCTTTGCTGTTTAGATGTTATTTAATCTTGAATTGAAATTACACATTATTTAGGACGTGTCCCTCTCATTGACAGGCGGTCGACCGGATGTTGGCCGCCGGCCGGGGCTTCTTCCCCTTTGATCTCAGAAAGGCCTCAGCCTGTAGCAGAGCAGCACACTGGTGTTTTTTTGCCAGCTAACACCAAGTCTAAACATGCCTTACTGTACCTTTAGCCTGCCAATTAGGAGGCTAATCTTTGTTAGCTCCAGCTAGTTTCGAGTTAGCTTGGTTAGCTCTTAGCCCAGAGTATGTTGGCTGTCAACCATTTGCCCCGAGGCTGCTTTTTGCCCATGTTCATATTTTCCGGGAGTGACAACGCTGCAAAGATGGCGGAAACAACCAACTGGCTTCACTTTTAGCGTTTCAGAAACCAGTGGGTGACGTAAGTGGAAGGTTCATTCCTTTTTATTTACAGTCTATGAAAATGGCGCAGGTTTTGTGATTTTGAGAAAAAAAATTAACTTCATAATCGCAATTTAAAAACAACTGACAACATTTTAAAACAACTAAAAGGAGAATTGTAGAGGGTCTTCAATGTTCAGCACTTTACAAAGTGAGGTTTGTTAAAGCATGTTTGCAAAATACATTCTTAAGTCTTTAAATGTACATCTGTAATAAACAGCCTGTCAACCGATCATCAGATTACACATTTTACATAGTCCTTGTGACTTGATTAATTCTCCAGTCTGACTTAAAAACAATGAGCAGTTAACGTCATCTTCATCAGTTCAGCTGGCCATGGCTTTAGATTGTTGCAGAAGATATTCCAGCTAATTCAACATACTGTTTACTCATAAACACACAAACATCTTCAATATTTGAGCTGGATACAGGAACGGACAAAGGGATGTATATAATAACCCCCACCCGCCAAGAGCAACATCATGAATCAACCTCTCTGAGGAGAGGCAAGTGTGGAAAGTTGTCCCCACTTGTTCTGTCTAATGAATGAAGACAACAAAGACATGCAAAAGAAGACAAGTTCTTGGAGGGACATCAGGGAGCCAGCCTGATGCAGCCCAGAGGACGATGTGACTGGTGTAAACACTGCTGTCTTCAGACATGGCTGGACATCACCAGCCATGAATGACCTACTTTGTTTGGAACATATTGAAATCTTAAAGGACAATTCTGGGATTTCTACACCTCTTGCATATTGATATAAAACATTAATAGCAGCAAAATCCTTTGAAATCGAACCTCTAATATATGACACCAGCAGTTACTATTGCAAGATGAAATAGGGGAAAGAATGATTAAAACCATATTTGTGACAGACAGACTATGATTTTTAAAACTGTCAAATTTCATTTATCACAGGATCTATTTAAAAATAAAAAAAGAAAGACACCATTCTTCTGCTTTTCAAAAATGTAGAAATAAAGAGTCGAGCTACACTTGATTGCATATTTCTCATACATTTATTTCTCACTGGTGGGCACATAGATGTTGTGGCACCTCAGGCTACAAACGGATGTCACCATTTGCAGCTCACAGGCCATCATGTTTGCAGTGAATATTTTGATTAGCATGATGAATACCAGTCTGTGGGAGAAATCCAACATCAAAGAATGATGTCAGTCAAAAAAAGGTAATCACAGAAAAGAGCAACCTGCTATGAAATGTGTAGAGTTCAGTGGATGAAGTTGATCTCTTCTGGCTGTTGCAATTCTCTCTTCTTCGCAATAATTCCCGGGAGCTCTGCTTGTATACTCTCCTCTTCAAATAAATGGTAATGATAATCAAAATGTAAAATCCTTTAGCTTGAAACACTTACAAAATAGCTTAACATACAGATTACGCATGTTGAAATGAACAAAGTTCGTAATGGTCAGACGTGAGACTTATTTTATGAAGTGATGGACGAAATCCACGTGTATGCCACAAAATGATGACATGCAGATCAAGACGAGTTTTTGCATAATTAAAAATCCACCTGAAATTGTGCACATGATGACTGACCTTGATACTCTGCCCTCTACACACCCACATTTAATAAAAATAGTCAAACCAAACTGCTTGACACATGTCAGTGCATACAAATGAACCTGGTGATCGGTGAATCAGGAGGAAAAACGTGAAACAGAATTAATCTGACACAAAAACTGAGGTGCTTAAAGCCAAGGAAACTATGCGGTCCCTGAACACATACTTCTAAGTGATTTTCCATTTGCGTAGTGCTCTAGTATTGCTAGTGCATCCATCATGCAGCTATAAACATAAATGTTACCTCAGTGTTTTTATGCTTACAGCAGTCAGACTGATTCCTTTGCACTTTGCAGAAATGATGGCAGAAACAAAAATCTGTGAAATTCTCTACTCTGGGACATATGTGAAAAGGTGAACACAATTTTTTTTATTACAAAAGACTGATGAAAAGCATCACAATTAGGAAAACGTTAAGTGGCTCTGACATTTAATTTCCACAATCTGGCTTTTGTTTGCCACTTCGCCATCTGCGTCACCAGTTTACTCTTTCACCAAAATGTCCACGGGCACGGATCTGAATTTCATTTACAAGTTTCTTTCCAAGGATTCCAACTCTTGGAATATGACAGTGTCATGACCCATTTTGTGCAAACACATGGTTATAAATGAGATTCCCAGTCTCACTAGAATGAGATTAACTTCCCTTTTTAATGCAGGGCATGTTACGTGAAAATAACATAGGCGCTGAAAGGCATGGCACAACTGAGATGGTATAACTCTTTATAGATCCTTTCCATAATCCTGTCAGACACTTATACAACAATATGAACCTATCTCTTGCAAATACAAGCATTTTTATACTGTCACACATGACTGACTATTGTTATTACACTGCAGATGTTTAGCAGTTGTCAGTAATGGCGCTCTGCTATTGCTCCTCTCTATCTGTACTTCACCTCGTCATCATATAAAATGTGTCACGACTCTTATGTGGGACTGACTGCTTAGATTTCCTTCAGTGAACTTGGACTCTGTACATAATCATATATATGGTTCACTGCCCAGGTAACTCAAAGGCTTACCTCAGAGAGGGTGTGCCAAGTTCAAATTCTACTATTACCTTTCTTGTCACAAGTGCAGAATTTATTTCTATTCAGTGGCACCATTTTAATTAAATCTCTCTTGTCATCTTTATTCATGGGATTACAGAATTATTAAGACTGTCTTCTTTAGGGTACAACAGACCTTTGATAAATGTGCAATAATCGTATTTAATGCTGCTGTTCTCTGTGTAGATACATAGGTGCTTGAGACAGAACCAGCCTCTGAGCCCTGTGGGGAAACAAAGGCATCAAAGCAACTAAAAACTAAAACACCCCATGTGCATGCACAATCACGCAGTGGCAGAGATGTGCTCTCTCAAACACACATACAAACACACACATATGTAAAAAACACATGCACAGGAGGGTGCAGGAGCAGAGGGGTGCGAACAAGTGTGTGCACAAATATTACACTTGCCAGCAGTTACACATGCACACACATACAAATGCAGACAGTTGCGGTTCAGTGTTTGGGTTACCATGGCGACGGCAAAGCCCAAAGGTTTGTTACTGAAACCTAGTTAATTAGAGAGAGGGAGAGTAATGTCGATACTCAAGGGAAAGTGTTTCACCATCTGTTAAAACTCTCGTGTAGCCTCTACTCGGCTGTGCGTGGACGAAGCGAAACCATGTGTTTGCGCGTGCGTCGGTCACTGTCGCTGCACGGCTGTGCACAAAAGCACACAACTGCCTTCTCCCATGGTGCTCAATAAACACAGGCCAACAGTTTCTTCTTCTTATTGGTATTAGATGACTAATTGGAATAGCTAATACTAAGCTGCTAAATAAAGCGTGCTTACATCTGCTGCCGAGACACACCAATTATCGAGTGGGGAAGAGATCGGGGTGATAAGTTATACAACTACATACAGAGAGAAAAGAGACAGGAGGAGGGAGGGTAAGTTGACGTGGAGGAGGAGAGCGCGAGGTGTCAGGGGACGGAGGAAGGGCTCAGGGAGGGGGGAGAGAAAGAGAGAGTAAGGGAGGGAGGGGTGACGGAGGGTGAGGGAAGTGTGAGAGGCAGAGACGAAGTGAAAGAGACTTGAGGGTGGAGAAGAGAGACACAGGACTAAATTTGCAGGGAACATAAAACAACAGGATGGAGAGTACTCCTTCTTCCTTGGGAGGTAAGTAATGAAACTAAGAGGGAGAAAGGGGGAAGAGAGACACATTAGAGATGGAGGGTGGGGGTGAGGGTGAATAGATTGATGGATCAGTGAAGGACAGGAACTGAATGCTTAAACTTGGCCAGAAAGAGGAGGATGAGGTGAAAGAAGTTGGCTGTGAGGGACAGATTACAGAGACGATACCAGCTCTCGGCTGCTGTTTGGCACAGTCTAAAAACTAGTGTTTATTCACCTGTGTGTGTCTGTATGTGTCTCTGTGTGTGATTATATTTGAAGCCAGAAATGATGATGGCAAAAACAGGGCAAAATCTGCTTTACAGTCCGTCGTATTAAACCAGTCTTCTGTCTCTGCTTTCTCTGTGGCTCCATCTTATTTTTCTCCCTCTCTGGTCTCTGTGTCTTCTCCTCCTTATTCCCCAGGCCCCAGTGCAACTTGTTTGTGTAATCCTCCCTCTCCTGCTTCCCTCTCTATCCCTTGCCCACTTGTCTTAACCACCATTACACCTCTTTCAGTCATTTAATTTCTAGCCATCATTTGTTTGATCCACTTGAGAGTGCCAATCAATTTGCCAGCGTCCCTCTATCAGAGGACAAAGATGCTGATACAGTGAAGGATAAATGATGACATAGCTCTAAAGCTTTATCTGAGATTGAAAAAATATAACAATACAACTACAGTAGATAAAATGTCATAGAC
This sequence comes from Atherinomorus stipes, assembly GCA_023101725.1. Classification (NCBI taxonomy): domain Eukaryota; kingdom Metazoa; phylum Chordata; class Actinopteri; order Atheriniformes; family Atherinidae; genus Atherinomorus; species Atherinomorus stipes. Next base: position 126,085 of record JALJCO010013221.1, read on the forward strand.
TGATATAAACTCAAAAACGTAATGAGATGAAAGTCTTCAACAACAGTCCCTCTTATTCTTGTATGAGGCATTAAAATGACAAACTCGTGTTTAACCCAACTGAGTCCTAAATGATAACTGCAAGGCTAAAATTATTATTAAAAAATACACAAATAAATGTATCTCATCTCACTTATTTCTTTTGCAGCTGGGTTTACAGTACAACAGCAGCTTTATCTTCTTACTTATACAAATGTGCTCTCAAGCTTCCTTTACTCTTTCACTTGTGTGTAACAAAACATACAAGTGTGTGTGTATAAACTTGTTTGATGTTGAAGTAGATCTTTAAGTGACATGTGAGGATCTTAATGCTCCCAATTACTAATGCATAAATACCAAGCCCTCACACCTGCAGAGGCAATGTGACACAAAGCTAATCACTCATTTCATAACTAATGGCAAGACGAGGAGCAACAAGAGTAAAGAGCGAACACAGCTTAGAAGAAGACTGACCAGAATTCAAATGAATGCAAATAAGCAGTGATGCAGGAGAAGAGTGGCCATCAGGTGTGTAAAACTGTTCACTGTTCAACATTAATCATCATGTGTGATGTTAAAATAACATCAGGTGAAAGTTAGCCTATCTTAACACCTCCACTGACGAGACTTCGATATCTACAATCACTGTTGGATGTAATAGTGACAATCAGTCAAATCGATGATGCCACATTGGTTATTAACATAGACTGTTAATAGAGAGGGACGAACCTTCTGCTACATCACCCATTGGTTTCTTGAGAGCTAAAAGTGAAGCCAGTTGGGTGTGTCCCACCGTCGCCATCTTGCCGTGTTGCGTGTGTCGTCACTCCCGGAAAATACTAAAATGGGCAAAGGCAAGGCCGCTATGCTCTGTTTTGCAGCCAGCCCCTAGTGGATCAAGGGAGAACTACAAAAAATTACTTCTTCTGGGTAGCCTCATAATTAGCCACCGGAGGTTGCCGCTTGGTTATTAATAATAAGGGACTGGGGCATATGGGCAAAAGATGAAACCAAAATATTGTTCAGGCCTTTTTCACATACTATATGTTTGTGTACATACATTTACTGTATACATACATACATATATATATATATATATATATATATATATATATATATATATATATATATATATAGAGAGAGAGAGAGAGAGAGAGAGAGAGAGAGAGAGAGAGAGAGAGAGAGAGAGAGAGAGAGAAGAGACGGAGAGAGAGACAGACAGACAGACAGAGACTTCCAGAATATATAGATATAGATAATATAGATATACATATACAGGTACTACCCAAAAAATTTGAGTATCCTGAAATAATTCAATGTGAATCAACATATTTCAAGCTTTTATTTGTTTGGATGTTGCTGATTAGAAGTTGCAGCTGAAGAAAACCTCTAAATCAAAAACTCAAAAAATTTGAATACTGTGAAAAGCTCCAGTATTGTAGGCTCAGAGTGTCACAGTCGAATCTGATAAGTAATCCAAAACATCTGCAAAAGTGCCCTGAGCCTTTAAAAAGTCTCTGTCTTGGTTTAGAAGAATTCACAACCATGGGGAAGACTGCTGATCTGACAGTTGTGAAAAAAAAACCATCATTGACTCTCTGCACAAGGTGGGGAAAGACACAAAAAGTGATAGCAAAAGAAGCTGGATGTTCTCAGAGCTGTCACAAAGCACATTTATGGACAGTTAGGTGGAAGGAAGAAGTGTGGAAGAAAACTGTGTACAAGCCAGAGGGCTAGCAGCCTGGAGAAGATGGTCAGGAAAGGGCCTTTCAAAAGTGTGGAGAAACCTCATAAGGAATGGACTGAGGCTGGAGTTACTGCTTCAAGAGAAACAACACGCAGGCGGATGCTGGACATGGGCTTCAAATGGCGAATTCCTGTTGTCAAGCCACTCCTCAACAACAAGCAACACCAGAAGCGACTTAGCTGGGCTAGAGAAAAGAAGGACTGGTCTGTTGCCCAGCGGTCAAAAGTCCTCTTTTCTGATGAGAGCAAGTTTTGCATCTCGTTTGGAAACAAAGGTCCCAGAGTCTGGAGGAAGACCGGAGAGGCGCTAGATAGAAGATGTATGAAGTCCAGTGTTAAGTTTCCCCAGTCTGTGATGACCTGGGATCCATGTCAGCTGCTGGTGTTGGTCCTCTCTGCGCTTTATCAAGTCCAGCATAAATGCAGCCGTCTACCAGGACATTTTGGAGCTCTTCATGCTTGCTTCAGTGGACCAGCTGTATGGGGATGCAGACTTCATCTTCCAGCAGGACTTGGCACCTGCCCACATTGCCAAAAGTACAAAATCCTGGTTCAACAACCATGGGATTACCGTGCTTGATTGGCCCGCAAACTCACCTGACCTGAACCCCATTGAAAATCAGTGGGGTATTGTCAAGAAAAAGCTGAACGGGAAGAGACCAAACAATAGAGAAGAGCTCAGGGCTGTGATGGAAGCATGCTGGTCCTCCATAACACCTGGGATATGCCACAAGCTGGTACTGTAGCATCCATGCCACGCCGGGTTAAGGCAGTCATTAAAGGGGCCCCCACCAAGTACTATGTACAGATGCAAGATTTTACTTTAGGAGGCCTAATATTTTTGTATTTAAAACCCTTCTCTGATTGATTTTATGCAGTATTCTAATTTTTTGAGTTTTTGAATTTGAGGTTTTCTTAAGCTGCATCTTCTAATCAGCAACATCCAAACAAATAAAAGCTTGAAATATATTGATTCACATATTATTTGTCAATAAAATATGTAAATTGCACCTTTTAAGTTGAATTTTGGAAATACATGAAAGTTTTCAGGATATTCTAATTTTTTGGGTAGTACCTGTATATATAGATAAAGATATAGATATATATACATACATACGCACACATATATATACTATATATATCTGCCAGCAAAACACTGAAAGCAGAAGCTGCGTGGCAGGAAGTTTTACCAAAACATGGTGGGGTGAGAAGGTAGCCAAAAGTAGGTAACTATTATGAGACATCAGCTGGTTAAAGAGAAAACTAAGATAGAAATGATGACCCAAACCCAACACCTGTCTGCAACACCATTATGTCAATAATACTAGGGGTAGTTGAATACCGCCATATTACTGTTAGGTGAGCTAAAGCGTTTTGATAGGATGCAACGTGAATCATAAAGAAATTATTTATGTGACCACCAGGTAATAACTAACATTAACTTTATCACAGATAACTTGTACTATTGCTATAAGCCAAACATCCTTTTTTTTTTCTTTTTTTGTTGGGGGGGGGGGGGGGGGGGGGGGGGGGGGGGGGGTATTTTTTTTATTTGAGCTAAAAACAGATGTTTTATTAGCATAATAATATGCTAATAATACAATTTTAGCACTTTGCTGCATATTACAATGTTAGTCGCTCTCTCCTGTTAAACAGTTTTTAAATATGCCTCTTTGTGATGGATTACATGAGATCTCCCTCCTGTTGGACATAATGCCCAACTTTTTATACAGTGTGTAAAACTGAGGCTATTCTTTTAATTAAAGGGGCATTTTTTTTCTATTCGAACCGTTTTATGATATCATGCCAGTGGCTGAATAGTTTTATTTAAAACTTGACATTTTCAAGCTGAAATTTAAAGAAATGTTCCATAAAGGTCCAAACGGTCAAACGTTATAATCAGAAAGAACTTATCCAAGGCTTTAATTGGACATAAAGTGCCCTTAGATGGCATTCATTGACTGCAAGTGTTTTTAAAAACAAACAGTTTCCAGACATATCAAAACTACAGTTCCGCTCTACCATCCTTAAAACCAAGGAGTTTGTGATTTTTTTTTTTTTTTTTTAATCCATGTCTAAGTAAATCCCATTATGAATCTCCTCATTACACAGTCGGCCAGTAAAGGCATCATAATGTAACACAAAAGAAAATGAACTGCTGCTTTAACATTTTTCACTGCTTAATCAATGCAATGATGTCCCATCTGAACCCTGATGATCAACAGATTCCTTCTTAATCTCCACCAACACTACAGGTGATGTATTATGAAGATGCTAAATATCTAAGAACTTCTCAGATTAACACAATTTTTATTCAGTGAACTGAGCTGGACATAAATACAGAATCAGCCTGAGATCCATCCATTATCAACTTTGGGATAATCAAGTCGATATTTCAGTTTTCAATGTGTACTATATGAAAAAGTTTCCCATAGTTTGTATTTGTAGAATAAAATTTCAAGGACTTTTAAGGGACTACAGACTAATGCTTTAACCTGCTTTTACTTAAGACAGTAACTGCCTGCTCAGAGCTATTAAACTGTAACCACGAGAAATAACTATGTCATAAATTACAGTAATATACCACAGACATTCTAATAATACCTGTAGGAAAATGACAGCAATTCTTTATTAAGACATCCATAAAACAAAATGAGAAAAATATTAAACTGATTGCAAAGTGGCCCCTCTACTTAACAACTATCTCTGACAAAAAATGCAAACATAGTTGCAGCGCAATCTGTGCACTTGAGAGCACAGATGTCACTGCAGAGAAAAATGAACACCTCATTGATGCAACCCTAACAAAACCTGACCGCGATAACCTTTTTAAACACAGCATGGATTGAGTTGCATTATACTGTAATGCACCCCAGGCATTTCTGCCAGTGTCTCACATTATGGTATAAAATGGGTCATACTGTGCACCATAATTTAAGGGTGAAATAAGAATAATAAATCATCCTATATTGCCTTACTGAATATATATATCAATGTATGAATATGTCAGTAGAACAGACAGGAGACTGAGTACAGTCAGGACATGATACATAGTCTATTTAAGACTATGTACATCAGAGGACTGACCATGTCTGTGTTTTAAAAAGAGCAGTGATGATCTTTTGTCATGAAACAGTTAGAAACTGACTCAAAAAACTGATTTGACATGGATTCGTTTACTTTTATAACTTTCACTACGAGTCTGACTCTTAAAATGAATCAGACTAGCAGCCTTTTTCAGAATAGCGCCAGAGGGTGCTGGATATGCACCCGCACCCTGAGCCCCAAGGGCTGATCAGGCCCTCCACGGTCACCCTGCAAGCAGAGGAGCTGCAGCTGTGTTTTTGTCTCCATGCAACTAGAGTGGATAGAACTGGCTTGATGTTTACACCCAGGTTCAGCATGACCACAATCTACCAGCAAAATCTACTTTGGATGCTGCTGCGCATACAGCATTTAACGGGCTGAGCTGAGGTGACTCTTCTGTGAGAGAACAGCCCAAAGGTAATAAATGCTAATTAATTGTAAGATGCGCCTCTAAGGCAAATAAAAATAATTGGTCACAAAGCCTGAATTAAAACACATCAATATCAATTTAACCACTGTTGACCACCAGCTATTAGGCCTCAAGGAAACTTGTCTACGACCTCTAAGTCTAATAACTACAATATGATTCCACACTGAGTGGGTGAGAGTTGCATTAGCCTATTTATTTGAATTAAAACTGTGGAACCAGCTTACGTGCAAGGAGAAAAAGCTTTCTCTAGCTTAAGTCCATGTCTGAAATCTATTCATTTTCCATCTAAATGGACCAAAAAGTGGCACGAAGAAGGCGGTCCCACAGTTCCATCATCTAAAGTCATGGTTCTTTGTTGTGCTGATGTATGCCAGCAGTGCGAGTGCGCACCTGCCACTCTACCGTAACGTATGCGTACGGTGAGGTGTTGGGAATTGCTGGACCGTGGCGACCTGCTGAACTCCTGTAACGAAGCTTAAAGCCGCTGTAGAGTATCCCCCCCATCAAACACACACTCACACACACACACACACCCGCGGAGAAAAAACAGTTCGCGCAGCCTCGACCAGAGAGGAAGAAGAGGAAGAGGATAGAACATGCGCTGGAGGCGACACCTGTCAAGCCGTTACTAAACACACTTGGTTTATTAAAAAAGACGGAGGCGCCCTGAAGACTAAACCGAGGTGGAAGCAGAGATTAGTCGCACCTACTGCCGATGTTTTCGCTCAGGGAGAGACCCGGAGCCCTCTGAGGAGAGGTGGGAAAGGAGTATGAGGCAATAACGTCATGTCCAGCCGTTTTGGAGTTGAAGTAGAAGTTGACGTAGGTTCTAGATGTCGGCTGAGCGGAGCGCACCGAGAGAAGGAACCGGGAGCAAAAAGACGCTGAAGCGGAAAAAAACGGGACTTTATCCAAGGTTAGCCTCTGTCTCTCCATCAGTGACACACGCGCGCGCTTTCTCTACACGTATTAACCCACAGCAGAACCTAGAGAGAAACAACTAAGTAGCGCACATCGCGGAGCTTCGGTGCGGACAGACCGAACATCGTCCCCGTCCCTCCGCGGCGCCTTCACCCGCCTGTGGAGGCTGCTGACCGGGACTTACCGGACCCGCAGAAATACCCACTAACTGGAGAGGATGATATGACAAGGATGTCCTGAGGGACGCAGGAGAGAGGCAGAAAGGAGATAACAGAGGTATGATCTGGTGCGTGTTGATGACTGTGCATTTGTTAACAAAAGAGTAGATGGTTCGTTTGAATTAGGCTTGGAAATGATCACCTTTCCCCACTGTTGTAGCCTATAACTCGCGATTAGTTGCATTCGTTTTTCTCTCTTTCTCTCTCTCTAAAAAAAAAGAAAGAAAAAAAAACATGTCAATGTTTTTTAAATGCTGTGTCCATCTGTGTATCTACCTGCTAAACCAGCATTTACGCAGCCAAATAGAACAAAAAAAGTCAGAGATTTAAGCAGCAAAGCTTCAGAGAGTTGCAGGCTGAGCGAGATTAAAGTGGGAGATTATACTTTGTGAAGATAAAGAATTCCCTCTTGCACGATTTCTCTCATCTATCTTCCTGCTCCTTCCCTGCATCCCTCATGTGAGCAGTGGTGTGTGTTTTTCATGAGTATATAATGGCGTGTGGCCTTTTTTGTGCATTTGTGTGCATGCATCAAAAGAAAAAAGCAAATCCCTCTTACATGACAATACCTGCACCCCTTCTCTTACCTCGTACTTGTACACCCACAAATGTGCTTTGATGCTTCATGTTGCACAGGACACAAAGTGGACTTAAAAGACCCAAGCAAAACGTTGTATCACAACACTCATCGCTGTGACACTGCCAAGCATCTGAATCTTTACTGAATGCAAACATAAATGTATATGTGTGCACGGAAACACATGTACAATAAATACATGTACAGGATTACTGTAGCAGACACACAAGGCCACATTGAGATAGCAGATTAGAATGATATTCTCAGGGCCAAAGCTGTACAGAACAGGGGATTAAAAAAAGAAAGGCTGAGATGGATGGTTGACGGAGAGATGGATGGAAGGAGAATAAGGGAAGAGAACGAGAGGCAAAGAGGCCAAAAGAGGGGTAAGAGAGATGGAGACAGTGCATAGAACATGAGATTAAAGCGTAATGTCCTAGAGAGAGACAGAGAGAAAGAAAATCCAGGGCAAGTCATGCAGTTAGAGGAAACTACCATGGCAGAATGTGGCAAGAATAAAGACGAGGAGAAGGCAGCCGACACTCTTTTTCTATTGCATCCCTTTTGATCTCCTCTTATTCACCCATCCCAAAGCAAGAGGGGAACGCTGCTTATGTAACTCTCCATTTGAGACACATTAAACTGAAAAGGGTTTGGGGAAAAAAAATACAAAAGGCATCTTAGAAATTGTGAAATTGCTAAATACAATTTGAAAAAAAAAAAAATCAAATCTGAGAACAAGAGGACCTGCTTTCATTTATAAAATCCCCTGGCACAGCTGAGCTGGTGTTAAGTTTTAAACAGCACATGTGTTAAAGGATATGTTAATACCGATGTGTTCAGCACAGCATGTGTCTGCTGTTAACGCTTTTGTAGGTCCTAATGAACTCAAAGAATTACTCCTGACAGATTAATCTTGTCTTTTAAGCAGCTTTTAGCCTTGTTCTGTTGACTTAGTTGTGCAATCAGGTTGCTGATGCTGCTATCAGGCAATAAAATACAGTATTAAAAATGACTCAAGAGCCCCTGTTAAAACAACCAATAAGGTATTAGAAGCATTTTGAAATATCCATACTGACTTTATTTACCAAGTCTGCACTGAAAGTGAAAGTGACATTAATGGATAAAACTGATCAGATTTATTCTGTTGGCTTTTGAGCACATTTTCTAAACTGCAGTTTTTCACATTGAGCTCAACAAAAAGTCAAACAAAATGAATATATTTGAGAAAGCAGAAGATACAGATGCATATGACACAACTAGTGAGCAAATTAACAAAACTTAGATAATGTGGTTTTAATTTAAGGTTAAAAGATTTGTCCTAGACATACAGTATATGTTCAGTGGAGTTTAAAAGGGGCCTCGGCACATTGCTCATGCTCAATCGCCTCAGTCAGGTTTTGACCTGAAAGTAAAAGAAGTATCAGTAAAAACAGAGAATAAACAGAAAGGATACTGTATCTCTTATTTATTAGATATAGATGAATGACAAAATACAATAAAAAGTAAAGTTTTCAGCATGTATGAAATGCACTCACTTATAAAACTTCAATCCAGCTTTCAGCATGGTGACATTTCACAGCCAGCTAAACTGACAATTATTTTTGCTTCTGAGATAATAAGTCAACCAGAAAAATGGAGCATATTGCCACCTATTGTAGCAAGGACAGAAATATGGTCAAGAGATTCCACTAACGAGATTGTATACTATGACAACGACAGTTGTCCAATTAAATGCCCTAACTAAGCTACAATAGCTCTGCTCAACTGTGCATTGGAAATGTTCTGATTGTCGAGTCCCTCAAGCAAACCCTTAGCAGGTGTTGTGACATGGTGAGGCACAGTGGCCTGCTTGGAGGAAATGGTTGCTGCTAGAGTGTGTGTTGCCGCAAGGGAACAACACGGGGTTTATCTGCAACAATGTTTCGGCTATTTGTATGCACCAGGTGCCAGAGCCCAAAGGTCCCCACATGAATTTTTCATTGTGACAGCAAAAGTGATGCTACTCACTTCACCTGTTGTTGGTTTTAATGTAGTGACTGATGTGGTTTCTGGAACATGTGAATGCACAAGACTTTCTTTGGTTCTGCATCTACTAATACATGAGCATTTTCACACTGAACTAGTGTGGTGTCGTCAGTTAGGTGGAGCAAACCAGCGCAATGACGTAAAAGGTGCATTACTGTCTCGCAGAGTTGAGTCCAACAGCTGAGTTTTGTAATAATCATCTGCAAGAAGTCATAAAAAACTCAAGTTTTCCTGTAGTGTGACTGGAAACTGTACTCCTTCCTTCCTTGCTCTATATAAGCAGTCAATTTATTCCATACTGTTTAATATAAAATCCCAGTAGCATGACCTCAGAGGCTGCAACTCCCCCCACTTTTCATCAGCACTGAGGACATTTTCCCTGGTGGCAGTTTGTTCAGTTTACCAGTGAGTGATTGCATGTTCATGTTCAAGGCACTGGGTCAGTTCCCCGTGGCAACACTGTGCTTCACGCATCTAAGTAATATGTCTACTGTCCTCAGGCAATCTTACCTCTTATCTAATACACTGGCCTGATTGATTCCTGATGGTTACTTTACAAAATCTGACCTCCATCATCTTTAAACCTCAAACCAGAGATTAAGTCCATGGGATGGATTTATGATGTGTCACTTTTAAAGACTGCCCCCGGCTTTGTTTCACAAAGGAAGTCATGACATTCTACATTTATGTTCCATTGCAGAAATGTAAATAATTGAACTTCATGAAATCAGGGCCGAATTGCAACTAAGCATCAATACTTGTTGCCTATGGCATGCTCTTAACTTTTCCCTTTTTTTTCGTGATTTTATCTTGCTATTGGTACCCAAACAAAGAAATAACCAAAGAAACAAACCGATTACTTCCATGCTGTCCTTCACTGGCTTGTAGTCTTTTCAGTGCTGCTTCATTTCTTTAAAATGTTTGTGCTGCATAAGGATGGAAAGCGGTACACCGACAGAGCAGATTATCTTTTATTTCACCGATCACATAAGGAAATCGTCATCAAATATTTACAGTAAGGAAAATGCTGTTTAGAGAGTTCAAATGAGGGGCAAGTTGGGACTGCTTGTTATATTTGGGTCTCTAGATATAACCGTACATTAGGAGTTCCAGGCACCAAACCTATTAAAGCCTGTAAGAGGAAAATTGTGCACTTTTAGCCAGATTTAGCTAGAGTTTACCCCACCCCAGGAAAAAAAATGATTTCATAACTGTGCTCTCAACAGCTTTACAGAAACACAGACTGAGAGGGTGCCCTTGACAGTTTACAAAGGATTTGGCCAGATTTTTCTCATCTTCCAAACAAGAGTGTGTACACAAATCTTGTTTTTAAGCAGACAATCAAATTGACAATTGATCCTTAATCAATCAGCAACCCAAAACCCGAACTAGAACTGCCACAATTATGAGATTCAAGTATATAATTGTTTGACATATAATTCAAGCAGCTCTCGCAATAAAACCTGGTAATGGAAACACCTAAAAAAAAAACAAAAAACATCTCAAATATCCCTAAAAGGTTTTACACTCTGAGATGGGTTTTTCCAAACGCATCAGTATAAAAGTATATTGCAAAAGTGTAAATGTTTGCATTTACACATCACCAGATGTGGTGTAGGTGGTCACATGACCAGTTTATTTCAAGTAAAGATGGTGCGGTATGTAGGCACGGAGGAGGATGTTAAATATTTTGTATCTCCATTCTCCTAAAAGTGTAGTCTGACGGGACGAGATTTTATGAGAATTACTGCTTACATGCTGGAACACCATTCAATGGAAACACCTGCAAATCGCAAATTTGCTTTGTCAAATTTTTTATTTTATGTCACAGCTGACATGACAAAATTTTCATTTGAATTCATTCATTTTTTGAACCGCTTGTCCAATTAAGGAGTTGCTGAAGCCAATCCCAGCAATTAACAGGTGAGAGGCAGGGTACACCCTGGACAGGTTGCCAGTCTGTCACGCATGCTCACATTTACTCCAAGACTGACCAGTTAACCTAACATGCATGTCTTTGGATGGTGGAAGGAAACCAGAGTACCTGCATACATTGGGAGAACATTCAAGGTTTGAACCCCTTCCCAATTGGGGCTTGAACTAGCAGCCTTCTAACTGTGAGACTGCAGTGCTAACCACTACGCCATCATGCAGCCCTGTCATCGTTAATTTGTTTGTTTGAATTGTTTTTAAACAGGTAAATAAACACTACTGTGACAAATATGCTAATGATGACAATTATCTCAAATAATTGTGATCTTATTTTTATCAGTGACACCCTTAATCTGAAGTCACTCTTTACGTGTGAGCAAGAGGCCGTGAGTCCATAGATTTAATATTTGCACTGCGCCTTGCTACAAGCTAAAAATGCAGCCCAGATGCAACTGATAGAAAATGAATCAGAAACTCTGGGTCAGCAGGCTAAGTCCACAAAGATGTGCTCTGAATACAACTGATTTGAACATTTATCTACCCTCATATTTTTTTTTTTCCAAAGCTTATTAAACCCAACAGAAAAACAACTTGCAACCAAAAGAAATTGATCTGTTAAAGAAAAACAGGCAGACTCACAAAATGACATAAGCCCATTTACACCTGATACAAACATGAGATTTGTTTCTAGTTAATGATCCAATTTATGGAGCTTTGTATTTACACTTAGTAGGGGTGTTAGAGTAGATTCATGCAGTTTTCCATGTGATCTGAACAATCAGAAGAGGCTGGATTTGTTCATGAGCACACTTCTGTGGGAGGAGAGAGGAATGTTTTGGCAGTCCACCAGTGTATCACAACTCGTCTCTCTTCACTGACAAGCCACTAAGTTAACCTTAACACAGGAGTTTTAATTCATTTTGTAGGATGTGTTAACTATCACTAAAGTAAGAAGAAAGCTCCCTGTTGGTTTTGCCCACTCTGATAGAATATTATGAAACAAGACAGCTGTGTAGACAGAAAAAGAGAGCATCACATTGTGCAGATACAGTAGCTGAATTAGTGGCCACTTTATAACAGCTCCTGCATGGACAAACAGTCCCTCTATATTCACCATTCTCTTTTACGTTTTCTTTTTCTGCCCGATTCACTGATCTTGAGTCTTTAATGGCTCCCTTACTTTAGAAGACTTCGAAAGATTTGGAAAAAACTCTTGGAAGAAGACCGTCTCACACTTGCTCACATCTAAAGACAGTTTTTAGTCTCCACCTAGTCTTAAGGCCTTTACACACCTTCTTTGAATATTTTGTCCGAAAGATTCGCACGGCAAAAGCTTGAAACAAATTTATGTCAAGTCAACGGGAGCGTTGAAATCAGTGACAAAATTCCGTCTTGCGATTTTGCGACGTTTATTTTTTTTAACTGAGGTCGATTTTCTTAATATGCGCATCCGACAGATACACAATCCACCAATCGGAGAAGGCGTTCTGACCGTCACAGAGCTGGTCGCAAGCAAAAAGAGAAAGGAAAAAGCGAGAGGTGTCGTTTGGTTGCTGTTACTGCATCATTATGGGGGGGGGGGGGGGGGGGTCACCGCTGAAGTAGCAGTGTTTTCCCAACATTTTGTAGCCATTTGAGGTTCTTTGCTTCATATGTTATATTTAAAATCCCCATTTGGCATCTCCACAGTGAGATCAGCTGTTTTCAGCATCCAGAAGTTTACCTGCAGCCGCCTCTCCCTCCGTCACTGCTGCATGTGCTCATGTTCCTCTGGAATAACAAATGCGAGTTTGTTCTTGCATCTTCGTAATTTCGCGTCGGAGCAGGTGTGTATAGACAAATGCGCCGAAATTTCTCCTCCGAATTATTCGCAATTTCGTGCTGTTTATTCACATCGGTCCCAGTGTGAAAAGGCCTTTAGACTGAGATTTTACAAAGACTGTGAATCTTGCAGGGTCACTATTTACAAGACTACAACTAGATTCCATTTTTTTCAGCATTTTTTTCTCACCATGCAATTTGTTCCCATCATGCTCTCTCTAAACCTAAAACATTCACAAACATGTCTGTGCAACATACAGTATATCTATGTTTATTTAACCACAATGTGATAGCTGCCGTCTGCTCCGTAGTAAGATATGACAGCATGGGATTCGCTCTGAAGCCTCCATGAGTCATGTGACCAGTTTTAAAGTGAAGTCAGCATATACCATAACTCTCTACTTCAACGGCTCTGATCAACTTACTTTGCAATTCTTGGTATTGACGGCTCTGGAGGTTGCCACTTGTTTCCGCCTTTGTCAGAGCTCATCCAGCTATTAGTTGTTGACCGTTTCACGTTGCTGCGACTTGCCATAATATTAAACATGTTTGATATTAGTGCAAGCCCAAGATGAGGAAAAACTAATATAAAACAGCACAGATCCCCCCCCCCCCCCCCCCCCCTTAAACTTAACAATTAAGGCTGCACGGGGCACCCAGCGACTCTAGCAAACTCCTGAGATTTACTGAAAACTTTCAGTCTAAAGTCTGGGACGGTGAAAATCACTTGGTGTAAACCCAGCATGAGGATACGAAAGAACCAAACCAGAATGTTAAGAAAAGTCAACTCAGATGTTTAAGTGCCCTGATCAAAATTTAGCTCGAAAATCATTTTCTTGCTGCAGCTAAACAGCTGAAGATGCCATCTTCTATCAGTCTGGTTAGTAGCCTGTTTGGCTTATGAAGAGTCCTAATCAAGGGAAATGACCTGAAAATATATAATTGGCAGCCGAGACAAGAGCAGGTGGAACTTTGTAAATGCTACGAAAAGGAACTTCAGTGCTTCTTTTATTGATCTCTTCTCCAACACAATAGCAGACTTCTTAACTTGTGTCAGATTAATTGACTTGTGTACCTTTTTTTTATTTCTTTTTTGCTGTTTTAAGTGACCTTCCTTGGTCGTAAAGTATTACTTTTACAGTTGCTCATGTTGATGCTTACACAGACACAAAACAGTGTAAAAATGCATGGTTTGAAGTAGCTGATGTTCTAGTAGTCTGTGAAAGAGCTGTATTTTTTTCTAAAACATAAAATCCACATCACAGCCTCTTGTGTGCTTGGATTATTTAAGCATTGTGCCCATCTCCTTCACTCACTATGATTTCCCCCTGCAGTCTTTCCTCTATCTGACCTCATGGAGTTTTCTATCACGGTCAGGGAAAAGTGTGCAGGCAAGGATCTAAGAAGTATTTTTTTTTAACAATTCAACCATACCTTTCTTCGTTTTCTAAGCATTTGTCCTTGACCCAGAAAACATTGAGGAGTCAAGATGTGAAGCAGAGTTCATGATGAAGACTTTAGCTATGACAGCTGAGCTGTGCACCTGCTGATGTTCACAAGTACCGTTCACATCTAATCCTTAATCCTACATATTAACACTGCTGTTTCACACAAGTCATGTGACTTGAGTTGGAACAGAGCATAGAAAAACAATTATGAAAATTAATCAAAATGGTTGAGAATATTTAATGCATGACTGTATTCAGATCATATTATGGTCGGAAAAACGTATTCAGCGTTACATCAACAAATTTCCGATACCAGTTTTTTTTTTTGTTGTTTTTTTTTTCTAGAAAGCCACTCATCTGTGTTACGGTTAATGTGCTGATTCTGATATGATTATAAGCTTATTATGTGTTGAATGTTTCTGCTATAAGGAATTATGGGGCAGCATGCCATCCACTCTATTCACAAAGGTTGAGCAAGTGTATCACAAGCAAAAGATGATAAGAGAGGAAGCCCTGCATCACCTTTACTCAGTATTTAGAGAATTTAAGCAGCACTTATCATGACAGCTACAAAGATACTTCTCATTCATTTCAATTAGTTAAGAAAGCTTTGAAAAGAGGAAGGGGAAAAAAGACTATTTTCTCACCACTCTGATGACGAGCAATCGGCTGTCATCCAGTCACACCACATCCAAGCAATCCTGCTGGAGATGTGCTTTTGTTCCCTTTAATTGTTGCCCTTTCAGTCACAACCTTGTAATACCATGCTTTTCCTTCTCCAGATAGGATATCCAGATATAGCTTGTGTTATATTTGGGGTAATTTAGCTAATTAAGACCCCAGGATGGCCCAAAACAAGAACATCAATATGAAGGCTTCAGGGGGGAGACACTAACATTCCCCTTCTGTGTTTCTCTTTCATTTGAACAGAGGAAATACTCTATCCCACTTACAGTAATCAGACTTGAAAACAGATTTATTTAAATGTAAAAATGGATTCTGAGTAGATTCAGTTACTGTATTATTCAATTCTTTTTGCCATCTACTGTAGGAGGCAATATGACACTGACGCAAACTGCGCTTTTACATAATTGAGGTTATGCCGTGGTTTTGGCTGAGATTGTCCTAAAAAGACATCATAAATACAATACCCGGAAAACCTGAAATAAATATAGCCCACAGCAGATGCCAGATAAGCACATTAGGGAGATGCATTACTCAAGAGAAGGTTTAAACAATTTAGGATGTGTTTGGACACACAGGCCTGAACGTACATAATAAAAGGCAGAAGCCTTGCATTAAGCTGTGTTACACTGCACTAGGGATATACATTCCAGTATATACACACTCAAAAACAGAGGTACCAATTTGTACTTAAAAGGGTACAAAGCTTGTCGCTGGGGGTGTTCCTTTTTGAAAGACATTTCTGTACCCTTTGGTCCTGGTCCATTTTTGTACCTTATCAAGCTGTATGAGTTAGTAAAGTACAATTAAACCAATTAAAAATGATGAATAAAAGTCAATAAAATAGAAATTATGACAACAATCAAAGATGCCAATAATAAATGAATTATTATATAAATGTTAGGCCAAACACATATATAATTATACTTATAATTAATACTATTATTACTATGATTATTGTGAAAGTCATAATATAATAACTATAATTATACTACTGTTTAGAAGTACTGCTATTTATAGTTATTGTACAAGCTACGCACATTTTTCAATGCTGCAGGTACCCTTGGGGTTGAAATGGTACAAATTTGTACTTTATATTACTTTGGACGCTTTTTCATAGTATATAGGTACACTTCTGGCCTCATAAAGACCAATTTTGTACTTTTGAGAGAACATTTGTAAAAAAAAAAAAAATGTACCTACAGGTACAGAAATGTCCCTGTCTCGTACTTCTATTTTTGATTGTGTACATGTGCATTTCAGTCAGTGTTGATTATTTGTTAGGCAAGAGGAACAATGTGACAATCAGTTCGGAGAGTGCTGGAATCATGTATAGATGAAGCTGAAAGCTTTGTTTAAGCAAGAGGCTTAAATAAAGGAGTCATCTCTGAAGTCATCTTCAGAATGCCTGAAGCCTTCCTTTGCCTGGCTTTACGTTTGCTACAGGTGCAGGCCCAGAAATACCATCACTTTTAATTAACTACATCAAATAACAAATGATTAAATATGAAAAAAATCAAGAAACCAGTTGTTCCATTAAGATTAAAAAAAAAAAATCTCACATACAGCTTTAAAAAAATTGCACAAATAAGACAGTAACACATCAGAAAACTTCTTGTAGACAAAACAAAAAACATTCATGTTATATTTAATAGCTGACAGATAAGGGAGACATTGAGGTGCAAAGGGGCATGAATAGTCGCAGCCATGTCTTTTCACACATTAATACTGAGCTTTTGTTTTGCAATTAATAACCTCTTATCGAAGAAAAGCCTTTTTGTAAGTAGATAACTCGCCTGACAAATGTATAATTTATATGACAAAGAGGATGTCGAGTCTCGGCTCAAGATCTCTCTACAGTCAAGTGTTATATAACAAAAAACAGCTGCAACCAGTAAAAGTCTGACTGTAAATCATCAGACGACAGCAGTTAACTTATCATCACAGTAGTCGCCAGTAATTTTCAGCTGACTGAATTATCTACATATTAGCCAAATAACTGTCTCACCTTTTTAGAAAGAATCTGCTGTTTTTTTAACTGCTCTAAGTGTCTCCAGGGGTGCAGTTCATAGCAGCAGTGCACAGTAGAAATCCATAACTAAATAAATACACAAATAAACTGTTGTTACAGAGCTTTTTGCTGCGGAGTTAAAGAAAAATAATTGCAAAGTAGTATTAGTGATAGCTGACATTCGTGCGCTGTCAAAAACAGCCTCAGAAAGAAAAAGAGAAAATGCCTGTGGCACAAGTAAAGCTGAGACTTAAAGATGTGATCGTCTAAATGAGGAGTTCAGTTGTGGTAGAGAGGAGATTCGTTTTTATCCTTCTCCAATCAAAGGCTCGGAAAGCCGATGAAGAAGGACAGGTACGAAAGCACTAATGAATTAATCAAGAAGTGATGGCTGAGCCTTACAGATTACTTTAGCAATGAAGATCCATCATTTAATTTCTAGATGTGCTTTAGTTTTAGACTGCTTTGCATTTCTCCACAAGCACTGTGTTGTGAACACTCAAAACAATGAAATGGAGACATGAAAGATTGTAAATCTTCGCCACGAATAGGGATTTTTTTTTAGGATTAGAGGACTGTATTTGATGCAAAATTAGAATAGAATACCAGATAAGCCAGAATAATGAAAAAAAATGCCGGAGAGCTTCATATTAGCACAAAATGTAGAACATTTGTGATTGCATCAGTGTGCCAAGCAGCTCCAGATTGTCCACATTTTCCAATTTTTCACCAGTTTCACCACAGTCCCATCTGTTGCAGTCGTCTGGGTATGTCGCCTGCAGCAGAAATGACTGTTGCTATGACATGTGAAGCATGTAATTAAAACTTGTGTTTTAAAAAAGTTCAACTTTAAATTTGGGGTGGGCACCAACTGTGCGTCATTGCTGGCAGCATTTTCCTGACACATACCATTGCTTAATGACAATCAGCAGGGGGGGGGGGAGGAATCAAACGTAATATGTCAGTGTGCTAAATGCAAATAAGTAAGATATCTTCTATTCATACCTTTTCAAATCATGTCCATAAATGCTGCATAAAATTTTCCCCCCAAAAGCTATTTTTTCAACACTAAAATGAATGTTTACATTTTTCACAGGCGGTAAATCAGAATAGCAAAAAAACTGAGCACAAACCAAAACATGAACTTTATACTGTAAATCCACATCAAATTTAATCTAATTACCAAAGTGATTAAGTGTGATGACAAAAACTGCAAAACTGAAATTACCACACTTGGAACAAGTGTCTTAGAAGAAGCAAATGCCAAATTGAGCAACAAAGAGTGACAAACACTGTAATAATATCTGTGATGACTCAAGAAAGAAATGAACATGTACACATGCCAATTACTGAGCTGAGCTCAGACGAAGCAACATGCTGCAAAGCATGACAAGATAGTGCTTGATTGTGTGGCGACTAGCAGGAATATATATTTGACCTGATGCACTGAATTCTAATAGACCTCTCAGGTATGCAGAGGTTGTGCTTAACTCTGAGCTTGAATAAGCTTTGATAATTACCCCATAGCTTCTCTGGAGTGTGCTCATTGTCTCTTTATAATGAGGAACAAAGGTAAACAGAACGACAGACTGCTGACAGACTTCTTTGCTCAGCAACAGCACATCTCACACTGAAGTTTTTCTTGCGTGTGTTTAAAAAGTTAAGCTCCATCTCTCTCTCTCTCTCTCTGAGATAATAATGAAACTAAGAGTGACAGCAAATAATAGAAAGGGATATAAAGTGTTGGTGGGTAAAAGGCAGAAAACTTGTCAGTTGGATTTGTAGTTTAGCTTGCCACCAGGAGGGCGCACATACTTCACATCTTACTGGATTTAAAAATGACTTCTTTTTTTTTCTCCTGCCATCTCACACACACACATACACTCCAGAGATTTTCTTCTAAATGCACAAGTGCCAAGTTCAACCTTCTGAGAGTAATGGTGACTTATCTAAGAGTGCCTTCTGGTGGACTATTGTGTGTGGGTGCGTGGGTGTAAGTGTGTGTAAAGGTGTCTGACCCATAAATTATCTGTCTGTAGGTACTTCCTGCACGCACCTCACTCTAAGCCAGAAACAGAGAGAAAAAGATGGAGAGGGCCGTAAAAACCTTCAATCATATTTAATGGGATTATTTATCCACATACTGTCATGAGGCGATGTGTATGCACGCTGGGCTGCCAGCAGAAATGTGTTACACTGTGAAATGGGGTATATCATAGCATCTCCTAGTGTGTTGTTTTGCAGGCAGGTGGGTGTGTGGTTTTAAGAGGGGGTGGGGGTTCTTGGCAGATTGATTTGATGTATTGCTCCTAATATTGATAGAAAACAGGCTGATATGACAGACAAATATTAAAGCTGTTCATGTTCCATTCAGACATGAGCCAGGTTGCATTGTTCACTGTGACGGGGGCTCCACTGTTACCACAGCTACCAAATATGTTTTTATTAATGTTATTGCTTTATCGCACATGGTTGAGCAGAGAAATAATTCCAGCTTGTTGTGGGAGGACTTTTCCTCACAGCTTCAGGGGTATCAATCTGTAAAACCTGTAATGAAACCTGCCTGATCCTCCCTTAAAGAGCTGCCAACCCTACGAAAAGCTTCCATCTTAGAGGTTTTCTCTGGCTCCTAATAGTCAAGTACAACATGCGAGAGGAAACTGAATTATTTTCCATCTAAGTTTCTGTTTCACTGTTGAAATGTTGTAATTTTTTTTTTTGTCTTTTTAATAGAAGCAGCTGCAATTAGAAAATAATACCCATGATTAACCTTGTGTTTTTATCCAAAGCTAATTTCAGGTGAAGTGTGAGGGTGAAGTAGTTGGAGTATTGTTTACAGCCCTGTGAATAGAGAGTCAGCACCCAAGGCTGCAGCCCTCGGAGAGCCCTTAGGGAGATAATACAGTTTATTTGCCTCTTATGCATAAAAATCTGAGCTGTCTCTGCAGCCCACAGTGTGAGGTCTGACTGTTTTAATTATTAGCTGCTGTGTTTAAAATGAAGCCACCAGCATTTTCATCACTTGCACCATATTTATGCAAAGCATCCTCACTCAGAATGTCATCTGTGTGCTTCTAAGCTCATTCCTGCCTCTCCTACCCTTGTTTCCCCCACTCTTGCTCTTGCTTTTGCACCTCCGCTCTTCAGTTCTCTGGTCACTCCTGAACCCATTCCTCCTCCTCCTCCTCCTCCTCCTCCTCCTCCTCCTCCTCCTCCTCCTTTTCTTTCTCTCCAGCCATGCTCTTTCTCTCAAAGTCTAGTTTACTCCCTCCTCTCCTGTTCATTCCCACTATGGAAACTGGCTTCCTCCAGGGCCAAAACTCTATAGCTCACTTTGTCTCCCTGTCCGCCTCCATCTACGCTCCCCTCCTTCCATCTTTCTTCTTTAGCCTCTTTCTTGACTCCTTTTTCATCTTCTCTCTCCCCCGTCTGACAATAGGTTCCTGAACCTATCTATTGAAATTTCCCATTTGCACCGCTTGCCTCTCAGTGGTTGATCCCTGCTGGAGGTTTGTCCTGCCTTTGCTGTTTAGAAGAGCGAAAGAAATAAAACAGCAAGAAACTCTCCCCACCACCTACAGGCAGTGCATCCAGGTAGCACGAAAGGGTTTAATGTAAAAAGTTTGGCTTTGATTGTCAATAAATGGTGTTGGGTTATATACAGTCTATAATACTAAAGGACAGAAAATATGAAACTTTGTCTGAACATCAATAAGTTCATAAATAAACAATAACAATTTTATCAATCCATTCTTTTTACAGTAGTGCAGTAATATTATAGAACAGACATCAAAACAGGAGGTATGGGTTCTCTGGAGCTAAACATATAGGGATCAGTTGAGGATAAACTGAATAATAAGGTATTGCAGATGATGCTTTAATAAGGCTATCCCAAGGAGTTACTCAAACATTAAACCAGACACAAAAATCTCAAACACTTTATTGTTAATTAACCTATGTATTTGGTGCTACTTTGCACCTCAACTAGTACATGAGCCTGTTTTAGAAAGGCCACCATCCGGAAGTTTGAACAAGACTATATGAAAATCTACATGTTGGTCATTTATTGCAGAGGTGATTCACAGCACACACACTGCCTGGTTCTCTCCATGACTGATACAGATCTGGAAAAGCTTGATTTATGTTTGAACTGTGGCATCAAATTACATTTTCTTTGCTTTAACAGGAAACCTTGAAATCAAAATACCCACCTGGAAGAAAAATTGATGAATGCAGTGTTACAGACAGTAAAGTACAATACATGATTGAAAAATGATTGAATGATGAAGTAATATAATCTACATCAATAGTGATGGTTTCAGAATAAGTGTCAAGCAATCTAAATGACTAATGTAGATAAAATACACAGAACCAGAACTCAGTTGCAAGGAATTCAAACCAAAAAAAGATGCAAAATTGAAACGTAAAGATTCTTAATTAGAAATAAATTAAATGATGCATTATCATATGTATTGCAAACCAATGAATAAACCACAATTGTAGGTTTTCTATCCTGAGGCAAAAAGGGGATAATCATAATAATATACTCATGGGAAATGATAAATTTGGCCCTGAGAGCCAGCAATCATTAATCTTTATCGAATAGCATTAGAATAGACCTTAGGACACAAGATCCCATAACATCCATAACATCGACTTCAATTTAATAATAATTGAGTCTGACAGGTTGACTTGAATTTATATTCTGGCTTTCATAGATGCACATCCTCTGCACATATAAGGAACACACAGGTAGTTGACATCTTGTTCCTTTGGCCCAACCACAAGCAATTTTGTCATCAGCTTATATAAAGAATACTTAAATAACATTCACTATCAATGATAACATACACTCCCTGAACCAATAATTTCACCTATATTCAATTTTTTTAAAAGGAGCACAAAAATAGGAAGAACAGAGAGGAATAATGTAGTAAAAAAAAAATTAAAATCCAAATGTGAGCAAGAAGGTGGCTTTGATAAGAGGACAGACGATTAAAAAAACCCTGAAAATTTTTACTTTTAAAGCAATCTACAGATGATGCTTAGCACTTTCTAGCACCTCAAAGAAGTCAGCTTTAGTTTAAGCAAATTCAGAGATAATTGACCTCAACACTATCCTGAGTGATAGGTAGTAGATGGGAATAAGCGGAGAAAGACAGAGGCAGGGACGGTGTTAACTGCCTTAGAAAGTAAGTGGGAGGTAGTGTTGTCACACTGTATAATGGTGTTGCCATTATTGTCACTGGCAAAAAGAACAGAGAGCTAGTGGGTTTGCATGTTGGCAACAAAAGAGGGAAAAAAGTCAGTTCACAGGTCAAAAGAGCAAGAAAGTGTGTGTGTGTGAATGAGAAACTGCAAGGGTGATATGTATATTTCTTAAAGTGTGGAAGAGATTTAGAGGACTTTTCTTGTGTGTTTATTTGTATTTCAAAGGACCGTGTTTTCAGAGAACAGCTGCTGATCGCGGATGTTGGAGCGCAAACTACTCATCTCTGAGAAGTTGATGAAATAAAGCATACGTTAGTCATGACATTTATCAGCACTGAGACATTTATTTCTCTACATGTGTTCAACAACAAAAAAATATCATTTTTAGAGCGCTGCCTCACACTCCTGCAGTTGCATATTAAGGGATTCAGTGCTTAGCTTTGAATAAGAAAAGGAAAAAAATGACATTTTGCTGTGAATAACACTTTGCAGCGGTGAAAAAGACTAAACAAAGCTCAGTTTTATTGCATAATGTATCAAATAAGATGGAAGTGAGTAAAATATTAGTACTGTACATCACTGTCATTTAAGCTACTGCACCTCTGTGTACTGAGTTTACACACATAGTACAGTTCATTTGTACACTAGCTCCATTTCTAAGTGACCGGGATAAAATCGTCACATTAATAGCCTAGAGGGCTGTTGTGAGACTGGTTATGTGTGCTTTATTTCATAAATAGTATTTTCTGCTCTAAATCTGGATGATGCACTTTGGAGCTCCACTTAACCAGATGTTAGTTCACATGTTATCCAGTCAGATTATCAGGAATACGGCCCGTGCAGCACACACAGCCAATAGTGAACTATTAGCAGAATAAGTATGACATGCCAGTGAAAGTAATGAAATATAATATCTGTACTTCACTGAATATATATATCGTCCTAAAAATTATTCATACCCTCCAATTATAGAAGGAAAAAAATCAGTTATCAGTGAAATAAGATGAAATTGACCAAATTAATAATAAATAAAAATTCTATGAAAATAATGGCATTGATTTTGAATTGTGGTTCGAAAGAAATATTAACAACAAAAAATAAAACAAGAAAGCAAGCATGATGGGCTCAGAAACTAAAAAGTTTTTGGTCCACTGTTCATTGGAAAGGTGCTCTAATGTGTCCAGGATAGTTTTGTTTGTTTTTTTATATTATTGTTGTTGCCAACCACAATTCAAAAGCAATATTTACATCACTAAATTATAATTTTGTACATTTTTTATTTATTACTAGTTTCTTTAGTTTCTTTTTATTTGAATTACTGTTGTGAATTTAGCCTTATCTTTAATTGGAGGGTACAAACAATTTTGAGGACGACCGTACAGTATAGTACTGTATATTAAACATGCCCTTGATGTGACATGTCCCTTTGGTCACACTATTTTCAGTCTTTTCTTGGGGTACCATAATTTTTGTCCAGGCCTGTTTCATGAGTTTATCTTTTTAAATAATTCTGTTTAAATGTGGTTGAAAAGCAATGTCTGACTTTTACTGGTTAATTGGTTAATTTTCATATAATTTTTTTTATTACTTTTGTCAGATTCAAGATATTTCTGTAACTATTGTAAGTTTTTCTTTCATTAATCAACAATTAATGAAAGAACAATTTTTTCCATGTCTATACTGTATATACTTTATATATGCTTCATAGTAAAATGAACATAAAAACATAAAAACAATATATGAAAACATATAAAAGCAATAAACTATGATAAAACATAATAAGCGCGGCTCACTTTGTATAATTTTAAACGTCCAACTAAGATCAGATTGGCCTCTGAATGATCTGAAAGCCTGCGATAATAGAGACATTTTAAGCCCAGACTTCAACTTATCTAGGGACGAGGAAGATCTCACTCCTAATTGGAGGCTTTTCCAGAATTTGGGAGCCACAACTGAAAAAGCTTTATCACCTCTCGATTTCAGTCTGGCTTTTGGAACAACCAATGGGTTGATCAGCTGATCTCAGAGCTCTGGATAACATGTAAATTTGTATTAAATTGCTGAAGAATGAGGGACCCAGTAAATGCAGGCATTTAAATATGATCATTGAAACCTTAAAATCAACAGGAAAGCGGATCGAGAGCCAATGTAAGGTACACAGAACGGGGGTGATGTGATCCTGTCTCTTGGTTCTTGACAGTTGACGAGCTGTGGCATTTTGGACGATTCATTTGCTACTGAACAGTAATTTGTACATGAGCTTTAGTTTCTTTGGGGTCAAGGAGTCACCGACACCATTTTCCCAAAATTTTGTGGTGACTAAACCATAACTAATCATCGAAAATAAGACCACCTGCCTCCTATTACTCCATGTTCCTCTTCCTGTGCCGAGACTCCTTGGGGAATTGGCAAGGGACTACTGGGTCCTGTGTGTTGTGGGGCTAGACTCCAGTGGAACAGATATGTTTCAGCACATCCTGCAGATGCTCAATTGGATTGGGATTTAGGGAGTTTGGAAGTCACGTAAAATGCTTGAGCTTTTTGTCACATGCCTCAAGTTTTTGCAGTGTAGGGAGCGCTGCATGTTGCAAAATAACATCAACATGAAAGCAAGGAACACAGAGCTTTCAGTAAAACAGGGGCACAGATGGGATTTTTGAACTGGGGGGTACCAAGCTGTCAGCAAATGATTTCACCTCAGTAAGTTATCTTTGTGTAATTTGGGCTTTAACTAGTGTCGCAACAAGGATCACAATCTCACATAGCTACTACCACTCCCAGGCTCCCACACTGATCACTCTGTAATATGATACAAAAGTACAGATATTATGACCATATGTGTAATTATTACAGCCCTACGTTGTACATGCTTCCCTGTAATTCACTCACTGTCGGCTACTGAGCTCAGACCGTGGCCAGCAGAGACAACCATGTCGCTGATAATCAGTGTGTTTGCAGCAGCAGAGTATTATAATTCACTGTGGTGGTGATATTGTTGCTGTGAATGTACGGCAGGCTGTAGGCAACCATCTATAGCGCAATTCATTACTTATGGGAAACATTGCAAGAGCTACCAGTTATCAACTTCACTCCAAGCTGCACAGCACAGGGGGGGGGGGAGGAAGGAAGAAGGCTGGAACCAGTTCACACAAACTAATAGAAACACGTCTCCCATCCACCAGCGTAGGCCCCGCCCATCAAGTGCACTTGAATTCACAAGCAAACTTTAGAATTTGCAAGCAAAAAGGACAAATTTGCAACCTTTTTTTTTTTTTTTACTTGAAATCAAAGAGGACTGATTTATAACCAAAATACTTCTATGTTTTTACTTTCAAACATTATTTTTGATTAAAGTTGAAAAAATATGCTGTCTCATATTTTTATTTTTCAGTTGCAACCTGTTCTGTTTTGAGGTCAAAAAAGTTTTTTTTGATTTCCAATGACTTTCTTTTGCTTTCAACTCCCTCTCTTTTTTGGTTTCAAATCTATTCTATTTGACAGAAGTGGGAATTGTGGAGTCAACAAGTCTTTTCCATGTCACGTATTTGTTCTGCCCAGCCACTGATCCAGGTCCAATTAGCCCAAATTAATTCAGTGTGCTGATTTGGCTCACCTGGTTCAGTAGCTGGGCAGAATAAATACATGACCTGGAAAAAGACCTGTTGACTCCACAGTTCCCAACTCTGCTATTTGATCAAATGATAAAGAAACAAAATTTTCTCCATAGATACTGTAACTGCAACAGGCACACGTGCAGGTAGAAATTTCTCGTTAGGACCCTGAGGTATGAACCTTGTGGTGTGTTTAATTGAAGACGGTGTGTGTCGGACGTGGGAGCTCTGATCAATATAATCCTAAGGTGTAAGGCTCCCAGCAGTATGCAGCCTTATACAACAAAATAAGGAACGACTGTAGCAGATAGCATGAGTTCTGTGTCGGGTTGGTGAGATGAATCAGACTTTCTGAGCTGAAGATCCGATTTCAAGGAGGATTATAATTGCAATTTTGACTTGGAGTTGGGAAATTCCAACATTAGTGTATAACTGAAATGCACCATTAGACGAAACCCAAACGCCGGGCTCTCAATGCACACTGCTATGACTTTAACTATCTGGTGGTGTCTGGGAAAATGTTTGTTTTCGGGGGATGGATCGGGCGATGTTAGTTGTCTTAAGGGACATTTATTATGCTCACTTGAGTACGTAAATGACAACGTCCGTTTCATGCGCCACCCTGCACGGCTGCCTTCATACTTCCTTGCGTTTTCTGCGTTCCCATGCTTCATAAATCAGTTTGTCCGCTGCCTGTCCCTGTGCCCCGGCGATGTGATGTCGTGGAGTGTATTTTCGGACACACAGCCTCTCCTGTAAAGCTCCAGCCATGTCTACAGATGCTCCTCTGTTTGTTTGGCATCTTCTTTCTCAAGTGCTTTCATCGGGCTGTTGACCCTGGCAGTTTTGTATTGTTATTGTTCCGGTTCTTGTTCCTGTTCTTCTTCTCTGGTTTGTTCCTGCATATCAGCTAACCCATGCATGTCAGCTCAACACTGACCCTGCGGTTTCCGGTGGTATTGCTCCGTCTTTTGCGTCATGTGTACAGCTGTTCACCATTAAAACCATTGTTAAAATCATTAAAAGCATTACAGTGGGGTGCAGAAGAAAAGAAGCATAAAAATCAAAAGAGTTAAAATCACTTAAAAAAAGGTTGTGTTTACAGACGGACCCTAACCGTCGTGAGGGCGTCGTGCAAACGAAAGGGTTGGACTTAAATCAGAGCTGAACGTTAAGTGATTCAGATAATAGCCAATCAATCTTTACATTAATGAAGACATCCTTTAATAACCGAATACGGTAGACCAGCAGGTGTATATTTTTGCTTTTGTTTTGTAAACTTTCTAAGAAAATGTGGTTAAAATAGAAAACACCTTGAAAAGTCAGGAAAAACTGAGAAGCAGACAAATAGCAGCTAATTTTGTCTTTTCAACTGGGAAATCTTGGTTTTTTTTAAAAAAAGGAGGTAAAACATCAAAAACCACCAGCCTTATCTGTGTGCCCTGTTTGCTCACTGCAGCTAATTAAAGAGGGATCCGAGCAAAAATTAACAGCTAAACAAAGCAAACCTCTGGTGTATGCATTACAGCTGAGTGTCAAAGTGATGCTACATCAGGAAAAACACACTGTATTGAGCCTTTTCCTCCCTTCAGATCTTTGCTGATTATCCCTGCTCTGTCGCTTCCTACATCTCTGCCCCTCCCTCTCAGGCTAAATGGAAGCTGTGTGTTGCTGTGTTAAAAAGCTAGTCACATCCTTCTCACTTTTCTTTTTAGGCACTCTAAGAGTCTCACACACTCTTCCATTTTCCATCTCTACCTTTTTCTCTGTCCATCCTTGAAACGCACCCCCCCACCCCCCCACCCCCCCCCTTTGTTCTGTCCATGCTGACACCCTCGACTGATTCTGCCAGAGTCATGGCCTTCAGAGTCTGACGAGAAATTCAGTGCTTGTGTGAAAGAAAATGTATGTGTGTGTGTGTGCATGCGTCTTCGAGCATGGATGAAAGATGAGCTGTTAAATATGAATGCTGGGTGATGTTCTGATGCCACATAGCCATGTCGCTCGTGCAAGGAGGTGGGGGTTGTGAAAATGGCCCACACACACAGTTCAGTGTGTATGACAAGAAACTGCAGAGCTTGTGTGGTATTATTCTGCATCGCATTTACTATCCATTTGTCTATGATACTTGCCATACTAACATACACAGAAGAAGGCCCTGGATTCAGGCTTCGCTGACTTTAAACCTTTCTCAGGCTGACAGTAATTTCTGCCTCCAAATTACATTCCAATGGCTTCATAAATCTGCTGCCTCCTCCTCTGCCTCCTTCTTCCTGCTTCTCTATCTTCCCCTCTTCTCGTTCTCTCTCCCCGTTTACTCCAGCCTCCCTTCATTTTTTCCCTGTATAAACCTCCAACCCCTCCTCCTCCCTTTCTGCCTCTATTTCACCATCTCTCTTTCTCTTTCTCCTTCTCCCCTATCACTTATTTTCTCGTTTCCCCACACTCCTTCTCTCTGGCGCTGGCTCAGTAAATGAGAAACAGGGAGGCAGAGATGGGGAGGTTACGTGCACGGGGTAGTTAAACAGTGACACACACATAAATCCACACAGATGTATACACGCTCATGCACGGACACACGCAGATGTGCTCACGCACACAACAAATGAGTGAACACGCGCGCACAATCGCACAGCCACAGTCGAACATCATAAACAGCACATTACTCTTTGATTGAAAGACAAGCGTTTGTGTTGCCATATATTTGCGCTGCCACTAAATTGACTTGTGCAGCTGTACACGTGCGTGCACATCTAAATTCATACATGTGTGCACTCTTTTTAATGAGAGCGTTCATTTTACAGATAGTGCCTCTAGGTGAAATAATTGCCAATGTTGGGCCCTGATGGCTGGTTCGAGTGTTCTCAGGCCAGTTGTCTTTATGGGCCACGTTGGGCCACAAACACACCCCTCACCTCCCCCGCTGCCCCTTTAACTGCTGCTCTGCTGCAGCCGGCACTCGCATGCAATGAATACATGGGCAAAATATGCATAAGCACACAATGTAGACACCAAGTTGGGCATTAATACTGAGCACACATGCACACGAGCTGAGGTAGAGGCCAGCAGAGAACAATAGTCTATCTGACAATGGAGCTCAGAGGAATTCTCTTCTCCATATTAATATTCAGAAGAGTACATGTGGAGAGAGTGTGTGTGTCAGCAGGGACGCATGCTCATCAACCTCGCCAACACAGGGGTTAGGCAGCCACATGATTACAAAGTACTCAGACTTCGGTCCCCGGCCCAGAAACTATTAATCCCTAACTCCTGCCCCCTCGCTTTCTATGTCCTAGCTCCCTAAGGTGCACAGAGAGAGCGCAGCGCCAAGTATCACAGCTGTCACTTTTATTTTGCTGTCCCAAATTATTCCGGTCAGCCTTGTGAAGCCCAGTGTAGAAAGAAATGGACAATTAATATAGTCAATAACCTGCCATCCCCCTGAACAGTGTGGCAAATGTGCAATAAAGCATGTAAATGATCATTCAGAGGAGCATTTTTTAAATAAATAAATATTCCAGGTTTCATTTTCTAAAACTTTTTAGTCTGAACCTAGTCATATCCTCTTATAAAAAAAAAAAAAAATCATGCCAGAACAAAGACGTGCTACTAAAACAGATTTAGTGTCTTTTTTTATGTCGTCCATCTGTAAGCTGCACAAGGTTGCTGCTAACAACACATGTATGAATGTTCTGGCCATATTTCTGTGCATATGTTACCACCATCTGGAAATCTGCATGAACATGAATCGCTTGTAGCACATATCTGCACATCTGCACACTTTACTCTGAAAGATTTGCTGCCACTGTTATTTGGTTGCAAGACAGTCGTCAGAGTAGTCCTCAGGTGAACCTTGTCAATGTTCATGTTTGTATTTGTGTTTCATATTATTTTTAATGCAATCTGCAGTGTTATCACCAGCTTTCTCTGTTCGGCCAGCACAAAAAAAAGAAATACTAATATCTCATCATTATTATACAAACCAGAAAGCAAAACAGCAAATGCATCTACACAGCGGCCACAGTGAAAGTCACATACTGTTGAATGCCTGTAGGCTACACAGTTGTCATTGACTGGCTCACAAAAGCAGAGTGATTTCTGTCCCCCTGAGGAATGAGACGTTCTCTGTGGTCTCTGTTATGCATAAAAAAGAAGAAAAAAAAAAACAAGTATAACGGAAAAGATCCACAGTGAAGGGGTCAAGCAGAAATCTTTTTGACCCAAGCAAGATATGGTTCATCAGACTACGGGAACTGCTCTTTTCTTCCCTGCTTCGCCTCTATTTCACCAGCAGTATCACAGTATAAAGTAACAAAAGAGGAAATAGCATAGTGGAATTTTCTTCTGATGTCCTCATATTGGAAAAGACGAGATGCCGTTTTGACAGTGGATTTATTCTGTGATAGCCTGCCTGCAGGGTATATAGATACATGGGAGAGATGAGAGACTCCAAACACAGATAAAGTAATTGGATACCTGACACTTAAAAAAAGAAAAAAAGAAAAAGAAAATAGGCTGTTTTATATCTGTCTACTTCTCTTTTTTGATCAGCCTCTCAAAAATAAAAATGACAGATAATGTGATTATCTAAAAGAGGTTAATTCAGGCTCTGGAGCCTCTGTCCTTCCGGATTTTAGATGTTTCCTGGCTCTGACATACCTGATCCAAATTATATGGATCATGCCAACAGCTTCATGTCAAGTTCCGCACAAGCTTTTAATGACCTCATAATTTGAATCTGGTTTTCTGAAGCAATGAAACATCTTTAAAGAAAAAAAAAGGAACAATGGCACTAAAGGACTGGAATTCCACATCCCCACTGAATTAGCTTTGATATAAAAAGAAACAAAAACAATTTTTAAAAAAAGTAACAAATATGAAAATTTTGAAAGGCTTTTTTTAAAAAAAACAACTAATAGACCTGTTCTACTTTTCAGTGGCTATAGTTTGGACTCTCTCTATTTTTACACAAAGCCGAACCAGGAACACTGAATGTTCATGAAAGCACATCATTTTCTGACTTTTCTTTTAGTTTTCAGTGATATAAAGAGATCTGATGCCACTTCATATCACATGGTCATTCACTCGCACTGATGCATTCATCCAAAGTTATAAATCTTTGAACTGAAGAACCTCTCAAAGCTCTGTGATCCACAGGCAGATAACTGGCTCCATGCCTAGGTGCATCCATTGAAGATCTGTGTAATCTCCTTTTAGAGGTTAACAAGAAAAAAATGCAAATGTTGAAACTGAAAAGGAAAATGTTTGTTTGAAAATGTTACATTTTCCTTGACAATCCTCTTGACGCATCATAGTGAATAAGAAAAGTGACTGACATACTTTAGCTTCTTGTGACCTTCTTTGAACCCTAGCAAATATTTTCATACACACAGCTTTCCTAAATGACAGGTGTCGCTGCTACATGCTCCCTCGTGCTCCCTATTCCATTGTCTCCTCCTTTTCATCTCACTCTCTCAAAGCAAGGCTTCAGAAAATCTATTACAAAAAGTTTGAAGGACAGTCTGGACGTTCCACAGAGCTCCACACACATCGATATTTAATGGGTAAAGGCAGAGAGCTGCAGAAATGCTGCTGCTGTTCAGTAGTCTCTTCTTGTCCAATGCAGGCACACATTTTGCCTGTGGTATGCAAAGATTAGTGAAGAGTGTAAGGACAGTTTGAGAGATACTGCAACCAACAACTTGCCAACTATATGAGCCATCTACGCAAAGAAAAAAAGAGTTGGAACAGAAAGGTGTTTACTCGTGTTACATCATCTTTCCTTATTCAAACACTGTAAGCATTCAGGTGCTGAAGTTTTAAATGTGAAATATTTTTACTTTTTTTGCTTGATTCAGGATTTCAGCTACTCAACAGTTGGGGAGCTGCATTGTTTTTATTTCATAATGAGACAAACATTTGCAGTTGGTGACAGGTCTGGACTTGGCAGGACAGTTTTGCACCTGGATTTTTTTTTTTTTAATGCAGTCATGTTGTAATACATGCAGAACATGGTTTGACATTGTTTTGCTGATATAAGCGAGGCTTGGAAAAAGATGTAATCTGAATGGCAGCATGTTGCTTCAATCTTCCATTCAGGTCTAGAGTTAATGGTATACAGTAGATCTGCGGTTATCCATACTGTGCATGACAATAATCCGTCTGAGCATCTGCAATGAAGCAAGCGTCTGACCTGTTCACTGATAACATGCTGGATGGTCACTTTTTCCGTAAGATTAGAGGACACTGCATCCATGATTTCTATGATGAATTACATGAGACTTTAGGAAATTTTGACATTTCTCCTCAAGCTTAAATAAGCTCAGGCCCAGGGATGGTGGCACTGTTACTCGTGTACTGTATTGTGAAATTTTCTCTGCTTGTAGTTTATCTCACATTTGTGGATACAGATGGACCATGTTTACTGATAATAGTTTTCAGAGGTGTTCTTGAGCCATCATTTCCACTACAGAATTATGCCTGTTTTAATGCATAGCTGCCTAGGGGAATGCAAATCTCAGCCATGTAATATTACTTTCCACCTTATGCATTGTTAACAGATAGCTGTCTGGATTCCCTGAATCTTTTAATTATTAAAATCCCAATTTTCTTCTATTTTAAGTCAATGAACAAACAGACTTAATCGAGTCAAAATCCCCAAGTTCTTTTTCTTGGTCATACATTGCTGTAATGTTTTCCTACACTTTTAGAGGTGAATATCACATAATCTTTACTTCTGGAAATACCATGCCTCTTGCAGTATACTTACCAAAAAAATTTTTTTTTTTTTTTTTTTTTTGCATATGTATGTTTTTAATGTATAGATGTTTTTTGTTTTTTTGTTGTTGTTTTTTTTTTTTAAAAAAAGAAGAAAGCGAGAAAAAAAAGAAAAGAATTAATTAAATCTTTCAGTTCAAACTTCTTGGAAATGTGTCAGCAGCATTAAATTCTAAATTAGCTATATTGGTCAAAAAGTGATGTCCTTGTGCTATGTTGAATACACAGCTGTAAGATTTAGTCATATTTTGAGAATCCATTGTCAGCCACAGAAGTACATATGAATAAAATTATAGTTATGGATTTATATACAGTTTAAAGCTCTTCATATGTCAACCTTGCCCTTGAGTGGATGGTTATCACAATTCTCCTTGCATGTCAATCACAAAGTCACCGCCTTTCTAAAACTCTCTGTTTAACATTCTGTGCCATATCGAGTTGCTTTCAGCACATATTGTAACCGCACTCTGCACATATAAATCTGTTTACTAGCCACAAACTGAGTATCAGTCTGGAACCGTTTTATGAAAAGGACAATTTATCTCACGACACCAACCATCCAACTACCTCAATAAATGGCACATTCCTTTCCATCTGTGGAACCTTTTGCGATGCCAAATAAGAAGGAAAACTACACACAGACTGTCTAGTGCTGAAATTAGACTGCAGGCTGCACAGTTTAGCTCTTTTTAAGTGTCCTCCATGAGTGCATACAAACAGACATGAGACTGTTGAAAAGGTTTCCCTCAGCTACAGCATGTGTCCTTTAAAAATGAAAATGAGGACAGCTTTATTTGTCTCTATTTGTGTTTAAGCAAACTGCATGATAATTTCCCAGTTGGCTGTGTAGTCTACTTACTGTGGGATGAAGTGAACAGGCGAATGCAAGCAGCAGAGCAGTTAATGGCTTTGATGAATCTGTCTCTGAACACTGCATGCCTGATGAAAACCTTATATTTCTAAAGCCCCTGTATTTCACTGGGGGGTTTCAATCTGCACGTAGGATACGGGTACTTAGCATGTGTTGGTTAATGAAGGCTCCAAAACTTGTGTGATGGAGAAAAAAAAAAAAGATATAAAACACGGGAGTTCTCTTAATGGGAAGTTTCTGTCCACTGGGAGAGAAACGCTGTGCATATGCAGTGTTAACCTTCAAGAGGTATTTTCACAAGGTACTTAATTTTAAAAGGTATAACCATTCTAATGGGAATAATTATTTAGTCTTTTTAGTATTCCACATTGTGCCAACAGTGAAACTCAACTTTGCATCTTGGCATCATATAAATAAAGCTGGTTTAGCAAAAACAAACTGAAGATAGAGTTGAAGCCATTTAAAGAGCTGCACATTTTTATTCATTTTAGTGATAAAGACTTCTGTGCCAACATTTGAATATGTTTGCTGTGAAATATAGTCTCTTTGGTAATCCCTATCAGTGTGAAACAACAGTATTTATTTCTCTCTCTTCTGGCTGGATGCAAAAAAAAAAAAAAAAACTAACTTAAAAACAGGAAACCAAGTTTATTGAGAAGAATTTTTTAACCATTTAGGAACTCAAAGAATTCAGACCTGTGTGTGTGTTGTTCATTTTCATAACCCCCCCCCCCCCCACACACACACACACACACACACATACACACACAATCAGTGCCAAGTCAATTCCACTTACTAAATATTGATAGCCTTGAACAAATGTCTTAAATCTTAATATCTGACTAATAAATATAATTACAGTATGTAGTTACATTCATTCCTTTGCATTTTTAAATGTAAAATTTCACTTAACTGAAGGTACATTTGTAAAGATGAGTTTTCTACAAAGGTTTTGTAGAAAATTTTTATGGGTTTTCTAACAAAACCCATCAAACCTTTTAATTCATATGCTGATTCTTTGCCTTTTTTATGCCATCAATTCTAATTAATTATACGTAGCAGCACTTCAGACACAATCTGAGATAAATACTGTATACTACATGTATATATAGCTTGGGACTCCACCCTCTTGGACTGCAGCTGGCATTGATAGGTCTTGTTCTACTCTATGCTGAGCTCACCAATGCTGCAAAGGCACGCAAACCAGTTCCCCCACTGCTGGTGCCTTCCAGCTCCCAGCGTATCTACTGAGAGCAGAACAAGGACTACAGGGGATGCAGCTGTGCCATAAAAATGACCTTGCCACACAGTGATACGCATGACAGGACATAGCTCACTGGTTGGCAGTGACAGACCTTTCAGTAAAGAATTCAGGTCCTGAATGAGCTTGTTCTCTTAGATGCATGCAATCCTAGATTGCTTTAAATGTAAATGTGACCATGCGAGTGTGTTATATGTCTGATGAACTGGACCCAGTGTCACCTGGATCAGCTTAAGCCTCATATCCCCCCTTGTCCTAAACAATAGTTTCCATCATTTTATCAGTTCTCTATCGACATTTATCAGATATTCTTTCAGACCAACTCTAAGACTCCTATTTCATTTGTCACGCTCATGCAATTTATCTCCAACTATACTAACAGTGTTCCTGTTGGTTTTGTCTTTTCAGGTGGCTGCTAACCACGTCTCAGCCAGTCATCCTGCTGAAGCAAACATCAGTGAAGCGAAGGATATTAAAAGACTTCAACTCTACTATCCAAGCCGTGGGAGAGCTTTTCACACTGCGCCACATCACAGTGCTGCTCAAAGTGGACTACATAAAATATACACTGTCATCTGGCTTTGCTGCCTGTGAGGATGATTTGTGCAAACTAAAAAGAAAGTGATTAAACATTTAACAGAAGAGAGTGGGACTGAAACTGAGAGGGAAAGAGAAAGAGGCTCTTTCCTTGAATCCTCCTCATAAAGTCTGTACGCTGAGCAAACCTGTTCATCACAGCCTCTGAACATGCTCATTATCATCACTGAACTGTGACGTTTGTGTTGTAATAATTGTGATTGTGCAAGCTTAACAACAGATCTGAATCTTAAAAAGGACAATTTGTTGGATTTTCCTGAGCTGAGGACATTTTTCTTCTCGCTGCTCGTCAATTAAAACAACCACCATCCTATTTAAAACAAGTGCAGCACGGCACAGAACTACTTTTGCATGACCCGCTGCTTGCATGAATATCCAGGATTGCTTTTGACTTCTAAGAAGAACCCCTGAGCATCCCAACTATCTTCTGACTGTCTACCCATCTGCAGCATTTGGGTGTGGAGGAGTGGCTTCAGAATTGAGTCTCTGGACACTAACTGAAAATGACTTAAGCTGGCAGGCCTAAAAGTTCCCAAAGTGAGAGAGCGCGAGAGCCTGGCAGGACCCAAACACACACACGAGACACACAAATGTGGATGCTGAGGCGGCTTTGAGCCATGCTGGTGTTGCTGTTTGTGGAGCCCTGGAGTACAGGCTATCATCATCCCTATCATCATTCACCCAAGCTGAGGAAGATTCAGCGGCCCGAAGGAAAGAGGCTGCACTTCTGAACAATTCAAAGAATACTGTGAAACTGGGCTAACACACACAGATCCAAAGCCAACGTCCTCAATCACACGTACAGACACTCGAATACTCCTCTCCGCAAATCCCTGTTACAGGAAAGACAAAGCTGCAGCAGACGTGAAAGACGCTGAGACTGAGCAGGTTAGAGCCCTCACAGTCACACTCAGACCTTCTACACACACACCCTCACACTGTGTTGATCCCAGCATGGAACACCACACTTACATGTTGTTTTTAGCTACATGATGGAAAAAAAAATATTTTTAAAAAGCATACACACACACATATATACAGGTGCTGTGCTGCAACACACTTTTTGTTCTCCCAGGACATGATTAAAATGTTTGAGGGACTAAAAGCGGAGGAAGGTGAGCATGGAGGCGACAACGGAGTGAAACAGAACAGAGGGGTAAAAAAGGAAGAGATGGGGGGTTTGGGGGGTGGGGCTCTGCTGCATCTAGAAAAGAGGATTGAGATCGTGGATATCAAGGAGTAGAGGAAAGGAAAGGAGGTGTGAACAGGAAGACTGAACCCCATCTGATTGATCTGATCTCAGTGTGTAGAAACCAACAGACAACAGGAGAGGAAATGATAAAAGAGGATTAGAAAAAGATGGAGACAGGGGAGGAGAGGATGACTTCATAGACACTTCTGTAAATAAACCTTAAAGTGGATATAATGAAAGACCATGAAGGGGAATGTGGGCGGATAGGAGAGGTAGATGGTGTAAAAGATAAAGATGCAGCGAGAGGAGACAGTTGGATATAGCGAGAGATCGAACCGGGGAGGGAGGAGGAAAGAAAACCTGAGGATCATTAAAATGGCGTGTCGATTGGAAACCTTGGCGTGTGGGTGAAAACACACGTAGAGACTTGTGCCAAGAGGATATTTATGAGAGGGAACTAAGCGGGGATAGTGTGGTGGTGAAGCATATGCTGGTTGATATTCATAGAGCAACCCCATCTGGTCTCAGCTCCTACCTTTACACTCCCTCTTGCGTGCATGTGTTCCTTTCCCGTACTTTTTCTGTCTCTCAAACAAAGGGAATGCTGAAATAGTCTGATTCTATCTAAAAATAATATTAGGAAAAGAAATCATTCAACTTGGGAGCTGTGCCGAATTCTATGGCACAAACTCTTTTTCACCCTGACATATCAAATACTGTCTGTGTCTGGCTGAGACAGGAGCTGGTTGTTGTTGATACAGATCTCTGTCACACATATACACACAGATGCACAAGACAAGTATGTAAAGGTTTCCAAATGCAGCTATTTTTACACCTAACAGGGGGAAAAACCAACACCCGACCAATGTTTAGTTATTCTTCTTTTCGCAGTGAACTCAGCTGATACGACTTCAGTCTTCACTGCCAGGGACTCATTTCCCCTCTCCTCCTCTGCCTGACTGTCCAACTCTCCATCTGTCTCCTCGCCTCCCTCCCTCCCTCCCTCCCTTCATCTTCTCTATTGTTGCCATCTCTTGTTTGCTTTGCATGGATTTTGACTGCAGCCAAGGGGCAATTTTGCATGTAGCACATACAAACACACACGTGCATGTGTAGAGGGGGGAACAAGAAGAAAAAAAAAAAAACTTGCCTATAGACAATTTGTTTATCAAATGTGCTGTCAAATCATGTCAGGCATTTCATGTCAGGGCACATTTCCCAGCCTTGGGCAAACCAAAAGGGATTTAAATAAGAGTTTGCCACAATGTAATTTCAACAGCTATCGCCATGGTTTATTATTAAAAGGCCATATATAGAGCTCTGTGAGTGTGGGTCCACAGACATCATTTTATCTGAATTGTAAATTCATGTTATTGATGTTGGCATTGTGGATTTGCAAGGAGACCAGTCATAAAATATCGACCATAGAACATATAAATGTTGCAGAAAAATGCCTCTCTGTAAAACATCTCACTAAAACATTTCTGGGGATTTCATGACCACCTTGCTGAATAATTTATAGAAATTTCACAAACAATAGCGGCTGAAAGAAAACATGCATTATACATGTCAGCTTATATTGACTGTTCAGTATGTGAGTGTACTACACTCAGTTGGCTTATTAATTTGTGTGATATTCTCTATATTTGTTTTGGTCATGACCTCAAACATAAACTACTGTGTATCCAAGTGAACCGTCAGAAACCTTTAAAAGTCTGCTTTTCTGTTGCATGCTCATTATGCATTTATTTCAGGGTCAGATCTAGAACTGTCACTTCCTCATACTTGCTGTTGTTTTTAAAGCCATCAACTAGACTGTGGGCAATTAATCTGATCTCCTTCTCCCTGATCTCTCTTCCATTTTAGTTACACGTCAGTCACCCCAACTCAGTTAATCTGACTACAAAAATAAAGCCCCTTCACTTATTTTCCTTCACTTCAACTGTCACCATCCAATTTTCTCCATTTCTGTTGTCCCTTTGCTTTTCCTGATTCTTGTAATTTTCATTGCCCGGTCACTTCACCCCTCATTGCATTCTGTGCCCTACATGTCAGCTTTTCTTCTGCTTGGAGGCTCTGACCCATATATACCCAGAAGTGCATTTGAATCAGTTTTAGAGTGTAAACTTTTTAGAGCTGGTAGAAGATATGACACTTTATGTTGAACAATTTCAGTGAAACTCAACTTTGCAAGTCTTTACTATCTCATTTAAAGGCGGCAAGTTTGTTCCATTTTGATTTTAAAGTTCGTGAGCAATAGTATTTATTCCTATTTTAACCCTGTTTCCCATTTTTTTCCTCTTTCAGTCAGGAGCTGTGCACCAATATGGCAACCGAAAGTCTTGCTGAGCTCCGCGATTGGCTCTTTCTGCTCCTACTTGTCCTCACCTTATTGGCTGAGGTGTTGGAACTGGCGGCAGCAGCAATTGCCATGGAGACTGGCGAGGGAGATGAAGGCATTGTTTGTCCCTCAGTGTGTCGCTGTGATGAGGGTTTTGTCTACTGCAACGACCGTGGCCTGAGTCTAATTCCTCCACTACCATTAACGGCTGCCATCCTCTACCTGCAAAGCAACCGACTGAGTAATGCTGGGTTGCCTCCATCACTGGAACGCAGCACTTCCATACGAGTGATTTACCTGTATGCCAACCAGCTGGATGAATTTCCAATACACCTCCCACCTTCCTTAAGGGAGCTCCACTTGCAGGATAATAATATACGAACGTTACCACGATCGGCTTTGGCCAAGTTGCCATTACTAGAACGTTTACACTTGGATGATAACTCTATATCCACAGTTAGCATCCAAGAACGAGCTTTTTCTGGGACTCCACGGCTTCGATTGCTGTTTCTGTCTCGAAACCACCTGTCAAGCATCCCAGCAGGCCTCCCAGCATCATTAGAAGAGTTGCGACTGGATGACAACAGAATCAGCACCATTCCCACACATGCCTTTCGTGGGCTCTCCTCCCTGCGACGCTTGGTCCTGGATGGGAACCTGCTGGCCAACACACGCATCGCCGATGACACATTTTCACGCCTAGCCAACCTGACAGAGTTGTCACTGGTCAGGAATGCCCTGCAGTCTCCGCCTGTCAACCTGCCTTCAGCACACCTAGTTCGACTCCATTTACAAGACAACGGAATGACCCACATACCAAGGGGAGCGTTGGATGGCATGCGGCACCTGCAGAGGCTGGACCTGTCAGGAAACAACCTGACCAGTCTCCCTCGAGGACTTCTAAAAGACACGGAGAGCCTGGAGATGCTGCTGTTGCGAGGGAACCCCTGGTACTGTGGCTGCAACCTTCGCTGGCTCCATGCCTGGATGCATGGACGGGGGTCAGCGGTGACTGTCAGAGGTCTCACCTGCCAGGGGCCTGAGCCTGTAAGGGGGCAAACGCTCAGAGACCTAACATCACTGATGGAGCAGTGTGAAGGACCTCCTGCTGGTCCCAGTGCTGGAGTAGGGGTGAACACAGCAGAGAAAGATGGAGTAGGTGATGGTGTTGGAGGGGGCCAAGCAGTCCTCCCTGAAAGCACCACCACTTCCTCTCTGCTGGTCCCAACACAAGGCTCCCTATTCACTCTACGAGCCAAGCGACCAGGCCTTGTTATGCCCCTGCCTCCAGGGGAAGGCGGACAGGTATCTGAGGGAGCCTTAGAGCTGACTGTAAAACCTCTCTCTTCAGACAGTGTACTGGTGAGTTGGCTGTGCCCACAGCCAGCACCCTCCTTCCGCCTTTCCTGGCTGAGGCTGGGTAGCAGTGCAGCTCTTGGTTCAATAACAGAGACTCTAGTACCTGGAGAGAGGCGGCAGTATCTCCTTACCCAGCTCACCCCGCGCTCCCATTACCTCATCTGTCTGCTGCCACTACGACAGGAGACCTCTTTTGGGGGCTCCAGTATGGGTTCATCTCGTGCTGGCAGCATGGAAACGGACAGTAAAGACTCAGCCCCGGCCTGTGCTCAGATAGAGACTGGAGAGGCTCTGGTCAACACTGGAGGGGAGGGGTCAGATAAGGAGGGACAGGACTCGGAGCTAACAGCCTTGCCATTGGCTGGAATTATAGGGGGTGCCACAGCTTTGGTAAGCCTGCTCTTAATCTTTGGAATATTCTGCTGGTATGGACAGAGAGCAGGTTACATGTCAGGAGACTCGGGTTCATACAGCAGGGGCCGTGGTGGAAAACATTACGACGACTATGTAGAGTCAGGCACCAAGAAAGACACTTCCATCTTAGAAATTAGGGCCCCTCCTGCAGGGTTTCAGATGACAGCTATGGCCCATCAGCCCCTGCAGCCTAAGCTGGAGGATGTCACCTACATCCACACAATTTTCCCCTCTTCCTCCACTTCCTCCCAAGCTAACGGGACCTACCGGAGCAGCCATGGGGCCGGCACCCTCAATGGCACTATCCTCAGCCAGACCAGCCACCATCATGCCACTTATGGTACCAACCGTGGTTACAGAGAGGGTGGCATCCCTGACATAGATTACGCCTACACGTGATGATACAGGGACACACTCCCTGAGCCATAAGAGCTCCATTGGCAAGTGGCCATGTTGTCCTTGGTTTCCAAAGTACCCTCTGTGCCTCTGCTGGTTCAATTCTGATTGGTTTGCTTAGTAAAGAAGACTGATTTGAGCTGATGATTGGGCAAAGCTACTGAGTGACAGAACAGTCCTATACTCTGCTACTGTATACTACATGATACAGTAGGCCCTTCTTTCAGCGCTACTTATAGTTATAAATGGTTATGTTTTCTCTTTTGGATATCTCAGTGTCTTTCAAACCTACTATTCTTCTCAGCTCATGATAATACAGAGTAACTTATTTGAGGTTGACATACTAGGCTTAGCTGATTTAGCAGGAGATATATTTATAATGTGAGGAAAAGGCACTTGATGTGTATAGATAGCGCTCATATCGTCCTACCAACTGTAAGCTCTGTGCTGTATAGATAAAAGGAAAAGGAGAAGGAGAAATCAATGGTTGTTATAACCCACAGATGACAATGCATCATGGCTGACATGAAAAGATGTGTCCCTAGCCCCTTCCTTTCCTCTGGTTTACTCCCCTCCTTTTTAATTTTTCCTTCTTTCCGTCTTTTCTTTTTTTGGCTGAGGCTCTTTTCCTTTTATTTCTCTCGTGTCTTTTGTGGTGCTGTGAGCAGAGGACGACTTTGTTCTCGCCAAGGGAGCTGACAGCAGTGATAACAGTTCTGACAGAGACGAGAGACACAAACCACAGCATGGGAAGACTAATGAGTGGGAGAGAAAGAGAAAGTGTGGGGGGGGTGATGGATAGATGGGTGGATGGAAGGAGAGAACATAAAAGACAACGAGGGAAGACAGAGAGGGGTGCTGTTTTGGGGATGTAGTCACTGAGAGAGGTGTGTTTGCTGGAGGCGGAGGGCAAGGACAGAGGCGAGAGATTGGAGCCAAGTTAAAGGAGGGTGTGTGACCAGTACAACGGCAGGAGGCAAAGGAAAGGACAAAAGGAAAAGATGATAGGGATGAAGAGGGCTGACAACTAGAATAATGTGACATCATCATCTAAAGAGCAGATAAAGTTAT
The DNA here is from genome assembly GCA_023101725.1 of Atherinomorus stipes. Lineage (NCBI taxonomy): Eukaryota > Metazoa > Chordata > Actinopteri > Atheriniformes > Atherinidae > Atherinomorus > Atherinomorus stipes. The sequence continues at coordinate 168,107 of JALJCO010013221.1, forward strand.
CCCCACTACTCTCAACATTTATCTTAGTCGTGATAACAGACTGCATGCTGCCTTCAAAGACTGTTTTGAGTTGCTTGTGATAATTACAATTCATAAAAAGTTACGTAAGAGACAAGGTTAGACAATCAAAAGGTGAAATGATTGCCAAGACCACAGTACAAATGACTGAGTCAGAAGCAGCTTTTAGAACCTTAAAGGATAACTTTCTTTTTTTCAACCTGGACCTTATTTCTAGGAGTATATATGTGCATTTACTCACCAGTAAAGTTTCTGCATCACTTTCAGTCCTTTGGAAGATATTACGTTCACTCGCCCATCGGTGGACATCCTGTAAAATGGCGGAGACGGGGCAGCCACTATATAAGACATAATCTGCAGTAAAACTCCTTAATTTCATCAATGCTTTAAGTAGAATGAACGAACGAACGAGTACTATTGTCCTGTGAGTTCAGAGTTTTGCAAATTGTGTTTTTTTTGTTGTCTGGGTAGCGAGCTGCTCGTCTCAGCTGCACTACGGAAGCGCGCATCGTGAATGTGCGGCCCAGAAAAGTGAGGAGAACACCCTGATAACTAACGGAAAGCTAAATCTGGACTCATTGGACAACACTCATTCGTTCGTTCATTCTACTGAAAGTGTTGGCGAAAATCAAGGAGTTTTGCTGCAGATAATGTCTTATATAGTGGCTGTCCCGTTATCACCATTTTACAAGATGTCCAGCAAACAGCAACTTAACGTTATATCTTCCAAAGGACTCAGAGTGATGTCGAAACTTTACCGGTGAGTAAATGCACATATATACTCTAAGAAATGAGGTCCAGGTTGAAAAAAAAGAAACTTATCCTTTAATGGCAGAGTTTCGTGGAAAACCTGCATGAACACAATTTTTACTGTGGTCTGGTCTTGTGATCAAATTGTGTTTGCAAATGAAGTGAAAGAAACTTTTGCATCTAATAAAAATAGCCCATTTATCTTTTATTGGCTGAGAAAACCATCTTAACTGAAAATAAGTTTTTATTGGCTTATAATTTTTAGGGGGTAAGTTGTGATGACTGCTCTAATTACTCCTTCCTGAGATTTACTCGTGTCAATGTATGTGTTCAAGTATTTTCTTTAAAAATTGTTACTTGTTCATGTTTTTATTGGTATTTAATAAAATAAAGTGGAGAATAAAATCAAATAAAAAATAATAAATTCTAGTAAATGTGATTGTGCTATTTGTGTATTGATATAGTGATTGGAAAACTGAAAACCCATAAATTTACAGACAGGATTATGACACTTTTCAAACTGTGTAGGCGTTTACGATGTTCCAATCTCTCATGTGACAAAGCAATCATAGATAATACAGATAATCTTTATTTCATGACAGAGTAAAACTCACATATTTGCCTTTTTCCATTTCTATTTTAACTGTTAAGAAAAAGCTGTTTAATGGGACCATCATTAGCGCTGGGTTTCTGTGATAATTATTTATTTTTGTGCATTAAATTATGGACCAAAAGATAAATCAGTAGATTAAAATAAACCAAGTAGCAACCTCACCAATTTCAAATGTGTCACTGTCAACGTCAAATCAAAACAAGGTGATTTAACTTGTATGAAGCTGAATTTGCAGTTCAAGGTAAAACACTTTTTTTTTCAAAGAAAGACGAACAGCAAAATTATCAAACTTAATCTGATAAGGTCCTGGCAGTGATACACATTTGTTGACTCAGGTTGTCCAGTATAATGGCCTTAGCACAGCATTCACACAGTTCTGTTTGCAGGGATCGCAGCCCGACCGCTACACTGTGCATCTTAATACAAACACGGCCATGGGAAAGCGGCACCTGCTCTCTGACTGCTTCTAACAGACCCCACTAAAAACCCTTAATGGAGGGAGACCTTGAATAGGAAATTATTCTAAAGAACAGCCAGAGTTTAAAAGAGGAGGATGAGAAGCCAGAGAGGGAAAAAACGAAGAGTGAAGTTGTAGAGCAGACATTTAGATAGAGCCTTTAAACGTTGAAACCCATTCTTTCTTTCATTCTTTGAGTAGCTCTCTCTCTTTTCCAGCCTGTGTTACTGTGTGCCAGTAAAAATGGAGGAACTCCAGTATGTTTTCTTACTTTGTTTTATTTTTCATGTCTGTTTTGGGGGTTTTTTTGTTTTGTTTTTTGGGGGGTTTTGTTGTTTTTTTCTGGGTGTGGGGGGACGGGGGGTGTCTTCATTTTTCAAGAGCAGTGAAGCTACAATTCACTCTGTGTAAAAATCCTTTTCCTTTTAAAATCTCACCCTCTGATGTGATAATGAAAACATGTAAAAACATAAAAATGGGTGCAAAATGCTATTCAGTTTATTGGTCTGTTGTCTTTTTTTCTACGCAGATGAATAAAGACTTCTAAAAGGAAAAGCAGTTTTGTGCGTTTTTTTCATGTGTGCAGTTGTGTTAAGGTTCAAAGTGGCAACAAACGCAAAAGACATCAACTAATCCTCCGGGCTGGCTTAAGAAAACAAGAATCAATGTGAGGTTCAGATTATTAATATGATTTATGACAAGACGGAGTGGATCTTGTTAAATCACACACACTGAATGAATACATCAGCCCCGCTATATGATTCAATTTGGAAGAATCAGCCAGCCCAAAGCAGACGCATGCGTTTATTTGCTGAGAACTTTGTGTGATTTATGGGAGTGTGTTGTGTGTTTCACATTTGTGTATGTGTGTACAATGTCTCCCTGTTTGGGTGAAAATATGCCTCTCATTCTAAGTGAGTGCTAATGCTTGTGTAAGCATGGATCAATATAACGAACGCAGGAGTGCATAAGTGTCCATCTTGGAGTAACTGCTTGTGATGGGTGTTTGTGAAATAAACAGCATACAGACGGAGACAGTTTGCTGCAGTGAGTCCCCTTTGAGTGAAAAAAGAAAAAAAAAAATCAGAGAATTGACTTCATACGACAAACCAAAGGATATGTGATTATGTCTGTCTGTACCAGCACTCACTGTACTGTAAATGTGGCCCAGCTGCATCTTCACGTCTGTGCTTTTAACAAGACTAGAGTTTTCATCAGTCATTACAAAGGCCTTTCACTGTCAAAGTCCATTATCTACCATCAAGCTCTCCATCTTAATTATTCTAACTTACATTACACCCAACAAAAAAATGTGTACTTCTGAAATTTATTACTGTGCTGCAACAAATGGGATCATAGGGGAGGCTTCCATTAAGTTGCATCTACTGGCATATTACTTCTACCAAAAACAATTAATCTGAGAGGAAAATCTGGGGATGAATTATTGAACATGTAAAAGATGTTACGGTTTGTGCGCACAAGCGCAACGGTAATGTTTCAAGTTTCCCTGAATTTCCTTTCAATTCATTTTAAATCTAAATTGGTGGCCTCTATTTCTTTAACAAATTAGCCCACTGATGTGCAATAAAATGGTTGGTTGCGCTTTAAACTCTGTGCTCTGTATTTTCTCCACCACAGCATTGCAAAGGATGAGCTGAAGCTGTACCGTAATGTAAAAGACTCTTCCAGTGTTTGCATGCATTATAAGCTTATTTAGGAAAAGGTCAATGTATTCCTCTAAATGAATGTGTTTGGCATAGTGAACCCAATGTTTGGTTGCAGTCTTTTTGCATGGTTAGTTTGGATGCAAATGCTCCAACAAATTGCAGGCATCATTCAGACACATCTGCACGGCTGATTATACATTTGCATCACCTTTTGGACTGCGGATTTAAATCGCTGCAGTCAAGGGCACAGCGGAAAAAAGGCAAACAAAAACAATATAAGAACAAGTGCAATAAAAAATTAATATATACCTTGATACGAGAACATTTTGTTAGGTGTATAGGTTTTTTGTTTTGTTTTGATGAATTCAAAGCACTGTTGTAGATATCAGCAATGCAAAATGATGAACTCTTACTTTCATGCCTGAAGACTGCTTCTCTTTGATTTTGCTTCTTGGTTGCAATCACTGTGGTCAATGACTGAAAATAACACCTCTGTCAATCTAATGAGACATATTTCGTGAGAATATATTTGCCTTCATCTTCAGTAAGACTCCAGATTCCATCTTTGCTTGAAACACTTTTCTACCATCATGAACACATTTGCAACCCAAATCCTCACCTCCGCTGTAAATCCAACAGAGAACGCACATATAAATCCTAAATTTATTCCACAGTTGTTTTTGTTGTGCAAACATTTGAATTGATGACAGACTTGTGACTGTCAAAGACTGCAGAAGAACCAGATAACTTCCAGTGACACGTTTCATCTCATACGAACATACTGTACTGCAGTGAAATACCTCAGAGGGATGACTTTAAACAGCAACGACAACATAACATTAAGCTGTGGTGGTCTTCTGTAGCAGGGAGAGGAGAGGACATCAGTGGAATAAACAAGGCAGAGAACAAACCAAGACAGCCTCTGGGGCATTTTGACAGCACCAACTGTATGAATTAGGCTGTCTATCAGAGAGAGACACTTTGGTGCCACTGTCAGACCCCTCTGGTGAGAAAGAAGATATAAGAAATCTTCAGAGAAAAGTTCTGGCGAAACCAAATTGCCCTTGTGCTGCAACTGGCCTCTATTCAATTTCCCAAAAGTGTGTGTTTTATCTTTAATGTAGTTCAGTGTAATTATGAGCCTGCACACTGCAACATTCTGGGTAACCTTGCTAGTAGGAGAAAATTGAAGAGAATTAAATGCATTTACAACCTTGAGTAGTTTTTGTACAGCTTTTCTTTTTTCACCAACAATAAGTGAATAACACATAGGCATCTTTCTTTCTACTGTTTGGTATCATAGATTTAGTTTCGTCTCCTGACTACATGAGCAATCTGTGAGGAGAAACAAAGGAGTGCTTCAGGCAGACAGCTCCTGCTGGATGTGCTCTTTCAAAGCTCACAGCCATCACTCAAGCTCAGTTCGCTACCCACCTCTCCTGGGCTACACTCTGGACCACACTGAGACTTCAGCACTTGTAGTTATGGCAACTTGTGATTTCTCTAGGGCGCCAACTCTCAGCCTTACTTCAGCAGAAGACGACACATCTCAGCCAAAAAAAACATAAGTGAATTCCAGGGGCAGCGCGGTAAATTATTCATTACTTGGTAGAAAATGCCACATAATGGATTATGATCACACCAAAGGTCCAGCACACACTCAAGAAATTTTCATTCTGCAAAGGCACCTGACAGGTTCCAGGTTGCACGATCAAATGCCCAACATTTTAAGATAGATTGTTGTTAGATGCAAAAAAAAACTCTCTCTCTCTCTCCATCTCTCTCTCCCTCTATTACACACACACATACATATATATATTAGGGGTGTAAATCACTGGTTAGATCACAATGCAACATTATATAAAAACAGTGGATACCAATTTGATGTTTACCAATATCTCAAATTCAGTCATGATACGTTTTCGATCCAATTCTATTTAGGATCCACCAATCGATATAGAATGATATGAAACAATATTATAAGTAATAAACAATGTTATTGTTTTTTAACATAACTGTAAGCTCCTCTTAAAAAACCAAACATGAGAATCCCTAAACAGGTGGAAAATGTGTCAGAGGACTTTCAAAATAAAGCCATTTTCAAAATAAAAGTGGGTTTGATATTGATTTTTAGCAGAGTTTGCATTTAAGATCAATACAAATAAATGTATATACACATACACACACACATATATACATATAGATATATACACACACACACACACACACACACACACACATACATACAACTCCAGCTCTCCACTGTGTCCACATGTGGAAAGGAGGATATTAAAACAAGTTCCCAATGTACGCCACAGCCCCCAAATTCTCTTTCTTTATACAGTAGCATTTCTTCTTCTTAATGTTTTTATTCTTAAAAAGTTGATTTAAAAAATGTTTTCCTCACAATCTATAACTGCTGAGACTCTAATCCTGCTTTTTGTTAGTCCCAGCAGGGAGACACACCTGATGGCTGGAAATTCAGATATTATTCCCTCTGTGTGTAGAAGGAAGGCAGCTTCACACAACCTTAAAATTCACCCTGATGACTTGTTACCATTTAACAAATAAATCCTGAAAATTTCATTTGTCTTGGTCATATATGTTTTATTCTAATTCATTAAAGTTTTAAGTGAGATTTGAAAGAAAAATGGCAATTGCTACAGCATAAAGGAAATATAAAGGAAAAGTTTGGGAAGGAGTTACATAGGCTACTGAACTTTTGCTGATGTACAAGTATTTTCAGTTGTTTTTTTGTTTGTTTGTTTTTTAAAGCACAGAAGATGTTGCTTTTAAATTTACCAAATTTCACATGCGACATTGCAAATAATCATAGACAACAATGCAGTTACCTGTAGTTGTTATTAAAAAATGTTATCATTGCCCAGCCCTTGACTATATGTACAACAATTACAAAAAGACTGTACAAGAATGGCTTGATTTGAAGGGTTGCAGGAGAACCCCCTGTCTCTAAAAAGGAGCATGACAACATGAATTGGGCTTAAAAGTTGCATCTGAACAGATAAGATTTCTGGAGCAATGTCCTTTGGACAGATGCCACCAAGGTGGAGGTGCTTATTCATAATACACAGCACCACATTTAGAAAAACCCAAACACAGTTTATCAGCACAAAGTGCTCATGCCAAATGTAAAAAAACATAACTACAGTGGTGCAAAGGTCCAGTTAAGGTCCAGACTTCAACCTGAAAGAGAAAACTGTGTCCAAATAAATATCTTTAAATCTCAATTAAGCGAAGCAACACTGAAAAAAAAAAGAAAAACAATGGAACAATATTCCTCCACAATGACGATAGAGACTGATAACATCATATAGAAAATTAAATACTTCCGCTCACTGCTGCTAAAGGTGATTTTACAAGCTACTGAATCATGGGGTATACTTTTCCACACACTGTGTCTATATTTGGGCTTAGATCTTACAAATCATAATCTAGTGATGCGTGTTGTTGCTCATCTGAGGTTGTAATTAACACGTTTTCAGATTTGACAGGAAATAATTATTATTTCCTAATATGTAAAACATTACAACTGATAGAGATTTGTTTTTAACACCTCAACGTTTAAAAGATAATTTAAATTTGTAGCTTACAAAAAAAAACAAAAAACAAAAACTCATATCAGCAAGTTGTTTGAAATGAAAAGCTAGTAAATACAGCAAGGACTGAAAAACTTTTTTTTTTTTTTTAAATAGTCTATTCAAATGATAATGTTTGTTTTGTTTTGGTTTTGTTTGTTTATTTTACTTTTTACTTTTTAAGTCATAAAATGAGAGTCAACACTTCTCACAGCTTTAACACTTATTACAGCATATTAATTTTTCTTTTTCAATTGTTGAATAGTGAATTTTAATTGACTCTGTTAGATCCGCTTCCCTTCCCAGATATTTTCTTGTTGTTTGGCACATGCAGTATTTTCTCCACACAGGTTTCCATTAACGCTGGAGTCCGGGCCTGTCAGAGATTCTCCACAAGCTCCAGCTTACATTTCTCTTAAGATGTTTACGGTGGATTTTGATGTCTGTTTTGGATCAATGCTCTCTAGCCTCTTAGCTACTTAACTTCTTTAACTGACTTGAACACAAAACTTGCTTAGTGGATTTTATTAAAACCTTTATCTGTACAACAGTTAAATGCTTTTTTCCCTCCAAGTCCAGACTAGTGCATCTTTCAGGTCTTCTAAGTGTCACATTCATTTTAAATCCAAGTTTGTTTAGGGTGTTTTTCCATAAACTATGAAGTGTAAAGAGTTGTATTGCTGTAGTGATGGTTTGCAGTCAAAGAATGACTGGCAAATCAATATCTGGCGAGTTAATGTCTTTATTATAGAGTTGTAGAAAAATGTCAAACCTCTTAACAACTGCAATTCTTTGGTTTTTCTTCATTAAGTTAATGAAATTGAAAGTAAACATTAAAATAGTCTTTAACATTTGAATGCAGTGCTGCACCAGCTATGTGATCAGCCTGTCGGCAAGTCCAGCTCTAATCAGGACTGCCTGCTCCAACCATGGACAATAGCAACAACAGGATTTAAGTGGATAAACAGCTCCTATAAATAGTCTTGTCATTTCCTAAGCTTTGATAATGCAGCAGGGTCGACAGGATTCACATCAAGCAACATTTCACAATAATGTCTGGTAGATCGCAATTACAAGATGGTCATTTTGTGCATCGGGTGCCGCGTGTACTCCCTGTACTCTCTGCACATGCTTGTATGTAATTATGTGACAAAAGCATCATCAGTGATGAGGACACGTGAGTACACAAAAGGGTCTCTTGTATTTGCTGGTGGAGAGAGGAAAAGAGGACTTTGACATACTTTAAACCCCATTTTGGAGACTATACTTACATATCCTGTGCACTCAATTCACTAAGCCATTATTAGAAAGATGAGAGAAAATTGCGGCTTAATGTCAGGGTGAATTATGCTTTATTATTCAAATAACACTGTCTACAATGAGGATAATCTTCCTGCAATGTGTTTTTAATTTCCGTATTCAATTTGCTCCCATTCAGTCTTGTGTAACTTAGTTCTTACCAAATTATTTGCATGGCTCATTTAGAGAAACAGACTTAAATGTCAAAAGTCTTGATTAAAACCATTAATAATCAAATGTATAAAAACAAACTCTCATACATAAAGCACGTCTTTGGAAAAGCATTGCACTTGACCTGGACAGCTGGAAAAGTAAGGAATTTGTATTCATCCAAAATCTTAATGCTATTTTTCTAAAAAGCAAATCCAAGTTACCATTCTTGCCATAAAGGCCAGGAAATACAAACAAGCCGTACTACAGAGTGCATTAAGTGAGACAGCACACACAGCTAAACAAGCCTGAAAGCAGACTGACAATAGGACTTATCAATAAACCTGGACACATTCATTTTTAAATTTAAATGACCTTTAAATGAAGTACTTGCTGGAACATTTACAAAGCCTCTGAAGTTATTGATTTTAAGGTTCTTTGCTTTTTTTTTTAACACAGCGTGGAAAGACAGCAGTTTACACCTCAGATTTTCTCTATTGATCCTGTCTATTCTACATCACCTGGTCAATAACTCCCTACTGGTCTGCAGCCACAGTCCAGGTCTACAGGTGTGCATCAAGCCTTTATCCGTGTTTCCAGACTGTGGGAAGGGTTTTTTCTGCTTCTCAGGTCCTTCTCATCATTTTTTTCTTATAATACCTGAGGTTTCATGAGCGGTAGAACATCTGAGTGGTCAGCTGTCAACAGAATAATTTTTAAATAAATGCTCGTTTACTTCAGCAGTTTGATATCATTTTTGTCCCTGTTAGTAACACCTTTATGTAACCAACTGCAAAACAGACAAATAAATCTTGTCCATTTTTTTTCTGAAAGACTCAGCATTGCCGTGATCCTCTTCTAAAACCCAGTATTGCGACTAAACTGCAGCCAGTCTGTGAACTGATGAGCACTGTCATCTAAAAGCAAGCTTTGAGTGTTTTTACACAAACCCTTTTACAAAATAAGTTAGGTTTATTTTAAAATGCAGGAAAAAAGTAAATATTTGTTATTATCATTATTATTATTATTTGTTTAAAGCATCATTGAACAATATATAGACAGTTGTCCTCAAAATTTTTCATACCCTCCAATTAAAGAAGGAAAGAAATCAGCTGTCAGTTAAATAAGTTGAAACTGACTGAAGTAATTATAAATAAAAATTCTATGCAAATTGTGACACTGATTTTGAAAAGTGGTTCAACAGAAATATCAAAAATAAACACACAAAAAATAAAACATATAAACAAGCATCATGGGGCAAGGAAGCCAAAATTTTGTTGAGCAACACTTTGAGGCAATCACTGCCTGTTCAAAAAGACTTTTACACCTGTTGACAGGTATTTTGGTCTACTGTTCATGGGAAAGGTGCTCTAATATGTCTAGGGTAGTTTGTTTGTTTGGGTTTTTTATCATTATTGTTTTCAGCCACAATTCAAAAGCAATAATTTATTTCACTATATTATAATTTTGTAAATTTTTATTTATTAGTTTATTTAGTTTCCTGTTATTTGAATTACTATTGTGAATTTAACATTTTCTTTAATAGGAGGGTATGAATAATTTTGAGGATGACTGTATATGTATACTGTATGTAGGGATTTTAATGTTCTTCCTCTCACATTAATGGTTTTGTCAAACTCACCTTTGACACCAACCATCTTTACTTTCACCCCAGACATTAACTCCATTAATAGCTTCCTACCATCAACCCCAAATCCACTGGGAACCACAATTCCACAAAGCAAACACATTTGCCCTGTTGACAGAAGCTCTGATGGGCCAAGTGCTGATGACCGAGCTGACTCCTTCTCTCTTCCTCATATACTCCATCTTTCTCCATCTCCCACATTGGCCCAATCAGGCTAATGAGGCTCGCACTTCTTCCATCCCTTCCTGCTTGCTAAAGTGGCAATTGATTGGAAGGGTGGGAAAGCTTTTAACAAGGGAGGGGTGGGAGAGAAATAATTAGCACGAATGAGCTTTTCTGCAAACTCCTTCAATTTGGCTTTCCTTTTTTTGTTTATTTACCGACCCAGACAACATTAAGGATTAACTCTCCAGGGGTATGTTAACTTCTTAATGTCAGGGTGTAAATCAATCTGAAGCTGTAAACTGAGGCCTATTTGTCTAATGCAAACATCTCCCTTCTCCCAGGTCACAGCGCTGCAGTGATGTCCAAGCTGAGAAGAGAAAGAGATGGGGGAAGAGAGAAGATGCCGATCTAACAAACTAGCGGTGAAGTTTTTCTTCCATCCTCCCACTCAAATTAAGACACAAACTACACATTGGAGCATCCCGTGGAAATTCGAGGCACTGAACCTTGAAAGCTCAAAATTTTCGCTATGCAGGGAGCACTAATGTCGCTGCCCAAATGACCAGTAAAGTGGTCTTTCTGACAGTTGTACTGTAATTAACTTAGACAGATCTGGACTGGAAAAACTAGAGCAGCAGCTCTGTCTAATTCACGCTGCAGCCTATTCACAGTCCGCTGCAGGCTCCAAACTTCACCCATGGCAAAGACACAGATACACAAGGACAGAGTGGACTTGACACAGCCTCAGTGCACTGAGGAAAAGTATGAGGCCAAGCACAGATTAAAAGAAATACAAGACAAGAAGTGGAGGCAGTGATGCTCAGAAACATCAAAACTGGTCAAAAGACCCGAAAAGGCTAAAAGAAGTCTGTAGCTACACTTAAAACTACAAGCAAGGCGTGGTTTTAAAATAGAGATGAAACCAACAGACACTGATTACCTTTCATTTGTTTTCCAATAAAAAAAGTCACGTCAAGAGGATGAAAAAATGCATTTTCAATCCTCTTTATTATATGTTTTTATATAATAGGTAGGACTTTAGAAAAAGAGAGCTCAGATGTTTGCCATCCACAGAGAGAATTAATACTTCACAGGGATCAGAGTTATCAAAGGACGCATGTCTCCTTGATGACATGCTACTACACCACCATTATAGATTAAAATTAGAATAAAAGTACAAGAAACTCCATCAAGAAACTTTTTGATTCAGTAAGCTTCTATCAATTTAGCCCTCACATGAAGAGATTTACAGTATGTGGTTACAGACTTTGAAACTGTGATGTTTTCCCCGTTTTAAAATCTTATCTTTTTTATTTCTTTTTTTCTTATTTGGTCTTGGGTCGGGTGATTACCTATCAAATTTAGGGATAAAACAAACAACTTGAGCAATATTTTTTGTCACAGCATCACCCAGTTCCAACACCTGCTCCAACATTTTTCCCAGTTATGTGCATGTGTACTGTACACATAACTGTATACACATGCACCTTCAGGCGATGTTCCACATGGAAATGTGCACACATGAATCAACCTTTCCTCTCAACGCCTACGTTTAACTATAAATGGTCAATATGGCACTGCATGAATTTTGGTGCTCTAGAAAAAAAAGTCTGATGATCAGTGTTTTTTCATGGTGAATGTCAGGAATCAGTTAATGACAAATTTAAAATATAGACATGTGACATACACAAGATGACAAGAAAAAAATGCTTTAAGCTTGCCGAGAAAAAAAAAAGAACAAAATAGAAACACGAATTCTACATGACACATTGTAATATAAATATCTGGTATGGCATACAAAGTAAACTGTAAAGATCAAACGTGAGAAAACAGTTTTAAGATGGAGCAGGAAGTTGAACTAAACAAAATTCAGATCATTAAACCCCAAAAGAAAAGCTTCAAACAACACTTGACTAATCACAGTTTACAGCAGGAGTCAGGAGGAAGTTCAAGAAAGCAAGTTTTTCTTTAAAATAAAGGCTTTGGGGAAAAGCTGTCCAGTTTGGTCCCTTAAGAGCCACTGTCCTGCAGGTTTTAGCTTAGGGAGATCATGACAACAAACTGTTGAGATTATTTAATTTGAATCAGGTGTGTCGGAGCAAGGAAACATGTAAACCCTGCAGGAAGGCAGTACTCGAGTACCGACTTTTACATCACCGCTGTTTGTGGCTCTCAAACTCTTGATCTGTTCTTTCATTAAAAGTCATGCCAGTGGTTTCTACACATGCATGAAAATTTCTCCCCCAAGTTTTTTTTTATTCAAATTTTTGAGCAGGGGGTGGCATAGGCCTCTTTCAGACTTTGTATTGTGCAGAAGCACCGGTAACAAATGAGGCTCCAGATCTTTCTCTATTCCCCGAAGCAATTCACTCTTGTAATTTATTGCCCTTTAGCGTTTAGGCAACCTGTTTTTCTAACTTGCTTATTGTGACAAATTGCCTGTTTCTTTGGATATTTACCTGTCTGGGCATCCTCTTGCTTTGTTTTCCTGCTTGGACTGAACCCCAGTGTTTGCTGTATTGATTTAAAGACAGTTTTGAGGTCTCTGTAGATGGTTATCTACTTTTTATGTTGCTTAATACTTTAACACCGCAACATTTAGGAAGTAAATGAAGTATACTGTAGTATTTGAAGTCCACAAAATTTATTTGACAACTGGAATCATTAGCTTGAAGATCACAGTTCAGCAAAGGAAAAATCAATTACCTTTTGAAGAGTAATATTTTGTAACTGCTAAGAGTGTCATCTCATCACATAATTGAATGATTTATACTAATGAATCTCAGTTAATCATATTTTATATTATAAATATAAAAATGACGAGGGCTTTTCTGATAAACGACTCACCTGATGATAATATTACTTCACATACAAACAGTGGCTCCATTCCACAACATAAAAAACACAACAAAATGTTTGTAAAGAGTTTTCATAACAAAGAAAATAAGAGAGTATAACCGTAAAATGATATGATACATATTAAAACTATGTGCTTACACTTATATATTATGTTTTCATGTATATCAAAGTATATGAACGCCTCTGCCCTGCTTTTGACCCTTCTCATCACCACTTCTTACTTTAACTTCAATATTTAATAAAAATGCATACTCCAATATATTTTCTCTGCACACCACTTTAATGGCTTTCCCACAACAAATCCTATTAACACTTAAAGAAAAAAGGAAATATTTTCACATAGCTTACTATAAATTACACTTTACTGTAATTGTGTCCTAGTCTTGTCACAGGTTGAGAGAGACGTGGTCACAGCATTGGTACGTTTTTCACAGATCATCATATACACTAACCTGAGTCTGCATCAGCAATACTACTTTGCCTCTGTAAGAGCTTCTGTATACAGACATTTGACAGGCATATTGGAGGATGGTGTCCATTAGCGCTGCTTCACACAACACCAAGTCAGCGCAAAGGGAATACTGCTATAGGAACTAGAGCTAAGAAAGTGCAGTTACTACAGCAGGGAGGAACAGTGCAGTTCACAGGGGATCTGCAACCCGTTTTGCTTCAGAAGAGCAGCTTATGAACCCATTTTACTTTTCAAGTAAACAACACAAATCTGGTTTAATTAAATTTTACAAATGTAAAAAGCCCAGTTAAGTGCAAGTCGTGGATTTTTTTGTTTTCATCTTGCTATATTTCAAGCACCACCACGACATACATGGACACATTCAATACACTTACAAGTTAAGTACCTGTTCTAAGGCTTTCTTGAAGCGCACATGCACGATACATTTGTCTGCAATGGCAAACTCGGTGTGACATTTTGCATCTTGTAATATGAGCTAGTCCTAAGAGGAGCTGACAAGTGCTCTAGGGTAGATGTATGGTAACTGCAGCAAACAGAGAGACAGAGAACATATACTGTAGGGCCAGTGAGACCTCAGCTGCAGGAGAAGTCTCTGTTCTGGGATTTCCATCAGCCCCTTAGACCCCTGTTTTTACCAGAGACACTGGGTGGATCACAACAAGTTGCCTCCCCTGAGTGAAACCTCAGATAAGTGACTTGGTGACAAAATGGCAGTCGTGAAATACAGTCCTGAAAACATTCATTCTTCGGGCAGAAAAAAAATAGTACAGCTGGTTACAACTTGATTAAACCTCTGATAACGGTTGCATGGTGTGCATATTTAAAACAAATCATCAACAGCTTACACTGAAAACTGGACTAAATATGGTGGCATTCAAAATAGATCTATTTTTTTAAAATAAATAAAGTAAAAAACCACTTAATCCTTGGCTTGATGTGTCGAAATCCCTTATAAAATGGTTACATGCGCAATGCCTCCCACCACATGCCCTCTATTACTTCTGTCAAATTAGGAAAATGCAGCTAAGGTGAAAGCTGAGGAATAATTGTAGCCACTCTGAAGCAATTTACAACAACACATCAAGCTTGACAATTTTCCATACACACTGTAGCAGTATGGTGAAAGCAAGGCTGTCTGCCAGGCTGGTTTCTGGCACCAAGCATTGCGCTAAGCCCCACTGACAAAGCCAGCTAAGAATCGGTGAAGCTTTCCAGAAGGAGTGTGATGCTGAGCCACTGCAGAGTAATACTCTTGTAAAGGGCTCTACCTGCAGAGCCAAGGGTTTGACTGGTTTATCCTCTTAAAATCTCCAAACAGGATCACCGAGGACACCCCTCTCACCTTTCTCCTCCAGCTGTTCTGGTCGATGTCCTGCTGCTTGAGTCAATTTATCCATGACTTCAACCCCCTCACCGACCCACCCACCACCACCCCTCCTTGCAAGCAGTCCCCTTAGCAGTATTGGCCATTATCCAGCATGGACTTCTCTGTAATCAATAGAAGATGCTCTATCACTGAATTTATTTCATAATTGATGGAAGCATCCAAGCTCAAAAAACACCAATGTTCAATTATTAATGAATATCCCATGCACACGTGCCTAGAATAAAATAATGATGAATAAAATTGATACTAGAAAGTTTCTGTCCTTGCTTTGTACATGCATAATGGAATCTGCATATGTCACAGTTCCATACACATCTGCATAAAAAACTATTCAACAATGTCTTTATTTATTTTTACACTTAAACAATATCAGATTTCCCCGGAGTGCTGCTGCAAAGGGTCAAACCTTACCTTGAATGAGTCCATCTAAATAAACAGCATAAAGAATCAAACTATTAGTATTCATCACAGCCCATGGAAACGCTTACAGTTGTTTGTTCTATAAGCAAACTGTTTAAAACCAAAAGCTTGTTTTGTCATTTCTCCTTGACAAATGATGGAAATAATGAACTGATGGTCAAACAAGCTGATTGGTTAACTTTCCGCTGATTGACTAACTAGTTGATAGTTACAATGTTGGAACAAAAACAGTTGTAAGAAATAATATTTAACTTCTGTGGAAGAGACAATATCAGCCGACCCTAACAAATATGAATCAGATTTCCCCGTAATACTTTACAGTGTGTGAGAAAAATGCATAATGGGCTGAATAGGAATAGTTTTCAAAGCTGAAACCAACAGTCCATAAGTCTAATAGCTCATTCCAAATTATATGACATCCAATTGTCTGTCATTATAGTTGGGTTGATCACAGTTGCAATTATTCTGATTTTGAAACTGTAAAATCTCCAGACTTAAAAGACTGGGTGAACCCAAGAGTCAAGACTTTATCTAATGATTCCATACTGAGTTGATTATAATGCAACAAACTGATACCTTTCAACAACTGGACTTATTCATTTACAAGGGATTAGGACATGCTCCCTCATGCTAGCAATGTTATTATAATTCCCATTTTGATCCAGCTGACATTTGGCTCTCCTTGGGAATAAAGATTATGGATGCAGAATGAACTTTTATTTAGTCACTAGACTGACTACATGCCCATGCATATCCAAAGCTTCAGTGAATCTGACCCAAAAAGTGGTATTAATAAAACCACATGAGCATCAGTAGAGTCTCCAACGATTCCCCTACGCAGATCCGAAAACCATGAATAGACCTATTCTGTGTTCATGACGATGACAAATCAAACAAGCAACATGTCCGTCATCACAACTAAACCAGATTTTTCTTTTTAAGAAATCCTAAACATTTACTTTGCATGTGTCTTTGGTCATTTCTTTCTTTTCTTAACAGAACCTGGGTCCCATCACTTCATGTTGCATTCTTAAGTGTTCATTTGCAGATGTAGGTCATACATGTGGAAATCATACAACATTCAAGATGTTCTTCCTCCTTTTTTAACACTGGAGTAACTTTGTCCGAGCCTCTTTGCTCACAAGGGTGCTATGACAACTATTTCTGAGACTCTTAACACAGTGCAGAAGAGTTTCAACATTTTTAATGTGCAACCATTCAAAAGTGGTCTTAGTGCTGCATTAAAGCAAAATGTCACAGTTGGAGACTGGTTTAAGATAAAATCTCCCAGTCAGAGGTGAGGTTTGATACATAAACCTGAAATATCACAACTTCCCATTATTTAATAGTTTTTTCTCCTTTAATTTTCGTACAGACTCCACAATTTATTGTTTATAGGGATGCACGATATTGGAATTTTGGCCGATATCCGGTATGCCAATATTTTAAAACTCATGTGGCCGATAACCAATGTCGATACCAATATTAAAGCTGAAAAAATAAGCAGTCATTGCAAATAGCAGTTTTGTTATCCATTTCCGACTCTTTTTGAAAAATAAGGGTGGGAAAAAATATTAATACACCGAAATATCACCATAATTTCAAATGTAGATATCAAATCAATATTTTAAAACAGAGTATTGATCTATTTTACTTACAAAATCTTACGAGATCTCTCGTTGTTACAAACTCTCATATTTCATGAATTCTCGCGAGATTTTGTTAGTAAGATAGATTGATATGCGTTTTTAAATGTCAATGATATCAGCATATGAAAATATCGCAAAATTTTTGTGAATTCTCCCGAGATTTTGTAACAGAACGATGAAATATTGCGAGATTTCGTTAGTAAAATACTGTTTTTAAATGTCAATATATCAGCATATAAAAATACTGCAATATTTCAGTGTATCAATATTTTTTCCCACCCATAGTCTTTAGAAGTTTTAAAGTCTGTTAAAAAGAAGTTTTTGAAGAAAAAGTCTTTTTTTTTTTTTTACTTTAGAAACAGCGGGCTGATTGTTTAAATATCAGTTATATATCAGTGGGGTGGCCGATGTCCGATATTCAGTTCTAAGGCCAATATAGGCCGATACCGATAGGGGGCCGATGATATCATGCATTCCTAATTGTTTACTGTCTTTATCACTGCTTACCAGCATCTCCATTTAATTTATCACATAACTATCAAAGACTAATTTCGGTCAGAAGATTGTCAGGTTCCAGACGTCTCTCAAAGAAATGTTTGTCATTCTGAACCATCAGCCTTTTTTCTGTTAACTGCAATGTCACACTGAGCACTAAATAATTTGTACTTGACAAATGAAGCATTGCTGTCCTTCTGCATGGTTTCCTGACTTTTTTTTACATTCCTGTCCATCTGGAGACCAGCTCAACTGTCCATCACCTCATCCATCCATCTGTTCTTTCTTTCCAGGTTTCTTATCGGTAAAGGGGGTTACAGCACAGTTCACAGATGCCCGCTCTCTCATCCTGTCTGTCACTTGCAACCCAGAAAAACTATTGGCTGTGATCTTGCATCTCTCAGCTGTTGCCACGGTGAGAAGGTTACCAGCACCAACCAACTGCTTTATCTCTGACCAGCAGAGAAGAGACTATCTTCTAAACACACATGACTGAACAGCAGCGCACAAAAGGCATGCATATGTACACCAGTCTTGCACAACTCCATCAGACATTATCCTGCACACATAGATGTTGGCAGGCGTGTGCACCATCTATGTTTACAGCAAGCAGGTGCTTGAGTAACGCTCATCTGCAGACTCTTGTGTGTAATTCTCTCAATACACCTTAACATATGGTGACATAAAAAGACATACAATACACTCCCACAGACTCTAAGCAGGCAGCGATGACGAGTGCGCTAAAGACCCAGATAGGACCAGAATATTCTTTTTCACTTGACGGTGCATGGCTTAATTTTAGAGACAATTTTTTATAGCCTAGCCTGAAAGATTTATCATCCTGCTCTGCTGCTGCATTTACTCTAACATACAGTTACTTCCACTGAAAAAAGCCCTTAACTAATCAGTACAGTTTGTTGAGCCGTTTTCAATTAAATTTCATTATTTGGAGAAAAAAAACTGAAGCAAAAAAGTGAATTCAATGTCAAACACAATAAAGTCGACAGCGACTAAAATTAAGAGCTGAAATTGAAATAAGGAATAAAAGTTTTGCGAGTGAAAATGCAGCTCAGTAGAGCTAAGCAAATTTGCATTTAATCAATTTGGAAAAAGGTTTTAATGCAAAGTTAGCTGCCGAGACGCTGTGTCCACGCACGCACACACTCGCACTGAAGCACACACTCCAAGAACTCATCACTCCAACGACATTTCATTGCGCAATCCATCTTAATCAGCTAGCCCATCAGAGACAATATATCCTCCCCTCCATCTCCCTCTCCTTCTTTGGACGGAGTGATTGAGGGGTGTAAAGAGGAGGATGTTTCTGCCCGGTGTCTCCTCCCCCCCATATTTACCCCCCGCCCATCCTCCTCACCCGGACAGCTCTTAAGTGCTTGTGGGTTTTTATGTTTGTGGTGTTTTATAGGAGTGGGCAGGAGCCAGGGGCTGTAAAAGTGTGGAAGGAGAGAGTGTGGAGGGGAGGCAGAAGCGGTAGGAGGAGCTTAGAATTACTGTAAATCCGGTCTTTATTGAGAAAGACTCAAACAACGAACGACGCCCACCCAACCTCCCTACAACACTCTACTTGATCAATGAGTGCTGACTGAGGAGGGGGAGGAAGGGAGGTAAAATCAAGTTTCCACCTGTTAATTCGCCAGTCTTTGGTGCTCTTTTGTCTGGATTGATTTGTATTTACACATACAAGTCTGTGGACTTTCCCGTGTTTGTATATGTGTGTTAGCTGCTCTCTGCCAGTTAGGCCTGGAAGCCCCCCTCTTAACATACCCACCAGTCTGCCAGTACAGCATATAATTGGCCACAGTTGGCTTCAATTGAATGTTTGCTGCCTTAGGGGCTAAATGATGCTTCAAGGCCTTTCAGAGCAGCCAGAGAAAATCCACCACACTCCCCTCCGCATGTCAAAAACCAAAGGCGCTGTCATGGAGGCTTTCTGGAACCGGGGCTTTGCTGTTAGATCTGCAGCAGGAAAAGTTTATCTCCTAAATGACTTCATCTCTGTTCACTGCTCTCTTTCATTTCGATGTCATATCACTTTAAGCATGGCTGCCACTCAAAACCTCTTAGTCAATCAGTTAGTCATCAAAGAAAAGGTCAGCAGCTTAGTCAACAAAATGACCACAGAGAAAGTAAGCTGGATGGCCAATCAGTCAGACAGAAAAGGATGAACGAACTCTGTTACCCAAAGCTCCTTTGAGGGTACTCTGTACCTGCTTGTTGCTATGGCAATGCAGCCCGAGATTTAAATACTAGCCTGTGTCCTCTCCCTGCTTCCCTTTTATCTTCTTTTTTCCACTCCTCCTGACTCCTCTCTTGCTTTTTGTCACTCAGAGCGCTGACTGTCCCTCACACTCTATCTCTCAGTCATGTTTCCTCTGGCATGGTTGAGTTTTTCCAGAGTCCCTCCCCTCACCTTGTCTCGTCCTCTCTGCAAAATGACTCTTTACTAGCCGTTCCCTCTTGTTAATTCTGTGCCACTCTGCATCCTGCGGCTCTGTAAAAACTCCCATAAAACACATATCCTATTTCAAACTTGCCTTCCCAGCCACGCAGGGACAGTTACTTTCTGTGTAAACACATAATTACTTAAATATTTGTAGGCAGATGGAAGCGTGAATGCTTGAAAGTGCACACACAAACACAAGCAATAACCCTGTAAATTAGAGTCAACAATCAACATATTCATTGGATGCTGGCACAGCATCCACCTGCTGACAGTCAACTGCCAATGAAAATCCATCATTTTCAGCTAAAGGCTCATCATCGAGCATCATTTAGGCATGCTGGCCTGCCTCAATCTCCCCTGATGCATCGCCTGTGCCAAGACACCGATTACATTTCCCACCAAATGCCCAACAATCCTGACAGGAAAAATGCTCCTGTATGGATAAACTAGTTTCTGGCTCCATCTAATGGTCACTACAAAGACTCTAATCTAAAGAACATGAACAATGTGATTAAAACTACCGCTCCAAAAGTACTAAAACACTAATCTTTCAAGCTGTGGAACAAGAAAAATTGAGGAAGATCTCACTTTTCGTGTCAGTGCAGGGCTCCCACTGATTCAAGTGAGTTGTAATGTCTTTATGTGTTTAGATAAGAGATGGTGTGCATGGATAAACACATAACACATATTGAACATCTGTTACTGTAACTACAAGGAAAACAGTATATGAATGACACAAAAATAAAATGATCTAGATTATTACAGCTCACATGTATCAAAACCCACTAACTGTTATTGACAGTAAACAGGTTCTTCTTCCACACACAAAGACATGCACTTGGTTTTGGGGAAAAGCTGAGATGTAATACTCCTTGTTCCGGACTCGTTTGATGGTGCAGTGACATCTATCATGTGCATTTCTGGAGCCATCGCCGCCCAGCAGCATCCTGAGGGCTGAGAAACTGCACCTTTTAAGACTTTTGCTTCCAGGACGCCGTGTGATGTTGCAGCTGAGCTTTACTTTAGGCACATGCTAGCAAACAGCTATAAACACACCAGCAGTTTTGAACTCCCACCATGGCTGATTCAGCAAAGAAAAACAAAAAGACATTTTTAAAGGAATAGAGGAAAAGAAAGTGAAAGAGGGACAGAGCAAGAGGTAAGACAAGAGTCAAGTGGAGACTGTTTTTTACTGTCTGGAGAGAGATCATAGTACAGGTGGGATGCAAGATGGATGCTGAATGAGCCGTTGATAGCTGTGAGGAAATCCACAAAAGTTCTGTTGTGCATCTTTAATCATTTGATGCTTTTTAAAGATGTACTTTAAAACTTCAGTCCCCGACTAAAAAATTTTTGACAACTCTGATTAGATCTTGACATTCATTGACAAATCATTGAATCATGTTGTTTTTCCCTCACTGATTCATAATATCATTTGGTTGTTATAAAAAAATTCCTTTATTTGATTATTTATCTTTTTTATCTTTCACTGCACGCTTAAACTGAATGCCAAATTCAGTAAAAAAAAAAAAAAAAAAGTTGCATAGTACGGTTTCTCAGGTTTGGGACACCGCCGGTCAGTGAAGGATCGAGAAACGTACATAGTGAATGTAGGTGTGCCATCACTGAGTCAGAAATGCATACTTTTAAGTTGGAAAAGTTACGTTGTGGGCCTTTGAATGCATGTTTTAGGACTAGCTTATCTGCTAACAGAGGCACTTCAACACTGTCGCCAGATTTAGGTACATAGAGTAGATAAAAAAAAAAAAAAAAAAACAGGCATTTTGGCCAGACTTTCTGTAGTTGTTTCACATCTATCACTGCTATTACGCAATTCCCATTAACATTACCTTGCTGCTTCAATGTGTCTTTGCCCACTTCTAGAGTTTCTGTGGAGCTACTCAAAAGTCACGATTATATTTAGCTTATTATTCTTTTGTTCTGGTCTTACACTTCTTTAAAGAAAAGTTCACAGTATTTTGGCAATCATATGAAAGCCTGTGGCTGTCTCGCTCATTCACCGATAAACGAATAATCACAGCACAAACAGCCCTCACAGGTGTTTTCTGCTAAATTTATGCAAAGGCACATCAATGCACAAATGTACTAGAGGCTGTTCTAAGCTTTTTAATGTATAATCCTCTTTCATGTTTCCTTGTGATGGCTCCCCTTCATGTTATTCTTGCACTTAAATTTCTTTCTTCCACAACAGACTTTTGTCTTTTTTGTCTTTTTTCTGTTACAGAAAGGTGAAATAAAGCAGAACAGAATTTTCTATTCCACTTCATCATATGAACAAATGGATAACTGATAGATTCTGGGTTATCTGACTGAGCATAGACATGAAACCACCAGAAAACACACGCATGCACACATACCTGCGTTGACAATGGCGTCTATCTCCAGCATTGTGATGTCACCACTGTAGACAGAAATCTTTTGATCCAACTTTTCATTCCTCTGGTAGCGACTTGGCTCAGAACCCCCTAATAATGACACACAAACTTAGACAGAAGCTGCATGAAGAAGATGTCTCAGAAACACACTGAGGGAAAATAATGTTGGACATTGCTGTCCATAAATCTCGCTGCTTGTGTAACGTTATGCTTTTGTTGTATGTGAAATCCCAGTAGACAGTAGACAGACTAGCTATCTGCTAACAAGCTAACGGTATAAACTCAAACATCATCTGATTTACAACCCCCGTACTTCGTATTAAATCTCTGGGATGCGTTGTTATGCTGCGTGAATGTTTGTAAACGGCTCAACAATCAGTTTTTTTTTCTGCCTGAGCAGAGGACGGCTGTCACACACAGCTACAGTGTTGTGATGAAGCCGATTGCGGCGGTGATGCTGGTATTAGTACCAGTCCCCCGACTAGAACACAGGAATAATTTCTGCCACCGCGGTGATTTAATCCGACATAGTGACCATGGTGAAAGACTAAATAAATCATGTAGTCTGAACCTGTATAAGTTATCTGAGAAGGTTTTCTGAAGATCAGTCACTCCTACTGTCCTATTTTCACCATTTTCAACTGCTTACATGCATTAACGTTTTAATTTTTGCAAATAAACAAATACCAGGACTCAAACATTATATTTCCCCGACACTTTCACGTCATATCTTGACCTCATCTGTATTAAGTTGAGTCTTGCATGTAAAACACACGTCTTCTCATAGTTCAATAATGCTTTTCCTGTGTTTTCTTGCCCCCTGGTTGCGCGCGCATCCTATCTGTGACGTTGCTCGGAAACCCATCTATAGGTCAAGTTTACCTTCATGTCAACTATAAGGGGGGTGAATTTTTTTATAACTCATCCGTTTAGATGTCGTTTAATCTTGAAATTACACATAATTAAGGGCGTGTCGACCAGTGGCTCCTAGTTAGCTCCTTGTTTAACCTCGTTAAGGTCTCGGTTTGTAGCAGAGTAGCTAACAGCGAGTCTAAGCTTGTGTCTAACTTGTGTATTGATTATAGATACTGTGCTGCAGCATGGGTGAATGACCCAATACAAATTTCTCTCTCTGAGGGACAATAAAGTTAATCTTGAATCTTGAATCTTGAATCTAAGCGTGTCCTTTACCCTGCCGCTCATTATTTCCTGCTAGTTTCGAGTTAGCTCAGTTAGCGTTTAGCCCAGAGTACGTCAGCTGTCAATCATTTGCCCCACAGCTCGGAGCCGCCTTGCCTTTGCCCATTTTAGTATTTCCCAGGAGTGACGACACACGCAACACGGCAAGATGGCGACGGTGGGACACGCCCAACTGGCTTCACTTTTAGCTCTTCAGAAAACAATGGGTCACGTGAGCGGGAGGTTCGTCCCTCTCTATTAACGGTCTATGGTTAAAACTTAGCCCACAACACTGACCCTTTACACATTTACTGTATCTTCCAAAATGCTACTGCATGAATGAGATTAATTAGTACCAACATGCAACCAAGATGGTCAAGGCTTAATACTCATGTATAGTGTTTGGCATTTTTTCCAGTCCATTTTTTTTAAAACAGCAGTAATTACTTGTTTTCTCTCTCTCTTTCTCTATTAAAGCAACCCTTACCAATCTTGCATTTCAGAAAGCGCCGCAAGGTTATTAGAACATAAACAGTCCCCCCTCACTCCTAAGACCCAACCCCCCATTCCCTCTGCCTCCCAATGCAGAAGCAAAGGTCTGACAGGCAGGTTCCTCAGCCAATCCTAGGCATGCACCCCACTGCAAGGATTGGTTGGAGTTTTCCTTGAGTATTTAGAGATTGGAATAATATTTTATTTTGATGAATGGTTGGTCTGTCTTGTATTTCAGAGTTCCATTACCTCATCCAAAGCATTTTACCCTATTAAAAAAATAGTGTAACAATGCAAAATTGGTAAGGTTTGCTTTAATCAAAATGGATAAATAAAATTGTAACACCTTATATTTTGTGCATGTGCAACAGTATTTTGTCCATTAAAGTTAGACAAGATTTTTTTTCCTTTTTTGTTTCTCATTTCTTGTAACTTATATGGCAACAAAAGGGAAACAAAATAAGTCAAAGCACTTTAGAAGGAACTGATGCCCATTTACTAGCAATATATGCTAATAGACAGTTTACAATCTCTTCACCTTTCTGTTCAGTTTTAAAAATTCACAAAAATATTCCAATTAATATAATGCATAAATGTTGAGCATTTTTTCAATTGGAATTGTTTCCAAATTTGCTGATGCTCATACCTATTATAAAGACGCATGAATATTTTCACGGTATTTGATGTAACGAGCTTTATATATCTAATGCAGGTGAAAATATTTCTCTTAACCTCTTGACTTCTTAACCTGGACCAATTTGACAGTGACTGTGGCTGTTGTCTGGTGATGCTGACCTGCAGTGGGAGTCCACACTGGAATTTCATCCAGCGGCACTGAGCTCGAGGTCCTGTAGTAGGGACGTCTGTCCTTCACTGACAGAGACAGCAAAAAGTCTGGGACAGAAAATAAAAAAAAGACTGTGGCACTAAATACAATAGAAAATGTATTTGCTGCATATTTTTCAGAAAACAATGAAAAAAAGATGGAAAGATACACCTTTGGCAGGAAAAAAAAGAATAGTTTGAGTATTAGATAAAATCAGCAACACATTCCTAGAGAGAACTGATCGGATTGATTCATTTATGAAGGCAGAAACAAACACAGGGATAATGTGTTGACAACAATTAGATCATTAGTTGCAGCCCCAATTTGTATCTCGCATATTCTTTAATCCTTTTAAATATGTTTTGACTGTAATAATTGGACTCTCCACTGACATCGCAAAAGAAATTCATTGTTTCAGTATAATATTGTGACTAATAACAGGTCACATCTAATCAGTGGAGGGATGAACATGGGTATGTTTTAAGTGACAGCTCACTTCATCTCCTATTCATTTAATGACCAAGACCCTGCAGGGCATTTGTTGGAATAAATAAACATTTCTCGGCCTCGGATGAACACTCTCACCCTTGGTCTCCTTCCAGTCTCCCTGTGCAGAGTCCAGGTTAATTTTGAGGGCCATGGCGGTAATGGTTCCGGTGTGGAAGGAGTGGACCAGAGCAACTGTGCTCACTCCGAGGGCGGCACCGAGGGCAACCTTGCCCAGCCAGCCTCTCCTTCCCCTGGGTGAGGAGGGACCTTTAGCCTGGCTGGACTTCCAAAATGCTGTTGTCGTTGCAGTTGTTGAGAAGCTGTCAGCTCGGAGTGCAGCGTTAATATGGCCGCGAACAGGACCTGTTGCTGGCTTCCCTCCAGGCTGGAGGCTTCCCAGAGTAAAAATGTGCTTGAACTTGACACCGGTTCGATGGAAGCCAGCGCGGACACGGGACAGAGGGCCTGTGCAGAATGGGAGGGCTCTGATATGTGACACTCGAGCTGATATTTGAAGTGCCATGTCTAAGCAACAGTAAGCGGGCACGTGCTAAATGGTCAACGGAGCGATGTCGGCAACAGAGTCGTTAGGTTTCGCTTTCGAAATGAAGGAGCGTACCGCTTTTACACGCTCTTCTCATGTGCCATATTTGTTTTGGAAGTTAACGTGTGGAATATACCACTAGTTGAGGGAGGCAGGGGGGCTGCTGACTGACTAAATGGTTAAAACTGCTATTACATTTGGTGTCCGGTAGTAATATCGCAGCATAAATACAACTGTCAACGACAAGAGTATGTAACCAGCGCGGTTCTATTTTAAAATTCACACAGATACCCGTTTCGGGTAACGTGGGAGAGCCTGAGCTGTCTACCAACATGAGCTGATGTCCCCTTCAAAGCCATCGTAAATTTCTGTTTAAAGACACAGTGGCCACTCAAAAAAGCTACTAAATTAAACAATAACAAATTTATGTGTTTGGGGAGTTGTGTGATTTTGAACGTGGATTGTGTATTCTTTTTGTTGCAAGGTAACTTTGACTGGAATATTTTGCAGGAAAGTAGACGTCTAGTGTGTTTTTTAAAGGATCGCAGAGTGACCCACAATTGAATGGGCCGTGAAGTAAACGCTGCCATATAAAACAAGATGCATTCGATCGCCCCCTAGAGGATTAAGTAGCTAAATGTAAACAGAGGGCATAAAGTTAATTTACTGAAGTTATATCTTCTCTAAAGTAAAGGTGAAGTCCACAGTCTGTATTCTTTTAAATTAACTAAATTATTAGCAGTACTTGAGTATAAAATGCACATACTTATTTCCTAATATGTAACACTGACACAGCCTGTCAGTCAAAACTTGAGCCGTTTTGACATTTCCGCCTGGCGGAAACTGACACAAAAAAGGGAACAAGTCTTTCTGACAGAGGTAACACTAGCAGCAAAAGCAGACGCAGCACCACAGACCACAACCCGCCCTAAACGAAAGAGGCGAAATTGCAGCAACATTCTCACAGAAAACCTGAGCAACTTCTTCAGAGGTCTGACAGAACCACAGGGGTCCCACTGTTTCCATTCCTCAAAACCTTGGACAAAGGAGACTGACGGTATTGTCTTTTAAAGTGTGTCTGTGGATGTACAATAGTGTAAGAGAAATCATGATGACAAAGAGAAGGTCAGGGCTAGGCATGTATTTAATAGGTCTCTGTACTAGAAATGTAACTCACTGGTCATTTAATAGGTCAGATCACTCTAAAATATGCAGCTTAAAAAGACAAACAGGTCACAGATCAGAATTTGTCATTAAGAATTTCAGATAAGAAAAGTTTCCACCTCCAACGAAATGTAAGCTTTGAATTGTCATGGTACTATGTATGTTAATCTTTAAGAACATATATTTACAGAGCAAAAAGCAAACATTTTCATCATAAAATTCATAACTTTTAAATAGGCTCACATTTTCATTTACATGCAGATGGGACTGCTTTAACAATAGATGAACAACATGCCTTGGGCGGGTCAGAAAGCGGAAATGTGCGTCCATGGTGATAGTTCAAATCAGAAACAGGAAGTACTCATCATTTTGGACATGCTATTCAGACTGTGTGTGTGCGTGTGTGTGTGTGTGTGTGTGTGTGTGTGTGTGTCATCAGCATCATGTGATATTGAACCTCAGATTAAAGTCCTTTTTCTTTAAGCTGATTGGATCAGATGTGATTGACAGGCCATCTATCCTCTGTATTTGGCTTTAATATCTCAAATGTCTTGAAATATTTAAGCTGTATTTATTATTAATTGTGAAAAATGATCTTGTCGTCATTTATTTTCCCCCACCAAACTCAGCTTTTTACACTTTTGCCTGTAGTTGTTGAAATTAAATTATAAATCCATGTGCTGATCCTTTTTTTTCCCCACCATACTCATACATAAAAAAAAAATGTGTGGGGGGGAACATTGGTATTAGCTAGAGTGAGAGTATGTTTAATATGAAATTATGTTTAATATTTCAGTTTGTAATGATGTTTTACATGCCATGATTTTGTTTTGGAGACTTTAAAACACTTTTAGATATATGAACAATTTATTCACGTATCAAAGAGCATAACATTTCATGTGTACAGTTGGTCTCTAAATTAATAATCACTAAAATGCCTTTGAACACCTTTGAGAAGCTGATCCTCAGGAGCTGTTTGATGAATGTGTTTGAAAAAACTGTAGGAACTCTCACTTAAATAATTAATTATAACTTGCTCATCTTTTCTTTGTCAAAGATGTCACATATATCATTAATCTGTACATAAGAGACTATCTGCTGAGCATGTCTATTTCTTAAATCAGACGGACAGTGTCACTAAAGCTATCTTCCCTTTCATGTTTTTTCCTGCTCGTTTCTCTTGTTTTCCTTCGCTTTCCTTAAAAATTCTGTCAACTCTACTCTGTTAGATCTGCTTAGTGTATTTCTGTCTCACTCTTCCATCCTGTCTTTCTTACAGTATGGCGGCGTGGGACCTGTCAGTCACAGTGGAGGACCTGGGGTCCGATGCTCCACCTGTCACCCTCAGTGTTACCTCTGACCTCCACATTGGAGGGGTTATCCTCAAGCTGGTGGAAAAGACACGTGGGTTATTCTGTCTGTCTTCTTCCATCTCTCTTGGGTCACACTGCACTGGGTCTAAAAATAGACATGTTTCCATTTGCTTGTTCTTTCGGGAACCCATATTTACAGTAATGTAGTCAGTTAATACCTCATATTGCAAAACATCTTCATAAATAACCCATGACCTCTGATGATTTAGTATACTAATAATTAGATGGTGTAATGTTTATTACTTTTCTACACAACTTTGAAACGAGCAGTAATTGTTACATGATTTTAATCTAGTTTCTTCAGCTTTTTCAACAGCAATCTCTAGACTTTTGTTTAATCAACTTGTGCCACACAGGAGAGTGGACTGTATAATAGCTGTCAAACTTAAATAAACAATGACCCTGACGTGATTTGAACACGCAACCTTCTGATCTGGAGTCAGACGCGCTACCGTTGCGCCACAGAGTCTGCTGAATGCCCACCAGGGTCAAGTTTTGATCAACTACAAACACTGTCATGTGACTCCTATCTAAGGGTGACAAAGGCCATCTTTCTTGAGGACCTAAAGAGTCTTGTTTTCACTGAAATTTCCAGCTACCAGTAATATTATCATGTGATATATAGGCCTACAAAATTAACATAAAGGACGAACAAGCTTAGCCAAAGGCTATATGAAAAAGCTTAACAACAGGGTATGGACAAACAGTGATCTTGAAAAAGTTAAACACAAAAGCAGCTTATCTGTATCAAGACCCACTACTGTATCTTTGCACCAGTCTAGATAAGCCGCTAATCTCCAGCAGTTATTGTTGGGGACATTGCTTATGAAATGCAAAGTGATGCATATTGTTCAATATCATGTATTTTGTGTAATGTAACACAAAATAAATTATTTTTTCCTGACAAATGTCAGACACAAAAATGACAGAAAAATACATCTGTTAGTGCTTGCAAAAGTTTTAACATTTCAACTGCAAGTAAACAAGCCATGCTGATCTTGAAAGAGTGGGATAAAAGCGAGAAAGATTTTCTCCTTTTACTTACAGTGGTCCACTGTCAAAATGGGCAGTTTGAGTAAAACGGTATCTACTAAATACGAGTATAATTGAGAAGTGTATTATTTTGGGGGGAAAAAAGTCTATAATAATAAAAAGAAAAATTAAGGGGGAAAAAACAGCATACTGATTTGACTGGCTGTATGTAGCACAAACTTAGCCTGTGAAGGTGTAGTACGCCTGGTCATACTTTTAACTAGTGTTGGTTTTCCTTTCTTAAACCTGTTTACTGTTCCTGTTTCATCAACATCTTGTCAACATGAATTGCCTTTTAATGAGAAAGTCTATTTTGATCACATCTCTATTTTTGAGGAACTGGTTGCAATTATTTTTAAATAATCCATATCATGCTTTTCAAACGCTATTTTAACTACAGGCATATGTATGCTGATATGTTACTATAGAAACATAATTTGGTGTTATACATATATTAGTTTTTTTATGTAAAACACCTAACTGCTCTGGACCACCAAAGCCCTCAACATGTGGGGTACACCCATATTTCATGACATCACCCTGGACTCGGCATTAGTTAGCACTGAGCTAGCAGTGGGTTTTACTTACCGATTTTTTTCTCTCTCTATGACCTGTTTTTATTATGAAAAAAGAGAAGCTTTTCTTCTGAACTCCAGAGCAAAACTTATGTTAGCTAATGGCTGCCTGTCTCAGAGAAAGTCTTCTTCTAATGACTTTCGGCTATCTGTTCACTTCCTCCTCAGAAGGAGTGGGCAGGTTATCCATCCTTGGTGGAGGTGGCTAACCTCCTATAGGTGACGTTACGTAGGAGGTCGAAAACCTTGGACAGGCGTTTCACAGGGTCGGGAGAGGCTACAGCTTTGAGAGATTTATTCAGAAGCAATATTAAGACATACCTGAATGACATAAAATAGCACTTTGGAGATGTTTCATAGCATGGCAAAAGCTCCAAAAACTTTATTTTTCATGATATGGCTCCTTTAACTGTTTATCAGCTGGAACACTACAGCTAACCCTTGAAATAAATTATTTCAGATGGATGTTGTTTATTTTTACACACAGACCTGGTCAAACAATTGACTGAATGTGTAGGTATAAATAAAAACTTGGTAATTATCAAAAATATATCTTTGAATTTACCAAGAGTAAAAGAAGCTAATTAGCTAACACTAACCAGGCTACAAGAAATTATTAATGTTAATCAAATAAACTCACTAATTTTCATATGACTCCAAATTTATTCCAACTTGACGAATAATAACTTCCAAATTTTCTTGTTTTCGACCAATTAAAAAAAAAAGGATAATTATGGTTAATTTTGAGATTGTGGGTTTAAAACAAACTAAATTATTAATCGTCACAAGCTAGCTTAGCATTAGCTTTGTCAAGTCAGGTAAATTTTCAAGTTAAATCTTTTGATTTTAGCTAAAAAAAAATGGCTTGTTTACGTTTGTTTGCAGTTGGTTAAAGTTTGCTATAGTATAGCTACTTTAAATTGCGTTTTTATTCATTTATTTTAATGTGGTCAGGTAGTTTATAACTAGACGAGGGGTGGGCAACTCCAGTCCTTGAGAGCTGGCATCCTGCGGGCAGGTATAAGGAGTTTCCCTGCTGTACACACCTGACTGCAATCAATGGATAATTGTGCAGAGCTTGATGTGAAGCTCTGCAGGTCATGTTGCACCTGGGAAACTTCTAATACCTGCAGGATGCTGGCCGATGTTGCTCAAGGACCGGAGTTGCCCACCATGAAAACACTATAACTTTTGGGAAATTGTTGGCAGTTTTACTAGCCTACTCATAATTATAAGTTTTGTGTCACGATTAACTGTCTCCATTACTGTGAAGTGTGACTGACACAGAATTTTACGTATTTTCAAGAAATTTATCAGTAGAAAATTTATACAAAATCCAGTATCATTGTATTTGCTTATGCAATCTGGATTAATATAAAGGAAAAGTGGAAGTTTAACTTTTTAAATGATAATAATAATAATAGAATAAAGATCACTTTCTGGTTTTTTTCTTTATTACCAGCAGTTGATGCTTTATGTCTTTCTTTGATTTGATCTCTTTTGTTTCTATCATCATCATTTATTACCATTCATGTGCCAACATTTCCTTTCTGTTATCTATTGTGAAGATAGCTTTAAACCCATACATTTTTTTCTGAACCAAAGGCAAAGCATACTTTAAGAATACACTGAACCATCAAGTTTTACTTTTGATGATCATTAAGTAACTGAATGGATTTGAATGGACAAAGAAATCAAGCATCTTTCTTTGGCATCACTGCTTGAAACAAATTAATGGTTGCCATTTTTGTATTTTGTCACAGCTGTCCATAATTTTGCGTATGTCCTCTACAGAGATGAAGCGTGATTGGTCAGATCATGCACTGTGGTGGGAGCAGAAACAGCGATGGCTGCTGCGGACAGCCTGGACTCTGGAGAAATACGAGATTCATGCTGACGCTCGGCTGCTCTTCATGCCTCAACACAAGCCCCTCAAACTGGGTCTGCCCAGCGGCATCACCCTGAGGCTACGAGCCTGCTTCTCCAACCCTGTTTTTCAGACTGTGATGGGCATCTGCAGAATGCTTAGTAAGTGTTTCTTTAATGTTCTACAAGTTTTTGCCTTGCACACACCTCACTCAGATCTGTGGGTAATTAGCAGAGCTTCACATTAAGCTCTGCACAAGTTTGAGTCTAAATCATTCATGTTATCGCGGGGGAAACTTCTAAAACTTGTAGGAAATCAGCCCTCAACGACCAGGATTGTGAATCCCAGATATAAATATTTATCATCCAAGCTAACTCTTATTACCTGTCACATTACCTTGTTTTGTTAGTTCTAAGTGCTCACACTATAATATAACTGATCACATTGATTAGTTGCACTCTGAATGGCTGCAAGACCATCACCATCTCCAAAATGCTTTCATTTAGTCTAATTTGGGAACTTCTTGCTCTCAATTCCTCTCCAGAAATCCCCAAGCAGGCTGGAGGGGAAATAACAAAAACTGTCAGTCGAAAATTATCTTGTTTATAAAACACAGTGTAGAAAAACTCTGATTTACAGTAAGATCCAAAAATACCTTGGTGTAATCATCCAGATAATCGCAGATAACCACAGGTTTTTTTAAAATTGCTGCAGATTATCATCACAAAGTCAAAACACTTTTACATCATAATGTGAATTATTCATCGAAGTAAAGACTGTGAAGGTACATTAAATTTCAGTGCAGCCTATGAGCCATTTTGTGTCTTCTACTTTGTTTAGCCAGTATTCTTTTCTTCCTTTCCCATGTTGCCATACCTTACTTACTGTCTTTTAATTGCAACACCATGTGGACAGAGTTCTTTAGAAAAGCTGCTGCCACTGAGGGTTAGTGGGAGCTCAGTGTATACATTTTTACATTTATATGAACAACTCTTTTATTTTTTTATTTAATTTTTATTTTTTTTATGTAACTTATGGTTTACATAATTACAATTAATACAATATAGTGTTATTATTATACACCACAAATGAAAAGCACTGCAGTTTAGGTACTTATGCAACAGTTTACAGGTGTTGAAATCACTAGCGTGATATACAGCACGTGTCCACCTCCAGCCCTTAGAGCCACAATATCCCAGGTTTTCAATGTGTCCCTCCTCCACCACACCTGAATCAAATTAAATGGATCCATCATTCATTGAAACTGCACAATGACCTGTTAATTTGAAGCAGGAAACATGGAAACACTGGACACCTGTAAAGAGAAACTGTAAAGAGCACCAGAGTCTGTGCTTTCTACATGACCCTGATGTGATTTGAACACAACCTTCTGATCTGGAGTCAGACGTGCTACCATTGCGCCACAGAATCTTGGATTACAGTTAGCAAGTGTTATCATCACTTGGAAAATCAATGCTTATTGTCATTTTTCACTCAAACTCCTGTATATAAACCCAATAAGCTCAGCCTCTGCAACTTAGAAGAGGCTGAGAAACTTTTTTTTTTTCCATCAGTGGACATCACATGACAGCTGTTTTACTTTACAGTATGTGAAAAGAGAGTTATTTAGGTTATTTACAATTTCATGACCCTGACGTGATTTGAACACGCAGCCTTCTGATCTGGAGTCAGACGCGCTACCATTGCGCCACAGGATCACACCCAATAATGGGCACCATTCTCTTCCGATCAACAAAATTGGTTAATCATTGCAACTGATCAGTTTTCCTGACAGTTGTATAATTTTAAGATTGCACCAGTCTCAGTCTTAAACTTTCTGGTCAAAAAAGAGATAGTCAGTTGGACAGCTGGTACCACAGAGGCCACTCCAGGCCAGCCACCTCTCTCTTGGTAGTGTGAAAAGTCTGACATGACATGCAGCTGCCTCCCCCCAGTAAAGCCCGTTTTCTCCTGGTTTTTTGACCCAGGCTGACACAGCTTGAAAATATAGGTTCAGTGAGCTGTTGGTTGAGGCATTTTTCTATTTTGAAGCAAAGGACAGAGAAAAAGCGCACCTCTTTTTTCCCCCTTGAGTTACATTTGCTGTTTTTTCTGTCAGATACAAACCATTTCAATCCACTGAGTTTTATTAATATTTAACCAGTTTGACCCTGCCATGACTCAAACACGAAACCTTCTGATCCAATAGTACTGTGTCAGCCCCAGAGACCACGTTTAGACCTGCAGGTTCTCTCCAAGTTTACATTATAAATGGAGCCAGAGTACAAATCTGTGCACTTTTGACAATTTTATTATTTAAAAAAAAAGCATTTACAAAAGAAAGTAAAGAGGTTGTGTTACTGCTTCTTGTTGTCAAATAATGTTTTTTGGTTGCACACTTCAGTTAACTTGATAATAACTTGACATAACTTGGAATGTAGTATTTTTAATTTCATTTCATTTCAAAAGAGTTTTTGCTTAACTGTTCTCTATTTCATTTTCCACTGAAGACGTTTTTTAATGTGGGCAGGATCAGCTGATTATCTTCACAATGCCATGTAAAACAGCAGGGACACAATCAGAGCACACAGCAGAGCGGGTGATACACAATAAAATGTGTCAACATGTTTGGACGTTGTCATCACAACTCTGAGCTGCACTTAGTTATCTGAAGTTATGCACTCAAAGGGAGTTGAACTTACACTTTGATATCTGGAGATGTACATTGCTATTGAATCAAGGAATACAGCTCCACACATTCTTTTCTCATAAGCTACCTGTATCTAAAATAGGTCCTGTTGTCATCTCTGCATTTACAGTACTGTTGCTAGGTGTCGCTACATATATGTGTCCATCAGTATTTAGCAGAAACATTCTCCATTGAATCAAATTAGTCAGCATTGAAACCATTTTTTTTTACTACCTCCACAGACATCCGTCATCCTGAGGAGCTCTCCCTCCTACGTCCTGTGGAGGAGAAGAAGAAGAAGAAAGATAAAGATTTGACCGAGGAGATCTACGACCTGACCGAGGTGCCCCTTTCCTCGGGTACACTCATCACATTTTATTTACACTGAGGGCATCACTGTCACAAGTTCATCTGTTTGGTTTAGAAATATGCTATGCTGTAACCATAGCAACTATCATGCCTTAGTGTGACACATTTCCTTGAAGTCCACAACTTTGTATTACTAAGAAAGCTAAGCAGATATCTCTCTCTCTCTCTCTTTCTTTGCAGTATCCCGGCCCTGTCTGTATAACGGCATGCCAGCTCACTTTGCTGACTCAGTGCAGATGGAGGCCATCTACAAGATGCTGTCAGTCACGCAGCCTCCTCCCGCCCCCGAGGTCATAGTTAAGCAGTACCGGCCAGCCAGTGTGGTGGACAAGGCTCACATTAATGGCAGGTATGCTGAACCAATTAACTCACAGAGTAGCTGCAGCTAAATTGTAAAAGGTAGGTTTAAGTGAAAAGCCTGGAGTTTAAATGTATGGTATTTCATGAGCGTGTGGTTTGATAGAGATACCACTAAAGAACCATTACTTACAACTAGACAACAGTTGGAGCTGCTGGAAGAGCTATTAGGCAAACTGGTGTGCACTGAAGCAGTATCACCTCAGTTTAACGAAGCAAACTCAAACGTTTTAAAGCAACTTTGGCTTTCACTTTCCTTTTTCTCTTTTTCAAGATCAACTTCAAAGCTGCTTCAAACATGAGTCATTGCAAAAGCACACCTAAGATAAAATGAATAAAAGTATGCATTCAGTGTGTGAAATATAATCAGTTATTCAGTGATTATATTCTGTAGCTCACATATAATTCATACAAGCTACATTTAATATCATAAACATATCCACTATCTTTGTCTCTTAGGTGGTTGGATTCATCACGCTCTCTGATGCAGCAGGGCATCCAAGAAAATGACCGACTCTGGCTGCGTTTTAAATACTCTGCCTTCTATGATATGGACCCTAAGGTGTGTGGGTGTGTGTGTCCATGCTGGTGTATAACCTGTACATTGTGCAGGTTTTTTCAGTGCATTATTTATTTTATCCCTTCTGCGAACTCTTATGCTCCTTTTCCTCTCTGCCCCGGTAGTATGATGTTGTACGTCTGACCCAGCTGTATGAGCAGGCACGCTGGGCCATCCTGCTGGAAGACATTGACTGCACAGAGGAGGAGATGATGCTGTTTGGAGCTCTGCAGGTAGCAAATACCAATACGTATCAAGTGCAGGAAGTGACTTTCTCTTAAAACTCTTAAAATGTCCAATACAGGAACTTTCATGTTCATGTTTTACTTCATCTAAATACAGTAAAAGATCATGAATATAAACATAGTAAGTACATTAAACCAGTTGGTGTTTAAATTCATCCACTGAGAACAAACTGTCCTGTTTGATAATTAAATACAGTAAAGCTCCAAATTGAAGCTTAAGATCAATGCAAGAAGTCAGTTCTTATTACTTTATCTTATACATATGCATATAAAAATTTATAAAAAATATAGATAGATAGATAGATAGATAGATAGATAGATAGATAGATAGATAGATAGATAGATAGATAGATAGATAGATAGATAGATAGATAGATAGATAGATAGATAGATAGATAGATAGATAGATAGATAGATAGATAGATAGATAGATAGATAGATATGTATCATCAGAGGGGATTATAAATCGGTGGAGCTTTTTTCTTTCTAACAAGCAGTGCATGCTAAAGGTCAGTCTCGCTCATGTTTTACATTCAAACTCCTGCAGTACCACATCAGTAAGGTGTCTGAGTCAGAGCCCCAGATGCTGACCTCCAATGCCGCTATGGATGACCTGGAGTCTGCTTTACAATCGCTGGAGGTCAAGATGGAGGGAGAGAGCAGCTCTGCATCTGAACTACTGGTCAGGCTTATTTTACTGACTTACCTGAGAGCTGGATGTACTGTGTTCTTGACTCTGTAATGTGAAACAAACTGTAATTTAGGGCTCATTTGCTATTCAGAGACAACCAAAGATTATATGAGAAACTTACTGAAAAGTTGTCTTTCATCCAGGAAAATATGACTGCCCCCGAACTCAATGACTATTTGAAGATATTTAGGTAAGATTTATTTTCCTTTCTAGAATTTTGGACAAACATAGTATGTGTCTATAATTTTAAAATGTCCAGTTCCTGTAAATTGATAGCAACATTGAAAAGAGGTTTTGTTGAATAATGTGATTGTTCTTTAGGCCCAAGAGGCTGACTCTGAAGGGATACAAGCAGTACTGGTTCAAGTTCCAGGATACCTCCATTTCTTATTTCAAGAGCAAAGAGGAGAGCATTGGAGAGCCCATCCAACAGATTAACCTCAAAGGTACAAAATGTGTTCATGCATATTTTTATTTATAACATTTTTCTCCCACATAATCAACAAGGGCCTGTGTGTTGCATTTTTATGTCTAGTGTAAGCTTCAAAGTAAATTCAAACGAATGCTTAATGTAATGCCTTTTACGAAACCTTGTCATTTATTAACACAGAGCTGTCCATAAAGTAAGAAATAATAACGTGCAAATTTTAGATTGTGACACATTAATGGGGTCAGTTTGATCTTATTAAAGGTCCATTTCAGACCTATTTTTCTCACAAAGAAAATGTTGAGAAAGGGACACCACATTTTGCATTCTTTCTGTCTTCCATACATCCTCTCAACAGCTAACCAGTGAATGTCAAATTTCAGTAGTACCAAATGCCACTTTGATATCGGTCCACAGGATGTGAGGTGGCTCCAGACGTTAACGTGGCAGCACAGAAGTTCCTTATCAAACTCCTGATACCAGCACCTGAAGGCATGAATGAAGTCTATCTGCGCTGTGAGAATGTGAGGCTTCTCATCTCTGTGTGCAACATCCTGTCTCTTCCACCATCTCTATCTAAGTCTCACCATCTCAGGTCTTCCCGCAGTCACACCTGTTTTCTCACCCTTTCTTCTGTTGTTTGTGTCTGCAGGAGCAGCAGTATGCTCAGTGGATGGCTGGATGTCGGCTGGCCTCCAAAGGCAAGACTCTTGCAGACAGCAGTTACCAGAGCGAGATCAAAAGCATAAGTTCATTCCTGGCTATGCAAAAGACCAACAGTTCCCATAGCAACGCAACTGCCAGTGATGACAGCATCAATCCTCACAGTCTGGTGTCACCACGGTACCATAAGAAGTACAAGCCCAAACAGGTATTTGCAGATGATACATGAGTGTTTTTAGGAGGCAGTGACATATTGATCCTGCAGTATACATGTATGATTCACAGCAGCAGCACATATTACCAACTTGAATTATTTTTTTAAAGCAGCACTGTAATTTTGTGCAGCTGTGTTAATTAAGCACTTATGCAACATCTCTATAGTTTGTGCCAAAGGCAGCGAAAATGTAATTACAACTGACATTTTCCCCTTTGCCGGCTCTTTCAGTTGACCCCTCGTATCCTGGATGCCTACCAGAACGTCGCTCAGCTCTCGCTGACAGATGCAGTGATGCGTTTCCTGCAGATCTGGCAGGCCTTGCCTGACTTTGGGCTCGCATATGTTGTTGTCAGGTTGAGATTAAAGTTTAATTCAAAGCTTTCAAGAATTGTCTCTGTGCCAGGGAGAATATAACAGATAAAATTCAGTGTAGCATGGCTGGTATAAAAGCTCTGACATTCACTTTACATTATATTGAGTCGACATAAATGTCTAATAAAAGATATGCATATTTCAGCAACATGACAAAAACTAGCACAGTAGTAGTGATCCAGTACTTAAAATGTGCACAGCAGGAAAGGCTTTTGATCTAGAAGAGAATTTTGCAGCCAAGCTTCTGATGAATTGTGTATATTTCTGTCTAGGGAAAATTATTCTATTCATTTGTTTGTTATGGAAAGAAAGATTTCAAATGAGAATTATTACAATTTTTTTCCCAAAAGGTTCAAAGGTAGTCGAAAAGATGAAGTTCTGGGCATAGCCCCCAATCGTCTGATCCGCATCGACCTGGGTGTGGGTGACGTAGTGAAGACCTGGCGCTATAACAACATGAAGCAGTGGAATGTCAACTGGGACATCCGACAGGTCAGACTACTTTTTTTTTTAAAAGGTTTTCTTTAATGAGAACAGTTTTGGTTGGCTTAGTAAGTTTTTGAAAAGTTGTCATGTTCCTAGTTGGACATATAGAGTCCTACACTCAAAAAAGGGGAATATTGACCTGCAAATCAGCAATGAATTTAGCTGCACACTAATAATTCAAACCAAGCTTACTGTGTCACTTGGAGTAAGAGAACTAGCACTGCAAGGAGCAAATACTACTTTAAAATGAGACCAAATGAGTCACCATAAATACAGTACAGTGTATTTACTTTATTTGCAACTGAAATATTTTATCTCCCCCAAATCAAGCCACTTCAACTCGTGCTTTTTTTGTGTGTCTTTGGCTCATACAGGTGGCCATTGAGTTTGAAGGAAATGTGAACATCGCCTTCAGCTGTGTGACTGCTGACTGCAAAATCGTCCATGAGTTTATTGGAGGCTACATTTTCATGTCAACACGCAGCCGTGAGAAGAGCGACGTTCTCAATGAAGAGCTCTTCCATAAACTGACCGGAGGCCATGAAGCTCTTTAAGACTGTAACACAAACAGACAAAAAATTGGATCTGCCACAGCTAATCACATCTCCTGTTTGTCTTACAAGTTAGTAACATACATGACAGTAGATTTTATTTAGGCAAGGCAAGGCAAGTTTATTTGTATAGCACATTTCATGTACAAAACAATTCAAAGTGTTTTACATAAAACATTATAAGCAAAAGGGAGAGAAAAAAACAATTAGAAGCATGATTCAAAATTAAAAGCATTTAAGATTAAAAAGAGAGAATACAGAGACGTGCAGATTTTAACTTTTGAATAAAATCTAGGTAAATGCAGCTGAGAACAGGTGGGTCTTCAGCCTGGATTTAAATAAACTAACTGTTTCAGCTGATCTGAGACTTTCTGGGAGTTTGTTCCAGACATGTGGAGCATAGAAGCTGAACGCAGCTTCTCCATGTCTGGTTCTGACTCTGGGAACTGATAAAAGGCCGGATCCAGATGACCTGAGGGGTCTAGTAGGTTCATAATGGGTCAGGAGGTCACTGATGTATTTTGGGCCTAAACCATTCAGAGCTTTATAGACCAGCAGCAGAACTTTAAAGTCTATTCTCTGATGGACCGGCAGCCAGTGTAAAGACCTGAGAACTGGACTGATGTGGTCCACTTTTCTGGTCTTTGTGAGAACTCGGGCAGCAGAGTTCTGAATGAGCTGCAGCTGTTTAACTGATTTTTTAGGTAGACCAGTAAAGACGCTGTTACAGTAGTCAAGCCGACTGAAGATGAATGCATGGACTAGTTTTTCCAGATTTTCCTGAGACATCAGATCTTTTATCCTTGAGATGTTCTTCAGGTGATAGTAGGCTGATTTAGTGATCGCTTTGATGTGATTTTCAAAGTTAAGGTCTGAGTCCATCACTACACCCAGATTTCTGGCCTGATTGGTGGTTTTTAGGTGTATGGACTGAAGTTCTGTGACAACCTGCTGTCGTTTCTCTTTGGCTCCAAAAATAATCACCTCAGTTTTGTTTTTGTTCAGCTGAAGAAAGTTGAGGCACATCCAGTCATTAATCTCATCAATACATTTACCAAGAGCCTGTACAGGGCCCCGGTCTCCTGGTGATAC
Organism: Atherinomorus stipes; assembly: GCA_023101725.1. Taxonomy (NCBI): domain Eukaryota; kingdom Metazoa; phylum Chordata; class Actinopteri; order Atheriniformes; family Atherinidae; genus Atherinomorus; species Atherinomorus stipes. Next base: position 208,871 of record JALJCO010013221.1, read on the forward strand.
TGTAATATATAGCTGTGTGTCATCTGCGTAGCTATGGTAACTAATATTGTTGTTCTTTTACATACGGTTGCAAATACTTTCGAACAACGAAGGTCACAAAAAGATATCCTGATTTTTTTTTTTTATAGCGTTACAACTCAGTTTGTAACCTGTATCGGGTATTGAGCTTGTATTTGTTTTCCGCACGCCCACATTGTTATCTGCAAGCTACATCAGTGTGAAACTTAACACGCCTGTGGTCCAGATGTTGACTTCCCGCCTTCATGATGGATGGCTGCTGGGCAAAACTGCAGGCCAACTGGTCCAAGATCAGCAGGCTTGACAATCAATCCCACAGAAATCTAAAATCAACAGCTGAATCAGTCAACAATGACTAGCTTTTTCCAGCTCAGTGTTAACAGGAATTGTAACCAGCACTGCACAGGATGTAAGGCTTTGCTTGGTAAAAAAGACTTCATCACTGGGACTTTTACTAAAAGCTACACTTAAAGTCAACCATATTATCACAGGAACAAAAAAAAAATGCCAGCATGAAATATGACACAAAAATCTAAGAATAAAGGAAAATTCACTTTTTAAAAAAAGGAAGAAAAAAAATCAGCAACTCACATGTTGGTAATTTCTGTTGTTTCAGGAAGCTTCCAACCAATTATCTCCCCTCACAGATGCTGTGTGTGTGTGTGTGTGTGTGTGTGTGTGTGTGTGTGTGTGTGTGTGTTCCCATATCTTACAAGAAACTGTTAAAACTGTCCGTTAAACCACATTGTCTGTATCCTCTGCTTTCCCACACTTAGTTATATAACAAGCCACACAGAGCATATCTCAATCCTTTATTTAAACCACTGTATGGTAAGACATTTGAAAATATCTTGGTACATGTAATAGTTCATTTGGCACTAACAATGCTGTAAAGAAAGTAAAACCCTTTTACATTTTTATTAAATATTTAATCAAACAGCTTGAATTTTCATATGAAAATAAATAAAGGTCCCACCTCCATCACAACCTGTTCAGTGACAATAGAAGAATTTGAAGCTTATTTGTCCAGCTTGGGGTCATTTCTGAACCTCGTCATCTGGTACTGATCAAATCTCCTGACCAGTGGAGATAAAATAAACCGTGGGATGTAAGAATGGTCAGACGTGTCAGTCAGTGACCCCTGACAGAGCAGCATCCTCTGCTTCTGTTACTGCAGTGGCAGAATGCTCCCTGAAACACAGCACATAAGTTAACAAGTCACAATTGGACATCAATAAATGTTTTCAAAGGAAAAAACTATGCCTGTTTTTGTTTTTTGTTTTTTTGGGGGGGGGGGTGTTTTTCTTACGTGTAGGTTTCAGTCTGAGGGCTCGAATGAAGTATTTAGGGAGAAGTTTTCCATCAGCATCGCCTGCAGTAAGCAACACACTGTTCTCTGACCAGAAGAACTCAATACCATCTGCAAAGTTGGATGCACACATAAAACGCATTGATTTGTACACGTCCAAGGTGGATGTAAAGTATTGGACAGCAGCCATTAATGGGTAATCTTACCAGCAAGGGCTTTAGGAACATCAATAAACACAGCTAGATCACAGTTTTTCCTCATGCCTGGTAGGGAAAAAAGAAAGAAAGAACACAGTTTTCAAAACTGAAATAAAATGTTCAACTTGGAAGTTTATCTTTTTTTTTTTAGACTTAAATGCAGAATTTACCACTGATGATGCCATCCTCCCCTGGTAGGCCTGAAGCCAGGTGGATGTGAGTCCTCTGCATGCGGCTAAGGCCCTGCTGTTGGATGGAGCTCCAGTTGCGGAGGTAGGAGCCGTGAACAGCCTCAGCAGGGCAGTCGGGAGAACCAGCCAAGACTGGTTTCAGCTCCAGATCTGAAACCTGACAAATCCAGGGTCAACACAGCATTGAGCCTGGGCTATCTAAATGTTTTGCTCATAAAGTTAAGGTATATTAGAATTTGTTTAATCTAAGAAAAAAAAGTTTGCTCTTTAGTTTTGGTAGTGTTGATGAACATACTACTGGAAACAGGGGGGAAAAGAGCATTTCAGGTCAAGTACAGCTTGATTTTGATGGAGTTGGTGGTGGCATGCTAACTTTCCACATCATCATAAGTTCGTTTATATTTTCCTTTAATACTGGTTGCAAGAGAACAGAAAGTTGGTACCTTAAAATATTTTCCATAGATTTACTGTATTTGTTAGGACTTTGTGACAACATGCTACAAGTTGGACCTAGTTATCTTTCAGATGTTAAATTGAATGAATGAGTTGTGGCACTATTAACTATCTTCTTTTGTCATTTGGAAAATATGTCTGATGGTTGCTACTCTGCCTACCGGTACTGAATGACCCTGATTGGCCCGAATCTGCAGTCGTCCTTCCTCGGGATGGGAACGGAGCTTAAAGCGCTGTTTTTCATTTGTGGTCACAACTCTCTCAACATCCTCTAACGTGTATGAGCAGAACTTTGGGTGAGCCAGGAGATCCTCCACAAACAGGAAGCCATCTGTGGTGTTGAAAACAGTTATAGTCACATTTCACAGTTGTTTTTCCCTCAGGTACATGACTGCACCTGAGGTCAATTCAAACATTTCAAAACAAAAACAAACTATATATATGTGTATATATATATATATATATATATATATATATATATATATATATATATATATATATATATATATATATATATATATATATAATGTTTTTTTTATGTTTGAATATATATATTTATATATACACGCACACACACACACATATATACATACATATATGTATTTAATTACAAAAAACAATGTGTCCCACATACAGTGTAATTCTGTAATGCTTTTTGGAAGTTTGGACAATGAATATGATTACATGAAAGAATCTGCTGATTTATTGTTATTAATGTGTCAAAACTCCAGTATCCACACTCGACCAGAGTCTGAGCAGCTCACCTGTGCCCATTTCAAGACCCATCTGACTGGCTCCATGACGCAGTACATAAGACATGGATTTAGACAGACGGACATCTCTGTCCTACGGATGGAGAAGGCATCACTTGAAACTCAGGCACTCTCACTCAACTCGCTGTTTTAAATTTAGCTCCAAGTCTTCACTGTGTAAAATAAGCCATGCTCCCTGTCTGTCCAAATAGAGATGACACGAGACACAAGTAATTAAATCGACGTGCTGAGCCCAAATAGTAGGGCTACAATCTCACATTTCCATCACGTTTTCCCCTTCTTGATCCTCCTCTTTTCCCTCCTTCTCTTCCTCCTCTTGTACTGTCCATTACAGTACAGGCAGTTCGGTTCAAACGTTTTCCGACAGCTTTTAGATTTTATTATCTACTGAATTAATTGCACATTTTGACTTTATTGGCAGCAGGCAAAACGGTCAAAAGATTTCAATTTTAAGACGGGTAACATGGTCTCGTGGCCAGCCGACTCTGGTAAACAAACTTGCCGTTTGCTTCCACTTCCTGTCTCTTCCATCTATCAGCTTGTAGGTGGCAGTGTGGCTAACGGGGATGCGGGAGCCTGACACCACAGAGGAAAAGCTACCTCAATCCTGGAAGAAAACATACATCTGCTGTCTGAGTACAGGTAAGAAAAAATACTCCATATTCATGGGGGAGAAATGAGGTATTTTGAGCTGCAAATGTGGATTTTTGTTTCAGTAACACACGACCCAAAACCCATAGATCCAGCTACAAAACAAAGGCTGGTGGAGCTCTAGAAGCAGAACTCAGACGCTGAGCTAATTCAGCTAACTTGTGTTAGCATAGTTGAGCTACGACTTCAGGTTTTTATTGTTGGACATGTGGGGCAGTGGCGTTTTTTTAAATATACATATGTAAATTATAATTATATGACATGTTAGAGGCATATTTCTTTCTCACCTGCACGACTTGCTTTGTTTCTTATGTAACGTAACTTGATAAGGTTCGGCTCTACGGCGAACGCTGTACCAACGGACCGACGGCTGGTCACCATGGAGACAGAACGTGGGTTATGTTAAAGCAGGGCGGCAGTTTAAAGACTCAGATGTCAGTCAACAGCATCAAAGAGGAGACGCTCTGTGTTTTTCGTAAGTTTTCTTCTAAATTTATTTTTGTGATGTTTTTTTCCCCCATTTCAACAACTATTTGTCTAAAAATAGTGACACGAGTTCATTTTACATAAGTTTATCACATCTAAATAATAGTTAAACACATGTCGTGTAATCAAATCAGGGTAATCAGGATCTTTATTACTAAACAAATACATAAGAGATCACTTGTATAATATTTATGGTTTTACCTTTAAGGAAATTTGTTGCGTATATCAGTAGATAGGTTTTCTTCATAGTGTTAGATGCTCTCATTAAGGAGTATTCTGCATTATTACAGCTGTGCTTATCATTCAGTGTCTGTTTATAAAGAAGCATCCACTTAAGGGTGTCCATACTCAGTGAAAAAAAAGTTAATCTTTTCTGTTGTTCAGGTTATGGAGTTTCCCCAGCATTCCCAGCAGCTGCTGTCAGCTCTGCGTTCCCAGCGCCAGCGAGGTTTCCTCTGTGACTGCACTGTGTTGGTGGGTTCATCCCGTTTCCTGGCTCACCGGGCTGTTTTAGCCTCATGCTCACCTTTCTTCCACATGTTCTACTCAGACTCTCCAGGGGGAAGTGGCAGCAACTCTGTCACGCTAGACAGTGATATTGTCACATCTGCTGCATTTGGCTTGCTTTTGGACTTTGTCTATGAAGGCGTGCTGCAGCTGGAAAAGTCTCCTCCACTGGAGGACATATTGGCAGCTGCTAGCTTTCTTCACATGAACGAAGTGGTGAGAGTATGCAAGAAGCGACTGCAAAGACGAGGACCTGTGGCTGAAGCAGACAGCACACGCTCTGAAGAGGGCAGCGGGTTGAGAAAGGCATCAGAGACAAGGACAGAGGGTGACAGTGGAAATGAGTCCATTGTTGCCATGGCAGGAGATCACTTAAATCCGGTCACCATTACAGTGCCACTTTTATCAGTATCCCAAGCAGCAGATGTGGGTCAATTGGAGTCTGTGAAGTGTGAGCAAAGGACTAGTGGGGGTTCATCAGAGGTACGAGCTCAGACTCCTTTGAGTCCCGACCTTGCTGATACCACCCAGCCAGGCATGGACATCCCTCCTCTGCTCCCAGGTGGGGAGGTCATGCAGGGTCTCATTGCACGCCAGTCTACCTCCACCTCTGGAGGTCTCACCAGGTTGGGCAGTGGGGGACAAGGGGAAGGATCAGCTCTCTGCAGTCCTTGTAGCACAACGGAGACATACAGGTACAGATCTAACACTGATTTCATATTTATTTTATTCAGTCCAGTAAAAGATTTTTACACCTTGGTTACATGTTTTTGAAATGGGCAATACTAACAACTACAAGGTGCCATTATTGCATAACAGCGACTGTGAGTGCGTTTATGTTGAAATCATACTGCAATGCTTAAGCGCCAACTGTAATTCTACCAGTTGAGCAAGTTTCTTGCTCAACTTTACTCTTAGTCAGAGTTTGAGGGTTTTTGCTGGATTTGAACTTGTGACCTGCTGACTGCATGGTGCCATAGTTGGCTAAAGTAGGGTTATGCCACCAGGTCACACTGGAAACATGCAGCAGAATTGTTAAAGGATTTGTATTTGGTGAGGTGAATGCGTGAAACTCATTCCAATATGTAGCAGGCTGAAGGGCTGGCTACTGTGTACCAGTAGACCTTGGTGAACCAATGCTCCTCCCATTTTTTCATATTTGTCCAATCGCTGGGCTGAAATTTTGCAGTGATTTTAAAAATGGATACAGCCATAATCTCCTGAATGTGCTAAACATTTTGATGTACAGTATGAAATGTTTCAGTGGTGCAAATGGTGCAGGAGTAGTTAGCCATCAAAATCTGGCTGAATAAGATATAATAATAATACCACTAATAGTAATAATAATAATAAAGAGAAACAGGATCACAATACTGTGAATGCATGGAATGCATTCACAATAACTAAAAGCTATAAAAAATCGTTGCTGTAGTTTAATAGGAGATAATAATGGTGAAGATTAGCATTGTATAAAGTTGTTTGTTTTAAGGCAATGGCATTGTTTTCTTGTTTCGATGCAATTACCAACTTTATGCTAAATCAAATATGTAAAATTTAATTTCCCTCATCATTTATAGAAAAACATGTCTAATATTTAGGTGACAACATAATGAGATTCTTGTTTTAAAGCCACTAGGTTAATTCATGTAATGAATGTTAGAGTTGTAACTGAGAGGCAGATTTGATCCTTTTCTTTATCTTTCCTCAGCCACAGCAATAGCCAGCAACCCTCCTCCTCCTCTTCATCCTCCCTGGTCCCAGTGAGCCAAGCAAGTGGCCGCTCGGTTGTTGCTCTCAGTCAGTCAGAATCCCACCTCTCTGCCAGCTCCCACCAAGACGAACCCCGACTGTCTGGTGACGACTTTGTTGGTGGCCCTTCAGACACAGACCACAGAGATACACTGTGCAGAGGACAACAGATGGTCATGTTAATCCAAGCGCCAGGATTGACCTCAAATCTACCAACAAAACCAAGACATTCGGCACTCCAGCGTGCACCTCCTCAAATACGAATTCAGAGCACTATGTCACTCCAACACCAGAATTCCAACCTTCAAACCCACACCCTTCAAGGACCAGAGGAGGATGCTGGAGCTTTACCTACAAGTAGAAAAGACAGAGCTCTCCCTCTTGTGGGTAGAGTGAGGACAAACAAGGATGGGGAGACTGTAAAAGTTAAACTAGAGGCCATTGTTATTTCTGATGAAGAGCTAGAGGAGGAAAAAAGAGGAAAGCAGGGAAGGAGAACCAGTGATGGAAGTGGAAGATGAGTTTGAAGATGACATCCAGGAAGAGGGGCTAAGTGGCTCCCAGTTTCTCCCTTCCCATCCACAGGGTCTCTTACAAATCAACTCCCATTCAAGTGACTACTCCTTCCCCCTCTCTCCCTCTTCCTCTTCCTCTGGTGCTGGACCGTCTTCCCAGGACACTTCCTCCTTTACAGCCTCCCTCATTGCTCCTTCCACATCCCACCAGCATTCAGATCACCCCTCCTACTTCCAGGAGCTGCAGGACTCTATGGGGAACTTTGTTGAGGATGTCCCCACATGCGGGGTCTGTGGAAAGACTTTCTCATGCACATACACTCTAAGGCGCCACGCCATTGTGCACACACGTGAACGCCCTTATGAGTGCCGTTACTGCTACCGGAGCTACACGCAATCGGGCGACTTGTACCGACACATCCGCAAAGCTCACGACCACACTCTGCCTGTCAAACGCAGTAAGGCAGACACAGATCCTCCCCTCCCACCACAACCACCCCCACCTGCTCATAGCTAACAAGCTAAAACACTTCTACATTTAAACACACTTGTAATTTTAATCTTATATCCTAAGTTGGGATGGAAACATTTTAAAAATGTCATTTTTACATTTACCTTACCTTTATCTACAGTACTTGTACATCATTGTAGACTGAACACTGAATATTTAACAAGATTTTATTTGTTAGTATACATGCATACATTTCTCCACATCAGGACTGCAACATTTTAAAAAAACAGTCGGAAAAAAATATTTTTCCCATTTGAAATGTTGCATTTCTCTTAGACTTGTCGCTCTTCAGGATAGTAAGCAATAAATCACTTTCAATCTTTGTTTAACAGGATTTTTAAACATTTCAGCAGCTTTCTTTTGTGCATGTCAACACCTGCCCATCTTAATTCCCCATAAACTCAGCCCTTTGTCATTGCTGCTTTCATTTGGCCTCATTACTAGCCTTTAATCACACTTGTCCCTGCTGTGTTTTAGAACACATTTCAAATCTGATGACTAGTCAGAAGAGCCTCAGAAACTGACTGAAAGGGAACCAATCAAAGACTGGAAAAGCTTTTAGTAACTATGATTTGATAGTCTGTCGTAATGCAGTAAGAAAGCCCTAATTTTATGACTGCAGCATCATCATGGCAAAATAGCCAAGTGACTTAAAGATGACATCTGTTCAATGTTGTCTTAAACATTTAGAAATGGGAGAATGTCTGGAACATTTTTCCATATCCTCTCCTCTTTTTCATGCACACTGTGACAAAGACAGTGGTCCAGCTTCAGGTTTAGCTCGGCTCACTTTGCCTGCAACACTGCAGACTGTTTGCAGTTGATTAAAAAAGAAATCCTGTATCCTGAAACCTAAATTGTATAAAGACAATGACAATTTCAAAAATGGCTCACATTCTGGGTAAAATGGGAATTGAAAAGAAATTTCTGGGAAAGGGAAAAAAAAGATTTTTTAACACCCCACAAAAGTGAACGAAAGAAGTATTGATGTAACATTTGATTGATTTGAAAACACAATATCATTATAATAACTATACCAGCAAAACTCTTCCAGTCTCTCATTTCATGTCTCAACCTTGTCTAGCTACTTGCATCAAATTTGTCTTCAATTCCATGTCCTTACATTTTCTGTCTGATTTTATATTTTTTAATGTAAACATTAATCATGCTACTTGAATGCTTTCCACAACTGCTACATCCTTAAAGTAACATGATGCTTTTTTTTTAATGGCACTTGTTTCAAAGGAGGTATTGGGGGAAAATAAATACAAAAATGAATAAAAAAAAAAAAAAAAAGTTGAACCAAATAACCAAAATATCCTGTTTAAAAATGAAATTTCCACCAGTTGTGCTTACTGTTAACTAAAACCATTCTGCTCTGTGTATCAATGTTTATCTTTGATATTGTGACATCTTGCAGGTTGTCTGGTCTGCTGAAGACAAACATGGACACAGATCACATGCAGAATAAACGTCTGCAGTGTGGTCTGATATTCAGTCATCATACTTGCATGTTTCTTGTTGATGTGCAGTCAGTCTCCTTGAACAGTAAACCTGATTTGATACTTGTGCCATTGTGCTACTCTTTGTAATATTCCATTTTACACTTAAGGTTTATAATTTTCAGATACATTTGTCTTTATTAGTACTGCTGAATATTCTTACATCTGACATGATTGCAAGAAAGGATTATACAGGTTCTTTATAAAAATGAAGGCTTGTGTAACTTTCAACACTAAGTGTTTGTGTATTCAAGTAAGGGAACATTATTGTGCTCTGGTTTTGTCAAGTGTGATCTGTATAGGTGTCCCTGTGTGAACGACTGCCAGCAGTAGGAGTGGTTTTTTAAATTTTTTTGAACTGTATGAAACCAACAGAGCTGCTCACTTGGACGCCTTTCCGTGTCTTAATTTAAAATCATCCAGTGCCATTTCAGTTTTTAGGTTTTCCACTTCTCACAATTGCATAGTAACACCACACACAATATTTCATGTGCCAAATGTTTTTTTCTTCCCCTTATTTCCTCTCCTACATTATTTTCCTTTTAGCACAGTCAGAAAAGGATGAAGCAACCAATATTTGAAGAGTCTTTTTGATAAAAAACAGGACAATCCCACCAAATTAAGTTGGATTTACTTAACTGTGCTGGTATTGCACTAACATAAGTTTTGGGTATATTTTGTAAAAGTAAACAACCTGTTTTTTTGTGTGTGTCTAAATGCAAGCTTTGAATGTGACTTGATGACTGTTTGACACTTGGGAATTTATTTTTTCCAGTTTTACATCTTTTAAAACACTCTGTACAGTGATGTGTGTTGCCATTGCTGTACAAGTTAAAGTGTTAAAGCTGGATACACATAAGAGACAAACCAGTAATACAGTGTTTCATGGTTGCTAGTGTCCAAATTCAACCTTTACCTTGTGAATAAATGCTGTCCAATGGAGACGTGAACAGGGTTGTGTTTTGGTGGATCACGCAATAAACTTTCAGATGTCAGGATTTTTTTTTTCCCCTTTATATACAAAACAACATAATACAAATTTAAACATGAAGTTTATATCTTATTGCTCTGCAACAATAACACAGCTTAACATCTTATTGTTGACGTGTTCCACTTGTAACATGCTGATGTGCCATCAATGGCAGTCTCAATCTTCTATCGGTCCATGAATCTGCAAAAAGACAAAACATGAGGACCCACTAACAAAATTATCCACCTTTTGAACTGTAAATCCTAGGCTTGATTTCAAAACATATGAGAGCACACGCACACACAAAGTTACCATGACCAAATACTGTTGCATCACTTTTGTGGGCTGCATCTAAATCTGATGTTGACTTAAGATTTAACAAGTATTAATGTTTGAATTAATAAAGATTAATAAAGTAATTTTGTTGCCACTAGGGTTTGTTATGCCTTTACTCAATCCCTTTTTCTCCCATACTCTCAAAAAATATATAGGGAAAATAATCATGGGCCAGGGAGTTTCACACCTGCAAATTTGATTCTGATCAAGCTAAAAAGTTCAGTATGAACGGACCTTTAATTAAACAAAGGAGCTACCTTAAGTTCAGGAAGTAGTGGAGTTGTGCATCGAGCCCATTACAACCAGAAGCAGGTTAAATTTGTCTTTCTTAATTCAGCTGTAAAAGCATCTCACCGCCTCAGCCAGCTCAGGCCAATCCATTGCCATCACCACAGTATCATCTGAATTTGGGTGAGTTTCCAGGTTCCAGTAGGTCAGCTTGTCAAACACAGAGGACACCCTCACTGTCCTGTCCTACACACATACATACAAATTAGCAAAAAAGCAACAGTAACAAACATCTTACTCATAAAACTGCATAAATCATTTTAATGCCTCTTGGAGCCCGTGCTTTGAAGTCTTTTTGAATGACCCAAATGTTTAGTCAGTTTTTGTATCATGACAGCTAAGCACACCTCTTGATCTGAGCCAGGCTTGTTGACCTCTTTCAGCACCAGGCCTGTGTAACCTTGCGGACAGCTGATCTCCTGCCCGATCAATCCACGTCCTCTGAATGACACTGTCTTCTCTGCAAAAAGAAATATTAATTATAGATGCATTATTGCTGAACCCAATTAAATTAGCAAAGTTTTAATGCCAGATACGCATCCTGCATTATTTATTTTAAAAAATAGTTTAAATTAACCTTTAAACATTTATTGAAACAAGTAGTGATTCCTTGTATATCTAACAGTAAATAGTCCACTATAATTAGCTCTAGTCTGTCTGACAGAGAGAATTTCAAAGCTGACAATATCAAGCTATATTCTTCATACCTTGTTTGTGATTCTTTGTGGTAGCAGTGAAGTACTGGGAGACCTGGGCCAGCCCATTGTGTTCAATCTCACACGGCATGAGGTGGACTGAGGCTCGCTCTGCCTGCCTCACTGAAGACACGCGAAGATGAGTAACGCTGACGTTGCTGGACATCCTGCTGCCAGAGGAAAGGAGGCCAAAGAACAAATTACTCCTCTTTCATGAAACCAAAATAACCTTTATCATACATAGTAATTTAAGCTTTTTCCTTTCCAACTGGAATGATTATAAACTGCAAAAATCCCAATAGCATTTTCACGGAGCATGCACACATGCAATAGCTTGGAGATAAAATAAATCAATTAATTAACAACATGATGAAGAACTCAGTTGTGAGTGTTGACCAGAAACAAATGCCCTCATTAGACACTGGTTTCATGTCAGCCTTACATTTTAATCCATAATTAAAGTATTGTATGGTCGTGGACCAGCTGTTTGACAAGCTTTAGATCTAAGGACCTGGACAGTCTGACAGCTTTTAGTGATTTTACTCTGAACTGTTTTAAGTGTTATATGGAGGATCTACAGCTCAAAGTGTGGCTAGCTTTTTTTTTTTTTTTTTGTGGTGATCTACTTAATCTTACTTGATCTATTCCTTTATCTTTTACTTATTAGAATTTATCTCTTGTTTGCAATTATTTTCAGTCACTGTGTTCGTCATGTTTTTGTCATCCTGAGCAGTTAAGACATTTGTTAAACATTTTATGTCACCATGAGTCGTTACAAGTACGACTTCAACAAACTGAAATCACTACTTTATCATCCAGACTGGTAACACGTGACAGTATTATACATTTTCGGTGCATTTGGGGAAAATATCGGCACGAGGACCTCTACAGTTTTACAACTTGTCATTAAGAACTTGATAACAGATTTTTCATATAACGAACATGCCTCAGCATTAATGGAAGACTTTAAATCACAGCATGTTTATTCAGTTCTGTTTAAAGATTATTAGCAATGTCGTTAAACGCCTAAAAAAAATTACCAGAGAAATTCTACTCTAACTTTACCTTTCATCTGTTTTCCAACCTGCTAAAAAACAAAACATAAAATCTTTTCCGGTTTGGCCCATGCGCGGTCTCTAATTGGACAAAAAAGTCTTCTTCTACGTTGAAAGATATTTTGGCGGGGTTCCTCATCTTGGCCGTGTGATGTCTCCCTCTGGTGGTGAGAGATTATCCGAGTTGCTCTGTTGGTGTCTGGGGAGATATTAGAATCAAGAAAAGATTTAAGAATCTTTTCTGGGAAGATTTCTGAGAAGGAAATATTTAAGAATCTTTTTTTGTGTCTCACCACAAATTTCAGCTTTACAGGTTTACAAATTACCATCTCAATGTGCCCGATATATTGTGGAAACAAAATGGATGGATGCTTTGCTGTGGAGACCATCTTCTATCCGACAAGTTGGCCTTGAAAGCTTGAGACAGTGGAGGTAGAGCATGATGCAACAAACTTCTTACAGTATCCAGGCTGTAGTGATTTAAAACTCAACTATTAACTAGAATGCAGAGTCAATATACCTACAATTCAGACTCAGTTTTTATAATTAATTTGTCTGTCTGTTTCTTCCATTCTTTCTTTTTAGCAACAAACTACTTCATTCATTGGACAAAATAAATTAAAAAACACAAAATACAATTTATTATAAAATAAATTAAACAAATGCTGTATTTGTAATTGTTAATATGTATATATATATATATATATATATATATATATATATATATATATATATATATATATATATATATATATATATAATTTATATATCATAGCTATAATAATTATTTAGTATCTATTTTTTTAATAAATTAAATATTGCAAAATAAAAAATAAAATACAAAAAAAAAGTATGAAAACCTCTTACATATACTTACTCTACACATATACTCTGACAGTGGTTTTCTCTGATGCTCTCTTGCTTTGGACTTGTGTTGCAGCCAGTTGCCTGCGGTATACATGGAGGAAAGGATGAGTTGAATTAAATCCACATATATTGTGAAATCAAACATCGAAATGTAAGAAAAATAAAGATGAATACTGCTTCTACCAGTGTACGCCGCAATGTTCATAACAGACGACTTGCATCGTCATAAGAAGATGCTTTTGCTTTTGCCCTGAAAATTTGTGGTTAGACCTCAGAAAAGAAGTACATACAAGTTAACTGAAGAATAACACTGAATTGGGAGCTTCTTCTCGGAAGAGATTAAAATTCCCCAAATAAAAAGACCCCTTTCTAGACACAAAAATCCATAACAAACTGATACTTGCCAAAGGCAGTGTTACTAAATACTGACCACATGGGGTGCCCATACATTTGCTTGGGGATCTTTTTTCTTGCTTTTTATTGGCAAATGGTAAATGATGGAGATCAAAGAACAAACTTTAACTTGTGACTTTAAGTTATATGAATCTCATTTCATAGAAATTCAATAGACAAATTTATGCAGGGTGCCCAGACTTTATATTTTCTTTTTTTTTTTCTCCTGTGTCTTTTACTGGGTGCGGTTTTATGGACTCTATTTTGAAACATTATTTGTATTCTGTACTCTGCTGTACAGCACTATGTGAGCAGTATTTACTGTGATGAAAGTGCTCTAGAAATAAAGTCGAATTGGATTATACTGTTATTTAATTATGTATGCTTCTAACTTTTAGGTCTAAGTATCACAGTGCTGCTACATTAATGCAAATTTCCTGATTTAAAAAAAAAAGCAACAGAAAAAAAAATTCATTTTCTTCTACAGAAAAAACAAAACAAAAATCCTTATGATTTTCTTACACCTTTAACTTTGGATGTTATTCAAGTCCCACTCCAGATTTATTTAACTAAATCTCATCTGTGTTCCTTTAAATTGTAAATCTGGAATTTTTATTTACCATGACAAGCCAATAGTTGGGAGTTAATGCCGATCCCATGACAACTGCTCAAGACAAATGCTTACAACACTCACAGAAAAAGAGACAAATGCCCACAAATTGTTTTATAATTTATATTTACAATGAAAAATGTAAAGAGTATACAGATTTACAAATGTGAAATATGCAGAGGTGAAAATTCCTGGTTCAGAAAGTAGAAATCTTGTCCAGCAGTTGTTCCAACAAATTACTGAAGCAGCAGAATTTGATTAGCACAGCTCCTCTGCAGGTAGATGAGCTCTTTAGTGAAAACACTTGTTCTAAATTTATACAGGCAGATCCAAAGATATGTCAGGATTTTTACTTTATGGTATCTGGACTATCAAACTCTGAAAATATGTCCATATGTTAATGTCACAATGAAAATATGTACAAATATTTTCATAACCCAAAGCACTATTAAAATATGTATATGAAATTTGAGGTTCTACTGTCACACTTTGTTTCATACAGTGAGACAAAGTTAAAAGGGCTTTGGCCCTTTTTAGATGCTGCTTGTATACTCCTTTGGTTTTGGTTTTGAAAAATAAGCAATTTGTAATCATTCTTCTCTTTTTCTGCTGGGGTTGTGAACATTTGTCTGAGGCCAGCTAGCTAGACTAGGTATACTGTAGATGATGTCAAAGCGAAGAGCAGCAAGCATCACTCATTCAAATGTCTAATTTACCAAATGTCACCTGTTTCTTTAGCCTTTTAGCCAGGATTAGGCCAAGGGCTGGCTTCTTATCGCTAGCAATTTATTGAGCGTTCAAGTGGCCCAAGCCCCCATTAGCCCCAGCTAACTTCTCCCATTAGCTTATAGCTTCTCATTTCTTTACAGCCTAAGCAAAATCGCTGCAAAGCACCACACTGCAAGCTGTCTGACCTGTCCGACCTGGCCCTCCTGAGATTGTTGGTGTTACTCTGCATTTTCAAAGTTGAAATCCCCAGCCACAGCATTAATGACTGATTTAGCTAATGATATGGACGTTATTCTTAAAAAAAAATTTAATAAAAATTAAAAAAAAAAAATATCCCTTTTTTTTAATACTACAAAAAAAAATAAATAAAGCAAAATATAAAAATTTAAAAAAAATAATAAAAATTTTTTTAAAAA
This sequence comes from Atherinomorus stipes, assembly GCA_023101725.1. NCBI lineage: Eukaryota > Metazoa > Chordata > Actinopteri > Atheriniformes > Atherinidae > Atherinomorus > Atherinomorus stipes. Next base: position 224,092 of record JALJCO010013221.1, read on the forward strand.
AAAAATTTTTTTAGAAAACAAAAAAAAAAAAAAAATTGAAAAAATAAAATAAAAAAATTTTTTTCCAAAAAAAAAAAATTAAAAAAAAAAAAAAAAAATATTTATAATAATTTAAAAATCTTATTGTTAAATCACTATCCTTATGTTCAAGGTTTGATTAGTTCACCATCAGACGGTCTAGTTAGCAGAGGTGTCAAAATCAGGGGTAGAAAGTAGAAATTCTTCCCGCCAGTTCTTCCAACCAATCACTAAACCAGTTGGATTTAATTAGCACACTTCCCCTGCTGGTAGATTAGCAGGGAGACCAAAAATACGGCAGGATTAGATTAAGTTTACAGAATTTAATCAATTTTCTCATCTGACTGTTAGAATGCAGGGTCATGATTAAGTGTAACGATACAGATCCAAGAGTGACCCAGTGGTCATTACAGTGGACCTTCTAGCATCCTGGAACCGACTGTATGTGATTCTGATAGATTTTTTTTTATTAGTAGAAATATTAGATGGCCAAAGTGTATTGAAGTAAATTACAATCTACTCTCACTATTTCAAAAGCCGTAGCCTCAACTCTTATCGGAAATTTTTCCATTGTTCCATTGGTAGCCACAAATGAATCCCTAAGATTTTATGATGTGCAGTTCTTTCAATTTCATGTTTATTATCTGTTGGGAGAAATAATCAGACCAATATCCTGCTTTTCCACAATGGTGGTGGTGTGTGGGAGGGGGGGGGGGGGGGTCTTCTTGGAAACGTATGAAAAACCCTGCAAGTATTTTGTTGCACTGTATTGATTCCCCGCATATATTGTAAATATTTGAAATGATCAGTATTACGGCAGCTCTCAAGCTTCATCCTTGCTGTAATTGTTAAGTTCAAGAACTTTGTCCCAATTGGAAAAAGCATCTCTCTTCATGTGGGATGGACTTAACTCTGTCCAATGACAGCTACTGAGACACCAATGATGAGATATTTGAGAGGGTTCCTGTTCACATTTCACCAAAACCAGTGTGGACTAAGAGACCTCAGGGAGAGATTTCCCAACATCTCATTATCGGCCAACAGAAACCAGAGGTGAGTTTTTAAAGCAAGACTGAGGACTTTTAAAGGAACTATACGGACCATACTGGTAAGATGTTAGATTACTCTCTTCCAGGTTTAAGTTAAAATACTTTAGAATTCCTTCACTGTAATTTGTGTCAGTGTGTTTCTTGATGGCAGGATGGCAAATAAAATGACAAGTAGCTTGACCTTACAGACACTGGAGACGAGTAATGAAGACGATTAAAGCACAAACATTACAGAATAGCAGACCATTGAGTCAAAAATTCATTTCTTTGTTTTTCTGGACACGTAACACTACAGTCAGTCTACCAGCTGACCGTCAACAGTTTGGAGTCATCTGATATGAAAGGCCTCTGCTTGTGACTGTGATTGGACTCGGTGGTTTTGCAGATCCCAGAACTTTTATTCGTAGAAGCTTGTGTCCTTAATTCATAACATCATCTGCCACACTAAGTTTTGTGGTTTGTATGCAGTGCTGTATCTGTTTTTATTCCAAGAAAATAAATCTGGACCAAAGAACTTTTTGCACATTTTAGTCTGACTAATTGTGGAACAATCGTTAGCTTGATCTGTATGTTTCTTTTAACAACTTCTGCATAATCACTTTTAATTTGTTTTCCAGTTGTTTTGCTGCCTTACTTTTTGCTGTATTTTTAGATTTTATGGATCAAGAAAGTCACCTCTCTTCAGAGGATTTTGGCCAACCCTCAGTCATCATTGGTCATGCCCTGGTTAAGCTCCAGGATGCTGCTGCCACACTGGTTTTACGGGTCCGTTTGAGACTAGCACAGAGCTTCACCGTCTTTTCGATCATCCTTCTGCTCCTCTGGATCGCTGCTTTTTTATATGGGAGCTTCTACTACTCTTACATGCCCAGGGCAGCTTTTTCTACACCTGTCTACTATTACCACAGGTGTGTACATACAATTCTCTGCAGCTGGAAACTGAACAATATAAACACTTTGTTATAATTGCTGCTTTTTTTTTGCTTTTTTTTGCTTTGACTCTCTCTGTCTATCATGCTCTTTTCTTTTCTTTTTTGTTTTTTTCTACAGGACAGATTGTGAATCGCCTTCTTCTTTCTTGTGTTCATATCCTGTGGCCAATGTCTCACTGATGAGAGACAAAAAAAATGTAGGTACATGTAAGCAACTGTGTACGATATGATTGTTTCTGTGCACTAACTAATCTGTCTGTGGTTTAATTGTTCCATAAACAGGTACTGACATTCGGCCAGGTCTATCGTCTCTCTTTGCAGCTGGAGATGCCTGATTCTCCGACCAACCAAGAGTTGGGGATGTTCATGATCAAGACGACCTGTTATTCACAACGTGGGCAAGTTGCAACCTCTGCTCGCTCTGTAAGCTGCACTTTCCTGGGTGGCCACACATGTATTCAAACAGAGAGCTAATATTTACCATGATTCACAATGCTGTGTGTTTCTCAGGCCAGACAACTGCTGAAGGCCTCCAGCTCTCGCTTTGTGAGTACAGTGCTGACGCATGATAACATTTTAATCACACTGCCTGGTCAGAGCAAGATTAGAGCTGCTTATGCTTGCACAGAGCTTCACTGCAACAGAAGGTGATCTCAGTGTTCAGGTGACTCAGAAGACGAGAGGACGAACACCCCTGCAGGCTGATTTTAAACAGTGTATCTGAGTCAATTAAACACTGAAAAACAAAGCCAGTCCTGGTTTTGTTATATATATACAGTATGTAGGCCTATGTATGTATTAAACATTAAGCCTAACAAAACGCAAAAGGGGTGCTGAAAGGTTTGTTTTTGATTTAGCTGAAACTACTGACAAGATTCCTGCTATTACTACAAAGTCAGAGCCTGGAGGGGGGGGGGGGGGGGTCAAGATTACTGAGCTTAGTGTGGGACTTCAAGTAGGAAGAGAAGAATAGAATAAAATATAAAATAAAAACCAAAGAAAATCTGGCAGGGAAGAAAACAAATGTGGTTGTATAAGTTGTGAGGGAGAAAAAAGACAAACATAATGCAGGTGAGATCATTAACATGAGTCAGCTGTGTAAGAGCGTACAAAAGAAACCCTGAGGAAAATAAAAATATGATACAGAATACAAAAATGACAGAAACCAAATCCAGCTGCTCCATGAGTTTGAGTTCAGAGGACGACCATTAACTCACCTAATCTATTTTTTAAAAGACATGTTTTTTTTGGTATTGCATGGTGGGTTTTGCATTACCTCTCTGAAATAGGCAAGACATTTCCTGAAAAAAACATATTGGATAAGAGCATGCAGCGGGCACCTCCATCCCCCAACATGCTGGTGTTATGTACTGACAGACCTCTTCTCTTTACAGTGTCCACGTCCATAATTTCCAGGTTATCTTACATTTTTATCAGACTACTGTTCTTTTCTTCCTTTTTCTTAAAAGGGAAATTTTAGTATTCCTTTCTTGGAAAAGTTTTAACTTTACCTTTAATGTTTAAAGGATTACAGCCACAAATGAAATTTCAAGCAAATGACAGAGAACAGCATTGGGTTGAATTTTCTTTTAAACAGGGTCTCATCCTTTTTTTGTAATTGAGGTTGTATAATACATATGAAATACTAAACCTATAAAAGAGTCGCTTGTCACAAATTACAGCCTTAGAACACATTTTTTTTCACAGACTAATCCACAAAGTATTAAAAAAAAAAATGACTGAGGTCACCTTTGTTAATTTTTTTTTTTTTTTTTTTTTTTTGTAAAAATGAGCAGATAACCCAATCAGTGAGTTACACTGAATTTAAAGCTTCACCATTCATGACATCAATCACCCGTTCCTAAATCTGTATCATGCCATCAGGGAAAGCATTTTGTTGTGTTGCTCTGTTGTGTTTAGGGTATGCTGCGATACCGCTCAGACCTGCTGAAGACTCTGGGAACGCTGCTCTTCCTCCCGTTCTTCCTGACTGGAGCAGCTGAGCAGAAACAAGTGCTGGAGGTGGAGCTCTTCTCAGAGTACATAGATGATCCTGTAAGTTGTAGGAGAAAAATTGAATCCCAAGGTTCAATAGTAGGGTGAGATAACTGGTCAGGGGCAAGAGGCTTTGTTCAGGCTCAGGTGATGGGAAACACATTCTGTATGAAGGGATGAATTCAAGCCAACACAATTCTCTCTCTCTCTCCTCAGTACGCTCCTTCAGTCACAGCTTTTATTGAGATCCTGTCCAGTAAGGTCCAGATCTACGGATCTCATCTGTACATCCATGCACATTTCACTGGCTTACGGTGAGATTTATTGAACGCTCATATCTGCACAGAGTTTAAATTTGTCATCAGTCAACTGTCTGCTGACTCTTTATGGTTCACATGATGACTGTCTAAAGTTAATGTCATGTAAAATGTGTGTTAAACTTTGCTGTTGTTGCTTACAACAACAACAAACAGGTGCAAAACCATTGTTATGCTGCAAAAGATATAAGGGGGTTTGAATGTCTTCTTTATAGAAAGGAGGAGCAGTGGAAACTTTTACAAGCCTGTGCAAAAGGGCCAATTGCCTCATAAATCCATCCCTGGTTGTCTGAGCAGCATTAAAAGCTGCAAAACTACATAAGATTTGCCCAAGAAACATTCTGTTGAATGCAGCATATAAACAAAAATATGTCCTTTACTGGATGATTAAACAGTAACCCATATGCCCAGCTTAAAGGTACAGTATGTAAAATATCAAAGATCAATGGCAGAAAAATGTGATATATAATTTAAAACCGTGTTTCAATTGATGTGTAATCGCTGCACTAGAACAGCTGTTATATGTTTTTCTTCTTATAATGAGTAATTTATATCTACTTGCTGGGTGGTTCACGGTTCACATATGGAGGCTTCCATATTTGTTCCATCATTTTTACTACGGTGTCCCTGAGTGGACAAAACATTGTGTGTTAAGTGAGAACCCTCTGACCTGTACCAGCTTTGTTTAATGGGAGTTAGACTGTTTGGGATCAGTAATGTCTTAAAAGACATTAAAAGTAGTTCCTCATAGTCCAGTCATAGCTTCACCTGAGACCACTGGATCCACTCACACATGAAAACATATTTATGTCTGGGAGAATTTTGTCCACTAATGGCCACTGTACATTCACAACAGTGCTGGAATATGAAGTCGTTTGAAAGAAAACATCTTTTCTATCAAATACCCATCTTTACCACTAGATGTCAGTAATGATTACATACTGTACCTTTAAATTGTACATTTTGATGGGTGTTGACCCAGAAACACAATACAATGTGTTTAAATGGGAAAAAATATATGTAAAAAAATGGAGTGGTCTTAACTGATGTCTGATATTTTCCTTCTACTCATTATTTGATTTTGGCACTAAAATGTAATGTCGGAAAATTATCGATATTGTTTTTTTACTTTTTTGATCACAAAACTTGTACACAGCTAGCAGATGTTGTCCATTGAACTCTTCAACTATTTCTCCTCTCACCTAAAATGTTAAAATATGAGAGAAACATCGTCATAGTCATGCACATGTTGGTTGATGTTGGAAACTATGAGTTGAACAATATTGGTAAATTGGATGTCAGTTAAAAAAAAAAGAGGGGGGGGGGGCAATATTGAACATCCCTAACTCGGATTAAGCTGGATTTGCTGTTCTCAACCTCCTATCTCTGGCTCCTGACCCCAGCAGTCCCAGAGTTGTGGTTCTTGTGGAAAGGGAGAGGCTGTAGATCGTTTGTCTGGTTAGCAGTGAGGTCATCAGGTTCGGCAAGGGTGCCAATGACCGTCTTATTTTTACAAGTTATATTTTTATCTGAAAAAAAAAGGAGCTGGAATCCTCACCTGCTGGCCAAAACACCCTAAAAATGTTTTCAGCACCAGGGGTCGTATCCTTAAAAGGAGATTATCTCCTCATCATCAGTGTTTTGGCTATTGGAAATAGTCAAACTAAGCAAACAAAGAAAAGCTTTCCTCTTACAAGATGTAAGGAGCTGTAGACTCTACCCAGCACTTATTTCTTTACAGGATATATAAAAAAAACTTTATCACAACAGAACATCTGTTATGCAAGAACAAAACTGAGCTTTTTTCTTTTCTTTTTCTGTGTCCTCTCATCAGATACTTGCTGTTCCAGTTCCCTGTCCTATCGGCTGTTGTGGGTGTGTCAACTAACTTCATCTTCCTCAGCTTCCTCTTCATCCTGAGCTACATGAGGCAGCTGTTACGAGGCAGCGAGAAATCAAACGGGGTGAGAGGGGAAACCCATCACTGCTGCAGGGTTTCTCTGTCCAAAATAAATAATCTTTGTTTATTGTTGTTTACAGCTCACTAGAGGTAGACAGCAGTCAGAGATCACAAACAACCATTCGCACGATGAAAAGGATCATGTAGCAGGTACAAAGAAGCAACACGAACTGGCATCCTAAGCTATTTGAATCAGTCTCTTTGTACTGATGCTGCAAGTGTTTCATAGTAAATCTGACTAAGGCGCAACTCTTTAACAGGTACTGCAGAATTGCTGGGTCCTGGGCAGACAGACCCTACAGATCCAGACAGGAAGGAGCAAAGTTCACACAATGGCAACAACAAAGAGATGCAGAATGGAGATAAACTGGCTCAAGGCTAAATAAATGAGTCAGCTTGAGACCTTCAATGAAAGGAGACAAATTGGAGAAGGTGGTTCTGATAAGTGTGAGATGAGAGGACGTGGGTGTGATGGTGGTTTTTGGTTCATAATGTTTTCGAAAGTGTGTGTCATGTATTCTGTGCTTCAGCTTCATGTCAGTGCAATTACACCTTCATCACTTTTACAGATCTGTCATTTTCACTCCTTTTATTAGTTCACGCTTCACTGACATGATTGTATTCTGCAACACAACAAGAAGTTACAGCTGTTGTATAGCTAAAGATGTTTAACAAAAGCCATAGTTCCCTTTGAAATAAAATACAGCTTAATTATAATTTAAATAAAAGCACCAAAGAAAACAAAACTGAATCTAACTAATACTGTTCTGCTTTTGGATTTTGCTTTTTAAAATGTATTTTTGTTTCCTCCACCTGGCTTCGATTTATTTGTTCTGCTTTAAAGTCTTTCAGGCATTCAAAAGTATTAACATTTAAAGAATATTTAGCTGAAAACAACCTCAGATGTTACTATGAGTCTTTTAAAAAATGATTAAAACAGAAACTTGATATTTTTACCACTACTGACCAGTTCTTTTCATCGGCTTGGGGAAATTTAAATTATTTCTCTGTACGGAGCACCTTCCTAAACAGCTCACATCAGTTTCTGCTATAATCCCTGTTGTAATATAGTCTGGACTTTGACTTAATCATCATTTCATAGAATAACTTGTTCACTGAAGTCCGTTGTCTTGCTGCTTGACCCACTTCCTCTTGAAACACGGTGCATGGATAGATATCCTCACATTTTCCTCTAAATCACTCTGTTCAGAATTTGGTGTTTTATTATAACAAGCAATCCTGACCCAGAGGTTTTCTTTCTTTCAAATTCAGTCAAATGTATAGCTTTTAGGACAAGTACATGAATAAATACATAATATACCAAAATGCTCATGAGGTTTTCCTTGGGTTTTAATCAGTTTTTGCTTCAGTCATGAAACATAAAATTGTTACACGGGTTCTTTCACCTGTTGGAACCGTCATGCTGGCAGGAATAAATCATGCTAAAAGTGACATCGCTATAAGGAAAATTATTATGTCTGTGGATGATGATTTTACTGCACAAAATTTTATTAAATTGTTTAAATAAATAAATAAATAAAAAAAAAAAACAGACACTGACACTGTCTGATGCTGTCATTCCTGGATATCATCCTGTCATCTTGCACTGTCGGCCACATTCATCAGCCTGCCCTGGATGAAGCTTTGGAAACTTAATAACGTCACTGCATGCAAAATGTGGCCCAAGCAGAGAGGATGACAGAGAGATGTAACTCAGTGACGAGCACTAGGCTTTGTATCACTGAAAATTTACAGGGAGAAGACACAGGTAAGTTAGCAACATGAACTTTTATGAATCTAATTTTCAATTTGTCTCATTTAAAGAAAGTTTAAAATAATGTTGATGCAGTTCGTGTTTTTAGAGGGAGCTCCTGTTTGTAAATGCATTTCCTGAATCGTATTCAAAACTTCTCTTGTAAACATTTCCCTGTTGTACAAGCGCATGTTGTTCTCATGGAACAGAATCACCATCTTTGCTCCACACGGGACAAAAATATGGACTCGGCAGGTGAAAACCACACGGAGAGGATGGAGATGGAGATAGAGGACACCGACTCCTGCACCAGGCTGTCAGACCAGACACATCAACATTTGTCAATCAGTGAAAAGCCATCCAACAGCTCTACACGGAATAGACTCAGACTCAGACCTAAACTCCAAACAACAAAAAGCTTCCCCCCTACAGTCAGTGTATTGGAGGACTAGGAGAGGACGCAGAGTTCAAGGAAATCAACTCAGAGTTAGTCAGCTCTTGCCAGGCAAACCTGAAGGAAGATGGATGCGAAGAAACTCAAGGCACAGAGAAAAAATCAGATTTGACCGCGAGGTGTTCGAGGGAAGGAATGAAGGCTAAATGGAGGTCTAGGAGAAAAGAGAGGTTGTGGGGGAGCTTTGAAGTTGGCACGGACAGCTGTGAGAAAGGACGATGGAGTGGGAAAAGAAGGGTAGAGGAGAGCAGGAAAGAAAAGGAGCATGATGGTAAGGAGAGGGAAGGGAGCGCAAACAGCGAGGGGAAACACTGGAGACGTAGGAGCTCCAGTTATGAGAAAGGAGAGGAAGGCGACAAGAGGAGGACTCCTACTTCAGCGGTGCAGGGGGAGGACTGCAGCAGTGTGGAGACCACCGAAGGGAAGGAGGAGGAGGCTGATGGAGTGATGGAGGGCTCAACGCATCGACATCCAATCCTCTCCAGACTGTTACACTCCTCCACCTCCTCCTGCTCCTCCGTCAACCTCTCCTCAGCAGAGAGTGATGAAGTTTTCAGCGAAGGTGAGGATGCAGCGTCAAAGAGGAAGAGCTTCAGGAAGGTGAGAACAGCTCCTGGATACAAGATGTGTCTGAAACTACATTTCAAAAACATGTTACTGGTGTAATTTTATATACCATCACCCCCCTCATGCGTGTGGCTGCTCTGTCTTTCCATGGAAAAGGCATAAAACCATATTTCTCAACTGTTCTTTGCACATGTGGTCCTGCTGATTTGCATGAGCTTGAAAGAGGACTTTGACACGGTCCCATTTGAATGGCGTTTGCATGCCTGGCTGCTGCTGCTGCTAAAGATATGAGAGGAGGGAAGGAAAGACAGCGGGAGGGTAGCTAGGGAGTAGATGTTCCCTCTCTGGGCTCAAAGCATGCGCTGTGAAACAATGAAAAGCAGATGGACATGAATATTTACAGTTAAAGAATTAAAAAAACAAATTAGAAACAAAAACAAACTCATTTTGAAGGAACAAAGCCTAAATATAGAGCATACATTGTCTTCTATCTTCAGTTATTTTGCAACAAAGCCTGTACTATAGCTCCAGATGTTATGTTTTTCTATGGCACCGCCACGTCTGTGAGCAGCTGTTTTGTGCATAAACAAAGTAGATCATAAGTGCACAGCTATGCTCCACTTGTAGAAAACAAGTGCACATGGAATTAACACATTCAGTGCGCCTGAACTTTCACTGTTCACTTTCAGAAGATGCCAAGGCCGCATTAAATTGTTTAGGAATGGCAAAAAAAGAGAGGTGTGACAGAATTTTACATTCAATTATTTCATCAATGAATATTTCAGCATAATTAGAGCTGAAGATATGTTTTTTTTTTCACATTTCTCTTTATTTTATTTCATTCTTCAACAAGTCAACGCCACCATGTTGAAAGAATTTTAGGGACATTGACAAAAAGTTAACAAAAAATGTGTTTTTCAGTTCTAATTGTGAAATACATCACAGTATGTGCAGTCCAAATACAGCGGGGGAACAAGTATTGATCACGTCGACATTTTTCTCAGAAAGTATATTTCTAGGAGAGCTATTGACATGAAATTTTCACCAGATGTCGTCAGGAACCCAAGTAATGCACACATACAAAGAAATCTGAACATTTATGTCCATGAATTATGTGTTATATAGTGAAATGACACACGGAATAAGTATTGAATACGCTTACTGAAATTTATTAATACTTAGTGCAAAAACCTTTGTTGGTGATTCCAGCCTCCAGACGCCTCCTGTATGGAGAAACCAGTGGAATACAGTGCTCTGGTGTGATTTTGGCCAATTCTTCCACACAAACTGCCTTCAAATCTTCAAGTTTCCAGGGTCTCTTCTGTCAACTTGGATCTTCTGCTTTCTTGGCTTTCCATATCTTTTTTGCCCCCCATTTATGGACATAAATGTTTGTCCTTTGTATGTGTGCATTACTTGGGTTGCTGTCGACATCTGGCGAAAATATGTCAATAGCTGCACTAGAAATATATTTTCTAAAAAAAATTGTTGGCGTGTTCAATACTTTTTTTTCCCAACTGTATGCCTTAATTTTTTTTTAAAGGTTAATAAATTCACACAAAATATAAAGATGAGAAGAAAAAAATATAAGAGTCAACATCAGGTAATGATAAATAAGAGTACTGTTAAATTGCATTCATTTAGGAACACACCAAGTACATACAGCACAGCAATACAACACCAAAAGTAAAGTTCATGCTGCCTCCCACCATCACAGCCTTCAGGGATATTTGTCATCATCAATATTGTAGTAACACCTGTCAGAAATGTTTGAATTGTTGAGTCTAGATAGGCTTTGTAAAATTGGAGCATGTTTTAGCTGAGAAGTCATGATACAGGTTTCTGTTAATTACAGCTTTTATTGGAAAATCCAATTCTGATTGCAGGTCTTCTATCTATAACATAACACCACAGACTTTACATCTAGTTAAAGCGGTAAAGCAGGTGAAACTTTCTAACAGCACATTCTGGTTTAGGATCGAAACTCTGAGCTCAGCAGGGTGAATGAATGGATTACTCTCTCTGAATATACGTTAGAGTAAATCAGCTTCTTCTTTTACACCTCAGAGTCGCTCCTGGAAAACCTACCTGACCATGATGCACTGGTCACTTCGGCGGCAGAGTTCCTGGGTCCAGCTGGCTGGACATCAAGGCATGTGTGTTCCCAGATCATCCACGTCACACACATACGTTCAGACACCACTGTGAATAAATCTAGCAATGACAAAGTTTGTGATTGTGAGGCTTTCCATAAACAGCACCCCAGAGAAAGTAAAGTATTCCATCCTTTACATGTTCTCCATACATATACGTCCACTGCTCTGAATGCCACAGCTGAATCAGCCCCCATAGTTACATTAGGCGAGTTGGAGCTCATTGTCTGTGGCCTTGAAATCAGCCAATACCCTTACTTGCAACCTTTTTTTTTTCACCCCTCTATGGTCACCGGTGAGTCCAGGTAATTTCCAGATGAGTAAAGTTGGTGAGGTGCTAAAACTGTACAACGAACCAGAGGCAAAATGCCTGGACCGGCTGATGAGGGACCCGCTGAAACCATTCGTCCCGCAGTACCATGGTTTGGTCAACAGAGGGGAGCACTGCTACATCCGCCTGGAGGACCTACTGAGCGGCCTGAGGAGGCCCGTTATCATGGACTGCAAGATGGGAGTCAGGTCAGCTTTCCTACACAGGTTGCCAGTACTGACTGTAGAAAATTATGCTTTTAGATAAACAGGGAGCTGATTGACATTGACATTGTCTTAATAAGTTCTCATTAATTTTGATTATCAAGGAGGACCGGGTGATAGAAATGTCAAAATTAAAACTTTGTCCCAATAAACAACCATAATGTCATCCATGCAGCTGCAAAACAGGTCAAGTTTGTAAAAAAAAAACAGGAGGAGTCTATGTAAAAATCAAATATTTTCTCAAATCAATCTCCTACCTCCATAATGGTCTGTGGACCAAAGGAGGCGAACTGGTACCCCAATCTTGGCTTTGGGTTGGCTGGGACCTGCAGCAGGAGTAACATTTTACTGGTAGAGAGGAGAATGTGGATGGCAACTTCCATGAGAAAGCATCAAGTCAAAAAAAAGGTCAATGTGGATAGAGCATTGCTTCTACGAGAGTTATATCCTAAATAAACTGTGTAAACAGGTGCAAGCTGAAGGTTTTATCATGGCACTAAAAGCTCCTGTCCTAAGCAGTGGTGCAGGTCAACGCCCACATTTAAAAAAGAGGAGTAAAGAGTCTCTTCTGGCTCTCAGCGTGAGTGGCGCCACATATTCTGGTCAAGAATGAGTCACACAATCATGTAAACTCACCTGCACATGAGTCTTTGGACTATTAAGTACCTGGAGAAAAACCTCCAAACATAAAGAAAAACCCCAACTGGCCTGTTTAACTGCATGGGATTTTTAAACCATAGGAGATTGAGAGAAAAAAAAGATCTTATTAAAGATAAAAAATGATTCACGGTTAAATTCATTTCAGTTTATAAGCAGGTGATTTATTGTCTTAGTATTCACAATAACAAAGTGACAAATTTTTGTATGTCACCATATTTGACCTTTTTAGGACATACCAGGAGGAGGAACTGGCCAAAGCTCGTACCAAGGGCACTCTGAGGAGCGACATGTACCAGAAGATGGTAAAAATGGACCCTTCGGCGCCATCAGCACAGGAGCACGCACAGAAAGGGGTGACCAAGTGGCGCTACCTTCAGTGGAAGGATGCAACCAGTTCTACATCCACACTGGGCTTCAGGATAGAGGGCATTATGGTGGGAAGGAGGGCTATGCTGCTTTATTTTTATCATTAACCAGAATGGTGAGGCTGGCTAATTGTGTAATAAGTTTCTCTCGCACAGATGGAAGATAGCAGTGTCCAGCGGGATTTCAGAAAAATCCAGACTTTGGCTCAGGTCGCAGAGGCGTTACTGTACTTCACCAGGAGTCACCTGGACACTCTGGTCAGTTTTCTTTCATTAGAAACTCTGCAGACATAACACTAGTAAACTTGTGTTAAATCCTAAATCATACTTTGTCATTACTGAATAAACTGAAGAGATGTTTAAAAAATAAAGCAGAATAGGGTTGCTTTGAAAACTGGAAATGTTTTCCAAAGATTTGCAAGAGGGCCTTCACTCGATTTTCATATCTTTTTCCACCTTTACTACTTTTTCCCTCTGACCTCTTCATATACCTCTCCTGCTAAGTTCAGCACTTTAATTATTTATGCTGTTTCCTGCGATAGAAGTACAACTATATCCATCTGTTTCCAGAAAGCGTACCACTCCAGGCTCCTGGCCCTGAGAGATGCACTCAAGAATTCACATTTTTTTAGAACCCATGAGGTTGGTTTACATTTGCACACAAAGTTTCCCTTGCTAAAAATGATTTAAATAACATTTGATCAATTTATTTAGTTTATTTCAACCTTGCTCAGATTCATCCTTACGCTAAATCTGTTTGTATCTGATCAGATGATTGGCAGCTCGCTTCTTTTTGTCCACGATCACAGCAAGGCCAACGTGTGGATGATAGACTTTGGAAAAACAACACCACTGCCTGAAATGAGGGAGCTCCAACACAGCGTCCCGTGGACTGAGGGGAGCAGGGAGGACGGTTACCTAATCGGCCTGATATCCCTCATCACTGCGCTGAGTCAGGCCATTGGTGTAGCCTCTGGACAGCAGGAGGACAGCTGTCAGGATGACGAAGACAAAATGACCCTTTGAACTGCTGAGAAAATAAAAGATGATTTAATTATTCTTCCGAGTCTTTGGAATCTGGAGAAGACAAAGGCTGGATTTGAGTGAAACTAAGTCCAAAGAAAAATATAAAGTAAATGAATTACCTTGCTTCTTGTACATCTGGTATGTACATATTTAAGCAGTCAAGATCTTTTTTGTTACTAAGGCTCTAGTCTAACATTTTTATTTATTCCTATTCAAATGTTATCACTCACTAAACAAAACAAAAAAGGAAAAATCCAGTGGTGTACTGTCTATATCTCAGAAAGGCTCTGCTTTGTTTGGGTTGTTTCACCTTTAAAACATATGTTAAGCTTATTTGTTTACATTAGATATACTACATGTCATTATGAAAAAACGCACATATCAGCCTCATTTAAGTCAGTAAAAAATGAAGGAAAACAATATAAAATGCAGTGAATGATAAATTGGTTAGAATCGTGCATCGTCCTAAAACTCTCTTCACTTCCCAGACAGTTGTAAAAGGAAAAGGGGAATGCTACACTTAGGTTAACATTTTACATTTTACCGTTTTACATTTTTTTTTGTTGCTGTTTTTTTGTTGCTACCATCAAATCAAAAAGGAGCTAACATTTTCCATGAAATGGTCAAATGTCTGAGTTTCAGTATGTGACGTGGTTTTATGTATACTGGGAATAAATGATGGGTTTACAAGGTTTGCAAATCATTGCATTTTGTTTTAATTTACATTTTACACAAATCCAGCTTTTTTGGAATTTAGGTTGTAATTGTGCAATGAGTTACACATCAGTTATAAAGAGGACAGTCATGTCTGCAGTTTCTCCTCCATGTTTAAAAGAAAGAAAGGTCAGCAAATGGTTAACATTTGTTGGCAATGTTCATCTTTGCTGCCAGGTGTCACTTCACCCAGCACACTGGACTTTACATCTAAACTATTTTAGACTATTTTATTTGAACATTTAAAAGAAAATTTCGAATGACTTTAAATTCTAGTTAGTTCGGAGACTCTATCACAGTTGCTAACAAGGCAAATGCTCACAAGAGTAAGAGAAAAAGTTGCTCAGAAAATGTTAGTCTACATTCACAATGGGAAAAAATGACAGTATAGAGGTATACAAATATAAAATACGTTCACATGTAGATTAAATTATGAAAATATCTAAACAACAACAATGCACTAGTGAAATATATAAAAATGTGTAGCTCTGTCACACTAAGGTCACACTTTGTTTCACACACTGGTGAGACAACGTTAAAAAAAACAAAAAAACTTTTAACTCTTATAGATTCATTTTGTAAACTCCTTTAGTTTATCCGACCTATCACTACATTTCTGGCATTTGGGGTTCAAATTTCATTTTTATTTACTAGATTTTTTTATTCATGTTAGGCCTCAGTCTGTTCTTCTTCTTTGTTGATACCTCTCAAGCTTTGGAGAAGACCTTTCAGATGGCACAGAAGTAGCTGGAATATGTACAGTAGATATCTCATGGCAAGCTTATGAATATCAGGATAAACTGTTGTCCTTGAGTTCCAGTATTTTAATGGGTCTTTTCCTCTGGAGAAGTAGGACTCAGCCACATAAAGCTGAACATCCACTACTTCACAGCACTAACAGAAAATCCTGAGTATAAGGGGGTGAAACTTATTGTATGCATTTTGTTTTGAGACAAAGCAAGTTTGTTTGTATAGCACATTTCATGTACAGGACATAGAATATTAAAAGCATTACAGCAGGGTGCATTACACTTCTTTAAAAACTTTATTTGGTCACTATGAGCATATTTGCCTTTTTTTCTGTTTGAGTGAAATTTCCTTTCCTTTTTTTTTTTGAGCAATAAAGCTGGTTGAACCATTTAAGCAAATTGTCACTTTTTCTCTAAATGTGAGCAATTTCAGCAATTTCAACTAAAACTTCCAAATGCATGAGATATTACACAAAGCAAAACAAACAGTGGGATATAAATCACTCTGAATACTATTCATTAGTTCTTCTAGATCTCAGTTACAGTGCAGTAGTCAGGGGTAATAATTACATAAGCAGAATACATCCACAGGATCATTAATGGGGAAGGATACCGCGATCGCACTAACTAACCGTTCTTACAGTCAAAGCTTTTAAAATTCAGGGACATCGTAGAATTTAGACAGCACAGACGTATAAAACAAAAAACAATCTGACAGAAAACATTTAAAAATTATTCACTGGGAGAAAAGGGGGGACTAATTTATGGGTGCAATTTAATTTCAGAACACTCAAGGAACAAAAACAGTTTGGCCTGGAAATGTTAATGTTGAAGACTTGGGCCTAAATTAGTAAAAGGTAGCCAGTGGTCAGGAAAGCAGCAAAAGATGTCTGGTTTTGTCACCAAGCTCTTTGGGTGCGTGTGTCGGTGTGTGTGTGCATGAATTGGGGATTTCAGGAGGCGTGTGACATTTTTGTCTTACAGTACAGGGCAAGACAGAACATTAGGCTTATGGAGTTGGGGCTACTATGAGATGAACTATGGTTTTGTACATATGCAACTATTCAGCGTGTAAAAACAAACAAACAACAAAAAAAAAAACCCAATAACAAGCAGATAAACAAACTACTAACAGAGAGAGAGACAGAGAGACTCAATATAGTCTATGGAACTTCCTGTTTCTATTACTAAAATAAAAGTCTATAAATACCAAAACAGTTGTAGTACAATTTTCAACACAAATTATATAGCAAATTGAAAAGATGAAAAAATTACTTCCATCATTTGGGTCACTCACAGATTTGAATGGGTTGCAGAAATTGGTGGAACACCACCTGCTAATCTCGACCATTCCACTAGGTGGCGCACTGACATTGTGTTTGTAGGGGAAAAGCGTGAGCGGGACATCGCCTGGTGTTCAACTGTAGAAAATTTGCTGTAGAAAAAAAATCCCACATCTTCAGGAGAAGTAAAACAACAGTGAAAGAAGTGAGTTCACTTTCTTCTAGCTCATCTTTAAATGCAGCATAACGGCCAACACCATGCTAAACCCAGCAGCTAGCCTTAACAGCTAAATTGTAATGACGGCTAATAAAGTTAGCCTATTTTAACCTAATACTGAGCCTTGGACATTAAACTTGACTTTTTTCTTCTTTTTTTAACCCCCCCTTTCCCCACGATGCAGTGTATCGCGAAAAGTATTTCTGAAAGTCGAGATTGAAGGTCGTTTCTGGATGAATCATGACGATGTTTCGGAGAGACTACGCCAATTTAGCCGTGGTGACGCATGTGTTCAAAGACGGTAAGTGTTGGAGATTAAATCGAAGTTATCATCCTTCGGCTTACTTTGGTTGAGAGTTCATTAACACGTGAGCTTCAATCTTCAGCAAGTTATGAATAAAGTTTGTATGGGATCGTTGGTGTTCACATTTTAAACTTTCGAAGGTAAATATTTCACACTTGGCTACATCACTGTTGTGATGCACCTGCTTCTCATCAGGGCCACGTGTCGCTGGTTTTACCTCCTGAAAAGTTACTTGTATGGTGGTGTTAGTTTGGAAAAGAGATTTTAAATGTAATTTTGTTGATTGTTTGATCAATAAACAACATTTGGTGGGAGAGGACGTAATGTTAATTTGTGTGAGAGAAGAGGAAGCAGAGGACAGGGATGAATGAAAATATGAGAAGGTCTTGCAACAGGACGAGGCAGAGTCGAATTTTAGGCCCACGCTACCGTTTGGATAATAATTTATTCTTACCCTCCCCCCCTATCCCTAGGCTAAAGCCCTAACCTTTTGCCCTAACCCTAACCAACGCACTGACACGCCCATCGGATGTCCAACGCAGCCTAATACATACATCAGACTACTGCAAGCCGCTGGCGGGGGTACTTGGCAGGGCCTAGCTCAAAACGTGGCAGTGGCAGCCTGCTGTGGCACTTCAAGCAGTTGCCACAAGGTGCCACAGTGCCATGGGTTACCACAGGGTGCAACTAGGTGCCACTGGCTGCCAAACAGGTCTCCACTGCACAGAATTTGGGCTGTAGTCTACTACAACAGGGCTGTTGACAGCTCTTTGGAGTTAGGGCAGGAATGAAGGAAAGTGGGTGGAACCTGTTCAGGTATTATGTGAAACTGTCACCAGTTTGCAACTACAATTAATGTTTTCTGTTTTTGTTTTTTTTACTTTATAAGTTCCCTGCATTTTGTGGCCATAAAAAGTTGTTTTAGATTATGCCAACACATCTTTCTGTAGGGTAGATCAGCGTTGTAATTACGATCAGTTGGTGGATCCTCATTTTTGTACGTTGCCTGATAGTGCAAAAATATTAATGTAACTGGCAAAGCTATGAAAAACAATGCTACAGCTTATAGCTACAATCAGAAACGTAACAAAAAATAATGTATTCTTTCAACAACAACAAATCACAAGTGAATTATGCAGATCGGGTGACTCACACAACGCTGCTGCACATCCTGAAAGAAATGATCAAGTGGTTTGTTGTGGTAATAAACTGAAATAGATAAAAGGCTTGTTTCAGTTTACAGGCGATGCCCGTTTTTTAAATGGAGTCAAATCCCGCCTGGTGCACTGCTCAGTTGCCAGGTTGGTAAATGGAGCAGACCCAGTCATCGAGTAGCACCTGTCTAACAACCCACCAAACTGCCACTTTCTCACTGAACTTTTTGGTTAGGGCTGTCACTGTGTTTGCTTTTGGAAGGCTGGCTCTTTCTAAAAATGTGCACATATCCCCATGACTTAATTAGCCTGAGCTAATGGCTTGTTGTTTGTCAATGCATGTAACATAGTGGATGGTGTTCTCCTATCGATATATTGTGCAGTTCCCTCGGTAACGATAAATGGACGATAACTCGTTACAGACTGGATGGGGTGGAGTCACATGACTATGGACTGCACATGTAGCGTAGCGTCATAAAGGGACATGAGCACAGCTTACCTGTAAACAGACAAAAACGACTTTTCTTTTCATTTTATTAAAACACAGAATATACTGAATATGGACAAAATTATATCGATTATGGCTGTAAATTTTGGCGTGTGAATTTTTGGTTTATTGCCCAGCCCAAGTAGAAATTGTGATATTGTGAATGATGTCATGTGACCTGTGCATAGATCAGCGGATCAGTGGGTATTGACTTCAAACTATCAAAAAGCAGTGTTTATTAAAATAAACCATACTAGGAAAGTAACTGAAATTAATTTGTTGAGGTTTTATTTTGCTGATGTCTTATGTCAAGTCAGGCAAATGGAGGAAGAATTTTACTGTGGCCATGACTTCTTGTATGGCCACCAATATCATCTGTGATATTATAGTAATATTTTTCCCTTTTTTTCTATTTTTTTAAAAATTTTTATTATTATTGTTGTGATATCTCATTTAGTGATATTTCCCACCCCTGACTAATCTTTATAATTTCCTTACAATACAGAGCATCTGTACAGTTTTCTTTCCAGTACAGGATGCTTAAAAAAAACGTTGTATAAGAAATTAAAATCGGACAAAATGGGATTTCTTTCTTTTTCTTTCTTTCTTTCTTTCTTTCTTTCTTTCTTTCTTTCTTTCTTTCTTTCTTTCTTTCTTTCTTTCTTTCTTTCTTTCTTTCTTTCTTTCTTTCTTTCTTTCTTTCGTTTTCTTTCTTTCTTTCGTTTTCTTTCTTTCTTTCTTTCTTTCTTTCGTTCTTTCTTTCTTTCTTTCTTTCTTTCTTTCTTTCGTTTTCTTTCTGTCTGTCTGTCTGTCTTTTGTGGTTTTGTTTGTTTTTTCATATCGTCGAGCCCTGCCTGAGACCACCCTGCCATCTGCAACTACTGCTGAGGATCAGCAGGGAAACAATGTTACTTCTGCACCTTTCGAAAGCACAAATCTGGACGAATGTAGCAAAATGTTGTGAAACCATCTACACTCAGTAAAAACCTGAAACTAGCGAAAAAAAATCTGAATATGATTAAACGAAATAATTAAAAAAAAAAAAAAAAAAATATATATATATATATATATATATATATATATATATATATATATATATATATATATATATATATATATATATATATATATATTACCGGTCCTTTGACCCGGAAAAAAAGTGTGTAGAAGCTTGTACTTCCGTCCTCTAGTCGTCACTTGTTAGCAGAAGAAGCTAGCTGAGCTACTGGTTGGCTAAAGACGTGACTGCGATCACGGCTACTTTTGGGGTTTCGTCTGAGCTTCTTGATATGTTTATTTTTATTGTCTTGGCGTAGTGTTTTGTGAAAAGGCACAAAGTCGCAGAAGCCAGGGGCAACGCACTATTTTACCAGTGCTTGTTTTTCTTCTTTTTGTTTTTAAATTCAACACTACAGAAACATGGCGGACGGCGGGCATTACTACAACGGTAAGACACGCTCCCTACAGCACCGACCTTACATCTCCTGTACTCTTTTCACCTTTTTCTTCAGATCATGGAGACTTTAAGATGGAGAGAGAGGTCAGAGGCACAGATTTCGAGGTCTTCGGAGGTAACCAAAGTCATTGGTTCCCAGGAGAGCTAATCATGACATCGATAATAGATATTCAGTTTAATGTAGCAGCTTTTGTGCTGTATCATTACTAGATGTTATTCTCTATGGTATTAAGATCAAATAAAGGCAGTAGAGTTCAATGAGGTAAGATCCTGTAGCATGGTGTTTTGTTGTCTCTGTCAACATGGAGATTGTCATAAAATGTAATGATTTCAACCCAGTTAGGTATATTTGTGGAGAAAAAAAAGGAGTTTGTTCAATGTATGTTGGTATTGATGATGCGTCTTCAAAGTTTGAAGGGGGGATCATTGTCAGGATTAAAGCGCTCTGTCAAACCCAGCTTTTTTGTGTCTCTACTGAAAGGAATTGGCTGCTTTTGGGTTAGGAGTTTTTCTGATCATATGAAATGAAAAAAAAAACTCCCGAGGGGAATTTAAATTTATTACCTTTCACTGTTTCTTCTCTTATCATATGCGGTAATGGAAATAAGCAATTGGAGTGAAGATCATTCTTCCCATTCTCCTGCATTTAGTCATTTCTAGTGCAGCCAGATATACAGGAATTTGTTTACATTTGCTGTTGTTTTGTTCCACATTACAACTCTTACCCAAAACCGTTTACCTGCATTTAATGTAATGTGAAGCAGAAATGATGTCTCGTTGAAACATTTTTCCACATTGTTGAAAAATTCAAATGGAGAGAGTAAATTTGATGTCACCAAGTGCTAACTGCAGGCTGTGACAGACATTATTTTGTTTCCTTACTTTTATTGATATGGTGCATTAGCTCACTGAAGTAGGTTGAGTTTGATCACATTTCCGGTCTTAATGCTTTGTGATGTGATATGTTCTAAATATATTTTTGCTGTCTTTTCATAGAGCATGATGATAGAACTGCTCCGTTTCGCAACCGTAAAGGCAGGGGGGCCCACAAGGGCCGATCGTTTGACAGGTCGCGAAGAGATCGTCAGCGGGGAAGCCACTCGGGAGGGTTTGGAGGTCCTGGACCACGTTCTAGGATTGATGATGCAGATGGAGATGTTCCCATGAGTGAAAGCTCTCAGGAAAGCAGCTCCATGAACAGATTGTAAGTCTTGTTTGACATCATCCATATCTTTTTGAATCAGACTGTTAAACTCACTTGATTAGAAGATTTCAATGCTTACTATTTTCTGAGGGGCACATAAGTTACTTCGCTGAAATAAAGAATATTTTTGCAATGGTCTACATTTTTTAGGCATATCCTAGAGCCTCCATTTCACAGCTAATTACTTTTAAAGCTTAATTTCTGTGGGTACTTACTAGGAAATATACCATTATCAGTCTGTACTGCAATATGAAATCTCTACAACATAAACTGCTAGTTGTAAAAATGTAGAAATACATTGCTCAAGAGGCACTGGTTTTCTCAAAACGGAAAATTGAGCAGGTTCCTGTAAAAAGTGAGTATGATTTTTAAGAAGAAATATCTGAAAATATTTCCTCCTTTTGCCTTCCTCAGCAACCCCTATGGAAGAAATTTTCAAAAAAGAGATGGGCGCTTTGACAGAGACAGGCAGCCAGGCAAAGGAGGTGGAGGTCGTGGTGGGAGAGGAGGCTTCGTTGGCAGAGGAGATAGAGGTGGAGGAGGACTGAAAGCCCGATCAGGCTGGTACAAAGTAACGGTGCGTGTCACTACATTGGCTCTAGGACATCAACAAATCTACATTCTGTGTTGTCAGAAGACTATATTTTCATGTCTGTTTTGCAGATACCACATGGAAGAAAATATGATAAGAAATGGTTAGTGACAGCTCTCCAGAACATCTGTTCGGTTCCCTACACACCTGTGCAGGTGAGTTTAAGCACAGTCTTGTGATTAAACCTGTGTAATTGTGGGGGGAAATTCAATTTCCCAACAGGGAAACAGGTTGTTGTATCGTTTCTCCTGAGTGAAACAGATGTTTTTAGGTTTCGTCTTTTTCTTCCCCTATTTATCCAGTACCATGTCGACCATAACAGGGTCCATTTCTATGTGGACGATTCTGCTGCAGCCAACGCACTGCACAAATGCTCTCACAAGATCACAGACACAGATGGATATAAGGTGTGTTTGGTGAAATGATGAAAACTTTTTTGACCACTACAAAAATCATTTTAAATGTCATATCCTTAGTGGTCTTTCCTTATATTGCCAGTTATTACTACCAGGTTATGTGTTTAGCTTAAAATGACCATAGTATAATTGAGTTGTTATTGCAAAATCCTGCACTAGTAGTCCTTTAATCACAAACTCACAAAAAAACCTCAGATGTGATAACTTTCTAGTTACTCATTTGGCTTTTTATAATTGGTGTTGCCTCCCAGGTGGAAGTGCACGTCAACCCAAGTGCTCCTCCATCGTTCCTCCAATCTGACCTGAAGCCTGAACATTTGGAGCACCTAAAGGTGAGCTTGAGGAACAAATTTGATGTCTACTTTTCTTGATAAGGTCTGTTCCAATAAATGGACTATGTACAGTGTACAGAAAGTAGAGGAGATCTCTTTTTGATTCTTGGAAATAATATGGCAAAGTGTGAATAGCAATACTTGTTTTGCAGTTTTTATAAGGTGCATGTATCGCAGTTGTCTGCAAACTCCTATTAAAGGCCGTTAATTCATCTAATTACTGAAGAAGAGGTGGCTTGGAAAGAAGTATTACAGGTGTTACCCAGACTTGGATTTGAGCTGGATATTTACCTTGGGACTTTTTTTTCTTTTGTTTTTATTAATTATTTATTAGTTAGTAGGGATGCACCGAATTTTTGGCTCCGAATATATTCGGACAAATATTGCCAAAAAAGCCGTACTCTGCCTTTGGTGGAGTGAATTAAAATCAAAGTCGAATAGTGGTGTATGATGCAATAACACAAACAACGTGCAGCGACCAGCTGACTTCAGTAAAATGTCGGCAGTGTGGAGATATTTTAAAGTGTTGGAGAGCGAGAAAAGAATTGCAGTTTGCAGTGAATGCTCAACAAGTGCACTAAAACTGTCAACAGATGTTTCAGTCTGGCAGAGTATGAACTGATTGATTGATACTTTATTGATCCCCTCAAGGGGAAATTCAGTTGTCATACAGTAGCAAATGGATAAAAAGCAAATAAGTTAGTATTAAAAACATGATGCCTAAAAATATAAACATCCCAGATATAGCCGTCCCCACGGTGATTGTAAAAATCTGGGACATGGTCCCCACAATGTTGCAAAAACGTACCCACACTCACACACAAGCACACATTAACAGTGCACATGATACACACAAATCTCAACAGAAAAAAGAGAGAGAAAGGCGAGCTCCTTCAGACTTGCTCTTTGCGTAGCGCATGTGCAGTCGCTATATGAACCCCTGTTCTGCATCGTGGCTGTGATTGACTCACGTGTAATATTAAAGGGATTTAAAAAAAAATTTTTTTAGAGGTGAAAAACTTAACAACCGCATTCCGTATTTGGCCAAGCATTTAAATTTCTATTCAGCTTCGGCTTCAGCCACAAGTTTAAATTTCATTGCATCCCTGTTAATTAATTGTATTTGTGCATATAATTACTTATATTATTGATTACTAATTCCTTGTATTGATTTGTATCTCTTACAGCAATGCATGGGCAAACGTTTTGACGGTTCCCAGCAAGCACTAGACTTGAACAACATTCGCACTGACCCAGGTAATCACTCTTAAAAATGTCAGACATGACATTAAACATGCAAGACTCTGTTGTAAATGCATGTTCAACAAATGTTCAAAGGACAATTAAATGTGATTATCAAGGAAAAAAAGTGGTTTGAGTAGAGATGTTGCGTGAGGCCTCCCTGTACGTACTGTGGCTGGAGCTTTAGTTATTCAGTATGCTAAGTAACCTCAGGTGCCATCAGTAGTTGTTGTTGATAAAAGCAGCATGGCAGGGAAAAATAATCCAGGAAAGTTGAAACTTTTATTTACTGCCACTAAAAATAAGTAAGTTCATGTACAAACTCACATTTTTCTCCATGTAACAGACCTCGTGTCCCAAAACATTGAAGTCATCTTGAACAGGAAAACAAACATGGAGTCTGTCATTAAAATCATTGAAGAAAACATTCCTGAGGTAAGATTGATCATGATTAATGTAGTTTATCTTCATGTAAAAAGCAAGCATACATGTATAATATCCTGTATGTGCAGATGAAGTAACTGATCTAGTCAAGTGTGCTTCTGCCATCTTTCCAGCTGGCATGTTTGAACCTGAGTAACAACCGCATCCATAAATTGGATGAGCTAGCGGAGCTGGTTTCCAAGGTGCCCAATCTGAAGACACTCAATCTTTCTCACAATGAGGTGAGACTAGCTGATTAGAGAATAATGAGCATGATTTCAGCTCCTTTTTGTTTTAAAGTTTTTTTTTCTTTGTTCCTTTTCCCAACAATTGTCATTTCTGTTTGGTTGTCCAGCTGAAAACAGACCGGGAGCTGGACAAAGTGAAAGGCCTGAAACTGTCAGAGTTGTGGCTGAACAGGAACCCACTGTGTGACCTCTTTAAAGACCAAGCTGCATACATCAGGTCAGTCAAAGACTATGAGGGGTGAGAAAATGTTTTTATGTAAAAGTTATTGGTGTGACTAAAGAGGGTTCATGAGTCTCACCTGTAACACGAGTATGAAGCAGTCTGCTAAAAGCTGTTCTTGAGTTGCATTTAAGATGGCTCTACCATAAAAGAACCTTGTTTCCCCAACAGTCAAAGATGAACTTCTGGATCTGACACATACTGTTCGTTTTAAACTAAATAGTATCTTTTTGTTTATGAAAGATGAAGAAACATAAAATGAGTAAATGAATCTAGTTAAACATGTACATTCATTGATACCACAAACATGTTGTAAGATTATTATATCCACCTCTCATTGTTACAGAATGTTTTCTTTACTTGTACCCATCTTTAAAGTCATCCTGCCAACACAGATTTAACCATCACTTGGGGCATAAAAAATAAAATATATTTTAACAGACACATAGACCTTACCATTCTTCATTCATACATTGAACAGCTAACTTCAAGGGAAAAAGATTTTTTGGTTTTATTCTTTATGTTCTGTCTACTTGACTATTAACATTTCCTTTTCAAACTTTTCAACTTTTCAAACTAAACACTTCTTACTTCCAAAAGTTGCAGACAGGACATCAAACTGCAGAATAATTCCACCATGTTTTTCTTTTTCAGTTTGCTAAAGTCTGTCTTACTTTGTGTAGCCAACTTCTCTGCCAGTTTACAGCTTCTCTGTGGGGCATCATTTCAGTCTTTGGTCTCATCTTGGTTTAATGGTTCTCAGTGATGCTCTACCCAGCACTCCCCTGCTGACGTTGTGGTTGGTTATCCCATAAACTACTGTAAAACATCACGACTGTCATGATGTCAAATGATCCTAAGCAGTTTGGTGTGATGCTTGGATAAAGTTTCCTGTGAAGTGCTTTTAAAAAAATCAGAATTTCATATCATCTCTTGAGCTGTACTGTTAAATGTTTTGGAGAAGGCAATCCATTTTCAGCTTGTCAGATGTTTGGACGAAGCAAAGAAAATCCACATTCAATGATTCCCCTCCCCTCATAGCATCTTTGCCCACCCGGCCCCCTGTATAAGGCGAGTATGGAAGGCTGGATAGCCTATGACGGGTAAGATCCCACCTCGAAACCTCGGGACAACCTAAGGCAGGCACAGTCACGATTACTCGACCTCAGTCCCTGTGAGCTCAAACTCGCGGAGAGCACAACAGGAAGGAATTGAGATGGGACTCGACGGGTAAAGCTACTGGGCAGAGGCGGAGCGGGACGTGTCATCAATGACCCGTGATGAGCCAAAGACAAAGAGCTGTCTCTCTCTTCCACTTTGTCTGATTGTTCGCTGACAGCAGGCCGCTGCTTTCCAGTGAATCAAGTGGAGTTTGGCAAGTACCTTTAACTAACTGCTGAGACAAATATAAACTGAACAGGAAATTGAAAGTTCAGTTGTGCTTGGAAAAATGTTGAAATGAGGAAAAAAAAAAATTCCTCCTTCAGTTTCTGATGGCGGTAACCAGTACAAAAAAGCTCAATTGTCAAGCAGAGAGAGCAGAGTGCTATCACTCCAGTTGAATAATCTCCAAGCCCCTCTGTAACCAGGGGCTCAGTCCCCAAACGAAGCTATTAAAAAAGTTAATTAATAAAAAAAAAAGAAAAACAAACAAACAAAAAAACAGCAAGTCCGGGCACTTACTTGAAGAGCTGTGCCATCTTTTCAGAGTGAAATACCAAACTGATAGCTGCTTTTAGCAGTGGGAACCTATGAGATTAGTGGTGGGACTGCTGGGTTCAGCTCACTTTGAGACCAGATCTCCTTTTTGTTCAGCTCTGTTCTCAGGTTCTTTCTTTGCTGGTAAATATTGACATGGACTAAATTGATAACAATTTTTACATCTCCTCGAAATCGTCTTGTGCCAGTGACTCAGTGACTTTTCACCTCATTTTTTTTCTACCCAGATCCTGCTATGTTCTGTTGTTTTGTTTTGTTTGCTTTTTTGATGATGTAGACTCAACTGTTCCCCAACATCTTGGCCAAAGTTTGGGGGGGAGTAAACAAGACTGGCGGTAACCACCTCTCTCCCAACAATGCATAACCTCTTGATCTTACTGATTCAAATAGATGTGTGTCCTGGTTTCCAGCTCAGCGTAGTAGTTGGTGGCATGTTTGTATGTGTGTATTCCTAGAAAAGTGTGCTTGTGTTGCTCTTCGATGTCAGATCTGTGTATATCACCATTTTGGGGGGAGAGGGTGAGTATACCTGCTGGTAAGTACACTTTTGGATGGGAGAAATCAGATGGCACAGCATGAAACTCTGGGGAGGATGTGGTGTGTGTTAGTCTGTCAATATTTTATTGTTTTATTTTCAATATAAAGAAAGTTAAATTATTACAACACGGGTTATAAATATGACAATTTGCACATGTGTACAGAACTGTTCCCCCCAAAAAGTAGCATCTTAAAATAACAAATGAAAGTCAAAACTATTGCAAGGTCGATCATCAGGTGTGACTGACAGTGCTACAGTAATGAGCAGTATTTGTTTGGATTAGGGGTGGTTTAGGATGATAACTGTCTTGCTTTCTCTCGTACCAGTGCTGTGCGCCAGAGATTTCCCCGGCTTCTCAAACTGGTAAGTCCACATTTCCATCTGTACACTTCATCCCTTCCACTCATCCTAAACATTCCTGTAAGGTGTTTTTACACAAATGTTGTCTGGAAAAAAAAAAAAGTAAAACACAAAGATTTTTATGAGAATCTGATTGTATTCAAGCAGATTTTTCTAAATTGCAACCCCAAGGGTCATTTATCACCACTAATTTCCTGAATGAATTTGATTCACAATAGTCTGTTTGATTAATTTTGATTTAATTATATTCAACATTAACTCATTTACAGATATTTATGTAACACCATTTCTCTTGATTATTAAAGACATTCTCAGATTACATTTAAAAAAAAGAAACACTGAGCCTGTTAACATGACCATCAATGTGTATATCTTGCAGTAATCTGATAATTGTAATAATCTGATGTGATGTGTCTACATGCACTTCTAAAATACAGTTACTGAAAGATTGTCCACATTTACCAGTCCATTATTGGATTTATTTCAGACTACGTGGATGTGTAGGAACATTACTTCATGTTATTTTTTTAAAGATCCGGTCTTTGTAGAATGTGGCAGAGGCAACACTGTTGGTGTCACCTGTTTAATGAGAGAGCTATTAAATTGCTAAATAGTTTACAGGTGAAATGTTATCCAATGGTGAATGGAAAAAAATCTGAATTTGGCACTCTTGGCCAGAGGGGCTGATTTTTGGTATATCAGGTGTCAACAGCTGTAAACATAATCTACCAAAAACCATTTATCCTTCTTATTTATAAAGTTTGATAGTTTTCCAGCCTTACCTTTTTAGAATTTTATGTTAAAATGTTATCTCTGATTTTTTTTTTTTTTTTTTTTATGGTTTTGGCCACATTCTTGTGTAGTTTTTTCACTCTTGAAATATATGGTCAGTATATGGAAATGCTAAAAAATGGAAATTGCAATGTGGCTGACTCAACACATTTTCCATTTGGTTTCTTCTCAGGATGGACATGACCTTCCCCCACCCATTGGCTTTGATGTTGAAACACCCACCACAATCCCTCCATGCAAGGTTGGTTTGGTAGAATCGCATCATTTCACTCAAACTGACTCTTTTTTTTTTTTTGCGTGGGTGGTCTGCTGTATAAACTCCCCATTAATATTAATTTATTAGCAATGCTTTAATAAGGACTGTTCTTCCTGATTACCTGATGAAGGCTTTTGGTTGTTCATTCAGGGCAGCTGCTTTGGTTCAGACGAAATCAAGGCTCTCATCCTTCGGTTTTTGCAGCAGTGAGTTTTGACGCTTTTCTTCAGTAGAAAGTTATCTTAAAGGCATATGCCACCTCTGGGTGAAATTGAGCCTCCCCCCGCAGTCCCCTGAGTTGGACAAGTGGACAGAAGCGTTTTCTAGCAGACCCAGTCATTCTCTGAATCTCGCAGCACTGACTTGGTGGTTTCTAATAGCATCACTTGGCGAAAGTGAACTAATTAACTTGAATTTTTTTCCAACTGCGTTTCGTAATCCGCACATTCTGATTGAGTACAAATGAGAAGCCGATTTCACATCAAAGCACTGACTAGGCGGCATTCAATAGGGAACCATATGCTGCGGAAGTAGAGAAGCGAAGCACCGCAGATGGTAGCAAAGGCAGCACGCATGCGCAGCATCCGGTGGCAACCCTGTTTACGGAAGTTGGGGATGCTGCGCATTCATGCTACCTTTGCTACTATCTGTGGTGCTTCGCTTCTCTACTTCCGCAGCACATGGTTTCCTATTGAATGCTGCCAAGTCAGTCCTTTGATGTGAAATCGGCTTCTCGTTTGTACTCGATCAGAATGTGCAGATCACGAAACGTAATTGGAAAAAAATTCAAGTTAATTAGTTCACTTTTGCCAAGTGATGCTATTAGAAACCACCCGATTACAGCAACTATGCTAAGCTAAGCTCAGGTCAGTGCAGCGAGATTCAGAGAATGACTGGGTCGGCTAAAAAACGCTTCTGCCCACTTGTGCAACTCAGGGTACTGCAGGGGGAGGCTCAATTTCACCCAGAGATGGCATATGCCTTTAAAAGTCAGTAGATCAGTTAGTCCTTAACAGCATTAATGCTCTGGGAATGTGATCAAACTAGTGAACACTAAATAGTTGATGCTTCTAACACTGTGACTGTGTCGTAGGTATTACAGTATATATGACTCGGGGGACAGACAGCCTCTTCTGGATGCCTATCATGATGGGGCATCATTATCCCTTACAACACCTTACTCCACCCAGAACCCCTCCAGGTAAAAAAAATATGTCTAAAGATATCTATTTATGACAGTTTAACACAAAGAAATGAATTTAAAGTATTTAAATATTTCCAAAACTAAAATTCTAATATGTAATTGACTTGAAAGAGTTTGCAGAGGTCCACACATTACTGGCTGCTTTTACTGATCTTGTTCCTGAGACCCTCTGAGTCTCAGCTGCAGTCTGATAGATTTTGCCTGTTCTTCTCCTGTGGTGTTTAGGAGCAGTCTCGGGGAGTATTACAAAGATAGCCGAAACCTCAAGAGGATCAAAGACTCCAGTGAGTTTCTATGAAGTGCTGTTTATCTGCCACTGTCTGAATTGTTTTTTGTTTTTTTGTATTTTTTATGTTTTATGTACCTAATGGTGTTTCCTTGTTGGAATTTTTCCGTCTTTAGCGATGCGATTCAGACTGCTGAAGCATACGAGACTCAATGTTGTCGCTTTCCTCAACGAGCTGCCAAAAACGCAGCATGACATTGCCTCCTTTACGATTGATGTAAACACCTACACTGTGAGTTAGCAGAGTTAGTTGTTTTGTCACAAACGTTTCTGTCTCAACTGAGTTTTATTCTTTTTATTTCTTTAATATAATTGTGTACTTTTTTTTTCTCGTTCTTTTTCAGAACACATTACTGTCATTCACGGTCAGCGGAGTCTTTAAAGAAGGTGAGTTTTTTTTTTACAGTGGTCAGTCTGAATTGAGTGTTTGTTTTAGTAACAACTCTTACAACAAAAGTAATCACAGTAATAAGTTTCAAAAGTTACGGTACAGATTGCAGCAATGTGTCCAATCTGTTTTCAGTTGTCGTCGACGGGAAGTCCAGAGAATCCACAATGGCCTTCTCTCGGGTTTTCATCACAGTCCCAGCAGGAAATTCGGGGTAAGTTAATTGAGGTCTGAATGGACAGAGCTTTGAGCATTTCCTGACTGTGTGTGTGTGCGCACAATGACGGATAAATTCAAACCTCAACGACTGACTGTGTTTCTGTTACGGCAGTTTGTGCATCGTCAATGACCAGCTTTTCATTCGAATGGCAACCACAGAGGAGATCCGTCGCGCCTTTGTGGCTCCAGCCCCAACTCCATCTTCCAGCCCCGTCCCAACTCTCACCGCACCACAGCAAGAAATGCTCGCAGCCTTTTCGCAGAAGTCGGGCATGAACCTGGAGTGGTCACAAAAGTAGGTCTTTTTCTTTAGTTCTTTTATTTTGAGCTTGTATTTGACATTGGCTCATCATGAGTTATGATTTTTATAAAGAAATTAAAAACCTTGAAAACAATTTTGTTATAGATGTCTGCAAGACAATGAATGGGATTTCAACAGAGCTGCGCAGATCTTCACACAGTTGAAGGTAAAATGAGTTTAACCAGTTCTCTTCATCTTCCTGGGATAATTATGCCAAGTCTCTGATATATCTCTTTTCTCTCTACAGACTGAGGGCAAGATTCCAGATGTGGCCTTCATAAAATGAAGAACTGAATCAAATATCTGTGAAATAAAGCCTGCAGTTATTTTATTTATGGCTTCTGTTTCTTTTAATGCCTTTTTTGTTCCATCAAAATATTGTAGATTATGTTTACTTGAGGTAACCAATGTTTTAATACTAATACCATATGTCTACTGTTCGACCCAAGGACTGATGAGGCTATTTTGGTTGTCATGGTAACCATACATAATTCATTTGTATAGACACTAGTAGACATTTTCTTAGGAATAAATACCTGTTTATTTGGACTTGTTCTTGTACGTTAAACAATAAAATATATTTTGACACAACTGATGCAGTTATTCAACCTGAAATCTGGAATATATTTAAAAGGGATTATCTGCACCTTATCAGCTTTTTAAAGATGAACAAATGTCATGTAAATTAGAGGGCAGTAATTAACAAATTGAGGTAAAAGAAATGGCAAGTAAAATTACAGTATATGCAATATTTTAAATGCACTTCATAGCAGTTGTAAACATGGAACCTGCAATGGAGACCATTGACCACTATATAGGAAATTCATTTCAGTTATATACATATACATATATACATGCATATGTAAAATGTAATGCTGGTTAATATTGCCCATAAGAAATAACTGGAATATTTGCTAAACATTCAACACATATGATGCAGTTACAATGCTTAATTAATAAACTCATTTATTTGTATAACACCTTTCATACCAATCGGTAGCACAGTGCTTCACTTTTTTTTTTTTTTTAAAGATTCACATAATTTAAAAATCATTTATACTCAATTGTATACCCCCACACACACCACACACACACAGAGGAAAAACTGATCATTTATACTGATAAAACATACAACACCCCCACCCCATTTACTCACCCACCCAGTCAACAAATCATGTTCTTCTCTGCAAACTGCAAATATCAACCTTGATACTGCTGTGATAATAATCAGCAATCAACAGTAATTAAAATGCACCCTAAAACAGATGATAAATAAATACGGTTGAAATTAAACAGAATGAATAAATTACTTTAATTAAATTAATTTCACAAGACACATTTAATCAAAAGCCATGGTAAAAAAAAAAAGATGGGTCTTGAGTCTGGCCTTCAAAACTTCAATAGTGTCAATGGTAAACAAACTATTTTCCCTTCCCTTTACGTACTTAAAAGAGAGCTTTTTTTTTTTTTTATTTTAAAGCCCAACATTCTTGAAACTACTCATTTATAGTTGCACACAACTGATTGTTGGCGCCTAAATAGTTTTGTACCTTTTCCGGGTTTGTTTTCGTCACGGTGACGCGTTACGCAAGCACGTTCACCATACCATCAGTTGGCGTATGATAACAATAAACAACCCTGAAACAAGAGATACGCACCAACAGGACCTGTCGCTCCAATTCGACACAAACGAACCGAAAATATGAACCGAGACCGCTTCAGTTGTTTGGAGTAACGCCTCATCACGTAGCGCAGGAGTCTCTTCGGTCCTGACACAAAGGATTTTCTAGTTTTTGTGGCAAGCCAAGGGGAGAACTAGAGTTAACGGCTTACCCCTTCCTTAGCTCCTTGTAGCTAGCTGTGGCTCATTCCTTGTTTTTGCACACTTTGTTTTTGTCTGTTATGCAGTTGCCAGAGGACTGTATTCAAACTCGTTCTCCTCCACCACCTCTTCGCTCCCTCTCCCCGTTCTCTCTGGCCCTATGTCTCGCTGGCTTTTCCCCTGGTCAGGCTCAATTAAGAAGCGGGCCTGTCGGTACCTTTTACAGCACTACCTCGGTCACTTTTTGCAGGAACGTCTGAGCCTGGACCAGCTGGGTTTGGATTTGTACAACGGCAGCGGTGTCATAAAGGAAATCAACCTCGATGTCTGGGTAAGTTTTGGGCAGAGAGGAGACGGTGCTGTCAACTTTGCACCGTAGTTGCAGTCATGTTGTGTTATTGTGGGACTCGTGCACCCTTGACTGTTTCGCAACTGCACTCGAGTTCAACAACATTCTCCAACGTCACAACTTAAACCTAGCTCGCATTTCTTCGAGGAAATACACTCAGGAAGAAGAAGATATCATTTGCTGACTAGTTTGGTCATATCTCTACTCTCCGTCATATACATTTCACACCTGCAATAAGCCTTTTCTTTGCTCTACACGTCTACACCCTATGAAACTAGTTACTTTAATCTATTTCTCTATTTCTTAATAACTCTTCACTGCCTCCTCTTTACTTGACCTTTACAGGCGGTCAATGAGCTTTTGGAGTCTCTTGGGGCTCCTCTGGAGATAGTGGATGGCTTTGTCCGCAGCATAAAAGTGACAATCCCTTGGCAAGCTCTTCTAACTGATCACTGCACCCTAGAGGTTTCAGGTCTTCAGATAACATGTCGACCGAAGTACCGAACCAGTAAGTTGATTTTTGTTTTCTCTTGGGTCTCCATACCTGCATCAGTCAGCCACATTGCGGTCTAAAATCATAACAAATGGATTAGAAATACAGTTATATAATGAATATTGGCTTGAAATCCACACTTTCAGCTTTAATTTGAGACGTTCTTGTTCAAATTGGAAGAACATAATTAAGCACTTCTAGGTTTAATACTATTTCCTCCTAATTAGGAAATCAAAGGTAGTTTGGCAGTTGGCATCAAAGCTAAGTCATAAACAGGCATATTTCTGTTCATCAATTCATTAAATAGTAACTCTTAAACATGTATTTCTATTTATAAACTGTTGCTGTGAATCCATATCATGCAGTCAAGCTCCCAATGCAAATGAAGAAAGCGATGCTTAAGCTTCAGCTTCAGGAAAAAAATTACTCCTTCAGGGAGATAACAGGAGTATTAAGAGTGGCCAATTTGGTAGTTTGATAAAATAATTACCCTATGTAGGTGACAGTCATTTAACTATTATTGCCATGACAGATGCCTCCAAAGAAGTATGACAAGGTCCAAAATATTCATAAACTTTAAGAACTGAAAGTCACATACTTTCACAAAAGAACTTTGCAATTTTACATCTTTACTATTTTAATGTCTCATTTTCATTATTGCCGTGGTCACATATCAATTTGTTAGACAAACTGCAGTATATCCTGCAGTTGTATCCTTGTGTTTTAGTAAATAAGTCTTTAGCATTTTGTTTTAAAAACATGAACCTTTTTTAATAATAATTATCGGTAAATTATCTTGAGCTCTTCAGTGGTTTGCAGGAAGCCACAATCTGTGTTACTTTGCTTGTGATCCTTAGAAGGAATTAGTTTTTTATTGGATGCATTTAGTATTCTGTATGCATCACTTCCTGTACACAGCATCTGTTGAAGCTCAGCAGGACAAGAGGTAAAAGAGCTAGAAGCCAGTACAGGCCTGTTTTCATATCTCTGAAGGCCAGAAATTAGTGAATTCTCTGTGGTTTTGTTTACTTTTAGGTGGGGGTTGGGACTCCCAAGTCTGGGCATCCAGCATGACATCCAGCATGCAGCTGGCTCAGGAGTGCCTGAAAGACCCCCCAGAGGCATCAGAGGAACCACCTGCTCCACTTGAGGGCCTTGAGATGTTTGCACAGACTATTGAGACAGGTGAGCAAAGCTTCAGATGACAAAAGAGAATCCCATTCAGTATCAACTGATGAACAATACAGTGTCATGCAGTAGTAAGGACACCTTCTAACAATTCAAAGTCTGGTCATGCTCTCCTTCCTGAAAATGACGACATTCAGCCTCATGCAGAGTTGTTCCGATACCGTTACCAGTATTGGAAATGTCTCCAAAACTGCTGAAAATGCTGGTATTGGTATCTGCGAGTACTGGAGTTCAGATACTGATCCAATACCATGTAATTTATTAAAATAGGAATCTATTTACAGATTAGCTCTGTTAGCTCTGACACAGTTCTTCTGTCTTCTTCGCTGCTCTTAAAACTATTGTACTGTGCTTCCGTCTGCAGCCTGCTGTTTTTGAGGGGAGAGGAAGAACTGATCACCTGACACCTGTTAGACAAGGAGCTAACTAGTAATCATGTCGTTGGTGTGGCAGTATTTCACACTGGATTCTCCCACCAGCAAGACTGCAATTAAAAATAAATGGCTTCAGTTTGCTGTATCCATTTATGTTTTACCAAGGGTTTAACTTGAGCCAGGCCTTACGACAATGATAGTCATATCACAGTCATGCAGGTGTAATATGATCATTTTTTTAGAACATGTGGCATCGGTACTTGTTATCAGCAGATACCCACAGCGCATGCATCGGAATTGGTGTCGGAAGGGAAAAAATGGTTTCAGAACATAAATCGCCTCATGTACACAGATGACTGAACAACAAAAAAAATTCAAGTGTACATTTCCTGTTTCAGTGTAATGTTCAGCCAGCTCTCAGCTCATCCCTTGTTCAGCTTTGACTGGAGAGGAATGTTAACACTGATGCTTATTTCTTTATGAGTGGCATTCGCTGACCACAAACAGAACTGTCAGTTTCATATAACATTTATAGTTTGTGATCAGAATTTCATAACCCACACCAGACATACCCCTCCATGCTACGTAGGCTTTCTGTTTCAAGAGAACTTAATGGTACTGTGTCCTTAAGTAAGAGGGCCCAGCTGAATTTATTCCAGAAAATAAGTTCTTATGGACCTTTTTTCTTCTCTCATTTCATCTTTTTGTAGTCCTTCGTCGCATCAAAGTCACATTTCTAGACACTATTGTCCGCATTGAGCACCAGCCCCTGGACCTGGAAACAGGCGTTGCCTTAGAGGTGCACATCAAACGGTAGGTAGCAGCTTCATTTTCATTCTTCACTCAGACAAAATAATCTTCACAGGAGAAAAACAAAGCGTTTTTCAACAGAAGACCCATGTTCAGTATATTTACAATTATCTTTATTAATACTACAGTATATTTAACCATAAATTTCATTTGAACATTGCTTGTCTTTTTATTATTGCAAATATAAAACAATACAGAGCCATTCAGTGGACAAAAAAACAACCGTAAAGGTCACTTTTGTTCATGTGATCAGTATATATATGTATATATTTATATATTTGAATAAATCCTTCAAAAGATGAATAATCTAAATCAGGACAGAATATAAAATGCATGTAGAAGTTGATGCAAGCAAAACTGAACTCATAGAATAGCATGAAATTATAAAATGCAGTGTGCTGATATAACAGAGTAACTTAAAATCCCTTACTCTGATCTTAATGGCTGCCTCAGATATACATCTTTGCAGTGTGTTTTACATTTTGCATGGAAGCTGGTTGGAATTTAAATGGGAATACTGTAGGTATTCATATGTGGGAGCTCAAATTCATAAAATTGTGTGTTTGCTTTTGTATTTGTTTTGTTTTTTCAAACATTTACAGCTCTACATGTACACAGTCTTGCTAGATATCTCTAGTAATGATTGATTAGCTTTTTCCTCCTCAAATTTTGTAGAAAAAAAGCCAGTATTTGCTGTTCCTGCAAGTAATTAACACAATAATTTAATCATCGTCTGTGAACAATTGAACAAGAGTTTGTGTTTCTTTAACCAGTAATATTCACATCAGCACTTGTGCAACTGTCAGAGGAGAAGGGAAGTAAATAGGAAGCAAGGAATTAGATTTCATCTTCTTTGCTCATCAGCAGATTAGTGGAAGAGGCTCTTACTCTGTCATCGACTGATATTGTCAGGGAGCCTCAGGGTGAAGCTCATTTCAAACTGGGCCTGCATAGACAGGTTTATTCTCCTCAGCAGGGTTTTTATCAGCGACTGATAAAAACCGTTGGCTGGACTTTAGTTGTCTGCAACCTGACATTCATGAATGTGTGAAGTAGTCACTGTCACTGCACACCTCAGAGTTCATATAAGATCCTAATTGTTTCATGATTATGGTGGTCGAATAAAAAAAAAATTGTAATGCAGTAATCATGCTTTATATTTGTGCTAAATTAGCGAACTGAAGCAATCTGATAAGTTATGCTGCTATCTTTACCTGCTGTGTCTTTCCATATCCATTTAAATACTAAATGCTGTTTGATTATTTTTTTAATTTGTCTCATGAACAAATAGATACTGTAATTTCTTAAGTGACCACATTTTCTGGTTGGTTTTTCCCCTAATATCTCGCTGAAATTTCCTCCTTGCCATCCAATGCAAACAAATCTGACTAAATATTGAATTAAAAGTAGCACACAGTTATTGTGGTTGATTCAAAGCAAAGAGCCTGTCAATCACTAATGAGTGCTTCCTGGCCTTTTCTGACCGTGTTTTCACCCTGCATGCTATATCCATCCAGCGCCCTGCCCCAACAGTAGATACAATGGTGTAATTTCCACGGGGGGTAGGGGGTTTTGACCCCCAATAATCAGAGCCAGGTGATATAACCCCTAAAAAATAACACAACTCGGATTTAATAATAACATTACTGATCTTTTATGAACAAATTGTTAATTCTTTTATTAGCTACAATATTTTCTAGCAAAACAACAGCACCTTTAATCATCTGGTATTGTAACGCATCCCCCTCCCTCTTCCCCCGCCGTGTATTTGGTATTACCCATACCAGCCGCTTTCTATCTTATTGCTGTGTTTGATGGATGGAGGGAAACAGAAGACCAACAGGAATGTAAAGAAGAAAAGGTGGACAGACGACATGATTCATTGATGATCGACATCAACCTTAATAAAAAAGAAAACTGATTGGCCAAAGAGAGGTAAATACACGCACATGTGCGTCTTAATCTGTGCACTCCATCAGCGCACGGACAGAGCGCACGTCGGAAAACACAGTTACCACTTAAAAGCAGACACACACAAGTGTTAGGGCTACTCTCTACCAGAGACCAGGATGTGGTAAGGTGTATTTTAGAAGAACTGAAGCTCCCCAAAGTTTTTTGGAATATTGATTTCATTATTGACTTTCTAACAAAGCCCACATGGTAGTTATCCCTGTTAGGCTGATGCTAAGACTTTTATTTCCCAGCTGTCTCTGAACGCAGCACAACTTCAAAGTTGCAAGTTTCACCGTTTTGATCGCCTTCCTCTCCTGGTCGCGTGCTCATGGATGTAAACTGGATCAGTACATGATCCATGCTGAAATTTAGAAATGCAGATGGAGAAGAAATCCACACCCCACAAAAAGCTCCCAAAGTTGTTGATTGCTTGTTTGTTTGTTTGTTTTTTTAATGCTGTGACGTTTCGGGCGTTCTTTACTGTATCCTATATTTCACTTTCATCCAGCACAGTCCTCACTGTCTGGGATGGCGTGATTTACTTCTGTATGAATTTAGAAATGCGACGTGACTTCAAGCGTTCAGCTGTCACTTGATTATTTAGTTGAATTATAATAATTAATTAGTTATTATATCATGTGTAGTAATGGGGAGGTTACATGTTACAGGTGCATGAACTCTCTGCACTTTAAGGTTGTTCATGCATTCTGAGCTTGTTTTGAAATTAAATGTATTAATTAATATTAGATTATTGTAGCTACAGTGCATTTGATGCCACGTTATCATGTGTCTATTTCAGCACAAAGGGGGTCACTGGCCGTCATTCTCACACCCCCGAAAGACATGGATTATTATCATTACTTTTTTTATTATTTTGACTTCACAACATGAACATAATTTGGGTCTCAGTGAGAACTTATCATGGAACCTTGTATCATATTTATATATTTAATAAATGTTAAAAGATTAGTAATGCAAAACTCACAGTAACATATTTGTTCTAGAAGCTGTTTAATGCTCTTCTGCATGGATGTCTTTGATGTGTTTTGACTTCATAGGAAAGTTTCACAGATTTTACAATTCAAGTTTTAATTTTAAGAAAGTAAGAAACTACATAGGCCAGCAGTATGTATAATATATCTCTGTTCACTGTCCTGTAATGGGGCTGATTATAGTGGTGAAAAGTAAATAACTAAGTTTACTATTTATCCAAAAGGAAAAAGGAAAAGTATCACAATATACTGTATCTCTTATACAGACACCAAATTACCCTGACTTGTTTTACGAATGCATATAATTAAATAACTAAATAAACAGGCAAAGAATCCGACCCCCCAATGATGGACCCAAAGTTACGCCCTTGAGTAGATACAACTGCAAACAGCAGCTGCAGGCATTTAGTTAAATAATGGTTTAATAAAGGTTTTAATCCTAATTTTATACTGGTTAAATTATGTATTTTAATGTGATATTTTTGGAGTTACATTTATCCTGTAAAGTAGCACAAGAGTAAATCCTTGCACTCTTTCAAGTGAAGTTACAAATCCTGTAAAGTATCTTTCTACAAGCGCATTCTTTTGAGACCAAACCTTCGCCCTTATGTCCCACATGCTTTGTGGCTTTGTTGGCATTTCACCATGACCCTGCTGAACCTCCACTGTTTTCCTGGCTTATTGACAAAACTACTCAGGTTGACTGTTCTGATGTGTGGTCAGTAAAGAGAGGACCCCTCAACAAGCTCATGTTTTCCCTTTTTTCTTTGTTTTGTTCCATATTTTTTTAAGCAACAAAATGGATTCCAGTCCAGTTAAACTATAACAATCTTGTCGGTCATGTAGGTTTTTCTGGAAGCTTTTCTTCAATTGAAACCCGTTTAAAAGTTTTGCTTCTCCAATGCAGGTCTAGCTTCTCCAGTTCCTCTTGAGGACCAGCAGCCTTTTTATTCCCACATCTTTAAATCTATTCTTTTCTTTCTTTTCATTGTGTGTGTGTGCTGTTCTAGGCTGGAGTACTTTGATGAAGCGGTGAGAGATCCAACCAACCAGACTGCGGTGCCTGTCGACATCCACCAGCCGCCTGCCTTTCTGCATAAGATCCTCCAGCTGAGTGCCGTTCAGCTGTTCTACGACAGCACTGGCGTAGTTCAGGTGGACACTGCTGTTTTTCTAAGAAGTCTTCAAAAAAAAAAAAAACTTTGCTGAAGGTTTAATAATTTTTAGGTATTGGTACAACGCAGTGCAACCAAATGATATCCTTTTT
The DNA here is from genome assembly GCA_023101725.1 of Atherinomorus stipes. Classification (NCBI taxonomy): domain Eukaryota; kingdom Metazoa; phylum Chordata; class Actinopteri; order Atheriniformes; family Atherinidae; genus Atherinomorus; species Atherinomorus stipes. The sequence continues at coordinate 264,227 of JALJCO010013221.1, forward strand.
GTAAGAAGACATCCTGAAGCATGACACCACAACAGATGTAATCTTTTGTAAACATTTACTGCAGATTTCACCAGTAACATCTTAAGAATAATACACCTGAGGCCACTTGGGAGATTGATATTGAAATGAAACATGTCTAATGGACTGTATACAGTCACTTGACCACACTGAAACAAACGTGCTTCCCACATTTAAAAAAGAAAAAATAGTTGTACAAGAAGAAATGATAGATTTTTATCTTTATCTTTCAGGGTCCTCCTGAGGAGGAACGACTAAATTCAGCCACTGCTAGTGAAGGAGAGGAAGAGGAAGAAAAAGAGGATGATGAAGAGGACGACAAGCCTGCGCCAGCCGCTGCTTGTTCTCCATCTCAGCCTCTGCTCATAGGAAGCTGCTCTGGTTTCATTGAAACCACCGTCAAGATCAAACAGAATGACATGCTGCCCGGACCAAAGGTATGTGTGGCTCTCTCATGGAAACCAAGGTCTTCTTAAAAAACAGCCATTCTCATCTTAAAACAGACTCTCATCCATCTGTTTTTCCCTTCCTCTCATCAGTTGGAGTTGGATGGGAAGGTGGGCTGTGTCCACATGCTGCTTTCTCCAGATCAAATAACCCATCTGACAGACCTGCTGGCGGCCCTCTGCATCGACATTGGTACAGTAAACAGTGCTTTCTCTGTTAAAACTGTAGAGTTCTGATCAACCTTGACCTTTTTCAGAAAAGTTTGAATCTCACATCTAGCCTGTCTGATTCTTAGAATTCATTGGCATGCTTTTAATATGCCGTGGTGATTATCTCATGTCCTTAAAGTTCAAATGATTCTTTTATACAACAGATGTTTTGTTTTGTTTTTTTATAAGCCGACTTATAAAGCAAAATGAAAGTTCAGGTACAGTCAAATCTGTTGTGATGACATGAATAGTGCTTTTTTTTTAAATCATAATTTGATAATAGATTTGAAATCATTTCATGTTCTCCTTGCTGCTCCTGGAGCAGTGGGAAATAATTTCTCTGTCATTATACTTGTAATGAATTAAGCTTCTTGCCCCCAATAAAATCACACCATGAAGTTGCATGAAACACTTTTTTTTTTTCCTTTTTTCCTCTGCTTTAAGTCTTAAAATGAAACAGCTTAAAGGTGCACAATTAACAACACACATAACTCAAAGACATAAGGTCTCTGACCTGATCTCAGTCTGTTGGTCTGCAGCCCAGAGCAAAACTGTGACGTCACAGTCTGGTATAAAAACGCATAAATGTGACGTCACATGCGTGGTCTATTTTTCTTTCCCACACATATAAATCCATTTTTTCCTCTCCTTTCCTCAGAACCAGAGACAAAGTGTGGTGGAGTTCACAGTCGGCCGTTGGACTCAGATGACCTGCGTATGATTGAGGAGGATCTCAGTAAGCAGTTGGGATCCAGTCCCAGAGACATGGAGTGGGAAAACGAACCTGACCTGGAGCCCTACGTCACCACCTTGGAGAATGGAGGTACACAGATCAACACAAGTCCATTTTTATCTTTTCCTGAAATACATCTGAACTTCAGCAACTACAGCATACCTAAAGGCATGCAGCAAACACGTCGGCCCAACATTTTATTTTTTTAGATTTAATGTAACTGTGATCAAGTTAATTTCAAAGTCTGGTATTGAAATTCTAGTTGTTTGTTGTTTACAGCAAATTTTTGTTTAATTTTACTCCCACCGTAACAAGAATACATACAGCATTAGAGTCACACAGAGTCTGTTGTCACCTGGCTGTGAAGCTGCAGACACAGAATTAATTTATTTAATTTGAGGAATAACTCAAACGGATGTGTGATTCTCTTTCACTTGGATAAGAAGTACAGATCTGAAAAAATAACTCCTGTTGCTTTGTTTCTTACAGCCACATGTCATTAAGTGTATGTGATGAAATTAGAGTTTCACTGGCCTGTGTGGGTTTGTGTGTCTCTGCCTATTTTCACTGTCATCATGGGGACCTAAACTTGACTCTTTGTGTTCATTGCTGCAGAGATGTTTTACTCCATGGGTCCTGCTGGGATGAACAGTAGTGTGACATCCATCCGCTCTGGCAGCGAGCTGTCAGACAGTGACATGGAGTCCTCCACACACAGTTTAGCCAGCCTCACACAACCCACTGCATTGTCTGCACAGGTACCGTGTGTGTGTTTACACAGGTTAAACATTTAGGGGAAGATTTGAAGTAGAGCTTTTGCTGTGTCGGGTGCATTAAATAGTCAGAGGTTGTTTTTTTAGTAGCTATTTAAATTCAGATTTTACATTTGTTTGCTAACTGCACACAGGGTTTTAGCAAAGCTAAATATTTGTGCCTTTCCTTCCTCATTTACATCAAATTACAACACAATTCCAACTTTTACATGTACTTGAGATGTGAAGCAGTCTGACTTTGACTCCTCTTTTTTTTTTTTTTTTTTTAATTCCTGCCAGGGCTTGGTCAACTGTCCCAGGAGATATCCTGTAGCAGGCTGCCTGTCCAGTCTCCCACCAGCTGGCCGGACCAGAGGTAAACCCAGCCATGTGGGGTGCTTATTATGGCTTTATGAAAGCTCAATGAAGGGGTCTCAGTTTAAAAAAAAAATAAAAAAAAATCAAACACTGACTCAGTAAATCTCCATGTTGTGGATACAAGTATCTTTGAAATAATTACATGCAAAATTAAAGTGAATTTACTGATGACACCATAGTTTTCTATATTAACAAAATAAGCTTTTTCATCATGTTTTCAGTGTCTGTATCTGCCCTTTAGCACTGAGTCCTCATCCTCTTCTTTGCAGGACGATCACACAGTGGCCAGGGGGAGCAGCTGAAGCCTGATGCTTTGTTGCGACTCACCCTTGGTGGACTCACGCTCACCCTGCTGCAGGAGGACCCTCTCTCTAAGCCTGACGGATCCTCATCACTGGCTCAGGTCTCTCAGGTGTTCTTCCAGGAGCTGGTCTTCTTTAAAGACTACATGTTCAGTGAGAGAGACTTCCACCACCTAAGAAGTGGCTTTGCCAAGGCCTGCCCACATTCCCATCTCAGGTAGATGACACTCTGGTCTGTTTGATTCCTGCGAAATGAGCTTCTGGCATATTTTTTCTTTGAAACAGTTATGATTTGGTGGTTCCATTTTCTCTGTGTTTTTGCTGCTGGTCCTAAAGCAAGCATTGAGGAAGACAGATAATCTTCTTCTGTTGTCTGAAATTCAATATCATTTTGCATTATATAAATTACAAAACATGGTGTTGCAGTATATTCTCTTCCCTTATCATGTTTCTACTCCCTGTGTTTATTTCTTTTGTCATCAGTTATTCCCGAGGTCTCAAACAAGCACATTACTGTCAAGGCCTTCTACAAGTTTTTATACTTCCCTCTTTTCTTTGTCACAGATTGACGGGTGCAGCAGTGCAGGTTGCTTGTGAGATGCGCAGTGGAAGGCACCGTTGTCGAGCTGTGACCTCTGACGTTTCCTTCAGCAGACTGGAACTATTAGAGTGCCTCTGGGAGGATGGAAAGCCTCAGTATTGTGAGGTATTTTAAAAAGTCTTTTAAAGCTTTTCTTTTTTTGTCTTTGAGAAAAACTGTTTTAAATTCTGAAAACAATTTATTTTTGTTATGTTGTCAGTTTGGATCATATTACTTAAAATGGTAACATAATCATTAAAATGTTCTCTGTATTCTAACTATTGTGTTAGAATAGTTGTTCTTAAACCACTACATGCAGTGTTGTTTGTTGCAAAGTGACTTTTCAGACTGAATTTATTTTATAAGATAACAGGTGTTTGAGATTTACAACCGAGTGAAATGTGACCTGAACATCATGTCTAAGATAACCTTCATTTGTTGTCTTAATGTAGATCATGTTTGTTCTTTCATCGAGACAATAAAGATTCTTTTCTTGTCCAGTTGCTTCAGTTCCACAAAGCTGGTCTGTTTACAGTTGGAGCTGCAGCCAGACCATGTGCCCAGTTACACTACAGCCTCACTGAAAAACACCGGCGTAAGGTACAAACGCACACACCAGAGCTGGACTGGAGAAAAACAGCACCTTTCTTAGCAAAGAGAAATGCTACTTGTCTCCATGTTCTGTGTTTTGCATTTCATTTTACAAAATGTGCTGTGAAAAACAACAAAAGAAACATTATTGTTGTCAAATGAATCTATAGAATGAATTCACCTTAATAAACCAAAACAAAAAGCACGATCTCATTACAGTATAATGCTGCTTACGTGAAGTGTAAAGAGTGGAGAGACTTTCTCATTGCATTATGGAAGGCATCTCCTGCAGCTCATAGCTAAAATGATAGCTCAGTCGCTGAGACTGAGATAACGCTAATGATGAGCACCAAGCACAGATTCCTGTGTTGGACTGTTTCCTTTACTTTGGTTTCAGTTGCTTGAACATCTTCGCAGCTTACATTTTACATTTGAAAGATATATTCCTGTTTTAATCTTTATGTCAGCTACAGCTTTGGTTAAAACAAACTAACTAGCAGAATCTGTCATTCCAGTAAGATCCCTTTCCCACCACAGTCCTCTAATTTAGCTTCTTTCACTAAAGCTTTCTGCACTATGGTAGCCATAAATGAGTAAAATGAGTTATGTAGAAATGTCTGCTGAAAAGATTTATCTCTCAAAGTCTTGCATGACTGCAATATTCATTATTTACATTAAAATTTAATCTGACATCATCCTGGTGGATCAAACTCGTGGCTGATGAGAGCATAATAATAAGTTATCAGATAATGCCTGAACATGTCCTCATATTTATGTGTGTGTGTGTGTTGGCAGGGTAAACAGCGGGTGGTGCGGCGTGACAGCGTAGTGCAGGTGGTGCTGGCGGAGGTGAGCGCCGAGCTAGACCTGGACATCCTCAGCCGCCTGGGGAACCTCAGCAAAGCCTTCAGTCACTGTCCCAGCCAGTCAACTGCCTCTGGACTCACACAGGTGGACCCCTCAGTGTATTCAGTCCTTCTGAAGGAACTACGCACGGCCATGAAGCCGTTATCAAATCGAGAGCGCAATCAAACAAGCTAGGAAAAATATAGGAAAGTCCACTGGAAACACAAATCAGGAGGCATGAATGTATCTCTTTTATCATAATTACAGCATAATTTTCCCATCAAAACCAAAATCTGTTGAACAGTAGCGTCTCTGAATTACAAACCAGATGACTCACAGCTGTGGAGAAAAGCATTCAAAAGTCACATAATATAATTCTGGCTTAAGTAAGCCACTGTGGTTATGCAGAGTCATGGACTGTTACATCATCATTATCACAATGGAAACCAAAAGTACCCCTAAGCCATGAGGAAATGGTTTAAAAAGATGATCCTGTCATGTCTGTCTGATCATATTTGTGCTGACACAAACAAAATTGCTGGGCTTAAAGAATGAATCAGCACTTCTCCAGCTGTCTTCATTGTAGCCTTAAGCAGCGCAGCCCCTAATAAGGCCTTACAGTGGTCTGTATTATGGCAGGAATGGTTGTAACTTGACATCCTTAAATCCAGCTTAAGCTCATTTTCTATGAAGGAAGAAGTACTAAAACGTTTCTCATTGTCTTTCCTCCCAGACCCAGAGCAGTGAGCTTTGCTCTTCCTTCACCCTCCTCTCCCCACACGCAGTCCTCAAGCTTCGTTTTCCTATACCAGACCTGCGCCCTCTCCCTAAGCGCCGACCACCAACACAAAGGGCAGTTAGGGAGGAGACCTTAGTGCTAGAACTGACGGATCTGGAGCTAAAGCACCAGGAGGCTCCAGACCTTCAGAGTGAGCAGGCTGCCCCGGGGCAGCCACGGGCTCCCTGCCTCACCCAGCTGCTAGAGGCCTCCTTTACTGACCTTCATGGTGAGAGCACTCGCACTTCTCCACTGTAGTTGTTAATAAATAAACTTAACCATGACTTGACTTCTAAATGTTCTGGTTTAATGACAACTTCCTCTTCATCTTCCTGTTCACAATGGGATGTCATAAGACAGTTTTTTTTCAGTAAATTGTTACTACCGCATTAGGATTTTACAGGAATGTCCAGTTTTTATAAAATGGTATCACTAATGTGTGACCTTTTAACATTTTCCTTATATTGTACCAGATAGTTGAATATCCCTAACTTTTTGTAAGTAATGTAGTTCATTGTCCGGATGTGTCTCACCAGGGTCATATGAGGGCTGGGACGGAGGCTCTTTCCCCTGTATCAGAGTAAAGAAGAACCATGACTCTCTACCAAGGTTAGTCCTTGCGACGATGAAAATAATTATTGTACTGTAACTGCCTGATTTCAGAAAGTCAGTCAACCAGTGATACCACTTATTCGAGGAGCCTCCCAAACATGAAGAACTATTTTGAAATAAAGGAATACATCAAATTAGTCACAGACCTGGGCTGTATCAAGCCATTTTCATAAAAATCATAAGATTTTTCAAATGTTTTCAGTTGTAATAAATGTATTTCCTCCACGTAGGAAAAAATGCTTTACAGTAGCTTTCACAAACCCCTGCAGGTTAGACTCAGCTGATGAGTCACTTATGTGCCTCACCTAAGTGACTTCAATAGAGTGCTGATAGTTTCTCCTCACCAACATGCACATTTAGCTTACAAACAGCATAAACACATTTTAATGCTTTGCTCTGTTTAAGAAAACTGCCTCACACTGGTTTATGGATTTTTTTTAAAAATGATATGATGAGCATGTAAATCTCAATAAGAGATCTGATTACCCATGCTTTTGCAAACTGAATGCCAAAAAAAATCTGAGCCAAAAATCTTCAGTTCAACCTGTCATGGAGAATGACACTATGCTCTTATCTGCAAGAAATATGCACTTTACAATACTTGTGTTTGTGCTGTTTTTCAGATGAGTATTTCTTGCACATCAGACCAGACACAAGAAAAGATATTGACTTATGCCACAGTCCAGTGTTGCCTTTCAAACATTGTCTTTTTTTTTTTTTTTTCTTTCAATGAGCAGGATATCTGTGCGTGTGCGTGGCGGCGAGGCTCAGGGCCCAGCAGCAGGTCTGAGTGGGATGAACCTGGGCCTCATGAGGGACCTGGGAGCTGCTTTCTTTGAAAGTCACTGTGAATTCAACGACAAAACCAGCTCTCCGTTTTCCTCCAACCGCACCATGTTTGAGACTGAAGAGGTGTGCAGAGATTCAGAGAGAGAGGGGAGAGCTCAGTTGTCCAGAACCCTAACTTGACTCAGTTCCCCTCCTTGTTTTAGATGGTGATTCCAGCTGACTCAGAGGAGATGCGTCAGTTTCAGGAACAGTGTGTCGCCCAGTGTCAGTGTGCTGTGGACATTAGCATGCCGCTGGCCTACATCCTCCTGCCGAGCAAACAGGCCTTTCAGAGCATTTACAACAGGTACGTAAAGAGTACGACAAGAATGAAGTCTGCTCCCCTAGTTTGCATTATTCATATTGACCTATATCTGAGAATATTTACAAAGATTAGAAAGAATCTTCATTACCTTTTAAGTTCAGTTTTACAGCAAGTTCATGTGGTATCAATGTGCGTGCCATCTGCCTTTTCATTTTTGGTTTTTGCTGATGTTCTTGCACTCTTATTGATCACTTCCTCTCATAGCTGTGGCACCTTTTACTGGTCTTAATATTGGTCTTAAATCTTGATTTAGAAATAACTGTAATTTTCCCTCACTTATCCCTCATCCAAAAGGATCAATAATGATCTCTTGATGTGGGAGCCGCCTCCCCCTCCTCCCCCCTCAGCCCACAGCCTCGACCAGAGCCGCCATCACCATGATGAGTTCCAGCTGTGCAAGTCAGCCTTTAGACTGGGTAAGTTTGACTGCTCTGATGGAAAAACTCAATCATGGTGTGGATTTATTACACAGCATTCCAAGCAGCGTGCCAAAACATCTAATGCTGGGTTTTGTATTGTTTTTGGATTAAAATGTTTGCCTTTTGTATGAATTAAATAAAACAGAGCTTCTCCTTTTGACATAGACTCTGATTCAGAGGAGGATGAGCCTCAGTTCTACTTGGCCAATGAATCGTCTGGAAGGATGCAGCAGTCAGCTCCTCGGCCCAGCCACAACCTCAGTCTCCTCTCCCTCACTGTGATTATCGGGAAAGGTCGCCTCCAAGCCAGAACTGACAAGAAGGTGAGCCAAGAGAATGATAAATTTAATAAAAGTAGTGATGAGTGTTCTGACTGATGAGAACTGCATCAGATGATAAATATGAAACATCTATTTTTTTTATTGTTTGTATGGTCCAGCAGTAACATTTAGTCCTCCTTTCAGCATTTATGCCAAAAAACCATGTCTGAACGTTTAAGTAACCATATAATGCTAACATAAATGTCAGAATTTCTAAGGATTCTCTGGAGTGATTATCGTACAAGTAGTCTTATAAAGCACAACTGTGACACTATATATCTATATCTATATCTTTTTTTTTATATATATATATATATATATAGGGTGAGTATGAAGTGGGACAATGGGCAAACTGGGACAGTTAAGCTTAATCTTTACATGTGTTTACTTCTATTACTAAAAATCACCATTGAGCTCATCATAAGGCAGCATGATATTAGAACAAAAAGGTTCTGTGTGGATGATGTGGATGTTTGGTTCATAATCAGAACTTACATTGAGGTTACATTTTCAGAAAGTGTCCCAGTTTACCCATACTCACACTCTATCACTCTCTCTCTCTCTCTCTCTCTCTCTCTCTCTCTCTCTCTCTCTCTCTCTTTATGTATATGTATGCAATCACATGTTTATAGACTGATTCTACAGTAGATCAAAATTAAAATGTGGGTTTTAATCTCAACTTTATTTGAAATATGTTGCTTTTAATCTATTCTGCATTTTGATTTATTTTGTACCAGCATCCTTTTTTCCTAGAGATGCACCGATCCGATACTCTGATCGGATATCGGCTCCCATATTGACAATTTAGCTGGATCGGAAATTGAATGAATGTGGCCGATCCAGCAATATGATCTAGTCATTTCTGTTTTTATTGATATGGTAATAAATTTAAACTTTATTTGTTAAGAGATGAAATTTAGTAAAATTATATCTATGTTAATTTGTTACCTCTCTTTAAACAAGGCTAAATGTTTATGTGAAGCCTGATGCCTTCACTCACATGGCAAGGCATGCAGTTTATTCATTCAAAAGTATCGGATCGGTATCGGGTGTCGACCAATACGCTCAGCCCAGGTATTGGTATCGGATTGGATCCGAAAAAACTGGATTGGTGCATCTCTACTTTTTAAACACAACTGTCCTGTTTTCTCACTGCTTTCATTGCATGCTCGTCCTCAGGAGGACCAAAGTCATGGAGAGATTGTGCTTGACCTGGAAGGGGGGAAGATATTTAGTGTGGCACAGCATCAAAATGACCCCAATCTCAGTTTCCTCTGTTTGGAAAGCAGACGAGTGCAGCTCTACCATCGAGGTGCACATTATTTGAAAACATTTTATTGCAACCGTTTTAAGATTTACTCTTTAAACTACATCATTAAGTAGATTTATTGTCAGTTAGAACTTGCAATGTATGTTCTGACTTCTCATACTTGTTTCTTCAACCCATACTAACACAGCTGTGGTGAAAGACACCCCCATCCCTCAGCGGTTGGAGATGCCAAGCTTCTCCCCACCAAAGCACCTTGACCCTACCATCTGCCCCACAGAGGTGGGAGTGAGCAGTGTGAGCAGTAGGGAAGGTGAAAAGCAGATGTTGTCCACAGCCATTAAAATCACACTGGACCTCGAGAGGAATGTCAAAGTATGTCCTCCTCAATAAGACAACTTTATTAACACAACTGCAGCAAGTTTTTGTTTGTTTGTTTAGCTTAATCTGTCTTGTGTGTATGTAAGGAGTTCCTGGTTGCCCTTCAACTTCAAGGTGCCACAATGCGACATTACATGACACAGACCAACCAGAGCTGGCATGAGCAGGTGAGAACCCAGCCTGTGTTAATGTAACAAAAATAAGTCGGCTTTATCTTCTTGTAAAACAAATAAATTAACCACACTGAAATAGGATTAAATAGATGAAGTTTAAATGAGTCATTTTCTTCATCTCTGTTACAGCTGGTGGACTTCCTGGATGTTATTGATGATCCCATTCTTGGATACACAGCACCTGCAGTCATAACTGTCCTCCACACACATCTTGCAACTTGTGCGGTAGACTACAGGTATATATTTACAAAAACATTTGCAATCTGTTAAAACACACATTATGCCTCACTCTGTCTTTTAACCCTGATATTCTGGTTTTGTTGTTTTCCAGGCCTCTGTATCTGCCCCTGCGAGTGTTGTTCACAGCAGAGTCCTTCTCTCTGTCCAGTAACATCATTGTAGACACTGCCACCTTCCACCTAAGGTACAATTCACCACTAATAAACATAAGTACTGAAAAGAATTGGATCCAAAATATGTCCAGTCTTGGAAAGCTGAGCTGCATAGTAAATTATGAAATGTTGTTTCTAGCTGAAATCACAGCATGTAAAGAAACTTGTTTATTTATTATGCGGTCCTCAGGTTCATCCTGGATGACTCTGCTCTCTACCTCTCTGACAAATGTGAGGCTGACACTGTGGACTTGAGAAAAGGTGAGACACAATACACTGTGTCCTGTGTACACAAAGTGGGAGGTATTTGTAGTTGTAATATTGCCAGGTTTGTTTATCTATTCTGCACTACTAGATTTTTAGCTCTGGTAATTGGGTGCACCATTTGGCCAGAAATGATCAAGACTTAATATATTTAAATAGAAGAAAATATACACATTTGCTGTAGCCATGCTTTGATCATTATATGCAGTATTACATCTTTCAGTCAATCTAGAGTTGCATTAATTGTTTATGCCAATACATTTTTGTGTTAATGATGGAACGTCTGACCAGTGTGACCACTTACCACTTTGTGAAGTCTTCAGCTGCATCCCATGGGTTCTCAGTGTGGTCATGGTCTGGACAATATGATGGCCAATCCATGTGTGAAAAGCAAGCCTCATGTTTCCTTAACTTGTCTTTCATAATTTGAGCCTGATGAATCCTGTTATTTTCATCTTGAAATATACCCCATGCCTGTAGGGAAGAAAATTTGTTAATGGAAAAATCTGGTCATTCAATATGCAGATGGTCAACTGACCCAATTTTTGGGGTACAGCACATTGCTGACGAAGATTTGACCACCTGAAGAAACTCCAAAGTCTGCACCCACAGACTTCTGCACTCTGCATGAGTGCAGCATCTTTTTATCTTGATGCTCCTTTCTCACTGAAACAGAGATTTATATCAGGACCCAACAGATTACAGGACTTTTTTCTGTTCTCAAGTCCTCCTTTTACTCTTTATATTCTTTATATTTTTTGTTACCTTCATTGATAAGCTGTTGCATCCAAATACCTTGAGTTTTCTTTGCATTGTTGCTGTGGAAGTGCCCTTGCTTTCATTATGAAACATTATCATGAGTTCTATATTTTATTTTCTAATACAGTATATGATTTAACCAAACTGTCAAGTGATCACGATGATTCGAGATTTCCTGCATTTGACAGTTCTCAATCCAAGCTTAGCAGTTTCAGTCTTCTGTCTCCTCAGTTGTTTTGCTTGCTTGATGCAGAACAATAATTTGATGCTGCACTCTTTTTTTTGTGTGTTTTTGTTTTGTTTTGTTTTAGACATGAAAGAACTGTGAGATGTTTAAGAAGTCTATTTAAGGTTTTACTTTCAGTTTTGGCTATGTTTGCTTCAGACCAAGACTCTGCCGCTCATAGCAAAACTGGGTGTCTTAACGGTTTTATATTGTGCCTTATAGGGAGAAATTTAAATATTTTTACCTGCATAATTTCACAGGTAACTCGTCAAGTAATTCATCAGTTAAGCTGCTAATAATCATAGGCGAGCATGAAAAAGTTTTTGGTCTAGTATGTTAGAGCAGGACCTCTAGAATTGATCTTCAAGTTTTAGTGAAGTTTGAAAATATTGTTTTTATTGTCTTTTAAAGTCTGTTTCACCTGGTACAGTCAGTAATGAGACAAATTTCAGCTATTAAACACTTGAACCTGCATCCCCTGTGGATATTGGAACTAAACCTCTCTTTCTAACCAAAAACAGTAGCTGCACAAAGATGTAGTGCATAAGTTCACGACATAGTTCTTAATATCTGCAACAAATGAAGAAATCAGTATCTGGTGATTTCTAATAGAGACCACTGTGTATGTGTTTGCGTAACACAGACTATGTGTGTGTCCTGGACATTGACCTGCTGGAGCTCGCCATCACCACATGGAAAGGCGGTGATACCGGGAAGCTGGTGAGTGTTTGCAGGCCAACTGTTTACTCACCTGCGTTTCTTTCACATTCATCTGTCAAACACAAAAGTGTTAGTCCAGCACAAAAAATATAGAACTTTAAAGAGAACAGTATAATTAAGGCAATTTTGCTTGAAAAACCACTAACGGGCACATGGCCACATGTTTATAAATGTATCCATCGACTGTTTATACCTGCTTATTTTAATACAGTCATTGGGGCGGCTGGAGTACTCCCCAGTGGCTACAAGGCGAGAGAGTACAGCCCAGAAAGGTTGCCAAACTTTTGCAGGGCCTTTTAAATATTTACCTCACCATGATCAAGTTTCCTATAATAATGGCTGCAGACAGCTGTTCAACACAAGAGTCACATTCAGTTTGACATGGAAACAAAATCAGTATGAAAATGATGCAGCGATGCAGCTGCCCTCAGAGGCTCAGGAAAGAAACATTCAAGATGTGTATCTAAGATCCGTTCAAACCTGCCATGTCACAATATACAAAGTGTTTTATTTTGATTAGCCTAGCTATGAGAATCTGACATAACGTTGATATTTTAAAAAGGAAAAAAATGGAGCGGCAATGTCCATCTTTTAGGAGATGTTGAAGCTTCATCACTGAATCATTCGCTGTGTAAGATTGCTCATATTCCCCTCAGTTTCTTCTATCTTACTGTGCTCAGACTCGCTTTCACCATCTATCAGCATTCCCCAGTGTCTGTCAGTGAGTCAAATGTGTTGTCCTCTTTGTTCTGCAGTCTCAGCCTCTCTTTGAGCTCCGCTGCTCCAACAATGTGGTCCACCTTCACACGTGTGCAGATTCCTGTGCAGCCCTCGTCAATCTGCTGCAGTATTTGGTGTCCCAGGGTGACTTGCACCCTCCACCTCGCCATACCTCTCCCACTGAAATCGCTGGCCAGAAGTTACCAGTAAGACAGTGTATTAGTTAATGATATATTAATTAAATAATGGCTTTGCACTGATTAAACAACTCAGATTAATTTTATTCATGTGTAGAACTGATAGCATCTTAATCTTTTAGGACTTTAGTCAAGACATTTGCAGCTGAGCATCCTCAAGTAGAACTTAAAGTAGCCCAAAAGGATATCGTAAATTTTGGAAAGTGGTAAAAAAGAAAAAAAAAGCATGGAAACTGTTGTGTTGTATTGTAGCTTTGTAATATTTCTTGTAGTTGTCAGAAATCCCTGCATCTGCGCCCCCTGCCCTCCTGCTGAAACTGCAGAGATCAACCAGTACGACCTGACTGATGCCTTAATTGACACAGAGAGGAGCCTCAGAGAAGAGAGTTTAGAACCAGGTATTTATCACATATCAGAATACTGTGTTTGAGTTCATTTACCAGTGAGCTGTCTCTGTGTATAGAAGAAGATTGGTCCCACTTTACACCCAACGGGCTCCTTTGTAAACTCATGAGAACATTTCTAGAGTTCAGTCCCATGTAAGAAGTTATTTATAACATCTAAAAGCCTTCAATAATCCTTTCATGAAAGTCTACTCTTCATGTGTGGCATTGTTCATATGCAGGACTAAAACATGCTGAGGTTAAATTCTGGACAGTGTATGACCATTTTTTATTTACTTTCCCTCCCTAGAATCAGTTTTGACGTAGGAAAATCAGGGTAATGCTTGTGGGCAGGAGCTTTTCATTACTGTGGAAAAAGATTTGCCTCTTCAGATTTCCAGCTTGGCAAATCTTTGCTGCTGCTTTTACATTTGAACAGATTGATGGATTCTCTGCATTTATCCAGGTTCAACCTCAGTGCCAAGAGGCTCACCCGTTTCCGTCTACTTGTTCCCCGGTGAAGCCTCAAAGCGCAGTCCTTCTGTCCAGCAGAGGGAGGACTCTGAGCTGGATGGACTGGTTGCCACAGCAACAGAGGCACAAGCAGATATGATGTCAGATGAAGGCTCCGAGGGCTCCACTGACAATGATGACTTCTGCATCCTGGAGGCACCGGGCATGGGCATACCTGTGAGTCTTTTCTGTTATTTTTTTTTTTTCTTACAAGCTTCTCTCTTCGTTCGTTAGTTCTTATGCCTTGACAACACAGCTCACAAACTTTTCCCATCTGAATTTGCAGCCAAGAGACGGGGAGCCGGTGGTGACAGTACTGTCTCAGGGTCCAATCAAGGTGAAGGACAGTCACTTTTCGAGGCCTCGAGGCAGCTCCGACCTGCTCCGAGCCCCGAGTCGCTTCCCGGTGCCACAGAGCAGAGTGGTGCTGAAAGAGATCTCTGTGGTGTGGCATCTGTATGGTGGCAAAGACTTTGGCGGCAAGCCCATATCTATACACGCTCAGAGCGCTAACAGGTAACATAGATTCCTAAGCTCACGGATAACTTGTTTATTGTATAATTAATCCATAAAACTAACCTTTTGTCTCCTGCTTTTATCATTTCTCTGTCCCCCTCTGTCTCTGACTCCTTTCAGGAGTCGTTCTGTCCCTGCTGGTGTTCGTGGATCCCCATCTCGCTCTGTTGCCTCCTCTCGTCCCCAAAACTCCTGGCGTTGGGCAGGAGGAAGCGGCCGTCAGCACACGCTACTGATGGAAATCCAGCTTACCAAGGTACACCGGTTTACCTTTATTACGACATTTACAAGAACTGTAAAGAAGAAAACTAGCCCACTATATATCAGAGTGCTTTTCCACTGTTGTTAATTTCATTTATGTAACAGTAGAAATATTTGGTCAAACATTGCCAAGGTGTGTGTTAGTGATGCATGACTAATGTAAATGGTATATCATAGTACTTCTAACACAGATGAAGAAACTTGCCATGTATTCATGTTTTACTATTTAGCCATCATGATAACACTTCCTCCTTAACATTTTCCTCCTCTCTTTTCCTCCAGGTGTCCTTCCAGCATGAGTCGTACCCGGTGGCCATCACGGGGCAGGATGGAGATGGATCAGTAACAGTTGGGGTCGGTCCCTGCGGGGAACAGCCTCTCTCCAGGCAGGTGTTCATCGTCCAGGAGCTGGAGGTTCGGGACCGGCTGGCCTCTTCGCAAATCAACAAATTCCTCTACCTCTACACGAGTGAGAGCATGCCCCGCCGAGCCCACTCCAACATGGTGAGATGGTGGGGGTGGGATGGGGGCGTTGACTGACAGGAGATCTATAATTTATGAACTAAATGAAAGTGTCTCCATTTCAGCCCAGTATGTTTAGAGAGCTGTTAGAGAGACTTGAAGAATCGAGAGATGATGTGAGAAGGCCTCATCTAGAAAACAAAATATTCATTATGCTGTATGTGCTGGTTGCAGCTGACTGTGAAGGCCCTGCAGGTGTGTCCAGAGTCTGGCCTCGGTGGTCCAGAATGCTGTCTACGAGTCAGCCTGCTGCCACTACGGCTTAACATTGATCAGGTAACTCCAGCATGTTGGTCTGAATTCTGATGGACTCCATTCAAAGCTAATCTCTGGATGAACATGCAACAGGAAAAGTTGATTAAATCTTCTTAGATTTTATTTCCCTTTTCACTGGATTGAAAATGAGCTGTCTGTTTTGAGTTTTTATTTTAAAAACCAAACAAAAAACTTTTCTGTAGATGCTTCAGCTGCTTGTATAAACAACTATATGAAAATAGCTTTTTGTCATTATGTAAAAGTGTCAGATTGGGAAAAGTCCTTTTTACATATTTGTCTACTTTTAAATTTAAAAAGAAAAGCAATTTATCATCGGCAGTTATTTAATTCTTGTCCACTTTTACCATTGCAGACTTAACGTCATTCCTTTGTTGCATATTAATGAAGTACCGCTGATTTGCTTTTCCCGTGAACACTGATTGCATATAATAACTAGACATTTTCTGTCTCCAATCCAGGATGCACTGTTTTTCCTGAAGGACTTTTTTAGTAATCTAGCCTCTTCTGTTAACCCTTACCTTCCTGTGGACCCTGCAGCTGAAGGTAAACTATGGCAGATGCCACTTTAGTTGTGTTTACTATTTGATGTTAATGTAAACTAGATCTGCTGTGAAGGTTATTTTATGTAAGAAATACACATTAATGCTCTTGTCTGATAAACTTTCACAAGTGCAGAACATATTTATGTCAGCTCTATCTATTATTAGACAGTGTAGCAAGCGTTCAGACTTAATTTTCTTTGTTTATCTACAGTGAAGGCAGATCCCACCCAGAAGGGCTATGAAGAGGGGGATGCAGCTGCTGGTCTGGAACCTGACCTCACAGCTTCAGTGGAAACTACGTACAGTGAGCAGAGCTCCTCATCTGCCGGCTCCACCTCTTCCTCAGACCAGCCAATTTACTTCCGGTTTGTGAATAATGATTCTTCAAGAAAGCAGTCAAAAGAGAAGTTTTGAGTACATTCATATAAAAACAAAACACAATTATTGATGCCACTGTGTGTTAAGTAACTGTTAAGGTAATCTTACCCATCTCTGTCCTTTTCAGGGAGTTTCGTTTCACCTCTGAAGTGCCTATCTGGCTGGATTATCATGGCAAACATGTTGTCATTGAGCAGGTAAGAGATCATTCAAACAGTTCTGATCTGACCAAAAGCTTGCAACAGAAGCATTCGTAAGATTTAGGAGTGTTTGATTTGGAAATGATTTAGGTATTTTTTTCGCACTGTCTCTCTTTGTTTCTCAGGGAACATTTGCAGGGATTTTGATTGGTCTGGCCCAGTTAAACTGTTCTGAACTGAAGCTGAAGAGACTCTGCTGCAGACATGGGTAGAAATACAAACTCCTCTTCCAAAACAAACATTTCAGTGATTCAATGAAGCATATTTTTGGATCTGATTGTCAAAGTTAAATCCCTTTGGTAGTATAACTTTCTGGACAAAACAAATGTTTGAAAAGGATAACTTCAGTCCTCAGTGTTTCTTCTGCAATGTTTTCAGTCTCCTCGGTGTAGACAAAGTGATACAGTACGCTGTGACAGAGTGGCTGACAGACATCAGGAAGAATCAGCTGCCAGGCATTCTGGGGAGGTGTAGGCCCGATGCACTCAGTGGTTCAGCTGTGTAAGTTACCCGTTTCCCCTTAAAATACAGCTTGTTATTTTTCACATTGTTGATTTAGTTTTTAGTTATTTATCCTATGTTGTCTGTTGGTTTGTCTTCCCCCTCTTGTCTGTCTCTGTGTTTGTCCAGTTCACGGAGTTAGAGATCTGTTCTGGTTGCCCATTGAGCAGTATAGAAAGGATGGACGCATTATTCGAGGTCTCCAGAGGGGGGCAGCATCCTTCGGCACCTCAACAGCGTCAGCAGCTCTGGAGCTTAGCAACAGGCTGGTGCAGGCCATCCAGGTACTCATTCTGTAAGGGGCTTAATGGGCTTTATGCACGATTACACGACTTCCTTTCATCACTGGACGAACTGATTAATCCCAGTGTCTGGCCAGTTACTGAGATCAGGCACACCTGGATTAATCAGTTCATCCAGTAATGAAAGACAGGAAACAAAGGAGCTACCTTAAGTTCAGGCAGTAGTGAAGTCATGCATAGAGCCCATTCTTCTTCAGAACAAGCACAAAATATTCTAAAGATGTTTCAAGTACTACAGACAAACCGTTTACTGCAAATAAACCATTTGTATCAAATTTTAAACATGTGAGCACAATCAGACCGCTCACCATCTCATTTAACAGTTATGTTACCTCTCCGACAGGCTACAGCAGAGACCGTGTATGACATCTTGTCTCCAACACCTCCCCTGAATCGCTACGCCATCACTGAGGGCCGGGCCCCTTCCAGCCGACCCCGCAGAGCCGCCCAGCCTGCAGACCTCCGAGAAGGAGTTGCAAAGGCCTACGACACCGTCAGAGAGGTGCGTCCCCAAACTTAGCAGCTAAGATTAAAAAAAAATTATTTTGGTTCCGAATTAGACATACAAGGCCAGGAGGGTGTAAATGAGCTGTCAGCAGTGCAGCAGAGGGTTGAAAGATGAGTAACAGCGTACATACTATAAATGTAATTTGCAAATTAGTGAATTAATAATATTTATGATAAAATTGGGACAACTGATTATATTTTTGCTGTTTAGCCGGTCCAGTCTAACAATACCTTCATATTTTTCAAATTATCATGATTTCTCAATTGAAAAATTTCTTGAGTCGCTTTTATTGGATTTCCCTTCTGGGATTAATAAAGTTTTTTTTCATTTTATTTCATTCATTTAATTTGCTTTGAACTTTTTGCTCATCAGGGAGTGATCGATACGGCTCAGACTTTGTGCGATGTAGCATCCCGTGGCCATGAACAGAAGGGTCTGCCTGGTGCTGTGGGTGGCGTCCTGCGGCAGATTCCACCCACTGTAGTCCGACCTTTAATAGTGGCCTCCGAAGCAACCTCCAACCTGCTCGGTGGCATGCGGAACCAGATCAAACCGGATGCCCGGAAGGAGGACTTCCTCAAGTGGCGCACAGAAGAAGCCCAAGAATGAGGGCGGCAGTGTGTGTCTGTATGAGCAAGAGTGAGTGCATGTATGTAAGCGTGTGATCATGACGTGGGGCAAACTCAGCTGTGTGGATTTGCATGTGTGTGTGTGGACTAATGAGTCGGTGAGTGCTCTGATGCAAAAACAAAGCAACAACTAACTACTACTGCAGTTACTGACATCCAGTGTTTTATGTGGCTCTATCATAACCTGAACACACCAGATTTTATTCTTCTGTTGTTCTTTGGGATGAGCCCTCCTCATATTTTACTCACTTCGGTCTGCAGGTTCTTTTATGTCTGTGCAAACATATCACTGTTTTCTCTCAGCTGGCTTTGTTTTCAGCCAAACCAGGGGCATATAGGATCATCACAAGACATGGATTGTTGGCACTTCATACACTATGAATAGTGCTGCTTGAAACTGCATTTCAGTTTAAAGCAGTGATTTTGACATGAGTTCAACCACTTACAAGGTGCACAAAGAAGGAAAATGATCATTAAAGTGACATGAACGTTTACTGTGAGGGAAAGACTGTCACAAATTTTAAAAGATGATGACAAACAGCTTCACCTCAGAGAGTTTGTAACAGATGAATGGAACCATCTTTGGTTCACTTGTCATAAAGGAATCAGGAGGAATATTTTTGAAGTGTCCTTTGCTAACACCCTCAGTATGTTGGCAGGTGGTCATCCTGACTTTATGATGCATTATTGGTTTAGCTTTGGCTCTGCTATGCACCTTCTCCCTTCAATGCTGTCATCTGTGCCATAAAAACCTTGCAGAGTGCCCTTTTACCTAGTTTGTTTTGCCTTCCTGTACCCTCCCAACTAAGTGTAACGCAAAATAGCTTATGATGATCCATACCTGACTGAATAGACACACGTGAAGCCTCTAAATTCTGTAGCATCTTAAATTCTGTTAAAGCTTCAGAAAGTTAATTATTTTTTGGATTAATGTTGGTAGTTCTTATTCCTGCTCATCTTTTCATCTGTTTTCATAAAGAGTTAAATCCCTGATTAGGGGATTCTTATTAACCCATTCTGTCCTCACATTTGCTTTGCCCTTTATCTTTACCTGCCTTCCTATATCTGTTTTTTAATCTTTCATTATGTTCCTTTTTTTTTTTTGTTAAAGCATAAGTATTGTCATATTTGTTTTAAAAAAAGATTGGGAGGATGTGAACCTGGTGACAATGGAGGAAGGAAAATTAGTTTTACATTCTTATCTTTTTTGTTTAATGAGTGTACGGGATAAACATCCCTCTGTGTGTCTGTGTAAATGAAATCAGTGTGTGTGTTTGTGGGCATGAATGATGCATGTCTGTAAAGGTGATAGGTTGATGCTTGTTACACCACTTGTGTGTAATTACTATTTACTATCATAAACTGTATGAATGACCTGTATATTATAAAATAAGTATACAAAATTAATACAAAAATAAAAAAAATTTGAATATAAAAACTGAACATGTTCCACATTTTTTTCTGTTGATCCAAGTCACAATAATTTCATGTCGTCTTCTTTGTTGGTGGTGTTTTGGTGCAAGTTTTCTGCCTTGCACGTTATTTTAAACTTAAAATTCAGGATAAATATTGCCCTACATTTATGTTGTTATTGTAATATGGGAAGATCTACTGATTGAGTTCGCCAGAGTAAATGTAACTGTTAACATCAGTTTGATCTTACAAGCTTGCAACATTGAAAAGTGCACATATTGCTCATTTACAGGCCTGCTATGCAGTAGATTATCATGTCATCTCCCATGAGATCCTCATGTTCGGATGGCTGTATTATGGACAAGTCTGGTGCTGCAGTGGTTCTCTGGTGGTGTACCACTCCTTTTACCAACTGCTTGAGTTGTGGCAACTCATTACTCTCCAGTTTGCTTATACAACTACAGTATGTGGATTGGTTGGATGTGAATGTGTGCATGCAAACAGCTGTGATAAAATGGCTGAGTGGCTCCACATTTATAAAATGTGTCACATTTTTTAATCTTCACAAAAGAAATCATAAAGAGGATATAGTTTTAAATTTCTTTAAAGTAATAATCAGTAAATTTCTAAGGTTAATATGTAATTGCAAGTTAAATGGGTTTTTTTTATGTCTATTTTGTTCGTTTAGTGTTTTTGATCTTAAATTTCCCGTTTCTTGCAAGGAGTATTGGTAAAGAAAAGCTATGTTTTAGTATTAATAGAAACCATTTTTGCAATGCTGGTCCATAGGAACTTAAAGTAGTGTAGTCAAAAAAACAAAGTGGGGATCTTTTAAGCATCGCACCAGAAGTACTTCCGGTCCACATGTAAACGCTTCAGCGTGATCTGCCTGTAAGACATCGTTAAACCGGTGACCATCATCCATTAAATTTCGACATTCTTATGTAAACATGAAACTTCTCACGCACAACATGCTGACTTCTCACGTGAAAGGAGTCACTAAGGGATACCCGCTGCTCATTAAGGTAAAACGTGTTAGCGGTGTGGCTAACGCTAACACCGGGTTTTGTTGCTGTCGTGACTTGTGTGTTTTTTCTTGATGTTACTCAGCTCAGCTGTCTTAGGAAAATTTCTGTTTAAATTGCCATTCAATATTTAGGACATATTCAAGAGTTTCAAGAGTTTAAAGTTTTTGATACCTCAAAAGCTTCCTAATTAATATGCAGTTTTGATTAAAGCTGGTTGGCTTCAATTAAACCCTTCTTTAACTAACCCTTAGTAGTAAACATGTGACAATGACAGTCAAAACTGAACAAAGTAAAATCCATAAAGTGCTTCTTCCCGGAAGATTGATTGATTGATCTCTCTGAGACATTTGTGCATATGAGTAAAGATGGATCTCATGTAGTCTGATATTATGATGGAGCTGTTTTATCAGACTGTATTATATTGAATTTGTATGGAATATATACACTGCTCAAAAAGATAAAGGGGGGCATAAATAATCATTACCATGTAATTCAAGTCATGCGCACTTCTGTGACATCAATCTGTTCATGTGGGAAGTAACACTGATCACAACCCAACACCATGGAGTCCAGTTGGCATTTGCCACAACACACCAGGATTGGTAGATTGGCTCTTCACCAATGAGAGCAGGTTCACATTGAGCACATGAATGTTCTGCTGCTTGCCACATCCTCCAGCATGACCGGCTTGGCAGTGGGTCAATGATGATTGGAGGGCTGCACAGACCTCCATGTGCTAGCTAGAGGTACCCTGACTGCCATTTAGTTACGGGACGAGATCCTCGGACACACTGTCAGACCATATGCTGCTGCAGTGGGACCTGGGTTCCTTCTGATGCAGGACGGCGCGCAGCCTCATGTGGCTGGAGTGTGTCAGCAGTTCCTGTATGATGAAGGCTGGCCTGCTAGTTCACCAGACCTGAATTCAATCCAACACCTCTGGGACATCATGTCTTGTTCCATCCACAGCCACCAGTTGCACCACAGACAGTCCATGGATTGACTGATGTCCTGAGCACGGTCTGGTAGGAGATCCCTCAGGAGAACATCTGTTGTCTCATCAGGAGCATGCGCAGATGTTTTAGGGAGGCCACACTCACACTGCTGAACCTCATTTTGAATTGTCTTGAGGAATTTCCACAGAAATTGGGTCAGTTTGTGTTCTGATCCTTCTACGAGTCTGAATCCAGACCAGCTTGAGTTAATTATTTTGATTTCCACTGATCTTTGTAGTTGTTCTCAGCCCATTCCACTATGTGATGATTAAAGATTTTCAATTTCATTTATGAAGATCTAAGAGTTGTTTAATTGTGCCTTTTTTATGAGCAGTCAGTGTATACCTGTACACACATACTTAAACTTTTGTAAAATGCTACTGTAAGCTTCATGTGTATGTGACACTAAATTATATCTGAAACTAGAATATGTATGGAAAATATTAGTTTAATTGCAATCTGCTTCCTCATTTTACATCACTAGAATTTATGTGTAAACTGTAAAACTATACAGTAGAGTGGATACCTGCTGTTTCTGCAGGGTCCCTAAACATCCACTCCAACCTGTTTGTTTCCTCCTCCTGTTCGTTCAGGCCACTGAGGTGAAGGTGAATGAGGTGGAGTTCAATCCTCAGTTTGTCAGCCGAATGATCCCCAAACTGGAGTGGGGTGCTCTGGTCCAAGCTGCAGACGAGGTGAGTCTGAGATATGTACACAGACCTTTTCACCCACGGATTTTCTGTCGCAGTATCTTCTCTTTCTATTTGAAAAGTTGAGTAAAACTTAAAAGCACAAAAAAGGAAAGTGGGCATGTTTTCTAAAGCAACTTTACATGGTTTTGTGCTGATTTGATGCTGAGCTCTGGAACGACACCATCATGGCTAAAGAAAGATCCTCATGGGTCGGGTTCATGCTGGGAGTTGCAACCGAATAAAATATTTTGTGCAGCCGGAGACGACGGAGAGGCTCTCCGTTGACAAAGTGCTCTCCGTAACCTACGTAGAGCACTTTATGAACCACTATAACTTAAGGCTTAAGTTTACAGTGGTGGTATGTTGTGATGGATACGAAAATTAGTGATGGGCAAAAGAAGCTTCCTGAAGCAATGAGGCTTTCCAGCCAATTGGTTCGGGAAAAGGTTCAGTACTCGGAGCTTCATCTATGTTCCTCTCTAGTGACATAAAACGCCCAAATGGGTCCATAGCAGTGATCGTGATAAGTACTTATGTGTTGAGTTCAGTGCTTATGGAACTCCACAGAGGAGACATGGAACTGAAATCTGTTAATTGAGGAAGAGGAGCTTCTTCAGTGTTCAGGTTGGCGACTATTAGTACAGATAATCTTCAAATGATCCCCGTCATGGGCAGGTGATGCAGGGGAACAGAAATCAATCAGTGGGAAGCTGATCATACTGCTGATTTCTGTGGCCGTATGTCAGAGGATCTTTCTCTTTTCTCTTCTTTCAGCTCGGATAAATATCTGTCCACTTCAGTCTCGCCACCACTGAATGTTTCATGTGCAGTTGTGAAACACAGACCGACACGTTACGTCATCTGCACAAACCGATGCTTTGTTTTGCTCTGGTCACGTGATTCCTAAGCTGATGACACAAGGTCCGATACGAAGCTTCATTAGAAACGCCCCCTTTTACTCGATACGCGCTTCGGACTCTCGGGTTCATCGGGCACATCACTACCGAAGCTAAACCTCAGCCAATGTTTACTGGGATCAGTTTGTATGAACAGCAGTCGTCCAGGAGAAGTTTTTTTGTGCTTAAACTATATTTCTTCACAGGATTGCATATTGGGGTATCTACATAAGCTGCTCAGAACAAATATATCTCTGTCACCACCCCACCCCCACTCCCCTTTATAGTTGGGTCATCGGCAAGAGCTTCCAGGCGAGCTGGTGCCAGACTACGAGAAAAATGAAGACTTCCTGAAGAGAGTGCACCGGGTGTTGTTGGAGGTAAATCTCTCAGATCTCCACGCTTGTCCTGACATTTGTGTTTCTGGTGATAAAATGTAAATGTTGTGCTTATGTGAGCTGCAATTAATTATTTGTTTTCTGGATTGAGTGAGATACCTATCGGACATCATCAAAAGTCTTGATCAGTCTTATAAATACATCACAGCCCTTAAATCATTACTAGTGAGTATAACTGAAACACATAACAAACATCCAAGCAAAAAAAAAAACTAATCAAAATCGCCATTCCTGTATTCTGACTCCATGGTTTGGCCTAACCAGGTTATAACGAGGCAGCCCCCAGCAGCTTGGGCTGCCTCGTTAGGCTCCTTAGGCTGTCCTCATGTGCACTCCATGAAGCCACATTCAGCAAAAACTTTGGCAGGGGGGCCCAAGGCCGGTCCTCGAGAGCTATTATGATGTTAGTGACTTATCCCAAAATGATCCCAAAACCAAAACTTGGATAAAATTTTTTTAAAAAAGACCAGAGCTGACCAAAATTCCAGTTTCCAGGGTTTGCTCATGCGGACCGACCGTGCCAGTGTGAATGCGCCTTAGTGGACTGCATTTACTCAGATACAGTGACATGTACATTCAGAGATTTTGTTTGTGCTCAACAACAGGTTTCTAAAACTGGCAACAGCAATTTACACCAACACGAATGTGGTCATTGACTCCACTTGTGTTTTTTTTTTTACTTTAAACGTCCGTTTATCTATGAATGCTGCACTTTCTGCTCCAAGACACCTGATTTAAATTAAATGGCTCTCGTCAACAGCTGATTGTAAGTGCTGCCCAAGTTTGTTGACCCATTAATCTGATTCAGGTGTGCTGCAGCAGGAACCATCCAAAACCTGCAGGACAGTGGCACTAGAGGACTGACCTGTTCTGAATCAGTATAAACACTCCATGACTTACAAATCATTACATTCTTATATTAAACGTCTCATTTCAAAGGAACAAGTAATAACTAAAAAGCTACTGAAGCACCTTCAGCTGGGAAGAGATTTATTCCCAAACTGTTATGTTTTAAGCATCATTAAAAGTGAGATTTTTTTTACCCTAATGACAAATCTCAGTGGACTGAAAGAAAATTACAGAATTACTGAAAGGGAAGAAAGCTTAATGAATTCATTTTTTCTTTTATGAATCTGTCTTTCTGAATTAATGACAAAAGGGCTTTTTTTAGAGGGTGATAAGGTCTGAATGAGGGAACTGGAAAAGGAGGAACAGAGCAGAGCAGAAATGAACGTCTGGAAATGTGAGGAAGGCCTGGCAGGGATTGAACATGATGAGCGGAGCCCTCAGATCCACAGTATCTGACACCCAGATCTCGCCTCCTTTTTTTTTTTTTTTTTTCCCCAAATCCCCATTTCAGCCACTGCACAAACCAGTTAGACCCCTGGCTCCTCCATCAGTGTTGATGAACAGCTGGTGGCCTCCATTTTACATAAAGTGAAGCCACACATGGCCTCTGGCCCTGACAGGCTGCTGTGCTCAGCTATGTGGAGTCCTCTTCAGATATTCCAGCACCCTCTGGACTCTGGTTCGGTCCCCAGTCCACCATTATCCCCGTGCCTAAGAAGACCATGCAAAGGACCTGAAATCTTACCGACCAGTTGCCCTCACATCCGTCTTGTGTAAATGCTGGAGAGAGTTGTGGGTCATCAGCTTTCATTTGTGCTGTCTGACAATATCGATCCATTTCAGTTTGTCTACAGGGAAAATCTGACCTAGAGGATGCAGGTCTTTTACTTTTAGACTGTCACCAAACAGCTGGACTCTGCACATCCACATACTAGAACTTTATTCCTGGATTTCTCTTCAGCGTTTAATACCATTAACATTGAAACCCTGCTGCCCTGGCTTTTTGACCTTCATGTCTACCCCACCCTGACACAGTCCTGTTGGCCCACCTGACCAACAGTACCTAACTGCAGTTACAATGTCCGACTAGAACGCCGGCATATATCCAATCCATACAGGAAGTCTCAAGTGGAAGTTAGTTAAACACTGCTAAGATTATCTATCTGCGGCTTGCAAACAGATGCGTGTGGTGTACTTGGGTGGTTAGGGTTAGGGGAATGGTCAGGGTTGGGGTTAGATTTTAGTAAGTTACATAAAGAAAAACTTCCGATTGGGACTTCCGGCGTGGATTGGATATATGGCGACGTATTGTGACTGCAGTCGGGTCCCTCTCCACCTGACTGACACCCAGGCTCTGTTTGAGTACCAGCAGACACTCAGCAGTCTGGTCCAAACTTTTTCTGACATGTCTCAGGAGATCAGTAGCTTTGCTGTGGGGGAAGAGACAACTCTCCATCATCTTTGTACCCACTTATCTGCATGCACAGACCACATGTGGAGCAGGTAACATTTTTAATGTCTTGGAGCTGAAATTGACACCTGCCGGTCATCCAAACAGCAAACTGACACTGACACAGTCTAGAAAAAAGGCCAGCGTCTCCACCTGCGCATGAAACTCCAGGTTTACTGTTTACCTACTGCGGGGGGCGAGCAGAAAAATGGGCACGGAACATTGTAAAAGGTTTGACACCAGCAATGATATCTAGGACCTTCAAGGATTACAACCTGGGTGGACAACCCAGTTAAGTAGCTGCTGGATAGCTACAGGGGGGGTTAAAAACCCTTTTTGTGGACAATTTAATGGCAAAATTATGTAAATGCAAATATTTAGGTGCTACAATGGCATAAGCAGCCATAGAGCTTTGAAATAATTTGGTAGAGAGTATCTTCATACATGGGGAGAGGCAGGAAAAAAATCTGATCCTTGCTGCAAGACTGTTCCAAGTCATCACCCCCAACATCCCCCCCCCCAAAAAAGTAATGTTGGCCTGACAGATTTTCTTAAAAATGTATATTTTTCATCATTTTATGAAAACTGTCTATGCCTAATGTTTATGTATATAGAAAATTCCCTTAATTTATAAGTTGCTTCTTAAGTCCAAGATGACCGTTCTACTACAGTAGCTACAAGAGAGCTACAGGGTGGCTCCATGCCCAACGTGGGGCAACGGGATGCATTGGAATCGGGGGACTTGTTACTAAATTAATGCAGGAACGGACAGATTTAACATTGTGAAGTGGAGCAAGTGGAAAAAAAACAACTGTGGATCATGGTCATTTGTGAGCTTTATCCAGAGTAATGGAGTCATCAAATGACAGGAAGACTAAAACAGGACTTTCCTACTCAAATGGACATTTAGCATGTCTAAAATCAGGGCAGTTTTCTCTGTTGCAAGCATGTCTCATACATTAAATGGAAGATAAGAAGAGGCATGAAATCAGAGGAGCTATTGTGTGGAGAGGGGTAATAATAGAGATCACAGCAGCAGGCGGTAATGGTCAGAAAATTTCCTGGGAGGAGTGGGATTAAGAAAACATTCCTGCACAGGGGTGATATTCAGTCCAATAAGATTTGTGGAGACTAAACAAGATGTGTATTATTTTTTCTCATTCATGTGTGGAAGTCAGGCAGCTGTGCTGGCAACTTCCTCGGTGGACCAGTTTGAAAGTGCAGCATTTATAGAGCGTGGCATTTAGTGAACGAGCTCAGCTCACCTGTGTTTCCTTATTCTGAGCTTTCTTACTTGGAAACTCCTCAAATGATGGAGGGGGAGCAGTTTTTAGGTCATGGGTGGGGAGAGGAAATGATAGAGTTTTACTTGCTGAAAACCTCTTAACCCCGACCCCATCTTTTAACTAAACCTCTTTAACATTGTTTGTGGCAGATTTACACCTTACCTGTGACTCATGCAGTTTAATTGGGAGGGGGGGGCAAATAAAATCTAGTGATTTTACTCTGTTGCTGGCCTGAAACGTAACTGATGCAGCATCATGTGACGTCCAGTCTGTGGCTACTTACCACAGATTGTTTTGCTCAGTGGTGACATCTAGTGGCTGTTTCACACATCTGGTCTCGTCTCTCTGTGTTGCAGGTGGAGGTGATAGAAGGGTGTCTGCAGTGCCCTGAATCAGGACGGGAGTTCCCGATCTCCAAAGGAATCCCCAACATGCTTCTGAACGAAGACGAGGTGTAAACGGCATCTCAGTGATTGTCACCCCGTCAGGACTGTGGAGTTTTTTAGAGCGGGGCTGGACTCTGGTTTGATATGGTGCCATGAGAAAATAGGCCACATTGTTTGGTTAATATTGTACTTATGACCGTTTAAGTAGCTGATCCTGCAAACGGATGGAAAAGATTTGAGGGATAACGGGCAGAAATGTTCCCTGGAGAGTAACCCTCATTTGTATCTGTATTTATTTTTGTAACTGTTCGAGCTTTTTTTTCCCCCTTCTTTCTCAATAAAACTGTCCAGATTTTCCTGACAGCCAAAATCGTTAGGTTTTTGTGGAAAATATGGATTGACTTATATTACAGACATGCTAAAATACAACCCCGGAGAGGCAGGCTCTGAACCCCATCTCGCCCTCTCTCAGGGCCAGATGACGTGGCAGTGGCTTGTCTATTTTTGGCTCTGAGGAAAAAAAGAGTCAGAAAAAGCAGGCAGGCTAGAAGTTGTTTTTGAGGAAGTCTTTTTTTTTTTTTTTCCCCTTAAAGCCACACATTACAGCTCTCTCACACACATAACACCCCACCTGGGCGGGATCCTGTGATCTAAGATGCCACTTGATGTGTCTGATGTTAAACTTGCTGACAGATGGAGGTGAGGTCCACATTGATAATTGTCTTTCCAATCATTTTTGGCTGTCTGACATGAAGCAGCAGCAGTCAAGTTGGAACAGCAACCTGTTTGTTTGCTGGCGGTGTTATCATTTTTAGAAACCTTTCCAGGACAGATGATGAAACGAAGGGGTTGGTCTGACCAGAAGCCTCGAGGCAGCCTGAGTCTCTCCTACCTTTCCCTTCTACTTACAGCAATTACAGGCCTCCACCCACAACTATAATAACGGTATAATGGGATGGCAGCAGAGCAGCAATAAAAGCCACCCCTGGCAGATTAATAGTCCTCAAGTGCTGAGCTGTAATTAACCTTTCATACACAAAGGGAGCGGGAACAGAAGGGGAACGGGTAATGAGTTGGTTAAAACCAAAACCCCCCGGGCCAGAAAGCTAACAATGAGGCTGAGGAGGAGCAGAGAAAAGAAAGGAGCTCGACTCAAAGCTTGAAAAGCCAAATATAAGCCAAAGATAAAAAGAGCTGTTTTTATTTTACTGATCTAATAAAGTAAGGATCGGCCTTTAGCCGTCAGTGTGAGCAAGTTGAGGCTGGAAATCACACTAAAAAAAAACTTACATAAATCATTTCCAGTTTCAGTCTTTGGACAAATATTGATGCAATAACAAGAAAACTTGAGCTGACAGTTACAGCTAAACACTGGAAAAGCAGATTGCTTCTCTAATAAATATCCACCCACAAGTAGCTGTAAAAGCTCCAATTTGTGATACTCATCTGTAAGCACTAGAAAGATGTGTTGACTTTCAGCCTTGTATTTGCATGTATTTGCAACCAGTTGTATGCTTCATTTTATTGAGCTGGACAACATCTACTGTAGTTAACAGATCACTACTGAGGACGCAGAATCATAAAAAGGGGACTTTACTATATCTGGATGTTGACCAAAAACAGTCATCTTAATCTATTTCAAAGGCTGAAAAGTGCGAGCAGCTTTACAGACCTAAAAATGCTGCGGTCACATTTCATGTGGGTGACAGAATATGGTATAACACTGCCATATAAGGCCTGAGGGGAGATTTACCTGCTAAGAAAGGGCGTTGCAGTATTTTTGTGGGATAATGCGCAGTTGTGTGTGTGTGTGTGTGTGTGTGTGTGTGTGCTGCTACTGGTGAAAAAAGGATGGCTTTTGCCTACATAATCACACACACTCCCTTCACGCTGGTGGCATCCCGCCCCACCACCACCTCCTCCTCCTTCACTCCCTCAGAGACTGTGTCTGTCTGGGGCCGCTGCTCACTGAGGATCTGCAGAATAATGGAGGGGCATCGTGCAGCAGATCTCAGAGCTTTCAGCCCTTCACACATTACACAGGAGCTCTTTTAAAACAGGAATTCTCAATTTTCAGTAAAATTCCCAGCACAAGGACTTCTTTCATGTTTTTCTGCGTCATGTGTTTTTATGTCGTCTGACGTTTTTTTCCCCCATGTTTTGATGTTTATGTGAGGGGCAGTAACTGGCCCACCATGGTTTTTCCAACATAAATCAGTTTTTTTTTTCTTCTTCTTCTATGTTTTAACTCAAGCTGCTCTCTGTTTACATATATCGGGGAAGGGGAGGACCTTATTTGACTTTTTAAAACTGCAAATGTTTTCTGGAAGCGGATATGGGCCAGGTTTTTGCTCCACAGATGGCTCTTTCGGGGGTAGAAGTGCTGGAACCGTGCTGCTCCAGATGAAGTGCTCCGCTCAGGTTTTTGTTTGGAGGATTTGCGACATGGGCTGAGCTCCTGTGATGACTCTTTTCTCCTGAAAGCTTTTCACTTATGCGAGGATGGACGAAGGGAAAAGAAGACGGATAAAGCTTTAATCTCTCGGTCAGACAGCTATAGATCTTCATCTTTTTTGCGCACGCACCGGCACAGGAATCCATAGCTTTGAACGCATCATACCGGAATTGAAGCTAAATTTAAAGTCAATAAATCTTTTTTTCCCCTGTGGATTTGGGGTCTGATGTGATTTAGAAGCATGTAGTACACATTTTTAAATGTTCACTCGTAATTTTTAGATTAAGTCATTTAAATGTAAATCCTAAAGGTTAGATAATGCGTCCTTGTGTGTCAAGTCCATCAGACGCGCCTATAGATGAAAATGTTATAAATGCACCACAACACGAGTGTAAAGTCTTTATTTTCCACATGAAGTAAGCTAGTTTTGACCAAAAACAGCAGACTGGAACTTGACATCGGAGACACTAATTTGTCCCGAAGTTTGATACTTTAGATCACTTATCGCGCACTTTTCGGCGCTAGGTTTGGAGACGCAGCTTTGACCACCGTGCTCACTTGTGCTGGACAATGTGGCTCCCCTGCCTCGCGCTGCTACAGCTGCTGCTCCGGTTCTCCGATGTGTTGCTGGTGGAGGGGATCAACACGTGTCAGTCCATCAACCTGGACGCGCAGAAGTCGCGGCGCATCGAGGCGGTCCGCGGACAGATCCTCAGCAAGCTCCGCATCCGCAGCCCGCCGGAAGACGACGATGACCCGCCGGCCGGTTCCGTGCCCCCGGAGGTCATTCTGCTGTACAACAGCACACGGGAGCTGCTGAAGGAGCGCGCGCGGCTGGCCGAGTCTGCATGCGAGCGCGAGAGCAGCGAAGAGGACTATTATGCCAAAGAGGTGCAGAGGATTGACATGCTGCCCCCCCGCACCGACTCAAGTGAGTGATGTGAAGCAAAGGCTATCGATATGTGGCCTGGGGCCCCCAGGGAGTCCCATATGTGACAGAAAATGAAGTACAAAATTCTGGAGCCACCTTAAATTTCTTCCATTTGCCGGGAAAATCTGTTTCTGTGCTTAATTATGCGTTTTCTGTCTACTGAGAAAAAAATACATAAACGAGCGAAACATTAGAGGCAGCCAAAGACGGGAAAAACTTAGAAAGACCTCTAGAAAGCCTGCTGAGTTGTTGCTACAGACTTTAAAGAAATTGCAAGAAAGTGTAGCTCCTTGGAGGCTAATTATGAATAAATTGTTTTCGTTAAAGGCATTAACTATGCAGTATCTGGCGACTTGGGCTCAATTTATCGTCATGACATCTTTAAATGTTAATAGGCTACTTTTGAATGCCTGAGAGACTTTAAAACATGTTGTGAAATAAAATTTTTCTTTTCAATTTCAAACTCATTAAATATTTAAAGGTATAAGTAGCTCTTAAAATACTCAAGCCATAAAATACGTGTAGTCAGGCTTTAATGCTGGCATTTGCACCACCCTTCCTGTCAAGCTGGAATTAAAGTAAATGACCAAAGAGTCTCCACATCC
This sequence comes from Atherinomorus stipes, assembly GCA_023101725.1. Taxonomy (NCBI): domain Eukaryota; kingdom Metazoa; phylum Chordata; class Actinopteri; order Atheriniformes; family Atherinidae; genus Atherinomorus; species Atherinomorus stipes. The sequence continues at coordinate 296,379 of JALJCO010013221.1, forward strand.
ATCAGTTCCCCACAGTGCTGACCACATCAGCTGTGGTGGAAGGATCCAGATCTCAGTTCAGCAGCACGACAAGCAGGTCCCGCACTGTATCAGCTCTTATTGACAAGCCAGTTAAACTATGGATGCAGTAATGCATAAATACTTTTACTTTTCCTTTTATTTTTGCCTCACACTATTCGCAGATTTTCTCTATTGAAAGGAGGTGTTTTAATTTGATTATTGAATAAAACTCTCAGGAATCATGTTTGGCTTTAATTAGCTGTGATGGCATCTCCAACAGACAAATGGATTCATGTAGCCAAAAGTACATAAGCATTTAATAATTTTACAGTGTTTTGAGTTAGACTGGGGACATTCTGTATTTTACTGCATGTGTGTTTACATTGGGAGTTGTAATAGTTGTTGACAAATAGCTGCATTTATAAAGAAATGTAATAACTGATGATTACAGTCATTACTGATTCAGCAGAAGAAAAAGTTTCCAAAGATGTTGGAGTCGGTAAACAAAGCTTCTGTTTCTCAATTTCCATTATTATTTAAAGTATTTGCACAAATGATTCTTGATTTCTCATTATCAAGATTGCTCATCAGTGCTGTTTAAACCCTCCTGTGGCGCTACGTCATCACCATAGAGGAATTATGGTTGACAGCAGGCAGCTCTTACTTTAAGATAAAAAATGTTGGTGTTGTCAGACCCTCAATTGGCGATAGAAGTTTAACAGTGCTGGATACCATGTAATTACCCAACTGTCTAGGTGATTTTTTTACTCAGTAAAACCCATCAGTTAGCCATGCATTAAACGTAAGACCCAACACATTTAGTTACCACTCTAAAGCCTATAATTTAGTTTGAAGATGCTCATCAGCAATAATTAAGTTCGAGACAATGCATCAGTCTCACAGTCTATAGAGGTACAATATGTCTTTTGACCACTACTCATCTTCTATGTTTTGGGGTGTTTTTTTTTTTTTTTTTTTACCTTTTCATTCAGATACTTTGCAGCCAGCAACATCCAGCCGCTATTACAGAGTCGTCTACTTCGATGTGAGTGGGGTTGACCTGGTCAACAGCACCCTGGTCAAGGCTGAGTTCAGGATCTTCAGGGCTCCTAACCCGCAGGCCCGGGCGTCGGAGCAGAGAGTGGAGATCTATCAGGTAACCGCAGCAACAGCTTCTGTCAGTTTTATCAGAGTTCAGCAGAATAAATCAAACTTGAGTGTCACCATCAGACTCTTGTATAAGCCTTTTTAGGCTACATCTTAAAATCACTTCAATCTATATTTGGCTCCTCTTAGAGTAAAAGACGCTGACCCAGGAGCTCCTGGTCAGACTTACCGATGCTAAATCTTCACCAATTAAACCAAATACATTCTGTCTTAAGGGACTTGCACTTTACAGAAAATGCCCACAGCAGGAAAGGGGTCATATTAATTAACTTGCCAGATGTTAAGTCTGGCATATTATCAATTTCTAGTCAAATGACAAGAATATGTGTGCTCTGTTCCATCTGCTCCATCTCTCTCCAGTTACTGAAGCCTGAGGAAGACAGCACCTCCACTCAGCGCTACATTGACTCCCGCACCGTTCAGCTGAGGTCCAAGGGATCCTGGATCTCCGTTGACGTCACCGAAACCATCAAGGACTGGGTGTCACATCCAGGTCAGCTCTGGTACCAGCAAGCAGTTTGACCCTATGATCCAGACAGCAGAGTGTGTCCAGTCCAACTCAATATGTTCCCTTCTTCCTGTTGCTTTCTGTTCCAGAGAACAACCTTGGCCTGAAGCTGGGCGTCTACTGTTCCTGCTGCACCTTCGTTCCATCCACCAACAACATCGTTCCCAACAAGAGCGAGCAGTTGGAGGCCTTGTTCGCTGGTTAGCTACAGCTGCTTTTTATTTCATATCATAGATGCCTTAGGAAGATTTTAGACTTGTCTGAGGCACGAAGTGCTCGTGCAGATGGTTGTGTTTGGCTGTTCAGGGTGAACATTAGTCCTGGTGTGAAAATTAACCATTGAACTAACCAGAGCACATAAATAAATGTGACAGCCAGTTCGTCAGAGATTTGATGAGCTGAAAGAGCAAAGCCAGACTTTACTGTCACACTGGTGATCCTGCAAGTCACAGGATGCGAACGTAAAGAGGAAAAATCTTGCGTAAGGTGCCTCCAGTTATTCATGAGTTACTTACACACTATCACACAGAAATAAAGGAGAAGCTGTTCTTCCACACACTGAGATACTGTTAAATACCAGACTGTCTGTGTTGCCTCATGTAGGCCCTCAAATTATGGCGCTCTCAGGATTTACACACAGCTCAGCCAAGTCTGGATTTTTTCACTCTGGGAAAAAAAAAAAACGCAATTTGTGATACTGATGTAAGACAAGCACGGGCTTGTGTGGAGTTCTTGTGCACCTCAGAAACAGAAAAATTAAAACATTGTCGGTTTTTGAAAACATCTGTATCACATTTCTTTTCTCTGTGTTTATTATTCAAATAAATAAAACTGATTAGTTTTACTGCTGTGTCAGGAAAAATAAAATCTGATTTTATTTATGTGGCAGTTATGAGCCCAAAGAAGCGTAACTACCACTTGTTTCACATTAAAAAGAGAGAAAAATGAAAGAACGAACATAATTTAAGTTAAACCACTACACTGACTGACATGCTGCCATCTTGTAGGTGTGGATGATGAACGACTTCGTCAGATGAGGAAGGCTGATCTTGTTAAAGGCCAGGCCGATTTCAGCACCAAGACACCGCACCTCATCCTCACCCTGCTGCCCAGTGACAGAGTGGACAACCCAGCCAAGAAGAGCCGCAAAAAGAGGGCAGCCGCCATAGACACCACAACCTGCTCCCGGTAGGCCGCCAACCAGCCACTCGTGCGGTTTTATTTGACTGACAGCACTGACACTTCTATAAGACCTTAAGTTTTATCTTCTTTTTTGTCTTTTTTTTTACCTTCTGACCTACTTAGCAGACTATTGTGTGGTGAAACTAACAGTGCTGACCCTGTGTTTAGACTGCAGGCCAGCAGGCGTGCAGTGTTTTATTTAAACACTCATGCTGCAGGGGAAAACTCTGGCAGCTTTGCATAATCATTACCTCGTGATGGCTGCTTCTTCAGTGGCGACCTGTTGTAATTTTCCCATGACCCGGCTTTGGGTCGCTGCCTCTGACCTAGCAGAGTAGGATGGGAGCTGAAATGCATTTTGCGTGTCTGTCTTTGTGTGACTCAGTGGCTCCGATCAGGGCTGCTGCCTGCGCTCCCTCTACATCGACTTCAGGCGTGACCTCAACTGGAAGTGGATCCACGAGCCAAAAGGTTACAAAGCCAACTTCTGTGCCGGCAACTGTCCTTACCTCTGGAGTGCCAACAACCACTATAACATGGTGAGTTCAAGAGTCATCTATTTCTGGAAGATGACGCATCACCACAGCTCACGACTGAAAGTGTGCATCAAATTCTTGGTCCAAATTTTAGTGGAAAAAATGACAGATTCTTCTTCTGTCTTTAGTTTTTGAAAAAGGGGGGTTATGTTTGTCAAAGGAGGATTTTGAATAAAGTGTTATGTAACTGATCGTTTTCAGGCGGTATCAATCAATTATTTCATCTTCTCTGAGAAGATGGAATATGGCTCACATGAGTAACAAGTTCACCACTAACATACAAAAGCTTTTTCACTTCTAAGTAATGTTCATTTCACAACAAAACAACAATTGCTTTAAACATTTTTGTCAAATTCTGGTTTGGTTTAAGTCACAAGTAGTTCCTGAGGGGCCTCTGTCCGTCAGGTTAAGGATGTTTCCTGCTGCAGGACACCTCAATCAGATTGATGGGTCAATATGTTTGGACAGCATTTAACAACAAGCTGTTGAGGAGAGTTACTTGATTTGAACCAGGTGTGATGGAGCGGGGAGACATCTAAAACCTGCAATCTTTGAGAACTGGAGCTGGACACCCATGGTTTACGCAAACACATCACTTGGATTAAGGTGGAAAACAGAACTACTTAGAAAACGATCGTGATAATACGTTCCTCTTACATCACATCTGCGATTGTCTCAGCTGAGCGTGAGAGTTTTGAATTGCAGTTCCTTTCATGACCACTAGAGGCCAAGCATAACTACAGGACATTTTTCGATGAATAAATGTCCATGGGGGAAAATCGGCTAGAGAACAGTCTCAGATTTACTCCTTTTGGAAAAGTTTGTGGTAATTTGTAAACAGTTTTTTAAAAAGAGAAGAAGTTGTAAGTCTTGCTTATTTCAACAATACAATGCCAAACAGCATTCTGCAAGTATTACATCATTGCCATCTCTGTTCTTTTGGAAACATGGTCGTCCATCATCTTCAGGTCCAAGTGAAGACAAATGAGTTCTTTTTTTCCAAATACTATTTTCTTCCAATCTTTAGATTCATGAACCTTTGTGCTGAATAATTTCAATGGAAACAGTGACAGATTTGTCAGTGAACAGACTGCCAAATTATTTAAACAGAAACGTCTGTGATTGTCAGAAAGTCTGAGTAGCTTCTCAGACTTTCTGGTAAAACAGTCTGGTTTGAGCCAAACTCCAATCATCTCTCAGCCTGACTTTAATATACAGACAGTTTGAAATGCGGGCGATGTTTTCCCTTAGATGAGTTTGAAGTGCATTGTTTGTGGCGACTGAACACCACGGTTAGCTGAGATTGGTTAACCCCAGGGTCATAAGTGGGCTGACACCTCCCAGAAGCCTGCAACAGAATATAAACGTTTATGCAACACAGTGTGTTTGCCTTGCTTACACTGTAGCTTTCATGAGTGTTACAAAACCTTCTAGTTTTACTCATATCATGATTTTTTTCTTTACTTACTTGACACATAAGCGAGCAATAATTTGTTAAACCGATTTAAACAGTTTGGTGTGCTTATGTTGAAGTGAGGCTGATTTTGTGTCCATAATTATTTACAATAATGATATTAATCCAATAGCAATGGGAAATTTGAAAAACAAGCATATTTGTCTCTGTTTTTTCAGGGATTTCTTTTACTGTTTATGTTTAATATTGGCAGTTTGTTTTTGGCACATCGCAAAGTAAGGAACTTTAACAGTATTTAATAATGTTTTGATTTATTATCTGAGTTCAAATTATGATTTTCTCACATATATCATCAGCATTATACTAATATTGTCAAACTTCTTATCTGTGTATGACCAAACTCCTATGCAACTCTTTAAGGTGTTCGTCTGTGCCTAAGTAAAATCAGTGGGTATAGTTAAGAAGGCTCATGCCTATCTAAATGTAGGGGCTGGAGGTAAGTTTTACATTTCAACAAGTCTCTGAGCTGACACATACAGCCAAGCAAACACAGGAGAACTATGAAAGTCATAAAGTGATGGAACTAGATTCTGGATCTCAACCCAGTAGAGCATCTCTGGAGAGACCTTAATCTGGCTGCACACTGACACTCCTCTTCCAACTTAAGTGAATGTGAAAGTTTCCACCAAGAAAACTGCCAAAGGAAAAGTATTTTAAGCTTGTAGGATCATTCCCAAAAAGACTTGTCTATCATGGCAGCTGGGATCGCTTAAAAGAAGTACAAAGAAAATGGTTTGAATACTTAAGTGAATGGGATGGATTGATATTTTTTTTAAAAGGTGAGAAAGATTAAACATGGCAAAATGCGAAAGATATAAAAGAGTCTAAAAACTTCCCATAAGCACTATGTCTTAACTGGTTTCTGGCTGCATCTTAATTTTTCTGCACAGATGTGAGTGTGGCATCCATCTTCTTATATAACTGAACAAGCTCATTTCCTACCAAGTCAAACCATGATTTAGTTGCCTGGCAATGTAAGAAAAACAACCACACAGCTCTCCTGTGTAACAACCAAAAGAGCTCAGGCTTCGCCAAAAATCATGTTCACACATGACCTCATTGTTCACAGTGAAAAAAAAAAGGGGGGGAAAGAAAAACATATCTTCAGGGTCTTTAATAACAATCCTCTTCTCTGTTCCCGGGTCAGATCCTGCCCCTGTACAACAAGCTGAACCCTGAGGCCTCTGCCTCGCCCTGCTGCGTTCCTCAGGACCTGGAGCCCCTCACCATCATGTACTTCATAGGGCGTACACCACGTGTGGAGCAGCTCTCTAACATGGTAGTCAAATCTTGTAAGTGCCGCTGAGGGAGGCTGAGAGGAGAACGCTGCAGGATAGAAGCTACAAACTGATCCTCTCCGATGGACTCTGTTCAATAAGCTTCACCATTTGATCACCTTTAGCAGACTGTGACGCTATTTTTTATGCTCTCTGAATGACAATCAGGGCTTTGCTCCCTCTCTTGACAGTCATGAAAGCTTCTCAAAATATCATCTTCTGGAACTTTATGATTGATAGAGGGCACTGTAAATATGACAACATAGCTCTATTAAACCTATGCCTGGATATTAAAATCTTAAGGGAGTATTGTGTGATTTTACCACATTTGGTCTGCCTGCTGCAGAAAAAGGATCCTTTTTTTTAATCAGGATTTTGATTCGTCCTCAGTCGTTTTCCTGAGGCGGTGGGCAGCGGAGCGAGCCAGACGTGCCCCTGTTTGTTTTAAGTTTGAAAGTGTCGATTGGAAGGGAGGCGGTGTGGAAAAGGTTTGCAGACTCCGATGCGAAAGCAGAGGAGGCAGGGAACAGATAGAAAAGAGAGGGAGAAGCTGTGTCCAGGCAGAGGCCGTGCCAGCTCTCTGCGGTCCCAAGCTGAAATCTGCCCGGCGTAAACAGGATGTGAAAGGTTTCCAGACACCGACCCGACCACTCACGGAACGCCAGATTTAAACGCTCCCCTCATCTCCTCTGTCTCTCTCTCTGTTGCTCGAGGTTCTGGGATTTGTGGTGGGAGGAGAGAGGGAGAAAAGAGAGGCTTTGAAAATGAGACGTGGGATGATAGGGCTGTATTTGGAACAGCTACACGTTTGGAAGGTGGTATTTTGCAGCCTTGGCAAATTTGTAACTATTTGGGTCTGGCTCAAACATTCCATAATCACACTCTCATGCTCTTTTTCTGAATATGCATTCATTATCTTATTGTAAAAAGCTGTTGACTCATTGCTCATCCTATGCTGTGATTATATTTTGTCATACCTATGTTTACCAGCAGCTTCACTGATTCACTCAGCCTCTCTACACCCAACTATCCACATTGACCACTTTTGATAGAATGTCTAAACGCTGGAAATAAAAAACATCCCCGGGGCTCATTTTAAATATAGGTTCTCTGGTATGCCAGTGGTTTGTGTGTGAGAGGGAGACAGAGAGCAACTGGGTGTGTTGTGTTGTGTGTGTGTGTGTGTGTGTGTGTGGTTGGTGAGGTCATGCGCGATAGCATAGAAATTATTCCATGGCTTCATTGTAAGTTTTATTGTGATTGTGTATGAAAAACATCTGCAGCAGATGTTTTCTCTGTGACCCAACAAAAAGTGAGTTGTAGATTTTTTTGTTGTTGTTTTTTCCCGCATTTTTATTTTGTTTAATTTAGGTGTTGTGTTTTTCTTTTTCTTTTTTGAAAAACCTGGGTAACAATAAAAATTTTTTAGCTGAACAGGAAGCAGTCCAGTCCAGACAAGTACAAGGATGCCACAACAACAACCAGTTATAGCCGTATTAGGCGAGCCAGTGGTTTTCATGAATTTTCTGGAGTCGTACCGTGGCCACAGGAAATATTGGTTTTGAATTGGCTGGTTGTAAAATTGTGTAACTGGATACCTCAAACATTATTCTGGTCAACACTTTATGCAACAGCTGTTCTAAATGAGTGTGCAGCGTAGATTAAAGGATTGATCTGGTGACTTCTATCCACATCACTCATGCTTTGGGATATTTCGCTCATTAAAAATGTATTTGAGACACTGAAAACGGTCCACGCCCTACTCCATTAAGAATATTTCTGTCCGCATTTTTGATGTGTATCAAAATATCATTCTATCTTCTTTTTTCTAAAGTGTACTGAAAGCTGTTTCTCCAAACTCCTGTTTATGAAAATATTGTGTATGACTAAAATTCCTTCATAAAGCCTGTGTCATGCTTTTCCAGGTTTTCTTGCTTCTTTGCATAGTAAAATGTAGCAATGTAGACATCACCTAAAACAAAAAAAGGGGGTTTTAATATGTTTTAGTATTTCTTTTATGCTGAAGAAACACGATTTATTCAGTTGAGTCGCACTTGCACAACTCTTTTTTTTTCCCCAGCTTCCTTGCTAACATGTTGTAGTTCCTGGATTGGATGTGTAGAGCATACTCATATCCACCACATCCATTTTTGATATGGAACCATTTCTGTAACCATTGCAGGACTAGATTATATGGCTATTTACCAAATACTGTGAGGAATGGGTGAAATGAGAAGCTAGCAAACACTAAGAAAAGATAATAACCAGGGGACAACAGTAGTCGAAAGAGCAGGTGTCTGGGCAGGGATGAGCAAGCAAGAAAGAGCAGCCAGTGGTGTTCAGGGAAATTCCTAGCTACCCACTTACCCCTGTCTAAGTGAATGGCAGCCAGATTCCAGGTTGAGCTGGCAAGCTAGCCATTGCCTTCTAAAGTCTAGTTAAGAAAAATTTTTTAACATGGAAAGAAATATGCAATTCCTCAGAAAATAAAAAGTCATATATGAACAGTAAAAAGATGTTCATGCTCTCATGAGGTTGATTGTGAAAGTTTTGATGATGATCCACCAACAAATGTTCCTCAGTATATAACGCTTCAGTCTGCATGGAAGGAATATTGATTGCTGTTAGCAAATGTTAGCATGTTCCTGAGCTCCATGGATGCCTGCAAAACATTTCCTTCTAGTTCTCTTCACTTGAACTTGTCTATGACATTTTCTGTTCTTGAGGTGACTTAGAGGTCAGATTACCGTAAAAGTAACGGATGTTTCTGAAATGCTTCACTTTAAGTGCAATGTCCAGTCTGTGACTCCAAGTTTGGCAACACACAACCAAGAATTCCTTCTGGGTTTTGAACATCCAGAACTGAAAAGGATTTTAGAACCTAATGGACTGAGGGCCACTGAAACATAAGCGCCTGGGAACATAGGATTCAGGACTTTGAGAACATAGGAACTTGGAAATGAAGACAGGACAAGAACAAGGGGAACTCCAAGCCCCGGAGAAGTTTGACTATATATAGACATGTGATCCTAGAAATACGGAACAGTTGCAGGGAACAGTTACAGGATTGCAGATGCATATGACCTGGGGTTGTATGTGAACTGAGGTTCACAACTATATAAAACCAAAGGAGCACAGAAACCTGAGAAGATAACCTTGGAATATATCAACCTTGGAACTAACCTTATCTTAAGGATGTGGATAAATGGAACACTGGGAACTCAAGACATTATGCGCGATCCTGGGAATTTAGAACTTTGGAAGAATATAGACATAATCCCAAAATTCCAGTCTGTGGTGTATCAAGTGCATGAGAGCTCAGTGCATTCCCGCTGTAAATAATTAAAATTGTTCAGTTTGATGCAACATAAAACTGACCCCTAGAAAATGTACACAAACTAAACACAGATGGTGTGTAAATAAATCTAAGTTACAGATTCTGACTGCTTGTTGTGCTGGTTATTTATTGCCAATTTGTCTTTTTGCTTTTTGAAGTCATGTCACTGAGCATTCATATTAACGGATTTCCTTTTTTTTTTCTCTCTTTTTTTTAAAACAAACATTGTTAAGTCAAAAGTAGTGAGTGACTGAGAGACACATAGTAAAGTCTTACAGCAGTGACTATCAAAGATATACTGAAGGTTTGGCTTTATTAATTCATCTTTCAAATGATGCATTGTTTGAAAGCAATACATGCTGTCACATCAATTCATCTTTAATATCATAAACCTATGATATCAGTTACACCTGTAAAAGCTTCAGTGATTGAAGAAGTAATTGGGATTATAAAATAGCACAAAAATAAACTGCTTTTAATATGTTTATCATGACAGTGATCAATGAAAATACCCCTCTACTACATAATAGGTAGACATGTTACGGGAAGAGCTCATGAGTCAAGCTAGTTTATGAACTCCGTGTAAAGGTAGCCATAGATGGTGTTTATAGCTGCTTTCAAGGTATGGTCAATATCTGCAAAGTAACCCTAATTTTAGCATATCTGCTTAGTGTCAGCATGCAGGTGTTGGCATTTAGCTCAGAGGACTACTGACTAATTACAGTCTCACAGATCGGCCAGCTTGGCTGTAAACTTTGAGCGCCACAAACTTTCACTGAACTCTGCTTGGTTAAATAGAGAAAATGTTTCTCATCATTTCAGTGAATAGAGCCTTTAATGTTCTGAAGTTGAGTTCAACAATGCATCTGTTTTTACTGAAGAGAGTCAGACTTGTTTCCAAGCTGCCTCTGATGTCAAAATAGCTTAAAGAGACACAAACTGTTCTGCAGCCATCACAGTAAAGTTGTTTTTCTAAGACACACTGTGTATGTGTGTAAATGTGTTGGGGTGTCGGTGCTTCGACTGTGGTGAGGCTTCCTCCCCCTTGAGTAAACTAGCCCCAGCATCTGTTAGTCTTTTTCACTTAACTACCCCTTGCAATGTCCAACCTGTACTTATCCCACGGTAGAGCTCTATCTCACACTGAGTTCCTCTGTCCTTGGGAGGGACATCTGCTGTGGATAGTAACCCCCCCTCATACACACACACTTATTTCTTCATCAGGCAGGTCTTTGCCTGTGACCTTGAGTGTGTGCATAGACCCCTGGGGCATCAAAAACACAACCATACAGTACATATCCAGCTTGTTTATACTCCATACAGCAAAATATTCCATGAATCATGGGTTTGGCTCTTGACATGTTCAGCCATCCTTCATACTGAGCAAAAATGTATGAAAGCCTGTGATCGGAGCTGTAAAACATTTATAAGGGATGCACTTTGAGCTTGCAAGAACAGTCTGGACTGGACAGGACTCCATGCTGAAGTCATTACCAGTTGTTTCTGGCAGTAATAAACTTAAATACAACTCGCAGGGCAACAGAACACCGTAAACACAAAATAAAATAAATTCATATCAAATCCTAGCTCAGCATTACTGAGACTATACTCTTGAAGTTGTCACTTTAGGAGGGTTAAAGTTAAGTTAAGGCCTTGGTGGGACAAACCCCTGGCTGTTCCGTCTTTACACAGAGGAGGGCGTTATTTCTTTGGTTTTTTTTCCTGTCCGCCTGACTGAAGTGAAACGCAACACTTACTTCTGTTTACCATTCGGTCTATTTGTGTTGAATGTGAAAGCCATTACTGTAGCTCCATGTCATAAAGCAGAGTATTCTTATTTTATAGCTTATTTAGCTAGGTTAAATGCATGTAGGCTAACTTATGTGTAAGACTCAGAAATGTAATTTTCTTCAGAAGATATTGAAATCATAGAAATCCTAATTCTCACAGTAAGCAGAGAGCTTTATGTTCTGAGATGGGATGTGGTTATTATTTTACCAGAGAAATGCATGGCTTCCTGTAACGCTGGATCACAAACGTTTATCTATGTAACAAAAGACAGAAAGAGCTGAAAAATATAATGAAGTGTTGAAAAGAGACACTGATTGTTCAGATTTATCCAAAATCAGTAAAGGTGCTTTACAGTACGGATGTACAATGAGAAGAAAAAACAAACAAAAACACAAAAAATAGAAACTTTTAAGGTGACCCAGGATTTTTCATATTAAGTTGTGGATTTTGTTTTCTGTAATGATTCAATCAGTTGATCACCTGAAATCAACATGATGCAGCTGCGTTTTTTTTTTTATTATTTTTTTCTCAGTCAACTGAATGATAACAAGGAGTGTCAGTTTTTTCTTTCCATTTTGAATTATAAATATGTATATATAGCTATTTAAGGTTTTCTTTACAAGTCTGCTTACTTTAGCATGACACATAACAAAAAGAAAAAAATGCTTTTTCAGCCCTGTTCTACCTGATTATTAAAAAAACAATAAGAACATAGCTGATAACTTATTATGAGATGAGCATTTCCTTAGATTTTACAGTATAACTGATACTCTCAGCTGACAAATAAATGTTTCCCAAACGCTGGCTGAAGGTTCCAGCAATACAAGTTGCATCATGTTGAGATGAAAAGTTTTCTAAACATTACACAAATGCTCGTTAAAGGTTTCAATAAATGTTTCGGGAACATTCCTGTAACATTCCCTAACATTCATGGAACGTTTAATGAATATTAACTGCAACCCTCAGTAAATGTCCACGAAATGTTCAACTTTTCCATCTCAACCTCCAGGTGATGCTTGCTGAGCATTGCCGAGCCTCCCAGAATATTACACAAACTCCCCCCAAAGGATACATGCAGAGATGCACTGATCCGATACCTGGATCGGATATCAGATGAATGTGGCCAATCCAGCATTCTGATCCACTCATTTCTGTTTTTATTAATATCATAATAAATACACACTTTGTTTTTTGTTAACAAACATTTATATCTGTGTTAATTTGTAAATTTTTTTTAACAAGGCTAAATGTTTATGTCAAGCTTGATACCTTCACTCATATGGCAAGATGTACAATTCATTCATTCAACAGTGGTATCAGATCGGATCAGTTATCGGCCGATACCATCAATCCAGGTATCGGATCACCAATAACCTTTCACCAATAACTTCCACCTTATCAAGAAAGACTGACCTGCTACTGTTCCTCTTTAGTAACTCACACATACAAGAAAAAGGTCATGTTTTTTTTGTTTGTTTTTTTTACATGGTTTCTCACATCAAAACTCTGTTTCCGTCTCCTTTAAATGACACACTGACATTCATTGTGCACATTCCTGGAGCTGTTGTTGCCGTGCAGTGTCCTGGGACGAAGAAACTGAACTTCACTTTTTTTCTTTCATGCATTTTGCTTCATGGCTCTGTCACACACCAGCAACTGGATATCAAAACATTTACCATTTTGAACGCACACCATGGCTGACTCGCAAAAGAAATCAATGAGGAAATTTAGGGAGGAACCGAAGAAAGAGGAAGATGGCAGGAAAAGAGAAAAGACAAGTCAACATCAGATTGACTTTACCAGCTGAAGAGAGCTCAGGAAAGAGACAGGCTGCAACATGAAAACCAACTTAGCCTTTGATAGGAGCACCAAAGTCAAATATCTGCCAGAGTTCAATAATACTGATTCAATACCCGCAGGTCAGAACTGCAGGATTAGCTGATGAAAATGAGAGCTGCGACAAAAACTGCCTTCACAATCTAATAGTCCAGAAGAAAAGCTGCAAGTTCTGCAACCATTTCAAGCCTTTCCTGACTGCTTACAGCAAAGAAGAGCAATACTAATACTCTCTTTTTTGTTGTCGTTGTAATTTTCTATCTTTGCAATTGAACCTTGTTTCTTTATGAGAGGGGGGTTGTAGTGAAGGTAATGTTTACTTGCCCGGAGCTCCTGCTGTTGTAATCACTCTGCATTTCACTAACTTTTACTTGCATGTGAGTCTTTTTTTTTTTTTTTTTTGCAACTATAACTCCTGGCATTTCTTTTCTCTTCTTTTGTTGCCTCTAGAGCAGACTAAGGAGACTCAGGCGTTCTCTAGTGGTCCAGAGCTGTACTACAGTTATGTCTGATCCATTCCTCTTTAACAGCCCACCCCCAAATTTTGACTTATTTTATCCACATAGTATATCGGCATTTTCTTTGATACATCATATTTATTGCTTTAGTTATGATGTCAATCTCATATTCAAAGCAACCATTACTTGCAAGGTTTCAAAGAAACTTCCTAACTCTCCACTTTCTTTTTTTTTTAAATTATGTATTCGGAAGAATGAAAAGAAACAGGAACAGTGAAACCATTTTTCATAGGTCATGATTTATAAATGAAATATTGCTGATGAGTGTACCTCAGCGCAGCACTGTGAGCCATCTTCTTCTCCTTCCAGTCTTCTGTCAACAAGTGACAAAATATGTGAGAGCCTGGATCTGAGTGTGGGCTCAGCCAGTTACTTTTTATGGCCCTGGTGAAGGGCATAATGCCACAAGAGCTTTGTGTAGTAGTTCCTGCTTCTGAGTATCCAGGAACTGACTGTTTATCCTGCAGTTACCAAGAGCTGAATTCATCCAGGACTCTTAGGGTTCAGGTTATATCGTATCTGCTGCTGTACAGTTGATCAGCTACTGTGTACCAGCTTTTAAATGTTTGCTGTATTTACTGTTTAAAAATTCACTATTTGAAGGGTTTAAAGTTTACTCGATATTTTGGATTTGATTTTTTCACTAATGAGAAGTGCTTTCTTTCTTTTTTGGGTATAAATAACGTGCAGTCAAACATTAACCATTTTTGCAAACTTTCAGTAAAAACAAAGTACACACTACTTTTCTGTCACTGCTTATGGACTACAGGCTTTGCAAATTGTAAATAAGATTCTTTATTTGTGTGTATGTGTGTGTGTACTGTGTATATATATATATATATATATATAGATATGATATATATATATATTATATATATATACAGAACATACTTCTCTTTAAGTCTAATAGCTCGTTTTTAGACATTACAGTGCACTTTTAAACTTAAAATAAAAATGATACATGTGAAGTGTGTATCATTTGAGCAGTAAAGAGTCTTAAAAAGTAAAAAATAGCAGAAAAAATTGAAAAGCCGGAGGGGAAATGATTTCAAGTCTTTTTTATAATAACAGTAAAAATAGGCCCACAGATGGTACACACCGTAAACTTGCAAACAACTTGAGCCATGCTTTGTTAACTTAAGACTCATTTATGCTTGAGGCAGGAGCTCAAAGATGCATATCTGATTTTTTTTCCTTTTATTAACCCTTAAAACTATTCAACACCAGTTTTGTGAATCAGCAAAACAAAGCATCTTTAGAGGAACAGTGACTTACTTTTGTTTATTCCTTGAATTACTGAACAACCTCAGTTTTAAAAAGCTGCTGAAGACAAATATGACACGATTACATGAATGACTTACTACAGTACTGAAGGCCTTGTGTTTGATAACTCTTGTGTTGTTCTTACAGATATGGTTCCCTACCTAATGCAAGTTTTTCCCACAAGTTTTTCTTTTTCTTAAATGGGGGTGGTCTCTCTTCCAGGTCCTGGCATGTTCTGTTGCAATCAGTTTTGTTACTATGCAATGATCAAAGAAACGATCACACTTTAAAGATATTTGATTTACTGCGCACAATATGTCCCTGATCTTCCTTTTAAGTGCATGTGTTTACTTGTGTTATTCTTTTTTTAAGCAAAGTGGTTGACTGCTGCTGTAAAACCCGACACTACTCAGTCACCAAAGATCTCATACTGTAAAGCCATTTTACATCTGAGGTTCAGTGCTAAACACATCTAACAGGAACTGGCTAAAAATAAGAACAACAGATTAGATAAGTTTAGATTACATGTGAGGATAGCTGGATAATGGCCTAACTGACTGCCTCCTGAAACCTTTGAAACTTGTGATTAGTTGTTTACACCTGCTGTAGTCTATTTCAAAGCTGAGCCTGATTCCTATTTTGTGAAGATTTAAACAAGAATCATCCTGCCAGGAGTTAATGGTTAAGACTGATACCACAACATCTTGGAAAACCATGACGGTGTTATTTAAATGAGGCATGGATTTTCTACTTGCTGTAACACCACCACACTGCGAGCTGATCAGTTCTGTCATATGGGCGTTGTGTTGGGAGTGTGGTGGTTGTTAGAGAGCAGGAGCTGATTCTGCCTGGATCTCTGATGAAGGCAGGTCTGAGGGACAGGAGTCTGGAGGAGGTGTTGGGGGATTAGATGGCGGCCGCATGTCACCGCTGGGCCTCCTCACCTGCTGAGGACTCCACCTGTGTGACAGCTGCCTTCTCATACTCCTCCTCTTGGGTTTACGAGGCCGCCTTCTCTTCTCCTCGCTTGCTGCTGGCTGGGTGCGGTCACTCGGTGTGTCTGAGGACTCGTCAATGTACGCCAGGTTTTCTCCAAAGAAATCTAGCAGCTCACAGCCTTGCGAGGAGTTGGGGTTGTCGTCAGAGGAGGGTGGAAGGACTAGAAGCGGTGAAGGAGGAAGAAGGAAAGGGCGACAAAGAAGGTGAGGGGAAGGTGTAAGACTGTGGCCACTGTTTGCTCCAGATTCAGATTTCTCTGCCAGAAGCAGTTTGTCCTTCTCTTGTGCTGCATTCAAAGACGTGACTCTCACTCCTCCCTCATCCGCGCTGTTGATGGTACTGCAGGGCTGGAACTTGTGTCCTAAGAAAGACAAGGACACTGAGGAGCCGTCTGACCTGGAGTCAAATGCAGACTCAGACCCAGACAGGGACCCCTCCTGCATGGCTGCGCCTTTTGAATCCAGCTCAGAGGTGGAGCGGGCCACAGGGAGGGAGAATGAGCGGGCCAAAAGGTGATGAAAGGACCTGCCCTGCCCCTGTGCACCAGCTGCAGGGTCAGTCCTGCTCCTTTGCACTGTTACTGGGATTGTTGGCCCTCCAGCTACACTCATCCGTGGCCTGGGCTTGGCTACAGAAGCCCTCTCGAGAGATGAATGAGCCTCCAGTTGGCTCATGGAGCTGGAGAGGCCAGCCCAGCGATTTGGCAAGTGTCCATTCTCCGATCCCCCTCGAACCCAGTGTCCCAGAGTGCACTGGGCCCCCCGGCGGATGCGACGACGTTCACTACGTTTCCAACGCCGTCGCTGCAGAAGGAAAGGGTCATTGAATTCCAGAGGGTTTGGGATCCGGAAGTCCTTGGACATGCTCTGAGTCCAGTCTGTGGCATGGGCCCTCAACTCCTCCATCTAAAAAGGAGAGAGAGATTGTAAGTGATGACAGACAAAGTTCACTGCAGCTCCTCCTCTTTGTTAAAGGGACTTGAGGCAAGATTAAGAAACTAAACTCGCGACTGGCGCTTCATGTAACTGCAGCCACGAGCCAAGCCGTCACGGGAGCGTGCACAAACTGAAGCTATAATGTTGTTTACTAACCTTTTTCTTCGTAGTTACACTTTTTAGTGTCTTTCAGTTGATCTGGACCGTTTGCTGACGGCAGAAGAATCCATAACTATCACTTACAGTGTTTGAATTTACCGCAACCTTCTTCTTCCTGTATCAAAACAGCGGATGTAGCGTCATTTGACGTCACGTCCGCAGGGCAGCGCAGGAAATTCAGGCACCGAATTGCAGCGCATTTTGCAGCACACAGCCTGTTCAAGGCAACGAAGAGAAACGTGGGTGGAAACGTTATTTTTGGTATTTAGCGCTTCATCACCCATTAGTATTAAAAAAAATGAACATGCATGTTTGGTTTTTTTTTTATTCCTGCCTCTAGTCCCTTTAACATCCCTGCTGTGTAAGACTGTAGAGCTCCCACCTCAGCACGGGTCCTCTTAGACAGCACTCTCAGCCAGTTGCCAATCATGGTGAGGATGGAGGCAAAGTAGGCAAGCCCAAACACTATCCACAACAACACCAGAGGCTTAAAGAAGTTGGCACTCTCATAAGCTCCACCTGGAGGCAGAAAATTAAACTTAGAAATGGTTTAATGCTGTGATGTACCAGAGAACACAAATAGGCCTTTTGTCCTTTTCCAAAGCCTGTAGCGCTTATTTTTTTTTAATAACATTTGATAAAACCTTGGAAAAGGGAAAAACATGCAATTTTTTATTGTTTTTGAAAGGGGGAGAGAGACGAAGAGCTGCATGGGTTTAGAGATGTTTCATGTGAATTAATCATAAAAGGCCCAAAGAGACAAAATTACACAAAATATTGCAAGAGAAAGCACACAAGTCTGAAAGAGTTAGAACAGAAAGGTAGACCCCAAGGTGGAAAAAAAAGACAAGCCCATTGTTCTCAAAGCTCTTATGTAGCGAGAGGTTTACCTGGCACATAATCTCCAAAGCCTACGGTTGTGAGAGTGATGACCACAAAATACAGCGACTCCAAAAATGACCATTTTTCTACTTTCTGAAACACAACTGTTGGCACGGCAAGGAAGATCAAACAGCCAATCAGGATGGAGAGAACTGCTGAGATCACACGCACAGTTGTGGGCCGAACCTTACGTTTCTAGAAGAGAGGAAACAGCATCAAATGCGATCGTGGAGCAGATATTTATTTTAAGAGTTAGACTTATCAAACAGAATTAAATATGACTAAATAAAGCATTTTGAAAAGCAATGACTCTTATTATTCTTGTACTAATAAAATGAATGAATGCAAAGGAACATTCTTCCATCTCTTTTCTCAGTGAATACATTAAAGAGTTAAATTATCTTTATCACACATTTACATTTCAATGTCCCTTCATACAAAATGTTAGTCTACGCTGCTTACATATACAGATTGTTCAAAAGAGAGTTTACAATTAAACTGATAAATAAATAGTAAAACATGTCCTCTTCTTCAGCAGCAGTTCACCTTAAACAAGGTCTCTGGCTGCACAAGCCTGCAGATGCAACGCTGTTAACAACTATGCATGTTCAGCAGATCCGGACTGTACAGATTTTACATAAATGATCCCTTACAGAGAAAGTTTCCTAAATGGAAAAGAATTAGGTATAATTAGATGGATGCATTTACTCTTAATAGCCATGGCTTACATAAAGGAAATATTTACATAATGGAAATATTCTGGAAACTCAGTCATTTACAGTAAATGCCTGGGCTTCTTACATTCGAGTCTTAATTCTTATGTAAATCAAACTGAGGTTTGGTTCCTGCACAGGACAGACCATTCTCACCAAAAAGAGGGTCTCGATCTTGGCCACAGCTCTCCGCAGTACAGTTCCCATGTGGTCTCCCACTCCAGCGAGCAGGATGCCAAACATGGGGATGCCCACCAGGGCGTAGCACACACAGAACAACTGTCCGAACCATGTCCGAGGTGACAGGTTTCCAAAGCCTGTTTGAAAAAGAAGACAGCACCAAATAAACCAATACACACACACCAGATTAAATATTCTACAAGGAGGATTTTAACCTGATATCGCGAGCTGTGCCCTTATGACTTGTGATAATTGTGTATTTTAACTTACATTTATTGTTCAGTGCAGCACCCATTTAGAAATATTTTATGACTAACATGAGAACTATGATGGGGCCAACAGTGCAGATAAATACAGAGATAAATGTTTTTTTAAAATACAGATTTAGATACCTGACATAGAATACTATTTCCTTTTTTTTAAAAGTATATTTTAAATGTAGAGCTATGCTGTCTATTTATGTTTATTCTGAGAAAAGTCAAATGTTTTGACCAGGCAGACTTTGTGGTGATGCTGAATTTGGATCAGATCTTTTGAACACAAAGCATTTCTCTATTAAATAGTTTCTCTAGTAAATAGTATTTAGTTTAACAAACCATTAGGTAAATAATCTAGACATTACTTTTCTGCATTTCTAGGCACAGGTTAAAGAAAGTCCAGCAGTTACCTATGGTGGTGATGATGGTACCACAGAAGAAGAAGGCAGAGGCCCAGTCCCAGCGGCTGGTCAAGTTGCCAGTGAGGCTGCTCACATCCAGACCTGCATTTACAGCAGATGCCACGTCCTGCAGGTGTAGGGTGTAATTCAACTGTAACTCATCCTTGAAACAAAATTTGCTCTTAATCTCAGTTTGCTGTCATTAATATTGATATTCTTGTTTTCATTATCACTCTCACATTATGTTTGCAATTAAGTGATTCCATATATTTAATAATTAAAATAAAATATAAAAGACTGTGAGCAGGACCGCGATGTAAACCAGAAAACCTAAGGAAAGAATATCTACACCATCTAATATACATCTGGTATTTGAGGTCTGCTTGTGATCAACATAATCAAAAGTAATGTAGATTTTCTCCCCTGTGCAACAAATGCTAGCATACAAGATGGACAAAATATAATGGCTGATGCTTAAGCCAAAGCCACAACCAATGATCTCTGATGATAAAATATATTGTACAACATATCTGTTTATGTTGCTGCAACACAGGAACAAGGGTATTTTGCTTCGAGTCTCGAACAATATAAATGTTAGTTTTAATTGGGTTTGCATCAACTCTTGGTGGAGCTACTAGTCTTCAAGTTGTGATGAGGACCCTTTACAGCTTGCTGCTTTTTTATGAAGGGAAATAACTGCAGAAACAAGCAAATAATGTGCTTTTTAGGTATTTTTCTTTTTAGATATCCTATTTTATTAGCTGCTCATTTCTTAAATTTCAGCAGCCATATTTTTCTAATAAATGAAGTGAAGCACAATAATTGCTTCTGACATCCTGGGGAAAGGAAGAACAAATAAATGGAAAATGTTTGCTTTTAGATAAAGTATAAAAACCTCAAAATTCTGCTAACATAATGCATTAGTGAATGCACTTTGCCAAATTACAGCCAAGGTTTGTGAAAATGACATAACCACATTCATAGGCGGAAAATTCAGCTGAAAGACTCTTGACCTGCGGGCTCACTTTAAAAGACAGGCTGCTTTTTATGTGGGTGACGCTCAAACAGAAGTTGTGAAAATGCTGGATACCGTGAAGATGCAGTCATGTGTCATGCTTTTCTTAGTGTGACATGAACTGAAAAGCATTCAGACACCAGCTCTTGTTAACTTGTTTTATATGTTAGAAACGCAAAACACAAGCAATCTGTGACTGAGCTTTTCCATATTTGAACTGCAATGCACCAATTAAAACCTCAGATTCACAAAGCCAGTATTTCACACCCAACAAACCCCCAAACGCCGATCAATTTACAGGGTGATTGGAGACAAAGTTTATCTGTCCCTAACAAGTAGCAATTCATTTTCTGTGCGCAAACATAAGCAGCATTTTGGCCGCAGAAACCTTCCAAACAAACCAGAGCATCTTGAAGGCTCCAGCTTTTTACTACAGCCACCAGAGATTAATCAAAGTAATGGGAGATGTTTCACGCTATAAAATGTTTTCCCGTCATTACTGCCTCACAATCTTCAGTCTAGCTCATACAGTCGGTACCTCTGGAACATTCAAGCACAACCAGTCTTGCCATATTATTTGAGAAAGGGGAAACAGAGTATGCCGCACAGTGAATGAGGAGAAAGAATAAAGCAGCAAATCAGTGAAGTAAAACACTTTTTTAATGATTGTTTTACTGCAATTACAGTCTCAAGCGTGGATGAAAACATTTAGGAAGGAGCCGTGTTGCCAGACTTAAGCTTAAGTGCACTTCCCCTTTTTGCTGTTACTTTCCTGCAGCTCTGACATGTTCCTCAGGAAAACCTGCAACTTAGAGTCAACGGACGAACGTAGTTACTGCTGGCATAATCTTTATACTGTATATACACTTTGTCTTTGCTAATGAATCTCTTAATAAAAAGATTTGTGTAATCAATGCTTGTATGATTCAAAGAGAGGAGTTCAGACCAATCACGTGCAGATGCCAAAACAGAAAGAAAATCATTCATCATCAGGTTATCTATATTTTTCATGCTCGTCATAAACGCTGAAGCTACAGTGAGAAATGAATTGTTGCTAATTTGAAGTAAATATTGTGATAGACAAATATTTTGACAGTACAACAAAATGTTTTGTTGGTGCTCCTTCAATTTTCAGTTTGAAAAATACGGTACAACTAGAAAATGACTCATTAAAAGGAGTGAATGTTACTTCTGAACCATAATAGACATAAAGGTATAGGAGCTTAATCAATGGCAGATACATTCTGTAACACTCACAATTTGTATTACAGTACAGCAATGTGTGGGTGTTTTGATTAGTCTTAGCAGAATTGACTTTAGCATTCAAACTGGTGTTGACAAATAAGCTTGGTAAGTGTTTCTGATAATACCTTTGCAAACTTGTGGAAGTCCTCCTCTTTGAAGCACGAACTATTAAGAAAGTCTTTCTTAGTTCTCAGCAGGTCTTCATGCGCATCACTCTCCTTAGGTTGCTCCAGGGTGACAAAAACAACCGCTCCCATCCCCAGGTACAGCATGACCCCTGTCAGCAGGGTGGCGAGTGTAGTGCATCGCATTTTCTCCCAGCTGACACCCCTGGCCCTCCAGGGTTTGGGCTCCACGCTCAGAGGCCAGGGTCTGGTCTGGGTCTTAGTCAGGATGCACTACAACACAGCTGGTAATAAACAGGAAAGTCTTTTAGAGAGGTACTGTGTGAGTACGGATATGTCCAGACAAGCTAAATAAGTGGTCTAGGAAGACATTAATAATCTTGGGTGGGAAAATGGCGTCGTTAACAGAAAAACATTTATAAATTTTAAATTGGGACATATAATCTTTAGACAAACTAGTACCATATGGTATCATTTTTTAGGACTGCTGCAGTTAAGATTCCTCAAGTCTTTAGTTACTTAAAGCCTAAATTCTCTCTGAAATCTTATCTTGACCTTAAAGGGAGCACTTTTCCAATGGAACTTCTATTAAACAAGTTATATGATCTTCTGTTATTCCATTTTATATCATGCTTCAGCTGATTGAGTCAGCTACATCACGTGGGTTGCTTTAAAGGTTACAAAATTCTTACCCCAAAATTGCCCTTTGAAGGTCTTATTTTTTTCACGAAATGTGAAGGCTGTGGATTTTGCCTCCATCTCTTAAGGCCGCAGGTAGGGACAAGGAACAAAGAGGCATTTATGGTGGTAAATTTCTTTGTATAATAATATCTTAGTTTGAGAAAACAAATGTCAAGCGTGATTATAGTCTAGGCTGGGTTTCAGTGAGAGATCATAAAAATGACAACAAGCTACATCAAAGCATTATTAACAAAAGGATATTTTGTCTTAATCGGTGTGATTTTTTGGGGTTTTATAACCAGCTGTACACACAGCATTCAAATGTAATAAACTTAGTTATTGCAAAGGACATTAGTAGACTGTAGTCTTGCAAAGTCTAACTGAACCACATTGCAAACATCAATCATAATTTATGACCAAAGACAAAATAATAAAAAGATTTTCAGAGGTAAAAACTTGTGAAATGCCCCTTTGATTGGTCATTAAACAAATCTGTCATTCCATGTTAAGATAATTTCCTGTGAAAAGGTAACTTTCAGTACTGATGTTGAGATCAGTTAAACTAGGAGGATACCAGAAATATATATAGCCCCGCGGTTAAATAACACTTTCAACACAAACATTACCTTAACTTACTGATGTCAGGAACTCATCCCATGATAACACTTCACAAATTATGTGGCGAGACATACTGGACTCCTCTCCTCTTACTGTCAGATTGTTTTTCCTCCTGATTTCTTTTAGCCTCAGAGTGCAGAAGAGGATGATTGTGGGTCCATTTCTTATCAAATTCAAGCCATTGAAACACTTTAGGGCACACAAACACAGAAATCCCACGTTAGGTTAGCATTAAAAAAAAAAAAAAAAATCATACAAAAAAAATCCGATATGTAAGATGTAAATGCACAGCTGACATGGCACAGTTTCCAGCTTCTTTAATAGCAAGGCATGAGTAGTGTTAAATAAATGCTTACACTGCAGGGAATTTGTCATAATACACACAAAGCAGACACAAAGCAGGCCACCCAGACTTTTCACAAGTGACGAGACTCTGCCAAACCTCCAAGGATGCATCTTAACATTAATTGAAAAGATGTTTATTGCTTATCTTCACTTAGTTTCTCATGTTTTCTTTGAACTGTGTTTATCCGTGAGCATGGCGCTCAGTCAAACGGGACTGAGATTTAGGAGCTTCTTGCCCTGGGTCAGCAAGCCCTGGTCACCACCACCACCACATCGACCTTGACAGTGTTCTGAGATTTTGCAGAGTCTGGATGACTGTTAGCATTCTGCTCTAATGGACTGCTGGCTTTGGTTTATGTGCAGTCTTGTTCTCTGCCCCTGACTGATATTATGAGTTATCATTGTCTAAACCAGCACTGGCATATTTCGATATTTTGCTAAGATATTGAGCGAGGGCAAACTTGGAGAGAGAAAGGATATGGTTGACAGGCTGAAATCTAATCTTAAGTTAAACACTGGAGCAGGTGGGGTAATAAATCATGGGGTGAGCTGTTTGGAAAGAGGCATGACACTGAGACATGATGTATACAGGCTATTCTTAGGTTTACATTTACAACGGGAGTTTACGACAAATTCAACCAAAGTGATGTTGACTACAAAAATCGAGACTACTGTAATGTTCAGTTTATGGCCTTGCAGATCGAAGGTCCTCTTTAAGACATTAAAAATTCCCTGAAAGCCCCCTTTGCCTTAAAAATGTCTGTGCTTTTCACCTAAATAGGATGATTGGAGAAGATGAAACAGGTGCTGTTTGGCCAGACCAAGTTAATATCAAAACGTTTCTTTTCTGTGCACAATTCGAATCGCTGTTTACTACACTGGCAAGATTTTGAGACCAAAGCTCAGAAGTCAGTTCATGTCCTATATTTCATACATGCACTGCAGATGAGGAAACAAGCATCCTTTAAAATTCAATCTACCGTGATGGAGAAAAAAAAAAAAAAAGATAAAAAAAAAATCTGATCTTTCCAAGTTAGATTGGAGGTTGTTTTAAAAACGTAGAGAGATAACAAAGGTGTGTGTAATATTAATATTTAGGATGCATCATAATTTTAGCTGATTAACAACAGATATTAGTACACTCAACATTCTTCATATGTGATACGGGACAGAGATTCCAAATAATAATACTGCTTTTATTTTCTGAGGACAAACATCTTCCACATCTGTAAAAAAAAAAAATCTATTTAGAGAAAAAATGGTTTATGTGCAGCAGGGAATTCTTTAAGACTCAAAATGAGAACAAAACAAAACATACAAGGAGGCCTGTCTGTGAATGTGACAGTCTGGAGAAGAAAAGAAAAGAAGAAGAAGAAAAAAACATCCAGAGATGAATAAGGTCGTCTGTGGGAGAGGAGGTTCTATTCACAAACAAATTTATCTAAGGGAGAAAATGAAGTTATTTCAGATGTAATTATGCCCCAAAGTATGCAGCTGTGAACTAACACTGACGTCAGAGAGTGGTCACAGGTTGCACCCTTGGATGTCTAGTTTAATGCTTTGGGAAAGAATGATCCTTAAAAATAACGATAGGACTGTTTTGGCTGACAATGTCAGCATTTGAAAGCATTTTTTTTTCCTAATAAAATGTTTATTAAATATTACATTCACAGCAACGCATATATAAATCTTAAAAAATTTTGTACATATTTTTTTCTGTTATTGAATTACAGTAGCCAAGGCTCAGAAAAAACTGATAGTGAAAGGAATGTTGAAAGAAGAGATTAATAATCTCTTTTTAAATGTGTATGACTGCCTGCTCCTACATTTTATATTTAAAAAAATTGGAGTAATGGCTCAAGTTTTACTTTCAAAAACTGAGCAAAATGCATGATTTAAATGCACATTTCTGCCCATCATGAAGAAAATAAAGGACAAAAACAAACTCAGTAAGTGATATAATGACACTTAGTAATACACAGTTAAAGCAAGCCTTACCTTGAGTTTGGAAAAAAGTTTCTATCCAAGTTTGCCTCTGACAGCATGAGCTGTTCTCTCACCATTCAGCAAGCAGCTGTGTGTGTGTTTTGCTGATGCATAAGTGCATGTGTGTTTTCTCCTTGGAAGGTGTTTTCCCATTCTCGTGACCCTACAGCACTTAGGATCATATGAGGAGGAGGAGATGAAGAAAAGGATGAGGCGGGACGTGCGACTGCAACTCAAGTCCATTACAGTGCTGTGAGTGTGATTAAGAGCCGTCACTGCAGAGGAAGAGCAGAGGGCCTGGAGTTTCCTGAGTTGGATTGAGGGGATAGGGGGGTAGCTCTCTTAAATCCATCACCCATCCAGCTTCTGTCTTTTTGGGAAGTAAAAAGAGACAGTTGTTTCTTCAAAGTCAGAGTTATGGTGGACACACATTTTCTAGCACTTGGAGAAGATGTGCATCATGAAATAAAACAGACTCTAAAGCAGGAAAATATTTCTCTTTCAATGACTCTTTACATTTGTTAATCCACGTCTGATCCTTTAAATCCTTCAGCACCTTCTAAGCAATGTGTTTATGACCAAGAGGCAAAGGGAGAGGTTTTTGGTAATTGTGAAGACAGTTATGTGATTGAATCAAGATATTTCAATTAAAAACGCTTTGATGCTCTCTTCATTGAACCATGGCACTCATTTGGACTTAATCACACCAATTAAGAAATTACTCACATACAGTTAACAAAACATAGCAGCATAGGAATATTAATATCATATTATCTATCAATATTATATAAGTGCAGAG
The DNA here is from genome assembly GCA_023101725.1 of Atherinomorus stipes. Taxonomy (NCBI): domain Eukaryota; kingdom Metazoa; phylum Chordata; class Actinopteri; order Atheriniformes; family Atherinidae; genus Atherinomorus; species Atherinomorus stipes. Next base: position 322,608 of record JALJCO010013221.1, read on the forward strand.
CCCAACTACTCAAATTGAAAGATGCTCAAAGAGAAACATTGGTTTAAATAAGAGTAAGTCTTTTATTGTAGCTGCAAACACAGATAATCCACATAAGTGTCAAAAACAAGGCAACAAAGTCACTGTTTTCCTGCCCTGGGTCAGACAATCCTACCTTGCTGCAAGAGAAGACAAAAAAATCCCAGAGATATGCAGGCAAGGGAGGGTGGTGAGGTGTGTTTTTGTATGCATGTGGGTGGTAGATGAATGGCAGTAACATCGATTCAAGCATTAGTTAACATTTCCATAGTGTAGAAACGAGGGAAAATGGTTAAATCTAAAGAGGTACATAATAAAGTAAAAATCACAGCACTTTCAATACAAATGTTTCTCAGGATGCTCAACTTGTTTTATGTATATGAAAAAACTGATGTCTATTTCAAATATTGCCCCATTGACACTAGCCACAAAAAAAAAAAAAAAACTAAATTTAGTTGTAATATGTTGGAGAGTTTTAGCAGCAAAAAATTCAGGAGTTAGTTTACTGTTTTTATTACGAGATTTCCTCTTCTTCTTTCATCCAATTAAGGCTGTGGAGAGATGCAAAGAGGAAACTTTGTGCTATTAGGCTTTCAAAAAGGTTTTATTTAAAACATTGGACTTTAAAAACTTTTAAAAAACAAGACGTTTCGGTGTTCATCCAAACACCTTCCTCAGTTGTTTGGTGAACAAGAAATAGCACTGGCATAAAGTCCAGTGTTTTAAATAAAACCTTTTTGAAAGCCTTTCACCTGGACGAATGAACCTTCACCGACACTTTGTGCTATTAGAATTCCTCTCTAGAGGATGGTTGGTCTGTGGTGTATGCAGTTGTTCATTTGTATGCAACCATTTTTTATCTGGCTCTCAGTGGATTTGCCTTCAGGCTTTATTAAACAACATAATCTGCACAACTTCAGATTTTTAAGTTGATCAGAAAATTTTTTAATCAACAGTAATCTAATGCAGGAGGAGAAACTGAGCTTACTACTGTGTTGCACTGATAACCTTAATTTGCCCTTCCAACAGAGCACTCCACAAAAGGACAAACTGTTATACAAGAGGGCTTCGGGGGAAAAAATAAATAATCAGAATCAAGTGTGAATTTATTGTTCTGTTTGTAACATGATTAGAATCAAAAACTTGCTAACAGACAGCTCAGTTAACACTATTTTTAAAGCTTCTGCTAAACTTATGACCTGGAACTGCAGATTTTTCTTTCCTGTTACTTTGAAATTCTTTTGGAAAAGTGACTCAGCAACAAATAACTTTTAATGTGCTGGAGTTAAATGAATATAGTTAAGTGCATATGAAAAATGTGAACCTATTCTTAAAATTGCTGCTAAGTCTTGTAGGCAAGTAAAGGTGTGAGATTTGCTGTTGCCAGGTATGCTACAAAGATATCATTAACTCCTAAATTAATAACTCATCTATGCACATTACTAAATCTGTATCACATATTACAAATATGTAATAAGTTACATGTAATCCATGATCCAGAAACTAGTTCAGTTTATCCATATTCTAAAGAAATAAAGCTCCATAAACAGCTTTTGGTCAAGTTGCTGTACAGCTAACTACAGTTTAAATGTAGGACACAAAAGCAAAGCAGGGCAGAGAGGAGAGATGGAGCACAGTGTGTATCACCATACATGGAGCGGAAACCAGAGCAGGTTAGACTGAGTCATAGAAATGTACTCACCCAATTCTCCCCCCCCCCCACACACACATATACAAACAGTAACACCAAGATGAAGACACACATGTTCATAGTCACAGCTAATGTTTCACACACAATTTTGTAAACACCTGCACACTAATAAAACACATTCAAGTGCCAATAAATATGCCACTTCAAGAACTTAAACAAAAAAAAAAAAAAAAAAAAAAAAGAGGAAAATATATTGTGTTTTCACAACTGGCCACTCTGTGCTTCACCCTTAAGGAAAACAAGTCAAGCTTATCTTGACATGGGCTTGTTTAGAAAAACATCAACCAGGCACAGTTTAATTCAAAGTAAGCCGAGACCAAACTTGCACGTAAATTCTAAGTTAGAGAAAACAAAACGGTCCCTTTGGAAAAGTAGTTCAAGAAACATCAAGAAGTATCACCAAATCACCACGTTAGTACCTAAATATATGTGTATAAGTGACAGCAGTGTGATGGACAGCAGTGCATCCACATAGCAATTTCAGGATAAACTATTGAAAATTACGACATTTCATATCCACGGTGGAGGTGTTTGCTCTGTCTGTGCAGGCTCGGTTACCTGCACGCACAGAAGCACATGTCCGACTGCAGCTTTTTAAACAGGTCCTGCGTGATTCAAAGGCTGAGGTGCTTCTTTCTAGATTCATCGGGAAGCCACACATATTGATCAACTCCTTCCATAAGATCTGTGAACATTTAGTAGGAAAAAAATACAAATTTATTTGTAATTTTAAGGCAGAATCAACCAAATAAAACAAGGAACATCACACTTGACTGTGGTGACAATAGCACACCACTGTTGCTGGAATTTTTACATGTAATACTGATAGAAATGAGAAGAAAATGAGCAAAGCAGGAAATCTCTGTGATATCTGTATTTGTTTAAAAGTTCTGTTGAGATATAATGAAATGAAATTTTAAAGCCTACAGGCTTCTTTTTTTTTTTTTAGCTAAGGCTTCTTCAGGACTCGTACAAGCCTTTATGCTGTGAGAATCTCACAGTTTTCCTTCGTTACATGAACATACAGTGAGGTCTTTCCTTTAAATAATTAAAAAAAAAAAAAACTAAACTGCACAAAAATTGCTGTGTGAAAGCATAAAAAGCTTTTGACAACTCTAATCTAATTTACTGAGGTAAAGATAACTCCTTTGAAATGTTTCAGAAGTATTCACTTTTAGTTAAAATTACTTTAACATATTTTTTCTTTAAAAATAAAAAAAAAAAAGGAGGAAGAAAATTTTACTTTTTGCAGTGATTAATCCGTCTCCTCCTCCGTTTGTGGGACTTTCTGAGCCATGGGTAAAACTGCTGTTCCTAGCAAGCCTCGTCTCACAATGTAAGGACATGAAGGGCCAGTTGGGATGTCAGCAAAACCTGAAGGATAAAAACAGAAAGACAGAGAAATAAATGAAGTGAAAAGAGAAAAGCAAATGAAAAAGAACATGTAAAAAGGTCAGAAATAAAGAGAAGATACAGAAAACACCAGAAAGGTTTGTTTTTCTGGAAATTTCAGGGTCTGAGAGTCACAGAGATTCAGATATTTAGAGGCTGCACTCATGAACACTACTATTAAGAACTTCTAATTCAGCAAATATTTAATCTGAGAAGATTTTCATCTTTTTCCTAAAACTTTGAATCAGAATGTCAATTTGGTTTCTCCCAACCAGCAGTTTTCCTAAATAGACTTGCAGCAATTCATAATAAACAAGATGAGATTTTGGCTCAATTTCTCTTCTACAATTTTCAATTAATTTTGAGATGTTGATTTTTTTGTTGAGCTGTGATTTCTGTATGACTAAGATGTCTATTAAGTTGTGTGATGATCATTTTGCTCTCTATCTTCAGACTACTTTTGTTTTTGGCCACTTGAGGGCAATAGTACAACATTTTCTTGTCACCTTTTGAGTTAATGACTAGTTGCTTAACAGACTAGGTCTTTGGAACATCATAGGCCCCAATTTCCACACATTTACTGCTACATGTTCAAACTACCTTCAATAATCTCTCCTTTCTTTGAGCAGTTTTTAGTATCTAACAATTCCTCTTCAGGAAGATCTGGCTCATTATCTGACATGCTCCACTGTCTCCACACTGTGCTGTGGTGCAGTTTTAGAGCTTGTTAGCTAGACTCAATGAGCTGATTTGGCTGTGAGAAGGTTTTTTTGTTTACTCGATTTCACCAAACAAAAAGTTACTTTGGCCTGATATTTTTAAGGTGACATCTTAAAGTTTTTAAACCCCCAAACCCAACTGATAAAGTTACCTTTCATGACAACTTCTGGCAAACCATATGGTTCATACTCTGTATCATCATATGCAGCAGACATCTGTGTCCTGGTGCGGCGAATTCTTTCAGCCAGACGAGCCGGGTCAGCTGGGATGGGGAAAGATCCTGAAAAAAGCATTTTGTCATCTGACACTACCTTCTCAGCTAATGGGACAAGAGAGATAGGAGGAGAATCAATGGACTCGTCTTCATCTTCCTTCTCCTCAGTCTGTGTAGTTGCACATACGGCTGGAGCACCGTGATGATACAGATCGTCCTCCGTTTGACTGCTGACGCTTTTAATTTCTGTTGTTGCATCTTTGCCTGTGGAACAACTGGTGTTTATTTCATTGGTTTCTGTGGAAGGACTTAGTTTGGCCTCAAGTTTCTCTGTGTAACACTTGACCACTTTGGTTGTATTTGGCCCTGAGGCTCTGTGGGGATCTTTGGCAATCTGTTGTTGAGCCATTTTCTGTGATGACATTTGGATGACTTCAATGTCCCTCGTCACTTTGTGTTGGGCTGGACAACTATCTGACCATTGTAGGCTAGCCTCCAGGTCTGTTGTAGGCTCCTGTGTCAAAACAAAAAAATTCACAAATGAGTAATTTGGGAAAGTTTAATTCTACAGTGAAAATAGGAAGTGAGAGCAAGTATTTATTTTGAATTTGGATACAACAGAAGAAGTGCTTTATTTTAAAACTGTTCATTTTTCTTTAGAAATTAACCTCAAAGCATTAGAACTGTAATTTTGTAAATTAGCTAAAAGCAGGAACATCTCCAAATAAAGTTGAACAAATGCTGAATCTATTACTCTTTCATTCTTTAGAACTGCTCTGTATATACCTGCTCCTCTGTTCATAGATTTTTCCATGTTCAATGTCGCCTGTCCACTGTATTAAGACTCTCTTAAGTATTCAATTTGCTAGTTCACTGAATCTAAACAATCTTTTCTTTCCGATAATTTGCAGCAAAATATACAGTTGCTTTCAATATTTTCCCTGGGAAAAGATCTGAAAATGGCAGACCTAAAACATTAATGGAAAACAAGCTTGAATCCTCATTCCTTTAAATGCTCTGCATTTATTTAGCAACTCTAACCCTGCGTACACACAATACACGATTTGGGCGTCAAAAATGCGCCTGACGCCCAAAGTTGGACGCTGGGTCACTAAAAAGTCAGACGCTTGATTCCCAGCGTCTTGAGGCCCCCGACGCGCGTCGAGGGATGTCCAGTCAAGGCGCGCTTGACACGTGTCGGGAGGAGCCTCTCCTTTTTCTGTTTCCTTTCAAAGGTCTGTTTGCACAATGACAGATGCAGGAGAGAAAGGGGCTCGGCTTTATGTGATAAACAAAGCTAGGAAATGTCGTCGTCGGGCATCTCTGCTCTGTGTCTGGGTTCACCAGATGATTCCAGGTGTAATGAATATGATGAGTTTCATCATTTACTCCAGGAGCTGCGCACTGGCGAGGGGCGATTTCAGCTTTCTGATCCGGCCCAGTTTAACGTCCCGCTGTCCTGATGCGGGGCAGCATTATAAGTCCATTACATCCCATCGGCACAGCAGGTAATCAAACCACCGTTCAGAAACCGGACGCAGATCACAATTTATCCCCCTCTGTCTTCAGAGAGAAAGGAGATTCCCCGGGTTCTTTTTGGTGTTTCCCATCCTGTCATAAAATCTGTATCTGTGTCATGACACTGAGTCACTCTGATTGGCATCTTGACGCCCTGCGTCAAGATGCCAAAGTTCAGATTTTCCAACTCCGACGTCTGCCACTGTGACGCATGTTAACAATGGTTTTCGGGGCGGTGATTAGCTCAGTTGGTTGAGCAGCCGCCCCATGAACAGAGGCTACAGCTCCTCAGTGCAGTCGGCCCCGGTTCGATTCCTGGTCCAGGTCCCTTTGCTTTCCCTTTGCATGTCATTCCCCACTCTCTCTGCCCCTTTCCTGTCGCTATATACTGTCATATAAAGGCCACTAGAGCCCCAAAAAAATCCTTTAAAAAAAAAAAACAACAAAAAAAAAAAAACAATGGTTTTCGACGCCTCTTTGATGCGCATCGGCCATTAACTTTGCACGCCCTTGACGCCCAGATCGTGTTTAGTGTGTACGCACCGTAAGAGTTCTACAAAACTTGAAACAAAAAAAAAGAGAAACATACTGTATACAGTAGAGACTGGTATGCAAGGAAGTGATGATGTTGAAAAAATAAATAAGCTTTGCAGTGTTCTGAATACCTGAAGTGCTGATGTCTTTTTAAAGGAATGGATGTTCTTTGGCTCAGGAAGGCTGCTGCTCTCAAGTCTTGTGGAAAGAAGGGAAAAGGGTAAAGAAGATGTGCATCATGGATTTAACACAAACATGGGAGGAAGATTATTCTTATTTTCACACTCTGGTTGAGTTACCTGGAGTACAACATGTGGCCCTGCAGCTTGTTGGAGGAGCAGCAGAGGGATAACTCATCTTCTCTGATGACTGTGATGTTCTGGCTCTTTTGAGTTTGGAGAGTCAGAGTTTGAGCCTGGTTCTGGTTCAGCTGCTGGTTTAACGATGACTGACAGACAGCGGGGATCTGATCTAGTGTTTCACCCTCTTCATCAGTGTTGGTAAGGAAGTGATCAAATGCAGAGGCCGGTTGGGAGGCCAGTCTCCACACAGCAAGCTCTTGGGCTTGCTGCTGGGTTTCCTCAGAAAGAGACCTCACCTTCTTTTGTAGTGCTTCCACCTGGAAAGGATGGATGGGGATCAAAGGGTGAATGAAACAGATGTGCTTAAAGATTTCCTTGAATATTGATCCACTTTCTTATCAACAAAATTTTAAATAAATATTCCATTTTATCTTAATTGGTGGGTAAAGACTTAATTGTTCCTACAACTGATGTCATACCAGCTATGTTCACAGAATCAAGGAGAATGAAAGGTGACAAAAATGAACATAACTATTTACTCTCAATACCTGTTGCTGTAGGTAGTTGACCTGGACCTCAGACACTTCTGCAAGATCTTCTTCACCCATGGTTTTCCCATCTTCCCTTTCTAAATTTTGAACTTCACACTCACTTCTCTTTGCATTCTTCCGTGACAACTCTTCGCCCACTAGTGTGACATCATTTGTTCCAGTTTGTGTCTCCTGCTCTGTTAAGCAGGACAGAGCAGCAATAGCGGTGCTTTGGCTTTGCTTGACTGGGTCCACTGGGTTTTTGTTGTCAGTCTGTAATGCCAAGTCCTTGGTGACCAGTACAGTCGTACCCTCTAGTTTTTGTTTCAGCAGCTGATTCTCTTGTCTGAGAGCCAACAGTTCTGTAACCAAATCTGTCTTTCCTCCATTTTTAGCACACTGATTCTCTGTCACATCACAAGTGGAGCTGGAGTGTCTTTGAGAATTATTGGTGTCTACAGAACTGGGATAATGTTCTCCAGACCATAATACTTCACTGTTGTCTTCTCTGTCAATAGATGTTGGTGTTTCAGCATCACATGTGTTCATATTTGGACGATGTGCATTCAAGTCATCATCCATCAGTGAGTTTGCAGTTTGAAAGGGAATAACACACTCCCTTTCCTGTTCAAATTGATGTTTTGAGGTTTCTGCTGACATCTCATCCATTTTTCCCTCTGTATTTTCATCCCCAATTGTAATCGTGACCTCTTTGTTATTTTCCATCTTCAGTGAATCCAGCTCTTGTTTGCAGCACCGTAGTTCCTCTCCCTGGCTGAGGAGGGCACTGTCCTTCTCTTGTAGCTCAGTCAGAAGGCCTGAGATGTGCTGACTCTGCTTCTCAAAGGCCATGGTTAGCTGCTGGGTCTGACGTGTCACCTGCAAAGAAAATAAGATTAAAGAGCAATGGACAAAGAAAAAAAATGAAGACAACAGGTGATGACCCACATAAAATTCTGCCAATTGCTGTGTATTTTGCAAAAACCGCCTGGAAAGGAGGAGCTGGAGTAAATCTGAATAAGCTTTCCCAAACACACAGCTCTGGTCATCTTACTGGACTCTAATAACCATTAACACAATGGATTTTATCAGCTCTCATCAGGAGAGGGGTTTTTATCTCAGGAGAGATCAGTAAGAGCCTCTTTTCCATCTGCTGCAGGATTATTAAACTGTGTGTATCTTGGCCAGATCCTCTCATCTCTGGTTACTTTTTCTCTCTGCCACCTCAGATTACTACAATTAATGGTTACAAATTATGTAAGAAATCATTAATCATCATAATTATTTTTAGTTATATTTGAATTTGAGTTTTGGTGGTTCAATAAACACTTTTTTTTTAAATCAATGAATAATTGTGTATATTAATCGTGATTTCAATATCAGTCAAAATAATCATGATTATAATTTATAGTGGCTCTTAGTGTTCAGCTTCTTTCATAAGACTAAGTAAAACTAATCAACTAGATCAGTTATATTAATGCAATATACAAATTTTATTCGTGCTTTATAATGAACAATCTATCTGAATCAAAGAATTGTGAGTAGTAAAGGATGGTACCGTAAAAGTAGTAATACATGAATAAAGTTATGCTTAGAAATGCAGATTTTAACAACTGACCACTGCTACTTTTGTGTGCTGAATGTATAATGTTTGGTTTCTCCAAACATTATAAAAGACAAATTATTTTGGTATTTACCTGGTTCTGTAGCGCCTCTAGTTTAACCTGGTACTGATCAGCACGTTCTGTCTCCTTTGCGTATTCCCTCTGCAGGCGCTCCACCTCTTTTGCCAGATCAGAGGTGGCATGCTCACCCCTATCCAGGCCTGATGAGGAAGATCTCTCCTGATAGTTCTGCTTAGAGTCATCTTCAGAGACCACTCGAGGTGACAGAACATCATCAGGGAGAGGTGACTGCTCAAAACCCATCCCTTTGTGCTCCTTCTGGATGATGTCTTCTGCTGCTGTAGACATGAGCATGTTGAGTTGGTTGGTGGACTGGCAGAAGAGGAGGTGCTGCTCTGGTGAAGTGAGGAGTCTGGTGTCACAGGAAACAATATTGGAGTTGAGTTCATCATCATCATGGAGAGTCAAGTATGTCAGAGGGCTGTTTAAAGCCAACAGCTCTTCTTGAGTGTCTTTTTTCTTGTTTTTTAGGTCTTCCACTTCAGCCTTTATTTCTGCCAGTTTCTTGCTCAGCTCCTTTTTAACATCAATGTCTGTGGCCATTAATTGGTTCCTCTCATCTTCCTCCCTCTTTCGTTCCTCTCGTTCTACAGCCAGTTGTGCTTTCACCTCTGCTAGCTGATTCTTTAACTGGATGTTGAGTTCTATCATTTCACTCTCCCTGTCATCTCGTGCTTTGTGTTTCTTATCCTCCTCTTCCTCCTCACCTCTCCTGCTCATCTCTGCCTCTAAAGCAGCAACTGTCCTCCTCAGCCTCTCGGTCTCAGCCTTCTCGCTCTCCAGTTGTGCCCTCCATTCCTTGTCTTTCTCCTCCTTCTCTGCTGCCTGGCTGGCTTGTTTGCGGCTGAGCTGTTTGAGGCGGGTCCTGGTTTCCGTCTCAGCCCGTCGTTGGGCTTCCAGGTCCTCCAGTCGCCTCTGGAGCTCATTACGTACATCATGGATCTCTGAACGGAGCATTGCATTCTCCCTTTTGATGTCTTCCAAGGAGACTGTCTGTTCAGACTTGAGTGCAGGTGTGTTTTCACCAGACAACATCCAATTGTGTGTCAGATTTGAGTGCTCAGAAGCTATTTGTCCATCACCATCCATGAAGTTGGTGATGGGCATACCAGATATGTCAGATTCTTTTGCTTCATTACTACTATTCTGGGATTGTACAATACTTTTTGTTCGTCCCATCCTTTGCAAAGATTCAGAGTTTGTAATGACAGAGATGTGCTCAGCATCAATTCCCTCTCCTGGCTCTCTATCAGAGGGATAGGATGATGTCATCTCTGACTTTCTCTCATCAATACCTTCCTCACCACTTTTCTGTTGAGCTTGGGGAGCACAAGGCCTCTTGCTGTGGGTTGGTTGTTGATGAGAAGTAAAGGAGGAATGAGGTGAGAAAGTCTGTCCAACAGAACAAAACTGGACTGGCTGTTGGACGGGTGTTGTAGCAGATTTTTCCGCTAGAGTTAAAAAAGTAAAAAGATAAAAACAGAATTAAATCATGAAATAGCAGACCGTACTCGTCTTTCTCAGTGAATCGAAGCACAAGTAGTAGAGAAGCAGAGTGTACTGGGATGCACATTAATGTAACATTCGTTACAAGAGAATTGACTTTAAGTGACCCATGTTATTCCTGTAAGTCATAGGCCACATAAACATTAATGAACTGATAAACAGTAATGAAAGTTTTTTCCACTTTACAAAATCATCTACACAGTTTAATTATTGCAACAATGAGTCAACAGGAGGAAACAAATGATCTGCCCTGCTTTGGCATCTGTAAGTTAAGTCCTTCATTCCTAACAGATTCTGACTCCTGACCCTCTGAGGAAGAGTAAAATACATAAATACAAATTAACAACATGTTGGGATATTAACCATTAGTGAAGTAGACAGCCTGAGCCTTACAACTGTCCCATGACTAATAACTCACAGGGATTTATTCCCTTTGTTTGCTCCTCACCTTGCAGTTCTTTGAGAAGACGCAGGGTGTCAGCTTGCTCTTCCTGCAGTCTCCTCCCCTCCTCCTCCAGAGCTCGTTCTCTCTTCCTGCTCTGCTCCAGACTCACAGCCACACCCTCTGCCTCACGCAATGCTTCCTAAGACGAAGGTTGGGGGAGAAAAAACAAAACAAAAACAAATTAGGTATTTCTAATGTAGTCAAATAACCTTCTCTCTAAATTTTACAGAAAGGGCAGAATTTGTTTAGTTGATTAAAAGAAGAGCTGGACTGCACTTGAGGTAAGAAGGTTGGACTGGAGCCTTACTACCAACAGTGGGGTTAAGAAGGAATTTTTAAACATTTCCACAAATGAAATGCATTAAAGTTCCTAAAACATGTCTGGTATGTGTTTTCTCAAGTGCAAACAGCAACTAAGCCACTGAAAAGCACAAAGGAAATTAACTTAAATATGAGAGCTACTTGTAAACATGATGCCCCAGCAACAACAACAACAACCCATAGACAGACAAGCAACAGATAAAGGCAGTATTACAAAGCAATGTTGCAAGCTGGTGCACACCAAGTGTTGCATTTTATTTGCACTGTCAGTGCAGTTTCAGCCGTGAACACTGGCTCTAAAGGTGTGCCAGTGAAGCAGTTTACCAAACAGATTTTTTTTTTTTTGCAAAAAGAACAGTAAAATTTAGCTCCTTGCCAAAGTGGCTCCTGGTGGAGGAAATCTGCTTTTTAGTTTTTTAATTTATTTTTAATGTCAGTCTGTAAAATCCTCTCCAATCCCACAACTCAGCTGAGATGTTTGAAGAAACCATAATTAATGGATAATTTATTCCCATTTCACACATTAAAATATTAGTGACATATGGCACATTGATTTGTTTAAAAATGTATGAACTTCGCAATGCACTTAATGCTAAGCTAACAAATAATTAATGATGGTGACCCAGACTGACTGAGAATCATCTCCACGTTTCTGTTACCGTCAGTTTGGCTTGTGTCTGCGCCTCTTTCTTCTGGCTCTCCTTCAGCTGCTCCTCTGTCCACTTCAGTTTCTCTTTCAGAGAGTCCAAATCTTTTTCCAAAGCTTGTTTCTGTGAAGACAGCTGATAGAAAAAATTTGAACTCATTAGTTGCTTGAAAACAGAGATTGTGAATTCAGAGAATGGAAGAAAAATATTTTAAAGAAAAATTAAGGAAGGAAGACTAAAAACAAAAACAAAAAAAAAGAAGGTAGAAGAAATTAGAATAGGTGCATGAATCAGGACGAGCAAGGAGTTCAGCAAACAGGAAAGCATGCGGTGATCAATAACATGCATAAGCTACTGTCTACCTCTGGGAAATCTAAGAGTTAAGCTGGCCGGCTTCCCACCAGTTCTCATGAATATTTATATGTTGTCTTATGCCAGTGTACAGATTCAGTCTTAAAAGTAAGCAATATTTAGCAATTATGTCATCTTTCTTGTGCAAATTGGATTTATTTCCCATTTTACATTCACTGGAATTTGTTGATAGATATGGATCATATAATACGTGGACATCATGCAGAAAACATGTATGGAACATTAAACATGAAAAGGAAGCAAAATTGTAAAATACAGCAACAGAATCTGAATCAGTTTTGTTCTTCACATTTTTGCCAAAATGGTTGATCTGATTGATTGCCTGATGAATTCTATTTAATCCCATAGGTTAAAGGTATAGTCAGGAGTTCCCCCCATAAAAAATAAACGTTAGACTTCAGCAAGTGAAATCCGTCTCAAACCCCGCCTTTGGGCCTCTACTCCCGTGCCGTGGTGCGCTTGAATGCAACTCTCTCTCCCCCTGCCTGTAATTAGCTCTTTTGTATTGTTTTAGTGTGTTAGGGACGTTTCTGGGTGGAGATTTCTGTTTATATCGGCAGCCAATGACAGAACTAAGAGCATGACGCTGTGTGGAAATAAGCTCATGATTGGAGCAGACGCCATTCACTCGAACTCTCGAAGGAAAAAAAAAAGAAAGAAGGAAAACACCGTGGATGCATCGAAGAAAAGGTAAGAGCTTCATATAATGCAGTTTGGAAAACCAGGTTAATAATAGTTTGGCTTGTAGCCGCTTCTGAGCTCTGAAGGAGAAGCTTAAAGTTGAATAGGCTAGCTAGAACGAGGCGGCCATTAGCCTGAGAGGAAGGAGCGCTAAGTTTGAATACTGTTGTTTGCAAACAGAAACGCTGGAGGGACTTCGGACTCTACCTTTAATGTCATAAATAATGCAACTTAACATATTTCAACCTTACTACACAACTTTTACCTTCTTTTCTCTTTGTAAGAGCTAACACTTACACAGCAATCACATTTGGGGTGTTATTTTTTTTTGTCCCCAATCTCAGCTGACACTTAGATATTATCATTTTTCTTTTTTGCATAAATCTGAAATATTGCATTTGAAAATTAATCGTTACCAGGATATATAGTGCATTAAAAAATGAAAGGAAATTAAACTTTGAATCTTACTATATTAAGTCAAATTTTTGAATGATTTTAATGACATTCCAAAAAAGAAAAAAAAAAGTAAAGTCAAATGCAACTAAAGTAAACTCCTCACTATTACACTGCCGACTGTACCACACTTGACTGTAGCTGACATTGCAAGTGAAAATGTGCTTCAACTATATGTTAAATCTCTGTCATAGTTTTTTTGGACCACACAAATATTATCTTGTGGTAAGAAAGAAAAGCCACAATTAAGAACTTTTATAACATCTTTTGAAACAGTTTGAACTGACGGTGAGAAAGCTTTTTTTGGACAGATTAAAATCTGTGTTACTCTGCCGATTGAAAAAGAAAATACCGCAAACATCATGTAGAAAAAGGGGGTAAAGACAGATCAGCCGTTCATCACATAAATCTAATGCTCCTCAGACAAATCTTGCATCCATCTTTACCCACATCACACAGCCATTCCCTTAAACTTCTGTCACTAAAAACTCCTGAACACAAAAGTTACGAGTTTGTTTTAAGCTTTCAAACCAAAAGCATTGTGTAAAATGCAGTCACACCATCATTACCTTTGCTGCTCAACCTTTCCACTGGGGAGAAACCAAGAGGACAAGAGAGGGAGAAGAAGCAGAGAGGAGCAGAGGCGGGGGGAGGGCAGAAACACAAGAGAGTGAAACAGAGAATCAGAGGAAACAATGAGGGCAAGTAGCAGGTGTGGGAGAAGAAAGACAAGTTTATTGATGTTTGGTACAAATAATAATAACAGTAGCACTAAAAAGGAGGTGAGAGAAGATGGGATAGAGAGAAAAAGCAGGAAAGGGAAAGGAAAGAGCTGTAAAAACAGACAACCATATGAACTAAAGTACTAATAATTTATCTACAGAGTTGCATGCAGGACATCAGTTTCCAGTGTTGATACAGACCTTATCTGAACAAATGCAGAGGAATGCATTTTAGATGACCCTTGTGTGTTATTAATTTCTGCATGTTTGTATCTTGTATGTGTATTCACCTTATCAGCCTGGGCCTGAAGGGCATTGTGGAGCGTCCTTGCCTGCTGGAGCTCCTGATTAAGCTTGTTCACCTCCTGCTGGTGCTGCTTTTCCAAACACTGCCTCTCCTTCTGGAGCTCTGTCAAATCCTTGGCATAGACAAACACCAGTCATAATGTGGAGAATAAAGAATGGCATTTCCCCCCCTGCTTTTTCTGCCGGTGTCTGTCTCACCCTCTGATGCTGTTTCTCCAAATCTTTAGTGCGTTGTTGGTGTTGCAGTCGACTGCTCTCTGCATTTTGCCTCTGGCACTTAAGCTCTTCTTGCAGCTGCTTCAATTTCTGATCAGCTCCTGATGCCTGCCATTCACAAAAGAAAACAAAATGGAATTATTTCCACTTCACTCAATGTACTGTCGATCATTTTGGCAGAGATGAAACTTTGTTTTTCAAATCACATTACGAGATACTGTATAATTCAGTTCTTTATTACTGGAACAAATTATCTAATTGCTCATCCAAGCCATAAAAGTTCAAGACAATTAATCATATGTGACTGCCAAAGGGAGAAAAAATGAGGGGAGTTTTACTTCTTAACAAAGCCTTTCCCAAATTACATCATCCCACTTAAAGTCTTAGGCTTCTATCAGGAGGATTTTTGTGTTATTGTTTTGTATTGTCTCGTATTTTAAATCTAAAAAACACTGATGATACAATACCACAAAACTTTATTTTCAGACATGTCTGAAATTTGTTGTATATCACGTCAAGAAGACATTAACACAGAAAACAATACCAGAAAATGTACACATAGTTTACACAAAACACTTACTGTATAGAGGACAAAAAGTTTGCTCACTTTTTCATTATTGCTACCTTACCCTCTAAAATACAAACTTCTACACAATATGGACTACAAACACATATGGGATTCCTCAGAGTTCCAAGTTTAGTTGTAAATTTGACTCCAAGATTCCAGTCTTACGTTAGTGAACTTTGAAACCCAGTATTTTCTTTTAGATGGTAGGAACTCATCCTTTGTCTTCAACACATGATTTGGTTCAGATGTTATATTCTTGGCTAGTCGGCATATTTTTCTGATAAGACGTTTCATAGAGTGAGTGCAAATGTCGCCCTATGACTTGGAATATATTTTTATTACCGGTAGTTGCTTTATTTTCTTTCTGCTATGACTACACTTTTGGAGCTGTATAAAAAACATCAGAAAAACTTGCTTACTCACCCCAAAAGACCTAAGGCATCAAAGGCAATAGATTGGGGTTATTTTTAACAGATCACTTCAATGATCGACTCCATAAGGTTTAGATTTAAATGGTCAATCACTGCCAAGTTTGTTTCTGTATAAACATACTTTTGCCTAATGTGAATTAGCATGAATGTTTTAGCATTTTCAACATGTTTACCTTGTTTTAATCATTTAATGCTGACTAGGAATATTTCAACATCAACAAAGCATTAAAAGGGAAAATTGGCTTCTCTCAGTCTTCAAACAGGCAAACCACAATGTTTTTATTTTGGATTGAAAATGACAATATTTTTCCAGCTCAAGTTTCCTCTATTTTAGAAATATTCGCAATAGTATTTAAGGGAAATGTTGTGATAAATGAGAACAACACCCATTGTGTGACTAAAACAACACTGCTAGCTTTAGCAGCAGCACCAGCACTATCATTAGCAGCATTGGTGTGTGTGTTTACCCGTTCGCTGTCCTGAGCCATGCGTGTGTGTGCCAAGCTGAGCTCATCGCGGGCTCTCTGTAGGCTGAGCTCTTTAGCAGCGACCTCTTTCTTGGTCTGCACCATTTCATTCTGAACAGACTTCAACATCCCAACCTTCTGAGAGAGCTCATCCTCCAGAGCTGATATACGACTCCTTAATTGTGATGAAGGAACTGCTGGACAGGTGACACAGATAAAAGAAACATTGTGAAAAATTAAAAACTGAGAAAAAAAGAAAGAAAAACTAAATTGCCCTTGGCATTTTTTATAACCCCACAGTTGAAAGGAATGTGTAAAAATAAGGAAATTAACACAAACCTTTAAACCATAGACAGAGGAGAAATGAGTAGAGATAGTAATGTAACATTTGGGAAGTCTGTTCAAATAAGTAGATATGGTTCTTAGCGATACACTGCACCTATTCATTTTTAAATAACTGCACTGTGAACAAAATGCTGGCTGACCTTACATCACACCTACCACCATCTTTTTCAAACATAAAAATAAACAAAAAAGAATTAAAAAAAAAAAAAAAAAACATCAAATCAGTAAAAAGTGGTGGAGGAAAAAATAAATCAATATATAGATGCTGAACAGAAAAATCTAAATAAACAAAAAAACAAACAAATAAATAGTATTTCTGGTAAGTAACCACTTATTTGTCAAGGGCTCAGTAGCAACACACAGTTGTTTTTCATAAATGGGTCAATCCATACACTGGCTCCATGACGAACATAGTGGACATGTCTGTAACAACAAACTTTAACCAAGCCTGTGGATTGATTGGTGAATGATTTCCAAAGACTGGGATAAAATCATCTTGTCTGCTCTCATAACTCTTTTAATTTGCTTTTATTTTCTATTGTAAAATCTTTATTAGAATACATTTTCCTCACATGTAGTTCAAAATTCCACCGACCACCAAATGTACCAGTAGTTGTTTTCTACAACTAAGTAAAATACAACTCTAAAATGAACTAAATAGAAAAACACAATCCTGGGATATGCGATATGTGAGTTACAATGGGGAGGTGCCTAATAAAAACAGCAGGAAAAACACTACCCCTCCTCCCGTATCCTAGCAACAGAATTTATTGTTTCACACTGAGCTGTTCCCTTCCTCTCTGAACAAACACAAAGCTGAGAGAAAGAAAAGCTGCATCAGACTTATAAAATGTAGCAAGAGCCACTTGAGCTAGCCTTGAAGCAGACAGAGGAATGTCCTGTTGAGCCAGTGATTTCTACACAATTTATTATGTAACAAGTGTTGTTGGAGTTTTGTAGTGTACATGGCATACCAGATAACTAACTGATGCACTTGTGCTGATTCGCCATCAAAGCTGAAGATTAAACCAAATAATAGAATCATAATATGACATTATCAGTGTAAAATTAGCTTACTTTGTAATAAATGTAAGCTGCTGACTAGATGTTTGTAGTCTGTCTAAATATATAACAGAGTTTAAATAAATGTTTCCTGCAAGTTACAGCAATGCAAGATAACCTACACATGTTGCCAAACATCTAGGCTTCTTATTAATACAAGTACATAAGCTCTTTGTGAAGCAGGGAAGCTTTTTATGATAGGAAGCTGCATCCACATGCTACAGGTCACTGAATAAGCCTGTTATTTTATTTGATTAAAAAAGAAATTGTTTCAAGTTTTTTTCCATGAACAGAAGGTTGTGAAAAAAAGAGAATTTAAAGTTTTTGTTAGTTAGATTCATAATGATCTGAGCCTTATAATTCAAACCTGCCAAAATCAAACTTTGGCCAACAAGAAAGTTGTAGTTGGTGAAGGTGAGTAATTCTGATGAGTTTTGGTCATATCTAAAAAAAAAAAAAAAAAAAAAAAAAAGATTAAGAGCCAAATATAGTTGAGCATTTGCTGATGTGGCAAGAGGCCATAAAGTAGCCTTTTGACAGTAGGTCAGCTGACAAGTTGATTGTTGTTAGCTGAACCTGAAGACCCATTTGGGCAGATTCGTAATTATCCACTGTAAAACCCATTATCTATTCCAAAACCCAGTCCACACAGAAGGCTGTTTCAAAGAATAAGACTACTAAGGTAAATGGATAACAGCCTCGCCATATTGAGTCTTGCTCTAATCCAGCTAACTTTTAATCTTATTTGGGATAAAGACTGCTGGGAGTTAACAGTATCAGCAGTATCTTTGTAGACCATATTTTCTGACTAAAAATGGGTAAAACCTAGTTCCATGTTACCAGGGTTACAACTGGACATCCTCACTTACCATCAGCCTCTGTGTTGTGGTCCTTCTCCTTCCCACTAGCCCCCTTCTCCGGAGGACTTTGATTTATCACATCAGGGCTTGGCATTTGGGGAGAGGGTGGTATTCGTCTTCTGGATGCTGGTCTTGAATCATCTCGTTCCCATGGAAATGCAGCCGAGGGTGTATAAAAAGTGTCCGACTGGTCAGATGGGTGTCGGTGGGGTGTGCCCTTGTGCTGAGGCAGTGAGGCTGTTGGTGTATCTGAGAATTGGAGCCGTTGCTGAAGGAAGAGGAGAAATCATCAGAAATAATTGTGGGAGCTAGGAAAGAGAGTAAATTGTCCTTTTTGTATCTGTGTTAATATAATATAACCAGTGCACCAGTCGTAAAAAAAAAAAAAAGATAAATTGCATATTCTGCATTTTCTATTCAAACCAAATGTCATTTAAAAAAAGACAAGTCTATAACTTAATACCTCCCACAAATATTGTATGTGTACTCAACCTTAATGCTATCTCCTCCTTTGTATAGATATCAATGGATGAAAAACTGTTAGAATACAACATCACCCACACTGGGTGACATTTCACACAATGAACATGATAATCATTTCAAGTTTATTTCAAACCTATATGCAGTTTCTTGCTCAGTACAGCTTTAATTCATGCAGTATTGTAGTACTATAATTTGGTAGAAAAGAGAATGTCTCTGTTGCACTGACATGGTATTGACTTCTCGACAGGGGAACTGCAGGGGAACTCTTCCATCTAAATAGTTTACTCTGCTTTGGCTGGCCTTTTGAAAAAGATGGAAGACATTGCACACTTCCCAAAGCTCCATAAAAATGGCAAGTCCAAGCAGCTGGTCAGTACCTTATTTTATTCCTAAATGTACTAACCAGTTGGCTTGGACTTGCCATTTTTATGGAGCTTTGGGAAGTGTCCAATGCCTTCCATCTTTTTCAAAAGGCCAGCCAAAGCAGACTAAACTACTTAGATGGAGGAGTTAAATATTTAAGACTATTAGTAGATAAACTGAAAGAAAATTAAAACAAAGGAAAAAGAGCTCTGTTTTACTAATAAGAGCCAAATCCTCCACACAGAGAACTCCAGCTTTCGGCTAAAGTCCACACAAGTCTTGGATTAGCCTAAACAGCACTCAGTGGAAGAATAATCTGGTACTTACCCGGCTGTGATGCTCCCGACTCTGTCCTTCATCTCGCTGCCGAGACCGCTCTTCCTGTCTGCTCCCAGCTGGGCAAAAACACAGCATATGGGCTCAACTTAGTTCCCAAAACCAATCGCCAAGGTTGAATAGAAGCAACAGCCTTGAATAACCAAGTGGTTTAGTGGCAAGAGTGGAAACACGAAAAACAACACTCCCCAGAGAGCAGTGAGCAGGGAACACATCCGTTCTGAAGGGTTTTATTTATAACCTCTCCACTCATCTGGGAATCTTGTGGTTTTTCCACTTAGTTCCACTGCGTATACAGCACATTAATGAAAAGATAGTGAAGAACCACAAAAGAGAATCAATATAGTGGCCATAAATTCACAAGAATGTACCATTGTGCTCCCAAGGTGAGGCTGTATTCCAGCAGGGTGTGGAGAACAGAGTGGTGTCTGCCAGCCTGTTGTTCTGCAGCTTCTCAAGCTCAGCCTCCAGCCTGCCAGAAAAAGAGATGGAGGAGAAACAGAAAGAAGACTTTGTGTGGACAGAAAAACAAAGTGAAAAAGAAAAGACAGCTAAACATTTACATAAATTTATGTATTGGAAAACCAAAAATGGAAGACACCAGCGTGACTGGTTGGTCCATTTTGTTAATAAACTGTGTTTTGCTTCTAAGTTTATTCCTTACAGCAGCAAACATTATGAAGGTACAAAACTCTGCTACTTTTTATAGAAACACAAAATCTAATTAAATGAATTACTTCAACTTAAAGCATACTGTTTAGAAAGAGAGCATGTGAAAGATTCAGTTAATCATCCATAAAGTTTCCCACTTGTTCTGACCTTTTGACCTCCTGGGTGAGCTTGTTGTTTAGGGTACGAGTAGCATCTAGTTGGCCCTCCAAAGAGCATACTTGGGCCTGCTTGGTATGAAGCTCCTGGTTCAGTCGCTCCCTGCTGGTGATGGCCGCCTTGGCCTCCTCCTGAACATTCTGGAGCTCTCTCTGTACAGACTGCAGTTCCCCACGGACCTCCTCAAACTTTGGCAGGAGAGGGAAGAGAAAAAGGGAAAGACAAAAATGCATACTGTATAGTTACTGCAGTATTTATTTGTAAAGCCAAACACAAAACAAGTATTCAGCTGCTTAATGCAATTTTGTTACAATTTCTTACTCAAAACTTGAATCATACATTATACTAAACAAAGATAGTTATTTGGGCTGCATATAACACAGGGTTTAACAGCTTGTGTAGAACTTGACAGCATGCCATCAGAGAACCATTTCCTTTGAAGTAAGTATGATGCAGCAAAGAAACTTCTAAAATCCTGCCAGACAGTAGACCCCAAGGACTGGAGTTAGTGACCAAGACATGACAGTCAGGGAACAGTCAAGTACTGTATTATGCCATTTAACTGGACAAAAAGAACAATCCCAAAATTAGATCAATTACATTTCCATCAGTCTTGGTGATAAGCATTAGGCATTTTAGTTGATCCATCTACAGAACCAGCTGTGTATACCTGAGTACACTCCAGTCCACTAGACGCCAGTAATGCATTTCTAAGCTGCTTGTTAAATACCAAGAAGACACAAAGGGGGAAAAAAAAACAATTCATCAACCAACCAACCAACCAAAATGAAAAACAAGGAAGACTGAGCAGAAAATGAATGAATGTAGTTGAAGAGGGCCATAAACGCAGGGTGAGACTGAAACTGAATTGGTATTACCCTCCCAAACTGTCAAAGCAGTTGACCAAAAAAGGCACCACTGCATCAGTAATATGGAGGTAGTTAGGATTCAGTAAAACTGACAAAGAACAGATCAATAGATTGTGCAAACTCTGTCATTAGTTGGTAAATGCCAAAACTAGAAACGCAGCTAATTTGGAACATCTCCTGAAAAGGAATCATTCCAGAAAACCTGAAAATTCAGGCTGATATGTAACTCAGTGCACCAGTTCTTGCAGCACAAGCTTCATATAGAAAGCATCATCTCATCATTTGTTGCTGCCACCCCATTTTAAAAGCATTCAAAATGAAGCAAAGAGAATACAACAGAACTAAGCTCTAATCTAAAGTTAAACTCCATTTGTTTTATGTTGCAGTCATTATTAGTACTGTATATTCTTTAAATTGAAATCATTACTTATATCTTTTTAACATATCAACCAGCCCTTCAGACTCCACCAATCTTGCTGACTCTTGTTGTCTACATTATTAAGAATTTACCCAAGTTATTGTCATCATGATTAAATTTGTGGGTAACAATAGCCTGCAACGGTGAGCTATTCATAATTATTTCTGTGTTTACCTTCACAGTTTGTTTTTCAAGGCTGGTATGGATGTTGTCCAGCTGCAGCTGTTTCTGTTTGTTTTCTCTGGACAGTCGCTCCTTTTGGATCTGCAGCTCCTTCACCTTCTGTAGAACCCGTCCAGACAGTCCCACTGTCCAGTCCTCCTCAGCCCAGCTCATCTCTTTCTGAATGGGCCTGATAGGGTGGGAAAGTAACATCAGCATAAACACTCAATTTTTTTTTACCCCTGGATTTTATGAATCAAGAAGAAAAATGTCCTTTTTAATTATAAATGTAACTTAGTCCCTGAGAACTAGAATAAATGGTTAGCCCATTTTCTTTTCTTTCTAAATAGAATCAAATCCCTAGGATTCATTGTTAGGACTGAGGCAGAAAAAAAAAGAGTTAAAAAAAAAAAGAACCATAATGACGTGCATGCTCTTAGTCCATAACACATGTGCTAGGGACTGCTGATGAAAATTTGCATAATGCTACCATAAATCTGGTGCAGTCATCTTTTTATTTTTTTTCAAATAATCAATGTAACTAAGTAAGTAAACTTTATCTATACACTGCAGATGGTCCTTAGAATAAAATAAAATAAAAGTATGTATCTAAACAAGCTTCAATCATCTGTGCCTGGAGCTGTGATCTGTCCTTAACATAATATGTTGCTATGGTTTGATGCCTCAGGGAGACACTGGTTGTCATAGCTGGGCAGCTGTGGCATTGTTTTCCAACACAGACAGACTGCAATGTTCAAAAAGAGTGAAGAGCTAAGAATAATTATTTTCTATCACAAATTTCAATAATGGTTATATAATAGTCAACATATCTCTTTAAGACCCATGCTTTGAGCTAAATATATAAAATCTTCGTTTACATTTTCAAAATAGGTCTGAACAATACACACAAGATATTGGTAAGTAGTGTTAAAAGTAAGAACACTGGAATGAAGAAAATCCTGATTGAGAACGATAACCTAGCCAAAACTGAGTTTTGACATGCATCATGGCCTTAAGGCTATCAGCACTACGACTCCATTCAGGTAGTTTCTCTCATAGCACACAGATGGTATCATTGTACTCTTTCACTCCAGAAATACAAACATGTTTTAAAGAGAAGCTGGTAAAATAGTATCCCAAGAGCTTTAAAATAGCATACAGTTTTGCACAGACATAGAGGTCTTGTTAATTTCATCAGTAAGACACGTCAATCCTGGACTTAATAAGAACATGGTGATTAACACATTTCCCTTTTAGTCAAGGCCAACAACTTTCAAATATTTACCGCATTGATTAATTTAAAAAATATTTGCAAGAAGAATTATTTACAATTC
Source organism: Atherinomorus stipes (assembly GCA_023101725.1). Taxonomy (NCBI): domain Eukaryota; kingdom Metazoa; phylum Chordata; class Actinopteri; order Atheriniformes; family Atherinidae; genus Atherinomorus; species Atherinomorus stipes. The sequence goes on from JALJCO010013221.1 coordinate 345,427, forward strand.
AGGCGATAAAAGATTTAAAGGAAGAAAAACAAAAAGGAAGGATATGCCCTTTCTTTTTTTGAGTATGCACTTTGTTCTGGCAATTTGAAATTTAGTTACAAACCAGTTTCCATTCTAGATGTTTGCAGCTCAGAGGTTTTTGTATTTGATGTGCCTGACTGTCGCAAATTAATTTTCTATCATAATTTAAGTGTTTTAGTTCAGAAAATGTAAGTTCTAAAGTTAATTCAACTCTGAGATAATCCACTTATCAAGACAGAGACGGCACTGGACTGATCTTTAATATATCCTTTTTAGAGATATTTGATACATGTCATACAGCTTCTCATTATAAATCCATCTAAGTTGGCATGAGTTTCATTTAGGGGCTTTTACAATGATGAGGAAAAACAGACCCAACGATTATGCAAAATGACTGCAGTCAGGTCAAAAGTTGCTATCAGTTGATTACATAACTGTCAGTGGCCTAAAAATCCCTGCTCACTCCCTATGTTTTCTCTGCAGGCATCAAACGATTAAAAAGAGGGAAAACATTCCAATGTGGACAGCATTTAGGAAAACGATCCATCTGAATATGAGATAGTGAAGTTTTATGGAATTATATCCATAAAGTTTGTCAGATAGTGAAGTTTGTCAGCTTCATTGAAGAGGCAGTTAATCTCCCATAATAGAAAAAAAAAAAAAGTTTCCAAGTTTGTTGTCCAAATTAGCTTTGTCTTTATGGTAATTAACTCTTTACTTTCAGAAAATAATTTAAGAAAAAGCATGCATTTCTTAGTCACTATTACCTATGGTGGTAAGAACATGTCTTTAGTTCGATGTGGTTAAAAAGAGGGGGTATCAACAGGCTATACCCCGGCCTGTGATAAACCACCGACTGATCACGAGGTTCAAACACACAAAAAAAGCCAGACATAACTGTCAACTTCACATAAAAAAGAAAGCTATATGTCAGTTTAACAATTATCACAAAGAGCGTCACAGAGTGAGCCAAAAACTTTTCTATGGCCAGCCGAGAACTACTCTCATACTAGATGTTATTGTTTTGGTCCATCAACCGTCAGTGACTGACAATAAACTTAGCAACGATGCTATAAGCTAACCTCACAGTGAGGCTACTTACCATTCACTTCAGAGAGTTGCAAAGGGCGCGAGCCGCCGGGAGGGCTCACTCACAGCTGTGACAGTCCGCTTAAACCGCTGTTTACAAGTGAAAACCGGCGTCCTGTTCGTCAGTGTTCAGCTCGTAAAATGTGACTTTAAACAGAACAAAGACAAATGCTAACGTTAACAGTTTTGACATCAGAGACAAGATGCTCCGAGTCTCGTGCAACTGACAAGCCAACAGAACCAGAGTCGCTGTGGCACGAGGAGGGCGGGAGTTGGTGACGTAGCACAGAACTGTTCAGCAGCGTTTTGGGAAATGTCCATGCAGCGGTGTGAAGCTCTGATGACCTCTAGCGATGTGATATGACTATTTAATCAAGTAAAGTAATTTCATGCTATTTCTCGGTATTTGTTAATATATTTCCACTATATGCTACACCACATTTATTTATTTTTTGTTTATTTGTTTATCTATCTGTATTAAAAGTCAATTATGTATTAATGATGGCACTAGTTTACATATTTTTACTTAGAAGCCACCTCTCCAGGTAGGTTAGAATGCTACTGTAGGCATAAATTTATTTTGAATAATTTCTGCATCATTTGAGTTGAATATAGTATTTCACTGTTTTTAATCAAAGCAATATTTAATGCAAAGCATGACAAACGTTTGGATGAGGAAAACCTATGTCGAGTAAAGGGAAACGATTCAAGAAAGAAAGAAAGAAAGGAGAAGACATGGGTGGAATGCCCCACAATTAATTAGGGTAATTGGCAATAAAAAGAAACGAGAACAACATTTTGTGAGAGGAATAAAATCTTTTGGCAAAAAGATACAATTTGTAAATATGTCTGTAAACAATTGCCAAACACTCAGGTAATAAAATACAATTCTTTTAGAGAAATCACTTTATGAGCTCTGAAACACTTCTCAAAGTTCTGTATTTTATAAATAGAAGTAAAGCTATATAGTTATTTATATCGTCACTGGCAAATATATTGCAAACTGAGAGGGCTTGGACTGTTCAACTGTGATATCCTGTTTCACACTGAAAGGAAGATATCTTACTTTTAAAATTACAGATGCTCTTTTCTATTTCCTCTATTTCCAAATGGCTAATGGGTGTTGGTAAAAGAATATGTGGCATTTGTGGCACTAAGTACCAGTGAAACTTGACATGAAATATACACAACTTAGTTTGTTAATTACTTCAGTTTTCATTCTATAAGTTGAAATTAGTTAAATGTTTGTTAAAATTATAGAACATGAATGTTTTATGTATCTAATGCAACAGATCACTGATGATTAGCCTACAGCACAATATTATTATTATTATTTTATTATTATTATTATTATTATTATTATTATTATTATTATTATTATTATTATTAGTAATAGTAATAATAGCAATAATAATAGCTTTTCTTCCCTTCAGGGATTGTGCCTCATCAAAAACAATTTGGTGTTTTTCAATTTTTACCTCTGTTCAGCACTTTGTATCAGCTGCAGCTGTGTTTAAAGTGCAATAGAAATAAAGCTGACTTGACATGACTCGACTCGATGATATAAGAGTCTTGACCATACTATTTTGCACCTTATGAAAACCTCATGGATCTGTTTAAAATGTATTTGTACCTTTTACACTGATTATCAAATTGTTTAACTTTTAAAATATCAGTTTGTTGTAGCAAGATAATTTTGATTTATTCCTTGGTATCTTAATGAATAATACAGCCTTGTTAATAAGTGATTATTTTATATTTTGTTTCATAATCAAAACAAATGCTATAGAATGTCTACATAGAGCACTTTGGTAAATTCATTGCTGTCGTGGCCTCATAGATAAAAACATATCACATGTTTTACAGAGGTAATAATGGATGATTAATTATAAAAACTTAATCATTAAAAAAGCCCAACAGATTATTTCTCTTTAGTGAGACCAAAGCTTGAAGTTTCATCTCCATATTCTCCACAAGTGTGAACGCCGGTTTTTGCGAGTGCATGTTTGAACACTGCAGCAGTCTTGGGTTATTTTCACTAGCCAAACAACAGAGGAGGGTTATAGCCTGTGTTGCTCAGAATTGAGCTATAATCGAATAAATAATCAAATAAATTCAATCAATTAATATGTTGTGCATAACAGATAGAAATGCTTCTCTTTTAGTAGTAGCAGTAGCAGTAGCATGTGTAAGCAACAGTAATTAGATTATAATGGTCATAACAACCACTCATTCTTCCAGGTAGGCTCTGGATTTGAATGTAATCTGGGATTTGTTGGCTCAGTGCTGAGTGGTATGGAAACCCAGAAACTAGACTGTGGTTGCTTTACATACTGTGCCATATGTTAGCTGGTGGGACAGACTGCAATGGACATGAATACATGAAAGTTAGAAATGTAAGGGGAAAAAAATATTATTTGTTTATTTATATCATCTCACTGTAAATCTGGCCAGTAACAGTCTGGTAATATAAGGATTATTTCCTGCACATTTGGATAGATTAATTTTTTTCAGACTTCAGTATTTTTTTTTCAGGTCTATGCTGGGTGTAATGAGTACTATGCATAACAATTGGAAAGCTAAAACTACTTTTGCGAAATAACGTTTGAGTAATTACATTGTCTGACATGTTAAAAGTAGTCTGAAACACTTTGGGGAATGTCCGCTGTGTGTGCAGGGTGAAGCCCACTGCAGTTTTAACTGTGAATTAAAAAGATTTTTTTTTTTTTAAAGAAATGGTTAAGTGTTTACAAGGAAATGTAGTTAGATCAAAACAGCTTAACTAGCGACTGGCCCCATGCTGTTATATAAGTTCTCTGTCACACTGACGCATAGAGCTCTTCCAGGCATACCCTCATGTCACGAGGTAAGCTCATCTCATCATTCATTCTTTATTAATGCAAGATGGCATTTATTCTCAATCCCAAACTCACACACTCATTCCACACGCACCTCACAGAAGAACACACACTGTCTGCCAGGGACCGTCAAAGGTAGCCAGGCAGTCAGGCTGTGTGCCACCAGCTGAGCTCTTATTCATCCACTTTGCCCATGGAGGCCTGCCTTTCATCAGACTGCTAACAGAGTTTTTATTCAACAACAAACGGATTTCTGTCAGACAAGAATATACCACAGCTATATTAATCCACTTTTATTAAGGTAAGACTATATTTAAATGTTTATTCTACAGGGAATGAGAATCAGTTATATGAAAAGAGGATTGATATTATTCATAAATGTAAACAGTATGCACTTAGATGTGCATTATTTAACTTATTCAAGTAATACCTTATTTAAACCATAAATTGAGGGTTTCCAGTTTTCAGTGGAATGTAGAGCTTTTAGACATTTACATCCAAATTTAAAAAGTAAAAATCCTCTAAAGCCTGTGAAGGTGATTTTAATTCTAAATTTTTATGACCTTAAACATGAATGCATTGAGAGTCAGAAATTGTAAATCCCACTTCTGCCCACAAAAAAGTTCACCAACTCTCTCCATCTCTTCCAGATGTTTCCTTGGTCTGCTGTTTTCTCTCTTGAGCCCAAAGTGCCCGGCCAGCGCACCACTGAGGAGCTGGTAACCAACACTCTGATGTTGGAGCTGGGGGCCATGGTGAAACGTACTGAGCGCATCCGTTTGGAGAGGGCGACTGAGGGTCGCCGCCGCCGCCGCAGCTCCTCCTCTGCAGCCGACTACAGCTGGCTGGCCACAACTCCAACCCCACAGCCCTACCAGATTACTCCCAATGACCTGCTGGAACTGCAAGACCTCTGTGCCAAGATTCCTCCTGCACAGTGTGGCCCAGTTATTGTCAGGTAGGAAAGACAGGGAGACCTGGGGAGACATGCTGGAAAAACTGGATATGGTTGCAGAATGTTACTGAATCCTAAACTCTGAAAACTTGTATGGGAGAAATAAACAGAGGAATAAATGTAAAAGCAAAAAAATGCAAAAGATTGCAAAAGAGAGCTACATGAATTCAGAGAGGGAAAATGAGCCTAAAACATAAAGCAACACTGAGTATGAAGAAGGAACCAAAGAAAAGAGAGCTGTAAGGTTTCAATGTAATCCCTTTAACAGCCTAAGTAATAACAGGCTGATACTCCCACATCCCCATTTGTAAAAGTTAAATGCTCACAACCGAGCTGAAACATCCGTCCCAGCTATCTCACAAGTTTTTGTTTCTATTTCATTTCACACCTGCATGAATATGTCTGTTAATTACACAAACTGAACATTTTCAAAATGTATTAACATTTTCACATATTAAATCCAAAAAAATAAACAGGGGAAAGATTATCTCTTTTCTATTTCTGTGATGAAAACATGACAGGGATTTAACAGTGGTGTAGATAGAAATTCAAATCTTTTTTTTTTCTTTTAAAAGTGGCCCCCCCTGCCTTCTCGAGTCCATTTACCTGCCTCTTTCCTCTTGTCACATGTGTGACCCTGCATCAATTTTGTTTTGTTCAACTGTAAAATAATCTTTTAATATGTGACAACCCATATTAAACTTTTTCCTCCCATTGCAGATTCAGGAGGATGGTGTCACAGATGGAGCCTGAAGTCCACGAGGTCCCCCGGGTATTTCGCACAGTGCTGCGTGACTGTGTGGATGAAGTAAATGGAAATGACGACATTCAGACTCCAAACCCGATGTTCGAGAAGCAGCAGCGCAGCAAAAGCCTTTCTTTTGTTACTTTCCGCTCGAAATTCCGCACGGGGCAAATGTTCAAGGGCAGCGGTATGAGAGGCTCCAGGGGGAATCTGCAGCAGCAGGTGGATTGGTCTGATGAGGAGGAGGAGGATGAAGAGGGGGAGGAGGAGGCCATCAAGGTCAGGGCAAGGAAGGGGAGAAGCAGGAGCATGCCAGAGATCACTCCATTGGAGCAGAGTGCTCAGGCATGAGAAAATGGAGAGTCAAGGGAGAGATGAAGAAGAGGAACTGGTGCAAAGAAGGGGAGGACTTGTAGAGGAGTTGTCATGGGAACAACTGGAGTCAGAGGACACAGGAAGGGAAAAATCAAGTGAAAATAGTCTCAGGAAGGTAAGGGGGAAAGGGTTGACAGGGAAAAGGAACACAATATATTTGATTTTTATATATACATATATATTTTCTGGGTCTTCTAAAGATGGGGAGCCCTGCTGATGATTATTGTTGAGGTTTTGAGATGTCTGAGGCATTATTCTGTTCAGATGGTTAGATACCAAACAGTCTTTAACCATGCAGCAGCTCTTTGACACAGTCAGTGTCATGCGAACATGCCTCAATCACCTAAACTTACTAAAGAATAGCATCACCACCTTAAATGATAATAATAGCTTGCTAAAATGAGATTATTAGAACTAAATTTGTTGCTATTCAGGTTAGTTTAGTAGGATAAAGTACTGGACAAATTTATGTTTTGACCTGATGAACAAGCTGAAAAATGGAAAGTTCACAAATCAATAGAGCTGTGTCATGAGCAGTAAATTAATATAAACCAAAATCAATATTTGTACAGAATTTTTGCTATTATAGTCTTTATTCAGAGCAGTCAACCAACCAACCAACACTCTCACCTCTAAAGTCCTGTAGCTAGTGTGGAGGGGGGAAATGCAAGATGTACATTTGCACATCTCCAACCTTTTGCATGCTTCAGGTAGTTGTAAAATGAAACACACGAAGCAAAGGCTCCTGATGAATCCTAAACACATTTCATCAACTCTTCCTTTCAAAACAGGCATCAGGCAGGGCAACTGTCTCCTGAAGTAGAAGGGGGACATTCAGCTCAGGTCGCTCTTCAGTTTCCTCAGCAGCCAGTTTGACTCCAGATCACCTGCTCAGTTAGCAGGTGCTCTCTTATCAACTAAATCCTTGCAAGCATGAATCAGCTAGAATCATGTCTGCTGTTATTTTTTTATTATGGATGTACATGTATGTATGTATACAGGGAAATACAATGTACTGATCTTTTCTGTGTAAAATTAAAATACTGCTTTTTCACGACAGTGCCTCTTGTTTTGCTTTAAGTATGTGTGCAGTTATGTAACATTTTAGCCAAATATGACTCTTGAATTTAACTAGTGGTAGTTTGCATACAGATTATTTCACATGTGCACAGTTCTGATCACATGCTAATTTTATGAAGCATTATTTGAAAACTTGAATAAATAGAAAAATGTTTGTGTAAATCTTAAATTATTTACTTAAAATGAATCAAGATATACACACAATTTACTTTTATCATCATCATCATCATGTTAAACTTATGCACATTCTTAGAAGACACACAGGGGGTGCAGCCACTCTGCCAACATTTTAGGTAATCATAATGCTCCCCTTGACTTAGAGGAACCAATGGATCAAGAACCGAGAAATCACTGGTACGAAACACTGCTGAAACATATGTGAAAGAAATGAGTCTACAGCCAAGGAAGTAGTAAACACAGCCCCAAGAATTCATCGTTCAAAAAAAGCAGCTCGGCTGAAGAGTGCAGCTGGAGAAATGGGCAGAGGTGGAGCCCTCTGGAGTTCAGGTTTTAGAAGAGGAAAATAGATTAGACACTAAGCCTCATGAATACTGTGCCAGCTGTTAATCACCGTGTTATTAGCATACTGGATTTAATTGCCCATGTGAAGTGGATGGAAAAATGGGCTACCTGTGAATTTCAGAATAATCTCATGCGATCAGCTGAACAATTCGATGTTTCAACGGGGCAATTATCCCTAGCTTACATCAAAAGGTTTTTAATTGGTTAAAAGATTAAATTGTTGCGCTTATGGAATAGATTTGCCAACGTCTTGTCCTCAACCCCATCAAAAATGCTGTGGGGGCGAGAAATATCAAACTAAAATTGTGCTAAAAGCTTGTTGAAATCAAAATGCATCTGGCCAGGTGCAATTTGCTAAAGGGCATTTAGACAAACATTACTTCAATAGCATTTATCATTTTGACCGGGTTTATTGCAGGGGGAAAAAGGTTTTAGCAAAATTACCTCTTTTTTTTCTCTTGTTCAATTTCTACACCAGAGAAAAACCAGTTCAAACATGTATTAAAAGCATTGCCATCTCTTTGTACAAACAGACATCTGTTGAGCACCAGCACCGTGACAAATGCCTTAAGATCATACATTTGTGGTATTATGCAGAACATGAACTGCAACATAGGGCTGGCATAGCCCTGCATGGCTAATTATATCACTACTGACTAATCCTCTTATCCCAAGAAAATCTCAGACATGAGAGCCTGTATCCCATTACTGTTTTATTAATGTGCACTCTCTTATCAATACATCATCAACACTATTTGCACTTTATACACTGAAGTCAAGGCATTTGGCTAAAAAACAGGGGGAAATAGGAACAATGTATTCTTTTTAAAAAGCTGTGGTCATTTAAATAATATTCTGTACATTGGGTAAATGGGGGAGCAACTACAACAGACATCCAACCAGACACTTCCAGGGTTTCTGGCTGATTGAGTTACTTCATTAGCAGATCTTTACTACCAGTTACCCTTTCATAAGCACTGATTCTCTCTGCTGCACAGCATGAGTGAAGATTAGACTCTTTTAACCATTAAACCTGCCTGATGGCGGCCAACCAGGCAGTTTAAAGTTACACAACTTTACACTCTGTATGGCTCATGCCTCCACTGCATCACAAACTTCAGTTCAACTGGTTGTAACTGCCTTCTAGAATGCCTTTGAATTATGTCACAGTTCAATAAGATTACCCATTTGGCAAATAAACTTAAAAAGCAAAGCAAAATGTAACTGAACCAAAAATATTTCACATCATAACTTAACGCTTTCGATTTAAGAATTATTGGTAAACGAGACAGTCATGTTCTTCCAATAAAAAGAAGGTAAACTAATAAGCAAAATAATCTAAGAACAGGCTCCAGTTCTATTGTTTGGCTTTGAAATAACAAGAAAAAGGATGACTTTAAGTAAAGGGGTGTTAAAAAAACCAAAAACCAGAAACAAAACAAAATGAAAACCAGTTTGCAGAATCAAACCATTAAATTATAGCCATTTTGATTAAATGTTTAGGAATAGTTGGTCAAAGTACAAAGCAGAGTGATATTCTGCTCCCTTTTTACACAAAGTGGGCATCTTAGACCATTTATTTGTTTTTTTTTTCTGGACAGAGTTCAAAGTTCTCACTTTTCAAACTCTTGAATCAAGAGTGTGTGGCCGGGGAATAACCGACAGGTTTGTCTTTGTTTCAATGGACCCCAAGCCTCCACTAAACCGTGATCTGTCCTCCAAATACGTTTTGTGGACATCCTGTTCTGGTCCAACTTTAGCTTTATCACACTTCATTCGTTGCTCTTCCCCCCTCCCTTCTGTCGCTTTTCCGTTTCATTAAGCGAAGAAGACGACAAAGATGATGAAGAAGACAACGAGAACAAGAAAGATCTTGATCATGAGCCAGCGGTTGGAGGAGACGGACTGGAAATATTTGAGTATCTCTGTGTGAGCGGCCTCCACGTTCAGCTGGGTGTCCTCCACGTTGGCATCAATCCTGTGTTTGAGAGGGAGACAACAGTTATGTCTCACCTTCATTTAAAAGACATTATTCAAAAAGATTATGGACCAAGGGGGATAAAAAAACATAACAGTCTACTAAAGACAGAGATTTTCTGCTGTGCTTTTTACACAGCAGAAAGAGTTGGAGGTGAGTGGATTAAAACTTTTAAAAAATGTGGTTTGCCAGCTGTTTACTAGCACGCCAACGACATATCGTTAACCTGCTCATAAAACATCGGCGCACATGTCCCCTCTCTTTGAAGGCGTGGTTTCAGGTGGTGTGTTTGTTTTTTTGATATGTCGCTTGCTCAAACCATTTTTCCAACATTGCCAACCCTAGCTTTAACAGAATATCATGCTTACGGTTGTCATCATTCGAATGTTACTAGCAATCTTGTCTTTATATCCCTGAATAACCGCCTTGTAATATGACATTTTACGTCCTTAACGCTCCAATAGAGAGCTGCTGTGGCTCATGAAGGGACATGGTTGTCCACAAAAAGAACATTTTGATACCTAGCTTCTAATCTTTAAACGGTTATAATGCTACATTAACAAAAATTAAAAAGGAAAAAATAAAAAATAAAAAAAAGGGTATGAAAATGTTTTGAAGATTTTAATGAAAAAAAGAGGAGGGAAAAAAAGAGAAAGAAAAGGGGGGCTGGGGGGGGGGGGGGGGGGGAGAGTAGGTATGTAAAACCCGGAAATCAGGGAATATAAAAAATCCCTCTTGTTCGCCGGCCCGCTTTACATGTTCATCATTATGTGCTGCAGAAAAACTGCTTTGTATGAATATGTGAGTAACATGACCTGTAGAGTGATTTGAGCATTCAACAAGCCTAGAGAAGAGCTATAAATGAATTATATAGTTTGTCTATTTCAATCTCACCTCTGTATGGTTTCCTCTTGCTCCTTGACCATGTGCGCCAACTGTTGGAATATAGAGCCCAGTTCCACGATGGTGCTCTCAATGTTCTGCATGGTGTCTGCACGACTCTGGATGTAAGAGTCCTAAATGACACATCATGAAGATTTAAAAGAGAAGAGGATTTTATTCCAATATTTCTGCTGGGAAACAAGTCTGCACATCAACATTCATGGCCATTTTTTCCTATTCATCTGTCTATGCCAGAAACCAACAGCCAACCTGTTCATCAATGAGTTGGAGTTGTAAAGGGTTGCTCTGAGAGTCCATATCAATGGCCACGTCCCCCAGGCTCCGAGACTCATCCTGCATCAGGACCGAGCTCTCTGAAGGGGGACAACAAATAAAACACACCCATGTTCAACAACATTGGGCAGAAACTTTAAATGATAGAGGGGAAAAGCAGAAAAAACAGCGGGCACATATAAAATCTAGTTATACCCGCTGAGAGAGTCAAGCGTTCCAGGAAAATACCTTTTAAATTTGTGGTTGTATAGCCCTGGTACTCAATGCGCGGATCGCGAGCTGCATGCGGCTCCTGGGCCCCTTTTTTGCGGCTTCCTAAAATATTTTTTTAATTTTTGCGTTATATAGGACCAAATACATTAATAATTATTCACAAGGTCTTTGAGCAGTGCCCTACTACAACAGCTATTGTTTAAACACATGTACACTGGCAGCCAAAATGTCTCCACAACTCGTGCCCTTTTTGAGCCAAAATTGAAGCAAGATGCTCAGTGTAAATATATATTTTTAAAAAATTTAATTTAATATATAAATAGAAAACCTGAGAGAGCACCAAAACAAAAATATTATTGCAACTGTTTACAAGTGCAGATGTTTGCCTGAAATTCGGGCCCCATTTAAGTATATACAAGCATTTGATCATAATGGGATAAAGATATGCTATCAACAGGTAGATGGACTAAAGTTCCTGAACACGTAAACATGGGTTTTAACAAAATAAATAAAGACCAAAATGGGAAAACTCTCCAAAATTGCCCATATGCTCTTGCCCCCTTTAAGAAAATATTCTTCAAAATTAAGGTTAGGGTGAAGACATTTTAAAAATCTGACTACAGTGTTGTCATGTGTAAAGTGTGGCCAGGGTTTTTAGCTTGCCACAGTAGATACACTTTGGCTTCTTGTCAATATCCACTCTGATCTCCCCTTTGTTGACATGTTAATGGGAGACACCAGCAAAAAAGCACCTGTACTAACCATGCAAACAGAGTCATTTACATGTTTGCACACAAATGTTAGTTTCTGACAGAAATAAAATCAATTTCCACCACAAAGTACTGCTTCACGAGTCAACACGTAATTAATGGCCTCCAATCCCTGGGCCTCATGTTGTGCAGTGGCCTCGGAGAGAAACTGGTTATTGCAAAATACAGGGTTTTTCTTCTACTGTCCTGTAGTTAACTGGTTTGCATGCATGGGAGATGACCTGTTAGAGCAATTATTATTGTCAAAGACATTTCTCTATGTATAACTATTAAGCAGGAGAGGGAGGTCACATATGACAGTGGCTCAGACAATACTGAGTATCTGTCTACACAGCCCGAATTGATCAAGTCCTTAGTGCTTCATAGCTGTTACTTCTACTATTCTCTGTAAGGAAATAAATCCTGCCAGTACTTAAACACAGAGATCATAATGGAACTGATATTCATCTAGAGAAAGGTTATTTCCTGTCAAAGTAAAACGTAAAAAAAAAAAAAAAAAGTCTTGTCACTCATATCATCTGTGTTCCAAAATGTTCAGTGTGTTTACAATGAGCATTTGCTTTAGATTCAGCCAAACATGCTGATGTGCATGTTGTCCATAAACATTTTACTGGCAGTGTAAATGCATGTACAGAAAGCATCCAAGTTCCTCGAGTTGTGCATAGGGTCTCTGATAAGTAGCTTTTTTTTTTTTTTTTTTTAGCAAAATGTTCAGTAATAGTATGAGCTATGCAGGAGCCAGGCATGTGGTATATTGCCGTCAAGCCAAAACTAAGAAACAATAAAAAGGTGTGTTCACTCTATTACTCTTTTCAAAACTAACAGCAAAATTCTTTTTATGAAGGACAAGGAATATTTTGAGGTTTGTAGCTGGAAATTTATTTTACAGAGGAACGCAGATGACCACATGGGATGTTACACCACTAGTCACCTTTTACCTTTATCTGCAGGAGATAACATTTAGCTTGTGATTTTAATGCACTGCTCCTGCTTGTCCACTCAAACTTTGTAAAGCATTTCAACATCTTGACCACAACCACAAAATGCAAAATAAACAGAAGTTACCACATAAACATTATCAGTATAGAGTGAACACGCCATCATGAAGCCACATAAACAAGCTATGTTTACCTGTCGTTGCCATTACTTCAACAAGAGACCCTTGTAAAAAATCACTGTAAGCCAAGATGCAAACAGACTTACTGAAGTTGTTGGCCATCAGAGGAGATGATGATGCAGGAGGTTGGGAGAACTGCTCTCTCCTGCTGCGCTGCTGCTTCAAGTTCTGCAGAAGAGTTAAACAAGAGTTAAACAGGGAATAATCTGAGGCTGTGTCAGACTTAATTCGTGTTTTCTGCGTGTGAATGAAGAAGTATACAAAATATTTATTACCTCTGTTCTGACCTCTAGGACTGATTTGAAGTCATTTGACATTGAAGCCAGTTTGGACTGCGGACAGCAAAAAAATATAGTTAACAAATGGCTGCTTCATTCATTTGAATACATTCTTTTGCTAGATTTTACCCAAAAAAATTCTGGTTTTATACACCTATGCTGAGATCCCATTTCCTTGGGTATGACTAGATAAGATATGGTACAAATCACATGTTGATTAATATACCTGTAATGACACAACAATAGTGTTAGAATGGGTTTGGATGTGTCGGCCACCCGGAGCTCCACGAGACCTCACCAAATCCTGCAGTTGTGCTATCTGTTTATTAAGACTGTTGATGTCCTACAACACAAACACAGGAGACTGAGTCAGTATAGAAATTTAATAAGCATATAGATGAACATTATGACTCTTACTGAATCAAACCTTACTTGTTTAATGATGTATGTTAGCTCCTCGATCTCAACTGCCTTGTCATCAAACAGAGATTTTCTTTTTGCCACTGAAACATCAAAGTAACACAAAGCAGAATCAGCAACGGTTATCATAAAAACCTTCTTAATTGTACAAATATAAAATAAAATGAATACTTACAAATTGTGAGTTTTTCCAATTTGGCAAATGTATTGCTCAAGTCTTTCCCAATTCTCCTACAAGCACACAGACAAAAATGCAGCATTATTTATAATGTACATACATAATAAGAGTGTTCTTTTTGCTCAGTTGCATTCTTACAATAAGCCAGATAAGATCACATCTATCTTAATTAGACTGAAGATACACAGACTGAAAGTTCAAATAATTATATTTAAAAACTGTTGAAATACATATGAAAACAGACTGTGAGGATCTTACTTGGCCATAACTGTGAAGTCACTGCGCTGTCTAAGGGCGCTGTGGGCTGGTTTACTGGGCTGGACTCCATTCTGCCAGAGGAAGTAAACAGAAGTAGCACAAGATAGAAACTCAGAACAAACAGCCTTCAAGTAACTGAAGATGTAGCATCAGCCTAACTGCAGGATGTAGACTCAATAAGGTTGTCAAAGAGATTCAATTAATTATGACACGGTTAGCCTATTAATCAACATGGTTAGCTACAAAATTCAAGTAAGACTGGTATGTCTTCTTGTATACTCTAAGTATCAAAATAAAATTTATAGTGGAACCACACAAGGTACAGAGAAGAAAAACACTAGAAAGCAAAACCAAAAGTAAAAATCCAAAATATAAGTGGAAACAAGCAATCACATCGCTGTACTGGAGTTGGACATTATACGCAGTTTGGAGGAATTTGGCCAGAGGTGAAAGTGTTAATTATTGTGCTGTGATGACCTGTATTTATCACAACATACCTGTCTGCCCTGCAAAGATTTACAGGCTGACTGGAACTCGAGGGTCCGGTCACGGCACGTCATCTTGCCGCCGATAAGAGACCACTAGCCCGCTGTCAGCCAAAAAACACCTGAAACTCCTGAGGTCTGTCCGATGGAAAAACAGGATGACCTCCTGGTGTGTGGACAAACTCACATCCAAGGTGAGGTATCCTTCATGAACAAATGCACACACATGTCTGCAGCAACAAAGAAAAACATGTTTTAGCCACTGAGGCCGACAACTTCAGAGTCAACAAAACACGTTAATTTAAACGGGGACGTAACAGTTAGCACCAATGGCACGACTAAGTCTGAAAAAAACAGACAGTACATGGAAATAGTCGCCCCAAACTTACACATAAATCCACAGAAGAGCTAAATATAAATATCATTAGGTAAGAATGATTATCTCAAGTCTGGAAAAAGGCCGCCCATCACGACGCACAGCTGATCACGGCCTGACCGGCTAACCACAGGCTAACGTTAGCTAAAGAATGCTAACAGGCTTTTGTACGCTTCCCTCTTCTTCACCATGATAAAGTTCGACCTTAACAAAACTTGTGGTATTTTTTCTTACTTAAAACAAATATATAGATGGATTCTAACTTACTTGAATCGATATCACACCATTTTCGAAAGCCGTCGATGTTTCTGGTAAGAACTAATCAACCCCTGAGTTAAAGTTCCGATCCGGGTCATTTCCGGAATCAACGTCACTGCCACGTCTACTTTACAGCAGTAGGTTGAGGAGGAAAAACCCTGTAGGCCCAGCTTGTTACCACCAGAGGGAGACATCGCTCCCGTTTACAGTGATACGCAATGATTACGTTTGGTGTAAACAAAAACAAATTATTCAAGAGTGATGCCACAAAGCCTAACTCTAATTCCTCTAGTGGTTCTCAAAGTAAATTTTCAATAAAAGTCCCAAAACAACTTTGATAGAAATATTATTTTTATAACAAGTTCGTTTGGCCAAAATGTTTAGTGACAGGTGTTAAGTTTATAAAACAAAACAAACAAACAAGAGAAACTAAAAATATTGTAAATTTGTATCTGTGAACTTTGTAAAAACTTGATGGATCAAAAGGAACCACCCATGAAGTCACCCAGATTAGAAATGCTCAGTCAGTTGTTTTTTTTTGTTTTTTGTTTGTTTTTTATCGTCAAATTGTCAAGTCTCTCTGAAATCTTTTTTATAAGGTATCTTGTTTGTCATATTAGCACCACTGTCAACACAACTCTTCAAACAAAATATCTTATGGCATTATTTGATCAAATAAAAGATAAAAAATGTCACTGCCAAAATGATCGTGACTCTCTTTGGTGCTAGATCATTGACATCCCTCAGCTGTTGTGCAGAATTTCACATTGATCTTCTCTAAGTTCAGCTATATCATAAATAAACATTAATTTTTTCCCAGTAGAAGACATCTATGATTTCAACAGATATAATTGAGTTATTGTAGGACTGGCTCCCTTGTGGTTAAGAAACTGTTCAGATATAGACTACTTGTATGAATTATTTATAAATGCATAAAACATATTCTTTCAGTTTTGATTAAGAAAAAAGTGCTAATACTTGGCCTCGTTTAGCGGAACCACTTCCAACCATTAGAGTGAGGCTTGACTACTGCTGCTGTCATTTAGCAGACGCTTTTTTCTAAAGCACCTTACATCTGAGAGAACAACACAAGCAAGAACTCAAATAAGAGGATACAGCATTGATAAGTGCTGGTCAGACTGCTGCGAGTCCAGTTGGACACAGGTGCTGCCAAGCAGTACCTTTATCAGTTATTCTTTCTGTCTCTGCACCATTTACAGCAGCAAGAGAAAATCATCTCATCTCAGGTTTGCTGTGTTTCACTTTGATTTAAAGTTAATATGTACCCGATTTAATTCAAGCACAAGGTCAAAATATCAGGCAACAAGCCAGGACACTTTGATTCATTGTTCTGTGATAGGTGTATTGTTAAGATTAGATTCTCAAACATACCTGGAATTTCTATAATTTACACAAAACTATTGCTACTTTTGGAGTATGATAGTGTTCTCAGCCAGCCAAAAATATTTGTTTAATTTACGAATGAGTTAAGAAGAAATTTGAGTTTCAAATTTGGGCACATGACAACGACTAATGGCATACACACAAATGTTACATCTTAGCCGTGGATTATGTGAAACAAGTTGGCAATTTTAGCTTGACTTAGAAATTTAACTTGAGTTAAATTTTTTTCAACATGTTGGAAGCTCATATATTAAGAAAAATCAAGTTCTTTGTTCTGTGTTTGATTTATAAGTGCAACATCAACTTGTGTTTTGATTTATGAACAGCATTTACCAAATAGATCAGTGTGTTATTTTAGAGAACATATCATCTGCCACTTGGACATTTTTTTGGAAAAGTTAACATTTACAGTTATTGCACCAGAGAATCCTGAATACAGACATTCAGAGGACATGATTGGCTGCTACCTCAGGTGCGTCGACCTGTATGTACGGTATGGAAAGAGGGAGATAAGATCCAGCAGGCTCTCTGATGTCTTCTTACTCTTGCTGGTACCCGCATCCTCGCCCTGACAGGATCAAGCAAGCCTCAACCACAACTATGTCCATACCCATTTAACTGTTAGACCCCCCCAACCGCAAACCCCCCTCCCTGCCTTCCACCATCCTGCTTGAGCCCTGCACCATCCCTCATCCATTTCAGTCACACTCCCCGTCACCTTTTATATCCCATTTTAATCCACCCATCATAACTTTTACTCTATTCATACTTTCAAACATTATTTGATGTTTGCCCACATCAGCAACAAAGAGAACAGCTTCTTCTTTAAAATAAACCTCCCTTTTTTTCAGGAGTTATCTCCCTACTTTTATGTATCATATCTTATATTTTTTTGTTATTCAAATTATAGAGTGGATTGGTGAGTTGAGTGTTTTGATTGTAATTGAAATACTAATAATCTCTAAATCATAGGATTAATTCTAGTGACTCTGATGAGCTTTGTATTTGTTGGACCAAACATGTTTGCCCCTTCCCCCCCCACAATGAATTTCTAGTTCTAACTGGGGGCATTTTTTTCTCATCAAAGCTGTCATCTTCTGACTAAACTCTCAATCTGTTGACTTAACTTTTTCCCACGTAGTAGCAAGAGCCAAGCCGTAAATCTTTTATCAAGGTTGATGCCCTTCAGTGGAGTGAGACAGACAAGGTCTGTGGGTCCATGTTTCAGCTGAAGATAACCTTGTTCGTTTGTTCTGTAAAATGAAAAAAGTTCTTTGTATTCACAAAAAAACTACACTTTCCTGTAAATACACTTCACTGTCTTTTATGTAGTTCACACTGAACTAAATTTCAACCTTTCTCTTTCAGTCCTTTTTATCTGTTTCTCTCGCACACAGTAGCACTGATACCATCTAACAACACACAGTCGCAGGCCAGACAGCGTCCAGTACCTGCTTCAACACAGCTGCTGCTACATAAGCAGGGAGGAAACCATGGCTGGAGTTATTAGAAAAACAATGAGTCTGAATGCAGAGAAAAGCAAGGTGGAAAAATACAGGAAGTCCTGATAGAAGTGCAGAGACTGTGAGAGACAAAGCCACAAAGTGAAGGGTGGAGGGGACTGGGGAGAGGTAGACGCGTGCAAATTGTAAAGCAAGGCAAACTAATATGTACATGTTATAAGGATGCCCAGCAAAATATGATACTCTGGCTTCTCCAGGACAACTGTTGTGGGGTTTTGAGGTGCACAGAGCTTTAAAAACAGTTTCTGGAAGGAAGGCATCTTTTCATTATCAAAATATGACTCACTCCGTCCTTTTCTCTTTCTCTCTGTCTCCCTAATCTTGCTGCTATATTTAGTGCTGGCATTATGCCCTTCAACAGAGAGGTTGGCAGCAGCACTTAGCGCCTCTCCTATTCCTCCTTTCTCCAGTTTGTCTTTCCTTTCCTTTCCTTTCCTTTCCTTTCCTTTCCTTTCCTTTCCTTTTTTTTATTGTTGCAAACACACAAATAAATCTAATAAATCTGTCATGCATGATTATAAATCCACAACTTTATATTTGACCTTATCCGTGGTCTATTGTGCTATAACCTGAAAAGATAAATTGAAACAAATGAGGACTCCACTAATTCATCCAGAACCCTTTGTCACCATTATTATAAACCGCAGCTGGTGCTGAACAGTCCTGCTGCAGACATAAAAAAAAGTGTGTGCACAGAATACACTCCTTCCAAAGCTCTCATACATTTGCAACAAACATAAACTGATTCATGTGTTGAACATTGTTGCCACAGTAGCACAAGTAAACTGACTCAGTTTCAAAGCAATGAAGCGCCGTAAAATGTAAGCGCAAGCAAGCGCAGGTGTCTCGTGTGTGCCTGAGTAAATTAATAGTAATTTTCCACACAGTGGTGAGGTTGAACACCTTTGTGGTTCTGACTCAGCGGTCCAGATGAGAGGAGGAGAGGGAACAATATTATGTTTCACAACACCACGTCACGTCGCATACGCACATTTTCTCAGTGTCTAACTCCCAGGGTGGCAATGTAATGAAAAATGGCTGTTTACCTTTCATTACCATCAAATGAGCGATTAAAACTAAAACAACATAAGGGACGGAGCTGAAGAGGGCTAGAGGAGAGGTGCCATTTGATGTGCAGGAAGAAAACCAGAGGTTTATATGAAAAATAAGACATTTCCTTTAATAACATCTGTAACATCACGGCTGTATTCTGGTATAATTTTGAATATATTTGACAATGTAGAGTACACTCAAATGTGGACATTAAATCAATTAACTGGTGTTTATAAGCTAATACAACATAAACCTGCATTGTTTTCTACAAAGACATCATAAAAGGGCACAAATGGTGTAGCAGCAAAAAAGAGTGTAGTTTTTCTTCTACATAGGCTACAGTAGTACAATGTATTTGCAGAGAAGAGATTCATTGCAAGGAACGAGTACATGAAGTTACAAATACATTACTAAAGTATACTCTACATCTTACACTGGATGGATATTGAAGGTTATAAGATGTTATATAGTTCAGTATTGGGTATTTACTGGCTACTAAGACACTGGAGGCTGGAAAGGTTACCTTGACAGTACAATGTAGACTGTGCAGATATGAAGCACACTGATTTTTGATGCTCACATAGGATCAGAACATTTGGATAAGATATCAACATGTCTACACTGTATATCAGGACGTATAACATACATCTCAGTAGAATTAGCCGTTCCTGTTGTTCACTGATCAGAATAGATCCTTTAGAATAAGAAAATTTGGTCATGAGAAGGAAAAGGTGGAGGCTCCATGAGAAGTCTTCTCAGTGTACATCACACATCTGCATCTGTCCGTCTGCTCTGTCCTCAGTACACGTTTTATTGTATTTTCTTTCCAATCTACAATATGTGCTCTGCAATCTGAAACACAAGTGCTATCTGTACTGAGGTTCAGATTTTAGGGGTTCACAAAATGTGTTTCCTTGGTCACAAAATGATATTGTTCCCTTTTGTAGCTGGAAAACATATCAGTTCACGCCAATGGTTGATCCATGAACAGGTGAGTTTTAAAGAACAGTTTGAAAAAGTGGAAGTACA
The DNA here is from genome assembly GCA_023101725.1 of Atherinomorus stipes. Lineage (NCBI taxonomy): Eukaryota > Metazoa > Chordata > Actinopteri > Atheriniformes > Atherinidae > Atherinomorus > Atherinomorus stipes. The sequence continues at coordinate 365,588 of JALJCO010013221.1, forward strand.
CATTTTTGCCTTCTTGCTTAGAGATGAGAGGATTGATACCACACCCGCATCTGTCATCTAACTATGCAGTTCAGCTGCATCGGCTGAGCTGGAAACGGGACTAAAAAACAAGCTTGGCTTTATCCAAGAGTAACATTACCTGCTTACTATTCTTTTAAACGCCTTTCACCCAAGAGGTCCATGCACTAGGACACCAAGTACTAAAATGTAACTTGACAAGAATGTTGAAAGTGGAACATCAAACAGTCTTATTTTCTTTTTACTCAGTCCTGCTGGCCTACAATTACATGCGCTGCACTTATTTTTTGTGAAATACCCTCCTCTGACCACACACACCTGCTTGCAGTATCATTTCCTCTAATTTGCTTTGCTTTTTCAAGATAATTCTCACTATTTTGTCTTTCTGTTCACACCAATTCAACCACCATGTTCCACCGTGTATTGTTCTATTTCACAATCTTTGCAGAGCCTTTGATTTTATTTAATAAAGTTAATTTATTTCACATCCTACTGCTTCTGGCCTTTGATCCAACATTTTTTGTACTTCATTATTATCACACCAGTCATGGCAAAGAGGCAGCCTGGTGCTGGTAAGACAAAAGTGTATGCAGCATTGTTGGGTTGCTTTTCTGTTGCACCAAACTAGAGTTGCTTTTAGGATAGATTCCAGCCTTTAGTGAGTCATTGTTACGAGCCTGTTATTTACGCTCATTAAGCAGCAGTAAAAATCTCACTCTGGTCCAGTGGTGGAAACAAGGAGGTATTTAAAAACTGTCCCAATAGTCTCTTATCCATAGGAGCCAGGGTTAATCACTTTGGCCTCATGGATAAGTTCTAAAGCTGTTGCTGACAATTATTCTGGGATTTTTCAGGTGGAAATTTAGAAGAAACAACCTAACAGGCTCAAGGGGTGAAAGGGCATTTCGGAATCTGTCTGAAAAGCGGCAAGTGTGGTGTTATTATGTGGATTTTGGCACCTCTGACAGAACTACTTTAGCTACTTTACTACTTCCGATCTTTAGGCAAAACTGTCATATCCAGCTTCTTGTTTACCATACATGAGATACAGAAATGGCATCAATCCTCTCACTTAAGTTAAAAGCGTAATTCCCAAAATTACTTTAAAAAAAGCTAAGATTTATCACCATTTTTCTAAGGCTATAAAAGCTTTGGGAAATCCTCTCATTTTCCACATCATCACACAGTGTCTGGTCTGTACTTGGAGGACCAGTTCAGCTCTCCTGTCGATAAAAGTTCTTCCCTTCTGAAAATGTCCTTTAAACCAACGATAATCAGTCTTAATACTGGAGACTGGGATAATAGTCAAATGTATTACTGTCTGATCTAAACAGAGAAAGTAACAATAATGCTCAAATACTTCGTCATTAGTATGTTATGATATAGAGGTAGTGATTGAAGCATTGATTGACAGCTATAAACACCAAACAATGAGCATGGAAAAAAAAAAAATCTCATCTCTGGAGGGTATAAATACAAAGCTTATCACAGCAGCCACTGAAACAAAGTTCTGTTGCTTCAAAGCTGACACATAAATATTCACAATCCGAGCTGCACGCTGTTTCTGGATGAATATTCTTCAGTCGACAAGATGGATCCCGGGGGAGAGTACGGACATGAATCATGGAGTTTTTCAAGCTATTGTTTCTCATTTTCTAACCCTAATCCTAACCCTAAGACGTCACGGGTAAAATGTTCTCTGTCAAATTTGGCACAGCAGACGGGCTCTGAATGGGTGTAAAAACTGGATTTAAACTCCCTGACCTGCCACTTCAGGTCCTCTGAGCTCTTGCTTTAGTTTGTCACATTGACTGACAAGCTGCTCAAGAACTAAACCTTTCGGAAGCAGTTGCAGTTTCAATCCCTGTTCCCAACCAGCAGCCAAGCCGCCATAAAGCAACACCAAGCAAAACCGTGAGATTCAGTCAGAATATAAACAAGTTATGTTCCAAATGAATAATACTCTCCATCCTGGCTCTAACATGCAACAACAATAGCCATGTTTTCCTTTCACTGCACTGGGGACGGCTATTTGCTTGGTTTCTGTGGGCTGCACACAACACCACCCCACTGATTGTTTGAATTACACATTGTAATGTATAGAATCTCCCATTTGTGGCTCGTGTAAGCCGTTTCTGTTTAAATTCAATACATTTGGGTATCGGTTTAGCAGGCCACCCAGCGTGACTCGTTATGCAGACGGATTAAAGATGAACACAAACACAACAAAGACATTCTGCAATATACTCTGCAATAACTTTCAATCAACTCAACAGGATTATAATAAAATATAAAACAGTGGCATCTTATACAATACTCAATGCAGACTTTGCAGTAAATTGCAAATACACAACTGACATATATTTGCACAAACAAAAGCTTATGGCTACCTGCATTCATTTCACACTGCATGTATGTGTCTAAATATGGATGCGTATGTGTTGTATCAGTGTACGTGGCTGCATATATAGTCTTGCCTGTGTTACTGCTATTATAAGTGTGAATGTTTGTGTGTGAAGCGATGGAGAGCCGCCAGGCTTCATTATTGTCATTCTCCTCACTGCCTAAAAGAGAGGCAAAAGGAGGCAAAGAGAGGCAAAGCGGCTCCTTTCAATCGAGGAGCTGAGGAGAGACGGACACAAAAGGCTCAAATTAAACAAATGCTGGAAAAGCGGCTTGGAAAGCCGGCCCGTGGTCATACACTTTGAATAAGAGTGAACGGGTGCAGGGATAACCCATCTGTGTCTTTCAGCCAGGAGACCACACAGATGCGCTCCATAGCAGCATTCAGCTCAGCTATAGGTCCACAAACACTGGGGTGCCAGTTGGTGTGCATGTCTTATATCCTTCTGGTGTTTCAGTGTTCACGTGTCCACCAATAAACCGATGCTGTTGTTTCTCCGATCCTCTGGCCTTGGCTTAAACCTGGAATTGGTCTCCATGTGTGGTTTCCTTGAGAGCAAATAACCATAACTTCCTCTAAAGCATCAACATGTAGGACACCTGTAAGGGGTCAGTCCCGTTCTTCCATGTTGTTTTTGCAAGATGAAGTTCTTCTTTTCACTGCTTTCTTGTGCAGTTTGCAGGTGACAGAAAGCTGAATCACTGAAACCACAGCAAAGTGTGTTCACCTGCAGATGTTCCTAAGTCTCTCAGAGTTGCCATATGTCATGACACTTTCATTCTCCGCTCATGTGATGTTATATGCACACACATGTACATGGAGTTTTGCTAGAGAAGCAACACAGTGGAAAGATGTTTGCACACATGCATATCTGGAGCACATTTAGGCTGTAATTATTTCACTAGTATAGGTTGTTGTGTGTGCTTCTACTAATATTTCCTTCGGTGTGGGATCCCGGATGTTAAAGTGTCTGTATTGTCTGTGGCACTGGTGCTGACAGTCGGCGATGAATCGAGAGAGAGTTGGTGGGTGAAAGGAAAGTGGGCGGACACGTCAGGTCCTTATGGCTTCACATCTGGAACAATGAGGAACAGGGAGAGGAACATTTTAGCATGAAATCTTTTTTGACAGATATAGAACTGATTCTCACATGACTGGTAAGTTCTACAGCTGTGCACACTTGTGTAGTCTGTTGATAAAATAAGCAAATATATGTTCTTATAAGAGGTTCTTGCCCAGATCAACTTACGTTTTCTACATCAAATATGGCCAAATTAAAACCTGAGGCTGCATCGAAGGTAGTTTTGGAGGATTGAAAGAAAAAAAAGAAAAGGAAAAAGAAAACGTGACTGCAATTCAACAGTAAAAAGGTAAAAGTTCAAAATCCAAGTTTAGTGCTCAGAGTACGGGTCAATCACAGGCTGCCAGCAAGTGGAGCAACCCCAGCAGACAGAGAGTAGGCAAAAGGGCAAAAACCGCAAACAGTCTATAAATGCAAACATAATACTCTACAGCAACACATCTGAAGGCTAAATGTTGAAGCAATGTATTTATCAATTGACTGGGGTTTGGCTATGATGAAGGAAAAAAGTGGAAAGTGCTCTGGAGGTCAAGATGGTCCACTAACTGCATTTTTCTAAAATTAGATTTGCTGAATATACCAAGTCAAAGCCCTGCATCTTACATCACTGTTGTAGTGGCTTTCATCTCTCCATCTTCACGTCTCCCTTTTGTGACTTAGCTTTATATATGAAGAAAAACTCATAAATGCATTTTCAATCAGTACAATTTTCTCATTTGCTTTTGAGTGGACTGACTTGCAGCGGCGAGGATTAAGCGTTTGGCCTTTTCTGCTGCAGCTTTCAGCTCTCACGATGCATCTGCACTGACATGACGTTGCATCCAGGGCCCACTTCCTCCCTCTGCAGGGGCGGCAACGAGGAGTCGGGGAGGGAGATGGAGAGAAAGTGGTGGGAGGAGATGTTGGAGGAAGAGGAGGAGGAGAGGACGTGGCAGGAGGAGGAGGAGGAGGAGGAGGAGGAGCACGAGTTCTGGATGGAAAAGAGATGCAAAAACCGCATGGTTAGCTGGAAATTTCACATCCTCTCTGATAATGAAACGGCTAGAGTCAGTGCAACAGCTATGTACTATGGAACAATACATTCAGCATAATAATGCCAACATTCTACATTTATCTTTTTAAAAGCAATCTAGAAGCTTTTGCATGTCTACTGGTGGTTTTTGTTGCTTTGACTATATATACAATACATATAGTCACATTTTATGCAATAAACTAGGATTTCACTGATAACTATGTTTTATTGTCTAAACAGTCTGGTGAACAACAAAATTAGAGGCAGTGTTGTCTTTTACTTTCTTTGAAATGATTGTAGTTACTTGAAAGATGCCAAGAACTGGCTCCTTAATTTAAGTCTGTATCTGGCGAATGTATCTTTCTGAAGCAAAACTGATTTCTTCCCATTTCATTTAATTTTCATTTTATTTATTCATTTCAAGCAATACATTTACATATTCCATAGAACACAAAAGGATGACCACTTACATAGCCGATCACCTAATCACAATAAAACAACACTATGTTACAAAACAATTATATTTAACATGCCTGACAGGGAGTGGGAAGAAGCGAGCTATTTGTTGCAATTCTGTAAATAGTTTGGACCAGGATGGCGTGATCCTTGGATTATGTCCTGTAAGATTTCCTATTTAGTACTAAAGACAACATACAGATCTGCCTGATGGGAATGTTATTAGCTTTGCTAGTAATTGGCGACTAATGTATTAGAAAAGTTTGACCTAACTTTGGACTTTAAATGGCAAACTGAATGCAGTGTTGTATCCATCACAAGGGCCGCATGACTGTTGTAAAAATCACAAAATTATTAAGATTTTATCTAGAAATTATATGTTTACAGTTAATCCAGAGGCTTTATGGCCTTAGCCCAAATTACATGACAATATGTCCCACAGTTACTGAGATATTTTAGTCTGGACAAAAGTGATTCGCTGACTGAATGGCTAAAAATGAAATGAAAGATTTGTTTGAACATGCGTGCTGCCAGTCTGAGACAAACCCACACAATGCAGTGTGTGGGAGATGTGTGACTAATGTGGGATAATGTTTCTGAAGCTGCTGACAAACTAGCTCCTCTTTCTGTCCGTCTGTCTCTCTGTCTGTTACCATGGCTATGCTGCCTTTGAGGCCTTCAGTTCCACCTCTAGACACCCTGCACTTTCGCTCTCTGAGTCCGAGTCTGAGAAAGTTGCCTGCATCAGTTGGTCCATTAACTGGGGCTAGTTCTGCTTCAGATTTGCCGGGAGGCTGGCGGCTTTAATGAAGTTACTTAATGAGGCATAGAGAGGCCATCTTTGTTCCCGTCCCGGTGACCACGCCTGCCGCTGGCATGGACAGAGGAGGTGGCATTTGGGAGCAAATTACACAGATTTCACCCCTGCCAGAGTCTGAATAAAGCCTTTACTGGGTGATGGATGGGTGTTGAGGGACATCACACCCAAACAGAGCCACCTCTGGCCCCTAGGGGCCGGAAATGACTGACAGCAAAGTGAAGGGGAAGACGATGAAAAAAGAATGGTGAGGAAAATAGTGCTAACTCTTTTATCTTATTCCCCACTCAGGACACGTTGAGTTTATGGTACAAACGAGTATATTTTTGATACTGTGGTAAGAATTTTGAACATTATGTCACAATGGCAAATATTACTCAACTACTGGTTAAATACTTATTTGATAGCTGTGACTAAGGAGTTCAGCAGTGGATTATGGCCTATGTGTGTGGGGAGTGTGTGGGTGTGGGTGTGTGGGACCTTGACTGTTGATGTGGCTGTAAAACAAATTGTCCTTCAGTCATAGTGTAGACCAGATAACCCAGTTTTCTCTAATCCAAACATTCACAATGAGCTTGAGAGTACCTGGAAAAGACTGACTAATGCAACAAACATCAATATAAAGCTTCTAACTGAGTCAGAAAAAATATTATGTGCAGTTAACGTTGAACATACGTAGCTCTGATGTCTCCAGTTTTCCTCTGTTTGGACTTCCCCCCTGCTTCTTCTTGTGCCTTCTTGCTGGCTTCAGATAGGGCCTGAGAATAGACAACAAACAAAATGTTAACACACTTGGTCAGGAATTCATGTACATATTATTGTTATCAGTGCTGATATCTGCTACAAAAAAAAAAGAATGATAAAATTAGTTTCCCAGCCACCACTGAGTACTCAGTGCATCTTTGGATGACCTTAAAAATCTGCATTATCTACTTATTGAACCATTAAAAGCTGAAAAGGTTAATACTTATTTTATTTCTCATCTGACAGTTCTCATATATTTTCCAATTTATGTTAAGCTTTGTGAAGCATTTCCAACATTATTACAACATCAGCGATGCCCCGTCTGTTAGCTTCATTTCACTTTATAATTTTGTTCATATTTATTTTCTTATTAGTGATTTTCAATGTAATTTTTTACACAATGTGTTCAATAGAATCAGTTACACATCATTTAAACTTGATATGAAAATAAATTGAAGGAAATTTGTGGTATATTTAACTGCCCTGGGCAACAAGCAACCATGAATGGGGTGTAGTGTTTAAAAAAAAGTTTAATTAAGTGTTTGCTTTTTCACTGACAGGCTCAGATTGTTATTATAGGAGTTGTATGTATGGTATTTTTGCAGCACAGCCAAGGCATCTGATTGAAATGCTACCCATTTAAATAAGAGGTATTTTGAATCTCAACATTTTTACACTAAAAGATTTTAAATTCATTTTCAACTTCTCCCACTCTATCAGAAACATGCAATGTTATGAGAGGCTGTATTTCAAACCAAACCATGATTATTTTAGTTCCCCTAACAAAGTTGTTTTGGTGTCTAAGTCTTGCCAAATAGCAATTAGGAGTAAAAATAAAACAATGGGCTCACATGGGATTCAGGAAAGACTTGAAACACTTTACTCAGTGAGAAACTAATAGAAAAAAAGATGGCTTTACATGGGATTGGAAACCCGGGTCTTTATGACAAAAGGTCGTGTGACTTGATCTCCCATGATCCTCCTGGTATTTACCAGTGTTTTCTGTGTGGGCCAAATATTGCCATGAGTGTTGCTTCCGAGCAAGGACACCAAAGGGCCCCATTCTGTGCACATCTGCACATCACAGGTTCTGTGACTATGTTATGGGCTGTGAATATATGTGTTGAAAAAAATATGCAAATTTGCACTTAGACTGAAGATTGATTCATGTCTCTGGACAGTTGCACTCCAAATCAGGGCTACTCAGTTCAGCCCTACAAGGGCTGCAGTCCTGCAAGTTTTTAGTGTCTCCCTGCTCCAACACACCTGACTCAAATTACAGAGTCACAGTGCAGAACTTTATAGGCTGTTGGATCCATTTAATTTGAGGCAGGTGTGTTGGAGCATGGACAGAATGAAAACTTTGTAGGATCAAATTGAGCTGCCTTGCTCTAAACCTACGTAAAAAAAAAAAAACAGCATCAACAAAAAGCCACATTCTGGGTGTCCTTATGTCACCAGCACCTGGATAAAAATAGAGCTTGAGTACACTGTAAAGACTGTGTCTGACTCCCATCTAATATGTATGACCTACACCTGTGCAAGAGGACATAACTCTGTAGAAAGGAGCAGTAGCTTATGCATTATTCAAAACGGTATATTGTTTAGATGATAAAAAAAGAAACCCCACTAACAAACAACATGGATGTATGTAGACCATTAAAAAAAAAACTGCATTCAGATCTTAATTACACCATGTGGGTTTCATTACATAGTAATAAGTAGTAGTAATAAACATTTAAGCCTCATGCACTGAAAGATACGACTGCTGACATCACCTTTAAGTGGACAACTCATTCATGAGGCTGCACAAATCATCAGCATAAGTTCTAAAATCCGGATGCTCACATTAATTCAACTGGTTGAATTGGCAAAGAAAAGCAACAAGTACTCCAAAGTTTCTCTGAACGTTGCCATTCATCCAGTCCATTAAACCATCATAGGTTAAGTCAAGTCAACTGGACTGGGTTTAGTTTCTTGAAGATGTTTGGCTCTCATTTAGAAAAGTCTCTTCAGTTCTGATGGAGATAGAAGGAGATTTCACTTTTCCACACCCACCCACCCACTATCTCTATGAGAACTGAAGAAACTTCTGGATGAAAGCAAAAAGTCTGTAAGAAACTAAACCCAGTCCAGGTGACTTGGCTCAGTCTACACTGTAAATCCTCCAAAGCATTGCCCCCACAAGTGGCAGGACAGGAATATAACAATAGTGAACCGTATGTTGATATGGATGAACGGATTATCTAAGGAGATGTTTTGGGATGCATTGAAAAGCCAAGAGAGACATCATGCTCCTGACATCGAAGGAGCCAAACACATAACAAAAGCCTCCCTCAATGAGTTGCTTCTGGAAGAAAACAGTGTAAATGTGAGTGAGAGTAGAAGAAGCTATCCAGGGAAGAGCGGAGCAACATTTTGGTTTGTGTTTGCCCATTTCTTAAGAGTGGCAACAAAAGACATGGACAACTTTAATCAGACTAGGGCACACTGAACTTTTGGCTAATTGCCTCTATAATATATCTTACATATTACTGTGCTCACATTCCAACAATAAAAACTGCTCTCAATTAAATTAGAGAAGAGGAGAAATTGTCCAGATGAGCTCCGGGCTGAGCAGAAGTAATGATCAGAAAGCACAAAGTCAAAACAGGAGAGCAACATCTTGCTTTTCATTCCTCTACACATGTTTATCTGAAGGTTTAACTCACATGTTATTTTCCAGATTTTCCAAACTAATATTGAGCGTGTAAGGACCCACAGCGTGAAACACTGAACCACTTCCAAGTGATTAAAACTGGGGAAAAAATCTGGTCCATTGGACCAACATCAAAAGACTTCTTTTATGTTGTGGTAGAATATACAGTATACAGTAAATTTAAGAACTGTTTTTGATGGGTTTTAAAACAGAATTTGCTGACGGCCATCCTTCTTGAGCACAGTGTGTTTCACTTAAACATGTGCTGTCAGCAAATTTTCAGACTTGAACTCATCTCCTGCCCTAATCCCATCTTCTGATATCAAATTCTATCCAGAAACGGGGACAGAGTTTACCAGCTTTACCATGACATTATTAACAGCTGCGGCTGTTGTTGTTATTGGAGCGCCAATTTACTATTATGGATGCGTGACTTTGCTCCGTTAGTCTGTGAGAGAGCACATGGCAGGGGAGATAATATCATCACTATGGTGACAACAGGATGCGGGCCGTCCCAAGGGATGCTGGGAGAGTCACACAGATGCTAACTTACTGAAGCTCACACACACATACACACAATCACATGCACTCAAATGAAAACAACATTTGAATCAACACAAACAGTTTTTGCACATGCTGAAAACATTTGAGAAAAAAAAACATGTGAAATAATAACAAACAGTAATCATAAAGATGTATGATCTTTAACTTGGGGTATTAACTGTCTACACACATGCACACGCATACATTGGAATTCTTTATTTGTGTCCCCATCCTAACAGGAAGCAGGGGGACATAAACATTAAAGATGCAATTATGTGATTGTCTGGCTGGACCTGCGAGTATGAGGCGCACAAACAAACAACAGGATCCAACAGAAATGCTCCCTTCACAGCGTTCAGCTGTCACTCTCTAAAACCTGAGCAGATGTGCCTCACCAAGTAAAGTTTTCTTTTCTGAGCATAAATATGTTGATCTACAGTAAGAAGATTTTGATAAACTTCTATCCACTGACAACAAATCTGACGCTCTCAAATCCTGTTGACCTTGAGATAAGTAAACCATAACAGAGATGTTACATAATGTTGAAGTATCCCAGTGAGCCAGCTCTTACAAACCTATAATATGTAACCAAAATGTCCCCTCGAGCAATACCAAGTTTGCAGCGTTATGTTTTCATATATTTTGTTGAGCGTATTAAAGGGACTTAATCGCTGGTTCCACAAAAATGTCGAACTAAAGGTTCTTTGTGAGGTTATTCTGTAGCTGTGAAACAAACTCAGTAAAAGGTCATTGCACACATGCACTGTGCATACAGATGACACGATATATTGTCCAACTAAAGGTGAAACCGTGTTTTTTTTTCTGTGGGTAGTGATAACAGGCTAGCTACACAACGGCAACCCAACACAGCTGAAGGAAGAACAGACACTGCTTAAAATGTATAGAAACATTGTGGAAAGAGTCAAATTGTGATCAACTGATAACCTTAACCAAGTCATTTCATCCCTCAGCCTAACCAAAGAGTAAGTGAGAGTTAAACTGATAAAATAGCTGTCTCCGAATGTCAACTCCTGCAACTCAATACACAACCTGACGCTACAACAAAATAGCAGCTTTGCTCCACAACACAAACCATGTCTTCCCTCGATAGACACAGTTTAACTCTCAGTTCAGCTGCACATCATCATCTTACATCTCTTCCACCATGATGATATCCTCTTTCCACATTTCAGTGGAGAGCAACAGTCAAATTTAGGCTTCAAATGTATTTGGTTATGGTTAGATGTTATGTGCATGATCAGATTGAAAACAATGATTAGAGTGTTACAAAAATCTAAATTGCTGGTTTACATACGTAGGTATTCATAGACCAGCATTTCCATCAATTCATGTGAATGATACCCAACAGAAAACAAGGATACATTTCCATCTCACAATTTACAACATAGATTTCAACATCTGTACCGCGGTACAGAAAACCACTGACTGACAGATTTCAACATTATTCTGTTTAGAAGAGGGCATATTTGTGTATCCCACATTTTTTGGTGAGATTACGCTTCTTTATCAACGCTTCAGTCTCCTTATGCAAACTTTACTGGTCATGAACAAGAGAGCTTTTCCTCTCATGCCTGATTCTGCAGCCACCAGTGTGTCACAAAGGATGCCATCTGCACATCTGAAAACACCCTGGCTTAAAAAACTGCAATATTTGATGACCAGGGACTGACAATGGATTGGAAATATAATTAACAGGAAAACACACAGTGCACAATACAAGTGCACAACAAGCATCCAACAGCCTAAACCATAAACCATATCCCTTCAGTTTTTATAAAAGTGTTGTTGCATTTGTTCATTAAAGCATCTGTTAAACAAGCCCCATTACTTTAATTTCTGTTAGTTCTAGATATACCTATATTTCATGGATTGACATGAAAATGGTGGTTTCCATTGTAAATGTAAGTTATGGCTTTCCTTGAATCATGACTACAAGAACAGGAATCTGAGAGGAATGACCTTTTTCGAACTCAAGTGAGACTTACAGCTACTTGGGTTTAATTAGGAAGCGCTGGTGTCTGAGAAAGGCCATCTAATTATAGGTATCATATGCAGAATTATAATTGTATCATCATCAGTTTGGACATGAGACGGTATATGAATTGATAATGTCATTAGAAAAAGTGGAATGGCTTGTTTATTGACAGAAACCACAGCAAAAAGATTCAAATCCAGAAAGAAAAAGAGAACATAATGTGGGATTTACCTTGTAGTTGGTGTTGGCTGGAAATGTTCTTTTAACCTGTGTGCAGAAAAAATAAAGCATAAGGGTGCAACAAGGTTAATGAGCAGCAGGTACACCATGTGCCTCAATACATCCCCAGTGTGTTTTTATTACCTGCACTCGCACTGGCTGTGCTGTATGAAGGGCAGCTCAACGAGCTCATGCTTCATGAAGGACGTTCTCATCAGCTGCACACAGAAGAAAAAAAAAGTCATTCCACATTTATCATTTACAAAAGCACCTAGTGTAGGGATTTGCGTGTGTTCATATACCTCCATGGTAAGCGTGTGCGTGAGTGAGGGCACGCACTCCAAGGCCTCGTCAGCACAGCAGCCACCACATCGCCTAACAGACACGCAGGATGGGATGAAGAGATGGTGGATCTCTCCTGGTAACTCCCGCCAAACCTCCACCAGAGTTTCCCGAGGCTCGCAGCCACTGCGCGAATACACCTCCAACCACCGTCGCACTAATGGATGAAGACAGAGAAATCACAAGGTTCATTTTTACTGTTTTGGCTCCATTAAGTTAAAGTCTTTGCAGCAACGTTTGGACCATACCTTCTCGACCTTCCCTGGATTTGGGGGTGTCTGCAGGCCGCCAGTGAGCAAGCTGGAAAAAGAATGAAAATAATAAAAATGTACATAGAAAACTTGCTTGACAGTAAGTTTCCAGGAGAAATTGTCCTCTTAGAGGAAATTAAGTGTAATAACTTAAAGACATGATGACAGGCATCATTTAAACCAGCTGTTAAGGGTTAAAGTTGTAATTTAGGAGATTTAAATGAAAAAAAAATTTTTGTAAAACCAAAAGCATCTCATTTATATTATGTTATAATTAGGGCTGGGCGATATGCACTAAATATCATATCACGATATATTTATTTTAGATGACGATATACGATATATACCGGTATTTTTACCCTAATTTGTCTTAAAGTTTCATTTCATATTTAACACCTGTTTTTTATGATTTCTTTGTAAAAGTCTTGGGGAGGATTGTCTTCCAGACAGTTCAAATAATAGGGGTGGAAGAAAATATTGACACACTGAATTATTGCAATATTTTCATATGCCGATACCATATCTATATTTATTGATCTATTTTACAAATGAAATCTCGCAAGATATCATCGTTTTGTTACGAATCACAAAATTTCACGAAATACCTTGAGATTTCATAGTTCTGTTACAAAATCTCACTGTATATGGCGAGATATCATCGTTTTATGAAATCTCATGATATTTCACGAAATACTGCGAGAATTCATCATTCTGTTACGAAATCTTGTGGTATTTTGTGAAATCTCATGAGACTTTGTAACAAAACAATGATATCTTGCAAGATTTCATTAGTAAAACAGTTTTGATACCGTGTTTTTAAATATAGATCTGGCATATGAAAATATTGTGATATTTCAGTGTATCAATATATTTTTTTTCCCACCTTTATTAAATAATGACCTCTTTGTAGTCAGTCAAGGTGCAGCTGAGTCATTACGAAAAAAAAAGCAAAAAAATTTGCACAACTAACACCGCGATAAAACGATACGTGTAAATATCATATCTCTCTCATGTAAATATCATATCACGATATATCAGTATAACGCACAGCCCTAGCTCTATCATCAACCTAAAACTTTTAAAGATTTTTAAGCAGAAACCAAAAATGAATTGAACTCATTAAACTTTGACAACATACAACATTGTTTCTCTATGAAACACATGGAAAACACTGAATTAACTAAATAAACAATGAGGTTCATGAGGAAAACCAAAACTTATTGCACAGCAAACAAAGCTTCAGTTTATCTGTTTGTTTATACATCAAATTTAAAGCAAAGGAATTTCATTTATAGGCTGTTATTGATCCTTAATTAGCACGTATTCCTAAAGTAAACCATTATATGGCTGTAGTAAGGCTTTCTTTAGTGTCTACGACCTCCTGTTTGACACTGTTGTAAAACCCTGCTGAAGCGGATCAACACATCAAAGTATTTCTCGTTAATGAACACCACAATATTTCACACCTGGGATCAGAACATGACAAGCCCAATAAAGCTTGGTTTTAGATAACAGAAAGAAAACAAAACCTCTGAACTTTGATATTCAGATGAACTTGCACGAGGGTTAAAGTAGGTGTGACGGCTACATTGAACATAAAGCTTCATCTTTAGTTCTTGCTCCAACATATTTCCTGCATAGATGTGGCCTTTCAAGTGAAACTGTGCACATGATCAAATTTCAACCCAGTTTTCACCTTCATGATGGTTTGAAGAAGCCGCTGGATATTTGAACCAGTTGCACCTGCTAGCTTTGGCTTAAAGCCTCTAACCTGCTTTATTTGAGACGCTTTAAGCAGCCTTGCAGAGATTCACAGCGAGAGTGTCTGCCTCTGGAAGAAGCAAGCAAGATAAATAAATCTTTCTAAGAAAATGGTTGGTTTAAATATATTTTTGCCTCCTCATACTACATATTTACAGCTCATCATTTATTGATTTTTTACTGTTGTTTTAAGAAAAGGAATTTTTTTTATTATCTACTTATTCACTTTTATTTTAATAACTTTCAGGCACAAATATTGTTATTTTAATTTTTTTCTTTGTTTATATTTCTTTAAATATTTAACCTAAAAATCATGTGGTACTTTAATAACATTTATATTGAATTTAAAATAAGTGTTTGCTGACATGTTTGGCCCATAACCACTTAAAATCACTAAAAAATACGTTATTTGACGCAGTTTCAGTAAAAATGTGAGGAACCTACAACCTAGAATTTTGAAAACACTGAACTGAAAAGCTTCAAGACTAAAATGGTGCTTAATATGTTTATTTTTAATAAACTGGAAGACACACATGGCTTTAAGTAGCTTCCTCTGGGAGACCCTTACAAACCCCTTTCAATGTAAAAGCATGCACTGTATACGCTGCATTTCTCTCTGTCTGTGTGTGACTAACTAAATTAACTAAACTAACAGACAGTCAGAGGAAGAGCAAGTCTTTTAACTTTTGATGGCACTGGCACGTTAAACCTTCAATATGCATATCAGTTTCATGCCAGGAATATATTTTTAAAAAGTGTATTACATGTTTATTACTGTTCATTTTTATTTACAATGTTGCATCATCCTACAACACATCTGGGAGAAACCACTTGCTGAAGTTTTAGAAAGTGAAACGTTTTCCTTGATGAAGGATGTCAGATGCCTAAACAGTTCAGGATGTCACTTATTGTTTCTTTTTCCTGTTTACCCACATAATACCCCAAATGTTTTCAGGTGCTGGCACATCTGGACTGCTGGCAGTCCAGTTTAACAGCTGGACTCTTAATACCAAGCCATGCTGTTGTAAATGCAGAATGCAATTTGTAATTTTCTTGTTAAAATGAGTAAAGCTTTCTCTGATGGTGTGGGGGCTGGTTGCTTCCTCCTTGCATCTGGATGACTGTTCACCACGGGCACCCTTTATTATGCATGTTGACACTGTGCACTGTTCCCTTGGATGATAGGTTGTACCTTTTTATTCCCATTGCGTGATAGGTTGTACCTCTTTGGTAGTTTGCGTGTGTTTGTGTGTGTTTGTATGTGAGGATATTTGCACTGAGGTCCTTGTAGGGGATTGTTGTTTTGTTTTGGACTTGGTTGTTTGGTGGGTGTCGTGAATTGTGGGATTCATGTTTTCTCTCCTCTCTTCCTTTCCTTTCCTTTCATGTTTCTTTTTTTTTGTTTTTTTTTTTTTGTGGCGGGGGTGGGGGTGGCATGATATGTGGGCCTTATATTCATACCAGTTCCGTTGATAAAGCAAACCTTTTCAACAGAATATATAGATATAGATTTCCATTCTGTTTGCTTTCATTTAATGCTGGACAGTTCAGATTAAATTGCTAAACTATTCACCTAAATATATTTTAATTAATTGAGTAAAGCCCTCCCTGATTTCAACTTCTCCAGATGATGTTTTTTATACCTTTGTTGTCCCTACATGCACCAGTTTGAGAATCCTGATTTACAACCTTATATGAGCATAGATATCATTCTGCTTTAGGCAGGTGGAAAAATTATGACTGATGCATGATTAAATTGATGAACTATTCCCACCCTATTAGTGCGACACTTCTTTTCCATTCATGTGTTTCACCTGTCCAAACTTTTATTTATTCATTTAGAAAATAATAAGGCTAACACCAGTTTATAAATTAACACAATATTTCCAACTTTTGAAATTAAATATATTACTTTGATGAACTAATAAGCAGTGCATTGTATTTTCATGTACCGCTTACAGTGATAGAGCTTTTTTCTAAACGGGGGTGTATTTTTTAAATGCTGCTTTTTAGACAAATGAAGGGTCTGAAGCACACAGAAAGAGAAAACAGATTTACAGCTCCATGTTTGAGTCTATGTGTGCATGAAGACCAAGGCCACTTGTAAGGGAATGTAGACTTTGTCCAGTTGCCCCCTTTTTAACCGCTCCACCCCCTTCCACACACACACACACATACAGACACACATAAAAACAGGTTTGGCGCTCATTGATTCAACAACATTGAGTTCAGCTGGGACTGGAGCCATTTTGTGACCAGTATGAGCTAAACCAAGTGTGTCTTCTCTGTATCAGTCTTTGAGACAAGTCTAAGATTAACTCCTTTTGGCAGCCGTATCTGGCACGCACACACACAGACACACACTCCAGAGTGCCAGCCCAGAGCCATCTGCACTGGCAGCGCTATCTGTCAACAGTCTAACCCATCTAACTACCAGCCACTCCCTGAGCACACTGTACAGATGGGCCGTGTGTGTGTGCTGTGTGTGAAAAAGATCTTTCCCTAGAGCTGCACATCAGCTCTCTCACACTGAACCTCATCACCACAAGAGAAGAAGGATGACCCCCTTTTCAAATAAGCTGTCAAAGAATCAGACAGCATGAAAGCAGAGTCTCGGGTGTGAAGGTGAAGAGGCTTTCTGGTGCACGCTGCTGTGTGCCGTGTAGTGTCTGGGATGATGAATGGCTAAAAGATACAGTATATAGCAGCTCAGTGTCAGGGCTGGATCCCACACTGCCTCAGAGCACTGCCTGTTCCTGACGCAAGCCTCCAGACATAAATAAAAAAACAGAGGGTGCAGGTCTCTGTTTGTATGTGTGTGTAAAAATGAGCACATAAATCACATCAAGGACCACGTCAGTACAATCGATGAGCGTTACTATGAATGATAACCCTCTGCGTAAATCAAACAAGGCAAAACTTATCAATAACACTTTATAATTAAAAGTCATTCAGACCTGAAGGGATGAGGTCATTCATCCAACAGCTAACCAGCTTCTATTTGAAGCAATTAATTAAGTAACTAGAAAACGATCTCCACCTCCAGCTTCTTCTTTGTTATATGTCACTGCTCGCCTAATATGTTTTGGTGATAAGATGACCCCTCCCTGAACTCTGAAATGATGAAATGTTCTTTTTGTGCTACTTTCAGATAACCAAGCTATGAACTGAACTAGCCAACAGTTAATTAAAAATATGAAATTATTTAATTTATGTTAATTGTTTTCTGCAAGCTATTAATGAGCTGTTATTACCAATTTTGGGGTTGCTGGACTGAATACATCGAGTATGATGCATTAATGATGCCATGGATAATAGTATACACAGTATGCAAAAACAAAAGTAATTTTATACTTTGTTTCTGCAACAGATGAAACATGTTAATAAGTGAGTTTTAGTGGTATTGGCAGACTGATTTGTTACTTTTAGAGGAAGCCAAAGGAGACTTGGCTGTTCACTGTGTTCTCAGTCTTTATGCAACACGAAACAGGCATCTTTTCACCAAACAAATGAATGCAAAGATGAAGCATTTATCCAACAATACCAATGTTCTTTTTGTTAATGTAATACATAGATTACTGCTCCAAAATCTCATTGTCCTAAATTGTCCCATCTTTTTGATAGTTTAGGGTACTTTTTTCTTCTTCTTTTTTTAATAAATAAATATCTAACAAAAGAGGCAAAGCAAGTGCTGGAGGAGGATTTTCCACAACCTAGCAACTCATTAACTGTTCTCATGAATGGCTCATACCTGATCCAGCAAGCATTAGTGTGCACAAATGTTTAAAAGAGCCCTAAGTCTTATGTATAGTGAATAATGACAGAAAGGAAGGACAATAAACTGTAATGTAGTCGGTAAGACTCAAACCTTACACCCAAGAGGATTATTAGTTTGTTATTCTGTCACAGGACCTGAGGTGACAAGTGTCATTGACCTGAGGGATATTTCCCACAAATCTGTACAAAACCTAACCTAAGCATATCTAATGGTAAAACAGTGCACAATAAGGCTGAAACCATGCTGGTGGAGGTCTGACCACCTCACACATGTTCTCCACTGAGGTCAAATGGTCCATACATACATACATACATACATACCTTGGCGTGGGACGTCGGGATTCTGGTGAGCAGCAGGAATTGAAACATTCCAAGAATAACTTGAAGCATAATCCCCATTGTGCAGGAGTCCAAGGGACACACAAAAAGTGTTTTTGGACCGACCCAAAAAGAGAAGGTGGCTTGCTTCTTTCTTCGGCTCCTGTATCCGGTTAAACACGCAGATATCCCGCTCTCATTCTCCAGTCTCCCCTCTGTGAAAGGGCTCCCAGGGTGGCATCATCAGTGTTGGAATATTAACTTTATATTGCAGCATTTGAGCCTAAATGAGGATATAAACATTACCAAGAGTCAGTTCAAACCTAAACTCATTTACCTAAGAGTAGGCTAGACAGTGAATACTTTCTAAATATGTCTTTCTGGTGATATTTTATGTATAACCTTGGCACCACAACCACGAACCCTGGCCTTTCCCCCCTCAGAACTTGTATGAACTTTATAGCAATGCCTTTTAAAAATATATATATATTGTAATGATAATTATGTGAGCAGGTCATTGTGTGGGGCAGTGTCAGTCTTGATCCATAGACGCCGGTGGTTCCGGCCGGCGTGGCGTGACGGAATGATCATACAGATTCCCGCTTAAACGTGGTGTGATCATAAAATCCTGCTAGTCTAAAAAAGAAGAAAAAAGAAAACATCACACCATCCAAGAACAGGACGTTTATCCGTTAAAGACCCGAAGCACTGGCCGGCTGTGCAGACGGAAAGTGCCGCATATTCCTCTCCCCCGGCTCGGTCACGCTCTCGCCACACTGTCGCTCCAAATGAAAATGTGACGTTTCCCCTCCAGGCGCATCTTCCCGTTTTTTTATCCTCCTCATAAATAAACCCAGAATGTGGTCCTCCGCTGACATGGTTGTGCAGCTGCAGCGGAGTCTGTACGGCAGCAGGGAAGTCCGCTTTCAGACACAGAGAGGTCTGGAAAGGTAGCAGTCTTCATTTGTTATTGTGGTCGGTTTCCTCGTTTCCTTTGCCCTTGAGACGCATGCAGCGTAACCATTGAGCTGCCAACTTTTTCCAAACGGGACAGGCGCACTGGATACAGGTGCAGCGTCTCTATTGGTCCCAAAGTGAGGGGGGTCACGGGGCCTCCAGGGGACCCCCATGCAAGTGGGGAGCGTAGCTGTGCTGTCCTCCGATGACACGGAGGTCATGCCTCTGGAGTATTCTTTTAAATTGGGCAGGTTTCAGTTAGCTCGCGGGGCTGACGTAAAAAACCCAACACATGTTGAATATGTCATTATCAGATTAGGGAATTTGAATATGAATACAGGGATTTTTTTTGTAAAGTAGTCTAAATGGATATTTTCTGAATTCCCTTCAGTAATTTCTTAATAAAAATGTCTAGTTTTCTCTGATTGTCTTTAAGGATATCAAACTTTAGCTGAGCTTCATTTAACAAAAACAAGCAACTTGAAAGCAGAGAGCACAATATGAAAACTTCAAAAATGTGAATTTTTTTTACAATCAAGCATAAAAATTCAAATAAATGTTTCTAAATTAGATAAACTCAATTGAGAATGAGGTTTAGTCTTAAAATGCCTCTTGGAAATTTACTGTAGTATACAGCAAGTATGCTGACTTAGAACAAAAGCACAAGTCTGCACCAACTGTTAACAGAAACATGTAAGCAGAGGTCAACCACCATAAATACATTAAGTCTAAATCACTGCTATGAACAAAGTTTTATAACCAAATAGATACCAAATAAACAAATACATGTAAAATAAACAGAAAGTGTAGTTTAATGGGAGAAACCTTTTGATTTGCTGTTGTTGCATCAATCCTACTAAGGAAATATTACAGCAACTCTTTTCTTGCAGACAGTAAATCTTAATTATTAAATCAATAATCATCTTGTCTGTTGGAGATTAATGTCAAACAAGACAGTGTAATCAGTCTGTTTACTCTGAGAAGAAAACCTTTTTTTGCTTTACAATATGCTCCATTGAGTCCTAAACAATATAAGGCAACGAGCATGTACGAAGGCTTGATTGACAGTTTTTCCCCATGTGCCATTATGCTAAACATAAAAGTCAATTAAATTTGTATCCATAGCTGCTTGTCCTGTGAAGCTGCTGACTCCCGTGAGTCCTGTCTTTCGTTATTACACGCGTGTGGCTGTGAATGTGTGTGTGTTGGGGCACGCCAACACTACAATCTCAGTCATTATGGTGTGTTTGGGTTATGACAGGGCACTCACACGCCACATGAGGGTGAGGGTGTCTGTGAGTGATGCGGGGACAGAGTGCGTTATCTCCTGTTGATGTCTCAGGGCAGGGGCTGCTGGTGACAAGAGCAGTCGGGGGAAAACGGTCATATCTTCTCTTTAGAAACCCTGCCTCCATTTTATAGCCACAAGTAATCCGGTGTTGTGTATGAGCCTACATGTGCCTCAACAAATATATTAACATTTAATGTCAGAGCAAAGTCGGCTTTTAACTATAAATGTTTGATTTGAGGTTTAGAAGGAAGTTTATTTCACAAATTTTGACCAGTAATGCAATGGAAAATTGCTCTGACTGACAAAAAGCAGATGAATAATTGTCTGTTGACAACATTACTAACTGCAGTGCAGTTGCTTATTAAAAAGCGACTGTGCATCCCTGGATGTTTAAGCCTCATGTTATCTCTGCCAAGCAGAGGAAATAAATTTGTCTTTGGGAGCGTAGCAGTAAAATAGTAATCGGTAAAATGTGACAGTTTTAAAAATGAGCATCTTTTAGTTTGAGACAAAGGAAACAGGAAGTTCTGACTGATGAGAAAAAGTCTGTTTTTTAATATTTTCCCTGTGACATTCCCTCCTGGGAAAACATAAGGCATTGATGACAAAAAATCTCTAAAACCTAAAATTTGAGAGGCAGAATGGTAAACGTTGGCTCTGGATGCTCAAATAACCATCAGTATTATGCTTTTTTTTTTTTTTCTTCTTGCTTCTGTGCAATGAATGTACACATTTTTTACTCTTATTGTCATTACAATAAATTGACCATAAATAACTTAGTCAGTGGCACTTTTTTCAAGTCATCGTATTGGTCATTCATAATTTCTGTTTGAAATAAACAGAAAATTTAGTTATGAGTTGAGTTCAAAAGTAACAGAATTGTGCAAACAGGCTAATCCACCAGGAACATGTTACACTGCAGCTTCACAACTCACCGTCTTCTCCTAAAACAGCCCGAGGCTCGTTAAATTTGATGGAGTGTCCTAAAAGACATTGACAAACCAAACAGTTTCTTTTAGAAGATACTGGTGTTCACAAGAGTCTCTCTCTTTGTAATCATCTGCCATCTTCTTTTAGCTCACTGGAATTTTAACTCGTTGGAATTTGCCAGGTCTGGATGCTGCACAACTTCAACAC
The DNA here is from genome assembly GCA_023101725.1 of Atherinomorus stipes. Taxonomy (NCBI): domain Eukaryota; kingdom Metazoa; phylum Chordata; class Actinopteri; order Atheriniformes; family Atherinidae; genus Atherinomorus; species Atherinomorus stipes. The sequence continues at coordinate 387,410 of JALJCO010013221.1, forward strand.
TGAACTGAGGTTGAAGACAAGATGTGAGGAACATAGTCCTATTTTAGAGTGCTTATCGTGACTTCTTCGAATAAACACTGAGGAGGTTTGTGAAGAAACTGCAGCTGGATCCTTTTGACATTCACATAACTTGAAACAAAACGACAACTATAAATAGTTTTGCAGGCCAGCTTGGTGTTCTGCAGCTCAGCGTGGTCTCGCTGCAACACCTGCATGACTGGATGAAACTCCCAATTCACACCCATGATGATCTGCAGTGTCAGGATCACATCCCAGGACAAACACGGGTGCTGAAAGTCAGAAAAAAACCTAATAGTCTTAAATCTAATGCCACGTCCTCCACATCTTCCATCCGCTGGCAACTTCATCATCGCTGAGCGAAGCTGGAGAATCTATTTGTCCTCTCCACCATTGCGGACTTTAAATTTCTCCTGAAACTCGGCGTGCTTCTGTCGCAGGATTTCGGTCTGTTTCTTAAAACCATTGACCCTGCAAAACCACACAAGAGGTGCAGTCAGTCTCAGCTTTCGGCGTTAGAAAACGCCAACAATTCACTGTTTACACCATCAGAAGGAACAGCAAACCTGCATTAACTCAAAGGAGCTGTTACACTGACCTGGCCCTCTCTTTGGCTTCATTATAGATCTCTGTGATGACTCTGTCCTTCTCATCCATGAAGTTATTGTGAACTTCTTCCAGTTTCCTGGAAGAGGAGGAGAAACACTTCAGTTAACACATCAGTAGATTCGTTTTTACCTGAAACCTCATTGGTTTAATGGCACTCTGTATTTATAGGCTTGTAAAACTTTTCTATCAGTTTCTTCCATCTCAAAGACGTGAATCTAAACTAACAGAAATGGCACCAAGTCAATGTGTGAAAACAAATCTAAAGCAATGAGTTGTAAAACTGTGCCAAAACACATGACTCAGAGGGCCACTTTGTCCACAGAATGAATGTGAATGAGCATCAACGAAAACTTACAATGAGGGTATTCATGAAATGCTGGAACGTTTTGATAGCAGAGTTAAAACAATCCAATTTCAGGATTAGTTTGCCACCTTTAAAAATTCTCTCTTTTGGAGTTAATTTGTTATTTTCAGCCTTCAAGTTTTATGCAATACTGAGATTCTTACTTGAAGAAGACCATGTGGGCTCCGATGCTGAGCATCATAGTGATGACACAATAGGCCACCAGTCGGAAGTTCCTCCTCCTCCTCTCCTGCTTCTCCTCGGCTGTCATCTCTGGAGACTGATAGTGACGAAACTGCTCCCAGTATCGACTGCTGTCCTGCGCACCGCTGCTGATGGAAAGAGGAACAGCTGATCATGATTTGTGGCATAAAAGACGGAACAGCTGATACAAATGGACGTAATGCAGAAGGTAATGAGGTCTGAGTGATAGGAGTCTAATGTGAAATACACTTCACACTAAATGTCTTTTCTTCCCCACCATGGAAGATGATTTTGTGGTTTGTATGGAGATTTATATTTGTATAACAAGCTAATAAATCCAGAGACAACAAATGCAATACCCCATTCTTCCTATTTAGGAAAAAAAAGAGATTAATTCCCGTTTTTGAATCACTGGAAGGCTTTGAGGTTTCAGTTCTTATGGCTGAAGACAAGTATGTCCAGTTACTGTTACTTCTTGCAACAATGACTAGATATACAGCGAAAGTATAAAACAGTTGTGGGTTTTCACAGTGACAGAGTTACAGATGAAGGTCAACAAAATCCAAGTCCTTACCTTCCATAAGCGGCATGACTAGAGGTAGACCTGAAGACCTGGCCTCCACTGTATGGATTTTGGATTTTGAAGTCATACTCCTTCCTGCTCAGCTCTTTGCTCAGCACTCTGTACGCTTCATTAAGCTCCACAAACTGGCTGTGCAGGGCTGGGTTTGATGGGTCACTGTCAGGATGCAGCTGCATGATCAGAGGACCAAAGTCAGTGATTAAACCTACTGACCCAACACGTATTCTGTTGCAGGCATGTGACTATCTGGACAAGTTGCTCCTATTGGGGCGCATAAATATTCAGATGCATAGTTTGGACTCAAAGCCAACTCTTAGAGAGATGTTGAACCCTTAAATGATGCCAGAATCATTAAATACACATTCCCATCCTTAATTACACTGGAAGCCACAACATGAAAACAAACAATCCAACAATCCATTGTGAGAACAGTTGGTTAAAATAAATATGCATGTGAAAGGCTGCCCTCTTGTGGCTAAATGTTTTAAAGGCAGAGCATTTTAGTAAAGGATATACCTTCTTAGACTTGTCAAAAAATGCATTTTTATTTCGTCCAAGCTGGCATCTGATCTGACTCCCAGTAGGTCGTAGTAGTTCACAGCTTTTCTGTGGTGATAAAGCAAATAACTCAAAACGAAGCAGGCATTTAGACCTGTGCAAATACAGAGTACACAATTATCAATATGTTTTCAGTTATGATAAAACTATACAAGCATATGTGCACATGAAACATCTACCTGTGTGCATAATTCGTGGACAACCTCCGCAGTCCACTCCTGCAGCACCAAAAACAACTTTGACATAGACGCAGCTGAGCCTCCAGCTGCATGATGAACAATTTCTGAGATTGACCTGCATGTAGAGGACATGTAACATCAGCAGCGACATAAAAGCATCGCAGAGAGAGCAGAGACAAATTTGAAAGCATTGCAACATTTTAAACATGCTCTTATTACAACCCCAACTCCAACCAAGTTGGGATGCTGTGTAAGATATAAAAACAGAAGGCAAGGATTTGCAAATATCATAAATCCTTATTCTGTCAGTGGAGTTTTAGTCCCTTCACAACTGCAAGATTTTAGCTGCTCAACCCTTGACAGATTTTTCACTTTATGATGCTATAAATATTTTCTGTTGGTAAAAGGTCTGGACTGGACTCTTCTCCTGTGAAGCCATATAGTTGTGATGGATGCTGGATGCAGTTTAGCATTGTCTTGCTGAAATATGCAAGGAAAGAGATGTCTGGATGGGAGTAGATGTCTTAAAGCATTAATGGAGCTAGGGCTGGACGATATGGCAAAAAAATAAAAAATAAAAAATGAAAAATACAGCAGGGGAAAAAAAGTATTAAACACGTCAACATTTTTCTCAGAAAATATATTTTTAGTAGAGCTATTGAGACAAAATTTTCACTAGATGTCGACAACAAGCCAAGTAACGCACACATGCAAAAAAATTCTAACATTTATGTCCATAAATGAAGTCATGTCTAGGGGGGCAACAATATGAAAATTTAACATCACGGTTATTGTGACCAAAATTATCACGGTTATCATTGTCATCATTAAAAATGTTGTCATTAAAAATATCCAAAATGGGTCTAAATGTCTACTTTGTCCTTTTTAAAAGGGGGAAAAATCTTAGAACTGTCCACATGGGTGCCTTCATTGCACATAAATTAAACATTGTAAACTGCGACGGCTGCTGCTTTTCCAGCCAATGAGCCGCATCACTGTGAGTTTTTCAAAATGCAGTAAGCAGTCATGGTTTTAACGATAATTAGAATTTTAAACAGTATGTCTAATCGTTGGAAATCTTATCACGGTTAACCATTTTACCGGTAATCGTTACATCCGTAGTCATGTCTAATATAGTGAAATGACATGGGGAATAAGTATTGAACATGTGAAGAAATGGAGCCGCAAAAAGATATAGAAAGCCAAGAAAACAGCTGGGGTCTGTCAGTATTTAGAAAGTAATCCTGTTCCCTATCAGTGCAAAGTAATATCAGCTGGTTTAGTCCTGACTGATGCCTTTAAAAAGGTTTCTCATCACCAAGGTGTCAGACAAGAAGCATTCCATGATGGGTAAAAGCAAAGAGCTGTCTGAAGACCTAAGCAATTTTATTATCGCAAAACACACTGAGGGCATTAGTTGCAGGTGCATTTCTAAACTTTTGAAAGTTCCAGTGAGCACCATTGGAAGTGGAAAGAACACAGCATTGCCATAAACCGGCCACGGCCAGGTGCTCCTTGCAAGATTTCAGACAGAGAAATCAGAACAATAATCAGAAAGGTTCTCCAACAGCCCAGGACCACTCGTGGAGAGCTTCAGAAAAACCTGGAATCAGCAGGTGCAGTTGTTTCAGAGAAAGAAGTAATGCACTCAACTGCCGCCACCACGCAAGACTCCATTTCTGAAGAAAAAGCATGTTGATGCTCATTTGAAGTTTGCAACACAACATCTGGACAAACCCATGACATTCTGGAAAACATAGTCTGGTCGGATGAGACCAAAATTGAACTCTTCGGATGTCATAAGACACAACATGTTTGGAGGAGAAATGGCACCAAACTTGAGCCCAAAAAGACCATAGCAACAGTAAAGTTTGGAGGTGGAACATCATGATGTGAGGCTGTTTTTCAGCATGTGGTACTGGCAGACTTAATATCATTGACAGAAGAATGAAAACAGAAAAGTAGAGAGACATTCTTGACCAGAATCTGCTGCCATCTGCTGAAGATGAAAAGAGGCTGGATCTTTCAGCAAGACAACCATCCCAAGCACGCAGCCAAGGAAACTCAACTGGTTTAAGAAAAAGTAAATACAGCTGCTAGAATGGCCCAGTTAATTGAATCCAATTGAGAGTCATTGGAAAGAACTGAACATCCGAGTTCACAGAAGAGACCCCTGGAACCTTGAAGATTTGAAGGCTGTTTGTGTGGAAGAAATCACACCTGAGCAACGTATTCCCCTGGTTTCTCCATACAGGAGGCGTCTGGAATCACCAACAAAGGCTTTTCCCCTAAGTATTAAAAAGATTTCAGTAAGCGTATTCAATACTTATTCCCCGTGTCATTTCACTATATTACACATAACTTAATTTATGGACATAAATGTTAGGATTTCTTTATATTTGTGCAATACTTGGGTTGTTGCTGACATCTGGTGAAAATTTCATGTATATAGCTCTACTAGAAATATATTTTCTGAGAAAAATGTTGACGTTTTTCAATACTTTCCCCCCCTGCTGTATCATTTTTTAATACCATAACCAAGTGCTCTGAACTGTAAAGAAGCTATAAAGATTAGTTGGAGGTGGGCGATATCACAGATATTTAAAAAAATAAATATTGCAAAACGGATCGCAGATGATATTGATGGCCACACAAGAAGTCACAGCTACAGGAGAATCCTTCTTCCTATTTAAATTTCAACTGCTTTTCTAACTAGATGGCCTTTGTGCTTTATCGCTGCAAGCGAATTGCACCAAGACCTCCATTTTTAAACAGACCAGAGTTTGCTGCTTAGTTTGGTGTGCAGTAGGGCATTAGCACTATGCCAATAAAAAACTGTACAATTCATGGAAATGGACCAAACAGCGCAAAAAGTGAATATGCCCTCATACACAGTGTGGTGGACTTCTGCCATTCTTTAAAATTTAGAGGCTCTGCTTCTTTGAAATGCTTTTTTTTATACCAAGCCATGTTACTGGCCCGTTGGCTTATTAACCCAATTAGTTGTCAAATGCTTCTTTAGTTGTTTTTGATTTGTGCCAATTACTTTTCCAGCTGTTTGTTGCCCCAGTTCCAACCTTTTGAGAGATCTCAAATTCCAAATTTCTATGAAATCATAAAAAGTCCAGTTTCAGACATTATATTTATGTCCTGTTGATAATAAAATGTCAGTTCATAAGATTAGTAGATAATTGAATTTTGTTTTTACATTTTACAAAGCATCACAAGCTCTTTGGAATTGGGGTTGTGGACACAGAATATACAAATATTGCAAATCTAGTTCTGGTAGCAAGATAAAATTTGTTTAGTTTTCTAAACTTCATATCTGTATGAAGGAAGCCTCTAGCAAAAAGCAAACACCATCAGCATTATGCTTGCACCTCTAAAGCATGGATAATACATATATCTAACTTGATTTTTAAATAAAAAAATTTTAAGAAAAAAAAAACTAAGTTAACTTGCATACAGTATATGCAAGTTAACTTTAAAAAAAATAATCAAGTTAGATGCAGGTAGATCCTAAAGAAACAGAAGACTGACAGAAATCTCTATATAGTAAGTTGCATGATTTATACCTACTATAGGATTATAAAAATGTAAAATACTTTTCCTTTTATAAAAAGAAAAAGTAGACATTTATCTAGTTTAGGACACAGTATGACTTGTTGCATCTATCAAAGTACTTGGCCCAGTTCAATTATGTTGCCAACATTGCAAAAACCCTTCAATAATATTGACATTTAACCTAAAGTCATTTAAAGTCCTCTGAAAGCCGCCATCAATTCACTTTTAAACTGAGACAGCACTGGTGCAATCATCTGTATGTCTTTTAATATGCACATTTTTTTGGCATCTCCATTTTATACAATATATTCTGTGTTGTGTGTGAGCTGTAGGCTTGTGTTATATGAACTTTTGTCTGCAATAAAATGTATAAACTTTAGTGGAAAATACTTGCATATTTTCACCAGTGGCTGTCCTTACCTTTCAGTGTGTTTCCATTGAAAATGTTTGTGTCAGCAGCTGTCCCCTCGGCTCTCAACACGTGACTAAGGACCACAACACAGTACACGTGAGTGAAATCACAAGCCAACCAAAACAGCCATTTGGTTTTAAGCCTTTTTATATCATCTGCTGAAGCATAACACACAATCTATTACATAGTGACACCATGTAGATGTGTTTTAGCTGTAGACTGCCTCCCTGAAACCAAAGTTTGTTTCGATTAAAGTTAAACCAATGTAAGTTGTTTTACATGGTGTAGCAACAGTTATAACCCTGCTGTTTTAGTACATGTTCGTACATGAAATATCAAAAATTTCAAAACAGATGTTGGCAGAATTCACGAGTTTCCAGCTGGAACACTGTGTTCTGCTACCTAAACAGACAAGCTAATGCTAGCCGGATGAAATGTATAATCAATGCAACTGATCGCTTTATAAACAACTAAACAAACAAGCTAATTCAGTTCGTGGTGCTCTGTTGAATATATAAAGCAAACACAAGACCATACCTTAAATGAGGAACATATATAAATGAAGCACATGAGAGAGAGGAGGTGACACACCAGGGGAACTCAGTTTCGTAACAGTGGAGTTGTACAACGGGTCGTCAAGTTAGCGTTAGCTACACCGGAAATAGCTATTACCACCAAAATAAAGCGTACTTCTAAAAAACTGACCATGTAAGGGCGAGGAGCACAGGGGAGGGAACCATGTTTCAGGATATTAAAATACACTTTCGTAAAAATTAAAAAGTTTTTTTTTTTTTTTTTAACACAAAATACTGTTGCAGAATCTTGATAAACAGCCAGACAGCATAATAACACTTACTAAAGCAATAATTTTTTCTTTGTTAGAGAAAGTGATTAAGAATTAAACCCAAATCTTATTTGGATGACATTCATACTCTAAAATGATATAAAATAAAACTATAAACTACTAGCTCATGTAAATTTATTTTGTGACACATTGTGAATGTGACCAGAAGTTGTGAATTATTCTGGGCGACTTAATTAAAACCAAGACAACACACCCATGCAAGCTTCAATTATTATTATTATTTTGACACTTAATCTGAAATTACTTTGGAAGTCAAAAAGATTAAATCAGTTTCAATTTAAGTTTAAATTCAAAGTTTAAATTTCATGATTTTATATAATTATGCCTAATCATAGAAACTGTAGTTCGCACTCTCAACCACTGAGTGGAGATAATGAGTATACTTTGCCACCAAAGAAAGAGGAAGAAACAGCCCTGTCGCTTTTCCACTTCGAAAAAGAGACCAGGGTAAGACAAGCCAGCATAAACAAATTTTCGGGTTTTAACTTTTCTTCTCCTGGCTACATTACTGAAAACAGAACAAAGTAGCGGAAGATTTAAATGACTTTGTTAGGGCCTTGCAGATACGTGATAACTGCTTAACATCATTGAAAGTAGTTGCCCTCCTAAGCCATCGATAATTATTATCATTTGTATCTTCCCAATGTAATTAACTAAGAAATTATGTACATGAGAAAATGAAAATAGGCTTATAACCTTAACGGGTCCTGCGGAGGTAAAACGTTCAGTGACAGGCGTCCTTCCTAATTTAATATTTGTTCATTTCTAAAATGGGATCTTTTTAAAACTATTTTGTTTGTTCAACTTTTTTGTACATTTTTAGGAAAAAAAAATCAATAGTAAGCTAAATAAAGCGTGAAAGCTGTGTAGCTCCATGGGCTGAGTAACAGGAAGTTTTGCTTCTAATACTGTGACGTCACCAACAACAATATGGCTAAACTATTTTAACAATACAAGTATTTTGCGCCTACAGCTCAGCTGCTGCTTTCTGATTGGTAGTCTCTTTATTTTTATTCTGTTTGAACAGAAGCATGTCACAGCTCATCTATTACTGTGCTACCTGTGAAAAACATTTTAATTTCATGTGCTATTTGCCTTTTAAAGAGCTACATTAAGATCAGGTGACCGAGAAGAAAAGAATTCAGTGATATTTGCAGTGAGACCTCATGGACCCTGAGGTTTCTGTTCTGCTGCAATGTGCACAGTGGAGGGGGCTGCTGGAGTCTCAAGTTCAAGTGGAGCTTTCTGAAAGGTATTCAGATCTCCTTCAATGTTTTAAAACGATACATGCATGAAGTTTGGACAGAACAGACACCTTGTAAATACTACCTATCTCCTTCCTATTACAAGATGGCTTTGGTAGTAAACTAAATGTTATTCTGACTTCAAAAGTGTTGATTTACTCATTGTTTCCCCAAGGTTTAACAGGCAGACCGATCCAGATCTAGAGCATCACATTGAGGAGATTTGGACTGAGCGGCTGTCCAAGGAACCATGGCTTTTCAATGGAGCCAAGTTTCGGTTGCATTCATTCTGCTTAGCTTCTCCTATACATCCATCCTCCTTGAATTCCTCCCATGTCCCCAACTTGGACTTTTCAGAGGACCAGAACAAGCAAAAAGGGGACTATGAAGCAGCTAAGGATGGTTTGGACGTTAGGGATTGGTGTATAAATCCGGCAGAAAATGAGTGCATCACTCAGCAGACAGACAATGTATTATCACAGTCTTCATCTTCTTGTGACTGCAGAGAATTTCGGAGTATTGCTGCTGAATGTTACCCACACTCTGAGCCGCTCCTCACTCTGAGTCTGGGCATCACATGCTACAAGGACTACTTGGGAACAAACTGGTCGTGTAGAGTGACGGAGCTCCGTCAACGCGGAGAGGCAGAGTTCAGGGATCCTCTGGCGCTGCTGGCTCAGCCTCTGGGAGTGGGTGCTGTGCTGTGCACAGATGACGGTCAAGTGGTGTTGATCAGGAGAAGTCAGAAGGTGGCAGAAGCTGGAGGTCTCTTGGACATTCCTGGAGGCCATCCAGAGCCCAAGGTGACATGAATAAAGTGAAGAGCCACTGAAACAGTCATGTGCATTATTAACATCTTTGCTCCTCTCCACAGGTAGTGTGTGAGCGTTTGGGTGAGATGGTGACTGAAGAACAGATCAGTACAGTCATAATGCAGCAGAGGCCGGATGCTGTTGTCTCAGAACTGTTCTCCTCAGTGTGTGCAGAGATCAGAGATGAGGTAGGTTTCTCTGTGTAAGGTGTTCATCCATTATTCTAAACCCAATTTACAATGTAGCATTAAGATGTCTTTCCCCTATTACAAACCATGAATGTGCTAAAAAAAAAAAAAAAAAAGAAAGAAAAGAATAAATACCATCACTCATTGCTCCTTCCCCATATCTCCTACCTCCTTTTGGTGCATTTCAGGAATTGCAGCATCTTAGAAAGCTTAGCAGCTTAGGAACACATTTAAAATCATTTATCAGATTCTTTAAAACTGGTGCTAGGAAATGTCAGGAGGCAAGGTACTCTACATTCTGTTATTATAGATCATCTACAGCTATGTAATAACTGACTTTAAAGATGACTAAATACCAGCAAGAATCAACCATCATCATATAATTTCATCAATGCTGAACTCATTTAACATGCAAACACGTGAAGCAATATTTTTGTATGTTCATACAAATTTAAAAAAAAAACATTTATTCAATAAAAGGGACTTGTTCTGTCCTCAGGTGAATCTTCCCCTGAGCAGCCTGGGAACACCAGTTCTGATGGGCGTTGCCCTAAATCACACCAGTGCCGGCAGACCGAGTGCCGAGTTCTTCATCAGGTTTTCATTTGCTCTGTTTAACTATCAAAACTGCAGACATTTTCTCTTCAGGTTCCTCTTGGCTTCTATCATTGATTATTGCTCAGAAAAATTAGGCAAGGAGCATCAAAACTTCTGTGTCACCATCAGATGAATATATTGAATTGTTGCAGCTGTATTTACTCATTTAAGATTGAATTAGGGTGGCAGCATGTTTGCTTAGAGGTCTAAAACAAGGAAAATGATCACCTGCCTCCAAAGGGTTGGAGACAGCCAGGTTGAAGAAAGGTTTTATAACAATGGGAACAATAAATAATTTTTATTCCAGGTGAGAAAACCAAAGTAACAAGCTTCTCATGATACTGTATGCAGTGTAATGCAGTGAAGGGTAAAAATGAACAAAAAATATCAGCAAATAATTTTTACAGTATTAAACCAGGCGAGCCCAGATGGGAAGTTGCCATAACTGGTTAAAAGAAATAAAGAACAATGAGCAGATGTTTGCCCTTTGATCTGAAATGACTGCTCTGTGGAGCAAGTTGGCCTTAAATGTGTCTACAAAGTAATGTGGTTTTACTTTAATCTGTGCCCTCAGCTGCTCGCTGACTTCTGATGAAGTAAGAAAGTTGTACTGGAAAGGAGGAGCAGAAGCCAACGAGTCCACAGATGTCGTCTTCCTCAGCAGAAAGGTCAGAAGTGTGTACCAGTGTTAAATGTCTGTACAGCTACACCACTATGAGCTTCTCTGTTTTGACAATATGAGGAAAATGGAGTATAAAACAATATTTAGATGCATGAGTTTGAAATGATAGGATCAAAGTTAAAAGAATAATGAATCACACTAAAGAGACGTTTGAAGCATCTGAAAATCATCATTTGTGAAATGTGATGCAGGAGGTGTTGCAGCTGGACAGAAGCAGCCCTTTGTGGTCAGAGCTGTGTCCTTCAGCTAAAGGAGCCATGCTGCTTTATCAGACAGTGAAACCAGATGGAGAGCCGGCATCCAGCTGACAACACCGCAACATAGACACACGAGCAGCAGATGTCCTGAACACAAGTGTTAATGATAGGCACTCACTGGTATTTAAAAACTCTGCATAACACTGTATATTTGTATCATTTGTTTAATGTGTACAGAAAAATAACTTTAAATTTATTAAAATATTTTGAATTAGAAAAAATACTTTAGTGTATGCATCATTAGAAATGACTATTTCAAGGTGGTAAAACCAGGGAGCACACAATGAACCTCTGTATCATAATAGCAATAAGAAAAGCTTTATATAGTTAGCATTCATTCTCCATTGAGGGGCTTCAGTAGCAATACAGTCCACAGATAGAGCATCAGCTTCTCTCTCTTCACCAGTAACCTTCAGACCCGTTGTACCCATAGTTTCTGTTGTAATAGAAGCTCTGGTCCTGATGAGACACACTCCACTGAAAATGAGAGAACAAAAATATGGTTTATGGCTAACTTCAACGAGTGCAGCTCGTTAGTGCAGCTATGCTCTAATGAGCTAAATTTAACTAAAATTCTAAAAATCGCAAACCAGACATGTAGCCTATTAGTCAAATTAATCATTAACTTATCCATTAGTAATCATATGTTTATAACTGACTTGTTCGCTCATTCCTGGAATTGCAGCTTTATGACATGAATGAATCCATAATTTTTTTATTTTTTATTTTTTTTTAAAGAGATTATGGTAAACCTCTGCTTAAATCTAGGGTTCGCAGTGTTGGAAAAATGATTTGAGGAAGCAACATTTAAAAAAAAAAAAAACACACCACCTAAAACTATTCAGATAGAGCACAGGGATGTGTGCGCCAATGTTTTACGAGCAGACTGGATAGCTCGTTAACTTGATAGCAAACAGCTGACAAACCACATTTTTCAAAGCTCCAACTCCTTCTGCAGTGTAGAAAGTCCACACTGCAAACGTCAACGCCTCCAAGACTTAATCCTTATCCGTTTTGTTTTGGGTTTTTTGGCGCTGCAGCAGTTAGCAGTCCGTTAGCTATATTTGTTTACAGTGATGCAGGCAGTAAATGTATGGCATCCTTATTTGCAGCCAATAAAAAAAACCCAGTTTAATTTTTTTTTTTTTTTTTTAAAGAAGCACACACAGACAGTATTCTCCAGTTAATTATAAGTACTGTAGGAGGGTGGAAAAAAGCACATTGTTAGTCTCATAAGTACAGTATCACTTGGGCAATTATGCAAAATTTTTGAAAACTATTATTTATAGTAAATCCACAGTGACAACTGACACAGGTTCATCACAATTTGGTGAAACTATGACCCAGGCAATTATGCTACAAGGCTCACAATTGCCTTTCATTCATGGGCCCTGTACATTTTGGCTGTCCCAAAAACATTTTTTTTTTTGACAGTCTGTCAATGTGTGTTGAGTAAAACATTTGTGACATCACTGATGATCTCAAACTGATTTAAGTATTTGTTTTAAATTAAATGTTTAGTCAGTTTTTAGGCTTTCAGATGAACTGACTTCACACGTTCCTTTCAACTTTGTAAATTAACCTTTTAATGTACAGAAGTCACTAAAAACAGTTTTCTAGTAGATGCACGAGTGGGGATGTTGTAAATTAGCCACTTCAGACTTTAGTGAACCATTCAATACACTGCCAGTTACTGGAGAATGAATAAATATATAGTAGTTTTATATCATTTGATTTAGGAACATCCATTTTAATTATCGAATTTGCTTTCGTGGTTAACAGGAAAGAATTATACACATTTTTATAGACTATTTCACAATCGGTCAAAACTTTCTAAAGCGTGTCCAAACTTTTGACTGAGATTGTATTTAAACATAACATTATAAAGATACTCACATATCTTGGCTGCTGACTCCATGTTTGAGTGTTGAGTCTGGTGTTGCTCCAGCCTACAAAGACCAAAGTCCCATCAACAAACAATTGAAAATATAAATAATTCAAGAACTATTATCTCTTTTTTCCCCTCATGCCGACCTCGAGGTCCAGTCCACTGCATCCTATGTAACGGTGGGGGTCTGTGAGGGTGGGGTCTTTTCTTGCACAGTCGAGGTTTCTTCTGTTTGGGTACAGGGGGCAGCAGTCTGTGAGCCTTGTCTTTGTACTCTTCCAGGAGTATTTGTGCTTCTTCCTGTGGTAGCTCTACATACTGCAACTCCTCCAACAGGTCAGCTTGTGGCTCTGGAAGACTGCAACTCACTGAAGAAAGCACACAAACCCATGTTAGGCTGCACACATTACCAGGTTCAAATAGGAGAAGGTCCCCATGTCAGACCACAACAGCTCATCTCTCACTGATTTAAACAGAATATCTGTCCATCCATTTGTCCATTTTTTGCATGTAGCCAAGCCCAAGTGATGAAAGCAGCAGTCTAACCAGGGATGTCTAGCTGCTGCAGAAAAACATAGCTCTTCTGCATTCCTTGAGACCACGTCTGAAGTTTCTCCCAATAGCAGTACAAGCCAAAAACACCTTATCAGGGAGGAAAAGGGCAGTATTGGCAAGTCTAATAACTACATCTAGTGCTTAGGGCTGGGTGATATGGACCATATATCACAATATATTTGTTTAGATGATGATATACCGGTATTGGTACCCTAATTTGGTTGCCATTTATGATTTCTTTGCAGAAGTCTTGGGCAGGATTGTCTTCCAGATAGATAGTTAAAATAATCAAGTGACACCTTTGTTGGTAGAATTTTATCGAGGTGCAGCCGAGTCATTACAAAAAAATAAAACAAAAACATTTACACAACTAATGTTGCAATATAAGGATATATGTAAATATCTCTCTCTCATGTAAATATCATGTCTCCTTCATCATACCGGTATATCACCCAGCCCAACTAGTGCTGGCAACAAACCAACTCTCACTCTGACTGTACATGGACAGAGTGGTCCTTAGCAGCAGGCCGAGGGCTCTAACAACACGACTTGAGGGATCCTGTTGTATGCCTGTGTAGAATTCAAATACTGTAGCACATCAGAACTGAATAATCATACCCCCATGCAGCCGGAGCATTTTGGAGAGTTGCTCAATAGCTTACATAATAGTAGGTACTTATGAGGGGTGTCCAAAATCAATTTCTGTTTAAATCGCCAGCCAATGACAGAGCTAAGGGGATGACGCTGTGTGGGAATAAGCTCATGATTGGAGCAGAAACCAGTCACTTGAACTCTCGAAGGAAAGAAAAAAAAAAGAAAGAAAATGGCGGATGAACCGAAGAAAAGGTAAGAGCTTTAGATAGTGCACGTTGGAAAACCAGGGTTAATATTGGTTTGGCTTTTACCTGCTTCTGAGCTCTGAAGGAGAGGCTTGAAGATGAATAGGCGGGGCGGCCATTAGTCTGAGAGGGGGGGGCACTCAGTTTGAATACTGTTGTTTACAAACAGAAATGGTGGGGGGACTCCGGACTCTTCCTTTAGGCTTACATTGATGAAATACCACCTTCTCATACATAATTTTTTTTTGTGGAGATGTTTTTTTATTGGCCTTTCAAGACCTTCCAGTACCCTTGAATATCTTGAACTGAAGTTAAACTGAATATTAAGCAAATGTGCAGCTACTGAAATAAGTCAAACCCCTAAACAGACTCTGTATAAAAACACTCACAGGTAAAGTGAGTAATACTACTAATTGTACATATGTAATATCCTGTTGGGACACTACATTATAAAAAATGCAATGATGATGCTTCGTTATCAGTTATCATTGCCTACGAAATGTAAATATGTAAAACCTTGGAGTTTGAGCAGAGCGGTCTCAGGAACGTGCTCGCCGTCATTTATCTGGTGCTGTGAGAGTCGCTTCTTCCACTCGTCTGCTGAAGGGAAGATGACCACCACACGGCGCCTGAAGCCTGCAAACAGCTGCAGCTTGTAACGTCGGGCAGAAAAGAAGATGTTGCACTGGGAACAAGGAGAATTGTGGTAAAATATCAGCTGATGTAATTTAACAGCAGCTAAATATGTACAATGGACTTTTACAAGTCAATGTCACTTGTCGCATTCCACAGGGCTTCACAGAGTCAATTTTTTTAATATTGAGGTTTTTACCTGATCAAGAATGTAGTTTCCGGGAATCTCAGCAGCAGTCTTAATCAAATCAGTCAGACACTGAGAAGCCTGCTGCAGCCTGCTTTCTCTTTGACCACCACTCTAAACAAACACATGCAATAACTTCAGGTTAGATGGTCAGAGATGGACAACCGTCTTTAAATGTGAATATGCAACATGAGAGATCCTGGAGTTTTGACTGACAATCATACATGTGAGCAGCTCCTCTGTTCCCAACAGCCGGTACTGTTTGTCTGAATGCTGCTCCATGTGACTCCGGGCCCAGAAGCTCTTCCCAGAACCTGGAAGACCAACCATCATCACTACCTGGGGGGACAGAAAGATGAAATGTTAGAAAAGAACCAACATTTTCAGTAGCATGACTCTAAGGTTGTTGGTATGATGAAGAGTTGTAGCACCAAGCTGACTTCATTGTCCCTGACTGAAATGTCTCACCTCACACTGTGCTCTAGAAGATGGAGCTGATGTGGCGCGCACCATCTGACTGACAGGAAGAGCTGCCAGTGGTGTAAATCCTGAAGGGCCGGGGTACCACGTAGGACATGTTGGGTCGAGAATCAGTCGGACTGAACAGCTCTTACAGAGGATGTGAGGGAATAGAGCACGACCCTGCAGCATGGACGTCCCCAGAAAAAAGGCCACACCCATGAAACGACTGTTCTTATGGAAAGAGAGCTCAACAGCGCCATCTGTGGAGAAAGACTGCAGGTGTGGAACATGAAACATAGGAGATGGAAATTAGAAAAAAACAAAAAAACAATAACTCCAGCACTGTTTAACGGGATCTCTAGGATATAAAAAAGAAAAAATAATCACTCACAGCGTAACAGCCGATGATATCCCCCTCAGAAAAAGGTTCTCCAAACACTTCTTCATTTCCACCTGAGACTTTTTTACCACGCCCATCATAAGCAAAGGAGAATTCATCTTCACCTGATATGAAACCCAGCAATAATTCATTAAATGGTTTTCAACAATAAAAAAACATTACCATAAAACAAAACTAATCCTTACCCAGCAGCAGAGACGTATTAGCCACTGACCAGCCGATTCTTAAGCCATATGGCTCCACGACCTCTTGATCTTCTGGCTGTATTATCAGCTTCTTCTCCAGCCTGACCTCATAGCTCACCCTACCTTGCTGCACCCCGTGGGTGAGCCTGCAGCCTGACCAAAGCAGAGGGAACCGATCCCAGAACCGTGGCTGCCCACAGGATCCATCACGACTCACTTCAAAGTGGAGGTGACAGCCATCTATGGCAATGACAAAGGTGTTTTGGAAAACCTTAATATGTAACAGCTTATTCAGGGGTGTGTTTGCAGGTGAAAGTAACTCATGACAAATTAATAATCCAGACTCACGTGGATCTAATCTGACTTTATTTTCATCATGCTCCTCTGCTTCCTCCCTCTCCAACCAGGATTGTGGGGATTTGGCTCTAGGTGAGAAAAAAGTAAAAACTTCACAATTCATAACTCGGTTTGTAATCAAATTTTACTCAGTCATCTTTTCTCATCAAACTGATTTCTGCCCAGTGCAGAGACCAGTTAATGGTTGTATTCTTTGTTTTATACTCAAGAAGTTATTAAAATTTAAATATAATGAAAACTCAGTGAGAGCTGTGAAATGGACAAATACTGGGTCCATATTTTGTGGACTTTAACCAATCTACCTTTTGTATCTGATCTCCTCTTTGAACTCGTAGAAAGCTCTTCCTCTGCCATTGTCCAGTGTCACATGAACCCCTCTGTCCTCTCCAGGATTGTCTTTATGTCCCAGCTCTGCTCTTTCAACCTGGCTGTCAGTCTCCCCCAGTGAGGCGCGCTCAGTTCCTGGATGTAGGTTTGGTGGATCGGGATCCGGTTCTGTCTGCGTAGCGGTGTCTGAGACCTCTGTGCCGCCACAGTCTGCTTTAGATCGCGCAGTAACAACAGTTTCTGTCTGTGGTGATGACGATGACAGAACGTGACCTGTGTCTGTCGCTACTGGCAGTTTCAGTAAACTGACGTGTTGCAGTTTCGCCTCTTCTTCATCGGTTTTCCCACTCTGTTCCGCGTGTAAGACAGACCACAGTCTGTCTACCAGCTCTGCTTTCAGTCCTCTGCTGTCCAACCCCAGTTCTGCGAGTCTGGACCGTAGCTCAGCCACTTTTAACTTTTTAATATCCGCTAGCTTCATTCTTTCCGCGCGAGTATGAAATAAGGTATTTACTTATAGAAACTGTGACTGTCTTTCTACAAAAAATGTCGCTCACAAAACAGAAGAAAGCAACGACGACTTTCGTAGAAAACATTTAATATGGTGCTCTGGATTCTGATTGGTCCTTCAGTTCTTCTTCGTTTTGTTTATGAATCAGACTTTGCTGCCACCAAACGGCCAGAATGATACCGCACCTGGTCGTCACGTGAGGGAGACTCATTTATTATTTTTATGATTTATTTTATTTTATTATTTTACTTTAATATTTACTACTATACTTACGAAGTGTATGGCCTCAGGCTCAATAAAGAAAAAGCATGTGACTTTATAACTATAAAATATGTAATTGTCAACACTTTTAATCAGTGAGCATATGCTGTCATTGGTAAGGGGGAGTTTCACATTTGGCCATAACATGACCCTCCTGTCGGTAATTTTTTAAATATCTATAGTTCAAGCACACCAAATTAGCTGTTAATAGTTAATTTTGACAATTCACTGTTGTTTATTGTTGAAAAAAATCTCAAACACTTAAATAATCAAGAGATAGATAGACTCCTCTATTGTAGTAGACTACATCTTAGGCTACGTTACATTTCTTCCCCAAAATATATACTCAGTTCTTTGATGCATACATTTTATTGAACATCAGAAATAGAAGTTTTCTTTTACAGTAAATCTTCTCTCTTGGTGGGGGTCAACTTACTATTCCCCTTTTATACTGAAAAGTATGTTTCTCTTTTAGGCAATAGAAAAAAATAAAGCCTGCTTATAAGGGAAATTAATTTAAACTAAAGCACAAAAGAAAACTAATTTACAAATATTTGATCAGTCATATTTTAAGTAAAGTCATTATTGCTCAGACTCACTTTTCTCCATCATTGTAAAATATAAAGCTATTATCTCAAATGAATTTTATCCACTACTACTAATACTAGCATTGACATTTCATGATTTACAAAGATGAACTTGTCAGCTATTGTATATGGAACGTGTGACATATGATAAACATTGTTTCTTTTATGGCATTGGTTTATTTGAAAACAACACAAATGCAAAAACATGAATATGAATGAGCACAAATTGGTAAAAGAGGTAAAAAACAAAAAAAAAACGAACACAATCAGTTTAAGTACAAAAATCTTACAATTTATTTCAAGAAACACCACCATCTGTTCTCTGTTTACTTCAGATTTCCTGCTCTGCTGTCTGTGCATCATTACATCTGCTTTGGTCAATGATAACAGGAAAAACTTTGAGTCGTGTTTTAAAAGAGAAAAAAAAAAAAAAACACCTTGACAAAGTTAGCTTATTTTTCCTTCTTCATTGACCTTGTTGGACTCCACACAAATCCTTCTCAGTATGAAATCTATCTTACATAAATAAATTGTACTGTACCAGCTAATTCAAATCTACACGGATCAGTTGAGAAGATCTGGCTGCTTCACTGACGTCCCTAGAGCGGCTGCTTCCACACAGACAGCACCATAATGAAAATCGTCACAAGAGCAGAGGTCAGTGGTGGTTTTTTTCCCCGTTACACAACAGAACATTCGGATCATGCTCACACAGTGAGCCTGTTTCGAGAACACAGTGGCTCAGTCACACTCTCACCACATGCTTCACAATAAATACAACTCAGTGCTTCGTCTGAATTAAACTTGGAACAAACATGTAATTTTTTTCTCCCTGATGAGGACACAGATGTGCAAAATGTTGAATTCCAGGAGAAATGTAAACAGACATGCATGTCAAATATATTCCCAGCTAACCGTAAAAGAAAAAAAAAATTAATAAAAAACACCATTTGGTTGCGTGCGCAGCTATAAGTAACATGATTTAATTTTTTTAAAGCATTGATTCATAGAATTGTAGTAAACACATTTTCTTTAGTACTGTGGTTCATATATTCCAGCTCTTCTACCTTGTTTTGTTCTATTCAATCCCTTTTGGCCTAGGACAGAGGTGAATTTATACTTTCAAGTTAAGTATTTATAGTTCAATAAAAACGCTTTGTTCTCTGAGTAACGTTTGACTGATAATTTCCCAGAATTCATCTCCCAGTTACCGACTCAGTAACTCAACTTATTGTCTCAGTATGTACATGGGAGATGAGAGCAAAAGTGTGTATGTGCTATCAAGTAACAACTGCTTTACTTCCAACATTCTGCACTTTTTGGCATTTCTGTTCTGCATTTCAGTTTTTTATACCCATTTTGTGAATATATATTCTTTTGGTTAGGCTCTATAATAAGTTGATATATATATATATATATATATATATATATATATATATATATAAGTATATGTGTGTGTGTGTGTGTGTGTGTGTATGTGTGT
This sequence comes from Atherinomorus stipes, assembly GCA_023101725.1. Lineage (NCBI taxonomy): Eukaryota > Metazoa > Chordata > Actinopteri > Atheriniformes > Atherinidae > Atherinomorus > Atherinomorus stipes. The sequence continues at coordinate 407,200 of JALJCO010013221.1, forward strand.
AGTAAAATGTAAGACCCACTATAAGACATTTTCAGTGGTTATGGTGTTTAAAAAAAAAGACGAACATAAATAAGAGGGTTGAATTAGGAGAGTGGAGTCTGAGGACTTGCAACACTACCTCACGCTCAGACTAAGATGGTGGGTGTCGCTGGGGGATGAGGAGGCGAAGGGGAGGCGCTTTCAGACGGACTGTGTCCCAGCAGCAGCTCCTTGTCACGGTGCAGACAAGGCCCGTTGATGTGCTGGCTGTGGGAGTGGTAAAGTCGCAGGAAGGCCAGGATGGACTGAATCAGCCACAGAGCTGTCACACACCACAGAGATGCCTGAGGAAAGCAAAGAGAGAGCCGAGGCTTACAGTCACACCAATTATAATAAAGATGAAAAAATCTGTCAGAATACTGAGTATTTGTGACTTTGATAATCCCAATACTTGACATCAGCTCTCTGTGTGACAGCATAAAATACTTTCTATACAATATATTGACTTTATTGATTTAAATAATTTACTTTCAGAATGCATGCAATATCTGGCAAAAACACTGACATCTGTTGCCAGTAGCAACCATCTACTCACACCAGGAGTAAGAGTATATAAGTGTGTCCTGGGAACTGTTCCAGAAAGCAGGTTAGGTTGAAACTCTTGAGTCTGTTAACCCTTAGTTCAGAGAAACTCGGGTTTTTCCGTTCCAGAAAGCTCAGTACGTCCAGAAAGTCCAGTACGGTACAAAAAAAATTCAAAACTTTCATGTCACTGTTCAATATTTTTTAAAACCGTTGTGCTTTTGTCTACAACACGTTTATCATCAGGGTCATACTTTACATGAAAACCAAAAATGTCCCAGACACCAGATCTGAATGACGGTGGACCTTTGATTTCGGGTATACTTGAGGCAGCATGTTGCAACGAGCTAACTTCTCATAGTTTATCTCGCTAGCTTGAGTTAATGCATGTGGTTAGCGCTCAGTGCAATACAGCCTAGGCTGAGTAGTCGAACAAAGATCCACTACGTTTTCAAGACAGAGCTCATCATCAAAAGACAAGTTGAAGAAATAAATTTAAAATTCTGTATTGTTTAATATATATGTGCTTACGATAAACACCTGTATCGAACGGTTCAATACAAACACATGTACTGTTGCACCCCTAAAAAAAACTATGTGAGTCTGTGTGAAGTGTAAGATCCGCAGGCAGTGGACTTTTACTTGCCCTAGATTCATGGTAAGACCAGAGATGGCAGAGTAATTGCAGCCAAAGCCCCAAACTTGGCAACAAGCGTCCTGAGATCAGATTGGCAGAGTCAGTGTTGTCTTTTAAATCTCTTCATAAAACCTTTTTTGTTTTTTTAAAGAGCTGATTTGGATTTTATGACACTTTTGGTTTAATTCATTTGGCAATTTGCTGACCTAAAGATATATTTCTGTAGTATTGTTTCAACTTTAGTTTTCGAGTTTTTATTATAACTTTTAGATTGTTATTGGGGTATAATTTATTAAAAGATATTGATTAATCTTAAAATCCAAAAAGGTAATCTGATCATAGTGTCTCATTCTGCCAAAATGAAAGAAAAAAAAGTAAAATGGGCTAAAAGTGTATGTTGTGTTGCCATGTACTGTGTATGTTAATTTGAGCTACCTGTGCCAGACTAAGCTCTGTGTAGAAAGAAGAAGTGTTCACATCCAGGTAAAGTGGGACAGATTGGGACTCTGCACAGCTGGAAAAAACAAAACAAGCATGGAACAATGAGAAAACATCCCAAACACATTAAACACACACACACACACACACACACACACACACACACACACACATATATATATATATATATATATATATATATATATATATATATATATATACACACACACACATACAACAAATAGAAAAATTAGCTATTTTAGTTGTCTGTTGCAACATTCAAATGTGCAACATTTGCACTGCATAAAAACTTGAGTACAGGATAGCATTTGAATCATGATCCCATTCATAAGTTTTTTTCTCTGGAATAAGTAGTAACTCCTAAACAAACCATCAACAAGCAGGATGATTTACAATGACCCTCAGATGATGTACCTGTATGGCCGTGTGTTGGCATCAGTTACAGTGTCACACCAGGAGCTGAATCCCAGGGACAGGATGGCACTGGCCCCTCCAGACAGGAAGAGCACACACACACTCAGCAGGACCGTGAGGAAGGAGGAAAACAGAGTGCTGGGTGGAGACACAAATCACACAGTCATTACACACAGAACAATACACAAGCATAACATGCTGAGGCTACATGTTGATTATGTGACACAGGATAGTTGATTATTATGCTACTTTATCATATCGGACGTCAGCTATTGTGATTATTGTTGTTTTCCATCCAAAGAGAAAGGTAAACACTTTCTGATTCTTTCCTCTTTAAAAAAAAAAAAAAGAAAACACTGTATGACGTATATGATACATAACATGTTTCAAAAACTCATATCCGTCCTGGTAAGTTAATTGTAAATGTTTTAATTTGTTAGGGGGAAGAATAAAGGTGCAATAATGAAGCTTTTATGGATGCACATAAATGTACAGTTAAAAGGAGCAAATATATTTAGGGTATAGGCATGTGCATTTACAATAGACCTACTACAGCATCCAACACTGATGACACTGCTGCACCACTATATTCTTAATATACTGCTGCTGTTGTATCTAAGCCAGTAATGATCATCAGTGACCAAACATCCATGCGTCAAGTGTGTGTTGATCTTATCGTGTCAGTGAACTCACTCGTCATGCCGCCCATGCAGATAGAAGAGACACCTCCAGCCCTGCGCAGCCCCGTACAGCACCGTGAAAATGCCCACAAATGTAGAGAACTGGCAGGCAGCTGGCGGGCCCCACTGCTGCACCACAAGGTGTGACAACTCCCCGGGCTGTCCGGTCAACTCTTCTTGGTTTTCACTCCTCCAGTAGCCGGTAGAGAAGAGGGCGCAGCGGCCTTTAAATGCAGACCCGTTGAGAGCCATCGGAATGACCACCAGCAAGCCCGCCACGACAGATAGGGCGTGAACCGCGCAGTGAGCCAGCAGCAGCCGCCGGTCCAGCTCCATGTTAGAGAGCAAGCAATAAGTTTAAACAATTAAAAACAATGAGAGCTTTCACGCCGTAACAATATATATCCTAGAATCAGCACATTTCCAGGCGTATACCACTTAACGGTCCCGGTGAGGGTGGGTATTTAAAGAAGTAGGGCGGGGCGGGGCCTGAGGTGTTGGCCCACATTCCAACCGTCCGACACGGTTTGCACGTACTGTTAGAGAGGAGGAGCTATAGAGGTCTCACTCTGCCGAAAATATCAGGAACGAAGAATAATAAGTCGCATTTTATGTATGGTTACAGCATCATTACTGAATTAATAAGCTCTTTCCTGGTTTAAAATAAGTAAATCTATCATAAAAACAAGTAAGTGTTCTTTGACGTGCATTTTAAAGTTCTTAAAAACATTTTTTCCAGATATTTACCACCATTTACACTTTCATAGATTAAATTTGAAGTCAAATTAATATATAACATACATTAAAAAAGCAACGTTTATCATAAAGCCTTACAGTAAAATAGAACTATAAGCTAAAATGACTTAGCAACAATGTATTATATACACACACATATATACATATATATATATATATATATATATATATATATATATATATATATATATATATATATATATATATAAACAAACAAATATATGAATACAAAATAAAGATAAAACATAAAAACAACAAATAGGGATTAAATCACAATAAAATACAGCAGCAGTGTAAATTATCTAAAGCCAAGGAGAAGAGGTGGGTTTCAAGGTTTCAAGTATGAACATGGTTTAAGTTTACATGTGGTGGATATGGAAAGGTGAGCTGTTTCAGGTTCAGGGCAGACACCAGGGAATGCTATATCTCATTTGAGTCCTACTCTAGATCTGGGTAAATCTAAGAACAAATGGTTAGATGACTGAAGTCTGCAGTACTGTTACAGGATGGGAAGAAAATCTGTTAAATAAAACTGTACCATTCAAAAATGAAGAAACCAGCAATAAAATTACAGAATAAATCAAGAAATGGACAGGGAGCTAGTGAAAGAATAACACAAATGGAGTCATACAATTAATCTTTTCCAAGCAAGTTAAAAAAGAAGCTGCTATCATAATTCAGATTTGGATGAATAGTTTTCAAAATGCATTCAAATGATTATTTATAATGATTTAATACAATGTAATAATATGACTTAATTGATCCCATGTGTAATTCAAATGGCAACTCCAAGGTCAGGGGCAGGCAAGTTTGGTCATGGAGCCACAGTCCTGCTGGTTTTCAATGTTTCCCTGCTCCAACAAACTGGATTCAAATTAAATGGATCCAACAGCTTATCAAGTTCTGCTTAATATCTTGAGGCTCATTCATTTGAAATAGGTGCTTTGAAATGGTTAAAAATTGAAAACCTGCAGGACTGTGGCTCTCTAGGACTCAACTGGGCCAGGGGCAAGTTATTATTATTATTATTATTATATAAAGTTGGTATGCTTTGCCAGCTGCAGCATTTAAATGATGCTCATGTTGATGCATTTGTTGTTTTTATCATCTAATTAATATGCCAGTTGCATTTTTATGAAAGAACTTAAACTGTTTTTCACATAAGCAGGTTTAGGCTATATTTCAATTATCATTAATGCTAGGATTTGACTTAACCCATGTGTTGTTGTTGCAACTATGACGAGGAGTTGCAACAACTTCTTCCACCACTGGGCATTGATTTGCTATGGATAAATGGACAACATTGGAGCAAACTGACCAGGATCTGCATCATTATGGTAATTTATAATTATGGTCATAGCGGACCTTTTTTTCCTTTTCAAAGTAGTGGTGTAAACTTGTTTATTCTTCTTATTGCCAATGTTATTCAATATGCAAATAGTATTTTTGCATATACTTTCCCCCCTTTCCTCCTATTATAGTAAGTAAAAGCGACAAAGCACAGGTTTCCAACTTATTTTTTTTCCCCAGGATTAAAATTCATATAGTCATTTGTCATTATATAATCTAAAACCATACTTTTTTCACTGAAGGCAAGTCTAAAATGCGGTGCAAGTTTAAAAGAGATCATTTGCTTATTGAACTCTATAACTGGAGTGATACATCTTTTTACACCAACAATCTTCATTGCTGTGACGTCCTCCATCGGTGACGTATGTTGATTTCTCCAGATGGCCTATTTCTGACAGCTCGTGCAGAAGCGGAGTTAATGATGCTGAGAGCGGATCGATTGGCTGGATCATGATGAGGCGAACCATTGCAGTCCACCAGGATATATTCAGAGCCAGAACTCCACGAACCTCCACGCTTGTTTTACACCATTAAATTTAATTCAGTATAAACATACAGAAAATCTATAACATCTAATTGAATTAAGTTCCGATTTTCTCAGGAAATAATAATAATAATCAACAGGAAATTATCATCTTAAATTATTGCATTCGATTTACATTCAAAGGAGGCTGGTTGGATAGAAGAGTGTGGATAAAAATGTGTTGACAGCAGCAGAACTGATAGCTATTTAATTAAAAAAAGAAATTAGACCCATTCTACAATTTAAATTTTCTCTTTTGAAAATACACCCACGAGGGTCCAAACTGGATGAAAATCTGCAATGGAACTGATGAAATTCCTCTATGCTGTTCTCCCCTGCCTCCCGAACTTCTGGGAAATCAAGTGTAGCCCCCCGCCCCTTTTCTTTCTAAAATTAGATTATAAGATGTGGAGAGTAGGGCTGCAGTCTTTTTAGATGATCAGATGTGGAGAGTAGGGCTGCAGTCCCCCCCCCCCCCCCCCCCCCCCCTCCCCCACTGAGACTGGGCATTCAAAGCTTAACCAAAACTAACCAAAAGAATATTCATGGCATGATTAGCTGAGCATGACAACAAATGGAAATTTTAACATGTCATCTTAGTGTTTCATTGCGTGTGGAGAAAACTGAGTTTTGGACATAAACTGATGTTAGCCCACATGATAGACATCCCGCCACAGACTGTTAAACCTACTTTTAGTTTCTAACAATAGCAGTTTCAGCCGTCATACAATCTGACTCCATTTTATAACCCATAACAATGTTTTTCTCTTTTTCATGTATGCTAATTTGTTTTTGGCTTATGTTGAAGTAGTTACAACTTTAATTATGTCATACAAGTTTCCATTAAGTAATTATGTTTAATGTCAATCATATAACCTGCATTTTTTATAATTTTGTGTATTTTTTTACTTTTTAGCCAGTCTCAAAACCTGCAGGGATTATCCTAAAAGGGGAAGTTCAGGATTTTTGACATAGGGCCTCATTTACAAGTGAGCCAGGGTGCTACTTATCATTTAAGACAGTTTCAACATATTTCGCCCCATTATTCTAGTTCCAGGAGGTCACCGATGATAATGCTAGTGTGAGTCAATATGAATCTGCTAGCCTGTCATTAAAACCAATCTTATACACTCCACAGAACATTCGAGGCAAATCACCAAGCCTATAAATGCCGTGTTAAACGAGTAAACTTGTGTGTTAAACAAGTAAAACTGGCCTTGTATGACAAGTTAGTGCATTACATATTGAGGAACATATTTCTTACCAGCTGCAGAATGATATACTTTGTGTAAAACTATTTCAATTAAAAAGAAGTATAAAAATAATAATAAACAGGATATCACGCATAATAGGAATATCACATATGGGTCTGCTTTGGTAAGAAGTTATTCCGTCACATTTCTCCTGAGGTCTTTACAGTAGAGCAAGTACTGCACAACTGTAAAATCTAAGATACAAGAGAGACGAGTGACTGTGAGAGTTAGAGGCTAATATGAAGCGATGTTTTTACAAAAGTTGAAGAGTTGTAAAAATCTTGATCATATTCAAAAGAGGGCACTTTAATAAACCAAATACTGGCAGGTAGAAAATCAATCCATAAGCATTTGATGAAGTCCACCCAAACAGCCAACTCATCCATACTGAATTACCATGTAATGACTGAATATGATGCCACTGACACTTAACAAATGTGGAACATTAGGAAACTCAAACAGCTGGATGCCACTCTGGATTAAAGACTAATACACATCATACAGGCTCAGTCACAAAGGGAAATTGTAAAGTTGTATAAGGTTCTCACTTTTTCTCTCTTTTAATAATTATTAATGAGAAGCTGTCTTGTTCCGGAGGGTGATGGCTGCTGGTATCTTTCCGTCCTGCAGAGGAGACACACTGTGTCTTGAAGAAGTCTCTCTCTGAACACATTCTGTTGTTTCTTCACTGTTGTGTAGTGGATGTGAGAAATTTTCCAGTATTTTCAGCAGCTTGTGCAGTATGTTTTTCTGGACAATCAGCTCAAGCTGCCCCAGAGTTATCCTTACAACCAGCTTCCATAATTAGTTTGTTCACCTTCTTTAAGTCTCTGTGCTCTGATGCTGCTCTCCCAACAGATGGCTGCAAAGCTGATTGCACTTTACACAACGGACTTGTAGAAGATATGGAACATCCTGGTGCAGACATGGAATGATCTTAGCTTCCTGAAGAAGTCTGCTCTGCCCTTCCATGTTTCTGTGTTGCATTTCCAGTCTACTCTGTTGTCAAGCTGTAGGCTACTTGTACTCCTATTCCTCCACCTCTTTTCCTGGGATGCAAACAGTGCTTTGTTTGCTTGTTCCTCCTGAAGTCAACAATCATCTCTTTTGTTTTGTTCAAGAAATTGATTTGAGTTTTATTGTGAGGAGAACTGCACAAAACTGGTTTACTCAAGGCCATTTGCTATTCTATAACACTGAGTTTGCAGTGTTTTTCTTCTTTTTAATGGAGGATTGAACAATAATTTATCATTTTGTAACATATATGAATTTGTCTGTGTTACGATAAATCATAACATTTTCAAGTTTGTGTTGAAACAGTATAAAATCTCACAACATATCTATGTGATTTGCTTTTTTTAAATCTTTTGATAACTCACATCACAACACTAAGCAAACTCTAGTCTATAAATGGTCTATTAAAAGGCAGTGGGCGAACTATTTTCGGAAAGGCGCGTCGTGATTGAGACGTTGCGTGGTGACGTAATTGGGACTTTGCGTGGTAATTTTTACTGCCACACCGCGCGCAGTGGCTTATGGGAAGAAAGGTCAAGAATCGATGGCCGCGGAAGATGAGTATTACCAGCGTAAAGAGGATTATCTCTTTCTGGATCCAACTAATGGTTGTGATTGAACCACTTAACTGTCTTACATGAAAGCAGCACGCGCTGCCGCGCCTCCAACTGTAACTCCTTCGTCTGATTTTCTGACTTCCAGTCGACACTCCGGTCAGCGCTGCGCGCTCGGCTAGCAGTCGCATTGTTATTGTTTTCGCTTCATCGGGCAACCTCTTTCTGCACACTCCCCTAGGTCCCCCAGCCAAGGCAGGGGGTCGGACTGCCCGAGGGATGCTTTTCTCGCCGTTCCGGGAAAATGGATGAGAAATCCAGCAGCAGCCATCAACGGCTCCTGATCGTCCTGCTAATGGCATTGTTGTTTGGCGTCATTATGATCCAGTATGTTTGCCCCAGCAAGTCAGAGTGCCAGATGCTCCACCAGCTGGGATCCTGGTTTACCCTCGGCAGTGCGGCTGGTTCCCGGAACACTGGTAAAGAAACGCAAGACAGGCTTCAAAAAGATCCCTACATCGCAGAGGACCGCGCTCTAGCCCGCTTTGTTCCTCGCTTCAACTTCACCAAATCAGATCTAAATCGTGTTATAGACTTCAACATCAAAGGGGATGATGTTATAGTTTTTTTGCATATTCAAAAGACAGGGGGCACGACGTTTGGTCGACACTTGGTGCGGAACATTCAGTTAGAGAGACCCTGCGAGTGTCACGCAGGTCAGAAGAAATGTACATGTTTCCGGCCTGGAAAGAAGGAAACATGGCTCTTTTCCCGTTTCTCCACTGGCTGGAGCTGCGGACTTCACGCAGACTGGACTGAGCTGACCAGCTGCGTCCCTTCTCGCATGGACTCACGAGAGGCACCCAAAAATCAGCCCAGGTTGGTAACTATACGTCTATATTATATGACTACATAACTGCACAGGTTATGTAGTAGTTTGCCACTAAACCATTAAAAAGTACTTTTTAAAAAAGACTTTTATTACAGATTTTTTTCTAATAACCCTCAGTTTTGCTCCAAATTAAGGCTGTCACAAACGATTATTTTAATAATCGATTAGTCACCAATTATTTTGTAATTAATCGGACAGTACGAAAATTGTAGCATATTTTTACAGCACCAGTCAAAAGTTTGGACACTTTCTTATTGAATCTAATGGGAAAACGTGTCCAAAATTTTGACTGGGAGTGTGTGCGTTTATTTATGTCAATGAACTATTCAAGAAAAGCTGGCCCTGATAGCTATAATTACACACGTGTGTCAGAACAGAAAGGCAGATGAGGCAGTGGACGGTACAGTGGCAATTTTGAGAGGAAAAACAAAGCTTATAAACAATAAACGATTAGTAAACTATGAAATTAGTCACCGTCTATTTTGATAGTCGACAATTAGTTGATATTTGCAACCATTAGTTGATAAATCAACTAATTTGGAGCCCTATTCCAAATGTTTTGTTATACCTGTGCAACAATGAAGTTTTCAAGTACAAAAAAGCAAAAGTTCTTGTATTTACAAAAAATTTTAATTGCAAAGTTGTTATAAAGCAATATTTATTGGCCTACAGGAACCTAATATTGTCTTCTCTCTCCAGCAGAAACTATTACTATATAACAATACTGAGAGATCCAGTATCTCGCTACTTGAGTGAGTGGCGTCATGTGCAACGTGGTGCTACATGGAAGGCCTCCTTACATGTGTGTGATGGACGGTCACCAACGCTGTCAGAGCTGCCAAGCTGCTATTCAGGTGATGACTGGTCAGGTTGTTCCCTGCAAGAGTTTATGGACTGTCCCTCCAACCTGGCCAACAATCGGCAGACCCGCATGTTAGCTGACCTCAGTCTGGTGGGTTGCTACAATATGTCTACCATGAGTGAAGAGGAGCGCTGGGCGGTGCTGCTGGAGAGTGCTAAACGCAACCTACGAGGCATGGCTTTTTTTGGCCTGACAGAGTACCAGCGCAAGACCCAGTACCTTTTCGAGAGAACCTTCAACCTTGAGTTTATCGCACCTTTCACACAGCTGAATGGCACACGTGCTTCCAGTGTCGAGGTACCGTCTGAGACGCAGCACAGAATCCGCCAGCTAAACCAGTGGGACGTAGAGCTGTATGAGTACGCCCGGGATCTCTTCCTGCAGCGTTTTCAGGTGGCAAGGCAGCAGGAGCACAGGCAGGCCAGAGAGAGGCGGCAGCAAGAAAGGAGGAGGCTCCGTGGAAGGTTGACAGCAAACCTGGGGAAGCAGCTGAAGCCCACTGAAACGTCACGACTGACCAGCAATCATGCTGCCGTAACTGAGGAACAAAGAAGAGAGAAAGCTGCTGAGAACACTGTGGAGTCAGAAGTGCTACTCCCAGACTGGTGGGATCTGGATGAGAACAGCACTATGGAGGACTACACTGACAATGTAGAACAGTGGTAGTTGTAGGACGTTTTAACACAGACTCTGCCAAGTTCTGCCTTGTCTGTTTTCTTTAATTCAGGTTATTTTCAGTATATGCCTTCACTCCACTTTTTCTTTTACACCATGAGCTGTTTTAAATGACACTTTAATTTATTGATACTAATTTTCCATCTTTCCCACAGCTGATGTTCTTAATGGATGCATTTCTTGAAAGAAAAATTTCAAGTCTTATAACTTTTGGTGAGCCTTCTAGATAAATCTGAATTTTAAATGCGTATGAACTTGTAATGTGGCTTTGAACCACAGAATGTTTATTTTTCTTTTGGTACTACCGATGACGTTATGTGTTTATCTATCTTAAGGCACTGTCTATGATTAACAGTCTTTAAGTTTGCCAAATTATCATCTAGTCTGAAATGTGTGCATTCTGAGATGTACTTGTGTTTTAAGTGTCTTTTCTGTGTTGGAAAAGGAGAATGGACTTTTCATAGATACCTCAATGTATAGCATTAATTACTAATATTGTATAATGGCTGAATGTGTTTCTCTTTATATATATAAAAAAAGGTTTTACAAGTGTTTGTTTGGTGTTCTGTTCTTGTTGTTCTAGATCAGGGGTGCCCAAGTCCGGTCCTGAAAGCTACTATCCTGGAATTTTTTTTTTTACCTTTGTCAACACACCTGAATTAAATGGCTAATTCCCTCATGCATGTCATTCAGCTCTGCAGAGGCCTTGTAACGAGATATTTTGATTCAGGTGTGTTGGAGAAGGGATGCAACGAAAATGTGCAGGATAGTAGCTCTCAAGGACTGGACTTGGGTACCCCATTCTAAATAATCTTTACTGTGTCCGATAGAGCTGCACAATTAATCGTTAAAAGATCGCGATCTCAATTCACACATACATGCAATCTCAATTCTACCCACAACAATTCTGAAACATTTTTAATCATGAGCTTATCACAAATAAGTTTCCATTCTTCCCAGATTTTTTCAAGCGCCCTCAAATGCAATACTGCCGTTGCCTCCCCACCCCCTAACCAATGTTAAAGAACTACAACTATGCATCTGCCAAAGAAATGCTCCAACAAAGCTCTTGTGCAAACACATGCTTTATTTTGAATTACCTTTTGAATAGGTTGTTTTGTTTGTTTTGTTAAAGTTTATTTGTGCAATAAATACTTTTGGGGAAAAAAAAATCGTTTCAGAGAATCGTGATCTTAATTTTAAGCAAAAAAATCACGATTCACATTTTTACAAGAATCGTGCAGCCCTAGTGTCCGACATGTTTTTGCCTGATATGCAGAAAAGACTGCAGGCGTTTGTGTTGCGCTTGCAAGACTTCAGACGACCAGCAGGGAGTGCCAAAGTATTTTTGAGCGAAATAAACTTCCCGAGTGTACACACTGGAGAGAGAGGAAGCTCCACACAATGAGATAGTTGACATCACAGTTTATTCTTCAGTTTGGTTGGATGGGATTTTGGCTTTATTTTAAGTCTAATCCTCGAGGATCTAATGGAGGGATTGGCTGTGCCATCTACATTTAAACTTGGGACTTGTAGTGAAAATGTCAGAGCTTTTTATTTTAAAATGTATTTAATGTTTACAGATCTATATCTATATGTTTTTATAGATATTTAATACCAATTGCTGCTGTTTAATACATTATTATAACAATGAATAAGTTACCTTTACGATAGGGTATAACTCGTAAGGACTGTTTCTGTGGAATGAGTACCACAAAATCTGCCCAACTCCCTTGCAATATTCTCCTGTTGGTATTCACTCTTGGCCTTGAAGTGCTACCAAGTGTCAGTCACAGATCTATGACTGACACCTGACAGATAGATATTAAAACGAGATTCTGGAGCCAGTTTCTATCCCATATCTACAGAATCTGGGACTCGACTCCATCTTCCAGGATGTGGATGGTCTCCACAAAGCTAGGATCCTCACAGAGGGCCTCCAGAATTTGAGTGGAGAATGACCTGATGCGAGTTCAGACCTCAGTGACCAACATAACCACACTAACTGACCTTCAGCAAAATGTGTGTGTTTATATTTATTTACACACACACACACAAACATCGTTGTACTTCTACCTTTGTGAGGACATTAATTGACATAATGCATTCCCTAGACCCTTACCCTAACCAGCACAACTGATTGCTTAAACCTAACCCTTGCCCTAACCAAAACCTAACTGTAACCTAAACTCTAAAACCAAATCTTGACTCTAAAAAGGGTTTTTTCTTTTACTTTTTTAGTGAGCACCGGCCCAAATGTCCCCACTTTGCAAAAATGTCTTCACTTTGTCGGTTAAAAGCGCAAAATGGTCCTCACAGTGTAGTACAGGAACACACACACACACTTTACATTGTACATAATGTAAAGTGTGACAAGTGCGATGAGCCGAATAAATCTGTGTAATTGACACTCACCTTTATGGTACTTGCCTGCTGTGTTTTTGTCGTGACTGATTTCACTGATTTATGTTGCCCAGCTCCGTCTCTGCTGTCCAACTCCTCCCTCTTCATATCGCCCTCCCTCCCTCCATTTTTTCTTCCTTTTTTTTTTTTTTTTTTTTTTTTTTTCAAAATCTGTTATCGCTGTGACCGCAGTCTGTTTTGCTGAGGACCAAATGTAGTTGCTGCGAACATTTCGGCTGCCGCCCGCCCAGTTAGTCCCTGCCTCTGTCTGCCCCTACGCGGCTGCAGCACGTTTTTAACTTGCTGCGATTTCTCCCCCCATTATCATTATTTCTAGTTAGCTAATTTTTTTTTTCTTTTTTCCTCCTCACTTCAAGGCAGTATTGGTTGTCCTACAAATTCAGAGGACGCCTTTACGGAAAATATCGAGCAAACACAACATTTCAGTCGACGTTAATTTGGAAGAAGACATTTAATCCGTTTTGGGGCTGAAAACAGGTGAGCTAAGCACGTCTGGTGCAGTTGACTATGCAGCATTGTTATTGCAGCCTGACGCATTTAAACAGGTTGGCTTCGTGAGTTTTACATGTACTATTCAAGTGGCATTTATTTAATACCCTTCTACTCCTGCCTGTTGCGTGGACGCGCAAAACTGGCTTTGTTGTTAAATATGGGCGTAATTGCACTATTATTGGCAAAACAGTAATAACAGTTCTGTGGAGGTCTGACAGCTTACCTGCTCTCTGTCTAGATACAAATGATGCTGTGAATACCTGTCATGTTTTTGTTGAGCTTAGTATTGTATTTAAGATTTTATTGGGCACCAATGGCAGAGTTGTTTTGTTTTCTTGCTGACTTGCTAGAGTTGTCTGAATCACTTTCTTCTAATTGATATTGACCTTTAATCTATTACAACCAAGTGAAGAAGGGCAGGTTGCTCTTTGGTTAACTGACTGTATGTCTGCAGGAGTTTTGCTGACAGGGTCCATGCATGCAGTCAGCGCATTGGATCTTAAAGTCTTTTCCTTGTTAGTCCAATAAGGGGTCAAACTATCAAGCCACCATGTCAAACCGTGCTGTTATGACTTGCCTACAAATACTGTATGCAATCCTGGCTCCTCTCACAATTCAGCCAGTCAAGACAAGTTCATGCTCCCTCCAGGCTGTGGACTCTGTACCAGTCTGGCTAGTTTTTCTTTACTTAATATAAACACAGATAAACTGACAGACGCACACACACACACACACACACAAGGGGATAAAGCCACATTTCCCACGTAACCTGTTTTCATTTCCTTTTTCACACAGACTGCCCAGCATCTTGTAAAAATAACATTCACCAACAACAGCAATAACCAAAGAAAATGTAACATATGTTATCAACTTGATAAAATAAAACGTTTCAGTCATACATACATATATATGTATGTGTGTATATTTATATATATATATATATATATATATGTAAATGTATATGTACAAGTTTGTGTGTGTGTAGTCTTTAACTTTCTTTCTACGCAGTTAACTTTCATTATCTCACAACAGGGATGTGAAAACTTTCAGCTCTATCACAACGTCTATATATTTTTTTTTCACTTTTTTCTGATTCAAAGTTGTAGTTTTGCTGCAAACAAGCGTTATGCTTCTCTTTTTTAGGCTGTGTTGTACTGTGATGAAATCATCTAGTTGTATGCTAGCTTAAATGGTAGCTATGGTGTTTTAATGAGCTGAACGGATTACTGATACTTAACCTAATTACTTTGCTCCCTCCCTCCAGGCTACTGGCTTTCACTCATTGTGATTTATGGATTGTTCACCTTACGCTTTTAAATCAATCACCTGGTCATTAGTGTTGGCCTGTTTTGCGCTCATCCTTTCTCTTCAAAGAGTTGTGTGGTTAGTGAACTAAGACCGATAATTTAGATGTAGATAAAGAGATGTGTTTCCACAGCTTTAGTATTTGTTACACAACTACCTGTCCCTTGAAACAGAAAAAGTAAAAAGGAATTTACCAAGCTTTTGGGCATGGGGTAACTCCAGATTAAACAAAAATCTCCCACAGGAAACTCTCAGATTCTCATGTGAAACCAAAACTGACACAGATCTGAGTGTGTGTGTGTTTTTGTGAACATAAAAAAAGAATCTGTGATTTTCCCCCATGCTGTACTCAGTAATGTTATGATCCCTTATTTTACAGTGTACTGTATTTTCTGGAGTACAAGTCGCACTTTTTTTCATAGTTTGGCGGCTTGTGCGAGTTATAGTATATCAAAATATATACAATTTAACATAGTTTCAAGTATCAGTTCATATTGACTGACATGAGCCAAGGAGTAAATAGTACAGTCTAATGTCAAAAGAGGGCACTATAGGCTTATGACAACTATATTCTACTCCAAGAGCAAAAATCCCAAAATAGCCTTATCTCAGTGAGAGGAGTTAACTTTGGGCATCTGGCTGTACTGTCTGTGTGGTGGAACAAATTATCAAAAAACATGTTTGTCCTTCTTAGTTATGATGTTTATGATCATTTACATGCATTACCTTTTGAATTGGACTGATTGGGTAATTTTTAGCGGTGACAAGTAGGATATGAAAAATCCAAAAATTACCCTGTTTTAAATAAATAAATAAATACGACTTATAGTCCGGTGCGACTTATGTTTTTTTCCTGTTTATGATGCATTTTTTGACTGATTCGACTTAAACACAGGAGTGACTTATCGTTCGGAAAATATGGTACTTGCTTTATAAACCTAAAGATACATTTTAATACTTCCTTAATTTAGATCTCAACATGAGATATGACTTCCTTTCAGTTTTTGAACTTATCTGACTTTATTTTTTTTTCAGCACTTTCACACACTAACCTAGGTTTGCACAAAACTCAACTTGTGTCAATATTGTAACAACTTTTCAGCTGCTGACACAAATTAATTTAGTAGCTTTTTAGCCAGCATTTCATTGTAACTACTGTATATTCCAACTACAGCCTTAACTTATCCCTGAATAATTTCAAATAACAGGGGTGAAGACACACAAGTTCCTCAATGGAAAAAGCACTTTTCTCTTGTCTTATCATCCTTGTAATTTTTAGGTCAACATGCTGTACTAGCTCTTAAAAACACAGTTTTACACTTAATTTAAGAGGCAAACAAGGCACTTAAATGCCTGTCTGTACCATGACTATGCAAATGATAAGAATGAAGTTCTAATATTTCTCCTTGACTCTCGCTTAATTCATGGCTGACAGCTTTACTATTGTAAGGCTACCTTTAGAGTGAGGTGACAATATGCAGGGCAGTGTTATGAGCTGGGACTCGTCCTATACACCAGCTTTAATGCAGACGTCAGAGCCCAGCTGAAGGTTACGCTGTCGGAAGCCCTTTGGTGCACTGTGTTTGATGAGGGACGCAGTGCGCTTTAGTCAGCCGCAGCTGCCCCCATCCGTCCTCCTTGTGCTTCCCCCAGCCGTGTCTCACCTACATGTTGACCCCCACCCACTGGCTGCTTGAGCCCTCGCCTCGCTGCAGACACCTGGAGGACAGGCAGCAGCAGCAGAGTGAGTCTTCTAACTAGGGTACTCCATATGTTCATGTGTCAGTGCTGCATTATAAGGGCTAGACCAGTTCTGCAGGTGTTTGCATTTATTAGCTTAGGATATGTGTAAGTTATTTTGCTGCCCAATAGAGCTGATTAGTAATTGATTTGTCATTTGAATTTGTTAGCAAGAAAAGTTTTTGTTAAATACATTGTCTTTATAATATGATAAAACTAGATGGAGGTTTAAATGAGAAATTATTCTTTATTTACTGGCATAGAAGAGGGGCTCATGCTAATTTCCATTCTCTTTTAGATAAGTTTGGTTTAGTAAACTTTGGTTTATTCATTATTGGACAATGCCAAAAAAAAAGGGCAAACCTTAGTTGATGAGAACATAAGAAGTTAAACAAATTCGCAGATAGTTCATGTGGCTAGTGGGTTTTTTTGTTTGTGTTTCCATTTTGTGTCTTTTGGCATTAGCTTTCAGCGAAGCTCAAGCTTAATTTTGGAATGAATTTTTAAAAAGAAAGCAAATCACTTTGGTTACTGATGGTTAATGAATGTGCAGATTTGTCCCATGGTGAACATTGTGTACAGTACAGAAGGTTCAATCAAAACTTATGCTAGAGGACTGCACGTTAGTCTGCTGTGGTCCAGACTGATTGAATCGCCGTAACATTTAGAGATGCAATTGGTGTTTTCCTCCACTACCAAAATGAAATTCACAATTATGGATTTTTAATGAACTTCGTGAAGATTACTGAAAACATCACCTTTAAATTTACTGTGCACATCCCGTTTCAAATTATTTATAATCACTATGGTAATCTGTATTAAACTAACTGTATTTGACTAATTGTAATTTAATAAAAAAGAGAAAATCAATTAAAAAACAAACCAGAACAGCAATCTATTTCTTACATACCTCTCATTAGCAAATGCTAACACACATATTCAACATGCTTGACTCGGCAAAATCTGCTTAACATGAACATTTGAGTATTTTCATGGTAATTTTTCATGTTTATATGTAGTTTCGAAGTAGTACTGTGCAGATTGAGACTCATTAAACTGCTAGCATGGCTGTAGACTACTATCTTTAAGACTATCCTATCTTTAATGAAACAGTACTTCGGTTTGTCTTCACCACGAGAGTGTGCTCAAAGTCTTCTGTTCTTTACTAAGTTCTTGCGTTTCTACATTGGGAACTCTCAGTCATGAGTTACTAATGGACAAAAATTTCTTCCAGGCCTGTGAAATATCAGGTCTTCTAGTTTTCTGATAGGTCTCACACTTTGTTATCTCTGCTAATGAACATGTTGTAGCAAACACAACCCCCAAGTGGGCATGTCACATTTAACCTACTTACACGTTATTCCATGGCGCGGTTTCTCTATTTTTATCTGTCCCCATTGTCTTCTAGTATCCATAAAGGCTCTTTTAGAGGCCAAAGGCAAATCTAATAAGGAAATGCCTGGTTAAACAGTTAGGGAAATATTTGGGAGGGTTAAACTCTGGGAAAAGCTGCTGTAAGACCAGGCAGTCATACCAGCTTTTATCAGCAAGTGAAAGGTCATTCCTGTTTATATTCAAAGGTAGCGGTTGCAGCATAAACTAGGATAGATTTGGAGGAAAGCCAGTATTGCTGTATATCTTTATTAGAGAGGTTATAATAGCAGCTGTGCACCATTTGGTGTGTGGTGTGGCAAGAATGAGGAAAGAGAGACCAAGCAGCGTCGCTGAGGAGCTTTTAGATGATGCGAGTTGCATATTGCACCGTCAGGGTGTGCGTAAGCAAAGGCTCTTGACACTGACGTGGATCTGAATGCAGGGCAGGCAAAGCTGCAGGAGCAGTGCTTGTCTAGTCCCCCATGAGAAAAGTTTGTATTGATCTGTAGGTAGGCCAGGAGGAGGAGGAAGTATAGACAAGCATAATAGTTAAGCAAGCAAAGCAATTGTTGTACCCGCTCATCCCGTATTCCTGCCTTGTTTTATTTGACTGTGCTGTCTTTGTTCTGGTTTTTGAAGGTGGGTGAATCAGTTTGATTCCCACCTCTCATTTATCCCTCCTTCTCTGCTGCAGTGTTCTCCTTCTGGACTGTGTATCTGCATGTCGTCATACACACACGCACACACACACACTCATTCCCTCACCCCCCAACCCCCCGTTGCTTCCTCCGTCTGTGTCTGCCACCATCAGACACAGGGACTGATAATATCTGCTCCAACGCCCTCTCCTCCTATTTTGTTGCCTTGCTCCTCTCCTCCATGTTGCCTGTCTATTCAGTTTATGCATCTTTGTCTTTCTTTAACTGAATTGCAGCTTCTTGTCTGTGTGTGTCACCTCATTGATTATTATTTGTATTCACTTAGTGTCTGGACACGTCACTCTGCTCCCTGAGTGTGAGCTGAGCAGCAGGCTGCATGCATCATCCTTGCATCATACTGCAGTATGTTTGCAGAAGACACAACTTACTCCTCGGTGTCTGAGAGGACGCAAAAATCTGTTTGGAGTCAGCTCAGAGCATTTGCACAGTGTTAATGTGAACATGTGGCTCAGCCATGACTGTATTCGTACCAGTGAAAAAAAGCCAGAGGAACAAGGGCAGGATCTGTTAAGGGAGGAGCTGCTTTTTAACATGCTCTGTCATTGGTCTGTGTTGTGCCCTGCCTGCCTGTAAACCTCTGTCTCATTGGCTGTTGCTTTGCATTGAGCACAGCAGCTGCAGTTGTGAAGAACTGCCCCTTCTCTTTCTGTCCCGTCTCTCCTTTTCTTACCTCTTCCTCCAACATTAATAACTGTCTAGGAATCATCTGTGTAGACCACATGTACCAGCCTGTGCCACTTCAAGGACACTTTTCACTGTATATTGCTGCATAAATCATTTCAAGTTGGTCAATTACTTTCTGCTCTGCAGAGTTGAAGTGACGTATCTGTCCTGCCTGCAGTCCCCCTCCATCCTCTCCCTCTCTCTCTCGTCTCTATCACTTAATCAAGACATAGCTTGCCCTTTCCTGTTCATTGCTGCCTCCCTCCTTCCTGTATGCTATGCTCTCCTATTTGTTTGCCCTCGCCTTCTTGTCTTTGGCTGTATTTCTTCCACCCTCCGGCTGAATGATCCCCATCGCCCTCTGTTAAAAGGAGCTCTGCACAAGGTTTTAGCTATACAGTAACGTTTTCCAGTCAACAGGCTGCTGTTTTGTTAATGCGTTTCTGTTTTTATGATCCACAGCAAGACAACAAGCAAGGACATGCAGCAGAGAGGTCATTGAGGAGGATGACAACAGAGGAATAGAGAACTGTGAAGGAGGGATGAGAAAGAGACCCAAGTAAGAGGAGGAAGTGGAACTCCAAAGTGCCTACTGCAAGGTTTCGTCCAACGAGGCTGCTGGTGTACAGCGGGACAGGACAGTGTGTGTTTGGCCTTGAATGGAGGCTATATTTTATCCTGACAGCCACAGAGTCATCCATTCCACGTTGTTGAGCTGCAGTCCCGACATACCCTGAGCTGAGCTGCAGCCTTGTCTCATCATAGCAAGGACATCACGGTGTAAGGTTCTGCTTTTGCTTTTTCTATCTTTTTTTTTTGTTGTTTCTTTCCAAATACAACTACAGTAGAATTACAGTGACTGCCACATCCTTCACCATGTTGACGTGAATGTAGCACAGACTTATATTGGGTGTCAGCTTATACATTTAAATGTATACACATATCAAAGCAGACCATAGTGATGCCCTCAGAGTCTTTGCATTTTTTTTCTTTCTTCTTTTGAGACAGAGCTGGCCTCTGCTCACATTCAACCTGCGCTATCTCACCCAGTGAAACTTCAGCTGCCACGTTTCCCAGGAAGAACTAACAAACATCCCCCAAAATACACCGACCAAGAGGACTGGCCGACTATTTGCGCTGGGGGAAAAAATATTTTTGCTTCTATTTTCTCTGTGTTTTGCTGGGGATTTTTTTCTTGATTCACCATTAGTCACCCTTACTCTCATCAGACCTTTTTCCATCCATTTGGCCCCAACGCTGCTCAGTGTTTGTGAGCATCTCAGATGGCTGTCAGCATGACCATGGGACGAGACACCAAATGGTTGACCTTGGAAGTGTGTCGGGAGTTTCAGAGAGGCACCTGCTCGCGGTCTGATGCTGAGTGTAAGTTTGCACATCCCTCCCGGAGCTGCCATGTGGAGAACGGTCGCGTCATCGCCTGCTTTGATTCACTCAAGGTACCAGTCACAGCAGAAACTACACTCACCAGTCTCAGCTGTATTACAGCTTGATTGTTTTCACATGATCATTGTGGCTCATGCTAGGCTAAACTTTGCCTTTAGGTGCTGTGTTATTAACTATTAGGTCATGCCTGCCTGTAAACACTGAAATATTTATTCACAGATATATGCAATCCAAGGTTTTCCATAGGGAAACCATAAGTAAGAGACATTTATACATAGCATGTTATATGAAGTTCCAGAAGATGTGGTTTCCCTTAGTTACCTGGCTGAAACTGTCAGCAAGCTTGCTATACGTATCTTCCAATTTTTTTTTCAATTTTTCAGAATATTTGCTGAAGATTAAGTTTGACGTGGCCATGCAATCCAAAGCACTAAGCTCACAACCTTGAATGAGTAATATAACATTCAAGTCAGATAATGTCTCTACAGTGTTACACCACATATACGAGGACACAGAGAGAATCAGATTTTAATGTGAATGATTTTCTTCCTCTGATGAGGACTTTTGCCATCTAATAATGAGGAAAATGTATGAATTTTTCCTCAGTTCTTGGCTGCTGTGAATTCCTTTTTGCCTGAATACTTTTGTAGTTTCAAACTGAACCGGGAGCACTTGAATAGTGAGATTAATGTGTCCAAACTGGGCTTGCTTGGCTCTCACTGTGCTGCTCTTAAGTTGCGTTTGCCAGTTACACAACAAAAATTAGCTCCAAATTCTCTATCCAAACGTCCTTGCTGCTGTCTTTAAATATAGTTTAATATTACTGCGTTCATTTAGAAGTGGATTAAAGATTAGAGCTTTTCTGTCACTTTGGCTTAAGTGATGATGTCACTGAACCATGTTTTAAAACTGGGAAATTGAGGTGTGATTCTTTTCTGAATAACAGTGTCAGAAGGTTCCTGGATATCAGGATATTTATTGCTCAGTACCTCATAAAGCTGGTCTGCTGATCATTTATTCCTCCACCACTCCTGATGTGGGCTAGTCGGTCTCGCAGCCTCAGCATCACTCAGCTGCTCTCCTGGCACCCTCTCTCCTGCACTACCAAACCACCACACTAGTACTGCACACACAATGAAAAACCAGTCGAAGATGTGATTTTTTTAAAGGCACTTCAGTTATCAATAGCTACTTACACTGAAATCAAAATAGACTGGTGCTGTGATGAAGTGTGTCTGTTTTGGGAGCTTTTGCTCCAAAGCTTTGCTGCAATGAAAAAGTGAGACCCAGACAAGGGGCTTTCTGTCTGAGTGCAGCTGCTATCTCCTTGTTTATTGAGTTAGAATTTATTATTCAGCCATTTTTCTGTGTTATGTCCTACAGAGTAGGGGGGAGATGGTGCAGAGAGACAGAGGGATGGGGCCTAGCAACAGCACAGGAGTGCATACCCATTGGATAGTTTGATCTTCCTGAGTGACATGGCTGTTTTTAGCACAGAGCAACAGCCTTTCTTCATACTGGTTGCATCGAGGAAAGCAGGAGGGAACCTGCTTTTTACCAACAGCAGCGGGGAACCATTAAAAGCCACATTTGGCTGCTTGAAGCCCCAGGGTCCTGTTGTTAGTTTTAAAGAGAACTGAGGTTAGGATCAGTTGAAGGTCAAGGCAGTTTTCTTCATCAGGGGATGTAGCAGGACTGTAGTCCCAGAATGCTACTGTACATAATTCTTTTCAACACCACCTCTGTCCTCATCGTTATCAGGGAATTACTCTCACCTGATGTTGTTTTTGGTCATCAAGAGTAGAAGTACAGAAGAGCACCACTCCGTCCCCAGAGCTGCTGTACAGCATCACCACTTCCCCCTGTTCCTCGCCCACCCCTCCCTCCTATGTTAATTTTATGGATTTATCTGCTAATGGCTTTCCTCCTCACCGTCCCTCCCATATCTGGCATCTCCAGGCTGGTCCACGCTGACCGCTGTCATTCCCAGTTGCTCTCCCATTAGCCCTGTCTGCTCAGTTAGAGTGTGCTGCAGGGGAGATGGGGGGGGGGGGGAGCCCACCACTTAGTTCTTTTTTACCTTGTTAACTGAATTGCTGCTGTCATCTCAAATGATGAGTGTGGACATAATATCTGCCCATCATCTTACTTTTCAATATACAGTGGCAATGTCACCTTTGAATGACATCATTACATTTTGATTATAGATGAATCCACTTTTTCAATTAAATGATTTGATCTTTTTTCCCCCCATAAAAACCAGAACTATAACCAGAACAAACGTGTCTTTTATTCTGATAATGCTGTACAAAAAGATCAAATATGCAAACATATAAAATGAGCACTTGAAAATTTAAAAACAAAGATGAAATCTGCACTTGTTTTTTATTTGCTATAATTTTTGTTGTAGATAAAACCCAACAACTATCTAAAAACTAATCTACACCGCAAACTCAGAAACTACAAGCCATCATGCACTTCATGATGTCAAGTTATCACTCTGCTTTCATTAGGAAAGTCTTTCTGTGCCTCAGTTCAACCAGATAAAATAAAACTGCAGCTCTGATCAGGTCTTTATGCACCAAAACAGAGAACTACAGGACTGTTTTAGGCACAGAAAATATAAGTGGATTCAAAATTCCTTGTCCAGATTTTTAAACATACTAAAGTAGAACAAAATAATTAAAGGAAGACTAAAATGTGCAATCCCATATTCACCTGTTTTGGATGCTATGGAAATTCTAAATAATATTGGCACATTATTAATTCAGATCCAATATTTAAGACATGTTTTTCTAATCCTCCTCAAACTGTACATGAGACCTCCTTGGTGCTTCCTCCTCCTGCATTCCTCTTGTTAATTATCCACATGGACATTGTCAACAGTGTAGCTATTCTCATAACGCATGAATCTTTAATCATCCACATTCATGAAGTTAATGTAACATGGAAGGGGCTATGTGATGTTTTTCCCATTTCCACTGTTACTTAGATGCATAAATGTCCTCATGACTTGGAATGTGTCATGAGGCACTGCAGAAAATTACAGTACTTAAAGAAATAATGCTATGTTAAGTCCTGCAGCTGTACATTTTGTGAAAGGAAAACAATATCTCCACCTGCAATGTTTGAACTGAGTTTCTTAAACATTCATGCAGGGAGAGCGATGTAAGTTATTTGCTCATTAAATACATGAATCGTTACGGATGCATACACTGGGTACTTTAGCTCTGAAGGAGTTGAATGAGGACTTTGGTGTTTTTCAGTGAGCCATTAATGTGATGCTCTCTCCTCATTTTACTGTTGATCTATGAAATTGTTCCTGCTTTGTGTGTGAATGACACTTCTAGTTTTTTGTTTTGTTTTTTGATAAATTATACATGTTGTAGTTCATGCAATAAACAGAATACTCCCTTTATAACTAATACCTTTGATGACTTTTATAGTGCTCTTCCCTTTGTGAAATACAAATTATTAGTTGGCATTTTTTCCACAACTTGTTTTTTTAGGTTATGTCTTTTTCTGTTTTACAAATACAGCTATTGACATAGATCTTGGACTTGTCTCTTTAGTGTTACAGAGATTAACTGATACTCGAAACATCACTCTAGATAATAAAATCCTCTACAGGTGCTGTTTGATATGAGGATTGATCTATTTGTTGTCTACTTATTTGTTTTTCACATTTTCAATATATTACACTGTACTGAAAACATTGAACTTGAATGATTATCACATACAGTATAGTGAGTTCAAACTCTAGGTTAGAATATCATGTTTGTCTGATGTTAATGTGGAATTTAATGTAACTCTGCAGATCTGTGTATGGATATATTTATTGATGTCCCAGTCTTGCCTTACGTATGATCAGGGACTTTCTCTGTGTTGTGCAGTGTGTTGCTATGGCTACCAAAAGGAGATTCCTGACCTCTCCTCAGCACTGTTTTTCATTGTCCTCATTTTCTGCCCAACATTTTGCTCTTTTTTTTTTAGGTTTCTTGTATGCATCCATAGTCAGGCTATTCAAGCAAAGATATGGTTATATCTTATATGTATTTATTTACCTTTATAGGCACACAATACATAAACTAGACTCATTAATAGAAGCTTTTCTTTCCCTCTGTGTGGGAGCAGGAGTGCTCGGCTCATGGGACTTACTCATTACAAACTCATCCCTAAACACACAACTTGCTGACGCAAAGCTTGCTCACATCTCCAGTGTAGGTGAGAGTGTTTGTGTTTGCTTTTGTGTCATCCTGACCATTTTTCAGGGAACCTCCTGCTCTTCTGTTCGCTTTTAGCGCACTGTATGAGGTCGTGTGAATGGATGCTGCCTGCCCTCTTGCCATATGTACTGTAGTTCTCCTGCTGCTAAACTCTTCTTAATGCCTTCTTCTCAGCACGTCATCTGACATCATCAAACTCTCTGAAACATGACCTCAGTTTGTCGTCAGACGTTTAAATTTTCCTTGGCTTTAGTGCTCTGTCAGTTATGTGGAATGCTGAGGATTAGCTAATGCTAGCTGTTTCGTGTGGGTGTGGTTTGATGACAGGGTATGTGTCTGTCACTCTGTGGAGGAAGTTTAGCAGGTTAACAGCTCATCTGCAGGAGCAGACAGCTGCTGTCAACCCAGGGGTTTAATGAAGACTGCGGTGTGTTGCGGTGTTCCTGCACCACAGTTTGAAAGAAAGGAAGGACAGCTCTTTTTACAACACCAGTGCAAGATGAACAGATTTTGGACAAGTGCTTAAATATTGACTTATACTTTGTCAGGAGACCAAAAATGAGAAGTACAAAAGGACATAATCAGTTGTTTCTCATTGAAATGCTTTCTGGTAGTGTAACATCAAAACAAAAAACTTTTATAGGCTACTTGAAATAACTCTGTTTTTAGTTGGTTACTTCTAGTTTCTCCATAACAATAATTCCTGCTCTTGTTTTAAGTTTAGCAAGGCTTGATAATGCATTTTGACAATATTCAGTACTTAAATATAATAATTTTGGCCAAGTGGCCGGTTTTAAAGGAGTGATGACATAGCAGTAAAAACTAGTTTATGTTGTTGGCATTACTGCATATGTAAATACTCCAAAGAAAAAAACGGCATTTTTTACAGCGGAGTATTGTTTTGAAACGCCAGACCTCACTTCCTCAGTAATACAGTTGGGTCCGGTGATGATATGGAGCTTTACCCGGAGACCACGTTGACTTCATTTTGATTGGCTACACCTTATTTCGCTATGACCTTATTTGGAGAATCTAGGTCAAGCTGCGATCGGAGTTTGCTAAAGGCTAACTGCTAGCAACATGGGCAGTTCAGACAGTGTGAGCTACGTTTATCAGACAAGACAGCATTTAGAAAATAAATAAACTTACAGGTAATGACAAGGTTGTGGCCCCCTCCCTCAGTGTTGCTGCAGAAGTTTTCTTTTAAATCCATTTGTTTGAAAATCCAGACCTGACTGCACAGAAGTTACTACTAGCTCCTTACACGAAGCTGAATCAGACAGGGAGGGGAGGGGGGAGCGGACGGTGCATAGGCCGTTAGGAGAGAGAGAGGGGGGCGCTGTTTACTTGATAGTGTGCTCTTATTGGAGCAATTAAATTACGTAGAATGATAGAACTACGTAGAATGATAGCCTGCTGTCTGATTCAACTGTTTCTGAGCAGAGAGACAAAGCTGACAGACCATAAACAGGAACTTTGATTCTCACTCTGGACATTCACATGGCCTCATCAGTGCACAACAGATCATATTATACCCCCAAAACCCCAGAAAAGTGAAATTTGATGTCATGGCACCTTTAATATCAATATATGTGCATATTTTTTCACCAAATAGCAGAGAACATTAAGTCTTTCCATCTAATACATTCAGTATGTAATTATTCTGCAAAACATAAAATCTACCACAGTTTAATGTGCAGCACTGTGCAAAAGTCTTGAGCCACTCCACATGTCTTTATGTTTTGCTTTCAAGGAGTGAGTGAGGCATTCTTGTAACCTTTTAAAGTGGTTCTCATATTAGTTTTTCTTGTGACATTGGATGTTTTGTTTTTGTTTTCCCCCAAAAATCTTCAATCCAATTCTAGTACAGGATCAGTTTTAAAATAATCAGATTTTTGTTTGAAGCTGCTTAGTACTGGCCCATAAAAAGTACCTATCTCAAGGGATGACGCAGTGTCACATGCATGCCTTCCAAGCTAACAAAAGACCAGTTTTAGAGTCTTTGGAGACATTGGTTACCAGCTCCTTGTGAAAAAGACATGTAAATTGTTCCTATTTCTTTATTGTCGTCTATGAAATATACTAAAGATAACACAGTTTTTACAGACAAAATATTTTTGAACCAACAAGTTCAAAGCTGTTAAACATGCTTGCTGGCTTGCATGGCCCAGTATAGTGTTGAGCCTGTCCTTAAAAAATGAGGAAACTGGATAAGTGGAAGACAAAAGAAGTGGCAGCCCTTAAAAAAACATCTGCAACAGAAAACAGTATCTGAAATGATGCCATTAAGAATTAGGGGGAAAAAAATCAGCTAAACCTGAGACAGTCTGATCCCCCAGATGAAAAATTGCTTCTGGAAGGGCGGCTGTCAAGGAGCGGCTTATAAGGAAAAAGAAATTACACAATAACTGGACTGAAAATCAGTGACTATGGTCTTATGAGTGATGAATCTCCCACATAGCACAGACCTCAAAATTACTGAAGCAGCACCTTGACAGAAAACTGAACAAAAATCTGCCAAAGTCCCAAGAGGAGCTTTTAAATGTTTTTCAAAAATAATTGAGATTTATACAGTGGGTACGGAAAGTATTCAGAGTCAGACCCCTTTAAAGTTTTCACTCTTTGATTGCAGCCATTTGGTAAAATCAGAAAAGTTAATTTTATTTCTCATTAATGTACACGCAGCACTCCATCTTGACAGAAAAAAACAGAAATGCAGACATTTTTGCAAATTTATTAAAAATGAAAAACTGAAACATTACATGGTCATAAGTATTCAGACCCTTTGCAGTGACACTCATATGCTGTTGTCCATTTCTTCTGATCCTCCTTGAGATGGTTCTACTCCTTCATTGGAGTCCAGCTGTGTTTAATTAAACTAATTGGACTTGATTAGGAAAGGCACACACCTGTCTATATAAGACCTTGCAACTCATAGTGCATGTCAGAGCAAATGAGGTCGAAGGAACTGCCCAAGGAGCTCAGGGACAGAATTGTGGCAAGGCACAGATCTGACCAAGGTTACAAAAGAATTTCTGCAGCACTAAACGTTCCTAAGAGCATGGCGGCCTCCATAATCCTTAAATGGAAGAAGTTTGGGACGACCAGAACTCTTCCTAGATCCGGGCGTCCAGCCAAACTGAGCAATCGTGAGAGAACAGCCTTGGTGAGAGAAGTAAAGAAGAACCCAAAGATCACTGTGGCTGAGCTCCAGAGAGGCAGTAGGGAGATGGGAGAAAGTTCCACAAAGTCAACTTTCACTGCAGCCCTCCACCAGTTGGGGCTTTAAGGCAGAGTGGCCTGATGGAAGCCTCTCCTCAGAGCAAGACATATGAAAGTCTGCACAGAGTTTGCCAAAAAACACATAAAAGTTCTCTGGTCTGATGAGACCAAAATTGAACTTTTTGGAGTTAATTCTGAGCAGCATGTGTGGAAAAAAAAAAAAAAACAGGCACTGCTCATCACCTGCCAAATACGATCCAAACAGTGAAACATGGTGGTGGCAGCATCATGCTATGGGGGTGTTTTTCAGCAGCAGGGACAGGATGACTGGTTGCAATTGAAGGAAAGATGAATGTGGCCAAATACAGAGCGAATCTGGAAGAAAACCTCTTCCAGAGTGCTCTGGACCTCAGACTGGGCTGAAGGTTCACCTTCCAACAAGACAATGACCCTCAGCACACAGCTAAAATAACAAAGAAGTGGCTTCGGAACAACTCTGTGACCATTCTTGACTGGCCCAGCCAGAGCCCTGACTTAAACCCAATTGAGCATCTCTGGAGAGACCTGGAAATGTCTGTCCACCAACCTGAGAGAACTAGAGAGGATCTGCAAGGAAGAATGGCAGAAGATCCCCAAATCCAGGTGTGAAAAACTTGCTGCATCATTCCCAAGAAGACTCATGGCTGTACTAGTTCAAAAAGGTGCTTCTACTCAGTACTGAGCAAAGGGTCTGAATACTTATATGACCATGTGATATTTCAGTTTTTTTTTTTTTTAATAAATTTGCAAAAAGATTCTACATTTCTGTTTTTTTTCTGTCAAGATGGGGTGCTGGGGGCGGTGATTAGCTCAGTTGGTTGAGCAGCCGCCCCATGAACAGAGGCTACAGTTCCTCAGCGCAGTCGGGCCCGGTTCGATTCCTTGTCTCATTGATATGTGTTATTCAGCAGGCTTTAGAGGCCGTTTAATTGAACTCCAGATATTGTTCACCTTGATTTGTCAGAGGGGGTTTCAACAGTTAATTTTCTTGTTTTAATTCATATTTATTATAAAAACCATATACATTCCTCAAATATACACAAGAATTAACTGGCTGCTGTCACTGTTCAGCTGAATGAATCTATAAATGAATAAAGCATCAGGGTATTGGCTGTTTAGCCAATAGGACCAACTTGTCCTATACCCAATTTGTTTTTGAACAGTAGTAATGCTGCTCTGTGTTCATTCGGTTATTGAGTTTGACATTTCCTACAGGATGAGTGTGTGTGAGATTTGTGCATGTCACCAAACCATCCCTCTGCTTGCAGCTTAAATAGTGCTGTTTATTTCTTAAAATAGGAGTAGTACTTGTTCCTCTGGACTAATGACTGCTACATTTATGTCAGTGGCTATAATCTTATAATTTACATAATTGTTTAACATTTGTGGGGACAAGGTCTCCACATTTCTGTCTGCAAGTGACATGTAGGAGTTTAAACAGCAGATTTCCTTAAATTTGAGATCATCACACACCGAACTACAGTGGAGGTGAAATGCATGAAATGCCCAGTTGAGAGAACGTTTGTTTTGTCCCCCATTGGCTTTTCTTAGTACCCCACAAAAGGACCAAAGGGCTGCAGTAATTCTTATTTTTGAGTGAATCATAAAATGATTCTCATAGCTTCTCATAGAATCACTAAATACTTGATCTATTTGTAGGTAAAGCATTTTTGAGCACCTTGTAAAGTTCTCTACAGATTAAATGCATTTATTTAAGAGAAAAGCATAGTTACCAATATTTTGATGCATTTTTGCAAATGGATTGCCTTTCATGTGCTGAATTTTAAGAGCAACACAGCATCGATGCCTTTGATGCAGTCAGTTACACATTTTGAAAAACACTTTTTTCCTTTTTCCTAAAAGTAGTTTTTTTTATCTCATTTTTATCTCCCAGGTTGAAATACTTATGTCACACAGGAGTCTGAGAGCGGTGCACCTGTTTTTATTCTCCAGCCTTATCTCTTCTAACAGCAGTGGATTTTCTTTGCTCGGTCCACTCTAGAAAAAAACTGAGCTTGTTCTGCTTTTACACCTGTGTCTTCACATTTCTTTCAAAATGATTTATTTATGGTTTAAAATAAGTATATTGATAATTTCTTTTTTTAATTTTTTTTTTTTTTACAAAAGTGATTATTTTCACTTAGAGTAACATTTAAAATGCAGCTGTTGACCTTTTTATGAATAATGCTGCCAAAGCTGTGAGGCTTCAGATATATACAGTAAACAACATGTGGCTCTTAAAGTGCACAGTACTGCATTTTTAAAGATTATTCATATGAGTCCCCAGATAAACTTTTATTACTTGCTGCAATAAGGGGAAATTTTCGTCTATTTTTGGAGAGTTCTGTGGTCATCTGCCTCATGATACAACCCTGGTTAATTGACTTTCTCAGGCACAATAATTTTGTCTCCCAGTTCACTTTCTACTCTCATTGTTCTTCTTGTCTCCTTCAGGGGCGCTGCACACGAGAGAACTGTAAATACCTGCACCCCCCTCCACATCTGAAAACACAGCTGGAGATTAACGGGAGAAACAACCTGATCCAGCAGAAGGCTGCGGCAGCAATGCTGGCCCAACAGATGCAGTTCATGCTACCTGGAGCACAACTGCAACCCATTGTGAGCAGCCCAAATCAAAACTAAGGCTTCTCACACTTCTGTGAAGAAATCTGTTTAACTATATTCTAATGCTACACTGTGTGCATCATGAACTGTGAATGATGTTATCAATCACAAAGGAGCAGTTTTCTGTTTTTTAATCAAAGAAATTGTATTGTTTATTTTACTCTGTAAAGCTTATGCCAGATTTCTCCCCAACATTTGTCCTCCAGTTATAATTAAAAGAGGAATAAAGAAGAGCTATTCTAATCTACACTTGGTAGGAAATATTATTCTTAAAGATATGAAAAATCATTTAACCAGGCTGAAGTCTTCTTTTGATACCTTTATGAGTTGTATAGCTGTAACAGCATTTGTCCCTATTGCTGAAAGAAACTACAACACAGCTTATGTTTTCACCAGATCGTCTCTAGGTAGATAAACCTCTGCCATTAACTGTCTCTCCCCTGTTTCTGATTTGTTTTTATCTCAGACAACATTTCCAGTGACTCCCTCGCTGGCAACAAATCCCAGCATGGCATTCAGTCCGTATCTGAGCCACATGGGCCCAGCTATGGGTCTGATGCCTGAACTGCTGCCCAGCACTCCTCTGCTTGTCCCTGGAAGTCCCACCGGCCTGGCAACAATGGGCAATGGCACCACTGCACAAAAACACACGCGCACAGACAAGCTGGAGGTATGCAGTCTGTGTGCAGTTGTTGCGTTTCTATATTTAGGGGAAGTATGATAAGAAGCAAATGTTGATAAGTGCTCCCCGTGGCTCCACCAGGTTTGTAGAGAATTCCAACGTGGTAACTGCACGAGGGGTGAGAGCGACTGTCGCTACGCCCATCCCCTGGAGGCCGGCATGGTGGACTGCAGTGAGAACTCTGTTATTGTTTGCATGGACTACATTAAAGGTCGATGCAGTCGAGACAAGTGCAAGTACTTCCACCCCCCGGCTCACCTGCAGGCCAGGATCAAGGCTTCACAACACCAAGCCAGTCAAAACACAGCATCTGCACCCTTGGTGAGTCTCAACACTGGGATAGAGACATAAACTGAGAGTCCTTTGTCCTTTAACCAAAATTAAACTTTGGTCATGGATTGAACATAGTCATGTGATTTAGATCGTCATTTTTCTGTCATTACTGAGACAGTAGATTTACTGAATGTACTTACATTTGGTTCAATAATCTAATGTACTGTAGAATCAAGGTAAAGTATAACACTATTCCTCATCCATATTCAAGTTTGATAACAGCTTGCAGTGAAGCAACGCAACCCACAAGGCTTATGTGATCAGCTGCAACATAATCAAGTTACCAGTGTTAAAAACAAAAGGCATCATAATACAAAAAACCTGTGCAAAAATACTTCTTTTTTTTTTTTACCTTCCCTAGTTTTTGTTTTACCTTTTAGTGTTTGGTGTGGCAGCTACCGTATGTTGATTTTTTATGTGCAATTTTACTGAGTATTTTGCCTCGTCCTCTAAAGATGATTCAGCACTGGAGAAAAAAAATCAGAACAATCCCATTTTGCTCTTGGCCTGACCTCTGGGCTGCCCTTCATCAATTCAGCTAATCTTTAATACTGCAGTGCCCTCTTGTGGAATTTTTTTTTAACCATCCAGATAATTTTTCCTCAAAAATAAAGATCCCTTGCAGACACAACTTTATATTTACCCTGATAGCACCCTCTTCTCCTTTCTTTCTTTTCTCTCATGGCCAGGCTCTCCCTCCAGGGGCTGTTCAGCAACTACCAAAGAGGCCGATCATAGAGAAGAGCAACGGAGCTGCTGCCACAGTCTTCAGCCCTAGCATGTTCCACTACCAGCAAGCCCTGGCTAACATGCAGCTCCAGCAACCAGCCTTTATCCCTACTGGTGAGTCTCTAGATACAATAGCAATATGTGTGATCCCACACATCTGTTGGAGGTACCATGGATTCATTAGTCCTTGGAGCCTCTTTGTGGATTATTCCAGAGATTTTTACTGGGAAATTGTCCAAGAAATAAAGAGTTCCAAAGGTGGAGGTAACATGATGCATGCTGCATCTATTCATGGACCCTTAGTGTACATTTACTCTATATATAATAATGATAAAAATAAGAATTACTTCAGCAATACATATCGGGCAATTATGTAAGAGGTCTGGTGTAATGACTGGTTGGTAGATGCCTAACATTGTCTTTACACCTTAAATCAGATGATGTCGACCTTGTAAATCCATCAGGTTTGGTTGAAAGTGGCTACTGACAGTATAATCAAAGAAATAGGGACCATACAAACAACATTTTTGCTTTGAGGAGTGATGTTCTTTAACAACAGGCCACACTTGATTGGAAAAAAAATTAAGTTTAAACTTTAAATAGAAAATCGTATGATTTGAATTTTTCACAGACAAATTAAGATGTTTCTGTAGGCGAATCACATTTAAGATTTATGTCAAATGCTATAAAAAATGTCTGATATCTTAAAAGGGACATTGGGTAATATTTTCTGTTGTTTTCTGGACAAAATTGATGTCTGCATTCATATCTGTTATCATTGGTGTATTATGGCCTCTGCAAATAATCTGACACATTCGTGTGAACAAAGAGTTTTGGGTTTATACATACGATAGGTAAGCCGGTAGGGAAGTGCCATGACAGTCTTGCCAAGAACTTGTTTCCCCTGCAAGGTAGTGCACAGTGAATAAGATGCTGGAGAAGTCAGCTGGTCTAGTTTACTACCCCGGCAAGTTGGAAAATTTGTTTAGTCATTTCCAAAATCGACGACACCAAAATGCCGGACAAGCAGGTAGTGATGTACCCAACTGCAGTCACGATACATCGCCATATATCCAATCCACGCCGGAAGTCCCAATCGGAAGTTTCTTCTTCATGTAACTTACTTCTCCTAATCCTAACCACCCGACTACACCACACGCATCTGTTTATACACACTCACTAATGATGTGATACTGTTTGAAATGTTTATGAAATCATGAGCCTCTTCACCTGACTGTACTGAATGACATGGTTTAACCAGTATTGTTTAATCAGGCTTTTTGACAAAAGACTGCATTATTTGTTTTAACTAGATATACTATTTCAGCTCTAGGTGGCAGTAATTCTTACACAATATTCCTTCAGTTTAGCAGACAAAGCGTCAACAATGGAAAAAGACTTTACCTTAAACGGGCAAAGTAGAGAAACATTGATTTTAACATGAGCCTTGAGGATTGTCAGACATTAATTATTGATTGATTGATTATCAGAAATATGCAGCCAAATTATCCTGTTCTGTGCTACCGTATATTTACCCACACATTTATAAAGCAGTTTTCTCTTAAATTTTGAACACCTGTGCCTATTAAAAGACTGATAATGAGAGCTTTGTGCTCTGGTCTGGTCTCTGCACCTGCGTTATGCTTTCTCTTTTTTTTTCTGACACATCAGTAACTTGTGCCTTTATTAGCACACACATGCTGTGACTGTGTTGGCCACTGTGTCGCTTGTTTGCCTGCACTAACCTGGATCTGCAAGCTTGTCTTGACCTGCTGTTGCCAGTTAAACCATCTCCTTCTCCTCAACTTTTTCCCTTTTTGTTTCTGTTCTTGCTGCCTTTCTTTTCTGATCACCCTAATGTATTTGTTTTTGCATGACTGTTATTACAAAAGCTGTAAGATCACAAGCTTTACTGAATATGACAATTGAATGATATGATTTTCCTTGCCTCACTGGTGATCAATGATCTGTTTCATAAAAGAGTCATGAACAGTCATGCCCACAATATTTATTTTGATGATTATTTTGCAGAGATTACTGGCTGACTTTTCTGCTGTCTCAATATATCACAGCCTTTAAAAAAAAATCCAAATCTAGTTTTAAGTTGTCATAAAAAATCTGCCTCAGGTTGGGAGGCGAAATTAATTGACTCAATGTTATGAAAATTATTCTTTTTTTATCTCATGATTTAATTCATAAATCCATACCTGAACGCTTAATCACGTATTACAGATTATTTCAAGCATGCAATTCATGCCATGCTTCACTAAGCAATTGATTAGATCATTCGGCTCTGTGTGAGCATGCCTGCAGTTTGTACATGTTTGTATGTGCTGTGCATGTGTACTCAGCTCATAGAAGCAAGGCCCAGCAGTCAATGCTTCCTTCATTCTCTTTTCTGGAAGCAGGGGGCTGTTGGGAAAGCAGCTAAAGGCAAAACATAAGCAGGTTTCTTGTCAGTGCCCTCATGCAGTGGTGGGGGATATTGCTACACTTCACCTGTACTAGTCCCCTTAAACCTCCCATTGGAGAACCTAAACTGACCTGAGCTAAATGTGAGTTTGGTGTCGTGTAGAACTTTACTGAGGACCTTTTAGATGAGTGACGTCAACACTTGCAAATCTGATACTGGAAGTATCTGTTGCTGGAGTCATGTGTAAACCTTAACAACAGTAAAAGGAACCATGGTGTTCTTTCAGATCATCCTGTGTTGGGCTTTGAGCAATGATTGACACAGACTGAGTTAATATGATGCCAACCGTAGCTATGAACTTTGTAGAAGACGTACCATGGACATGTCTGTGTGTATATGTGATGCCATTTTGTGTTCTCTATCCAAACATTTACTATGTCTGCTAAGATTCTGGTAAAAATATATTGTATTTATACACAAAATGTTTTTGTGTATCTCAGAGTTTTATCAATCACAGTGAAATAAGGTCTGGGAGTTCTCTATGTTGCTGGATGGGGTAAAAATTGAAACAAGTATAGTAGCTGATGTAGTCAATAAGCAAAAATGACCAATTTTTTCTGGTTTTGTTTCACACCGTCACTTACAACTTAAAGCAGTATTTCAGAGATTTCAAGGTTGAATATGGAACATTTTTATTAAAAACTATATTAGAAAAAAAAAATGCCTCCACGGTTCGTTTGGAGGGCTGCAGAATGAAAGTACAACATTTCCTAAAAAAAATTATATTTAGCCTGAAAATAAATATTAAATACATTTTAATGGGTTTGACAATGGCATTATCTTTACGTCTACAAGCCCATACATGCTCCATTGCAGGTTGCCAAATACAAACTTTGTGTGGCAATAGTATGTTGGGCACAGTTAGGCTGGCACTGGGGGAAAACTGTGGAGTCGGCAAGTCCAGCAGCTGCTTCAGAGCCCTGGAGATATTGTTATCCATCTCTGAAGAAGAGTGACCTGATAAGAGCAAAAACTGGATTAAATTTAGGTGAAGACGACACTAGATGGACCCACATAAAGATTTTCCACAGCATCAAAACGCAGAAATGGTGACTTTCCTCCTGGATCGGTAAGCTAATTTGTTTGCTAACGTGGCTAACGTTAGCTGTCAGTTATAAACTCCTCTGCATATGTGTTGAATATGCTGCAGGCTGTTGGTCACTGACGTATCAGCAGCAAGCTTGGCAACTAAACGGCTGGAGTTGTTTTCCTGCCGTTGCAACTTCAACCTAGACACACACAATGTCGCTGTTCTACCCATAGTCCATATTCAACCTTTAACCTTATACTTCAATAAAATGAAAAAAAAAATCAATAAAATAAAAACCCAAGATTATTGTTAAATTTTCTTTCAACAAATTGTTTGAGAATTACCACATCATATTTTCAGTGAAATGTCCAACATTTATAATAAAATATCAGTGAGGTATAAACTTTTAACATTTTCCTGAAATTCTTACTGCATGTGTATATCTATATATCTATAGATACACATGTATATATATATATATATATATATATATATATAGAGTCCTCAAAATTATTCATACCCTCCTTAAAGAGAAGGCTAAATTCACAATAGTAATTCAAATAATAAGAAACTAAAGAAACTAATAATAAAATATTGCTTTTGAATTGTGGTTGCAAATGATAATAAAACAAACAAACCGTCCCAGACACATTTGAGAACCTTTCTCATGAACAGTGGACAAAAATACCTGTCAACAGGTGTAGAAGTCTTTTTGAACATTAGAGAAAACAGTTGATTGCAGTGATTGCCTCAAAAGATTGCTCAACAAAATTTTAGCTTTGGAGCCCCATCATGCTAGTTTGGTTGTTTTATTTGTTGTGTGTTTGTTTTTAATGTTTCCTTTAAACCACAATTTAAAATCAATGTCATAGAATTTTTCTCATCGCTTTTGTCAATTTCATATTATTTCACTGATAGCTGATTTTTTTTTCCTTCTTTAATCGGAGGGTATGAATAATTTTGAGAACTACTGTATATATTTAAACTTTACGGTTGCTTTAAAGCGCTTAAATATCTAAAGAAAAAATAAAACAAACAGAAAAACTCCAATGGATCATTTTCTCCCTCCATACACATGCTCAATTCATTGAATACAATTATCAGATGCTTCAGTCTGATTAGATTGTATGACTGTGTATTGCCTTGTTTGTTTAACTACCATTTGTTGGTCAACAATGCCTCTCCTTTAATTTTGTAACCAGTTAGCTGATTAATTATGCAATTTTCTTTTCTCTTATTTTGTTTGCATGTTTCCTGATATATGTTAAAATTCATCCTGGCAATATCACTTGACTTGTGCCATGACTTTTAATTCTACACATTTTACCATGGTAACCATATCATTCCTGTCCCTCCCCCTCCTCCCCACCCACATCCTCGTCTTCTGTCTTTTGTCCAACTCGCCTGAATTAAAGTTCCCATGATGCACGGTGCCACTACCTCCACTGTTTCCTCGGCCTCGACCCCAGTCACCAATGTTCCTTACGCTGAATCTGCCGCCTCGAATCAGGTTTGCTCTTTCATTTCAGTTCTCTTTTGTTTTAGCTCTCTAGGTCTTTTTCACGGCTTTCTTTCATTACTGTTTGTTCAAGAGCCACCTGCTTTTAGTGTATAATGTTTACATTTCATCTGTATTCACTTTTCATGCAAAAACTCTTTTGGGGAAAAATCCTTAAATAGAAAGTTTTTTTGTTCTTAAAACTTCTTAGTTTGTTTTCATGTCTGTCTTTGTCCTTGTTGCGCTGTGTAAGCACAATATCCAGTATACGGTCAGGTTATCCATCTTTAACTGTCCACTGAAAAAGGAAAACTATGACATAGAAAAACAGAGGTTTTGGTTTAACTGTTTTGGTTTTGGTATAACATCAGCTACAGTTTATCTCACTGACTTTCTCTCTTTCCCTCTATCTCTCTTGATAACATATATATATATATATATATATGTAGCACAAGAAGTAGGATCATTTGTGTTTGGTTGATTGTTTCATATCTTTAATAATACAAATTCACATTGAGCCCCTTCCCTGACAGAACTTGAGGATCAAACTAAGAGTGAATATCAAGGGGGGGGGGGAGGGAGAGTATTGAATATTGCAGGAGTTTTAAGCACTTTTTTGTGACGACTTTTTATACAACCTTGTGAGTTATTTCCTATTGTAAAGATGACTAATCAGGCTTTCCAACTATGAACAATATAATACAATTTGGTATTGTTAAAGGGTGTAAATACCTGATTAAACACAAATGTAATAACTTTTTGTGCTCTATATATATATATATATATATATATATATATATATATATATATATATATAGGAAAATACTGAAAATAACCTGTTCATGGATCTGGGCATAATTTTTGAAATTTTTATCATCATGAAAATTTACTGCTCCTCTTGTTTCCCGCCTTTCTCTCTTTCAGTAGACCCCTCAGAGCTTCTGACCTCTGATCCCGTGGAGCTCCAGTGTGTTCCAGTGGAAACTCATTTCTGTCCCGTTCCCAAACTGCTGGTGGCAGCTCCGGTGGCACTAAATTCAGTAAGCCTTTCCAGAAACCCTAGTTAAAGTTCCTAAAATCTGCAGCACCGCAGCAAACATGTGCCTCGCCTTCAGTGCACACTGACTGACTGGCAATGTGAAACTTGTTTAACAAGTAAGAAAGTAAGAAAGCTGCGATGGTTCATGCAGTACAAGCATGAACGTTTTACTGTTGCTTTACAGCAGCCATCCTGATGCATACTGACTTGATGAGCAATAGAGCTCCCTTGTTCTGACAGCCATACATGCCCACACCTTAAACATGCAGAAGAGATGCATGCTGACACACATTCTAAATAAAGTACCCTTTATGGGTTGCAGCCATTACATGAGGCAGCCCAGCTCGTTTGACTGTTCCAAATTCAGAAAAGTTCATTCTGAAAATTCAGACAGTTCAAGCAGCAAACAGACCCGTTGCTGGTCTGCTACCATGACATGTTGTCAAAGTGAATGAGTGTTTCATGACATGTCATTTATGGTTTAAAGATGACTGCAAATGTAACGTTGTGTTGTACCATGTACTGTATACTGTTTTGTTTGTTCTTATGTTCTCATTTTGCCTGATGAAACGTAAATAAGGACTAGTTGTTCATTTGTTTGTGCCTTTGATTTTTCTGCTCAGCTGCAGAGGAGACTTGGTTTCCCAAAATAATTGGAGCGACAGCAAACTTGAATAGATGCTGTTATTTGCAATTAAAGGCAATATCAGTTACAAATTGGCAGCTGTGGCAGTTATGCTATGGGCAGGGGTTCCAGCAGTCAACACAGACACACAAATTGCGGCTTACAATGTTTATTTGTCATGAGCTTGGCTTCCAGTCAAGCATTATGGAGATGCCATGTGCTTGGCGTCTGCAGAGCTTCCTTCTTATCCGCCATCTTCTCCTCCGAAGCCCCAGCACACAACTGCAGATAAAGGCAAATAATTAGTAATGTGCTGCAGCTGCACTTCACTTGCCCTTACCTGCACGTTGCTCCCAGATCACCGCCCCACTCTTCTTCCATGCAGCTGTGCCCGACTATGTACACCACCACGGCAGCATTGACTATAATATCTAATTACGTAGCAGCAAATGAAGCATTACACGTCATTCAATGATTTCGTGAATCTGAAAAACCAGACTTTGAGTGATGAAATTAATTTACAATCATCTTTACTAAAGCTAGCTAAGTTGAGGATTTTTTTTTTTTTTTTTTGGGGGGGGGGGGGGTAATTAATTTCTTTAAAAGAATCATGATTGATGAAACAAACTGCCTTAAAGCAGGTAGGATCATTGTTTTCCACATTAAAGCCTGTCTGCTTCTCTCACTAGTAAATACTCCAGGATTCTTAAATAATAAGTGGTGAAGCTGCAATTGCCATTTAGTCCTGATGTCTGATCAGTTATATATTTTGTGTGTGTGGGAGTGTGTTGGATAATTGTGAAAGGACTAAGAAGAAATGATTTTCTCATCCTATCTCTTCCATAATTTGATTTTTTTAAAAAGACGGGCTTAGCCCTGTTTGCTGATTTTCTGTCTCCATCATACCTTAAATGAAAAAAATAAGAATGAAAAGAAATATATATTCCTGGGTAAAAACTGAGATAACAAACCTTTCGAACTGGCGTCACTGTTACACCCGATGTCAGTCATTGCACAAGATGGGAGTTGATTTGTTCCTAATGCTGTGCCTAAAGTCTGTTGAATATGCAAGGAGCTCCCCGTTTATTGCAATATCTACGTAATTCCTCCAAATAATCTGTAACTCTTAAAAGCATAAATCAATTTTACAAAGGCAGTTTATAATTATCTCCTGTCATTTGGCTTTTGGAGTGAATAAGTGGTGAATAAATGGTAAATTATTTTTGTTTTATGCTTCTTCAGGGAGAAATCTTAGAACTTGAAAATGTGTCATCTTTTCTACTGTTGCGTTCATTCTGTCAGTCGTCAGACTCTAAATTTTGAACCCACCGTTGCAACTACAGTCTAGTTCTGGTAAAGTGAAGAACCACTCATGAAACAAAAACAAAAAATACCCAACATAAAAACCAGTTGGACTTTTGCTCGACAGTTGACTCCAAGGAGCTGCTTTTGTTTGTGTGTACAGTTGAGATTTGGAAACTGGGCTAAAATCAACTTTATCCAAATTCAGATGTGCCTCTTTCAAGTCTCCTCAAACCACCACTGTCGATACACTGTAATAACTGATCAGTGCTCAATCATACATGTTTTATTTAGTACATTATTATAGTAAGAAGTCACATCTAGCTTCTTGTGGGACAGCTGTGCTGTCTTGTTGTTAATGTAAGAAATTTAAAAAGAAAAAAAAATCAGTGAGTTGTGTCACCATATGTGTGTGGAAAAAGAAAATGATTCATAGATTTGGTTATTTGTAAATGCTGCAGATATTACAGAATTTCTTACTAAACATTATTCATTTTAAATAATGTTAATGTGTTGTGAATGTATCTAATGCAAAAACTATACACATGCCCCTCTGAAAGACAGGCATGCTGAAATATTATGATTCACTATATAGACTATTTCAGAGGTACCATGCTGTTATGTGTTAAGACGTATAAAAGTATGTGTATTGTTATATAGATTTATATTAATGTTGATGGATGGTATGAGTACTTTTAGAAATACTTTTCACTTTTAGAAAAGTTAGATCAGAATTGTACTCTTTGGGGTACAAATGTGCACCATTCAGGTACATCACACCACTGTTTCTTTTCAAGAATATCTTGTCATTCACTAAGCTGCACCTGAAAACAGGATTTTATGTTTGTAGTTTATAGTTTATATCTACAAGCTTGGTTTTTCAGACTTGTACAATTTTCTTATGACTGCAAACTTTGTTTTTCAAGCACTTAAACTTGCAGAAATGACAGTTTTGGCAGGTTTACCTAGTGATGATTTGTGCTGTGTTGGAACAGGCTGGCAGCAATGACAGTAATCGGTCTCTTCAGAATTGCAACACACAAAACAGTTTCTACAAAAGGTTGATGTAAAGTATAAGAATCTGGTTTCGTTTTCCAGGTTTTGCCTTTTTTTAAAAAACTTTTTTTTCAGTTAACTTAAAAATTACACTGTCCTTTTGGATTAACTCAATTTATTTGCTAATTACCAGTTGAAACAATTTATTGAAGTTGGTTCTTTTTTCAATAGTACACTTTTTAAATCACAGTCAACCACTCAGTAAAGTCTTGGAGCATAGATTTGCTAAACGAGTTTGACAGGAAGAAAAAAATATATAACTTTACAAAGCCAAGCTCTGCACATATAAATGTAAAAGTTTGCAAACATGCAGCTGTAGACACAAACTTGTAATTTTCAAATTTACAAAAGTTGTGGCTGCATATATGGAACATTGTTTTTAATCAACTTTCTTGAAGGACATGATTTTTCCATATTTCTCAACAGTCAGATTTTCTACTTGTACCCAAAATGGCCAAAATGCACTAGATATGAAAATGTATGATTAATGGACAGAAAATGGAAAAGTCATTGTGACTTTTTTTTTCTTTTTCAACCAGTTAACCTCTTTGCAGCAGCCCTGTCTTTGTTAATTCTTCATGTGGAGATTCTTTATGTGCATACACAGCAGTATGGACAGACCACCCAACAGACTTGTAATCTTTCACTGGCTTCCCACTGATCAGAGCTGCCAGCTGCATTTATCATGGGTGAGTTAGAAACCTGGGATTAACCATGGTTTTGTGAGGTGAATGCTTTTTTTCCCCTCCATATTAAGTACCTTAATGAGAACACTTTCTTTTCTTTCCACTAAAAGATGTTTGATTTTCCTTTTGAATTTGTTTGCTAAATATGACACTTGAACCATCAGTTTATTAACTTAAACTGTAAACAAGAGATACAAACGTAGAACTGTCTAAAAGTGACAAGAACAACGAAACAGCACCCCTCGAGCTCAAAAGCCAACACGTTGCATCTTGTTTATTCAGTTAGTACACAAAGGCCCTGATTTACTTAGATCTCAAATAAAGAGCGCTAATTTGGTTGCAGTGCAAATAGATTGCATGTGCTGTGTTTTTACCTTTTGCGGGTGATCTACAAAGATTGCTCACGCAGTCGTAATAGCCACAAACAGCAGTAATTAAATCAGGATTTAGCGTGCGCTATTGCTTTGCTGTGGAAAGTTCAGGAGAGCAAGAAAGTTGTAAATGCCAAATGAAATTCAACCGATGGAGCCAGAGAAATTTGTGGAAGAAGCAAAAATATAGAATATAAAGTAAGTATGATAATTATAAAACGGCACAATTATACAAACGACACGGCTCTCAGGTGAACTACCATGGGCCGCTGAGCAAGGTCCTCAACCCCTACCAACTGCTCCCCGGGCACTTTAATTAGCAGCCCACTGCTCTCTGGTGAATGCAGAGATGGGTACAATGCAGAGCCCGAATTTCCCTACTGGGATCATAATAGTATGTTTAAAAAATATATATATATGTAAATAAATAGAACGCAACAGGTT
The DNA here is from genome assembly GCA_023101725.1 of Atherinomorus stipes. Classification (NCBI taxonomy): domain Eukaryota; kingdom Metazoa; phylum Chordata; class Actinopteri; order Atheriniformes; family Atherinidae; genus Atherinomorus; species Atherinomorus stipes. Next base: position 450,331 of record JALJCO010013221.1, read on the forward strand.
TCCCCACACAGCCTGAGAACAGGCCAGGTTACGGGGGCATGGATAAGGAGTTGTTATGGGAACAAATGAAACCTTGAAGATGTACTGAAATTACGCACAGAGTGCACGCTCTGTGGCTCAATGTCAGCAACTGCAGAGCAGCAGCAGTCAAGGTCTGGAGTGAAGGAGCACACAGAAGCTGATCTAAATTTAAAAAAGTATGACACTGGCAAAAAATTAAAAAGGAAAATTAAAGACATAATTGTCAGCTTTAACTACCATTATGCTACTGTAGGGCAAATGTTCTGATTCATTTGTCCAGAATAAGTCTGTGTTACACAGTGATGTTTGCTGTGTTGATTGTTATTTAATTAAATTATAAAAAACTTAATGAGTTGCCCTCACATCTCATAAGAAATTATTTTGACCGAAAGCTGCATGTTTGTAGTCCTGCAACATTAGCCATGTTTACATGGAGACTTTTTCCCCTTACAGATTGAAATCATTCCAAAATAAGATGTCAGGGCGGCTGTTTACATGAGAAGTAATTCATTCCCATCTGATGTGTACATGCACCAACATAAGCAGAATGGTTCTGTCTGACATGCGCAGTATGATGTTACATCACATGATTTATCAAAGGCGGAGGTCTAAAACTGATCGTCACTGTTGCTGTGGTTTTTGCATTACTTTAATCAAGCAACAGCTTGATACTCATGCGCTCCTACTGCAAATAACGAAACGAAAAAGGTGTAGAGACATTTTGAAATGACAAAAAAAAATTCTGCCGCTGTCCAGAATATTTCATTGTTCGTAGCCATCTTCCAAAGTTAGGAAACTTCACTTTTTGCATGCATAGACAAATATGTAGATGCCCCATCGGATGCTGCTGGCCACTAGTCCCACAGTGATCACAACAACCATGGCCAGACACACCTGGATTAATCAGTTTGTCCAGTAATGAAAGACAGGGAAAAGGGAGCTGGTTTAAGTTCACGAAGTAGTGGAGTTGTGCATAAAGCCCATTGGTATATTTGGCTCGTGTAAATGTAGTTAGTGACTTGTTGCTCCCCTACAGCCATTAATGCATGAAGCTGCCAGTTAATAACTGCTTTTCTGGCAGAAACGCCCAGATTGCATATTCATCAACGGCAGACACGTATTATTGATTGCAGGCACTATTTTCCCGTTGAACAGGCCCAATCCCCCTTGCATCCTGTTAGTAAATCAGCAGCAATCAAATTTGCACTCATTATAATACATGCAAACCTTTAGTAAGTCAGGGCCAAACAGTCTTGTTAAAAAAAAAAAAAAGGTTGTATGTTAAAAAAAAAAAGTTGTATCCCTTGAGTGAGAGCCGCAATTGTTTAAATCCATTATGGAATCTTCTTATCGGGGTTGCTAGGTAACCTGCAGACTTGATACTCTAGGCATATGACCCAAAGGTGGAGGCTAGCTTTAGCTTTTATATATCTGTTTATATGCAAATAGCATATTTACAGGTAATTTAGGGAAATGTATATGCAATATAACATGTCAGTCAGTTAATACAGTCCATATTTTTTTCTGTACAGAACTATTCTGGCTTCCTTCAGCCAGCAAACTACTCTTATCTTATGGTTCAAGATTCATATTTACGGTAGAAAGTGAATGATTCTCTTATTAAATGATCTCAAATCTTTCAGTCTGCATGGTGGTTGAAAACATATCCCCGACTGGGCATTTCTCCAGGATGTCCAGACAAATTAGTTTCTTTAAATCTTATAACTGTGAAAGACTAGCTTTGCCTAGTTGGAAAAAAAAAAATCCTATCCTCTAGCCACCCTCAACATCAGTATGCCTTCACTGACTCCTGTCCAGCTGGAAAAACAGAATACTTGACGAAATACTGTGCCTCTTGAGGGCATTTTATTTTAAAAAATATATATTTAGTTGCATCTATCAAGGGTTAGATAAAGCGTGTTAGTTTGGAGAATTGTGACGTGACACAAGAAAAGCAGTTTTCACCACTTTTCCCCTCTCAGTCTCTTATACTTGATTTCCGTTGGGCCTTGCTGTATTTTACCACATGGTCCTGAATCATTTGTGGAACATGAAGAAAAAGCAAAAAAATAAATAAATAAAGAAGAAAAAAACAAATAAACAAAACAAAACAAAAAAACAAACAAAAAAAACAAATGCTCCCATTTTCTGTGGTCTGACCCTTTTAGCATGTGGATACTTTATTCAGTCCTGAGAATACAAATAAACGAAGGGCCCTATTTCTTGATCACTGTATAAAGACGTGATAGTGATAAAAATGTCATGTAATAATTGTAATTTAATCTTTTTTTAATCTTACATATAAAACATGGCATGGAAATAATAACGAAAAATTACTCATTTATATATAGTTAATAGTTTGTTTAGACCAAGACAAAACACAATATAATATTAAAAATCCTTTGTACACAATGATGAAGTCATTGTTAATGGTAATAGTTGTTGCGGTGGCAACAAAAAGACAACATGGCTACCTTTCTATTATCCTAGTATCTTTTTTTCATAAATTAAATTAACACACACCACTAACATACTCTAAAAGGGAATGTCTAATTAGTTTTGTCTTCTTATTGCAACATGATTGAATATTTTATATGGAAAACTTAAATGCTTGTAATATCCAAAGGTCCTTACGGGAGGTCGGCTGTTTGTTTTGTTGTCTTTATTTGACCATAAATCTTTTGAATGTTTTAATTTCTTTGTATATTGTGTTTTTGACAAATAAGAAAGGACTTTCAAAGCAAACACCTACTTGTCAAAGAGGTAAAGAGGCTTTTGGACTAACTGAAAGATCGTTTTTCTATAAAGTCAAACTAGTCCTCTCTGTTTGCCTCCTGTAGACCAGACAGTCTGGATCTGCAGAGCTTTCTTTGGTGAGTTCTGTTTCAGTTTTGACCTTTTAAGGTGGTCCAGAAGTCTCTTTCAGCCCAGCTGTGCTGGGTGATGTCGATCCTGACTGAGGTGTATACGAATGTGTGATGTTCACCTTGTTTGCACTTATGTACATAAATATGTTAAAATACTCAAAATTTATTTTGAATAAATACAGTAAAAAGAGATGATTAAAAAAATCAAATCAGTGTGTTGATAACTATATGTCTGTTCTTTTATTACAGTATAGAAAAGTTGCTTTGCAGTATTTGTCTTTTTCTTTGTGTTTGTTAAAGCTCTTTCCTTTGCCAAACATGTCAGTTGCATCACTGTAAACTATGAGATGCTTTCTTTAGATAAAAGGGGGGTTGTCTTTTGTTTGTTTTCAGTTTTTGGTGATTTTTGTTTTAATATCATGTGATATTGTCATCAAAGGGTGGATTAGAAAAATCAGTCTGCAATAAATGTAGGAAAACATTACTAACCATGTCCATAACACTTATAGTGAATACACAACATGCAGAGACTTTCCTCTTCCCTATAAAGCACCAGTATAAAGCACACAGGAACTTCACCTGCAGCCAGAAAAAAAATGAATAGTTAAGCAGAATAGAACACGGATGTAATTTGTTTTCACTGGATTTCTTTCATTTAAGTGTGGTATTTTCTTCCCCCCTTTTAAAAATCACCCTAAGCGACAATTAATCTGAATTCTCATCAGATTTTTAGTCAGAACTACAACTACCCTGGGTTTTCCCAACATTATTCTTGTAGCAACATCTTTACAAAACTTTGTTCCTGTAGAAATAGATAAGTTATGCTTTTCAGTTGCTCCTAAACCAAGCAATTTTGTTGCCATGGCACTTGTTAAAATGGTGGATTGACTGAGTCACGCTGGTTCACAGCACTCTTGGTTGTTGAGTATTGACTTTAAAGTGTCTGAACAAAGAGATGGGCTTTTGATCATCGTGTACCCAAACTCCCCAAAACCTCTTTGCTATGACTCGGCAGCTTTCTTCTTCATTTATGTAAAAGAAGCCTCAACATTCTGGCTCCTTTATCACCTGCAAGTGAATAATTTGAAATCAGTGTATTGTCAGTGTTAGTCTCAGCTTTAATTGTGCCTTTATTTAGCTAAATAGACTTTTTTGTTCACCCCTTCCATTGACCAAAAAAAGATGGATTTTTTTTTCTTGTTTTTTTTTTTTTTTAAAGACATGTACTGAATGTGTGGAAAAGGTGTCCCTGATAAAAGCCTTTGTCGGTGAGTCACAATGTTATTTCCCAAATTGGGTACAACAATCATAGACTAAATGATGGCCTACGGAAGATGAAGAGGGCCTAAGACTGTTCAGTACCAAGCCATAAGAAAAACTTTCTCTGATGCTCTAGGACCGACTGACTGCTGTTTCTTAGTCACCTATCGTTTCACTCTGTTTTCTGCTTTGTGATGCTTGTATGTGCTGCTGTGCTACACGCCAATTTATTTTGCAATGTATAGCTATTAAGAGTAAGTTACTGTGCCTATGATGAGTTCTGCTATTTCTGTTTTATCTTAAATAAAACACATAACTGTGATCCTCTTGTAGTGTGTTTTGTTGTTAGTAGCTTTTATGATTAAGTGCTTTTACATGTGTACTTATCACTGATATTTTTATGAATGAAGGTAACAGAAGATGTCAAAGATGTTAAGTGCACATAGGGTATATTAAACATTGTATAAAAACCTTGCATTCTAGGTTAAATGGGCCAAAGAGTGTTATGACATACAATGTTATCTATTTCATGCCTATTTGCATTTTCATCAAATTCTAATTGGATGGAAATCCAATTAGAATCTAGTTAACTGAATATGCCGCATAAAATAACCTGAAGAAACCTTAGAAACATACTAAAGGGTAGTTTTTGGGAAATCCCTTTTGTCTTCTAACTGAAGGTGATCTATCTAAGAGGTATGCATGTTTTTATGCAATTTGAAACCACTGATCTGGACCCTAGGCGGACATGAAATATTTTGTCACTATTTCCATTTGCTGCCACATTTTACTTGCATTGCTAATAGCAAAATTTTACACTTAAAGATTAAAACAAAGAGTAATCTCAGAATTTTCAGTCATGCATTTATCTGTAATCACACCTTTTAGTACATTCATAATTTAAAACAGTAGCTATTGATACATATAGAAATCAGTGTAAACAACAATAATTCGATATTCTGAACTATATCAAAATTCTGAACAAGTATCTTTAAATGTTGACAGAATAGAACTACTTAGAATTTTGTTTTGACTTTTGAGAGATCAAGTTGCTCTTTAAAACAGTGTCTCCGAATTGCAGGAATTCTTTTTCTTGGGAATGAAATAAAAAAAGATGACATGCCAAAGCAGTGAGAGCCAGGATCCATATTGTTTTGTATGCTGGAACGTCTGCGGCCACTGTGCGTGTTAATCTGAAAACAGAATCACCGGAAGTGTCGTTTTCGTTAGCGGAAGCAGGCTGCTAGCTTCAGGAAATCAGTGGGAAAAGATTTTCTTTCTGCAATACTGCCTGGACTGTACAGAATCAATCACAGACAGGGGCAGCAGCACAAAAAAAGTGTGGCCAATGGATCGTTGGATTCCAGTACAGGATTTGCACCGATAGCAGGCTCGGCTGCCAAGGCGCCGGGCCGGGGCCAGAACCAGAACCAGGCCCGTACCCGAACTAACGGACATTAGCAGCGCTACGACACCGGCGGGTTGGTGATGTGTATGGGGGTTGTAGCATGCTGTCTGTAGTAGAACGTCAGTGAGTATTTCCGTGACCGGCTGTCTGGAGGTAGACGGCTGGTTCTCCGAACAGTCCAAGGCCACTCGTGGTGCTTCAGATTGAGTGTAAAAGCTTGAAGCTCGAGTATGGCACAGCTGGAATTTAGCCAAGCGCGAGCTAGCTTCAGTGTGAGCTAACAGCGTATTTAACGGACATCAACTTTTACGTGCTAAGCTAGATAGCGTAAGAAAACAAGTATGAGCGTGAGACTTGGCTTTATGTAAATAGGTAGGGGCTAATGCATTTTTGGAACTTTTATTTAGTTTGCCTGTTGGCTCCATTTAAGGCCTGTTCGATGTTTATGAAAGATATTTAGTAGTGTAGCTACGACGTTAGCTGCTAAGCTAGCCAGCCTCCGCCGCCCCAATGAAAGAATACAAAGTTGTCGTGCTGGGCAGCGGTGGCGTCGGAAAGTCCGCGCTCACCGTGCAGTTTGTCACTGGCACCTTCATCGAGAAATACGACCCGACCATAGAGGACTTTTATCGTAAGGAGATCGAGGTGGACTCGTCACCCTCCGTGCTGGAGATCCTGGACACTGCAGGGACGGAGCAGTTTGCTTCCATGAGAGATCTTTACATTAAGAACGGCCAGGGCTTCATCCTGGTCTACAGCCTGGTCAACCAGCAGTCATTCCAGGTAGTTGAGCTGCTCACACACAAGAAGACATAATTAACGAGTCCTCCAGACAATAAGTTGAACATCATCAATCAAAGTTTAGAGATGTTTTGTTCTTTTGTTTGTTGTTGTGTCTTGCAGCTTAGGGCCAATATGATCGTGTTACTACAGTAGGACAGATTTTCTATGAAAACAGGTCCAACAGTATAACGGCACACCCCCATTTTTAGTGGTGCTATAGCTAAGAGGGTTGATTAACTATTAAAAGTGTCATAACACAACTTTATAGTTTAACAAAGACAAATTTATTGAAGCTATACCCTAATTAAAGTGTTTGGCGATGCAGGTTCCACTGTAACAAAAAATATGCGAGTTTTCCATTACAGTTACTGTATTTAATGTGTAGCTAAACACATAAGTAGTTTGCAGTGTTGAACAAAGGGTTTTAGATCAACAATATTCTGCTAAATTACACAACATCTCTTTGGTTTATTGTTTTTCCTTCACCCATTATTTATAAACATGACAACTAATTTGTTCCCTACAGTGGACCTAACAGGAGGTATAACCTCACACTCCTCTGTATGCACTTTTTTCAGGACATTAGACCAATGCGAGACCAAATAGTGCGAGTGAAACGCTTCGAGAAGGTGCCGTTGATCCTGGTTGGCAACAAAGTTGACCTGGAGTCTGAGCGTGAGGTCGCTGGTTCAGACGGACGGGCTCTGGCTCAAGAGTGGGGTTGCCCATTTATAGAAACTTCTGCCAAAAGTAAGACCATGGTGGACGAGCTGTTTGCAGAGATCGTCCGACAGATGAATTATTCCACGCTGCCAGAGAAGCAGGAGCAGTGCTGCACAGCCTGTGTGGTACAGTGAGGAAGAGGTAAAGACATAGTGAGCTTGCAGCATGGCACAGTTGGCTGCTCTGTAATTCCACTGAATGTGATAAAATGTTCCTGTAGTTTGTGTAGAAATGTTTCAAGGGCTGTGGAGAGAGGTGGCATGTGTGTGGTGTGTTGTTGTAGAGTGAGGAAATGGGGAGGTTTGGTTGGAAGTGTGAATGATGGTTGGGTGGTGCTGCAGACCGTTGGTAAAGCTTGTTATCATTGCATCGCAGAAAGTATGGTGAATGCTGAACACAACTGTGAGCAGCTCAGGGAGGGTAATGAGGAGCATAGAGTAATGATGTGTTGCTTGAGCTGAGCAGAAAGAGGAAAATGTCACATCCTGAGAGAGAAATTAGTCTCCAAAACAGGAAGTTTACTTGGACTCATTTCTTGATGCTGCATGTGCCAAGTGCTACCAACATATCTTTGTGAAAATTCTTGCATTGTCCAATATTCTAATATTGATTCCCCCCACCCCCCTTTTTTCTTTCTTTTTTTATTTAAACAGAGACATTTGTTTGGATCACCACAAATATTTTGAAGAACCTGGGGACAACCCGACTTTCGACCCATCTGTCAAAAACTTACCACTTAGGTAATGTTTCTGCTCATGGTGGTTTCTGACTGTCTCAGAGCATCTGACAGGAAAGGCTTTGGTCCTATTTTTGATATAGTAACTGTTGGAAGATGCTTCTGCTGCAACCTCAACGGCCTTTGCGATGACCCAGGACACGGTCAGACAGACTGACTTGAAGAGCAGCCCTTTGTGAATTTCTGTCTTATTATTATGATTATTATTAATTTTTCTCCTTATAGATGGAAGTATCCCTGAAATACTAAGCCAGGAGTGTTTTGTGAAGTTGCAGCTTTTTTTTTTAGAGCTGCTTTAATCACTATTATATCCTATATTATTACCTGTATTATGGCTCAGATTTTGAATTTGATTGAAGTATTTCATGATATTGAAACATTTTGACTTTTAAGCATGCATACTTCAACTGTTGTGGTGCCCAGCTGTAATTTTCTGAGGAAAATAACTACAGAAGTATGTTAGAAAAAAAATTTTTTTTTTTTTGAAGATTTGTTTTTGCTTCTTAGGGTTTTACCATTTAAACAGGGTGTCTAACTGGATCAAACCAATAATATTTACATAAAAAGAAAATTAGTTTTCTATGAAATCAGTAATATGAGGCAGCTGAACTTGTTTGAAAACATGTATGCTCCAAAGTGAAAATGTTTAAACGCGTAAATCAATTTGAGGCGACATGGTTGAGCCATTTTTTTTGTGTTTTTAGCTTGAATTTATGTCATAGTCTCTTAAAGGCATGGCTCATGTGGACGCAGGTCTTCCATTTTTCAGTTTTGTTAAGGAGTCTGTAGATTTTGGAACGACCAAAGTAAACTAACACTCCATATTTGTGTTTGAAGAGATAATGTGTGTTGCTTTAAATTCAGGAGACGCTGATTTCTTGTTATTGAATAACTCCTGCTGCGATGTGGTTTGATAAAACTTCTGGCACAATTAATCAGATTTAACTTTGTATTTTTCTTTTTATGACAGTAATCTATTTATTAAAAACTAATGACATGGGTAGCCAGTTTTTAAACTTTTAATTTTGTACTAGCTTCTGCTTTTTGTGAGTTTTCAGGATACATGGTTGCTTTTTTTTTTTTTTTTTTTTTGTTAAGCTGAGAATTTAACAGAGCCTTAAAACTTCTGTTGCACCCTGCTGTCACTTGTCTTATTTTCCCTGAAAGATAAATGGCTGTCATCATTTCAGAATAAACATGTTGGACTGTCTGTTTTTTGTGACGGGACAAATATAAAGTATTATCTTTGACTGATACTCATGCTCCATCTGGTCCTTTCTAAATTCACCTTAAGTATCTGGTAAAAAGAGTTGTATCGTTATCTTTTCTGTGGCAGTTTCTTTTTTTCTTTTTTCTTTTTTTTTTCAACTGGCCAAGGACAGTCCCTCTGTTGTGGTTATTCTCTAGTTGAAAGTACCACCGTCTGCTTCACCACTAGAAACACTTTAAAGACCAGTTAGTTTACTTTTTATTTTTTAAATTTTTTTAGCAGTTTCCATTTAATCTTATTTTCATATAAAAAATTTTCATGTGAAAGTAATCCTCCTACACAGTACATGAAGTAACTGTAACACTACACCTTTACCTAATTAAATATGTGCAGATGTGTAAATATACAAATAAACCCTGCCTTCATCTCCCTGCTGGCAGCCGCGGCTGCTGTTCACCTAAAACTGCTTCAGTGCTTCTGATTTTTCAGTTTGACTTCATTTAACTAGCTTTAAAGGTTGATATTTAAAAATGTTAGATAAAGCAATGTCATGTGTCAGGGTGTAATTATTAAGGCCAAGGTAGTGAGGCAGCATGAGGAGGTCCTGAAGTCCCACTTTTCCACTGATCATGGATGCTTCAGTTTGGAAAAAAAAAAAAAGGAAATTTGTCAGCAAATTTAGTGTTACCTTTTAATGATCCTTCATCTTTGTAGCTATGCATAGGCCCTATGGAGACCAGTGTTGGCACGGAAACAAAATTCAGTCCTTGCCATTTGCAGAAATATGTAGTAAAGCTAACATGCTTCAGCGATGCAACCTTCACATTTTCACTGTGAGATTGTCATTGTTTCTCTCCAATGTTTCTTGACACAATGAAGGCACTGTGGACTGATGATGAAGACTCAGTGTGGTTAACTTACACAGTGGAAGCCTTCTGTTGGCTTCAGCAAAACATAGAGAGATCCTATGTAGCCTATTTTTACATTATGTTGCAAAGAATTAACTCATTTGACTCAGTTTGTTTATAAATGAAAAGATTTGGCTTGATGATTTTCTCCAACCAGCTGTTTGTGAGTGATAGAGGAAACAAAACAGAAACCTCATCGTCTAAAACTGTCAAACAGGCCACACTTTCCACTTCTCTAAGGCTCTGTGTGTGTTTGTGTTTTCATGTGTCAGTCTGACAGTTAAATGCATTGTAGCATCTCGCTTGCATTGCTGCAGTTTCCTGCAGAGCAGAGCCAGTTCTTCCTCTTGCCATTTTTAGGTGGGGCTGCTGTTATGTGTCTGCATCAGCACAGTTGCCGCATCTTCTCAAAACTCTTTGTAGGAAACAAACTTTCTTTTTTTCTTTTTTTTTTAAATCCCTGCAGCCTTCATCTCTGTCCACACTGCAAGAATGGCCACATTGTCAGCAGCAGGTGCCAGCGAGCTGTAACGCAGCAGATCATCTTATTCTTTTAAAAAGCTGGATTATTCACCTCTTGGTTTTTCAGGATGATACAGGGATCTTCACAGAGGCACAAATGTGTAGTTTGATCATCTGTGACCATAAACCAGCAGTTTGATCAGTTAGAATTGCACAGTGACGTTACAGCAAATATGGAGGATCTCAAATGCTAATAGGTTTGTACAAGTCATGTGTTTGAAGAAATGATTAATATTCGATTCATGGTCGACGAATTAAAATAATCCTTTTTTTTCTTTGGTTGTTGAATATTCAGTGAAATGTTCTATTTTCATGACTTATAGTGAAGTTTATTTGTGACACTTCTCAAAAGCAGTTACAAAGTGCTTTAGATCAGATTAGACTAATGAAAAACAGACTACTACACAAAAATGCGAGCACTTCATGTTAAAATATGAATAGAAGTCTGTCTGATTAGGAGAATAGCAAAGTGGGAAAATGTTGATCTTTATCTGAGTATAAAGTAAAATTTCAAAAGACCCTCCACTACTTTAGCTTCAGTAAAGCAGAATAGGCACTGCATGTGTTGGATCATTTAATAATTGATCTTTCTGATATTCATAGTGTTCAGGATTATGTGTCAACAGGCTACATGCAATAGACTGAGCCATTGCTTTAAATTAATGGGTGTAGCACCTTGTTTGTTACAGCTTTACAAGAAATCACAGATCTTTATCATATCATGGGAGGGGGAAAGTGACAATGCAGCACTGAAGCACAGATCATAAAATACAGAAGACAGAAACTGTGAGCTGAAGAACAGGAAAAGAAAGTGCTGAGAGAAAGCTCTATATTTGAACGAAGTCAAGTGAATGGTTATGGGTTGATACCTGGATATCCTCTGACCTGCTGCTTCTTTATCTTTATGCAAAACTTTCCTGTGTATTAATTCAAAATATTAGCCACATGCACTGAGCCCAGCTGTGGTATCAAGTACAAACCTGAGCCCTGATTCTTCTGCCGAGCAGCTGAATACCTCCAGGCCTCAGGTACAGGAAGTCTGCATCACATACTGCTCTGTGCAGTCTGCTGCAGGAGTGACGGTTGGCATAAGCTGAAAGGCCAGCAGCTCAGAAAGAGACAAGGCACATATTCACTGTCACATAAGAGCTGGGTTCAAAATAAGGGCAGGTAGTCACTACTAGTTTTTCCTCTTTCACAGCTGCGTGGTCTGGTGTTCCAGGTGTCAAAGTGAATGACTTTGTGGACAGGATGTGAAAAATCTGTTATGGGATGGGGAGCCTGACTGTACTGCACTCTGTATGAGACAGTTCTCTAGGACAGTTGATTTTCCATGTTAATTAGTCTTTAAATTGGGAAACATTTTTGGTCTTTTTCTGCTTCTCTGACATTTTTTACCTTCATTCACCATTCATCTCGTATTGTGTTTGCTCACCTAAGTGCCCGCCACTGCAGGTAGACACAGCACCTTACCTAAACATAACAGCTTCACAACCTTTAGAAGACAGATGAAATACTTAAGGTCTTTATACTGTATTTGATTCAAATAGCATACACCTTAAGGATCCTGACATGTCTGAGCTTTTCTCCAGCAGCTCTGCAGGTAATTACATCCACACAGTCGGCTAATTGGGCATCTGAATGCTTTTGCTTGTGGGAAGTCCAGCTGTCTTTATGATGCTACACACTGAAACATGAGTCTCTGCTAAGCTTTACTGGAGTTTTACAGTAAAGACCAACCAGCAGTTGGAAGTTAGGTTTTATTCTTGTGAAGACTTTTACAACAGTGATAATGGTAGGAAAGGCATGTGTTCCCAGTAACACTGATGGTACCTCAGTTCTTCTAAATATTTCACTAAGCCATGACAGTATGACATTGAGCCAACATGAACTGACATTGCACTCGACATGTTTGTGCCTTTTTTTTTTTAAAAGGCCATTTGTTCTATAAAGTTCATTTCCCCTAAATTGACACGGGCTCTGAGAAATGTCTTCTAATTCTTTAAAGATATGCAGACTTTTCCATAAGCCCATAGTGGAATTTTAAAATCAAGTTCTGAAATATTTATTGTTACATCATCAAGGGAGAGAAATTAAATCAAAAGCTTGACCCCTACATTGAGGGTATCGGGTCTGTTGCAGGTATGGTTTGGGTCCACCCTTTCCATGTTTATCAATATGTACGATGCACTCCTTAGGATATGAACTTGATTACAGACTTGCTCTTAATCTGTGGTGAAGCATTGCAGTCTTGATGGCAGGGACATTTTCAAGGATGGTGACTACGTGCAGTAAGCACAAGGGGTCACTGAGTAGTTAGATGATAAAATAATTATATGAAATTTGCTGTGGCTGCAGTCTCAAGACAAGACAGTGTTCTGCACCATCACTGAAACAGCACATGTGAAGATTAAACTACCAAACACTCCAACAAGTGAATATATCAAATGATACTGTTGCTGTCAAATGTTACTGTGTGAAGAGGCTCAGCAGTACAGGCGTTTGAATGCTGTAAACTAGTATTTTTCTTCACTACAGCTCCGACACAGTAGCGTCTGCAGGAAGCCCCTCCACACCTCCAGGTGGCGCCATGACGCGCTTCACATCCAGACTGAAACGTCATCTGGGCTAAAGCGGAAGCAGCTGTCAGGTCTGCGTCTGCGGGAGGAACATGACGATGAAGTGCGAGAAAAATCATTAAAGTAAATAATACTGTAATAGGCAGACAGCTTCCACTGAACAACAGCATGAAGACGGTGTTTGTAACGGTCGGTACCACGAGCTTTGATGAATTAATTGAAAGCATCACGTCCCCTGATGTCGCACAGGTGAGTAAAGATTGATAAGAATGGGACATAATCAAAAGAAGAAAACACTTTTTTGTTGATAAATGATTTCAAAGAGGTACACATTGATAATACAGCCTTCACTGACTCAGGACGATGTTTTCCTGACAAACCGTAAATTTGACAAGTCTCCCTGAAGAGGAACATGAACTGAAAGTGAGGATTTTACCATATTACATTTATAACAAGGTTAAAGAGGAACATAGATTTAGTGTCTAATATGTTTATTAACATTTATGCAGAGGTGCACAATAACAGCAATGAAATTTTTTGAGACATAAAAGGAGAAAAAGAAAAAATATATAGGCTACACAGAGGCATATATACGTATACACCTATATATCTATACATACATGTAGAAAAAATTCAACATCCACCCCGTACAAGAACAAACTCCTTGACCCCACTGTCACTGATAGGAAAAACAATCTGATACGCAAATATATATAAACCTACAGCTAAAATACTCAATAAAAATTCACTCTTGTACCTTTGTTGATGGTTGATTAAAAAACATCAGAAAAGGCCCCCACACCTGATAAAATTTATTTTCTGAACCCCTCAATACAAATCTAATTTTCTCCAGTTTAAGATGATACAATACATCTTTCACCCAGTTTGGGACAGTAGGCGGGCAGCGTCCTTCCATTTCAAAAGGATCAAACACTGTGAACAAGGTTGAAAAGGCTATGAGCCTCAGACCCCCTACAGGTAGTCTTGACTCCTCACCAGTGATCCCTAAAAGCAGCAAAAGAGGATTTAATGTTATATTTACACCCAGTACACAAGGGAGTGTGTACAAATACCCTTCCAACACTGCTGTATTTTGGGACAAAGCCAAAACATATGTATTAAAGTGGCTTACTCAGATTTACATTTGTCGCATCTTGGATCAATATGAGTATACATTTTTGCCAGTTTGAATTTATGGATAAGCTCGGTGTACCACTTTGAACTGTATAACAGAGTGTCTCGCATACATTGAAGATGAGTTCATTTTCTTCAAGACTTTAGTCCAGTCTGCTTCACTGATACTGGTTTCTAAATTTTGCTCCCAAGCCTCTTTGATGGCAGACATGGAAAAAGAACTTAAACCTGAAATCAAGTGTAACATTCCAGTAAAAGCTTTTTTTCTTAGACAGGTTGAAGGATATCACCTCATTATTAACATTATAGGGAGGTTTGTCAGGGAACCCTGGGATGGAGGTAAAAGCAAAGTGCCTTATTTGTAAGTATCTGAAAAAGTGAGAGGGTGATAAGTTATATTTAACAGACAGTTATTCAAAAGAAGCAAATGTGTTTTCGATATAGAGATCTTTAAGCATTTTCAGCCCCTGTCTTTGCCATGCATGGAATGTGGCATCTAGTATTGAAGGAGAGAAAAAGGTGTTTGATGCTATTGGGCTGGAGAGACTCATACTTTGGAGATTAAAATATTTTCTAAACTGTAAGTAGATTTTAATGGAATTATGAACATTAGGATTATTAAACGTTTTGTTTGTGGGTAGAGGAACTGATGCACCAATTACAGCCGGCAAGGACAAGGGGCTGTAGGAAAGCTTCTCCATCTCCACCCACTTTGGTACACTATTGCCAAAATAGCAATATACCCAAAAGGACAAACCACAAAGATTAGCAGCCCAGTAATAATATTGAAAATTTGGATGTGCTAGGCCTCCATCCTGTTTTGACTTCTGCAGGTGTTCCTTACGCAAACAGGGTTTCTTACCGTTAAAAACAAAAGATAATATAGCAGAGTCAAGCTTAAAATAAGCATTTGACATAAGCACAGGGAGGCTCTGAAATAGATATAAATACCTGGGTAGAACAGACATTTGACAACGTTCACTCTCCCAATCAAAAACTGACTTATTCATGATGATTACTGTTGCACTTTTACTTTTTATATTATTGTTATGTTGTATATACATTATATTGTTGTATTTAAAAAAAAGAGTCATTATTACAACATTGAATGAGTTAACACAAGTTAATGAGTTATTGTGCAGCGCTTGATTGGCTGTTGGATCTATATAATTTGAGTCAGGTGTGTTAGAGCAGGGAGAGATGGAAAACCTGCTGGATTGCTGTCCTCGTAGGACTGAACTGAGCAACCCAGCTATAGGCTGTGTATATGCAAAATTAAAAACATTTATTGAATAAGTGATTCAAAGTTATCTAGCCAATCCACAGCTGATCGATCTGATTAAAAAATAAATGTGTGTTTAAAGTCACAATAATTCGCTTTCAAATGATCTCAGTCATTAATGGTTACAACATATATGATGAAATTAATCACAGTGAAACCATGAGGATTTTTTAAAAATTGGTTTTAGTATCTGAAATGAGCCGCTACCATGCATGTCACCTGCTTATCTGACGACTAAAACATAAGTGCTTAGAGGTACAGTATGTAAAAAATCAAAGGTCAGTGGCAGAAAAATGTGATACATAATTCAAAACTGTGTTTCTATTGATGTGTAATCTCTGGACTAGAATAGCTGTGATATGTTTATTTTCTTAGAATGAATAATTTATATCTACTTGCTGGGCGGTGCACATATGGAGGCTGCCATATTTGTTCCACCATTTTTTACTACGGTGTGTGTCCTTGAATGGACAAAACAATGCATGTGAAGTGAGAACCCTCTGAACTTTAACACTACTGTAGCTTTGTTTAATGGGAGTTAGAAACTGTTTGGGATCAGTAATGCCTTAGAAGACATTAAAAAATAGTTCCTCATAGTCCAGTCATAGCTACACCTGAGACCACTGGATCCACTCACAGATGAAAACATCTTAATGTCTGGGAGAATTTTGGCCACTGACAGTCACCATTCATTCACTACAGTGCTTAGGATATGAAGTCATTTGAAAAAAAAAAAACATATTTTCTTGCAATATCCATCTTCACCACTAGATGTCAGTAGTTTTTACATACTGTGCCTTTAAAGGGACTAGAGGCAGGAATTTCTAAAAACAAATTTGTGAAGAAAAACTCAACAAGAGCTGGTTCAACAAGTGACTGTGTGTAGTCCCTTTAGAAAGAGTGCCTTTAGTCAACCCACTTGTTCTGTTCGTGCTTGTCGCACCTGGAACTCCACTGTGACCTCTTTTACCAGTCATCTTAAAGCTTGGCTATTGTGAGAACAACACTGTTGCCACAGCCGTGCTTAAACTTGTATATTTGTGTAACTTTAGCTACAATTTCTACTGTGTGCTGTGTACATAAAAATTGCTGCTTTATCATTACAACTATTCCCTCTTTCCTAATTTATATCATCACTATTTGTTATATTTTAGATACTTTTTAGGTGTTAGGGCTGCGTGCAAGGCAAGACGCACTTTATATTATTAAAAATGGGTACTGTCCCAGTATCACATAATCACTGTTACTGATATTTAATTAATGTAATATATTGAGTATTGTTAATCAGTGTCCTGCTTTCATGTTCTGAGAGTTTTGAATAAGAATCCTCTCTCTGCATGTTTTTTATTTGTGTACATTAATCTCCTTCCATTGTTTTTTTTATGTTTTAATATTATTGTTGTTTTTATTTTCATTTCATTGTGTTGGTTTGTCAAGGGACCAAGGCAGAAAATTAAGTTTACTATAATCCTGCATATTTACTTTTTATGTTCATTAATATACACCGTCCCTTCATAAATAAATGAACAAACCCAGTGACCAGTTTCCCAGTGGACTGAAATGCAGTAATGAAGATTGAGACTTTTGTCTTGATATAAGGGTTTTGAAAAATATTGCTTTAGTGATGAGAATTACACTAGTTAGTGTAGATTTAGCATTTCCTCTCTTCACTTTATCATAAGATAAAGTTCTGGTGTCAGTTTCAAGTGTTTGATTTTGTAGCTGTTAAACAGGAATTTAAACCAATAATACGGTGCTTAAAAAGAAGAACCTCCCCCCCCCCTAAGAACTTCCCAAGGCAAAAAGGCAAACATGTCCTTAAATATTAGAATAGACCCAACTTCAACATGGTTGAGTGCAGGCAAAAGATGCAAATATTCAAGGTTGTTTATGGTGGCTCCTTATCACTTTTCAGTTAATTGAAATGGAGTTGATTTATTACTAATAAGATGGGTGATTTTGTAAACAGTTCAGTTTGTAAAATGAAAAGAAGAAGAAAATATTTATTTATGTAAACATTATGGTGATATCAGACTTTGGTGGAATCAAGACCCTGCTTAGGCTTAATGTTGAAAACCTATGACTTTCGAAAGTAAGTAATGTGAAACCCAACCTGTGGTGTCAAGTTTTAAAGCTTGTTTACAGGAAGTGAATCAGAGTTGCTGCAGGACTGTCTTCTCTGTGATTAGTGGGAAGCACTGTGCATGCTGGAAAGACATATATTAAGTGGTGTTTGACTGATTTAAAGAGTAAATCCATAATCACTCTTAAAATGGATTTATTTCCTGTTGCAGGAACTAAAGGCTCGTGGATGTGAGCGTTTGGTTCTTCAGGTTGGACGGGGATCTTTTCTTCCAGATGATGACAGCTGCCCACAACTCACTCTGGAGGTTTTTCGATTTAAAGATTCAATTGCTGAAGACATGAAGAAGGCTGACCTCGTCATCAGCCATGCAGGTGAGGAAACTTCACTTTTCTAAACAGGATGTAGTGTTGACACTGGAGTGGACTGATACACATTTATACACATAATTCTTATTTCCTACTGTCTTTTTTAAATTATTTTGTGCAAAATTAATTAAGCAGGAATTTTAAGCCAAAGCAAGTATTTTGTGTATACTGGTAATTATCAAAAGAAGACATTAATGCAGATGTAATGTTCTGGCCAGATTACATCCATCATGGACATTAATATCATGGTAATAATGGGTTTTGGGGGATTTTCTTAAACTTTTGGTTTTCTTTGACAGAATGATTTCAGCTCTCCAGATGGTGGTTTAAGGTCATGCAGAGGAAGAGGTCATGCTTCTTCATTCAGTCCTCATTGTGCAGTCTATCAGTTTCTGTTTCAGCTAACGAGTCCCAAAGCTTAATGCTACTATAGCTGAGATAGATAGATAGATAGATAGATAGATAGATAGATAGATAGATAGATAGATAGATAGATAGATAGATAGAAGAAGATAGATAGATAGATACTTTCTATCCCAAACATGATACAAATTCTTCTTTGACAAAACATTGGTAATGTCTTCTTATACATAGTTTTGCTTTCTTTGTTAAATACTATGCATAATAAAAAACATTAAAAGCACATTTAAAGGTGCATAGAAGATGTTTCAGCATTTCAGAAAGCCGACTGTTAGCGAGTTTTTGAAAAATGTGCATACGCAAGACCAACCTGCTAGATTCACAGCTCCCTCCTTGTGTAGGGTCTATCTGCGGCTCGCCAGACAGAGGCGTGTCGTGAAGTGGGCGTGTTGTCAAGTGACGTCACTCGTCGACACGCCCACCAGACCTCTGAGAGCACGGTTAAATCTAACCCTACCCCTGACCCTTCCCCTAACCCTAACAAGACCCATCCACTATGCGAGACGCCCACTATAGGACACGCCCCTTGGTTTCAAGTCGCAGATAGATGCACTTGCCCTCCTTCGGCCACAAAATAACGTGCACAAGCCACTCCGGTGTTTAGCAGACAGCAGGTTTCATGTCACAAACGCAAGTAAACGGAATGTCGTTGTCTGAACGTTGCTAACTGCTTGCAGAATGATGTTAGCTACCTGCTGGAAACATCTGAGTGCGCGCAGCTTCCGGGTTGCAGCATTACTTTCGCCAATCAATCACTCTCATTGATCAGTCTCGCCTATTACCCGTTCTTACTACGGTAGTAAAAGTGATTGAGGAGCCAGTAGACAAATGAAAAAGTTAAGGAATGAAGAGATGATTGGCGGATGTTTTTTCAGCTTCATTACTTTCACAGCTGATGTATAATAATATTCATATATTCAAAGCTTTTAATTAATCATACTGTATGGGGTAGTGAACCCAATTTTACTGAATATTGCAAAAATTGTCGAAAGAAACATCTTTTATAACGCCTTTAACACGTCAATGGTCAATGGGAACCAAAGTTAATTGTCTGTTTTTCTTGGTCTGTGGGACTTTATCATGCTGCAGTAGCTGGAATTTAATTCAATTCAGCTTTATTTGTGTGGCGCCAATTCACAACAATGTCATGTCAGGGCACTTCACAGTCAAATCATTTCGAGCCAGTTCATTATAGCCTAACTAAGGGAACCAGCTGTATGCACGACTCCACTACTTCCTGAACTTAAGGTAGCTCCTTTGTTTCCTGTCTTTCATTACTGGATGAACTGATTAGGCCAGGTGTGTCTGATCTCAGTAACTGGCCAGACACACCTGGATTGATCAGTTTGTCCAGTAATGAAAGACAGGAAGCAAAGGAGCTACCTTAAGTTCAGGAAGTAGTGGAGTCGTGCATAGAGCCCATTCAATCCCGAGCAGGCAGGGAGCAGTGGGCGACAGTGAAAAAGGAAAAAAACTCCCTTTTAACCGGAATGAAAAACCTCTGGGGCAGGGAGGGTGGAATGAGTATTGAAGTGGGTGAGAAAGTCTCATCTGTGGTCAGAGTGGCTTTCTTCATCATAAACCAGTTATACAGTTCAGAAAGGGGGTTTGAGGTGAGCTGTGCTTTCTCTGGCATGGTTGATGCATAGTTTGTTTGTTTTTATATCCCATTTGGGAAATTAGCCTCTGAATTTAACCCATCTCTAAATTCACCAGATAATGAGTTGCTATATTTTGGCATCCAGGGAAGAGTTCAGAGTTGAGGACCTTGTTCAAAGGCCCACAGTGGTTCACCTTTGTTGCCAGTCTGGGGATTTGTTGTGTAAAAAAGTTTTGTTCTGTGTTTAGACAGAAGTGAGTTGTTTTACGTTATTACAATATCAAAAGTGAGAATGGACTTGGATGTGCCCTCTCTCTCTTTCTCTCTCTCTCTCTCTCCTCCATACAACTCATGTTTTCAACTGAAACTTCCTCTTGACAGGCAATGTTAAAACTCCTTTGACAATGACCAGTAACACTGGTGTCCTCACAGCTCCCAGTTTACAATAATTTATAATTTATAATTCTCAAATGTTTCCTGATTTGTCCTGAGCCCCTTTGCTCTTGGTTGAGGGTTAGGATCCTCCTTCAGAACTCATTATTGTAGTCACAATTTTAATGACATGTACTTATGCTCTGCTTGTGTATTGCTGTTTGCACCGATGATCTTGAAACCTGCAGCACAAAATTTCTTCATGAGACATTCCTATCAATCTAGGATTCTTCTTTCCCAATTGTACTGAGCTCCTGAAAATTTCCCACTGCACTGTATTGGACAGTCAAAGCAGTGCTGCCAAACAAGCTATTTTCTATATTGGCAAATGCGTTTTGTTAAGTTGTAGTCCAACATTTCTTTCACATTTATGGTCAGTGAAAATATACTGCATAAAAAGTTCAGAGCAGGATTATTGAGTGCAAAGCAAAAACAGGCGTGGGAGTAGGGTAGCAACAGAAAGCTGATGATTATTGCAGCAGACAAATGCAACATGAGAAAGTCAGAGAGAGAATTATTAACAGGAGAAAACAGGAAAGAAAGAAAGATGTGTTCACACAGAGCAAGTTTGGCTGAAAGCTTCATGTTATACATACAGAGGTTCAGGCCTTTTAACTAATGTAACTGCTTAAAACTGCAGCTGAAGTCTATTTTCAATACAAATCTGGTGTAAAGATTTTTTATTTAAATATTGGACTGATTTAGAAAACAGTTTTCCTTTTTTTTTTTTTTTTTTTTTACAGCAGAAATGTTGATGCATCAAAGCTTGACAAATGAAAGCGCAGTCTTTAACAATAAAAGCTGTATTCCTTTTAGTTCAGTCAGTCTGTGCTTTGGTATTGACACATCCAACGCTCTAATGGATCTTTGTGACTATTAACATCTCCACCTGTGATTTACTGTGAAAAAAGTTTACACCTGCATAGTGCACACCTAAAGCACAGCAGCTGCCTTTTCTCAGTATTTCCTTGGATCCATCAGTCCTGTTTGTTGTGACCCCTGGTAGACTGATGGTCTGATGGTTGTCAGTTTGGTAAAGGTACTGTAGTCCCCTGAAAAAACACTCGCATGTTATTCTAAACATGAGACAGAACAGCGCAGGAAAAGATCAGATCACCAGACACACAAACGTTTATTCTCCCTCAGCTGCCTGATCATTTCTGAAACCTGTCACAGCACAAGCTAAAGGGGAAACTTGTGGGTACATTTATCCCGAGTCCTTTTGAAAGTCATAAATTGTTAAGATCATAGTGGGCAGAATTTTTACCTTTTGCTTTTAAATCTCCTACTTCAGTTGTCTTCATGAATTATAGAATTTTATTGTTTTCCTTTTCAGGAGCAGGAAGTTGTCTGGAGGCTCTTGGTGCCGGCAAGCCCCTGCTGGTCGTAGTTAATGACAAGTTGATGGACAACCACCAGCTGGAGTTGGCCAGACAGCTGCACACGGACAACCACCTGTTGTACTGCACATGCAGGTATCCTCTTCATTTTTGTCACAGATTCATCCCAAATTGGCTAATGTGAAATTAACTAAGAGAACTAATGAAACTGTGGGTGTTTTCTTTTTCTTCTTTTTTTTTTTTGTCTCTATAAATACTTCAGCACCCTGAGAGAAACACTAAGAAACATGGACCTCTCTGTTCTGCAACCGTTCCCACCTGGACAGCCAAAGAACTTTGCAAACTTTTTAGACAATGCTCTTGGAGTTAAATACAACTGTAATTAAACAACCGTTTATTATCTGTAAACTCAAATGTCATGAGTATTAGATTATCAGGTTGTTGAATAATGTTATTGTATATCATAAATGACAGTTTTATATTTTTATATACAATAATGATAATATGTGCCCAGTTTTAAAGCCCCGTGTATGTTGTCAGTTATTTGAATAGTGTTCTGGATATTGCTTTTTAGAAAGGGGTATACAAGTAAAAGAAAAAACTTTAACCATAAGGGGTTTGGGTCTGATAATGCTTAGTAATTTAGGTGGTCTGAAGTCATTTATTATTTTTACTAGTCTGCCATTATTAAGAACAGCTCTAGTTTATCTTAGTTTAAAGTTTATCTTCACAGATCATTGAGATTCATGGGAACAGACAGCATATTTTCATTGCATTTTATTTGCATTTCTTGGTGTGTATGTGGCATGCATGATTTATTTACAGTCTACTGTGAATTTGAGTTTGTGTGCATATGTCTTTGCCTGGAGCACTCTCTTCTCACGAGGACACTTGTAGGTCTGAGGCTAAACTCTGTCTGTAGAACCGGTATTTTGCATTGCTCTAATTTATTTGGTTTTTCTGTGTGTAATCCCGCCACTGTCTTTACGGTTGGGTAAAAGTCTATTAAATTACCACTATGTAAATGGAAATGTCTGGTATAAAGTCAAATGTAACCAATCTAACCTACACAGACAGCTTTCCTGATACAAATGAAAATGGTTTTCTCATCATTTTTAAACATATAAAAAGTTTACTAAACATCTATTTGTGTAAAAAGGTTGCTGGTTCAAGTCTCAACCAAGGCGCCTCTGTGTTGTTTGCATGCTCCCCGTGCATCTGTGGGGTCTCTCTGGACACCCTGGTTTTTATCCTACATCCATGTTTTTGGACTGTATAAAGTGTGCTTGATTCTAAATTGATCCTCAGGAGTGAGTGTGGGCATGAGTGGTTGTTTTGCTTGTCTGCACCGGCCCTATGATGTCTCATTTGTCTCATTTTCTGTGATAGTCTTGTCTGAGGTGTACACCACCTCTCACCTGAATGCTGCTGGAATGAGCTTTCCAGTTTTCCTTCAGACCCTAAATGGGTAACAAGAGGTACAGAAAATGGATGGATGGATTGGCTAACCTTGTTCTTAGCACCCACTTGCAGTCATTTAATTTTCAGTAAGACTCTTGAAGCAAATGCCAAACAGGTGAGGTTGGGTGGCTGGGGAGCAGTGTGGCTGTTGTAGCAGGGCTTCTTGTTGGCTGGCCAGTGAGACCCAGTCCTGCTCCAGCCAGTCTTACTGTGAAACTTGCCACACAAATACCAGAATTGCACATGAGAGTGGGATAGATAGGCAAATAGTTAGTTTTTTTTTATAGAAAATGACTAGTTTATGGACATTCACGTTTGTACAGTACTTGCCATGTCCCGTGTATAAAAAGTTGAAACATCAGACTTAAATATTAATTAAGGTCAAATTTACAATGCAACTGTCCACAAACTAAAGACTTCAGACACCAGCTGTCTCTTCTCTGGTCATTTTCAAAGGAGACGGTGTCTCCAAATAAACTGAATCCATTTCTCTCAAAGTTTTACATTTTTTGGGACAACAGGAAGACTTATAAACTGGTTTCATGCTGTTATGAAAACGTGTCAGGTCCACCATCTTTGCAACAGAGAAAAACAAACCAAAAGCTCAAGTTGGCTCAAGCTAGGTGGAGAAAGTCATTGCGAGAGAATTGGTTGTGGTCGGGGATGAACAGCACTTCCATAGAACATACAGTCTGTCTGACTTCACTTTTCTGAGACAAAGGATGCTTGTTGGCATATATAAACAAGAACTATCAAGCAATGATCCTGATTAGATATCTTGTGACAAAGATTAACATGTTGAACATGGGAACATTGAGAAAAGCGTATTGTCCACAGTATTGATGTTGGTCAAACACTATTTGTTTAAGCCGTGTTTCTCCCTGTATTGTTGAACAGGAAATGATGGGTGAAAAGCAGCACGTACTCTAGTTTAGCCCCTTCAACCTCTGAGCAGTGTTTAGAGTCACAACAGGAAACATTTTTGTCCTCACTGTTGCAGAAACTTAGCGTTTATTACCAACCAGTTATTTATTTTCATCAGATGACGTTCCAATCGGATAAAGTGTGTCTGACACACCAGCGTTCAGTTCTAATACGCCAAGTAAGAAATCGGCTGTAAATGGCATACAAGAACAAAGAGCCAGAAGACTGGCATTGCCTCTGCAAGGGAATTCCCTTCTGGTTGTTTCTAGACGAATTTCAGTAGAAACAGAGGATTTGCTGTAACATTAGGAACAGCAGCTTTCTTCAGTTCCTCTCCTCAATCAAATGTCTCGCAGCTGACAAGCATAAACTGGCAGCTTCTGAGAAACACAATAAATGAAACAAACCGGTTTTAGCTTGTGGTTGCACTAGACAGCTGTTACACCTCATCAGCTACAGGCAAGTAACTCAATACTTTTTACACTGAAAACAGAAATATAGGCTAAAGAGTAGAGTTGCCTAAAATGCAAAGCAAGGCACTGAAAACACCTGACAGAAATATGAGTATTGTTCAGTCTTAGTTGCTTAATGAAATGCAAACAACTGAATGAGATCCAAACAGATTTGAGGACAAAGTAATTAAGTTATATACTTTGTTTTTTTTTCCAGCTCTCTCCACCAGTTTCCCAGATAAACAACAAACCTTGTTCAGTGGTTTAAAGCGTTTTTTAAATCCATTTTTCATTAAAATATTGAAATCATCATCTTTACTACACCTATTTTAGGAATCACAGCAAACTCTCATTTGTCCTTGATTCAGTTCATCTGTTTTATTCTAACTGCTTTTGCCTGACACAATATGTTTCACATGATGTTTGTGCACATGTCATGTTAATCTAATAGAAATGGACACACTACTCAAGTCTCTCTCTCTTTCAAGCAGTTTATTACAGTAATAACACTAAACTACAGTGGACTAAAAAAGCAAAAACACTCCTTTAGGTGGGGAAAAAAAAAGAAAATATAGCTTTTCATAGAAATAATGATAATATAATTCTAAATTTAAAGATTATACAACCCAAATCCTTGTGGTCACTACTTGTATCAAATAACTATCCCTTTAGGAGTAAGGGTGGGTATTGGCAAAGACTTCACAATACGATATGTATCAGGATACATGGGCCATGATACAATTCAGTATTGTGATATTGTGACACTGCGATGTATTGCGATATTCTGGGCACTTCAGAGAAATTTAAAATGCAGCTTGAAATGAAAGTTGCATCTATGTACATACATTCGATGACTGAAACAATAAAATGAGTCAAAATGAATGAAATTCAATTTATCCATGTCCCGTTTATTAAACTTGGACATGCTTCTTTGGACCATTTACAATCAGCCCCCTGAACATAAATATTTCTCACTTTGGGAAAACCCAACTGAATAGATGTGCAAATAAAATAAAAAGAAAGTGCTTTTGAAAACAGTATTACAACAGCTAAGCTGGAACAGTATAAATATACACAAATTCATGTGAAATTAGTAAAACAAAGTAATATGAGTATATGAAAATGCACATTAGTGCATCTCGATCAGTGCATTAGAAATCTCAAACAAATGGGTGGACTATGAAAGCCTGGCCACACATTTTAATTTGTACTTTTACTGTTTTTTACTTTCTATTCTTTATTGTTTATGATTTTTGTATTATTTATGTAATTTGTCAATTGCATTTTATCTGTCAGTTTATGTGCAGCACTTTGGTCAACTGTGTTGTTTTTAAAGTGCTCTACAAATAAAGTTGGATTGGATACTTACCACCCTGAATAATGTTTAAGCTAAACCTGTGACAGACTGCACATAAGTATCAGTGCTAAAGTAGTAACTTTTTCACATGCTGGACCAATTGTTTGCAAATAGAGCAACAAAATCTTACGAGGCTTTGTAATAGAACGCTGAAATCTCAAGATTTTGTCAGTGAAAAATATTGATACAGCAATATCATCAATGTCATATTACAACAAAAAATATTGCAATATTTCAGCGTATTGATACTTTGTCACACCCCTACCTTGGAACTCTGTCTTTGCCATGCACCAATCTGGGCTGTTTATAGACTTTGTGAATTTTTCTCTAACTTGTTGCCACAAAGCTGCATTGCCATTGTATGTTATAGTAGGTGAATACTTCTCCTACACATGATAGTCAGTTTATCGGTCACAAATCAGCCAGTAAACACAGCTGTGCAATGTTTTTCGATGCAACTCTGAGGAAGGATTAATGTGACCACAGCCTGCACTTTCAGACTAAAAATAGTATACAAAAAGACTTTTGTTGAAAGCTGGGGGCATTCAAAGTTTAAAAGATCCTGGCCTTGAAGAGTACTGTCAAACTGCATCATGGGAAATGTTGAATCTGGTGTTTTTGCTCTGTGACCTCTGCTTAACAGATGGTAGCAGCTTTACCAGACATTGAACTTCATTAAAATGTGAAGCAGGTGATCAGGTCTGAACCTTGGCCAACCCTTGATGAGAAAATGTAAATGTGTCCAGGTCATGTTGGCCGTACACTTTTATCTATAGTATAAAAGTCTGTCAGAGGTTCCAAATCTCTGACCTACAAAGTTAAGTCTGTCATACAGAAAAGGCTGATTGATATACTTGGATGGGGAAAACCAGACCAGATTCAGTCTAATTATTGATCTCGTAGTCATTGTCCAAGTACAGGTGTCCAAGGACAGGTTCACTGTTTTTAAGTATGTCTTACAAATGAGGTGTTTAAAATCAGAGCCCCAGTCAGACACTGGATGTGAGTGCCATAAACAGCAGTCTGGTTCCCATAAGAAACTACTTTAAAAAACATTTTTAAAAAACTGCTTGTTTTTAGTTTTTGGGGCTTAGACTCTGTTTTGGAATACTCTATCTTCTATATGATCAGATCCAGGTTTTCTAGGGATTATTTCCAGAAATTTGGTTTGTGTCCATGACCTTGTATTCTGGTTTGTTGCCTGTTCTTTGACATTTCAGTTGATTTATTAAAATCTGTTTTGGACTGTGCCTGAATATTTCCTTTTTGCATGCCTGCTTTAGTGATTACCTTTCTGTACTCAACTCCATGGGGTAATAAAATTTGGTTTTGAACTTTTACTTGCTTGTCTATGACCATCTGGACCTTCCAGCTACCTCATAAACTAACCCAGCAAATAAGGTGATTTTCACTAATGGAAGATTCCTTAAACTCTATGATTCTGGGATGCCATGTCAGAAAATCCTGCTGAAGGACTCATCCTTAATCAGTGAAATTTTACGGATGCATAGACTTGGTGTTCTCAATGGACCAACAATCTTTTGCGCATGTCAAGGATGGTGCTAAGGAAAGGAGGATCAAGACTGGAGTTTTGCTCTAGGTTTGTTTGTTTTCACTATTTTTGTTCTGAGCATAAAGATGTTAACATCATGATGTGTACTATCAAAGTGGGAAAATGATAAATTATCTGTATGAATGGCTGTTGAGTAGCCAACTGACACCTATCTGGAAGCTATTAAGAGCAATGTTAGTTTCTCAGCTGTTGTTAATGTCAGGTGTAACTGATGGTGAGACATTTACCATAGCATATGCCCATTGGTTAAGACTGTTTTATTTTGTGTTTTCCAAATGTGAGGAAGGACTCTTTCTTAGCCTACGAGGGACACAACTTAGAACTTAGAGTACTGCATCCAACCCAGCAAAGAACCATCCTTCATTACCTATCAGCTATGGGCAATAATGGCTTCAGGAAGTAGAGTGGGTCCTCCAATAACAAATGGAATATTTTGTTGTTCAAATCACATTCCATCCTACCTAATCCCTGGCCCCCCCCCCCCCCCCCCCCATTTTTCCTATAATGTTAGTAACAATTAGCAGTTTGAACTTGAACAGGCTTATGTAAATCCAACCCATTATTATTAACTTTGAAACCACGTTATTTTCACACATAGCCATCGGGGTAGACCTCTGTAAGAAAAATTTTCAAAAGGATATGCTTTTTCAAAAAATACTTGCTATGCAGTTGGATGTAGCAACTCTATGACAATAACAAGTAAAACTTAACTAATCTTATCAATAATCTCTACAAGTAGACCAAGTCAATTAACTGAAGCTACCATTGTTTAATGTCATCATCCACTTGTGTTTGCAATCTTGCAAATCTGAGAGTTCCTCTGCTTCTCAATGTGAAAAGTTAAAAATTACCCACTACTTGCTTTGAGAGAGCAGTTAAGCTTACATTGTTTCTGCACTGGCCTCACTTTTCAAACCCTGCGGCCACATGTATGTGACTGGTTTTAAGACAGAATTCCAAATATTTTAACATGCTGTATTCCTTATTTTGAATGTGGTAGATAGAACAACAGACAGATTTTTGCCTTGAGGCACAGGCATGTAAAAAAAGAAGAAAAAAAAAGGTCTCTCTCAAAATGCTGTACTCCATTTTCCTCGGGAGTCAGAACTTGGAGCAGAAATGAAACATTCACTGACCCTATTCCAGAGGGAAGTCAGAAAACTAGCAAGACTCATTCACTGGCCAGACTCACTATTTTTAAGAATACAAGATACTGATAATGCATTATGCATATTTTGTACATACAAACACAGCAGCATTATATTAGAGGCTGGTCAGAACTATGGGTGCATCTGATTTAACGACACACAAACTGACAGAACTAATAAATGGTTTGTTACTGTAGTTTGTCATCTTCACGTGGTTATATTGTACCCCACATTTAGTTGTGTCACTTTTTGGCCATTCTTTATCTTATTTTGTGTCATAGTTTGATTTTTTTTTTTTTTTTTTTTTAGGTTGTTTTATATCTCTATTGTCACTATTAGAACATATTTTGAGTCAGTCTAATAATTTTCCAGGATTTTATACAGTGGTAAAATGACAAAGCTATTTTGCCTTTTTTACATCCATTTTTTTTTTTCTTAAAAAAAAAAAATCAAACTAATCTTATTTTGGTTGTTTTGTGTCTCTTCCTTGTACATGTTTCTGGGATGAAACTAGAAACCTGTTCAATAATCTGTGTGGGTGGCACAGAAAAGGCCAACTTTATATGTCCACCAAACAAAAAAGTCAAAGCTGTAATTACTCGACAGAACAACTCTGCCGTCCAAGAAACTGCTATGAAGTTGGTAGTCCGACCATATCTCAGCCTTGGCCTGTTTTTTTTTTTTTTCTTCTCCTCTGCGCTGTTGTTTGCAGATGTTCATTAGCATTTAGATATACCCCTCCGGCAGCCAGCTCCGCCTCCTGCTCTTTGATTGGGCACACTGTTACTGGAGCTGTCAGCTTTGCTCTGGGAAGCTTTTCTTTCCTCTCAGTCCAGTCTGCAGCCTCAGACAGGCCGACTACTGTCAGTGGTAGACGAGCTACCTTTGTTAGCAAGCTCGGTGAACACCAAGAGAAACTCCAGACGCATTCATGCAATAGCGCATCTTTTTTTGGAAAATGATCATCTGTACGAATAAAATGGAATACCCCTTAAGATCGCAGTGCCAGCGAGTCCAGAAACAGGTAGGTTACAAGTTTGACATTACACGGAGTTTAAACTAGTTGACTAAATCAAGTTTTAACAACATTAAGCTAGCAGCTAACAGGGGTAGCGAGAACCGTTCATTCATTTGCCAATATATAAAAGAAAAAGCTAATCTCATAACAAGTATTTACAGACTGTTTCGCTATTATTATGAGTTTCAAAAAGCCTTATACTGACTGTTAGCAGTTGGGGTAAAAGAGGAATTACTTAGAATTAATAGGTTTTTAGTCTGTAAACTTTTTAACTCAGTGGGGCAGTAATATTAAGTGGAGCCGTTAGCTAGCGTTAGCAAATGAAAATAACCGCACCGAACTTATGACATAGCTTAGTAACTCGGACAACAGATCGCCGAGCAAGCGTCCTAAACTTCAATCACATCTGAAACAGAAATAAAGGTTTTTCGAGGTGTAATCCAGGGTCTTGAGCTGTTACCTTCCTTCCCCATCCAGGCGCAGATTGGGGTTTCCATCTCCAGCCGTTAAAATGTCACGTAAAGCTTGCAGCATTTCATCAGCCAACAGTCGTTACTGTTCAACTAAAAACCGACCTTTATTAGTTAAAACTGCTCTGGGTTGGAGTCATGTACATCGACACGACTGCACCAAAAGTGTAACAACTGCCCTGCCTTTGTTGTTTCACCGGGGCCGATTTGAGTATCTAATTTCAATATGTGGCCAAATTTGACTTCAATCTTGTTAAAAAATGAACAAGTATGTGTTTTCACGGCTGAGACATTGCAGTCTGTGGAGGAAGCTGCAGGTGAAGATGACATCATACCAGGATTTGGTAGAAAAGTGTGTCAGTTTGCTGTGAAGTAATGCAGTGGCATTTAAGTGCTTCTTTCAGAGATATAAAATCATATTAGTTGTGAGTTTTTAATCCACGAGGGTAGACTGGAAGTGTTCCTATTTTATTTCAGTTTGCTGCCTTTCTTAATTTTGGATTCTCATTGTGGTGTTTTTCGACTGAACTGGACTGCCAATCAAAGTTGTTTTTCTCCTTAACTGTTGTTTTTTCAACTTGCAACAGAAAGGGGGCGCTGTCCTGAATGCAGTCTGAAAAGGCATGTTTGCTGCAGATTAGAGTCCAGAAATGGAACAAAACAAGCTGTAGTCTTAGCAGCAAGTCTGGCTTTAAGTCCAGTATGTGCTATATTTCTTTACCATCTCTGCATTTATTGTTCATGTGGTATTTGGACACAATTTCCTCTGAGCGGGGACAAACACTGAGCATTTTATATTATTTAAGTAATAAAATAAAGCTACTTAAAGCTCTTTGTTAAAATAAACCAATGTAAACTCAGCCTATATCTGTGGTTTAGATAACCCACACCCCCATTCCTTGTTGGTGAATGAGACCAGCAATAAATTAGCCCCTTATCAGTGTAAGTCTTTTGAACCTGCCTATTGTCCTTGCTCTACCTGCCTCTTGTTTATTGACAGATTACTCTTCTGCTGTATGTGGGCTTGTAGTTGCCTTTTAAAACCCTACAAACAGTGTTTGGTGTGTCTTGGTTGTGCTGTATGTGCAGTTCTTATCCCTTCCCTCTCTTGCCCTCTGCAAGCCACTCTGGGGTGCAGCTGGTTTGTTTTGCATTACTCCTTGAGTTCAGGTTGCAGAGCCAAAATCGTCCCTGGCTGCTTGTTTCCGGTGATGAAGGTGGGGTGAGGGGGGAAGGGAGTTAATGCCTCCAGGACGGCAGCGCATGATAAGGACAGACCCCGTTCAGGCTCAGTCGGAATTCAGATTGAATGTCCTTCTCCTGTATCCGCACCAGCCCCCTCTTGCTGCCCACCACACACTTCTACACTACACGAATTACACATTCATGCTGGCATCATTTTCCCACTTCTTTGTGTGTCATCTTAGACCCCAGGCTCTGCTTCATGTTGCTGTTTGTACAGTGCTGCTGTGTTGTCCGCTAGCTATCAAAGCCTTTCTTTGTCTCCATCCACCTTTTCTCCCCTTAGTGACGTCACCTGTTTTTCATTTCATCTCTGCTTCAAGCTACATTATGATCAATATACAGCTGACCTGACCAGTGTCAAGAAAAGTTTTTTTTTATATGTATATATACATATTCTTTTTTAACACTGAATGATCTGCATCTGTGTATATTTGCTTACAAAAAAGCCTTCTGTGAGAAGTTTTTTTAAAAAGATTTTGCAGGCAAGCCTCCAGTTTTTATGCATCTTGTGATCTAAACACAGCAGCGCTCTTATATTAACAACACTTTGCTTTTGTCACCCTCAGGCTCATTTTTATTTATTTTAATAGCAAAACTTGTTCTGTTTCCCAATGAGTTGTTGCTGGGTCCTTTCGAATTATAATTGATAGGTTTATGGGCATTTTCATTATGTTAAAGCAAAATGTGCTTTGTAATTCTATAAACGACTGTCTAGATGATGTCTTCCTTGTTGCTTTATATATCCACCCACATGTTAGTTACCTTTTTTTTTCTTTTCATGTGGGTGGACAATACAAAGCACGCTGCCTCTCAAAACTACTGCTGTGTGCAGCTTGTGTGGCTTGTTTTCTGGAAATAAAGATGAATCTGCACCTGTTTAGATACAGATTTTGCAATGGATGTCTGAGGCTTTTCCCATGGTCTATATTAATCACAAATATCAGTTATGGTTTTTAAATCATAGATGGGTAGATGACTTTTATGATCTAACTTTAAAACAAAGGTTTCTCTAAACATAAGGTGATATATTCTGGATGTGTGTTTGCATTGTCAGCAGACTCTGGTTAATATGTGTGGGATTTGTCATTTCCTGTTTCACTGATGCTCACACCTACTGTAGTTCCTGTTTCGCTTTGAATTTTCTGGTGGCTTTGTCCAGACATGTTTGAGATGACACAAAGTACCATTTTCCTCTTTGGTTGTCGCCAGTGATGACAAATCCTATTTCCTTACTTAATGTTGTCATCAGCTTTTATAATGTTTGTCGGTTTAACAGAGGCTGAAAATGTGACTATTTAAGGCTCACTGGCTTTTAGAGAGTTGACTGTCTACAGTACACACCTCAGCTTGGATTTTATGTATTTTCCTCTTAATGACATTTGCAAATTGTGCCACCTTTTTAGAGAAGTTCTTTTAAAATGCTGTTTATGCCGGCTTAATGCCTGCTTGTGTGGGCAGAAGGTTCACAGTTCAGGGCACAATTTTTTTTGTTTTGTTTTGTTTTTCTAAAATTATAATTCATCTAACAAATGTAACCTTTTTGCACTAGGAACTGGCTCTCTATATCTTTTACTTATACATGTTGTCATACTGTAGCAGTAGAGAGATCTCGGTTGTCATGAACTATAAGCTTCCTTAAATGTGTCCCATCTGAAGTGTTGTCCATAGGAACTACAGCCATGCCAAAGATGTTTACTGCAGAAATTGTTTCCTTTATTTTCCCTGGCAGTGTACATTTTTAACTTGAAATTTTCTCCACAGTTAATATTTGAATCAAATTTCTTTAATAAGCAGATTTGACAAAAAAAAAAATCTTTTTCTGAAAATGTTTCAAAAGGGAAAAACAAAAGGTTTCTTTTGTCCATGTCCTGTTTGAAAATCATTAATTCAGAATTTGATTGAACTGAGATTGTTGATCTTGCAACTTGAGATTGTTCTTTCGGTGGCAGACTGAGGGGGAAGGAAAGAAAGGGTTTATGCCTTCCTACATGTTAAGTCCATGGGGAATCGTGCTTGAAGTGTGTTTTCTATTTGATGTAGGCCTCTGAAATGCTGGTTGGTGCAACACTGTTCCTTTCTGTGATCAAGCTAGTCTGTGCTTGATGGAACAGTAACCTAGATTCTGTGGCTCAGCATACTAATTAATAGCTCTTGTTTTTGAAGAGAGGTACTTGTGTGACTGTGCTCTTGTGGATCTTTGATTGGCAGGCACCTGTGCACTCTACATTCCCTCCTCCCTATTTCTTATGTGCGTTGACAGGCTAGAGAAGGTCAGGGTCCGTGTCCGAGCGTGTTTCATTTAGTGCCAACCCCCCTCGATCACCCTTTGAGACTGGGGAGATGTAAATGAATGGGATTGATTTATTTCATGTGTACAGTGTTAACATGCCTTTTTTAAGATCTGAGCATTGATTCTATATAGGTCGAGAGGTGGAGCTTCTTGCAGGATCAGGCAGAAACCCTCATCCACTGCAAGGAGAAGTGAAATACCACATCGAGCTTCTAGCCAGATAAACATGGTGCTGAATGCCAAAGAGCCCTACAGTGCTCATGTTGGGTAACAACATCTCCTAGTCGTAACTTGCCTCTAATATCTGTGATGTAAGTCGAAATGTCTGACTGGACAGTAATAATCCTAGACAGCAGTTTGTGCTGTTAAAAGAAGTCTTTGCCAACATTCATACAGTTCAGACCGCAACGAACCATTTGGCTTTGATCAGTGCTGCGTGCTTGGATTTCGCATACAGGAGAACTAAGTCCGTGTCCGTGTCCATGGCCGAGCTCCCAAACACCTTTTCCTAGAGGCCATTGTGTGATGGCGAG
Organism: Atherinomorus stipes; assembly: GCA_023101725.1. Lineage (NCBI taxonomy): Eukaryota > Metazoa > Chordata > Actinopteri > Atheriniformes > Atherinidae > Atherinomorus > Atherinomorus stipes. The sequence goes on from JALJCO010013221.1 coordinate 484,478, forward strand.
AGAGCTAATAAATGGTTGTGCCAATAAGGCCAAGCCAGCTTCCCTCTCTGCATGGGTCTGTTTCTCTTGGCCTCGGGCTCCTCAGCCCAGTCGCTCCCATATTTGTGTGTTTGGCCTTATCCATTTCTTTGCTGCTGTTGTGCTTCCCTCTCCAAGGCCTCCTAAGCTCAACTTTCACATTGGTTCCGTCATCTGTGCCTCTTCCTAGTGAGTAAATCCTCTTTTCAAAGCACAATTTAAGTTTTTTTCTTTTTAAATTTCTTTCCTCTTATTTAAGCTGTGATTTTTGTTTACTGTCTCCACTTTCATTTCAAGTGATCACCATTTGGCTTGGTTTATTGTTACCATGTAATGAATTTAGTGGATTCATGTGGAGCAAATCATGGCGCAGCCACCACCCTGGTCTCTCTCTTTCTGTTGAGATGCTGCTGTTTGCTTGTTTTATTTGGAGAGGAAGAAATAATGTCAGGAATGTGCTCACTTGCCATTGCTGCTGGTTTCACAGCATCATAGCTGCTCTTCTTCCAAGACTGTCCCTCTTGTGCTGATTTTAAGGTGTGGGACATGACTCCAGTCCAAAACACGGTCTGGGCCCGTCATCACATGGTGTTGACTGGAAAGTCCAACCATATCTTTGAGCCAAGAAGCCTTGGCTATAAATCGAAGGCTCATAAATGTTTGTAAGGAAAGTCAGCTTGGCGTTGCTGGATTTTATGTCCATTTTATTTGCTTCCAGAGTAGCTCTTATGTGCAAGTATAGTGATGAAAGAGGACGCAAATGCATATAAATCAACGATTGTATGTGATTTCTTTATCAACGTAATACTTTTGTCCGTAAAACATATATTTTAAAAGATGTTTGTGTGACGTCTTCAAACAGATTGATTGTCCAACCAGCAGTAAAAAGGAGGAAACACAAAAAGAAATCAGAGAAGATAATTTACTGTAATTTGGAGGAGGAAAAAAAAAACCCAGCAGATCTTCACCAAATAGCTGTAACCTGTATACTTCAGGGCTTTTCTGCCTGGTATGTGACTGAGATGATGAACACATAAAACTGAATCATTTTCATTAGCCACAATGTTTCTCATGCTGTAACTTTCTGATCATGCACATTAATGAAAACAATGAGTCAGTGTAAGCTGGGAAGTCCTCAGCTTTACCCGCAATGATAAACAACTAATTGCTTATATGTTTTCCATCAGAGTTCAACCTTTTCTCTCAACCTGTTTTTATCTTTATTCTGGCTTTTGCAGGTGATGGTGAATGGAGAGAAGGAGCGAGTGTCACTTCTGTTCATGAAGGCTCTGGTCAGCAGGGGGAGTGTTGATGCCGTGTCCCAGCAGATGGCATCTCACCCTCAGTATCTGGAGAGCTTCCTGCGCACACAGCACTACATCCTGCACATGGACGGCCCCCTGCCTCTGCCATACCGCCATTATATTGCCATCATGGTCAGTGACCTGGTTGTTGATTTGGGTGCACACAGAAGACCTCTCTAGTTCTCGCATAGCTCACTTTAGGCTAAACTAACATCAGAAATGGAGAGGGGTCTTACCTATTTGATGCATTGTTTGTCATTTGGTAAAATCTTCCTCCTTAACTTTGTCTTCCAGGCTGCAGCGCGACATCACTGTAACTACCTGGTGTACCTGCACTCAGCCCAGTTTCTGAGGGTAGGTGGGGACCCTCTGTGGTTGCAGGGTTTGGAGGCGGCGCCCTCTCGCCTACGCCTCCTTGATCACATCAACAAGGTTCTGGCACACCAACCTTGGCTGACCGCCTGCTCCCACATCCAGGTACAAGGAAGGAAGAAGAGCTCAGATCAATCAAATATAGCAAAGCATACAAAGACCACACAGTTAAACTTTGGGGAATAATCATTCAAAATGTAATTTGTCTCTCATTGCAGTGTGTGATTTGTGCCTTTGCTTCTTGCAGACCCTGCTAAAGGCAGGTGAGCAGTGCTGGTCGCTGGCTGAACTGGTGCAGGCCGTGGTGATCCTGGCTCACTGCCACTCCCTCTGCAGCTTTGTGTTTGGATGCGAGACAGACTCCGACTTTGTCCCTTTCTCCAAATCTCCAAACGGTACCCCACCAACCCTTTGCCTCTTCGATGCCGCCAACGGCAACACTAACGTGCCTCAGTCGATCGCCGCTCCCTCTGAACATATTACACGACGACGGGTACGTGAATAATTTTGTTTAAAGAAAAAACCCCAAAGAATAGCAGCATAAAATGCAGTCTGTCTTTTAAAGGTCATCTTAAATGTTTGCAACGCTTAGCTACGTTTAAAGTGCATTTTGATTTATTTTCATTGATCCAAAATTTAGATGTATATTTGTAGATCTTATCTTTTGCCTGACTCAGAGTATCATTTAATCTATGAACAAATTTATAGAAATTTCTATTTTTACTTATCGAAACCAAGCAATTTTACATATAATTGAATTTAAAGAAAGAAACTTGGGATGTTCAGATCATAAGGGCAAGCAGAGTTGATTCATTTTCCATCCACCAACTATTGAATCTTTTAATAGTTTTTTATGAAATAGTTCTTTTAATGGTTGAAATTTAATCTCAGTATTTAAGATGCTTGTAAACTTAGTTATGTAAGAGCAGAAATCATTCATGTGATTCCTTATTTGATAAAAGGTTCAAACTACATCTTACAGTGTGAAATAGATGATTCTTTCCCCCCATGATTGTGTTTCCTTGGATAAATATGACTGGTTTACCATCACATTGACTGGGAGTTCTTTAGTAAATATGAAATGACAAAAGGAGACGCTTGTATGTTCTTATATGGCATGCACTATTAGATTATTTCTTAAAGGGTTTCTTTGTATTACGCATGGTGGTTCATTTAACTTCAATTTTGCATCGACTTGTTTTTGTTTTGTCAGTCCTTGGACTCCAGTTGTGACATGGTGTGTCTAAAGGAGAGGATCCAGAAATCCCAGGAGGAGCGCGAGAAGAGAGAGGAGCGCTTTTTGCAGACACAGACAATCCAGCAAACAGGTGACCCCCTGAGACAGAAACACTCACACACCAAAGATGATGTTTACTCTCACTTCTGATGGTTATCTTGAGTGTGAATGTACGTCACGTGGAGTGAAACTTGAGCAATTACCCCCTCATCAGCCACACTTGGTGACACACTCTTTGCGCCTCCTCTGTCTCCTCTGCTGTCATCATCTCTCTTTTTAGACATGGAAGACGAGGAGGAAATGATATGCTTGGCAGATCCGTCGCGTTTCATCACAGACCCTGAATTTTGCTATCAGGAGTTTGCCCGCAGGGATGAGGACCACTTCCAGGTGTTGAGAGTCCAGGTGAGGATGTTGCTTCTGTACATGTGGTGGTAAACAACTGCGTATCATGGTGCTCCACGTGGTCAGTACGTAAACTGCAATCTAAGTGTGGCGTCTGCAGTCTTTTAAACATTGTGATGCATTAAATTAATTCATAAAATCCAAAGAAGTGCATGAAAGAAAACTATGGAAGTTTCTTTGTTGAACTGGTGACCAGCTGCAGAGACATACTGGGTGTGATATTGAACCTGTGTTGCTAACTGAATGCATTTTCTTTGCAGGACTATTCATGGGAAGATCATGGCTTTTCCCTGGTCAACAGATTGTACTCTGACATCGGGCACCTCTTGGACGACAGATTCAGGAGCGTAACCACCCTCCCCTCATCGCACAGCCCCGACCTGAAGAGGGCGATCTGGAATTACATCCATTGTGTGTTAGGAATACGGTGAGATAACCGCTTCATAATGTGACCCTGCTGATAATAGACTGTTCTTTGTGCACAAAACCTCTGCTTATCATGATAATTAGTTGGTTAATATGTTCATGCTTTTGCTCACAGTTACGATGACTACGATTATGGAGAAGTGAACCAGTTGCTGGAGCGAGATTTAAAACTCTACATCAAGGCCGTGGCTTGTTTTCCAGATGCCACAAAAACTAGAGAGTGTCCGCTGAGTTGGAGTCCACTAAAACCTTCAGACAGGGTAAGAATGTTTCTTACAGACTGTTAAAAGTGGATTTAAAAAATGGAAACCTTTGTCCTTTTTCTGCAAGTTAAGCATGTAGTTACATCAGCTGTCTAACTTCTCAGAAAGACTTAATATTATAAAAAGTATTGTTTCAATATTTACATTTTTAATCAATCAGTCAAGATTGAACATATTGATTACTTCTGTATAAGCTTTAAAGGTGATAAAAATCCTTGGCCAGTGCAAACCGAATGAAGGGTGTTATGTCATTTTCAAAAATTCTCAGTACCAAAGTGAGAGTATTTCGCACAATATCACAAGGTTCATTTTTTCTAGTGGGAAATTCGAAATCTTCAGACATGTTTTTATCAACCTCTTTAAGCCTTTCCTCAATATGAGCATTCGTCTCTCTTTTCCTCAGATACACATAAATTTACTAATCATGGAGGCCCGGCTGCAGGCGGAGCTGCTTTACGCACTGAGAGCCATCACTCAGTACATGATTGCCTGAGCGCGTGGAGAGGTACAAAGTTACAACTCTTTGCCGGTACAGAGAGACCCAGAGACACGAGGATGAAGACATCCCAACTGCAGATGGTGATGTGGGACAAGAGCGGCACTTTTATTTTTTCTTTCTTTCTTTTTTTTTTTTTCTCTCAAGGACATGGAGCTCGATTGTTCGTAGCCGCGTCTCATGAATGTGCTTTTTCTCTTTCAAATTTAATGTATTTATACCATATCGTGCCACTCCACCCTTTATCTCTCCTGCTGCTTGTGTTTTTGTGAAGTCCTCTTAGATCCTGGCTCTCAAAGGTTATGTGCAATTATTAGTAGGTATTTTAATTTTTACCTGTTGTCTTGTGTTCCAGTTTAGTCTGTGGGAAACTGCTTGTTGCAGCAGTGTGTTTCCAGTGGCCAACACTCCTTTTTATTTAGACAAGTCTCCTTTTTGTATTAACTATGCTTTCCCCCAAAATAAGGAAAAAAAAATATTTTGTAGAAGTTGATTGAATGTTCATGGGAGACCAGGGCCTCTGTTTATTTTTGTTTTTTGTCCTTTTTTATGGACAATCCTTGTCAGTGTTGGAAGAGGACAGTTCTATGGACTGAGAGACGACCGTTTTAACTCTCCCTGACATTTTGTATTAATGCTGGTCAAGAACAAACACAGCCGTGACACTGCTGGAAGTTATCACATCACTATAGTTTCTTTTAATAAGCACTTTTTAAAACTTTATATATTTATAATACAGTGTAGTTCATAAGTAAGTAGACACTGAGACAGAGTTTGTGGGTCAGACGCCTTTCTTCTCCACCATATAACTTTTAGACTATTTGTCCTCCACCCCAGATTTCAGAGTAAAGGTATCCAATCTGAGATATTTCAGCCAGCCCTTGTTTTTCTTTACTTTCAGTTCAGGACTGAGACAAAAGAATTTTGAAGATGTTTGCAGAAAATGACATTTGTACCTAAAATTAATCTGAGGTCAGTGAGCTGTTTACTACAGTGATGCTGAAACTGAGCCATTCACAGGGTTTATTCTCCTTTTACTGCAATAATTGTCAAATCATACAATTTGAGTAATAACTTCACATTTCAAATATTAGAATCATTTACACATGTCCAGTAGTAGATCCACGCTGTTTGAGGTCAAATTTATTTTCTCAGTTTTGCATAAAAGCTTTTTTTTTTTCTTTGTATGGACTGTATCAGTAGTTTTTTTTAAAGGTCAAAATCCATGTTTTTTGCAAAGGAGAACAATGTGCAAACTGTATCTTTCTTTTTCCTGTATTTCTTTTTTCTTTTTTTTTTTTTTTTTTACTGTTTTTGTAAATTTCTGAGTACTTTTGTGTTTTCTGGGTGTGACTGTAGGACCTCCTTGTTGTGCTGCAGCCTGGATAGATGTAGAGGTTTTGCTGACTGTAGGGTTAGAATTAGCGACTGTAGGATGTTCAAAAGAAACAAGTGCATATCGACAAATGCTAAAGCGCTGTTAACACAGGTGCCTTCAGGCTGAAACTGGAGTGCTGCTCAATTTTGGAGAGATGTTACTGCTGAGGCTGAACATGGGTCGTCGTTGTGACTAACAAGTGTAAAACTTGCGACAGATTTTTCTTTTTTTCCTTCCTGGTTGTCTGTAGCATTTCTGATGAATGTTGCAACCGTGAACGACCATGTTTCCTGTTGGACATCTTCTACAAGCCCCAGCAACTCAGTGAGAGCCTTCGACACAGATGGATGTTGAAATGGACAATAATAAATAATATTAAAAATGACAATAAAAAGAGCAAAGTGCAAAGACAAAAAAATGTTTTTGAAATGTGAAGAAATGTTTTCTATAAAGATGTTCTATGAAAATAACTGCTGACTGTTTATCTTCTTTCACACAGTATTTCTTATTTGGGTTTATTTGAATCGCACAAACCCTCATCCAAATAATCCGAAAGAAAGCAAGGACATAGTCATAGTTTCCATGCTCATTTCAGCCATGTTAATCTGATAACTTAAAAATCCACGCAAATTTGATTTTGTTACCAAAACGTTCAATCATTAAGTATTCATGGAAAATGCACTGAGAATGATGGATAACAGATTCACCTCTACTAAAGATTATCTTTGACCTGTAAGATTTTTGTCTACAGCCATATACGTATATGGCACACTGAAATTTGAATAAAAACGGTACCTTTTTTCTAATAAAAAAAACTGTTGAAACAGACATTTTACCATTTTGTGGGAAACATCAATTTTAATATGATGGTACCAGCAAATCAAAAATGGGAACAATAAAAGGCTGAAATTTGTAATTTCACAGCTAATTACGTTAATGGAAACAGGTCAGTAACATGACTGGAAATAAAAGCATTAAGGAGAGGCAGAGCCTTACAGATGCAAAGATGGGCAGATGTTCACCAACCTGTGGCAACATGGCATCTTAAAATTGTGGAAAATCTTCCCCCCAAAAAATGTTTCTCTGCCTAAAATTCAGAGGACTTGTAGGATACCACTTTCTACAGTGTATAATATCAATATATTTCAAGAATCAGGAGGAATCTCAATGGATAAGCTCAAAGGTCAAAACTGGATGCTCATTATCTTCAGGCTCTCAGACAGGGCGTATATATGTGTACAGTATGTATATGTATATATATATATATACACACAGTATATACATATATATATATATATATATATATATAATATGTGTGTGTGTGTGTACACACACTAAATATAGTAATCAAGTTTACCCTGGAAATAAACAGGGAAAGAAAATGATACATGATACAGCCATACTATTATAGAGTAGATCGATAACAGATAACATTATTCTATAAATATTTCTTGTTGAATAGATTAAATCAAATTAAATAAGTAAATAATAAAATAAAAAATGAATAAAAAACCAATCTAGCCATCTGTAGAAGATATGTGAAAAACATGTTGCATCTTTTTTTCATGTTTTTCTTTTTGTATTTATGCATGAAAAGGTTAAAGCTAAATATTATGCAAATAAGAAGCTAATGTGAACAAATTCCAAGAAGTTTTTTTGGTCTTGAATGAAGTTCCGATTAAAACGGATTGAAGACTGTTGTGCTTGAAAGTTTATGTACCCTCCCATTAAATACAGAAAAAAATCAGCCAGTGACAAAAGTACTAATAAATAAAAAAATGTATGAACATCAAGACATTGATTTTGTATTATGGTTCAACAGAAATATTAACAATAACAAAATAAAAACAAGTTCACAAGAATGATGGGGCTCCAAAGCTAAAATTTTGTTGAGTAGCCCTTTGAGGCAGTCACTGTGATCAAATGAAGAGTTCATTTGCAAAAACAGACGAACACCATTTAGAAAAAATGCTTTTGCAAATAAACTCTTCAAATGTTTTCTCTAATGTTCAGTAAGACTTCTGCACCTGTTCATAGTTATTTTGGCCCACTGTTCATGAGCATGGTGCTTTAATTTGTTTGGGACAGTTCTCTTTGTTTTGCTTTGTTTTTTAAATTATTTTTTGAACAAAAATTTAAAATCAATATATTATTTTTCTAAATTATAATTTAATTTTTTTTTCTTTATTCATTGTTACTTTTTTCGGTTTCTTGTTATTTGAATTACTACTGTGAATTTAGCATTTTCTTTAATGGGAGGGTATGCACTGTAAACTTTCAAGCACAACTGGATTAATATAGTATTATTCATACAGGTTCATCCATCAGACACAGCATTATGACCACCAGCCTAATACTGGGAGGGTACAGCTCATTCTTTCCAACAGAGTCCAGTCAGTGTGAACAATGAACCTCTGAAGGTTAGCAGTAGATCGTTTGGGTCCTGAGGAATGTGGGGTGGATTTTTTTGTGGACTGAGGTGGTTTCTCACAGATTCCTTCAGATGGTATCAGACTGGAAATGAACGTTTAGTGGCTGAGTGAAAGTCTTCCTGAAGAGGTCTTTTTTGGAGGTCCATAGCTTTCCTGCTGGTGGAGGCTGCCATTGCAGGGAAGTGCTGTTGCTATAGAGGGTGTAACGGGTGTTGAAAAATGTTTAAGCAGGTGCCAAATGTCAAAGTAATAATAACGTGAGTGCCAGGATACAGATTTATACACTGATATTAGATTAGCAAAGTCATTGGTTTGAATGTTGTAGCTGCTGATGGCAGATTTTTCTTTTAATACAATTTTGCATATGTTGAGTTTTAGATGTTTTCTCCGCCTCCATACACTGTGAACTAGCACTACACCAGTCAACAAAAGATTTTAAAATCCTATTGAGTCTACAAGTCCCAGAACTGTTTAAGCTGAGAATACATCTGTGATATGTTCAGAGAATACAAACTTAGCAGAGTTCTTAGATCCAAAGAGTCAGGTCAGCTAGTCCAGACTAGAGTCCCGACTTAACATGAAAAAACAGCATTTAGCAGTTATACTTCAAACAGGTGAAAAAAAACCTCCCTACATTTTCACCACCTATGCATGAAATCTACATGGCATCTCTTATCTAGACTGTAGCTTGCTTATTCTTTTATGTACCGTTTATGCTTCTGCACCCTGCTGTAATGCTTTTGTAAAGTACTTTGAAATGTCTTGTACATAAAATGTGCTATACAAATAAACTTGCTTTGCCATTCATTTAATTATTTTGGCCACATTATATAGTGAACTCACATGTGACAACCCCACCTAACGCACAAAACAAAACTGTGCCTGTCTTTAGTTATTGCGACACACACAAAAAAGAAAAATCTTGAACAACAGTGACCTCTAGTGGCAGACCGGTAGAAGTCTGCAGAATCACCAAGTCGAATAATCCAGACAAAGTGGGTTAAACAGTTTATTGAATTGATTTCTGCTGTTCAGAACTGTTTTGTCATCTCTGGCTGACTTAACAATGTGTAAAGAAAATTAAAAGAGTGGGACACAGAATGAGAGAAAAACTATCAACATGATTAAAAATCATGAACATTAATTGGCTTACGCACAACTCATCATTCCCATCCCCCCCTCGCCTGTATTAAAAACACAAAATGACCCTTGTTGAATACTAAAATGCTGTAACAAACGGGAAATTTAAAGTGTAAAACATACAGGGACTACCTGCTACTTTAAGACAACTGAAAAAAGTAGAAAGCTTTATTACATAAGGGGGAGATATAAGAGAATTAATTACACCACACTGACTGCTTTAAGGCTGCAACCGTAAACTAGAGAAAAAGCAGCCACCACAGACTATCACCTGTTAATAATGGGCCATTAGTCAAGAAAAAAAAGGGATTTGTTGCAAATAAGTCTAAAATAATTACAAGTTATAATTTACAATGAAAAAAAAAAAAAACCTAAAACAAGTTGGTCTTTTGAATCTTGATTAAAGTGGCCAAGTTGTTAGACAAGTAAAAATGAAACAAAGAGGGGAGGGGACTGCTGATTGTGTCATTACTTCTACGTTAAATCGAGATCTTTTTGCCATAGAGGAAAAATTCAAAGGCCCTGATATGCATCATTGCATCGTGGCGTACTCCGGTTACGTCACAGATGACATCATCTAGCACCATTCAAAAAAGGAAGAGTAAAATGAAAACATTTATGCAAGGAAAAGGAGAGTGCTTTATACAAATCAGAGGCTAACATATCCACACAGCTACAGTGAAATGATGAGTTTAAATTGCAAGGGCTGTCATGTCTGATCACAAAAATAAAAATAAAAACGTACACAAAAGTTTAAGTGAGGGAAGACACCAAAATGAAGTCTTGCTACAGAGTAACATCATGCTCTAGTGTTTTAAATATTGGCAGTCAAAAACAAAACTTAAAAAATGAGATAGGCTAGTACTGATATACATGGCTGGACAGCTAGAATACATTTTTTTTCTTAAGAGGAAAAGAAGGGAAAAAAATAGGGAAGTGAAATTCAGATCAGCTCTTTTTAAGACAGAGATGTCTCCAGGAAAACAAAGAAGTGGCATGTTGGTTTCCAGTCTGCCTCAACACAGAATCGTGCAAAATAAATACTTTTTGATGTTATCTGATTACATCTGTGCACAGTTGTCTTTTCAGATGTTTTTCTTCTGAGAGGTAACTGTTGTACGAGTCTCATTTTGAGATGAGAATTTGCTGTATGTTGCCGCAGTTTTGACAGATTTTTTTTTCTTGGAATAAAAACAAACGAACAAAAAGAAGAAGAAGAAAAAAAAAGAAGCACCAAGCAAGTGGCTGGGAATTGTAGCTAACACAATCAAGTATTTGCCTCATTCGTCTTCCAAGAGAGAGAAAAAAAAAAAAGTTACAGGCATCTTCTGCAAAGCTTATGTACAACCAAGGATACTGTGTCAGGCCCAAGCACTCCCTAAATACCATGCAAATGCAAAATTAGTGTTCCTTTGGTTATGTAAAAAAATCTACATGCATCTTCTCATCCTTTACAAAAATAAACGTATAGAAAATTACGTTAAAATTATATGAGAATGCTTCCTCCAATGTAAAAAAACATCACTTGTCATTAGTAATATATTCATATGTATTAATATCTGATTCATTTTCATCTAAATTGTATATTAAAACTATAATCAAATATATTCTTTTTGTATGTCTCACACAGTGAATTAATTCTTTAATGTTAGTAAATGAGAAGCATCCGAATTCCCCTTCCCAACAATTTATCAGGATCATGTTAAATAGCAAAAGCCTTCAAGAAGTGATTTTTCAAATTTCCTTCAAGATTTCATTTACCTCTCCTGATAAGTCTGCATAGCGCGCCATCAAGTACATGTGCAACGTGTACATTACATCTCTTTTACAGGATTACAAACTCTATTAAATTGAAATGGTACACACTAAGAATGGATGTATTCTCATAGTTTGGGGTTCCTGTATCACAGGAAACCTAAGTGCTTTGAAAATGCAGAGACTTGAGGAGAAAAAAGGAGAAGAAAAAAGTATATAAATCAGGTAGGTAATTTGACAGAGGTGGCATTCTGCTGTCTTTGACAGTATAATACTTGGCCAACCAATCATTTGTTAGCAAAAAAAAACAAACAAAAAAAAAACTTGAATGCCCCTTGAATGAATTTACAAATCAACATTTCTTCATTTTTTTCTTTTTTTTTCTTTAAAGTTTATCTGCAGATCTGGGATTTGAAAACAACACCCTCTAACTTAAATCTACCCTAACACACCGAAGTGAAGTCAAAAATGCCAAACTGCAAATACATACACCCTTAACTGTTTAATCACTGAATTCAAATGGAGGAAAAAAACCAAAAACATCAAAAAATTTTATTTTCTTCTTCTGTCTTTGATAAATCTAAAGGAAGTCCGGGTGAGATGAGAAACCATAGTTGACTCAAACGTTTTATGTCTCCAGTCTTCCAGTCTTTATCTTCCACCTGATCACAGCCCACCCTTCAAAGTTCCTCCTCAATCTCTCTCTGGAGAAAAGGTGCAGATTGTGTGCACCTTGTAGCATTTAGTCTGGGAACTCATGTTGAGTAAAAAATCTGCACAAAAACTGGCCATTTCTGGATATATATACCCTCCCTCCCCTGGAAAAAAAAAAGTCCACAAAAACCAACGCCAGCAAGATCCGTGGTACCGTATCCACCATTAAGCTCTGGTGTAACATGACTGAAATGTGAACTCCCAGCAGAGGAGAACATATGATTTGTCTTTTCACTCCAAAAATATTGTCAAACATCTTTTTAAAAAATTATCTGTTTGGATTATAAGAAAAATGGCTAGCAGCCAAATCGTTGCCAAGTGTTATAAAGAATAAAATAATAGAGAAAAACTGTGCATAGTAGCCTGAATCTCCTCCCTGTCCTCTGCATGTCTTGGCACATGACACGGATGAGGCCTGGATTTGCCGTTTAAAGTCCAAGAGAAATTCTGTATTTTAAAAAAAAAAGAGTTATCTTCCACCAGCAGGGAGGAGGAATGCACCGCTTGTTCTGTCATTTTGTGAGGTTTCGTTGATTGAAGATCAGTTTCTGCAAAACAAGATGAATCAAGGGTCATCTGCGCTGCTGCTGACTGGTTCATAAATACAGATCGTGTAAATGTTGCACTTGGCAGCTCATTTACATGCATTTGATATGTCATGCAATTCAAAAAAAGAAGAAGCTTATTATTCATTTAAGAGGCTGAAAATGACTAAAACGTAGCTTGTATTTCATAGCTTAAACACTTGGTTGATGTACCTGACTAACTGTTGCATGTTGAGTAGAAGAATTAGCTGGGCACCCAGTTGTGAGCGGAGCCTTGTGTAGTGGCTGGGCCTGTGTAGCTCGGACCTCCAGGCAGCATGGGATCAAAGTTGAAATCAAGGCCATCTCCATCCATGAGGTCACTGTTGATTATGTAGTCCACGTCACAATCCAGGTTTTCGGTGAACATGTCTATGTCCAAGTCTGTGGGCAGCCGATCCTGGCTGTTGGGGAAGCAAGACGGAGCTCCGAACTGACTCATCCCCTGCAGGTTTGTGCTGGGATTGGCTGTAGCAACGGGTCCTGTGTGATGGGAACCCATGGCTGGCACAGCGGCGTGCTGGTCTTTGAGAGCAGAGAGCTGTGATGGGTCCTGAGACATACCTGAGAGGATCATCCCCAAGCCCATCTGAGAGTGATGCTGGTGCTGCTGCTGCTGGTGGTGAAGGTGGTGCTGCTGCGGCTGTATCTGAGCCTGCAGTGCCATCGGTGCCACTGTGTTTGGCTCAAGCCCTTTACCCAGCAGCAGCTGGCTGGGTTTGGGCCTCACACCCACCATAGATGTGCCCATGGCCATCTGGCCCACGTTTCCAGGATTGGGCATGAGGGACTCCACCTGAGTCATCAAAATATCACTTGGAGGAGGGGAGTCAGAGGTGAGTAGTGCCTCTAGGCTGGATGGTACGTGGGTGCTGTAATGGCTGCTCCCACGGGAGCTGGAGCTGGACATGTTGAAGAGTGAGTTGCTGAAGGTTGTGGGCTCTTTGCTGTTTGGTCCACAAAGAGAGACAGAGGCCGGGGTCCCGGTGTGAGCGGGGGCCTGTGGGAGGCTGGATGACTGCAGCTGATGAAAGGAGGGGAAGCTGGAGCCTCGAGGCAGCAGAGTAGAGGCCGAAGGCAGTGGAGTGGGAGGTGCTGGAGGGGCTGTGCTCGGGCTGGCCCCTCCCTGCTGCCCAGTCATCAAGGTGAGGTTGTCAATTAGATCCAGCTCCTCCATGAGAGTCTCAGTGAGAGTGGGGGTCAAGCTGCTGGCTGCGTATCTCCCCAACAAGCCATCCTCAGGCAGGTTATCATCATCCTCCTGACCAGGAGCAATGGGAGACAGACGTCCACTCAGGGTGCTGGCGTTAGAACTTGTACGAGGGCGGAAAGTGGTCCACATGTCATTGTCATCCAGACTGCCACGGGACGAAGGGCTGCTGCTGTTGACCCCCCATTTTGGAAACTGCTGGGACGAGTTGGGGCTGTCAGCACTGGCTGAACCTGTGCTACCATCTCCCTGCAACACTCCACCAGCTCCAGCTGCTCCTGCCGCCTTCTTGGTCTGCTTGGCCCTCATGCGGCTCTTCAGCAGTTTGCTGCTGTTGTCCATGGAGGCAGCCCGGCGACGAGGAGCCTTTCCAGTCTTCCCCCCTTCTGGATTGAGCATCCACCAGGAGCTCTTTCCTGTTGATTCATTGTGTACTCTCAAGAACTTGTTGTGGAGTGATAAATTGTGGCGAATTGAATTCTAAAAACCAGATGAGGGAAAACTTAAGTCAAACAGAAAGTTTAAAATCTCATTTTCAGACAATACAAGAAAGTTTAAATTACACTACAGGACACTTCATATATTAGAATCATAAACAAAAATGAAAAAGAAAAAAAAAAGTAATTACAACCTCCAAGAGGCAGCACATTAAGAACAAAGAAATGGAAAACAGGACATTGTGGTTGAAAAATCACTCAGTATATGTGTATGCTATCTTTTTGTTTTTGGTTTGCATCAGATTATGTGCATCTTTGTTTTTTAAACTGAGGTAAAAACTGGGAGACAAATAAAGATGAATAATTATATAAATTATTGTATTTGGGTTTACAGTACAAATCTATTTAGTAAGATTGATAAAAGTAAAATAACTGCACCTGCACTGAAAACAGCACAGCTACAAGCAATATATCAAACATCAACTTTGGGCCTCCTCCAAAAATTTGAAGATGTATTCTTATACTAAATAAAATAACTAAAAATGGGACATATGCCACTGGAAACATGATTCTACTTTCCCCCTTATTGAATCTGCTCACCTTCCAGCCTGCTGAGCTGTTGCTGTCTCCTTTATCTCTGAAGTAAGGCACTGTTTTCACCATCCACTCGTAGATCTGAGCCAGAGTCAGCCTCTTCTCCGGTGAGTTCTCGATGGCCTGGCTTATCAGGTCAGCGTAGCTCTGGTTCCCCCAAGCATTGCGCCGGGAAGATCCTTTGCGGGGCGTCGCGCTGGCTCCGCCCACACCGGCCACGACCCCGCCTTCGACCGACGCCACTGCTTTCTCGGGCTCGGACGTGATTTGCTGCGGCTCGGGCTTGTCCTCGTCGGCGGGCGGGGTCCCGGCGGCGGACTCGGTGCCGTCCGCCCCCTCCTGTTTGACAGCCGAGATATCGGGTCGCGGGAGCGGCCACGTGCAAGACCGAGGTCTGCTCTGTGGCTCGAAATCTGGGTCAATGGGGGGCATCGATGATTCCTCCATGGTTGCCTTCTAAAAGTTCCTCTAACAAAGTTTGGGTTTCACTTAAAACATTTACCTTTTAAAGCGTTGGCAAAACTGTGATGCGTTTCTAAACTTTCTGACACACACACGCACGCAAAGAAAAAAAAAGAAAAAGAAATGAAAAAAAAAATCCTTGAGCCACGGCGGGGGTGTCAACTGAGGGGCCTAGAAAAGAGACGCAATAATCTGGACACACCAATGGCCTCGGTTAATCCTCAGATTGGAGATTAGGGAACCCAAATAATCTCCTTAATAGTAACTATCATAAACCTTCCGATTTGTATAGAGTGAAGGAGGGCTGTGACGGGAGTCCCTTTGTTTGAATGAAATAAAAACAAAAGTGGCAGAGTGGTCATGAGCACCAAAACATCTGGATGTACAGAGGTTTTGGCTCATCTGCAAATGAATGAAAAAAGTCTTAAATGTATGTGCACTGAAAGTAATTCCATTCCTAATGATAAACAGGCGATTAAAAGTTTTTGTAAAAGGCTTAAAGTATTATTTAAATGAATCAAATTTAACAAGATCGTAATTCATGAATGAGTCAAATTACAGAATTACTTCGTGCAAACCTGTCAACACAAGGGATGTTTTTACTGTAAAACTACGCACACGGGGATTAGCTGGCTACCGTTACAAAGGAGCTCCCGATGACAACCCCTGTACTTGTAAACAAGCTCTCCACAAAGACAGCAAGAAAAAAGTCTGTTAAAACTGTTTTAAAAATCCCCACTAATCCACAAATAGTCAATAGTCACTGCAGCTGAATTAGCTATTAGCGAAAATATCCAGCCACTGCCTGTCCGAGTAGCCGGTTTATGCTGCCCCAAAGTGTAGAAACAGTCCAGAGACACTGGCGGTCGACTCTATAGCCTGTCTGGTAAATAAACACCCGAATTAATTTGAAGAAGAAGAAAAGACAGAAATAGCACTTTTGGCTAGAGCTTTATAGTGTTTGCGGTGGTAAAATAAAAGATAAAAATATGAATATTATATATAAAAAAATCTAGTAAGAAAAAGTCCGTGCCTCAGGTCTGCACGATTCGCCACATTGCGGCTGGGCGCATGTCACCATCTGCCATGTTTCTCCACACTCCTGCCGCGGCACACGATGCTCGAAGAAGCGCTTATAAAACCCTCACAAGCGAAGCCCAGATTGGGGCCGATCTTCGCCCCGCCGTTTCTGTAATCGAACCTCGCAGTTTGTTCCAGGGTGCTGCGTGAAGCTGTGTCTCCCGGAGGTCTGTCGGCTCCCACTCTCCGCACTTTGAAATCAGCACGATAGCCACCGTAACGTTAGCTGCTTAAGCTCCTGCTACTTCAGAGTTTACAATCCGTAAAAAAGTCCGTGAAAAGCCTCAGATAACTTCTTCCAAGTACCCATTTCCAATCAATGAACACTTTTGTTAAACTTCTTGTCGTTGTAGCGGTCCAAAAATGCACTTCTTCCCTCTCTTTTTGACTTGTTTTGCTTTGTTTTGTTTTGACTCGAGGCGAAGACTCCCTTCTGACGTCTGTTTACCACTGTCAGGCAACGCGATCTGCGCCTGCGTGGAATGGAACTCTGGGAAACCGAGTCACTCATGTGGCGGAAAGAACGGACGTAAACAGCGGCTCATGGAAGCAACATGTACCTGCATTATGTAACAGTTTATGAAACTGTGCTAAGTACACTTAGTCCATTTAAGGTATTACGGGTCATTAGAGAGACCAAGCTAGTAATGGACAATAAAGCAACAAAACTGATTATTTAATCACAAATTCTAACTATATAGAAATTTTAACTATTGTGGACGTACAGAACTTCTACAAAAAAAATGCCTATGTAAAAGAAAAGTGATAAAAATTCTAAATTATGTCTCTATATTTAAAATGTTATTTATTTTCCATTTATTTCTCTCATAACCTTCTACTTTACTCACATTTTCTTTGATTAATACAATTTTCTTAAATTACATTTTTCATTAAAAGAAAATAAATTCAGTATAACAAACTGTATTATGTGCTAAATTGCAGTCAGTAAATGACAAAATCATACCATATGCATGTCCTGGGCCTTATACTCATGGGCTGGAGTTTTAGTTTTTGGTAATAATTATATTTCTTTAAAACTACCTTTCTCTAATGACAAAAACTTTGACCAAACAAAAGACCATTAAATAGTCCAAAGCTTTTCATGGTATCATCCCATATTTTAGCAAATTGTTATAAAAGTAGCAGGTGGTCAAGTTATGTGCAAAATATACATACATATATATGCATACTTATATATATATATATATATATATATATATATATATATATATATATTATGTATGTATATATATATATATATATATATATATATATATATATATATATATATATATATATATATATATAGACAGTTCTTTGCTTGTACCCATCATGGAATGCTTCTTGTCTGACACCTTGGTGATGTGAAACCTTTTTAAAGGCATCAATCAGGACTAAACCAGCTGATATGACTTTTCACTGATAAGGGACAGGATTACTTTCTAAAGACTGACAGACTTCAGCTGCTTTCTTGGCTTTCTATATCTTTTTGCGCCTCCATTTCTTCATGTGTTCAATACTTTTTCCCTCTGTCATTTCACTATGTTAGACATGACTTCATTTATGGACATAAATGTTCAGATTTTTTGTATGTGTGCATTGGGTTGTTGCTGACATGTGGGGAAAATTTCATGTCAACAGTCTGAAATATATTTTCTGAGAAAAATGGTGACATGTTAAATACCCCCCCCCCCCACACACACACACACACACACACTGTATGTATATATATATATGTGTGTGTATATATATATATATATATATATATATATATATAAAATTAACTTGTTACATTTAATTTTTGTAATTTTTGCCAGTGCAGACTCAGACTGAAATGCTGAAGGCACAAATCTTATCCAGCAGGCTACCAGATACTCACTCTGTAACCCAGTGACCTTGAGACCTTCAGGTTATTTCCCTTGTTAGTAATTCAGTTTCTCCTCAGTAGATGGACGTGATTCATAGTTTAGTCACGGAAGTCCAGTCTTGACTTTTGCAATGACAAAATTATCTAAATTTTTATAAACATTCAGGTGCTTTCCCATTGTTCACCAGGTCATCAGAGACCCAGTCCTGATGATAATGACGGTGACATGTGGTTGAAATCCCTTAAGGAAGTGGCAAATGGACAGTTGGTTTTATTATTTTGTCCCACATTGGCACTGTCAAAGTCTGACTGCAGACACATTTTCATTCATTAAAGACTTTGTGGTTGGTGTCATGAGATGTGAGCTGGATCTTGTTTTTGCATAAATGTATTTCAGACTAAAATAGTAAACATGTATCTCAATCTACTAAAATCATTCATGTAGAAAGACTCACGTTTTTAAGCCTGGCATCTATTATTGGTGATAACATTCAGGACTTAAACTTGATTAAGTATGCTTGATCTATTTCTTTCTTTTTTGTCGTCACTGTACACTAGTGTTCCTGAGGTGTTTTAGTCCTCAAAGATCAGCTGTATTGGTTTTTAGTTGGCTGGGCCTTTATACCAAAGTAGAAATGTAAACTGGTGTTGTCAACTCCACCACTGAGGTTAGCTTGTCTGTTTGTGCTCCAGCACACACATTTTGTGTTGTCAGTCTATGCAGTTCTGAATGCTTGTGTGCCTTCATGCACATTGTGTTTAAAAAAAAAAAAAAAAACACACCCAAGAGAAACTGCACTTAATCTCCAACTTTAATATTTGTTTTTAAACCTGCTCTCTAATGAGTCATTAGCTGACTCATGGCTGAGAAAGGCTGGTAAGAGGTTTCCAGGGTAAAATGCTTCAGTGGCTTCAGGTGTCTAATTGCCAGGTGCAGAGCCAGTTTACCTGTTGATCTACTATTACTCACCTAATTGTACATGCTGTGGCAACAACAGGCAATAAAACAAAAAAATATTCAAAAACAACAAAGTGGGACCCATCATATTATTGTAGTTTTCTTATATGCTGATTGATTTAACTTTTTCATCCTACAAGCTGGATCAGTGTAAGCTGAGATGATTTTCCCACTGGCTGCATGAAACAGCGATCGGTTTTCATCCACTTAACAGTTTCTTTAGAAATGTTAAATTAACTGTAATTTAGCTGCTTACACTGGCTTGATGAGGTTAATTAGAGGCAAAAAAAGATTAATAAAAGCAGAAAACAGCAGAGACCTTGAACCTGCACAACAGAAACAACTCTTCTTGTCCTTGTCTTATTTCCCCCTTTAAAAAAAATTTTTTTATTCACTTGGTCTTCTTCCATTGTCAACATTACTTACGCCTGAAATTTGATGTGATGATTTGGAAAAATGTTTTGCAGTTCATTGAAAATTTTCAGTGTCTTTGAGATATTTAGTCTTAAAACCATATCTTCGGTAGATGCTGTCACTTTTTTTTTTCTGTAATGAGAAAAAAGGTTATTTTCAAACACCCAAATGCTTGGGTAATTCAATCAGAAGATAATCAGCACTGGTCATTTTGTTTTGGGCCCTTTATATCTGAAAATGTGGCATTCAGTGAGCCTTTCAGATTTTCAGGGTAAAATTACATCACTCAGCAAGATTATCCAGTCTCCTCCCTCTGCACAGTATCTCCACCCAGCTTCAGCTTCAAGCCCCACTGCATTCACTGTATCTTAAACATGGGGGCTAAAGCTTTATTTCTATTTTGTCTTGGTATAAATTTTATTATTATTTTTTATTTTTTGTCATTCAAGTTTTTACTCAGTTTTGGACAAATCTATTTTTTTAACAAAGTAACACAATGTTAAGTAACATACAGAAAAACATATAGTAAAAATACAATAGTAAATAATGATAATAAAATAAAGAAAGAAAAGTCAAAACACATGCATAGCACAGCACATATACAGCAGAGAAAAAAAGTGTTGAACACGTCAACATTTTTCTCAGAAAATATATTTCTAGTGGAGCTAAAGACATGAAATTTTCACCAGATGTCGGCAACATCCCAAGTAATGCACACATATAAAGAAATCCTAACATTTATTTCCATAGATTAAGTTACATTTAATATAGTGAAATGACACGGGGAATAAGTATTGAACACATTTACTGAAATTTATTTAATACTTCGTGCAAAAACCTTTGTTGGTGATTCCAGCCTCCAGACACCTATTCTACTGGAGAAACCAGTAGAATAAATTGTTCAGGTGTGATTTTGGCCCATTCTTCCACACAAACTGCCTTCAAATCTTCAAGGTCTCTTCTGTGAACTCAAATCTTCAGTTCTTTCCAAATATTTTCAAGTGAGGTGATGGGCTGGGCTATTCTACCAGCTTTATTTTCTTTTTCTTAAACCAGTTGAATGTTTCCTTGACTGTGTGCTTGGGATGGTTGTCTTGCTGAAAGATCCAGCCTCTTTTCATCTTCAGCAGCTGGCAGCAGATTCTGGTCCAGAATGTTTCTCTACTTTTCTCCATTCATTCTTCCTTCAATGATGTGAAGTCTGCCAGTACCACATCCCAAAAAAACAGCCCCCCACCATGATGCTCCCATCTCCTAACTTCACCGTAGCTACGGTGTGGCTCAATGGCTCAATTGTGGTGCCATTTCTCCTCCAAACATTTTGTGTCTTATGACAACCGAAGAATTCAGTTTTGGTCTCATGTGACCAAACTTGTTTTCCCAGAATGTCGTGGGTTTTTCCAGATGTTGTGTTGCAAACTTCAAACGAGCATCAACATGCTTTTTCCTCAGAAATGGAGTCTTGAGTGGTGTGCGTGCATGAAGGCCATGGCAGTTGAGAGCATCACTTTTTGTTTTCTTTGAGACAATCTGTTGATTCCAGGTTTCTCTGAAGCTCTCCACGAGAGGTCCTCTCTGATTATTGTTCTGACTCCTCTGTCTGAAATCTTGCGAGGAGCATCTGGCCGTTGCCGGTTTATGATGATGCCGTGTTCTTTCCACTTCCGGATGATGGCCCCAATGGAGCTCACTGGAACTTTCAGAAGTTTAGAAATGCATCTGGAACCAATGCCTTCAGTGTATTTTGCAATAATAAGGTTGTGTAGGTCTTTAGACAGCTTTTTGCTGTTACCCATCATGGAATGCTTCTTGTCTGACTCTTGGTGATGAGAAACCTTTTAAAGGCATCTGTCAGGACTAAACCAGCTGATATTACTTTGCACTGATAGGGGCAGGATTGCTTTCTAAATACTGACAGACTCCAGCTGCTTTCTTGGCTTTTAATGTCTTTTTGCCCCTCCATTTCTTCATGTGTTCAATACTTATTCCCTGTGTCATTTTACCATATTACACACGACTTAACATATAGACATACTGTAAATGTCAGGATTTCTGTGTATGTGTCACACATAATGTGTGCATTACTTGGGCTGTTGCCGACATTTGGTGAAAATTTCATGTCAACAGCTCTACTAGAAATATTTTTTCCACTGCTGTACATAATGCAAATTTCCTCCCTTCATCTGTTACACATATCTATTCACCTCTTATATAATCCAGAAAATTCCTCCAGACCCAAAACTGACCCCTCCTATCATTCAGCTTTGCTATTATCAACTTATATGAGGCAGCATCCATCATCAGTTTGACCCATTCAGCAAGTGCTGGTTGAGACTGACTCTTCCAGTTGCATAGAATAATTCTAGTAGCTGTGATGCAGCCCATTAGTACCAGGCCAAATTCAGCTTTCAGTATTTTTGGTGGTAATTCGGATCTTTCTCCTATAGTAGGCAGAGTCAGTCTTGGTATTAAATTGAAATCTGACTGAATTTATATTGTTAAAGAAGTTGCGTTAGTAAAACTTCATAAGTACATTCATGAATGTTTCATATTGTGATGAAGAAATTTGACTTCTTGTTGAGATTCTTTCATATTTAAGAGTTGGAGGATGGAAATTTTAATCTATAAATTAAGTCAACATTACCAAGGCCGAAAAGTATGTCACAGTAGTGCAGAGCATATACAGGAGCTGGAGGACAGTGGTGAGTTGAGCCATAGGTGTGACAGAGGAGTTCAAGGTGGAGGTGGAAATACATTAAGGATCAGCTCTAAGCCATTTTTTTTTTGCTATAGTAATACAGTCTGACAGATGAGGTTAGACAGAAGTCTCTGTGGACTATGCGGTTTGCAGATGACATTGTAATCAGTGAGAAGAAGGGGGGAAATGTAGAAAGAGTGGGGGTATGTCCTGAAAAGGAGATGGATGAAAATTAGCTGCAGCAAAACAGAATACATGTGTGTGTACGAGAGGGATCAAGTGGTACGGTAAGGTTACAGAGAGTAGAGATAGAGGTGGAGGATTTGGGTCAACAGATCAGGCAGTGGCAAGTGTGGAAAAGGGGAGAAGAGATGTATACAAGCAAGCTATAATGGACAGAGAAAAGTGTCAGGTGTGATGTGTGTTAAAAGAATATGAGCAAGACATTGGTGAGACCGGTGATGTTATGGTTTGGAGTTAGTGGCCAGCAGAGGTTAGAATATAGAGGTTCGCTTAGGAGTGACAAAGATGGATAGAATAAGGAATGAGTTCATTAGGGTGACAACACATCTTAGATAAAAGTCAGATTGACTAGACTAAGACAGTTTGGAAATACATAGAGAGATAGTGAGTGAACATATTTGTATAAGGATGCAGAGGTTGAATAACCAGGCAGGAAGCCTGAAAGAAGAACAAAGAGATTTGTGGCTGTAGTGTGAGAGGACATGAGGTTAGTTTTAGTAAGAGAAGAAAATGCAGAGGGTAGAGTTAGACAGAAGCAGATGGTTTGCTGTGGTGACCCTTGAAAGAGAACAGCCAAAATGAACGAAGAAAAACACCAGAACCTAAAACAAAGATCCTTGAAATACTGTCCACATAAAAGTTCACCAATTAAACTGGCAACCACAGCTGCCAGTTTTTCACCGTAAAAATTACAGATGCAATGTAAAGACATAATGGTTAAGCAACTGTAACCATGGATAGATGGGTGGATGGATGGATGGATGGATGGATGGATGGATGGATGGATGGATGGATGGATGGATGGATGGATGGATGGATGGATGGATGGATGGATGGATGGATGGATGGAAACAAAAAGACACAAGGGTGCCATATAAGTTAGTAAGACTTTAACCAAGCATTTCAGGGGTGTCCAAAGTTGGTCCCCGACCCCGAGAGCCGCTGTCCTGCAGGTTTTCTATGCCCCTTTTCCACACTTGCCATTGCCTGATCTGCTCCAACATACCTGACTCAAATGAAATGAATCCAACAACCTATGAAGTTCTGCACAATGACTCATTTATTTGTGTCAGGTGTGTTTGAGCTGGGAGACATAGAAAACCTGAAGGATTGTGGCCCTCGAGAACCAGAGTTGGACACCCCTGAAGTACTTTGTGAAGAGTCTGATGACCTATGTAAAAAGGATATTTCGTTTGCACATATTTAAGAGAATTCTCCTGCAACCGCTTTTTGCTTTGAACTCATGAATAATTATGTGTAATGGGGGATGTCTTTTCAGGTACTCAATCAATTTTAAGATCAGTCTGAAACATAAAATTAGGACAACATGAAAACATCTGAAAACTTCCTTTGCCACTGTAGCAGGAGTCATGTAAAGCGAATTAATCCTCTGGCCAAAGAGCATTTGTAATTGAATACTTTTAAATGGAAAACCTGAGCTGGAATCTACAACAAGGTATGATGGCTGTGTGACTATACCAGCAGGCATTTTATACTTTATCTTAAAAGAAAACTTTTATTCCTCTTGCATTAACTGAAATACCACATGTGATAAACAGGATTTCGGTTTGACCCTGCAGTTAAATGCAGGCTTATTTAATTAGGAAAAGTTAGATAAGTTATTTAATTTTTAAAACCTTATACAGTACAGATCTTCATTTTGTCTGAGCTTACTTTGCAGCAGTTGTTTAAAGTAAGGTGGCCTGGGCTTGTTTTTACAGCAAACGCTTTGTTGTTGTTGTTGATAAAAACATATTTCTCTTTTTAAAAAAACAACAACAAAACCCCCCACAGAATATAAAGCTCTAAAAAGTTTTCACTTTTGCTGTCTTCAAAAAACAGGTGGTGTCTAGAAGACAGCAAAAAAAGGTTACATGGTTTCATAATAATATTTATTATAATTTACAATGACTTATCTTAAATGATCTTCCCACCACTTGGAGGTTTCTTATTATTATGATTTTTTAGCTGCTGGCATACATGCCACATGCACAAGCTGCTGCACAGTACTGTTGCACTGTAACATTAGTTAATGTATTTTTCTGTATGTTTAATTATTCATTTTTAATTATGATTGTTTTAGTAGAATGAGCTGATGAATTAAGGAATTACCCTCTCGGGATAAATAAAGTTGTCTTTGACTTTGAAATTATGAATTTGTTTAGGTTCAAACCTGGTTTTAAAACTAACTGAGGACTTCAACTCCCAGAAGCCCTTGTGGACGTTGTGTTTACAGCCAGCTGACATCCGGCGTCTTCTCGTCCATTAGCTTCCAGTACCCCGACTCAACCATAACCACAGGCTATCCATCTGCACTCGAAATTTTCCCCATGAAAGGCGCTCTGTGCTAATTCATTAACTCAACTGAATGCCAAATTTCATCACATTTATCAGATGCAGGTGAGATCGATGGGACAAAAGTTGCCGTTTAACATTTGGTTAGCCGGCGATAGCGCTGGTAAAAGCTAACACATCAGCTAATGCTTGCGTTAGCACAAGCCCTCTCTATTTGCAGCACCCGAAATTTATCAGGACTAAACTCGGTAACTGTTGGTTTGCACGTACAAGAGGCACCTTCGAACAACCCGACAAATTAAATGTTTAATAAGTTCAAGCCAGATAATGACACAGTGGCTGAATCTAGGTTGATATGATTCGTCAGTGCGTTAACTTGGCTAGCTTAATGTTTTAACTGCATAGGTTTACTGCTGGAATCCCACTTTAGCTGGTAAGCTCATAGATGTTGCGTGAAAAGTTAGATATCTTACTCCACTATATATCTTAGACAGTGTGCACATTGCTTTCTCTGCTTCAGATAATGTATCTGTCTTTTCTTTCTTTTTCTTTTTTTTATTAAAAGAAAGTGTTATTAGTTTTAGTATTAGCAATATGCTAACTAGGTGGATGACTTGAATGCTGTGCTGTTTTGGTGCCAGGCTGTGGGAACCAGTCTCACAGTGACTGTGTTGTTTGTGTCAGGGCTCTGGCCCCGTCTTCAGCAGCTGAAGCACACCAGTCTTGTCCTCTGTGCTCCACGTCCACGGCCTCTCTCTTCTCAGAGCCATGACCACCCAGAGGGATCTTGATATGGTGAGTGAAGCTCTGCCACTTGCACAATAACAACACAGAGCAAAGGTGATAATCTGTTCGCCTTTGGCGTGTGCTCTCCCTGCCTTAGACAGTCACACATACTGCTGTTTCAGAATATAGAAGATTAATGTTTGCGATTATCACAATGATTAAACCATCACACAAACGTGCCTCAGTTAAGATAATATAAGTGTTTTGGTCTGGTGGGGGCAGACGTGTGTGTGTGTGTGTGTGTGTGTGTGTGTGTGTGTGTGTGTGTGTGTGTGTGTGTGTGTGTGTGTGTGTGTGTGTGTGTGTGTTGGGGAGGTAGTATGGATTAGCCAACATCCACAAACACTTAGCTGGGATCGTGATGGCTGTTCCTGTGAACACCATCTGTCTAATCTCAGTTAAAACGTTGGCCTACTTTCCTTTCAAGGTTTAGATTCCAATTGATTGTACCCTCTTGATGTCTTGTCCCCCCCATTTTGCCCTCAAGAATAGGCAAAACTTGGGTTTTGAAGCTGGAACAAGCCGATTTTGTGGTTTTATTCAGCGTGGACCCCAAAAAACACTTTTTTAAAGGTGGGAAAAATTTGGACTAAAAACAGTTCACAATAATGTTGAATGAATTAAAAAGGGAAAATGAATGCATTTTTTTCTTTAAAATGCAGCGTGATTATGTGCTGTTTATTAAACAAATACACTGAAATTAGCTGTTGTTATTGTGGTAACGTAAGTTCTGTGTTATTTTTCTAGCTAGAAATGTGTTATTTTCTGGCTATTCAAGCTCACAAATAGGCTGTTTTGGAGATTACGTACATTCAAAGCGCTTCCGAAATAGATTAAAAAGTGGATATTGTGAAACCCAAAAAAGGTTCTGAGACATATTGGGCTGTATGTGACTGCAGCAGCTTGAGAAAACAAACAAACATGTACATTGTCAAGTGAGCGAACTTACTATAGGATAGCAGCTGTGTGGCTGCATGACTGACCGGGTCCAGCTATTCAGGTGCAGCCCGCAGTCTCCACCTCTCCATCCTCCGTAACCATCACGCAAGCCTTTTTGAGAGGAATCTTTCAGACACTGGCTTGGTTGAACATCCGCCTTCATGTACACTAAACTGCTGTGTTTGTGTAGCCTATCAACACACAGTCAACTGTGTCGCTACGCAAGTCTGTGGCGTTCCTGTTTACCACCATGGACTCAAAGTAAGAAAATGTATTGCTGGTTTTAACATGTGGCGATTTTGTCATAAATTATCCTCCTAGTTCATTGTCGTAGCAGGATGAGGAATGAATAAAACACAGTCTAAGAAACATCACTATTCAATGTAAATGAACGCAGATCTTACTCGACCAGAAACACATAGCAGAAATTGATTGACTGCAGAAATAAACAGGAAATGTTCATCAAACTTGTCTGTACTCTGGATGGGTTGCATGTAGGAATGCAAATGGCTGGCAGCAACAGTCACTCTTGATGTCTTAAATGGATTTCCTTCCTAGCTACCCAGGAAGGAGTCTGCAAAATCTGCCAGTATGTTTGTGAATACAACAGAAAGTGTGCAGAGAAGGTCCAGCCTCCAGATCCATTTCTTGCTATGCCCCAGAAATGATCCAAAACAACTTAATTCACTTGATCTCTGGTTGGATTTAGTTTTTTTGTCAGTTGCCTTCAATTGTACTAACCTCACACATTAGTCAAAATCTTGAACTGTAATAACGCAACTTCCAAATTTTAGCCTACTAACAGAAAATCTTGGGTTTGAATATTTGGTTTGTGTACCAAAGCAACTTTCTTAGTTTTTGGCTGATAGGTTGTAAAGATCTTTAAAGACCTGAGGCTGCATTTATAAAGCATCTTATGCCAGCCTTACATTAGAGGACTTTTAAAGATTTGGAAAAGACTCTTCGAAGACCACCATCTCACACTAGCTCACATCTAAAGACAGTTTTTAGTCTCAGACTGAGATTTTACAAAGACAAGGAATCTTGCAGGGCCACTATTTACAAGACTACAACTAGGTTCTTTCAGCATTTTTCCCATCATGCAATTTGTTCCCATCATCATTATCATAATCATCAATACATTTTATTTGAAAGCACCTTATCAACGCGCACAAAGACGCTGTATAAAAACAGATAAAACATTAAAAATAGTAAGCTAATAATGCAAAAGATAATCTGCTCCGTCTAACCAAGAACATTCAGTGACCAGCATGTCTCTGCAGCACCGATGTTTATTTAGTATTTACTGTCAGTAATCTGATTGCTGCTCTGTTCTGCACTAAGATGTCACTCACAGCAGTGTCATGCCAGATGGTTTTTACAGTTACTGTTTTTATACCTGTTCACTTAGAAGAGAGGAGTTGGGGGTTTGTAGTTAGGTGTGGAATTGGGAGGGGGTTGGGTGTGTGCATGTGTGTGTTTTGTGTTGTATCTGGATGTGTGAAGGCTTGTTTTTATTTGAATTCCCATTTTGTTTTTATTATGTCAAGCACTTTTTGTTGCTTTTTAATGGTATGAAAAGTGCTTTATAAATAAAGCTTGATTTGATTTTGATTTAAGATATGACAGCGTGGGGTTCACGTGGCATTCTCCGTGAGTCACGTGACAGGGTTAGCCATCTTGCCATCAAAAGTATATCTGTTATGCAGCTGCAGCAGCAACAATAGTCTTTCTCTCTCGGACCCCATCATATGAGTAGGTCAGCCTTGTGTAGTGACCCCTACTTATCGGGCGGGAAATTGCACTGCGTATCTGGCACCATGACGGAGAACTATGAAGGCTGAAGGGGCCCCATCGTTACGCAGTTGGATAACGCATTACGCAGTCGGAGAAGTATACTGAAGCCTTAAAGGGGCTAGAGGCAGGAATTAAAAAACAAACAAACATGCATGTCCATTTTTTTAAATACTAATGGGGAATGGCTTCCTGCCTAATACTAAATACCAAAAATAACGTTTCCACCCACGTTTCTCTCCGTTGCCTTGAACAAGCTGTGTGC
This sequence comes from Atherinomorus stipes, assembly GCA_023101725.1. NCBI lineage: Eukaryota > Metazoa > Chordata > Actinopteri > Atheriniformes > Atherinidae > Atherinomorus > Atherinomorus stipes. Next base: position 513,044 of record JALJCO010013221.1, read on the forward strand.
TGCAAAATGCGCTGCAATTCGGTGTCCGAATTTCCCGCGCTGCCCTGCAGACGTGACGTCAAATGACGCTACATCTGCAGCTTTGATACAGGAAGAAGACGGTTGCGTTAAATTCAAACACTGTAAGCGATAGTTATGGATTCTTCTGCCGTCAGCAAACGATCCAAATCAACTGAAAGACCACTGAGAAGTGTAACTACGAAGAAAAAGGTGAGTAAACAACATTATAGCTTCAGTTTGTGCACGCTCCCGTGACAGCTTGGCTCGTGGCTGCAGTTACCTGAAGCGGCAGTCACGAGTTTTGTTTCTTTATCTTGCCTCAAGTCCCTTTAATAAGAGGTTCTGCCTCCCTGCTGCCTGTGTCAGATGCGTTTCACCAGCTGGACGCATTACGCGCGCTGAGGCTTTATGGACTTGGTTTGGAGGCCTCTAAACTGACTGTTTGTGCTCATCAAATGGAAAGTGTACGGGGGACATCAGTTTCCATCCAAAATGGAAGTGTTGGAGTCGTGACAAAGATGTTTTTTCCAACATGGACTGTTTACTGTGCACTCAGGTGACAGGTAACATCAGCCTGTTCCAAGTTGCGCTACGGAACACCTGTTTCCAGTAGGGCTGCTCGATTATGGAAAAAATCATTATTAGAGATGCACCGATCGATCGGCAATAGATCGCAATCAGCCGATAGTGCCCCTATCGGTTTTGATCGGAGTCCTCAAAATAGATCCAAGCAAGCTGATCCGATCACGTTTACAGAAACTACAGCGTTTCAGCGTTTTGGCGTTTGACGCGCAGCAGGCGCGGGAAATACAGAGGAGACTCCGGTTAATCTCTTCACTCCACAGAGACAGTGGAGGATAAACTATGATCTGCGTCCAGTCCCGGTTTCCAAACGGTGGGTTGATGATCTGCTGTCCCCATGGGGTTTAGTGGGCTTGTAATGACGTCCCGATGCAGGACTGCAGGTTGTTAAACTGGGCCGGTCAGACGAAAGCTGCGCCATCGTCGGAGTAAACGGTGAAACTCACCAAACTCAGAACACCTCTGAACAATCTGATGAATCCACACACAGCACAGAAACGGTCGACAACGTTGTTGTCTGGCCTCGTGGAGCAAATGAAGCCAAGCAGCTGCTCAGTTTCATCCGCGATTATACAGAGAGACAGACAAGGAAAACAACCGGGGTCATACACCCCCAGACTCAGGCGCTCCTGACGCACGACGTGCAAGTCTCTGCCATTCATGCTGCTTAATCAGAAGTAAGCTCATCAATAAAATCATAGTTTTATTATATTATTTAGGCTACAGCATGTTTATGTTACACTTAAGAGTTTTTTTTTTCTTACAGAAAAGCTGCAGTATCGGCTCCAAGTTTATGTCCAGTAGATAATGCTGCAGTTGCACATAAGTCGCTGTTCTTATTCTCATTTGTTTAACATATTTTACGTGATTTTTCCACTAAAAGCTTGAAGGTAAACTCTAAACAGTGTGTCTGAAAAAGAGCCTCTAGAGAGTGAAATGTTAATTATAGTGCACATGTTGTGTGTTATGTACATAATCAATTTTTTATTTTAAGATTTAATTCCTTTTTCCACAGGAACAAAACGAGTTTATAGTTGACAACTTGTACCAACTCTAAGAGAGTGAAATGTTTACTGTTGACTGTGTTGGTGTGCTGCACATGTTGTGTGTTGTACACATAATTATTGCCACAAGAAAGCTTAAGTTAGTAAGCTACACTTCCTTTTTTTTTTTTTTTTTTTTTTTTTTTTTAATTATTTATCCAGCAGCTTGCGGGGCGAATGCAGGCTCAAAGCGCTTTAAAATTTAAACCCCCTCCCCCCCCCCCCCCTCCCCCCCCCCCCGCCCCCCCCCCCCCCAAAAAAAAAAAAAAAAAAAAAAAAAAAAAAAAAAAAAAAAAAAAACAACCTAAGGGTGAGTACAGATGGAAAAAGGGAGGGAGCTGGATAAGGGGAGGGGGTGCGGCGGGGGGAGGGGAGGAAGGGGGCAGCGGGGGGGACGGGAGCCGCGGGGGGGGGAGGGGGGGAGGAGCCCCGCGGGGGGGCCACGATGGCAGAGCCCCGCGTCGGAGAGGCCAGCGGCGGGGAGGCGGGCCCGGGAAAGAAAGCGCCGGAGAGGAGAGCAGGGGAAAGAACAAGAAAGAAAAAAAAAAAAAAAAAAAAAAAAAAAAAATAAATAAAAAAAAAAAATAAATAAAAATAATAAATAAAAACAAAATAAAAAAAAAAAAAAAATAAAAAAAAGTAAAAAAAAATAAATTATTAAAAAAAAAAAAAAAAAATAAAAATAACCAAAAAAAAAAAAAAAAAAAAGGAGGGTTTAGAGTCTGGTTAAAAAGGTGGGTGTTGTCTGTGCTCTGAGATGCTGAGGCGGGCGGTCGGTCAGATGGGGGGGGGATGTCTGAACGGATGGGGGGATGGCTATGTGTGTGTGCTTGGGGTGGTATTTGGAACCAGCCTGCGGGGGGTGGTGGAGGACCGCGGGGGGAGGGGGGGAAAGAGGGTAAGGGAGAAAAGAGAAAAAAGAAGACTAAGAAATAATAAAACAAATAAAAAAAAAAAAATAAAAATATAATTAAAAAAAGAAAAAAATGGATGCAAAGATAGTGAGAGTAAAATGGGGTGGGTTTGGGGCTGGGGTCTGGTCAGGGTGTGTGCTGGTGTTTGTGAGAAGTGTTGGTGATGTATTCTTTTGGTGATGAATAGAAAAAATGGAGTGTTAGAAAAAACAATAAAAAATATAAGATATAATAAATAATATCATAGAATTTCAGTGTTGGCGTGAGAGAGAAAGGGGGGGACTCTGGGAAAATTGGTAAAATGCTAAATTTATTTTTTGTGAGATTTTTGATATATGGAATAAAAGTCAGCTAAAAATTAAAAAAAGATTTATAAATTTTAAATATGAAGTGAAAGTAAAAGATTGATAATGGGGGAAAAAAAGATATATCTGGTCTTCTGGGCAAAAGGGTCGATCAAAAGTTCAGGACTGGTGAAGTTAAGGAGAGGAATGTGTTATTCAAGCTAAGATGTTTTTATGTCAAATAGAAAGTGAAATTGTAGATATAGTGTAAAAGTGAAACGAAGAGATATAAAAGTGAAGGAGAATGGGATAAGTGTAACTGTGAAATTTAAGTCTATTTCTGATCTTAAGATGAGTGAGAGAGGATGGGTAAAGAAAAAGAGGAAGAAAAGATGAAACAGGACAGAGACCAAAAGTAAATCTGAGGTCACTGGATGAGTGGAGAAGGAGAGGTATCAAAAAAGATCTCCAGTGTGGGGAGTAGGAGGTAGAGCAATGGATAGGAGAAGAAGAGTGGAGGAGCTGAAATAGAGAGAAAAAAATAATGTAGTGGTGTGATAAAAAGAATGAAGTGAGAAACTGAAAAAAAAGAAGACTAATATTTTATTAGAGATAAAATAATATTATATTTTATTAAAATTTAAAATAATTTAAGTCTCTGTTATGTTTTTCAAAATAATCTTAAAGTGAAATTGTTAATTATAATTTGAATTTTTAAAAAGTAAGAAATCTTAAAAAAAAAAAAAATCATTAAAATTTATAATAAAAATTGTAAATTAAAATTTGGATATAAAATTTAAAATATTAATAAAATTTAAATTTTTATTCTCATTACATGCCCATAGCTCTCCCCTTTGGAGGCTGAAAGGGGACACGGTGTGGGCAGAGGGAAAGATTCTGTTTGAAAAAATTTATTTATTAAATTTAAAAAATTTTTTAAAAAAAATTAAGAATGGGGCTGGAAAAAAGAGGAAGGGAGTGGGAGTAAAAAAAAAGGAGAGAAATATAGTAGGGAAAACTTAATCAAGTGGATCAGTTCCTCTGCTGGTTAAGGTGAAGAGTGGGGTCTCGGAAAAAGTAAAATAATATGGTATTGAAAGAATATAGTATCTTTTATTGTATAGTTTCTCCCTTCTATGAGATGTTATTTATATAATAAAAAAAAATGAAAATTTTTAAGAAAAAGTGGGTATTTTAAAAATAGGGATTTAAATAATTTTAGAATTGGAAAAATTGAATTTTTGGATGTTGTTATTGTTTATAATTTATTTTTGAAAATTTATTTTTTTTTGAAATTTAAATATTTTATTTTTTTTTTTTTTCTTGGTATATAAAATTTTATAATTTTATGTTAATTTTTTTTTTTCTCCTTTTTTTTTTTCTCCTCTTCCTTTTCTTTTGTTTCATTTATTCCTTTCTTCTTTGTGTGGGAAAATAGATTTGATAGGGGGTTTTTTTTTTTGGGGGGGGGGTGTGGGGATTGGGGGGGACAAAAATATTAAAATAAAAATCAAAAATAATAAAAAAATAGGAAAAAATAAAAACAAAAGAAGGATATAAATCAAAAGAAAAAAAATACTTTCAAGCAATTGGAGGATTTGGATTCATTTTCCTGGTCGGGTTGCCCGGGTTCTCCGACTTGATAAAACTGATGATATTAAAAAACATAAAATAGTAAACAGAAATAGAAAAGTGAACAAAAAAGGACAGAGCAGCTAGAAAGGAATGTGAGATCCAGAGACTGAGTGTGGTTGTCACTTGGGGTGTCTATCTGTTGAAAAAAATTAATTGAATTAAAAAATTTAAAAAATCTTTGTACTAGAGAATAGGAGGATTTGAAAAGTTGAGGATAAAAAGGATAGATTAAAAGTATAAAATTATGAAGTTATGAAAGATTGAAAGGAATTAAGAAAATTAATTGAAAAAGTCGTGAATATATGGGGGGTATAAAGGGGGGAAAAATAAGGGGGGAAGAAAAATAGGAAAAATTGAAAGGGAAAAAAAAGGGGAAAAAATGATAAAAGAAAAAAGGTATGAGGAAAAAGTTGGGGAAAATGTTGGGGAAATGATAAGAGCATTTTTAAATTTTTTTTAGATAAATATTAAAAAATATTGTAGGGAAGAAAGGGCAAAGAGGGGAGGGGAGGCCAAAGCGAGCACAGTCACGGAACAAGAAAAAAGATAAAGTTAAGTTTATAATATAAAATCAAATATATTATAATAAATAATATAATTAAAAATTAAATTATAATTTAAAATGGAAAGAGGATAGGGATGAGGGATGTTGGAGGTTTGGTGGGAAGATTTGACAATGAGTTTATCAATCAGTCTGATCTGTTGGTTTGGTCTGGGGGTTAGTTTTGTGTTCTGTCTGTGGGTAATGGTGATGGGATAAGGGGAAAGGTCATGGTATAGGGGTGTGGGGAGGGGGTGGGGGGAGGGTTGGGTAAGGGGGATGGGTGGGGGGGTAAAGAAGGGGGGGGAGATGGGGAGTGAGGGTGGGTGGGGGGTGGAGTGGAAGGGGAAGGGGAGGGTGGGAGGGTCTATGTAAACTGAGTCCAAGTTGTCTCCAAGAGAGTGAAATATTGCAGATTGCCTGCAATAAAACAGGTCAATTCATGATGATTTCCCATCTCCTAATTGTTATACTTAATAACATAATGTCGATGGTGATTGTCCCCCAAAATCCTGATCGGTGCATCACCAATCATTATCACGATTATTTTGGCCAATATTAAAATCGCAATTATTCAAAATTATTTGTTGAGGTTTTAAGTGTGTTTAAGGGACAGTTAAAGTCACTCAGCTGGACAAATGGCAATGACAGTAGCTTTGATTGTTGATGAGCCATTGAAAGACATAATATGAAGTTAATGGGAACTATGATGGAAGTTTTTACAATTTTAAAAGGTTTAACATCTTAAGAAAACACATCCCTTTTGTTGGAAAAATGTATGTATAAATATGTATTTTGGATGCTTTAAAAATGTGGTCTAATGTTTTTATTTGAGAAATGAACATCATCATAAGCCAAGTCAAAGCAGCACATTGTGTCGTTACCTCCTGGTGTCAAACCTGATCCTTTGTCCTGTGGTTGGCATTGTGTTTGGGAAACTTGACAAGTGTCAAGCTCAGCTAAACCTTTGGAAACCTCTTAACCCTAATGTCCGTCATGACATTGTCAGAGTTTGAAATCTAGCTTTCGATTGGAGAGTCATGAGGACATTTAAAGTACAGGATGTTGCCGTGGGCAATCAGGCAGATTTACTTTGTTTTTTATTTTGTTGGGGATGAAAAGGATGGGCACAAAGCCTGTCAGTGATGACATGGGGATGCAACCCCACATTGGGGTTATTCAGTTCATAGGGAGGAGGGGAGGGTAGAGGACCACCAAGGGTGGGGCGGGGGTGGGGGATTGTATTTGTAAACAGATCAGAGAGCGAGGATGTCCCTCCCTGACGTCACAGCGCATTGGTTAAGTCTCTTTGTTCTCCCCTCTGTGATTTGTGAACCAAAGAAAGTTCATGTACCACCTTTGTAAGAGAGGAAAATGTAAGGGAAAAGTTTTCCTTTCAGTTTTTTTTTTGGGTACTACTATCACTACAACAAAATTTAATTGATGGACTAACTAATTTCTTCTCATACTAGCCATTTTTCCTCTGCAGTGGCAGATTGATTATAACAGATTAATGGATGATTAGAAAATTGCATGAAACAAACAACTAAGGTCAAAAATGGATTAATTATTATGGTCAGAGTGATGTTAGGCTAAGTAAGCAAATTAACATAAAATCATGATTTGACCTTTAAATGACTGACACCTTTGAACAGAAGCTTAATGGTGCAAGCATCTGATGTAGTTAAGACCTTTGGAAATAAATTAAGAGGCTCACCCTGACATTTAACCTCTGTTTTCCATTAGTTGAATATGTTCAAAAATGGGTCAGAATAATTGTGAAATCACCCAGTCAGTGTAGAGATCTGGTTTGGAAATTAATTTAATATGCTTAATGATGAACTTGAAAAATAATAAACCAAAAATAAGGTATCTAATAACCTACACTGATTGTCATGATACTTCTTACCACAGGTGGGGTGAATGGTCATATGGACCAAAAGTAACAGGCTTGCCAGCCTTGCATAAAATTACACATCTAAATTGGCATATGCAAATACAAGGTAAGAAACACAAGCTTATTCTGCTGAGAATCTGCAACCTTTAAATTAATCAGAATATGTTGCGTTCTGTACTGTTAATTGGTGTGGAAAATATTAAAAAAAATAAATAAAAATGCACAATCAAGACTTGTTTTGGTGACACAATTTTGGGATATTTTTTTTTAAAAATAAACAGGTGGTGTCACACGTAAAATTCCTGATGCTAGTTGAAAATTTTAGCCCTAAAGGCATCTTGAACAAGTAGTCCCTCCTTTTTATCCATTTACGCATTAGTTTGTGTTGCTGCCCAGAGGATACACTTTGGAGGAAGCCCCACTGCTACAAACCCTGCCATACACACACATTCACAATCCCCCCCCCCCCCCCCTCTCAGGGCTACGCACTGGCCATGTAAATTTAATCACATGGCCCAGAGCTGTCTGGGACACCTGGGGTTATCGCATTAGGCCAACAGCCCGGAGAGTAGCAGCAGCACCCTGGAACTAAAGGGCCAGTGTTCTTCCCCTCAACCCCACCCTTATCTGTTGTTGTCTCTGGCAACAGGGGCTCACTTCAGTGTAAGCCCTCGGTGAATGAAGTCGTCCAGTCAAAGGGTGGAGATCTGGCGTGGATAAATCTAATTAGACTGGAATGCCTGTCTCTTCTCAGCCTTTTGAAGGTCCCCTCATGCCTGAAGAGGTGGGAAATGGTTAAGGGGTTTCACTACGACAAACCGAGAACTGGAGACGTGGTGTTTGGGTTGGAGGGTATGACAGTTTTTTATGGACCAAAATTTTTATGTTTTTTGTTTTGTTTCTTTTAGGTGCACCTCCGCCTGATCCTGGTCAGTGGCAAAACGCAAGACTTTACTTTCTCCCCGAATGACTCTGCCACAGACATTGCCAAGCATGTATTTGACAACTGGCCAGCAGGTACTTTCAATCGGCTGCACACTTTTATTTTTTCAAACATTAAAGCACTACATGATTCACTTGATATGGTATTACCCTTGCTGATATAAAAAATAGTAATTTTCAAATATATTTTTTGTATATAATTGTTCTTTCTTTCCTTAATCTAACTTCATAAAAAAAAGGTTTTATGTGACAACACAGTGGAATGCTTAACTGAAAAAAACACTAGGATTGGTAATAGCGCTACTTTGTTATACTTAATCATGGAACCAGTCCAACCACTGTGCCAAGACTTTACATTGTTCAGTATTAAATTAATGGAGACATTCTGACACCAAGCTGGCGTATGAATAACAAGAGATTGTATTATTGAGACAACAAGGTTTTAGGCACTAAATGTCATGTTTTTTTCCGTAAAATGATTAGTGATTTGTATAAATTCAGGTCAGACTTTTCACAATGATCATATCTCAGATTTATGGGTTTTAAATACTGTTGCCTGATATGCTTTCATGTTTATGAAATGTCTGATTTAAAAAAACAAAAACGATGCATTTCTTTTTCTTTTTTGGGGGCGGGGGGCAGGATGGGAGGAAGAGCGGGTGAGTAGTCCCAGTATACTGCGCCTCATCTTCCAGGGGCGCTTCCTTCATGGCAATGTTACCCTGGGAGGTAAGAACAGAGACAATCACACTAATCATAAATGCTCTCTGCCTTACATTGCACATGCTTAGTTGTTGCAAGTATAGGTAAGGTAATCATGTGCACCCCTTATGGCCAAAGGAGGTAAGTTTTATCTGAGTGCGCCTCATACAGAGAACTGTTGGTTCGTCTACTATTCTCCGAGCCAAATCTGAACCTTCACACTCAACTGTGTGGACTTAACAATGGCTCTCAATGCAACCTCAACAGTAATTAACGTCATAGAGATATACCCAAAGCTATTATGCTTCAAATCTAAGGGGATAGTTGGAGGACTAGTTCGTCCACTTCCCCAAAACTGGTTATATGTGTCTTCAAATTATGCCACATATGCTCCTTATCTGAAGCTAACATATTATTTTATGATAGCCAATGGATGGTAATTGTTTCAAATTAGATTTTATCAAGCCACTAAGATGAGCATTTTTTTCTCCCACTTTTCAAAAGTGACAAAAACAGTTGCCGTAATCTGTGCGAACAACCCAATCCCTTTTTTATAAAGCTCATTTTAACAACAAAAACATTTTCAAAGTGCTGCACATGAAATCAACACTCTAAAATGATAAGTACATAAAACAATGAATAGAAATAAAACAAATTAGAAGCAATACATAAATAATCCAATAGTACAAAAATGAGGGCCACACAGTGTTAAAAGCGAGGAAATAAAAGTGTCTTAAGACAAGACTTAAACACCACTGTGGAGGCTGTACAGACGTGGGGGCAGAGCGTTCCAGAGTTTGGGACCAACTACTGTGAAATAAATACTTAAACGTTGAAAAGTTTTACATGAGCATTCCAAAGTTAATAAATATTATATATTTTATATAATTATAATACCTTTTATCTTTTTTAATTGCAGAATTCTAGGGATGCACCGAAAATTCGGCCACCAAAAGTTTTCGGCCAAAAATTACCCAAAATGGCATTTTCGGTTTTCGGACGAAAGACACAAATCACCGAAACAACACTGACGAAACTTGTGATGATGCAACAAATAGCGCATCCAGCACGCAACTTATGAACTTTGTGTTTTTATGTGAAAATATATTTAATTTCACTGTCTTTCAGCAGCCAGTCAGTTATAAGCCTGCATATTATTATTTGTTGTAATAGTCCTAAAGAAAAAAAAATGTAGAAAGGCATTATGTAATGTACATGAGTGGAGTCAAACAAAATTTTTTATTTTGAATTTTAATCTATATTGGACATTCTGTAATGTCAGGGGTAAATAAATATTTTTATACTTTTGTATTTGATTTATTGCAATGATTGATTTTAGTGAAGTTAGTACACATGGTAGCTAAAAGTGCTACAGTTCTAATAATTGACATTTCTTTCGGTGTTCGGTTTTCGGCCTTGGTTTGCTCATTTTTTGTTTTCGGTTTCGGTCAGGTATTTTCAATTCGGTGCATCCCTACAGAATTCCCCTGGATGATAAAAAAAGGGTCAAGAATTAAACGCACTTAACAACAAAAGGTTTACGTAACCTTTAATCCGATAGGTTCACTTGGTTACTGAGGTGCATCACTTCGCTAGGTTAATTGAACCTAATACAGTATCATGTCGCCTGGATTTGATAAAATTAACCCGTCTGTTGCCTTAGTGACAGTAGTAGCCTTCCTATACTGGTCAATTTTTAAGAAATGAGCGATGGAGTCTAAACAAAGCAGTCTAAGTAGTAAATGATTGTGATTATCTGATTTATTTTAATCTCATTAAGCTTTTGACCTCTTACGCTTTGCCCTGTACCTGGCCTCCACCTGTACTCACTCACATTCAGTCAGATGGTCTGCCTCTCTGTTAAGTCAGCCCGTCCCCAGGAGGAAAAACACTTGACACTTTTCTTCTGTTGTGAAGCTGTACTCTACAGTATAATTCTTGTGGTTCTGTTATAAGATGGGGAAGTGATGCAAGAAGTGTTGTGAGTTTAAACTATTGGAGCTAGTGTTATTGAAAGTTTAACAACAGTTTTGCACATAATTGTCAGTTGAAAAGGGTCTGAAACATTTCAGTTTTTAGCCTTCTCGGCCGCATCCTTCTTTCTCAAATACTTTGAAAATTTCACCATAAGATGAAATAAACAAGTCAACAACCATAAGCAACATCAAGCCCTTCACACATTCTCTGCATATTTTTATTAGACTTATGAAATGGACAGTGTTATACTGCTGAGTTTTTAACTGCATGCAGTGACAGCATAAAGGTTTTCATCTTGGGGTAAAAGTTTACATCTGATGACACTATATTCACACTGTCTTTGCTCTGTTTTTGAGAAAAGATATACAATTTTTATAAAGATATACAGAAAGCAAAATGAGTTAAAGCTCAGAAATGTTTTTATGCCTATTTTTATCAAAGACCAAGTGGTACTACTGATGATTGTCAGTAAAACCATGGAGAAAGAAAGTCTGGACAGTGCTGTTTGTCATTGAGTTATGTGAGCTATTGGATTCCTTTGAACAGCTAATTATATGTCAGTTTTTCTTATCTCTAGTGTGCATGTTTGTTAATGCGACTGCTACAGATCAAATTTTAGTAACGGTGAAAGTGATATCTACATGTTGTTACATTCAACTAAGTCAGATTGCTGTTGTAAAGTGTTAAGGAAAAGCACCAGGAGGATTATTCACACATAACATCAATACTGAAAGCTGATACCAGATTAATGGAAGATCTAAAAGGGGCATCATCTTTTATGTTCCTCGGCTTTCTTTAGATACACAGTACCTACAAAATGTTTGCATCAAACTATCTATTATGGATGAGGTTAGAGTTCTTTTAGAATACAGTATATGATGCTATCTAAATACATATTGGCCTAACAAGTGCAGCAATTGTGCAAAGTAGGACTGCACGATATTGGAAAAAAAATGGAATTGTGTTTTTTCTTCTAACTCTGCAATTTATATTGCAGTATGAAAAAATAGAGGAATTTTCAGCCGATGACTTAAATAGCAGGGTTAATTGACAATTAACCTGCCGTGATTTTACATCTTTGTGTTGCAAGTATGGGTTTTTACCGTTGAGTTATTCTTACCGTTATCTTTTATTGCTTGCTTTTATTGTCCTAGGACCTAAGTACATGCTTAGTTTTATTATGTGCAAATGTGAATTGCATTTTACCACAAAAAGTTTGGTCTTCTGGCACTTCAAAAAAAAATGGCAACAAGAATGTGGAATAGTTTGGTTTTGACTGTACTATTTATTCATAAATGAGACTCTTTTGGAAGGTGGATCTTCTTTTGAATGCCTGTTGATATAGCTGCTTTCCATGCAGACTTCTGCCATGAGGAAGTGATAGTCCAACGTTATTAAGTCCCACAGATTGCAAAATTTACAGAAAAATGACCAGTGACGGAGAACATTTGATTGCTGTCAGTTTAAAAATGAGGACTGGGCCTGAAAAAGGGTTTACCACATTGAGTATGACTTCAATCAGAACGAACATGAAGTGAGTATGCTGTTAAATTAAAGCCAAAATCGAATGTTTCCTGTTTCACATCAACATTATTGGGATGCAGCGGGTGTACTTGTACTATAATAGCCCTTGTCTTATGGACATCAATTGATTGAAGTCACCGATGGACCCAACAATACAGTAGTACACAAATACAGTATGTGTGATGACTTGATTGCATTGCCAGCAGGAGTTGTATCACTAAAGCAAAAGAGACATATGGAGGGTCTTAACATGAAAACTATAACTTAATTTATTTTCCTTTAAGTTAAGTGTCAGTTCCCTATAGAGGAACAAAGGGGCATAACATTTTTCTTTTTAGTGAAGTTACCACCACAAATGGTGATGTACTTTGACCAGTAATAACTCATGATGTGCATTTCAATTTTAAAGCTCTAAAACTTCCACCGGGCCGAACGACTGTCATGCACTTGGTTGCCAGAGAGACTCTTCCGGAGCCCAACTCTCATGGTGAGAAATTTGTCTTTGTAATTATTATTTTGCAGGAAAGCATAATTGGTTTATCTTGTGCGAATGTGAATGTTTACACTTGAAATTAAAGGGGAAAAAAAAAGATCCATGTGATCATTTCTTTCCAAACATCATACATACATGCCTTTTATCTTGCTGCTGTTGTGCTCATGCCACACACAGATGATTTGTAGCCTTTATCTCCCGTCAGTTATACATCTTCTTCTCACTTCTTTATTTTTCTTTTTAGGTCAAAGGAACAGAGAAAAAACCACAGAGAGCAACTGCTGCCTCCTCTTGTAAAGCAACAGAAATGGCCCCCTTCCTTTATCCCAACATCTCACAAACAGAACATAACACATGCATCTAAACATTCACACACTTCCTCTCCTTTCCCTCCTGCCGGTCATCTCATCAGCTGTTGATCTGGATTAAATCACAGGAAGTCCATTTGGGGTCCTTATTTGCTTTCGCTGAACTCCTGTCCAATCTGAGGCTTTTTTCACCCTTTTTTGTGCCAATATAGTCACTCTTGGCCCATGAACTTTTGCTCTATCAGCATAATTTGCTGTTATTGCTTTTTTTTTTTTTATTTGAAGATCCAACAAAACATACACTCCGTCCCAGATTTATTTGCTGCAGGAGGTGTTTTCCAAAAGCAAAGCTGTCCTGTTGTGAAAAGGACCCAGGAAGTCATCCCTCTTCATGGACACAGAAGTGCTATAAATGATTTGTGGGCTTGAACCCTTCCCTACTTGTCACACAGACATTTCTCCTGGTCTTACTGAATGGTGTTAACCCTCTCTTGCACTTAACCAGTTTAATTCAGAAATGTTTATTGTGTTTCATTGTCTCTTCCCTCACGGCTTGTTTATTTTATTTGAATGTTTTTGGTCTTACAGACAGACCTTAAATCCCCTTATGGTAGAAATTGTGCCATCCTCCTCACAGACTGTTTCTGCCTCACTAACCGAACCTTTCTGTCTGGATCAGCACTGGTGGCCTCTAAGCCGTCACCTGCATCTGTTTGTTTCTGTCTATGGACCAATGGAGAAAAGACTTAAAACAGGAAGAGCTGTGTTAACCCCTGCACGTCCAAAGGAAGCGATAAAGGACTCCCAACGAGGCCTGAAAAGACGTAGTCAGAGGAGTCGGGAATCGAGAGTCATGCTCGAACTTTAGCCGGGGGATTTTATTGACTAGACTGCCAACGTTCCCTTGTAATGGGAGCTGACTCGACGGGCCAGTTAAACACAGAAGGATCAGTGGAAGGTCAAAGGGAGGAGTGGCGTTGGTGTGAGACCCCCACCCCCCCTCCTCTATTGGATACTAAAAACAAGGCAGTGGGAGTTTTTCCTGTTGGATAAATAGAAAAAAAAAGGAAAGCTGGGTGGTGTTTTACCTCCTTGTCATTTGGATGCTGTTGTTATTTCTTGTTTGCCTTTTATCGTGGAATTCAGTAATATCATTAATATTGAAATTTAAATATCAATTTTTATCTTGTGCATAGATATTTGTTGAATTTTAGTGAGGGTGAGTTTGTGTGCGAGTGTCTGAGGGCGTGTGATGCACGTGGCATACTGTGTGAGGACGTGATTTTAAAAAAGAAACAAAGGTAGTGCACTGGGAGTGTTGATGGGCTGCGGTTTCATCAGAAACAGTCGGAAACCTTTTGATTCCTTCCATTGAGTGTCCTTTGGTTTGTGTTTTTGTCAATCAGTGTCACTGCTATAAAGATTAGCTCAGTATGAATAAATGTAAAAACTAAATTGCAATGTGCTCTACATAAAAGCTTGTATTATAAATTAATAAATCTTTACATAAGGCAACTTCTCTTGATTATTTTAAATGTTATATTTCTGAAATGGACGGACACTGTTTTAGGCTATTTTTGTGATTACAGTAAATCATTAGAAAAAAATTGAGTTCACATTTTTAACTGACCTCTTCAAAAAGGACTTTTATTACATTATGTAACAAAATATGTAACATATTTTGGAATCAAAACGGAGGATGAGCAATTATTCAAACTTAGGAAGGTGAAGGTTTTTTTTCCTGTCTTAAAAAATGTCAGTTATTCACCCATTATCAAAATAGATGAATAATTGATAAAGTGGCTTCATGCTTCACCTCCAGCCTAATCCCAGATTCATGCATTTTAATCAAATCCATTATGCACTGTGTTAAGCAATTAACTGATCTACATCCACCTGCTGTCTATACTAAAATGATTTTAATGTAGTTTTTTAAACATATTTTCTTATATTTGTGCCGCCAATAATAACTTTCAACACAGTAATTTGATTTTGAGGAGACATTATTTTGGCAAAATTCAGATGTTTATATGATACAATACAGCCACAGTATTTTAAGTTGAGATTTATTCTAATTGATATTTTAATGGTACCTCTGGTCACGTATCCACTGTGTACTAAAAAGCAGTCAAGGGTTAAAAGAGAGAGGCAATGATTTTCAAAAATTCTTCAGATGACTTTAATCACACTGGTCCCTCTGTGTGTGTTGCTGTCTAGTTCCTTTTTCAAGCAGTTGTGATGAACTCTGAAATAACATTTGTGAGTATGCTAATTAAATTCAATTTAATAGTCGAAAGATCAAATCATCTTTACAGTCTCAAAACCAGCTTAGTATTAAAATGTTGTACGGTGTATGGATAAATATGAGTTCATACTAAACCATTGTCATGTGGTGGCTCTGGTGTGCTGCTTTGAGATTATTCTCATGTTATAAGTGTGACCTCCATCACATGGCAGCAGGTAGCCATGTTGTGTATTGGCGGGATGGGAGGAGATCAGTTAGAAAGAGCCAACAGTTCTACAGTCCTGTGCAGAAGTCTTGAGCCACCCCCTCATCTCTTTATATTTAGCTTCCAAGTAGTCAGACCTTCTTGCAAACTTTAAAGTGGCTTTTTGAGCAATAGTTCTCCAAACTTTATCACATTTTTCTTTACTGTTCTACTCCTTTTAGTTTTATCCCCATAACTGGCCATTTTCAGAGGAGTAATGTTATTGTTTCAGCCACTACTGATGTATGGATTTACATATATCCGTAGTTAAACATTAAAAAGGACCTAATTCCAGACAAATCGGCTAAGAATCAATAGTATCTCTAGACACTTCAACTGTAGCCTGTTGTAAGGACATTTTTTCAAATTAATTTCTTTGATACTTTGTTAAATATATTTGTTTTTATGATGTAAAGCACTTTGGTTAACTTGAGTTTTGTTGGAAAGTGCTACAGAAATTAACTTTGAAATTAATGACTGTAGCTGTATATATGAAAAATGCAATGGGTAGCAGTGTGACAGGCATTAAAATTCGATTTTTGCACCAGTAAAGTGATTCCCAGAGAGATATTGCTTAGAAACTTGGCATATCCTCGCTTGGTGTGGAGTGTGGCCTTAATGCTTTTAGGAATCCAGACAAACGAGAGGAAAAAAATTGACAGGCCTTAAAAACACATTTGTAGCAGATGAACAGTATCCCAAAGTGATGTTTTCAGGATTTTAAACAGATCTGCAAGAGGACCTGAGTAATGCATTTGCCCCTTTAGTTCTCCATCTGCTGTTTGCAATGAAAGAGGGGAGGAAAAGCTAAGGTCCAGATGACACCAGAACTGGACTGAAATATTATAGCAACAGGTGATGAATCCTCGCAGTCCGAGCCCAGACCTCAACATATTTGAAGCAGTGTGTTTATCTTGACAGAGAACAGAAAAAAAAAAAAACAGCCAACGTCTGAAGAAGAGTTTTAAAAAGACTTCAACAAGTCTGGTGAACTATTCTTGAAGTCTGCTGAATGAAATTACAGTGGAAAAATGCCCAGGAATGTTCAGGCAGTCATTAAGAAGAAACATAGTCCCACCAAATATTGACTATCATGTTCATTGGAAATGTACAGATTGTTTTTGCCTTGTATAATGTGTTTACATATTTATTTTTTTTTTCTTTTGTAACCTATTTACTGAGAATATGTAAAGAAATGAGGGCTGGGTCAAGACCTGCACAGTACAATGTACAATTTATTTAGTTGGATTTGATAGTAACATGTAGTGTTAGCCTGTAGATGGCAGTCTGCCTCTGTGAGTCTGCTGATGGCCATCATGGTCTATTGGAAGGTACGACAGAGAAATGTTAGAGGATTAAACTTACCATATATCACTAAATTGTCTCTGCATCTGTCATTGGAGGGTAATGTGTTAAACTTTGCATTAAGCTGATGATCAGCAGCTGTCTCTTTGTCTTCTTGGGAAATCTGCTCTTGATATGCAGCTGCAAGTACGTCCAGGTTTCCAGTTGACACTGGCAGCATACCATAAAGGAAAAGTGCAGTCAACTCTCATATTTCTCAGGATTTTGCCCTTTCAAACTTTCTTCATATTTTCCGTGTATTTGAAGAGGTATGAGTTTGTTTTGTTTTTTTCTTAAACAGAATTCAGTGGAGACTAAAATCAGAACAGAAGCTGACCACAAAGTTGATCTGCAGCATTTTAACAGGAGTCTGGGGAGGTGATTTGTTGAAATGTTTGCTTCTTAAGCCCCCCCACATTCATGGCTGCTTCTGCAGGATGAATCGTTTTCTGTGGTCGACATGACTCAAAGCACGCGTGCAGCCAGCTTCTCAGCCAGTGTGCTGCAGTGGGCTGTTGTCCAAGCACCACTCGCTGCTGTTCTGATGTCTCTGGAGAGCAGTTTGTACTCTGCTGCCTGGCCCCCCCCTTCTCCTGATACAGAGGGTTTAATTCTCGCTTTAACAGCAATCCATCCTGCAGTTCAAAAGTAATGCTATCCTGCCCAAGTGGATGTATTGATACATCTAAAATTTAGTGTCTAAAAAGTAGTGAAACTAAAATTTTTACTAGTACTTTTTAGAATCACCTTGTGTCATAATATTACAGGGTCAGTGTGGCTGATTAGAATTATATATACAGTAAGTTTACAGAAACAAGTGCATTCACAGATTAAGACCAAGTGATAATATCAAAAGCTGGAAGTGCTAATGCATATTAACTTAGATATTTACTCGTCCATCTTTGCAGAGCAGTTTCATTTTAAAACTTCAAGGTTAATTTTTTGAGAGTAAGTTCAGCTGCATGGACAAATAACAACTGATGTGCAGTCAGAGCTAAAGGGCCATCAACTAAAGGCTGGGAACAGCCTCACCAACAACAGACACCATCCTCTGTTTATTAGCAACTCTCTTTTGGGACTTTGATTTTATGTATTAATAATGAAAGATTGTTTTAAAAATCCTAAAACCAAATGTAATATGCAGCTGAACAGCAGACACTTGACATGAATTTTGGAAATCATGTTTATTTGGCTTCTTTACAGTTTCTGCTTGATGTTTTATATGCAGATGGAAGCTGTACAAGATGGAGAGAAAATAACTGAATGCCTATATCAACAGGGGGCTGTGATATATGTGCTATTTTCTGTCATGGTATTTAGCGCTGCAAATCCCTTTTTCCCTTCACTGCTTCAGACCATTTTCTTATCTGTCAGGTCCTCTTTTATTAAAACCAGCTGTGAACACACACTAAGGCAAGCATATCCAATACTGATAGCCTTTTACACATTTATTGTGACCTTTTAAACGTTTTTTTTTATCTCTAGTTACAGGTATGTCTCCTAATTTACAGTATACTGACAAATGATTCACAAAACTTTAATGCTAAAGTTAAAAAGATTATATTTCTAAACTGTTACAGCTTTCAGCATAAATGAGTTACTGCACACATCACTTCTGTAAAAGATTATTATACTGTAAATATGTTCATGCAGTCATGTTTCTGCAAATAAACCCTTAAAAGAAACTTTCTTTCACTCTTTTTGCTAATTTTTCTGATGCTTGTGAGTCTGTAAAGACTACCTGTGTGCCATCATGAGCTCCCCTCAGTGTATTTGTCCACATCAGAGGTCCTGTGATGGCACAGAAAAAAAAAAAAAAAGAGTTCAGTGGGCTGGTGTGAAAACACACACTTGTGCAGGGGTTGAATTGACCTAGCAGGGTATTTGCAGATGAGCAGCTTTCATGCTGACTCCAGAAGCTGCCGCCGTCTCTCTTCATCTCCAGCCTGCCTGTCTCCTCCTAAAGGAGGGAATTCGAACCACGAGGGCCGCGTGGATGGGGAAGTGCTATAGCATCAGTGTTTCCATAACTGAGCTGTAAGAAGTGTGTAAGACGGAGGGAGGGCTCCGCTACCCTCTTTTTATTTGACTGTTTGTTTTACCAGATGGCCCCTAGCTCCTTGTAACGTGCCACTATAACAGAGCCATAGCGTTGATAACAATATCAGCTCTGTGCACGAGAGAGCTGGAGAGAGCTTATGAAAGATGAAGATGTAAACATTTCTGCAAGACTTCAGAACAAGGGTGGAAATATTGAAGGATCTGCAGCTAAATCTGACCATTTCTGACCCCAGTAAGACTAAACCTGCCTTTATATTGTTGTCACGTGACTGCTGCAGATATAGACTTTTCCAGCGTCTGTGCTCAGTTACACATTCTTCCACTCAAATCCAGAGGTGAACTTTGACCTCTGACCTGTGCATGCAGCAATCCTTTACACTAAACTGCACAATGCATGTTTGTTCAGAAACACTGCACTCCTTTCTCCAAATCCTCAGTCTTCACACCTCTAGCACGTCAGGAGACAAGATGACAAATTATCCTTTGGATACATCTAAAATGAGGATATGAGGATGGTGCAAAGCAAACTGAGTCCAAAGTGTCTCATGTTTTCACACCACAAGAGCACCTTTGACCTTCGCTTTTCTTCCTTTTTGTTATTTTGCAGAAATAGTATTGACACTGGGAAACAGGAAAGCAAAAACATGCAAATGTTTTGCATTTCTGATGATCTCGTTCTATATCTAACAAAACAGAACATTGAATATTGTCATTGTTTTTGTTGAGTGTGAAAAATAAAAAAACCATTGTGCTTCCCCCCCAATTTTTTTGTTTCTTGTGATATTTCTCACAGACTGCATCAAATAAGCTTTACATGCATCGGTAATGATGTTATATTGCACCAGCTGGTTCGTTTAATTTCATGCTCTGCAGTCATTACATGCATGTGATTTTATGGCGCCTCGTGAAAATTTCATGTTGTTTTCCTTTTAAAATGGTAACTGAAGCAACTTGACAACCTTAGATTAGATTAGTGAGGGGAAATTCTTTGATCAGCACCGAGTTAGCAGCAGTAGTACATAAAAACACAATGCAGAAAAACACTTGGAATTTGTAACATTTGCAGTTTTTAACTTTTGTTTAATATGAATATGCTAGCAAACCTGTAGATTACTCCTTCACCTCAGCTTTCCACTACAACTTTGACTTATGACCTGAACAACAGACTGAATTGCAAATGCACCACTTGGACTGTTGATGAGGGACAGAGCGGACTTGCCCTCTTGACGAATCTGAAGTGCCTCAGCGTTTGTAGCAAAATGTTTCATATCTTCCACAAGTCCTGCAGTGGAGAGTTTAGTTTTCTTTTCAGCCACTGTGATAAAGAATCAATGAAGAAGGCTGGCTATGTGTTGGTGACTGGTGACTTCTCCTCCGCACGGTATGCTGATTTAACGATGCAGTGTCTTCAGCCAGAGGCTTCTTCAGGTCTGCTGCAGCAAGTATTGTTATAAAGATCCCTCCTGCCAACAACAACAAAAAACCTTTTACTAGGACTCTGCACCAGGAGAGGAAGAATAAAATGCATATTTATTTGTTTGTGTTTGTTCATTTTTTTGGCATTTTGAATTTATTTTTGAGATTATTGAAGCATTTTTCAATTCGGTTTCATTTCAACATTTAATGGCAACGTTACACTTAGACCAACAAAAAAAAAAAAGATTTTTATTCATTTATTTTTCAGCATTTTTACTATATAGATTTATGTCAAATTAATACATAAAAGCCTTACTTTTCCGCATTACTTTTGCTTTTTTTGTTGTTTCTGGTTGGCAGGGATTGAGCTCTTCACCAGGCTGTATTGCGTTTTCCATTCCATGGAGAATCTTAAAAGTTTCTAGGAGTTCATTTTTCTGTGATAAACTGCATGAACAAACAAGCAATTAAAAGATACCATTCCTCAATACAAATTGCACAAAAATCTGTGACTATATCGTCTGCTTTGCATGATACAATTAATAGATTTAGAGTTGAAGCAAAGATCAAGGCTGAATGATCTTTGGCCTGCATTAAAACAGACATGATTCAGTAATGAAATCAATGCACGGGCTCATGTTCAAAACCATCAGTGAGCACAGTGTTTCTCTGTAACTACAAATAATAGTTAAAACTGTTCCATGCAAACAAAAACATTAATAATCAATCTAGAAAAGTTGCTGATTTGAGTCAAAGTAGAAAACTGTATTACAGTGTTTATTGTCCATGTATATATTGTGTTATAATAACACAAAGATGGATGACACGAGTAGTATAGTCAATACATCCTAGACATGTAAGCCTCTGTTTTAACAGTGTCTGTGCAAAATCAACACAATTCACTCAACGCCTCTCTCAATGCCTCTGGTACAGGCTTTAAAAGTATCTAATAACCTCTACTTAGTTACATAGCTCACAGATGATGCACAGATATCACAAATGGTTTCCTTCTCTGTAAGGTTTTTCTGTTCTTGGCTCTGGAAAGTAAGTCTTCATTGTTTGGATAGGACAGGCGGTCACTAGAGGGTACTGGCTTTTGACCAAACTTTCTCCTTTTATTTAACTCAAAATGAAAAGCACAACCTATGATGGGAAACATACTAAAGTAATTACACTCAGAGCTGAGGCCAAAGTGTGGGGAATGCAGTCCAGAGTAATCCAGACTCACTTACTTACACACAACCTCCTGCTGATTGCTGTTTGTGTGTGTGTACACCTCGAGCTGAGATTGCACTTATTGCACAACGCATTTTGTCTAATCGTTGTTTTCATGTTGGTTACCACAGCTTTAAATCTTACGTTTTTGTCTGATCATTAGCTGACTCAACATTTCTCACTCTTTATTTTCTTCCCCGTTTACTTTCAAGATAAAGGTCAGAGTTTATGGTCAGTTTTCTCAGATCTCCACACCTTTATACTCCAACTGACTGCTCCCCACACATCATTGAAGTGAATAAACATTTTCATCTTTGATTCTTGTGTGCGGGTTTAATGCTCAGTGACAAAACCCGCTGACCTTGGGTTATGTACCTTATGGTATATCTATGAAAAATATAGAAATGTGTCCTCCCTTCAGATCCTTTGAAGATGATTCTATAGACTAAAACTTTCACCACGTTTCAATTATCATGCTGCACGTTTCAAATTTTGTGTTTAGTAATAACCCTGCATCTCTAGTATGGAGGTTAATTAGTGGAACTGGCAATTTGTACATCTGGGAAAGCACCATCAATGCTGAAAGATATTTATGAGTTTTAGAATGCAGTGTTCTTCCATTTTATTTTACAGTGTAGAGAAGAATATTTTGTATGTTTATTTGTATGTCAGGAAGATAATTCTTAACCACATGTTGCATCCATCACAACAGTATGGTCTGGTATCAGAGGAGTCCAGGTGCTAAACAGGAAGATCTACAGTTCACACCATCATCTGAAAACATTTGGTGCACCATGCAATGAATAGGAATGCAGCTCAGCAGGAAAAATATGACCTTGTCCTAACTTTTCTGAGGTGTGTTGCTGCTATCAAATTCTAGATGAGCCAGCATTTTTCAGGAAATGACAAAATGTCTCAATTTTAGTATTTGGTATGTTTTTCTTTTTGTTATATGGTGAATAAAATATTAATTGGTTTGTAACAATTCTGTTTTTGTTTCACTTTGTACATAGCACCCAGACAGTTTTTGGAATTAGGGGTGTATTACTCTTTACATTTCTTCTCATCACATTGTGAGCCCTTGACTGTTTGCAGTGGTTTCTATGGTTCTGCAAATATTGCTGCTCTTAAAAAAAAAAAAAAAAAAAGTTATAGATGCCTCTTATTGGACTTGTTGCTGTGTGTATGGTGTTCATTAAGACATCAAAATGCTTTACAGTTCATTGCTCATTTGCACTGCCTGCTGGAGCCAGAGTTGTAATTCCAGTTAGTGAGGGATCAGATGGAGGTCACTGCTGGCCTGCGGGGTTGCTGCGCACCACAAGTCCTCTGAGTCTCTCTGGACTACATTACAGCCTTTATCCTCACTAATGGGATCTCTTGGTGGGGAATCCCAAGGGTGGCAGGGATTAAGATACCTGGCTTCACTCCCCTCCGCAGTTCACCATGTGGGGCGCAGCAAATGTGTTGCACATGCTCAGACTGCTGTTGGTGTGGCAACCTTTGCTTCACAAGCTAAACAGAGGAACTACAAAAACATGAGGCTGGAGGGAGATTTATCTGTGCTCCCACCCTGATTATCAAGGCGCTGTCAGCTGCAGCACTTATGTGGTGACCCAGCTGAAACTGACTCCTTTGCAACTCAGTGAGAGAGTATCAGATGATGGAGAGCTGGGAGCTGCACGGTGTCGAAAAGACAACATTTGATGTTGACTTCTATTGTTGGATATGTTTTGGAGTTTCTGAGTTTTCCAGCCACACTGGAAGAAATAGAGCAGAATGGAAAAAGTCTTAACCTGAATGACAATTGAAGATCTGAGGGTGGAGTGATTCCCACATCTCTTTTTGTGAGCCTCACAGGGATGAAGATCAATCTTTTTTTTTTTTTTTTTGCTTTTCTGCAGCAGAGGAGAGAGTGTAGGGTTTCAGATTTGTTCCTCTGAGTTAGTCTCTGTCCTCTTGAGTATTTTTAACCTTCATCATGTTTGGACACTGCAGTCTGAGTGAATCACGGCTTAGCGCTCCATCTGTCCATCACATGGCAGAAAAACATCTCAGCGCAGCTACTTGACGTTCCATGAGATGAACTCCAGCACCGGCTCTGCTGCCTTCAGCTTGTTTGCATCTTGTTTATTCTGTGGCGCTGATACAAATGTTTGATCTTCTGGGAACAGGAACAAGCTTAGTCTGTTTCTGGTCCCTTTAAGAGCCAGGTATAATAAAACATCATCTTACAGCTTTTTGCTTGTCTCCCTGTTACGTGATGAAAAAGGCAGATTGACATATTCTCACCACCCTGCAGCAGTTCTGGTACTGAAAGCAGCAATAAGGAAAAAGGTTATGTTGAGTCCATTGTTCGAGCTGTCACATCTCTGATTTATGGGCAGCAGGTTCACTCTGTTTGAAGAGCATTAACTCGCTCACTGTTTCCATATTTTTGTCTCGTTTACAGGAAGAGACAAGAAATAATTTAGGTGGAAAATACTATGCACACTGTGCAAAGCAAGGACTGTCCACAACCACCATCTGACACTGCAGCTTTTAACAACATCAAATAACAAAGATTTTTCTTTTAAGTAATCTACCAGTGGGTTTCTTTGGGTGTTTATTTGACTTTGGGTGCTTCTGATTTTTCTTTTTTATCAAAAATGAAATATCACCAAAAATATAAACCGTCTTACATCTTGCCACACTGAACTTACCGGAATTTCCATCTTCTGCGACTCAAAATCTAATTGTGTCCATAAACATTAACTTAAGATTTTGTTTTAGAAATGGTTGTTTTAGTCAGATAACCCATAGAAATATCAATGCCAGCATGATTGTAATGACATGTGGTGGTAAAGACATTATCCAGTTTTTAGCCAACTGTGTGCAACTGTTAGAGTTATATAAATTATCTTTTAGATAGTGCTGTACCATGTTTTTATGTGAATAATTAAGTTTCAACACAAAAATCTTTAAATATCTATAAACTACGAGCTGTTTGCTAATGAAATGTAATAAAAATATAATGCAACTTGTACGTATCAATGAGGAAAAAAAAAAAGCCTTGGCAGTGCGCAAACAGACACAGGCAGTCAAAGGAATGAAACTTTAAGTAACCTTTGTTGATCTGAAAACTTTCAATGTGGCCGTAATGGCCGCAATATTTAGGGACAGACATATTTATTAAGAAATAAAAAGATGAATTTGACATGTTTGCCAAATGTGATAAGAAGTCACACATTTTTATTGTATTTTAAGAAATTTATGCCAAAAACTGCACAATTTTATCATTTTTTTGCTGAACGATGAAGCACCAGTGAAAAACATAAAATAGCACCGTAGAATGCTTTTAAAAATTTACAAAAATACTTTTATTTAAATTAAACTTTAGACATAAATGACTAATTTTCTATAGTCACCACTTTTTGTTAAAACAGATGTATATATATTTATCATTTTTCCCTTAAAGGTCATCAAGTATACAAAAAGGCCAGAAATCATAGATATTAGCAAATTAAAAGTTAAAAGAAGTGCAATTTTATTTAGCACCTTTCAAGATAGTCACATGGTGCTTCACAAGAAATTACAAGAAACAAGAAAATCTAAAACACAACAAAAGCAAATAAAAAGCAGGTTTAAAGAGATGTCTTTATAGCTGCTCGTAAAAAGAGATCACTGAGTCCATACACTCTGTCACCTTTAGTCTTTACTCACCACATTTGCTGCACGACAGTACACCCTGATCACATTAATCAAGCCTATTATAACTCCCTGATGTCCCCTAATTGGTTAGTTTTTTTGTTTGTTTCAAATTGTTGCAAAGCTAAAATATTTCGGAATAACTGAAAGAAGAAAAACTTTAAGTATGTTTCCTGAAAAATATCTTGAACTTTGAATTAGCAAACTGAATAATTTACTTTGAGTTTATTTACCTTCTAATTGTCCAATACTATTGCATTAACAAAGCTGAGAAGCAGGTATGTGATTATAGAGTTGCTGCTTTGTAGCACTAGAATCCCTGGGAAGAAATAAAATGACCTTGAACCAAAAGTGCTCCAATGGGGCTACTTTTCCTACTCAGGAACTGCAATATGCAGCTGTCAGTTGTAAAAGTGTTGAGCCGTGACTGCTGGTTGTCCAAGTCTTGGTTCAAAGTAAAGAAAAAAGGAAGAAATGAAAGCATTAGCGGGCCTAATGACAGCACGGCTTAGAGTTCAACCTCTGTGGTTTTCTCATGTCCTCAGGGTGTTTGTTGTGGGTGACTTAGTGGCAGCGCAAAGCTGCTCTGGTTCTGGTGAACTGGTGCTCTTCAAGCTGACATTCATTCAACACCCTGCCAAGCAAGAGGCTCATTATTCAAAAACACCCTCTGGCTCCAGGAGCTCCATGTGAGAACAGAGTGACAGTAAGAAAAACGCTCCACTCCAGATGGGCGCGTGCAGAGATGGTTGTATGCCTCCTCCAACCAGTCCAGTTGCAGTTTACCTCAATTATAAGTTATGGTGTTGAATATTGGACAAAGAAGTATATTTATTGGACAGTGAGAAATCACATTGAACTTAGTTTAGGATAACACGCTTTCTGTCTTCACATTTGTGGTAAATCATCAGCACATTTATTTATATCGCACAACTTAACAACAACGCAATTCAAAGTGCTATAGATACAGTAAGACATAAATTTTAAGAAAAAAATTAGTTACACAAATATCAAGAACCACTTCAGACAAAGTAAGCTATATTCTCCTTTTGGAGGTTAGTTAGTTAATAAGCAACAACTATATAATCTGTCATTTTTACCAATCACAAGAGGCTGGGCATCATAGAGAAACCTAAAATACAAATTTGATCTACTTTACTTGGTTTTACAGCAATGCTATAAAGATGAACAACCTGTGTCTCTGGGAGCAGATCTTGGCTGAGCAGTACTGTTACTAATCTGGATCTAGTCTGGAGTTGAACATTAGGACACACAGCTGCAGCCCAGCCTTGTCTGCTGAGATCAGGCCCTAGCCACCGTCTCTGTAGCTTAGAGTGATATAGGATTGTTGTCACTGGCCCTGCTGCCCACTCTGAGCTGCCAAAACCTGCCTCAACAGTGAGGTGAAAGATACATGCAAAATAACCACCACATGACTTGTTGTTTGAGTCAAGATTACATTTTCCATTCTAATTTCATAATTTGTCTTTTTGTTGAACATTGAGTTACAAATAAGACACATTTCTTTCCTGTTTTCATGATTTTGCTTATAGATAGCATCTTTCCAAACCCTCCTCCAACTTAATTGTTGTGTCTCCTTCAAATATTTTAGCCTGGTATAGGGCTTTGGGGTTCCGTTACTTTACTATAATCAAATATGTGCTGACAAATATTTTTTGATCAGCACAAATTCTCAGGGCCTCATGTCCTCAAGCATTTGTTCATGTGGCTGTGGGTAACCTTTAGATGCATTTACAATGAAGAACTTGTCGCTGGAATGCTTTGTTATTGCTCTGATTTCTTTATGGAGCTGTAAATCTGTATTCCATCTCCTGTCTGGTAAATTTATAGACTACAATCAGCCGTGGATTAAATACTGGTCAAAAACAATAAGCTCCAGCTGAGCTCAGAGCTGAGATATGCCATGCTGGAATCCAATTATGAGCTTCATCAATCTGTCTGCAGCTGAATGGAGAAGCGGTCATGGGGACAAAACCCTGAACCCAAGCTTGTGGCTGATCTGCATAGAGAGTATTATTCTCAGGAAAATGAGCTCTTCGGCTTTCAGGGCTCTGTGGGATACAGGACTTTGTTTGTGTGTGATATGCAGAGTTTAAAGGATTAAACTGTGGGTGTGGAGTTGCCCTGAGCTCTTGGACAGCCCTGAAGCCCTGTCTGCAGCTACTCAGTGTTCAGAGCTCAGAGGGACAAGAAATGCACAACCTTGTTATTCCCATTTTAACAGGAAAAAGGCTCCAGTCAAAAATGCATGGCCAAACCTCAGTGAATTCCTGATGAAGGAAAGAATGCAGCAAAAGGAGCCACGTTCTTGTCCTTTATGGATTTTTTCCAGCACACTCTTCTGGCTTGCTTGGTTTTGGCACAGCCAGAATCATAAAGATCCCTGTAGATATCAGAGGGAGAGAGGTGAGGTGTGGAAAAAGGCTTAAACACACAGAGAAAACTTTTATTCACTTGCGGAGAGTGTGTGCCAGACTCTAATTAGAGGCTGCAATTCTCTGTTCAGTCGCAAGTTGTTTAGTTCATCGCCTCGGAAATGTCAGCTTACTGAGCCTGACTGTAATTATGTATGCTGCTGTTGTATTTAGTGAAAGAACAATGTCCCCAAATTAATACTGCATGTAATAATGAGGACTGCAGCTGCAGATAAGTACAAAGCGTAAAGATCTGGCAGCTTCACAAGTCTGTTTGTCACAGCTGCATCTGCAGCACACTGAAAGCAGCCAAGTACAGCCACAAGGATCGGGGTTGATTAAAGAAACTAAATTAAAATAAGAAACTCAATAAATAAACAAAATAAATACAGCATAAAATGAGCAATATGCAGGATCTGTTTGTAATTTTGAACTTTTCACCAAACAAAACTGGAATCTTGATGCATATAGTCATGTTTAGAGTAAAGAGTAAATGGGTTATGCTGGGTCAACTTGCCTGCCAGAGGCTAGACAATATTTCAACTGATTAGCTCAATGCAAGTAAAAGTAAGAGTCTTGACATATATAATAGTGATTAAACTTAATTATGCTTAAACTGTTTGATAACCTGAAAAAAACAATAATGTGAAGTGTAGGACTAATATGCAGTATGTCTTTGATTCGATGCATTTTGTGCAAACTGGAGCTCAGACCTGAAAACTAAAACGGTTTGAGACTGAACCTCTTGCGGTTCCTTTGTCACAGAGAGAGGTTGCTGTGAAACATTGTGCTGAACTGGCTGCCAGTTGGATGTTTGCTGACACCGAGCCCAGAATCAGCGGCATAATTTATTTCAACCAAAGAAAAGTTCTTCAACATTCAACACTTCTCTTCCAAGAAGCAGGCCAATGTTGACTGGCTGATTGCAGTGGACCACAGAGCTAAATGTCATCTATGAAATAAGACAAAGATGTGTTTGCAGATGTAAATGCAACAAACACCAACATGTTGAACTGCTTGCTAGTGTTAAAGTGGTTTCTTGTTCACATTATAAAATGCGTGGATTTGGCATTTGTGTCCTAGCAAATATGCATCCATGATAAAGTCTAGACACGATTCCAGGTTCTGATGTAGGTATTTACAGGACTAAGGTGCATTGCATTAATAGCATAAAATAAACAAAAAAAAAGCAAAACCAGAACAAGGAAAATGTAAAAATTGTGCTGAAATTACAATTAGGATCAAATCAAAATAGGTGACTAAAAGAAATTGAACTGATGAAGAAAATTACAGCAGAGGCAACACCACACACACTCTACACAACATAGTGATTAAACACTGGTTTTCAGTCAGAGGCTTCTTCAGCTCGGCCACAAAAAGGGCAAATGAAGGTCATTTGTCCCCACAAAAATGGCCTTACATATCTTTATCTTGACTTCATCTTCTTACATTTATGCATATTCACATACTTGTCAAAAGTTTTAGAACACCCCTGTTTTTCCAGTTCTTTATGGCAAGATACTTGTGAATGATCAAGAAAAGTTAAGAGACCTCTGGGAAATGGCAGGTCCCCTTTTAAAGGCTTGATCAACTTCTGTTGTTGCAGAACAGATTTAATTTTTGACCCCTTTCTTTCTGTCTGAAAAAGACCTTTTGGGTAATTCTGAAATGTTCATTATTTTTCAGTGCAGAGAGACCTTATCTTATCCTTTCTTGAGGTTAAAAAGTTTTTAACCTCTGGCAGCTCATCATTTTCCTTCATCATGACTGGACTTAAACTGCTTGAATTTAAACTAAAACAAAACAAAACAAAACAAACTTTTCTTTTTTTTTACTGGTAGTGTATGCATTTATGCATTCATTTAAATTAATCATCAAACAAGTTAATAAATACATTTTCTTATTTTCCCAGGCATAACCATTATTGAATGCTTAATCCTAACCTTTACTCTCGGCCTATAATTCTAACTCTGACCTTTGCACTAAAACCTAATCTTATCCTTCACCATGTTTCTACACTCACAAGAAGTCCCAATAAGGTTATGTCCAGTTAGATTTCTGTCCCATCGCACACGCACAACCACAGGCGCGCACACACACACACACACTGTCTGGATTCCTCTTCAGTGTATGGCTGTTCGTGAAACTTCCTCGTTACCTGGCAACCACATTGTTCCTGTGGGCTGGTCCTGGGTGAGTTCCTTGGTAATAACATTCTGGGGCATTCTACTGTAAGGACTCAGGTGCTCCTCAGCCTTGACGAAGCTGTAACTCTTCACTGTGACACAAGAGGACACACAAGCTACACTCTGCTTCAGTTTTCTCCAGGTGACCTAAAAGTTAACACTGAGGCAGGTTACACAAAGTCAGCATCAAACAGAAGCAGCCAGTAACAAAATGGTGAACAAAGAATCAGAAACATCACAGAAAATGTTTAATAGTATTTTGATAGCTTTCTATTGCTTCTGTCATATCTTCTGCAGACTGATCACATCCATATCGCTCATACTTGGGTCATAAAATTAAAACAGTGTAAAAATGTTGCAATAACTGATGTCAGTCGAAGGTGTCTGCAGAGTGTTGCAGATTTTGATATTGAATTGAAAGTCATTGTTACTGTTACATGTTTGGAGTTTCCAAAGAGAGAAATATTGAAATGAGCTTTCCAGTGTAGGCCGGCTTAGAGCTGACGGGGTGTCACACTGCACATCAGGGGTGAGGTGAGGATATGCAAGTCATCAATGAAGCTTTACCGTCTCTGTGCCTTAAGGAGGTGTTAACACTGAAGAGTGTCAGCAGGAATGTTCGCTCCGAGGCTGTAAATATTTGGACCTGTTTACCAAGTCATTTACAACGGATTTGTTCCCCCACTCAAGTGACCTGAATGCTTTTAGTCTGTCTCCTCCACAGAAACAGCTGTAGGAAGTGTGATCCATTTCATGTGGTGAGATGCTTTGCAGTTGCCTCCTCTGTGTTCCCATCACAGCCTCTTTGATGGTTTCTCGTTATTCAAACCATATTAAACTGATAAAAGTGTTGCAGTTATGCAACTTGACACTCACATGTTTGTATTTTCCACGTGTAACAGCTGCATGGCTGTCTGTCCTCGAGACACTTCCACCGTTGATGGCAGCTGCAGGGACAACTATGAATCATCTCTGGTCTGGTATATCTCTGGAGATTCCTGGCATTCCTGGAGGAATTTATCCCTTCTGTTATCATTTAGAATTACCCCAATACTCAGCCCTCACTTTAGTGCTTGTTGGTTTCTGAGCTCCCATCTTTTTGGCAGAGACTTTTTTTTTTTTTTTTTTTTACCTCACAGGGAGGTTGTGTGGAAAATATTTTTCATGAGACTGAAGACAGAATTTATTTGCTTTATTGATTTCCCTGTTGGGCTCTGTTGTTTCAGGGTCAAGGTTTGTTCAAGGTCTTGATTAATGTAACAAGAATAATATTTGCCATCAAATTTGAAGCCACACAGTTTGTGTCTCAACTGCTCTCTAAGATTAATACATTTACACCCAGTTTTGCTGAAAATTTTCTCAACATCACTTTATTAAAAAGCAATTTTGCAGGTTTATTTGCTTCTATAAAAACATGTGGTCAACATCTCTCATGGAATTGGACATTTGGCAGATGTTTTATGAGTGACGAGTTGATTTGTGTTGCCTCTTGGAACTATGATTCATGTTGAAATCCTTAAATTACTTGATTAAGTCAACAGATGCTCCTCGTCTCTGTAAATCCAGGATAAAAACTTGTTTTAATCTTGTTAAAGGTGACTAAAAGACAGCATACTGTTTGGGATGCCTTCAAATCTTAGGAGCAAACTCCCTCCTGCACTTTGCCCAGACTGGTTAAAGATATGAAGAGACACTCTCCACTTCTCTCCTGATGGATTTCATCGCAGTCAGTTTGCATTCCTTAGTTCATGTTTTTGCTAACTGTGCTTCTCTCCCCCTCTTTTTTTCTTTTTGCAGCTCCTGCAGCCAAACTTAAATGACATCATGCTGAAGGGAAGTCAAGCTGGATACGTACCCACAAGGCCCTGCAGGAGAACCAGGGACCAATGGCAGGAGGAGTATCAACTTAAGAGGACGAGGTATTTATCAGAGAGGAAACTCTTGCCTCTGAAAAGGTCATTCCTGGCACACATGAAGCTCTTTGTCAAGTGAAGCAACAACACAGGGACTGAAATGTGGAAAATATCTGTCCTGTTTTGACCCGAAAATGAGGAGGGGTAGAGGACTGACAGATGGAATTAGAGAGCTTTGATGAAAACAGAATGAGTGAAGAAACAATAAATAAATCTAGATGGAAAGAGGCGACATAAAACACTGAGGCACAGGCTGGAGAGGAGAAAGACAACATTCTTTGTGTCCTGCTCTTTAAAGAGCACTTCTCTGAAAAGGCTTCAGTGTCTGAGGTGACCAGCCAAGATTGGGTCAAGACCTACAGGATTGTTATGGGTTCATTCCACTGTTTTAAAGCTCATATGGCTTGTTTGAATCTCAAGCCAATTATCAGATTAAAGAGTCCAGAGAAAACCCTGTGATCCTGTTAATAAATCCCTCAATTGCTTAGAGAAACTGTTGTGGGCCCCTAACAGCAGGTCAGGTCACCCAATTCTTGATCCTCTGGCCCACCATGTTGACATGAAAAGGACCACATCTTTATTTCATCACTTGATAACTTCTCTTTCCTTTTTTCATATGCAGACACAATCATAAGAAATGTACTCTGCTGCTACAATATAGACACATTACAGGTTTTAACTTGTACTCAGTGCCACTGCACCACCTCCATGGAAATGTAAGGTATGCCTGCTTGCATGTACCCTTTGTGAACTCACTCATCTGGAATCCAGCTACCAGTAATGAGATTTATCAGAAAATTCCACTCAAACACAAAGTAATTATGAGGAAAGTCAAACACTTTCAACTTTCCTAATTTGTTGTTTTTCTCTCCCCCTTCATCACCCAGTGACAGACTAATAATGGGCTTCCTGTAGAAGTGGTCAGATGTTAACGAACATGGCAGGCGTTTCTCTAAAGGAGGGAAAAAAGGAAGGTCCCTTGTTTTCTTAAATGAATCACCTTGGAAAGTGTGAGTATGAGACAGAGAAAGTGACCAACAGTCTTGAATGTGTGGTGATTGGAAGCAGAGGGAGAGAGCCTGTTGAGTTAAGGATGTAAAGATGAAGATGAGGGACGATCTTATGAGTTTATGAAAACAGACATATGTCCTTTGTTTTACAATTTTCCTAAAGTCTTAATGAAATGTCTGTGACATCTTTTGGTCGAAATATGACAAAAACCGTGCATCATATCCTGTTTTCCATCGTGAATTTTCAGCTCTTTTCATTGTGTAGTAACTGCTTTTAAGGTGTGGAGGGATCCAGTTGACTCCACTCCCCCTCTCTTCTGTGGGGTATACCTTATTTGGGATTTCTTTTTTTGTGTGATAAAGTGTGCATTAACAACAAAGCATAGGGTGAGAAGATATGACACATGTTAACACAAAGTGGTGAAAGACGAAAGCAAAACAAACGATTGAGCATGTCCACAAATGACAATAATACATATAATAATATATAAAATAATACATATGCTAAGTAATGTACACAAATGCAGTCCTTACGGTGGTAGAAATAAATGCAAAGGAAAGCAAAATACCAAAAACAGAAAAAAAAACTTCCTTTAAATTAGATATTGTTAATCAAGGTGTGGAAGTAATACAGCAGTGGTAGTGGCAATGATAGCATTATAATAATAGGTAATAATGATGATAAATAATAATATAATGATAAGTAAAAAAAAAAAAAAAAAAGAAGATAAACAAATGTAGAAATACTCATTTCTCAGTACTCATCATTACTATATTTGTCAATAAGATGATAATAAATAAATGTTCTGTACATGAAATGTGCTATACAAATAAACTTGCCTTGCCTTGCCTAATAATAATGATTATAATAATAATAATAATAATAATAATAATAATAATAATAATAATAATAATAATAATAATAATTAGGGATGTCCCGATACCACTTTTTTGCCTACCAAGTACAAGTAGGGTACTTGCATTTCAGTAGCTGCTGATACCGAGTACCGATCTGAGTACCTAATTAATGTGGATAAGTAAAATAAGTGAAAATAAGTTTCTTTTCTTTTTTTTTTTTTTTCTTTTTTTTTTATATACTCAATGACGTAATTTTGAGTAAATTCTGGACGCTACCCACTCAGGACACTTGGATTACATTGGATGAGCAGTATGGAGGAATATTGACAAGTTTTTGTGGACTTTTATGGATCTTTTTGGCTCGAACCCTGGCGAACTCCATTATATGAAAGTTGGGGGAAAAAGAGAAACCTTCCTGATCACCGGCTGCATTTGAGATATTAAAAAAGTGTTTGGGAGTCTTGCTCACCATGAGGGTATGTGGAAAATAAAGTTAAATCATTCTGTGGGTGAACTATTCCTTTAAAGGTTAAATATAGAACATTTTTATTAAAAGCTATATATTCTTTTAAATAATACCTCCACAGGTCGGTGGGGGGGGGGGGGGGGGGGGGGGGGGGGTACAGAATGAAAGTACAACATTTCCTAGAAAAATTATATCTAGCCTAAAAATAATTATAAAATAATTTTTTATGGGTTCGATAATGGCATTATATTTATGTCTATAAGCCAATACACACCGCCATTACGGGTTGCTAAATATAATCTCTGTGTGGGGCAACAATATGTTGGGCACAGTTAGGCTGCTACAGGGAGAAACAGTGGAGATGCCGCGTGAAGCAGCTGCTTCAGAGCCCTGGAGATATTGTTATCTGTTTCTGAGGAGGAGTGACCTGAGAAGAGCAAAATCTGGAGTAAATTTAGGTGAAGACTTCACTAAATGGACCCACATAAACATTTTCCACAGCATCAAAATACAGAAATGGCGACTTTTTTCCTGGATCAGTAAGCTAACTTGTTTGCTAACATGGCTAATGTTAGCTGTCTGTTATAAACTCCTCTGCGTTACTTGTTGGACATGCTGCAGGCTGTTGGTAACTTGCGTATCGGCAGTGAGCCTGGCATCCCAGCGGCTGGAGTTGTTTTTCTGCCGTTGCAACTACAACCTAGACACACGTGATGTCGCTGTTCTGTCTGTGTTCCATATTCAACCTTTAAGTCTCTGGATACTGTGGGGCTTTCTTGGTTGGCACGACTCTGCAGCATCGTATGGATATCAGGGGCAGTGCCTCTGAACTGGCAAACTGGGGTGGTGGTCCTCTGCCTTCAAAAAGGGGGACCAGAAGGTGTGCCTCAACTTCAGGGGGATCACGCTCCTCTGCCTCCCCTGTAAAGTCTGTTCAAAGGTCCTGGAGAGGAGGATCCGTCGGATAGTTGAACCTCGGCTCGAGAAGGAGCAGTGTGGTTTTCGTCCTGGTTGTGGGACTGTGGATCAGCTCTACACCCTTCTCATGATCCTGGAGGGGGCATTGGAGTTCGCCCAGCCGGTCTACATGTGTTTTGTGGACTTGGAGAAGGTGTTTCATCGTGTCCCCTAGGGGCTCCTGTGGGGGGTACTCCGGGAGTATGGAGTACCAGATCCCCTTGTACGAGCGGTCCAGTCCATTTCTGACAGTGAGTCGGATTTGTTTTCTGTGATATTTGGACTCCGCAAAGGCTGCCCTTTGTCACCAATTCTGTTCATAACTTTTATGGACAGAATTTCTAGGCACAGCCAAAGAGTTGAGGGAATTTGGTTTGGTAGCCTCAGGACTGAGTCTCTGCTTTTGGCAGATAATGTGGTTCTGTTGGCTTCATCGGGCCGTGATCTTCAGCTCTCGCTGGAGCTTTTAGCAACCAAGTCTGGAGCTGCTGAGATGAGAATCAACACGTCCAAAACCAAAATCACAGTCCTCACCCGGAAAAGGGTGGGGTGTCTTCTTTGGGTCAGGAATGAAGTCCTGCCCCAGATGGAGGAGTTCAAGTATCTCGGGGTCTTGTTCGCGAGTGAGGAAAGAATGGAGTGGGAGATTGACAGGCGGATCGGTGCAGTATCCGCACTGCGGTGGACTCTACACAGATCTGTCGTGATGAAATAGGAGCTAAGCCAAAAAATGAAGCTCTTAATTTACTGGTTGATCTATGTTCCTACCCTCACCTGTGGTCACGAGCTGTGGGTAGTGACTGAAAGAACAAGATTTCTACAAGTGGCTGAAATGAGTTTCCTCCGCAGGGGGGCCCAGCTCTCCACTAGAGATAGGGTGGGAACCTCAGTCATCCGGGAGGGGCTCTAAGTAGAGTCACTGCTCCTCTGCATCAAGAGGAGCCAGATGAGGTGGCTCAGGCACCTGGTTAAGATGCCCCCGGATGCTTCTCTGGCGAGGTATTCTGGGCACGTCCCACTGGGACAAGACCCCAGAGAAGACCCAAGACACACTGGAGGGACTACGCTTCTTAGCTGGCCTGGGAATACCTTGGGGCCCCCCTGGATGAACTGGCAGATGTGGCCAGAGAGCAGAAAGTCTGGGCTTTCCTGGTTAGGCAGCTG
Organism: Atherinomorus stipes; assembly: GCA_023101725.1. Lineage (NCBI taxonomy): Eukaryota > Metazoa > Chordata > Actinopteri > Atheriniformes > Atherinidae > Atherinomorus > Atherinomorus stipes. The sequence goes on from JALJCO010013221.1 coordinate 549,087, forward strand.
CCCCCGCGACCCGACCTCATATAAGCGGAGAGAAGATGGAAAGTTATCAAGAACGCCACAATATAATTTTTTTCTCATCAAGTTATCAAACATTAAAGTACTTGTGGAACACTTAAATAATTTCTCTCCTCAGTAAACTATAACTGCTGACAAGAATTAGCTTTTTTTTAAAAAAAAATGTGTGTATACATATACAGTATATTTAAAAAAAGGAAAAATGTGTGAATAAGAATTTTGGTCGTCCAGCACCATGATCTAGCAAAGTTGGATGGAATAAAGAAGGTGATTATTTATATAGTACAATACATCCAGAACTCAGCTGCCCACCTCCGCACCCACACCCGGTCTAGAGACCACATCCCCCCTGTCCTCCAACAGCTCCACTGGCTCCCCATAAAACTGTGCATCCATTTCAAGGTCTTACTCATGACATACCGTATAAAGCCCTCCATAACCTGGCTCCTCTATACCTCACAGCTCTTCCCGCCACTGCAGATATGTAAAGCTTACAGAATGACGCATTTTTCATACCAAGGTAGCCTCAGACAAAGTGCCAGGGTTGGGTTCTTGTTTTGTTGTTGTTTTGTTTGTTTTTGTTAAACTTATACTCTAAAGAGGTTTTCACATAGGATGTGGTAGATTCCAAACCCATTTTTGTTTATGCACTGTGAGACACAAAAACAAATGGTCAGGCGACACAAAAATGTGCAAGGCTGGGGATGCCATCCACATGCACTCTAAGCTGAACGTAAAGAGATAATAAAGTTAAAAACTAGTTTATGTGTTGATTACTTTATAGTAAAACAAAAAAAAAAAACAAGAATCTCAGAAAAAAAAAAAAAAACTAAAAAGGGGGGGGGGGGGGGGGGGAAAAAAAGAAACCCCACAACCCCCTTAAAATAATCTTTGCTTGCATGCAGCACTCTGGAGCAACATGTTGATTCCCCAGTTGTGGGGAATCTGGTAGATCTCCACAAATGAGTCTCTATTACCAGACATGATATTGAGTGATGACTGCCTCGCTGGCTTTCATTTTTGCCTCGGTGTGACTTCCCAACAAGCTATAAAGTTCCTCCTTGCTCAAGCTGAAGCAGGACTGAAAGCAGTCACTGTTTGCATACAGCCTCTTGATGAACTTTAGCTTTCCTAACTCCTGTCTAGGATGTTTTGAATCCACACCTTCTGAGCTGCCGCTTGACAGATTTGTCCTGTATCCAAGTCTGCAGCTGGAATAAGTAGCTACTTACTGGGTATCCTTTTGGTCACATTGCAGCTGACATCCAACTTGGACAGTATTTGGGCATACACACCCTTGGCCCCTGCTCTGTTTCCTTACCTAGGCACAGCACAAATCACATCCTGTGTGAAATAACTCCAGTACTATACATGCTCCAAAGAACATAAAGAGACAAAAATTGTCTCCTTTGAATTTTATTTCATGAAGTTATTTTTTCCCTTAGGATTTCTTTCTTTTTATTTCTATTAATGCCAGAAAACACGAGTGAATAAAACTGTGAGTGAAACTCTGTGGTGTTTTCTGGTCTATTGATTCTGCTGTTGGTGGAAAAACTTCTTTGTCTCATTTAAAAGGAATGTCATCCACACGCTGGCTACATACACTCCATCTCTTTTAACTTCAGCCAGTTATCTGCAAATAATGGCGCCAAGAAAATGATGTAGTATCTCAAAGAAGTTATACTGTTGCACAGTAGTTCTCACATCTTTGGCTCACTTCATCCTGAAATGAAATACTGTGTCGTAGGGACATTAAGAAAGAAAGTCCATTGTTTGAACCTCAGCTAAGGCGTTTCTGTGTGGAGTTTGCATATTGTCCCTGCACCTGCATGGGTTTTCTCTGGCTGTTTCAGTTATCCTTCAAAGTCCTGAGACATGTGTGTCAGGTTACATGGCTCTAGGTGTGAGCATGAAGGATTTATTTTGTCTTTACTGTGTTAGCTTTGTGATGGACTGGAGGCCTAATTGCAGTAGACTTACTCTGACTACAGCATGAATAAAAAAACATGGGGGGGGGGGGACAAAACAAAAGCAAACTTATAATGAAGCGATTGCAGAGAAAAAAAAATGGATGGATTTTCTGCTTGTGATCTTGTTTTGCAGGTTACCACTTTAACCATACAGTTGCTTCTTCCTTTGTGAAAAGTTCATTCAAGGTTTGAGGTAAGGAATGAAGTGAAAATAAAATAAGTGAAAATCTAAAGCACCTAACTTGACCTTTATGTGAATGTTACAACACTTTTTCCATGTTAAGCCAACCAGTTTTTTTTTAAAACTCCTCAAATTTCTCCTCTCTTCCCTCAGCTGGGTTCTGTTGGAAGTTTTTCTCTCCTGTGAAAACAGAGGAGCACCCCCCCCTCCCCCATCCCTCCCCCCTTTCACTGTCTGTCATCCACTGCCCTGTGCATGTTTCGGGATGGGCAACTGAATTTGAGGGAATTGATAATATCTGTAAAGTGCCTTGAGATTACTTTTCTGTAAATTAGCACTGTAAAATAAAGCTGAAAGATCAGAGCTGCGGCATTCCTGATTTCCTGAGCTATGAGAAAGAAAAAAAAGTCATCAGACAGCAGCAGTATGTCATAGACATGGGACCAATTTTAATTTATATACATATGTGGCAGTTGGCAGTCCAATTTTCATTTATGCCTACAGGTACATATTCTCATACCTGCCACACATACATACATATATATATATATATATATATATATATAAAATCCTGGAATGAAAACTGTTGTTTATTTATGTCACTTTATACAATTAAATTCTAATAATAAGAAAAAAGTTTGCAAAATCATAATTAGAACATTATAAAAAATAATATTGTTTTTTAATTGTGTTTGAAAATAATGATTTTAAAACAAACAAACAAACTGTCCTGGACACATTAGAGCACCTTTCCCATGAACAATGGGCCAAAATAGCTGTCAACAGGTGTAAAAATCATTTTGAACACTACAGAAAACACTTGTGTGATTGGCTCAAAGTGTTGCTCAACAACATTTTAGCTTCAGAGCCCCATATTCCAATTCAATGTCATGATTTTCATAGAATTGTTATCATTAATATTTTTGTCAATTTAAACTTATTTAATTGATTTTTTTTTCTTCTTTGATTGGGGGGTATGAATAATTTTGAGGACGACTATACATGTGTGTGTGTATATATATATACATATACATATGTATATATATACTTATCAGAGTTGATAGTCTTCTTTCACAAAAATATCTGAAGTGACTTCAAGTATGTGATGATGTCACTTCATGTGGAAAAGTTAAAATTACATGCCAGCCCCATGAAGACCAATGTGCCGCTCCACTATTGTGCTGCACTATCTTCTTGGTTACCATGGCGACAGTATCACCATCTTCCTGATAGAACTGGAGATTTTACATGCATTTGATTTACACAACAACAATAAGAAAAATGACAGCTATTGTTTGTCTTCATGACGTGCTGATCAAACTGATTCTTTTCTAGAAATGATCAAGATTGTTGTTCCCACATAAGAAACAAATCTTCAGAGCCAAATTCCTTAGTTTGACTCTGCTGGCCTCTTTACAAGCTTACTGTTTCTGATTCTGAGGTTGCCCCCTCACCCCCCCAACCTAGTGGGGTCTTTTTTTGCTTTCTAGTCCTTTGTAACCATTTACTAAACTGAGTAGGTAAAGCTTGAATATTGAATTAATACAGTTGCAAACAAAAAATGTAGGAAATACAAGAAATATTACCAACAGATGTCTTTTTTTCTTCTTTTTTTTCCAGGAGCCATCATTTCTTTAAACTGTCAAATGTGCTGCAGGTGGCTCCTCTGAACTAAGAACAACCTTCAAGCATGTGTTTGTCAAGGAACTACTAATCAACCGTACCACAGACAGGAGACAAGTGGGATGCACATTAATTTATGCAGGATGACAAATTGAGAAAAATGTACCGGAAAGTTTCTATCATATGTATGAATTTTGTTTACATTTTGCTAAAACACAGACTTTGTAGGTGGCAGACTGCAGCATTATTATTGCATTGTTACACCATAACTGTATACTTTACTAAAAGGAGAAAAAAGTTTTTCAAAAGATAAGATGTAATCCCTTTTTGGTTTTGATTTGCTAATTCAACCTTTGCTTTGTTGAACCTTTTTTTTTTTTTTTTTAGAGAGAGATACAATAGATAGATAGATAGAGAGAAAGTTGAACCAATACAATAGCTGTCTTTTTCAGTTATTTGCAGGACTATTTCTTCGAGGACATACTGCAGCAATTTTACTAAATGTGGCTCTACTTCTTAATTTGTTTCTTTTTGCCATTATTGTCATGTTAGTAATTGTACATTGTAAACTAATTATGTGCTGTGCAAGTAAAACTTTATTCTCTTACTTTAAAGCTCAGCTGACTGTCACTGCTATAGAACTACATACTTTCCAAGCCCACACATCGTGGTGTCAACCCTCTTATCTCAGCCCCTGCAGTGAGGCAAATATTTGTAAAAATGTTTGTGTTCTTATCATATGTGTATGTTCTATCCTGTTTAATTTGAGCTCAACATTTTGTGAGAAAGACTGGAAAGGAGGAGAATAATCAACTAACAAACAGAAGCCAGATCACTCAATGCCAAACATACATAGACAAAGGAAATCTCTTTTGCTCTCTGTCTGTAACACAGAGACAGGCAGTGATACCATCATGCTGACAGAGTTCATGTTTACACCTCTCTAGCCTTTTGCCTTCTACATTCCTTACCATCCACAATGATTTCCCTCTTTATCTCAGAGGGAATATACCTTACACTTAATCTGTCAGCACCAGGCTATTCACTCAGGGTTTTATTACAGAGCAGAGGAGCAGGATTTTGTAGGTGTTCCCTTTTTGGTGAGAGTGGCCGCATTGTGCCGACAGCCTGACTTGTGTTCTTGTTGGGAGATTCCACGACATTCCTGAAAGCACTGTCGCAGTGACTGGGAGCTCTGTTTTCAGCACCCGTGAAGCTTCAACAAGCCGAATGAAAGCGTCAGTGCTGTGTCCTAAATTCCGCAGGTTGACAGATCTGAAAGACCTCTTGGAAATTAAGGTCAAAGGATGAAGTGAACACTGCAGCCAGCATGCCCCAACAGTCCTCTGCCTTCAGGATACGATCTCTGAGCGTTCTAGAGATGGTCTTTACTTTAGCATTCACAATAAATAGAATGCAGCTTTGCCAAAAACAAGATTTTTCTTGTTTGGGTGTAGCTGTTGGCAGCGACAGTAGATACCAAAGTCCTGTTTCATGAACGCATATAATCTTTTACTTAGCAGTTAAGAAATGGTCATAATGATTCACTGAAATAAATAAAGATTTTTTGTCAAAATAGAGTCACAATGAAAATATTACCATGGGTCAACAGTGTAATACCTTAAAACAGTGTATAAAGTTAGTTCAAAGTGCTCTAATTGCATAAAATGTCATAAATAAACACAAAATCAGATCAGAAAACAAATATCTAGTCAAGCTAACTAGTGTTAACATGATCAGTTGTTTGACAAACTTAAAGGATTCTAATTTGAAATTAAATGTATGGTATTTTCAAGTATCTACCTGAAGATATTACTTTGCTTGGATCATAAACTGTGTGGGGTGTGACTGCTCAGATGGGCTGGTCTTTGAAGTCTTTAAGGAAACTTGTAAATATAGGTCTTGCTTTGATGACATCCTAAAACCCAAAGGAGCTGTCTGTGCTTTGTCATGCATTAATAATCCACATTTTTATTCTAGGACAGCTGTGAATACGAGTATTTGTACAACATTTAAAGCATCCCAAGCATAATCTTTGTTTTGATTTTGCAGACATATTATTTGAAGTGTTACATTATGTATTATGTCTATAGTGTTTTGATATCACTTTTAGTGCTTTACCATTACATGGCATAGTATTCTTTTTGGGACTACCTCAGTCTTTGTTCAGAGTGTGATGGAGTACAATCTGGCAAATCCCATATTATCAACATGCCGAAGACAGATGGCAAAATTAGTTAACATAACTCTTTCTGAACATTTAAATATACAGTATTAGCATGTCAACACTTTCTTTAAAAACCAAATTGTCAAAGTAATGACAGCTTATAAGGTTAAATTCCTACAGCTGCATCACCTGACCTTAGAGATTAGTAGAGGTTTAAACCGTTAAAATGTTCCCATTATGCCACACTGTATGGTGAATAAATAAACAATATATCTGATAAATGTGTTAGCATTGATACCGCGAGAAATTATTATGTTGATATCAGTACCTAGCTCGAAGCACTCATTTGAGGTAGTTTTGCTTAGTGTATTCTTTGCATATTTATCTATAACTATTTCCATTAACAATTTTATATGAAAGTGTAATTTTATAAAAAGAAAAAAGTAAAAAAAAAAAACAAAAAAAAAAACATATCCTGAACATTAAAATCACGGAATGCAACAGTGGACTGTGAATATATATATATATATATATATATATATAATTTCTTTTTTTAGATTTCATATGTCTGTCTGTCGCCTCAGCAGGTGCCTAGGTGGTCAGACGGGAACTAGGGGGGCGCTAGGACCGTGGGGAGGAGCCCTGCATGGAGAGAAAAGGCTTCTTTTCTGAACAGAGGCTGTATTTGTGGCTCTGTGTCTGACCTGAACAGGTTACAGTGGACGTCCGGATATTCACTCTGCACCTGGCACCTCATTTGTAAACGCTGGAAAAGTGCAAGCAAGATTCCCCATCCGGAGAGTTTGCACAGTGATAAGAGAAGAGGGAGAAACTACCTGTCACCAGAGATAATGAGGAAACCTTGGAGAAATTATCCTGAAGGACCCGTCTGATGGAGAGAAAAGCCGGGCAGGGATGTAAACACGGACCATCAGATCTCTTATGAGAAGGTATACTAAATTTGGTGGTTTAGTTAAGATCTTTAAGGAATATTTTGGCTGTTTTGGACTGCTTTTTCATCCCAAAAATGCTCCTCTTGTCCTGTCATCACAAGTTCTTGCATGAATAAAGTTGAGATTTACAGTTAAACAGATGATTTACAGTTTAACTGGGTTTTTTCCTTCATGCATATAGGCTAAGCTGAAGGAAAATGTGTGTTTTTTTGGTCTGTAGTGTAGATCTTAAAGTCTGCTAACATCTGTAATGTCTCATTTTATTCAGCTCCAAACATCTTTAAGAATAGATTAGATTAATTTAGCATTTCCTCGTGAGGCCTCATTCTTTTTGATTACCTACCTGTTACACTGATGTACAGGTACTCAAAATAGCAATATCTCCTGCTTATATACAAGGTGATAAATATGACTCTTTTTTTTCTTTCTTTCTTTTTTTTTTTTTTTTAAAGTTTCCCCATTATGATGTCATGTAAGATTTCCCTACTTTTTTTTTCTTCTGATATTAACTTCAATCTCAACTTACTTTGGTACCATAGAGATCAGTACTTTCCAGTATAATGTTGTCATACTTCTGTAGTTTTAGGAAAGTGTTTCTTTAAAGCTTTTAGAGCTAAAAGCACAGGTACTATCTGAGACTTAGACTACATCTGTTTCTCTTGAGATTGATTAATAATATAACTTCTTTATAGCATATATTGCATCCCTTCAATGAGTCAGCTGCACAAAATTTTACCACCTGACACCCCCCACCCAATTGTCTGCTGCAGCTGTCATGTATCTAACATATAAACACTGAGGGGAAAGTGTACTTCTACTCGCTTACATGTGCTTTTTGTTGTAACAGCCTCCTTCGCAGTGTTATATGGGGTATCTTATAGGTGTATGGACAGGCCCCACCCTGCTTTTTGTTAGGAATAATACTTTGCCTCCCTGCCTCGACTTGTTGCTTTTCACTTTCTACACACACCTGCTCTAGTCGTGCCATGAGCGCCTGGGGATCCACAGTCTTTAAAGGGGATCAAATATCTCTTCATCTAATCTGCCCTGAAAGCTCCATGCATGTTGTAATGTAGTTAACGTTTGATGGAAAATACTTTATTACATCTGAACTTTTAAAGATATTTGATAAGGGAGCTGCCACTGTTACACATTTCTCTTCCTTAGATGCCACACTCAGCTTTGTTGTGTCACTGTTTCCTCTTTAAGAAAAACTCTCACTGGAATTTGTTTATGACTTTTTGTGCCAACGCTTGTTTGATTCCATCAGGCTGAAATCCCATTTTCCTGTTAATCTATAACATAGGAACAAGAGGCACATTGTTGCCTGGCCACACCAGATGAAATTCAGGCCTGCATTGCAACACTACAATTTGTAAGCTGATCTCACTAACACAGGCACTGTGATTTACAATCAACTGTGAAAGCATTCATGAGACATCAGAGTTGATGTTTGTGAGGCTACTTGCTTGGTTGCTTTACACAGTTGTTTGCTTTGCAACTGTTGGCGAACTGTTTTTCTCATCTATGTTACTATTTTCTGTGTATTTTCAGTGTTTTCCATGATGATGCCACTCCAGATCTCTCTCCTACCTCACCTGCTCCTGCTCCTGCAGCAGCTCCTTCCCTTCACACTGTCTATTCTCCACCCTCCTCACCATCCGTCCATCCACGTTCCCTCACTGCTTCCTCATGCACCGACACCTCTTGCCCGTTCCCGCTTCAGCGCTCAGGCTCAGCTGGATCTCACGACTCACTGTAACTCTAGCTGTTTCCACAGAGCAGAGCAGGAGGCAGCAAGGGAGCAGCTGACTGAGAAGCTGGCCTTTGAGACGCTGTATGCAGACGGCTCCCGCACTCTCACCACAGTGGAAGTGGAGGGTGATGATGACTTTGAAGGAGATAAACATCATTCGGCTTACCTGCCTCTTTGGAGACATGGAGGTGTGAAGTCAAGGCATAAGCGTGTAAGGAGGCAGATCTATGGAGCGGACGGGCGTTTTAATATCAAAGGGGATAACTTCCTGTTGGATTACCCTTTCTCCACAGCAGTGCGCATCTCCACTGGCTGCACCGGTGTTCTTGTGTCTCAGCAACACGTCCTGACAGCTGCACACTGTGTTCATGATGGGAAAGATTATGTCAATGGGGCACGAAAGCTCAGGGTGGGCTTCCTGATTCCTCCATCCATCAACAGCACTAAAACTGGCTTGAATTCTGCCAAGAAGCCTTTAGTTCGCTGGGTGCGGGTGAAACGTACCCGTGTGCCAAAGGGCTGGATCCAGGGCCCACAGGAGGTCAGCATGGACTTTGATTATGCTCTGCTGGAACTGCGTTGGCCTCACCGCCGTCCATTCATGCGCCTCTCAGTGGCTCCCTCCTCTGATGATCTGGCAGGGAACCGAATTCACTTCTCTGGTTTTGATAGCGATAGGCCTGGGGAGCTGGTGTACAGATTTTGTCCTGTGGAAGAAGAGTCAAGTGACCTCATATACCAGCACTGTGATGCCCGTCCTGGAGCCAGCGGCTCTGGAGTGTATGGGCGAGTGTGGGACAACAGTTTGGAGCGCTGGGAAAGGAAGGTAATTGGAATTTTCTCTGGTCACCAGTGGCTGGAGATTGATGGAGAGAACAGGGATTATAATGTGGCTGTGCGCATCACTCCTCTAAAGTTTGCCCAGATCTGTTACTGGGTGCATGGAAACCGGCTAGACTGTGTTCAAGACTAAGGAGGGTTTTAAAAGTATAGCCTGAAAAATAAAAGAAAGCACAAAGTGACTTTAGAAACTACAGGGTGAAATGTCATATTACTTCTGAAGATAGAAGAGTGGACCTGGCTTAAATCCATGCAGGAGGCTCGCTCCACCAGCAAAACAGATCAACTTCTGGATCCATTTCCCACAATGACTTATTTCCCCTCTGTATTTAATTTGCTGCCTGTAAACTCTGCCCATTTAAAAATAAATCTGCATGCGAGATCATTACCACGGGATCTTTGTCCCACACAAATTAGTAAAACCATCAGCGTTTCCATGGTTATAACTTATGCCACTTTTCACAAGGGGAGAAAAACATTTTTTGTTGCGTCAGTAGCAGCATGTTATTCTCCTGCCATGGATGACCATAATCTACTGACATCTTTCCTGCTCTATTTTTTAGGGATATGCTGTGGTGTTATGACAACTTTTAAAGCATAATTTCAGCTTCTTTCCTTCAATCTGCATTGAGACAGAGACCTGATTGTAGTGGAGACCTGTTAAGCTTAACATTTCAGCAGACTGTATACTTATCTCATAGGAGACTAGACACAGAATGTAATTTTATTTTTTGCAGAAATGTGTGACAAATTTTAATAAAGAGATGTGCGTGTATGAGGTCATTTTTCATAAGTGTTATGGTGCCCTCCTGTGGTCACAACAATTACTGCAATTTCTAATTACATGCTTTAAATCAAACTGATCAGAAAAATTATACACAAGTTGGCTTACAATGCAACAGATGGGCTGATTTGTCTTTCTGTACCTTTAACTTAATAGAAATTTGGTACTTTTATCATTTAAAAACAACTTTGATATGCCAGCTTGATTCTGTGAAATATCATTTAAATATCAGGAAACTGAACTGAACTTAAGAAAACTAGGTTGTTATAATATACAGTACTTATTTACCATCCAAAATGTTTTGCTTGATGAGTCTCTGTATAACTTCATGAGTGCAATGAGTTTTGATTACAAACAATACTATGTTGCAACTTAAGAACTCACTGATTTTCTGTACAGCCATGTACTAAATCCGTACAAATACATTTACACAGACTGCATAAATATTTAAATGTGACAAAATGAGACCTGAAAGAGAGAAAAAAAAGTGGGGGGTATAACAAGTCAGTAGTTTAGTGCTTTTTATTAGAGATAAGGAGACGATACAAAACATCCACCATTCAATTTTCAGTCTACAGTAAACTCTGACCACTGCTCCTTCATATACACGTCAATCCCCAGACCATCGGAACACCTCAAGGCTTTTTGATCAAATGTGGAAATTCTGGATTTAACAAGTACAAGGAATGTTTTCTGTTTACTACATGAAGTATCAGACCCAGAGCTGGAAATTAAAAAGGAATCACACAAGTTTTGGAAGTTGCATGTTCAAAACAACAATAACAAAAGAAAAAACAACAAAAAAAAATCCAAAACCAATGGAATAACAAAAAAAAAAAAAAAAAAAAAAAAAAAATCAACCGTGTCCCCACCCAGAAGAGGTTTTGATACACCTTGTGCAATCAAGTGTGAATTAGTTCATACTACATCTAGTCTCAACTACACACACACTTACAAAAACTTAAGTTTGGCGCAAACAAAAAAAAAAAAAAGAAGAGAAAAGGAAGTTGGAACATTTATGTCATGATTCAGTGTTTGGGAAACTAAAATGTTGCCTGTCCCTTTCTCTGCAATCATTCAAGTGAAACCTGGAAAGAACAAAACCCTGTCCTTAGAAATGAATGTGTGCATTTAAATTTTTATCATCATCCTTCATCAGTTGTATCTTTTTTTCCTTCATGTGTTATAATCTTTATGTTGTATGAACTGGAATGACAGTCTTCACTTTCACCTTTGTTTTGTTTTTTTTTTCCTTCTCAAAATTATTTGACCCCAAACCCACCCACTATATCCCTCCCCGAGAGTCCCACAAATGGTATTGGTTCTGCTTTTGCCCTTCTCCATGCCAAACTGGAATGAACAGCTAAACCCAACAGATGTGTCTGAATTGCCTCAACTGAAGCCAGAGAGAGGAGGGGAGAACTATTTATATAGGGGATCCTTCCAGGCTGATAACTGATGAGCCACCAAGCTTTTCTGCCAAGGTGTGCCGATCTCTGAGGTCTTCCAAACCGTTCACCTGCCACTCGTGCTTAATACCTGAAAGGAAACAGAACAATCAGAATCACGCATCAGTAAGGTTTCAGGTTGAAAATCAGAATCAGAATCAGAATCAGAATACTTTATTAATCCACAAGGGAAATTCAACAGTTGCCACTGCTCCAATAAGTTAGATATTAAAACCAGTACAACAATAAAATCACTAAAAATCAATAAAGTTAATGAAATAAATACAATCAATAAAATACAGCTAGGACCTTAAATTTCCATTTACTTGAGAATCAGTGCGAAATGGTTCAGAGAATTTTAGAGAGAGGAGTTATACAGAAAAATGTAAAGCTTATCCGTTGAATGTTAAGAGGATAAACAAATATCTCTTGAAAGACAAAAGCCTAATTCATCATTAAAAATGAACGCATGTGAATAATGGTTTATTATATCTATAAAAGCCTAAGTATGAGCACAGATTTATTACAGTAAAGAGTCAAAACGGCTATTTTAATGGGGATCTAAAATCAGTGCTGCAGAGAACAGATGAGAGAATCGGGAGGGAGCCATATGCACACTGAGCTGGCAAACCATTTGTATTCACGTACAGGCATGCTCGTTCCAAACATTTGCTGTTTTTGGTCTCCAACAACTCCAAATGGTAACTTGAATACTCCAGCATGTTTGTGAACTAGTCTGAAATTTGATGAGGCTTTTTTCCATACATTTTCAGAAACTAAACAACTGCCTACTCCATCTTTACATGATGATACAAAAGTGGAACTGGTGAGAGAAAAAAAAAAAAAAAAAAAAAAAAAAAGACATTGCTGGTGGCAGTGCCAGAACAGTGAGCTCAAAGAAACTGAAGAGAACTACAGGGATCAGTTGGCTGGGTGTGGTACAAGAATGTTTGCTGAGTCATTTGAAAAATACAGTTTCAAGTTTGGGTATGCTGTGGGTCAGCTTTGGTGCATTAAGGAGAAATACATGTGTGAAAAAAAAAAACATGAATACCTTCGAATTTCCTCTTGATGGCATCTTTTGAGCTGGCATAGATCATCTTGCTCTTCAAAGGAGCACTATCTGGAGCCCTGTAAAAAGAGTGGAAGGGACGACATTTTTAAGCCTAATGCCATCAAGTCTTTTTTATTATGTGATAACAATCCTCACCAGAAGATAAAGACCAGGTCCTCCTTCTTTGTTTCTTTGGTCTCGTAGGTAGCGTCGTACAGAGCATAGCGGCAGTCATCTGGCGGCAGCATCTTGACAAAGTGCTGGTATGGGTCCTGAACAGTGACTCCCAAGTCACCCTGCAGGATCTCTTTACCGTCATCCAAAACGATGTTCTTGAGGTCCTTGCTCAGGCAGAACAGAATTGCCTTCTTCCTCTTCCTCTTCTCATCCTCATTTGCCTGAGCCTTGCGCACCTTCATATCGTTGAAGACTGCGATAACTTCATCTGTGACTTTCACACCGGAGGCCTGTGGAAACAGCGTGTTAATACACGAATGCATTTACAACACCACAGACCCTGAGCACTTGTTTTAAACACAAAAATAATTTCCCAGGTTACAGAAAATTTCCACTTTATCAATGCATGTAACGCAGTGATTTGAAATCTGTTACATGTGTACACATTTACATCGTCATAACTTGAGCTTGAGATTTACCATAATCTTAAAAAAAAAAAGAAGGATCCAATCATGTCATAAAGCTGTCCACAAATGTGCAAACAAACATTTGCAGCTAATCAAGTTTAGAACTTACTGATCCTAAAGCAAATACTTTTCCCATTTCTTGATCTGATAAATACTACCAGGCTTTAAACCTGCAATGACCACAACTATACATAGAAAAAAGGGGGCTTGGGAAGTTCCGATGGTCATGTTTGTATCATTTACACCAAAAAGCAGCTGCTGTAGTTGAATGGGCCAGAAGTGACTGACTACATAAAGTAAGTAAAACTAAATGCAGACATTGTAGAGTGAAGAAAACCTGTGAGGATGCCACATGACTGACACACACACACACACACACACAGCAGGAATGCTCCTGATAATAATTTTTAAAAAAGTGAAAGGTGCAGTCACAACAATTTGTTAGCCACAGTGATGCAGTTGTGGAATCAACCTGAAAACTACCTGTGGAACAAATGAAATCAACACTGATGATTCAGCCTGTAGAGCCATTTATTATGCATAAGGTTAGGCTGGGGGGGGATATTTCCAAGAGAAAATATGGTGAATCCTACTTGGGTAAAGTCCAGTTGGAATATGAATGCGTTTGTGAATGAGTTTACCTTACAGGTGTCTCGCCACGATAAGGAAATAACTGAGCCAATAGTTATAAAAACATTACGTAAATTGTTGTGAGGGAACAGTCATGCATCTCTGCCATAAAGATGACCACGTGTGTCAGGGTGTGGTCAGGAATTAGTCATTTCAGTGAAAGGTTCACACAAAAACAATGAGACCTCTGTTTAAACGCAAATTAATCACATCGCAAAGTCACTGCTGCTTCATAAACTCACTGAGTCAAGTCTTCTGACTCTGTTTAAAGTTATGCCATCACAAGATTATGCAGTCTCAGGACAAGAACCCTGCTATTTACCAGTAATGAGTCAATGGAGGGGGAAAAAAAAAGACAATGAAATAGGAAATAATGGGACAGGAAAGAGTGAAAAGAAGCCAAACTGCAAAGCAGTAAGAACAAAGTGTGTTTGTCGAGTATTTAAGATAAGTGAATTTCATTACTGAAACATACATAATGCCCTCATCATTAAGGTTAGGTAACAAATTTCCCCCCACATTACATTCACCCCCTAAGATTTGCTTAGGTTTACAAAATTTCTTAACTCTGTATAATATGATCAAGCACATGACCTTATCCCACTGCATTCTTCCTCCACGGCAAGTTAGAGAGAACATTTAACCTTTTGAGGTTTTTCAGCATGCTTTTATCACAGTTATAATGTTTTCAAATTTCCTTCCCCTCTCCACTTTCCTTTGGCCTAGATTGACACAATGTTTTTATTCTTCATGTTTGTTGCAACAGCCCACATCACCATGGTGATCATCAGTATACTCCCATCTAACCTAAATGACTGACCTTATGATGATTCAAGGTTCAATAAAACCAAAACAATCTCAGTTTAACCCTGCAATTCCTTTATTCACATGTGTAATAAGAATAACAGCCTTTTCAATATTTATAGGACAATTTCATAAGAAATAAAAGTCTGCGATTTGGATTCAAACTCTTGAAAAGAAAATGTATGTGGCAGGCAGACTGATTTAAGCTTGAGAACTGTGCAGACTCAGCAAAGACAAAACTACAAAGCTCCTCTACCCTTAAGACTGTGATACAGTATTATACAAAAAATAATTAAACCACAATTTCACATTTGTTATTCAGTAAATAAATAACAAAAACATACAAGCAAAACAAACCATGTCGTCTAAGTTTCATGACCAATGACCATGTGTGAATGAATGGAGGCATTTGGCAATTGTTTCCCTTTGGACCCTGAGACAATCTAATAATGTGACGCGCGTGTTGATGGCTGCACAAATCTGATGCGCATTAACAATTAAATAAAATAAATTTGAATAACACCATAGCCTCTGCCAGATCCTAAAACTGCCAAACTAATATTACATAACGGTGACGATACTGTTAAATGTTTTGGTTCGAACTTCTGGATAAAATGAGAAAACTGCATGAATCAAGCAGCTGTACATTATAAAATGAGCATCAGACAAAATGGTCTTTGCACCAAATTCAGGGTGGGGCCATGAATGCAGCACACGCACATGTGTGCGCTTATAAGGCAAAACTGCTGAAACAGACTGTCAATTCACGCGTTTATTACTTAAGCCTTATTTAATAACAGTTCTACATGTTGTTCATTTACCGTCAACTGGAGCAACAAATTGCCTGATCTGAAAAATATGGTCAACAAATTTCTAAGATGCTATTGACGAGGAAGCCGTGAACAAAGAACCAGGAAATCTCGGCTAGCGCGAGCCATAATGGATGTCATTCTCTGCTTTCGCTAGCATAGCCAGTTCAGCTAACACCGCCGACAGCAATATAGCAAGGCACTGCTGCACCTGCCAGCGCTGCACCGTTAACCGCGTATGCGTCGTCGTGTGAAGGTGAAATAAGGAAACATGATGCAGTGAAAACAGTGGAGCAGCGCCATGGCAACGGTGCAGACATTAACTTGGACAAGGCCTCATAAAGAAACGGCTTTTTGTCGGCGAAGCACAGGAAGATAAACGAAATGGCGCCAGCTGTTTTAAATAGTTTTTAAGTTTTTTATCGGCTATGTTTTCTCAGTATTCTTACTGCCACTTTATAGGTATGCACTCAAAATAATTTTAAGAAAATCCAACGTTGCTGTGCTCCGTTTCGGCAATTTGAGCTGTTTAGTAGAGCAGTTCGTCACTTAGCTCTGGCGCTAGCTGCGGTTCCTGCGGCACATAACAGGTATGCTATGCGTGATGCTAAAACCGACGCAATAATAAGATAAATAAACATAATGCAACTTAAAACTTTCCCTCAAATTAAGACTGGATCTATATAAAATAAACAAATCCGAGAACCTATGTAGAAGAAAAATGTTGGAAAAACGACGTCAAACGTACCATTGCAGGAGCTCTGAAAAAGTCAGCGTCTGGTAGATACTGAATGGACTGATGACGAATAGTCGGCTTCGCTCACACAACGAATACACAGCGGGCTCGCGCTTAAAAGCACAACCCTGTCAGAGCAAAGTGCACGAGGAGGTGTGCTTGTGTGTGAACCACGACAGCCCACTTTTTTTTCTCTCCTTTTTTGTTATGTTTTATTTGTTTATTACAAGTGAAAAACATTTACTCATCTGTGACGTCTTTGGAGCCAATTAGCTCCAATTTGTGATGTATAATTTTAAAAGTTAAACAATTTTTCCACAGATAGATAGATAAACAGAGAAAATATATATATTTTTTTCTACTTTTATCTCTTTCGCATGTTTTTCTATTGTAAGTGCGGCATTTCCTTGAATTTCTTTCAGCAATCAATAAATTATCTATCTATCTATCTATCTATCTATCTATCTATCTATCTATCTATCTATCTATCTATCTATCTTCCTTAAAAAAAAATATTCTGTATAATTATTTTTTTTGTTCATGTCTGTTATTTCATTCAACATTGTACAACAAATACATTTAATTTTTGACATACAAGAAGGAAACAGAAAGAAGATTGATCTTATGTAGCTTGTCCGTTTTCTAGACAAATAGAGAAAATATTAAATCAATCCATTTAATTTATTCAGCCCGATTCAACCTAGTCCCTGAATCCTGCAAAGTCACCAAACATCAACTTTAAAATATAATTTCCTACCGCTACTGAAGTGCATCTACATGATAATCATTTCAAAATAGGAAGATCTTTCCAGGAATTCAAGAATATGTTTATTTCACTTTCCCTTTAACCTTTTTGTCACTAATTATTTTATTTCCCCCGGTGTGACGGCAAGCATATGTGAACAAATCAAACTTACCTAGCGTAAAGCATCATGGGAATATGTGTTTTAATGTTCTTGTTGGAATAAACCTACAAATCCTACCTGATACACGGTATAATGAACTCATGAATTGATTTACGAGTGCTCATTCAAGCTTACGGAGTAAAAAAATCACGATTTGGTTTATTGTGATTTTAAGTCCTCTACCTGCAGATATACCTGAGTTTTACTTTAAACGCAACAATCTGTCATGTAAACCATGAGCCACGCTTCAAAGCGTTTGGTCGGCCTCGTAAACAACAGTGTATTTTTTTTTATTTTTCCAAAGATGGTAATACATGGTACAACAAAAGACTAGTAAACAAAGCAGCTACATTGTTGATGACACTGAGTTGCCAGCTAGTCGCAAACAAGCTTTTTTTCTTTTTTGGGTGGGAGGAAATTCGCCGCCATCTCTCCTCTCTCCTCACCTCTGTCAATCTTGTCTCCTCCCCCTTCGAGCCGTTTTTGTTGAACTCACTTCCAAATATGGAAGCGAACGGTGAACGGCGGCGGTCAGTGCACGCGCCTCGCTCTCTAAGCACGGGGAGGGTCGGGCCATGGCGCTGATCACCATATAAGGAAACAAGGGACACCAGTTTGCTGTTGAAGGTCCCCCCCCCTCTTCCAGCATCCTGCCTGTGAGAAAAACAGGCATTGAGAGACGGGCGGTGATAGGATGAGAGGCAGATTTCCAGCGAGGAGGAAGCGAAGAGCGGAAGATGTTGGACAAGAATGACACATGCATTTACAATATTTGCTCACGGACGGTTTTTGAGACCTCAGTAAAAGCTATGCTGTAGCAAATATTGGAAACTGACCTATTCATCATGCTAATGATAAAATGCACACAATCTCTGCTTCTCTCTCCATGGTCTTACAATAGTTTTCACCTAGCTGATAGAAAGTCAGATGTTTTTGTGAACAGTGGCTTCTATAATTAATCGTTGATGATGCTGTACACATTATTTAAATTACTTTAACTCATAAAATAAAGGCTCCTCGCAGAGCCAGAAGCTAAAGGAAAAAAACTAATTTGCTTAAAATACAAGGCAGCTTACTAAATGTAAAATGAGTTCAGAGGTAATGACAATATAATTGAAAAATGGTAGGATTTGGGAGCAGAGTTTAGTTTAGCTGGCAGAACAGCCGTCCCAGCTATATGCACAACTCCACTACTTCCTGAACTTAAGCCAGCTCCTTTGTTTCCTGTCTTTCATTACTGGACAAACTGATTAATCCAGGTGTGTCTGGCCATTGTTGTGGTTACTGAAGTCAGGCACACCTGGATTAATCAGTTTTACATATGAGTTTTACCTTGGTAAATGGCACTTCGCATTAAATATTTTTAGATTTTAATTGTCTATTTTTGGGTGGCACTTCGAGGCCAGACAGATTGTAGGCATGGCACATACCCTCTCCAGTGGGTGCCCTTTCAACCTTAACAACAAAACAAAATCTTTATTAAAAATATATGTATAAAGAAAGAAAGAAATGTGAGGCCAAACATTTTACTAAATACTCTCAAACAAACAAAGAATGACTACAAAGACATGCAAAACCATCTAAATTCAATGTAACTGACAAACGAGACACAAAATGTGACTTTGGTCCATTTATTCATACCTAAGCCTGCATATTATATTACATATTGTAAATTAGCTGCTTGGAAATGTTATCCTGTTAAACTATTCACATTCCCTCTCTGTTTGTTGTAAATTCTGTGCAAACACCCAGAGTTTATAGAAACGTTATACAAACATGTTTACATAGCATTATAACCACCTACCCAAAAATGAGTAGACACCCTTTTTGCTGCCTTAAAGGTACAGTATGTAAGAATTATTGACACCTAGTAGTAAAGATGTGTATTTGAAAGAAAAGACATTTTCTTTCAAATGACTTTTATTTTCCAAGTACTGATGTGAAGTACGGTGGCCGTTAAGAGGCCAAAATTCTCCCAGACGTAAAGATTTTTTCATGTGTGAGTGGATCCAGTGGTCTTAGGTGTAGCTATGACTGTACTATGAGTAATTTTTTTTTAATTGTCTTTCAAGGCATTAATTATCCAAAACAGTGCTCTAACCCCCATTAAACAAAGCTGGTACAGCAGTTTTATACTTCAGAGGATTCTGACTTGACACACATTTTGTCCATTCAGGGACACCATAGTAAAAGTGATGGAACAAATATGGCAGCCTCCATATGTACACTGCCCAGCAAGCAGATATAAATGACTCATTCTAAGAAAATGAACACATAACAGCTATTCTAGTACAGTGATTACACATCAGTAGAAACAATTTTGAATTGTGTATCACATTTTTCTACCATTTACCTTTGACTTTTATTACATACTGTACCTTTAAGAGTTCTGACCACTTATAGTGTTTACAAATGCTATGTTAGGGTGATTCTGGGATTTTTGCATTAGATCCTCTGGGTGCAGAGAAGAGGGCTTTAAGGGAGTACTGTTGTCATATAAGACATATCTTTTGTAAATAAGACATGACTCATCTACAAAAATGTTTTAATTGGTGGTTCAAAGGTGACAGCCTAACAGGTGAATATGCCTGGATGAAGGATTGTAACAAGATGAGGAATGTTACTCAATACCCATTAGTAGTTCTAAAGGAGTGACTGGTGTGTATTCACTTTGCTTTTGATTGAGTGTCTGGCTTGGCATAGCTGTACTCATCTTGAACTATAAACTTTGACACCGATTTCATACTGTATATTAAAGTGTAATCTGTGATTGAAATGTTATGGTTACACCCATAATTACATCAAATGCCCGAGAATCTAAAGTAGCAAAGAGTTTGGACCACTGCTTTGCCACACAGCATGTCTTTGTATTAAAAGTGAACTTTCTGGCAGTTCCAAAGCCAGTAAAAAAGTGTAATGTTAAGTACTGTTACTTTATGTCTAAGTTTTGTTTTTTTCTGTGCCTCTCTAAATTTATATTTTGCTTTTACATGTTCAAAATAATTAATTTATAAATACATTTCATTCAATAATTCATACAAAATAGACTGAACAAGCACATCAACAGTGTCAAGCCATTTATTCTTTATAAAACAGCATTTATTTTCAAATAAATTCCACCAGCTCCTTGTAAGAGATGACTACATTGGCCATTACTACAATAATGCATGCATTTGTTCACTTTTGGAATCGGCTGCGTGCAAAAAGCACCTAAGAGGAGGAAGTGCAATAGTAACTGCTAGTTAAACATCCTGAAGTATCCTCCTCTTGTGGAAAGGAATAGGCATACAAAGTGCATCATGATCAATCCTGGACCTTCAATGTTTCTACAGTCATATTTGGTCCTGCATTATTACAACTTGCACCTAAAGCATCAATGCGTGGGAATAAGGCGAGAGTAAAAACCTTAATAAGCTGCTTTTGTCTGCTCTGTCTCAGCCCTTAAAATATGATTAGTTGATAAAGTGCCCGCTGCTCTCATCAGTACATGTTCCAGGATCCCACTTTTCTTCTCAGGTCATGCAAACTGGTCTCAGCTTGAGAATACTAAATACCTTACATCTGACTTGTCCAATCAAGAGTCATTTTAAATCCACATTTTATTATATTCAGAAATGTAGGGCATTGTTAAAGTGATCATATTCCTTTAATCCACCACATAATTTATTTTCAGCTGACCTGAGAAGCCCTGCTTGTTTCAATGGAGAGAAAAACCTGACAAATCCACACTGTGGTGACTAAGAAGCACAGCTGATTGGTCAACTAGCTACTGCATGTCAGAAGAATCCAACTTTATACACATTTCTTTTTCTGTAAGACTTAATTTGGAGTGAAACTCTGACCGAGCATGCAGACTGAGTCACATTCAGTATGATGATTACTTTCTTTTAAACGTTAGATTGAGTTTTATGAAAAATCAATAGTGTGAAATGGCTTAAATATCTCCTTTATGTGCAAACAACTCACCAATGCAAACTATATATGACACAACTGCAATATTGCCTCTCTGTGGTAATTACAGATAATCCAGCTAGTAAGTAGTTGAGTATTACATTAAAAAATATTTTCTGTGGTGCAGGAATGACAAAGCATGGCTACATGTGCAAGATTTTTAGGCAACTATTTAGTTTGATAAAAACTGACTTATGTACAAAGAACACAGAGATGCACTTAATCTCACATGCTGCATGTGCTTTGTGTAGCTTCTTTAGTATTTTGGTCCATTTGCATAAATGCTGCTTGTTATTTGTTCCATGTATGTGCATAAGTGTTTTCTCGTTGTGCTGACCAACCACTGATTTTTAAACAGTTACAGAACAAGTTTCCTGTTTACTTTCTGGACTGTATTTTAGCTCATTTCCTCTCTATAGTGACAGGGATAAGCACACAAGCAAAATTTGTACATGTTTCAGCATTTAAAGCTAACTCTTTGGCTGACTGCTTCCTAGTTGGATGTTGGCTGTTCAAGATTTTTCGGTTTTCCAACCTTAGATTCACGTTTGAATTTGATGCTTTCGCAGAATAAATGTCAAAAGATGAATTTTCTTGCGTCTTGAGTGTCATTTGTATTCTTATAGTTCAACAGATATTCCATCAAGGAAGCAACAGAAAAGCATTGTAAAAATACTATTTTCAAATAAACAATTACATGTGGCTTCATAAATCTGCAGCACTACTGTACATTGAAAGTGCTTTTGTTTCTCTTCACTACAAGCAGTAATCTCCACCTCCAAGTAATGCTACCTTACATCAAGAATGAAGCAACTCTACAAACAGAAAGATGGAATGTTTCAAGGCCAGCTAGTTTACAAAAATAAGAACAAATGGAAAGACAAACAAATGGAAATAAGCTTTAAAGCTGCATTTTAAAGTATTTAAAGAAACTCCAGAGGCTTTGAAAAGCACCCAGATCACCCATGTCTCACCAGTATCCTGTCAGATAAATGCATTCAGCTGACGTACAAAAATTAAAGTGTGTATGTTTTTTTAAGTTTAAAAAGTAAACATTGACTTGTCCATTAAGAGAAGTTGTAAACCTGTGAAGTAATGGCAGTATTTTTTCATGACATGAAGTCGTAGCTAGAAAGTTTGGGGTGTTAAAAGTCCCTGCCTTTTAGCCTGGACTTGAACAGGTTGCTTAACCTGCATAATAGAAATGCTGGTGAATTGGCATCGTTTTGTTACCCTGTGCCGGTGTGTTTCATGGACAATAAGGCTTTAGTGCTGAATGTGTGCTCGAGTTGTGTTCTCTTTGCTCTGAACTGAGAATGAGGGTCTGGAAGCCTTCTAGCTGGATTTCTTCTGGTCACTGGTGCTTGCTCCTCTTGACTTGTTCAACACCACAGTGGCCTGAAAACAGAGAAGGTAAACAGTTTATTAAGCTGTATTCTAGAGCAGTTTTCAGTGAAAACAAGTGTAATAAGTGTACACAGCTTATCCAGCATTAAAAAGCAGAACAACAACGTTAGCAAGTGGCTGCTTCACTGACACATCACTGCTCTGCAGTCTGTGAGGAGTTTTCTGCTCTGTATATTCAACAGAAATGCTTGTTAAATTGCTGAACATCTGAAACTCTCCTTCTTCAGACTAGTTCAGGATCAGACTTTCTACTATTTCATAATGACAAATTAACCCTCATCTATTTGATTCAGCAGCTAACCAGATGAACGAAGGCTCAGCTGCCACCATATGAAGAACATAAGACTGAAAGTTGTTTGGGGAAACAAAAACCTCGAGAAAATTCATGAGGTTACCCAGATGGCAGACTTTTTTTGGGCCAAATCTGGGCTACTTTTGACACTTATGGCTCACTTGTGGCACTGGCAAGTGTGGGCCAGAAGTGGACCAGATGTAATTTGCCAGCCTGGTATGGCTTATGGCAAGTCTTCTTATAACCCGTTGTTGCCGGGATCTCTTTTCTTTTTCCCCCAAACACGCACAGGAAAGAGATTTACGTTTCCCGTGGGAGAGTTGTCTGTACCCAGGGCGCTGGATCAGGTGGTTTCTCCTCTAATTCTCTTCGTAAGGAGAACCGATGGTCAGCTTCAAAAAGTCGCAGCATAACTTTCCTTCAGCTTCCTTCTGTGGCCCATTTATGAGAAGGAGATCCGCCTAAATACAGATTTTTCATTTTTTGTCCATATCGCGCTCATCTTCACCTCAGCGCGAACTCCGAGACTTATGATCCATAAGCTGATGGATAAAAGAAGACAGTTTGGAACAAATTTAAGCTTTTACCCTCCTATAATTAATTTTATTTGATTGTGTAGTAGAGTCAGGCGGTGCCTTTCACTGCTGACTCGCTGGTTGCGGCTGCGGCCTAATATGATGGAGACAATGAAAAGTAATTTTACAGCTTATAAAAGCCTCGGAAGGCCAGAGCTGCAGTCTTCCAGCACTGTTAGTGGAGGAAAAGAGAGGTGGAGAGAAGGGCAGGCGCAGCGTCTCCAGCAACTGCTGCCTGTGTAGATGCCTGTCTGTAAATTATGCTGAGGGGCCCGTATCGGCCAATGCACCCAACATATTGGCCGATGTCGATACCAGCCAAAAACACAAATATCGGCCGGCCGATATATCAGACAATCCCTAATTCACTTTACACATATCTTATGTCCCATATGGAATATGGTTATGTAATTGCATGTGTGTATATGTATATATGGATAGAAAAAAAAACAGTGGAAGCCAATTTGTGGGTTTTTTTTACATTTGGAAGGGGTAGGATTAAACAACTTCTTTTGAACCAAGATGACTTCTTTTTTTGTTTTTTTTTAATGTTGTGCTTTTTTTTGTTGTGATTATAATTTATAAGCCTGTACCATTGTTTCTTTTGAATGTTTTTTTTATGCTTTTCATAATAATAAAAAAAAAACCCTTTGTAAACTAAATTCTACTTAATTTTCTAACAATTCACATTTATGCTTTGAAAGACAAACTGCTCCCTCTAGTGGCTTTAACAGGTGCATTGCAGTAATAAAAATATTAATTACTGAAAGTTTCTACCAACACACAGACAATACTGACGAACTGCCCCATTTGGTCTTACCTGCTCCAGTACAACACCTGCAGCCTGGTCAATGGCGCTGCCCACGTTTCGGTACCGGCCAGAGTAGCGGATGAAGGCCCACGTCAACATGGCCATCATGACCAAGCCCAGAGTGCAGTCACACACCAGAGCGAAGGTGGCCAGGCCAACAAAGAGCAACACACCTGACACCACATAGAGCAGGCAGACCAGGACGAAGAGCACAGCAGGTGTCCGGAAGGCGCTGAAGAGGTTTTTAGACTTTCACAACAAAGAAAAAATGAGTGAAGTCACATCAACTTTAGAATCAAACGTGCAAAAATTCAAATGCTAAATCTGTCTAATAACGCAAATACATACACAGAATAAAGAAAAGCCTTACCTCATTGTGTTTGCTGAAAGACTGCCACATTTCCTCCAGCTCCTTTTCCAGCTGAGCTCGGTAACGGTCACAAAACTCAGGCCCTCCCATCTTCTTGGTGGACGAAAAGGTGTGAAGAGCGTCTCCAAAGAAAAAGTTATGTTTCTCCTCCAGTGACTCAGGAGCCACATAGGGCAGATCTCCCCCACACATCTAAAGAGACAAATTGAGCAGGACAGAAGAAGATTCATATCAAATAATTCACTCATGAAATAAGGCAACAAATACATCAGTCCACACTAAAGCTTTCAGACTTGCGTTGCAGAACATGAGCAGTAAAGTCCATCCGCTCTTTAACCAGACTTGTCAAACATGACACCAATTGCGTGACACAGACTTATTGCATCCCGCCCGTGTTTAGACATCAGGAAATGTTCTGGATAAGTCAACACAGCCCCACTCTCCCTTCAGCCCTGTTCGGAACATTTTCTTGTGTGTTTAGCTAAAACGACCTGCCGCAACATTTCTGCTCTTATGACATGGAGACCAGCCGGTACATGTCGCTACATCTCCGAGGTAAAAGACCGGAACGCATGTCTGAATGCAAATATAAAGGACAAAGTCCCAATATTAATGCTTTCCAGAGCAAGTCTGAAAGGGGCTAAATGGAAATAAATCCACATCATTTAACAAATTGCCAACAGGGATCAACAGAGTAAGAACTTTTGGTTGATGTTTACTGACAAACTCACTTTCTCCATGTTCTTGTAGTACTGATCTTTAGCTGCCGCCACAGCCGCCAGGTTGTTGGCCTCCGCGGTAGCCTGGCCAATCAAACTTGTGTTAATCATAATGCAGTCAAAACTACCATTCAGTTTCAATTGAGAAAACATGGGTTCTTCAAGTTATGTTAATTTTGCACTTACCATGAGCATAGTCTTGGGTTGTGGCAAGTCCTCTCCCTGGTAAATCTTGATGTAAGCCTGGTAACAAAAAAATAGAACAGAAGGTATGGCAAACAGCTTTGACTTAACAGGGATGCTCAGATGAAGAAGACTTTACCTTAAAGAACTCAAGCAACCCTCTACAAGTGACTTTGTTTCCATTTATTTCTTTTTCAGCCAGGCGGTCTGGGTGCAGCAGTTTGGGAATCAGATTCTTCAGCTGCTCCTTGAACTCTGGAGCCACATCTGACCAGAGAAATACATCAAAACTCAGGAGTTCATTCAGTACATTGAACACTCCATTTAACAGAAATGTTTAGCAGAGCAGCACATGATAAAAATGTGGAGATCTCACCACAAAGTTGTCCCTGAAAGGCAGGACTGGTGGCAACCTTCAACCCAGGGTGAGGCAACAGGAAGCAGGAAATGTTGGTGAAACATGAATGGATGTGCTCCCTCACCGTTTGCAGCTCTTCATGTTGGGCCTCTTTAACCTTTAATGAATCAGAATTCAGCATTTAAAACCACCAATGTACTTTTTCATGGTGATGCATGTTATATGAACAGGAGATAACTAGTACCTGTAATCGTTTATCCAAGAACTGATTGCCACCATTAAACCCATAGTCGTATTCATAGGGAAAGCTCCAGTCCCTGACCAGAAACATCAGTGACTGTAAGAGGGGAAGAACAGTGTTTAGGTTAAAAACAAACTTAAGATGAGCACCCAGCATCTGCAAAAAAATCTGCTCAAATCTGATTCTTGTACCTGAAAGGGCTTCTGAAAGATCTCATCCATGGCCAGACGACCATACTCTGTGAAGAGCTGAAAAAAGAAGACAGAAAAGAAAGAAATTCTGAAATGCAAAACTAATGAGTGAGTACAACAATGTAAGTTAGTGAAATTACTAACAAATGTGTCCGTTAGCCGTTAGAAAAGTGGACCCTGGGACCTTTATGTCCCAAATGGACACATTGACCTGTTAAATTAAAATACAAGTTAAGATATTTATCTTAACCTATATTTTATATTAAATGTTTCAGTTAAAGAGACAGAAAATAGATAAGATTCGAATGTTTATGTTGTATGGGGGGTGGGGTGTAAACCGGTAGTTTTCCGTAACTACAGATGCACAGTTATGACGAGTTATGATGTTATAGGCGATGTTACAACATGACAGCCTGATAAAGTTTGTAACCGGCCACTTCAAGAAGCAGTGATGTAAAGATTTGTCATGTTACGTTGTAAATATCACTATGTATTATATACGGTAGACCAGCAGAGGAAGCGCCAGCACCCGAGGACGTAAATGTTACAGAGAAAAAAGTTATTGAAAAAAATAGGCTCTGTCCAGGCGGACTTTGAGTCCACATTCAGTCCGAGGCGTCCAGCTGCTCTCTACCTTCAGTAGAATCCACCGAGAACACAAACTTTATTCCTTCTTTGGTCTCTCCTGCGTTTCAAGCCTCTCTCCTCCTCAGTTTTGATGCTTACAGGCTGTTTTGCTGCGGTATTGCCACTTTCCCTTCGGTAGACGCCATGCGGTTCTGTTTACAAGTGCTGCCGTGCACGTGAGAGACGAGGACGCTTCTCGTTAGAAAACGCTGCGAGTGGCTGATTGGAAACCGAAACTTATGTAGAACGAACCGCATTGGCATGGAGACAGCGTCACGCCATCCTTAGAAACCTAAACTAAAAAGGCCTGGATTCATGCATATACGCAATCAATGAGTGATTTATTTTTATGAAATTACCTCTTTTAACACACATTATACCGTGTAGAAAGCATTTCTCTGAAAGAGATTAAAATATAATCAGGTACAGGGCCTTTAATACCGTGATATAATTATGTAAATATCATATGTCTCTCATGTAAATATATTGTGATATCATACTGGTGTATCGCCCAGCCCCAATAGTAACTAATGCAGCCAGCCCAGGTTTAAATCCCGACCTAGTATTGCAGGCCACCTCTTTCTCTAACCCCTTTTCCTGTACTGCTTCCGTACAAAAAAAAAAAAAAAAAGGGGCCACGAGCCTAAAAAGACTTTAATCAGATTGTCTTACACAGAAGATTAACCCAGGGGCTGCTTAAAGTACTCAGCCTGAACTGCAGATCCTGCAAAACTGGCCTTATGGAGTTTGACAGCTAAAACATACAGGTGTGTATCAGTATATTAGAGTTACTGATCCACTTTAAAATGATGAAAATCATTCTCTCAGGTAGAATCTTAAGAAACATGCTTGTATCATATCCTTCTGTTGTGCTGATGAATACAGACCTGAAGCTGCTGCAAATCATCCTCCTGAATGTTCTGTGAGAGATTGTAAATCTAAAAAAAGAGAAATTTTGTAAGGACACATAACAATAACAAGGAGGAATCTTAAAGTCGGTGATAATAAGAGATCATTCACCTGAACTGAACTGGTCATGGTGCTGAGGGCAAAGATGGTGGCACAGTCCTTAACAGTTGACTGGTCATCAAACGCTCCCTGAGTGTCCATCAACACCACAGCTACCTACAGCAGCAGAGGACATGACAGCACCAGACTTTGAAATGTGTGATGATTTAACAGTGAATGAAATGCTAGAATGTAAATTGAACAGTTGAAGAAACATTAAGCCAGATGCCATTTAAACTACGGAAAAACATTTAAACAAAAACAGAAGCAAGATGGTCAACTTTCAGTCTAACAAATAGGAAGGTAGAAACTAAACATAAAACTAAAACTTTGAAAAGAACTTTTCATTCCCTACCGAATTTAAAAAATGATGGAGGAAACAACTCTTTATCTCAGTTAATGACACTCATTGTAATCATGTAATGTAAAATTATGTCTGAATTTACTGTGGTACTAAACACTTAGACTGGGGAAACATGAGGGATGTTATAACATGAAAATGTTAAGGCAGTTAATGTTTGACAACTTTTCCTCATGCCAACACTAAAGCCTCCCTAAATGACTGCAAGAACAACACGGAACTCGTGCTAAGAGCTTAAACACTGGTGATACAGCTTAACTGAAAGCAGGGGGAAAAAAAACTGAAGCAAAAACATGCTGAGGGACAAATGTCCTGCTTTGGAAAGTATTTGCTGCTAGGGGCAAGATTGGTCACTCACTAAATCTGTCAATAAAAGGAGTCTGAGAAGTCCCCAAATCTTCCAAAAGTCCCAGGTTGTTGTGAAATAGTGGGATATTACAATTACAGATTTTCTTGGTATGATTATTGTCAAAGAAATCATCCTGGTTTAACAACTATCATAATTATTCTGCATTAAATGATTTCCCAACACTGCAAATCTGTAACATCACATACACACAGGTTTGTTTTAATTAGGGGCTGTCAACACTAACGCTTAAATTCAAAGAGGTTAATCTTTGGAATTAATGCACTTTTTCTAATTAGACAAAGGCTGAAAAAAACAAACCCCACAAAACTCCCTTAATATTTAAGTTTCTGATATATTTCAAGCCTTAGACTTAGAGGATGGCCGCAGGATGACCCATTCAGTATATCAAATAACTTTGTTTTTGTTCTGTGCACAAATTGTGCTAATCTGCCGTTGTGGTTCAGACACAATCTTTTATAGAAAGTATTGAGGATTCTTTATGATTAATCTATCAAAACATATCTTATCCCAATCCTGCAGACTGAAACTTTAATCTTATGTTTCCGACATAGTAACTATCCAAACTGCCATTGCATAAGTATGACATATGCTTTGACAAAGAAGAGCCATACCGAAGAAGGATGCCATGTTATTTTTTTCCCCAAGACCAGAATTCCTCCCCTATATCTTTTATTTTTGTTTCCCATCATACTCCCAATTGTTTTAGCCAGCCCAGCCATTGTTGCCTTTACAAACATAAAATGTAAAACAATGCAAATAAATTCACCACAATGCAGCCACAACACACACCTGGTTTTCAAGACTTGAAAATAATAAATGCTCATTTATGGGTAATCACCTGCACTTTAACACATTACAACTTGCTGCAACATATCTGCACCTTTATCTTTCAAGCTTTACATCATTCAAACATTATTACTATTCTCATGATGCATGAGTGATAATAGCTATATACTGTACTGTAATAAATACTAACCATGAGGACAAAGTCATAAATCTATAATAGAAGCTGAAGGTTTAGCTGCTCAAATCAATATCCAAGTGAATACCTCTGTTCCATCAGTCTTTCGGACAAGAAAAACTTCGCTCCACAGCTGGATGCCTGTTGTTTCTGGTTCTGAACCACCTCTCCAAGAAAATCCAGTCAGAGGCTCGTCATCCTGACCCAACCAGTTATCATCACCCTGAAAAAACACAAGCAAACATCAAATCAAGCAAAATTTAGGCTCATACAGGATATATTCTCATTTATTTTCTATTATTTAACAGCAGCAGTTATTTTTCACAGAACTTAAATGGACATTTCCACACTTTTGCATAATTTACAACAGCAGGAAGTGCAGAGCTTTCAAGGCGTAATGATCTACCAGCAGTTTTAATGGCATCAATGTTTTCAAGTCTGTTAATGGTCAAAGAACTGGGGTGGGGGTGATCAATGACATATCAGTGAGTACTTAGGACAGAATCACAGGGACGATGCCAGTTTAAAATATATGTAAAACTCAAACAAATATAGGATTTTCACACACAGTCCACTCCTTGAGAGAGACAACTAAAATCTCTATTCAGAAAACAAGTCGGTTCACATGTTACTACAGGGATGGGCATCAGTGTTGTATGACCGCATGTTTTCATTCCAAAATGTGAGTAATTTTCCAAAATTGAACAACTTCTGAGGAAGAGAAGAAACTGTTTGTCCAGACATGCTGCTCTTCATAAGTTAGAATGACAAAATTTCCACATAATGTAAATGCCCTTTGAGAAAATGTTGTCTTAAACAGATAAGAAAGTTAAGAGGAAAGATACCAAAAGAGAATATGACAGTGTGACTTACCTTTCTGTACATGTAACGGATCATGAAATCAAGCAGGAAGCTTTTCCCTTCCTGAAAGCTCCAGCCACCGAGAGCACCACCACATGTTTGTCTCGGACTTCAGGAGCCAACAGAATCTGAGCCAAAGCCTCTGTGTCCAATGCAAAGGAGTGATCCTCCTTACAAACTGTAACAATTTGAACTGGGCCTGGTTCACTCCCCATTCTGCAGTACTAATGGTCCCTGTGAAGATTAAAGGTAAAGACAATAAGTTTTCCAACAAGGTTTCCATGCCTTTCCATTACAACACCCAATAAAAACTTGGTTCCAACGAAGCCATTTTAAAGAGTAATCAATAATGTCAACATTAATCAGCTGTAGGCACAGGACATTCTTCAAATTTCACTCAGGTGAGCTGTAAGCCTTTCAATTCACAAACATTTAAGAATTGAATGGCAATCACACAACAAGCAGTTTACTCAGTGAATGCAGTTTTGCCTGTGATGGCTAAAAAAATAGACAAGCTGTGATCTTTCTAACAGAGACAATGTTAAGCTCTGTGCAAAGCTGGAAGTGGGCTGCTCTTATGGGTGTCATGCTGCTGTGCCTGCAGCTTATGGATTCAGCATGCTCGCTAATATTCTGCTCAGTTCGGCTGTTTCAAAGGACGTCTTTGTTACCGATTTCTGGGTAAGATGCAATGGTGCGTCAATAACTGATCAGTTCATCATATTCCAGCTCACTCCCTGCTCTCATCAAAACTCGTACCTCAAGGTGTGGCATTGAGGAGCAGCATGCCAATCATTTCTCTGTAGTGAATGAGTTACAAAAGACATCGTCCAATGTGCAAAAATTCTTCAGCTGAGGCAGTTCACAATCTCCCTGTTGCTTTGCAATGAGCAAAAGCTGCATAAGGCAAACTGCCAAGATCCTTTTCTAGACACAGAACAACGCGATCTTCTGTCGAAAGAGGTCGTGAAGCGGTAACGATTAGCTTAACAGTTTGCTGAAGTTAACGTGTATACGTTGGATTAACTGGTTAACGGTTATATGGCAGCACGTATTCAAACATAAAGAAAAAGATATCATGTATGTAACGGGCTGTGAGAATCAATACAAACAAAGCAGCATTTCAAGGGGTATAATTCTAAAAAAGCCTCTAAATGGCTAATCTGCTATCTTTCAGCGGGGTTAAACAGAGTCAAGTTACCTTTGATGTCTTCAAGCAGCTTCAACTCAGTCTCATAAGAGTCGAGAAACGACTAACTTTTTACACTGGCACGAAAACAACCATGAGAACTTTTTTCCACCACCACATCCGCATACTTCCGAGTTCAATCTGCGCAATGTCACATGGGAATTGAAGTTTCGAAATGAATTCCAGCCTTTAGTTGGGTTCGTCAGATGACTACATGCCCCAACTCGGGTGTGGGAACTGTAGTTTTAATTAAAAATGTGACGAATACGGAACTGGGGAACACGTATGTAAAACAGGACAGGTGTTTTGCGTTTATACAAATCACATTCCAAAGATTCTGACAGGTAAGAAAAACACTGTAGCTTAGCAACAGAACTTTGTCCGAAGGTGTACAGTGGAATTATCTGGCTAACTGTGGAGGCTTTGGGTATAGCGCCCTCTAGCGGTGTCAATAATAATAATGATAAATATCCAATGATGATGATGACAATAATAATAATGATAATAATAGTAATAATAATATCAATAATAATAGCAAGTAAATTAGCAAATTTATTCTGAAAGTAAACATACAGCATAACATATATAAATAAATACATGAGTAATTATTTTATCAGAACAAAAAGATTTTAATACACATTTTGTAATACACAAAACATCGCAGTTTTTACTTGTTAGATTACAAAATCTAGGGGGGGGGGGGGGGGGGGGGGGGGGGGGGTTGAATTTACAAAAAGAAATTCAGCATACTCAGCATATTCAGCATATAATTTAAATGGCAGTGGGTTAATCTAGCTATTTCTAGTTGGGAAAGAAAGTTAACTTACAAGTCCAATCCCAGGGTTTCAACTTTAAACAGAACAAAGACAGTTAAAGATTTTAGAACACTCAGTTACATGATGTACGGAAAAATTAACCCCAGAAAAACCTAAATTGAAAAATGAGAAAGGAAACAAAATTAGAAAAAAAAAAGAATGAGCCTAGAGATAAATAGAAACAAAACTGGAAGTAATCTGGTTACTGTTATGGACAAGTGCTTGCTCATACTTCTTCGGTAGTGCGTGCAGTCATTTAGCACACTTCTTGTGTAGGTTTCAGTCTCTATAAATCAGCTTTAGCTCAGGAAAACTTAATTGAAAAAAAGTATTTCTTCTTGAGTTGGAAGCACTCCTTCCACCCCTGAGAATGAGTTTAATCTCTTACAATAATAAAAAAAACACAACTGTTTTAATACTTAATCCTCAGTTTAGAAGATTTTACATATTGTTCATTGTGGTGGTGTTAAGTTCAGCTTGTTCTTGAAAAGTGCTTGAATACATTTGGAGTCATGTGATCCATTGTTTTTAGTTAGTCAATCTATAGATCTTTAGTGCTATCTAACTTCACATCAACACACAATTTATAAGGCAGTGTCAACATGTCAGAGAGAACCAACAGAAATTTAAGTTTGCATTGATTTATAGGAGTATTTTGTTACAGTGGACTGAGCGCAAACAAGAATTTTCTGCACACTTAATCTGTGCAAAATCTTACTCAGTGACACAGAGACATTTTGCACGGATTGTGCAAGTGTGCAGAAATTTCTTCTTTGCATCAAGTACCCTCTATTTCCAGCAGCTTTCCCAAGACTGCACCAGGTTGATTGGTAGTCAGCTCACACCCATTACAGTAGACTGAAGCATTGCAATCACCCTCAACTGAGAGGTGAGATGTGAATTAATATCCACCACCTGCAAGGTCCAGCAGTGACCCAGCGGCCTCTTGGGCCTCAGCGTCGAGCTGAAGGATCTCAACTGTCTCCAAGTCCAGCTCGGTGTCGCCAGGCAGCACCAGGTACTGGTACTGGTTGGACTGGTAATAATGTAACTCAATGTACCCACTGTCAGACAGGGGGTCCTTTTC
The DNA here is from genome assembly GCA_023101725.1 of Atherinomorus stipes. Lineage (NCBI taxonomy): Eukaryota > Metazoa > Chordata > Actinopteri > Atheriniformes > Atherinidae > Atherinomorus > Atherinomorus stipes. The sequence continues at coordinate 582,783 of JALJCO010013221.1, forward strand.
CATGTCTTCGCTAACCTCCTCCTGCTGGTATTCAACCGACTCCATAGTGACAAGTTCCTCATGATCTGGGGTCAAAGGGCACGGTGGGTCTTCAGTGAATGTTGAGTCATCGGTGGTGAGGACATGAGGTGAGGACATGGAGAGCAGCAGTGTTTGAGAAAGAGGTTCTGCATTAGGGTAATAAAAAAAAAAACAATAAAAACGATTTCATAAATAATTAAAACATTAACATTAATGGGTCATTTTTAGATAAGGTGATGAGCAAGCGCTGCACAAATTCTTCATAGCGCATGAAAGCACCTAAACTGTTCATACTTGGACTTATGACAGAGACTAAGCTAGGCTATTGCTTGGTTACCAAGGTAAAAGAAGGCAGTTACCATGCCAACAGAACACAAACACAAGAACAATGCTGCATGCTGAGAAAGCTGCAGAGTGGGAGAAAAGCTACAGGTGATAAAAGTGTCACAGAGAGCTGCTACCCTTCTGATGAAAGACTGCAGATGAAAAGATATTTTTCAGTCAAATATGTAGATTCATTTCCTTATTAGTGGACATGAGTCCAGCGTGAATACTAACCTGAGATTTCCATTGTATCACACACTGCAGGCACCTCGTAATCCGCTCCCTCCAACCTGCACACAACATATTTATCTTTGGATACCTGACATATTAAGTAATATAGAGAAATATACTACAACTCCAGATTTCTGCCCTTTTTTAACAAAATGGTCAATCATTTAAATAAACTTTTAAACAAAGGTAATAAAAAAGGGACTTTTTTTCTTTTCTTTGCTATTTTCTCTTTCAACTTATTGGAATATTCAAACTTGATTTTAAAACACCAAGATGTAGCAAATTATTATATTTGAGAAGCAAGTACAGTAAATGTTTAGTTCTATGACCTCTTGACTGAATATACACCAGTGTTATTATAGATTAATTTATATCGCGCTTTTAAAGGCACTTAATCAGCAAGTAAATATATTGTCCGTTTGTTTCGCTTTGCACTCTAAAGAAGCTGTCTACTTAAAAAAAGTAGTCCTGCCAATTCATCAGTTGAACTTAGACAGTTCTGGCAACTGCTCAAACTTATAGAAAAAAGAATTAAAGAGCAAAGCTTGTTTTCATTGGCATTTTCATAAAAAACAAAACACAACTCTATCCAGATTTCTTTGTCATGTGCCTTCATACTTTTTGTCCTTAGCTGTATACTGTACAGCAGTTAAAGAGGCCTTCCTTCTTCAAATGCATTATGGGTTTAGATAAAGGTTGCATGAATGAATGAACAAACATTTCTGAATAAATTAATGAAATGGATAAAACATGGATTTACTGTAATTACTGATTTACTTACAGTGCAGGCTTATCTAACAGATTGCTGTTGTTGCTGTGATAACTGTGGGTCTTCCTCAGGACCTCCAGCAGTGCTGGTCGATACTCTGGACACACACACCACAACGACCCCTTTCCCACTGACTGAAACAAACACACAAGTCCTCTTGTTAATATTAAACAACACTGATGGTGTAAAAAGTACAATAAAGTTGTTCCGCCTTAGGCATGGCTAACTTTTACAACAGAATATTTGGATTCGGGGTGATGCTAAAAGACATTTCAGTCATTTGGATTCTTTTTACAGGTTGTGTACCCACCTGGCTTTTGTCCCTTTGAATGCGACGAAAACTCTTGCTCAGGGAGAGATTGTGTCTTACAGAGTTCCTCCAGCCCCCAGTTGCTGTCCTGTAGTAGGGGAAATTGTTCACAATCCATTCATAAATGTCCTTCACCGGCAGCCTCTTGTGCGGCGAATCTTCTATGGCCATGAAGATCAGGCTGCTGAAAGAGTATGGAGGCTTTGATGAGACGGGAGGAGGAGGCTGGGCAGATGTGCAAGACTCTTGTTGAGGCAGTGGTGTCATTTTGGCAAGGGGCTGCAGTGGAAGTAAGTTGCCTCTCTGATGCAGCCAGCTGAGACAGGTCAGGTCATCCTGGTCAGATATGCTTTCCTGTCTGAGGCATTGTGTGTTTTGTTCTCCGGGGCAATGAGATGAAGTGCAGTGTGAAAGAGGGGAGGATGAGTTAGCAGAGTCAGCTGTTGCTGGAGACAGCGAAGTCGGAGACGTAGGGAATGAGATGGGTGAGAGCGGGAGTGAGGTACGGCCATTTGAGGAGGACTGCATGGGGGAGGAGGAGAATGGCAGAGACCTTCCAAGAGTAGCGGGACATGGGGTTGAGGATGGCAGTGTGTGAGAGCTGTTCTCCATCACTCAGAAGGAAGCCTCCAACGGTCATTCAGCTGTATGACTGCTGAAAGATATGGCAGAAATAAGTCAGGGTTACAGGTGTAAACAAAGATGTTTAGTCTGAAAATGGCAAATTCTCCCGAATTCAGATAGATATCCAATAAGTGCCAAGTAAAGAGAAAGTAGAAGTGATAATACTGGGATTACACAGTATAAACGTCTACCATCATACAGTATAGTAAGAAAGTACAGCCCTATGGTTCATGTTTTTCAGTATAGTGTTGAAAAAAAGATTATTTAAAAAATGTATTGGCTTCTTCCCACTCCTTTTGAACAAAGACGTTTTTCCCTCTCTTCTTCTTCATGAGTATCTTTCTCCTTTTGCTTCTCATTTGTTTTTAATTGCTGTCTTATGTTTAAATAAAGGGTGGAAAAAAAGAAAGAAAATCTGCTCCTTAACAGATCTTAAAATTAGGTAAATACAATCTCAGGCAAACAGTAAAGCGTGATATACTACACTGTCATTATTTATTTAACAAGAACTTTGCCAAAATGTTAAGGAGTTAGACCCCACAATCCCACAGCTTGTAGAACCAACTTTATTTTCAGTATGGTGTCATTAGTTTCTCATATCATGGAGCTTTGGATCAATATTCTTTGTACCATTGCTTCAGTTCATTTGGGTTTGCAGCAAGGCTTTCTTAAGGTCCCACAGCATTCTAATTGGGCTGACATGTGGACTTTTACAGGATGATTGCAACACTTATACATCTTTTCTTTTTCAGTCTTTTTATCATTTGGGACAGGGACGTCCATTGTCAGTCCTCAAGGACTGCTGTCCTGCAGGTTTTGAAGTTTTCCTGCTCCAACAGACCTGACTCAGATTAAATGGATCTCCTCAAAAGCTATGGCCAAGCCTCTTAATGACCTATTAATCTTGGTCAGGTGTGTTGAAGCAGGAAACTTATAAAACCTGCAGGAAATCATTCTGGTCAGAGTTTAGCTGCCAGAGATGTGGCCTCACATTTGACACTGAATTACTTTGGTATAGAAAAGTTTATCATTGACTCAGTGACAGCAACGTGTCCAGCTCCTTTGGCAGTAAAAGAAGTTTCTGCTCTATCACTGTGCTCAGCAGATCATTTCAGGTGTTTTTGCTGATATGTCGTGGGTTTTCAGAAAAAGTGGCATTGTGCAAAATAAATTCATCTCCCCTTTGGTCCTATCTGTCCAATAGACACTGTGACAGAAATCTAGCGTTTTATTCAGATGCAACTTTGCAAACCTAACGTGCCACCGTGTTATTTAAGAGAAGAAACTTTATTCTGGCTACCTAAACAATCAATACTTGTCTTTTTCTATCACGAATGATCTACAGCCTGTAGAATCTGAAATTGTTGTGTACAAAAAAAAAAACAACACATTTTTTCTGAGCATTGCACTGTCTGAGGTTGGAGAAAAGCTGCTAGTATAATTTTTACTACATGCTAGACTTCAGCAATGATAGATTATTTATTGGCAGCACCTGGTTGCAACTTTTTATCTTTTTGGAAGCAGTAAGGGGACAACTAGTTATTGACTGCTTCTGTATTTTTTTCTTGTTTCTGTTAAATGAATGACAGACCGTAATATGCCATTTGTTACTGCACATCTGGGCTTGCATTTACCTCATTTTAATACCTGGTAAAGACCAAATAATTCTTATAAAGGCCTTATGAGTAAATACTTGGAAGTGAAAAAAAAGTGCATTCTTTTTCTCATGTTTTTTCCCCCTTTTTTTATTTTTGGCATTGAGGTGACCTATGACAATGATTTTTTTTTCTCAATGTGACTTTTTCTAATTGAACAGACTACTGTAACTGTCTTTTGAAGCAAAACATTGAGTGTAACATTCTGTGAAACTGCCTCAAGTTAATTTAAATTGTAATGCTTAGCCTCAAAAGTGCTGATGGGAAAAAAAAAAACAAAAAAAAAAAACTATTTTAGTTACATGCTTGCTAGCCATTCCCCTCTGATGAGCATCCAGTCTATGTTCAAAGTCCACGCTCACGTTTCCATGTCCCGCTTTAATGAGGCACAACCAGGTCAGTGAGCAGGTGCAGGTCTGAGAACTACACCCTAAATCATTTATCTTGCACACCGATTACACGCTTTTACGAACTGAAGCCATTCATCCGACTTATCACACGAACGATAATGTTTAAATAGCTCTCAAAGTGTGTTCGTGATGCCACATGGACACCACAAAGCAGTTTGTAAGGCAAATGGCGGAGCAATATAAAGTTTCATCTCGCTATTCAGGAAAGCCGCCTTTTCTCCCCTCACAGGTAACCCTCTCTGCAATGACGGTCTTAAAATACTCAGTTGTAAACAGATACTCACCAGACGCCCCCAAAACGACTCCGACAGAGAGCAGCGCTCTTTAAATGTCCGGAACACGTCGGTGTAATTAAGTTAAAGACCAAATCCTGATGTTCAAAAGTAGAATTGCACTCGGACACCTCTGCCTCCTCAATGTGTTGCGGTGGTTTCCATGGAAACCAAAAGGACGCTCTGAGGGGAGCGCGCCTGCGCGTGCTCACGCAGCAATCGTACAGGCTGGCGCCAACCAGCAAAGGATGAGAGTTTAATATACAACAGGGCAGTGGGGTAAAAGTACCAAATTATTAATGATAAATAAATACAATAAACATCATGCTATCAGTGTTGGTGATACATACAGGAGAAATAAAGCAGCAAAGAAAGCAAACAAGCAAATATAATCGCTAAATGTAAAAGTGCAGCATGTAGGATGCATTTTAGTAAAAGTCTATCAGCAAAAATGCTTGAAATAATTACTGGTAATCCTTATTTTTCTATCAGTGCTTTGATGCATTTAAATGAAACTTCACCAGGAGGCAATAGCAGCTTAAACTGTGTATCATCCCAAACACACACACAGTCAATAAATGCAGTGTATTTTGAGTTACCTGCCAAGTCCTCTAGGTTACATCTGGCTGCACTTGAGACATGCTCTATTTTTAATTTAATAGATTTAAATATCTTTAAATATTTAAAAACTAAATGCATAGAAACTAAAGCAGGAACTGCTCAAAGCTGTCCAAAGCAATAACCTACTTTGGACCAAAAAAATTACTCATAGTTCAAATTGAGTACACAAGGCTAAATATTTATTTTTTTTCTACAAAGATCCAAACACTGACATGCTTTCCAAAATGTAGATTAGTATAAATTCAGGACTGAACATAGAAAGGGAGATAATGCAGCAGCACTACCATAGCAGAAAAATACTACTTGAATCTCGTGTCGTGAATTTCTGTCCATGTATTGGATTCCTTGTGATATAATTACTTTAAAACACATCCAGAGACACTGTATAAAAGGAAACCAGCACAAAAATCAGTTCTGATTTAACAAATGTGTCAGTGAAAGCCCTTTCGTTCAAAGTTAGGTAGACGGAATGAAGAATTTGTCGGTGTGGCTGTACAGTCATGGCAGATGGAGAGACCTTCTCACACTCTGGTTATATTAAACCATTTCTACTAAAAAGCTCAGCATTCAACAGTTCAACACGGCCTATGTTTTAATTTTTCTGACAAAAGAATATAAGGGCAAGTGTACAACACTCAACAACCACAAATTTCTGCGTCCAGTTCACTTGGACCTGAGGTTATTCAATGCCTCACAGTCACCTGACCAAGTGAGAGGTTAACCAGTAAATAATGATTGGCTGAAATACTGCAGTTGCCACAGTGATATAAAGGCGGAAGTGAGGTTTGGCACTTGATCCCATTCCCATTGAGTCTGAGGAGAGAGAGGGCAGGATCTTCATTTTCAGAGATCGAACCTGTGGAGAGACAAGAAAAAAAAAAAAATATATATATATATATATATATAAATAGGAATAAGCAACATAACTGTCAAATATGAGGCTGCAGCTAAAAGTGAAAGCAGGGGAAACTGTTAGGTTCATCAAGCCTAGCTAAACCAAAAAGGCTCAAGACCTACCTTTTTTGTTTAGCTTATAACTAAGCTTCATTCCTTTTTAAGTTACTTTTTTTTTTTTTACTACTAACTGTTCGTAATTAAATAAAAAAAAAATCTGTTCTATCACTGATCTTTTTAAACCAAGTGCATGATTTTAGTACTGTTTTAGGTTGTTAGGCTAATTTGCTTTTTGATTTTAGTTATTTTCAATCACTCCCACGTTTTCCTCATGGAGGTCCTCCACATCAGGAGCAATGCCTGCTCTAGCTTCGGGGTTGCTGCCGTGTTGAGTGTCCTTGTCTGGGTCTGACAACACTGCAGCCAAATAGCTGTGGTGTGGGCCTGGTCTGCCAGGATCTGGATGGTTCCCATGGTGGCGACCTTTGTGGCAGTGGGTGGGGTGGGTCCTAGTGTGCATGGACTCCCAGAATATCATTCTTTCATGTGGTGCCAAGACATTTTTCTTTCTTTTGAGACAATCTATTTTAGAGGGGTGTGGGGTATGCCCATTTAATCTGTGTGCATATAGAGTGAGTATGTATACATGCATATGTGTGTTTGGTGTGTGTCGTTTGTGATAAACTTGGGGGACTTCTTTGATGTCGTTTTGTGTTGTTTCTAGGGTATAAAGCACTTTGTGAGGCTACTGTACATTAAAGTTCTATATAAATAAAGTTTGATTTGATGTAATTTGTAGGATTATACATTGTGGTATTAATTCTAACTGTGCATTCAGACCAAAAGCTTCAAATGCAGCAAGGATGCCAGAAATTAATACATTTTCTTTAGCGATGTTTTATTTGGAGGTCAACGCACTTTATAGTGCATAGACAATGTAGGGTACGGAGTGTGCTACGTAATCCGTGCACTCCGAAGCAGCCTTCTGAAACAGTGTGCTGCTTAAGTGCAACAGCCTAGTAGCTGGGAATTTCCCATAGTGCTCCAGTCCCGTAGCAACTGCAGACTCAACATCCATCTAGTGATGGCATTCTTTCAGCTTACTCCTTCAGATACGCTGTAAAAACTAAATGGACCCGGGCAACGTGTTCATTTTAATTTATCTGTCTTTCCCTGAATACCACATTAACCGGTAGTTAACACCTGAATAATGTCAATCAAATGCATATTCTGAGGCAAAAACTCTTTTTAAGCTTGCCCACATATTTTAGATGTTCCACACGTTGTTTTTAGCTGGTAAACACTTTATTTGACACTTAAAAATCCATGAATATATCCAGATATTACACTCGGAGCTCTGTTGCTTATTCCCTCTCACCTTGTGCACAATGAATTCTGGGACAGACGAGGCCACGAAGGATACACCGCCACTTGCCTTTTGTTTCAGGCCAAATGAAGTGTGGGTTTGGAGGCTCCTTTGGGGGCTTTAAAAGTGGGACAGCACTTGACGTGCCACTGTGACATATGCAGCAGACCAATCTGCAATTCGAAGTGCAACGACTTCCAAATGCAACACAGCTAATGAGAGCCCGACCTCCTGAGCAGCCAAGGTGTCAGCCTTGCGTCCAAAGTAGGGATGGGCATATAGATACCTTGGAGTCAATACTTTGATACCAGCCAGACAAAATATCGGAATCGATACTTTGAGTATCGCGATACCACTACACGGACACAAAAAATGCAGTTTGTTTCCACTGATGTGTGAAAGGAGCCAGATTCTAGCTTCCGTGTCATGTGATGGTGGTAGCCTATCAGATGTCATGATGATGCTGCTACTTTAAGTGATGATGTTTAGGTATTTTTCAGTGGTTTAATGCAAGTTATTGCACATTATGTTTTGGTAAATTACTATAAAATTTTATATTCTAACATTTCCACGGAATAAATTTCAATAATTTAAACATTTACTTAAAGACACACTCTGATGAAAATATTTTTATGGGGGGTGATTAGCTCAGCTGGGAGCAGCCGCCCCATGAACAGGGGCTACAGTTCCTCAGGCAGTGGGCCCGGTTGTTCCCGCGGGGTTATTCCTCCCCCCCCCCCCTCCCTTCTCCTTCTCTTCCTCTAAAGCAAAAAGAAAATCATGTTTTATGATTATATGTTCTTATATTTCTTATGCTAGAGGACATATGTTGAGAAAACTAAACTCAAAATTGCATTTCTGAGTATTTCTGCACTCAAGAACAGTAGCTCTCGAGGACCGCACTTGGAGACCCCTGACTTACAACAATTTATCATTGGGTCCAGAAATTTGTGGGCTACAAGCTAGCAGGAAGAACTAGCTAGCATGTAGAGCCAGCTGTGAGCTGCAGCGGGGGAGACCCCGCCAACAATTTAGAGGAAAATTGCTAATAAGCTATTAGTGCTCTGCAGAAGCAGAGTCCTGGAAAATGGCACCTGTTGTGTGATTTTGACTTAAAATTTTGTAATCACAATTTAAAGGAGTGATGACAAAACAGTAAAAACTAGTTCATGTAGTTGACATCGTTGTGTAGGTTCTCCAAAGAAAAAACTGCCCTTTTTACAGTGGGGGATTGTTGTGACATGCTAGACCTCCCTTTCTCAGTAAGAGTTGGGTGCGGTAATGATATGCAGCTTTACTCCACTCAAGTGGAGTGGAACAACTTCTGATGAAAGCGACAGCTGTTCGCTGCAACTGTCAAGGTAAAAATCAAACCTTACGTTTTTCACTACTGATGTCTGAATAGAGAACACGGAACTATGTTGGTCAGATGGTTTGGTTTCTCTCAATTTTCTACACCCCATTCACTTTCAATTGTTTTTATGTAGGTGAAGACAGACCTTAGAAACAGGCTGCAGGGGGACCATCTGGCAGCAGGCATGCTCCTCAGCATCAAGGGGCCACCCCTGAAGGACTTTCCTTACAACAGAGCCTTATAGCTCTTTAAAAAAAAAAAACTAGGAAAATGAAGTGCTCTCAGCCAGGCTGCAAACTGTGGCATTAGATTGATAAATAAAAGTATTTAGAAAAACTTTCAGTTTGAAGTAGTCATAATTTCAAAATTTGTGTCGTCATCGTCACCCCTCCTCCACTCGGGCAGACCTCCCCCGTGGTTTAAAAAAAATCCTGGAGGAAACCCTGCCGGGGAGCAGTTGGTGGGGGTTAACAATTATAAGCGGGAATTAATTTCATTTGCTAACCGCCTCACCCCATTTCCCCCATTCTTCCAAAAAAGGAAAATACTCTTGGGCCACAAGATTGTTATTTTTTGCGGCTCCAGGGTATTTTTCTTTAGGCCAACACACACACACAGGTGCAAATATGCGCTCCTTACCACGCTCAGCTGCAACATCTCAATGCACAATTACGCATGTGGTGTTTACTGCTTGTCTTTTGTTTGGTGTCATACAAGGACTTAGTTCCCCGATTATGCAGCATTTTATGCATTATGTGATAATCATATAAACTCAAAATATATGAAATCATGCATTCTAAATGTGTTGAAACGCACCGGCTCTTGCATCATAATTGTGAGAAAATTAACAGGATACAGACACACATCTGCTCATTACAATCATCAGTGTGCACAGTTTGTGCATTTGTGTTGAGTTTGTGTGTGCATTGAGTTTTATGTCAGTGTTGGGCAACTTGGAAAATGATGTGAAGTTGTTCTACATTAAATGAAGCCGGTTCACCAAACTAGCAACTGAACTGTGCCTGGATTGATTCAACTGGGCCAAAAGGGACGTGTTGGGTAATCGTGCGCGGAGATTCTTCTGTTTCTTCTATGAATAATGACATCACAAGAAACAGCAGCTCATGCAATGTTGACACAGGCTTTCTTTTCTCTATCACAAAGTTTAAAGCTGTATTCTGAGTTTATTGCCATCCTTGCTTTTTTTTGTTTCAGACACATTTTTTTTGCAGATTTCAAAGTTGTAAAAGTCTGATGTTCTTGTGGTAGATAAATCACAATGCCCTTTGTTAATTGCTTCCTGCTCAATACTGCATGGCTATCTGCTTGAGACTAATTAGACAGTAATTTTGATTTATGTTCATGCTCTGTGATTTTTTTTTTTTCTGTATTTAATGACCACATAAAACATCCTATGCAACTCTGCAGGTGAGCAACAGAAACCAGCACTATGCCGCTGTTGAAAAGTCCACTTTGCAGGTCCTTTAAATGACTAGCACGATTTACCTTTGACATTAATCACGGGAAGAGCGATCAAAGCGGCAAATATATTTTGTCGCTTTGGAAGCTGTCCTGTTTCTCAGGCAGCCAAGGACGTCCTTGCTACTTTTGGTTTGAATGCACAGTAATCTGTACAAAAACAACATACTGTGGTTTGTCAAGGGGATTATATACCAGACTACTTACAGACCAGACTCTTATTTGTTCATGTTAAACTACCCCTTCACAGATCGATGCTATTCATTCTAAACAGGAGGGGGAAAAAAATCCAGATCTGTACCCACATTATAAGTAATTACAAAGTGGTGCTCTGCTGGGGAAAACCTGAATCCTGGCCTACTTACGCAGCGTGCTTATGAATAGAGGTGATATTAAAACCATTTTAGATGTATAAACTTCATCTTTGTAATTATTGGGGTGTCCCCGAATAGTCGACAATTTGTTTCCAGGACTGTGCTTCGACTGCCAGTCTCTAAGTCGAATTGTCGCAACATGTGGTTACCAAGCTAAGATCATACCATCCTGACAGTAGGGGGGTGCTGACCGCTTGATTTTTACATAATATTCATTTGTTCTTTAAATAATTTAAATAATTTTTAGGTCTATTAGCAGCCTAATAATTCTGTTACTAAGTGTGGCCGAACAAGGAGGGCTGGGCAGGCGGGTCTAAACTGCAGTCTCCTGGTGAGTGAGTCGCGCGCACTGAGCACCCAGCCAAAGAGACGTCTCGATGACCAAGTAGCCAGAGACATGATGACAGGACCATCAACTTTCAACATCATCATTTTTGTAGCTTCTTCCACTGATTTACATCATCAGTCTGTGAAGGTGGGAAACAGTCCGACTGCTGTGGACTTAAACACCGCGTCTACTCCCTAAGTAAAGAACTGGACCGCGGTCTCGCTGCATCAGCTGTTGAGCGCGCTCTGTTGTGGAGCGACTCCTCAATGAACGGGTTGAGATGTCAGGGGAAGATGCTGTACTCTTTCAGTTAGTTGTAGAATAATCCTGGCATGTGATGTTCTGCATATTCCCCTCCACGCCATCCAGAGGAGATTCTCCTGACGGCTTTATTGTAAACAAAGCGAGGAGCACACCTCTCCCGTCCACAAACAAGTTTTCCTGACACACAACTTCTAAAGAGTCAGACGGTAACAGGTGCTGTAGAGCACGGCCCTTTCTATGGCAGGATTTAGTATTTATTTGGGTCAGATCTTGTTTTATTTTCGGACATAATAAACTTTACCTGGAGACTGTGTGTCTCAGCAGCATCATCGCCTTTTTGCTGTGCACGTTTTAACTTTTACCTACTACCTGTTTGACATGGATACAACTTATTTCGTTATGAGTCTTTTATTTGTTGTTGTGTAAATACTTTATTTTCAGTGAAGGCTATTCTATTGGAATTCTACTTAACATGTTTGGCATTTACACCATGTGCAGCGGTGTGTGCACAGACTGCTACACCCTTTTAATTTTAACTCTATTTCCCGACATAAAATTATCAAGCAAAAAATAAATAAATAAATAAATAAAGTTAGGTTTATGCCTGCAGTGTTAACAGAAAGATAAAAATTAAATTAATAAATTGTTTTACCAACATACCTTGTAATTTTCTTTTAATTTAATATTTAAATAAATGAGATAAGTATTTTAAACGAGCAGACACTTTTTACAGCCTTATCAGTGAAATAGAAAAGCAGAAGTTGATGGAGACTGTCCTGTTGTTGTTATCTTCTGTCAAGTGAAAAATTAAATTTATTTAATGGGGTTTTATAGCTCTTTCTCTGGAGCAGAAAAAGACGCAAATGAGATTATGAATCAATAAGGGGAGAAAAAAAGAAAAGATTCAACGATTCGTCAACTAATGGTATGATCTGACGAATCAGGTTCGACTATGAAAATTCTTAGTTGGGGACACCCCTAGTAATTATGGTAGATGATTTCAACACAGTCTGAAAATACTTACAATGAAGAACATAAGGGCACAAGAGGACCAGGCAAGGGCCACAAAATAACCATCACTGCCAAACAGTAAGCCACACAACAACGTGAAGATCATCCTAAAAGAAGACAGACACACACACATGGTCACTCAAACATGAAACAAGCTATATTCAAAATTCAAAAATATTTTTAAATGGCCTAAATAATTAAAGAAATTTTAACCACTGAGCTATAAACGACAACAGCATTGTCAACCATACATCACGTTATACACACATTATGAGTGAAGCGAATGCCTATTTACCCAACATATTTATATCCACTGTAGGCAATGAGATCGAAGGTTGAGAGGTCGCTGTGTACCGTCAGCAGATACAAACTCAACAACATGGCCAAGACCTCGATGATTATCCACACAAGGGCAGTGCTGGCACACAGCCCAAGAACCTCTGGACTGAACCTTCATACAAAAATCAACATGTGCTTCCTTAATTAGCTGGTCTGACACAAACATGCCAAGTGTTTCATGAGATAAATGAGAAGAGGAAAAATAATGTACCTTTTTTGAATGCCAAGGGCCATTCCAGCGAGTAGAATGTAGGTAATGAAAGCCATGGCTAAAAGATTTCACACATTTCAATTAATTAAAATAGGGCAAAACCAAAACATTCAGGACTTTGTGTTTCACAAAATACTTACTTGGTATGTAAAGATCAGGCGCATTCACATCCTGTCTTGGAGTCAGTGGAGTGTCCCGATGGTACCGAACTTCCCAATCCTACAAAAAACGCACAAATGCCGCAAAAATCAGTGCAACAGTTTGATCTTTAAAGAATAATCAGTAGTTTTTTTGTTTGTTTTTTTACCTGTGCACTTAAAGATAACACAACTGTAAAATGGTGTAGACAATAACTGAGCAAATTTGAGTGCAACAGCTTTGGTAAAATATTTCATGAAGTAAATATGAACAAACCCAGGGCAAAAACTATGCTGGCCAACACAAACCATGTGTCTTTAGTTTATATATCTTCATATTATATATTATAATATATACTATATTATAATATTATATATATAATATACTATATATATTATATATAGTATAGTACATATTATATATACTATATATATATATATCGCATATATAATATATTACTATATTATACAGTATATATAATATACTATATTATATATCTTCATGCACAAGCTGATGAAGATGATGGAGTATTCTTCCCACCCTCTGCACAACACAGTGAAGAATCAACAGTGTGTGTTCAGTGGAAGGCTGCGTCAGACTCGCTGTAGAACGGAAAAGTACAGAAATTCATTCCTACCAACAGACTGACTTATTATTGTTATATTATTTCATATAAATGTTATATTGTTAAAAAACAAACAAAAAAACAAACAAAAAAAAAAAAGTGAGCTTTTTACAATGTTGAATTTCCTTTCTGGGATGAATAAAGTATTTTTCATTTCATTTCACCTAATTAACCTGTTTGTCAAGAAGGGAGTTTGTCAAGGACTCTTTTCAGGTCTGTGTGACAGCAGTAGGACAGTACACAGCATCAGCCATAATTAAGGTTTGAGATTTGGGATATATCAATTTATCAGGCCGATTTACAGTCTTGAGATACCCTGGATCTACTTATTCATTTCCAATGGTGGTGATGCGTTATTGGAAGCTTTATTGTGGATTTTTTGCTTGGGAAATGTAGGGAGCTAATACATGTAAACAATATATGGAAGTAGAGACAATGCACAGGAGATGTGAAAAGAAAAAACATGATGATGTTGTTATACATCCCCAAACAGCTCTATGAACAATTACCAATTGAAAGTCTTTATAGGTTAAACTCCATTTTGTATGCCCAAACACAATAAGTGTAAAACCTTGAATTTGAACATATATATGTTAACATAAAATTAGCAAATAAGTAGCATTACATAAAAGTTTAAGTTTCCTTTCAAACATGTAAGGGCACAAAGTAATTTTTACCTACTGTCAATCATTTTTTAAGTACTGTGAGCGTGTTCATGCTCATGGCAATGAGGAATATTTTAAAGGGACTAGAGGCAGGACTTTAAAAAAAACAAAACAAACATGCATGTCCATTTCTTTTAATACTAATGGATGATGAAGCGCTAAATACCAAAAAGAACGTTTCCACCCACGTTTCTCTCCGTTGCCTTGAACAGCCCGTGTGCTGCAAAATGTACTGCAATTCGGTGTCCGAATTTCCCGCGCTGCCCTGTGAACTTGACGTCAAATGACGCTGCATCTACAGTTTTGATACAGGAAGAAGACGGTCATGGTAAATTCAAACACTGTAAGCGATAGTTATGGATTCTTCTGCCGTCAGCAAACGATCCAGATAAACTGAAAGACCACTAAAAGTGTAACTACGAAGAAAAAGGTTAGTAAACAACATTATAGCTTCAGTTTGTGCACGCTCCCGTGACGGCTTGGCTCGTGGCTGGAGTTACCTGAAGCGGCAGTTGCGAGTTTCGTTTCTTAATCTTGCCTCAAGTCCCTTTAAGTATTTACAAAGGTATTGCTGTTGCATTTTATACTGAATTGTACTTGTATGCAGTCTCAAAGATTGGTTTGAAGTGGTTTTACTGACTAAAAGAAAAATACAGAATGTCACTACAGTAGACTTACTTTAAACAACCATAACATCTGTTATTTAACTGCAATGGTTGCAAATACTATGTCCAAGTAATGGTAAATACTTTGTGACTGTGGGTGAACTTTAAGTGGAGTTTGTACTCTGTAGTTTACACATTGTCAGGGCACAGACTGACAAGTGGTATCATACTTTATGACCTGAAATAGTTAAGAGTGGGGAAAAACTTAGAATAGCATAATGTTCACAAACAAAGTTTTAGAACTGATAAAGACAGTAAATATCTTCTGTGAGCAGTTTCAGTGACAAATGTATATTTAAAAACCCTGCATCATACCAGATAAAATCATGCAGTCATTCAGAACTAGATGTTTTGTGTTGTCCCACATGTTGCTCCTATTGGCTCAGATTACCTGGTGTGTATATGGGAACATGAGGATCATAAGTTTCTTCAGTACATATCTGGTGTCGACTGCAAAGAAGTATTTCAGCTTGTTCACAGACATGAATCTGCTTATCTGAAAAGTAAAGCAAAAACATTAACAGATGAGAACTTACAGTCTGCCAAAGTTAATAAAAACAGCTGACTCACAGTCTGTTCAAAGTACTCGTCCTTCAAATTATACATCACTTTGGTATGCTGTGTGTCCAAACTGCCAATCCTGCTGAATCCAGTCATCCAGAAGTGAACGTTATTCAAACTGCTCCTTTTACTACTCTGATCATTTATTATTGTTCATGTGTATAACAAAACATTAATCTAAGGTAATAACTTAAAAATATTAAGTAAGATTGAACTTGGCATTGCAGGGAAGCAGAAAAACAGAAAGTGAAACGCGGTCGGTACAAAGTAATCATGCATAATTTGCTTGTTTGAATTTTCATATAAATAAAAAAACAAACCAAAATAAAAAAAGAACTTGAGACAGCAGAGGAACCACTGCAGGGCACAAATGAATTGAACAGAAAAAAAAAGACCACTTATGCAAAGGAACTTTTTTTTTTCTCTAAGAGGATTTACTTTGATCTAATATATTTTCCCATACAACTACAGAAAAAAGCCAATCTTGAAAACCTAGCCTGGATCTAGGGATGTAACGATTATCGGTAAAATGGTTATCCGTGAAAAAATTAGCAACGATTACTAATACCGTTTCAAATTTTAATTATTGTTAAATCCGTGACTGATTACTGCACTTTGAAAAACTCCCAGTGATGCTGCTCATTGGATGGAAAAGCGGTAGCAATCCCAGTTTGCAATGTTTAATTTATGAAAACATGGTGGAAGGCAACGAAGGCTCCCATATGGACAGTACTCTTGAGATTTTTCCCCCTTTAAAAAGGACAAAGTAGACATTTAGACCCATTTTGGATAATTTTAAGGATGCGGGGGGTATTTCTATAATACCGCGATTAAAATGATAACCATGATCATTTTGGTCACAATAACTGTGATATGAAATTTTCATATCGTTACATCCCTATCTGGACCATAAACCTATTTACAGGTTACCAGGTCAACACCCAATCCTCCATTAAACAGTGAGTACCATACATCATAAGGCCCGTATCCACCAGCAGCTGGGTTGGGTCGGTCCACTTTTTTTTCCTTTTTTTTTGGCGTCCCTACAGATAAAATCTGGGACGGGCACCCTTATATCCGACCTGTCCTACAGTACTTATTTGGGACCCTTCCATACGGGTACTGATCTGACCGATCTGGACCAAAAAGGTGGAGCTTAAACACATAGCAATCCGTTTATTGGTTGAAAAAAAAAAAAACATGTCACTTTCTGCAAGACCCGCCATAAAAACAAAGCAAGGATGAGTGCTTTGTTTCTGTGTAGTGTGGCGTGGTGCTTTAGTTAAACAGCATTGCGCTGCAATGATGTCATGCAATCACATAGCAGCATTATCCAGTTAAAGGCGTTATAGAAGATGTTTCTTTCAACAATTTTTGCAATATTCCGTAAAATTGGGTTCACTACCCCATACGCCATTATTAATTAAGAGCTTTAAATATAAAAATATTATTATACATCAGCTGTGAAAGTAATGGGACTGAAAAAACATCCGCCAATCATCTCTGCATTCCGTTACTTTATCATTTGTCTACTGGCTCGTCAATCACTTTTAGTACCGTAGTGAAAACGTGTAATAGGCGAGACTGATCAATGAGTGTGATTGACTGGCGAGAGTAATGCTGCAACTCCGAAGCTGCGCACACTCGTCTGACGTTTCCAGCAGGTAGCTAACATCATTCTGCTAGCAGTTAGCAACATTAAGACAACGACATCTGTTTACTTGCGTTTGGGGCATGATATCTGCTGTCTGCTAAACACTGGAGTGGCTCGTGCACGTTATTCTGTGGCCGGGGGAGGGAGCAATGAATCTATTCAGGTTGTTCGTGCGCATGCAAATTATTCAAAAACTCGTTAACAGTCTCTGCTTTCTGAAATGCCAAAAAATCTTCTATAACTCCTTTAAAACTCCGCCTAAAGGGGAAAAATAAAATTTTGGGGGGGGGGGTAAAATAAAAAAAAAATATATGTAAAAAAAAACCACCCGAGATGAGACCAGACCGAGCCAAAGGGAGGAAAAGGGGGGTAAATAAAAAGAAATGTCAAATTAAAAATAAATAGAAAACCTGGAGTGTACGGCTCAAAACAAAACATAAAAAAAAAAAAGAAAAAAAAATACTAGAGAGGGCGTCTTGAGAGAAAGAAAATCCTCTCGTGAGAGAAAAGAGCCCCCAAAAAAAAAAAGGAGGGGAGGAGGGGGGGGAGGTCGGCTCCCCAATAAAAAAAAAAAACAAGAGGAGGAGGGGAGGAGGAAGAGGAAAATAAAAAAAACATCAAAAAAGAAAAGAAGCATAAAAAAAAAAAGAAAAGAAAAGAAAAGAAAAAAAATAAAAAAAAAAAAAATATATTCCAACCACCTCACGATTAATTATATTATAAGAAAGAAAGAAAGGAGGGTGCAAACATTTAATCCTTTTATGTTTTTTATGCCCTTTAAAAAATTTTTTCTTTTTTTTTTTTTTTTTTTATTTTTTTTAGCAATGATCATTATGTATTTGTTGAGGTTTTCAGTGTGTTAAAGCGACAGTTGCTGATAAATCTCCATTTAGAGCAGATGGACTCCGCTCCAGCGGATCACCTGGGGCATGAATGTCCACTGAACAGCGACTGCGTCCGTGTGTTTACTTCCCCCGACAACCGGCTCCATTACACCTCAACAAACCCAGCAACAGGACATTTTCCCTTTGACTCTGTCCACAGATGTCTCTGCTAACAGCAACACACTCTCACGGCTCATACAAAGCGCTTTTACATATTTTTGGAGACCAAATGTGGGGAAAAGTCGAGCAATCCGCTGAAAGTGACCGAGGAGCCGATATCAACCGTCCTGGAAGCCAAACATGAGCTCAGTCTGGAGGGACGACAGTTCCTCCCTTTTCTAGTTACTCTGCGGTCAGAAATTCTCGCTTTTCCCAGGATTTTGTGCTGAAAAGGCAGTGGAGAAAAGACAGTATCCCGCTCTGATGCGGCGGCAGTCCTGCGGGTGGACTGAGTCATCTCTTCCCGGTTTGTGAGCCGGGCGCCACCGCTCTCTCCGTAGGAAAACAATGGGACGAAAAGCGTTTTTTTTCCCACCACGGATCATGTGTACGGGCGTTTATGAGTCCCGCCTCCGGCTTTGAGCTCTTGATGTTGAGAGGAACAGCGATAAGCAAACACTGAAACCTGGCAGAAACTCAGCAGCGTTGCCTGCTAAAGCTAAGCTAAGCTAAAGCTAAGCAAACGTTTTCACGGCCATCTGTTGCCCAGTCAGTCCAGAGAGAAGAGAACGTCTCTGGAGGCAATCAAGAAGGTACTGGCCAGGAGAGTTCAGCCTCAGCTGTAGAGGTGAGGAAAGAAAGAAGACGGATGTTCAGAAAGATGATGTCTAGCTGCTAATTAGCTGTTGTCTCGCCGCTTATCTGTTATTGTTTTGCATTGGTCAGCTGTGGAATTCACAGGACTTCACCTACTCTGACGTCAGAGGTCACATGATTCCAAAACTGTGCTGTGATTGTGAAGGAGAGTTTTATCCTCTCCCCTTCCGTTTTTAAGTAATACCCTGGTTCTTTTCAACTTAAGAGACCTAACAGTTACTGCCTCGTCACAGGGAATGATTTTCTGCCATTATAAAGAATATGAAACATACACTTTACAGGCACCACAAGAGGAGTCCTGTGTTTTCTCACCTCTTTGTTTACCATATCTTTTCCTTGGTTGGCTAAAGAGGAGCCATACATCATTGCAGCATTAGCCATTGGGTCAGTGAAAAGGTTGTTCGCTCCCGCACCTCCCTGCATGTCATTTGAGGGTCCTCCCATATTGTACCCAGGAGTGTAATAGCCCTGGCTGTTCAATCCAGGTGCTGCAGAGCTAGTGTCTTCAAACAGGACAGAGTCTCCTGTGGGGGGGCTGCACGAGCTCTCGACTTAGCTGTGAATAAACAAAAAAACAGAGCAAACGGAAGGTTTTCAACTCCACTATTAAAATGATTTGATAAGTCATGCTTATCGCCTTATTGTGACAAACAGTACACTCCCATGAGTTAACAAATGAACAAATTTCAAATATATTTACTGTTTAAACTTGAATTCTCTTTTTGTTGGAAAGGAGGGAAGATACAAATTTCAAAACAAGGAACATTGCAATGTACATTGCACTGGAAGATTACAAAACTTATATGAGTCACAGTTTGGCAAAAACAAAAACAAAAAATGTTATAAAAAAAAGGGCACGAAAATAATAAATGGACACATATATCAACAAGATCTAGAAATGCAGCTGCCTTTTATGGGGTTGAGTTCATTTAAGATGGATTGCAGCAAAATGGAAAACAGTTTTGTGGTCTCACAAATCAAAATGTGAAATTATATTTGGAAATCACAGATGTCATATCCCCTGGGATAAACAAAAGATGGACCACCCAGCTTTTTTTTTTTCTCTTTTAAATGAAGATCAATATTTTTCAAATTTAGCATCTGTTATGTTGGGCACTTCAGTACACACGGGGTCCATAACCTACAAATCTATAAAACTATCATCAACGTGCAATGATAACATGTTTTGGAGCAACACATAACTGGAAAATTTTCCAAGGTTGTCTTTGTAATAATCAGATTTAATCATTTGTCAACCATTGCATTGAATTTCATAAACACTTTACAAGGCACCTCAAGTTTCTGAGAAACGAGTTTGCATGAGTGATCTCTGAGGTAACCCAGGTGTTGCTAGCCAGTGCTACTTCAAGTAAACAATTGTATTTTATGTGGAGCCCATGTGGGTTATAAATGTTATGAAAAGTGACATCCTCTAGGGACCGTCTATGGATTACATTTCTGCTCATCCGGAGCTGCTTATGTGGTTGGCTCCCCAGAGAAGATGTTAATTTTGGGTCCATGTAGTTCAAACAGCTATTGTGTATAATTAACTAATATGAAACCTATGCAGTGTCCAATATGGGGTATCTTTCGGCAATTTCTAGCCTCTCTGAGCACCTCTTCGAAATGCTGTCTAGATTAGTTAAACCCTTGTAAGTGATAAGCTTCATACAGTACATATCACACTGCGTCAGTTTTAGAAAAATGGACGAAAACACAAACGACCGCACACGCGCACACAAAGAAAAAAGGAAGTAGACAGTATGAGGGGATGTTTTGCTAAATTTTTCAACAAGGACATCTCCTGGTGATTCAGATTTCCACTTACTTGCTCGGTACCCATGATGTGGCAAGTCCATTGCTACGCTAAATGACGTTAGCCTAAAATAAAAACAATGACATGTTAGCTACATTTCCGCTTACAAAGCTTTAACTATCTCTTGATTTTAAGTCAGTCACCCATGAAGCTGGGGTTTGAGAAGTGATTTCTGCAGTGATAAAAATTACATTCCTAGTTTGCACACATTCCTGGAAACTTACAACTGACAACTTCTTACAGTAACCGTTGTTGCTACAAGTTAAAGCTAGCTGGCTAGCCACATGAGCTAAGTTGACAACAGCTGTTTCTAGGGTGAACATGTGAGAAGATACAAGAGGCATAATGACTATCATAATGCATATCCACTTCAGTTGTATGAAGGAACAAACAATGTTTGTTATGAAAATGCAAAAAGCGACGTAACCTACCTACACAGCTAACGATGGAAGTTAGCTACGTGGCTATCACACTCCTCGGACTGATCCCACCCATTCACTGCAGTTGGTTGACTCAAGTGTGCCTGCGTGGCAGAAAACGACGTGAATACAAATGCACACAGTGCCAGCACGGATAGCAGTGGACTGGACTTATGTCTCCTGTTCATGCAATATGGAGAGCAGCTTTTAGCATCTGTCTGCACATGGAAAAAAGTAATTCACCACTAACAGGGACACAAAATACATAGATTTATTTTCAAATCTTCATGTTGAGTAGAGAGTGTACCACCCGCTGCACACTTCCATTTTATATGGAACAAAATGAGTTTACCATCAAAGCAGGTAATAAAATGGAAACTTTTCTATAGACCCCAAAGCAATCTTATACTCATTACATCTGGTCCATTTTTTAAATTGAACTTTTATAGTAAAAAATCACAATATTTACCTCAACTTATGTCTGTCTGTCTGTCTCTATCTATCTATCTATCTATCTATCTATCTATCTATCTATCTATCTATCTATCTATCTATCTATCTATCTATCTATCTATCTATCTATCTATCTATCTATCTATCTATCTATCTATCTATCTATCTATCTATCTATCTATCTATCTATCTATCTATCTATCTTCAAGAGCTTTTTTATAGGCTAGATATAAAGATACAAAATGTTAAACATATAAATGAGTAATATAGTATATATATATATAAATGAGTATAATAAATATGGAATAATAATGCTGTTAAATTTCTTTTCATTATGGACAACTCCACCATACTTGTTCTTATGCGAAGAGCAACGTGGTTGAAATTAAGCAGATTAAGAATAAATAACAATAAACAGTTCATAAACAAGTAAATAGACAAATATTAATAAATAAATAAATATTTGTGATAACTCCATAAAACTGCAGGACAATTATAGCCTTGTGAAATTTAATCAGAAGCAGATGCACTTACTTATTAGTACAATATTTTCACTTTCAAGACCAAAACATTTGGTTTCAGCAAACTATTAATACAGCTTCTTGTAGAAATCTCAATTCAGGACTACTTGTGTCCTTCTCTTGAAATATATTATTATCGCTATCATTATTATTATTTTTTTCTAGCTTAAGTATGGAATATACACAACACGTGAGTGGGATTTTTACAAATGATAAAACAATAATGTATGTGTTTCATGGTGATATTTGAGGTTATTAAAATTCTGCTTCTATAGTCACAATTAAATGAGATTATGAGCCCCCTAGTCATAAGGCACACACAGTACTTTCATAGTTGGGATAATCAGCAGTCACGTTCAGACCTGCACAGTGCAATCACAGCTAGATAATCATTGCCAGTTGTGCGTAAGCATAAACTGACAAGGCATGAACTACAACACCTACGAAAACTGATATGTTAAAATGTGTGTTGGTTTGCCTCTGTAAAGCCTTTCTGTGTGTGGGATGGACAAGTGGGTGTGGGTGAGTTATGTGAATGCATGTGGAGACTTTTGGGATGAGTAACTTACATTGGAATCTACAAACACACACATATCACACAGAGGAAATGTTAACTTTTGGAGGGAAAATGTGCAGCAAAACAGAAAAGTTATCCACAAATATTCCCTCTCTTTCTTTCTTTTCTTATGCACACATAGAGAACAGTTTTTTTTGTACTTTATTTTGTCAAGGGAATTGATCAGTTTTTCTATTGATTAAATAGATAATAGAAAGTAGAACCAGATGAATCAGAAGAAAAAAAAACATATGCCTGGCATGTTGGGACATGCCACTCAATATGTAAAATGAGTGTGTCATCATTGAATTCCTGAAACCTTGGTCATGTGATGCTTACCTTTGACCAACATTCCCTTTAAATGATAACATCACCCACAGAGAAAACAGGACACCCTGCATATCTGTCCTCATTCTAACAGTTTATAATAATGTTGAAATTTGACACATGTGAGTCAGCCAAATAGGTCAGAGCAACAGGTATAGACCGTGTAAAATGTTATAGCCTACTCTTTTAATTTGGTCCATGGTCTCTATTGTTAGAGACCCAAGTTTACAGTATAATGTCTTATTGTGCACATGTCTTTTAAATGAGCTTCTTAAAGATGCTAACAGCAATAATCCCAAGGACAGGAATTAGCAGCAATTTGAGACATGGATGCAACAGTCAGCAGCAGGAGGAATCAACGATTCCGGGAACTCTGTCCTCGGGGGACTGCAAGGTCAGCAGCTGTTATGACCGACAAAGCTCGCTGAGTCTACAGCATGCAATTTATAAATCTTTACTAGGTACTATATTGTGGTAGTAAGTAAAAAAACAGTCGTGGTAAAAGAAAAGGAGAAAAAATGAGCGACCTTGTGCCACTTGACTCATTTCCTCAAACATGTGTGTTCATTGATGTGGTTTTTTAAGTGAGAGTGAATGCCAAAATCTCAAGGCACGTGCTCTCTTCAAGCCAGACTTTGTTAATATATATAGACTTTGTTATATAATATATATATATATATATATATATATATATATATATATATATATATATATACGCAGTTCCTGGTTTGGATGGTTTAGAGTCAATTTAATTAACTGTAAAATATATCTAATTTATTAAAACTGAAAATATTTTAAACTTTCCAAAAGCATGGGTTTGTGGTTTAAAAAATAAAACAGGAGATTATACTTAAAATATTGAAGGGAAAAAGAAAACAACAACAGCAAAAAAAGAAAACCCACAGTGATTCCTATTTTCTCTTGTTATAAGAACTGTAGGGGCTCTTAGTTGGATTTGGAAAGTGTAAGCTAATAGTATTTCCATCCATGTATTAGATAACAGAAAAAACTTAAAGTTTCACGTTATGAGTTCAAGCTGCCTGAGGAATCCCGAGTGCTACTCTCGAGAGGAAACTTACACCATATATGGGTAATGACGTCAGAACACGTGTTAAAGTTCGTGAGAGATTCCAGACAACACTATTTCCCGTAAATACGGAGGGGCGTGGTAAACTTATAGTGTCACTTTTAAGAGTTTACAACCCCTCAATTATTTCCAGACTTCCAATTCTACGTGCATGACTAAGGACGACAAAGTGCACTGAAGATTGTTTTCGCAAGGTTTTGGTCGATTTGAAAACAAAGCGGAGCGGCTTATTCTTCCTTATTCCCCTTAAAATTTTACCCGTTTGGACTCTACCGACTTACGGCAATAGGGTGGGCTCAGTGGGCTTACCCCGAGTTTGAATTAAAATACAGGACTCAACCCGAAAGTGATTCCGAGAGGGCTGAAGGCTATATAGCCGCAGCTGGATTTAATTTTCTTTTCACTGAATCTGAAAGGATGTATCGAAACTTTGGGACTCAAGGAAGAGGCAACCCACCGTACACTACAGGCAGCGTCTCTGGGTCAAATTCAGTATCACTGGGAAGTACGAGCAGTTCAACTTCACAACAGGAGCAGGTAGGTGTGCTTTCATCTCTCAATTAGATTGGATAACAATACAGACTATTAACGATAATATAATGACATATGACACATATTACATATATGTGTCATATGTCACACACATATATGTGTATATAAAGTTCTGATTTTTTGTAGCATAGCTTGTTATACTTTCATTTCAGTCTCTAATTATTTCTCTGAAACTTTTAAGAATATCTATTATTGATCATTGCAATCATTCTGTTCTACTTTTTTCACTGTGCCAGCTGTATAAGATTGATCTTTGAAGAAAAGCATTTTAAAGAAATATCTGTTTCTGATTCTTCCAGAAATTTACAATGTCAGGCAGCAGTCAGTTTGTTCCCAGCCTCAATGCCATCACCACCAACCAGGACCTCCAGTGGTTAGTCCAGCCATCCCTTATGCATCCTCCGGGCCCATCTCGATCACCAGTACCTCCTTACCCAGCCCTTCTAGCATCGCGGCCACTGGTCCAACCACCTTCCCAGTCCCATCACCTCAGACCAGGGGTTATAAGGGCAGCTGCAAATACTCCACCCTCCACAAGGCGCAGGAATGATGAACAAGTAAGCCACTGATCTTTTAGTAAGATCACTCTGATAATTGTTGTTTGACAAGTGAAAGTTGTCCTGCTGGGGATGAAGTGAAAAGCTCTTTTGGGATTTATCTGTGCCTCCTATAGGAAATGGAGAAGTGTGGACAGTGGCTCAATCATTCTGTGTAACTGGTGTGTAATATCCTGTAATTCTCAGTGACACAAGTGTGTCATTTCCAATAAGATCAGCATAGAAATACATTATTTAAATCTGTTATTCAACCCATTATTCAGTTAATTTTTTAGTTCTTAGTTTACACAAAGAGCATTTAGTCTTTTGGAGGTAAGCACATTGTCCTCTATGTTCTTTGAGTTTAGATATTGTAAGATAACTTTTCTAAGCTATCTCATGTGATACAAAAATCTACTTATTGGTCAGTAGGTGTTCAAATAATTTTCATCATCAAGAGCATCACTCTCATCAGTGCAGTGTCATAGTTTTTGCCGGCACATATTGGCACACATCCTTGCCACAAAGTCGAAATTTCATGGTACAGGAAGTACACTGTCATGTGACTCATAGGGGCAAGTCAGTTTTGGTGACTCACACCTGAGTCACGGGGTCTGAGCATGAGTCATCATCCTGAAAGGGCGGGAAATATTTGTTCAACACTAATTATTTAGCAGGGTGTCAGATGAAGTCAGACTTGAGATGTTACAATAGACAAAAGCTCAGACGTTTACTAAATAATTCAGCCACCATGACTGTCATGACCCAGCAAGGACACATGGTGGTAGTGTTTCTCCTTGGTTGATAATGTCTGTGATGGATCAAGTTCCCACGTTACCCTGATTCTTTCTTTTTCTTTTTTTAAATGATAAATTGACTCTGTCATTGTTGTTTATGCATCTTTGAAATTCTCATTCATGTTTCTGATCAGTTATCAAATGAAGAGGTGGAAAGACGCAGAATAAGAAGGGAGCGGAATAAATTGGCAGCAGCAAAATGTCGCAATCGTCGACGGGAGTTGACTGACTCATTGCAAAGTGTGAGTGACTATTTTACAAGTGTTGTAACTTCATTAAATTCCAAAATCACAGTGGCGCATGAATGGATGTAAACTCGTCTTCCCTTCTGGTGTAGGAGACTGACCAGCTGGAGGATGAAAAATCACGTTTACAGAAGGAAATAGCTGATTTGCAGAAGGAGAAAGAGAAGCTCGAGCTGGTCCTGGAAGCTCACCGTCCAATCTGTAAAATAGATGACTCTGATTCAGATTCTGATCCATCTCCATCAATTTCCTCTTTGGGGGCCATCAAGCTGGAGCCAGAAGAACTCAGCCGTCCCGGACCCTCAACCAAACTGCCTGTAAAGATGGAGAAGCCCAAACCGAAGATAACTATCCCCACCAAGGCTGGAGCATCAACCGTCTCTGCTGTTGCCGGGGAATCCGAGTCACTTCACACACCGGTTCTCGCTTCTACTCCTTCCATCCTGTCCTTCGCAGCCGGTATGGTCTTCACATATCCACCTGCTCCTTCAGATACCAGCACCTCCATGACGTCCCATGGAACATCACATCAGGGGAGCGCCCAGCACGCGGAGCCCCCGCAGCCTTGTGGGATCGCTCATCGCCGCAGCAGCAGCAGTGGGGACCAATCAGATCACTCCCTGCACTCACCAACAATCCTCACACTGTGATTCACACACCTTGGAAAACACTAAAGTTAGGACTTTGGGGGAAACATAGAAATAATGATTGTAAAGACCATTTCAAGATGGTCAGCTGTTTCATTTTTATTTCTGGAGACAGTTGATTATTTATTTAGATGATATGAAATTTGTGGCATTACCAGGATTTGAATGTTACACTCTTTAGTTTTCTATAAGACTTTCGTATTTACCTTTTTAAATGCTATGAGATGGAATGAATGGGTTCGATTTTTAATAGCTAAAGAACTGCATGCAGCATTTATCCCCTAAAGAAATATTCAAGCTTTCAAGATAAAGCTGTGATAACTATTTCTAACAATATTTTAATGATATTTTTTAACAACTTTGGTTACATTATAACACTTTATAAAAGTCCTCGACAATTTATGGTCCTTTTTTGTTTGTATGACTCATGTAAGATTCCACATATGTATGCAAATTACTGACCACTAAGGCTGGACCATAGGAGTTTGTCAAGATTATATCATCATATATTTATTTTTTATTTCAGAGTGTAATATATTTTTGGTAATGTTTGGATTTCCAGTTTTAGTGGGCAGTGCCTTACTTTGATCTGACTTCACAGACAAAAAAATAAATATCTGTGTGAAAACTGATGGTGTAGCTTTTGGTATATCGCAAAAAAAAAAAAAAAAAAAAACTTAAAGATTGTTAAAATAATAATCAAATTCGATTGACTGATTCCACCCTGTATAAATAACAGTAAGCATCTCTAAAGTGTGCAAATTAATCAGACTAGATACAGGACTGATAACAGTACCAGGTGATTGGTAAATCTGTATTTTGTGTGCCATCTGTCACCAGAAGATCTTAGGATTGTTGACAAGAGAAAAAAAAATACTTTACAGATTTATACATTAGTTATGGGACATTATCGTGTATATGTTTTCCTATTACTTGACAGGTTATCAATTCATTGTGAGAAAAGCTGTCGGAATAATCAATAATGACATTGATCTGTAGTGGGAGCTAATAAAGGTAATGCAACATATAGTGAAAAACTCCATTGACCGCTCCCTGACCCCTGAGCTGTGATGTGCTTGCTGTTATCCCATTTCCCTAAAATAAAGTGAATGTCTTGCTAATTCATCCATGGCTCAGAGAGCAGAGGATTACTAAAATAGGGTTAGAGTGAGATTCAGAGACGGACTGAGAGCTGCAGAGGAAAAATAAAAAATCACATATGCTGCTGTTAAATGGCTTCTCTGTAAGTGAGTAAAAGCATTCCCCTCTTGAGCTTTCCAGACTGTGCAAACAGGGATCCAAAAATAAAACTGATGGACATCCGTAAAGTCCATCTGCATGACAAGCACGGAGCATCAATCAAGCAAAGCTGGTCCAGACGTGAAGGTCAAAGCAGCAAGTGCAGAAATCAATCCATCAATGCATGTCATGTAGATGTAAATGCTTGTTTTGGCAAAGCTGAACACACAAAGAAAGGCCAGGACAGTGCAGGGTGTCAGACCCACTGTATTTAAAGCTCTTCAGTGCACTACGAGTATAGCCCACCAACAAACAGCTGACGACAAAATAAATCTTTTCTAATCCATGTGCATTATCTAACAGAAACAGAAAATAGTTAGTAATACTAAAGTTAATACAGATAAATCAAGAGAGGGGTCAAAGTTCAGATTATCCCTAATGTTAAAGATTAAATACAAAACATGACTTATGGAAGAGAAAAGCTGATAATTACCAGCCCAAACAAATTCTGTGATATGCTAATTGAACTTTAACAACACTAGAAAAAAAGTCAAACAGGTGAATTTAAGTGGCTGAGCTTGAATAGAATAAAAATCATTAAACTCGTAGACCTTCCAGTTTGATACAAAGAGTTTCCAGTTGGATTTTTTGTTAAAAAGTGACAGAAAGTTTTCAGTTCAGCTCTGAGTGAAGTCAAACAATCATATCTGATTCGAAACCTATCAAGTGTGCTGGTTCAGCCCAGGCTCCAGCACATTATACTGCCATGCACAGCAGCCCCACCCCACCGTTACCCTCATGGGCCCTTACAACAGCCTGTACAAATTGTGATGATCATCATGCACATATGGCACTCCAATCCTGTCCTGAGGAAGAGAGTGCATAAAATATAACACAATTGGGCATCTATAGCAAAAGCTAATATCAAATAGTTTCTTTTTTTTTATCACAACAAATCTTTTTCAGTGCTATTTGAATTTGATAGACTAAATATGGCTCAAAACTGGATTTAAATGAATCTTTAGATCTGTGATTTAAAGATCCAAGATAAATCTATCCAGTGTAATAGAAAAAGGCTTCTACCAGTGTAGGCTATTCCAGTGCATGAGATAAATTTATATGTGACCCACTTTTTTGGTCCCATTTTTTTTTTTTCAACAGACCACTGAAAAAAGAGAGTATTTAAAAAACACTGTAAAATTTAGATGCATTATCATCTGGCAAACATCTGTTAAAGTCCTGAAATGTGTGGTGTGAGAGAATCTTAGTCAACTCAAAACCAAATGTTGCAGCATTCAGAAAGCCCTAATGGATTTCCCTCCCCTGTTTGTCTCTTCAATCGGTCCGTCAAAAAGTCTCCTGACTCCTCTTAAAGTGGAGAAGATCTTACTGCAGACATGAACGTGTCATCAGTCATCAGGTGAGCAGACCAGGTGAAGCTGGTCCGGGCTTCCTACGCTGCCTGTGCTCGAGCTTCCGTCTCCCAGATCCCGGGCCACCATGCATGGCAGATTAAGCTCCGTGGACCCACCGGGACTGGAGTCACTCCTGCTGACGCACTCCTCCTCCAGGACCAGGCACAGCTCCTTCAGGTCCAGATTTTCCTTCACGAGCCCATCCTGCATGCGCTCCAGGTCGGCGAGCTTTTTCAAGTAGCCGCCCAGGTCTTCTCGCATCACTTTGGCCGCGTGATGCCCAAACAGCTGCCATTCCCTGGCCAGCTTTTTCACTTTGAGCCGGTCGTCGTCCAGGAAGCAGCACAGGTCCCGCAGCTCCACGTTCTCCTCCTGCAGGCGCTGATTTATGACTTTCAGTTCCCTGATTTCGAGGAGGTGTCCCTGCAGCTGTTTATTGACCTCTTTGATGAGGCGGCCGCGCTGGATCAGAGCTGATATTTTCTCCGACTCCTCTTTACGCAACCGGCTCACCAGCTCCTCTTTGGAGCACGCCAGCAAATCCTCGTCAGACATCTTTGACAGTTCTCTGTTTATTATCTCACCTTCACTACCCATTTTTATAGCTTTAAGACAAAAAAGAGCCTATGGGTACCTGAGAATCTATTAAAAAGCACTGAGATGTGGCTGTATGTTCACGCTCAACACTATTACATCCTCATCCTCATCTGCATCCACTATGTTCCAGATGTCATGCAATCACCAGAGCACCAAAGGTATCATAAAGGCAGAAACATGTGATATCTTTATTTAGATTGCTTTCCTGAAGGCGCTCTGCTGTTTTGAATCTGCCCTTCGAGTAAAAAAACCTTAATGAGGTCGTGTATGAAGATGCACAGCAAGCTCACATTAATGTCAGTCCGTCATCCTCTCAACACCAGGCTGTGTTCTTAAAAGGCCTCTGGGAGCACAGCAGTCCGAATTCCCCCCTCCTTTCCCGAAAGCGTTTCTTCTTCTTCTTCTATGAAGACAAAACAAAACAAAAACAATCGTAGGTTTTTTTTCCCTTGCTGTGTGAACACAAAGGCCCGGACGATCCACGGAGGCTTATTCCAGCAGCCACGGATGCACACCCTGCAGATGTGGGTTTTTACGTCGCAGGCATCGTCTCATCAGGCTGTGCTCCGCTCGCCTCGGCTGAATGAACCCAGATCTCCGGTGGTTGGAGGGATCCGCGCGTTGCAGCAGCGGCTCCTTCTACGGGAGATTCATTCTTTAGATCAAAAAATGAAAACAACCGCAACCCAATCTCTCCCGTTATCCGCTCACGATAAGTGCATCATCTCTGCTCATCCTCCAGAGCCGAACTGTTACCACAACAATGTCCGCCTCCACCACTTCCACGACTCTGATGAGCTTGGAGCTGCGCGTGAAGCTGCAACTAAACCGGAAGTTTGTTTTCCCCGCACTGCCCTTCAACATATAAGCATATATTTAGCAGGCCTATATTTTAAATCACTGTGTTTAAAAATATGTTTTAAAAATGTACAGAATGGGGGAAATGGATGAATTACTTATTGCGATCATCACTTTAGTGGATGGTTCAGTGACGCAAGGATTTTTAACAACATTTAAAAGACATGTAGGTTATGCTGTTTGCAAAAGTTTCAGTTGAAACGGGTTGAAACTTGTACAGTCTTTGGTTGAAACTGAAGGAAAAAAATTCTGAAAAAAAAAGTCAGAATTCTGACTTTTTTCAGATTTTTTTTTCAGTGGCCCTAATCCTCTTTGTATTTCATGGTCCAGCACTTAGTATTATTTTTTTTTCAGAATGTGCGTGATTATGCATCTTCCCATGAGTTAGACCTGAGGTCATATCAATCTTTAAAAGGGCCGTCTTGGTACAGTGGTTCACCCTAAAACCAGACTGATATTTTTTGTTTGTTTAAAAACTCAATTGAATTAAAACAAATTAAAAAAAAAATATTTTACTTAAAAATGGTAAGTTGGATACCCAGTCATCAAGAGTGTTGGGACCTAAATAGCTCTTCTTCAGAAGGGGCCTCTCCACTGCCGTTTTAAAGGAGTGATGACAGTAGTTCATGTAGCTGATACTGCTGCACACTGTATGTTAACTCTCCAAAGAAAAAAAAAACAGCAGGGGATTGCTTTGGCATGCTCAACCTCCCTCCTAAGTAAAATGGTTGGGTGCGGTAATGATATGCAGCTTTACCCGGAGACCAAGTTTACTTCATTTTGATTGGCTACACCTTATTTGTCTATTACCTTATTTAGAGAAAGTAGATCAAACTCCCCTATGGTTGCACTTTGTAAAGGCTATCTGTTAGCATCATGGGCACTTCAGAAAGTGAACTATGTTTATCAGACAAGACAGCAACTAGAAAATAAACAATCTTACAGGTAATAAGGTTGTGGTCACCTCCCTCAGTGTTGCTGCAGAAGTTTTCTTTTAATCCATTTGTTCAAAAACTCAGACCTGAATTCACCCATGTTGAATACAGTCAGACATGCTAGCGCGACTGACATCGTGCATCAGCCAAGGAGCAACCTCCAGTGACCAACAATGAGGCTACCTGGAAGAAGTCCTTTTTTGTACTTCTCCCTTGATCCACTAGGGGCTGGCTGCAAAACAGAGCAAATCCCCATAGACTCCCATGTTAAAAACGCCAACTTCACAGCAGAAATAAACAAGTTCATAGCCTGGTTCTAAAAAATCATTTTAGGTTAAATAGGTCAAGTTTACCTTCATGTCAACTGTGAGGGGGGGGGATTTTTTTTATAACTCATCCGTATCCGTTTAGATGCTATTTAATTTTCAAATTATACATAATTAAGGGCATGTCCTTTTGATTGACATACGGCAGACCAGAAGCCCGGCCTGCCGACCGGGGGCTCCTAGTTAGCTCTTTGTTTGCTCTCAGTAAGGTCTCAGTTTGTAGCAGAGTCGCACAACCGTGGTTTTTAGTCAGATTATAGCAAGTCTAAGCGTGTCTTACCTTTACCCCGTCGCTTAGGGGGCTAGTCTTCTTTAGCTCTTGTTAGTTTCAAGTTAGCTCGGTTAGCATTTAGCTCAGAGCACGTCAGCTGTCAACCATTTGCCCCCGGCTCGGAGCGGCCTTGTCTTTGCCCATTTTAGTATTTTCCGGGAGTGACGACACACATGACAAGGCAAGATGGCGATGGTGGGACACACCCAACTGGCTTCAGTCGTAGCTCTTCAGAAACCAATGGGTAACATAGTGAAAGGTTCGCCCCTCTCTATTATCAGCTCAGCAGTGGGGGTGGGGGATGACTGGAGTGAGGGGGGGGGGGGGGGCTGCTTGCTCAATAGTGTGCTGTAATTGGAGCAGTTGAATAACGTAGAATGATAGAACTACGTAGAATAATAAGCTGTAGTCTGATCCAAGCGTTTCTGAACAGAGAGAGCAGAGCATAAACAGGAACTTTGATTCTCACTCTGGACATTCATATGGCCTCATCAGTGCACAACAGATCATATTATACCCCCAAAACCTCAGAAAAGTGAAATTTGATGTCATGGCACCTTTAATACAACAAAAAATAGTCAGTCTTGCCACTGCAAGGACCAGAGAAAGCCCACATGGCCCAAGACTCCGGCCACCAGCAGCCACCCAAAGGTCCATACCCTAGCCGCCACCTCAAAGAGGGCAGCAGAGGGTGACCCTCGCTAAAGCCCCCCAACGTCTTGGGCTTGCTCTTGCTAACAAATCAGCAAATGAGAGGATCCCAAGTGAAGACAGTAAATAAACCAGAAAGAGAGCAAAAGCACAAATATAATGCACACTGTCATGTCGTTTTGGATCAATCATCTTTAATCAAGTGGGTAAAAGCTATGGAGAAGCAGCTGATCAGCATGGTGGAGGAGGGGCCAGCACTGTTATTGGTTTGAGAGACATTTCCAGTTTTCAAGTGCTGTCTGCTGTTGTGGCGATATTATATTTTGTGTACGAGTAGAAGGTACACCCGAGTCTGGAGTTGCTTCAGTGTGTTCTTGGGCACTTTTCTCACCTTATGGGCAAGACTGAGGCCGATTGATCAGCCCAACCCCATTGTCTGGCGACGACCGCAATGGTCGGCAGTCTGTTCGGTGTGTCTCTGCCTTTACAGGCAGATGGGAAGACTCCCGTCACTCAAAGAAACCATAAAATGTCTTTAAAAGTGACATGGGAATGAGGTCTATAAGGCAGGTTGCTGGATTTAGCTGGGAGAAAACTTGACCAAGCATCTTTGCATCAAACAGGACAAAATTCGCCAGTGTTTCCATAGGTAAAAACAATGTTTCAGATATGATAAAAATTAATGTTTTGTTGAGATAAAAGATTGAATTTAATAGCACTGATTTCTTGAAGGGGGAAAATTAAAAGGGAGAGGGGGTGAGGGGGGGGATTTAAAAAAAGGTTATTAAAAGAAATGGTTAAAAGGGGAAAGGATTTTTTTTGGGGGAGAGAAAGAAAAATATTTTTATTTGTAAAAATTAAAGGTTTTTTTTTTTATTTCTTTTTTTTTTATTTTGGAGGATATATTGATTAGGGGAGAAAAGGAATAAAAAAAAAAAAAAAAAAAAAAGAATAAAATTTATAAAAAAGAGGGGGATTGACATCAAGTTAGTAGGAGAAAAGGGATAAGGGAGAAAATATAAAAAAAAATAGAAAGAAACAAAAAAACAAGAAAAAAAGAAAAAGAAAAAGGAAAGAAAAAAAAAAAAAAGAAAAAAAAAAAAAAAAAAAGCGAGAAAGCACTTTAAGCACACTAATGGCTCTTTTCCACTAGTATATTGACTCAGTTTTTGGGGTTTTCCATTAGTAGCACCTGGTACTGGTACTTTGGCAAGTTTTGAGCTGAAAATATGATGTACTGTATAGAGACTGCAGGCCACTGACTGGCATAGGAGTGATGTCACTGGATGAGCCATGAGAGTGACCCCTTCACAAGAACCCTGCCAAAGTCTCCTGTGCTTCTCCAGTGTTTCAACTTACTGCCCACAACCTTCTCCGGCTCTTCTTTTATCTTGTGTGTGACAAAAAAACATTGACCAAGCCACAGGTATGCCTTCTCCTCAAAGCCCTCCACTGTTGTGTCATGTTTGTGTCAGATCCAAATTATGCCAGGGGACTTTTGGGTTTCCTTGCAAGGATGACCCCCCTACATTGAGGTGGCACTAAAATATAATCCAAAATTACCTAAAATGATTAAACTGAAGAGAGGAAAGCAGAGCAGGTACTACTGATAAAGAGGCTATGGATATCCCAGCATTACCATTTGTGTGAATGTGTATCAAACTACATGATGTTCCTTCAGTTTTTGAGTTAACACTGTTGTAAATGTGTAACAAAATGCATCTCAGACCACTTCTGGGAAACATATTTAAACATGGCCCTGGTTTCAATCTGCTTGAATCCCAGGCTGGTTTTTATTTTGAACTATTTTTTTTCACAGGAAGTTGTACTTTTTTATGTCTGCTGCCTTGATAAAAATGGAAGCTTGTAATCTATAATAGTAATCTGTAATGTTTGTGGTCTCTCAGATCCTGGCAGGGGCTCTTTGCCATATTAGAAGTGTGGCATTGTACAATTGTAAATGGTAACACTGAATAACACTGAATGACAAGCTTTACAATGAAAGTGATCTGTCACTGAGCTACATTGGAAAAAAAAAATTGGGCGATGATGATGATGATGACAATGACTCCTGTCATTGTGGAACTTTTGTGATACCCTTTAAATTTAAAGCTGTGTGTTTATCCTTTTCATTATATGAAGCCAAGACAACATAGATAAGCGCAATATAGAAGGAAATGAATAGGAAAGACCTGTATAAAAACACTTCCTCTGCTTATCTGTTCATTGAATGATCTCATCCTTGAAAATTCAACCTAACTCTAACATTTCCTCCAGGCTTTTTGAGTTCACTACAAATGTACAGGAGTGTAGCTGTATCACGAGACACTACTTGTTTCTTTTCAAAGAACTCAGTTGGAAAGTGTGACTGCAGGCTTTTTTTTTTCCATGGGTTTATGCTGAGGCATTCAGCCACATCCTTCCGCCCTCTGTCCCACCTCCATTGTTTCACTGAGGCCATAACAATGTAGGGTGTTAACCGTGCAAGGGGGAATCTGGGGATGGAATCAGGGTGTCATGTGAGGTTAGAAATGAGAGTGTTGATGTGCAGCAAGAGATCTGACAAAAAGACAAGCCATTTTCCCCCTCATGTTGTGATTTTGAAGGACACATGCAGAAACACAGAAAGGGAGGGTGAGGAGAGGGATTTACAGGGATTTATTTGGATTAATCGCCAGAGGAAAAGGGAGCAGATTGTGTACAAGCAGGACAGCAAGTAAAGCGCAGACTGCAGAGCCCCTGAGGGCACAGAAGCCTATCTTTCATCTGACGCATTTCATAATAACTAAGAGCAGAAATCAAAGGATAAAGGTCATTAAGGGGCTACTGTCTGCCAAATGTAATGTTGTAATTTGAGCCTTCACATAATCTTCCATTGCCACTTGTCTTTATTCTGATAACTGAAGGCTTTCTTACTTAAAATTTTTTGAGCTGAGCTGCGTGACTTGGGTCTTATATTGTAAATTCATGTGAGTCATTGAATTTGATAGGTTTTATACTACAACAATTGACTGTTGAGTCACTGGTTGTCACTCAATTATAAATGTTTTGTGTAACACTTTAAAGTCACAAATGATAGAAGAAAACAGTTCGAGATAATTAGCAAAAATTATAAGGTGATCAGCACTTAAAAACAAAAAATAAAAACTGGAAGAGATTGCCTTTAATCATTGCTACAATTAATTTTGAGTTGTTAAAAGGCACAAATGAACTTTGGCAGATTTTGTCAATAAGGCATCCTTTAATGATGGCTCATTCATCTTCCATCCTACCTGTGTTCTCAGCTTTTCCCAGCCAGTTAATTTCAGTCTGATGCTGACTCTTTTATTTATCTTTTACTCTGTCCCTTTCTGTTTTTCTTTTCCTCTCTCCCTCCAATAATGTTCCCTTGTATTTCTTTGTGGAATCAGCCATGGTGTACATTCAAATCACCCAGGTTGTTGATTTCCATTTACTGGGATGTGGCTTGGTACATAAAGCTATACTCAGCTATAAAATGATGCAGTGTCCTGGAAGCAAAGGATATGAAGTGCAGTTTTGCAGCCCTGATGCAGGGCAACAACAACTCCAGAAATGTACATAATGAATGTCACTGTGCCATCAAAACAAGTCAGAAAGACGCATTTCTGAGTAAAAAAAAAAAAAAAGAAGAAAAAAATTACATAGCACAAATTAAAAATAAAGTTGTGTCACATCCTACCCAAAATGAATGACAGATGCCTGCTTTGGTTTTACTATTATTACTTCTTTTTTTTCAATACTATTGGCAACAAAATACATTTTTTTTTCTTTTTTATGCAGAAATGTAAATAATTAAAGTTTAAGACAGTCAAATACAATTTCTGTACTTTCATTTCTTTGGTAATTTATTTGATAGGGCAGTGCATATTAATGAACAACTATAACAACAAATGCAGGCGAAGTATGCTGGATTATTGCTAACAAGCTAATTTGTATTTGTAGTACGATGGCAGGTAAAAGAAGAATACACAATGCAATAACAACTGCATGAAAGATGATTTTGAAATGTTTATACATTCAAAATGATGAAAAAACTGGTTTGCTTTTAGCCAGCATTTAAGGTGTACAAAAGTCAGATATGTGAGTGGTGTGTTCCAGAATTTACCACCCTTTGCAGAAAGAGTATTTTGTCCAAATTTGTCCCAATTGTAACTTAATCTCTAAAACTGGGAAAATGTCCCCCACGAGGGCAAAACGTGCCCATGGTGATGGTAAAAATCCAGAACATGGTTTGTTGCACTGCCATACAAATGTGCCATTTACTGGTGTGACACAATATTTATTATAAACTTATCGTGAGTAAGTTTGTTGTGCCCATGAAAAATCTGCCAGATCTTTTGTTACTTGAACATATATTATACATATTTATCATAAAACTATCATGTCTTAAAACTTTAGCAAAAGTAAATATTGTTGGCAATTATTTTTTGACAAAGTTATTGACCTAAAAGATATAAAAGATTTAATGAGACTCCTAAAATTTTATGAAAAAAAAAAAACCTTCCATAGTCGTTTTTGGTTTGTAATCACAAAATAATGTAAAAATTTTAAACGCCTGCTTTTGAGAGACGTCACCTAACCGGAAGTACGTACAGCACGACTGTCGTTGTTGACACTGCGCACCCATACCAACACAGGGAGCTACCAATTCACAGATGTTTTCTGTTTTGAACTTCAAACTTTGGCTTGTGTAGATCGCATGACTGTATCGTCTGGTTATTTTTGTACTAAATTATCATTTTGTCTTCCGGTTATTAATTTACTTTCCGCTGGCGGCCGCTAACTTTGTGACGTAGCTGTCAGGGAAGCTAACCTGGAATTGAAGCAAGCTAGCTTATGAGCTAGCCATGGCGACTGTAATGAATACCAGCTAATAGAATCAGATTAGTCACTTGAAGTTACTTTTTTTTCTTTGTAAAGTTAGGTACCTGAAACTGCTTTAAACAATTGTTACAAAAAGGTATAAAATCACCCGGTGTCTTCTGTTCATGTTGAGCACGTTTAGCTTGTTGTTGACGGGTTTGTGAATTTAACTGTAACGTCTTGATTTTGGTTTTTTTCCACACAGATGGCGGTAGAGCTGGATGTGTTTGTAGGCAACACCACTATCATGGATGAGGAGGTTTACCAGCTCTGGCTGGACGGATACACAGGTAGGAATAGCACCATGAACTGGATGTATTGATAATGTGATGATAAATAAAAGACTGGTCGATTTAATGGGTTATACAAAGATGGAAAGGTGCTGCTCTTAGGTGTTTATCTCAAAATAACAAAAGAGAAAACGAGCAGTCAGAGATGACAAACTTATTTCTTTAAGGTTGATTGAAAGAGGTAAAAATCTGGATTAATAATGAGGACATACAATATGTTAATCACTTAATCAGTTGAGTTGTTTAGACATTAATGGAAATAAAATCCAGAGCCTACCATATTCACCTCATTGGATGTGGTAGGTCAGGCATAATCTTGTGTTACTGAGTTTAAAAATCCTCCATTACTTTTTCTCATCTCCTGTCCGTGCCTCTTCAGCCAAATTCATTGTTGTTGCATGTATTCTTACACACCTTGTAACCAAGTACCTGCAGCCCAGAAAATTGTGATTTACTGTGTGGTCTGGCCAAGCATGGGCCTGGATCTATTTATTATTGGGGAAAAAAATGGAAAAAGGCAAAGATAAGTAAGGAAGAACAGACAAAGTACAGGAAATTGAGAAGTGCAATGGGCAGGATGGCAAGGTGATAGGTGGGAAATAATAAAAATAATTTGTTCTTTCTCCTTAAAGCTGTATAATGCTTGTGAAAAACTCAGCTACACAGGCACTGGAATTTCTGCAAAGGTTGATGGGTGGGGTGGTGGTGGTGGTGGTGGTAATGAAATCTTTTCATGCATGTTAATTTTATTAAAACTTTCAGCAAGGGGAAAGAGGGTAAAAACAGCCCAATGCAACCAAAAGCAGAATCAGACAGTAAATTATAAATCCCACTAAAAATGTAGTAATCCTATCTGGTTCCATAACTCCTCTGATTGATTAATCCGAACCAGTTTCAAGATTAGTTGTTTGGATACACAATGCTGTAGCAACACAAGATAATACCTAAAATTAAAGTTGAAACAAGAATGGCAATAATCCCTAAAAAAGAAACTGTACAGTACAGAGATGCATCCTAATTTCTTCACTGCTGCTTTGGAGACCCCTTTTTAAGAAAAGGATAAAAAAAAATCTGCCTGTTAGTTTAATTTTCAATTGCTGTGTTTAAGTTTGCCTGTTGGACTGTACCATTATTGCTCAGCCATGGCAGACCACATTCACCCACTGAATACAGTAAAGCTATACAAATACATTGTACATAGTATATTACCATGCACTAATTATTGATTGCAGTATGTTGGTCATCAATACATTATTGCTGATATTACTAGGTCCCTTCGTAATTAATAAGCTGTGCTTATATATTTTAGTTCTTTATGGCTGTACTCATTAGATTTAATGCTTTGCAATTTGTAAGCTCTTAATTATGTGGTTTGATGGCTTCTTTGGAAGGATGGGAGACATTTAACAGCAGCTGTTCTTAAGGATATTTCTATGCTCTGATGAAGGCTTTTTGCCAAAACGCGTAAGCATTTTAGTTTGATGTGAGCCAATTAACTCCTTAAATGTGAGTACTACTGACTTTTGTCATTCAATCTGGGGTGTGCTACCTTTTTTCATTTTTTTACAAACATACAAGTTGGGCAAGGCACTTGCTCAAGGAATTACAAGTTGAAGCGCAATTTCTTCTCCTTACTCGGGTATTTCTATCACTCTTACTGAAACTTAACTGTGCCAGCTTATCGGAGTTGCATACATATATGTGAGTGTGTGTGTGTGTATAATATATATATATATATACACATACAGTATATATACTGTATGTATATGTATATATATATATATATATATATATATATATATATATATATATATATATATATATGTATATGTATATAATAAATTCTCCCCAAAAGAATAAAGGGAACACATAGTCATTTACATTTCTCTCAAAGTCATACACACTTCTGTGACATCAATCTGCCCAGTTAGGAAGTAACACTGATTATGAGTCACTTTCACCTGTAGTACAAATGTACAACAGGTGGAATTGAGAGCCATTAGCAAGATGACCTCTATAAGGGAATGATCCTGCTGTTGGTGGACTCAGAACATTCCTCTGTCTTCCTCCTTTCTGACTGATTTTTGGTCATGTTTGCATTTTGCTGGCACCTTTACCACCAAAGGTAGCATAAGGCGATGTCTGCAACTCATAGAAGTTGCTCAGGCTGTGCCGCTCATCAAGGATTGCACATCAATGTATGCTTTGGCAAGAAGGTTTGCTGTATTCCAGCACAGTGTTGAGAACATGGAGGAGATACCAGGAGACTTTAGGGGGCTGTAAGAGGACAACAACTCAGCAGCAGGACCTCTACCTGCTTCTATGTGCAAGGAGGAACAGGAGTAGAACCAGAGCCCAGAAAATGACCTTCAGCAGGCCTTTAATGTGCATCTTTCTGCTCAGTCAGAAACAGACTCCATGAGTTTGGAATGAGGGCTCGACATCCACAAGTAGGGCTTGTGCTCACAACCCAACACCATACAGCCCTATTGGGATTTGCCAGAACACACCAGGATTGGGAGATTCTCCACTGGCTCCCTGTGCTCTTCACAGATAATAGCAGGTTCATATTTAGCACATGACAGACATGAAAGTCTGGAGACACTGTGGAGAATGTTCTGCTGCCTGTAAACACCCCCCTGCATGACCGGTTTGGCAGTGGGTTTGCAATGGTCTGGGGAGGCCTGTCTTTGAAGGACTACAGACCTCCATGTGCTAGCTAGAGGTACCCTGACTGCCATTCAGTTACAGGAGGAGATCCTCAGACACACTGTCAGACCATATGCTGCTGCAGTGGGACCTGGGTTCCTTCTGATGCAGGACAGGACATGCTCGTTTTCATGTTGCTGTAGTGTGTCAGCAGTTCCTGTATGACAAAGGCATTGATTCTATCGACTGGCCTGCTTGTTTACCAGACCTGAATTCACAGACCTGGTTGGCTGATTCCCTGATACAGGACTGGGAGGAGATCTCTCCAGAGAACATCCATTGTCTCATCGGTAGCATGCGTAGATGTTGTAGGGAGTGCACATGGAGGCCACACTCTCACTACTGAACCTTATTTTGAAATGTCTTGAGGGATTTCCACAGAAGTTAGGTCAGCCTGTGATCTGCTCTTTCTTTTATTTTGAGTGTGATTCTGAATCCAGACCTCCTTGAGTTGATTATTTTCATAGTGATTTCCAGTGATCGTTCTGTTATCTTCAGCACATTCCACTATGTAATGATGAAAGATTTTCAACTGGAGTATTTCCTTTATCAAGATCTAAGAGTTGTTTAAGTGTTTTTTTTGGTTATTATTTTAAAAGCAGTGTATGCAATTAACACTGTATACTGCGTCTCTGACCAAAAATACAGAGAGAATGCTGAAGGTGCTGATTTTGTGGATGGCTGCATCCTCATTGGCTGAGGAATTATGAAAAACCCCAACAAAATAACTGTTTAAACTTGCCAATTTGAAGAAAGAGAGAGAGAGAGCATAAATCCTCATCTTTAGTCTTGTAAAACGTTAGAATAAATAAAATGCTTATACTAATCTTCACAAATGACCGTGCCTTCTTTCACATCCTGCACCCTAGTAGCAACAAGGGTGAAATTGAAAGATGCTGTTGCAGAATGGGGCTACTGATAATTCATGTGGCGGACGTTATTTTTAGTGCATGATAATATTTATATCAGCCATTAGTGTTCTGACCCTGTGAACTCTGTGTGTTTCATCCAACAGTAAATGATGCAGTGAAGGCACGTATGGAAGGAGGGGTGCTGGAAGAGTGTGAGGCAAATGCAGATGTCGTTCTGAGTGATACCATGGACCAGTACAGGACTTTCCAGATGTGTGAGCGACTGCTATACAGTCCATCCAAACTAGCCAACCAGTTACTCTTCCAGATCACACCTCATCGGCAAGCCATCCTCATAGAGAGGTGATGTTTTTCTTTTGGTTTCCATGCACTAGGTATAGTTCTACCTCTTTTAGATCTCGGATATTTACGATTCAAGGCTAAATCTGTGAAGTTTTAGTCCCTCTACTTTTTCAAGTACATTAAATATGTATTTTCTGTATTTCCATGTTTAGATATTATGCCTTTGATGATGGATTTGTACGTGAGGTCTTGGGAAAGAAACTCTCCAAAGGAACAAAGAAAGACTTGGATGATATCAGTGCCAAGACAGGTGTGACACTGAAGAGCTGCAGACGACAGGTAAGAACAGATCTTTACAGTTATGAGTATAGATCACTGCAGCCCTTTCAATTTTTATTTTGGCTGTACAGTATTCATGTAAAAAAAAAAAAAAAAAAACTCACTGTACTGCAGTTTGTTTGTCTATGATGACTTTAAAGTTTCAACAGGCTGATGTTCCTGCAGTGGGTACATTTTGATAATCCCAGAAGGATTGGTGCAAAATA
Source organism: Atherinomorus stipes (assembly GCA_023101725.1). Classification (NCBI taxonomy): domain Eukaryota; kingdom Metazoa; phylum Chordata; class Actinopteri; order Atheriniformes; family Atherinidae; genus Atherinomorus; species Atherinomorus stipes. The sequence goes on from JALJCO010013221.1 coordinate 625,478, forward strand.
GATAGTTGTGCAGGTTATGCCCAAGTCACATTGTTGTAATTTCGTAAATCTCCTGCATTTTTTTTTGCATTTCAGTTTGATAACTTCAAACGTGTTTTCAAAGTTGTGGAAGAGCTAAAGGGACCCCTGGTGGAGAACATACGGCAGCATTTTCTTCTCTCTGATAAGCTTGCGAGGTAATCTGTGAGGGGAGCAGAGTTAAAATCTTCCTGCCTTGGGTATATGTTTTTTAAACATTTTTTAAAAATCATTGATATAACCTCTTCAGCTTTTTCTTTTTTGTGATGAATTACTTAAAAAAAAAATTGATCAGAACAGCTAGTATTCAGGTTATCTAAACCTCTGACAACTTTGTTACTATATTGCCTTATTTTGTAATGTACTTCTCTGCTTCTTTCAGGGATTACGCTGCCATTGTTTTCTTTGCCAACAACCGCTTTGAGACGGGGAAAAGAAAGCTTCAGTATCTCACTTTCCAGGATTTCGCTTTCTGTGCTGGGCAGCTTATCAACAACTGGACCGTTGGAGCCGTTGGTGAGTTTCTGTTGTTTTCTTTGGCCATTTAGCTGACTTAAGATATGAGAGGAACATATACCATTAATAAAAGTTATGTTGTCGATTAATCAAATGTCTTAATTGGTCTTGGCTTGAGGTTTACTTAGCAGTAAAACACAAGTGGGCCATCCAAACAAAACAAAATGTAAGATAAACACTTCACACTGTAGCAGAATTTAGGAAGGCCTTTGAGTGCCTTGAAAAGTGCTTTATGAATCCAATCCTTATTATTATTATTATTATTATTATTATTATTATTATTATTATCAAAGGGGTAGTTTGGAATTTTTGACATGGGGCCTCATTTTTGTGTTAGCCAGGTTACTATTTATCACTGGGGACAGTTTCAACTTATTTCATCATCCCATTAGTCCAGTTGCAGGAGTTCACCAAAGCTATGACTAGCACAAGTCAATAGGATCACCTAGCCTGGCATTAAAAACCACTCTACAGAACACCTGTGGCAAATGGATCATAATTCAAGACTATATGTAAATACTTGAGTTAAAGCTAGAGTTGGCAATGTTGGAAAAACGGTTTGAGCAAGCGACATTTTAAAACTACACACCACCCGAAACCACGCCTTCAGAGCGCAGGGACGTGCGCCGATGTTTTATGAGCAGGTTAACAATAACAGCTGAGTGGGTAACTCGTTAGCTTGATAGTAAACAGCTGACAAACCGTGTTTTTCAAAGCTTTAATCCACTCACCTCCAACTCCTTCTGCAGTGTAAAACGTCCACACTGCAAACGTCAACATCTCCAAGACTAAATCCTTATCTGTTGTTTTGTTTTCATTTTTTGGCGCAGCAGCAGTTAGTAATCCGTTAGTAATATTTGTTTACAGTAAGCAACGCACAGGGGGCTCACGTGGGGGACAGTGAGAAGGAAGGGACAAAGACGAGACATAAAGCCATCGATTTGTTCCTTTTATAGGTTGCGCATTACCAAATCCTGCCTTTCGGTGTAAATGGCAGGGGTTGGTCAGAGTTTTTACAGAACTGCAGCTCTCACAGAGGTCTGACTTTTTCCCTTCCTTTTTATGAATACATGATGTATTGACTACTGTCAGGATGGAAGGACCATTTCACCCAGTAGAACAAAAAGTGTTTCTGAGCAGGATTACCAACTCTGGCTTTAATAGAATAATGTTTATAATAATGTTACAAATAAAACTAGCCTTGCATCTCAAATTATACATTACATTTTGAGGGACTAGTTTCTCACCAGCTGCGGAACTACACTGTGCTTCCGTGTGTTTTTCCAGGTTCAAAAAGATATGGTGATGGTTCATTTGATGAAAGAAATTAAAAATCATATTCAAAGTCTGAAATACCCTCAGTCTTTCATTTTATTAATGTAAGCATTTACATAGTCTTGCATTATAACTGATTTGCCTCGGTTTTGTGGGGTGGATTGTTTGTAATGACAAGCTAGGTGATCCTATTGACGTGCGCTAGCCGTAGCTTCGGCAACCTCCTGCAACTACTGTAGCATAATGGGATGAAATATGTTGAAACTGTCGTCAGTGAAAAATAGTACCCTGGCCAACACGAAAATGAAGGCTCATGTCAAAAATTACGAACTAAGCCTTTGAAGAAATGAATATGTGTCTAATGAAAAATATTAGAGTAGTGCTTTGTCAGTGAGGTTTACTGACCAACAGAGGCCTTACAGGTTTGATAGCAATGTAGCTGCTTCATTAGAACAACACTTTTAATTGTGCAAAGTTAAAATGGTTTATATCATCAGGTGGTGTCTCTGTAAATGAGATAATTACAGAACTGTTGCTGTAAATAGAATATCCTTTAAATAAATCTAAAAGGGTCTTCTCTCTAGATAACATGGTGGAAGACATGGATGTGGATCTTGACAAAGAGTTTTTACAAGAACTGAAAGAGCTAAAGATTTTAATCACTGATAAAGATCTGTTGGACCAGCACAAAAGGTAACACAAACACCCTCTAAACCCTACCGTTTTTTATAGATGGCTGTAAAAATGTCGTCTTTTTCTGTGGCTCTTATGCACTCATGTTTAGTTTCGTGCTTTTTGTTTCTTCCTTCGGCTCAGTTTGGTCTGCACAGCTCTCAGAGGAAAGACGAAATCTTTTAATGAGATGGAGGCTAATTTCAAGGTAAGAAACATTACACCCCCACCAAAACAACCTGTTAACTTTTACACGCTGAGGAAATGATAGTATTTTACTAAATTCCTCTCTTGTTATTACAGAATCTTTCCAGAGGGCTTGTCAACATCGCTGCAAAGTTGACCAATACCAAAGATGTCAGAGATTTCTTTATTGATCTTGTGGAGAAGGTGAGTTAATCTTTAAAGATGTTTTGTCCAAGTTAAAGCAGAATATCCTCATACAGCCCAGATTTTCTGCCGTCTGTGCCAGCTTCAGTCTGCTGGTGAGATAATTTGATTTGACCAGTTCTCCTCCTTTTCTTCTCCAGTTTATTGAGCCATGCCGTTCAGACCGATGGACAGCTGGGGACATGAAACTCTACCTCACTCATTACACCAACTCTGCACATATTCTTGACACATTCAAGTGAGTTATTGTGATTTTATTCTGCAGAGCTTATCATGTAGAGTTATGGCACCAGTCCGGCTGGGGTTATCTACTCTACTGGGTTGACTCGTTCTAAAAATACGGCCAGGATATCACGAAGGGCTTTGGGAAAACTAAAGAATAGCCCAATAAGGGTGTATATGTCAGCCTAAAATCCTGCACAATCGCTCAACGGTATGCTGAAATTCTCTAAAATTGACATCTCTGCTCTGCCAGAGGGTGTCTCCCTATCTCGCCCATGATTTCTTAAACTGTAGTTACCTTGTTTCTCATGCAAACTCTTAGGAATGCTGTTAAGGGTTTATACAGCCTTGCACCACTACAGCTTAACAAAGAGATATTCATAAAAAGAGGCAAAGACGCCCCCCACGCCCCCCCCACGAATATACAGAAGGGAAAACGATTGCCTCATTTACTTCTCTTCACCCAGATTTCACAATTTCAGTTTTTCGTAAGCATTACTATGTCATTTACTCACTGTTTACTTCACTTTCTTTCTTTCTTCTCTGCTCTTCAGGCATCAGGTTGTGTGGGACAGATACATGGGCGTCATCAAAAGCTGTATCTTCAAAATGTATCACGACTGAGGCGTGTTTCTTGGTGGCCTGTTGCCCCTCTTTTGTTTTGTGCTCCCCCCTTCCCCTCAACCATTTTACTGAAGTCATTATTCTCCTTCTCTGTTCGTCTCATTAACGATGATCATTTATACTGAAGTCTTATTGTTGCTTGTTTGCTGCACGAATGTCCTCGCAGCATCTGTAAATTTTGTTTATAAATAAAGTGAACAAATTTACATCAGAATATCATTCTGTTTTACATTACCATTTAACACGTCTGTGTTTTATGTTAGTGTTTTATCTGCAGTGTTATATGGAGGAGATGTTCTCATCAACCCATCCCAGAAACACGATTTATGATCTCGTGGGTGTTGGGTGGAGATAAGGGACCAAAAGAAAAAAGGAGGTTTGAATCATACAAGAGCGATGTTGCCAGATTTGCAAACCCTTGCAGCAAGAGTGCGTGCCCAGCACTGAGTATAAACTCAGATTGTAAATAGGATCAGCACATTGCATGTGTGATGAACCCAGACTTCAGCCAGTGTGTGGGATGTCTGTGTGTGGTCATGAGGGACCAACCAGGAGGGGCACAATTTGTCTAACTAGGGGGGTGTCAGTGTAATTTTTAACAACACCCCCCTGTAATGACAGCTGCCATCTCTGCCACCACACAGGCATACAAGGCAGATAAACAAGCTGAGGTGAAGAAATCTACTGAAGGTTTATTTAAAAAGAAAAAAACCAAGAGAAATGATAAAATAATTTCTCAATAAATACTAGATATTTGACGATAAATTTGATTCAGATGATTCATTTTAAAGGTTGTTGAAGAGAACTCTGCAATTCTGTAAAAATGGCTTATTAAAACAAAGATGACCTCACAGTTTGACCTTGGGTTGTCTAAGACTTTGACTATTAAGGACATCATAGGTTAAGCAACATCCTGACTCGTTTGCAACATAACAACCTAAACATTTAGCGAGAAAATATGCAAGCCGGAAATGATTCCAAGCCCAGAAATGCATTAGTCACGAACAAACAGAGAAGAGCAAAGCTGACAGTTGTTTATTTTCTGTATTTTATCCCTGAAAGCTCCACTAGTTTATTCTGCAGAATAAGCAGAGAAATTTTCCAAGTAGGTCTCCACACAGTCACTCTCTTCCACTCTCTAATTTTTGTCCACATTCCATTAACTTCTTTCTCCCCGGCTATAAATATCCTGCATGTCAGATTGGACGAGAGCAAGGGCTTAAGTTGCTTTATGGGGGAAAAAAAGGAGAAGATGGGGGAGGTAAGTATAGATAGATGGGGGGTAAGTGGGGAAAAAGGAGGGACGAAAGGGTGGGAGAGCTTGGGGCTTTTGCGGGGGTTTAGTTTAAATGAAACCAGGTGTGTTGTGGGACCAGTGTTGGGTGGGAGGTGGAGGGGCGGGGGCCACTGGGAATGAAGATGGGGGGGCATGTGTGTGAATCTGTGAGCTTTTGTGCCTGCGTATTGGACAGATTTGGAATTTGGTATTTGGGCCACAGACCAGGAATTTGCATCCTGGGGGGTCAGGGAGAGGGGGTTTGGAGAGTGGAGGATGGCAGTGCAGGGGGCCAGAGGGGGGTAAGAATGGGCTGTCCCTCTCCTTTCTCCCTCCCTCGTCTCGTCTCTCCCTCCCTTTGCATGTGTTCATCTGCTCCAGCTGTCGGTCTCCCCACTCACTCTCTCAGGGTCATACAGGCAGCAGTTTAAGGGACCAGGTTTGAACGCCAACTCATCTGGGACGACCACAGCCAGCAGACGGACACACCGGTCAGAGGGAGACTTACAGACCGAGGACCCAACTGAAAAGATTCATCTGTGAGTTTTTCTGTCGTTCATTAATGTCTCATGCACATATGAGAGTAAAGTCATGTCAAACGGAGACCTGGTGGATAACTTGGGTAGCTCGAGAGCCTTTTAGGGAGACGGAATGGAGGTGAGACGTACCTCTTATCCAGTTTTCTGGTACAGGCCGTACACGTCACAGTTGCACCACTGCCCTGCTGTCTGCTCTGCTCTCCCAGCTACAATTGGCTTGGCTCTGTAGTTTGCTTCTTGGCTCTGACTGTAACAGAGTTAGACAGGAAGACGAGTAGTGAGTCACAGCTTGTATTATGGTGCTGCATATTGCAAAATTCTTCTACCTTATCTTATTGTACAACCTTAGAAATCAGTGTAACAATCTGGGTTTAGACATTATGTGGGAAAAATGACAGCAACACAGTTCTGGGGAAGTCAAATTTTTTAAAGACAAACAGGTGACAGCATGGCTCTTAACTATGCCTCAGTGCTGTTTGACTTTATGCTTGTATCTGTGTTTAAACAACATACTGCGTGTTGACAAGAGACAGGTCCACATCAGTCTTATGACTCAAATGGGATTGAAAAGGAACAGGAAGGAATGATATACCCATGAGAGCAGTCCATTTTATGCTAGACTGACCGCTAACACTCATACATCCACTCTTTACAAAGCAGCATCACCTCTGGGAGCACAGACCAGCTTTGGGGAACATTTGGTGCAATGTGTGAATTTCTCTGTCAGGCCAACACCATCCATCATTAGGAAGGATATATATGAGACAGAGGACCCCTGGTTGTGGGTTTGCAGGCTCATAGCCACAGTTATAACAGAGCTCAGCCGGTGCGCAACGGGCCACCATGTTCTCCGGCTTCTCCACGCACAGCCGAGCGCAGCCACAGAAAGTGTGTATGCTCTAATAACAAATGACCATCCTGCAGTTTACGCTTCCCCTGTGTGTGTATGTGTCCCTGTGTGTGAGTGTGTGTGGTCTAGCTGTGTTTTTTTTTTCTGGCTGTCCATGTGGTCACTTTTATAAGCTGTCTCACATTTTGCTTGTTAAATTGGTCTGTTAGATTCTAGTATCCCAGCCAAGCTCCAAATATTATAATGAACTAATTATAACTGTTTATACTGTTATGATCATTCGTTCATAGAACAAGAGTATTAGGCCTTGTTATAAACCTGTCCACCTGTCCCACTTCTGTGACCCCTAAAAGATAAGGCGACTGCAGGTTGGAGTGTTATTTAGAGGTTACAACACAACTGCAACTCATGATCACATTAGGCATCCACTTATCTCATTTTTATTTTCTAATTTAATCCATCTCAAGTTCCCAGAGCCAGCTGTTGGAAAAAATAAATTACTTAATTTACTTGCATGTTAAGAAAGAAGAGCAGAAAACTCACGCAATTTCTAAGCTGGAGCAAGGAAGCACTATCCTTAAAAATAATAGATAATTAATCAAAATGCTTTCTGATTAATAATCTTCAGGGTGACTTATTAATATAACTGCTTGCGTTTTTCAGTGTAAGTGGTGGTTGCACTCAGACAGTGAACTCCTGGGTCAGACCCACATCCTCTAACATCCTCCTACGCACCCTGTGGAGAGATGGGAGTTTAGGGGAGCGGTGGCTAGAGGTTTGGCACCAGCTGTCCTCTTATTTGAACCATGGGGGGGTTTCCCAGAACCTGATACTCTGGGAACCACTGAAATGGCAGGGCATCCCAGCTGAGAATTGGCGCCCACATCCTTGCCACGGGCATTCCAGAGGTCCACCACCACTTGATCTCCAGTGGCAGCAGGGCAACACCCATGCATCCCCACTGTCCACGCTCAGTAGCCAGTGAGTGAGTGGACCCCAGACTGATGGTCAGTTTGTTTTTTGGGCGGTTTTTGGTTTACATTCTTGCTGGTTGTAAGTGGCTCCCGGGCCAATTTAGAGAGGTCACGTACTGCGGTTGCGAGATGGTATGTTTTATCGTGTATGCTTACACGGTCTTAGCTTGGTTTCTTTTCACAATGCAAAAGGTCACAAATTGCCTGTGATGTCATCCAGAAAGTATTTGAGGGTGTCCGAGTCACCCTGCGGCCTTCTGTTTGTCTAAACTCCAAATGCAACAATAAGCAGTCTCTGCAAACGTGGCCACTGGAGTCTATATGAGAGCGTGACTTTATGCATGAAGACAGACAGTGATTATAACCTTCCTGTCATGCACTTTTTTCTGGAACTCACTCACTTTGTAAACAGCACTTGCTTAGAATATTTCATAAGTTACATTAACCTGTTTGTTTCTTCTTTTCTTTTTTTTTTTCATGCATCCTTGGCTTGCCGGGGTTGTAACGGATAATTTGTTTATTTTTAGTGAGGTAAAAAACAAAACAACAACAGCAACAAAAAAGAAACTAACTCAAAGCTTCTGTTCAGAAACAAACTGAGAGATGTTTGTGTATCTCTTGGTGGAGAGTGCTGATCCATCAGAATACCAAACATATAAAATATAAAAGCTACCTGACAGTGTTGAAGACGGTGGTGGAAGAAACACTCTGTACCATTACTAAAGTAAAACTAGCAAAACCACAATTGATGAATAATCGAGTTAAGGTAAAAGTCATGCATTCAAGCGCATGAGATGAATGAATATGCTTTGACCACAAATGCAAGTATGAAGGACCATTTTAAGCTATTTTTCTTGATTCAGTGTAAAAACTATGCTTTAAAAAACAAGAACGGGTGTGATACAAGATAATATAGCATATTCTTATAAAGAATATATTTAAGAATGAAACACTGACAAAGAAAGATTTTCATTCCTGGCATTTAAAGTTCAAGTCGTAAGAACCAGTAATGAAATCTCAGTAATGAGTTAGAATATCTTATTATGATAATTAAGAACCAAAGGTCTTGATTCATGTGAAATTCTCTTCATAAAACTATCCTGAGAAATGGAACAATCTATGTTGCCTAGATTTTCAGATATTTAAGTTAAGATTTCAGCTTTTGCTATGTTATGGATAGAATTTCAAAAAGGTAACCACTTAAGTTGCGGGGTACATTTATTCACCTCTAAAATGTAGTTGAGAGTCCACTGTCATAAACAGAAGGTAGCTACATGAGTGAATATGCTCAGTTACTTTCTATTGATGGCAAAGACAGAGGCCCTTTTCTACTAAGAGACTCCACACAAAAGAAGGTTGCTTGTCACAGTGAATTATCAACTTTAAGTCTTGAAAATGAAGCAGCTGTGCAGGAGAAACTGCTGTGAAACATGTAAGAAATAGTCAGGAATGATGTCTCCACTCTGATCAACGGCAGACTGTCACTCCAGTGACTGCCAGTATGCAGACAGAGAGCTTTCTGTAAGCAGCTAATATGAAAGTATTTCTATGATGTTGACTTGGTTATTTTTAGGTGAAGGTTGGAGTATGTCACAGTGTTTGTATTTTGACCTGGCAGAGAGATTCATTCCATTTATTATTGCTGCAATCAAGGCGGGACTGTCCGCAAAGCTGTTTGTGTCCTTTCTTCTTAAAAACTGACTTTGGCTTAAGCTTTTTACTTGATCCTTTTCAGTTTTGACTCTGAATCAGACAGTTTTTAATGTTGTCTTTTTGTGTCCCATTCCCTGTCTCTCTCTCTCTCTGAAATACAGATACCACTTCCTGACTGCTCTGTACATCACAGAGTCTCGGCTCCAAGGCACTGTTACCTGTCTGATAGTCGTGTGTGTGCGTTTGTGTTTTACATGCATTTCTGCTTGATTATACATCAGTTAGTACATTAGTATGCAGGGTGTTTGTGTGTCAGTCTTGTGTGTGTGCATATGTGTGTCTGTGTTCCTCCGCAGTGCGATTTCACAGTCACATAGAGAAACTGACACCTACACGGTAAGGATGGACGAGTCTCTCTCCCTCTATTCCTCTCCTCTCTTTCCTTTTTTATTTGCATCTTCTTTCAGTCTTCCATCCTGCTGACAATAGCTCGACAAAGTGCAGGACCCCAGTCAGAATCTATGCTACTGCAAAAAGTTAGGTAAATGCAAAATGATACCCATAAGGTGCGAAGGAAAGGGAAAGGGCAGTTTATTTGTATAGGACATGTCATGTATAAGACAATTCAAAGCACTTTACATAAAACATTAAAGCATTACAACGGCATGCAGAAGAAGCATTAAAATGCTAATTGAAAACAAATTTGGGGAAATCAAATTATAAAAGGATTAAACTTTACTTTTAACATTCCAAGTAAGGTTAGTGAATTATTTTTAAATTTTATCCCATTTTAGAGTGACCAAAGGAAAACGGCTTTATACAAGATCGAGATTTTGATAAGATGCAGTGCGCTTTTATTGTTCCCACAGGGAAATTTGTGTTGGACTCGAATGCTGTTACATTGGCTGCAATACATCAATGAATAAACAACAGTAAGCTGCAACATGCATAGAAAGCACACATCAAAGAATATAAATATATTTGCAAATTAAAAACACCAGAAATGATGTGAAGATATTGCACAGCCTGCAACCCCAAAGGGAGATTTTGCACAGTCCATGTATCCATTTTAAGATCATTTAAATTCTTGATTTCTGCTCTGAGAAAACTTTCACCAAAGCTGGTTAGAACTGTATGACATGTTGATATGGCATCATTGTGAGGAGAGGCCAAATTTCAAAGCATTATAGATATTCTGACTCCTCAAACCTCATCCCAGCATCCCAATGAAATAACTCATGCCTACAAAGCAAGAGAAGAAAAAGAAGACAGTTAAGTATTTTGAGGAACTATTTTCTCCCGTTGAAATGTAATAAAGAAATGGCATTTGGCTCGAACAAATGAAGTCAAAGGTAAGGTCTAGAGAATAAAGAAAACTTTCATAGAAAATCCCTTTTAGTATTGTTAAATAGACATAAAATGCTGTTTGACTGCAGGAGACCTTTGGGAAGATTAAGCACACTCTCAAATGGTGGGCTGTTCTACTGTTCGGCCACATCTGCACAATTACAACCTTCATGGAGGAATTATTAGTAGTTTAAACAACTATACAAGCCTCATGCTTTCTGCAAACAAGTCCTGTGGATGGATGAACGTAAAAGTTTAACCTTTCGGTAGCACTGAGCGGAAGAATGCAGAATTCAAGGAAAGAGACACTTTGTTATTTAAGTCCATATTGATCATGCTTTAGGCTTATGTTGTTGGTGGTGCAGGGAATATTTGACTTGTAGAGAAAAGTGGATTTGGTGAAATACCAACAAATACTAACAAATTCAAAGAAAAAAGGATTTTTTTTAAAAAGGGATAAAGAACAAGGCCTTTTTAAAATTGTAATGTTAAAAAACTCACCCCAAATCTCAAATTCCTAGTTCACAAGGTGCAAGCTGAAGGTTTTGCCATGAATTTTATTGTACTCCACACAAAATAGACGGCCCACACTAGAAAAGTTCTTTAGGAACTATTGGAAAAAAAGAAATTCCCAAAATAAGAACAGAAACTCTTAGCTGATGGTAGAAAACTTCCAACATGCTACTCTTGTCAAATGTCAGAGATAGTACCCAAACTTTTGCTTCAGCGCCCCCCCCCCCCCCCCCCCCTTAAAATAAATGTATATAGATTTACCTTTGCTTCAGCCACCCCCCCCCCTTTTCCCCTAAAATAAATGTATATAGATTTAAAGAAAACAATCAAAGACTAAAAAACGTTCATGCTCTGTCTTAAGATATGATCAGAATGTGCTGTTTACCATTTTACACCTCTTACAAATCAGGGGTTTTACTTGTTTTGCCATTTATAGTCCAAGAACATTTAACCCTGGGTGTCCAAACATTTGCATGCTACTGTCAGCTTATCCTGCTCTGTTAGTGGGGTTAAATATTATTCACGAATCACCTGTCATTGTTTTGTTCAGTGGTCTACATAGATATTTTTTCCTCATAGTGGTCATTGAATGGCAATGGTCCATTTTCCAAACAGTACTCAAAGAAATTACGTTTTGCTTCGGGTTGAAGTGTAAAATGTTGAATATTTTTTAACAGAGGAAGGCTTTTTGTCTCGTTGGCTTGGCACTCTGATGTGAACACAGAGGAAACACTTTTCTCCATCCCTCCCTCCCTCCATCATTTTTTCATGTTCCTCTACTGGAGATTTATTATATATTATGAATATATTATGCAACACCTTGGCTCAAAATGACTTTTTACATCCTTCTTTCCATCATTTTCTCACACGCTCTTTCTCTCTGCTCCTTTTTGTAGGAATGCACAGATGGGTATCATTGGGACCCTCTTACTGAGCACTGCAAAGGTAAAGCTCTTTTACAAGCTGTTGTCCCCCTCAGCACTTCTCTGACCGCTCTCAGCCCTTTTTGGTTCGATTCTAATAAAGACCCACTTTTATTAAATATCTGTTTATGCATCTCTCATCAGACATAAATGAGTGTGAGACAATTCCAGATGCCTGCAAAGGGGAAATGAAGTGCTTCAACCACTATGGAGGTTACCTGTGCCTTCCCCGCTCTGCGTCAGTCATCCCTGCTCCCGAGCCCCCCATCTCGCCCACTGAGGCCTTTAACCCTTGTCCTCCAGGCTATGAGCTGCATGGAACCAGCTGTGTGGGTGGGTGTCTGGTTTTTAGTCTGGGGGTTGGAGGTGGACAGGTGGCCACAGGATGAGTGATCATTAAGCATTTGTGGGTGATTGTGTAACTTTATTGTTGGCGGCCACAGATTGTGAGGGACAGGTGGCTGTAGCAGGCGTTGGGACTGGAGGCAACGTGTTGGTGTAATTTGTGTGGGTGTGAGCGAGTCTATGGGAGGCAGACAAGCAGCACAGGAATTTGGAAGATTTCACACGAGGCCAGCTGTTGCGTTTTTGGAAACCGACTCGCAACAAGAAACCTACTTATGGTGGAGGACGACGAGGTGTTCATGTGGCTTGCATGAGACAGCAAGCATGACTCAACATGATATTCTCAGCTGTTGGGTGCAAGTGAGGAGAACATTGTGGCCACCACCTCAGTCATACTGTATCTGTCAGTCATGCTGAATGATGCTGTGTTTGCTCACAATAACCACATTTTACATCCTTCTTTGTTTCACCTCACCCACACACACAGATGTCGATGAGTGTGAGCGAGACGAGCACGACTGCCAGCCAAGCCAGCAGTGCATCAACACACTGGGTGCCTTCACCTGTCAGTGCCCTGATGGTTACCGCAAGGTTGGCACAGAGTGCATCGGTGAGATAATATAAATTTATGAGCTTTGATGTGGCATCCTTTGAGGCTTGTATTTAAATTAACCTTAAACCTTTTTATTCTGTTTTTTTTTTTGTTTGTTTGTTTGTTTGTTGTTGTTTTCTTCAGATATTGATGAGTGCAGGTACAGGTATTGCCAGCATCGCTGTGTCAATGTTCCTGGTTCCTTCTCCTGTCAGTGTGAACCTGGTTTTCAGCTAGCGGGAAACAACCGATCTTGCGTTGGTGAGATTAATAATCTTTGAGCCCAGTTAAATATATGTGGCTTTATGACAATGCAAAACTCCACTGCATGTAAACTAATGCATGATATGCATGCAAAGGCAGAAAAGCACCGAAGGAGTTATTTCTATATAATGCACATCTGTTCCACCCTTCTTTTATTTGTCCTCCTTATTTCCTGTTAGAAGCTGTTTTGATATTGTAGCTAATTTCAAACAGTTTAAGTATCATTAGAAATTTACATATCTGTGCAAACATGTATATTTTTTTTTGCTAATTAGGACTGTAACCATCATTTTCAAAGGAGAAAGCTTTTATTACAGCACCTTTAGTGTTTAATGTTCAATGCGTTTTTATTTGCTTTTCCAAATGATTATTTTTCCAAAATATTTTTCATTGAACAAATGAGATACCTTCAATGGAAGATGCAATAGAAAACTTTTTCTTTTGAGTATCCAAACACATACACACATGTTCGTAGGCACATACCCGCCAATACATACAAGCCATACGAGTATAAATATCTATCTATCTATCTATCTATCTATCTATCTATCTATCTATCTATCTATCTATCTATCTATCTATCTATCTATCTATCTATCTATCTATCTATCTATCTATCTATCTATCTATCTATCTATCTATCTATCTATCTATCTATCTATCTATCTATCTATCTATCTATATACATATATATATGTACATATATATACATATGTATATATATATATATATATGGTACATATATATACATATATATATATATATATATATATATATATATATATATATATATATATATATGTACATATATATACATATGTATATATATATATATATATATATATACATATATATATATATATATATATATATATATATATATATATATATATATATATATATATATATATATATATATATACACACTGTATAAAGCTAAAAGATACAAAATATTTGCATAAATGACCCTGAAATTTTCCTACTGATTCTGCTGCAGTGACAGTGATGTAGACACTAAAGCTTAATGCATTCTTGCTTTGTCCGCTTGCCACCTCTGCATGACTGCACCAAAGTTAATTCAAATCAGTTTTTGTTTTTTTTTGTTCTCTTTTGGAGACAAAACACAGAAAACATGATGAGAACAGATACCTCAAAACTAAATCTCAGTTGTCATCAGCAATCTGCACTTATTATGCCAGGCTTTATAAGGTGTCTAACAAAAAATAGTTACCTTAAAAATCTATAACATTACCTTTTGGATCATTGAATACGTTAGATGAAATATGTAGTGACATTTTATGTACAGTTCAGTGCAGTTTGGGAAATCACCATTATCCAACAGATCTTGTCTCATTTTTTAAAATAAAGGTAAACACAAGTATTGCATGATTTGGCAGAATATTGTGTGAACCTTTTCTTTCATGGCAGCAGACTGACATGTTTCAGAGATTTCTCTACAGTGAAATTTACCTTCCCTCCTTTCAGATGTGAATGAATGTGATATGGGTGCCCCCTGCTCTCAGAGGTGTTACAACACATATGGCACTTTCCTTTGTCGCTGTGATCAGGGCTATGAGCTTGGGCCAGATGGCTTTACTTGTAACGGTAAGAGACCCACTATGTCAATTAAGAATCAATTTGTGATTGACTGTTTTCTGTTCCATTATGCTCTTAATTATGGAGAACTCATAAGACCATGAACTTGTCTTTGTCAGACATCGATGAGTGCAGCTACTCCAATTACTTATGCCAGTTCCAGTGTGTCAATGAACCTGGGAAGTTCTCCTGTGTGTGCCCAGAAGGATACAAGCTGCATGGCACTCGAATGTGCCAGGGTAAGTGGGCCGGCCTCCGTTTCCTCTTGAAATGAACACCTTCCCCTTTATGCTCTCAGAGTCACGAATGCTGCTCTGAGTCAATACTCATTCATTCTCTGGCAGCAGCTCTATTCCTGTCTCGTCCTGCTCAGTCAAACATCATGAGCTGTTTGTCCTCTGCAGATATAAACGAATGTGAAACAGGTGAACATCAATGCACTGAGACACAGACTTGTGTAAATATCCACGGACGATACCAATGTGTGGACAACAACCGCTGCCAAGACCCTTACATACAAGTGGCTGACAAGTGAGTGACACCTCGTGAAGGCTGGTGTGTGTTCGTACGCAAACACACTTTCACACACCTTGCCTTAATTACTCAAATATGTGCTGGCCCTCCGCTCAGAATATAATCAGGCCCTGTGCTGCTGAGTATGGCTCAGACTGCAAAATTACCCCTATTACTTTTTCCACATATGAGTCCAATGCTACAACATTTTCTTTTGAACATGTTCCAGCGCAATAAGAAAACTATTACTGCAGTGAACAAGCTGTAACAGGTGTGGGTCACTGTTAACATATCCCAGGGGACTGTACTGTATACTATGAGATGTGAGGTGCAGAAACTTAAGAAAGGCTACTGTTCAGTGTTCAGATTTGAAGAGTTTTCTCCTCTATGCCACATTACTCCCTCTGCTGGCAGATATATGAACTGCTGTCACTGTTACAAATAACCCTTCTACTTATCTGACTCAAGATTGAACTCACTCTAGGTTTTCACTGCTCTCTGTCTGTTACCAGCCGCTGTGTATGTCCCGTTAGCAACCTCGCCTGCCGAGATCTGCCTTTCTCAGTGGTCCACCGCTACATGAGCATCACATCGGAGCGCTCTGTCCCCTCTGACATCTTCCAGATTCAGGCCACCAGCGTCTCAGCTGGTGCTTATAACACCTTCCGCATTCGCTCCGGGGACGAGAATGGAGACTTTTACATCAGGGTGAGAACTATTAAAGGGCGTGGGTGGGAGTGGGATGGAGCAGTGATCTGATGATTGATGGTTCAGCTCAGCGTCTGCTGACAGAACCTGTAATCACTGCAAAGTCTTAAAAGCTAGTGCAGTGGCGGCATGCACTGGCTCTGTTTGGTTGTGGGTATGAATATGGGTAAGATTCAGCTATTTTAAATGAAGGAGACTCGTCAGCATGAGGTGTCTTCATTATACCCCTGTTTTCTACTGGATTTCTTCAAATTCATCATGTGACACAATTTTTTTAGTGTCAGGTGAGATCTGGGTGCTGTTTTAGTCTTTTTAGTTTAATCACATTTGTGTGGTAATTATTCATTTTACGTTAAAATGCTTTAAGTTAAAGGACTTTAGATGAATTAGTAGTTCCTTTTCATACAGTCAGGGGATCTGTGTCTGTACAGGCAAAGATCAAGCTTCAAAAGCACTGGATCCCATGATGCAGATCTACAGTAGACCCTCCCAGCCTCATTAATACCCATCTGTCCAATAAGTAGTGCAGAGGTTTGAGCTCAATCCAAGATAACGCTGATGCCATTGATAAAAGCTCCACCAGTCACATCAGACATAAATGCAAAAGTAATGATTTCTGTTACTGTGGATAGTTAGCATGCAGAAGATGAGCTAATCTCCAAAATGGAAAAAGCTAAACATGAAATATTCATTTAAACTTTTTAAGAAGTACATGAAAGAGAGATATTTTTTCTCCCACTAAGGACACTGTTCTTTGTTTACCTGGAGTCCAGTTTTATCATATTTTTCTGTTTTTACATAATCTTACATTTTACTTAGATTGTTCTTACTGTGTAATTTGACAGGGCTCAAACAAAAGCAGCTTTGTAATTTTTGATCAGTGAAAAACTCCTTCCTGATCAATTACAAAGCTCTAGTTTTATGCTTACCAGGTCCTATTAATCTCAAATAGTCTGGAGAAATTAAACATGAATGCATTATCAAAGCTTTGAAGGTAGTTGTAGACATGCAAAGTTTGTTCTTGCACATGTTTTTTGCTTAATTTGATCAGTTAAAGGAGAGACGGTGCACTTTTTAACAAGTTGGCAAAGTTTCACAGAAATGTTTGGTATAAGATACTTTTTGGACAGCTATCTATCTAGCCTGGGGGTTTGGAGGTGCGCATTTACAGAATGTTGTTTTAAGATGCATCACTGGGGTTGATAAAACTGTTGGATAAAAAAAAGTGGTTGGCACACATGAATATGTTTTTGTTAAAGTTTCTTCTATCATTGGCTTTAAGATTCAGGTTGGTACAACAATGTAATGATGTATTTTTAAAACTCGAGGGTGAAAAAAACATGATAGGGTTGAGTTTTGTCCGAATTTTTTAATCAGTTGTCACTTAGATATCAAAATGTTTTTTCTTATCCCTCTTTTAAACCTCCCTTATGAACACAAAGTTTCCTTCACTTATCATATCTGTTGTTTCATGGACTTTGGAGGCGTCATCTCCAGTATGGCTCGCTCTTTGCAATTTTAACAAGTTACAGCTAGTCCAAATTATTATTTTGTCCTGGTTTGATAAAGGTTTATTAGAAAACTTTGGGATTTGAAATCTCTTTTCCTTTCTGACAAACATAGGCAACAGCAATGAACACAACATAAATTTAACACAAAGTAATAATTGCATATCATGATGAAAGTATGAAACATCATGAGTTGAGACATCAAAAGTTTCAGACTTAAAAACCCCACTGAGTAATTGGAGAAAAAAGTGGAAAAATCACAACATTCAGAGGAAAAAGAGTTTCTTCTTATGTGAAAAAAAAGAGGGAGAAGAGGAAAAAAGGGGAAATAAGAAAACGAAAACAAAAAGAGACAAAATTTTATGGTATGTGCCAGTAAGAATAGCAATAATGTAAGTACAAAAAGTGACAATGGTTGAAATCCATTCAGAAAACTGTGGTTGCAAATGTAATATGTGCTATTTATAGCTTTGTTCCTTTTACTGAAACAGCGTGCTCAGTAATATTTCTTCATCTTCTTCAGCAAATCAATAACATCAGTGCCATGCTGGTGCTGGCCCGGGCCGTGTCGGGGCCCAGAGAATACACGCTGGACCTGGAGATGGTTTCTGTTAACCCTCTGCTCAGCTACCAGGGCAACTACCAGACCAGCTCCGCCCTCAGACTCTCCATCTATGTCGGGCCGTATACCTTTTAAAGTAGAAGAAGAACAGTGGAGGGACACGGATGCAAAAACAAGCTGTAAAACAGAAGTGGTCAATGCAGTTCAACCAGTCACTGTGATGTTACGTTACTAGCTTTTTGTACTTAGTCATCCAAAGAAAGTGACACTCTTCTGTCAGTCTATATTACCTGTAAGAATATACGTGCAGTTCAGTGTGCAAATACATCATAGCAGCAGTGTCACACCAATAAGTAGCAGCTTTAATTAGTCCAATCAAAGATGTTCTTTTGTGTTTATTCTGACCATTTCTCTGTTATCATGTTTACTTTTATTTTGTGTTTTACACCTGCCTCACAGCATTGTTCTTCAGTCCCTCCAGAAAGTTGCGATGCTGCAATTGTAACTATCAAAACATATACAAAGGGGTGGAATATATATATGATGAAAAATGTAGCAATCCCAAATTTCTCATATTACCAGGAAAGCATAATTTGTTGCTTGAATAATTTGTCTTTAGTTGAATTTCTGTTAATATTTGAAATTGCAGCGTTGCAACTTTCTGGAGGGACTGGTTCTTTGGTCAGAGTGTATGAGATAGATTTTACTCTTTTAAGGGTGATGATGAATCTGTGTGGCATATTCTGCTTTCAGGTGGAGGGATCCATGCTCATTGTCACCAGATTTATCTGTTTTCACCAGTTTACATCCTTATTTCAGCTCTATTAGTCACTTTATTGTTGTCAGCCTTTTTTCCTGTTGACAAGCATGAATCAGTAACCACTCACTCATGACCTCAGCACCCACGCTCCTCATTCACCCTCAACTGTTGACTTCCACGTTTGTGCTCCAACTGCCATTTCTAAGTTTGTCACATTGTGTTGTACTTTTTTATTTTTGAAAGCTCTGAACCCCGAATAAAACAGTATACCTTTTCATCTGTGTAAATACAGCTTTAAAAAAAAAAACAAAAACTAAACAAAAAGAAAACCCAAACAAAACAAACAGCTATACAGTCCTTTTGACACTGGCAATATGTTTGGAGATTTTTGTAAGGCTCCTGTTTTGGATTAGCCAGTGTTTGGATTGTATTTCATGACAGAGGACCTAAGGACTGTGCTGTAATGCAAGTTCAGCATTCTCAGGGTATCTTTGCTATATATGACTTAACAAACAAGCCATGGTAAGGTGATTGTAATCAGCTCAGTGAGTCAACCCGCACTTTCCAGTGCTGGATGTCTGTGAACTTAGAGAGGCAGTGCTTTCATTAGGCAACTAGTCACTATCACAGATCTAGATCTCCATATATTTGTGAGAAGAGTAGACTACAATGAAAAACTGAAAAACAAGAGTCTAGAATTTAAATCTACTGTATTTTCATATTGATAATGCTGGGAGCCACTCCCCCAAGAACAATAAAACAAACAAAAAAACAAAACACATTCAAAGGCTAAGAAATATAACTGTCCCAATCAAGTGTGGGTAGATCTGACTATAATGAGTTTTGGCATGTGAGACACCAACCACCTACTGTAGAGTTGTGAGTGTAGGTGTTCACAAATTATAACTTGATCTCATTCAAAGCACAGAGCAGCATCGCAGACGGCATCTCCACTAATAAAGTTCCACAAGTCTCAGCCATGACATCCCCTCTGATATCAGATTTTCTTTTTCCTTTTCCTGTCATGTCAGACAAAGAAACATTTTACCTGAGATACTGCCTCGTTTTTGCCTCTATACACACATTTAACACAAGCCTGCCAAGCAAAGATGTGCAGCTTCTGTCTGTAGCATCATCCTTGTGTTTTCTGTTGAGTACCAATAGATGCAGCCTAATGCCTCTAAGCTAAGCTACATATTAGTTACAAAACTGAGTATCATTTCCCCACTATTTGTTTCTCATCTTCATTAATAATCTGTTATTGTCTGAGGGAGAGGCAGATTAAATTCCACTTTCCTTTAATTAGAAAGAAAATACAGTGGATGGTTGCAGCTGAAAGTAAGCAAGGCTACACCTTTTTGCTCTGTTGTTATTGTCAACGTTGTCACAGCATCTCATTGACTTCCTGGCCCACAAAAAAATTGAGAAGGGAGAAAACAGAGAGAGGGAGAGAGAGGGGGAAGCCCTTATTTCACAGTCCACTGCTGTTTTCTCCGCCCAGTCCTACACACAAACACACCGCACACACTTCCCATCTGTTCTCACTGGAGGTGGGGGATGACTCACAGCCCCGATTTATGTAATTGGATCAGACAGCTTTCAGCCACCAGGGGGCAGTAGACCCTGCAGATCTCCTCTGCAGCAGGGCAGCAGTCCAGGAATAGCAAAAGCCTGAGGTGAACGTGGTTTTATAACCTAATTGACTATTGAGCCTACATTTTCTTCCATTTTCCACAAACTCATATACCTGTAGGAGGAAAAACTGATGGTAACTTTGTCTACTTTTCAAGTTATGTACAAGGCAGCAAACCTCCAAGCCCTGAAATACAGTAAGCTCTGCTGCATTTTTTCTTTTCTGACATAATTTGACAGCTTGTGATGATGGAGAACAAAGATGACAGAGCCTGGTGATAGTGTTAAATAGTGCGGTTGGATAGGAGGTGTGTGTGTTCACATTAAGAAAAGTAGGTCTTTCATTTTCTGCTGGTATTTAGATGGAAAGAAAACCTGACTGAAGCAGAATGACACTGTCATGGTTGACTTCCTCTACAGGATTGGGGTTCAAGGGTTCAGACAGCCTCTGGGTGTCACCTGTAAAATGTCACAGAGTGACACACAGATCTACAGCAATAAAAACACATGATGAATACAAAAAAGAC
Source organism: Atherinomorus stipes (assembly GCA_023101725.1). Classification (NCBI taxonomy): domain Eukaryota; kingdom Metazoa; phylum Chordata; class Actinopteri; order Atheriniformes; family Atherinidae; genus Atherinomorus; species Atherinomorus stipes. Next base: position 646,277 of record JALJCO010013221.1, read on the forward strand.
TGGATGACTGAAAACGGATGCAAAGCAAATACATGGGATGCAAACATTATCATAAAGATACACAGAAGACATGACTGAATTAAAAAAATACCCCCCCCCCCCCCCCCCCCCCCCCAAAAAAAAAGCTAAACAAGCAGAATATGATGGGAAAAAAATATATTAAAAAATTCCTGTAAATGATGACTATCTAAAGCAAAGCAGCATATATAGGTGGAAATGGACCAAAAAGACACAAAATTACCCCAAAGTGATATAAGACGGCCAAAAAGACAAAAATAGCTAAATAGACTCAAATCCTCTCCAGAGAACCACCAAAGGATCGTTTCTGTAGGAAAGTTGGAGACATTTATACGTTCCAACTCAGGTATTCTGCACCTTATAATCTATCTGTAGTATCTCGGAGTGTGTGTCTTTGTATGTGACAGTAATAATCAAATACATCGCTGATAATGTGTACTTAAGTACTGTTAGTCTGTGTTTGCACTCAGCATCCATATGGTTGTTAATGTGTTTAAATTGTGTGTGTGTGTGTGTGTGTGTGTGTGTGTGTAGGCTGGTTGCGTGTGTGCAGGGTGTGGGTGTTTACATAGGAGAGCATTTGTTTGAGAGTGGCAGTGCCTACATAGATGAGTGGGAGGGGTGTTTGGGATGGCAGAGAGGAGAGTGTTGGAGCGCCCAGGCCTCTCTTTTTTGGCACCTTGTCCGGAGTATGATCTAATTTCTGGACAAGCCGTGCCCTGTGGGATGCAAAGAGCGCACCGGTGTTGGGGTTTGTGTGGGACCGGAAGTGGTGAAACAAACACTCATGTGGGGAACATCTCCAGTCCAATGCAACAAACATGGTGGACAGAAAACACACCTTAACATGCTCTACCAACATGTTCTGTCCCTCAATTTGATACATGTTGCACTGATGGAGGAGCAATCTTTTCCTCTTTGATCTTCTCCTACTGCATTACTAAAAGCTCTCCATGCCTCCCCCTCCACTACACTACAATGCAGGTATTATATTTATGAATGAAAGAGTGAGGCGGAGTGTCATTTCCCTCCACCCACAACCATGAGCACTGCGATTAGTTCATTAATGAAAAGAGCAGGCAGTGGAATCTGTGGGACACGAAAAACAGGATGCATAATACAAGGAGAGCTGGGTGATTATAGAGTGTGAATTAGTGAGGATTTGAAGCAGGAAATGGCTCTCATCCAGATATTTGCTTACAGTATATATAGATATATGTTAAGAGGGTGAGCAGTGGGGGAGGATGATTACAAATGCAAACATAACTAAAATAAAAATATATGGTTACTGTTATATAAATATGAAAAAGTGTGATGTAGAAACAATATTAAAATGCATTTGCTTGATTGTGTATGTTGCCTGGGGTCAAATGTGAAAGATGAATGGATAAAAACATATTGAAATACTTCTAAAAAAAACATTTAAACCAGGATGTTTGAGATGGATCACACATAAAGTTTGAACAAACTGCATTACATTTAATTAATAACCCTTTAGCTTGTACTGAACTCCTACTGTAACTGCCTACAGGACCTTTATCATGTTTTTAAAACCCGAGGTCACCCATTTTAGGGACTTAACAGGTGGTGCCAAACTGTGCCAAAGTCTTGCCTGAATTGTTTTCATTTGCACACTGTCATCATCTTCATTTATTTTTCCCGAGTAGCACATACGGTGAAATTTACACTTCTAAAGCATCTTCCAAATATTCCCTTTACTATCACTAAAAAAGTATTTAAATACACTTTATGGAGAGATATTTTTCTTTCATTGTGTGTTTGCAATTTTTGTGCAAATAAAGTTTTGGAGATATTTGATGTACAGTATTAAGATGACATGAAATAGGCAAGTAGCCATCTATTAATTTGTATGGTTTGGGAAATACAAACCATACAAATGAATAGACCACATCACAATTTTTTTTCCCCACCAAATCATGTATAATAATAAAATATTTACTTACCTCAGTTCACAGCACCTCCCCTGAAACTTCTCAACCCAAGGTCAACACAAAAGTTCCTGTTATGGTGAAGAGAAAGAATGTGTTTCAGTCCAAATCTTTCCACACCCTAACCAAGTGGCTTGGACTCTACTAGTTACCATAAGTCCAACATGGTCAGATGTTGACTTTGTGACACTATTTAAGAAATTGTCATCCCTATTCTGCTATTAAACACCTATATTCTAGGGCAGTGGTCCCTAACCCCCAAAGAGCACAGGGTGTCCACAAGGTTTAGGCTGTACAGAGCTTGTGACTTAAAGTCAAAGCAATATTCCTACAGAGATGAGTTGAGATGTATTTGCTTAAGCTTTTTTTTTTTTTTTTTTTTTTTAAATAATTTTGAAGTTATGTTCACATGGTACCAGAGGTTTGGGAGCCTCAAAACACCAAATTTTTTAAACCAGGCTCCAAAAGGAATAAACGGAGATCATCAAAATCTGCTAAAACAATATTCTAAGACATACATCATTAGAACTGAAAACCTAATTGATGAGCCACACCTTGAGCATCCCATCAGTTTTGGTTAATTTACTGAGATTTAGTGAGGTCAGTGAGGTCAGTGAGCAGTTCACGTCTATCCTGATAACCTTAATTTTTCCTCCATCATGAAACGTGTCTGAGAAACACCACCGCGCAAAACATCAAGTGCAATCACAGTTAACACAGGGCCCCCCAAGGCTGTGTGTTCAGTCCCCTGCTGTTCTGCTGGCTAACATCTGACAGCACTGTCTCCCACACATCAAACCACATTACTGAATATGTGGATGACACAACTGTGATCGGTGTCATTGTAGGCACAGAGGAGTCCGCTTACTGGATGGACATGGACCAGCTAACATCTTGGTGCAAGTCCCACAAGCTCCTTTAGGTCTGGTGACGGCACATACAGACACTTGAGCATCAACAAGGCAGCTGTAGAGAGGATCAGCAGCATTCCTTAGGGTTCATCTGGCAGACAACCTGTCCTCCACCACCAACATCACAGCCATCATTAAAAAGACCTAGCAGTGACTCCACCTTCATCACAGACTCCCAAAGTACATCTGGCCACCTTTTATTAGGGTATAATTGAAAGCAACCTCACCTGCAGTCTCATCTCCTGGTTTGGTAACTGCAAAACCTAAGAGGAACTCTAGCTACACAGAATTGTGAACACAGACTGGAAAATCACTGGTGTCCCCATACGCTGCAGGATATCTTTATGAGCAGGGCAACAGCCACCATAAAGGATCTCTACCACCCATCCCACACTCTGTTTTCCTTTTTGCCATCAGGAAAACGGCTTAGGAGCATCAGCTGCAAGACCAGCAGGATGTCGAACAGTTTCCTTACCCAAGTAGTGAGATTAGTCAGTTCACTGAGTCCCCACCACCACCACTACAACCCACACTAAATAACTTGACCCTGGCGCATTTGCACCTTAGAAGGGCACACACATGGAAAAATCTGCATCCCTACGAAACTATTCTTATCTTTATTTCAATATTTGTTACTATTCAATGTTTTTTTTTATGTGTTTGAGATTTTTTTTATTTGTGACTATTTTATTCTAGTTTACAATTTGCACTGCACCTTTGTTTCAGGGAAATGTAAATTTGTTTTTCATGAAATAACAATAAAAGCTATTCTATTCTATTCTATTCTATTCTATTCTATTCTATTCTATTCTATTCTATTCTATTCTATTCTATTCTATTCTATTCTATGTTTTTAGTTACCTCCAAGGACAAAAGAAGACAAAAATAGCACGGCAGTGGCGATGGTTCTGCAGGCACCTGAGCATATTAAACCTATATTTTAGTCTGAGTCAGATTTGAACACAAATTAAGTGATGTCACCAGTTTGAATGGAAAAAAAAAGGACATTAACATTTAAAGATGACAATATGATTTTGGGGGTTTCACTTTTCCTTCTGTGTGGTAATGTTGTGGCTATGTACAAGCAGCAGGACCCAAAAACAAAGACAAAGCCACTTTACAAACAGAGACTGATTTATCTAGTGTTTAGAACCAAAGACGTTGCTGGGGCTGTGGATGCTCATTCAGGAGGACGGGAGTGCTGGTGAAGACAGCAGGGTTTTCTTGAAGTGCATGAAGTCAAAGCCTTGCAGGGAGGTAATGGTGCAAAGTAATGGTTCAAAATCTGAACAGAGAACAATAATGATGATGGGAAATCCACAAATCCAAACTGTAGATGATGATAAAGAAGCAGATGAACTGGCACCAGCTGAATAGCAGATATCAGCTTTAAACTAGGCGGGAATCAGTAGTCAGAGGTGGGCTTCATGTGCCATCAGTCAGCACCTGGAAGCCTCAAGACAAGGCAGGAGAAGAAAGTTACCAAAGTCCACACCAAAAGGTCCACATCAAAATTCGCTCCACAGAAGACATGGCTCCTGAACTGCCCAAAACATTCCAAAAAGTGATGCTTCAAATAGTGGGAGAAAAAAAGCCCCCCCCCCCCCCCCCTAAAAAAAAAAAAAAAAACAAACATTTCAGTTTATTACAGCACCTGAAGCAAACATCTGAACCTAACATGACAACAATATATGCCTTCTGTATTTGCAAGAGCTCTAATGTTTGACTTTCTGAGTTAGCTTCCCTGGACAGTTCTGATTGTATTTTGCATTAAATTCTTTGGGATTTTCTTTTTAAAAGTATGACCACTTGACAAAGCAGGCATGACCTCTACATATGAGAGAGCAGTATCTTTTAGTGAAATACTCTCTGAACTGCCATCTTGTAACACAACCGGATTCATATCTTGTTAACTCTTGAAATAATTAGATTATCAGTCTTGTTCAATTACAAGTTCAATTGCTGGGTACGTTCATTAATTTCGGTCAATGTAATCTCCCATGAACACGGGGAATTTAGTGCAGGTTATCGCACTGAGCAGGATATTGAGTCACATGTCAGTGATTAACAGAAGCACTATTAAATGTATGACTGTGTGCAGTAGTAGCCTGGGATGAGTGCATTTCACATGAGGAAGTCTATGTTGAGAAACAGGTGCAAGCAAAAACAATGAGGCCACAGAAACTTGGATGTCTTTTTATTCAAATAAAACTTTGGCAGAGATGTGTTATGGGTGAGTTGTTAAGACTGATTTATAGTAGAAACTAAGCGAGACCCAGGCCCGCTTACTTCCAGTTCCTTCACTCGTTGCGTAAATGTGGTTACCAAGAGACAGCAACGTGTTGCTATGGATGTGTGGGTGTAGAGCGCCAAAAGGGACTGATGCTGAAAAGACATTCAGCCCTGAGAAAAATAAAAGAAGTGAAAGGTATGAGAGCGGTGGGGAGCAGAGAGGAATTCTGTGAATCACAAAAACACAAACAGATTGTGAAACAGATATTTGGTTAGCTGCTGAGGCACTTTTGAATGATTCAGGTAAAAAAACAAGACACTGAATTCAACAGTAGTGAAAAGTTACCAAGTGTATTTATCCAAGTATTCAAAAGTATTTTTGACATACAGTAAATGAAGTGCCTTTCACAGCTCAAAGCAGGGACTTGTGTCCTTATATTTACATGTTGCAACTAAATAAGCTTCAAACTGAAATTTGCATGATATTTACAGGCATGGTTCATTTAATCTGTATTAAAAACAGAGAAAAACTTTTGTGGTAGAATTACGTATTTAATTAGAAGTGCAAAATAGTCATTCACATTAATTAATCTGTCATATTGCATCACAGTTTGATAGCTGAATATATGTTGTTTCAAAAGAAACGTGGTGCATCAAAAGGTTAAAAGCACACACAGCCCCAATACTGAATCTATGAGATAACAATGTCTCTTGGTCAGTCTTTGGTGGAAAATTTAAAACCTTAACTGACCCGACAAGCACAAAAATGATGAATAACACAGATTACACCTATAGAGGGGGCTGTGATAAATCCAATTATCCTCTGTCTTTCTATCCAGTCCATAATATTTCGATATGATTAAATACCAAACACAGTCCCACAAGCTTCAGTTGTACCTTGTCTTAAGCTATAGTTTTAAAACATTAATCCTGATATGAAAGTTAATGCATACTTTGGCTGTCAACCTTTGATGTTATGAATTGTTGAGTTTTAAGCTTTCAATAGCTGAAAAAAAGTAGAATATGTGGAGTTTGGTTATCTCTTTTATCTCTTTGTTGGACCTGTCCTTTAGACATCCAGGCTTCAGCCCTCTTGAACGACCCTGTTTAATGAACCTGAACAGAATAAAACAGGATCAGAAAATGGAGGGATACATATTGTGAAACAGAAGAATTAAGTTTATAAGTGTAAAAACAATGTGTGCTTTACCTGTCAGCAGTGGCGATTTGCCCCTCTTCAACATCACTCACTTCCACACACACATGTTACAACGGAGATGGATTTTGGTCATTTTGCTGACAGTGGTATCCTCCCTCAAATCAGACAACTTTTACCAAATGACAGTTAATGGATTAGTTATATTTCACCACTGTCTACTATTTATGTCCTCATAGAAAAACTAAACTCTTAAGCTCCCACAACAAACAAGTTGTTAGATCAGTTAAAAGATTGCAATATTATTATTTATATCGAAACCTGCTTTTTAATAGGTTTCTGTTAACTGTACAAAATAAAAACATTTGCTAAAAGGCTGCTTTTCTGGAAAAAGGCTTGTCGTTAACCTCTTTCCTCTTTCCAGCTTGTTGACACCATATTGTGTATTTTTGGAGCGCTATAGATAGAAAGCAGGAATAATGGGAAGAAATGGATGAATGAGTTGATAGTAATAGGCACCATCCATTCATAAATCAGCCCAGAATGAATGGATGAGGGAAAGTGGATAAAATGAAAGAAGAGGCAAAAGATGAAATAATGACAGTTTTGTGAGACTTGGTTTCAAAATGCTGGGTCAGTCGAGGTGTACTCTGAGCCACACTGTACAAGGACAGCGAGAAAAAAGAGGTCAAATGGACCGAGTCTTAGAAAAGAACAAAGTACAAATCCATTCAATCTGTCCCTCCCACTCTCACATCAACCCACTCACCGCTTTGGTTATGCAACTGCTCAATCTATCTCCTCATTCCCAACATACATCCAGGTATACTCCACATGAATATTATCACTTGACCTAACACATCCACCGTCTCTGGCCCAGTTTATCTGCACTTGACCTTTTGGCTAAAAAAGGAGGCTGAGAGTTAATCGAGGGAAGCAGAACACAGATGGGGAAAAAAGGGAGAAAAAGGCAGAGGAGTCTCAGTGAAAGATCTGCTGCTAGGAGGTCTTTCATGATGTAACACATCTACATCACATCACCATGGCAACCCTGCATCAGCACCAACTGATTGTGTGGAGAAAGAGTCAGTGTTTGTGCTGGTATGTTACAGTACAGTACTCTGGGAGACAGAGTCTAAACATAAAAATATATGAATTAGTGTAAAATAAGGATGAAAAGGTTACATACAAATGTGTATGATAATTAGTATAGAGAGGTAAATAAATATTTGCAGATGACAGTTTCCAAACTAAGTAAGTACATTTTAAACTTGTCTCAAAATGATGTGTTTCATATGTTAAATATCTTGATCTTTGGGCATAAACACATGAAGTCTCATGCAGGAGCAGCTTCTCACGGTGGACTTCATCTTCAATAGAACAATGCAGGCTTTTTTTCCTGAGTTATTGTCCCCATGTTCTCTTGAGAGTCCAAGAATAATCCAGGGACCTTGGAGAGACAGAGAACTCTCAAACAACTAAAGAGCCGTGCTGAAAAACGTCTGTTCCTTGTTCTGTACCCTGGTGGCTAAAAATAAACTGGATATTGAAACTTGAGGAGAAAAGGTGCAAGGTTGCTGGCTCACAAAGCCAAGCAGAGAGAGGGAGGCAGGCAGTGATGGATAAAGGTGGGAGGTGAGGTGCAGAAGCGTGAGTGGGTGTTTGTATGGCTCACATTCACAGGTTGTCTGTCTGTTGATGGTTCTGATCAGTTTAAAATCTGACAGAGCAATCAAACTCAGCAGCAGATTAAATTAGTTCAAACACAATGAAAATACAGGGTTATTAGCACAGTTTTTCCTATATGTACATCAATGTCAGTAAAGTACATGTTTCACTATTATTTGTTTGTCTTAGAATTTTTGGGTTCTCTCTGTAAACACTTGAATTTAACAGGATTCAACTAAAGTGATGTTTTCAAGCTCATAAGATAAAACTATGAGGCCAAAAGTTAAGTAAGACTCTTAGATTTAACTAATAGATATATGCAATTAACAGGTGACATAGAATCAACATTTCTTCAATTTCATGGATCACTAAAACAAAAGTGTTCAGAGGAGGAGCACTGAGGACATCATTTTGGTTGAGCTTTATTCAACCAAATAATTATTTTAGAATCTAAAATACATCTCCTGTATATTTGCTTTGCAGCAAGGAAGACTAAAAAGATATAAGATTCAAAAAGAAGTTATAGAAATCAGTAAAGACCCCCCCCCCCCCACAAATTGGAAAGAGGAACAAAATATTCAATTTCATTGAGTTTATTACACAAAAGTACATAAAAATAAATGTCTTCCGTTACCATGACTTGTTATTTAATCAACTGCAAAGTTTCAATATACAGAGAAATGACTAACTTGGGGGCGGCAGTGGCTCAGGTGGTAGAGCAGGTCGGCCATTGATGGTTTGAATCCTGATCCCCGGCCATCTTGTGTCCTCAACCCTCCTTGCCTCCAGTGGGGGCATTACTGGTGTATGAATGTGTATGAATGGTGTGTGATGTGGGTTCTCTTACTCCTCAGAGGTTTATGTCACTGTACAGTAAGTTGTTCTGAGTATCACAAGACACATTTCTGTACTAATGCAGTAGTCTTTTTCAGGATGACAGTGTCTCAGTCAACAGGGCATCCATGACTGGTTTGATGAGAAGGATTTGAATACTACTAGGCCCTAACAAGTAACCAAATCTTGACAAAAACTGAACAGAAAGTGGACTGACATGTTTAACAGCACTCAAACGCTCAAAACAAAGGAATTTATTTAAAAGGCTGGCAAGCCATCCCTTCAGCATAGTTGCACAAACTTATAGAATAAATACTGAGAATGCTGAAGATTTCCTGCAGACGCACGGCAGCCAAACACCTTACTGAGAGGCCTTAGGTTGGTTTTACATTTTAATCTGTCACCATTCAGTATACATTGATGGAAATCAGTCTGTGTGGGTGTGTTATTTTTGCTGAGTGGTTAAGATGTTATAAAACAGCAAACCTCTTTCACATCCAGCAAAGTGCTTATGCTGCCACTGTGTGTATCTGTGTGATCAGTATTCATTGAAGGATGCATGATGTTACATTTTTATTCTAATAAAGGTTTAAGTTTTACATTAGGGCGGGCACAGACTATCAGTTTTTATTTTGTTTTGGTTTAGTTTTCAGTTTCCACTTTGTTGCATGTTCCCTTTGTTAAGTTTCTGCTTTTTTAACCAGTTCTCCTTCTAATGGATCACAGACCTCAAATCTCTAAGAATCTCAAGCCTCAGTAAAGTTTGACTTAAAGGTTGAATATGGAACATTTTTATTAAAAGCTATATTTTTAAAAAAATAATACCTCCACAGGTCGTTTGGGGGGTGTACAGAATGAAAGTACAACATTTCCCAGAAAAATTATATTTAGCCTAAAAATAATTATAAAATAAATTTTGACGGGTTCGATAATGGCATTTTATTTACGTCTATAAGCCAATACACGCCGCCATTGCAGGTTGCCAAATGCGATCTCTGTGTGGAAACAATATTTCGGTCATAGTCAGGCCTGTGCAGGGAAAAACCGTGGAGACGACGAGTGAAGCAGCTGCTTCAGAGCCCTGGAGATGTTGTTATCTGTTTCTGAGGAGGAGTGACCTGAGAAGAGCAAAACCTGGAGTAAATTTAGGTGAAGACTTCACTAAATGGACCCACATAAACGTTTTCCACGGAGTAAAACACAGAGAAGGCGACTTTCTTCCTGGATCTGTAAGCTAGCTTGTTTGCTAACATGGCTAACGTTAGCTGTCGGTTATAAACTCCTCTGCGTTACTTGTTGGACATGCTGCTGCAGACTGTTACTTGCGTATCGGCAGTGAGCCTGGCATCCCAGCGGCTGGAGTTGTTTTTCTGCCGTTGCAACTACAACCTAGACACACGTGATGTCGCTGTTCTGTCCGTATTCCATATTCAACCTTTAAGTCTAACTAAAGGATAACTTTCTCTTTTTTTTCAACGTAGACCTTATTTCTAGGAGTTTATATGTGCATTTACTCACCAGTAAAGTTTCTGCATCACTTTGATGTCTTCAGAAGATATTGCGTTGAGTCGCCCTTCAGGTGTGCATCCAGTAATGATGGGGGAGGTGGGGCAGTCACTATATAACACATTATCTGCAGCAAAACTCCTTGATTTTAGCCAATACTTTAAGTCAAATGAGCGAACGAACGAGTACTATTGTCCCGTAAGTCCAGATGTAGCTTTCTGTTAGTTATCAGGGTGTTCTACACACTTTTCGGGGCCATGTGCTCACGATGCGCGCTTCCGTAGTACAGCTGAGAGGAGCAGCACGCGACCCAGACAACAAGAAAAACACAATTTGCAAATCTCTGAACTCACAGGACAATAGCACTCATTTGTTTGTTCATTCTACTTGAAGCATTGATGAAATCAAGGGGTTTTACTGCAGATAATGTCTTATATAGTGGCTACCCCATCTGTCTCCGCCATTTTACAGGATGCAAGCCGAAGGCAAAAAAAAAAAGAAAGTGCTTTAAGAAAGTCATTTAGGACTAAATCATTAAGGACTCAGTGATGTACAGTGTTAAGGACCACAACTTGCTGTGTAGCAGAGCTGCAGCTACAGAAGGAATCAAATCAAATTTTATATATGAAGCACTTTTCATACCAGAAGTAGCATAAAGAGATTTACATAAAAACAACCTTGACAAAACATAAGTCCTCACACACTGAAGTAAATCATCCAACAATCTTTAAATTCCACACCTGATCATAATGCCTTTCACTAATATGCACTCATGTACACACACACATTAACATACAAAAACCATACAGGCATTCACTATTATTACACTACTTTTGGAATATTGGGAACATTTAGCTCAGATCATTTAATCTGCTCATCCATTTTCTTGCGACTTATCCAGGATCAGGTTGTAGGGGCAGCTGTAAAGAGGGGAGCGTGGATTTCCCTCTCCCTGGCAACATCTACTGTACCAGCTCATCTGGGGTGATCCCAAGGTGTTCCTATGCCAGCCAAGAGATGCAGTTTCCCCAGTGTGCCCTGGGTCCTCCTTTGAGTCTCGTCCCGGTGGAACGTGACCTGAACACCTCACCAGGGAGGCATCATAGGGGACATCCTGACCAGATGCCCAAACCACTTCATCTGACTCCTTTCGATGTGTAGGAGCAAGGACTCTACTTTGAGCCCCTCCCCGATGACCGATGTTCTCACTCTCTCTCTCTCTCTCTCTCTACAGAAGAGCCTGTCCACCCTGCAGAAGAAACTCATTTTGGACGCTTGTACCTGTACTTGCTATCTTGTTTTTTGGTCACTACCCACAGCTTGTGATCATAGGTGAAGGTAGGATAGTAGCTCGATCGTTAATTCAAGAGCTTCGCCTTCTGTTAACTACTTCTTCACCATGACAGACTGACGCAGAGTCCGCATCATCATGCATGATGTATTTTTCTCTATAAGGGTCTTTTGAGATGCATTTTGTCTGGTCCCTGACATAGAGACCTGTTTGCCATGGGTGGCCCTACCAGGAGCATAAAGCCCCAGACAACATAGCTTCTAGGATCCTCAGAACACACAAACCTCTCCACCACAGTAAGGGGGCAGCTCATGGAGGGGTCAATCCTATTACTGAAATACAATTATATAAAAATGAAATGATACCAGATGGGAAATTTCAATATTGTAAGGTTTGTCTCTCTCTTTTTTTTTTTAATTTTCTTTTTTCAGATAAAAATAATACTGCTAATAATTAATCATGGAAAGATTTGTTCCAGAGTGTGATGGCTGCTGACAGGAATGATCCTCTAAATCTTTGCTTCTAGCAGCAGACTTGACAAAGTCTCTCACTGAACATTCGGTGTTGTTTCGTCACAGCGTTGTGTAGCGGGTGAGAGGAACCCCTCCTCTATCTTCAGCAGTTTGTGCGACATTCTTTTTTGGACAATCAGCTTTAGCGGCTCTCCCCAGCAAAGAACCAGCTTTCTTGATCAGCTTGTTTACTCTGTTCAAGTCTCTGGTTCTGATGCTGCTGCCCCAGCAGATGCTGCAAAGCTTATAGAAGATCTGCAGCATCTTGGTGCAGACATTGAATGATCTCAGCTTTTTTAAGAAGTACAGTCTGCTCTGACCTTTCTTGTAGATGTATTCAGTGTTGCATTTCAAGTCTAGTCTGTTATTAAGCTGAATTTTCAGGTTCTTGTATTCCTCCAACACCTTCACCTCCTCTCCCAGGATGTAAACATTGCTTTGTTTATTCTTGTTCCTCCTGAAATCAACAATCATCTCTTTAGTTTTGCAGACATTTAAGATGAAGTGAGTATTACCGCACCATTTCACAAACTCACCTACTAGTTCCCTGTACTCAGCTTCTTGTCCATTACTGATATACACAACTTCAGAGTGATCAGAGTATTTCTGCAGATGACAGGACTCAGAGTTACTGGAAGTCTGAGGTGTACAGTGTGAAGTGGAACGGTGAGAGTACAGTTCCTTGTGGTCCTCCAGTGCTGCTGACCACCATCTCAGTCTCACCAACTTTGGTCTGTTTGTTAGGTGGCCATAAATCCAGGGATCCACCTGGAATTTATGTAGCTCCTCAAATAACAAATCAGGCGGAATCACATAAAAGCACTTGAGAAATTAAGGAATGAGACTCACAAAGTGCTGCCTGACTGGTCCAGATGAGAGTGGGCTCTCTGAAGCCGGTGGTGTCTTCATCCCCAAGCACATTACAAACTGATATGTAAACCATAATGGCCCTGAAAGTTGTTGACTTGTTTGTTGAGATGAACCATTAAGAGTCTCTCCAGGACTTTCGTGATGTGAGATGTCAGGGCAACTGGTCTAGTCATTTTTTTCAGCTGGTTGTGTTTTTTAGGCACTGGAACAAGGTAGGATGTTTTCCACAGCACCAAAACCCTTTTTCTGTCTCAGGCTGGTATTGAAATGTTGCTGGAGAACCGGACATAGTTGTTCTGAGCAGGTCTTGAGAACTCTGGGACTGACACCATCTGGACCTGCAGCCTTGTTCCGGTTCAGTTTCTCCAGCTGTTTCTTGACCTGATAGCAGGAAACAGTCACTATGGAGGTGGAGGTCTCAGGATGTCCTGATGTGGAGGGAGATGAAGCTGCTTACAGGTCCATGACTGAGCTGCAGGGTGACTGAGTGGAGGTTTGACAGGAAAGCTGTGGGCTCATGGAGGGTGTGTTTGTGTTGGGCTGGAGGTAGAGAGTGAACTGAACTGGAGAACATGTTCAGCTTATTAGGTCTTTAAAACAGATGACTGTATTTAAAAAAAAAAAAAACATGACAGGTCGGAGCTCCTACAATTTGCTGCCATCTTGCTGCACATTCTAGAGTGGAATCTAGAATTCACTAGATTCACTAGTTCTGTCTCAGATCCGGTTTCAGATCTAATCCATTCCCGACACAAGTAAGTGCAGAACAAATTGAAAAGTCCAATTGTAATCCATAGTTGGTTTGGAAATGAGAACATCCATTCTGGGCTCTGGGTGAAAAGTCCAACTGAGATTGAAAAGAACGAGACAAACTCCAAATGTAGCTGCACCAGTTCAAAGAAACAATGACCACACCTCTTACAGATGTCTTTGACGTTTTACTCACTCTTTCGTCGCTCTTCCACAGACGTCGTGAAAATTGCAACGAAGAACGTTACGGTTCACACATTTTCCATCCTCTTCCAGCTTCACAAAAATAAGATGAATAAAAAAGAAATTGTCAAACAAATTGCTTACAGTAAAGAAACAATGAGTACTGTGTGCCTTTTGGACCACATGCAGGCTAGCATTGAATAAAGCGTGCTCTGTTCCTCTGCATCCATGTTGAAATCTGACCCACAATGCCACAGGTCAAGTAGTTAACTAAACCGGTAATGTGAACAATTACACTCGGCATAGAGATGTTTAATGCGTTCTGACAAACTACTTTTCAAGGTTAAATTTCAAACAGTAAAATACATTCAATCATTTAAAACCCTCTTATTGCATTTTTTTTCAGAACTCAAACACTTGACTTAGTGAAAACGAAACAGAGTGGATGATAGAACTCTTTTCTAAATTGCTGCAGTGACACCAGTTTAGCCATTCAATACCCAAGGTGAGCAGCATGATCAGTCAGGGGGACGGCAGGAAACGGACGAGAAAAACCCCACAACTTACTGTGCTTGTTTCACACTTGGGTTCATGATGGTTCCTCACCTCCAATATGATTTTCATCTCCTCTGTTGGTGTAGCCTATAAACTAAGTATTCATTTGTTTTTATTCATTTGGTTTTCACTGCATTGTTGTTAGATGCTACATGTAAGGTACTTTCTTTCCCACTAAATTCAAATTCCTGTCTTGCGCAAATTTTCTTTGTCTTCAGACTTTTGATCCAGGACCCCCTGCCTTTGGAGCATTTTGGTTTTGCACTAGTTTATCTACTTACCTCCCTGCTGTAAGTCTCTTTACGGGTAGTTCTTTAACTATTATAACAACCATGACAGAAGCTGCCATTTCCAGCTGATTCTTACGGTGTCCTTTTCAACTGCTGCGTCCTGTATATGTTTGTGTCATAGAAGAAACTCTACAGAAGATGGAATGACATTCAGTTTAAAACTAAAACTCCCACATAAAGATGGAGAAAACGCAGCACAATGGACAAAACCAGCTGTGTGATCATGAACATGAGCACTGATGACAAATCAACTCCCCTTTGCAGATTTCAGGAACTGATAAAGTTGACCAGTTTGTAAGCTTCTCCTGTTTCCAGTTGCCCCTCTCTGACTTCCCATGCTGCTTAATTTCTAAATTTCCTAAATGTTTTTTTCTTCTCAACTCTTCTTTTACATCCTCTCCCACTCCTGTTTCGATGTAAGAGTGGGAGGTGTTGCTAGGCGACAGATTAGCTCCTTCCTCTCAAGAAGCGGAGTGCAGACCTTGGCTCTCAGTGTAAAAATAAACAGAAAAAGAAAAGATAGTCTTAAAGGGAAAAAAAGATGAGTATCCTTCAACTCACTCTTTTCTATACAGCCCACCCCTCGCAGCTTCTGCCCCCCTCCATCTTCCCCCTGAAGTGGTCCAAAAATAATCCACTTATTCATGGATGCTTTTGAGATAAACACAATCCATGTTTTATTATCATCCAAATGATTTTTATCTGCGATTAACTTTCACATCAGTATGATGGAGCTGCTGCAGAGCCTGTGTGCTTTGTTCCTTGTGATGTGATGACTAAGGATATGGAGGAACATGCTGCTCGTCCCTCATCCGCAGTGTCAGTCTCTGCCAATGACCAAAGCTGTGAAAGTCACACCTGTTGTCAACTGCCAGTGAAAAAAGTGTGTACAGAAAGAGCCAAAATACTCCCTGCCCTTTGTGCATCTGCTCAGTGAGTGGACAGAGAGTAAGTGTTGGAGAATGAGTGAATGGCTTTGAATAAGCAAGTTTGAGATGCTGTGTGGGCGTGAGTGACAGAATAAATGTGAGTGAGAATGAGCGAGCAAACAGATTACAGGTTTTTTCTCTCAACTGGTTAAGTTTAATTTCTGTAAAATGTTGCTGTACTGAAAGCTAGCACGCTATTATGTTACACGGAGCAGAACAATGCTTTCTTTGTTGCTGAGGATGTTTAATTCCTATGCCAAAAACAGCATAAAAAACTCTTAAAATTGCTGAAGCCTACATTTACTGGTGGTTTTTTTTTTTGTCTGTTTGTTTTTTAAATTCAAGTTTTGAAGAGGAACTTCTCTGTTCTGCTGGCAAAAATATGGATTTTGTGGTTATAACAGATGTATGGCATGCACTCTTTAAATGTAGGAACACCTTTTAAACTAGATGTTTAAACTTAAGTTAATGAAGCATGACCAGCTGCTTTGCTTGTATCTTTAAACTGGTTCAGAAACAGATCAAGATTTCTCAAGTCATCCTGAAGCATATGGAGGAAAAAGTCATTTTAAACTGACTAAATCTTGATAAAACCCAGGAGTCAGACTTGTGTGCAGTCATATTCATAGCATCATATGCACCAATGGAGACATGCCGATCACAAGGAAACCCTGTCCTAAATTACACCCTGCTTAATTGTCTGTTTTTACTCTAAATGGAGCTGTAATTCAAAAAATGTTATATTGAGGAAGCAAACTTCAGTAAACCAGTAAAACAAGAAATAAAATGATTTTTTATAGGCTTTTATGCAATTTGACTTCCTTTTTTAGCTGATTAAGCCCATCGAATGTCTGCTCCTCGCCTGGTATGAGAATCCTACATAGTGAAAATGGCAGGGATTTTTTTATTTATAGATTTTACATCATGAAATTAAGCAGGTTACTGTAGGCAGACAATAAATTTACAATACTTGCTGTTTAGCAGGGATATTGCTGCTCATTTTCTCACCTCCAACCAACCAAATAGCAGAAGATGATTGTAAATGGTTTCTGCACTATTCTGGTTGAGGCTTGCTCACAAGCTTCATTCTGCACAAGCATAGTGTGGTGGAGAAAAGGTAAATGCATCTCATGATTTCAAGGAAAGTGATCCAGATCTGGAACAACACTGCATGGGTTTTACCTTTGCTAACATACGCCTGTCCATCATGTTTCAAAAAAATTGTGGTTCCTTGATGGTAGGTCAAGCAATGATTCAACTTGTTCATGCATCTCCTCTCCAAGAACTCCATCATGTCACCAGATTAACGGGTGATTACTTTTCACTTTCTTACCTTTACCTATACTTTGTTCTTTTCAGTAAATACACTTTTGCTGGAAGTTTTCTTATTATGCTGAGGACTGAATATTGTTCCTCGCTTGTAAGCTGCTTTGAATACAAGAGTGTGAATATTTATTAATTTAGCAAACAAAAAACAAACATGTTGCCATGAAAACATAAGGGTGCCTATAGCAACCAGCCAATGCACCAACTGTCCTGCTGAGTGTCTGAGTAAAGAAACGAACGAGTATTCAAATTAACTTAACAGTTAATCTGAATAAACATTTGATTTAATGTGGACAAGAAGTTGTGCTGGAGATGGTTATGAAACCAAATGAGTCTCCATATGAATATTGAAACAGAGTTTTCTGGCACAAAACCCTTCTAATCAGATTCATTTGAGTCCATTTGCTACCAGGGAGACAAGGCACTCATCCCTACAACCCTTTGCTCTTAAGCCACCTCCCTCTTCACAGCAATCGTCTTGTCTTCTCTTATCAGTGTTACTAACAAAACCACAGCTCACAAAGGTAGGATCCTCATGACAACCACAACAACAGCAGCACTCAAGACAATAGAGTATGTGGGACACCGGGAGACTTTAAGTACCTACAAAACCGCTGGATAAAAAAACAAGAACAAAGCAACCACTTGGAGTGTTTCTGTTCTGGGTGCTCCTGCATAATGATGTTTCACCCATAGAAAGACAGATCTGCTTTTATGAGGATTTTTTTGATAAGTGACTCATGTATGGTCAAAAATCCAATAAAACAAAGTCCAGATGTGTGTTGTCAACTTTTACTTTCCAAGTCATCTGTGGGGCCAAATGCATCATCATTCAACATCATAACAAATTGAATAAAGAGGATGACTCTAATTAATCATTTGCAGGGAGCAAAATTATTCCTACTCATGCAACCTTTCAACAAGTCTGATCCTCATTAATAACATCTAATAGGGTCAGTGTTAATTCACTGGGGCTTCTTAGGTAATTTTGAGTGGAGATTCTTGCCGCTTTTGGCAGCTTTAATGCCCTTAAGGAAAATATGTCTTCTCCATGATCATCCTTTATGAGCTGAAACATCATATAAGGGAGAAAAGAGCAAACACACTCAGCACAAATGACTTTGTGTCTGGATCAAGGCATGGAAGATTAAGAGGAGGTAAATGCTATGATGAAGTGTGAGGTGTAATTGTGCAAAATGGAAGTAATTAACTGTGAAATGAAAACAAAATTATACATTTTTTTTTACAGAATATGTTATTTTTTACAGACAAACATACACACACACACACATCCTTGTACTTGTATCTTTGTAAGGGCATTCATAAACATAATGCAATCCCTATCCCCTTACCCTAACCCTACCAATCATAACTGACTGCCTAAACCTTACCCTAACCCTAACCAAAACCTAACTGTAATCTAAGCTCTTAAACCAAATCATGACCCTCAAAAATGGGTTTTTCTTAGGCTTTTTTTTTTTTTTTTTTTTTAGTGAGGACTGGCCAAAATGTTGTCACTTTCTGAAAATGTCCTCACTTTGTTGGTTAAAAGTGCAAAATGGTCCTCACAATGTAGCAAGTACAGGAACACACACACACACACGTGTGTTTAACAGTAGGATAGTTTGGTGTATAAGAGTAAAATGAGCCCTGTCTTTGAGACTAACTGACAGGTCATTACAGTGTCTGCCATTGATGCTCTGCACTGATCGTATACGTAGCTTCATTAGACCACACTTAGCAGCTAATTGTATCAAACATGTGCTTTGAAGCTACCAGTGTTTGAATAGTGTTTCTGTGAGTCACAGTTGTGTGTCCCTACTTTGTCAGAATTGGAGTTTTATTTTCTAACATCTACTTGACACCATGTACATTAATCTTGATGCTAACAATTTTTTTGGTTGTTTAAATCCCTGCCTTAGATGTTCCATCTTTAAATCCAGTTGCACCAGTTTCAACTCTCTCCTGTTGCTTTGAGCTCCACCTTGCTCTACATAGCTGAATTCTCCTTTTTTAACATTTTTATTTCCTTTTAGGTTTTCTTGAAGTTCATGTGGTGATGTGTTTCTATAGTTAAGGTTGATGAAGTTTTAGTGGTTTCCTGGCTGGAGTTCTTGAACAAAAAACCTTTTCATTAAGGACTTTTTTTGTTTGTTTTACTTCTCCAACATACTGTACACCTATAATCAGACTCTTTTCCCCTGTTGCATAAAAGCAATCCCACAGAGTTCTGGTGTCTTTGATGCTGAGTGTAGAAGAAATTATGCTCAGTGTCTGGTTTTCTTCAGACACTATTGAAAAATTAGGGCAAAGAGTTCAACTTTTGTTTTATCATATGAGAGGATTATTCTTCTTGTGGTCTGTGAATAATTTAGGAGGCTTTGCGCAAACTGCAAGTGGGACGTCATATACCTTTAACCTTTAACCAAGGAAAGATTCCTGACAAGCCACTCTACTACAGAGGTAAATGTCTGTCTGTCTGTAAGGTTCTCCCGTAGGGACTCTGCATGTCGCTTGTTTGTTGGTTGCCTTTAACTTGGCTAAGCAGCAGTTTATCTGGAGCATCCTCACTGATGAATAGTAAATGAAAACTACAGAGCTTCTGGGTACAGTAAAAATTACAGATATTTTCTGGTATCTTTCCTAGATCTGCATCTTGAACATTTTCGTTTCATGGTCTGAAGAAAGTGCTCCTAATAATAATAATGCATTTAAATTGTATGGCACTTTACATTGTACAACAATCTCAAACAGTGCAACAGTTCACTTGCAACAGTGAACCAATCAAATATTTGATCACACTGTATAAATTTGGAATGTGATCTGTATTAAAAAAAAGGAAGTCAAAACTGAATAAAAGCATTAAAAAAAGATCAAGGAAGGTGATCATAACTTATGGCTGATGGAACCAGACAATCTTCAGCTGTGTGGATTACTGTTGCTGTTGCTTAATTTTTGCTTAATATACTGTTTACTAAATCAACAGTGCAAAATCCATTAGAGATTAATTTTCATGTCCTTTATATATAATCATTTTAAACTAAATTATCCTGCTCTATTGGCAATTGATCTTTAACACAGGTCACGATTTCTAACAATTACTGCAAATGATGCAGATGATGTTGCCCTTAGGACACCCTTGTTTTAGTCTTTTTTTAAACCCACCTGCTATTCATCAGTCACATCCAGAGACATGAACACAAACTAGATGATCTTTGAGACATCAAACCAACCAAAAGGTTATCTGGTGCACCCACCAACCACAAGCATGACTCAACTTTAATCCTTTTACAGTCAGTGAAAAGAAGTTCTTAGTGACCAGTGAGCCTCCACAATCATATCTTCTCTCAGCGAACTGCGCTCATTAATGAAAGCAGCTCATGATGCTGCATCCAGAATTGCCTGAAGGAAAACGGATGTCACTGTCCTGACACATTATAGACCCCATTTTAGCATCAGAAGGGTGTGTGATGTATTTCTCTCTGCTCCAGGGATACCGCTCACCCATGTGATGTTCTGCAGAGATGACAAACTTTTATCTCTCATCTGAGCAGCTCCAAGCACCTTCAGGGTGAGGAAAATAAAAACTGGGCTGAGCACGTAAGAACTAGCAGTCATTTTTAGAGAAAAACAGTCCATTTAACTCTCCCTCCAGGTGCACATTTGTAGTTCGCTCTGATTATCTGATAGCACTTTGGTACCTTTAGGTCATTACCAATCTGGAGTCAGTGATGGAGGAAGAGGAGGCAGAAGTGGCTGAGTCATCCCATATGAAAAGTAAAAGGAGACTCCACGAAAAACGAGTTATTCTGAAGATTCCCAGCAAGAAGCAGGATAAATCATCATTTACATATCCATGTTGATTAATATCACACAAGGTAAACACTAGAACAAAGTAATAAGTATTGATAAATTAACTTTGTCTCTTGTGCAGGTGACTTATGAAGGGAAAACAGATCAGATTTAGATAGTAGTGGTCAGTAACAGAGTACATTTACTTGAGTACTGTACTTAAGTACATTTTCTGAGTACCTGCACTTTGCTTGAATATTTGTTCTTTGGAAACTTATGACTTTCACTCTACTACATTTCAAAGCCAAGTATTGTTGACTCCCCTAGGAAGCTTGTTGCTATTTGTTCCTTTTAGGCTCATGGTTACTGCTCACACCAGGGCTGTGCAGAGCATCCAGTGTGTCCTTAGCTTTTATGGTAAAGTATTAAAGTATGGCAGTACACTCAATTATCAGTGTTTGTGTTTCCTCTATGTTAATTTGTTGCTGTCAACACACACATGCACTTTTAATATACTGTGAATGAATACTGAAGCTGAGGAAAAAGCCTTAATGTGCATTATCTTTGAGATATTTTCCATAATTTTCCACAGACATGTAAAAATGCAGGGCAGACTCGGTGGGTGGTTTACAGGTTTAATTGAGGCATGTGCTGTTGTCATGCAGCTGTGTGGTTAAATAAGATAATGCGTTCTTAAAAACAGAGCTGTAGTATGTTTGCAGTGATGGACT
The DNA here is from genome assembly GCA_023101725.1 of Atherinomorus stipes. Classification (NCBI taxonomy): domain Eukaryota; kingdom Metazoa; phylum Chordata; class Actinopteri; order Atheriniformes; family Atherinidae; genus Atherinomorus; species Atherinomorus stipes. Next base: position 667,780 of record JALJCO010013221.1, read on the forward strand.
GAACAGTCAACTTGTAACTCTCCATAGTGAATGCGTGGGTAGAAAAAAAAGGCTCTCCTGTTGGGATTGTGATAGTGTGGGGTCCTGTCACTATGCCTCCGATTGATCATGTGCCCTGGCTGTTTGGCCACAGAGATATCTGTTTGGCTGACTGGTGTCTATGGTATCAAATCCTGCCTGGGCCCTAGTTGTGTAACTTGTCTCATGACCTTTAAATAAAGAATTGAAATGACAATTGGTGTTTTTATTATGTTTTGATTGCGTTTTAATGCTGATTTCTTTTTTCAGATGGTAGACTATTTGTAGCAGAGAAGTTTTATGCGTGTACATCAGTTGGGTGGTTTTAGAGCTCCAAGGCTCAGTAAAATGTAAAATGTATTTTGTACTTCTAAATACTTGAGTATTTCTAAATGCATTTATTTATAAGTAAGGACAGTACTTAACTTGTGTAAAATTTTGACCAAGCAACTTTCACGTGTAACAGATTTGACCACGAGTATCAGTAGGCTACTTTGACTCAAATACTGCAGTATGACCACCACTGAATTTAAAAGCAATTTGTCAAGTGCATTACTGTATGTTTTTACTAAATTTAATTAATTTCTCACTAAACCTGAAAGAAAAACCTTAAATTGAATAATATGCGAAAAGCCTGCATCACCTTGAAATTATGACTTTTAAATTAGTCCCGCAGCAGCAAGAGAAAATGCACCAAGATATTCTCTCCAGTCACTTTTATAATCATGTCAAACAACTTCCGTCCCTTCACACAAAGAAAAGAGTCCATTATTTTTGTCTCGTGTCTGTGTGGACAGCTGTGCAAGGCTCTATGTGTTGAGCACACACATGTCTCTTCAGGGGGTCTAAAAAGTGAATTTTCCTCTATAAATAGGACGATGGGAGCTGGATGCGGGGGCGCGCCTCGCGGTCTCTTGGCCACCGGTGAGATCTATTTTTAGAAACAGCACTGCTGCGCTCACGTGCGACATACATGGCTGGGATTGTGTTTGCGCGCGCGTGGAATAATTCATGACTGTCATTCATTAAAACGGCTTCACTTTTCATTGAGACTTTGAAAATCGTCCTTGTAGCTTGGAAGCAGATGAAAAAGATGAAAGAGAGACCGGCTTGAGTCAGACATGAACGTCATTTGTTAGACGACAGTCAAGACAGAAAAAAACAAGGTGCAGGTGATCGATGGACACCTTGTGTCTTTTAGTGTTGGAGCTGTTTCTTTCAACATGGGTTGATGCACTGATTACTTTTTGTGAATAACAGTCTAATCAATTCCACAGAGCTATGAAAATTTAAAAAAAAATCTCTATGAAACCCAATTAAATGTTTCGTAGAATAAAAAGTAGTCATAATTTTGTGTCATTTTGTGAAAATTATTGTCACCTATAACAAGATCATATGAATTTGCAAGGAAGGCACACAGACTACACGGATGGGGTGCAATTTTCGATTAATGTGATTGCTGTTTTAGGTGTTCAGATATTTCCATTCATAAAAGGGCAGAGCCGGAGCGATGTGAGACAGCCTCAGCATCCATGTCCGCTTCCACTGAACATGTTGTGCTGAATTCTGCTGAGCTTCATCAATCTCGCGTTTAAACTGTTGACAGTAAATGTGTTCAGATTGGATCGATAAAGTGCATCTAACAAGCACCTGTCGTGTTTTAACTGACAGGTCTGGGCTGGACCTGTCATTGCCTGTTTTCCCCGGACCGTCCGGGGCAAATAGGCAATGACGGGTAGCCTCCCTCAAGTAGCCTACCAGACATATAAACACAGAGACCTCTTTCGTGTGCAGCATAGTCTTCCCATCCCCCCCAACAACCCTCTTTCCAATTCACCGGAGTCCGGTGACTCCGTTTACGTTTTACGCTTGCTCCGCCCCTTACTCGGTTTTGTCCAAATCGGGCTTTTTGCGTCGCCGGAGCTCCCGATTTCAGCCCCACGTCATCACCGAGTAAAGGGAAGAGCTGACGTCGAGAAAGAGTCACTGAGAGGAGAGGGCACCGGAGAGGGAGGGGGAGAGTTTCACCATTGCTTACATTGATATGAGACATATCTAGCCCCCTCCCTCCCCTCTTCCTCTTCACCCCCCCTCCCTCCGTTTTACGTCGGTGTTGGTGCGTCGGGAGCCCCCCTGCACCGGCGGAGTCCCAGGCTATATAAGTGACCGGCGAGCAGAGTCCCTCAACCAGATTTACGGGTTCCGGACTCTTTGCCAGAGACGGCTACCACAGCCGCCGATTCACCTGCACTCCGAAAGGAGGGACGGACATCCAGCAGCCGGCCAGCATCCGAGCTGGACGCTGTGGCGGAGCTTAAGTTGAAAGAGACAGAACAGGAGAAGGTTTTTAAACCTTGCTCTGGAGAAAACAGCTGAGATGAAAGTCCAATAACACACCTAAAGAGCTTTTCCACTTCTGCAACCTGTCTCTTGGCACATCTGAGACAGGGCACTTTCGCCGAGGCACGACGTTTAACAGCACTCCGCTCACAACTCTCCAACTTATTCCTGGAGGAATTTCGGTAGTTCACCGCAGCAACTGATCGCAATGTACCGCTCAACCAAAGGAGCATCCAAGGCTCGACGGGACCAGATCAACGCCGAGATCCGGAACCTGAAAGACTTGTTGCCGATATCTGATGCAGATAAAGCGCGGCTCTCATACCTGCACATCATGTCACTCGCCTGCATGTACACCAGGAAATCCGTCTTCTTCACTCAAGGTAAGACCGAAAGAAATTTTTTGGGGGGTGGACCTGTTGATGTATCTCATGTTCCGCTGCATTGACAGCAATCCCTAACAGCAGTGCAATCAACAAGCGTTTGCCACATTAGGCAACTGTGTTGATAGAAAATCTGATTTTAGTTTTAATCGTCGAGTTGTGTGATCGAGTGAAGCTACAAAGCGTAAGAATATAGATCGGTCTTGTCCATGGTGCTGAAACGCTTTACCACTATGAGAGCCGCGTTGTTGCTGTCCATGGTGCTGAAATGTACTACTGCTACAGTTTTTCCTGCTGCAGAGATAAAACACTGTTCTGTCATGTTATGGAAGCTTTATTAACAATTGCGACACATGTTTCTTTCTCCTAGAAGCGGGAACTGCGGCCAGTCCTGATGAAAGCGCAGGGTTCCTGTCTTTTCACGAGCTGTCAGAGTTGATGCAAGCGCTGCCGGGCTTTTTGATGCTGCTGACTGGAGAGGGAAAGCTCCTGTACCTGTCAGGCAGCGTCTCCGAGCATCTCGGACACTCCATGGTAAGTCAACATACATGTGATGCATTCTTATATTAGGAAATAATACGACAGCGTGTGTTTGGATTTTACAGAGTAACATTTCTGTATGTAATTTTCAGGTGGATCTGGTGTCACAAGGCGACAGTGTTTATGATATCATCGACGCCTCTGACCACTTTATCGTGAGGACCAACCTGTCAGCCTCTACATCACTTGAAATGGGTAAGAAAAGGTATTTGTGTTCTTTTCACGAGTATATTTTTTTTCTCCATCTAATACAGAATAGCAATCAAACATGATTTCTGACAAAGCTCTTGTCATCTTTTCCTCCACAGACCGTCTCTTTCGCTGTCGTTTCAACACCTCCAAGTCCGTGCGGAGGCAGAGTGCCGGAAACAAACTGGTTCTGATCCGAGCTCGCTGCCTCTGTCCCCCCTCCACCTCTCCTGCCGCCGGGTCATACTGGGCCTCCAACCCAGTGTGGGTGTGTTTCTGCTCTCCTCTGGAGCCCCAGCCGACCCGTTCCAGCCCTGGGGCGGAGAGGGAGTCGACCTCCATCCCTTCTCTGACTGAGACCAACTTGTTCCTGGCCTGCTTCCACTCCCAGCATGGCCGTGACATGAGGCTACAGACAGCACAAGACAGGTGAGTTCATCCTAAATCTTTCACCTGTTGCTTTAATGGAAATTGGTTGATTCGTCTGCTTATGAGATAAAGTGGTGAAACATTATGCTCCCAACTCATCACCACCCACTCTGCCCTGCAGTGTGAGCGCCTATCTCGGCTTTGATGTGACAGCTTTACGCTCTCGCTCCTGGTACAGCCTCCTCCACCCACAGGATCTGTCACATGCCTCTTCTCAGCACCGTAGCCTGTGTAAGTATACTCTTCATATAAGACAACCAGTTACAACCTACACAATAACATAAATTGTGCCCACTGGCGTATCCACATAATGAAAAAACACTACGATGATTAATCGCATGATAAACTGATGCCAACTTGTTCTCCAATCCTTGTTCTACAGTGAGAGAAGGAGGAGAGGGCAGAGCTGAAATGGTGGTGCGTGTACAAGCTCAAGACCAGTCGTGGGTTTGGCTCTACATGGTGCTTCAACTGCAGCCAGGAGAAATCCCCATTAGCAGCAACAACTACATAATCAGGTAATTACTGTCTTTTCTCCTGTTTTGGATAACAAGAATATAATTTTCAAGGTAAAAGTCCAATGAAAAACAGCAAAAAGAAAGACCTAACTCCTTGTTTTCTTCTGCATTCTTTCCCTCAGTGACTCTGAGGCCTGGTCAGTGCGTCAGCAGCTCAGTTCAGAGCAGACCCAGCTGACCCTGGTCCTGGGTGCTGGTGCCTCTCAGCAGGAGAGTCTGAGTCTCCAGTCTCCAGAGACCCTTTCCAGCCCAGACCAAGTGTTCACACCAGGCAGCAGCGGCCTGTCCGCCCAGTCCTTTGACTTCAGCACTGCTGGCTGCAGTGTTGGCTCCTCTGACGAACCTGGGAGCTCTGTTACCGAAGCCATGCAGCTTGAGGGTGACCCTCGATCCAGTATCTCCTCTCTGGAGGAGGAGAGCTTCTTTCAGCAACATCCTACCGAAACCCCCTCAGCTGCCTCCTCCCCCACTCCAGTCACTGTTGAAACAGTAGCAGACTTAGACTTTTTAACCCAGAACATTCTTCTGCCACCCTCCTTCCAGCTCGACCCTCCGCTGCCCGCTCTACCCTTGCCTCTTCCCCCTGTCCCCACCTCTCAAGCTCAGCAGACCAAAGAGTTTGTGTGCACTCCCCCCTACACCCCACAGGTTGGTGGGGCCAGCTTCCAATTCAGTGAACCCCTTTTCAGTTTCGACCCAACTGGCACTACCACTCCCCCACCCTCTGCTACAACTGCCACCACCACCACTTCCTTGGCCCCCTCAGAGTCCTCCACAGCCCCTCCAACTACAGCCTCCAGCCCCGCTCCTCCTACCACTCTATCCACCAAACTCCCCCTTGCACTGCCCACCCCATCTACTGACCTCCTCTTCTCTGTTGAGCCCTGCAGTGGCTCTCTGTATGAGAAACTGCCCCCTACGCCTGACAGCCCTGGAGACGGGGACTGCACAGTGATGACCCTACCTGAGGTACGGGGTCCACTGTATGTAGATGTACCATTGGGGCCCCTCCAGTGTCCCCCTGAAGGCCTCCTCACCCCTGAGGCATCACCTGGAAAACAGCCTTGCCTCTCCTTCTTTTCTCTTGAGAGGGAGAAGGAGAGGGCAGAAATCTCCCTCTTAGCTCAACACATCAGCTCACTGGCTGAGGGATTCTACCTGGATCCATTATTGTCCAAGCTTTCTCCTCCCTCATTATCCCCCTCATCCTCCCCTCCCTCCCCCTTCTTGTCTCCAGTCACAGAACCTACTGATTCAGTCCACATGCTCAGGGAGTTTTATCCCATCAAAGCATGGAGAGGTCTGGACATTCCCATCTTCCTTGACGATGATGATTCTCTGTTTGAAGAGAGCATCTTAGAAACCCTTCTGCAAGACGACTGTGCTCCTCCCCAGACACCTGGCCTTTTCTCCCCTTCCCCTTCAACCTCCCCTGTGCCCAATCCCTCCAGCCCAACCTCTCCTCAAACCCCAGTGTGTTGGCACCAACTCTCCCAGTTTGAGGGAGTGGGCCACATCTGTAGCGTCCAATCGGCGCAATGTAACTCCATGGCTGGATGCGGGGCGACTGTGGCTTCTGAGGCCGGGGGGAAAGTGGAAGGGGAGGGGCTAGTGGAGGAAGCAATGGAGATCGAGGTGGTGTCATCTCCTGTGCCCTCTTGCTCCTCCATCCCAGCTTCCCCTCCCCTCATCCTCACTGCCTCCCCGAGCCCTGCCACCTCCACGCCCATCGCTTCGCCCACGCCCGCCGTGTCTTGCACTCAGTCCCTCCTGGAGGAACTGGCCGTCCTGGAACCCATGTTTGGGGCAGGTGCCTCGATCGCCCCTGGCTTAGGGCAACAACCTGAGTTGTATCAACTCCAATGTCATCCATCGCCACAGTGCTTCCACAAAGGTGAGAATCTCTCATGTTTTTATCTAATGCTGGTCAAACAAAAAATAAAAAGCTAGAAAAACAAAAACAAAACTAACTTGCTCTTTCTCTTTTCTTTTGTCTTTCAGATGGGAGTGGAAGTGTTCCTCCGTTCTAAAATAAGTCTGTGACTTACTTCATTAAGTATGGCATATTGTCATATTTTGTGGAGACCCTTTTACTGAAAAGTAAAAAATAATTAAGTGTATAAATATACATAATGTATATACAACTTAAGGACTTTAACTCCTACATGTCTCCTGAGAACAAAGATTGGCTTTATATTTTTGTTCAGTCATTTATCTGTGTACTACTACAAAAACTGGTGCAACATTTACACAATGGGGCAACTGCATGGACGCATAACTGACTTGGTTCTGAGTTCATGTGGTGTGCCAGCTTCTCTGTTACACGAGCTTCAGATGTGACCAGACAGAGAAATATCTCTGAACTTGTAAGCGCTGTCCAACCTCCAGACGCGCGTATGTATTCACTCGTAGTGAAATATATCTGTTGTGAACAAAAACAATGACACATTTCTTGCTATATCAGTCGGGAGATCAATCATAGCACTTTTGCCTGACATGCAGCAGCGCAAACCCAAAACTCAAATGTATTGGAAGTCAAATGTTTACAACCTTAGGGTGATTACAATCAGTACATCAAGAAAAAAAAAGAAGATTTGTTTTGTGAAATCTTCTTTACAGTCACCAGAGTCAGTACAGCTCTGGTTTGAGAGCATTCCTCACAGTTATTAGGGCTACACCAAAACTTCAAAACAGTATTCAACTAAACCTGAGATACTTTGAGCTTTGAGTTTGTGACTTCAAACCTTTAACATTTCATATTTATCTCTCCATCTAAAATCTTATGTATCAATGTGATGTGCAAACAAAAAAGAAAACATGTGAAGAGATCCTGGCAAGTGAAGAACTCCAAAATGATGAAGGTGTCCACTGCTTTTACGGGATGCAGCATCAAACAAGAGGTTGTCTGGAAGTTTGCCGAGGCTCTGATCATGCCACAAATCCACTGCTACATTGTACTGTACAATAAGACTCTGAATGTAGGCTCATCGGGTCCCCCCCCCCCCTTTGGCCGGAGGGCAGTCAGCTGGATATTCTTGCAGCATCAATATTTGAAATGCTGGCAGCTTATAGCGGCTCCTGTGTGCCTGAAACGGCCCTGACCTGCTGAACTCTGAACTCTTTATCATGTCCATTCAACATGGACAGTTACATCGTTGCTCCACTGGAGCGCGGTGTAGTGAGGCACAATTGACTATGTGAATGAGCGATTCTTCTTTTTTGAGAGGGGTTAGAATACAAAGGTTTTGTTTTAAAAAATGAAAACAGGGATGGGGTGCTATTTCTATTCAGTTACCAAACGACACGGGTTGAGAATGGTACAATTCCCATGGTGTCGACATGCTCACGTAGAGTTGTCTACGGTCAAGTAAAGGATTGATTCCTACGTTCTAGCTATTAAAGGCTAAGTTAATATACATGTGTAAAATTGTATTATTATTATTATTATTATTGTTTGTGTGAAATTTGAACAAAAAGATGTTTATTCATATGCATTATGTCTCAGGATGTAGGCATATGTTCTTTTCAGAAAGGTTGTACACATTTGTACATTTGTATGAAACAGTTCTTGGTCTGTACATATAAGAAAGAGATTTTTATGCATAAGATGGAATATATTCTAAACATCTTATTTACTGCAGAATGGACATTGTGGACCAGTGTTCTATTGTGATGCTTATAAGTGTATTTGGTTGTCATACAAATGCATTTATATTAAAGTGCACTTAATGCGGCTGATGCACTTGTGTCGTCATAATCACGCCCTCTATTCCTCCCTCAGCCTCATCATCACCATCATCATCATCCCACCATGCCTGCCTCTTTTCCTCCCTCCCTTTCACTCTCCTGCGTTTCTTCCCCTGGAGCGAGTTTCGCTCAGCAACAGCACTGACGCACACGCATGACGAGACAGAATGAGACACTATCTGACTCAGTCTGACGCACACACTTGGCATAGAGATTTTTGCATGTGAGGATGTGCACACAGACACACGCAGATGGCCTCCCACTTATGATGATGCGCACACACACACACGCATAATAGTGGAGAGATGACACCCCCCCCCACCCCACCCCACACACACACGCTCTACCACCCAACACCCCTTCTAACAAATAACAGTAGCCCATATTCGCTGATGTACCTGCAGCCCCATCAGCGATCTGCGTGGTGTAGGATTCCATATATAGGCATTCCTGCTCAAGAGCTCTGACTGAAACAGCTTTACGTCTATTCTCAGCTCTATTCAGAAGGTTCAGAGTGGGGAGGGCTGAGATAGGGACAAAGAAAGAGCGAAAGGAGGCTAAAATTAGAGGTACAGTAAAAAGGGATATGGGACAAATCGATTGTCCATCACTAGACATCCCAATGGTAGACATGATGGAAATCACAATGTTAGAAGTATGAAAATGCTGTCTTTTAACGTTTTAGAATGGAGGGCTGGGATACATTTTATGCCTCTCTCTTTAAACAACAGATATATATAGAAGAAAGAAAAAAAGACTGAGTTAAATGGACATAATGAAGCATTACACGTTTTCCCTGAAAGCGAACATTTTGTTCCACTACTACCTGCTGCAGTGTTGGAGATGGAGGGAAAATGAGCGAGGGCTACACTGCACAGCTGACTGCTGCTATCTTCTGGAAAAAAACAAGCACTGCACCTTCAAGGAGATGATTTTTATTGTGAGTTGTGTAAGAAGTCATATGAGGAAAAGGTTATAGGGAGGACGGAGAGAGAGAACAACTAAATGACTCCTGCTAAGCTTCAGTTAGGATCCAGATACGACTGACTGGTTAAAGCTGAGAACATACATGCCATGCAGGACTGGATGATTCGTTGGCACCATCACAACAATGTTTATGTGTTGAGTATATCTGGACATAAACAATGATAGCTGGTATTACTTTACTGTGCAAAAGTTTTGAGCCACCACTCATTTTTCTTTCCTTTGCTTCCAAGAAGTCAGACTTTTCTCATTTTTTAAAGTGGTATTTGAAAGTTCTCCAGACTTGCTGAAGGTCTGTAAAAGTGGTTTTTTTCTCTGGGCATTGGTGGCTTTTTCATTCATTTTCAGTCCAGTTTTTGTACCTGACTATTTTTAGGTGAATGTAATTTTTTTCTCTCTTTCTGTTCTCTCTCTCTCTCTCTTTCTTTCTTTCTTTGTAAACCTGCTTAACACTGATTCACACTGTGAATCATCTAAGTAACACTTAACTCAAGGAAAGAACCCATGTTGTGGCTACAGTACACATAACAGACCAATTATAAGCTACGGTGGGACCTGCAGTGTGCTTTTAAAAAAAACATGAGAAAACTGGACAAGTGGAGGACAAAAGGCTCAAAGAAGAGAAACTTTATCTAAAAGTGAAGTTGAAATCAGAAAAATCCAGCATAGACCTGAAACAGGAGATGCGAGATGTACCTTGCCTTTCAGTTGATCCATCTATTGTTCACTGATGTCTTATCAGAAATGGTCTTCACAGAAAAGTTTCTGTCAACCAACCAATCTTAAAGAAAGAAAAGAAAGAGAAAAGGCAGAGGGATGGGAAATGACTCAAAAACTGGACTAATGATCTGTAAAAACAGGTCTGATGGGGTGATAATTTCTCTACAGAGTCCAGACCTAAACATTATTGAAGAAGTGTTGGGTCACCTTGACAGACATGCCTTTGTTGTTTATAGCAGTAAGTACATTTTTTTTTCAATTTTGTGCACTATTAATAGTGTACAAAATAGTAAATAGTATTTAATCCATATTTACTCTACATTAGAACAAATACACCTTAGCAGTGTTGAAACAGAAAAACATGAATGAAAACATTTTTATATGTTCAATACATTTAACATAAATTTCATATCTTTTGTTTTCAATCCTGACAGAGATGGGAAGCCAGTGAAGGGAGGGAAGAAAGAGTGTAACATGTTTATATGTTTTTACTCTTATCAGGATTCATTAGAGCCTTTGTCGGCTCTTGCAAGAGATCCCAATGACAAGTGCATAGCATTAGTCCAGTCTGGAAGAAACAATGTGAGGTAAGTTGGGGCAAGGGACTGTTTACCACCATGTTGCATCATCTCTTCTTTTTACTAAAGTCGGCAAGTGTTTGGGAATTTTTCAAATCCAATTTTAAATCCATCTGTGTTGGATTTGTCACACTGATGAAAGCACATTTTGCCATTATTGTTTCTGGGTTATTATTCAGGGTTTCAGGTGCTCAACTGTTCAGAGCTGCTCTGTATTGGTGTGAAATACGTACTCGTTCACTCACTCACTTTTCACACTTTGCCGTTTGCTAAAATAAAAAAAAGTTCATTTTATTTCTCATTAATGTACACTCAGCACCCCATCTTGACAGAAAAAACAGAAATGTAGAAATTTTAGCAAATTTGTTAAAAAAGAAAACTGAAATATCACATGGTCATATAAGTATTCAGACCCTTTACTCAGTACTGAGTAGAAGCACCCTTTTGAGCTTGTACAGCTGAGAGTCTTCTTGGAAATGATGCAACAAGTTTTTCACATCTGGATTTGGGATCCTCTCCAGTTGTGTCAGGTTGGATGGTGAACGTTGGTGGACAGACATTTTCAGGTTTCTCCGGAGATGCTCAATTGGGTTTAGGTCAGTGCTCTGGCTGGGCCAGTCAAGAATGGTCACAACGTTGTTCCAAAGCCACTCCTTTGTTATTTTAGCCGTGTGCTGAGGGTTATTGTCTTGTTGGAAGGTGAACCTTCGGCCCAGTCTGAGGTCCTGAGCACTCAGGAAGAGGTTTTCTTTCAGGATCTCTCTGTACTTGGCTGCATTCATCTTTCCTTGAACTGCAAGTCATCCTGTCCCTGCAGCTGAAAAACACCCCCATAGCATGATGCTGCCACCACCATGTTTCACTGTTGGGATCGTATTGGGCAGGTGATGAGCAGTGCCTGGTTTTCTCCACACATACCGCTTAGAATTAATGCCAAAATGTTCAATCTTGGTCTCATCAGACCAGAAAATCTTATTTGTCACAGTCTGGGAGTCCTTCATGTGTTTTTTGGCAAACTCTATGCAGGCTTTCATCTATCTTGCACTGAGGAGAGGCTTCCATCTGGCCACTCTGCCATAAAGCCCCGACTGGTGGAGGGCTGCAGTGATAGATGACTTTGTGGAACTTTCTCCATCTCCCTACTGCATCTCTGGAGCTCAGCCACAGTGATCTTTGGGTTCTTCTTTACTTCTCTCACCAAGGCTTTTCTCCCACGATTGCTCAGTTTGGCTGGACGGCCGGGTCTAGGAAGAGTTCTGGTCATCCCAAACTTCTTCCATTTAAAGATTATGGAGGCCACGGTGCTCTTAGGAACCTTTAGTGTGGCAGAATTTCTTTTGTAGCCTTGTCCAGATCTGTGCCTTGCCACAATTCTGTCTCTGAGCTCCTCTCATTTGCTCTGATATGCACTGTGAGGTGTCTTATATAGACAGGTGTGTGTCTTTCCTAATCAAGTCCAATTAGTTTAATTAAACACAGCTGGACTCCAATGAAGGAGTAGAACCATCTCAAGGAGGATCAGAAGGAATGGACAGCCTGTGAGTTAAATATGAGTGTCACTGCAAAGGGTCTGAATACTTTTGACCATGTCATATTTCATATTTCTTTTCTAATAAATTTGCAAAAATTTCTGCATTTCTGTTTTTTTTTCTGTCAAGATGGAGTGCTGAGTGAACATTAATACATTAATGAGAAACAAAATTAACTTTTTTTTTTATTTTAGCAAATGATGCAATGAAACAAAGACTGAAAAGTTTAGAGTCTGAATACCTCCAGTAACCACTTTGTATGTATATATATATATATATATATATATATATATATATATATATATATATATATATATATATATATATATATATATACACACACATATATACAGTATATTTATATATACAGCTGTGTGAAAAACCTAATAACTGGTTGGGCCACCCTCACTAGCAACAACTGCAATCAAGCGTTTGCGATAACTAACAATACAGTACGTCTTCTACAGCGCTGTGGAGGAATTTTCTTCCACTCATCTTTGCAGAATTGTTGTAATTCAGCCACATTGGAGGGTTTTCCAGCATGAACCACCTTTTTAAGGTCATGCTACAGTATCTCAATCAGTCCCAACAAAAATCCAAATCTCCATGGCCCTGTGTGAAAAAGTGATTGCTCCCCCTGTCAAAATATAAATTAACTGTGGTTTATCACATCTTTGGAAAGCTGAGTTCAATTTCTCTAGCCACACCGAGGCCGGATTACTGCCACACCTGTTCTCAATCAAGAAATCACTTAAATAGGACCTACCTGACCAATTTAAGTAGACCAAATTCAAAAGCTAGACATCATGCTGCGATCCAAAGAAATTCAGGGAAAAATGAGAAACAAAGTCATTGAGATCTATAGTCTGGAAAAGGTTCTAAAGCTATTTCTAAAGCTTCTGGACTCTAGCAAACCACAGTGAGAGCCATTATCCACAAATGGAAAACATGGAACAGTGGTGAACCTTCCCAGGAGTGGCCAGCCAACCAAAATTACCCCAAGAGCTCAGCAACAACTCATCCAAGAGGTCAAGAAAGACCCCAAAACAACATTAAAAAAACTGCAGGCCTCACTTGCCTCAATTAAGGTCAGTGTTCATGACTCCACCATAAGAAATAGACTGGGCAAAAATGGCCTGCATGGCAGAGTTCCAAGACCAGAACCACTGCTGAGCAAAAAGAACATAAAGGGTCGTCTCAGGATGCCAGAAAGCATAAGAAAAGCTTAAGATTATGCTTAAGAAAAGCAAAATGAAGACTTTGGAGTGGCCAAGTCAAAGTCCCAACCTGAATCCGATTGAGATGCTGTGGCATGACCTTAAAAAGGCGGTTCATTTCTCTCTCTCTCTCTCTCTCTCTCTCTCTCTCTCTCTCTATATATATATATATATATATATATATATATATATATATATATATATATATATATATATATATATACATAAATATATATTTTTTAGTGTTATTACCCTTTGCCTTCAAACCAGCCTCAAATCTTTTAGGTACAAGGCACATGGATGCACAAATGCTGAAGATCATACTTGCAGGGGTCTGCCAAGGAAACTTATTGCAGCAGATTTCCCTTCAAAATCAGGAGATGTCCAGTAGTGCCATCAGCTTAGAACAGGTAGAAACCAGCAGGATCCAGGTACACTCATCTACTGCTGGATAAGTCTGGCTAGAAGTGGTCTTTATGGAAAAGGAAACTAAGTTCCTATGTTTTCGTGCATAGTTGAGACACTTGGCCTAGTTTCCATGACCATTATAGGGCTTTTTGGACTCAACTTTTCCATGAAGACCACTTCTACCCATAACATTTTTAACCAGTGTTTCTTCATGGGGATCCTCCGCTCTGGGAGCTTTAAGTCTGCTGTTGTGGCTGGGGTCATGCACTGCAGTCGTATGGCTACAGTGTGGACCCTAGTCTTTCCTGATCTGGATGGTCCCTGCAGTGATCCCTCCTGTGACCATGGGTGGGCTGGCTCCTGGTGAGTGTGTTCGTTAGTGTAGGTGTGTGTTCCATGTTTTATACTTGGATGTGTGAAGGCTGTTTTTTACAGTATTTTAATATGGATTTGCTTTTATATTGTTTAGCACCTTGTGTTGCTTTTGGCATGAAAAGGGAATTATAATTTAAGTTTGATTTGATTTAACAGGATTTTAGCTGCAGCTTGATGATTACATTGATTTTTTTTCTGCAATAAATTTATATACTACAGTATATAGCTTTAAGTAAATTTGCTCTTGAGAATATAAACAAACTTGCTGTTTTTGACCCCTTAAGAGCTGCTCTGAAAAAAGAAAAAGCAAATGTAATTGTGTTTTTAAAAATTCTGTAGGGTAATAAGATTTAATTTTAAAACATTTTTTAAGGTGTCATTCATTCTGCTAAGTTTAAAATATGCTCACTTTTCACATTAGATACACACTTAAGCAGGCAGAGGTAGAGATGGCTCACTCAGGTTTTCATTCCTATACATTTTAATGAGATTAAAATCTGAATCACCAAATAGTTGAGCAGCACAAAAAAAAAAAAAAAAACAAACCCTGGAGACCTGTCTAAATTGTTCCCTGCCTCTTGTAATGTCCAATCTCGGTTCCCACCAGTTGCTCAACCTCTCTGTTGAGAGGGGAGTTGTTATACCCATTTTGTGTCTTTTTTCTTCTTTTTTTTGAAGAGGCAGAAGTCACCTAGCCGTTTAAACTCTAAAAGACCCCTAACGCCTCAGCTGAAGGGCTAGTTTACCACTGCCTATTGATCTCTGAAAGAGAGCCAAATTATAGGACCAAGGGGTGGAACTCTGGATCTAAATGTATCACGTACATTAAACCTAAAGCTTTCTAATGTCATATCATGAGGAGGAAAGTTTTATTTTATGCAAAGAACCAATTAAACAGAGTGAAATCATTTGTATAATTCATTCATTTTCTATACCGCTTATCCAGTTCAGGGTCGTGAGGGTTGCCGGAGCCTATCCCAGCTATTATCAGGCGACAGGCGGGGTACCAGTCTGTCACAGGACCAACACTGAGAGACAGACAACCATTCACACTCACATTCATGCCTAGGTCCGATTTAGAGTAATCAGTTATCCTTATAATTTGGGGGGGGGGGGAGGGGGGGCGGGGAGAGACCAACACGGAGAGAAAAAAAACCCCCACAAGAGAGCTCTTTAACCCCCCCCGCGGGAAACCTTGGCCCCCCCCACCCCCATTAAAAAAAAAAAAATAGAACACCCTCCCATTTCCTAATATAAAAAAAAAAAAAAAAAGCTTCAAATTTACCAGATAAAAAGATTATTCAGCCTTTATATCTAGGCCTCTCACAAAACTAGGAATATAATCTAAAACCATTTAAGAGGTTAAACCTTCTGCTTTTTTTTGTTGTTGTTAATTTGCTCTGATGTTCTTATTTTTTTTAAATAGTTTTTAGCGTGTATGTTAAGTTAAATGACCAAAACAGTAAAATTCTCAGTCGAATGTGGGAAAGTTTAGGGCTGTGGCTTAATTGATTTTTATGTCCAAATTGCAGCTGAAGCCTTTAAATTGTAAAACTCATAAAACTGTAAGTGAAGAAAAAGTAATTAATCATCACATTTATGCTGCTTAATATTCTTTTTGCTTGATAAACTGGCAATTATACTTAATTACCATAAAACAAAACATAAGACGAAACATGTTTAGCTAATCTTAAGTTGTTTAACCTCATTAACTGTAACAACTGAAATTTGTGTAGCTAAGATCACGAGCTCTCTGAAAGTCAGTAATATTAAATAATCTTGGTGCCTGGAGTTCTTGAGATTTGTGCAATAATTGATGTGCTGAACCTTTGAGATCCCAGACCGATGGAAGAAGTGTAAAAATATGGAGGAATCCATCTGCAAAACTTGTCAAAGAGCCAAACTGCTTCCAGAAGTGTTAATAATGGATATCAACATCAAAGTGACTGAACTTTCAAATCCTTTCCAGACAGAGCAATTACATTTTCAACAGCTTAGCTCAGACAAAACTAATCACTCTGGGTCACAAATACTTAAAAAAAAAACAAAAACATATAAATGTGTTTTTGCAACCAAATGATAAAAATGCAGGAAATAAACTTCTTTATATCAGATATGAAGGAAGGCAAAGAACTCGTGTAACAAGTGACTGTTTATTCATACATAATTCTAACAGCGTTCTTCAGTGACTATGGTACATGTATAAAGTTAATATAAACAGAAATGTGAGTAAGTGTTGCAGATCTTTTATTTCTTCTTTCCCGAAGCAGCCTCAGCTGCAGCGGCTGCCGCTGCTGCAGCATCTGCCTTCAGCTTCTCCTCTCTCTCCTCCAGGAAGACTTTGTACTCATCAGCTGATAGACTGAAGAGGAGCAAAGGGGAAAAAAGGGAAAATGATGGTCAGTTATCAAAGGAGAACACAACATAAAGCACTCTAACATAGTTAAACAAAATGTTAAAAACAAAATTCTTTTTTTTTGCACAGTTTATTGGACAGCAGGCTAAAAAGGTAACAGAATTCAAAAAGAAAAGAGCAAAACAAAAAACACAGACATAATTCCAGTGCAAATACAGCTTGATAACAACCATCTGCAACATTAACTTTAATTCATTTTGAGCATCAGAGCCCCAGAATAGGGGGGCAGTGGCCTCCCTCTGAGCTCATCACAAAGCAGCAATGTTCAACGATCATCCGAGGAGAAATCCACCGCTGAAGAGGCAAAGACACCAATCTATCCACTGACGGTACACTAAATTAATCATAACACACTGCAGTCACAAAACATGTTAAGTTTGAAGGGAGTGAATCTGATTCTGGGAAAAGTATTTCATTAACTGAAGCAAAAACAGAGGTGACAGAAGCAGAATAATGTGCCTGGATACCGACTCACAGCAGTTGATGACAAAATAAACAGAACACTGTGGGTGTCATAAATGATAAGTATCTGGAAATACTGTGTGAAAGAAAATGTGGATATTAGCAAGCACAAGCAGGTTTGTGTTGTTGCATCTGCAAAAGAAAGATAGCAAACTATAACCCAGTTTCATTGTGTACCGTACATACTGATTGTGTACTGTATAAACAGTACGTTGTTTCTCAACAGGACGTTTGTGCAATAAGCATCCAAATAAACCAGACAGGATGCAATGCAACATGAGCATATCAGTCAAACAGCGTCTCTGAATGAGCTCCACCTCAGCAGCAACATCCAATTAGTTTTGTTATTTCTTT
Source organism: Atherinomorus stipes (assembly GCA_023101725.1). Taxonomy (NCBI): domain Eukaryota; kingdom Metazoa; phylum Chordata; class Actinopteri; order Atheriniformes; family Atherinidae; genus Atherinomorus; species Atherinomorus stipes. Next base: position 684,987 of record JALJCO010013221.1, read on the forward strand.
CTGCTAGAATGTTAATAGATGCTTGATTACTACAAACACAAAAATCAAGGGTTTTTGGAAACGCTATGAGCCAGACGCATTAACTATGTGTACCGACACACTGTGTGTACGTCTCTTCCTACTTACAAACTGGTATTTACAAAGGAAAAATGCACACATCCTGCACATCATTCAGAGCAGGAGGACATAAATGTTTTTAAAGCAATTTAATACTGATACGGTGAGATGGACACCGGAACAATCATAACAATATCTTTTGTCTTCTCAATACATTTTATAATCTAGTCTTATTTAACGGAGGATGCTATAAGATCAGCAGATACCAAACTGAAGGGAGTCAAAGATCAGCAGGCTTTCATGATAAGGTTGTAAAAATTAGATTTACACTGTGCAAAATCACAACATGTTAACTGGATTAACAAAAGTCTGCGAGAGGATGATGAGCTGCTCTTACTTACTGACTGTTGGTTGTATTCTTTATAAATTGCAGGAAATAAAGTGATTCTTAAACAAGTGGATCAAACAGCTTCGTGATGTATTTCTACTTAAACATCACACCTTGCTGCATTCACCAACAAGTGAATGCAGCATCCTGAACTAAACATAATGCAGTGCAAAGACAGTCCTAAAGTGCAAACTGGAGTCGAGAGGTGGAGGAAATTTTAAGGAGCAGTCTGGTGTTACCATGTACAAACGCTTATTTGGCAAGCTTCATTAAGTCTAACTGTCTTGATAAATACCCACCAGAGAAATTTGGAGTGTTGGGCCTCTACAACTTTGACTTATGGCAATGAGGTTGATCACCTTTAACTGCATTCAAAAATATATTTATCCTCAGAAAAACTGGCAACAGTACAGTGCTGCATCCATAATGGTGAAATTCACAGTTCCAGGTTGTTTCCCATTCAGTACCACACACCTTCAGCACCATTAATTAGGATGAAAATAAATGAAAAGCTGTGCTCCTATCCCTCTCTTGCAGTGAGAGTGGGCACAGACCCCCCCACCCCCAATGCAACTGGGAGCTTACAGGAAAAAGGGTGGAAACCATAATCACTGACAGCTGCTCTGGAGGTGTTGAAAGACCTTGCTAATCCAACTTTAAGAGCAGAACAAGTATTTAAAGATCAATCAGATTCTCTGGTACAAGATGATAAAACATGCAGTCTTTAGGTTTCATGAGGCTGCTCTTCCTCAGCTCTTTGAGGAACTGGGTCTCCCATCTATGTGCTGAAATAATCTTTTTTTCTTAACCTCTGCAGGATCTTTTGCTGTGAACTTTGTTTTGGTTGTAATTCCAGATCTGAAAACACTAAATATAACAGATGTAATCTTATTGTTGTTATCACTTTTATGTCTTCTTATGGTGAATTACTACTTACTACTCATTACTAATGGTGGGTGTGGAAATGCAGCATGCCATGTGCTACAACTGCAATCCACACTTGGGTAACATACAGATGCACAGCTTTATAAAGCTGGGGAAAAACAATGTTTATGCAGATTTTTTGCCTTTTGCCTTTCCACATAGTTTTGTGCATCTGCCCCACATGTGCTGTAATTTCATTTTATTTCACAATGTTACTCAAAACTTTAGTCTGATCCTTACAACATGATATCAAACCAGGATACTCAGTGGCAGATTGCGCTAATATTTTAGACTGTAAGTGTTGGCTGCTTGCCATTGTTGGGTTATTATGTTTTTATGACATTTCCTAAGAAGAATGAGGTGCTATGTGCACCCTACAACCATGAATCATATAACTATTACAACCGCACTAATACACCACAGTCTAACAGAGAAATTTAGAGGTTTTTATTAATGCCAGAGGAAAAAATCGTTACAGCAGCTGAAATCACATCAGTCATAAAACTAAAGCTCCGGATGCATGTAGGATATTGATAGTAGAAGCTAGTTAAATACTGCATAATGATGGCAAGTACTAGTATCATAAGTTACAACACCCAATCCACAAAGATTAACAGGAAAATGGCAATCTTTTGTAAAAGTTTTCAAGGTTACTGAACATGAAGATAATTTCTGCTCTAAAAAACTATTTCCTCTTTTGTTAATCTGCTCAATGTAACTTGTACAAAGACCAGCGGTACACTCAGTAAGAGTAGAGACCTTCGCAGGGCTATTCAGTTCTCTCTAAGACTAGTGAGCTAGTACATTGCACAGGGTTAGTGGAATTAAATGTTTACGTACTTCGACTGAATCCATACAATGGCAACATCTCAACCTTCAACTGAAACCCTTTTTTTTTAAGTTTAGCATCTAAACTTATCTGTTGAATTGCATCTGAATAGCTCTTGCAGGCTCTCTTGTTATGATGCTTTCTGTGGGCTCTTACCTTCACCTTCCGTGATCTTTTGTGCAAACTTGGAAACAGAAGCGTGACACACTACCTAGAGCTGTGTATCTGGGACACAGGCAGATCTAGGTTCTGCCAGTAAAATTTCTAGCATTTCAGTTTGGTTAAATAAGATTAGCAAGACTTACTCGTTAACTACTTTGATGCCCAGGGACTGGGCTGAGCCGATGATACTTTTCACGACATTCTGGAGGGAGGTGTTCCTTATTTTGAAGCATTCATCCTGAGTCTTCACCTGCGCAATCTCATAAACAGCTCTCACCGACACCATCCCCGCTGTCTCATGGCCTTTATCAACAAAACAGAGAATCAATCAATCAATCAATCAATCAATCAATAATCAATCAATCAGTCAGTCAGTCAGTCAATCCCAGCTGAGCTTAAAACTGAGTCGCTGCAGATTGAAAGCAGAACACGACTGCAGCAGTGCTCCTCACCCGTCTTGCCTGCTCCTTTTGCGATGCCTGCTGCTTGCTTGAGGAAGTAAGACACAGTGGGCTGGCCAATCTTCAGGTCATACGTTCTGTCAGGCTGAGAAGGAGAGGAAATACAATTAAAAACAGTTCTCAATGTTTGGGCATGTCAACTCTAAAGACTGGAATGAAACAAATAATTAAGGATGCAGCCGAGTTTTTAGAGGTTAAATGCCACAATCCTCCCAGCAGAGCATCTACCACAACAAATGCACGCTTGTTAACAGGGGGATTCTTTGGATTCTTCACATTTATCCTTTAATTTGGTTATTCATGCTGCAAACTAGCAAGCTATTCTCCATCCCAGTCAAAATAATCTGTTCTCACAGTATGTATGCAGCTAACGGAGAGGGCAATGGCAGATTTACTCATTGATATTCATTGTAACGTTGGGAGGAAGAAATACAGATCAGAGAGGCCTTGTCACTTCTTTTCTGGCTAATGAGACAAAAGTCTCAGATTTTTATCAACTGTTGCAGCCACAAATAGTTTTAGCCTCTAACGTACTGTATCAGCATGATAACCATCTAATCTGTCACAAGGGTAAATATTTCTTTCTCTAAAAAGATAACTATCCCACGATATTTGAAAACCTGAAACACCTGCTGTCTCTGTTTTGTATGAACAGCAGGTTTACAGTCTTAGTTTGCCATGCGGCAGATTGAATTTTTTATCCTTAACAAAGAGAAGCATTTCTTAACATGATCATCAGGGATTTTAAATCACCATCAGATGAGTATTTTGTAAAAGCATCAAACTCTGTGAAACATAATGAGGCTGGTTGGAGTTATTTCCACGGCAGCAGTGGAAAACTCGGCTCTGTAATTTGACAGAAACTATTTGTAGGAACATCACAAATGAAACTATTACTCCCTGATAGTATCAATCCTGCATCCAAGGGACCATATCCAACCCGTACAGAGACAGAATCACTAAAGATTAGAACATTTTGATGGTTTTTGATTATTTGCTGCCACTACATGAGCAAGTACAAAAGCTCAACTTGTTGGAAGCTGGGTTTTTAAAAAATACCTTTTTAATATCAAAGTATAAACTTAACGTACATTCACAAATCAGGTATTCTGTCCTTTTAGGAGGGGAAAAGGCAAAATTTAAGATTTTCTCTCTTCCTCGCCTTTCTATTTACACATTGTAGAATTTGACAACAGTGAACATGGACAAAAATGTAAAATAAGAATAAAAATAGAATCTAAAAATATGAGGAACAACCTGTGGGAATGAGTTTTTCAAAGATCAAAAATGAATTGTAACCTTTTTCTTATTTTATATGATAACCATTTTTTCCAGTCCTTTGCATAAGTTTCTTCTTTCATTTTCAGCTTGCAAGTAAGTGTTTCTGTTGGATCTCTGGCAGCGGTCGTTTGTATGTCGCCCTGCCAACGCTTCTCCTGAAGTAGACATCCCTCATGCACACTTACTGTAGCAATGAGACACACAGGACACGTTTCTCTGAACTTCATGCTCTGCTGCACTGACGAGGGGCCGTTCTTTATCTAAGCGTTTAACATTTACGTCGACATCAACCACGACGCATGTATGTGCATAGATTGTCTATTAGTGACAGACATCGCACTCTGACAGTTTCCATTGTTGGCAAAGATGGCACAGCCATTGTCCATATGTTGGTGCTTCAGTCTAGCCAGTTCTTGGATATGGCTTTCTTTGCAGCCACAAGGAGAATCTTCAGCAGATTTTGGTCTTTTTACGCGTTTCCTCCACTCATTCCCACATCAGTATCTCACAGACAGTCAAGTGAATAGCATTCCAGAATGGCTTTATCTTCTCACAACTCCAGAAAATGTGTGTTCATAGAGTCTTCAACATGGGTAACACAGCTAACAAATCATAGGCTAATGGTTACCATTGAGCTGGCGGCATGATTTACTCACTGGAGTGAAACCGGAGTGGATAGGTTAGGATTCTTGGAATCTCTCGAGTAAGTGGCCGTCAATTGTTGCTTCATGATTGGTGAGATGATTTCTATGTAGGCATTTCTAAGGCAGACGTTTGAGGGGAACTTTGACTGAAAATTTTCAAAGATTCATATAAATTGCGCAAATATGCATGAATGAAGAAAAATAACGCATGAAGTTTTTATGAATACATAACATACTAACGTGGTTAAAAGCTTAGAAAAGTACATTTTTCAGGATAGGGCCCCTTTAGATATATCATAATACTGTCTGTGAACAGATTTAGGGTATGCATCTGTTCAATGTCTATTCCTGATACTGAAAACTGGATTTTTTTTAATGTCATTTTGAGTCTATTTGAGACTGAAATATTGTAAACATGTATTTGATGCTTACATGAGATACTGAACCACACGCAGACAAACTGTCAGCATTCAATAAGTTCAGACTGGATATGTTGAGTTCGAACGGATATGTTGAACAATAAGAAAACTCATTTAAATGTAATCCTGTTTGGATGCTTAGCTCAGGCATATTAAAGGAAAAAAAAAACTTACACAAACGCACACCCACACACGCATACGCACACACACACACACACACAAAAAAAACTGAAACCCATATTTCGTCAAATATGCTCATTATTGTGAGTCTGTAGAGGAAAAAAAGAGTTATCATACTATAAGTGTGAATGGTTGAATGAAAAACATGTAAAGTGCTTTGTAGTACAGGGCTGTATAGTATTCTCCTGCAGTGTCAGTGGATTTAATTATGCCACTACTGACAGTTTTGTGCCTTATTCTAAAAGCAACTCCGCATTTTGTTGCAAGAAAAATCAACAGCTTGTAAAACACTACTGGGATTGGTGTTCTACAGGACCCAACACAAATCCTGTAGAAGCAATGGTCAGAAATCCAGCTGAGGCCAGATTCAGGAAACAGTCCCACACAGGTTTGTAAAACCTAAGCAAGGTTAAAAAGGTGCTATATAAGAGTGGACTACTAAACATTTACTGGGTATTTTGTGTGTTATAGGTCACCTTAAACTGTTTAGCTTCCACAGAGCAGATAAACGTTGCAGTGTTTGGAAATAAAGCTGCCTCAGGTTGCCACTCTGAATGATGCTCTTTAGGTAATTATTCAGATGGGAACTGGTTTATGTGGAATACTGCCCATTCCAAAACCAGCATGCACATCACTTCATGATGCAAGGAAGTTCAAAGCTCTGCACTGCTGACATTCCTCCTTATCTTTGAAACTGGACTATCACTTCACATTTTAACCCTCAAAGATGATGGCTTAAGGTCTGCTTTGAAGAAGTACCCACCAACAGTCAGGTGTGCAACTCTGCTGGAAATATACTGTATATTCACGTCTGATTTCAGTGAATGAACAGTTTCTATTTATTAATCTTGAATTAAACTTTGCTCTTCACACACAGATATGAGTTTTCAACACCTTCACAGCAAGTCCTGAAGTAAAACCATAGCTTGGAACCACATTTTACTAGATTGGAATAATTCTTGGGAATAAATTATTCAAGGCACACTGATTTGCTGAACTGCAAAATCTTATAAAATACTTTTTCAAGGCTACATGATTAAAGCAAAGATGAGAAGTAAGAACCCAGCAATTTGTTTTATTGTAGGTTTGGAAGCAGTGTGCATAATTTTTGGGGGGAGTTAATTTCCTATTTTAAGCCTACCCTAAAGAACAAGGGAACATTTTTGTTTGTTTTCTCTTTTTCAACCTTGTTGTATCTAGTTATCTTGAAATAATCCGTTTCCTCATCAGAGGTAATTTTATATCTAATTTACTCAGATTAAAAACATACTGTTTTAAAATCATAAGAATCATTAAAAAGAACTACGTATTTTTCTGGTTACAAAAAAAAATATTACTGACTTTGAGTTGCATCTCAACTATTATTATTTCTAAAACTGGGGCTTATATTTTAAGTGTTTTAAGTATAAGTAATCAAAAGTGAGAAATGTTTGGAACAGGTTTAACATTTAGGGATAAAATTATGGCAACTGCAGAACTGCTGAAAATTCAAGCGGTGACCGCTCTTGTCAAAGTGAGGATACTTGTTTTTAAACTGAGAGGCTCAGCTTGATAAAATGTGCTTGACAACATGACGAACAGGATTCCTGCAGAGACCGACGTGTCTTACATGATATGACAGGTCTCACTCAAGAAGAAATTCTGAAATCCTGTGAAATCTTGTGAAATCTCACAGGAGATAAGCTGCTTTCAGAACAATGAACGGAAGGATCCGGTGACTTTAGTTTGATGTCTAGCTACTGGGAGAAGAGGCAGGTGTTTTGAGTTCTCTGGTTTGGTCCAACAACTAAATGTTAAATGCACTGCAAATATTATTATTACGTGAAAATGATTTCAGTGCTGCAGCCATCTCCTCTGCTTTTTTACACACAGTTAATATGCACATAACAAAAAACCTTATCTGACCTTAGTTATTCCTCTGTAAACCCTCCTGCTCGCACACCACGACTTGCGGACCTTCAGTTTTGTTTTTTGTTTTTTTTAGGATGACTGTTGCCAATCAAACCGGGGAAGACATGTTACATCAAATACCTTTTCTGCTAGGAAAATGCTGTCTTTTAAATGCTGTAAAAAGAGACAATCCACAAATATCTATTTTGTTGACCTGCCATGAGGCCGTAAATCATCAAAAACACAGACCTTTCAATAAAATTGCAGACGTTTTTTTATTTGGTGGTTACAGTTGCTTTTTTCTCAATACTGGACCACTTCCAGAGACTTTGCTCCTCATTAATCATCTATGCCTTGAAAAAAAAAGGGGAAAATAGGTGAAATGAGTTTATCAGAGTGTCTTCTGTCAGCAGCTGCGGGTTGTGGCAGAAACAGGAAAGCTGACCAAAACGGTGAGACAAATCGCGGTGTCTGGTGACACTCCTGAGTTGATTTATCGTAAACAACAGCCTCTTCCATATTACATGCAGTCATTTGATCCACAGCTCATATAAAAATGCACCATTGCAGCTTTGAAGACGACTGGCAGGAAAACAGACAAGCTCGCAAAGTAATATTTAACTTTCAAAGAACCAACGCTGTCGGCATGAGATGTTTTAATTAATTTTTTTCTGCTGTTGAACATCTGCTCCCCCTTTTCATCCTTTGCTCAGGACCAAAATAGAGATAATCTCATTATTCCCCTCGGTTACTCTGACCCTTTTATTTAATTTTTCCAGCCTGCTTGTGAACCTTTATTAACCAGAAATGAACATCTATTGATCCAATCAATATATCATCAGGAGCAAAGTTTACTTTGGATCAACTACTATTTGTCCTATAAGAAGTGCACACACAAGAGTGTAGGCTTGATAGGATTTATCATCAGAGTCATATTATTACAGCAGAGACCTTCTGACAAAGAACAGATTTTTTTCTCCATCGATGGAGAAGATATTGCTTGTATAAGGATGAGTGAGAAGTTATTGTTTGCTCCACCATTTCATAAAATGAAAAACATTCACTGTGGTTGTTTTTCTGACCGTCAAAACAAGAAAGAGAAAAATTCAAAGCCAGCAAGACGAGAGGCAACAGAGCACAGCAGAAGTTACTGAACAAGTAAAATACAAATATGGTTGTGAAATAGTTTAAACATGGCTGTTTGGTTGTTTTTATTCAATGGCGAAGTAAATCTAGATAGTCTCACCAAAAAGGTGTGTGGAAAAAATAAAGAAAGCATTACCGAGAGCCTGAATGAGTTAAGGTTTAAAAGAAATTAAGATTAAACAAACAAAAAAAAAAAAAAAAAAAAAAAAATATATATATATATATATATATATATATATTGCTTGGAACCAGAGTCTCTTTAAAACTCATCAGACTAAAGTCTCTCAGCTTCTCTGTACAGACTCTGGTTGCAACTAATACTGATCTATCTTTGTTACATTTACTTCCTTTTTGTCAAATAAGTTATTTTTTTTCAAATTCCACTTATCAAGACTCCTTGGTAATATTTTAATTTTTCTGCACTATCAGGTGCAAACAAATAAATGCAAAACTTTTCACAGACTGGTTTTAATGTGAATTAAGTGAATCCCAGTCTGGATCAGATTCTAGCAATGACCACATAAGCCACACATAAGACTCCCTTAAAGTTTCTGTTTGTTCAGCCATGTTTTTTAAAGGTAAAGTATGCAAAAAATCAAAGGTCACTGGCAGAAAAATGTGATATATAATACAAAACTGTGCTTCTATTGATGTGTAATCGCTGCACTAGAATAGCTGTTACATGTTTATTTTCTTAGAATGAGTCATTTATATCTACTTGCTGAGCGGCGCACATATGGAGGCTGCCATATTCGTTCCACCATTTTTACTACGGTGTCCCTAAATGGACAAAACAATGTGAGTGAAGTGAGAACCCTCTGAACTTTAAAACTGCTGTACCAGCTTTGTTTAATGGGAGTTAGAGACTGTTTGGGATAAGTAATGCCTTAAAAGACATTAAAAATAGTTACTCATATTACAGTCAAAGCTACACCTGAGACCACTGGACCACCAACGGCCACCATACGTTCACAACAGTGCTTGGAATATGAAGTCATTTGAAAGAAAACATCTTTTCTTTCAAATACCCATCTTTACCACTAGATGTCAGTAATTCTTACATACTGTACCTTTAAGGCCATGCCTTTCAACTTGATCTCTTCTGGATGGTATCTTCATAAATGTTATTATTGATGGATAAATAAATCAATATATTGAGTTACAACGTATCCAGGGGAATTTAATGATTTGCTTGATCTCAGATTGGAGTTTAAATTTGGCTATTGCCTTAGCTTAGGGACAATGAGCTTAGTTAATCATAACGACTGGCAACTTGCAAAAGGTGTTAGCCTGGTTCCCAAGATGGTCACAGCACAATGGCTTCAGCATGTGACGGTAAAACTGAAGCTCTTTGTTTCAACTACGCAAACTATGCCATTAATACCAATAACAGGATTTTACTACAGTGTTTTCATCTCTGTTAAAATATTTCAAGCTGAGGGAATTTCAAATAAACTTGCTGCACATACATTTATCCATGCTCCTCTCAGGATAAACTGTCAGCACTCTTGACAATCTTCTGACATATTTCTATTACCCTCACCTGAAAAAGACATTGGTGAATGAGATGCTGCGTGGCTCTTGAGGTTCATGCTTCTTTACTGTTGTAAAGATTATATAAATACAACAGAGACACAACGTTACTCTATAATATTGTTAAGGCAGTTAAACGTGGGGCGGATGTTGTTTTCCTGGAGCATTTTTTACAGTGTGGCTTAAAACCCCCTTCAAACCCCGACTGCAGCCCATTAATTAAATGCTCTGACACAAAAACGACATGTGGAATGGACAGGACTGAAAAACCTAAACAATCGTCTTGACCAGCCTGTTAAAAAAGACTGAATGGATATGTAGGGATGGGCGATACGTTATCGTGTGCGATATATCATCAAAGAAATCCCCCATGGTAATAATTTGTCATTTCACGATGAAAGCGGTAAATTTATCAGGTTGTGTTAGCAGTTATTTATTAATTTTGCTGTTTGCATTGTTTGAATAAATGTCAAAATTGTTCTGTTTGGTGTCACTACAGTTTTGCAATACAGGTGTACCACTTGAACTTAATTTGTGTAGTTTAGTGCCTTCTATTATTATTTTAGGGCTCGCAAGACAGAATGCAGAGAGATTTATAATACAAACGATTAGGCTGATATTTTCTATCCTCATTTATCGTTACAGCGATAAAAACAGAAATGATCATGATACATTTTTTAGTCCATATCGCCCATCCCTAGTGATACCTCTATCAAACTGAACAGCCGTTTGTCCTTCACCACTACTCCCTCCACATGTTCAACACTGTGCATCTCACAGTGTAAACAAACATGGCTGACAGACTGCTCGCTGCTGCTGTTATTTGCACAGCTTTTTGCTCTCATAAATCATCCAAAAAGTCCTTTGTAGTGTGGACTCCTTGCACTGCAAAAGAGTTGGAGGTGAGGGAATTAAATGCTTTCAGAAACATGGTGTATCAGCCGTTACTAGCAAGCTAAAAAGCTCTCCACTCGGTTGTTCCTGGTTGTTTGTGAAGACTTGCTCATGAAGCATCAGGGCGAACGTTCCTGCGCTCTAGAAGCGTGGCTCTGAGGGGAGTTTTGAAATGTGTTTTTTCAAAATTTAGCTTGCTTTAACTGTTTTTCCAGGATGTTCTACCCCACCTTCAATGCAACAGCACCTAAGCCCAAGACACATTTCTCTGTTGGGACAACAAAATGCAAAGTATCGCATTGTTTCGTATCATATCGCATCATATTGCATTGTATCATATTGTATTGTGTCTTATCTGTAGAGATGTCAGCGGGTTCCAATAGTACTCCTTCTGTGGTATAAAGGAAGTGATGTTATGACGGAAAGCAGGTGATAACATAGTACTGTTGATGTGGCTGAAACTCCTGAGAAAGCAGCCTTTCCTACTGCAAAGTAAACCTTTGTAGACTAACTTTAGCCAAAACATGTGTTGGATATGTAACGTCATATGAGCTAATACGTATCTGCTGATCATCTGCATTTTCATCTCAGTCATCTTTCAACTGTGGAAACTGGTGAACATTATACTCTGCTCCATCAGCGCCACAGAGCAACCAACTAACACAGACAAAGAATAAACTTTTCTAGAATCTTGAATTATTAATTCATTTATTTTCATTTTACCAAACAAGTGAAGAAACACACAACTGCTGGATGTGTAGTGTCTCCAAATTGATAGAGTGGCTAAATGCAGTTTACCAAAGTGATACACCAGCAGAGACTTCAGTAATTATTCATGTCTTTCGATCTGCCATTGAGATCCTTTGTTGTCAACCAAAATGTTATGCACGGCACAAAACTGATATGTACAGATTCACAGCCTCTACAGAGAAATTAGCAACTTTTACAACTTTGGAGGGAGCCAGGTTAGTCATTGGCCCCTGCTTTCAGTCTTTATGCTGAGCTAATTGCCTCCTGGCTCGAGCTCCTCACTTAACAGAAAGACATGAGAGGCATCGATCTTCTCATCTGACTCTCTGCAAGAAAGTGAAAAGGTGAAGTGTCTAAACAGCCCATCTGTTCCTTTAAAGTGAGATGAAAGGCAATGAGAGCTCAAAGCAACTGACATGGTGAAATCCAACTGTTTCGCATCAGAGGCTTAAACATGTTGCACACACATATTTAGCGTGCACACAACAAGCTCTAAAAATCACCAGTAGATGGCACCAATGGGCAGACCCAGCTGTGACAGCAGAACTGTTGCTGGATATTGCATGTAATACTAAATTCATGCATTTTAAAGGATTAGGTGACCCCTCCTTACATCACAAATCTCATTACAACTAACGTTTGGTCTGCTGAGAGGACACAACTCTTGATTCAGAACACACAAACATGAGAGGAAGGTGTGACAAGTCAAACAATATGCAACTATGTGAAATGCTAAACTAGTAACTCGCAACCCCCCATCTCCAAGTAATTCACATCTCTTGCATGCACTTAATGCCTCTTGACTCCGAGATCCTCTGGGTATTGCTTCATTAATGAATGCAAATGGAAAGGCTTACTTCAGTGGTAGAGTATGAATAATGGAAGTGCTCTGATGGTGTTATGCAGCTCGTGGAATTAACCACAATTGCGGGAGGGAAAGGGTGTTAAGTGAAAAGGGCCAGGGTGGTTTAGTGAGAAGCACCTTCACATGGATCTTGATGGGGAGAGGGATGCCCTCCTTCAGCTCCTTCGTCTTCTCATTGAAGTCCTTGCAGAACTGTCCGATAGGGATTCCTTTCTGCATTGGAAGAGGGAGAAAAGAGAGTATAAACATGGAAAAATGAAGAAGAATTGCTTTAAAATGTATGAGGAATCTGAGCTCACGAATCATTCAGCTGAATATCAGCGGTGTCACGCTGCGCTGACAGAATACAGATGCCTGGGCTGCTGTCAATCAATCCATCACCACAAAGCTCTGACTTCATTCACACACGTGAATGGTTCAGGGAGCAAAGCTGTGTTTGTGTGTGTGTGCAACCCATTGTTTTTCCAAGGTGTGTGTGTGGCTGTCACGAGAGCTATGACTAAATGCATGTAGGAGCCCAGAGCCAGAGAAACCCAGTGATGAATGAGCTCCCATTTTCTGGCTCCTGCGAGGCCAACCAGAGCGAAAGCAAAATGGATGGGTGACATTAAGTCAACACCCGGCCAACGCTGCTCCTTTACAGCATTCCTCTTTGGAGCCGAATTCAGTTGCAAAGACTAATAAAGAATCTAATTACTACAGCTGAAATTTAAACTGACCTTCATCCGCCATCCTTCCCAAAGGCAACACACCGATTGAAATGTTCGTTTTAGAAATGAGGGTAGACAAAACAGGAGGTTTTACTCACAGATTAATAGATGTGAGATTGTGTTGCTCCACAACAAAACACACCGAGCAGAGCACATTCCAATAATGGATTTGATAAAAAAAAAAAAAAAAAAAAAAGTCAGTCATCCCGAGACATTTTCCAATGACAGGCTGGGGAAGACTTTTATTTGAAGTTAACGGAGCAGCAAGATTTCCCAACATCATCTTCACTAAAGGCTTCGAAACACACCTGATGAATGCAAATCAGCCTCTGGATCCCAACCACCCCATGCCTTCATTAGCGTCTAAAATGCTACTCATTACTCACTCGCGTTTCTCAGCATCCAAAACGCAAAAACAACAAAGTGATTGAAATTTCAACACATCACAAGTCGAGTTGGGTTATTGTTTCAGCTGATGGGTGCTATCTGAATTACAAAATCCACCTTATGAAATGAAACACAGCTGCCTCCCTGGAGTCCTCGCTCAGCTCTACCTTCCCTCCCCTTTGTATTAATTAACAGTAATCCCATGTCAGTATCTTCTACCAGTACCCTTCCCTTTCTCCCCCTCCCATAAAACAACACAGGAAAGGTAAACAAGTAGGGAGGGTGCACTACAGGAAAGTCTAATTAAATATGGATTAATATAAAGGCTGTGATGTTGAGTGCGAGTCAAAGTAAACCCTCGGGCTCTGCCTAACAAATTCAGCTCCCATTCCTCTCCTTCTGTTCAGTCCCTGCCGGATAATGATCTCTCCTACGGACTCAGAGACAGCCTTTCATGCCACACAAAGCCATGAAAAAGCCTCCCTGACCAGCAAGAGATAATGCCTGATGCCTCCAAAATGTGCTTAAGCACAGACAGTGAGACATTATGCAGACACAGAAGGGACTGTGCTAAAGATAGACGGGGGCCGAGACTTTGCATGGCCTTTTCTGCCCAGACGCTCCTTCTCTGCTCACACAAATATTAAAAAAAGAGTCATGAGAGACTAGCCTGAGGAGGAGAGATACGACCCACTTGGGACAACACACTTTGCCCTGAGCTCTTTATATAATTTAGTATGCATCAGAGTGAGGTGATCTTATTCTAATTAAGCTGTTTCACAAAAGTCAAGGAAAATTAAGTTTTACCCCGGGCAGTTCGGTGATTTACCTGCAGTAACTGCCCAGCTGAACCACGTTGGTAACTGAAATCACAATCTTTAAAAGTCGCAGAGAGATGGCTCGCCATGAAAGCAGTGTTCAAGGTTGGCTCCACCAATTTCCCATGACATTTATCAGCGAGCGCGAGCTGGAACAGTAACATTCATGTCCTGGCCAAACCGCTAACCCTGCTCACTGCATCTGAGCATCTAATCATCAACGAGTCTGAGCTGCTGGATAAACCCTTGCTCCCCAACCATGACTGATTAGAGCTCTCCAGTATAAAATGGCTGCAGCCAGTTACCAAAGGCGGGGCCTTCCACGCCACCGCTTGTGGACAAGGACATTCAGCCGCACATCTTCAAAGCCTTCTGAGATCCTGGGCAGCGGGATTAGCTGCTAATCTAAGACGATATTTCTTGCTGTCAAATCCGGCAGCGACAGTGGTGAGTAATTGCTATATGATCCATTGGAGATCAGCCCGGCAGGATGAGTCTTATTACTCATAATTATGGGAGCAATTAGGCATTTGCAATTAAAATCTAAGAAGCGTCCATTTGATTTGACCCTTCTACCATATTCTCTGCGGTCTTTTTCGACACTCTGTCCGTGTTAATGTGATTGGCCTTTCAGCTTCACTAACTCTTTTTAACAAGATGTAGAGCTGGTGTGGCAGCATTGTATGTGCGTCTGGGAGGGAACTTGAATGGAGGAGATGGAAATGGGAATGGGGGAGACAGCTGAGGTGTATTAAAGTTGTCAGAGTGTGGCAAGCGATCGTGGTCAATATTTGAACAATTTGTGGGGGTTTGTTTGACTGAGCTGAACAACAGCAAAGAGGAAAGTAAAGAAAAGGGTGCAGGGGGTCCTCATGAATATGAGTGAGCGTACTGTATGTTTATGTATGAACACTTTGTCCTCCGTTTTAATCTGATGAGACCGAGTTTAAGAAGTGGATATGTGTGCATATCTAAGCCGCTGATGGCAGGGAAGCATTCGCCGTGTGTGGTCGCAGGATGGCTCTGCATCTCAGATAAAAAAAAAAGAGAGAAAGGGGAGAGATGGAGCTAGATGAGACAAAGAAGGAGAGTTGGTCAAAGGAGGCATTGTGCTCATGGAGGCATGGCAAACGTGCAGATAAAGGATACAGATGCAGGATAAGGTGTTGAAGCTGGAGGCAGAATTAATTGCCCCTGGCACACGAGGCCACTGGATGAATTGCCCCCAGCGGTCAGGCTGAAGGAGGTCTGCGATACGGTGACAAAGGTGCTACAGTGAAGAAAGGCTGGTGGGAGGTGAGGTTAATTAAACTCTTTAGTGTGAAACACTCTCATTCATTACCTTCATTAACTTGTTCATTTAATCTGCTCCGGTGTTGGCATTTTATCACATTCTGCCCCTCTGCAGCGTCATACAGCTGATTAGGTTTCAAACTGAACCCCTCAACGGCAGAGGGGGTAACTGAGAGGCTGAACAGCAGGTCAGCTCAGCAGACGCAGCAGCATACTACAAACAGCCTGAAATAAATTGAGCTCACGCTGGACATGCATTTTAGTTGATTTTCCACAGTGGAATCAGTGGATTAGTCTTAAAAGTGGAAAATGAAAACGATTTTCACTCCTAGTCTCCACTGAGCTGTGCTGAGGCCAATATGCAGGCCTGCATAAAAGAGCTGAGGGGTGATGCTCACACGAGTGTGAATACTGACCTGCAAACTGGACCATGTTCAAGGGCTCGGATTTAGTACCACAAGATAAACTAAAACTTCTCAAGGGTCGCTCGGTTGTCTCGATCTTTCCTCAAAATAGACACATCCTTCAGGTTTTTTTTATTTTTCTTATTATTTGTATTTGGCACACGATGAAGAATTTGCCGTTTGAGGGCACGGTGAAAGCAAGCAAGCAGGCGGCAGAGCAACAAAATGGATTGTATCACGACAAAACATCCCATTTTCAACTCCATTAGGTCCCCCTCACAGACTTGACAGTGTTGTGCTTTTTGCCACTTCACATGATTAATCACGTATGGAGGCTGCAGCAGAAACATACCAGCCTGAACTGCAGGCAGCTGTAGTTCCACGCTGGAAATGACTGAAAAAATAACAAGATTCACCCACATGTGGAGGAGAGACGCACTTCAACAAGTGAAAGCAAATGTTCTAACGAAGCTGGTGGAGTATTCAGAGATGCTATCCCTTTTCACACTTGACAAAAGAAGTAACTAACACCCACTAAGCTGGATTTTGTCTTCAATGGAAAAAAGGCACACATTGCATTTAGTCCTGGATATTTCGCCATCAGCTCCAAATGTGCAAATATAAAAAGATGGCAGTCAGGAGTTTTTACTCTGGGTGCAAGAGTGAGGACTGATTCCCTGAAATAAGATTTCCGACCACAACTAAACAGAAAAAAAAAAAAAAAAAAGTCTCAAAAAATGCATTAGAAACAGACATGAACACCAACGTGCAGATGAAAAGAAACACAGAAAATCCACTTCATGGGTTTGCATGGCAACTAGCTCACACACAGTCCAGGGGAAAATATTAAACCATTTTTTCTCAGAGTCATGCTTATCAGAGATTACAGTCTACTACTAGGTGTAGCAAAGTGCTCCATTCTTTTCTAGAGGTCAGCATAATGTTAATCAAGGGCTTCAGCAGATGTAACCATGCTACTCCTGGTGACTAACAAGGACTCACTCACCTTGGTGCAATAAAAATTCCTGCAGTTAAAACAAAAACGCTATTACATATTCATTCTGGTTTAAAATGGGTAAAAACAAGATGTGATCTAAGGGGAACTTTGCAGATGTTGGAGAACACTACGTTATATACAACAAACTCTAAATAAGCGTTATGTTCAAGTGGTGTGATTTCCGTCAGTCCTGGGGTTGGGTTAAAAAAAGATCTTATGTGAAACCTTACAATGGAAATGTTGGGTCAATATGTTTATCTCTTTGAAGCAATACATTTAAAAGAATGGAAATAAACAGAAGTACTACAGCAACTAAATCTTGGGAGGAAACATGACAACCATGTTGGTCAACAATGAAAAATATTGTATTTTTACAATGTAGGCTCAAAACAGAACATGATTTTGCTTTCTCTTAAAATGCCCTTGTTCTATGCATAGACCCAGCTTACATGATGACATACAGGCTCAACATCAACCCGCATGTCTTAAGTGGGACGTGGTGCAGCATGAAAACACTGTTATTTGCAATGTTTTACTAGATGACAATATATGTGTTACAAATTGTTGATTCAGTCACTGAGGAGGAAATGGGTTTGGAGGATTCACTCTACGTTATTTAAGAACAGTCAAGCTTGAGAGGTTAAACACATCATCAAGGTCAGATTTAATGTGGATGATTAGATTAGGTTAGTGTTTGCACATTTCAATATTCACTGAGCAATGTGACATGGACACAAACAAGTCCACATTGCTATTTCACTTAAATCTGATAATTCCACGTTTTGGACACGCGAGAAAACATACTTCAGTGTTTTTCTGGGACTGGGCAGACCACCGCCAGCATTTCCAACCCTTTGCTCTCTATGGAACATTAACTTCTACTAAAACCTTGCTTGTTTTCTACAAATTTGTTACCAGTTCTGCTTGTGAAGATAGGAGTGAGTGAGCTCCTTATCTTCTGTAGCCCGATCCTCATCCCTGTTAGAGGCGGCTCCAGGCTTCATGAGTTGCTACCAGCGAAACTGTTGGCAATGAAGCTGAATTATGGTTGATACAAGTGCCAGGTTTTGACAAGAAAGATGAATGTCCAGTGTAAAACAGACAATATCTCTTGTGGTGAAGCTGGTCATGCCTCGCCTTGTGAGATGACACTGAGCAAGAGCAAAGAGCAGAAAGGTGACGGCAACGAGTCCTTCATATTTGTGGAGGTCAGCCTCCGGTCTGAAGTGAAGTATGGCTGACTGTTGATGCCTTTAGCATTCTTGGACAGACTGTAACCCCCTGTGTCCTTCCAAACTTCCCCAATCATGTCTCAGGCAAAAAGTGATGAGTGCACAGTACTGTGGACAGGCTGCCCGCCTGGCTGCCCCTCTCTCTACCGTCCTCGCCGCTCCCCTCGTCCCTTTTCCTGCCTGCTCTCTCCCTCTTTCCTCTGTGAAAGCGAGCCAGTGTGCAAGTGACCTTCAACCACACCCAGTGGGAGCAAAAAGACAAAACCAAACAAAAAAAAACAAACAAAAGGAAAGAAGGGTGGGGGCTGTAGTGGGATGGAGGGGAAAATGGGATAAACATGAGGAGATATGTGACGGAAGGAGGGAGGGTGGTGAAAAGCACACACGCGCACACACACGTCCACAAAAAAGAAAGAAAACACGCTGAAGAAAATGGAAAATCTCTCCTCTCTTGGAAGCCAGCGGAGCGCAGAGCTGAATCTGACAAGAAAGATGACTCTCCATCCCCTTTCTCACCAGTCTGATTAAACCTCTCACTCCACAATGAACCCAGCGCACCGAGAACTACAGAAACAAGAGAGCTCTTGACTAGAGGTTTGGCTAAACGTATAGGACCTTGAGGGCAAGGTGATGCTGTGAAATTCCAGAAAACTTCATCTGTGGCTGACAAAGGAACTGAAATTGAATTTCTGAGCAGAAAAAAAGATAGAAAGAAAGAAATGAGCCAGTCTTCTTCAGAAACTGTTTCCAAAGATTAATTTTCGACAGGATCCATCACAGAAAATTCCCAGTCCCTCTGTTTGAGCAAGCACTAAGCCGGCTATAATGAGTTAATCTACAACAGAGGAATGATTTCCTTGTGTGGCTAAGGCAGTAAGTAGACAGAAGGAGGGCTAATTAAAGTTGTAACATCTGCCTTCTGAGCTCTAAACGTATCTACAGGCATACGAGCATCTTTCGCTCCACTTCCTCCACTCTTTCAAGCAGGAAGGGTAAATGAGGTATCTGCATGCTCCCACGCAGAGCAACTAAGCTTCTGCAAGTGGCAACATCATCATTAACATAACAAACAAGAATACAGTAACAGCCTGCTTTGAAAAATTTGCAGCATCTTCCTCCAGCTAAACTTCCACAGCTGATGGAGAAGGAGAGAGAGAGGAGGGGGGAGGAAGGGTGGGAGGTCTGTGCATGAGCACGTAGCCTGCTTACAAATTAACACAACCAAACTCGGACAGCGTGAGTGAGTTTGTGTTGCAGCGCTCTGCCTCTCCTTTCTCCCTCGAGCCGTCTCCAAGGTTGCATCGGTCTGCGGTGTCGTCGCCGCTAATGCTGCCGCTCCACTTCCGACCGACTTCCCGGCTGCTCCGCACAGCCGGAGCCCGACGACGAGCGGCAGCAGAGGCGGCAGCCCCCCCGGCTCCCCTTCCCCCTGCTGCTGTGTCAAAAGATTAACAGACAGCAGCAGACCCTGCCACTGCGGGAGGCGACACTCGCAGATCCGGATCCAGATAGAGCCTCTGCAAACACCCTCAGAGCAAAACGAGGGTCGGGACGGAGATAATGTGCCACGCCAGATCTGCGCGGACGAGGAAATCTTGATAACTATGAGTCGGTTTTTTTCCTGATTTGCGCCCGTTAAAAGAAGACGAAAAACTCGAGTCTGCTTTGGTGTGGCAGCAATGACTTTTCCTCCCGATGAGCCTCTCTCTCTGTGTACAAACACCCGGACAGTGACACTTTTATCATCGAGCCTGGCTCATCATCGACATTAAAAGACACTTTATTGGTCACCGACAGCGCTTCTGCTTGGGATTACTTGCCGTAAATCAAGCCAGGACGCTCGAGCCCAAGTGCAAGACGAATGGTTTGGGTAACTAAAAGCTTCACTTTACTACCACCCATGCACGGATTAAAGCCACAATACCTGCTGTTAATGGGGCAGTTATGAAACAGGTGTTGCAGAGAGGCGGTTTATTAGAGATTGTTAAATTAAAGGATGCAGGACGCCTCAAGACAACACTACATGCTGGGCAGTTAATGAGGAAAGATTTAACAAACGGGATAACTGTGCAGAAACGATTGCAACTGCAAGACTGATGGAGGCTGCCACCTGATAAATCAAGAGATGTTTCAGTCATGTGGATTTGGGTCTGGTGGGGGTTTAATCTGCATCAGAGGACTATATAAAATTATTAGTTTGCACATAATGCCTCTGATGTTGTCCTGATGCCCTTGATGCTCCTGAACCACCTGTGCTTGAGAGGGATTTTGTCTTTGATGCAATTTGGGGCTCCATAACGAGTGTTTATGGAGATAAACTGCAGGTGCAGACAAATTAATCTTGGCTCTACAAGGCTTTCTGTCCAGCTGGGAATCGGCAGATATTAATAGAAAACAAATGTAAGAGGCAAACCCATGCGTTGCTTTATCCCCATCTGTGTGTGTTGGACAGAATTTAAGTGCTTTTTGGGTGATTACTTAGACCAAGTGCACCCTGTGTGCACTCATGCAACATGAGGTGGATAAAACTGTGGAAGGGAGAAAACCATTTCCAGTGCTAAATAGAATTTGTGCAAATCCTTCACCTGCACACTATTATATGCCATTACTCATGCTTACTGTGAAATAGGTTGCCTCATCTTGTCAACATCCGTGTCACTTCCCAGACAGCAGAATGATGAATTTGGTCATTATTGATGAGCTGACTGGACACGAGGGCTGTCATCTCGGTCTCTCACTCAGAAAAGAATAAATTACAGAGTGTTGACAGGGAGTCCAAAACACAAACATGGGGCTGACGGGGGGAGATTTCCTGGGTGAGATTCAAGGCGCAGGTGGATTAACTTGGGAGGCATGGCTCGGAGAGAGCCAGCTGCAACAGTAGCTGTGAACTTCTTCACTTACACCTCCACCTCCTCCCCTGCAGGCTGAGGGTTGCTCCCTGAGAAAGACAATACAAATTTAAATTTCCAATATCCTCTCAATCTGCGCCTTGCTGAAATTCATTCAGGTCTGAGGCAATGATAATCAAGTTGCCGTGTGCGTTGAGACAAAGGGCTTCATAGACAATGAGATATTTCCAATGCTGCCATGATTCACGCCTGTCCTCCCACCATGCCCGCGAGCAGGATTAATCAGTTGGGATCGTTCCTCATCCTTTTGATTCATCTGTTTCAGAATAAGACTTTAATGCCAGTGATTTCTTTTCTTTTTTTCTTTTTTTTTCCAATACTCCCAAAGATGAATTAGAATTCATTCGGGGCCAGGCTGGCTCATGAAATGCATGCCTTAATATAAGTGGATGGAAGTCACTTTCTATCTACATTTAAGTCTTTTCTTCTTCATCACTCTCACCCCCTCTCCCCCTGAGCTTATTTATGAACTATTACCATCATGCAGTAACACTTTATTAGCCATGCAGACAGCTCAAAAGGCCTATTAATCTTTCACTTTCAGTTCTTCTCTGCTTCCACACATATACAATGTCTGACCCCCCCCCCCCCCCCCCCCCCCTCATAGGAGTTCCTCTACCCTCTTTAATGATTCAGACAGCTCAGAGGAGGTGGCAGAGCTCCGGGTAGTCCTACACTTATGGAAGCGATGCATCTTCCATCAGCGAGATATCAATACACATTTTTCTCTAGCAGACTTTTTTTCAGAGGCCACAATCACGCTGACAATCTCCTGCTCGATCACACTCAACTGTTGCTGTTAGGACACATCTGAGGCGGTAATGATTTTATATTACAATGCGATCGATCCAGCTGAGGGGTTGACACCCCCGAGTGGTGCTGAGCAGATAACAGTCAGTCCAGTGGCTTGTGCTCTGCTTTTCAGCTAAATACGATAAAGAGACACTGGCTCCATTACACTGTAAAGCCGACGATCATTTCTCACCCTGAGATCAATAATGTTTTTAATGCTGTCTGCAGCCGACATACCGTATGAGCAGCAGCAAAACAACATGAGCCCTCACGTTCAAACACATTTGCATTGTTTTCATGCACTCACCCAGATGCACACAGTGTGTGTGTGTGTGTACATTAAGACACGAGTCAGGCGCATCTCTAAACAAATAGCAAGTTATCAATATTCATCTGAAATTAGATGGGAATTCGGGATGATTAAAGGCTGTGGCGCAGTATGAGAATAAACACGGCAGACTATAGAAGCAAAGAAAAGGCTTTGACAGGGCACCTAGCTGTGCCTGAATGCAATTAATTAATAATGAATAAGCTGAGTAGAAAAAAAAGAACAGAAACAACAGAAAAAGTAACAGCAGAGCACTTGCAGGAATCTGCGATTCAAAAGGAGACCATGTTAGGACCTTTACGGGAAACGAAAACTATTTAATTCACTGGAGAAAAAAACAAAACGATTTAATAGGCCTCTCAGCTTGAGCAACCAGAGTATGAAGCTCTGGCCAAAGATGAAGGGTGCTCACTGCTTACTCTGCGGCTAATGTCTTTAACCATAGCAACAAGCTTCAAACTATTCAACATTTGGTTTGGAAATGGTCTTGGAGAAGCAAGCCTGCTTTCCTCGGCAAATCTGTCACTGTTCGTGGGCACAGATGGAACCTGCAGATTGGTGCGAGCTGGGTCTGAGTTCTGTGGATCTGTGTGTCTCTTACAGGCATGGTGCCCACGCCCCAGGTGTGCGTATCAACCCTGGTCACAGTGAGCACGATGGCAGTGGTGGACCTCTACCTGCTGGAGCAGAGCATGCTGGGAACTCGCGGCCTGTCAGGACCCAGCGTGTGGCAGTATGCGGCAGTGCTGCTGGGTGATGTGGGCTTCCTGCTTGCGCTCCGCTTTGTCTCAGCTGGAGTGGTTTCAGAGGCGCGGTCGCCACGCCGTGGTTTTGCCAATGCGCTCTGGTTCCTGTTCCTGTCCCTCCTCCAGCTAAAGCTCTTCTTTGTCTGCCATAACTACAGGCAGGAGCGTCGGCCGCCGGACCCGCTGGCCAGAAAGACCCTCACATTGCTCTTATCCATCTGCCTGCCCTCCCTGTTTCTCATTCTGACGGGAGCTGACCACATGACCCCGCAGCGCAGGAAACAGGAGGTGCGAAGCAGGCTCCTGTGGGTGGTGGTCGACCTACTGGACGTGTTGGACTTGCAGGCGGGACTTTGGGAAGCCCAGGGTGGGTCCACAACAGGGACTGGAGGGGTAGTTGAGCAGAAGCTGCCCATCTGGGCCGAGGGCCTGGTCTTCTTTTACTGCTACGCCCTCTTGCTGCTGCTGCCGTGTGTGGCGCTCACAGAGTTGGGGGCTACTGGCCTGCCAGGACAGAGAGGACCCCGTAAGGAGGCTTTGTACCCCTGGCTTAGCTTGGTCACCATTAACATCTTCACTCTAGCTCTGAGGGGCACAGGCATGCTGTGGTATAGGGACCCCCGAGTGTCCACTGTGTTTCTGGGGAAAAACCTGCTGGCTCTGGCTGTGAAGCTGAGCTCAGCCTGGGAGAGACACAAGCAGGAGCACGGTGCTGCAGGAGCTGGGACTGTGGCTGGAGCAGAACCAGAAAGCTCCACGGTGCCAAGCCAGAATTCAGAGCAGGACGAGGGCCAGGCCCAGGGGAAAGCTCCTCCCTCTCATTATCACACACTGTCTCGCTCCCAAAGTCACACTCTCTCCCACGTCAGCTTGGAGCCAACAGCAACGCCTTTAGGACCCTCTTTCATCTCCCACGAACTGTAGAGAATCACTCTGATCATGCACGCATGCAAAAATCTACGAGGAGTGTACACCCAAACTGAAAATTTGGACCAGCAAAGCCAGTATCACATCCCAGCAAATGACTTGTATGGAATTTGAGTAAAACTGATGGATGTGACGCTGAGCCACGGAAATGCATTTGGCAGGCTCGGCCGTCTCTGCATTCTGTTGTGTTACGAATAACTCAAAATGCATTGTGTGATTTGTGGGAGTGCACTTGTATATTTAACACTGTGAGCACAACTATCAGAGTGTAAAGAGTACTCTAAAAATGAGAAGTCAAGTACTGTTCACTATTGTATAATGAAGGTATAACTGGTTTACTCAAGTTTTTTTGTTCTGAGTTTGTAATTTGAGATGTTTTTTGTTTTTGTTTTGCTTGACATTTATAACTTAAGTTCAATTAGATGTCTTGCTTATCATTAATATCTGTTCTTGATTTGTGTGGTTCTGTGGAATAACTGAGTCAGCGCTCTCAAAACTAAATCATTAGACGTCAACTACTGACCCCGACCTTTCAGCCTGCATTTTCTGACACTTCAGAGGAACTTTCTCTGAGAAAAAGTTTAATACAGACGAGTGATGGGTGATTTTTTTTCCTTTCAGTACCACCAAGGCAGCACTCAACAGCCAGCTACCAGTAAAACTCTCTGAACACTGTGCTTCAGAGTTTTAATATAGTCTCAGCCAATGATCCTTTAAATCTAAGTCTTCTCACAGCCTCAAGTGATGTTCTCTCTTTTGTCTAGTTTTATATGTCTGAAGAAATGAAATTATGCAGTTTCTCCCAATATAGAAATGGAAATGTAAGACGGGATTAGAGAAAATAATAAATAGTGAAGTAGGAAATATTTTCCCTTACATTTATTCCATTTATATTACTTTTTTAATCCCCCGCCCCCCACATTTGCTTCATGTAATACCATTGAAGGTTTGTGCATCTTCAGTGTGTTAGCAGCTCACTGAATACAGATTAATCATTATCGCTCCTGTAGCTATGGCCAGACATGGACTTTACTTTCATTTTGCAGTGTTTTCTGTCACAACTGGGTCAGAATTAGGCTAAAAGTTCTGGTAACAATAAGGAACATTTTATATTGAAAAGTCAATGGGAAGCACACCTATGAAA
Source organism: Atherinomorus stipes (assembly GCA_023101725.1). Classification (NCBI taxonomy): domain Eukaryota; kingdom Metazoa; phylum Chordata; class Actinopteri; order Atheriniformes; family Atherinidae; genus Atherinomorus; species Atherinomorus stipes. The sequence continues at coordinate 710,100 of JALJCO010013221.1, forward strand.
GTTTCAGGACAGTTTACTAACCTCAGCTTCACTTATTTAGCTACAGTATGTCAGCAAACATGCTAATATTCAATCTGAGCATGAAAAAAATGGTGATCATGTGATTTTAACTCGGCAACAGCAATGAGATTCACATACAAAAAAAAAAGGGATAAAAATGATGTTACATTTACCGTCATGTTTTACACGTTTCATTCTGTTTCTCTATTAAATAAAAAGAGAGAAAACATTTGAAACTGATATTATCATTCAGTCCCGCAGCTGTCACTGCTGAGATCCAGTAACTTTCTCTGAGACTGTAGTTTTGGGCAGATTGCCTTCTCTAGTTCAACAAAATGCAAAGTAGCTGGAGAGCTGCATTTGGCTCATCATGATGAACAACTATGACACCAAACATGGCTTTCCATCCGCCTTGCATTTTAATGTGCTGTATTAGATTTTTTTTTAGCCAATACCTGTCAATTTCTGTATATAAATGATGCGACTTATATTTTCTTTCATGCTCTGATGAAAGCCGGCAGGCTGAAACATTGGCATGCTGACATGGATGAAAGGTGAAATTGAGATTAGTCAACCTTATTCTGCATACCTTTGAATATTCATCTTAATTCTTTGACTTGGGTTTCTCACAAACAAATATACCAAGATGGTAAATAGTAAAGCATTTGATTGGATTTGATTAACGCACCATCTATTGGGTAAAAACTTTTCTCACAATGACAACAGCAGCCTTTCAATGTGCACTTATGGATGCAACCACAGGATGTTGTTTAAGGGATCAGGCTTGCTTTTTGTTTATGAGCGATCAGAACGGATGATGATGCCTGACTGAGCCTCCAAGGAGGTGAGGAAGGGCACCTCCTGGCCACATTTATGGGGAATGATAGCAGGTGATCACATCCATTAAATGGGCCGATAAAATTCCCAGTGGGTTTATCACATCCATCCAAAAGGAACGGTGACTGATATAACGTCTGAGATCCTCTTGTCTGGTGGAAACAGCTGATCTGAGGCTTCAGGCATTAGAGTCTTATCTGGGTGAACAGAAACCTGCATGGCCAACCATCCCCAACAAACTGTTTTTATGGAAATTTAAACACTGGTTACCTGGAAATAACTTTCACAACTGAGAAATGCATCATTTACCTTCATATACTGTACATTTCAACATGTGATACTAATGTCTAAATCACCCAGCAGCAATTTTAACACAACAAAATGTGCATAACTCAAGGTGTCATCTTTGGAAGAGACAGAGATTCAAGATGGGAATCAAGCATTTTGCGGCATTTATACTTTAACACAATTTACAGTACAGTCACAAAGTTTGTTTGCTAAGTGTAAGTAATCCCTTTACAGTTTTATTCACAAGTAATGTTTGCTGTAATCTGTGTTCATCTAAAAGTCTTTCAATCGTTTAAAAAAAAAGAAAAAATAGAAAAAAGAATTATCCAGCTGCCTGTCTGATCCTCTAATCTCTTTTTCCACAAAACAGAGAAGTTTACTTTTGCATTTCCTGTTAATTACAGATGTAGCCATTAATTTGTAATTTTATCAAGATGTTGGGCATCCTGGGACTGGTTGGAGCAGCAGGTGTAGAGGATGTAACGTACAGTCAAGTGCCTTGTTTCCTCATGGAGCTATAGGAGGCCAACACATTACGTGCACGATGTGGAATCTGGATATGTGCCATGTGTCATACTGTGAAGTTACTCCACAGCTGTTGTCAGCTACACCTCCAGGACAGAGTGCAAACTAATAAAGTGTTTCATAGTCGCCTGGTGTTGACAGTTCATTGGCTATTATGTAGGAGATTCTGGCACACAAACAAAGGGAAAAAGCAGGAGAAGTCAGTTTAAAAATTTTCAAAGCCAGTAAACCCCCTGGGACAAATAACTAACTCCCATTCATGTCAAGTCTCCACTGTATCAGAGTCGATCAGCAGCCATCCTGATATCACAGAAAGTTGTGTGTTTTAAGGTTTTTCTCATGCTGAGATGAAGCGAATAGAAACCTCCCCTCAAATTCAACGCAGAGAAGCATGCTCTTTGTCTCGCCGGAGCGGCACGCCGATGAAAGGCAGACATTTATCACAATTACGCCAGCGGCACCATCAGTCCGGATCCTCTCGCTGTAATCCTTGACTGTGCTGGTGCGCTATCTGCCTTTAAAGCTAAAAAAAGAGAGAGGTCCCCAAGTAAAGGGTGTGTGTGTCAGGAGTTACAGTAAACATGTGATCTTTTTTCAGAGTGAGCTGGCTCTTTGCTCTCAGCTGCTATGAATGCACCTGTCGTCCCATCCTCTGAGCTTTAATGATGCCATTAATTGAAATGGAGGCTTTTTGTCAGAATAGAAGCGCTTATGCTCGCTGATTTATGCTTGATTTACGGGCTGTGCTGAGACTAATGTACACGCTCCTCCACAGAAAGATATTCATTTAAATTCTCTGTAGGGATTTTCGCTTCAGTTAAAAAAAGACTTTTAGGGAGAAACCACAGAGGGATAACCGGCATAGTTGATGGCATCCAACTCTCGCCTACCCCTCTTCTTTGTCTCCTACTTCTTTGTTCACTTTACATTTCAAACAGATGCATTCTGGATGCAGTCCCTGTTGGGCAACTTCTCATATTTCTATTATACTAAAAGCAGTGACTGCAAAAGCAGCAGCAACTGCAAATGACTACCTCCTAGAATTTGTTTCACCTGTTAAGATCTAGATACAATGCTCAGCATTTTCTCTCAGCTCCCACCAACTCTCATAACCTGCTCCTTAAGAAAAGTGCGCGAGCTGCTTTGCCATTTTCTTTCTTCTTTCTCCTCTGCCCTCTATTCTTCTCCTCCATTCGCCTGGGATAATTTCACTCTAGCTTGTAATTATTCTCATACACCACAGCTGTCAGTTTCTTGTTTTTGTCTCCCGTTCCTTCTTTTATTTCCCTCGTTTGTTTAAATTTGCCCCACAGCAGACAGGCAGCCTACCTCTCTGCACTTCCCTGTCAAGGGTGGTTAGTCAGAGGCAAGGAAAAAAGAAATGAGTAGAGGAAGGCTAAGATTAAAGGGCCAGGGCTACTGCCTGAAGCAGAGTGGTTGCTGACTGCCATTTATTTACCATTTTTTTCCCACAGATTGTCAGTTTGAGAGCCACAGGACACAAACGCCCATCGCGGCGTCCTGACGATGGCGTTCCAAACTGACCGAAAAGGGAAAACCTTAAACAAATGGCTTTGTTTTGCTTAATCAATCACATGATTAAGCAATCTCGCCTCATTACCTCCCGAAGCATGTGTACAAACTCCGACACACCTTATTCACATGTAACGGACAGATGTCTAAATCATTTACCATAGCACACACACACACCGGTAGCAGCGCGGCTTTGGGAAAGAACATCAAAGTAAAATCTATGAGAACAAGATGATGTAAAAGAATCTGATATGCAATGCAATCGTGGAGACAAATGCATACTAATACAGGCCTAAGATACTGGGGCGATGTTTACCAGAGGTGGAAAACTTAACTTCTGAAATGCAAAGTAGGGCTCAAATGATCAGCTGATCAACAGAAAATGAACACTCGACAATTTTAATGATTGCTAAAGAATTATCTATGTTAATTATCAAAACACAAATATCAGGCATCTGCTTACCCCAGTTAATCAGATTTGAGGATTTGCTGTGGTTCTGTTTTTAATTACAACAAATAAACAGGAGCATAAGAGAATCTTAATTTAGTAAGAAAAAAAAAATCCAAGACATAGAAATACACATTCAGAACAACAGCATCAAACTAAACTTCCACTGTGATTCACATCGCATGGTCTATTTCAGAATAATGTGCTATTGGATTAAAATCAGTGATGTATGAATGAGTAAGCGTTCTGCAGACTTGCAGCTCTTAAGCACACCACTGATTTTAGCCACTTCATAACCTACTAGACAGATTATACTTGATTCCTCATCATTTACGTCTTGACTAGATCATGTGCTGATACGCTGAATCTGCTCTAAACCAAAATGTTTTAAGTAGTCTATAGAATCATGCACCATGAGATCTTTATATATTTGGACAGTCAAGGTGCAGTTACATAATGAATTTGGGATTATAGTACAAACTGTGCAGACTCTTATTTAAATTTGAGAAGGGGTTTAGGAATTACAACCCTTTAAAGGTTGAATATGGAATATGGACAGAACAGCGACATCACGTGTGTCTAGGTTGTAGTTGCAATGGCAGAAAAACAACTCCAGCCGCTGGGATGCCAGGCTCACTGCCGATACGCAAGTGACCAACAACAGTCTGCAGCATGTTTAACAAGTAACACAGAGGAGTTTATAACTGACAGCTAACGTTAGCCATGTTAGCAAACAAGCTAGCTTACCGATCCAGGAGAAAAGTCACCATTTCCGTGTTTTACTCCGTGGAAAACGTTTATGTGGGTCCATTTAGTGAAGTCTTCACCTACATTTACTCCAGGTTTTGCTCTTCTCAGGTCACTCCTCCTCAGAAACAGATAACAACATCTCCAGGGCTCTGAAGCAGCTGCTTCTCTTGTCGTCTCTACGGTTTTCCCCTGTACAAGCCTGACTATGACCGAAATATTGTTTCCACACAGAGATCGTATTTGGCAACCTGCAACGGCGGCGTGTATTGGCTTATAGACGTAAATAAAATGCCATTATCGAACCCGTAAAAAATTATTTTATAATTATTTTTAGGCTAAATATAATTTTTCTGGGAAACGTTGTACTTTCATTCTGTACACCCCCAAACGACCTGTGGAGGTATTATTTTTGAAAAAATATAGCTTTTAATAAAAATGTTCCATATTCAACCTTTAAGTCTATTTTTGCCAGGGATCAAAGGCGTTTCTTGGACAGTTGTGAACTCTTCTTACTTTATTATTTCTAAATTGATTAACCAGGGAAAGGTGTGGAATTGCTACCAAGTGAGGCTCTCAAAGCAAGTAAAACAGGCTTAACTAATCTATCGTGTGATAGTGGCAGCATTAAGACCAGTCAAATCAAGTATTTGATAAATTCTGTGAAAAAGACATCAGTGTGCTTGGCAAAAAAAAAGTCTAGATGTCCAAGGTTTACAATCACAGGTTCCTTATCATAAAAAGATAAACTTTTCAACATCCAACAATGTGAAGTAAATGCTCCAGGGATATCTACCTTAAAAGACTTCAGGAAAACAGAAACAGAGGTTTATAGGCCTCAAGAACTGAAACGCGAGATTATTCTTCATCCAAAAAGATAATTCTCAATAAGCCAGAGCAGCTCTGAAACAGAACCTGTTTTACTAATTGAATTAAAAACAGATTAACCTGCACTGGACTGACAGAAAGAAAAGTTTGGAGAAGACTGAGCGCTCATGATCTGAAGCATGCATCATCTGTCAAACATGTGAAGGCAGTGTGATGGCATGCATGGCTTCCTGTGGCACTGGGGGTCTCTACTGTTTACAGTAGAAGTGAAAGAAGAGAGAAGCAGCTGGATGGGTGATGGTGAAGTGTATTGAGAGATATCGTCTGATCAGAATCAGCAGAATGCATCAAAACAGACTGGATGGCTCCAGATGATACGAAACATACTGAAAGCAACCATGTGTTTTTTGAAGGTAAGAAATATAACTATTCTGCAGATATCATCAAATAACTCATTTGATTTTCATCTAACTTTAATCTAGATCCACTTTAGATGCAGTTCTCTAGCAGAAGAGAAAACCTAAGGTAAAAAAAAACCCCACACAAACAGCAACAACTGGAGCACTTGTATTCATTTGCACACATTTTTACTGATCTGTGCAGGTTCTGGGATGCAGACAGCTGATGCATGCAGATGACTGGCTGAAGTATTTATCAGAGGTTGCTGATCATATTTATAGCCATCCTCTTAATTAAAATTCAAAGTCTACATCTCTTGCATTTTGATTGTTTCAGTTATGTAACTATAAATATTTCAACACCTTACTGCACACAATGAAATGAAAAGGACACAAAGAAAATGTAATTAGTGAAGAGTAAAGCTGGATTTATACTCGCGCGTCGTCTGCGTAATTGCCATAGCCTCCACGAAGGCTCTGCGTAGGTCCGCGGAGGCCTAACGTGCATCCAGACTACGTGAACGCAGAGACGCGGAAGAACTCACTGGTGATTGGTCAGTGTGTTAACGTGCTTCCGGATGTTTTTGTGTTTTGTAGCTGAATGAATGAATACATGTCGCCGCTACTGTTGTTCTAAAAGAAGAAATAAATGCAGCAGCTGTAGCGAACCATCGGGGTAAAATAAAACTCTGCTCTGTGGAGTTTCCTGGTCATTAAAAGCCCCGTTGTCACCTGCAGATCTGGAAAAAAAAACCTGCAGCATGACACCGTAACCCTACACTCGAGTAAAAGCACACACTGCCTCTGTGTCAGGTACGCAGACCCGACTGGACGCAGATGCACCGCGACTATAAATCCAGTTTAAGCATACATAAAACTATACTACATGCTATATGTGTGAGCTTTTACATCACAGATATTAAATGTCTTTTTTGACAACTCAAGGAACAATTTAACAAAGCTGCCTTGAGTTTCTTTATATTTTTTACTACTTTATTATCAGAAAAGTATACAATATATATTCTATGTTAACCATTATAGCATTAAAGTATCTACAGCTTTTAGACTACCAAAACTTCCAACTGAGCATATAAGCACAAAATATTGAAATCACAAAGGAAGCTTTTAAACAAGACCAACAATGAACCACGAGTGATTGTGTGAAACCCCAAGTGGGGGAAACTAATCACATATAAAATAATTTAAATGGGGTTGTATTCTATGCCATGCATTATTAAACAGACTTTTGACAGGACACAGCAAGAAATAAGTGTTCAAAGGTGAAATGTGCCATGCAGAGACTTGCAGCATAAAACACGCTGTGTACTTGTTGAAGCCGTGCAACAAAACCACTGCTCTTAGTCTCCTGTGAAAGATGTCACAAACCACATTTTCTTCAAAATGATCAAATTCCAACTGCGGCGTATTTGGAAAAAGACGCTGCACCTAAAAATACCACACACACTCCCACAGATGCTGACACATCATCACTCGTGTCACTGAGATGGGTTTTATATGATGTGAGGGATGGGAAGGATTATACAGAAATACATAAGTGCTTTTGTCTGAATCTTTGCATGTGCTTATTGGGTAGCTGCCAATAAAAATACACCGACTGTGGGCCAAGAACAGGTTTTTTGCTTTAAAATGAAGCATCATTCAATGGTAAAGCCGTTACATGCCTCATTCTATTAGAATTTAGGTAATAAGCTGTGAAAGTTAATCTTCAACCAACCATTAAAGTGCACTTATTGCTATAAGTGGAAAAAGGGAGAAAGAGGGGAAAAAAAACTAAATCAAAGACCTTTGGAGTTGGGAGTTGAGTGACTTCTTAATTCCCAGCTTTGAGTCAGAGGGAATACAGAGGTCTCCTGTGTAGCTAAAGGGTAGGGAAGATTTAGCTGTGCCTTAAATGTGATCAGTGGAAAATCTTAAAATCAATAATGCATCTAAGTGATAAACACTGCGGAGAAGTTAAAATCGGGTTATTAAAGTCTTTTCACTTGGCAGCACTTTAATTCTGAACAGGAATGAAGGACATTTAAATGGGATAAGATTAAAACATAAATTCTCCACTTCACTGCTGAATAATAACCACTGAAAAATATCTGGGTGTATTTCAACAGTGGGGGAGCAATACTGTTCCACTTGCTGCTTTCCCCCTCAAAAAGTGGAAGACATCAAGATTCTTTAGAGCAAACCGTTTTAATCCTGTAGCAACTTTAACTTCCAATGCTTTGAATCCATCCAATTTAACGGATTAGCCTGGCATTGTGACATAAAGCAGCCGTTTGCCCGAGTGAAAAACAACTGGTCCGATGAGCGCCGTCTGAGATCTAACAATTAGCCAATCAGCACCATGTTGGGGCTAATGCTACTGTCAAGATGTTGCTGTGTTGTTGGGATATGTTCTGTAACGGGGATATTTTATTCTTCACTTAAGAGCCCTGAGCTCCTGAACTGTTCTCCTCTAACTATGTTGGCATGGTTACACAGCTTTGTCAAAAAGGCAAGTGGATGTATTGATCTCTTGTTATTGGTTTGAGTAAATCAAACACTTTCCCACAGTAGAATCAATCAGAGTGAAGGTCAGACTGAGTGTGTATGGAAAAAAGAACAAAAAAACAAACAAGAGTGATGATTCATAAATCAATCTAATTTTGAGCACTAATTTCCAACAACAGTAGATGTTCAAGTTTTCACAGCCAGCCTCTGAGGAGAAACTAGCTTATTTACACATTCAGAAGATATGAAACACTTATTTATTTCAGCCCTTTGGCTGCTAAATGATCCACGATGTTCATTTGCATTGCTACCAAGAACAATAACACTGAAAAAAAAACAAAGATGCGAGCCAGAAAACAAAATGAGTGTGAAGAGGCTGATGTGCTCAGTACAGCTGAGGAGATCGGCAGTCGAAAGCAAGTTATTTTTATGCCACACAGTCACGTGATGCATTTTCAAAATGTATTCTAGCAGCTTTAAGGCAAACCTGCATAAGTATAACCTCTTCACTGCTGCAATGTAAAAAGCCCTTATTTCTAACACTGAATAACTTAGTGAAAACTCCCCCACAAAGGAAAGACTGGGTGTCATCTACGAAGCCACTGCCTTTATAAATGATGCAGGGTTCGGGAGGAAAGACCAGCTCTAGAAGTGAGCAGGAGAGATGAAAAGGGCTGAATTACCCTGAAGAGAGATAATTGATGCAAAGCTTAAATGATTCATCCTTACGCCTGCTTACAAAAATTAATTTGCAGCCACTTTGATAGCTGCTAAACGCGATCGTTGCTTTTCATGGAGACAAACCAGATGTGATAGTTTAAGCTGCTGAGAGGGTTTTGTGATGTTAAATGCACTTTTTGGGTGAGGTGAAATGTTGGGCAGACAAAAACTGGAAGATGAAAAGAGGATGGTTTGTGTAACTGCATCAGAAAAAAGATATTCACAGTGGTGCTTCTTTATAAGTGAAAGCTGAAGGTTTTACAGTGGCCCTCACAGTCCACAAACTTAAACATAGACAGAACAAAACAGGGTCTAATACAAAACTGGAAGCCTTTTGGAGAAAGAGTGGGCAAAAATCCTCCAAAATAAGTCATGAAAGACGAGACTAGCGACAAAATGCTTTTACAAGCTATGATAGTTGCAAAAAAAGAGGAGCAGGAAGGTTTTGCTCAGACTTCTTCTTTGTGCGCTTTGTCTTTTATTTTGAAACTGTAAAAATATAAATAAGAAGTGATCTTTCTTAAGATATCAAGGTTCTTGCTTTTTAAAAATACAGCCATCTATAACACAGAATCCAACTTTCCTCTGTCACTTTTTAAATACAGAAGAAGAGCAATGTATTTTAAGCAAGTATAGTCATTTTGAGCATTGAACTAACTGGGAGTCTGCCATCGAGATCAGGTTTCCAGTAATGAGCAGGTTTTCTGCTGTGGTTATTACTATGCAGCTGGTCACTGCAGACTGTATCGCTTTGAACTGAAAACTAAAGCAATGGTTCAGGCGTGTTAATTTTACATTATCTTTTTCTCACATCTTAACAGTTTTCTAAATTGTGAATAGCTCCTTTTCATCTGCCAGCTTCGTCCACTTTTCCATCCTCCTGTCTGAGCATCGTCGTTAAGTCACAGAGATGGATTAACTGTGAGAATTGATCTGGTTTCCAAGAGTACAACAGCATTCAGGCCTGATGATTACTGTCCATTTAAGAGGCTAACTGGATCATTTGTATGTACAGAATGAGCCTTATGGCTGCTTTCATTCAATACTGAAAAGGATGATCAAGCTTTAATAGCATAATGGCCACTAAAGTGGGTGCAGATTGAACATTTATGGTGCAAAATGAAATTAAAGATAAAAAAACATAACTGTATGATCAGAAAGAAAGGTGAGGTTAACAAGCACAGCATCGGCATTGAGCTGCTGAATTCAGAGGAGTTATTCTAGTTACAACAAACAATAATTCAGCCTCCATGTTCATAGTTCGGGGATTGCTGACTTTTCTTTTTATTGCTCCAGTCGATGCATGAATTGTTCTGGTTGGAGTTGGCATTGGTGGTGAAAAAGTTGCAGTGGATTGCTGAGTGGTGAAAAAAAAAGAAACAACAACAAACAAAACAACAAACAACGTCAGTTGTCTCTCTGAAGCAATTGAAGCACAAAGACAAACACGAATTTAAGACAAAATCTTCACACATTCAATCCCACTTCATCTACTAGTTTGTATAAAGTGAGGCTAATGTATAGGGACAGCTGCTGTAGATGCAGGTGTTAGTATCTTTACCCTGGAAAGTGAGTAAATAGTTGCAGACTGAGCCAGTGCGCGCCACACACCTGCACTATGCAGCTGTGCGACTAGAATAAGAATAGGAATATACAGAGGGCTATAGGAGGAGACGGAGGGGATGGTGGGGATGTACGATGAGGTGACTGAGGCGAAGAAGTAAGCCTGTGATTGGCAAAGTAAAAATAGGGAAAGATCAGGTTGCCTCGTGGCTAATGAGAGCTCTGTGAGAAAGGTCAGTTGATAAAATGAAGCACTGCTCCTACAATTAAGTTAACGCTCATGATTACTGAGAGCAAATGGATGGAACAAGAAGCGAAATCGCAGGTAATTTACCTGTCCGAGGATGGGGCCTAGTGGGGGTCCAGGGGCTGCTTGTCCTGACCTCACTATCGCTCGGATCACATTGCCTGTATCCAATTTCTTCACAGCCTTCGCTGCCTTGGAGATCTTTGACATCCTGGTCCGTCTGCAAAGCTTTAAATCTGCCTCAAACTCAACTGAGAATCCATCCACTGAAAACAGAAGAAAAACAAACAAATTAGACTTTCAAGCATACACAACTGCAACAAATCATTCACACGGTGGGCTCATTAAAACATCATACAGTCAAGTCAATATGAATACCCACAGGCAAAACCCGTGCCTTTCCACTCTGCAGTGGGCGAGTAATTAAAAAAATCTTTGCCTTCGATCGTCTCAGCAAGAGCTACTTTCCTGGAGCTGTTTGCACTGTGGATCAGCAGCAGAGGGAGATGCTGGAAAACTAGCTGGGGTTAAACTTCTGTTGCCTCACCTCAGTTATAGATAGGCCGCCGCTAAAGCCTCTGTGCTGCAGCAGAACCTCCTCTGTATCAGCGAGGGGTCAAGAGTCAAGGGCAGATATATGGAAGAGGGGTGGAAGCATGATCCTCGTATGCGACCATAAAGAGGCTTTTTCTTTCCACCTTAAAGTGCATTTGCCAAATTAGGAGTCAATTAGAGGAGAGTGGAGAGGATGGCCTGAACCACTGGTCTTTCTCGGGGGAGGCACAAGGCATAAAAGCAGACTTATAATCTGCTGCTAGAATAAAAGTGATACTGACACAGCTGTAAAAAAATAGAAAAAAGGAAGAAGAAAAAGTTCAATGGCTGGAGCCAAGGGACAAATACAAGTTTTAAGGTTGAGCCTTGAGATTCAGGGGAATCCTGCATTCAATAAAAATAAGTACTTGTGGGGGAGACAGTCCAGCAATGATTCATTGTACGCAACAGAGGGTATCCAATTAGATCAACAGAAGAGACAGTACCAGAGAGATATATGGGATCTCATGCTGCTTTTGGAGCACAAAAAAGAAAAAAAAAGGAGGGATAAGCTACTCCCAAGAAAAGTTGTGATTCTATCTCGGCTGGTGATTATCCAGCAGCCGTTAAAGTGCAACCACCATGAGGCAATATTTGTAAGGGCATTAAGGTGATGCACATACTGCAGACTCTCAAACAGAATCCATTCTGGTTTCCCTCAATAGCTCCGTTTTTTGCTACTTTTCAGAGGTCAATTTTACTATACTCACCTAATGTGTTCAGCTGCTTCTTTGTGGAGAAATTATGCTGCAGTTAGGTCCATTTTGGAGCCAGTTAGAAAAGCAGAGAACAATATGCATTAAATCTGAAGTCAGAAAGCCCGCTGCCATTGTCAAACAAATCTCATGAATCCATATCTGGCAAGCTAAGCTAAATAAGCAATTCAAAGGTGGATGAAAGTGCTATTTAACAAATACAATAGCATTTGGAGCTAAGCTAGAATTATCAAACAGCAAGGGAAAAAGTGCTCGGACCATAATCAAATATTCAGTTTAATTCCAATTTGGGGCAAAGGGAATAACAGTCTGCAAGTAAGGGAAATGACAATGTCATGCTTTAATGCACCACAACTCCAATCTCTGTTGGAATATGAATAATAAAACTGCAGTTCCCTCACAAAATGAAATCACTCATCATAAGGCCAAGAAGCGTGCGCTGAGGAAGAACTGACCTACATAAGGCATCACAACGCTGTGTGTTTCATACAGCTGGATTTACAGTAGAATCAAGAATAAGGGAAACTGACTCTGACTGCAGCAGGAAACGAGCCTTGAACCTCGTCTCCTGCTGCAGTCAAAGCTGGGTTATTGTTGTTATGAAGAATAAAACTGAAGCTTATTTAAAAGAAAACGACTGCTTTAAGCATCTAATAGCAGTGGCATCACTTAACAAGGAATACACAGAAAGAGTTATTTGTTTGGCTTGTGCAGTCACTGTGTCAAAGCGCTTTGTTAAAACATGCCTGATAAATAACAAGACACCGACCTGACATTTCCAAGACCAACAAAGTCAGGTGAGATGGGACGTATGTGCTGAGAATCAGCAATTACATTCACATCTTTGTGTTAAAACTCACTCATTAGCAATGCTCTATCAGGTGATCTGGTTAATAAACTGGCAGTGATGACCAGAATCCAACATTTGAGACAAAATGTGGAACTTCTCCAGCTCCACTGCCTGTCAGATAAACCATCACAGATGGAAACAGCATCTTTGACAGAGGTAAACATGTCAATAAAAACCGAGCGCAGAGGTGAGAAAAAGCTGGGAAGAAATTCCACCTGTCACAACAGTACGCAGGTCTGCAAAAAAAGATCATCCGAACCTGGACTCCGCAAGCAAAAACACATCACACTTTACCACCTACTCACTGCTGTGCCGATGAAACGTCTAAAGGTTGTCACAGAACAGAAACAACAGCGTCTGGTGTGCATTTCAACGTAATTAAAACTGACTGCATTTCAAGGATAAAGCTGACTTTGATTAAAGAAACTAATCAGCTTGGTATCAAAACTGTGGGCTTTACTGCACCAGTGAAGCCCATGGCTGATTTTTGTTTAAGCTGTTAGGTTAATTTTATTCTTTATTAGGGAAGCCAAGCATGCAGACGTAATCAGCGCGGCTTCTAAATTTGTTATTTATCCAAAAGTCAAGGTCAGACATTGATGCTTTTAAAAAATTACATTTTTAAAAAACTAACAAATTGGTCTTTTAGAGTCCTGTTTTGGTGTGAATGAGCCAGTCAGCTCAGTATAAATGATACTGATATCATATCAGCCAGGGGGAAATTAAGCCCTCTTCTTCTTTCTATATCTTTCATATCTTTTTGCTGCAGCAGGATGAAATAAAAGCTGAGCAGTAATTAATTTCTCAGTGGGATCAGGCTTTGTACCTGCAACAACTCAGAATCAAGACTGGTTCAATAGCCTTTGTTACACTTCATCTGCCTCCTCTTCATATCTCTGCTGAATTAAAATGGAGAAAAGTCAAGAAAATTAAGTCCAATATTTCTCATTTAAACCGATTCTATGCTGCCACATGAAATGGAGAATCAGACATTATTATCTCAAAGGAGCATCCAGGCCAGGATGCAAGTTTAAATGTAGTCACCTAAAAACTGCTTCACAAAAGGCTTTTCATGTTTTTCTTTTATCAGAGTGCCTTTGTGAAGTCGGTGTATTACTCTTGACAGCTGTTTATGATGCCCATCCTAAACCACCTTTGCAGCTGTCAAAAAGTCATGCTCAACAAAACAGTGTGTGGCATGTGGTTGCCAACATTTAATGCTAACTTGAGCATCATATTTTCATTTTATGCGAGGTTAGGAACTCAAAAAGGTGCGCCTGGCAGCAGTTTTAATTTCTAATTACTGTCATTAAACTCTGCAAAAACAATAAGATGTTTGTCATAATGAAAATTAATGCTTCCGATATCATACTTTCTTAAAATGGACCTTTTTGAATCTACCTTTAAAATTACGAAACCAATTGCTGTGACATTGTGCGCAAATGTCAATTATTCCATTAACTGGATAAATCGACAGACTTCTAACTATTAGTACCCATTATTGCATATGCAAGGTGATGATTTCCTTTCTTTCCTCTATAAAAATGGTATTTGTGGCATAAATCAAAGAAGTTTCATGTGCTAGAAAGTGTACTGCTGGGCATTACAGTTTGAAAGCTCTTATATGTGTTCTTCAAGGCTATTCACTGATCTTTTGTGTCTTGTAGTATTATGGGATTAGACCTGCAGTACTGATGTAGCAGAGAATGCGACATAGCAACACAGAAAGTCACTATTTTCTCAACCAAAGACCACCAAGTAGACAACTGTGTGAGCTTTGGGTTGTTTTAAAAGATGACATTTTCTCCTTTCTGACCCAATCCTGAGTATTAATTAACTACTGTTCCCTTGATTGAGAGCAAAAGCAACATAACTTCAATCTGATTCTGAAAACTAACAGACCTGCTGCCAGCATCTTGGTCACCTTCTGATGCCTCGTGGAGTCCACACAGCTCGGTGTGAATTCTCAGGAGAAACCTTTCAGCATCGGTCTGGCTTTGGCTATTTGGTTTATGTTGTCACATTAAACCTGCGTTTCACTCTTATCACCGACAGCTGAAAATTTTGGTCCCATTAGGTGCCCTTATTTTTGAGCTGCACTGCTTTCTATTTTCCCTTTGACTTGATTTTCTACTGTCCCTCTTGCGTTGCGATAACATGCTATCTGCAGCATTGCTGATAATTCTCTACTCTAATTAGAATGATTTAATTTGACAGATTGAATTTATTCTAGCGAGCTTCGACCTCTGAAACTCATGATCCATTACCTGATATTTCCTGTCCTTAGGGTGTAATTTTGTCATACTCTGATGGGAAGTGAAGTATTCTTATTCTGGTCTCATAACTCTCAGTCTCAACTGAAAAAAAAAGGATTTTTTGCTGCTTCCATCTCATTAAACAGATAAAACCCTACCAGAGGCCTTTTGAAAAACATGATTTCTATTCCCCCCAAAAAGAGGAGCTAAATTCATTCTCATCTTCGAGATAGACTCTGACAACCTCCTTTTTTTCCACTCTTGTGTTGAAGACCATTTAGTGGTAAAATGTTGAGCTGAAATTCATTCACAATCAGGTAGTGTGTGATTCCTTAGATCACCTTTGTCACTCCTATATGACCCTGCTGCCAAGCATATTTAAGATACACAGGGAGGCAGTCTGTGGAGACGAGCTTTACTCCCTATGTACGAAGAAAAAACAAGCACAAGCATATAAAAATTATCACAACAATTTAAAATTTCTGCTCATCTCTGCATAAAAAGTTGGAACGCCATTAGAGTCATAATAAATGACTGGTGTCCTTGAATGCACAAAGCGAGTAAATCTATGTTAACAGCACAATAAACGGCACAGGAAAGACCTTCACGGGCAGAAGGGAACTCTGGGATGTAGCATCTATTTCGATAGGTCCTTCATGTTATGAGTTAGAGGCTACAGAATGACTGTAATCAATGAGCTTATTGCAATGCCCAAAACAGAACAAATGTACTGGACTGTGATCATTTACTGAGCCACACAAGAAGCTCTCAGTAAGATCATGAGATAACATCTGATATAAATTTATAGAGCCAGTCATATGCCAATGCTGTTCCACTACATTAGTATTCATCCCATCAAACTCCGGCCCTGGAGCTATTGATTGCTGAATGCCAAGTGCTAAAGGCCGGTCAAATAAAACGAAGAACTCAAGAAGAGTCTGAATGATCCCAGAGGACTTAAAAAAGGGGACTTGCACAACCTGGTTTAACCTGCATATGAACCTGTAGGTCTCATCTCTCGGGGCTCTGAACTCGTCTATGCATTCCAGGACTAAACATCTCATTACTTCCTCAATTTAAGTCATAAATTAATTTTACACCAAGTAGTCTGAGGTTACATCAGATCTCATTAGCTTAAAACTAGAAAATGAGTATAAAGCATCAGGAGCTTCTTCATATTACATCTACAGCGAGCAGTCAGGTTAAAAACATGCATTCTTGTCGTGATATTTCTACTTTATATTCATGTTATACACTTAACCGATGCTCCTACAGAGCAGACAGACATTTTCTCATTGCCTTTGAACTGCAGGGTGAATTTATCTCAGTGTTCAGCATGTTCTACAATCTAAAACATAAAAAAACATTATTTCAATGTTTTTATGGAGCTCACGTACCCATCTGTTGAGGCCATGTTTTAATATATGAAACGTTTTTAGTATTCATTAGTTAGATTTCTTTTAATGAAAACAGTGACCAACATGTCTGCTGAAAAATCCATTCTAACAACTGAAAAAACAAACTTTTCTTGTGGACAAATAGTCCAAGAAAGAAACTTTCCCAAACAATGTCAACAAAACTGTTTTGGTATTTGTAACTGCGCAAAGATTTTAGCAACTCCGAAAAACAAACACTGGCTAACATAAGTGGACAGCAGGGACCTAAAGGTTAGAGAGACGGACTTGTGACAGGAGAGTCATTAATTTGCGTCGTAACATTGTTAGAGCTTCCCCCGTTCAACCCTCATTAAAAGATGCCCTTTAGTAAGGACCTTAAACACCAGCAGCTCAGCGGCACACAGATCAGGCGGTGGTTGTAATGAGCATTACAAGGTGGGGTGTTCGCATACGGCAGTGTCATCTGTGGTTCAAGAGACCACACTGCCGTGTCATACATTTTCAACATCAGTTGATGTATCCAACTTACACTCTTTCAGCTTTCATTTTAGTTCACAAAATGAGCTCTGCCTTGTTTTTTCATAACAAAAGAAACACAATGTAAATCATGAAAGCTAAAACTTATATATATAGGTAAAAATAAATAACAGAAAACAAAAAATCTATTTAATATAAAATATTAGAAACTATAAGACAAATCATCAAAACTGAATGAATGATCAAAACTGAAATACTAATATAGAGAAAAAAAATACATACTACAATAAGGCTAAAAGAATATATCACCCAAAGTAGAAAACTTGCACAAACTGGTGCTTCTCAAAGTCAAGGATGCTCCTTCAGTGGGATGTGTCCTTTTAGGTTACATCTGTCTAATTCTAGGTTTGTGTTCGGAAAACCAGATATTGGAGCGGTCCCAACAAGTGGTCAAACATCACATCTCTGTTAATTACGCCTGACATGTCGCTGAGGAAACAACATGGCTGTTAGATGGTGGCCGACAGCTGGCAAACAAACTGCTGTAGAGGCAATTTATACCTCGGGGTCCTTTGATGGAACACATCACAATACTGATAACTTCATGTTGGCGACAAATGAGGTGAAGAAAATCTTGGTTACATTTACATGCATAATGTGCTGACATCTGTTTGTCCTCTATCTGTGGCATCTCGGACGTGCACAAGGATGAAGGGTGTTGTGAGAACGCTGAGGATGCACAGAAGCATCCTTGAAGTTTCACAAAACAACCGACTAAATCCTCAGAAGGATCCTCAACACTGGAACAGTCCTTTGGCGGGATTTGACGACGTGACATCTTAGAGATGGCAGCCTTTCAGGATCCTCCCTTTGACTTTGAGAAGCACTTTGCGTGTGGCATTACCATGGAAACCATGCATTCAGTTGCAGAGATCCATTTTACACTGCGGTAACTTGATTAAATGGAGGTTAGAAAGTAAGTCGATATTTCAGAAAAGATTAAATTAATAAAATAATAGAATTATTACATGAATAGATATCATATGAAACTACCTTACTGTATGAACATTCAGTGATCAGTGTATTGTAAAAGGTGATTTTCCTTGGTAGTTTTTTGTTAGTAGTTAAAGATTTGATCGAACTAGCTAACACAAAGGAAGGTTGCTGTGTTCAGCTCATTTTATTCTACACCCTTCAGCATTTGTTGTTTGGTTTTTGAGCTTTTAGAATAACCAAAATCAATCAAAAAAATATCCCCCAACTTATTAATTAAAAGATTAATTTTTCCAGCTATTAGAGGCAGACATGATCAATAGCTAAAACATTCCTAGATGTAGCATGTCTATGTTTACCTATGGTTTAATAAACTGACTCAAACCTGCTCCAGCAGAAACATTTCACTCATGCTTTCTTCATTTTAAACTGTGTTATATGAAGAAAGAATAAGAGAAACTAACTCTAGATGCACAAAACTTACCATTCGCTCCTAAATCCTGCTGCACAAATAACAGCAAATGTATGGCTGATTGTTTATGAAATATGTACTACACAACATAAAAAGGGCATGTGTTGAACTGGGTACAAATACTTCCGACACCTACTGACAGGTTTGTGAAGATGCCACTGAAAAAGATGAAAAACAAAAAAGAACTTCAGCAATACTGAGACTGCTCAGTAAACTCACCAAGTAAGCAAGATGTTTCACCATTTCATATTGGTGTTGGAGGAAAATAAAAAATCCAACATTTGCAAAACGTTTCAAGCTCCACAAGGAAAAGTGGAGGATGAAGGGAGGAGATAAAAGTCTTACACCAAGTAGACCTAAGTCTAAGAAATAATTGGAGAGGCTGTGCTGACAGGTGTCCAGTCGGATGCTCCACTTGAGCGATGCTGCTCCAGGCACATCAGTTACTGAAGCCCCCGACACAGACACTGATCCTCTGCCAAGCACATCAGGGACTCAAGCCCCCACCAGTGATGCATTCAGGAGCACACCAGCTGCTGCAGTAACATTTACAATGATCGTGTTGGAGATCCACTCTACGAAAATTTGTACAGTATATACATATGTGTGTGTATTATATATATATATATATATATATATATACACACACACATATATATGTGTGTAAATAAATATACAGTCATCCTCAAATTTATTCATAACCTCCCATTCAAGAAGGGGAAAAAAATCTGCTGTCAGTGAAATAAGTTGAAATTGACAAAACGACAAAAATCAGATGAGGATAAATTAAACTACAATACAGTGTATGAAAAACATCGTAATCCTCAAACCTCTCATTTTTCTGAAGATACCAATAGACTTTTTCACTTTGTTATTGACAAGCTTGATATGCTCTGTCCAAAACAGTCTCTCGTCAATCAAAACTCCCAAGAATTTGGTAGATGAAACCTGACTTATATCATTTCCTTCAATTGAAATTTTTGCTTAGAATTACAATACTTTTTATTTTTACCTGTAAATATGATAAAATTCGTTTTATTTATATTTAAAGATAGTATACTTATTCTGAACCAATTGAAAAATATCATTATTTCAGAATTAGCGTAATTAATAAATGAATCGAAACTGCTGTGAGTCAAAATCAAGTTTATATTATCAGCAAAAACTATAGGTAGCATCATGGAAGACACTGTAGTCAAATTATTTATATAAACAAGAAATAATAAAGGACCAAGAATGGAGCCTTGGGGGACACCATATGTTAACAGAGCCCTGGGGGATACATGACCATTAAAATAGACAAATTGTTCACGATTGGAAACACATATATATATATATATATATATATATATATATATATATATATATACTGTGTATATATATATATATATATATATACACACTTCACACACACACAATAGGAGTGTCAACGTCTACACGTGTAAGCTTCAGATAATAACTAACTATCCACAAACATAATAGTTGTGTGGCAGTTGACAGTCCTGTCACTATGCCTATGACTGATCATGCGCCCTGGCTACTTGGCCACAGGGATGTCCCTTTGGCTGAATGGTCAGCGTGCACGACTCAACTGGGAGTCTGGGGATTGAATCGCGCCCAGGCCCTCTGTTGCGTACCTTGCCACAGATGCATGGGGCCTGATGTTCTGTTGATATTTTTATAATAAACACAGCCTGTTGTGTGATGCTGTAGCGAGTCTGTTTAAGCCGTCAGAGAACCATCCATAAACTGTGCAGCTGGGAGTTACAGATATTTCTTTGTATGTATTAGCGAAGGAGAACATCGTCAGAGATGCTTTTAGTGATCAGGAGACCTGATTGGACGCCGACTGCATCTGTGCAGCATAAACGTCGTATTGGGTGAGTTTCAATGTAAGTTAGGAGAGCTAGCTTAAGTTGTTGCTAACTGGGTTCCATGAATATTTTTTCTGAAAATTAAGTTATGAGCGTGAATCCGATCAGTCACTAACTGTAACAACTGCATGTGTTTAGCTAACCGCTCGTGTTAGCCGCTGTAACATAAAGTTGATCACCAGAACACAACGTACTTCTCTCAGCTAAAACATTTCCATATTTTTGGGTCAGCCATGCCAGCCATGAAAAATCGACAGACATCCCTGCTTGTGAAAGCTTTCTTTCTCCCGTGTAGGAAGACGGGTTATTATGTATTTGATAAATGGAGGAAAAATCCGGTGTTGGTCAGCTGATGCCAGCTGTTTGAAACTTCTGCAGGGACTCCGTTCAAATCACACCCACGTAAAGAGATTTTTTTTCCTTGAATTTTTTCAGTTCTCAGGGATTCAAATGATAAAAATATCCGTGATCTTAGTTTGGCTCTCCTACAGCGTTTCTGCTCTGAGTTCAGTATGAAGGCAGGAGTACGGTGGGATGCGTTGGTAACGTCACCATCTGCAACCTAAAGATTATTAATCTCTGACGTGTAATTGTGTACATGACAGTTAGTAGTCTCGATTACACATGTAGAAAAAATTTTAAACATTGACACCCTGAGTGTATACTGTATATGACAGCCTTAAAGATTGTAAAATGGGTCATAATAACATTTGACCTCATGGATGAGCTGGTACTTTAATAATGCTAGTGCACTTCTACAAAGATTGGGAAGTGCATCTTTGTCTTGTTGCACCACAATTTAGCCCACAGTAAGGGTGATGAGGAAATTATTTTGGCTGAAAGAACTCGCTTGGCCCACACAGAGCTGTAAACTGAACCCCAATCCATCACCTCTGGGACTGACTGGAACATAAAGTCTAATCTTAGCCTTTTAAGCCAACATCAGAGTCTTACCTCATTAAAGCCTAGATAATCTTGAATCTATAATAGGAAGAAAAAAGAAATATCTGTCATTAAGGTATTGTTTAGCTATCACACATGCTAAGTCTTCACACACTTTTGGTCGTCTCACATAATTTCATCCAAGCTGCTGAGTACCAGCTATGCAAAAATAAGACAGCTGATGCACAGAAAAAACTGCAGCTGCCCTCTTCACCGCTTCTATGCTGATAGGTAGATCGTTGGCTCATGAAGAAACATGCATCAGTGCACGTCTGGTTCAGCCCAGAACCTTGTACTTGAATAGTGATGACTTCCTGCCAAAAGACCCTGCATAAATAATATCTGCTTTCCTGTGATCAAATCCCAGGGAGGCTGTTTTCCTTACATGCTCCTCTAAATTACATTTCCCTCCCCCCATCATCTCTGAATGGCAAGACAGAATGTGTTATAAACTGCAGGTACTTGGAATAAATCTTGAAAAAGCAAAAAACAGCAACAATAAAAAATAAGCAATAGCGGAGGTACTAGCAAATAAATATTTCTGCCTTTCTTTATATATTTTGCGGACAGGCAGCTTTCAGTTTTTACTGGTATCAAAGCACAAAATAGATCAAAACCACTGAATGTGAGGACAAGATTCACACCAGAGATTAATCAGAGGTTCAGCCACAACTTTTATCTTCCAAATCATAGTGTAGGGTTTTAGACCCTGTGCAGTTGCTTTATCAGCATTTATCATCAGTTACATGGCCTGGGTGTCAAAGGACCTAAAAAGTTTCTATAGCTTATAGTGGGAGATGATTGAGTAAAGCAAGACGAGGAAGATGAGGAAGAGCAGTGGAGAAACAAATGAAGATGTTCACACAAACTGGGGAATATCTCAGCGATACTGAAACAGCTAATGACCTCAATGGACACCTGACCAAATAAATCAGAATCAGATGTCAGAACCTGTGATGTTAGGAAATGATTCAACTATTCTAAGTGTCACTCACGTTCCAAAAAATTATAACCAGTCAGTGTGGAGGCATTGATGCCAGGACTGATATCAACCTAACACTAACCAAACCTGAAATAAGGCAAAATGTAAGTTTTTTAATTCTGTGCCACAATAATAAAAAATAATAAGAGTTTCCATTAACAGGTTATATAAATCTGTGAGTCATGTAGAAAGAAACAAAAAAAAAAATCCCTTTATTATTCATACCTCTTTTTACCCATTACTCTTCATCACCTACTACTATGTAGTTAAACTAAAAGGCCAATAATGGATAATAATACTCTTCCCCCACTAAAGAGTTGTCACAAATACTAACAGCGAAATCACAAATATTGTCCAGTCCTGAAAGGAGTATACATTTATGCCGTGATGGACTACTCTTTAGAGAAAACAGAATATTATTTTTGATCAATATCATCTTGTAACCCTCACGTCTAATAAATAACACCAGCTGTTATGCAATTCAATAATTGGTAGTGAGAGGCTAGAGTCCATGTTAACAGTTATTTGTGTCCTTTCTCTGTTTTGACAATTGAAAAACAGAAACGTGTGTAAATGTTGGATTCTGGTGAATATGCTAAAAAAAAACAACAAAAAAACATTTTAATAAGAATGACACTTTAGATACACTTCAGTTAAATCCTAAATGGTAATCTAGTTAATCTAGTCCTCTAATCAACAGGTCAATGTGCTTGATATTAGAAAGCACATTCACACTCATATTTCAACATTATTGTTTAATCACAGTCCAGCGGCCGTGTCAGTGTCAAAGAAGGACCACAGCTACCATGAAACACAGGGAAGCCACAGTTTCTTTTGACTAAAGTCACTGATCCTCATGGGGGGCATCTGATTTAATTACTATCCCTCTGCACCTTGAACCAGCAACTAAATAAAAAAGCATAAAGATTAAAAAATACAAAAAAATTTTAAAAAGGAAATATCAGAAAGACTGTGTGGTTATGATTTCATTATTAGAGGCTGAAAAAAAAAAACTTTGCAGCTAACACCATGTTTTAAAATATAAATAACTGTTGCTTGTGCCATCCTAAACTGGGACTCATCCAGTTCACACATACAGTTGTGCTCAAATGTTTAGATAAACTCCCATTAAAGAAGGGGAAAAAATCAGCAATCAGTGAAATACGTTTAAGTTGACCAAAGTAATAATACATTTTTAAAAATTCATGAAAATCATGACATTAATTTTG
Organism: Atherinomorus stipes; assembly: GCA_023101725.1. Taxonomy (NCBI): domain Eukaryota; kingdom Metazoa; phylum Chordata; class Actinopteri; order Atheriniformes; family Atherinidae; genus Atherinomorus; species Atherinomorus stipes. Next base: position 733,520 of record JALJCO010013221.1, read on the forward strand.
AATTATGGTTTCAACAGAAATATTAATAAACAAAAAATAAAACAAGCAGACGAGCACAATGGGGCTCCTCAGCTGAAATTTTGTTAAGCAGCACTTTGTGGCAATCACTTCAATCAAGTGTTTTAATGTTCAAGACTTCCGCACCTGTTGACAGGTATTTGGACCCACTGTTCATGGGTGCTCCAATTCATCTGTGACAGTTAGTCTGGTTTTAATTATTTTTCAACCACAATTAAAGATTAATATTGCATTTTTTAAAAATGTGCTAAATCATTATTTAGCACATTTTTACTTTTTTTAAGTTTCTTGTTATCTGAGTAACTATTGTGAATTTAGCCTTTTCGGGGGGTGGGGGGGGGGGGGGGGGGGGGGGGGGGGGGGTGTAAACATTTGAGCACAACTGTGTGTGTTTATTAAGATAATTACAACAGCTCACTTGTTAATAACGTTTTGTAGTGATTTAGACGCCCATGCAATGAGTGTGTGGAAAAGCTTGTGGAGATATGAATATTTTCTTTTGACATTCAAGTGGTTTTACTTTCATCGTTAAATCTAAATAAAAAGAAATGTAAGTTAAAGACTGAGAGCATCCTCATAACGCAAGATTATGACACCCTCGTGATTTGCAATGACATTAAAGTGACCTTTAAGTTTTTCAAATGTGTTAAACTACTTGGAAACAAAATTTCCGGAATGTGTTTAGAAATTTCAAGGGCTTCATCTTGAATTTCAGCTTAAACTTTGGAAATCTCTATAAACAAAAACCTTCCACACTGATAGTCGTACACAGACAACATTCAGCCACTTTATCACGATCAGTGACGGATGTTTATGCCTCAGCTTTGACTTTGTTCCAGGATGATACAATGATTTTTTAAAAAAAAAGTCTTTTAGGTTTGTGTTAATGCTTCGTTTATTACATAAAACAATATATAACAGCTCTAATCCACTTGAAACACTAATGAAGCACCAAGCTACACACTGTCGCACTGGGCAACGAAGCTACAGGCCTTTTTCTTTACACGAACCATCTGGCAGTCAAACAGCTCATCACCCTACCGTCAAGTTTAACAGATCCGTGCTAGACTACCGAACCGAACAAAGCCATGTCATCGTACCTTTCACTTGTCCTGTAGCTTCACGCTGTCAGCAGCATCCTTCAGGGCGCAGACATATTGAAACACAGCGCTCTGTAAGCTAACCCTCAACACAGCGCTGCCCCCTGCTGGCATGGAGGAGCAACTGCAACATGCGAGGGGCTCAACCTATTTTTTAGTCTTTGGGCTCAATCAGAAACCAAAATGATGACAAATGATAGGTCAGACTACAACTAACTTTTTTTTTGTCTCACAAGTAAACCGTTCATCTTAGTCTTTCTCTTGATACCCGTGTTGTGACAGCATCCTCCAGATCCAGCTGTAAAGGCTTTTGCAATGAAAAAAAAAGGCATGGAAAAAAACAATGGAGTGAAACAGAAAATGTTCCCTTAAAGCAGCAAATATGCTCTGGTAACAGTGATTTGCTTTAAAAGTGACCAAAGATTTTATAGATATCATGAAAATATTGTTATAGCATATGCATTTGACCAAGTTTATCGAGTGATGAAATCTGATGACAGTTTTAATTTGTGTAATATTTGGGGTAATGTTCCATTGGACCTTATTGTTTTGTTGTGGAAAAATAAAGAAATACCAAGAGCTTGATGAGGTAAAGTAAAGGAGTAGATTTATTGACAAAGAAATTAATAAGAACATATAAGCAAATGTCACTTTGCGAGCAGAGAGCCACACAGAGAGACTTACTCCTCTTTGCCTGCAGAGCTCTAATCTTGGTTGGGTACAGCTTGTTTCTAAACAGTTTACTCAGACGACTGGCACCAAAAGGGATAAGACCCCTCCAGACATGGCCTTACACATGACGTGTAATCAACACCAGATTATGTAAGAGAAAGATTATTGACATGCCAGAGTCAAAGTGACATCATGCAGTAGGTTAATTAGATAATTTCGTCCAAAGTTTCTAGAGCAGTCACAATCTTCACAATTTCGATTTTACTTTTTACTGTAGGGCTCTTAGATCCAAGGACTTGGGTCAGCCAGGCTGGAACAGAGTCCAGACGAAACACGAAGAAGCAGCATTTAACTGTTTAGCTGCAAACAAGTAGAAAAAAATTGCCAGTGAAGATTACCACCACTTGTCGTCACTTAAAACCAGGTTGAAAACATTTCTTTTCTCATGTGCCCATCCATGAAATCCGCACTGCATCTTTTGAAATATCCAGCTTTTTTTTTTTTTAAAAATCATTTTTATTTAATTTAGTTATTCTATATATTATTTTACTATGATTAATATGATTTTGTTTCTCTTTACATATTTATTAGTAGGGGGGGGGGGGGGGGGGGGGGGGGGTTCCAAACCTTCATGGCCCTGTGTGAAAAAGCGATTGCCCCTCCTGTTAAAACATAAATTAACTGTGGTTTATCACATCTTTGGAAAGCTGATCTCAATTTCTCTAGCCAAATGAAGGCTGGATTACTTTGCTTTGCTGCTTCAGGACCTGGAAGACTTGCTGTGGTAAATGGAACCATGAATTCTGCCGTCTACCAAAAATCCTGAAGGAGAATGTCCGGCCATCTGTTGGTGACCTCAAGCTGAAGCACACTTGGGTTCTGCAGCAGGACAATGATCCAGAACACACCAGCAAGTCCACCTCTGAATGGCTTAAGAACAACAAAATGAAGACTTTGGAGTGGTCTAGTCAAAGTCCCAACCTGAATCTAATTGAGATGCTGTGGCATGAACTTAAAAAGGCGGTTCATGCTGGAAAACCCTCCAATGTGGATGAATTACAACAATTCTGCAAAGATGAGGGGGCCAAAATTCCTCCACAGCGCTGTAGAAGACTCACTGCCAGTTATCACAAACGCTTGATTGCAGTTGTTGCTGCAAAGGGTGGCCCAACCAGTTATTAGGTTTAGGGGGCAATCACTTTTTCACACAGGGCCATTTAAGCTTGGATTTTTTTTTTCCCCTTAAAAATGAAAATCTCCATTTAAAAACTGTATTTTGTGTTCAGCCTACTTGTGTTATCTTTAATATTTAAATTTGTTTGATGATCTGAAACATTTAAGTGTGACTAACATGCAAAAAAATCAGAAATCAGGAAGGGGCAAGCACTTTTTCACACAATTGTATATGCTCTAAGTGGCGTTGCGGTCCGTTATGCACTGGCTGTTCCCTGGCTTCTTGGCTACTGGCACGCTTGACTCTCACCCAGGAGTCTGGGGATTGGAACTGGCCCAGGCCCTCCCTTGTCCTGCCACACTAAGATATTTAAAATGTACCTTACTTCTACCTTCTGTAAAAACTAAACGAGTTACTATACATCAATTCTGTCATATTTTATGCCATTCAGTATTTAACATTTAGACCTTTGGGACCCACATTGTACTACAGATAAACCACAGCATTTAAATGAAGCTTAAAAAATTATTCTGAAAGACAAACACCCTGTTCTGTTCTTGGTTTTAGATTAACATTCTGTTGCCAGGAGCAACTGCTGTCACCATTCCACCCGATTAACGCTGAACATTTTGTTGCTAAGAGCAACCTCCCTGTCAAGTTACTAAATGTCCCCACACTTCTTTTATACACTCTCATTAGGTGTCCATCAAATATTGTGCTTCCTTCATTTTTTATTGCAATTTTTCAACAGATGAATATTGTTGATCCTTAAAAGCTGATCAAATTGTCATTCGTTCATGAGCATCACATTGTAAATGTTTGTTTTAATGTTGTTGGATCATTTGCCCTGCTTGTCTCCCAGTAAATTGAGCATCTGCAGCATTATATGGACACCTTCATGATTCTAATCAAGCCCCTTTCATGTTACTGAAAACTGGACTTTGTGGTTAGATTGTGTTCTCTGCTGTTTGTTATTTTTCGTTTAAAAAAAAAAAAAAATCCAAAACAAAGTGAGTTAGCCTACTTGGAGCTGAACCAGAAGCAGATCCAGAAGATGAGACTAAATATTCACCTAAATTTCATTATAAGCTTCAGGCTCATAGACTCGTACAATTTATGGATCAAACAGCTCCCAGTCACTCTGGAAATTGGGGCATTGGGTTCCTGACTGAAGGGAAGTAAGTGAATAAAAAGAATGAATTTAAGTTGTTACACCACCAGATGACATTTCAACCGTGACCTGAAGCAGAATAATCCTGTAATAAATTCTGTTACACTTCCATAATAAGACAGCACGAATATTATGGACTGCATTTTTACTGAGGGGGAAACAGGAATACAGCAGTTAGAATAACAAAAGACCTTTTTCCTCATTTTAAAAACTAGAACTAAAAAAAAAAAAAAAAAAAAACTATGTAGACACAAAACTGGAAATTACTTGCACTTTTCTGCATTTGCACCATTACGGAAAGCTCAAAATGATAATAAAGAGTGACTAAAATAATTCTGACTAGTTTAACAACAGGGCTTCCCTCTGGAAGCTTAATTTATTTAACAAAAGACAGGATCTTTTATCCAGACATGGTTTCAAAAATACGCTGCGGCCATCAGCATTCAGTTCACATGTAACATTGCAAACATCTTCTATACATATTCATTCAGATTTTAAAATTCATTACATGAAGAGAAAAATTACTATAAAAGGAATTTAATCAAAATACTTTATTTGGAACATTCTCAAGTTTTTTACATTTCTTCAAAGGATCCTTGGAGTGGCATCTTGCATGTTTTAAGTATGCAATTTCAAATTTAAAGATAAAAAAAAAAAAAAAAAAACACAAACAAGTATATAAACACCTTACCATACAAAAGTGCTCAAAGTGAAAGAATTTTAGGAGAACATAGTTCTAATACACAAAACTGTGAGAAATATTCAAACTGTACAGTAAGTAATGTATTTTTCTCTTCCTGAGATTAACAATAAAGCTGGCTCTCACTGATGAACAAAAACATGAGCATGCCGCCGCCGCCCCCTCCCCCCCCGATCAACAAAACAACAAAAATTAAAAGGACAAATTCACAGCGTGTTTGAGGTAAAACAGACAAAATGATATCGAACATTGGCACATAAGTGGTCCCAAACATTTTAAGGCATCCAAAGATGGTAAATAAATAAAGGAATATCCTAAAAACTTCAAAAACAGGCACATTAAAAGCACAGTCATGGTTTCACACATCAGTTGGTGGAATTAGTCACTTTCTGTAGAGCGGCAGCGCTGACATTCAGAGAATGCTCGTTGGGCAAAAATTCTTTTAACAGGAATGAAAGGAGCATCTGTCATGAAAGATGGACAGACAATCACAAATGACTCATTTTAGAGAAATATTAAAAACAGATACTGTAAAAAGAGGTAGGATGACAGATTTTTAATAAGATACTCACGTAGACCAGAGTTTTGTTTTCTTCTTTGTCCTGGAAAAGATTAAAAACAGACTCCATGTCTGTCTTTTTCAGGATGAGGTAATTTGAATCTAAACAGAGAAAATGAGTGTTAGATTTAACAGATTTTTAAAAAAAAACATTGCTTGAAAATCTGAGTTAAGAAACTGAAGGTGGCAGGTACATCGCGCATTGATGAGGTTATGAGCTCGGTCTTTGGTCTCATTCTTTTCCTCATCGGTGCGAGGAGCAGGAAGAGGAAGTGCTACCGGCTGACACTCAGGCCACTGTTTGCTGCGCAGGGTGTCGATGTACGCAGCCATCTGCTCTTCTGTTGGATTCACCTTGTTTAGGAAAGAGTTTACTTTCCTGGAGAGAGAAGAATTGAAACACTCAAACTGCAAAACAGCACTTTTTTTTTTTTTTTTACATCTACGAGAGGGTTAATCACAAAACATACTTTTTTAAGATGGGCATCACTGGTTTCAAAATGGCATCAAAAATGTTAATGAGGATGGAGTTTCCTGTAAAGATGAGAGGAGTCAGGACAACACCAGTGTTATAGAGGTTTCTTAAAAAACAACAAAAACAAAAAAAACACACCCAAAGCAATATAACGAACTTTTGCCACTAGAGGTCAGAAAACTCTCCAGTCTGATTTTACAACCAGATCTGTTCAAATAAGAAGCAACCGACACTGATCAAGATCATGTTAGTCATGCTTTAAGTTTTGGATGCTCCATTATGTTAAATGACACGAGTCAAATCCATCAGTGTACAATTTTCCAGTTTGGTTGCAGTTCACAGAAGTTAATATTCACGCTAAAAACCAAAACTAAGTCTGACACATCACAACACAGTGCAGTTGCAGATTTCCTCCTTCTTCATATAAAAATTAGGGCTGTCAAAAAATTAATCCTAATTACATTGCTTTTTTCACTTTTAGAACACATTTAGGGTTAAAGGTGTCTCACCAGGAATTCTGCATTTATCTTTAGTAGACTAAACTACTGAAACTCTGTCCTTACATGTCTCCCTATAGTCCTTCAGACAGCTGCAGTTTAGTCCAGAATGTTGCTGATACGTCCACACACGCTGACTTCACAACTGTCCTAATGTAAAGCTGAAATTCAGGTCTGAGTCCTGGACTACTCCCGGATGTGTAGCTTGGTTTTAGCCTTTAAGTTGTAAAACAAAAGTTCATATATTTTCTGCATAAAGCAGTAGTAATTAAAAAGAACATCTCTTGTTTGACAATAGGATTAATTTAGGATTAATTTTTTGACAGCCCTAAAAAAAATTATTACTCTATATCACGAGTGTCATATTGTGGTCCTTAAGGGCCACAGTCCTGCAGGTTTTAGATATTTTCTTCCAACACGGCTGATTCAAATAAAATGGATCCAACAGCTTGTTGCCACGTTGACAAACATCTAAAACCTGCAGGACAGTAGCCCCCCCCCCCACCCCACCCCCCTCGAAAACTAGTTTAAAATTCCTGCTTTATATTATTCTGGAGGCCAAAGTAGAATTAACTGAGTTTAAGCAACAGATGTTTGTTTTTTTTTTTTTTAAACGACACTTTGATGAGACACTTGAAAGAGATTGCCTTCTGATGCAATGTCAGATGATCCAATTCAAGTTTACTCTTATTACCAACCATTTTAAAAAGCATACCACAGCTGTTTATTTACACTTGAGTTCACTCCAGTTAATTTCAGTGCACTTTGAAATGAATCTTAATGAGTCTGATGTTTGCCTGAGGTTGATCATTTATCACAGTGAACTTATTTTTTCTTTGTCAAGGCAACATCACATAAAAAAAAATGCTACTGCAGTACAAAGATTATTTGATGAATGATCCAGACCTTACGTAGTTTATTTAATACCTTACATTTTCTGCATGATTTCCTATCTACATTAAGCAACCTTTCAATGCATGACGGTTTGTGTTTTGAACACAAACGTGAATAAAATGCAGCGTAGCTGCCAAGTGTTGGTCCTTTACCAACCTGAATGCACCACCCAGGTTTTTCTATAAACAAACCGATAAAAAAAAAAAAATACCACATGCTGATTAATGAAGGCTAAATCATCACTGCAGGATTAGCATCCTCAGGCAAGAAGTCTGCACAGGCAGATTTCCTTTCAAGCACTAAAATGAGCTCAAACAACTGGCTGTCAAAACTTCAGGGAAAATCAATAGAGAAATCGATTGTTAAAGCTGCAGTATGCTTTAAAAATGTTGTGAAGTCCACATGACAATACCATCAGACTTGAAAGACGGAACAGACCAGATATTTCTTTCAGTAGATCAAATATGGCTTTGGTGGCCTCCAACTGCTCCCAGTTGACTTGGCCTCTCTGACACTGGGAATCCTCTCCTCTCTGCAGGGTGCCCTGTGTCTCCTTTCCTTTCGTCTTGTTTGGCCCTCCAGACATCCTGAAACACGTCCTCTCCTTTTTATTCGACTTTGCGCTGAAACTAAGCCATGACAGCCCTTCTGTGCCCTCCTGCTGCGAGCCTGAGTCAGACTGTTCCTCATCACCGCTCATCTTTGCAGAAGCCAGAGACTCTTGTGACCTGGATCTGGTCAGTCCTTTGATGATCATTTTAAAGTGAGAAGTTAAGGGATTGTCAGAGTCCTCAGATTTGTCTTGGGAGCAGTTTTCCTGCGAGGAGTCCGAGTTTGCAGCAGGCTGTGGATCTGGATGTACTTCTGCTTCCTCAGGCTTTTGTGGGGGAGAATTATACTGAGAGATAACAATAGTTGGAAGTGGAGATGCGTGAATGTGGCCATTCGCAGCAGAATTACAATGGTTTTCTACGGACAAAGCTGTGGATTCTGGATGTGGAGATGGCATTGTGTTTTCTTTTGGGACTTCTGTCTGTAGGCTAGAGTTCTGAAAGAAAACAAAAACAATCTGGCTGTGACAGGCGACCCTGAGGCAAAAGCTTTTACAATGCAGAACAGCCACAAACTCATATTACAGTTCACAGTGACATTTTTTTTTTTAAAGGAGCCGAGATGTGTCTAATCTCAAAGTTATTTTACCAACATGCTCTACAACAAAACCAAAACTGAAGTCATGGAATAATTTCCCAACGCAAGCAGGATAACTTATCACACAGAATCTTACATCACCAGAGCGGTACTCACAGGTGATTGGCAGAGAGCTTCTCAGATGCTCCAGATAACATTTAACAAGCCATCATATTTTACATAAGAGGAAGATGTTTGTTAGACTTCTGTGATGGGGCTTTTCATGTGGGATGTGGTGGGTGATGTAATTCTACTTGAAAACCTGGAGCTCAGTCAGATGTGCCATCTATGTGTGCTGCATTTAGGTTGGAATAATAACTTGGGAAAAATATTCAGTGATTGCATGTCAATGCATCCAGTTGGCAAGAATCTGGCAGATATCATATTCACCCATACAGAGTGATGCCCGTCCTAAGTGTGGAAATGACTGTACGTCTAACAGGCTCTCCAATTACTCTCAACTTAGCCTGAGTTAGCAGTCACCATACAGGTGGCATTTTCTGCATGAACCTAAAATTTCCAAAACATTCACGCTATGAGGATTTTCTGAACCCACACACCCCTACCTGCTGCCCCCCTGCAGAAGAGTAACGGCAGGCTATTCCTCTGATAGCTTGACAGATCCATCCTGCTACTGGGAAATGTAGCTATTTCATGGATATCTGTTCAGGTGTCCTGGGCGCAATTTGCACACTGCTTTCACTCTACCCTCAAGGTAAGCGAAGCACATTCCACTTTCTATGTGAAAGCCTCCTAAATGATTCAGAATATGGTGATGTCTATTTATTATTTTTTAATTTACAATAAGTGTGCTGCTACAGTTACATTTTTCCTTCTCTGCTTCTTTGAGAAACATGTTGCTCAGTCTAACCCTTTACTTGACTGGCAACATGTCTGCCATTTGCTTTACAAATAGTGGAATTTAGATCATAACAAATAATCTGAAAGAACCAAGTAGTCAAATGGCGAGGAGAAATAAATGTCTTTTGTTTGAGAAAAAGATAAAAGGTGCATCGATAAATACATGTTTCACAAGCACATTGCAGCCCCAAGTGGTATTTAAGGTAACAGTGCAAAGGCCTGAAGATTTCCATCCCTCTACAGCAGGGTGCTATGGAAACTACTTAAATAATGGTTGAATATGTAGTGATTACCTTCAACCAAGCATAATACTAGACAAGGTTCATGAAAAGGAAATGAGGCAAATGGATGGTATTTAAGCTATTAGGAGCAAAGTGATGGTCTGCAATCCTGTTGTGTGCTGTAAAACATCGTCATGCAGTCCGGGCAACAGGGTGACTGCAGCTACAAGTATTTTACTGATACTGAAGAATCACAGGAGTGACTAAAGTATCTGACTAGAGCAGCATGCTCCGTTTCTCCAACACATAGTGCAACCCTCCACTGTCACCTGCTGCCCGTGCACACTCAGGGTTTGAATCCAATTCAAGATCGAATGCAATCTGCTGGTTTCCTTAGCTGGGTATTATTTTTTCTGAAATGGCTTGTATGACTACCGATTTGATCACAATGAATTGGCTCAAAGTCGATTTGTCTGTAAAGTGCCCCAAGATGACGCTATACAAATAAAGCTGATCCAAGTTGAACTGAAAAGACGACGTTAATCCCTGCAAAGATGAACGGGCAAGTACTCCCATTATATTTACACATGGAGGAGTCTGAAAGAGGTATGCCAGGTGCACAGTCATCAGCAGCAAGCTCACTCACCCCTCAGGTGATCATCCACGCCACATCAACCCACCTGAGCCTCAATCATTCATGGTCAGAGTGTAACAACTATGCCTGCCTGCCTGCCCCCCCCACACACACACACACACACATTTGTTTTCATATCCCCCTGGGTTATTTCCATTGACATAATTCCCTAGCCCCTTACCCTAAACCTAACACCCATAACTAAATAAAAGACTTGTTGACTCCACAATTCCCATCTCTGCTAGCAGGAGACAGCTGAGGGGAGAACATCTCAATACCTCCAGTTTGTCCTCTACTTTATTATGTCTTTGCTAGTGGAGTAGGAACCACTTTTCTTGTGACAATTAGGTAGTCGATGGCATTTAATCATCTAAATGTACCCTAGGGATGCACAATATAATCGGCCCCCTATTGGTATCGGCTTAAAACTGAGTATCGGACATTTAAACGATATTTAACGGATCAGCCCGGTGTTTCTAAAATCTAAAAAACCCCAGAAACTTCTGCAAAAACTTTTTTACAGACTTTAAAACTTCTAAAGACTAGGGGTGGAAAAAAATATCAATACACTGAAATATCGCAATATTTTTGTATACTGATATCATATTGACGTTTAAACATGTGGTATCGATCTATGTTACTAACGAAATCTCACAATATTTCATCATTCTGTTACGAAATCTCTGTGAGAATTCACTGAAAATTTCTCGAGCTATTTTAATATGCTGATATTATATTGACATTTAAAAATCACAGTATTGATCTATTTTCCTAACAAAATCTCGTGAGAATTCACGAAATATCGCAAGAGTTTCTAACATAACAATGAAATCTTGCAAGATTTTGTAAGTAAAATAGATCGATCCCATGCTTTTAAACATCGATTTGATATCGGATAACATATGAAAATAAATAAACGGGATATTTCAGTGTATTGATATTTTTTTCCCACCCCTATTTTTCAAAGTGTCTAAAATGAATGACAAAACCGCTATTTGGAATGACTGCTTATTTTTTCAGCTTTAATATCGGTATCAATATCACCCACAAGTTTTTAAATATCGGAATTTTGGCCGATATCCCAATACTGTGCATCCCTAGTGTAAATAATATAACTACTGACAAATAGCTTGTGCAGCACTTTTGGCTTGCGATGTCAGACTATACAAACTGTGTAGGATCAGTCTATAAGTATGAGCCCATGAAGGCTTACCATGATATCACACAACAAACAGATGCTGCTAATGCTAATTAGCCTGGTCAGGCAGAGTGGAACAACTATGCCACACACACACACAGATTTGGCTCTGTGGGAAGACAATTTCATAAGGTTTATGAAAGCAAACAATAAGAGAAGCAACTCTATTTTCAGCCTTTGTGAAAACAAAGTGAACGCCATGTTGCAGCAAATTAGATTCAGTCAACAAACTGTCCAGTTGAGGAAAAGCAGGAATGAAAAATTACCTCTTCTTCCTCTTGGCCAGGAGTGAGGAAGTAAGCCAGGCCACTGAGAAGGCCCCACACACCCCCATAATGCACTTCTTCATTTAGCAGCTTGTCAAGTGGGCAGAGGAACTGAAAAACTGGTTGAGTGTGGCCAATCACGTTATCAGAAACTAATTCCTGGAAGAGAAAATTCCAAAATGTTGAGTCATCAAGCTCTGAGTGTTTATCTCCAAAATATATCTGAGCTTCTTGAGTCAATCACCTGCAGGAAGTGCTCGACTGAAGCTCTGGCTTCCTCTTTAACCTCATCGTTGTCTACAGACTCCTCCAGCATAAAGATCATGGGAAGGTTGGTAGAGTCCTGGAAAGTCAAAAAACCAACATTGAGAAGTTTTCTCTAAGATACAATCAAATATCTTTTCCTCCCTTAAGTAATACTACATAAGTTTCTGATCTTAAAACTCTGTGCTTCTGACACGTTTTGATAACAGATTGACATTTTTATGCACATCCCTGTGGCTGTCATTGCCCTGCAGCATCCTGAAGCTGAGAAACCCGACTTCAAAACTTTATATCCCAGCTTGAGGAACAATGTGATAGCTGCATTTTATTTTGTAGCACCTGGCCACAATGCAGCAACTGCATTACAAAGAGAGAAAGTGGCAGAGAAAGAGATGAGACAAGAGTCAACATTGGACTGACTTTTACTGGCTGGAGAGAGCCCAGAAGAGACGGGATGCAGGACAGATACTGGATTAGCCTTTGTTAGAGGGGTGCCACAGTGCAAAAATCTGCTTCAAGATGCTGTCCACCTTTAATAGGAAACTTGTGTCATTTTAATCCCAAAGAAAGACACGTAACTTCCTGGTTGGGACAATCAAAAAAATATGATAACCTAATAACCCTGTGACATTTATGTATAAAAACAAAAATGTTTGATAATGAAAAGAAAAATGCCCAGTTTTTAACTTTCACCACTCCAGAAAATAAAACGCCTATATTTTTAAATTAGCAGCTCATCTTCTCCAGCGCTCCAGCAGCATTTTTTGTTCAATATTTTACACTCTCACATTGTGAAGTGTTACAGTAGATGCAAAATGGATGAGGAGAGTTTATTTATGTAGAGATATAATCTGCAATCCCGTCATTAAGTCCCTTCCAAGTGTTTAGCTGAATAGTGTGTATCCATCAGTTTTAACTTATGTCTCAATGTGGACGAATCCTTTTTTTTTTTTTTTTTTAAAGTCACCTGCTTTTGAAAACTGGTAGAATAAATGCATTGTCAGAGTGCTGCAGACTCACAGGAGATTCTCTGACCAATCAGCAGCCTGTAAAAGTATTAGTTGGTATTAATTATGTGGTGCCTGAAACAAATCGCAGCAGAGAAGTTTCCTACCAGCTAGTTTGAACGAGGACAGACTTTTCCAAAGTATCTTAAATGATGATGTCCCTGCTCATATACTGTGTTTCTGTTGTTTAACCTGCTCACAGGAATTAAATGCAACAAAGAAGGTACCAGAAACATCTGCCAGACTACAATTATTAAGGTGTGGTAATTAAAAACATCACAGGATTTTGCATGATGGTTTTTACCTGCCATCTGTTCCGAAAATATATAATGTCCATGTAGGTCTTCTTGATGTCCCACTGCAAGTTCTCGGGGCTGTCTTTTTCCTCCAGGTGCACAGTAAAGATTAGTTTCTCCTCCTCCCAGTTGGCCTACAACATAGTTAAACCCCTGCTCAAAGATCCAACTCAAACATTAATAAACCAGCCAAGGACAAGCTTTCACAGGACCTTAGCACACAGATAACAAGCCTGCAGGATACTCTTTGCTGTCGCTGATATTTCCAACTCACATGAGGGATGCTGACAGCCCAGCGGCCAACGCGCCACATCTCATAAGACAGCTTGAATTCAATCATGTCCTCTTGGACACTCGCCAGATAGTCTTCCAAATCGCTGTCTTCCTGGTGGTATTTGGAGGGGAAAAAAAAACAAAAAAAACACAGCAATGAATATGTCAAAGTTTACAAAGTATTTTGTTTTTATTGTAAATACAATGCCATCTGAAGCAGCTCACCCTCTCTGAGTCATCCTGACTGAGAACAGAGCCTTCCCTGCTGCTCCCATCATCCTCATTTGATGCGTCCCCTTGGATAGCCATTATCCTCATCACCAGCTCCTGCTCCATTGTTTTCATTTTCTTCTTCTTGGCTTTTTTGGACTTCATCTTGTCCACAAATTTGGACCATCCTTCCTTTAATTTGTTGCCTTAAGTTTAGAAAACATCACAAAGTTAATGCAGGGTCATTTCCAGCGTGTGTTAAAACAAAAACAAGATGTCTTTCCTCTGGATATTGAAAATTCATTAAAAAGCCATAAAATTCTCTCAAGACTTCAACTTAAATCTGAACAAACTGTTCACAGAAAGAGCCAAAACAAAGGATGGCGGTGAAAAAGTGTGAAAAAATCTATTTGTACAGGGTAATGAACACTTGTTGAGGCTTGTAAGTATGAATAGTATTCACTCAATGTTATCTGTGTGAAATCCTAACAGTTTGCAGATAAACATGACAAATTAGGATGGTTTTTTGTGTGTCTGCAATGCAATGCATTACAGAGAACATGGAGATTTATTATATCAAAGGGTTCTTCATCAACGTGACATTTTTATTCATATTCAGTTGATCGCTCTGGGATTGTTTAATAGAAAGAGATAAGAGCTGCTTAAAGACAGCACAGGAATTATTTGGCATTCAGCTTGCTGTTCGTGTAATTAGCTGTCTGGATGAACAAACAAACAGGGGACTAATTGTGCATTGAATAGCAGGCTGATATCGGAAATTAGAATGTCACATAGCTGACAACACACTGTTACTCATCAAACTGTAGTACCAGACAGGCACAGTCATGTACTCTCTATTCAACTGTCTCTGCTTCATTCAAGGTCTCCATTTAAACCTTTACACTGAAATATAACTGAAACAAGAACTCATGCAGAGCTTTGAACTAAACTACTTCTTGAGTTGGAACAACTCAATAACCAAACACACCTTTTCTTTTGCCCTTGATCCCCGTGCCTGTTGAAATCCCCGCTCCTGCTGCGCCCCTAAGAAAAAATGAAAAATAAATGAATGAATGATGAAAAAGAGCCACCAAACAGAGCCAAGTCTGTTCCAATTTCAAACACAGATGGTGGCTTGTACTGTCATTTCTTTGAGGCTCACTAACACTTGGACAGGTCAGCAGGATGCAAAGAAGACAGCCACTCACACTTCACTGCTCTCCCGCTCGCCTTCCCCCTCCTGCGAAGCCAGAGATGCCAGATCTGGGTCGGATACACGCAGCTCCTCTGCTGAGCTTTTAGGGCTAACGCTGTCGAGCTGATGCACCACCAGCTGGTTCAGGTTGTCAGGGTCAGACAGCCAATTCACCAACAGCCCCAACCCTGGAAAGACAACCTTCACAGTAAACATTATTCAAACTCTTTTTTTTTTCTCCTCCTTGCATGAAAGTCATTAAATTCATGGCACCATCTTCAAATGTGAGTCTTTGTAGATGATAAAAAGCTCAGGTTTGAATCACAGATACTGCTGCAAAAGCCGTTACTGCAGCTTGATCATTGACATCCCTGCAAAGTTCACAAACTCCAGTCCTCAAGGGCCACTATCCTGCAGGTTTTTGTTGTATCCTTCGGCAGCACACCAAATAAAATGTATTTAACAGCTTCTTGTCAAATTCTTCACAATGACCCATTCATTTTAGTTAGATGTGTTGGAGCAGTGAAACAACAAAAAGGTGCAGGATAGAGAACCTCGAGCACCAGAGTTTGACACCCATGCTTTGCAGAGGTAATTTGTTGTGTTTGAAAATATATTTATGGTCTCCCCCCATTATTTTATAAAGAGCTAGTCATAACTGTACAGATAATTCAGATCTACAGCCAGCAGCTGCTTAGCTTAGCATGGCATCCAATAAAAACTGGAAGTAGAGGGAACCTGCCATCCAAGATAATATACATCCAAGTGAAATGTAATAAGCTTGCAAACAGGTACACCGAATAACAATCACCTCACAAAATTAATATAAAACATCTCATGATGCCAATTAATCAACCAGATTCCTAATTTGACATTTATCAGAATAATTTCTTCAAAGTTCTGTATCCTCTGTTCTGTATGTTCTAGTATCGTAGCAACGTTCGTTTTTATTTCTAAAATCGAGTTTCCACATGGATGTGCTTCACTAAGACCTGGCGTAGTTGGGACCAGGCTTTAGTTCTGATGGAGCAACCGACCTAGAATCTATCCCAAAGCCTGGTCTTAGTTAAGACCAGTAAGACCAGGCTTAGCAAAGACCAGTTGGTGCAACCGATTCCAGATGTCTTGCAGTGAAAACACAAGTATTAAAGAAAAAAAAAATGTTTGAGATGATGATGTACGTTTTGTATGTTTTTTTTAGCTCATTTAAAACAACAACTATACTCAATGTCATTTTTCAGGCCTCATAATGGGTTCATACAGCACACAAACCCCTCAATAACCCCCCCCTTCTTTGCCCTTCAGTTGCTGTGGTGATTATACAAGAAGACACAACATGCTAATTGGAGACCTTTACAGATGCTGGTGTGTGGATTCTTTAAAAAAACAAACAAAAAAATAAACCCAACAACCTGGAGGACTGCTTCCTGCCGTTTCCAATATTTTAAGGTCACAAATAGACGAGTTGGGGAGGATGGGGGCGGCGGGTATCATCGCATGGAAAGATAAAACCGAACACTTCAGTCTAAGCCTAAAAACCAACTGTGATAAAACACACAGTTTAATGAGATTAAAACAAGACAGCAATGAGATAAAACAGCATGTGGGAAACAGTTGCTCAGTAACTGCTTATTTATCAGAAATGTGCAGGAAATTCCTTTTTTTAAAAAAAAAAAAAAAAAAAAAAAAAGAGAAACCCTGCACCATAATGAAAAAATAAATATGGTAAGACATATTTCATTTCTATTAAGTTTCTATTTTGTGGTAATTTTGTATTCATACTCTTCGGTTAGTTTTTGCAGCTAAAAGTGACCATATTGATTACTAATAGAAGGAAGGTTTTAAGCTGAACCAGCTATGAACTGGCTCTGAACCTGTCTGGTTATGAAAAGGATTATACTGGACACAGCTTTTTCAGCGGCTAGCTGCTAGTGATTAGGGGCTGGTACTTTCGAGACATTTCCTCACTGCCTTCAGAATTTATCCTCCGTTTGTGTCCATCTTTATAGGCTACATGGAGTCAGAGCCCTCTAGAGTCTTCTCTTTCATCTACACTGATCTCTCAGACCTCTAACTGTGCACTTCTCTGAAAGCTGTGGAGTTTGGATCTCAGGTTTTTATATCAAACTATCCACTTGCTCCAGCTTTAGATAAAAAGAATCAGACCAACGTGTTCTCTGGTAGCTCACAGCAGGAAGGGAAAAGCTAACTTTTCTTGCATAAGTGTTTTAAAATTGCCACATCAGCTCTTTAGATAAGTGACACACATCATAGTGTCATATATCAAGTTTTCCTGTGATCAAAAAGGGCTAAAACAGGACAAATGCTCTGAATATTTAGCTTTGCATCTGTGACGTCCATTGCGAGAAATGACCCCCCTCTAGCCAACAAACTCCAGAGCAATCTCAATATGCAAGTAATTATTGCACATTTACACAAAAATCACTTATTGCAGCTGAGGAACATGACAACTACCAAAATCTTCTTCACAGAGACTTTCATGATATAAAACACTTTATCTGCTGCTAAGAAAGAAAGAAACAAGGAAGAAAAAGTGTCAGGACTCTGAGGGGGAAGTAGAAGATCACAGTAGGAGGATCCATTCTTTTATATAACCTAAAACTAATCTCTAAGCTCGACATGGCCACTGACAATAAGGGATTACATAGAATCCACAATCTTAAAGAACTCAAGGCTGGTTTAGCCCTTATATAACACAGCGTTACTGTGAAATGACTAGAGAGATGATTTAGTGTTCTCTTACCCTTTAAGGCAATGATCTCATTTAAGGCACAGCAGTTGACATCTTGCCCCCAGAGAGATCGGGGAAAAAGGTTGCGTACCAAGGCGTCAGAAAACTCTCTGAGAACAGCAATTTCTTCTGCTCTGGAGGTGAACAAGAGCTCTCTGAAACAGAAAGCAAAACAGGGAAGTCCAGCTGCTGATAGAACTAGTTTTTTCCCTCTCTTTGATCCTAATCTTAAATCTGATGTGAAGCAGTGCTCATTAATCTGCAGATGCCTTAAGAGAAACTACCGCAGCAGCTGTTATCCAATACATGGTTAATTATTAGTGGGTGGTAAAAAGTAATGAGGTATTCATAGAGTTCAGAAACAGCACCAACATGAGTGCTGGCTCACTAAAAGAAAGGAAGAAGTCTCACCTGTCAGACTGCTTTGCGTTATGCAAGTGCTGGGTCAAAATCCGAATGGAACCCACCACTGCCTGGCAGACATCAAAGTCTCGGGCCCTCTCAATGATGCGGTCGATTATGAAGTCAAATTCCCTGCTGAGCACCTTGTGCAGAGGCTGCTGCTCACATGGCTCAGGGACGCCGTACCACGGCAGGACCAGCTGAGCGTAGGCGCACTCAAACACTGAGGAGAGAAGTCACAAAGCTGGTGAGTCACTGTAGAGAAATCATACCGAGCGCCCAGGCTAACCTCCTCAACATCAAACTAAAAAAGACTGCAGAGGAGTTTGTTTGAAATTCATGCTCTTCTTTCTTTGGAAAAAGGCCCAAAACATTCCAAGAAGCTTCAGAGGTCCAAAACCTTTTTTCAAAACTTAAAATATCCAGGGGAGGTTTTTAATCTGAAGTTGAACTGATGGAGGATGAAGATTAAATTAATCTGTGAATATAATGAGCATCTTTATTTACATTAAAATGACTTTACTTAAATGTTGCTGACAGACTCTGAGAATGTGGAGGTGGTCAAACATGCTAAACCAATCCGCCACAACATTAAAACCACTTGCAGATGAAAAACATTGGTCATCTTGTTACAGCACAATTATGGGCTGGGAAATCTTGGGCCCTGGCATTTATGTGAAAGCTACTTGGACATAATCAGACACATAGTTGCAGATCAAGCACACACCCCCATGGCAACAGCATTCCCTGACAATAGCAGCCTCCCCCAGCAACAACAGCACCCTGCTGCAGCACAAACGCTTCTGATGCTTTCTAATAGATTTGCTGTTCATTCAGCGGGGGCACATCCATTCTGTGTTTACTAGTGAAATCATGTTGAGTGTAATCTGCAGCAACTTGTGCCGCTATGAGGTCATGGTTTTGGTCAGGACACTGGAGTCTCACGAGTCTAATCATCTGGTGAAGTGAAGGTGTAAAATAAATATACTCAGGTAAAGCTTTCAAAACACAAAAGTCCTAGTTGTTAAACCCTCCTCAAAACCCCCCAGATCCCAATCTGAGCGAGCATCCCTTATCCACAGCTGTCCCACAGGATCTGCTACCAGACATTGCAGATAATCTCAAGAGGTGTGCAGTCGTGTCCCATCAGACCAGAGCTGTTTTGGTGGTATGAAGAGTGGATGTGCTAAACGTGGGACTAAACATGCGGCTGATTACAGATAAACTGCATTTTACTGCCAATTTGTCTTATTTTTCCACAGAATGTGTCTTAATGGGATGGGGGGGGGATCTAAGTTACACTCTTAGACTTCTAGTTACATTTACAGCAATTATTTATATAAAAAAGAAAAGAAAAGAAAAGGTTTCTCCATGTTAAACTGCAAAGAGAAAAAATACCGACAAAAATTCATGTAAAATGTGCAAAGAATTAAATTCAGGAGGGCCTGTCATTCTTCCATATTTTGCCAGTACTGTGGTTACGACTGAATTTAAAAAATATGTTTTGTAGCCCAATTATCACCAAAAAGCCTATTGAACCATTGTGCAAATGCTCAGCTGTCAACAAATGGCATGAAATATAAATTTTAGTCCCAATGAAGCTGATCTCATTTAGAGCTTTAAGATCACCATTAACCAATTTGATTGTTGTTGCACAAAACAGACAAAGCAAACACAGCCGATAATGCTGTCTGAAACCCTCCAGCTTATTTCCTGTGTGATACATGACAGCCATACATAACCCATCTGTTGAGGGTGTGTTTTTCTCCTTTTTCTCGCTTCAAAGCTCCTCCTCGCTGCTGTAACATGAGCTGCAGCTGCAGCTGTTTATGCTGAACTCTCCATTTCAGCTGTGTCAAGATAAAACAGTAATGATGACAAAACACTCAGTTCAGGGGCAGAAACGTGACTTCCAACATTCCCTCCAGGCCTCATCAGATGCTTCTCCAATCTGCTCTGACAAGGACACCAACACACTCCTTCTCCTCTGCAAGAAAATGTACCTCACCTTGCTGTAGAGACTTCTTTACATGTGGACATTGAGACTCTGGTGGTTCAGACTGCTGAAGAGAACCCCCATCGGTCAAGTCAAACACCTCTTCCTCAACGGTTTCCTGGAAAACACAACAGCAGAGATTGGGAGCACAGTGAGGACTGCAGCATCAGTATTTGCTGGAAGCCAGGCGACAGTGTGCAAACCTGTTGTTCAGGCCTCTGTTTGAGGAAGAAGAAAAAAAAAAGTACCTCGGGCTACAAGTGATACTTCATTTGAATAGTCATACTGTTTCCGAGCTCAGCTATGTGTACCACTAAGGGAAAATGAGAATCCTGCTTTGCACTATGATAAAGTAATTCAAAGACTTTGAAAGTTAATCATCTGTAAATAGGCAGAACGGGTGTTTTAAAATGTCATCATATGATCCACACATGCCTGTCACACTCAATTTTTTTTAATTATTAACCAGTTAAATCATGAGATAGGCTTCTTCAGTTTTGAACTTTTAAAAAGCAACTCTGGTTCTGCTTTCTGAACTATTTGCAATGCAAAGCAACCAGCAGAAAGTACCTGAAGTGGATGTTCCTTCGCCTCTTCATCAGTCTGAGTGCCGCTCTCTCGCCCGGTATTTCCAAACAGCAGTGGAGTTGAAAAGCAAAGAAGGAAACATATCAAGTACTGGATGACTGTGCGACCGCAGTCTGAAAAATACCAAACCAGGCCGAGGGATATAGCGATGGAGAAGCGCCACAGATACATTTTCTCTCCTTGTAGCACGCTCTTTCAGCACGCGGGTCTCACTTTGAGCCGACGGGTGTTGGACGAAGCCACGGCTGACTTGTTCGGCCACATCTTTAAAGCCAAGAAGAAGAGGAAGCGTCTGTGTGCACCAAGCACGAAATCTCAACAACAGAGAAAAGCCAACTTTATCAGGTTGGTGGAAAGTGGAGCTGTGATTGGCTGCAGGAAATCCCCGCGTGTCAGTCGTGGACTGTGATAAGACGCCCTCTACAGGCTCCACAGCTGACAGCAGGAAAGGCATACTGTAATATGGTTCCAACCTCCAACGAAATGTGAAAATACACTTCCACAGAGTATAGATACCCTTACATTTAAATTATTCCTTCTATAAAGTAAAAGTGCAGAAAATAAGAGGAAAAAAGGTACAACAAAGTACTAAAAACTAATAGATAAACTTCAAAGTAAGGCAATTTGTGTTTGGTTGATTATTTCTCCCCATTTAGTTATACCAAAAGCCTCATTAATGATGTTTACAATGAGGTATAACTTGTAAGGGGGTGTGTTACTGTAAAATGAGCAAGAGTTAAATGTTAAATGTGTGGGTTGCACCCTCAAAAATCTGACTAAATCCATATTCTGTGACTGCAGGTCTGTCTGCGCTAACTTTTAACATTTGAGATACATGTTTTAGTTGTTGGTTTTATTTGTTTTAAACTATTTTTACCTATTAATTTTAACTGTTTTATTCTTTTAAATTGCTTTGATGTCTTAGCATTGTTTTAACTATATTTTCTTGATGTGTACTGCACTTTGTTCCAACTGTGGTTGTTTTAAAGTTGAGTTGAGTTGAGTTAGTTGATGGTGTGACAGCTAAGGAATTATTTAATATCCATACCATTCACATTAAATTAACCTATGGTTCCCCAAAAGCTAGAGTAACAAGAACCATAATGTTTAAAGAACATTGACACAAAGTTATGTAATAGCAGAACATATCCTAAACAGATGGGGGACAATGGTCTTAACAATATATCCAGTTTGTGCATATTTTCCCTTATGATTACACCAGACAACCGTCCCAGAGCATTGCACAGAAGCAGAAAGATTTCATTTTTTAACCAGCACAGTTTTGGTTCTCCTAACATTGATGCCAGTGAACTCAAATCAAACAGGATTTTCTTTCTACCAAAACTTTAACAACAGCTTGTAAGTTATCAACATTTTGGGAGCATTCACCCTGAAATGATGAGCTGGACCGCACCGTGGTTTGATGGTTATCATAACTCCTCACAGCAAGAGGGTTTCTGATTTCCTGATCTCCCAGTATGTATGTGGGTTATATCTGGGTACTCCAGCTTCATCCCACAGTCCAAAAACATGTATGTTAGGTAAACAAGTGATTTTAAATGAACTCTGGGAGTTCCCAGTTACATGACCAGGATGTACTCTGCCTCAAGCTGGTACAAGCTCCAGCCATTCTGCAATGGTTACCTAAACATTGCCACATTACAGATGGTAAGTGAATATTGGACAATGCACAAGACCAGGTCAGAAACATCGACCAGCAGACATGACCCAAAGTGCAGGATGTGCAGAGATGCCCATGAGCCTGTACAGTATATGGAACTATAAGAGACTCGATAGGACAGCAGACAGTAAAAGGCGTAACCATGCTGGGACATTGTACAACTACATATGTCCCTGACATGGGTAAGGAAGTCCAAATTCCAATGACAAAAAAATCCTGTAAGATTTCAGATTCCAGACAGACAAACTCGTGTCACGCCAGAAACTGTGACAGCTATGTCAATCTAAACTGAAAAACAAAGCAGTTTCATGATAGAAAGGTAAATGTTGTAGTACTATTATGAAACTTTCTTGCCTTTAGAATTAGAATTATGAATCTACAATTTCTTCTTTGCATTTTGCACCACAAAAAAATGTCAAATTGTCAAAGGGTAAAATTGTGCCATTTTCTTGCTTCAAAAAATTGTTAGATGTCTGTTCTTCTTTGCAGCTGGTAGTATGCTTTTGATTTGCATTGCAAGAAATGGTCACAAAGATGATATTATGCAACTGCAATACGTTCAATTCCACTTTCTGTATGAGGAGAATATGTGGTAGCATTGCCCAACACACTACAGTCATACCAGACATTGTTTGTCATGAGTTTTTACACACTGATCTTTTAGTATCAGTTTTTTGTGTCTGTGTTTTAGTTTTTAGCTTCAGAATTTCCAGTCAGTGTTTTCCTTCATCACATGCACAACAGATGCTTTGTGTGTTCCTCATCACATTCTCTTTCCAGTCTCATTTTGTTGCAAACATTTTGGATTATTGTGTTTATTGACTTCCAGTTCCAGCCACTGCAGTGTCTTGTTTGTAAAGAAAAGTGGATTTATTTCTTTTGCATGCTTCCCAATAAACAAATCTAGTTTTGAGCCATCACCACTCAAGCCCTGTCCCACCCTAAACTGTTCAGACTTCTGTTTTTTCTACTTCACAACTGCAGTGACAGTAGTTTAGGTTAAACTGACATGCTCATAAATACTCAAGTTTTACAGTTACAGGTTTGCATCATATTGCTTGAACATTGCTTTATAGAAAGCAACAACCAGTGTACAAACTCCAATGTACAACATTTAACCATTTATACTTTAAGGAGCATCCTGAATAGCCCACATCATCCCCGTTTTTTCAAGCGTGCATTGGCCGCCAGTCAAATTTTGGATTGATTTTAAAAATTTCAGCTCTAACTTTCCAGGCGTTGCATGGCCAGACCCTTCAATATATTGTAGACTTGCTGCGCCTCCCACTCCTCAGGGTGCATGCTCCAATTTTCAGACCAGGATTTTCTGAAGGTCCCAAAAATTTGCTTTAAAACTTGGGGAGACCTGTCCTTTCAGGCTGTGGCCCCCAAACTGTGGAATGATCTGCCTCTGTCCCTCTGTGTGCTCGACTCTGTGAATGCTTTTTTAAAAAGCAGCTGAAGACAAAAAGCTTTTGGCTGATTGGTTTTTGTGTCATTTATTTTATATTTTACTCGTCGCCTCTTGTTTTATCTGTGAAAAGCGCTTTATAAATTAATTTTACTTACTGACTATAAAAAGAAAAGACTAAATTTTGATCCAAGTGAAATTTGAGGAACTCTTGTGACTTTCATACAACACAACAGTAGTCAGCTGCATTTTCTGTAATTGTCTTCAAATCTTGCTGTGTCCAGTTCCCATTGCAGTTGTAGCATGTTTAGCACAAATCAACAGTGTTGAGGCTGCGATGCCATGACTTTGCTCAGTTTAAAAGCTGAAATTACACACCAGTCCAGCTGCCTGGAGGTTGTTAGGTACTATGTGTGTAATGTGTTTCAACAATCTGTTGACTTGCATGTTGATACACACTGTAACCTCCATTTTAAAAGTAGCCTAGGTGACAGTAATGATGGATGTTTTACAGAACAGAGTATATACTGTTTTACTTAAGTACCACATTTTATTTTACGGAGCAATTTCAACTTATATTTTGACTTTCTGCTACTTAATCTAACAAAATTATTTTAGTCAACAGTTTTGTTCTACTTGCATATTATTTCACAGGCAAGATAAAGAAAAAAAAAAGAAGTAGACATTTGCATGATGATGGAGCCGTGATGCAATCATTCATTAAATCGTTTAATCTGCCATTAATGCAAGGCCATCACAACTGCATCAGGACAAAGATCCCAAGCACAGACACAAACCTACAACAGAATGGCTGAAAAAGAACCAAGGTGTTGCAATGACTGAGACAAAGTCCACCTATGAACCTGGTTAAAGTGCTGCAGTAGGTCCTTTAGAGCTGTGATTCCCAACCCTGGTCCTCAAGACACACTGTCCTGCATACTTTCCATTTTGCCCTGCTAGGATGCAGCTGGTTCAGATTAAATGGATCTCTGACGAGCTCTGCACCAGTCTGCTATGGACCCATTAATGTGAGTCAGCTGTGTTTCAACAGGGCAACATGGAAAGTCTTCAGGATAGCGCCTTGAGGACCAGAGTTGCAAATCACTGTTCTAGAGCTTTGCAGAAATGGATTAGGTCAAGTTATTGCAATTAAAGGTGGTTCTACAAAATATTAAATGATGAAGATCTACATATTTTTTTTCGACAAACTGCTTCTGTAGTTTGGCTTAGTGTCTGTTAATGGAAAAAAGATAAAAACAAAAACATAGTGTAATACAGTATGTTGTGTGTTGTTGTTCATTTGAGGTTATGATGTCTTACTTTAATGACCTGATGAGTACCAGACATTTATCTATTTATTTATTTAGATGTATCTATTTATTTGACTAATTTGTTGTGTTGAACAGATTTGCTTTGCCAAGGGGAGGGAATATTTACAAAATACAGTATAAGGTTCTTTTTCATAATCTATTTAATTATCTTATTTTATTTCATTTTATTGAAAGGTTGTTTATGACCCGATTTTACATGATATTACTGGACCTGACCAGGAAAGAGAAAATGAAGAAGAAAAGGATAAGGGGTGAACAAAGATTAAAAAGAAAGTGGAAAGAAGAAAGAAAAGACAAAGATACACCATAACAGCCAACTGTTGCACCTGCACAGAAACATAACAGAAAACATCCTACGGTCTCTGATGGCAAACAAAGCTAATCATCAGGAGCACCTATAGGAGACAAACAAACTGAACAACTATGTCATAACTGTTATCGGGGCACAAAAATCTCACACACACACGCAAAGAGAGAGAGAGAGAGAGAGAGAACTACAAAAACAATTAAACAGAAGTAAATATTATTACACAACAGCAAGCATAGTGACAGTGTCCTTTTAAGTAAAAATATGTAAAATCTCATAACTGAAAGATGGTGTATTGTGTTTTTTACATTACCATGTTTCAAAGGATTCAAAAGTACAAGGCAGTAAAACTCCTCCACCGTGACAGCCTTAAACTTATGAAGAATTTTGATATCTGCATGGTGGTTCAAAGACCCTTGCTTTTATAAATCACATACTGTAGATAATTGCAGTCACATTTTCAGTAAAAAAATTTTTAAAAAAATACTGCAGCAGTGACTTCTTTGATGTAAAAAGCTGAAAGCAATCAAAGATTTTGAGTGCACTGTCATTAGAGTGAAATCTGGGGCTGCAGATATTTCGCTCAGTTTATTTAATTTTATCACACATATGTCAAAATTCTTTATTATTTGAAAGCATATTAATTTTCCATTTGATCCTTAAATGCAGCGATTATGTTCCCAAGGAGCAGATATCGACTTTGAGAATGAAATCAGTTGATTAAAGCTGCTGAGTAAGGAGCATGTTGTTCATAGCACTAAAAGACTACTGGGCCTTAAAGGTTAAATATCTAACATTTTTATTAAAAGCTATATATTTTTAAAAAAAATAATACCTCCACAGGTCGTTTGGGGGTGTACAGAATGAAAGTACAACATTCCCTAGAAAAATTATATTTAGCCTAAAAATAAATTATAAAATAAATTTTAACGGGTTCGATAATGGCATTATATTTACGTTTATAAGCCAATACACGCCGCCATTGTGGGTTGCCAAATACGATCTCTGTGTGGAAACAATATTTTGGGCACAGTCAGGCTGGTACAGGGGAAAACCGTGGAGATGCCGCGTGAAGCAGCTGCTTCAGAGCCCTGGAGATATTGTTATCTGTTTCTGAGGAGGAGTGACCTGAGAAGAGTAAAACCTGGAGTAAATTTAGGTGAAGACTTCACTAAATGGACCCACATAAACATTTTCCACGAAGTCAAAACACGGAAATGACGACTTTCCTCCTGGATCGGTAAGTTAGTTTGTTTGCTAACATGGCTAACGTTAGCTGTCAGTTATAAACTCCTCTGCATTACTTGTTGGACATGCTGCAGACTGTTGGTCACTTGCGTATCGGATTCGGCAGCGAGCCTGGCATCCCAGCGGCTGGAGTTGTTTTTCTGCCGTTGCAACTACAACCTAGACACACGTGATGTCGCTGTTCTGTCCGTATTCCATATTCAACCTTTAAATGTCAACGCTATGGTGAAAGAAAAACAAGAAGCATTATGGGCTAAAAGAAGAAGAATGCATAACAGATTTCCTCAGTACAAGTACACGTTTGTCTCTGTAAATCAGCATTTAAGCCATTCCAGATCTGCAAAATATCTCACAATTAAACATTTCTGCTTTTTTAAAGCTCATACAAGACAAAAACAAAGCAACCACGAAGCCTCTGAAAATGTCAGAGCTGCTCCTTTGAAGGGAGCCAGCGTGTGTGCTCTTGCAGTCTGGAAGCATGTGATAAAGTCTCAAAAACATGAAGGTCCACAGTAAGAAGAGACATCAAGCTTTACAGTAGCTTTTCTGATGATAAGATTTCACCCTTTGCTGTGTCATAGGTGCAAAATTGAACAGTTTTAACAGAAGAGGCCTTTGGTATGAAACATGACATATCTTCAAAGGCCAAAAGTCCAGTTGCCTTCTAAGTTCTCAGGCTAACAGTGACCTGAATGACTGAGAATTCACACAGACGTACTACCTTGCATTTTGAGAAAACCCTCACAGTGATGCAGGATTATGAGAGAAAGTCAAAGATGTTTGTAGATGACAGAAATATTTCAATCCTAGACTGTTTGCCAAAAATCGTATGATTCAACTCCACTATCAAAGGCAGTAGAGAACAGTTGCTTGTTAAAATGCAAATCCAGTGGCAAAGAATGAGAGAAGTCCACTTTAGCACTGATGCACCAGACACACACTTGATTAGACCCTGAAAAGACTGTCAACCCCTGACAGATTTTTTGTTCCATTAAAAAGACAACAGAAAAGCAAAGAAAGCAAAAGCTTAAATCCCAAACTCTGCAGCTGTGAGCTAAACTTTTCCTGAGATCACTTAAATCAGACAAAAACAAAAGGACACTGAACATACATTTAGGGCCAATGGGGGAAAGAGAAAATCAGTTACTTCCAGAGAAGGATGTCCAAGTCAAGGAAATCAATTCAGCCACATCTCCATCTCCACCTCATCACTGCCACTGGATTATCAATGAGGAAACAGCGTAGCAGAGGCAGAAACAGAACAGCTAAAGATAAAGGCTGTCTCCAGGACAAAATGTCCTCTGTCCAACTTTACACCGCAGAATGAAGGCAGTAGCATCCTTCAGCAGAGACCAGAAAATCCCTATTTTACTGGCACAAGAAAAGATGCAGAGTTGTACTCTCTGAAGTGGAAGGCTACAGTAGCTAAGAAGAAAATCACAGCCAGTTTTAGAAAAGAAAACTAAAAAAGGAGAAAGTAATTGGCCAACCCTTTTACTACAGACTTCTATGATGGATGTATGGACTTTTATGGACACCAGAAAGCATCTCAATCTCACATTAACTGAATGAAAAGCAATATCGAGTCCACAGGGGAGGGTACAAAAGAGAACAAGCTGTCTGTTTCTGTGCTGTGCTGTGCACATTGAGGTAGTTGAAAGTCTAAACACTGAGGTATACTGGAAACCCATATACACAGACAATACCTGCTCCATGATTCACGCAATCCACTAGAAACAAGCTGGCCGTCATCAGAACTCTACACCACTGGGATAAGTACGTGCTTACTGAAGCAGAGGGTAAAGAAAAGGACCACAAACGAGACAAAACACTTCAAACATTTAGATTCCCAAACTGGGACTTTGTCAAGTCAGCAAAGAAGTCTTAAAAAAAGGGGGGAAACAAAGAAAGAAAAACAAAAACACAGCATCAAATAGAGAGGAAGAGAGGAAACGGCACAAAAATATTGTCATTCCATATGTGGCAGAAAAGTCTGATAAACTTAGAAGGATTTTCTACAAACACAACCTTCTGCTGAACTTCAAACCCAGCAACACCTTCATAGAAAAACTGGTTCACCCTAAAGATAAAACACTAAAGCATAAGCTGAGAACAGCTCAGCGTAGCGAGGAGTGCAGTCTTTTATATAAAACATAAAAAAGGGGGGAGAAAAACCACACTTGCAAAAGGCAAAAAACCCCAAACAAAAACAAATCTGCAACAAAAACAATGTACTCACAAATGCATGTCACAAGAACAGAGAGCCAGCTCCTCAGGTCAACACTGAGGCGTCCACCCATTCTTCAGGGTGGGGGGCAATCCTTTGACAACAACAATGTATGCATCACGCACAGGGAAGACTGATGGTTTAGGGGTAAATAAAAAGCAAGCTATTTTTGAGGAGGTGGCCTTGAGCATTGCTTACACAGAGCATCTACATAGATACATTGCCTTCCACTTTGAAAGAAGGCCTAAATTTATAAACTGCTGAGGGACTGCATAAAGCACAATGTCAAACTGGGGAAAATAAAATAAGACCACATGATTAGAGCAGAGCTGTGATTGGATGGCCTTTAAAGGTCACAGCTCTTCCTGACAATGTGAAGTAAGGGTGTCTGTGTTCATAATCTTATTAAACACTTTAATTTTATTAAAATGTTTGTGCTTTTTGATAATTACAGGCTAAATAAATCTTCAGCAGGACTTAATGTTGAGACACTGTTTTCCCACTTAAACCAAGGGTACCTAACTGCAGTTACAATGGCCGACAAGGGCGCCACCATACATCCAATCCATACAGGGAGTCTCAAATGGAATGTGGCAGTTGACGGTCCTGTCACTATGCCTCTGAGTGATCATGTGCCCTGGCTACTTGGCCAAGGGGTGTTCCTTTGGCTGAATGGTTAGCACGCATGACTCTCACCCAGGAGACTGGGGATCAAATCCTGCCCGGGCCCTCCTTCGTCCTGCCACAGAAAGTTTGTTAAACACCGCCAAGAATATCTATCTGCACTTGCACGCATTTGAAACACAAATGCGTGCAAGTACCCCCACCTGCGGCCTGCAGGAGATGGATATTAGTCAGCGCTGGACATCCGATGGGCGTGACCAGGTAGTGAGGTTAGGGTTAGGGCTAGGGGGAAAGGTTAAAATAAACAACTATTACCGGTAATATGGGTGGAGTCGGACGTCTGACCCCACCCAATATCTGTCTCCGCCTCGTCCTGAAGCCGCAGGTGGGGCATTCTCAATGTGTGTGGTATAGTGGTTAGGGTTAGGGTTATACAGTATTCACGTAAGTCCGCTTGGGAATTCCGGCGTGGATTGGATATATGGCGACGTATCGTGACTGCAGTTGGGTCCCTCTCACTTAAATGGGTTGATCCCAAACCATATTGGCTCATCAGAGGTGGACAATTCAGGTGCCAGAAAGTAAAAATCCTGCAATGTTTTTGGACCTGCTTGTACATTTGAAACAAGTGTTTTCACAAACAAGCTCATTTGCCCAACAGAAGAGCTGTGTTAATCAAACTCATCTGGTTTAGTGATTGGTTGGAACAGCTGCTAGACAGGATTTTTACTTTCCGGACCAGGAATGTCCACCCCTGATCATAACAATATTAAAGGGATACTGTGTAACTTTTAGCCATGGCCAAAAATGAATCAAAGAAATGATTCATTGGGTCAACTCAGTTAAATTGAGAGCGGTTTTTCCATCCAATAAATATATGTAAGGTGAACTCAAATTTTATCCTTTCATGCAATATAATGTAATTGAGTTAGTCCAACACATTTTTATTCAATTGCTTTAAATGGAAATAATCATGTTTAATAAATGTAAAAAATTCATATTACTTCATCACAAAAAACATGTGATTAGTGCAGTTAAAATCAACATTTTATGTTCATTCAACTCAATTTAAACATATTGAGTAGAGAAAGGATTAATATCATACTAATAAGCCACTATTGTTAAGGACGTCCTTATGACTCTCTCTTTCCATCTTACTGATTTCTTCCTCAAGCTGATGACATGAATATGCTTACTCAGTAGAAGGTAAATAACATCAATGCTTGTATATAGGTTGAATTTGAGATGGGGAGAGAGTCATGAGATTACATAAACATTTAACTCGCGGTGCAGAAAGGACATAATACTGCAATGCATGATGGGAAAATATGTAAATAAGCCTGTCAAACTCATTAAATTTGAGTTTAATGTTTGCAATGAAATTACTTTACTTTACATCCATGAAAAATATAGTAATATTTACTTGCTGAATTTGAGTAAAATAAATTAAATCTCATCGTGTCACCTTTAAGAGGGGCTTGAATCAGTTTTTTGGGTGTAGAGCCATGAGACCTGTAACCTCCCAACATTGTCTCGCCATAAGGTGAACCCAGAAAAGACGTTTGGAAAAAGATTTTTGCCCAACAGTCTGGGGACCACAAAATTTTCTGAAAAAAAAAAGAAAAAGAAAAAAAGACAGATTCATGTTTAACTACTGTAAACTCCAAAAGTTTGGAGCTGATTTTTCCACACAAGTCCTGTGATCACCTCCGTAAAACGGCACTACCGCCTTTTCAGCGCAACAACATTTTACTTCCAAAGTGGTGGTACGGTCGCATGTGATTACTCTACCAATCAGAGACCTGCTTTTGGTAAAAAGAAGACAGGTGGCTACCTCCGCGGATTCAACTGTGCAACGCAGATGGAGAGAAAAACATCCCAAAAATCATTTAAATTGGACAGACAGGAGCTGAAACCAGATTATATATACAGACATGTTCATAAAGAACGACGAGGCAAACAGACAATAATGTGAAAGTGTCTTAAATTACATTTGATTAGATGCCTGGGTTTGCCTCTTGAAACCACAAGCAGACGTGCAGTCTGAGAGTGAAGTACTCTGCTTCAAATATACGGAACTGTGAGATTTCCCGTCCATACAATGGAGCTTGATCATGGGGAGTTGTAAATGTGAGGAGAAGAATTTTAAATTCTCTCCTGGACTTTACAGGGAGCCAATGAAGAGAAGCTAGGACTGGAGAAATATGATCTGGCATTGTGGGTTAATATTATGGTTAATGTCTTGAACATTGGACATTGGCGTATTCTCTTTATCAACCATACTGTTATTTTTATCATGTTTTTTCCTCTGTTGTGAAATCGTTTTCATTGCTCGGGCCATCCTGAATAAAGTTTGTTTTGCTTTGTGATGTTTTCCTCATGAACGCGCATACAGACAAGTCTCGTGCTTACTGTCGCGAGAGAAAAAAGTGGGCAATGAAAAGAGGTAAAAATGAGTTTATTACATTTTTGTCCCACCCCATATGATTAAAAATTCATTTAAAGATAATTTAAGGAATGTGTATGTGAAATACCAGGTTATGACACCTTAGAAAATGACTCAGCCTAATACAGGGTTTCCCAATCTTGGTCCTCGGGGACCCCTGCCCTGCATGTATTCCAAGTTTCCAACTCCACCACACCTGATTCAGATCAACTCAACTGCTCATCAAGTTCTTAGCAAGCCTGCTAACGAGCCTTTCATCTGAGTCAGGTGTGTGTTAAAATAGGAACATCTGGAAAACCAGCAGGGTAGGGGTCCCTGAGGACCAGGATTGGGAAACACTGGCTTAATAAATGACTAAGCCTACCCTTGTTACGGTCCTCAAAGTTTACGAAGAGTCTTTTACAGTCATCTGCAGAAACACTCTGATTACTCTGCTGCTGCGAGGTGCCTTAATGATGTACAAGAAGCTGAAAACATGAGGAATATTATGTTATGCTAAGTAGCTCTATGAAATGTAACATTTCTGGAGTAATTCGATATCAGGAAGGTAAGGCAACAAGTGTTTGTGGTAATTGAACATACGCAGCAAATTAAGAAGACACAGCTGTGATCAGCTGGATATCTGGCTGCAGGGGCCTCATTCACAAGTGAGCCAGGGTCCTACTTATCACTGAAGACAGTTTCAACATATTTCATCCCATCATTTTAGTTCCAGGAGGTCGCCGATGCTAACGCTAGTGTGAGTCAATAGGAATCTGCTAGCCTGTCATTAAAATCAATCTTATCCACTCCGCAGAACATCCAAGGCAAATCAGAAAACCTCTCTGTGTAAATGCTGTGTTAAACCAGTAAACTGGTGTGTTACACAAGTAAAACTAGTCTTGTATGACCAATTTTGCATTACATATAGAGGAACTACTTTCTTACCAGCTGTGGAATTACATACTTTCCGTCTGCGTGGTAGTGTTACTACCTTTGTCAGTGTATTCCAGTTCATAGAGATATGGTGACAGTTAGTTTGATGAAAAAAGTCTGAAATAGTCTTCAAAATCAGACATATCCTCATGCCTTCCAGACATGGCCCAGTCTGAGGTCCTGAGCACGCTGGAAGAGGTTTTCTTCCAGGATCTCTCTGTACTTGACCGCATTCATCTTCCCTTTAACTACAACCAGTCGTCCTGTCCCTGCAGCTGAAAAGCACCCCCATAGCATGATGCTGCCACCATGTTTCACTGTTGGGATGGTATTGGGCAGGTGATGAGCAGTGCCCGGTTTTCTCCACACATACCGCTTAGAATTAATGCCAAAAAGTTCAATCTCTGTCTCATCAGACCAGAGAATCTTATTTCTCACAGTCTGGGAGTCCTTTGTGTGTTTTTTTGGCAAACTCTATGCAGGCTTTCATATATCTTGCACTGAGGAGAGGCTTCCATCTGGCCACTCTGCCATAAAGCCCTGATTGGTGGAGGCTGCAGTGATAGTTGACTTTGTGGAACTTTCTCCCATCTCCCTACTGCATCTCTGGAGCTCAGTCACAGTGATCTTTGGGTTCTTCTTTACCTCTCTCACCAAGGCTGTTCTCCCACGATTGCTCAGTTTGGCTGGACGGCCGGGTCTAGGAAGAGTTCTGGTCATCCCAAACTTCCTCCATTTAAAGATTATGGAGGCCATGGTGCTCTTAGGAACCTTTAGTGCTGCAGAAATTCTTTTGTAACCTTGTCCAGATTTGTGCCTTTCCATAATTCTGTCTCTGCGCTCCTCAGGCAGTTCCTTCGACCTCATTTGCTCCGACATTAACTGTGAGCTGTAAGGTCTTATACAGACAGGTGTGTGCCTTTCCTAATCAAGTCCAATCAGTGTAAATAAACACAGCTGGACTCAATGAAGGAGTAGAACCATCTCAAGGAGGATCAGATGGAATGGACACACTGTGTGTTAAATATGAGTGTCACTGCAAAGGATCTGAATACTTACGACCATGTAATATTTCAGTTTTTCTTTTCTACTAAATTTGCAAAAATTTCTACATTTTTGTTTTTTTTCTGTCAAGATGGGTTGCTTAGTGTACATTAATGAGAAATAAAATGATTTTTTTTTATTTTAGCAAATGGCTGCAATGAAACAAAGAATAAAAAGTTCAAAGGGGTCTGAATACTCTCTGTACCCACTGTCTGCTTCTTAGTGAGTTTTAAAGGTTTTTTTTTTTTTTTAATCTTGGATGTCTTACAGTATGCGTTTTAAATTTGTGATTTTCTTCCTACCTGCCATAGAGACTACAGATAGAAATTAGCGAGAACGCTATAATCTGGTAGAAAGCAGCTTTACCTGTGTATAATGTTTTTGTACATGGTCCCTGACAAATAAACTACATAGCCTATTAAGAACAGTTAAATATAAACTTATTGTACAAAGACAGTTATTGTTTACAACAAACTTCCTCTAAATCAAACAAGCTCTGATCATGTTTTAAGGAAAAAAATAATAAATGCATCAAATTACCCAGTTATTACAGCTTTTAAAATGTACCAGGTTCAAATCTGTCACATGTGTAAACTTAACAGCAGGTAACAGCAGGCTGTTGAAGACCACAAGGTGGTGCTCACTCCTCCCCTCAGCCGAAACACTGAGCAGGACAGAAAACTGAAAAGACACAACTTACATGTTTTACAGATTTAATTTGGATCTCTAATTACCTGTGCTGTAAGTTTAATACAGGTAGTATTTGATTACAACATAAAACAGTATTTTTTTTTGTTTGTTTTACTGTTAAGATCACTGAGGGGAAATTAGGGCTCTGCATTTTACCCATCTCTGTACAGTAGTACCAGAAAGCAGTGGGCTGCTGGTTGAGGAGCCCGGGGAGCAGTTGGTGGGGGTTAAGGACCTTGCTCAGGGGTCCACAGTGGTTCACCTGAGTGTCGTGTCAGGGACTCAAACCCGGGTCCCCACGACGCTACCCACTCCCCCAATATATAAAATATATAATATGATAATAATATATAATATAGTATATATAATTTCATTATTGTAACATATATATATATATATATACACATAATGTAATATATATTAATATATATTGTCATATATAATATAACAAAAATATAATGAATGAATGAATAAAAAAATTAAAATGGATACAAATCTGTTTTTGATTTGATTTGTGTGTGAATAAAACCTTCTGATGTAGCATATCGAAACAACTACAGGCAAATCTGATGTTTTTCCCTTGTGCTAAAAACCTGCCATTACTACTGTTTTACTTCACAGATAAACAAAGATAAGAAAACAGATAGATGAATGTTTGTTTTTTCCCCGCTGAGTGGGAAGCACTGAGGTCATGATGCTGTGACATAATTCAGCCTAACAGCTGAGATTATGCAACAGCCCAGCTGACAGAAGGCTCTTAGGGAGCCCAGCTTTAGTGATCTGTACTCTTCTATGTGGATACACACTCAATATGTCCCATTTCAAAGGAGATCACTATTTGTTTTACTCAAGTACAGTATCTGAAGTGTGTGTATTACCATTTTCAGCTGGTTTATCTGTTTACATAACTTTGATTAAGAAGGAAACATGTACTTGAACATTAACTGTTTTTCAGGACATGAAAAGTATAGCAGATTCTGCAGTGTAGTATACTAAACTACACGCCAGAAAAGATATTACATGTATTAGTCACATGAGTAATACATGCCACTTTATATAGATTGTTTATATATAGTTTTTCATCTTTTGTTTTTAGGCTAAACAGACTCTTGTTTGCAGCCTCAAGGTGTATATTTAATGAAGGTTGTGGTGTTACAGTATTAAGTCTCAGATTTTAGAATTTTAGAGAACTTTGATGTTGCAAAAGAAACAGCTGAAACTTAAATATTAACCACCCCTGTGCATTCACTGTGTTATTCTTTATATTCTTATATTCAATAATGTATTTTCATATCAATTAATAAGCTATAAACAACAGCTGAGGGGAAGGGTGAGTTTGTTATAATTTGTGTGAAAAATGAGCAAAATATGAATGAATCCAAACCTGCATTCCTACTGGATGTGTGACAGTGAAAGTGTGTGTAACGCAGCTGTTTGACTTGGTAACCACATGACCTCAGAGTCACGGTGTTTCCAAGTCGCAGAAGTCAGACAGTCTGTACGGGCTGTGATCCCTGTTAAAGCTGTAACGGCAAAGAGGCTCATGGAGCGAAGGATCAACTATATCTACTACCTGCTTGGGGGGATTCCAGGAATGGACTGGTCAAGTGATTTGACTGGGTCAGAGGTCATGTTCAAGACCCTGTGAATCACTGGGAAGATTAGTCTGTGTCCAGCTGAGAGGTTGGGAGTAATCTGAGAACGTTGCTAAAATGAGGCCGTGTCCTCCATTCAGGATCAGTCTGGGTTGCACGCTCAAGACATGGGGATTGTCTCATCAGGACTAATTTGATTAATGTGGTTGCTTTTTTTAAAAAGAGATCATTTGTTTAGAGAGATTTTCTTGGAGTCCAACAGGGAAACCTACTGAGAAGATGTGTGCACTGACAAACTAACATTTTTACGAAATTTGGGCATCACATAATCGTTCAAATACTCTAAAAACAACTTTTCCCTCCTACTCACTGTGCTCACTCTTAAGCTATACATGTATATAAAATCATTTGAAAGGACAGTTGTTGATACAAGTAAACTCCACACTACAACTGTCCCAGAACAAGGGCAGAGATGATAGTCAACTATTACAGAAGGGGTGGTACATACCCTGGTCACAGATCAAAAAGTACACAATGTCCTACCCTGCACATGCCACAACCAGCTCAAAGCCTGCGCTTATTTACTCTGGCTCAGATCATATTTCAGGAGGAATACAGTGTATGACACCTCTCAAAATACACATCCAAACCAGCGTCGCATCCAACTACAGAACTGTCCAAATGATAATTTTTACACTGCAATAGCTAAACTTTTCCCCCCAATAAACACACTTAACTGATACATGGAGGGATCACTTGACTGTGACAGTAAATGCCATACCAGTAAATGGTCCAACAGCTCAAGGACAAAGTCCTCAGTCACACCAGTTAGAGTTGAGAGAAGCTTGGCAGGAGATCTGAGTATATTTAGAAGATTGGAATTATCCACCCAACAGTACGTAATCCTTCTTGTTTCTTTGCAACAAGTCACTTAAGCAAATGTTCTGATGGAATATACATAAAATGTGCGAATAGAGCGCCAAGATTTATGTGTTTCACTTCTCTGCAAGAGCGTCTTAGTTGAAATGCTGTCAGCAGGTTAGTTTTCTCAGCTGGTTTTGGCTTGCCCCCAACCACAACCTGCAGCTCTAAGCTTACATTTCTCACGAGAGGCTGCCAAATGGCTTTGCGTAGCAACACTGCTGAGGACATGGCGCTGCAAGGTCACTTAGTATGTAATAATACACTTCATACATGGCATTACTTTTCAAAACCAGGCAGGTGGTTTACTCAGTAGGTTGCCTTTATTTCTCTTTTTCTGGCAAGGTTCCTGCGGTCAGGGAATGAAAGTCTTGTGAGGGGCAAAACAAAGAAAAAAAAAAAATCGTGGGCCAAGAGATGAAGAGTGCATAACAGATTCCCCCGGTACAACTAGTAGAAAATACTAGTTGGTCCCTATAAATATAGCTCGGCATTTAAGTCCTTTCAAATGTACAAGATATGTTACAGTTTAACTTCACAACATGAACAGTGGATATACAAAATCAACTTAGATGACTTTCTTAAGCTCATCATACAAGACGAGCACAAAGGCACCGCCCATGCCTCTGAGCACGTTAGACCATGCTCCTTTGAAGAAGGCCTTGGAGCCCTCATCACGTGCGATCTTCCTCCAGCAGTCAATGGTGCCGGAGTACATGATGTCGGCTGAGTGGGAGAAAGGGTATCGTTAACACCTTGAAAATATGAACAAAAAGAAAAATAGTGAGTTGCATTGTCATGTGTTGTGTTCGTTACCTCCTTTGCGTCCAGACTGCATCATCATACGACGACGGACGGTGTCGAAGGGATAGGATGTAAGACCAGCGACGGCAGTCACAGACTGAGCAATCATCCAGCTAACCACAATGTGTGTGTTCTTGGGGTCTGGAAGCATCCCTGTAAAAGAAGAAAGAGAATCAGGAAGATTAATAATTACAGTTTCAAAACACATGGAGTGCCCACTGATAAGAGAGACAAAGAAAAAGCTCACCCTTTGCTGTGTCGTAGATGCCAAAGTAAGCGGCTCTGTAGATAATGATGCCCTGCACTGAAACATTGAAGCCCTGGTACAGACCCTTGAGGCCATCAGACCTGAAGATCTTCACCAAGCAGTCTCCCAAGCCGTTGAACTCACGCCCCGCTCCTGCTTTGCCAACATCAGCGGCGAGACGTGTTCTGGCAAAGTCGAGGGGGTAGACGAAACACAGCGATGTGGCTCCTGCAGCACCACCGGATGCCAGGTTACCTGCAAAATATCTCCAGAACTGTGTGCGCTTGTCCACACCATCCAGGAAAATCTTCTTGTACTTGTCCTTGAATGCAAAGTTGAGGGCCTGAGTGGGGAAGTATCGGATGACGTTGGCTAGATTCCCTCTCCAGAAAGAGAGGAAGCCCTGCTCTTTGGGGATACGGACAACACAGTCGATGATGCCTTTGTACTGCTTGTCAGCAGAAATCTGTTTGCTAGCATGTTGCACCTGTAATTAAAGCAGAAATCACACACACATCTTATTATAGTGTTTCTTTATTATCTGTTTTACACTTGTACAAATCTGCATTTGACTCTAGCAAAATGTGTCTAGCAGGCAGACACATTTGCATGCATGAGCTTGAGCACAACTCTACGCATTCATTCAACAATTCACAGCCCCTCCTCCTCCTCCTCCTCCTCCTCCTCCTGCTGCTGCTGCTGAGTTCAGGCCCAATGCAGCAGCAGAGAGCCATGGCGCAACCCTTTCTGTGACCTTGCATGTTTGTTGTCAAGCCAAACTACTGATAAGTCATAGAGGAATAGTACTTTTAAACACTGAAGTAGCAGCAAATGATCATGCGTGGCTGTGACGTTACAGGGCAGTTTGCTTCCGTTAAAGATGACTGCAGCTTTTAGCCAGTCTATTACATAACAGGTCTGATACGCCTAGATTATGTTCATTCCCCATCTTTGCCTGCACCAATCTCTGAGAGTTCAAGCAATTTATTATAGACCTAATTCTATTTTTGGCATCGCAGCATTTACAAATTACTTTCATCTTTACCGGGACATCTCTTTTGAGTTCCTAAAGGAATTATAACACCAGTAAGAAAAAAAAAAAAAAGGCTGGAAATGAGCTGCAGCAGTTTGAGCCGTACTACATCAAGCCAACATCAACATTTCTGGTCTCATAGGGTGTTGGTTCAGTTAATAACACTCACCTGGAGGAGAAGCTTGACTCTCTCAATGGGGGCTACGGCTGTTTTGGAGATGGCAGCGGCGATACCACCAGCCAGAAAATCCTTGGCGAAGGAAATAGCTGTTTCACTCATTTTCAGGTGTTTTCAGACGCCTTCCCGCAGCTCGCTCGCTACTGTTTGCCGGTGGAGTTGAAATGGCCGAATCCAACGTAGAGTTGAGGGGATTTAAGGAAACCGTACGCGAGAAAAAGCGTGAACTTCGACTCTAGTTTGTGATTGGTCAGCTGCGGGGGTAGTGGGCGGGGTCGGGCGACTTCTTTTTAATGATATTCCTCTCCTTGGTCACTCATGAAATAAATATCACGGCAGACTTTTTAAATTATTATTATTATTGCCCCACAAGAGGGAGTTTAACTTTAGCTAAACTAGTTTTAAGTTGTATCTTACTTTTATCCAAGCAGAACTCAGGTGTTACTGTTGAGCAGTGTTTTTTGTTGTGCTTTTTGAAGTTCAAGGTCGAGTCCGGTGTCAGTCTGAAGCAGCTGAGGCCTAAAGACCATGGTGGATAAAGGTCATCCCATCTGTTGACGTCCTTTGACTGTCACCATTTCCCACAGTGAGAAGGACAGGAGTCAGTCAGCTGATTGAGTCCAAGCAAAACCTGCCTCACTCAGCACTCGTACAGCCTGTGGTCTGTTTGTGGTGGAGGAAATATTCAGATCTTAAAGTAGAGCAGGAAAAATTGCATAAATGCAATTTATCAGCTCCTGTTTTTTGAAAACTGTAAAAAGCAACAACAAAATCTTAGCATCAAACTATACTTTATCACTCATGCACAGTGGCCCGTGTCTAGTAGATGGTCATATTCACATTAACTCTTCTTACAATTTAATAATGCACCAGGGTTAAGTAAATTTTATATCAGTTATCTGAATCTAAAAAGTAACTAGTAAATAAAAATAGACTAGTGAAAAAGAACATTCTTCATCGATCAACAGTAAAGCCTCTAAACTATATTAAAGGTACAGTACTTCTGTAACGGATAGACATTGTGGTTTAAACTCACTACAGAAAAAAGTTCATCTGAGCTAACAGGAGGTAGTTTTATCCACCTGCAGGCTAAGAAACAAAACAGATTATATATTACATATATTAAAAACAAAAGAATGGAAAATGTGATGTTGAAAAGCAACATTTTAATGTTACATTTTCTTTACCAAAATCCACCATAAGCACTTTTACACAATAATCTGTAACAAACTTAACTCGTGAAGCATCAAAATCTTACATTCATTTTACATTAAAAAAAAAAAGGAAAAAACAGTTGCACGATCTTCACACTGTTAGAGCATTTTGCAATCTATCTTATGTGAACAAGCTATGGCACTATGTGTTGTTAATGCAGCGATAATTGCAATAAGCCCCAAATAAATACAACACTGAAGGCACCTGTTATTAGATAAAAGCTGTCAGAAACTGTGGTTAAGTAGCATTTTATGAACAAATAATACTCTCCGATAAAATGATACTGTTGTGAAAGAGGTAGAAAGTCTGTGGATGACATGATATCATTTGTTTTTATTTACTCTCAGTCTTTGCTGGAGAAGGATGGCCATTTTTTCATGTGCAGCTTTACCAGCGATTTCCCAAAGATGACTCCCCTGAACCAAAGTTCCTGTTTTTCAAGTAGCGCTTGACCTCCTGCAGCTCGTACGGCCCGAGGCTTTGGTCAACTCCCGGTGTCGGCTTGTAGCTTAGAGGCGATATGAT
Organism: Atherinomorus stipes; assembly: GCA_023101725.1. Taxonomy (NCBI): domain Eukaryota; kingdom Metazoa; phylum Chordata; class Actinopteri; order Atheriniformes; family Atherinidae; genus Atherinomorus; species Atherinomorus stipes. Next base: position 774,573 of record JALJCO010013221.1, read on the forward strand.
GTAGCCGTTGCGGTAAAGGCAAACCTGCTTACACATCTCAAAGCAGGTGAAAAGAAGGCCAAAGTAGGGAACAATCTGCGACAAGAGATTGGGAAAGATGGGTGTAAATTAATGTAAAATGAACAAGATCTTTTAAATAACTGCCACAATCCCGTGATTTTAAGTCAGTGGTTTTAATTAGAGTCAGCACTGGTTTAATTCAGAGTTTCAATGGACAGCCCTGAAGATATCTGCAGCTGACATTGAAGAGTGGAGCATGCTGTTCCACCTTGCTTATGATATTCCTGACGTTAGTTTCACACTGAACATAGCTTTCCATGCCCCTGCCCCCTTCTCTCTCTCTTGCATAGGCCACGGGTTACAATCCTTTCACTGTCATAAAGGCATAAATGTTCCTGAGCACGTGCAGCTATTTCAGTTCCTCCTTGCTTGTAACACAAGATCAAGCAGACCAGTACTCTACCTACACAAATAATCCAACATCTGAAACTGACAACTGCTCATTAATATGCTGTAAGTAAGGGATTTACCTTTAATGTGTTAGCAGTGAGGCCGTTCCACAGAGACAAGATGCCCTTGTTTTTAACAACCTGTATGAAACAGTCAATCGTTCCAGAGAAATGGACGTCAACTCCACCAAAGTGTGGAAGACGGGCACTCTGCGCCTGAGAAGACAATGAAAGAGAAATTAAGTTAGTAAATCATCACATTATGCCTCTAAAATGATAACTGAAAAGTTGAGTGAAGTCACAAGCCTTTATTATCTAACTGGTGAAGCAGTAGACAGTAATGGGGGGTGCTTCATTTTAACTATGGCTCTGACAGTTTTTGCACACACACTGAAAATCTCCAGGAGGATATGTTGAAACTGTGCTCAGACTGTCTCCTCCATTTTAAAGCACTCTGCTGGAGACTATCTCTCACAGCTGGAAATATTACAGCATCCGAGCACACAGGATGCAGGACCGCGATGAAAACAGTATGTCATAGAAATTTGGCTCCCCGATGACTGCTTTTGCATTGATGTCAATATCACATGCAGTTGAACATTTTCACTGTATCACATTGAGTCAGAAACAACGGTATGCAGTAGCTTCTATCACCGTCACCCAAACACTCGCTCAGCATAAATGATGCAGATATTTGCTCCTGTGATCGAACACGGCTGCACTCACTGATCTTAGCTAGTGGCTTCATTCTTTTCATGCAGCCCTTCTGGAACATTTCAACAAAAATTTCAGGGCTGTGTGGGGAAATGGCCTTAAAACATCTATATTTATCAATACAAGTCATGACAGCAATACATAAGTTACAGTGGATGGACCAGCTACGCTGATAAATAAAAAAGCACTACAAATTCAAATGAATGACAAGCAAATGTCACTGCAAATCTGGGGGTGAATTTAGGATTTAAGCAAATATATGAGCGGCCTCTTCCAGAATGAGACTTGTGCTCTTTGGTTTATCGCAACCCTGCAGACTGTCACGTGATGTGACAGAGGACATGTGCCCTCCGAGGTTTCAAGGTTCCCAAAGGGGAACACAGCAGTGACATAATCAAGACTATTAATTTGTAGATAGGTCTGTAGTTTCTTACTTGTCCAGGTCATGATAATTCTAAAAGCTTACACAGAAAGTAACTGGAATTTTACGATGGTTGTTGAAGTCATTTCACCTCCAAGAGGCTCTCGGTTCTGTCTCACTGGTAGACTCCCAAAGATTTAACCTTTTGTTGGGGTCATTAGCACCTTAAACGTCAACGAGTTCACGCGTGTTGTGTCATAGACCAAGGCGGCCGTCATGTAGGTGGTATGGATTGCCGAGGTCACATGTGGATCTTTTGGAATTTGTAGTGGAAACATCAAGCAGGCTAATAAGTTAAATAACACAGTGCTTATCTTATATCATTACTCAAAGCTTCTGGAAACGGCCTCAGCTTCTTTATGATAATGTATTATCTAATCCATGTTAATCTTTAACAGAGTTTTCAATAACAGACTAAATCACTGATCATCTTTCCATAAACACATTGATTCTCTGTTGTAAGGCAATGTGTTTGATAAACTGACAACATACAGTTCAGAGCTCCTGCTGTCTGACAGTTACTGTCTATCTTTAGAGAAATTATCTATAGCTTCTGCAGACCTGGGACACATTCACATTCCCAGCTGCTGTTGAATCTTGTGGCGTCTAATAATAGGCTGATGAAAACCGGATGTAGTATTATGTACTGAGCAGCGCCATTGTTCCCCTTGTGTCCTTCCCAACATAAAGACATCTCAAACTTCACCTACAGTAAAAGGAAAATGGTTTTTCTTTGATTGTGGCTCCTTTAAACATACAGAAAATGTCCTGAAATTGACTTTAGAGAAAATAACATAAGCTTCATATTAGTTTTACTCTGATCCTGTTTGCTTTTATTAATTTAAAAAAAAAAAAAAAAAAAAACGAGTAGCCAAATAAAGCTGGCCTGTATTTTGGTCATGAACTTTACTGGAGACTTTAGTTGCAGTCTGTGATTTAGGCAGATCCTTACTGCCCCCCTCTGGATAAATGTGGTAATACAACTAGTACGTAGTCTCTTCCACAACAGGTTGTAATACACTGCATTTACGTTATGTACTTATTGAAAAGCACACAGATTTGAGCAGTACCGGTAAGTATATACATATCAAAAGATGTATGGCATTATCTCCAGCTTCCCTTTCTGCAGCAGAGCACATTCAGCAAATAAAAAAAAGTAAAAAAAAACTGTCCAACTGTTGAGTGACAGCCTCGTGGTTGCAGAGGTGGGCTTTGGTCTGGAGAACCAAGGTTCAGGTCCCTGGGGTGACAGCAGAGGTGAACCGCTACTGCTTTGGGCAAGGCCTTTAACGACTGCTTCCTGGGTGCCAGCTCACTAGTCCATCTAGAGATGGATTAAATACAGGCAGGGTGATCTTTCCCAATCAGGATTAATAAAGTTAAAAATTATAAGGGTGGGAAGAAAAATTTAAACTATGATGTTATGTTTACTGGTTTCTTTTCTTATAACAGTGCAGCACTAGTGGCAGTCGGCTGCAAAAGCTTTTCCTTTTGTTAAAAAACAAACAAACAAACAAAAAACTACTGGACTGGGTGATATGCTGTGTTTTTTTTTTTGTTTTGTTTTTTTACCTCCACCAAGGAGGTTATGTTTTCAGTAGCATTGGTTAGTTTGTCTGTCAGCAACTTTACAGAAAAAGTTCTGGACGGATTGACCTGAAATTTTCACCAGCCGTGTGCCTCAGTCCAAGGACGAACCCATTAAATTTAGGTAGCAATCTGGATCACCTTCTGGAACCATGAACTTTTTGAAGGATTCTTTAGCATTGCGAGAACTGCTTGGTGGAGGTCTGCGCTCTCCGAGTGCTTTTCTAGTTAACATTTGTTATGATGAGGAAACACACCAAATGGAGATTTGTTTACATGTGGGAGCAGCTGATTGAACTTTCCAAAACCCACCTAATGCTTAAAACTAGACTTCAAATCAAGATGAGTGCAAGAGGAGACGCTGTCAAGGCAAAAGAAAGTCAGAGAGCAAGGAGAGGGCAGTTTACCGCATTTCTTCCCTTTATCATTATGGAAACCAGCACTACTAGCAATTACAGTGGATGAGCTTGGAACACTGTCAGGGACACAATTGGAAGATCAGGAATGAAAGAGCACCTTCTGGACTCCAACACCTTCAACCATTAAGAAGACACTGCAGACGGCGCAATGCTACCAATGCTGCGATGTGACATCATCAGCTATAAACACAACACTCCAACATATTTATTGTGATTTCTGCAGACTCCCAGCACATCTCTCTCTCTGCTACACTTTCAACTTTCAAAAGTTTGACATTTGTCTAGTTTTTCTTTGCTTTTATGAAATTCCTTGTGTGTTTTTCCTTCAATAATCAATACAAATATTATTTCTATTAGAAACTGCAGTGGGCACAATTCGTGGATACTATGAATATGTCCCCATTTGATTCAAGGCCTTCGGAAAATGCTGTTTACAGTTCAGTGTGTTCTAGAGTAATCAGGATAGAAGAAATCACACAAGATTTTATCAGTTAAATAGATTGATACCGCATTTTAAAATATCGCTATGATATCAGCATATGAAAATATCTCCATATTTCAGTGTATTGATTAGGGCTGGATGATATAGAAAAAAAGATTATCGATAAAAAAAAATCAGTATCGATCGATATCGATATTTATTTTTTTAAAAAGCCATTATCAAATTAAAAGCTATTTTAGGTGCAGCTCCGGCCATTTAAGCTTTTGCTGAATGACCTACTCATAACAAAGATCACACTAAAGCCGTTTTCAGACTTGCATTGTGGATCATGAGCGGTAAAGTCCGTCCGCTCTTTAAATAGACTCGTCTTTTCAAACATGCTGCTTCCTTGCAGACTTATTGCATCCCGGCGCTTTCAGACATCAGGAAATGTTGCAGAAAAGTCAGCACAGCCCCGCTCTCCTTTCAATTCTGTCCAGAACATTTTCTTGTGCTTTCAGCCAAAACGACATGCCGCAACATTTCCGCTCTTGTGACATGTAGACCAGCCGGTACATGTCCGCTACATCTCCGAGGTAAAAGACCAGTATGCATGTCTGAATGCAGCGTTATAAAGGACACAGTTCACAATATTACCGCTTTCTAGTGCAAGTCTGAAAGGGCCATAACACTGAATTCCAATTCAGTCTTTGCCTGGGTCTGCGTTTGTGATTGGTTTGGCGGAAGGAGTGACTGTAGTATCCTGGTACCCAATAGGCTACAGCAGAAAACTGTGCTTCTACGTATATTGAACTTTTATTGACCCTCTTTTTTTTATATTGAAAAAACCTCTGTTGATCGATATATATTGATACTGAATTATCGTCCAGCCCTAGTATTGATATTTATTCCCAGCCCTGTAATTTACACAAATGAGCATATATAAACTCTGTTCACACAGAACATCCTAAAATAAACTGTCTTTAGAAGTTTTAAAGTCGGTAAAAAAAGTTTTTGAATAAGAAGTTTTTGCTTTTTTCAGACTTTAAAAACAGCAGCCTGATTGGTTAAATATCGGTTAAATATGGGTGGGGTGGCCAATGTCCGTAATCATTTTTAAGGCCGATATCGATAGGGGGCCGATTATATCGTCATTGCTTTTTTTCCCCCCATAAAATAACTCCATTCATGTTTTTCTGTCAGTATTGACAAACATGCATGACACATGCGGAAATCATGTATGGAACATGACTGTTTCCTCCTCCATTTAGCCGTTACACCCACTGCAAAATTCTGGCGACTCACTGATTAAGGGCTGAACAGTCCACTCGCCTTCTGCCCTACACGGTTTTGGGACAGCCCTTAATATGGCAGAGCCTCCGTGGGAACGCACAAACAGAGGGGTAGAGTGTAGGGGTAGTGTTTAGGGGCCGGTTTGGGATTGTGCCATGTTCTACTGCACCCCAAAACAAAAATATCCATAGATTTCCATATTTTTCCTCAAGAATTTACCACTTTGATCTAAAAAAAAAAGCCCACCTTTCAATGGTCACATTCTTCAACACACAGTGGCCTCAATAGACAACATAGTAAAGAGAAAAATGTTCAGATAACCTACTTGCATTTTTCGTTTCACAGTTTCAAAAGGGTACGAGAGGGTTTGAGCCACTCCTGCTGCAATGCAGCCATTAATGAAGTTCTGTAGGGGACTGAAGCGAAAAGGAGGCTCCTGCCAGAGCTTGTCCAAATTCATGTAGACTGCATAGCATCCCAGAGAAAAAGGAAATGCACCTGTAGACACATAACATGTACTGTTAATAACAGAGAAGCTGATCTTTAATTAAATTAGTACAATGGGAGTGATGAAAAATCTGGTGGATATTACAGTAAATATTTTGGCCCCTGAATCAAGAAACTATGTTTGAAAGACACAACATTTTTCTTTTTAACATTTGATATCTTAGTACAATAAATATGTAAGAATATGCATACAAACCCAGGACAGTGAGGGAGAACCCCCTGTAGATCGCATGCAGTCCTTCATTTCTGTAAATCTTTGAGAGTGTGTGAACAACACCGACATAAGTGGGTTGCCTGCAGTTCTGAATGATTAGCCTGGTCTCTGCCACCTCCAGAGGGTACGTGACCAGGGCTGCAGCGACACCTGCCAGTCCACCAGCAAAAATGGCCCTCCACTGAGAGATGAAGCCCAACTCATCCATGTGAAGGTGGACAATCCTACACACAGAGGCAAGCAGCATACTGTGATTAGCAACAATTTTAGCTCAGCTTCTTATACTGAACAGTTTTCTCCTTTGTTTAATTTTACTGTAATTTGAAGAATGTATGGTTTGGGACAGGACATTTTACTGCCTTGGCTTCATTACCTCCACCAAGGAGGTAATGTTTTCGGTAGCGTTGGTTTGTCTGTCCGTCCGCCCGTCTGTCTGTCAGCAACTTCACGGAAAAAGTAGTGGACGGATTGACGTGAAATTTTCACCAGCCCTTTACCTCAGCCCAAGGATGAACCCTTTAAATTTTGCTAGCTTAAGCTAAGCTAGCTGACTTGTTACATGCCAGTTACTGTAACTGTTAACCTTGAACACACATGCATGTTTAGTCCCAACTGTAAGTAATTTATCAGGAATAATTACTACCTTGAATGTGTTTATTTGCCGAACGAACGTTCCTCATGACTTTGTATTTCCGTGTTTATAGACCACTCACTTATATCCAGGCATTCACCTTAACTAGCCCTGGAATTCCTCACCTGTAAGCCTGTTTGTTGCATTACTGTGCTGTTGTGATTAAGAGTGACCAGTTTAGACAGTTAACTGTACAAGTGAGTCTTGTGTGTTCTGAACAACACCCAATGGTGAACATCAGATCTCCTTACCAACACCTAAACCATCTTACATGAACATCACCCTAACAGGCCAAATTTTTGGAATTTTTCCATATACTTCCATACAAATGGCACGAGTGTTTGGTGAAAAAAAAAAAAAAATTACAAGAAGGGATCTTAATGACTTCTATAATGTTTTGAAAGTTAATCCGGATGTAGAGAAAATTCAGGATACTGTGATCCAAAAACACAAAAATTAGTGCTTTTCTAGTTTTTAATGAATCTAGTTCCAGAAACTAACAGCCCTAGTCCAGCATAATTACCGTGTTAATCAGTGCAATGAAACTAATATTAACTGTACACAGCAAGCTACAATAGATCATGTTGTTAGAGTGAAGAATAACAATCTCTCTCCAGATACTAAGGTCATTAACAGGAAGCCTTCTGCTAGAGAGCACGTGAGGTGAAACCCATGTGTGTGACAAAAAAAGGGAAGGGACTTTTCTTCTCTTCTCTTTTTTTTTTTTTTTCCTGGAACCCAGTGTACAAAACAAAGTGTGGTCTGTCCAATCATGACGAGGTGTGTCCACACATATACACAAATACTCATACACGTGCACGTGTTTCAAAAGCGTGAGTAGACACCTCCTCGGATGGTGGATTTATTACCCCATGTTGGATTATGGTGGTGCTCGCACAGACTCCCTGCGTGTTTATTTCGTTCTTATACCATGCTGTCAGGCTGCAGTATGTCCTGTTATAACCTCATAGTCACTATTAGGGTGTGCCCTCAGTTTAGCCTCGCAGGCAGGACTTCCCCTAATAATCTAATTGTGCAATTGTGAAAAATTAGTCAGTGTAACTGACAAAATTGTATGTATAATATAAGAATTAAATTTTTTAAAAATTATAAATTAAAATATTTCATACTAAAAAAATATTTAGTTGGTGCAACCAAAAAATTATAATATTCGTACCAAAAAGAATTGACTGCCAAATTTTGAGATACTAAGTGAATAAAAACCCACTTCAATAGTTGTTTAAGATTTTTGAATTTTCTACAAACATATTTAAAGTTTAGGAATTTCTCTTATATGATGGTAAGATTAAATTTGTTTTGTTTATAAACAAAACTTTATAAACAGCATTAGACAAGTTATCTGATAGCTACAAAATTTCACCCCACACTTTTTTTTTAGTCCTGAAAAAGGTAACATCTCTGAGCAAAACTGATTTCAATCGCAAGTCTTCCTATCTGTTAACTTTTTCCAAATAACTGAATTTTAATCAATTTTCTGAGGTTACTGAATGGCATGACAAAACTAAAAGTATTTTCACAACTCAACAATGTTAACTTGAGGAGAGATTGTATCTATTTCTGTGTCATATTCTTCAAGTATTAATATTATACAATATTTTTGCTTAATTTCTTTCTAATTTCTTTTTTTGGTTATGTTTTTTACATTCCCCATTGTCACAGACTACCTGTAAGACAAAACCGAGGGCAAATCGCATGTTTCATTTCAGAAAATCGACTGAGCAAATTCAGCCTTCTGATTGGCTAAAGAAAAGAAGGTGCGTCTCATGCGGTCAAACAGGAAGTAGAGTTCAGTTTTAGTTAAAAAATTGAACCAGCCCATTTTGTTGTTAAGGGTTAATAACGCCCTATTACAGCAGATACAATGTTCCGTTCGAATAAATGAAAATGATTCCCTTAATCTTTTAAATAGGAAATATAACTTGTTAACTACACGTCAGTTGACCCACTTAGTCAGCTAGTTCATAAAAGAAAACGGAAACAACATAAGTAATCGTGAAAATTGATACAGCATTAGACAAACCAACTTTGTAGACAGCTAAACTTACTTTTTGTATGTTGTGAGATGAACTGCTGTGTATGGAAACAACCGGAGGCACGAGGCAAGATTTCCTTTCCAAAATGCTCGAAAGCCTTCATTCTGGTAGATGACGAGAAAACTCTGCCAGAAGCCGTTCTTGCTGTGAAAAGTGCCCACCTGGCTCTTAATTTTCACCACTTCCAAGGGAGACGTGGCAGTTTTGCTGAAAAAGCCAGCGACACCGACGCACACAAAGCTTTGAGAACTTGTCAGCCTGTTGTCGTTTTTCACCGAGGCCATATTCGCCTGAACTCCTGCGAGGATTTTGGTTTTTCTTCGAGAGTCAGCGAAGAATTTGTTTGTGTGGGTTAGACATCTAAAAATATCGACCGCGCGAGGAGGTGTCCGTCTCCTGTCCCGGCCTGCGGTGTTATGTGACAACAAACTCACGTCAGCTAAATAACTAGCACAATGGCAGGTCAGTAAGCACTAGAGGGCGCTCTTTGACCTCATTTAAAACCACAGCCATTAAAATTCTTGCAAACTGCAAGTTTCATAAAGACCTTACAACCAGGCCAAGACTGCACAGTGTTCAGGTTTACGTAGACAATTATTAGCAAGAAACGTAGCAGAATTCCAGTATGGTACAAGGAAATGAGATTATAATTAGGCTGCTTAACATAAAAGCTGCAAAAATGAAAATAAAATAAAATAAAAATAAAAGTTACAGTCAAAATGTCAACAACCTCTCTCATACAATAGTATGGCATCTATTCCAAAACAGAAAATCCAAAGAAAATAAATATTTTGAAATAGCTAATAGAATAGTAATCTATTAATCCTTTAAACTTTACATTGGATTCAAAGTAGTACAAAGATAACATCAAATTCCATGATGGCATGGGGCATGGTTGCCACTGTTTTAAAAACAGTTTCTTAGCAGAGAAACTATCCTTGCTTGTGATAAGAGTGGTTTCAATTTTCACATTTTGTTGTCTCTTTCTTACATTTAATCACAACAGGAATATTTGGGATTTGGAGCTGTATTATCTTCTCTCTTTTAGAACACTGGATCACTTTTTTTCTTTTTACTGTTATCTTGTTTTGTTTTTTTACTAAACTTTTTTTTTTATCATTTACTGATGCAAATAGCAGATGTCTAAGTGGTACAGATTAACGGCTACACTTAGCTTCACAAATAGATTCTTCAAACTGTATTCAAAGTCCATCCATCCATCCAATACTAATGTTATATATGAAATAAGTTGCAGTTCTGGGCAACAGGTGGTCTTGTTCAGCACCTTAAACAGCGAGCTCCGCAACAGTGTGAAGTTTTACTGTTTTTTTCCCCCCTTTGCTTGTTTTAGATTTATTTTGTTTAACAAAAGCAGTCCTTCCCTAAAAAATGTGTTCTTGATACAAAACTCATTCATAAAATTCAGCATTTATAGTGCTTTTACACAAAACATTAAACCTTACTTGTTGATTAAAGCTAGAGGGTGTAGCATCCATTCTCATGTTTCTGTCAAACTTTATTTTTTCAGAAACTGTCTCACTCATAGTGGTTTTCAAAGCTGTTTCTGAGCTTGTGCAGTGATTTCCATTACAGAAACGTGACTGAGACTTTTACATGCAAAGTCAGCCAATGGCCTGACGATCAGGGAGATCACAGAGTGCAGCTTGGACAGGCTGCCAGCCCGTACGCAGAAGTCAAGTTAACATTTAATGTTTGATATGTTATTCTAAAGTCAGCCAAGGACTGAGTGTGAGCATGCATGGTTGTTTGTTTCATCTGTTTTTGTGTTGGCCCTAGGATGGACGGACAACCTGTCCAGTCTACCCAGTCTCTGGTAGCAGCTGGAAAAGGCTCTATAAGTAGGCACAGCCAATAGATCAAAGTGTAATGCGTTATTTTGTATTCAGTTTTCCTTATTTTAGAAAAAGCTGCTAAACCTGCTGTTCACATTTTTATACTCAAGTTTCTCAGCAGCAATGCATTTTTCTGTAAAAAGATGTTTTCAGACATACTTTTGAGGAAATCTCCCACCCTGTGTTGAGTAGACTGACCTAAATGAGTCTCAAAGGTTCTCTGTGTTAAAATAGTTGATGATAAAAGAAGGAGAGAAATTTGAGTTTACTGCAGTCATATTTAATCCATCAGTCTCTAAGAAATTTGAATAAATAACAGTGAAAAAGCGAAAATGGTTTGGAAACTCATCCTCATATTTTCCTGCTAAGCTATTAGGAAACATATTTTGATGACTTTTTCTCAACAGGTAAACCTTTTGATTTCCTTTATATTTGTTCTCAAGTAGAAGCAGGATTTCAGGGTTAAACTATGTTATTAATCTACTTTTTTAGTAGTACATTTGCTTTTAGTAAAGGCCAGTTTACACTTTTCTGTTGCTTAAACATTTGCTGCCTGTCATCATGTGTCTGCGTCAGCCCGGTTAATCCATCGTCTTGTTATCTTTATTGTAACAACATATTGTAAATCATGTGTGAGTTACTGTAAAGTGTATTCATCAGCAGGGATTTGATGTTGCTGTCTTGTTTCAGCCCCATGTTTGTTTTCTCCTGGTCTTGGCCTGCCAGGAGCACCTCCCTCCCCTGCCGGGCTGACAAGCTCAGATGCATGCAAGCAGCCTACCTTCTGTCTGGGCCTTGGCCACTTGGTTTCTTCACAAAGCTTCTCTGGAATAACAGAGCCAGGCAGAGGAAATGACAGCCAGATCACAAGAAGATCCCCCCACTCCTCCTCCAGCAGGCTACTGGGATTGGAGAAGGGTGTGTCCGCTGTGTGTGTGAATGAGATTGTGGCTTTCACTGCTGCAAAAATAAGCATTTCATTGGCTGATATACATTCCACTTTTATAACTTCAGGCTTGCAACACATCAAAAAGAAGGAAAAAGACATCACACTGGAGCAAGACAGTAATCTCGTTGTTTTTTGTTTCAAATGTGCCAGATTGCAGCCATTATTTATCCTCAATGGTCTATGTCTTCAAGGATTAATGATAGGCAGATGATTTCCAGTCTGTCAACAAATGTGAGGAATATGTTCCTTAATAAAGAGCGGCAGGATTTTTATGTTTCTGTTTATGTACAGTGGCATAATGAAACTATTCAATTCAATTCGTTTATTCACACACACAGATTCATTACATCTTCACATAAAGCTAAGAGGCATGTGGGAATCAGGACTCCTAAGAAGCTATTAAAAGCGTATAGAGGGAGCCTGTGGACATAGTGAAAAGTACCATGCCAGGAAGAAGAAGAAAAAAAGAGGAACGTTTCATTGTGCATATGAATTTAGGAGTTTCGTCTTTAACATGTTTTTAAAGGTGGAGATCGATTTCAACACTTTAGACTCATCGTCGAGCTCACTCCAGATCTGTGTGCCCCGGCAAGTGATACTCAGGCTTGTGCTTTTTAACCTTCTTTTTTTTTTTTTTTTTTTTACCACTTATGAGATGTTTACTCCTGGTATCATGAGTATGCAGAGGACCACAGACTGGAATGAGCTCAGACAACCTGGTGTTATTCATGTTGACAGTTTGGTACATCATGCATGCATTCTGATATATATTCAACTCCATGAGTCAAAGAAATCTAAGACTATGGAAGAGTGGACATGAAGGGGCATTAAAACCAGACCATGACACAGCTTGTATTATTTTCTTTTGCAAACTTTCCAATTTCCTTAAATGACTGGAGAAGGTATTACACCAAATGACATTACAGTAGTTAATATGCGGCTCAAAGAGGGTTTTGTGCAAGGTGAGGAGAGCAGATGAAGGTAGGTAGCATCTTATTTTGAAAAACAGACTGACATATTTAGATAATGTTGATATTAAATATTCAATATGATGTTTAAAACTGAGCGATTTGTCAGTGGGGATCCCCAAGAACTTTGTGGAACTAACTTGCAATAACTCTTCATCATTTACCTTTAAATGAAAATGAAATGAAAAATGTAGAAGAATTTCAGAGGGTCAAGTTCCGCTTTAGCTGGCTCTGCATTATGAAACATCATTCATCAGTTAGCTAACACAGCCACACGGGCAAGGGATTACTCTTAGTGAAGTATTATATTCAGTAATACCAATAGCACACTTACATTAACGTTACTTGTCCAGAGGCACTATCACATAATGAAGCACATGATGTGGACAACACAACTCAGTACTCCAGATTATTTTGGGAGGAAAAGTAATAAATATTCAGGCTACTATCAGAAACAATGATGTTTTCTAGGAGCACCCATGATTTTTCAACAACACATACATGTAACACATTAAACACAAAAGCTTTACTCTGTGAACTTTTACTGGAATGTGTTGCAGGTCTGAATGCAGCAAAAGATTAATTGAATGAAGTTGACTTTACAGTTTTTGACATATCTTGGGGTCATGCTGTCATGCAATAATATACAATTAAAGTTAATGTCAGCACTGATTTAGTTTACCCCCCATAAAGTCACAACCATTTTTCTTATTTGAGGTTGTAACTCCTCTTCTTCTAAGTTTGGGTTGGCAGTGGGAGACTTCAGAGTCATTTAGTAATGAGCTTTTCCTGAGCAAACCAAGAGAGACCACTTACAAGATGCTTTGATCTCACTATTATATGTGTCCCATAATATAGAAGATAATCTTGTCTTTCTTTAGAGATAAATGGTGCGATGTCTGTTGAAGCTATGTCTTATCAATTAATGCTCGAGCAATCAAACAGGACACCTCCAGCAATCTGTTACCAGTCTGTCTCCTCTGTACTTCCCCAGTCCCTCACACACACACCACCTCTGCCCACCACAGACAGAGCACTGCCTTCTTCCTGCATGTGCATCCCCCTCCTGAATTAGCACTTCCTCCACGAAGAAAACTAGTGCGAGAGCGGCCTGGGTGCCTTTGTGTCTTCACGACTGGCACCTTGCAGTAGTTGTAGGCTGACTGTGGCATTGTCATTCCCTGGATGTCATGCGCAAGTCAGCCCTTGATCTCCCACTTTGAAGTGTATCGTTGCAGGAGCTGGGAGAGCGTGCCTGCAGATCAACAGAGGGCGCCCAACACCAGAGAGTCTGTGCTGAGGTCTTCGTAGCTGTCGCGCTTGCAGGCTGGTGCCAGGCTCACAGACAGCTGCAATAAAGTTCTCACCTCATTATCTCAGACAGTCACATCACAGGCTGGTGTTTGCAGGGGAGGGGAAAGGGAAGAAAGGCTGGGGGGGTGGGCAAGAGGAACGGGCTTTGGGTAGCTGATACTAGACTCTGTCTGTGTGTCTTTTTTTGTAAGGTGGGGGTGTTTTGGTGAGAAAAATCAGTATAAGGACAATTCACTGTCATACCACGTTCACACCTCTTAACTGTGAGGCTCAGGCCAAACTGGTCCTGGCTCACTTAGCAGGAATGGGACACTTGTTATGCATGGAGGCTTAATTTTGAATTAATGATTTCTGTGATGGGCTGTGAAAGGTTGTCAGGGTTTGTTAGGAATAATAAATGTGATTTTGCACCTAATTACTGGAACTGTCTTTATTATGACAAACATGGAAGGACTGCCACCTCTGCAGGCTTGGAGATGTCTGAACGATGCACATTAAGTGTAAAATATTTAAATAATGTAGCTCTAAGAGGTTAGTTTGTATGATAATTATAAACATACAAAAAGTTATTTTTATGTAGGATTAACATCATTCCATTTCTGGGAAGATTTCCAGTAGATTTGTTTTGTTTCTAAAAATGGAATCAAATGTGATTTTCTTCTAGATTTTTGACAAAAATATATCATTGTATTTCGAGCACTTTTTTTTTTTTGGTTAAATAATCGAACAATTAAGTATAACCTATTAGCCAGGACACAGATGACCAGCAGGCCTATTGTCTGCAAGGATGCAAAGGAGAACTTCTGGCAGCTGTTCCCCCCTTATCTTCCAATGTACAGTCAATAAATCAATATGAAATCTAAGGAACAGGAAGCCAGATGGCCTCTCCACAACCTCTCCACAACCTCTCCAGGCCAGGCATCTCTCAGGGCCTCCCCGGCTACCGTACCACCGATGCATGCAGCAATCCTTTGAAGACATACACATTCAACGAGCAGCTCCATGAATGACTAAAGGGAACAAATAACCTGTTACGACTCTGCTCAAATCAGTGTTTGTGTTTCCATCCACATCAAAGGCTGGGGTCTGTTTGATATGCAGCCCCCACACCTTGATCCGATCCATGTACAGGTAGAGGGGAGGAGCAGTCCATTGAGAGGGGAGATCATGTGGTCGTCTCTGTAGCTCTGGCTCGAGGGTAACTGGCTCAGACAGAGGGTCTGGTCTTGGCTCTTGTTCCCCAGGGAGCAGTTGCCTCTTACACCCATCACCAGACACATTATTTATTACATGGCCTATTGATTGCATGCTTTTTAAAGGAATCTTCAAAGGAATTTGGGGCAACACACTTTTAATTTTTAGATACAAATAGGTGCCAAACTCATGGAGCTTTTGGCTGCTTGCTTGCAGTAAGATGGGTCGGGTCAGTTACCTAAATAGATCCTGCCAGACTCATCTTGATTTCTGTGTAGGCCAGGGGTCAGGTTAAACAGTAGTTTGATTGAATGGCTGTTCACAGAGCAGTGTGAAATGCCAGCTCTATTGCAATGTGGGAGTGGGTAGGAGGGGGTTTCTTCGGCCTTTGTGTGGCCCATGGTCTAAGAGGACGGACCCATTGTTGGAGGCTGACCAGCCAGCCCCTCAGACTCTCCTTTCCCCTGCTTTGTCTCGAGCAGCGTGACCATTTCCTTCATTCAGGTCAGGACAGGGTCGTGACTTTGGACACCAGTCTCCCCTGTCTGTCTGCCTGGCCGGCATACTCATAAACACACGCAACACTGAGACACGTGCAGTTGTCACATGACAGTGTCCAAATGTGACAGATTTCAAATAAAAAAAACAACAGATTTTCATTAAAAGACATAAGTGGTCTTTATGTGTGTAGACCTGATTGATCTGCACTGTGGCGATTAACACATTTCTGATCAATATAATATAGTGGGAGATACATCAGTTGTGCCTTTTATGAAGAGTAAAACACTGCCATGTACAACACAGAGATAACTACTTTACTACCTTTGAGTTATGCAACTGCTGAAAAGAGTGGACAGCTCCCTCCCTCTGTCCTGAGGCTGGACCTGCCTTATCACGGCCCCGCCATCATGGTGATAAGAGGAGGAAAGGCCAAGGGGCCGTAACAAGCAGCGCGCACGATCCAGGTCAACAGTGTTAAGAGACTGCACTGAAAGGGGAGGTAAGGTGGACAAGAATATTAACTGATAAGACCCACAGCAGTCTTTTGATCTTGAAGGGGCTGATCCTGGGCTACAGGGTGTCATGCTGGGTGGACGAGCAGAATGACACAGCAGGTACAAACAAGCCAACCCTTTAAGATCATCAGGGTAAAGCATATTTACACAGGGAAGACTTCTCAACAACAAATACAAGCTTGTCCACTCTGTTGTGTTACTGTGGCACTTCTATCATGCTTACATTAAAAAAAAGAGAAAATAACTCATTATTTGATAAACATAAATGACAAGACATTACTCAATTTCTTTCTTTTCTTCTTTTTTCTAGTGTCAGCCATAATCAGGGACGAACTCTCAGTGAATCCATAAATAGCCTCTGAGGAAGAGCTTGACCATCAGAGTGGAGTCTGTGGGTTTTGAGCCATAAGTCACTGATTAAAAGCTGTCATGAGGAGGCCAGACAGGACCTGAGGCTGCAGTGCAAGCTGCAGCCTGAGCCGAATGCCTCTCTGTTTCGCCCAGGGGCGAGATGGAGGAGGGATCCGTTGTAGCCAAGAGCAGCGAGAGGGAGGGGTAGGCAAGCTGTTGAAGAAGTAAAGCATCCTTAGTTTCTCCTTAGCAACAGTTAAGGACAAGCAGCTATATATAAAACATGCCAGACGAACAAGTAGCAGACTGAAAGGTTAAAATAAGACTAAACACAAGCGGCAAGTCAGGTAACCCATGTCTGAAACAGCTTATTCATCTCTGGCTTGGTCTTCCATTTATTATTCAGAAGCAAATAGAAAAAAAAGAACAAAAAGAAATCAGCTTCCTTCATCTTGATGAACGCATATGTATTAAATCCTCACTATAAAACCAAATGGGAATTATTCGTCAGATGAAAACAGTCCCAGTCACATAAACCATTCACTCCAGTTTGGGTTGTATTTCTTCAAAACATAGTTTGTTGAATTGTTCAGCTAATTTTCATTTTTACTTTTACTTATTTGTTTGTAATAGTTTTTATAATAATGCATCTTCAATAAAACAGCAGTTATGAATCAAAGTATGTCAACGTGAATAATCATTCTCTGGCTTAGTTTACTTTCCCCTCCCTTACTTGATCTAGATTAGAATAATGATCATTTAGTGAGGTTATGTCTGTCTTTTCTTATGCTGTGAGCCAGCTGAGGAGGTATCGTTCCAATCTTGATGAGGAAATAAGGAATATGGCTGCCTTTAAATCTGTCTGTGTTCCACATCAAGCCAACAGAATGACAGCTAGGTATCGGCAACCTGTTACATCCACACCCCAATTAAAAGAATTAAGATGTAAGGAGCCTTCATTATCAGTCCTCTCTGAAAGACATCAAAGGCTGAGGTGGAGTGAGAGTCCAGCTGCCTCAACGGTGAGTTTCTCCTCTCTCACTGCTGAGGAACTTGTTTGTGTTGAGGATGTTTACTGATCCCAGGAAAGACAAACAGCCTGTTCATTGTTTGTAGGACCTGCAGCTCAAACAGAGCTGAGAGAAGAAGTGAGGCAGAGCTTCACCATATATTGTGTTATTGGCCTGTTGTTGATCTTGTCTGTGTCCATTCAACCCACTTCCAAGTTTCCCATCACTGAGCACATTACTTTCAGTGGAAGCTGTTCACAAAT
The DNA here is from genome assembly GCA_023101725.1 of Atherinomorus stipes. Taxonomy (NCBI): domain Eukaryota; kingdom Metazoa; phylum Chordata; class Actinopteri; order Atheriniformes; family Atherinidae; genus Atherinomorus; species Atherinomorus stipes. The sequence continues at coordinate 792,201 of JALJCO010013221.1, forward strand.
GCATACCTTATAGTTCATAGTGCAACTTATGTTATAGATTAAATGTGCATTTTGGCTTTGGAATTTATGATTTTGGTAAGATGGTAGGATTTTAGATATACACTTTAAAAATTGTTTATCTCTTTACGTCCATTTTAAATAAACTGAATTACCTCATCTCAACACAGGGTGTCAGTCTTTCTCATCCTAATCAGCAGCAGCTGGAGGAAGCTCTCATACCTCTCTCCAACTGTTGGCCACCGTTCCCACATTCATCCCATAGCACGATGCTGTCTGAACAAGCACAATTTGTCCAACTCTGCAAGACAAAGCATTACTGTGAGCACAAGTGATTTGTTTTTGTTATGTGAACTTCACAATCAAACTAATCTCAACAGAATGTCTGACTGCCTCATAGGCTGTGGGAAAATCAAGTGATTGAATTTGTTTGTTCTAATGTTGCTCTAAAGCTTGACATTTTCAAGGATAACATCACAAATATACAGCAAATATATAGTTTGTCATAACAAGCCCTTCCCAGAGGAAAATAATTTTGGAAATTTTGGACTTTACTTCTTCTAGAAAAATGTGGGATCCACGTGAGAGCTAAATGAGACAATGGCTTTTTTCTCATGTTTCTCAACCTTGTCTCCAGATAGAAAAGTTGCACAAAATCTCAACCTAGTTTCACTTCCAGCTCGAAAGGGAATCTCAATCATTTCTCAAATAATTCTCAAGATGTCTGCATTAAGTCTCAAATAAGACTATTTCTCCTGGTGAGTTTAAGGACAAACAAAAGAAACATTCATGAGAACGATTTGAAACCTGAATGAGGCTGGGACGAGATCTCCTTTTTGTCTCCTGAGAAGCAAAAGAGAAAGCTTTGAGAAGTAAAATTTTCCTCTGGATTGTTCTGGGATGATCAAGGTAATGACGGCAATTCTGTAAAACATGGCAACACATTCTCTTTCTTGCCGTGAAAGAGGTACAAATAAATGGAAGAATTCTCTTATGACTTGAAGACATCTTAAAAAAAATATGAACTATTCATCAGACTGTATTGTTTTATAATGAGCATTATTCTGCATTCATTTGCCATGATTACAGTTTCACAGCCTTCATCAAGAACACATTCATCAGGAAAGCATTTATTAACACTTCTTTACCTCTGATGGGATTGTTCACTATATCTATACTATATAATATTGTTCACATACAAATGATGACAGTTAAAAAATCATCTGAAAATTCATGGACCACTAAAAAGGTGAGCACCCTCCCATCCCAGCTGTCCAATGAAACAAAGAACAAATGACAACTGGATTGCCTCCGTGGAGTGTCTCATTCTGTGGGCTTGTATCGGCAAATGTCACTTTATATTGAGGTTTCCTACCAAAGCTATAAATCCTGGGAGGAACAAGCTTTCACAGAGAGGTTTTATGGCACAGAGACTTCCCTTCCATTCTGCAGGGGGTATGGTGCTTTACACCATTCGTGTGTCACAGCCCTTTTAACTGGTACAATCTCAGAGTTAGCTGCATTTTTCTATTCAGCACCTAAAGGTGTTGATGGACACTTCAGCTGAGAGACAACATCTAACTTTTGGCACAGTACTCAAAGAAATGTGTACTATTTAGAAAATGTAAGATAAAACCCAACATTCAATGCTTCCTGCTTCCAGCATCTCAAAATCATGTTTGCTGCACCGGAAACTTGTTCAATGAGTCAAACAAAAGTGTGAAAAGTAAAAATATACCAAGATGGTTCTGTGTTTTGCATTCATGTGCTGAAGAGCAACAAATTTCACAACATTTTGTAAAGAACTAAAGATTTCCAGAGCAGACCATTTTCTCTCTGTTGATGCTTAGTAAATAAAATAAAAAAAAAAAAAAACATGGAATAAGTGCATTAATGTGTCTTTTCATTTTCTGCCTTGTACATAACACTTTTGTTTGTAACATTCAGGCTCAACCAGACTGGCTGGAGAGCATCAGCGTAGAGCATGTTCAGATCTCTCTTGAAATGCTTCCAGACTCTGGATCACTACACCATCTTCACAAATGCCTGTTTCCCAGCCAGTATATTTTGGGTTTTGTCCTTTGTTGTTAAGAGTTTTCACTTCAGGCTGTTGCATCTGTTGTATATTCCTCACAGAATGATGCTGCCATTACCATGTTTTGTCTGTAAGGATGGTAGTAATGAGGAGATGCTCAGTGCCTGATTTTCTTCATAAACTGAAGAATAATGGACAAACAGTTGAATCTTTGTTTCTTTGTTGCTTCTTAGCGTGAGAGAATTAAGGTGCCTTTTGGCAAATTCCAAACAGGCTGTGATCATGTGTCTTTTAGTGAGGAATGGCTTCTGTCTGTCTGACCACTATACCTTAAGGGCCTGGTTGATGGCGCGCTGCACTGATGGTTGTCCTGCTATGTTCTCTCACCTTTACAGAAGAACCTTGGCTGTCATTTATTGCGCCTCGTGACATGTTTGTTGTTTTTATAACAAAAACTCTGGTGTAGTTGTAGATTGATTGGTCAATTTCACTTGAAATAGTTGGTTGTCACTCTATTTGCTAAATTTCACCAGGCCTCATAGGTATTCTAAAATTATTCTGAGAATCTGAATGATGGAGACGGTGGTGTTTTGTTGCACTTTTAAAGCTGCAGAATTTTATTTTAGCCTTTAGCCTCAGAGCTGTACATTAACACAGTCCTGCTTCACAGTTTTGCAACAAATCTTTCAACCTAACGGCTTTTTCATGAGGCTTCTCTCTAACATACATCATCACCTGTGTGACCTGGACAGGTGTACCCGTAGTAGATTTTGTAGAGGAAGACTCCAGTCAAGTTAGAGAAACATTTCAAGACTTCTTTTGTAATCATTCTGTACCAGAATTTAGTTGCATAACAAACTATATAAATATGTAGAATTTTCATTCTTATTATCTCGATATCTTTTTAATAAACTAAAAAAAATTTTTTTTTTGCTTTGTTACTGGGGAGGACTGTATGTATTTGTGAAGAAAAAAAGAGTAAAGATCACATTAAGATTTTAAAATGTGGTATGCTTGAAAGTTTTGGAAAACATTGTTTGCATAATGTATTGATAGAATAGTTGAATTGAAAAGGGAAAATCATATTTTATGAGCATTTTATACATTTAATTTGCAAAATAATATGGATATAACATAATTACTTAGGGTGCATACAGACAAGTTTCTCAGGTTTAAAGCTAATCATGAATAAGATCACATTTGGGTTAAATTAGTTTACATAAAACATAAGAAACATGGGTTTTCATACCCCGACATTATTACTATAGTTTCCACATTTCTGATCAGCTCTACACAGTCTGATCTTCGTTATTTATCATCTGGAAACATTCAGAAACTTTCTCAAAATTAGGATCAGACCAAAGATTTCCAAAAACAGAATGTTAAAATGTACAATTTGGACACTCTGAAAGTCTTGTCTTCATCAGGACACCTGAACATAAGTAAATTGACTAGATGCTAGAGAAATGCATTTGTATCATACAAATTCTTGCTAACTGGTATTCCCACCAGACCAAGTAAATTAAATGGGATGATAGTGTTTCAACTTCTGTGGTATCAGACATGAGGCTATTTTTATCCCAAGTTCAGTTATAGGCAACATGATCTGTACAATGACAATGCTGTCAAACTGGGTACACGGTTAGTAATGATTTTTTTTATTTTTCCTAGTTGATTAGTAATTTAGGGGTGAACTATACAACTTATGCAAATGATCTTGTGGTCTTAAGTTTAAGTAGTGCCAACTCTAAAATCTGATTAGTATCCCAGGTGCCGATCCAAGTGGGCAAGCCTACACACAATTATATTCTCACATTCATTGTAAACTAACAGGAAATGTAGCCTTCTCTTTGACATTTTACATCAACACTATCATGCTCTTGAACTTATCTCACTAAGTGCCTACGTAGATGATTATATTTGTTCATCCAAACTATTTACATTTCATAGAGAGGATGTAAAAGTAGTGATACCACCAGATGAGTGTGAAGATAACTGGTCAAGGATACTGAAGAAAGACTGATAAAACTTGATTTGGGTCAAAGCAAGTTTTCTCATTATCAATGGAGTATGACTGTGTAGCAGTGATTTATGCTGCGTTCCATTTGAACTCGGAAGTCGGAAATTCCCAGTTCCGAGTAGGAAGTTTCAACTGGAACGCCCCCCTGAAGTCGGATTTCCCACTCGGAAAGTCGGACAACTCTCGCAGCTCCGAGTTCAGATTTAAAGATGGCCGCGCCCTGTGTTAGCAGTTTTAGAAGCTTCTGTAATGTTACATTTATTTACACTTCTTACTTATATTTTGTTGTATAAATCAATCGTACACACAGTATTGGTTTATACAGATGTAGGGGAAGCTGCTGTAGTGTAATTCACATTTTTCATGTCGTATATGTGAACTACAACACCAGCTGTGCCAACAACGGCTAATAACAATAGCCTTAGCAAATACGTTGTTTTGCTAGCTTGCTAACTGGTTTTCCAACCAGTGAGCTGGAACGCAAGTTGGTCGGGTGTGACGTCACCCCCCAGTTCCCACTTCCCAGTTCCGATGAAAATGGAACGCAGCATAAGAGCAATACAGTACACAGCATGCTCAACCTCAGTAAACAATTGTTAATTGAATAAATATAATTAGCTGTGTTTTTACAAAATCAGCTTTACCTTTATATATTTATTTCTACATAAAATGACTATTTTAGTTGTACTGAAGTATTTAAATGTATATGTAATGTAAAATATTTGACAGCCCTTTTCATGGTCTGACCCTCCCCAACCAGCATTTTCTATGCCCGCCCCTGTAACGTCCCTGGCATAAATAAATGCTTTTCATTTTTTAGTTTTTAAAGAGTGTTTGTGTAGCCTACTGAAAGAAGCTTGTTGTTATGCAGTTATACCTGGCTGCAGCTCAGTTTTAAATGGAGAGAAAGGGGACATTGTGGTGGAGTATGTGTATGCGTGCGTGCACACCTGCGTGGACTTCCTCCTGAGCTAAGGCTCTCTTTAAGTGTATTTGCCCGAAACTGGGAAAGTCGCCCAGACTTCGCCTGCAGGTCGAACTCCACCTGGGACAGCAGGCTGTGACTGTTCAGACACAGCTATGCGGTAGAAAATGAGATTGAATGAAAGCCTCTTCGGTGTGGACGTCGGTCAGACTTTGGTTTTATGTAGATTCGTTTTTCTTCGACTTCACCGGAGCTCTTTGTTTTAGCTAGTGACACGTTAGCCGCTTCCGGAAGACAACCTTCAGACAGGTAAGACGAGTTTCGGTGTCGACTCGAATAAATTCTGCTTGTGTCGGTAACCAAGCATCTGTGTTAGTCTTTCAGACTCGAAGCAAACATACGGTTAATTGTACAATGTTTCTGGGCTACAATAGATATCCACCCACTGACAGAAAAGTGAGTTTTTGTGCTCAAGGTGTGTAGCGGTTAGCGCTCTGCCAGCAGGCTGAGCTGAAGGTGAAGCCATGTCGTCTTGCTCTCTACATGCTGTACTAACCATGATCCCTCTGATAACTATGAAGACCAGCTTTTATTGCCTCCTCTGTCATTGGGATCTGTCACCATGGTGTAGAGATTAGGACCACTGGGTTGTCAAAGGGGGACAGTGAGTTATTTATGGTAGCACTGACAACACATCACATCATGATGGCACGGGTGGAAACTGATTGCAAATGTCCTTGTTAGTTGCTCTTTCAGTTGCTAGATATTAACTCTGTGTGGAATAGTCCGCCATATATGTATTAATTTTTTAATAACGTTAAAGAAAGCAGAATTTCCATTTAGTGTTACGATTTTGTTTGTTTTATTTTAGGCTATATAACGCTGTTTTTGCCACTGCAATTCTCTGTGCTATATTTTTTAAGGTTGAACGTACTAGATATATGATAAAATGTTTGTCTTAGGGAGGATCTGTTTTGTATAATGTCTAGCATGCAAAACACTTTAGCATTTTAGTAAACATTTCACAAAGTGTGATGATATTTCAGAGTCCAGATATGGGTAGCAACACCTCAACTGGTGTAAAAGGATTTTGGGGTTGGATTTAGCATTATACCCTTTTAACTCCAATTCTATCAACATGTTGCTTGATGTTGCAAAGTTCATTATTATTTGTTTCAGTATAACAGTATTTTGAATTCCAATTGCCTATTCATAACACCTTCTTTGCCAGGAAGGTCTTTGGGTAAGCAGAGGAAGTCCACGGTTATCGTACTCCTGGATTTTGTGAGGCTTTTATAAAAGCTACTATGGAGTAACCCTCTGCAATCTTGGAACAGCAAGTTGACTTGTGTGAAAGTTTCCATAAATAATTGCAACTCTCTCTGCCCTCATGTTGATTCAAGTAGATTTAAACATTCACTCAACGGAGCAATGAGGTTGAGCTTTGATGGGAAAAGGGTTCACTGGAGGCTATGTTTTTGATCATGGCACCAATTTGGATCTGTCGTACATGTTGGAGTCAGAATCTGGTCCAAAATATGAACGTGAACTGTGCAATGAACTGCCATAACAAGGTGTGAAAAGGCTAAGTTGCACATTGTTTCTGTTTGTACACAGTTTATGAAGTGCTTGAGGGAATAATAGATAAAAACTATGCATGGTTGTGTGAGCAACTCCATGTTTCAGACTGCTTTTAGAAGCAACAAATGGATACTTTAGGTTGCCCAGTGAACCAATTATGTGATACAAAGTAACTTAATTCACAACTGTACGAAGATATTTTAGAAGGAAATATGAGGGTAGTTGCCCGTGATTTTAAGTTGAGGTTGGGCGATGCAACGAGACATGCCAGAAATGCTGATTGACAGTTTTGTGGGTGAAATGGTTCAAATTCTTCTCCATTGTGTTGGTCTCACAAGCAGTTAAAGGGGTTGTCTAACTGAGATGCCTTTTAAAAATATATACGTATCAATACTAAAACATGTATATTATTCTACAGATTTAAAGAATGCATTTTAAAGATTTTTTAAATGTTCTCTATGTAAAAAAAAAAAAAAAGGCCAGTTTCTTTCCTTTTTTTTATTTTTATTTTTTAAAAAACTTAAGTTAGCACTTTGTTTAATAAATACATGGAAAGTTGAACTGTTCATGCTTGTTAAGTCAGATTAGCCAAGTTGTGACTTGGAGGGAGATTAGGCCACAATAATGAGTAAACAACTTGATTAATGAGTAAAAAACTTGAATCCTGGTGGTTGAAAGATGCTAAATATTGCCATATCACTGTCATTCTACTGAGGGCTTAAAGTTGAGGGCTTAAATGCTGAATTTAGACTCATTGTACTACTATATTTAATACAGTCTTTTCTGTAGGTAACAGGGTAGTCTTCCAAAAGGTGTATTTTCACCTTAAAAAAACCAAACTAGCGAAACTTAAAAAAGTAAATTAGGGTGCATTCACACTCTGGCAGTTTGGTCCGCTTCAAACGGACCTTGGTCCGATTCCACGGATAGTCCGCTTCTTTTGGTGCAGTCTGAACACCAACTATACTCTGGTCCGCACCAAAAAAGCGGACTCTGGTCTCAGTTCACTTGCAAACGGACTATTGGACCTATTTGAAGTGACGTTTGTCGACCGCAATCAAACGGAAGAAGAAGTAGGAGGAAGTGGGGTAGATTCTCGTTTGGGCCGGAGGAAAAACAAAGCAAACGGCATGTTTTTGAAGAAGCAGAGGTCAAAACAACAACAATAGACTATTGGAAAATGTGTGGACAGAAATGGAGTGGGCAAATAATAAGCAGAAAGATTTCCATTTTAATCACAGAGTCCGTTTTTCTTCTCTCTGCTTTTTCACCATCGTCAGTGGTTGTATTGGGGAGCGTCACCCCCTAGCGGGCAGTTGTTTCACTACGGCGGTTTAACCAAGTGGTTTGGTCTGCTTCAGTTACGGCAGTTTGAACGCAAACCGAAGCAAAGAAAGACATGATATTTTGTGTTGCGATAGCATATCGATATTTAAAAAAGCTGTATCGATATTTTTACGAAATCTCGCGAGATTTTGTAAGAGACCAGTGAGATCTCGCGAGATTTCGTTGTTCTTTCTGCAGCGGTTCAGCATGTAGGAAAGTCCCTGCATTAGCACTGATATCTATGTGCAGGCTGCAGGTTCAGGTTAAACTTTAAACATGGTGTAAAGTACAAATTAAAATGTGTGTCCAGGTTTTCATAGACCACCCAGTTGTTTGAGATTATGAAGAAATAATTACTGAAATGTTTATTTTTTATATGCTTTCTTAAGAAGAACCACTGTGCACTTTGTTTTACTGTTTTGCTCATTTCATTTGAACTGATGTCAGTTATGGGCTTCTGATTGATAATATTTTGTAATTCCTTTCACATGGGTTCACTTTGGTCGATAAATTTGGAATGTCTTCAGGGACAAATACTGTGGTCTATCGTGGATAAATTTATTGCAATATATTGATTTTTGCAGAATTACTGTATCGTAGGGATGGGCGATATGGACTAAAAAATGTATCACGATAATTTCTCTTATTTATCACGGTAACGATAAATGACGATAAAAGCTATCGGCAAAATATTTTGTATTATAAATCTGTCACTAAATTCTGTCTTGAAAGCCCTACAAAATACCAGAAGCCACTATATCAATTAAGTTCAAGTAGTACACCTGTATTGCAAAACTGTAGTGACACCAATCGAACAAGTCTGAAATATGAGAGTCCAAATGCCACATTTATTCAAACGATGCAAACAGCAAAACTAACTTGGCTTATTAAAAAAACCAAAGTAGTGCAACTGCAAACACAACCTGATAAATTGTCATCTCACAATAAAAACGATAAATTCAAATTGTTATTGTGGGGAATTTCTTTGACGATATATCGCACACGATAAAATATCGCCCATCCCTACTGTATCGTGATATTATCGTTATCGTAGGCAAAATATCGTGATAGTATCGTATCGCAAGGTACCTAGTGATTCCCAGCCCTAGTAGTAAAGCAGTGTACGTTAATCCACACCATGACCTAAACTTAGCAGAACAATTGAAGTAAATGGCCATTGATAACATAAATGGCAAGTCTAAAACCAAAAATGAAGATAACTGATAAAATTATGGTCCTATTCTGGACTCTGTGTAAATTATCTGTGTTAAAGTTAGAGATTCACGGATCCGATACCAGGATCAGATGTTAGCTCCAATATTGAATAATTAGCTGGATTGGATATCAGATATCAGGCCGGTCCAGCATTCTGAGCTAGTCATTTCTTTTTTTTATTAATGTCACAGCAATACAGTTACAGCGATATAGTCACTTCAATTCTATGTTTGCAACGCCCATTATGTCATTACGCACAGCACACAAGTTAATTAAGACACTTGTTAGTTGCTGCATTTTAGATTGGATTTTGAATATCTGTTTGCACTGGATGTTTACATATTACTCCCGTTTATTTTGCATTTTTGAACAAGTTCATTAAGCCATGAGTTGTTGGGTTTCCGGTAGCTTATATAGTTTATATTACATTTTGAAATATCTGTTTGCAGTGCACTTTACATGAAAGTGTTATTTATTTCTTTTTGCTGCTAATGTACTCTTTTTTTATTAATGAATAATAAGTTCTGTTAAATTATTAATTAAGTTAGATGCATATCAGTGTTGATTTGTTGCCTTTTTTTCACATGGGTAAATGTTTATGATGCCTTCACTCACATGGCAAGGTAGATGAATCATTCATTCAACAGTAATATTGGATTGGTATCGGGTATCGGCCAGTATTCTCAGCCCAGGTATCGGTATCTGATTGGATCGGAAAAAACTGGATCGGTGCATCTTAGTGAGACTCCTGTTATTCATTCCTCCTGACACTTTGTAGCAATTTTTTTTTCAAACAATACGTGGCAGTAATAAACAATGATAACTATGTCCTGTTAGAAGTTGTTTAAAATATCAGATGGATGGGACAAATGTTTGAAAGTTTCTTAGGTTGGAGAACTTGTTCTTGTTGGGATGTGCTTGATTGCTTCTGTACTTGATGACTTGTGAACATAAACACAACATCCTGCATGATTTGTGGGTAAAATAGTGGCAGGAGCCGAGCTTCCATTGTTTTTGATTGGTATCGTGTTAATACCTGATGAAAAGACCTCCCAATTTTTCTCTTGTGGTCGTCCACAGCAGTTTTATTTGCTTTTTTCTTCTTGTGGTTTATTTCCAGTAAGATAAACTATTACTTTAGCTAACTTAAAACCACTTGCAATACTGCTCCGGGGGACTTTTAGCCTGCTCTATTCACTTCAAACCAGTTTGTGCACTTAGGTCTGATTCACGTTTTTTTTAAAACTTGTCTCACATTTGCTTCACAAGTGAATGGAAAGCCAGATTGGGGCTGCTCAACTATGAAAAAAAAAAATCAATATCACGATTATTTTGGTCAATATTGAAATACCAATTATTCAAACGATTATTTTTATTAGTTGAACAATGCATTCATTCAGCATTTTTCTCTTGCTGTCAAAAAACTTTTTTTTTATTTATTGATAGTTATGCAAAACACAACACACCTTCTTCACTCTTCACCTGCAAGTGTATGTTGTAGGGCCGTATGAAAAGGAATGCATTGCACATATATGTCTCTTTGAGAAATTGTGTAAAGAAAAATGGCAAATAATTTCAACTCGATCATTTGAGTTTTGAGATCATTTGACATGAAAATTGAAATCACAATAAATTTTGATTAAATGCACAGCACAAACCTAGTTACTGTTTCAGTCTTCTGTAATGGTGAAACGGAAGCAAACTGGTTTTGTGAATGAAAAACAGAGATGCTGAAGAAAGACAGTAGAGTACATTTCACCTTTTTGGTGAAGTGTACAACCCTAATGTAATCCTTGTTATGGTGTAATAACAGAGAAACGGGCAAATAATAATTCATATCAGTAACTGGACCAGTAACAGAAGATACTAAGTCTTTAAGAGCCAGTGGTATGACTTCAGTAATGACAGACAACAATAATTTGAGTTTCTGTGATCACTTAAAAAAAACAAAAACAAGAATAAAACATTTGCATACAATATAACATTTAAATTTAGACAGTGTATAAAAAGAAATAATAAAATAATAAAGCTGGCAATAGTTTCTTAAAGAAAAAAGAAATTAAAACAAAAAAAGTTCTTAACCTAGGGCTGGACGATAATTTAATATTGATATACAGTATATCGATCAATAGAGGTTTTTTCAATAGAAAAAAAAAGAGGGTCAATAAAAGTTCAATAAAGCATGATACTACAGTCACTACTTCCGTCAAACCAATCACAAATGCAGATCCAGGCAAAAGCTGAACTGAAATTCAGTGTTAGTGTGATCTTTATTATGAGTAGGTCATTCAGCAAAAGCTTAAAGGGGAAGTTTGGTTTCTTTCAATCTGGGGGATTCATTTTATTCAAATATTTATTTTCTGTCAAAGTTGAATGTGACATGTAACATTACACAGCTGTCAGATAAAATAGGTACACAAACAACTCTACATGAATTATAAAAATCCTAATTCTAAAACTAAAATCTTAAAGGTGCCATGACATCAAATTTCACTTTTCTGGGGTTTTGGGGGTATAATATGATCTGTTGTGCACTGATGAGGCCATGTGAATGTCCAGAGTGAATATCAAAGTCCCTGTTCATAGTCAGTCAGCTTTGTCTCTCTACTCAGAAACGGTTGAATCAGACAGCAGCCTATCATTCAATGTAGTTCTATCATTCTATGTAATTCAGTTGCTCCAATAGATGGGTTTTTGAGCAACGTCACAGATAGGATGCGCACGCAACCAGGGGGCAAGAAAACACAGGAAAAGCATTATTGAACTATGAGAAGACGTATGTTTTACATACAAAACTCGACTTAATGCAGATTAGGTCAAGATATGACATGAAAGTGTCAGGGAAATATAATGTTTGAGTCCTGGTATTTGTTCTGTTGCAAAAATCAAAACATTAATGCATGTGAACAGTTGAAAATGGTGAAAATAGGACAGTAAGAGTGACTGATCTTCAGAAAACCCTCTCAGATAACTTATTCCAGCTCAAACTATGATTTATTTAGTCTTTCACCATGGTCACATGTAAGATTAAACCACTGCAGAGGCAGAAATTATTCCCGTATTCTAGTGGGAAGACTGTAATACCAGCATCGCCGCCGCGATCGGCTGCATGACATAAACTGTAAACACTGTGTGTGACAGCCATCCTCTGCTGCTTAGGCACGAACTTAAAAAAGAAGAAGAAACTGATGGTGGAGCCGTTTACGAACGTTCACGTGGCATAACGACGCATCCCGGAGATTTAGTACGAAGTACGGGGGTCGTAAATCAGATGGCGTTTGAGTTTATACTGTTAGCTTGCTAGCAGTTAGTCTGTCTACTGTCCACCACGATCTCATACACAATAAAGCAGAACGTTACACAAGCAGCGAAACTTACCGACAGCAATGCGTGTTAGTCCCTAACAGCTGGAATCAGCTCCTTTCCAAACGTAGTGATGATGTCGTCTTTGCCTGGTTTAATCCCAAACTAGTGAAAGTTGCTCCTGTATGGAGGAGGTGAGGACGACATGGCGCTGAACTGAACCTGCTGCAGGCTGCAGATTGTTGTGGCCTCTTTTGGTTTTAACAAAGAGTCTAAACGAAAGTTTAAGCCGCTTTCTAACTCAGGTTTTTCAGGCAAATTTCAAATGAGGTCCAACATGAATAATATCCATGTTTTAACAAGAAAAATGCCGTTTCCGGGCGATGACTCCCTTGCCAAGTTAGTGTAATCGTGATAGGCATATAACACAGCAACGCAGCGTCAGTATTTTGTTATTCGTCATCAAAATACAGATTTATTCACTACAATTTAAAACACAACGATCTCTGTTTGTTTCGTCGGGTTACTTTACATTTTTATGAATGTATGAGTGCGTGTTTGGCCGTAGACTCCAATACAAAACACAGGCTTTTTGCCCCCTGGTTGCGCGCGCAGCTGCTAATGTTTGTAAACAGGAAACCCATCTATAAGAGCACACTATCAAGTAAACAACCCCTTCTAGTATGTTGGTTATTGGGGACAATACAGATGTGTAGGACAGAATATCATTGTTTATCAACCATACGTTTCAGTTTTGTTAAGATGATAATTTTGTAAATCAAGCAAAGACCTTTACCCCTCTAATAACTGTACTTGTATTAGTGAGGCTTGGCATAGTACCTCCTGGCTGGATCGTTGTATTAGTAGAGCAGATGGGCACTCTTCAACAGAGTGGATGAGAATTTTGTATGGGGTGGCAACAACCAATCATATACCAGTTGCAATGTCTATAAGTGCTGATTTGTATGTCCTCACCATTTAGATTTGAGAGTGATGTAGATTCGAAAGAAGTTGGAATGAGCAGATTTTACAAAGAAAGGCATTTTGGCTTACTCTGCTTGTACAACCAAATCCTACAAAACATTCATATACCTTAGCCTGGTACACCAGCCTGACTAACGCCATGTATGAGATACACGGCAAGTCAGTCTGGGTTCCCTCCATTGGGAAGTGATTTCCACTCCGGTAAAAAATTGACCGAACCAATCACAGCACAGCAGTAGAATTATTAACAGATGAACGTTAAACTCGGAGGGAGTTTCTGTTTCTGCTCTGTTATGGTGCGTAACAAACAGCTTCCGGGTCATAGTCACATGACGTGTGACACAAACGCTTTCTCATATTAGTAGTTCAGCAATAAACAATGCTGACATGTAACAGAGTATTTTATAATAATAAAACCAAACATTCTATGTTAATATACACAAGAAAACTACATTAAATAGAGAGGGAAAAACAACGTGTAAACGCTGACTTCCGGCGTCGCCATAGCAACAGAGTGCCGAGCTACGCCAGCTACAGTCACTTCTGATTGGTTCTCTCCGGTTCACTGTCCTCCTGTTAGTCCCACTTCTCGTCTCGCATTGGAAATCAGTCTCCAGCAGAGGGAATTCAGACTGACTTGCTGTGTATCTCATACATGGGCCGTTTCTCAATATGGGGACTTGTGCGTACTTGCGTGCTCGTGGACTCGGGAAACGTCATCACCCGCGGTCCAAGTCATGTTCCATTAAAAAGTTAGCTTCTTGGCAAGTACGCTGGAAATCCCCGGATGAAAACTTTCTCCGCCTATTTTACCGAGCATGCATCAGAGGAGGCTCGTGCGTACTTGGCCAGATATAAATCCCAGCATGCACCTGCACACGCGCAGCGTTTGGCAGCCTCCTCCTCCCTCCAACAGCCAAACCTGAGCATTCATTTCTATTCTTTACTGTTCTTGGCCTTTTATTTGCAGCTCTTTCTCCCGCTTTCCTCTCACAGCTGTTTTTGATCATAATTATGACCTGATTGTCCGTTTGCATTAATGTGCTTATGTATTGAAAACAAATATAATTTACACGTTGTGGAAAAAAAACAGAAAACATCCACTTAGTATAATTGTTTTGGAACAGTTATTTTAATTGTTTTTATTTGTTCCAGTACATCTCCACAACAATAAATAATAAACTGTAGAATAATACAATATAATTTTCATGTTGACAGGCAGCCCTTGCTTGCTGCACACCGTTGGTGGTGATGTCACAAGTTTGCGTTTTCTCAATCAATCAAGTAGGCGGAGTCCATAAGTCTTGTTATTTCAGTTATATTGATGTATTTAATTTGGTATACCTGTACGTGTGATATGTGTTTATTTTCGTAAACTTAAAAAGTTAATAAAAAACATTTGGGAAAAAAAAAAAAAAAAAAAAGTAGGCGGAGTCCGTGCTCGTGAACTCCACAAGTGCAGACTTCCAGTACGTACCCACAAGTCTGTACTCACAAGTACACGAGTATGTAGTACGCAAACTAGGAATTGAGAAACGGCCATGGCGTTAGTCAGGCTGGTGTACCAGGCTACATATACCTATGCTATTATGTGTAATGGTGTTAGTTGTAAAGATGCCATGCACAGGCAAGAACTCTGTTCAGTGTATGAGAAAACTGTGGGTGTTAGGTATGAAAGTCATAAGCCCCATTTTAAGTGCAAAAAAGAAGTACAGAACATCAAGCCATGTTGGAATAAGTATGTAGCTGAAAGCCATGCTGAGGCTCATTCAGCTAAAAGGACATGGACAATCAGTAGACTCAGACAGGGGCCTGTGCTTGACTATAAAAAAACTCACTAATGGAAAGTATAACTATGCTGTTCTTTTTTCCTTTTTAACATGAGGAAGCTATGATGGCAGATTCCATGGCTGGGAGGTTGTTGAGTAATTATGCTTCTGATCTTTAGAAAGGGGTAAGGGCTTTAATAAAATGTAAAATGTCTCAGCCATGCACAAGAGATGCATTTACTGGATCAGATAATATAGTTGAATTTTGGAGATGGCACTACAACAGGTTTATTTAATTGTGTCAAAAGTGATTTGTTTAAAGGTAGAGTGGAGTCCCCCCACCGTTTCTGTTTGTAAACAGCACTATTCAAACTGAGCGCCCCTCTCTCATTGTTGCCAACTTACATAGATATCACCAGATGCCGCCTCTGATGCTGCTGTCCATCGGAGCGATACGTCAGCTCGGCCGCCATCTTAGGCAGGGGGAAGCCGCATCTCCTCATAGCATTAATCAATGTAGGCAGAGATCTATCTCAGATTAAATACTCCATAACTTACTCAATTTCCAACCGATTTTCAAGCCGTTTGGTTTATTATAAATATCTTATATTTATGACAAAGCATAGATTATTTCATTTACATATATACATACTTATAGACACACACCCACATGCATAACTAGTGGTTTTATAGCCTGGTACACCAGCGTGACCAACGCCATGGCCGTGTGTCTCAAATGTGTATGTCACCCCTTCAGTACCCTTGTTAATTAAAAGGAGAGGACAGGAGGAGCAGATCCTTGTCATGTTCGGCAGACCAGATGTGGCGCACACAGAGTACATCCAGCTGGGCCGGTCATCTGGACAGCAGAGAGGTGGACGAGTCGGGGGGAATGGCGTAGTTGAGACACGTTGGAAAACCAGGGTTAATATTGGTTTGGCTTTTACCCGCTTCTGAGCTTTAAAGGAGAGGCTTGAAGCTGAATAGGTTGAAGAACAAGGTGGCCATTAGCCTGAGAGGGAGGGCACTGCGGCCAACTCTTCAAAGAGAGAAGTAGCTACTGGCTGCCCAAAAGTCGCCAGAAAGCACTAAATGACATCACCACACCAGAAAATCATTTTCTGCGCAGTACCATATAATGGTAGCCTGTATATTAATTGTTTGACATACTACAATGTTATTATTGAGCGTCATATTATTTTTTTCAGTATTACAATGGCATTAAGGGACCTTCTGGGCCCCTTTCAGTCACGGGCCCCTAGAATCCCCCCCCCCCCCCCCCCCCCCCCCCCACCCCATTTTAGTAATCTCTCAAACTTTAGGTATGCACGATAAGACGCTGCGGTGCAACATCTCTGCAGTTTCCCAGAGTGCAGCTGCTGCTTATCAGAGGTTAACTTGAGCTCTGTACCAGTCTAATCTCTATGAACTGAGGCAAACAGACGGGCACAGTTTTTTTTTTTTTTTTTATCAATTGCTGGGTTCAACACATATCCAGGCTCTAAGTAAAGAGGTGTTTTGAGATCTCACACATACAGTAAAAGCTTTTGATGATGTAATACTCAGATGCTGATTCAGAGTTAGTCATTCACTACTGGGTAGTCATTTGTCTAGTTTTCCATTTCATATTCTGTTTTTATTTCTAACACCAGACATTGATGTTGGTTGTGAGTAGAGATGACCCACCTTTACCTGCCTTGCAAATATGAAAATTGTTGTCTAATGTGACCTCACCTGTGTTCACAGAGGGTGTGGCGGCAGCACATGTGGTTTACTCATATCGGCTATCAGAGGGAGGGTTTCAGCACAACTTTAAAGAAATGCCACCTCCAGTAATCCCCTAGAAGACCAGAGCACACAGAAGGGCTGCAGACATTTCCCCAGAAAGCTTACACTGTCACATGATTACAAGCTTTTCTTAGGGATAAAGTGCTCCCTCGTCGCTTGAGCTGCCACTTCTTCCAAGCATGTCGCATCTGTTATATAACATTTTATTATATTTTTTAACCTCAGTGCAGCACTGGTCTACTGGTCATATCACAGAGCCTCCATTTCACAGCTAATTACTTTAAAAACTGCCTTATTTCAGTGGGTACATACTAGGGAATGGTATGTTTTCTTCTGACCATATATTAATTAAAACTTTTACGTTGTCATTGCCTTTTCTAAAGAAGTTTTACACGCGCGTTTGTTTTGGAAGCACTTATAATGCAGAACGTTTATGATATAAACCATAATATTACCCACAGTGCCATGCTGAACCAAATGCAGTGTGGCATTTGTAGTACTTATTTGGAGTCCGCTTGGTTGGTCTGAATCAAAGTTCTTTTGCACATTCACAATACCCCCAAAAAGCGGACTTTCCAAGCAAGCGGACCCTGATTCAAATCAAAAAGACTGGTGTGAATGTGCCATTAGGCATTGATAAATACTAAAGGAATTTGGTTGGAGTAAAACAATGAATGTATAATTGGTTTGAATGAATCAATTCTTTTAAAATATTTTTTGCAATAAGGTACCATGGTGTATTTAATCTAAGTATACTGCGTTTCTCTGATTTCACATTCTTGCACCAGGTCATGTGGTTTTAATGTAAGTGGAGCACAGTTTTGTTTCTACTGTGCTTCTTTCTCAGGCTACAGGATCCATGACCCCCTATCCATTACAGGAATAGGTAGTGCCTCTGGAAAGAGAAGACAAAGAAGGGGAAAAGAGCTGTGTGTATGCTCATGGAAAGATGTGTGCACACAAATTTGTAACTTGGCTTTTTGTGTTTGCAATCAATCATTCATCTACTGACAGTTCTTTGCCTGTTGTACTGCAACATCAGCAATCTGAGCTCACACAGAAACACACATGTGCACACACATTCATTGGCAGTGACAACAGAGGCAGAGGGAACATTTCTCCTCTCCTATCAGGCTGGCTAGTTATACCGATCCCTCCTCTGCATTCCTCACACCGGTGCAGTCGGAGCTCATACGCATCCAAACTGCCGCACACAAATATGCGTGCACACACACTATCTCTTTCTCTCTCTCTCTATCTCTATCGCTCTCTCTCTCTCTCTCTATCGTGCTCTCTCTCACACTCACACAGGCATTATTCTGATGGTCTGTTGCTGCTGGGGAGGCAGGGCTCTGGTTTCATTCAGGCTTTAGGCGACTGCTAGAGTCTTGTGTTTGCGTGCAGTGACTACTGGCTGCTAAAGATATCATCTCTGGCGAGTCGCTTCAGTCACACAAAGGATAAAACAGTTTTTTTTTTGTACCTGAAATCTGGATTTGGACCACTAAGATGAAAAGAGTGAAGGTAGTGAATTTATTGTTGTGGCTTTTTACCCTCCTTCATTTTTCAGTTTTGTATGCTCCAGATAAAATTGTGCTTCCTGAGGTGATGTTTGCTTTGTGTTTTTTTTTTTTTTTTTCTTGCATCTGCAGTGCATAACTTGAACCCTGAGAGAGCCCAAAGTTTCTGAGATGCAGTGACACCATCACTGCATCTCCATTTAAAACTTATTACCCCTAATTGTGTTGATCTTATTATTGTATTAAAAGTTTGTTGTCTGATGTCTTCCAACTCCATGTAGACCACATGGATCAAAGGATATCAAAGGTTAACAAAGGACAAAAATTTCTACATGGATGCATTTGGTGTGCATTTTACTTATCACTCGCTTTACTTTTGTACATTTGTAGCGCATGTGTCCAAATGTTTCTGCAAAGAATGTGTGTTCCTAATCAGTTCTCTCTTTATGAGGGAATTAAAGGGAGATTAGGAAATGCACAAAGGCATAGAGACCACTGCCGTTTGGGTGCTGAAGGGGTCATTAGTGAAGGGGATTGCTTTTCTGCTCAGTTAATTCAGAATTCTTACACTCATAGTGCCATGCCTTTGTTCCTCCCATAAGCAGCAGTTTGACTTTAATACATTCTTCTGCCTCATTTACCAGACTTAGGTGCCTCTAGTGAGAAGCATAGTGACTTTTAGTTGAGATGAGAATTCCTTTTGTCCCTCAGGAAACTTGCTGAGAGGAAGCAGCTGTAGCTTGCCGTCGTATTGCTGCTGCTTTGTGGATTTGTGATTTCCTGTGGTGCAGGCCAGTTTGAGAAGGAAGAGTAACATGGATTTTACTCTGTTTCTCTATCTACAGAAAATCAAGATGAAGACGGGGAGATAACATTGTTGACTTTGGATCCTTTTACCACTTGATTGGATTCAGCTTTGGAAATGCAGACGTAGACTTGTAGAAGTTAACCAGCCAGAAGTCTTGGGGAGATTGGATGCTGTTCTTTTTCTGACAAAGGTTTGGACTGAGCTCCTTCAGAAAATGGCTACAACGGAAACCAAAGTTATCAACAACGGCAGCAGCACTGCAGGTCTGTCATGGGCACGTGTATGTAAAGAATGTGGCCAGCAGCATGACAGTCAGGACACCCACCTGTACGAGTACCAGGATGAAGTAGATGATGAACTGGTTTGCCACATCTGCCTGCAACCCCTGCTCAAACCCATGGATACTCCATGTGGCCACACTTACTGCTTTCACTGTCTCAGCAACTTCTTGAAAGAGCAGGACTTCTGCCCTGTGGATCGCCAGCGGCTGCAGCTGCATCAGTGCCGCCCCTCCAGCCTGCTGGTGAGGAACCTGCTGGACAAGCTGACTGTGATGTGCCCCCACAACACTGAGTGCCAGCAGCAGATGCAGCGCTGTGAACTGCAGCCTCACCTGCACAACAGGTAAGAATGAAAGGGAGATGCAGCATTTTCAGTGAGTATTAAGCCTTGACCTCACAAGATCTGAAACAATGTGTGGTGTGTTATAGTAGATAGGAATGCAGAAACATGGTTTTTATTGTAAGTGCTTCCAACTATGTATTAAGCAGTCATATTACTGTAGATTAAAACAGTCTTTAGAAATGGGTTATTTTTTTCTACAGATGGAAAATCTCCATCACCTCCGATGCTAGCTGTGATTATCAGTGGAGTGAATATTTTAGGCAAGATGTAAATCTTAATAGTTCCTTGGGAAAAGTTGCAAGTGGGATGTCTTGTTTGTCTGCCCAAACAGTTTCAAGCATCATGTAAAAACTTAAACCATAGAAAAACCTCAGCCTTTTTTTGTTGCAAGACCCACCACTAGATACTGCTAAGGGTTAACATTGAGTGAACATGGGATCTTGTTTGATGCATGCAGAGTTGCTGTGTAAAGATGAAACATTACTGTTTTGGAGTGCGTGCATGCGTGTGTGTGTGTGTGTGTGTGTGTGTGTGTGTGTGTGTGTGTGTGTGTGGATGGGGGGGGGGTCTATTTAAAGGGACTTGAGGCAAGATTAAGAAATGAGACTCGCGACTGGCGCTGCAGGTAACTGCAGCCACGAGCCAAGCCGTCACGGGACCGTGCACAAACTGAAGCTATAATGTTGTTTTTTACGCTGATAAAGTCTTTTTCTTCGTAGTTACACTTTTTAGTGTCTTTCAGTTGATCTGGATCGTTTGCTGACGGCAGAAGAATCCATAACTATCCCTTGCAGAGTTTGAATTTACCGCAACCGTCTCGTTCCTGAATAAAAACTGTCGGGGACGCCGACATGCGTCAAATGACGCTGCATTTGACGCATGTTTCTGGACAACTGATGACAGAAACTTGAATCTGAGGCTTAAAAATTATCATAAACTTTATAAATAAAGATAAAGTGGATCTAACTCACCACTGTAGCATCTACATGCTGGAAACCGGCTTCCCTTTGTAAGAAGATGCTGAATTCAGATTTAAATTTAAATTTTATTGCACAAGTAGCTGTTCATGTGTTATTTTTCTAATTGTATGGTGCAAATATATATGGGCATTCACGTGCCTCGCGAAGTCGCCACAGACCACAAAGAAAGGCTCCCCTGAAAGCTCCAGATTGATCAGAACATAACAATGTATTTACGGTATTGGAATGTGTATACAACTTGCAAAATCCAAGCTAATTTTTCAGCCGTTACCTTTTCTCCCTCCACAGCACATGATGCTCTCCTGCTGCCTCTGCCTCGGTCGCTCTTCTGCTGTCCATGTGCACAGCAGATGACATCATCACCGCTGCTGCGCGGCACGTCAGTTCACAAATGTTGACATTAAAAATTTTAATTCAGTTAATTCTGAAGGTGGTGATGACAGTACAACCACGAATTTCCTATCGAGCCTTTTTTTTTTTTTTATCTGTCACAGGCATGCCTGTCGATCAATACTGTATATATCGAATTATCGTCCAGCTCTAGTTAAAAGTTCACACCCCAAAGAACAAAACATTTCATGGTGTGCACATGGCAATCTTTTTAAATTTTTTTCTGTCACACTATGTAGAATAGTTATAACAACTCTATGCACTGTTGGAAATGTAAGCAACTGTATCAAATAGAAAATTTCCACTAGTGTTAAATGGCTGCTGCCTTAACAACCTACAGTTGCAGTTGGACACACTTTCTCAAAGCCAATGGGTAACTTTGTCCAAACTTTGGACTGGTATGTATTACAAACTGCAGACATGAGTAGCAGCAGTCTTCTGGTCTGTTTTCGAAAACAGTAATTATATCTACACCAGAAAAACACTATTTGAGGTTTAAGCCACAATAATAGAATTTAGATGGTTTTCTCTATATTCTCTAAATTCATTTCTTTGTGTCCTTTCATTTATTTTTCTGCTTTGAAGTGCCACTACAACTTTAGTAAGCACCACTTCTCTGTGAGCACACAGCCTCGTAATGATTGAGCTTATCATGAGGTGCAGGTCAGTTGTCTTGTTTGTCAAATGGCCAGTGTGGTGGTTATATTCCTGGTGGTCGTACATGATTCAACCAGTTACGAAAGGTAGATTGGCCTTCTGCAACCTCTCTGTCCAAATAACAAGGATACAAAGTTCAGGCATGAGGGACAAGCAGCAGTCCCAGCACTCTGACTTGATCAGATTCAAATTGTCTCTGTGGACACTCTGCATTGTAGTGAAAGTGTCCAAAAATCTGCATAGTGCTTCTATTTTCATCTCTTTGTCGACTTAATACAAATGTATCATTTGATTTTGATCTCCAAAGCTCTGCATCCATCCTTTCCCTAAACTTCTCATCTCATGACACATTCATCCCAATAGCTCTGTTTATTTATAGACTGATATTCATGAGTTGTTTCTAAGAATAAAATAACTTGTCATGTCCTTATGTTTCTGTTCTTCCTCAGATGTCCTGTTTTTAGAAGGTTGAGGGAGGAAGCAGAGAAGAGGAAGAGGCCCTCGAGGCATGAATTAAAGGGACGTAAGGGTGATGGGGAGTTATCTGGAGATGCTAAACATTCAGCAACGCCTTCTCAAAATCCTACCAGGGATCAACCTGAGCCAGGACTGATTAATCCTGCTTATGAGGAAAGTGAGGATGGTATGTGTTTGTTTTATTTTCCCTTTATGTATTTATTATCATGATCCTCACAGGTTTATCACACTTAACCATTCCCACAAATCAGTTTCATGTCCAAACATGATACTTATTACTGCCAATCCTCTTCTGAATGTGTTGCAATGCAAAGTTGGTGTGTTGCAGTGAAAATGACTGAAGTTTGGAGAGGCTTCTAGGTATAATAGAAATGGTCTGCTTCCTGGGGTGATTGCCTAAACAAACACAGGGATTGCTGCTTTTACCCTAGAGGGTTTGATCTGTCTGGCAGTGGTGAATCATCAACTTAGCTGTAGGAACATGTACCAGCTTACAGATGTTTAAACCAGACAGTTTTATCATTGGAAAAACCCTTAAAGCAACTTACTAACCTGCACCTGGACCAAAGTCCATTAAAACATGCATGCCAACCAACTCAAATGTGTTTGGTTAGAAGTTTGTGTTTCTGTCATTATTATCTCTATAGTTTTAAAGAATTTATATTTTCTGCTCTCTTCTAGGTTGCATCATTTCAGCCTGAAAAATAAAAAATTTTGTGAAGACTAAATAGAAAATGGGTCAGCAGAACTGCTGAGGAATAATTAATTGTTTTTGTTTTTTTTTGAAAGCACAGCAGGGTATTGTGTAAGAACATGTTGAAAAATACCTTACTCTGTTAATTTCAAACTGATATCCACTTAACTTCATTCAGTCCTTTTATTATAGGGCTTGGGAACTGACATCACAGTGCAATGCATTGCGGGAGGTAAACAATACGCCACTGCCATTTTCTGAGGCCAACAGGAGGGACCGACTTAGAACAAGAAAACAGAAGGATGCTAAAAGTTCAAAAAGAAAGAAAAGCGCGGTACCGGGATAAACTTGTTCCCGTGGCAAGGAGACGCTATATGGAGAAGATCGCGTAAACTGGAGATAAGGACCCATATGAAATGCTGGCTAAAGAGTGGACCCATGACCCTGATCTTCTGCTTCCTCTAACATTCCCCGACATTTTCACATACTTGGTCTGTGGCCTGAGTGCCAGTTTTGGAATTACAAGTCCCTGGAAGCTCATGTACAGTTTACAAATGGCAGGGTCCAAGATGTTGAAGCCTGCAAACCGATGGGCTCAGACAACATCGTCATTCTTAAGCACCTGAGTGGCTAGGCTAAGTGCTTTTCCAGGGTCCCATTCATTCATGTGTTTGAATGAGCCTCCCTTGTAGCCTTTTAGCATGCCAACCGCACAGAGGCAATGTTACAAAATAAAAGGTAGTTTTACAGGTAATTTCTATGAAAAATGGGAGAAAATAGGATGGTAATCATCCATTTATGACACACATTTGCACTTACCGGAATGAAAATTCCACTGTCAGGTAGGATGGGATGTTAGCTAAATGCATGTCTGTGTGTCTTACAGCTGCTATCCATGCCATCCGCCTCCTCTGGATTACTTCTAACACAAGACTCCCTTGATTTTGTTTCCATGTTGGAAATGGAAAAAAACACACCGCCCGTTTTTAATTTTTTTCCCAGATCAATCATGTGCACGACCATTGCAACCCACAACACAGCAAAAGTTCAGGAGGCAATTACCGTTCTGACATCCCTTCACTCCGACATGGGTCCCCAGTTGTCAAAATGGCAACAGTTAAAAATTTCTGCTAAACGTCTCATCAGTCTGGTATTTTTTCATCCTGTGGTCGGAATGACTGTATCTAAAAAAACAATTAAAAAAAAAAAAAAACACCATTCCGACAATTCCTTTAAAGTGCCCCTGGCATGAAATTTGCGTTTTTTGAGGTTTTTGACCATATATTTTAGTTTCCCCAGCCTGCCTATGTCTCCTAAGGGGTTAAATGATAGATTCGCGTTTCCTTTTTCCCTGGGCCTGTCTGCCTACATGGCGAAGTTAGCATTCACAAATGGGTTAATTGGCAGTTTGGCCTATTTTACTCCTAGCGCAGTTTGTGACGCCATGACTTCCAGCTAATTACCTCCCTCCCCGAACTACACTGTCCAAGTCCCTCCCTCCAAGACCTATGACAACAAATCGACATCATGGCGTCCTGTTCACATCAGAACTGCTCTGTACCTGGTGTATGAAGGACAACAGCAATCTTTTTGTCCTCCCCACTGAAAAACTTGTGGATGATTTTATTTCTGCAGGAATGTGCCGACCGAACTAACAGAAAATCTCCCTGCAGCGCATCTCCTCCTAAGGAGAGGTTATAACGGCTTCCAGCCACCACGAAGAAATACAGTTTCTAATAAACGTTTCTCATCATGTTCATGTCTTTTATCTCTGAGGGAAACTGATGTTTGTGATGATTCCAGTTTATAATTCTTCCCATTGTGTGCGAGTGTTCAGCTGCGTACATAGGGAATCAGGGCTTTTTCTTCATCATCGTCGTCGTCGTCCAACTGATGATGATGATCGTGCAGAACTATTAACTGAATTCGGATCATGGGTGAAGTAAATAATTCAGGGAAACCTGTTGCTGGAATATGATGCTGTTTTCTTCTTAAAGGTGTCATAACCTGCTGTTTTACATACACAATCCTTCTTAAATTATCTTCAAATGAATTTTTAATTCTAGTTGGGTGGGACGAAAATTTAATGAGCTCATTTTAACCTCTTTTTATCCTCAATATTTGTTTGTCGCGAGAATTCACACGAGAGTTAGACCTGTCTGTAAGTGCGTAAACGAGGCAAACGTCAAAGCCAAAACAAAGTTTTATCAGGACAGACCAAGTGAAGGAAATGATGTCCCAACAGAGAAAAACGTGATAAAAACGTAACGGTACGGTTGATGGAGAGGATCCGGGGAGTAAAAGGGCTGGACTCTGATGAATATAAGGAGCGGACGTCTGACGTGAAGTTAACCAAACAGTGTTAGCTTTTGTAGCTACATTAGCAGCTTGTCACTGTTCGTCTACCATCATTTACTGGTCTCTTGCACAAAAGATAAGTTACACAAGCAGCAACACTTACCGACCGCACATCCTCAGTGATGAATATAATCCACTGGTCCCTGGTAGTGGTGTCCCTCCTGTTAGAGCACTAAAAACTGCTGAATTTCTCAGCTCAGTATGGCAATCCCCCCACCCCTCCTCCTTGTCGTCGTCCTCTGACAAAGCTGGTCATAATGCTACTCCGCGGCAGGTAATCAGCTGCTTTCAGGTGGTGCTAAAGAGGCTAGCTTAGCAGCTAGTTAACCAAATTATGTAACCATTTTATGTTGTGGTAAAATAGAAAGTGGTTGTTTGCGGAATAGTCACTGCTGTACAATGAACAGAGGCAAGCAGACTTCTGTGCAATATTATGTAATGTCAAATAACAGAAAATTATAAAACCTTAATTTGTCGTTATATTCCATCTATCTCGGACACCCGGATGTAGCCCTTATGCAACAAATTTGGTCTGACAGCAGGAACTCAGTGTAACATCAGTCAAGTCAAACTTAATTGCAAAGCAGAATAACTGCCGCCCATTGCTGTCCATTAAAAACTACTTAAAATGTAATAAATGTTCAACGTAAGCTTCTTCAACTTAAACTCAAACTTGGTTGACTTAAACAAAATCTTTGAGGGGGAAAAAAAAGGTACAAATACTAGAAAAAGCACTGAGAGACTGCAGACCTCCACCAAGCAGCTCGACTCCCTTATTTTTGTGTGTTGTGGATCATAGTATCCGGAATTTTCTCTGGATCCGGATAAACTTTCAAAACATTATAGAACTCATTGAGATCCTTCCTTGTAATTCTTTTTTTACCTAACACTCTGGTCATTTGTATGGAATTATATGGAAAAATTTTAGGAAATTGGCCTATTAGGGTGATGTTCATGTAAGACTGTTAAGGCGTTGGTAAAGAGGTCTGATGTTCACCATGGGGTGTTGGTCAGAACACACAGGACTCGCTTGTACAGTTAACTGTCTTTACTGATCACTCTTAATTCCAACAGCACAGTAATGCAATAAACGACAGGCTTACAGGTGAGGAATTCCAGGGCTAGTTAAGGTAAATTCCTGGATATACAGGTACTACCCAAAAAATTAGAATATCCTGAAAATGTTCATGTATTTCTGTAATTCAACTTAAAAGGTGCAATTTATATATTGTATAGATAAATAATATGCAAAATCAATATATTTCAAGCCTTTTTTTGTTTGGATGTTGCTGATTAGGATTTGCAGCTTAAGAAAACCTCAAATTCAAAAACTCAAAAAATTAGAATACTGCATGAAATCAATTATAAAAGAATTTTAAAAACAAAAAAGTCAGGTCTCCTAAAACAAAATCTTGCATCTGTACTTAATACTTGGTTTGGGCCCTTTTGCTTGAATCCGCATGGCATGGATGCTACCAGCTTGTGGGATATCTCAGCTGTTTTGGAAGACGAACATGCTTCAATCACAGCCTTGAGCTCTTCTTTATTGTTTGGTCTCTCCCAGTTCACCTTTCTCTCGACAATACCCCACAGATTTTTGATGGTGTTCAGGTCAGGTGGGTTTGCGGGCCAATCAAGCATGGTGATCCCATGGTTGTTGAACCAGGATTTTGTACTTTTGGCAGTGTGGGCAGGTGCCAAGTCCTGCTGGAAGATGAAGTCTGCATCCCCATACAGCTGGTCCACTGAAGCAAGCATGAAGTGCCCCAAAATGTCCTGGTAGACGGCTGCATTTATGCTGGACACAGAGGACCAGCACCAGCAGCTGACATGGATCCCCAGGTCATCACAGACTGGGAAACTTAACACTGACCATCTTCTCCAGGCTGTGGTCAGCCCTCCGGCTTGTACACATTTTTCTTCCACACTTCTTCCTTCCACTTAACTGCGCATTAATGTGCTTTAAGACAGCACTCTGAGAACATCCAGCTTCTTTTGCTATCACTTTTTGTGTCTTTCCCACCCTGTACAGGGAGTCAATGATGGTTTTCTGCACAACTGTCAGATCAGCAGTCTTCCCCATGGTTGGGAATTCTTCTTAACCAAGACAGGCTCAGGGCACTTATGTAGATGTTTTGGATTATTCACCTGACTAGAATGTGACAGTCTGAGACGACAATACTGGAGCTTTTCACAGTATTCTAATTTTTTGAGTTTTTGAATCTGAGGTTTTCTTAAGCTGCAAGTCCTAATCAGCAACATCCAAACAAATGAAAGCTTGAAATATATTGATTCACATATTATTTATCTATACAATATGTAAATTGCAACTTTTAAGTTGAATTACAGAAATACATTAACTTTTTCCAGATATTCTAATTTTTTGGGTAGTACCTGGGAGTGTGGTCTGTTAAACACAGAAATACAAAGCCATGAGGAACATTCTTTTGGCAAATAAATACATTTAAGGTATTAATTATTACTAATAAATCCCTTACCATTAGGACTAAACCTGCATATGTGTTCGAGGCTAACAGTTACAGTAACTGGCATGCAACAGGTCAGCTAGCTTAATTGCATAAAAAGGCACATGATGAATGGAGGAACACTTCAGAATAAGCATTAAAGGCTAAATAAACATCCTGTTCAGGCAGAAATACAACTAGTCACTTAGTTCTTCCCAGACGCACACAGTTCACTATATCAACTGGGTAGAAGTCTGTCCAACAGTCCTCTCTCCTCGTGCTCACTGCTGCTCATAAATTGCATTTCTGACATCATGTGCTCAGTCCCGCAGCTGCACACTTCTACCACTCATGGCTCATCAACAGCCTTTCGATCATTGCCGATCTCACAATGATAAAGAATCCTTCAAAACAGTCCTAGATTCAGAAGGTGATCCAGATCACCACCAAAATGTAAAGAGGTACACGGCTGGTGAAAAATTTCAGGTCAATCCGTCCAGTACTTTTTCAGTAAGGTTGCTGACGGACGGATGGACAAACCAACGCTACCGAAAACATTACCTCCTTGGCAGAGGTAATAAACAATAAAAATGTGGGGAAAAAGTTGAAAGAAAAAAAAAACAACCTCTCAAAAGGAAGTAGAAAATAAAGATGAGACTTTAAAACTGAGGGGATGAGGCCTGCCAAACATGCAGGAGTAGTTGGTTCCCACAAGAAAGAAGGGCTAAAGTGAATATAGAAACTCAGGTTCACAGCAAAGCTTATGAAAGTAACCTTTCCAGCAAGAGCCTTTTATGCCCACACAATGTTCCAAATGAGGCTGTGATTACCTGTCAGATGCTGCAGTGTGAACTTTTCAAAAGCACAAGAATGGCAAAGTCACCTGAATCAAGCAATTTCAGTGCTGTAAAGTGCTTTAAAATCCGACTGGATTTTAAAGCACTTCAATAGTGTGAGGTTGATTTTATTTTATTTTTTTGAAGATTTTAATTTCTCAAATTATACTCTCGTTAGTATTTTTGAGGGAAATGAAAGCTCAGGGAGAGGTCTAAAATATAAATGGGAAACATGAGATTGTGCGCCTTTCATCAGTGCTTCATACACAAACTGAATGAAGGCTACAATTCTTCAGATTTATGAGAAGTTATTCTTGCACTTTCAGTTGTCTTTACATGAAATGTGCTGTGCAAAATAGCCTGCACTGCCTTTCCCTCTTCAGACTATTCATTTTATCTGCTCTTTTCAGACATGTTGGCTCTGCCTTTCATTTTGTAATACCCCAAAGTTTTATTGGATTAAATCAGGTAATGGATGTCTTTTAAGAATCTCTTATTTTAGAAAGTCTTGTTATTCTTAGCAGTGTTTTAGATCGTTGTCATATTACTCTTCTACAAAGCGTTTGGGATCCAGGAGTCATCTTGTCAGAGTATTTTGGTACATTGCTTACGTGGTGCCAGTTATAAATGTAATCTTCTCATCACCTTTTTCAATCATGAAGCTCCATCTCACAAACGGAACTCATTGTAATGGTCATGGACACACAAAGTGAGGAGAACAAGTAATTGATATACTGCTGATTAAGCAAGGTTTCCCTCTTACAAGGCATGTAGAAGTCTGTAATTTTTTTTATCATAGGTACTCAACGGTGAGTGACAGAATCTAAAACAAACATGCAGAAAGTCATTTTAAGTCATTAATGAGCATTTTATTGCTGATTAATGATTTATTTTAAGTATTTGATACGTTAGGAAAACAGAATTTAACATTTGGTACAGAAACCTTTGTTTGTAATTACAGAGATTAGACATTTCCTGCAGTTCTTGACCAGGTTTGCACACACTGCAACAGGGATTTTGTCCGACTCCTCCATACAGATCTTTTCCAGATCCTTCAGGTTTTGAGGCTGTTGTGGGCAATACAGACCTTCAGATCCCTTCAAAGATTTTCATTTGGGTTCAGTTCTGGAGACTGGCTAGGCCACTCCAGGACCTTGAGATGCTGCTTATGGAGCCACTCCTTAGTTGCCCTGGCTGTGTGTTTCGGTTTGTTGTCATGCTGGAGGACCCAACCACGACCCATCTTACTGAAGGAAGGACATTGTTGGCCAAGATCAGGGGACACATGGGCCCATCCATCCTCCCCTCAATACACTGCAGTCATTCTGTCCTCTTTGCAAAAAAAAAAAGCATCCACAAAGAATGATGTTGCCACCTCCGTGCTTCACGGCTGGGATGGTGTTCTTGGGATTGTACTCATCCATCTTTCTCCAAAAATGGCAGATGGAGTTGAGACTAAAAAGCTCTATTTTTGTCTCATCCGAGCACACGATCTTCTCTCATTCCTCCTCTGCATCATCCACGCGGTCTTTGGCAAACTTCTGGGATCTCATCCATGGAGGTTATTGCTTTGCAATACTCTTCATGCTGTCCGAGCTGAGACAGCAATACTTATTTCTACTGATAACTACAGTGTTAACTCTGAAGCAATTTCCTGTTGGATTGAAGGTTTACAATCATATCAATCTAGCCATTCTCCAAGTATTGCAGAAGATGAAATACAATTGAAATTCTTTAAATGCTCATATCCAGGCTCGCTCTCTTTTTTTTTTTTTTTTTTTTTTTTTATTCACTGTCTTTGCTCCATGCCCACCATGACATCTCTCTTGGTATTTTTAGGTGTCACTCAAAGAGGGTGGTAAGTTTCTTTGATAAACAGGAAATTCAGCTTTGTTTATTCTGCTTATTTCTCTGGTCTTTTTTCCTTCCAGACAACACCCCCCTGCGGTCCAGTCTGGTGGCCGAGGCCAACGTTGTGGAGTTGTTCAGAGAGGAACCAGGGGAGGAACTGGGCCTTCGCATTGTGGGTGGGAAAGACACACCTCTGGGAAACATAGTCATCCAGGAGATTGTCCGGGACTCAATAGCAGCTCGCGATGGCAGGTTGGCCCCAGGGGATCATATCTTAGAGGTGAGGCAGAGGAAAGGGCTGGGATTACATTTCCCATAATGTCTCTCCTCTGTGTGGTGTGAGCGTGACAAAGTTCACTTCAGCACAGTGTAGCTATAAAACCTTAAAGCTGTTTTCTTATCATTGTAAACTAGGTGCTTTTCAACAAGGAATGAGGCAGTAGATATTCAAGGTAATCCAGTTTTGGCTCCATGGTAACAAGATGTGGTCACTAGGCACAAATGCGTCATGTCAGAGTGAACAGCTGCAACTGGTTGTTGTCACTGACTGACTGCCTTTCACTCTGAGGATTAGAAGTCAAATATGAGACGCATTGAAATTTTTTATTTATTTTTTTTTTTCAAAGTTTCCAATTCGATACCTGTCATATATGTTCGACAAAAAAATAAAAAGTTAAGATTAACAATAGTTAGTCCTCTGGTTTCCTCAGAGAAGACTTGAAGCACACAATAAAACAAATTAAAACTCAAAGATGTGACGTCCAATGTTCCTGCAGTCCTCGTCGGATCTCTACCCTTCAGCTTCTCTGGTATGTGGTACCTCCTGTAATCTGAGCTGAAGGGCAGTTTCAGCTTTAGTGTCTCCTTTTGAAATGTAATTTTTCCTCTAAACCCATCTGATCCCAAACCTGGAAATTACAAAACAAAACTCTGCCAGCCAGCGGCACACTTTCAGGATGTGAAACATGAGCTGCAGGCTTTTTTATGGATGTGGTAAAAGTCAGTAAAGATTAATCGCAAAGCTCTTGAAACTCAGTATTTCTCTTCCTGTGTTATCATCATTGATTTTTTTCTTTCCACATCATGACCCATTTTCATATCACATATTTTTGATTCAAAATTAGTCTGAATAATTGTTTTATACAGAGCTGATGAAGCTACTTGTAGCTAAAATTGATAGAACTGATTACATTCATTATTTTGATATAGATGAAATATGGTATAAAAATTAAATGTGACTTACTGAAGATAAACTTTGATAAAAGGAAAAAAAACACAGCTTACACCAACAGTCATCTTGCAAGATAATCAGTAATCTCACCTTTCTTGCTGACTAAACTTCAAGTGCTGTATGTAATGTAATGTTTGTGGTAGGCTCCCAGTGACGGCATTGTCTCCATGGTGTCATGTTTCCAGGTGAATGACGTCAGTTTGGCTTCAGTTCCTCACACCCGCGCCATCACAGTGCTGCGGCAGGCTTCCCTCATCAGGCTCACTGTCATGCAAGAGAAAGGTTTCAAATTAAGGGATCAACGGTCTAATCATCACCCTTCCACTTCTACTGCCACCCAACCGTCTCCTAGTCCCCATGGTAACACCTCACCCAATCACAATCCCGGCACAGTCCTCCAGGTGACGTTGATGAAGAGTCACTCCACAGAACCGCTCGGCATCAAACTGATCCGCAATGAAAGTGGGGTCTTTATCCTCGACCTGCTGTCTGGTGGTTTGGCTGCCAAAGATGGAAAACTGAGGAACAATGACAAAGTGTTGGCCATTAATGGGCAGGACCTGAGGCACGGTACACCTGAGAATGCAGCCCAGGTCATACAGGTACAGGTCTTTGGAGATGATTTAGTGCAGTTCAGACCAATAATGACATGTACTTACCATCATCACTGGTAATTTAAAATCCATAGATTTAAAATTGGGTGTATGTAATTTATGTTGCTTTTGGTTCAACATTTTGATTTTTGTCATTGCAGTAATTGTTTAGTCATGCACATTAGCTAGTCACGTGAGAACGTACATCAATGGATTTAAATTCATGGGGCAGAAAATTGCTTTTTTTTAACTAGTGAGGAAAAAGGAAGGTAAACAATTAGCAAAAACAGACTCTAAAAGAAATTATGAGAAACATTGAAAATATTGGCAGTCTGACTACTATTACTGATCTGAGGTCTTATTTATAAACGTTGCATACGCACGAAACGGGGCGTGAAACTGGCGTACATCAAAAGTTGTGATTTATGAAAAAAAAAACTTGACGGGATAATGAGTGCTCTCTCACGCAAACTCTGACCCATGCGTACTCTGGTTTTGGAGACAGGGGAAACTGGTGACACAGATAGTGAGGTGGGGCATTAAAACCATACTGCATCATGATTTCTCTTGTGGCAGTGTGGGGTCCTGTCACTATGCCTCCTTATCGTATGCGCCCTGGCTATACAGTCATGAGTATAGTCCTTTGACTGACTGGTTATCACTCATCACTGAAAGAGGAGGCTGGGGTTCAAACCCTGCCCAGGCTCTCCATGCGTCCTGCTACACACTCGAACATTTAATTCCCCTTCATATCAAATTTTAATCATAGATCTACTTTATGATAAGGATTCAAAAGAGCAGTGCTATTTATGCTGCACAGATGAGCTAGCTACCCTTTCAAATGAGGAGGCCTGAAGGCAAACTTGAAACTTAAAACAACATTTCATTAAAGTTTTCTCACATTTCTCTCCCTGATGATCACCAGGTTGATATATTTACCACAAATTAACTTATAGATTGTAACAAGGTGTGCGGCAGTCAGACTGATTGATGTAAACATTTTTATACCATGGGGCCACTGCGTAATGCTGCACGTGAATGCATTGTTACTGCTGAAAGACCTAAGAAATGGGAGAATTAAGAGGGAATACATTCTCAGGGATCACCAGGATTTCCTGGCCTATGATGATGTTGACTGGCTAATAGCAGATTTAGATTCCCTAGAGCAGCACTCTTATCTATGAGCAGAACTGAGCCCAGATCGACAGACCTGCCAGAACCGTGCAATCATGCTGCATGTGCAGCTGCAGCTGTTGACCACAGCACACTCTGCTGAGGAGCGAGTCATTGTCCTCCTCAAAGACTGGCGGAGGGGTTTGGAAGCTTCAGGAGGCAGACTGCTGTTCCACGCAAAGAATGTGTGCAGAATAATCATGGTGTGGTGTCCTGCACAACGTGAGGAACGCCGTTCATCAGAACACTTCTTTTGACTTCTGGAACAGACCTCTCCGTCACATCATTCACCACCACAACAACGTGCTGCCACTCTGCAGACTTTCCTTTATCTGTGACCACTGCTGTGACGCCCAAATGAAAGGCTTTAACGAGCCTCCATCTCACCAATAAGCACCTCGACCTCAGTCTTCAGGAAAACACATTTTGTTGTCTTCTCGGTCACCATGAGTAAGCTTTAAATGCCACAGATGAGATGGCTCATTTATAGGCAGAAATATTTGCATAAACAAACTTTGGGTTTTGGGCGTACCTGCACTTCAGTAAGAATCCTTCGCACTGTTTTATAAATGAGACCTCTGGACTGTATTGAATCAGATTTAAGTTCATTGGCTTTGGGTTGTTTGTCTTTAAATTAATTGATCTCACTCGTAAATGCTTGATATGATAGATCTGTTCAGACAATTTAATGAGAGCCAGACACAGATAAAATGCTTATTTTAGAAGGAGAACTTTCAGCCATGCTTCAGCCCTGATACCATTCTGTTGCTTAGCGACGGGTATGATGGGAATCTGTTGCTCAGCAACAGCATAAAAGCTTTCACACAGCTGTTACACAAGAACAGCAATTTCTAGCTATGGATTCATTTGCAAAGGCCACTGTGAAAAAATCAGTTACATAAAAAATGGCCTCAAAAATGTAAATCTGATATAAAAATCTGAAAATTATCAAAGTTCTTCAAAAGCGTGTTGTAATCTATATAAAATCATGTTTCTTTGTGGATTTAGGCTAGTGAGGTGCGTGTGAACTTTGTGGTAATGAGACCTGCAGAGACTCAGGAGGAAGGAGGAAGCAGCAGAGAGGGGCAGCACAGCAGAGCAGCCAGGAGGGTGCCTGAGCCACAGTACTTCAGGCGTCACTCTACCTACATGAAGGTAATGAGAAACATTTCTTCACAAACCAAGGAAAACATTAAAACTGAATCAGTTTTGTCCTTCTGTGTGCGCGATGCTTTCCTCTTTTCTCTTTCAGTGTGTGATGTGTTTGTCTGTGCTGTGCATCCTCTTAGTGATGCAGTCTGAAAGGACAATGATCGGCTCTGTTTAGGGACACATATGACCAGATACCCAGTCCTCTTTCTTTTGGAAAGTTACAAACCATCCACAATATACTGTAACCGCTGCTTTTTCTTCTGTGATATCACCATCGGCTAAATTCTAACCTTTCATGTATGATACAGCTCATTATTTGCATCCTGGAAGTTCTGTTGTCTGATGTGCCCCCTAGTGGAATCCTCTGGTAACAGTCTTGGTACACAAAAGTATGCAACAGTTTCAAATAAGTTGTAATTGCGTGTCTAAAAGAATATGTCTGGCCTTGTGTTCATTAGCTCAGGCAAAGACTTCTGGTCCTTCTTGGTTGAATTTCTCAGTGAGTGGCTGTTGTTGCTCTATTTCTCCCTTGCTATTAATAAACCAGTCCTCTACCTCATGTTTATGCTGATTTGCATGGCTCCGCTGTACATGAATTGTTGTTTGGTGTGCATTTTCAGGTGTGTTACTAAAGATGGCGATTAATGCTGCAACAGTTGGTTGCAGTTCCAGACTTAACATGTTTCTGTAAACAGTGTGATTGGGATGTTTGCTTCAGTATCACTCGCACTCAGTTGTACCATACACTTCAATTAAGAGCTGCAACCCCCCAGTTTGGGGGTGAGAAGCTTTGAGAGCAGACACCTGCATTGGTGAGCGGAGATGAAAGCTGTTCTCTGGGGCCTCCCTCTGTCCTGATCAAAAGGCCTGGGGTGCTGCTCACTCTGCTGCTACGGGGCCACTGTCTTGTTGTTTTTTGGTTGTTTCTTTGGGAGGCAGAGGATCAAAGCCAGTAACAGTTAGCTTTCGCCTGTAGAGTCGAGCCTTTTCGTCTTGCTGGGGGGGGATGGGTTCCCTGCTGTGGGAAGGAAGAACCCCCACCTCCCCCAAGCTTCCCTTCTGACAGTTTACAGACTCCAGAGAGCAACAAGGAGGCTGGTTGAAGTTGTCATTTTCCACACATCTTTTCCACTACGAGAGTCGAGTGTTGATCCTCACACGTTGCATCTACTCGTACCTTTCTGCTCCATCTCAAATGTTTCACATTTGTTTCTACAAGTGGCTTTCTGAGAGGGATCAATTAAGTCAAAGGATACTTAATTAATGGAAATAAATCTGTGGCACTGATTTGATGCATTTAAGGTTTAACAGCACAGTGTCATTTTTATGAAGATGTATGTATCTGAAAAGAGACCAGCAACTTTTCCCAAAACTACATGTTAATGTTTAGCATATGTATATTTGCTTGATGTTGATGCATCTCATTCTTGATTCTTCGTATAGGATCCTCCAGCTGGGTTTTCCAGCCAGGAAAAGACTGTGAGCCTGAAGAAAGAGCCTCGGCTTTCTCTGGGTATCACAATCGCTGGGGGAGGGATTGTCGGAGCCGACTGCCAGTTTACATCACGAGTGTGCAACCTGTTGGCTGTCTGCACCGAGATGGTACCATCAAAAAAGGTACAAAATGGCCTCCGATTTTTGAATAAGCAAATGAGGAATTTTTATTTGTGTTTGTGTTATTTGTCTTGGAAAAGGAAGCAACTATTATCCCAAAATTTGACACATCAATTTACTGTCATGAACAATAAATACTCACATCTGAGAAATGGCACAATCATTATGGCATTTTGCTATAAAAAAAAAAAAAAAAAAACCTGACTAAAATTTGACTTTGTCATATTGTTGCTTAATTGACTTTTGATCCTTTGATAAGTCTTGCAGTATGCCCGTTTTCAGAACTGTAATTGTGGGAAAATGGTAATGTGAGAACTGATCAGCAAAAAGTTGTTTGACAGCATTTTAAAACACAAATTAGAACTATGAGAACTAATCATAATTCTTTTTTAAAATCTACTATTTCTACCAACACCTTACAGGTAGAACATCAGTTCTGGGTTGAAGCTAGCACTAGTGCATTGATTTAGCAAACTTTAGCAACTGTTAGCTTTTCCACAAGTTGAGCCATCATAGAGCCGTGTCATTCACTCGTCATCACCCAAATAATATTTTCATGATTTCACTGATATTAGATGTTCTGATATCTAACATCAGTAGCCAGCTAATGACATTTGGAAAGGCTTCACCAGCAAGTGTGTAGAACTACCATGTAACATTGTTAAACCATCCATCAGCAGTGTTCATATTCTAATTAAAGACGTCATTGGATTGTGTACTGCTGCTTTAATTTTATATTCATTAGATTATGCAGATTAAAAGGATACAAATGTTTTTTTAAATAAGTGGCAGTTATGGTGTTTTACAGTGATTTGTTAAGATAATCCTTCCCTGAGCCTCTAATATAAGGTTATAAGGGCTTTGTTTTAAGGCAGTTAAGTTCTGGTGCTGTTTTGAATCCAGCTTTCCTTCCTCAGCTGCTGAAAGTCAAAGAACCCTCTCCAGACTAGTTACTGGCTTCAGACTGGCCATCAAACTGCTTTTGTGGAAAAAAAAATGACAATTGACTGAATAGGAAAAGGGCTGTTCTGTCTTCTCATCCTGCTTCTATTCAGAGATACAATGTGTTGCTCAAGGATCATTAAACACAGAGGATGTGTGCTAAAATAGAGGCAAAAAAGTATCTTCTATAGAGGTGCTATCTAAACATTGCAGTAACTTTAGTTTCTATTCACCTGGTTCAAACTAACAGCAGCTTAAACTTATTCATTTTTAAAATGAGTAAAACAGGCTGGATGGACTCAAGTTATTTTATGTCAGATGTTTAATTTTGGTTCATGTTAGTTGTCACTGTTCAGTCTGCTTGATCCAAAAACTTCCAAGTGGTTAATCTTCCTGCAAGTAGTGAAACTGGGTTAGCAGTAAAGATGGATTGAAACATTAAAATGCTCAACAAACAGTTGTGACCATGACAGGATAAAGTATTCTGGGAGATGCAATTCATAAAATCCAAAATATAAACAATACAAACCAAAATGTTTTACTTCGGTGCGAATGTGAGATTTGTAAATATATGATCATGTTGCAGCTAGTTTTTAAAGTCTGCCTACACATTAAGATTTTTCTGTTAATGTTCATGCTTCCTTAGGTGATGTTCTGCTGAGCATCAACGGCGTTGATTTGACTCAGCTGACCTACAACGAGGCTGTCTCTGCGTTGAAGGCTCAGACAGCTCAGTCCCAGGTGGTGCTGCATGTCATCCAGACTGTCTCTGAGGACTCCGAGGATGAGTCTGAGGCTAACAACAAGGACGAATTTGACCACACGGATGACTTACGAGATGACACCGTCAACTGGACACCCTTGTGGACTCGCTGGCTGGGTTTACCAAGGTATAGCTCAGCTGTCTTTATTACAACAAAACTTCTCATCTTTTCCTTCACTCTACCTGTATTTGGATTATTTCCCTTAGAAAGAATTTGCGCTGACTCTGAACTTGTCTCTTCAGTCACTTGCACTGGTGCCGAGACATCGTGCTGCAGAAAATCAACAATGAAAGCTGGGGCTTCAGTATCGTTGGGGGCTATGAGGAGAATCATGGACAGCAGCCCTTCTTCATTAAAACCATAGTGCCTGGTACACCTGCTCACTTCGATGGACGCCTCAAGTAAGTTTTTTTTTTTTTTTTTAACTCCAATTCCGTGAACATTTGGACACTGAAATATAAATGGATACATAATGGGATTTCTGTGTTTCATGTTTTCTTTTGTTTTTTATCCCTATTTTTTCATATGTCAAAAGGGAGAAATTTCAATGTTTCATGAAAAAAAGGGTTCATCTTGAATTTGATGGCACTGATATATCTAAAAAGTTGGGATAGGATCATGCTTACCACTGAGTAACATCCTCTCTTCTTTAAACAGTCTGTGAATCTCTGAGATCTGAATAAACCTGCTGCTGGTTGGATGTCGTCCCGTTACGGTCTGATCTAGGATTCTAGCTGCTCAACAGTTTTGGGTTTTCTTCTTTGCATTTTGTGTTTCATGATATTCCAAATAGGCTGCAGGCACACCAGCCCACCTGGATGGGAGCATATATCACTTGTTATATGCCCCTTGGCATTGGTGATACCTTTTCAGACCTGGTAGCTGCCATAGACACTCCTAACACCACATAACCATCTGAGATGCTTTTGGACTGTTTTAGAGCTTAGAACAAGAGCTCCAGCCTGGGTGTGTGCATGGCACAGTGAATAGTGTTCATAATGAATTCTGGAGTTGTTCCTGAGCCCATGCAGTAATTTCCATGACAGATTTGTACCTGTTATAAGTGCAGAGTCACCTGAAGGCCTGAAGATCATGGGCATCCAATAATTTTTTTTTTTTAGCTGTCTTTTTCTCACAGAGATGTCTCTGGATTCTCTGAATGTTTTGATGACATTGTGCACTGTACAGTAGATCAAAGATTTGAAGTCTTTGCCATTTTTCTTTGGGGATGCGTAACAATTTTTTGAAACTTGTTTTTTGTGTTGTTATTGCCATCAAAACCAAGATGACCTAATATTTGTCATAAAATACAAAAAAAATGTCACTTTTTTTTTTTTTTTTAGGATTGTTTGATTTTTGAAAACTATTGCAAATTATTTGCACCTATTGTATTTTTCATCATTGTTACTCACCAAACTTAACGGTGTTGGACTCTGGTTTTCTCCAGGTGCGGGGATGAGATTGTGGCAGTGAATGGAGCCACAACGGTGGGAATGAACAACTCTTCCCTTATCCCCATGCTCAAGCTGCAGAAGAACAAAGTCACGCTGACTGTGGTGTCCTGGCCAGGAGTCTTGTGTAATTCCTTCTCATCTTGAACACAGAGTCATCCTGTTCAGCTCCATTCTGTACCAGGACACTGTCCTTTCCTTGGAGTGACACCTGTTTCATAACATTTGTTAAAATCTTTGATTAGTATTCTAAAACATTTCTGTCAGTTTCAGCGGTCGGTGCATAATGAGTATAATCTGTTAGGGTTTGGTACTCTCATGGAACAGTTGGTTGTTAAATCTGGGTGCAGAAATGATGACAATCAGTGAATTATATGCTAAATACAAACTGGAAGGATCGTTACTTTTATTGACTGTGTGAAGCCATTATGTACATTTACTCGGTCTATATAGTATCAGTTATCAGTCACATTTGATTCAAGTGATTCACTTTAACATTGTACATAGTTTATATATAGTTACATAAAAAGATTGTTGTTGTGAGGTTTTTTTGATGACTACATACTACAACATGGCTGCTGACTTTACAGACCGATGCCAAACCACTTATTTGATTAAATTAAACTGAAATTACTGCACTTTGAAATGCAACAGAGATGACACCTCGAGGAAAATGTAGGGAACCTGAATCAAATCAGAATAAAATTAACAGTGACATTAATATAAATGGAGACCATTAATATGGAGGTGCTGTGCAGGTTCACTTTTAATGGTTTTAACAGAAATATGAGGCCTAGTTGTGGCCATGTCATGAAAGTAAACATAAAACTCAGCAAACCAACCATTAAATCAGAATTTCATGAGTAGGAAACAGC
The DNA here is from genome assembly GCA_023101725.1 of Atherinomorus stipes. Taxonomy (NCBI): domain Eukaryota; kingdom Metazoa; phylum Chordata; class Actinopteri; order Atheriniformes; family Atherinidae; genus Atherinomorus; species Atherinomorus stipes. Next base: position 832,599 of record JALJCO010013221.1, read on the forward strand.
TCCAGGTTTATTTACTGTCAGATCTTCACATGAACATAGTCCTCTCGGAGTTGTAGTGACAAAATGTGAACTTTTTTTTCTCTTTGAATCTTTAGTCTTAATAATCCATGAATGACACATGAAGCAGATTTTATTAATTTTATTTTATTCAAAAAACATGGTCCCATATCGGCGCTCTGTATTTATTTTCATATGATAAAATGATTCATTCTGACTTTAAAAAGTGGGTGCCTTGTAGATACTGAAGGACAAACCAGAATGTATATTTGCCTTAAAATGCCTCTGTACCAAATATGTGTTTTTTTTTTTCTCATTACATGCTGTTTAAAGGAATTTAAAGGAGTATGGCCTTCGTCAGGATTATCTGTCAAACTCCCTGTGGCCTTGCTTGTATCTTACTTGATGCAAGACTTATTTATCAAATCAGAGGCTGTAAAATGTACAGCAAGTAATGTGTGAATTATTCCATGTGCTGTTTCATTATGTTCAATAAAATCACATCAAATCATGCTGTTCATATTTGTCTGGCCCCAACTTGCACTTTAGTCCAATAAATGTTACAAAAGCTCCTTCACCTTGTATTAGAACATATTTCTGAACTTTACAAGCTAACCTTTGTTCATGCCACATGCTGGGGGTGTTGCAGCAGGTCAGTACTACATAAAGTATTTTTGAAATAAACCTGAATGCAAGTGCAAAAGTTTTAAATTGGTTTACAGTTATCAGCCTGTTCAGTCTGACCCCTGGTGGACAGAAAAAAATAAATGAAGATCTCAGGTTTCAGACTCTGAATTACAAAATTTTACCCCCCCCCCCCACCTAATCACCACTTGGGTGAAAATGTGGGACTTGAACTAGCAACCTGTCAGCTACAATCACTTTGGTGTTATAGTAGAAAGTCCTGGATTATGCATTGCTTATTTTGTACTTGCAAAACAAAGTATTCAAAATAAGAGCACGTACTCCTGCAGACTGACTCAGCATTCACTTATGGCATCACCATCATATATGCACAAAAAGAAATTATGCATTTAAATGCAGCATAGTGTTGCTTATTTATCTGTAGTAGAATTATTCCTTTTTTGGCTTTGTGAAGTTGCAAGGCCTAAGGTAACAAATCTAATCTTTTTCATGTTTTTGGCATGTTGAAATGACACACAGACCTTTAAAAGTCCTAAAGTTGTACATAATCTTGGAGTTTTTTTTAATGTACAGAGTTTCTATCAAACACTGAACGTCAACTACTCAAACGGTACAACTTATAACAGCTGCAGCATACAGCAGCATACAGTGATGTAGTTATGGTATGTATGTTTTACAAATGAGAAACACAATCACATTTAACTGTATACCAGATGTCTAATTTTACATTGTTTACATAAAAATGGGGGAAATGTTTTTTGGAGATCACAACTGAATGAGACAGATTTTATGAGTCAAAGCTGAAACTGTAATGTCAAAAAGTTTTCCTGCTTGATTATAACTTTTAAACCCTGATGTTTTCTGATCAATTACTTGGTCAACACAAAAAAGAGCCACGCTGAATCTTGTGGCCAACACTAACAGCCTGTTATATATTTCATTTAAATGAATAATTTAGCATTAAATCAACCAAAATTAAGGGGCGACAGCTTGAGTTTAAACTGCTGCAGTCGTAAAATGTTGCTGAAAAACTTCAGCAGACAGAGAAACACTGTGAATGTAACAACAAAAAACACAAAGGACCATAAAAACCAACCAAGCTGAAGTGAAGCCCACCACCTCAGTGCAGTGGAGGAGTGGGGGTGTTTAGGTTAAGATACAGTATAAACATGGTGAAGTCTTATTTATCCTCTGACCACTGATCTGTGACATTAGGAAGTAGCAACTTATAGGAACAGCATTCCTCAGTTTTAAAATGTGTTGAGTAATTGCAGGCTGTCTTGTTAAAGTTAACGATTCAGCACCTTGTTAAACATGACAAACAGCCACAGAGTTGGTCTTGGGGGAGCTGGCTGTGCCCACAGTGCATCACAAGAGCTCAGTTATCATGCTTTTTGTGAGTAATACTAAATATATAAATGGATTCAAATGGAAAAATGAAGCGAAGGGAATTATTTTTTTTAAATCAACCATTTATTTTCTTTCCAGAGGAATTAGGTCATCATGATAAACACGTACAAGAACTGCGTCAGGAACAATACTGGGAGGATTTAAAGTCCCCTTCACACAGGAGAAATGATTATAACCTGTACTTCTCTGTGGTTCTTTACAGTTCCAGAGGCACTCTAATACAACACAATGCAGCAAATCTCATGACAAGGATTTAAGAAAACAACACAATTAATCAATGTGATGACTGAAACAAAGGAGCCATCTGCTCAATATTCCATGTACTGTAGATAGACGTGCTTCCTAACACATCAGAACCCAACACAGCACTGGGGCAAGTATAAAACTACAAAATTAATGGGGAAAAAAAAAGTCTAAGTGCAAAGTTCTAATCAAAATCTTTCAAATCTTTCACGTTTAACGGATGATGCGTCACTGTCATCTTCATTGGCAAAAACCCACAGGGTAACATGCGCTGATGTTGTCACCGGATGATTACTCAGGATGCACTGCAGTCTGAAATCCTGACTCTCCTCTGGGCTCAAGTGCAATAATCAGTCCTAACTCTGGCATCAGTTACACTGTCACTATATGGCTTACAAGGTAAACAGGTCCATATAAACTAGAAGGGTACATAGACATCTTTCATTAATCAAAACTATGGTACAGCAATATATTGGCAAAAAAATACCTCAAAAAAACTAAAGAGCTAAGTAACTTTATGTAAACAATAGTATACCACTGTACAGCTTATCCTAACTTGGTATTTACAGGTCAAGTTCTTGTACTAGCTAGTTCCCACTTACAACGGGATAATGCAAAGACAAAACACAGGGTGATGATGTACACTGTGCGTTAGGCAATTTCAACCATCCCATCTACCTGCAAAGAACTGGATTCAAAGAGAGAAAACCGAAAAACAGTATCTGACATCTGAATCTAAAGACTTGTTGAATTACCCACAGATTCCTGCTCCAAGGTTTCGTGTTGAATCTTTTTTTTCATTGTTTTATCATACATAAGGCAAGGATAGTTACAGAAGGTGGAGGCATCACATTCTTTGCAAGGGATTACTGATAAAACAGATGGGATGTAGGTTGATGGTTCTTTGGGGTAAATGCACTTTTTCAGAGTTTCACTTGTATTTTAAACACGTAACAAAAACACAGAGTGCAACAAAGGGGGGAACATCTGGTTCTGTCGGGAAAAATGTGCAAAATCTGCTCTAAAGCAAAGTGACAGTGTTGCAATTTTTTTTTTTTTTTAATGTACAAGGTACTGGGAAATGTACAGGGTCATCATAGTAGATGCCGGTGCAGACCCTTATTCCAACATACTGTATATACAAGGCACTAAGGATAAGATTCAAGGGACCCACATCCAGTCTGGTAACAGCCTCCTCAGTCTGGTCGGAATATAGGATATTTAGGTAAGAATTCTATAAGAATCACCTGCAGAGACAAAAGACAAAATATATGCTTCAGCAAACTACAATATTTAAAGCTAATATGTTCATTTCAGCTGAAAACCAAATCTATGCCCTGAGTACTGTCATTTGATAAGAATTCCTGCAAAGATGAATATCATTAAATACAACCTTCATACAATGAAACAAAGAATATAACATAAATCAAAACAGAATGTAATTATTTCCAAAATTAATTAAAAACCCATGTTATTTACAACAGAACAGAATATAGAGTAAGTGTCCAATGTTGATTTTTCTGTCTTATGAAAAGGATTTCTTTCTGAATTTGAGAGCAGGCAAAACACTACAAGAAGCATTTAGCAGGAGTTGGAATGAGAAGTTTAACTTCTAAATCTGTTTTCTGCTATAATTTGGACCTACCGTGAAAATTTCATAGTGAAACATCACTTTTTTCCATGAAATTGTAGCACACATGAAAGTCACACGGAGTATTTTGTGAGTGCATTGAATTACCCTACATTTATTTAACTCTTGCTTCCTAAGAGCCAGACTTCTGTTAAAGCAGCAATAAAGTTTTCTTTAATTTTTCCTTTTGGTCATCTCATCTCTCCTGTTCATGTATTTGTTTACATTTAAAAAAAAAGTCTTTTGTTTGTTAGAGCTCTGAAAACTGATCTACAAATTGTTCAAGAATCAAAAATAAGGCACCAAACTCATGATAAACCAGTTCTGGATCTACATACAACAGAAAACTTAGCAAAGAACCAGTTCTAAGTAGAATCTTTCAACAATTTACAGTTTTTCTCAGTTGTTTTGGTTTCTCACAACAGAATTAACATTCTTATAACTATTAGTTGAACCCCACAACAATTAGTCATTTGTGCACATCACTGCATCGATCATTTTGCTTTTGGCCATATAACTTTTTTTTTCCATACAATTTTTTGCCATTTCATGATACTATAATTTACACTGGTCATATCAGTCAAAAAAATCATTCAGTCAATCCCCATAAAACTAATAGTCATTATTTCATTGCTTGAGTTATTACATACAAGAGAGTTAAAGGTAGAGTCCGGAGTTTCCCCCCTGAAAATACACATTAGACTTGTGCAAGTGAAATCTGTCTCAATCCGCGCCTTTGGGCCTCTACTCTCGTGGGGTGGTGAGTTTGGTTTCTGTTTATATTGCCAGCCATTGACAGAGCTAAGGGCATGACGCTGTGTGGGAATAAGCTCATAATTGGAGCAGATGCCAGTCAATCGAACTCTGGGGGGGGGGGGGACGGCGGAGAAAAGGAAGCACTCCACGGTATGAGCTTCAAGATAGTGCACGTAAGAAAACCAGGGTTAATATCAGTTTGGCTTCCGAGCTTTGAAGGAGAGGCTTGAAGCTGAATAGGCTGAAGAACGATGCGGCCATTAACGGGGAGGAACTCCGGACTCTACCTTTAAACTAGTTATCAAAATCTGTCAAACAGATCTTATACATATATTAATATTTTTTTCCCCTGGAATGTCACTTAAACATTTTCTCACAGCTGAACCTCAGCTTTCCCTGATTAGGAGGTGTGTACAACCAGCATCCACACACTCAAATTTGGCTCTGCTGGCAGCCATGGATGCAGGATGCCATGAGATCACAGCAGAGTCCTGCAGACGGTGGATTTGCCAATAGAGGAGATATTTTCCTCACTGCACCGCAGGGGAATTATATCTGATTTGATGATGATGGAAACATGCGACCAGACAGACAGAAAACATCTTGATGCACATGTGTGATTAAGTATGCTCCGTTACACACTACAGTCATGTGGCATATTGTTTACAGTTGTGCACAACTCTTCCCAAGGGTTGACAGTTACTTCAAGTTTGTTTTACACAAGTGACTAAAGTGTGTTTTTTGCACAATGCTGTGAACAAATTATCGTAAGATGACAAAGAAGTAAAAATGAATTTTTTGTATTCAAAGGCAAAGATCAGACTGTAACACTGAAAATATGACTGAGCCATTCGACAACCTTGTTCGTATGGCCACAGGACTTCTCATTTTGACGGCCCTAACAGTGTCACTGACATAAAACTAGCCTGTCATAAAGACATGTCATGTGTTCCCATTTCTTTATCTGCATCGCTGAATAATGTACAGAAAGCAGTTTGATAAACATAAAACAGCATTTCTGCATCAACAAGTTGATTCCTAAAGATTTATTAGCTGAAAACCTGACAAATTACAGCATGGCGTGCAATGTGTCTGGGCAAGTGGAGGAGAAAAAAAAGAAGAAGAAAGAAAAAACTATTAAAGGCAAATGAGCAGTATCTGCAGGTGATGTCCTTTAAAAAAAATATATATATGAAAAAAAAGACCTGAAAGAGGACCTGAGAGATGCATCTGGCCATTCAGCTGTTCATGGAGGCAGAAATGATGAGTTACTGTCAAGAATCTAAACTTAAGGGAAGGTTCTAGAGATTAAAGGCTAAAATAGTCTGAACGATGCCAGTACTGGAATAAATGTAAGTGGCAACGGGTCTTATTGAGTAATTAATCCTCACCAGAGCCCAGACACCAACATTGCTGAAATAGCGTGGGACCATTTGGACAGAAAACGGAACAAAAGGCAGGCAGCAGAGCTAAAAGAAGAGCTTTGAAATGCCTTCAAGAAGCCAGAAAAACAATTAGAGAAATTGCAAGAAAACTGAGAGGGTTTGGAGTGTGTTGAAGAATGAAGGTGATCATACCAAATATAGACTTTCAAGCTAATTAGAATCATACAAAATGTTTCTGCCACATTGTCTCATATACTGTACTTACAACAAAGCTGCAGCAAATTGTTGCACCTATTTTCTATTTTCCCAGTAATATATTCATATATTAAAAGAAGGGTGGCTCCAGATTTCTGCACAGTACAGTAAATCGGCCTCTGTTCTTGCAACTACGCATTTATGACAAGAAAAAAAGTTTTGATTTCTACAATTGGTCAAACAAAACATGATATCTTAAAGACTTTTTTTTACCCCCTGTTTATAGAGAAAAGATTACAAATCATGTGGTGGTCTACTTACATATTCCATCATATTACTGCTCTCACACTTTCTTTTACTGAGTTTCCAGTGCAGCCCCAGCTGTAGAGAAGAAAAGACACAAACACAATGAATGAACATCTCTTTACACTCAAAAAGAGACACACACATACACGCACAAAGAAAGGAAAATCTGTCTGAAATCACCCCCTCAGCATCAGGGGACTTTGGGAGCAGGACTGTCTGGTCTCTGTGAGGTCAAACTGTGGCCAGACACCCTGAAGAGCTTCCTTTATGTCTTTGCACGGCTACTAGCTGTAATTTGTTGCTGTGAGACAAAACAAAATTAACACGGTCTTTTACTGCTGACCTCGCGGTCCTCTCAGACCTCGCGCACCAGATCTGTCTCAAACAGCTTTGAGGGGCTCATGTGGCAGGTTAGAGTTTACAGAACAGATTAATGGTCATTATCCATCATGATGATGCTCCACTTCCACTACATGCCGACAGACAATTAAGCACTTTCACACAAGAGCTAATATGCAGCTTGAAATCTTACCTTGTGGTATAATCGGTTATTTTCCCACTCTAACAGCTTCTGAATAGATCGCCTTGTCTTTGGAACAGAACAAAAAAAATAAATAAATAATGGCATTAATACAAGCAGCAAAAACACACCACTCAACTGAACATTAACAGGTAACAGTAAAGAGCCACCATTTCAGGATTTATGGACTGAACTCCCAATTTACCAGCCAGTAATTTCCACTTTGTTGTCAGTAATACTGAGTGGTAACACATCCTTTAAATGGCACACCCTTGAGCTGGGAAAGAGAGGAGCTGTGCAATGTATCATTTCTACACACAGTCACAAATTGAACACAAGTTGTTATTACCCTCTGCACTTAAGACAAATGCAGCTGAATTGCTATAACAGCCCCCCGAGTAATCAGCACTGATGTAAGGGAGAGTTAAACTGTCCAACTCGTGTCACAGGAGGTCTCAGACTTACTCTCTTGTTGAGGCAGATAACGGGCCATAGACTGCAGCCTACTGTACAGCAACAACACAGGCAGCCGCAGAGAAGCCACTTCACATTCACAGGCAGGTTTTTCTTCAAGCAAGCGTTCACCCTGCTGATGCTGGTTTTGAATTCCTCTGGTGCTACCTTGTACAGAGAGAGAGAGAGGGGGGGGGGGGGTCAACTATGAACCAAACAGCTGAGAGGGAGTCAGACAAAGTGATTTTTGGAACTGCTGCTTGTTCAAAACAAACATGCTCAGAAAGATCAAAGAGCTTTTGAAAACCAAAAGGTAGAAATGTGAAGATATTGTCCAGAGATGAGATCTCTAAATTCTATACCCCTGACTTGCTAACTGAGCTTCGACTGTTCAAGGCAAGGAGGGACTCAAAGGAGAGATAAGGCTCAGTGCCTGTGGCAGAGGTGGCCAAACAACTTGAATGGATGCTCATTCCTCGCTGAGTCTGTACGCCATAAAACAGGGGTCGTAATCTTTTATGACAGGATGCAAAGGTCTCTTTGCAAACAGCCAAAGACCTCAGAATAAAGCCCAGCAGGGCCTGATCTGTACCCTTCAATCATCATAATTGTGACCTCATCCATCACATGTCACCCTGGGTCACAATACTAAAGGTACTTTTTATTGCCCCACACTTCCCTCGGCCTGCTCTTACCCCTGCAGCCTTTTTGTGTTTCAGCGTCCGACCCAGGAAGCTTCCCTTTCTTGTCTATGGCAGAGTCCTCATTTCATTATTTTATCACCTGGAGCTGGACCCTCCAAAACACTGGGGTCCCCGCCAACTGCACCCCATTGGCGGCTTACTCATTTACAGAACTGGACAGCAGCACATTCAAGCTCTTTTCTATGCAGTGTGGAGCGTTACTTATAATGCTTGTCTATCAGATCAAAACCACTCTGGGAAGTTTGAATAGGGTGGTTTGGGGAAGTTAGGGCTGTTAAAGCCCCAACAGAACAAAAGAATCACAGCAGCTTTAACTGCCTAATTCTTCCGACTTGGATTTGAAATAGAAAGCAGCTCACAAGATTGAAGTGCAAGAAAACTAGAAAGCAACTGTACCTTTCCCGTGAGAACAGAAGGAAATTCTGTGTCAAATCTGTTGCTCAGTCCAAACCTGAAGGGGAAGGAAGCAACTGATATCAATGTGTCAAAAACTGGGTGAAAATTTGCTGTAATAAAAGATCAAATTAGAAGCAACATAGTCACATATTATATTTTCAAATTATTGTTTCACTTTGGACTTGATGAAAGACTCGAACAGATATAATATGACTGCTCCCTGTGATGAAATAATAGTGCATTACATTGTAATTCATAGAGAATCTGTGACATACCAAAACTACACAATATAAATAAGCTTACATATTCTAAAAGTAAAAATAACTTTGAGCTATTTTCAATGAGATTGCACTTTTGCTGCTTGTACACTTTGAGAGATACAGCACTGTATAGATTGTGAAAAATATATAAAGATAATAAATATGGAAAAGTCCAAATGACAACATAACACTGGCAAGTCAACATTAACAAATCTGTGAGTTATTTGTGTTTATTTCCACACACCAAATAAGTGGAAATATATTGTTTTTCAATGCTGATTTTTACTAATCATGCCCATCAATATATAATTACAATAAAAATACAACTAGAAACCAAAAAAGTTAAATGAAAATGATTTAAGGTGAGTATATCATCATAAAGCTATTTAATGCTCATATTTTTATTAAAAGTAGATAATCCCTTCAGTCAGTGTTTTGTGATAACTTTAAATATATTTGCAGCTGTCCCTGAATTAAATTTTTATACTTCTAATTGAATAATCTATATTGTAATAATGCAGAAAAAAAAAGCCCAATGCTTATCATTCAAAGTAAGCTACCACACTGATCAGCCAACAAATTAGTTGGCCTTTCAGTATCCAATTATGAGGACTTTTTATTAATGTACAATCTGGTATCTGAGGACCACCAGGAACCAGGACAAAAGAACAAGCAACCAGATAGCAGTGTGTGGATAGTCCTTGTCTTTTTTTTTATTTTAAATTAGCAGAGCTGACCCATATTAAAGGTGACAGACCTGTCTGTGTTTTGACATTCATGTGATCAAACCTGTTCATTCATCTTTACTGGGCACAATGAAGATGAAGATGCAGGGAGGAGCTGACAGGAAAGACATGCTGAGATTTGGCATCATCCAGACATGATCTAACAGTCTCCATCAAATATCACTGGGGGCTTAAGCTCGATGTTAACATTGGTTAGATTAGTAAAACAGTGAATTATAAGATATTAAGCCGAGATGACGGCAGTGACGCTGTCAGAAAATAACTGACTGATGTCTGTTTTCTTTTTTAAGGACTGCTGTGGAAAGACTTGCTCGGTGACAGGACCTCTAGCTAACGGTTCATTATACATAAACATGACTGAAGCCAATATTTGATCTTTGTCTAAACGTGTACGGTTGCCACGGGGACCAAAAATGATTACTTCGGGTCGTCCCAGTGGTGATCAAACTAACTATGTGCTTGACTTAACAGATGGCTAACTGTTTTCGTTGTGATTTGCGTTAGCTAGCGGGCTAGCATCAGCTAAACAAGCTAAGGATAACAAAGCGACACCCGGACAAACAGAAGTGACAAACGCGGCTCTGCTTACACTGTGATGTGTCCAGCCCCTCGCATAACCACGGGCTCTGGACAGTATCTTGGCAAGTGCTCCTCACTCACTACGTGCTCATCCTCTTCGTCTTCTAACTCATAAATGGTATCAAAGTCCGCCATGTTGGGTAGTAAGACGCTCATGACGTTTCCAACGGGCCTGCGCACCGACGCACGAAGTAGCGCGTGGGGAGCCACAGTCGAACTGGCGAACTGCGCTTGGATGTATACTACAACAGCTGTAAGTGGGCACGATCAAAAGCATAAACATGACAGATATACAGATATCTATCATGGCTGCGGCACGCGACCTCATCCAGACATAATACATGAACCAGCTCAGTGCGTGGGTGTGGGTCAACGTCTGGGGGACTTCTTCACCGGGTCTGAGGTGCATGAGAACAATAATTAACCTCCAAAGCTGATTCTTTCGCTGGGTAAACTTTTGTTTTCTCCCCCTGTTTAGGTATAGCCTATATATTTTCTAAAACTAGGCCTGCTTATTGAATTAACATATCGTTTAGCGAGGTAATCACATTTGAGAGACACTGTTCCAAGCCTTTGAAGCATCTACTCGTTGATAGATTTTCAAATCAGTACTTGGACATGTTTTAATTCAGAAAAAAGGGAAATAGCGTACAATCTGTTACATGAAGACCACCTTGAAATAATTAAGCTGGACAAGCTGATTTGCAACAACTCCCATAGCTTTTAAAGATATTAACACTGCTTTAGGGCTGCACATACTTAATCCTATGAGATGATCAAAGGTATTTTAAATATTTGAGGCAAACAAAATCTAAAAATCTGAAATGAGAAAAAAAAAATTACAAGTATGCTGCAAAAAAGCACTTTATTTACATTTGTAAAGTTGCCATAAGATGACCTTTCTGTACCAATGAAAGCCCATCTGTGCACAAAGCTGTGCTGAAAACATCTGGAGCCTAAAGGATTTCTCAAGTCCAGTTCAGTAAGAATGAGCTGCACACTGTTCAGTTAAAACTTCATTGAAATTACCCTTTTTTTCTAAGTTATTCACAAAAACATACACTTTATCACATACAAAACAGGATATTTATATCTTATAAACTCACAAACAGTTTAAAGCTTTCAAGTTTGAACACATTTTTTTTCTTTTTTAGTTTGCAATCCTCATAATATTAGAGCTATTCTATAAAAAGCAATATTTCAAGAGCCTCCAGCATTTTGTTGCTATAAATCAAATGCTTTTTTAAAAATTTTCCACAGCTTTGTGAGTTCAGATCCTCTTGCTGTCTATCAAGTGTCCTGTCAACATGTTGGAGTGCTCAGTTATAAGAGATGGTCCACAAGGTGAACTGTTCTACTGAGTCACAGTCACTTGTTGTATATTCCTGATAGATGGCAAGGTGTTCATTCCCTGAGGGGGGTACAGAGAGCCATGCATGTCTGTGGGACTGAGGGAGCCCGGCACTGGCAGTGGGCTCACCGAACCAGGGTCACTGTGCACCGACCCACTGCTGCCGTCAGACTGACCCATCTTCTTTTTGATCAGCTTCCTTTCTTTTGCTCTGCGGTTCTGAAACCAGATTTTCACCTGAAGAAAAGAACAAGAATGGAATTAGATTTGCATATTTTTCTGGCTGTTTTCTCTGATGCCAATGATCTTTTATCACCTACAAAAAATAAAGCTCTTAAACATGTCAGACAAAAAGAAAATAATGTCAGTGATAAAATAGAGTAAAATAAAGCATTTTGATGAATGGGTTTGAGTTAGGAAAAAGTCAAATAATAAACTTCTATATTTTCTGTATTAACTATAGTCCCTTTTTTAATCTTCAGTTTACACGATTTGTTTGATCAAATTTAAATATATTTCTTGAAATTCAATTTCAGGTTGCACATATAACCATTTGTAGATCACATTAAGATGTCAAAATGTGTTTTATACAACTAAGACAAACACAATCTAAAAATCAGAAGATAGGCTAAAAAAAATTACAAGTGTGGCTAAAAGGAACTTTATTTACATTTGTAAAATTGTCATATAAGATTACCTTTCTCAGTTCTTTATTGTTTTTGATATATATATAAAAAGAATAGAATAAAATATTTAAGTATAAAGCCAACAATAATTTACAATATTTCCTGCGTTAACTTTATTGTCCTCATAAATCTTTTTTTCACACTCTTGACTCAATGAAATTACCGGTAGACAAAAAAGATATTGTGTAGACTATAGAGAAAAATAGAATAAGGAAAATAAATTAAACAGAGCCATGTTCTTGAAAAATGACAAGTTCGATATTGACTCCATATTCTTGAAGTCCGATCATAGGGTTTATTCAGGTTTTCATCGTCAAAGGATGAAAATGATTACAAATAAAATACAAACGCAACAGCACATTTCTAGATAAAGCTAATTAGAATAAAGATACATTTATTTTGCATAAATGAAAACAAAGACATTTCTTACAGGCTGGATAAAACAGTTAAAATGAGGGTGACGTCCTGTGGTAAAAAGTTTCTCATTTGTTAAGTTGTCATGTGAATAATAACAATAAAGAAAAAAAAAACAGGACAAAACAGGATTTAAAAAGATTGCCTGTTTCTACGATTAAAAAAGGCAGTAAAAGTAAAAACGTATTTATCCTACCTGTCTTTCCGATAGACCGAGATTGACAGCCAGTTCAGATTTCCTTCTGATGGTGATGTATCTATTGAAATGAAACTCCTTTTCCAGCTCCAATCTCTGATGGTCTGTGTACACTACCCTGTATTTCTCCTTCGTTCTTGTTTTACCTGTGAAAAAAGAGGGGAAAAAACTTAAGACAAGACCTCCACACACAGGCTGCATGCCGGGACCGGCCTATCTCAGCGCCGCATCTTTATTGGCAGCATCTAAAATCCACATCCCTTTGGCTTCTCCACAGATAGGCAAATGAAGCTTTGATCTCGCTTTGATGACAACTGTTGTTAAGTGAATTTCAGACAGCCACGAGTCACATCGTTCTTTGACTAACCATAGAAAAACAACTCAAAAATGAAGAAGAAATCTGAGCAAAATTTACATACTATTTAAGTTTTCTGCGTAAAATGTCCAAATAAAAATATCTGATTAATTTTACCTATAAGCTTTAACATAAACTTTCTTTTTTTTCTTTTCTTTTCTTTTCTTTACAGCTGAACACTCAAGAACAAATGTGTGGTGATGAGAAGTTGTATCGAAATGAGGGAAAGCAGCAACGGATGTTCACAGCCTGCTTTGAATTCAGCTGAAATCATTCAGTCCCTGTTTTTAGTCTAAAATAGTAACCCAATTTTGTTGCATTTAATGGGGGAAAAAATATTTTTAGTTTCACACACGTTACTGTAAAACCTACAGTTTGTAGTACTCAACTCCAGATTTTCTTTAGCTGTGAAAAATGTCACTCTTTCCGGTAATATAACTTTGGGAGAGGAAGAGAGACTGGTGCACATCAAAGCCAGGAGGTGTTGAAAGCAAAGGCCGCAGCCTGGATATGACGGATAACACTCCAAACCAAACAATGTAACAGGGAAGTCGAGCTCGCATCTCCAGGAATAATGACATTAACATCACAAGTGCTCATGGCGCCGATTCCTGACACCTTTTTTCACATTTTCAGCACAGGAGAGATCACAGAAGTACACAGGCTCCAGTTTTAAACGAGCTTTTATTTAATCGTGGGCTTTTAAAACAATTAATACTAACTACTTTAAAGTTTGTTGTTGTTTTCTTTCAGTGAAGACCAAATTAGTTGCAGTCTATGGATATTTCTATTTGGACAAGATTTTCAATAGATATTTATAAATGTCTCAGGACAGACTTTCCTTTAGTTTTTTTCTCCCCACCTTTGTCGAGTTCTTATGCGCCATCTTTCAGCAATACATTATACGTTTATGGTTAAATAAACCTAACAGCAAACTTGATTTTAAGTGTGCGCGTAAATTCCCTTTAGTGGTGTCCTCCAGCCCATCGACCAACGAAACTTTCTCGCAAGTGTTCAAGATCTCACCTGTGGAAGATGACTGAGCAGTTTTACTCATCCACTGGTATGAATTGCGCCGTTCTCTTTCAGGAGATAGTTGCGCAACAGTAACGTTGTCCGGTGGCGGCTGCAGCACCGCAGATCCGGGAGGATGCATATGATTGTATTCAGGTGAACAGTAAGGAACTTGTCCTGGAGATGAGTTGTTCATTGGGGTGGGGATGGCATTAGGTGGGCCTAAACTATATGCACCCCAGTCTTCTCTTGGTCCGCCATATGAAGGTCCCCAACTACCCGCTGACTGTGTGTGCGTTTCCATATTTGGCACATGATGGTATCCACTAAAGTCGGGGTACTGTGGTGTCGAAACAAAGTTCTGTGGAGGTAGATTGATGCTTGATCTTCTCACTGGCCCTTGGTGATACATGCCGCTTTCTTTATCCAGTAGATATCCCACATACATGTTTTGCAGAAAATTTTTGAAGTGTTGTTACAACAGCAAAGGGTTGATGTAGCCTAAGGCGACATTATGACCCTGAAACTGTTTAAAGCAATTCCTGTGCTGATTATAGTCCAAATGGGCTCCCAAAGTGAAAAGCGGCGTAGTCCCAGTTTGTTTCCAGCCTCACATGATGTGCCTCTGTTGTCAAGAGGCTAAAGGTATTCTAAGGCCTGCCTGGTGTCAGCCAGCTCATCAGCTCTTGTGGATTTGCATCCAAATGAGAGGGACCAGTGCTGCCGGCCCAGCTGTCCTTTGCGCTTGTCCTGTGGCGCGTCATCGCCTGACAGTGGGCCTATCCTGAGCATGAGTCCTCCCCTGCATGAATAATAAATTATCGCCGCGGCCTATCAGCTGCACAAATCGGCAATAAACCAAACTGCACGTCCACAGACTCGGGACTGAAGGCCTGTGCGTTATTACGCACGCATGCAGTTAAAAAATACTTGACTTTTTTATACGATCAGTTGCTTTCTAGAGATAATTGTTTAATATTACAACGATGAAGTGATATTTCGATCTTTGTAGAGTTTTGTCCCTCCACATTGAACACAGTGCATCCAGCATACTTAAAATTCTTCTGGATGCAAATGCCATTAGTGTGGGAATTCAGGGGTTTGTGACCACGCTTCGCACGTAAATCCTGATTCATTTGTTAAGATATTCACTTGTAAACGAGGTGCAAAGTATGAGAGACTTTTTCTTGAAGCAAGCCGGAGCTTTCGCATTCCGTTCACACCTCAAGGTCGCACTTCACAGCTAATTCCGGTTACAAGGAAACTGCAACAACCCCCCTCTGAGACAAACTGTCACACATCAGTTACTGCTGTCCTCCGAAACTGCAGCGAATTTATAACTCTGTGACTTTACTTAAGGATGATGTGTGTATTATTCATTCCATAATTTAGAAATGAAAACAAAAAGTTCGGTAAAATTTTAATAACCTCCAAAAGTTTCGGACTTTCTTTCTGGCATCTTTACCTTTCCTCAGTTACAAAAATTTCTCAGATCCGGGCGTGGCCTCCCAGCAAAGATGTTTTTCTCGTAAGTTGTACACAAAAAACAAAAGACCAGCATTGTGTAGTTCACTTGACTTTTTCTAGTTTAATAACGAAACTACAATCAGTTGGAATATTTTGAAAGAAAAAGTAAGCTTTTTTTCCATAATCAGTGTTTCTTAATTCATCCAAAGATGCTCTAATTAAATCCATATTATTATTATAATTATTATTATTATTTTTATTATTATTTTACATTTCTCCTATTTATTGTGTTTGTGATTTGTGCATTCTGTCCTGCTGTTTCAGGATTTAGACTCAGAGATGCTCTCTTGTGGATATTTTCAGAACAACTGACTGTAAAGCAGATGCTCTAATACAGTGATATGTAAGTTTGTACTATTGATGTGTCAAACAGAAAAAGCCATTATTGCCAACCAAAATCCTATTTGACCTCAGTACTGTATACTGCTATATTATTATTAATAATGACAATAATATTAATGTGTAGTTATCTTAAATTGTCTCTGCATTTGACCCACTAAGAGCAGAGCTGCCATATTTTGGTGCCTGCAGTCAAATATTTGTGAATATCTCCAAGACATTAGAGCTGGAGACTCTGGAGATGTGGCAGTAATTTGCTGACTTTGCATGAGTTTTTCCTTCCATATCCTTCCTGACAACACCCTCTGCATTTATCGGAGCTTGGTGAATTAGGCTACATTAATTATTCTGAATCCACATATTCATTTAAAGGCAGCAGCTGAAAAGCTTTGCAGGATGTTGTTTGTCTGACTTGTTTTTAGAAATTGTCTGAGTGCTCTGCAAATGTCATGATTTTTTTTTTTTTTTTAAATTTTAGAAACTGCTAAAATGCAGAAAAAAACTGAATGATCTTTAATTATTTTTGGTGGACGTCACAATAAACTGGCTAATTGATTGCTTTCGGATATTACTGTACTACATTGCAAACTGAGAAAGCTGAGATCGATAAAGCTGTTATAAAATCTTTATTTTTCCATTTCAGACCTGTAGCACATCTCAAAAGTGTAGACGGTATAATGTTGTATTTTTTTACTATCTGTTCCATCTTTTAACTTTTGGAAAAACTGGCATCAGGGATCTTATTAAATGAAAAAACATGACAGGATGGTGTCGTTGTAGCATCCCTTGTTTCAAAGCTCTCCACCCATCCTCTGCTGGTGACAGGTCAGTGCTGCAGCCTGGCCAGAACTCCTGACATAAACATGCTTGACAAAAAGGTTCCCCACAGTAATCACTTACCTGTGCGACTGTATCAGCTTATGCTGAACGATGCTGTGCTCTCTGAGAGACTGAACATGACTGTTCAAGGCAAGTTTATCTGCACAGCTCATTTCACGTATAAGACAATTTAAAGTGCTTTACATGAAATATTAAAAGCATTACAGGTGGGTGCAGAAGAGGAAATTAAAAAGTAAAGAAGGACAAAAAATCATATAAAGACATTGCAAAAATCATGATGGAATAATATAGATAGATAAATTAAATTAACTTCAGCAATTAAATTTCTTTACATTCCCTGTATGCTTTAATGATGCCACCTACTGTAAAGAAATAAACATGCAAGTCATGTCCAGCCTTTCTCTGAAGGATGTTGCAACATTGTGTGATTTTTTATGCATTAGTTAACAGATTCTCTGTTGACATTTTCTTTAGTTCCTCAGTGACTCAGCAAGCATGATGTAGATACGGTTTTTGTATCAATTCATGAAAAGGATCACCTGGTTATGTCACCTGTTTGGGAAGAAAAAAATTAGGCTGAGCATTGTTTATATAGCTGATTCATTTAACCCAATTTTTAGCCCTGCTCCAACTTTATTTGGAACGCTTGCAAGCTTGCAAGATGGATGTATTTTGGCAAATAATATAAAGCTGATGACACTAAACATGGCTTATATGCAAGTAAATAACTTAAACCCTTATCTATCCACACCAATAGAACATTTTTCACACTTTTTTTTTTTTCCTGATGTTGGGCTTAATTAGGTTTCTAAGATTTAAGCAAGACTTGATTGCACGTTTTTGTTAAGAGACATACTAATATAATTGATGATGCATCCTTTCTCATGTCCCTTTAACTAAATGCTGTAAAACTGATAGCATAGAAATAAAGATAACACCAAATATTTTGAGGATAGCTGTGAATATTAATGATGAAATACTATCATTACTACTAATGATAATGATGATAATAATATTAAGATAATGATAATAATGATAATAAAAAATTGTAATAGAAGGCGGCTATAAATGCTATCCTGTACATCTCATATTTTCTTTAATAATTTTCTTAATTTGATTTAGTTTTGATGAATCTTTTCAAAAGAAATTTGTTTATCTTTAGACTAGAGTTTATCATTATATTTTACCTTAATTAAACAAGCTTTTATGTTTTCTTTGAGCACACTCACCTCGCAAGATTCACATCCTCATGCATTTTTTTCTGCTATTTTATAGACAGCTCTCTAATTTGATAGGTGACGTGTTTCCCAAGAATCTGAGATTCTGAACGGCAATCATTTCAAACAATTTGATTGCAGTTGTGATTCAGGGTATCTGCATGTATGTCATGACAGCTGCCGTCGTCTTGGGCTGGAATTGTTTTATTGCTTGGATTTAAATAATAAAAAGAGTATTTGTAATAGTGAATCAAAAACAACATTTTTGTGTGTTACTGTTATATGAGGATGTTGCTTCTAATGAACTACAATGAAATCTCTGTCAGTGCACTACCTACATGCTGACACATGGTGGTGCTGTTGAGTTACTTATGTGCTTTGTGGATCTGATGGGGAAAAAGTAGATAGATAGATAGATAGATAGATAGATAGATAGATAGATAGATAGATAGATAGATAGATAGATAGATAGATAGATAGATAGATAGATAGATAGATAGATAGATAGATAGATAGATATCAATGAATGTAGAATCAATATGGCATTTTTTGTGAATTTTGTTTACATATTTGTTTACTAAAAATATTTGTCCTTAAACAAATAATCATTACATAAAAATATACAACATAATAATGAGGCCATAAGCACTTTGAAAAATGGGCTCTGACTTACACACAAACCTCCAATTAAATATCAACATCAAGGCACGATGGGAAATATGTGAGTAAGCTCATAAAAATTTAAAGACCTATAAAGTTGAACACAGTAATGTGACATATTTGGTGCATTTTGTGTTTTCTAATTTTACATTACAGGCAATATTCCCCTCAATTTCATAAGTTTTATTAATATAAGTCCAGACTCAGAGGTAGCCTGACGTACGAGTAATGTCTGAAGATCAGCTTCATGTGTCCCATTAGTATCAGCAGTTTTGCTTGTTGTGCATGATTGCTTGTTGTTCTTGACATTTTTCTCCATGTTTGGTTGCAGTGTAGTGGTTGTTATTGTTTGTTGTCCTGGTGACTATGGCTTTATTGTTATTTTTGCCATAATGGTGTTTTTATGCAGTGTGTTATTTGCACTGATGAAAAAGAATACATTTATTTCAAGGTATGCTGTGTAACTTTTGGCCACTAGGGGCACTAAACCTGCAACTTCCCACATGCAACACAACTGTCGCAAAATTGAACGGTCATGGTTTGGAATTATGTCTTCAGACCAGCTTGATCAGCTGATAGCAAAGTCATTGAGCCATAAAGCAAAGCGCTCCAGGTAACATGATCCAATGAGAGACGGATCCACTCCTGCAAAGTTACAATGCCTGGTTTTTGAGGGTGGCAGCCACCCCAGAGCACTGACATGCGTTAGTTGCTGTATATTGACCCCAGAAATTTATTATTACTTACATTAATAGTAATGATAATATATTTGGCTACAATTTGGGTCAAAAGTTACATGGTATCTCTTTAAGTATGAAACAATAATTTAAAGAACTTTGCTTTACATTTATTAGATTTCACCCTTAAAATCTCTGTGTTTGGCCCACAGCTTGCTGGCACATTTTCATTTTGTCCCTTGGAGGCAAAACGTTTGACGGGCACCCCTGCCACAAAAAATGAAGTAAGAAACTTGAGCAAACGGGCGGGTTCACTTTTTTCAGTGAGCATTATTGCCCCCCATCGTTAACCAGAAATAGCGCTTTCGGGTTCCTTTGGCAAATGTGGTGGGGCACAAGGAGGGCCCAGGCAGGGTCGAGCCAGGGGCGTATCCAGCCTTGAAGGACAACCTGGGCTTAGCCCGGAGTCCCACTAGGTGTAAATTTGAAAAAAAATAGACGAGCTTTTCTCTAGTCTTTCGCTACAAAAATGTGTTTTAGAGACATAATTGAGTGGATAAATTGTCAATTCTAATAAAAAAAAAAAATTAACCACAAAATCAACAATGAAATGTTGACCATTATGTTGCTAAAACACATTCGCTGCACTCACCAGAACAGTTCATACAGTATTCACCTTTTGTCTTCTTTTGGACTCATCACTGACCCTCCTCATCATCACATGTTCTCTTCTCACCTTCTCTTATCTCATTATTTGCAGTTCTTTTTCATTCCTATTTTGTTTTCTTCTCCTCATTTGTTCTCATTTTCTCTTCATTTATAGGTTTCACAAATCAGAAACAGTGCTTTAATTAACCTAAAGTCCCTAAAGAACATCTGAGTCCAGGTTTGAAAAGTCTACGTGTTGTAGTTTTTACACAGGACCTCGTTAAATGTTGTCAGTAGAAAATTTTTTGAGTGGAATTGCCCTTTAAGCCAAAATCGAAACAGAAGCTGGGAAAGGAGTTGCTGCTAACTTCAGCCTCGTTTTTTTTGGGGGGGGGGGGGTTCATGTTGACTTTTTAATATTGTTTTTGAGGAGAAAAAAGAGTCACCACTGTGATGTCTTACCTTTTACTTTCCTGCTGAAAAGCTGAGGAGTTGTAACTGCTGCTTTCTCATATTATTTGTCCATCTCTGCTCTCATCATCTGCTGATACTTGACTGCTGCACTCCTCTGCACATGCGCACACGGAGCTGACAAACTTACTTGAGCTTCGACATCAGATGGGGGGGGCTAATCGGACCTCGGACTTCACACACAGACACGCTCACTCACACACCACACCAAAGGGATCACCGCGAGCCTACGTCACAACCCGGAACTCATGTGACCGCGAAGCTGGTCCCGGTGAAAATATGCTTCGTATTTGAACGGCGTCTGATGGACTATGAGCCTCAAAAACTGCTTTTGCACTCTTTTTAATTTTTTTTCTCCGCCGGTCTGTCTTTGAAATATTATAGAAATGACGTCCAGTTATACTGAAAGTCTCACTGCCGACGCTAGAAGAAGATACGAAGCTAAACTAGTATCTGTTGGACTAAGTGATGCCCATCTTCTGCTGCTAGAACCTGGTTAGACGAACCTACCTGTACATAACATCAGTTTCCCGATCTCATGATGTATTTGGTTTCATCAGGTAAGCCCCGTGTTCAAGCCATTTATTTTTTATAGAATATAAATTTTCCCCGGATTTTTAAGAAATGGTGGTATTTCTTTGATGTACTTCTCAGGAGTTTACTCTCATTGATAAAGCTATAAATTACCGGCAGTCTCATCTGTATGTAACTGGTTATGACTGTGCATGTTTATAATGCTGCAAATGCCTTTCTGCCGCTTTTTATGCTTTTATTCTTATGTGGGAACATTGATGGCAGTAATCTGGATGAACGTAATCGTTAACAGTCCTGAGGAGACGGGAACAGCGGGCGGCGCTGTGATTCTGTACATCCACTGATTTAATGGTGTTTTCTATCATCTGTTCAAAAACAACTACAGGGTTTAAAAAGTGAGACCACATTATATGCTTTTTTATCAGTCACAAAGTGATCGGAACATATTGTTAGATGTTTCCATGGTTTCCAGCGTAAACTGTCAGCATTTATGGGCTTGATAGCAGCTAGCCACTTAGCATGTTGTTCGGGACTTTTTCTGTTGTTTTGGGAACTGGAACAAACATATTCTCTTGTCCGTGTGATAGATATGTTTATGGCAGCCATACACAGCGGGACTTCTCGGTATTTCCAAAGTAGAATAAACGAAGATTGACGAGTAATGAAGCAGGTAATTCAGTGGCTCCCCTATGCAACGAAGCGATGTTTTCACCTGTTACCTAACCGGATGTGACGAATTTGGCGAAAATTCCCGGATGTTCGCGGTGAGCATTCATGGTGCGTTCAAGTACTGGTAGAAAGCTGGGTAATTTGGATTTTCATCGGACTTTTTTTTTCAGGAAAAGGTGGTTAAACAGTAAATTCATACATAGGGCTAAACTCAAAACTTCCGGGGCGGAAGCCCCGGGAAAATCGGCTGGCGACGCCACTGGTTCGGTTCGAACCCCATCTCCCACATAAGAGTTGTGTGTGCTAACCAGTCAGCCAAAGAGGTATCCCTCAATTTTTTCAGAGCCTTAAAAATGACTGACTCCTGGACTGGTTTTACTGAGGGGCATTCATGCCTCCCAGTATATTCATAAGGCAATAGGAAGATCTGTTGCTTCGAGGGTTAACAAATGGGCCAGTGCTGTTAGAATTACAGTATTACATAAAAAGCAGACTTTTTCCGTTGCTCAGCAGACTGTGGCTGATCAAAGACAGCCACTGGTGAAGCAGCCTAAGAATTTACTGTTACTGACCACAGTACTTTTCTGCAGAAAAGGGGGTAAAACAGGACCATCTGCTGCTATTTTTAGACAAACTGCTTACATGGTTGACACACAGGCACCGGTCCTGGGTTTGTCATCTGTAATGTAAAACGTGTGGAGAAGAACTCAGCAAACATGAGCCATATTCAAGTGTCGGGAGTGATTTGTTCAGGATATGAGAGAAATACGTGCTGGCAAGCCTGTGATAAATGTTGTTTATAAGCTATCACTGCCAAAACAACTGTTAGACAAATCCACAGAAATATGCTTTCTTCTTGCACCCTTACATTTTTATTGTGTCATATAATCCATGACAATGCATCAGCTATTAAAGAGTTTCATATGATAAGCTATCAACCACAAAGTTATTAGATAGATGGGTTTTCTGTAAATGTACTGGGATATAAAGTAAAAGAAAATTAAAACTGAAACATTTCAAAGCTGCATGTAACTAGAGAATGTTATCTGGAGCTCTTGGGCTCAGGCAGATGCCACTTCTTTAGATTACAAAGATTTTAAGTGTTAAAAAATTCAGCATTTTAACTGAAAGTCTTCTATGTGTTTCAGTGGTGCCAGTAAATCAAATCATGAGAAACACAAAACAAACTACAGTGCAAGTGTTCTTGATTAAATAAAGGAAGTGCAGATGTCTGGCTCATTGATGGAATTGGTTCCATCACATTATCATTTGTTGGTAAGATCAATGTTTGGAGGTTTTGCTTGTTCATTCATAATTACATTCAGAGAGACTTTTCCAAACTGATTTAGCTTCAGAGAAGTGATTCACTAGAATCTGTGATGCTGCAGAAAGCTGCATTTATCCTTGTTGAGTAATTCATGTGTTGTACATTACTAAGAACAATGAAAAAACTAGTACTTGAATATAGCGTGTTATCTAATCTTTCATGTTTTTGTCTATGAATGCATCTTGAAGTTACATTGTTGGTCTGACAGACTCACATCCCAGCAATGGATTGAAACTGAGAAACATCACAACGTTTGCTTTATTCAAACTGTTTGTGTTTCCCCTCAGAACAGGAAACAAATTTAAATAGGACAAAATCAGGACTTCAGACCATCTTCTGCTTCACTGAAAAAAAAAAAACAAACAATATACAAACAAAACATGTGATTCTGAACTTTTACTTATTTCCAACCCAGAGCCCTCCATCCTCAAACAATAGTGAAAACTAACTCAGTCCATTGTTTACCTCCCTGGCAGGAGGTAAGGGTGTACAGAGTGTTCCTGTACCAGCAGGGCCTGGGAAAAATGCCGCCACCACAGTGGCATAATTAATGCGAGCACGATGGGGTTGTTTTGTTGTCCCGATGCGTGTCTGTGATGGTAATCCCCTTTCTGTGCAGTTGTGGTGCTTCTGTTGGCCACCCTGTTGGCTGCTCCGTGGCAGTGTTTGCTGAACTTTATTGTTGATTGAGTCAAAAATGTGGAACAGCAGAGCCTCATGTTTGCTGCCTTGAGCAGATTGGAAATGAACGGCGACTGGTGCCCCCCCCCCCCTCTCCCTTTCATCCATGCTGCTCTGTACATCCAATCGCGTTGCAATAATGTGCTTGAAGTTTCCATAAATCTGTCATGAATGAAATCCCAGATTGTTTTGCCCTCATTGTTACTGTTGTGTCACCCAGAACTGGGGTGCAGTTTGTTTATTAGTTTTCAACAGCTTGAATGTTTTGTTGGCAGAAAAACAAAACGTTCTGCTCCCACATTTGCACTTTGAGATGGTCCAGACAGAAGTATGCCAACTATTTTTAAATGGATTGCTCTGAAGTTTTGCACAAACATTCATGTTTGAGAGCATTTAATGGACTGGCACACAGTTCCTTACAGACATCTGCATGTTCCACAGATGATGAGTTCCACAGACGCTGGTGATGCCTGATTGTAAATGATGATCTCTGCTTCCTGCCTTTATTTGACAATTATGGTCTCACAGAAACAGAACGAGCAAAGACTCTAGTCAGAACCAGGGGTCTTCAATGTCTGGTGCTTAAAGGTTTTTGGAAAATATGAATATTTCTATAATTTAACCCTGAGTGAAGCAACTTAATCACCATTATTTTCATAGCTAAAGCACAAGATAACATTTCACCAGGCTGCTGATGAGCTGATTGTTTTTTTCCTTTTCTGGATTGAAGCACAGAAGCTCTTTATTTAGCTCAACGTGTTGTTGGCTTGCCTTTTGCTTTTCTTATTAAAGGTGGACTAAAGTTAGGTGTTTTAATGGGAAAGAATCCAGTTCATTGTTCTGCATCTAGGTGAGAGGCGTGAATGTGGTAGAGCCACCATTCACCTTCTCAAGCAGGGGTCTGGGAATAACATTGAGTGGGTGTTTATGTGGTCAGGGGGGAACTTGTCTCTGTTTTTTTCATTGTACTGTTTAGAGACCCCAAATCACATTACACGATAGGATTTCAAGCTGCATCGCTGCTTTTTTCTCCTTTATTTTCTCTTGCCATAACTTGAGTTGTTCCCTGAATTCATTAGCAGCTCTTTTTCAGTGATTGATGGAGTGTTTTTGCAGCTCTGTTTGCTTTGGGAAGAGGCTGTGGAAGTGGTCAAAGAGAAGTGCAAGGGTGTGGGGGGTTGAAGGGGGTTTTGAATGCAATTGTCAAATGAGGAAAACATAAACAGTCTGCAGATCAAGTGTGATACAAACTAGACATAAATTAAAGTTTGTGTCCCACACAGAAAAATGTATCCAGGTCATTTTGTTACATTGCACAAAATGAATTTTTGGTGTTGACAAGTTTCCTATAAGATATTACTAATACAGTTTTAAGGGGGAAAAAAAAAAATATGGAATGCTGGGAAAAATGGAAAAAAAAATAAATAAGAAAATAGACGAATAAATAAAATCAGCAAATTTAAACCATGTTATTCACCACAGAAAATAGACCGTCAGAAGAATTAGTTTGAATTTCTCTGGAATAACAGTTACTCATCTTGAATTTGATGGCAACACCAGTGAAAAATGTTGGGATGGGGCAACAAAGCCAAGTGGTACTAAAAACAAGCTGGAAAAGCATGTTGGAACTAATTAGGTAAATTAGCAACAGGCTAGTATCATGATTGAGGTTAAAATAAGCATCTTTGGGAAGAACAGAAATGATGAGTTCTCTGAAGTAACTGTGTTCTCAGGTCGCTACGCAGTGGATAAGCCTGTCCTGATTCTCCTTCTTGTTTTCTCAGACCTTTGGTTGGTTTTGAATGCCAAGAAATTAAACTTTTCTTTTTATTTTATCAAAAGCTTGTTGGCAAAAACATTGAATGAATGAATTTTTGTATTTGATGGTACATTGATTGATTAACAAGATATCCTCCTGTTATTAATTGATAACATGGTTCTATGAAATCCTCTGAATGTACATATCTAGTTAAGAAAATCAAGATGAAAACAGGGATTTATTTATTTTAGAAATGCATCATGTTTAAAATTTTTCGCAAAGAAAAAGTGGTGGAAGTCACCTTTGAAGTGCTACGTCTGAGCATGCAGGCTCCTCCGCTTTGATGCACTGTTTGGGGTATCATGATTTATAATGTCTAATTCAGAAACTCTTACCACTGCATTCTCTATGATTTAGTTGGCTGGATGATGTTGACTGTTCATAGACAACAACACTGTTATGTTAGTCTTTAAAGCTCTGCTGGGTAAACTCCCAGAATGCATCAGCACCATCATGCCTCTGAGAGGTTGCTCCTGAATGTTCTCTGAACTTTAACAGACTTTGGTAAAACACTGTTTTCCTACTATACACAATGCTCATGGAATAATCTCCACAATGAACTCACCTCTTAATAATTTTGAAAGTATCAAAAAGAATTGCAATGAAGGAGGATTAATAATTATAATAATTAATAATAATTAATAATAATTTTAAACTGTCATTTGTGAATAATTTTCCTTTACATAGTTTGGATTTTAGTTTGGCTGCTATCTTGGCCTGAAGGTCTCTCTTGTAAAAGAGATTTTTCATCTCAGTGGGACTTTCTGTTTAAAAAACGATGTCATATCTGTAATAAGGAGCTCCTGGATTCACAACAGTATTTCGGTGTTCCTGATGATGACTGTAAATTACAGTTAAACAGTTATCCATCACTCGCCTCTTGACCATTAATTTGGTAAATAAATGTCAGAAGATAACTGTAATCTGTCAACACAAAACTGTACTTTCCATCAAGCATTAATCTTCATTAGAGAATCTCAGAAGTAGTGTCCCGCTTTGCTGATAATCTGCCACTTCTGCTGTCTGTATTTAGCTACGTTACCCTGCAGTCATGACATTTAACGTTCACTATTTCTTCATGCCTCTATGTATTAACTTGAGGATTTTCAAGAACATCTCATGGTTTTATCTTATGCTGGTTTTCATTTTCTGGTTTCTAAGTTTGCATGAAACCTCCAGCTCCTGCTGCTTTTGCTTATAGAAGCTGCATCACATTTTCTGTGCTCAGCTTTTTCATATAAGATTAAAAGGATGAGAAATCTGATTGATCAGATAAGATGGTGTTATCCTCCTTGGGCTATATAAAATACTCCTTGTGACACAAATGCAGTACAGAGCATGGGCCAAAGTCTGCAGCTTTGAGGATATAAATGAAAAATCACAGTTAAGAAATATAATGTTTAAAAAAATAAAGGGAACGCTTCAACAGCACAATAACTCCAAGTGTTCCTTTTGTTTATTTATTTATTCTTTTAACAGTATATTATGGGTCAAAGCACGAGTTATACTTTTTTTTTCCAAAATTCATGCATATGGCATGAATAATCCATCCATGCATTTCTAAGACCAGCTCATCAGGATTGCAGGGTGTTGCAGCTTTTACTAGCACTTGGTGAGCGTTGGGCAATGACATGGCTGACACAAAGCAGACTAATCAGGCAAAATGTGAAACACCTGCAGTGGTCCACAGCACAAATCATTGTGGTTTATGCAATGCCTTCCTTACTCTGTTCCTGCACAGTTGCACCATCATTTTTCTTTTATCAGTTCAATGACGTCTTACGTGGCACTTTTATAATTTTCTATTTATTTGACAGAGACATTGCTCAAAAAATGTGTCGCACAGACCACAGATAGCTAAAAGCTAATTTCCATCTGTAGTCCAATTATAAAAACAAGATAAAAACAAAATTCAAGAGTTTGTGACACTGTTTTACATTACGCAGACATGCTCACCGATAAAACATAAGCTTGTGAGACTGAGCTGAGATGTTTCATTTAAAGGTGTTTAGCAGCCTGTTGTGACATTAAATCAGATTTTGCTTAATTTGATCCATTATGCATGGATTATTTGGAAGATTTTATATCTGGATAGTAGTATTATTTTATAAAAGTGAAATAACTGAACTAGTCATTTGCAGAGAGTTAACTGAAGCAGGAAAGGGCCATAGTGGAAAAACACTGCATGTAGGTGCAAATTTACCAGGGAGAGAAAAAACATGACAGTCATGACATGCGCTCCCCGTTCCCACATCCTTCCCTTGTTTGTTTGCATCTCTTATTCTGGAAATAGTCCACGTCGGAAGTTGTTGACATGCGTTTGTGTTCACTGTTTGGCACTCACCTTACTGTAAACATAGTAAAGGTTGTGAGGACAGATAGAGACTGCCAAGGGCCCGTTCTTGTGTCAGTAGACTGCTGGGCACACCCTATGCTGGTAACAGCAGCTCCCATAGGAAGCCCCGTGTGTGGCGCCCTCCGGTCGTGACCAGGATGATTAAGAGTTCCTTCCCATTCCTTCTCGGATGGGCATTGTCCTGGAGAACAGACAGGCTGCCGACACCTCGTCCCGGCAAGGAAGTGAGTCTTTCACTGTCCGACAAGCAGGACTGAGACCCAACACTGATGGTACATTCCAATTAAAATGAGTGTCTGTGGGAATAACTCAGAGGCATTTGATTAAAAAGGGTTAGAAAATAATCTGAAACCTACTAACACACCTTGTGTGAGAAGGTCCCAGGAGGTTGTTGGATAAATCTGAGTGGTGATGGGCTGATTGTCAAGAAATATAGATAAAAAATAAAATTCAACTGCATAACGTCATTGTACTTTTCCCATTTTGTTTTTATCATCAGATTCTTTTTGCAAAATATTGAATAAATTTTGCTTGTCATGCCTACAAATCTGATCACACGACACAAATGTTGGTCTTTACTGCTGACAATGTGATGAGGTGGTCAAAAGCTGCGTCATTTACATCAGTAGCCCCTGATATACCATCATTTATCCTGAGTCCTTGGTCTCAAAAATGTTCTAACCTTTAAGAAAACTTTCAAAGGAAAACTGAACAAGGGATTTAGCTGATATTTGATATGCTGATGTTAATCATAGCCTTTTCTAAGCCACTCCCAGTGGTATAAGAGGAGGACTTGGTTAAAGCAACAAATGTATTAAGCTTTGTCATCTGGGAGTCATAAATGTATATACACAGTTTCTAACATCGAATATTGAAAAGTTTCCCAAAAAAGGAATCAAGACTGCAGTTCATGTATAAATATATAGATCTTTATTCATTATACACTCAGGTAACAGTGTTGGGTGCTTCATTTTCATTAAGACCAACTTGTTGCATTCTATGAACATGTAGGTTTAAGCTGCTGAAGGAATCAATAGATCTGCTTATTGTAAAAAACAAACAAAAAAACAATAAGATCCACATTTCTGCTGGCAGCCAGGCTGAAATGACTCAACTAAATATTATCAATTATATTCATTAAATGAAAGTATGACTGAAGATGTTAAGATATAATAATACTGCAAATGTTAATTTCCTACTATATATATATATATATATATATATATATATATATATATATATATATATATATATATGAGTTAAATATAAACTAAAAATAAAATCTGAAAACTCTGCATCGTGTGACACCCAACATGTAACAAAATATGTTAAAATACAAAAAAAAAAAAAAAAAAAAAACTTGATATAAAATGTCAGTGCATACTCATTTCTTCACAAAAACAAAACATTTGGAAAAACATGGATTCACTTTACACTTCAATTAATGACTCACAAACAGTTTTTAGTGGTTTACAAATATTAGCTGCATTTTACACATGGTGTGTGCGTGCTTATATAAGTGTGACTGAAGGGTTTGCGCCACAGCGCTTCCGCGCATTCTGTTTTACAAATAAACTGTTAAAAAAGGATCTGTTTAAAAAACATGAAGACATTAACTCTTAAGATAACAGTGAGCCAGGGAGGACTGGTGCTAACTCAGCCAGAGACTGAGGCCTGCACTGCAAGCTTTAAAAGCACAAGACAAACAGTTAGCACTTCTTTCTGTGGAGGCAGATTCCCACAGTTCAACTGTCGGTAAATACAGCAGCAGAAACAGAACACACACCTGGATTAACACACTGATAAAAAGACGACTGAATTAATAAAACCTTTGGTTAACTTTGAAATATGAGTCTAAATGAACTGGATGACTAAGTGACAGTGTTAACAATCTATATAAATACACAGTTTTACTTGTGCTGTATGAATAGTTTGTTTCTACAAAGTTTCACTCTAATCGCATGTTTCTAACTACATCTGTACACGAGAAAATCTACAAAAACAGCATTTTTTTCAGCACCCAAGTGGCACAAGAGGAGGAATCAAGCTGTAATGTTGAATCTGAACCCTGTTTCCTCCATTAACTGGTTATTTTCCAAAACCAAAAAGAGCTTAAACACATCAATTTAGCCTAGAGTGTTCCTTTCTTTTTTTTACTTTGGGTCCACCTGAGTTTGATGAGCTGTTTTTCTTTTTTTTCTTCTTCTTCTTTTATTAGTTTTCTTCTTCTTTTTTTTTCTTAATATAAAATCCCACAAACAATGATCATAAATAGCCCTGTATTTTGAGCAAACCTGAACCTCCACTGGGACAAATGTGGACACAGCTTCTTTATTAAATGACCCTTTTTTCAAATAATTCCTCACAAATCACTGTCCAGTTTCCACTTATTAATCAATAAGATTGAAATAAAATTACTAAAACAGTGTTAAAATTAATCAGCTTCCAATTTGAACAGCCGTTTCTGGACATTACTTTTCATTAATATCATCATCATCAAGGAATTTTCAGATTTGTGGTAGAGTTGGAATTGATGCTATTTGTTTCACAGTAGATCAAAGAAATACCTGAGGCTGTTTTCAGCTGTTTGACACATCACAGTGACGGTGGAACGGACCAGCAGCATCAACGCAAGCCCACATCTGAAAACTGGAAAGGAATCAACAGTCTACAGGTTTCCTTTGTTGCACAGCAGACGCTCTGGAAGCTGGAAGATGTAGTGTAGCTGATTTATTTCTAAACATTTCAAGATGGAACTTGTGTTTTCCTCTTGCAGAGAAGAGTCAAACAAGAGGAGAACATCAGTCTCAGATTTGCCAGCGGAGGTTACACAGGAGGGGTGGAGTAGCGCACCACGTAGTCGTAGTCAGGTGGTGGACTGTGACACTCCAGGCTGGCATCCAGAACCGAGTCATCCAGACTGAAATCCAAAGGGGGAACAGCTGGTGGGAACTTCTCCTTGTCTGAGTCACTCAGTACAGACTCCTTACTCTTACTCGCTGCCTTCATCCTGAAAACATAGACAACAAAATGTTAATCAATTTCAGTCAAAGACAACAAATATTACTCTTAAAACATGGTTGATTAACATCTTACAGGCTGAATCAATTTACAACTGAAAATTCATACATTTTAAGGGAGAAATTATTGAAATTATACACTATTACACTTTCATGGTAAAGAAAAAGTCTGCAGATGTGTTTTCATCCATATTAATTTTATCAAGATCCATACAAGCTAATGAGCATAACGGACAATTCTGCATAGCATCAACACAGTGAGGAAACGATAGTGTGTTCACTCAGAGGCTTCTTCAACGACAGTGTAAGAGAGACAGATATAGGAGGTCAGTCCTGCCAACAGCCATCGCCCTCCAGACCAACATGACTATTTTCCCCTCATGGAATTAATAAAATATCTCTATAAGCATTTCCCAGTTCATTTCTGAACCTGGTTTCACGTTCTATAATATTCCTAAAAAAAATTATTTTCCTTGTGTGCGTATACAATGCTTAGCATTTGCAATCATCAATGTTTTTTATGACTGAAGAGATTTTATAGAGGTTAAACCTACAGTATTCAGCAAGAACTGAAAAAGGCATTTGCCAAGGCTTGAGAAGATTTTCTGTTCATGAAAACAGATCTGGACTCATTTCAGACCTGTACAGTACATTAAGTGCAAAAAGACCCATAAATAAACAAATAACAAAAGTCAATCTTGTCTGATATTTGCAAATTATATGCAAGTTAATCTACTAGCCACTAAGGATGTCTGAACTGATTCTGAAAAGTTCACGAGTAACTTAGGTTCTTCAGTGCAGATGGGTAAACAAGCGTGCACCTCAGCATATTGTGCATATTTTGAAAGGCAGTTTGTTTTCCAGCTTGATTTAATCGCTCTCACAATGGGGAGCTGTTTTGATAGTCTGTCCTTTAAGGATGCCCCTTGTGAAGCTGTACAATCAGATAAACCGTCCCTCATTCATGTATGATGTAATCAATCATCCTGAGTTTTTCTGCTTCATTTGATTCCCAGAATATGAGTAACTGAGTCTTATTGTCTTGGACGTTGCTATGGGTTTCAAGAGCTCCTCTTGAGACTAAAAGGGTCGGTTCCCAGCAGGAAGAAGAGTGGAATGTTGTCCTGATTAATAAACTACCTGCTAAACCAGGCATCAGAATAATTAAGTCTTATCTTGACAGTGCCAAGTGAAGGGTGAAGGTTGCAGACGGGGCACAGGATAGGAAAATAAGACAGGGTATAAATAAATTGACCATCCACTGAAATTACAAGTTAACAGTTACTGCAAAATTTAAAAAAAAAAAAATTGAAGCTTTAGAGTATTTTCAAATAAAACCTCATTAATGATCAAATGCTATCTTTCTGGCAGAGAGAAGTGAGAGAGGAGTGGGGGAGCATCAGGTGGACTGCTGCTCAGAGGAACTTCAGCAGGGGAGGCCCTTGTAAACCCTCTGAGTTCAAAGGTTGCAGTGATTGAGTGTCTGCCCAGCAAGAAAAGTCCTCCCCTTGAAGTATATATCATTCTCTGGATGCCTGGGCTGATCCTCTCTGCGAGGCTGAGGCCCTGATGGGACAAGCGAGTCCTCCATGTTCAGCTTTGAGATCTAAAGGACACTGTGAGCACGTGGGTGTGAGTTTGGTGAGCTGTAAATTAATTACAGTGCTTCAGAGAGGTTTGTGAGCTCTGCAAAGCCTGCCTCGTAAGTCCCCCCCCTCCAGCAGTTGTTTACATGTTCAGTCTTAGTAATTTACAACACATTAATGTTGTTTTCCCAAGTTAACACTCTTTCCTCTTCATCTTAACAAAAATTCAAAAGTTACTCCCCTGCTGCTCTTCATTAAAGCTCTTTGGGTTTAAGTCCCAATACTTTGCTGGAGTATTAATAGCTACAACTGTGCTGGCAGAAGCAGAATAATGAGAAATGGTTTAAAGAGTAATTATTGAGTTCAGGGGTTTGACCCTGTAAATTAACCGTGTCACTGAGCTGCTATAAAGCTCACATTTAAGTCTTCAGACACCTATAGAGAACCCTCATGAGAGAGATTTACAGAAATCTTCCTCATATTTGGCTTAACCTCTAAAGTGAGAACATACTGTCTCGGTCTTTTTCCCCTTTCCAACAGTTTTACGTGCTTTCAAAATCCACATCTTAAAGACATCAGAAAAATCGTCAGGATTCTGGAGTAAAAACTGCCTACGTCATATATTTGAACTTTTTTGTAGCCTTGACAGACATGGCTTAGATCAGTCCGGGAGGTTTCTCATTCAAGATGCCTTCAGTGAAAACAAAGAGTTTTTAGTGTTTTCTCTTTAAAACAGCTGAGCCTCACTCTGTTTTTGTTTTCAGTCCTTTGGTTTGTCACCCTCAAGCTTTTTCCCTCCCACTTCCCCTTTGTGCCTCACCCACTACACAAAAGAGAAAACTAGCTGTTGACTTCTTTGCGAGGTTGAAGAAACTGTGTTTGTATGACAGTTATAGTGTCTACATTCCAGCACAGCAGGATGGTTTCCAAGCAGGTACTTTGTAATCTTTTTGAAGCATGTTTGTGTGGATTTGTCACTTGTGATACATGTGGAGTGTTGATCTAAGGTGAGGTATACGTACGCTAGAGCTATGATGCTCAGAGGTCGCCCTGTCAGCGATTCGAGGCGCATCAGTGTCTTTATGTTGTCAGAAGAAAGGCCCATCCCGCTGTCCGACTGACCCTGAGGAGGATGGGCAAACAAACAGAGGGTAAATTATTCAATCCACCTAGTTGATTTTTCTTCTTTATTCAAAATTGCATAGAGCAAACAAAAAAAAATTACTGGATAATGAGGTGCACAAAAAGGAAACAAAAGAAAGTTGGCAAGAGCGTAATGCTCCAGGTTCAGAATCAGGTTCAACAACTTGCCTCTTGGTTCTCATTTCTCCCGTTCTCCATGGTGACCTCGTCAAAGGTTTTCACACTAGCAGGGCGGATTTTGATGTTCCTGGAAAAAAAGAAGAAATTCAAGCAGTGAAAATGTGTCGTAGCTGTTCGGAAAATCCTTTGATTGAACTAAGTCAAGTCCCGCAACAAAACCGCAGGAACTTAATCACTTACATCAACAATATGCAGCATTGATGACATTGTTCTTTGAAAACACACGTTGTTTGCTTTGCATTTCAACACTTAGCGCTAAAACGGCAGCTCACTTTAGCTTTAGGAGTAACTGTCAATGCAGCTTTTCAGCACCTACTCAATAAACATACTTGGAGGACCTGCTAAAACCCAACAGCTCAACAAATATTATTCTAAGTGGACTTAAATCTCGAAGCTGGCTCAATGGGTTTTGGGGAAATTCCTCCCAGGAGCTGCAGTGCTGAAATATATTTTCTATTATTCCCAGGCAGGTTTCTTATAGTCCTTGAGTCAGATCTAAATGAGCTCCTATTAAGTTTAAATCAGAACGTGACAGAAGCAATATTTGTTTTGGACATTTTTTTCCAGCCCATAATGAGCTTTTCTGTTTGTCTATAACAGTCTGAGTAGTGGTTTACATGTTTGCCAGACAAGGAGATTTATTCCCTTTAAACGCTTGAACAAGTTCAAGTCTCAAATCTGTTGCAAGAGAAGTGCAACAGATTTGAGCCAATAAGAGTCTGCAGCCAGGCTAGCAGCTCAGGGCAACAGGACGCAAGCGGGGCGACTTCTGTAGAAATCTGGCCATCAAACAAAAGAAGATTGAAATAAAGTTTGGACTAATGTTTGTTCTGAATCAAAAGTTTAGTGAGTTGTAATGTCATCCTGAGGGAGACATGAAGGGAGCATAAAGAGCAGAAATGTCTGAGGCCAATTTAAAAAATAATGAAAGCTGAAATTCATGGTGGCACTAGAAAAGTCAACACATGTCAGATACCTCTTCAAATATTTGATGCTTTAAGATAACATTTTGACGAATATAATTTAATCCATCCAATCATGTATTGGGAGGGAGCTCTCACCAGTTGCCTCCTGAGTCGCGGTGGGAGACGGGTCGTGTGGGCGTCTCCTCCGTCGGCACTGCGGCCGTCTGCTCTCCCACCTTCGCCAGCAAAGCTGTGTTGATGGGTATGTAGTGTTTGCCCTCCTACATCAACAAAAGAAGCAGATTTATGGCTGATGCTATGTGCGCTATGCAAACGCACACATCCACAGGTGGTGGCGAGCAGCCAAAGAAACTAAGGTCATGCCTAATAAATCCAGTCTCTATCATGAAGTTGGAGCGGGCAGCGGCACAGTTCATGACCAGCCTTCCTGCACTGGAAAAGCTTTCTGACTAAATGGCTTTAGCAGACTCAGTTATTTGTAATGCAACATGTAGCAGTTTTTAATGTGATGTGATGCGTGGCCTTGACTTCATTTTTTTTTTTACTTCACTGGACAAAGTGCAGACGAGAAGCTTTCTTCTTGCGCTCTCACGTGAAAGGAAAAACTTATGAAACACAAGCTTTAACAATAGATGATCAATTCCACCTCTTCTCTTTGACCATCATGTGGATTCATATCAATATTTTTCTCAGATTCATACATTTGCAGCAGCGCTCAGCTACATTAAATCAGTTTGTGACATTTAACACTAATAATTACATTGTTCTCCGAGTGTTTTGAAATGTGGTTCCTTTTACGAGGCTGATGATGTTATTTCAAAGGGAGCTGAGTGTTTGTGTTGAGCTTTGCTTCCCTTCTCAGTTACAATGAGCGCCCTCCTGCATTGAAACTATAATCATCATAGCTGCTTCCTGAATATGTGCAGGTGTTTGTGACTCACTTTGCACCACTAGTAGATAGTATTCTGATACTCTAATTGTTCTGTAAAGACAAAACATGTTTAGGATTCTTGAAATAGTTGGAGAATTAAAGTATGCGTTATTGTTTTACTGTAGCTTTTGGCTGTTACTGAGAAAAAAAGGGTTTGACAAATCTGAGGAGTTCCCCAGTTGATTTTCATAAATTGTTATAATATAAGATGATTTGAAAAGACAGAATACAGGGATTTATCAGTGCATCTGGTGCTTATCGGGTCTTAAAGTGAGATAAATACAAACTCAGATGATCAACACGTAACAGATTACACTAGAATGTTGCATTTACAAAACAATATTAACTTGAGGGCCACTGTCCTGCAGGTTTTAGGTGCTTCGCTGCTCCAACACACTTGATTCAGATGAAGTGTATCCAACAACTTACAACAATTCATTAATTTGAATCAGGTGTGTTGAAGCAGGCAGCATCTATAACCATTATATTATATTGCCAGGAAATGTCCTGGCAATACAATCTATTGCCAGGACATTTCCCCCCTTTGCACTGTGCTAGAACAAACCTGAATATGATGCCTACGGATAATCAGTACATCAAGTCTATTTGATATGCAGCACCCGCCTGCTACTTAAAGGAATAGTACACCCACATAATGATGTGCGTTTATTTTCTACTCACCGTCATGCTGAGCAAGACTCGGGAGCACTTTTTTAATCTCTCAAATGCAGCCGGAGATCGGACAGGTTTTCGTCCCCCCCCCCCCCCCCCCCAAACTTTCATATAGAGTTCACCGGCGACTGAGCCAAAAACGTACATAAAAGTCCATAAAAACTTGTCAATATTTCTCCATACTGCTCGTCCAATGTAATCCAAGTGTCCTGAGTGGGTAGCGTCCATAGTTTACTCGAAACGACATCGTTTACAGTAGTATATCTTTATAGCTTAATCAGTACTACAGCTAGCTGCCGTGAAGCGCGCCCTCGCGAGTTCACAACACTATGGAAGCCGTGGCAGACGAGATCACGTGCTCTCTTTTTCTTTCTTTCTTTGTTTTAAATCAATATCCAACCCGGTTTGTCCCAGTTTGTCCGCAGCTCAATCGCTCTTAGCACAAAATAAACAGCAAAGTTCTTCTTCTATGCTTGCCTTATCGGCAGAGTAGGCGCTGAACGCTGCGGCTTCTGTAGTGTCATGAACACACACGAACGTGCAAATAGAAACTGCAATGTATTCCTGTTTCGGCTATAAAAATATACTAAATGATGTTGTTTCGAGTAAATTATGGAGGAATATTGCCAAGTTTTTGTGGACTTTTATGGACCTTTTTGGCTCAGTCGCCGGTAAACTCCATTATATCAAACTTGGAGGGAAAACAACCCCCCCCCCCCCCCCCCCCCCCCCCCCACCCCCGGATCTCCGGCTGCATTTG
The DNA here is from genome assembly GCA_023101725.1 of Atherinomorus stipes. Lineage (NCBI taxonomy): Eukaryota > Metazoa > Chordata > Actinopteri > Atheriniformes > Atherinidae > Atherinomorus > Atherinomorus stipes. The sequence goes on from JALJCO010013221.1 coordinate 869,823, forward strand.
AGATATTAAAAAACTGCTCCACAGTCTTACTCAGCAGGAGGGTGAGTAGAAAATGAACGCACATCATTGTGTAGGTGTACTATTCCTTTAACCTTTTAACTCCTCTGGAAACAGGATGTTTTCAGCTTTTGCACCCAATTTGGATAAAATGGGTGTGGAAATGGATGGATGGATGAATAGTGTATCATGAGGCCTAATTCATAAATTCTAAGAACGGAAAAAGAGTGCATTTTTATTTTTCGCATAACTGAGTCATACCTGTTGCACGCTGGCCTGAAGCAGATCTCCCAGCCTTTCCACCAGCTCAGTGAAGGTCGGTCGCTGCTGTGGCTCCCCCTGCCAGCAATCCAGCATGGTCTGATATCTATGAGCAAAGAATAAACCATTGAGCACATGCTGCTGGACAGATACTGGCCTTCAGCATCGTGGTTTAATATTGTTAATGCTAAGAGCAGTTGGGGTTGATGTATCGTGAAGTGTTGCACAGTCAGGAAGAGGAACCGCTACCTCAGGATTGGTGGTCTTTTCATCATGAATAAACAGACCTCTGTTCCAAAAACTTGACCACATCTGCTTCATCTCTGAATCAGCTGCCATTCAGACCTTTCAAACATACTTGCTTCTCTTTTTTGCGTTAATCCTGCGCCTCTGGGACTAAATCTAACTCTCCACACCAGTGAGAACACGCAACCTCGATCAGTTTTCTGACAAGCTGTCAGCATCTTTGCCCATGTGGGATGACTTATGGAACCTTTATGCATGCTCTCATCGCAGTGACCACCCTCGTTTAGGGGAGGATTAGAAACAGAGCACAAACACTGCTGTTTCAATGATGTTCCCAGCACGCCACTGATTGAAATCCATCTGTGACTATAACCATTTTAATTGTCTTTATCGGCATATTCGGTCGAGTTGGAGGATTTGAGAGCAGTTGTTTTTGCTGCTGTATCGACCCCACCTCCCCTACATCTGTGTAGTTTTGTCAGGCCTGGCCCAAAAAGGCTGAACAGCTGCGGCTCCCACCTTAATGACTGCGGAGTATGCTTGCCCAGGTGGTAGACCTCCCAACAGCCACAGGATGTGGAGTGCATGATCACAGCTCTTGTACATATCACTGAGCAGGAAGTAGGGACATTGTAGGACAGTAGAATTTAAACCACACTTCCTGCATGGCCTTAATAAGAATAAATACATGGCTCCACATGTTCTGAGTCTGAGGGAGTGTGGTGTTTTTGAGGGGGGAAATATTCTGCAAAACTGAGCGAGTTCATCCGGGGGGGGGGGGGGGGGGGGGGGTTGTGGTATAAATGAGAAAGGAACATCCTTTTTAATTGTGCTCCCACTCTCTGAATAGCATCCGCAAAATTCCTATGTGATGCATCATGAGGGGATCTTATTAACAGGCAATGAACAACATTCCCGATGAACCAGGGCTGCAGAAGCACACATTAAATGACACCATCTGTAGCCTCATGTGTTTCTCATCATCCTTGTATTCAGAGTTTGGGATGGGGGGGGTTGGGGGGGGGGGGGGGGGGGTCATGGTGTCAAAAACCTCAGCTTAGGCACACCTGTGATCAACTGCAGAGCTCTCTAGGGGGATGAAGAGAATTCACCCCACTGACTCCAAGTGCATCCCGTTTAAACTGATATCAGTGGGTTTTTATCTTGGCTTTAAATTAGAGGCAGGCCTCTCAGGAGTAAGAATGCAAAGTATTTAATCTGGCAGGTCTGTTTTCCTCAATGGACAGCCTGAACCAAGATGGAAAGTACAAGGGATTCTTGGCTCTGACTGAAAACTACAATCTGGATTACATTTTGTGTACTACTTCCAATCACTGTCTCCTTTGTGAAGTTGATAAATGTATTCAGCGATTTTTATTCAAATTGCTTTAGAAATATGTACCTTTTGATGAAACACTGTTCTTAAGCAGTCGTGCAACATTATGCTTTCAAAATAGATAACATTCAACTATGTAAGTGACTTTAGATTAAAAGCAGATGTAAAATATGTGTGCATGTTAAGCTGAGACTTAGGATATGATTGCTGAGTCTGGGTCTACAAAATGAAAAATAATAAATAAATAAAGTCTGACAAGCTGAATTATTGACTGACAGCAGAGACACCAAAGAAAAGCACTCTCTGCTCTCCCACAGATATTTATGTCCAGACCAGTCCTCCAACCACTACTCAGAAAAACCTTGTCACAGGGGAACATGAGCTCCAGACAAGACATTTAGCTGCTCCCCGTGTTCAGTTACATGTGCACCACTATCAGTTGGAAAATGCTGCAAAGCGTAGCTGCAGAGTTAATCAGTAGTTCTGCAACATTTAGGGCAGGATCATCTGTGATTCTTATCAGACATCCCTGCCTGCAACCGCACCTCCAAGGAGAAAGAAGGAGACAGTACTGCTTTTAGTTGTATAGTGATAGGGGAGGCTTAGTTTTTTCTTTTCTGAGGAGAATACACAATAAGCCTTAAAGACACACAATGTAATTTTTCAACCTTAGAAATATGCATTTCTGACTCGTTTTGATGGCACACCAACATTCATTATGCACATTTTTGAGCTGTCACTGCCCAGCAGTGTCCTATAGGCTCAAAAATTGCACTATATAACTTTTGCATCCAGGACACATTTGTGACGTTGCAACCGCATCACGTACTACAGTAGCAAACGAATATGAACCAGACATGAACATAGCGGGTGTTTTGAATGCGCATCATGTCGGATTCAGCAAAGAAATGCATGTAAACATTACTGTAGGAAGAGAGGAAAAGAAAGAGAGGAAGGGACAGAACAAGAGTCAAGATAAGACTGTCTTTTACTGGCTGGAGTGAGCTCACAGCACAGGTACGATGCAAAATGGATGCTAGTTTAGGCGTCAATAGGGGGCACGTCACTGAGAAAACTGCTAAAAGTTCCGTTGCAGGTCTTTAAAGAGTAATACTGTTAAAAAAACAAACAAACAAAATGACACTTTATCACTGTACTATTTCACAGTGTACTATTTCACCTATAACTGTGAAAAATGCATCAAATTTTTAGTCTTTAAAAGGAAATACAATTTTATTTCACATAAAAGGACTGTTAATGAATTCCACAAAACCTGGCATCCACTAGCAACTTATGTGAACAACTTTTTTTTTTTTTTTTCTTTTTTTTTTTTGTCCATTGTCTGCTATAAGTCTATTTGTTGGATTTGGTTTGTCTTTGTCTTTTTTCTGCTGGTATTGTTTTTCCAAGGGTCATTTGTAAAATATGATTTATATGATGGTTTTATATGACAACTGGAAAGAGAGGTTAGGGAGGTGGATTAAGGACCACATCCATGAACCAGACTAGACTGACACTGAATGTGAACTACTGGGGACCCTTAACTCCTAACTGCTCCTTGGGTGTCAGAATATATACAGTACCTGCCAATGTCTTTCATTAAAGATGAGGAAGCTAAGATAAAAGAAAAGATCCCATGTAGGAGTGAAGTAATTACTTAAAAAAAAAAAAAAGATTTCCTGTTATTTTATTGTATTTTTCTGGAGCCCTAGCAAGCTTTTTTTTTTTTTTTTAAGTGCAGCTGCCTGTGATAAATACAAAATCTGCTTTAAGGGGACAGTTGAGGAAAATGAAGTGGACAAAGTCAGATTTATAGGATAGGACAGATAATCAGTAAATTAGGTCAAATTATTGCTCACAGTCTGCTTCACATTTCCCTGGAGGTATGCGGCATGCTTTAAAGTTCCTCTTATTGTTTACCAAAGTACAGTTAGTGGGAAATTCTCACATTTCAGAGGGAGAGTAATCTGGTGCTCTCATTCTGGTCCCCTCCTTCAGTCGGCAGCAAAATTCTTCATCAATCTGGACGCCGGGATATGGAGAGGCACCTGGGGAAGGAGAGAAGGGGGGTGGCTACGTTACATTTAGCATGAGGTATTTTTGTTGTTTCAAAAGGCCAATTTATAAAGCCAAATGTATGGGAAATGCAAACAAACTGCATGATGTAGTCTAAATACTAATGTAATGTGACATGATATTTACATTATTGAGTGCAGATGGAAGAATGTTTTTTTTCTACAACGCTGAGGTTGTCGTAAAAACTCATGACTAACAACCAATTTTGCTGAAAAGAATTTACTACAAAAGACTTTTCATTAAAAAATTGGATGACTCGCTTATTTTGTACAATAAAAACGCGGTTCCATTATTATTGTTGTCAGTCAGCTAAGTTATAAATCTCTTTAACTTATCACTCACCAACCAAAATGTTGGACCTCAGTTGATTTTGTATACTTTGAAACCACAATGTGGGGAATACATTTTAATGTAGAGCAGAGGCCAGTTTTTGCTTATTATGAAAACATAAAAGATTTTGGAAAATAACTGACTGTAATATTTTCTGACACATTAGATAGTAGTTTAAAATCCCCATATACAGCATAATCAGTCATCTTTGTGGCTACTGAAATCTATATACCACTAAGACAGGGGCTGGGATTTGTAGAAAAAACATTTTATTTCCAGGAGTGTCTGTTCACATGGATCACATTTCTCGTTGAACTCCATTTTTTGATGCGAGAGATGGAGTGAAAACATGCACTTTCCATGACTATATTTATTCACTGCAGATGAAACTTTAACCTCTAAACATCTGTTAACTGACATTAACAAAGATACTATTATAGTACCTGTTTATACAAATAGAAATGAATATAGTAATAATAGTAGACTGTGGTTGGTACATCCCAGTCTGGATAAGAACAGAGTATTGGAATAGAGCCTAAGCAACGTAATGATGTGAACAAGATCAGAAGCAAAGCATATTTGAGCCACTCAAGCAAATCCCAGGGCTGCATGGTGGTGCGAGCAGTGTCGGCTCACAGCATCCATCCATGCACCCAGCTATACCCACTTATTCTTATGCAGGGTTGCTGGAACCCATCCCAGCTATATGAGGCTAGCAGCAGGGTACCAGTTCTTCACTGGGCCAACACAGAGACAAACAACCATTTATGCTTGTGCTCAGTCTGAGGGTGAAATTAGCATCACCATTTAAACATGCATGTTTTTGGACTGTGGGAGGAAGTCAGAGTACCCTGAAGAAGATGAAGCCCCAACCGAGGCTTAAACCAGGACCCTTCTTGCTGTAAGGTGACAATACCAACCAAACAATGCATGCCAAGCTAAAAGTGGTCATTTTTTGTGTTGGCAACCTGCCCGTGTCCTCTTTCCTGATGGCACCCACCGACAAAAATCAATCTTATGTGGCAAGGTACACAAGGAGGGCCCAGGTGGGATTCGATACCCATATTCCCCAGTGAGTCCTGTCCGCCTACCAGACAGCCAAAGGGATTTCCTCATGGTCATGTATCCAGGGCACGCTGTCATATGTAGTTTCTACATTTATGTTTTCAGAACTCTCTCAAACTCCAATAATCACTATATTGATCACTTCAAAGCTAAATCTTTTTTTTCCACTTTAGACCGAGTGCCTGGTCTACCGCTGCTTTGACTTTATAGTCTTAAATCCCAATGTTCCCCCTACTAGTCCTTACTTACAACCACTAGCCCTCACCCACTATCACTACACTCTCAAATTGAAGCCACAAGGGGTAGGGCTTTGTAATATTCCCTAGGAATTGGGCCACCACTTGCTGTGTTTACGTTCAGGCACGTAAGCGACCGCGTGGTGACGTTTGCACATACGTCTCACCATAACAACACACCCAGCAGCAACACAGAGTTAACAGTCGCGGTCGTTTTTCTTTTTTTCATCATTCATCATGCTTCGGTTGATTAATAAACAACAACCACACGGGGAAGAAGTCGCCATGACGACTGTTGTCTCTTGTAAACTGATGAAAAGACCTTGCATGCTTTTCATCAGTATTTTAGCCTAGCTAGCGTGGCTAGTCTGGCTAGCGTTACGAACAACTGCGTAATATGTACAGTTGTGAGTTTTCTTCTCCGAGTCCTGTCACTCTCTGGAGGTTGCTGTTGTTCCCTTTTCTCTGGCCCTTCCTCAGCAAGTCAGCATCTGGCGTCCCTTGCTCTGAAGGGCTAGATTCATACCCCCCTACCCCTCGTTATGTCCACTTCCCCTGCAAAAAGGAAAGAGGAATGGGACAGCACTGACAGCACTGGCTTCACAGGAACGCGCAAAATTTAGGGGTAGAGCTAAAAAGTGAGAAGGGTCTATCTGCGGCTCGCAAGACAGGGGCGTGTCGTAGAGTGACGTTACTCGACGATACGCCCACCAGGCCAATGAGAGCACGGTAAAATCTAGCCCTACCCATGACCCTTCCCCTGAACCTAACCAGACCCACCCACTATGCGACACGCCCACTATAGGACATGCCCACTGGGTTGCAAGCCGCAGATAGATACACTTGTAAAAAGTAGGGCCAGTGGGTGTATTGGGACGCACCCTTAGTAAGGATCAGAGCTAATGTGTTAAAAACAAGAGTCACACATTGTTGCACCATTTCTACTTACTTAAAGCAACATTAAATCAGCAACTTCAATGACTTGCAGGGTTATAAAATGTTTCTTGTTAGTGGAGTTTGGTAAATTTGAAAGGCGAAAAAGACGATAATCACTTCAACTGCAGTTTCTAGAGGGCCATTAACAGTAGGAAAACGCAGTGACAATGTACAATACTGTTAAAATATGTTTTATTGTTGAGCCTGTTCATGCATCATACTGTATTGCTTTGCAACCATGCTGTTGCTCCTATGTGCTTCTCCAGTTTGGCAGCATGCAGACTGCAGTCTCATATAGTTAATGTACTCCTGATAGATAATTACCTTAAAACACCCCATCAAGTGATAGAGTACAGTAGTAACCCTTTAAAATTAAATATCCACGCGGAAATGTAAAGTATATTGAATATGTTTAGAAAATAAAACAAGTGTCCTCTAACATCTTTTACAAGATATTAGTCATACAATAATCTTGAAAATTTGTATGTAATCAGAAGAACACCATGGACCTGCAGGCCTGGGGCACGTTTTGCCATCAACATCATTCTAGCCAGCTGGATATCTAAACTCTTACAAAACACACCTGACACACTGCTTATTCACAGTGATCTGAAAAACACACTTGAGTCACCAAAGTTAGACCTTTAAACACAACCAGGTTGCAAAGCTCCCCTCTTTGTCTTGTGATCACATTAACCTTTGTTTCCTGATTTATTTTTCTGAGGCCCAGTTAACACCGCCCAGATGTGGAAGTGTTTCTTTAATGGAAAATACAAAAAGAAGGAAAGAAAAATGTGTCATTATGACGTCATTGTGCTTTCTGTCGAAGACAATGTGCAATTTGACACACTTTTAACTGCACTAAAGGACAAAACCAAATGGTTCTGATTGAAAAGCGGCACAATCAAAAGTACAGTACAGCTATACATCCCACTTTGATCTCTGTTTCTGACACTTATGTTCCCTTGAAGGCTTTTTAACACACAATATTTCATGTTGAGTATGGGTATAGAAATGTGCTGTTAGCTCTCTGACGATCACGGCCCTGCTCACAATGCCTTCTTAAAGGCTGCAGTGTGTTCACAGCAGGGGCACACTTTTACTCTGATCTGGCTGCTTGGTTACTGGGAGTTTGTGTTGCCAGCTGGGATAAAATGGCTAGCTGGAATAGGAGGTGGATTTAATGTCCCATGCCTGTCCTCATATTCAGACTTACACAAGTGCTAATGTTTTCTGCACGAGTAGTAGGAAAATAGTTTTCTCAGACTGACAATGCAAGTCCAGGCTCTTTATCCCAGAGGCAAAATTACACAGTGGAAGAAGACAGTTATTACCCAGTACATCTGGTGAGGCTGCGTAGCTGGAGGCATCCAACAAATCCACCCAGCTCTCCTCACAGTCAACATACATGATAGAAGAAACTAGTTTAAGTGAGATGTCTGGATTAATAAACACATGGGGATGTTAATCATACATGCCAGCAATGCTTATGTTTTCATTCAAAAAAAGGATTCAAATGTTTCCTGTAATTACAGACAGAACAATATCTCAAATACAGTTTCATGTCTGTAGGCTGCCAATAAAATTATCTTTTGACATATTGAAATGAACATTTTTGACTTGCTTTTAGTTTAAAATTGATCCTTTATGTCTGTCTTTGTTTGGTTGTGATGGGTTTCACTAGTTTCTTTTATGATTAAAAAAAAGTGGTCATTATGTGGAGAGCAGGTTTTAAGAAAAGAGAGAAAAAAACTTGTAATTCTGCTTAACTAAGGAACAGTTCAGTTTTCTTTTTCTTTGAGATGAGATTAAATCAGAAAGGGTGTAGAAACATTTGTTGTAAAATGTCTTCATCCTGATTTCAGACAACACATTGGCAGCTGCATATTTTGACCAAGGAAAACATTTCAGTGCTAAACCTGATCAAGTTTATCTGATCAAGTGCCATTTATCATTTCCACTTGGGGGATTGGGTCCAAAAGTGAAGGAGAAAAAGCTGTGATGCTTTGATCAGTGCAAGAAGCACTGATGGGGGGGCAACAAAATGAGAACATGATAGAGGAAGGAGGACAAATTTACAGACTTTCCCCGTTAAAATGGAATTCTATTCAATAGCCACACCTTGTGGTCAGTACAGACCCATGACTCTTACCTAGAGAGAAGATCTCCCACATGAGAACACCAAAGGACCAAACGTCACTCTGAGTCGTGTAGATCTTGTCAAATATGGCCTCAGGTGCCATCCACTTGAGTGGCAGCCTAGCCTGTGAACAAGTATTAAGATAAGATCTGTTACCGTTTTTCTTAACAGTCAGCTCAACTCTAATTTTATTGTAATATTTACGAAGATGTTGTGTTAGCAGGTTTGATTTAGTTAAGCCTGATTCAATTTTCCAAGCAGGCTTTAATAAACTCATCATGTTGTGAGAAGTGTTGAATGCTTCAATCCTCCTTTCTCTCTGCCGAGTTAGCAGTTTACTGTTCTGCCTGCCACGTATTAACGCGGAAAGCCTTTGGCATTTACTGCATTATTTTCTGCATTACAGAAACACAAACAGCTGTGCAAAAAATTTAATATGCAAAAACTTTGGACTTTAAGAAACTTACATCTCCTTTGCGCACATAATCTGGGTCTTTGTAAATGTCTCTGGCAAGTCCAAAATCACAAATCTTCACAACGTTGTTCTCAGACAGCAGGATGTTCCTCGCAGCCAAATCACGATGGATGCACTGACAGAACAAACAAAAACAAACAAAAACACAACATATGTGTTCAATATAGTTGCATGTATGTTAAAGTATTAACTTAAAAGTGGTACACATGCTGACTGGATGCCAGGAATAACACATGGTGAAGCCATCAGTGATAGTACGACAGGAAATATTTTTCTCATTATCCAGGCTAAGAAATAGCCTATTGAAGGTTACAATGGGTTTATTCTCTAATCAGTGTCATCCGGTCTCCCCAAAACTATGAATGACTTGAAAAATGAATGAGTTGGAGCCTGACATCCTTTATAAACCACAGGGGTGAAATTAAACAACAAACTAAAATAAGCTGGGCCAAATCAGAGGTGGTATGGTCTCTTTTAAGTTGCTCTTCCTGTACATTCATTCATATTTGACATCTGTTCAAGTTCTTTGGACACTACTGATTTAGATATACTCATTTAATAGATTATGATCATTTATCATGTTAGTGAAGATTTAAATAATTGAGGACACTGAAATAATCCACAGCATGGGGAACAAGCTTCTTTGAAGAGGAGGATACCTTGCGTGATGCCAAGAACTCCATGCCTTTTGCAACTTGGAAACTGTAGCAGATTAGATCTTCCAATGTGAGCACTCTCTTGTATAAATCTTCACATTCTGTGAAACAAAAGCACATCATTTTCCCAATGAGGGCGATTTTTCAGTCATTTTTATGACATCAGTTCTCATCTTGGCATGCTTTAAAATGCACTCAGTGTGGTCAGCTCCATGCACCTGTCTGATAAATCAAACAAATTGAAACGTGAGTAATTCTCCTGGGGAAACTGTAAATGTAAAACCCCGGATGACAACAAGTCGTCTTTATAAACTGCCCTGTCTCAAACCTGTCTCCTCCTACACAATATGTCTTTTAAATATCCGCTACAAATGAGGGAAGAAAACAAATGGTTCTATTTTTCAGATGTCAGGTGAAACGTGTGGTAATGGGCGCAGTCTGCTGAGGAACTTGTGTGAAGTCTTTCCCCTTTCCCACCTGAGTAAACAGCTAATCAAACCAGAAATAACACATCAGAAACAACATGGCTGACATGCTGAGCTGAAGCCAGAGAGCAGAGCCCTACTCGGGTCAGGACAGGAAACAAACAGACGCCTCCCCAGACTCAGTGGGGTGACAGTGGCTCCTGCTGCAGTGATTGTACTGCTGAACAGGAGGAGGAAACGTCCCATCAGACCTGAAAACAATCTGTGGGGAGCTTTTAGTCCGGGGCAGGAGGGACAAACAGGGAGGGGGCAAGAGAGCGGGGGCTGAAGGGAAACAAGACGTGCTTGGCCTTTACCTTCTTCCTCTTCCTCTGAGTCGCAGTAGCTCTTATCTTCGATAAAGCCAGAGCTGGCTGAGCTTCCGGTGCTGGCCACGCTCTCCAGGCGGCGCTTCATCAGCTCGCTCAGCTCGCAGCCCGACCCTGCTGACACCACCTTACCGTCCGGACTCTGACGAACAACACACACATGATAAATGAAAAGAGGTTAAATGCTCCTGGTGACACGCACAGAACTTTTACCAAAAGTCTTCCCCATTCACACGGCTGAACTCGCAGCAGGAATGATAAAGCATGACTGCAGGACAGCGTAGATAATGCAGCTCACCTTGTAGACAAGAAAGTCATCTCTCTTGCTTCTCAGGTAGTTGGACAAGTTGCCATATTTGCAGAACTCCACTATCATCATCAGTGGTCCTGTTGAGGTGGCAGATTTCATGTGATTATTACCGCAGCAGGGTACGTGGGCACAAGTAGGTTTAATGACAGTAAAAATCACTCAGCTTAATTTGAAGTTACGCACATTCAGCTTCCCAAATCGCCTTACAAATCCACAAATGCAGAAACTTCCCATGGAGTCGTGGGGAGGTGTGGGTGTACTTAACAGTTTTTATCTTCCCTTTATTTCTTCTTTTTGTATTTTACTGCTTTGTTCTGTGACAGCAATTTGTATCTCCCTTTCTCAAACACAGCTATTAATGTTGCATTTAAGGAAACTTTAAATTCAGAATTTCTAAGTTTAGAAAATGCGAGAAAATGGCAGATTTCTTAGCTGGTAACTTGGCTAATGTTTCTAAAAAAAAATAGCAGTAGCGACCTTGGGTTTTAAAGACGACACATAATGCATTAGATATGTAGCTCTTTTGTATGTTTTAATCTCTGCATCATGGCTCACCTCCAGGTTTTGTGCATGCTCCCAGCAGGTTGACCACATTCAGGTGATTTCCAATATGGATCAGGATCTTTAACTCTGACATCAAAGCTTTACGCTCATTTGATGTAGCACCCCCTGTAAGAAAAGAAAATTTCATTTATCCAGATGGAAGAATAATCACGCCTTCTTTAAAGCAAAGATTGAATTATTTTGGCATCGGTCCAGCATTATGATATTTATTTGCATAAATTATTATCAATGTACACTAGTTGCCATTTTGAAAGTATGTATCACAATGTGATATATAGAATATATAAGGAGACGTGGAGTTAATGTTTCAATGAACATGGAAAATTTTTAAATACTTTTCTCCTTAACAATAATATCACCAACATGCAGTACTTTTACCATTTACTGTTTTTTCCACTTTATCATATTTGCTGCCCAAACCATTTCAATTTTTTGTCTTTTCAGATTTTGTATTTTTAAACTACACTTCTGGAAAAGTTGGGAAATTTTCTTTGATGCAATTACACTTAAATCTGTCATTTTAAATTTGTTTTCAATCTTTATGTAACAGTCAGACAGGAGAAATGATCAGTTTCTCATATTTAAAAAATATTAAACTATTTTCAAAGCTGATTACAACACAAGCTAAAAAAAAACAAAACAAAAAAAGAAACACTGTTAATGAATAACAAGTTGCAAAATGTATAAGTAATAAAATTCTGAAAGATTTCACAGACAGCAAACTAAATGGTGACAGGTAAGGGTGTCATGATTGGATATAAAAATCAACAAACATAGATCTAAATTCTAATTAATATAAAGTTACAAACTCTTCTGGATATTTTTTTCTTCATAACAGAAAAATGTAGAATAAATAGTATGTATATCACTGAGAAATGTATATTTGAAAAATGTCTTAAACATTAAATAAAAATTATTGTAATAACACGACTTCAATCCATGAGATACGAAGCAACTCTGGGTGGAAGAAGTCTTCAAACATAACAGGTTTAGAGTTAAAATGGTTAAAAAAACTGTCGTTCCATAACTTATTTTGATAAGTTTGAACAATCTAATAATGTCAACACTTTAAATCATGAAAATAAAGATTTATAGCTGGTTGCTTTGACCAGACACAAATTTATCAGATAAAAGCAAAAGCAGCCAGAGTCCAAAATGACAGAGCTGCTGCTTCCTATTAAGTTTGACCTGCAACTAACCACAGACAGAGAGCCTGGTTCATCTAAGAGAGCCTGTGATTTATGCTCAGACATGATAGAGAGACATGCAGATAAGACTGTAAGTAACAGGTCTCACTAACAGCCTTATTTTTAACCATACTGATGCGTAAACTCATCCCCATAACATATCTGCAGTTTGCATCTCTGGGAATGCACAAGCAGACAAAGAGAATCAGTGTGTCCTCCACTCTGCCGCAGTGCTGATTGTAGTAGCTCAGAAAGTGAAATCAGAAGTCATTTCAGTGTCTTGCCTCTGCTGTTTTCATTCTGTGCCAACGTTTTTTTTTTTTTTTTTTTTTTTACAAATCACTGAGGACATTTGGAAAGATGGTGGAATTACACTGTAAATCATTCCTCTTTAAAATCAGTTCGCTTCTTTCTAAATGTTAGAATATGAATGTTTTCACTGCTCATTATGTTCTCATCTAATACTGTACGTTTTGCTTATCTTCAGATCTCTGACCTAACCTGTCAGTCTATTTGTTAGGGGGCAAGGTTAAATGCCTTTGCAAGAATCAGACATGTAACTCTTTGCTTTGAACAAATAAGCCACTCCAATATTAATTGCACATGTGGTGCCGTAGTTAATGAGTCTGCAATGTGCAGAAGAAATAAATCACTGGCATATGACAATCATCTGCTACACACACCGCAACAGACTGAATGTTTGGCATCATACCTTTCAGCATCTTGACTGCAACAGTCTTACATGTTGAGAGCTTGTCGATTCCAAAGGCTGAAGCCTCAACCACTTTTCCAAAAGCTCCATGACCGAGGGTTTTACCTGGCAAAGGAAGAACATATTTGATAAGAGAGATACAACAAGAAAAAAAAAAGAATAAAAACAGAGTGTGTTCCCTGCGAGGTGGCCAACAACCTGCAGATCACCACTAGAGCTCACCAAGCAATGATTCAAAAGAATTTATGGTTCACTTAAGCCTGAATGACAGCACAGGTCAACGATAAGTGATGACCCTCTGCTGCAGCTGCAGAGAGCAGTGACACTTCCCCTATTTATCCAAATGCCACTGTGAATATTATCACTATGAATATCTGCAATTTAATCTAAATTCGTTTAGTATCTTCTGTTCTGTTATCACTTAAACAGTTTAACAGCTTGATAAGTAGCCCAGATTTTTCTCCCTTTTAGCCCAAAATTCAAAGGGCAACTGTACTGACACCCAGCGACATATAAAGGTTTCATTTCATATTATTTTCTTTTCCATACACAATTAGGACTGCGTGGGGCTCACCCAGTCTGAGGCGATCTCTTGGAAACTCCCATTTGCTGCTGTCATACTGAAGAAGGTCACTCTGCTCCTCAAGGGGATACTCATCCGGATCGATGATTATGGATGGACCCATTTTGTAATGTGCTGGTTGCTGAAGCATTCAGAGGACAAAACCCAGTAGGATTTTTATGATTATCATTCCGTTTCACCATAACAAAGCAGTAGACTTATAGGTTTTGTTTTTAAGTTTAAAAAAAAAGGGAGAAGAAAATGTTGAAATTCATTATTACGGGTGAGGAAAAGCTAAAAATAGAAATGATTTGGTATTTTTGTTTTGAATTGTATCAATCACACACTACTGTAAAAATGTTTCTCACAAGGAATCAGAACTCATGAATACACATATATAATAGCTAAATTTACAGTTCTAGTGTTTCACAACAGGCATAGTCACTTCCACGAGCCAAATTAGCTGGCACTGAGAAGAGGAAATGCAGAATTTCACAAATGCTGTGTCACTTTCCAGTTCTTGGCTAAAGTTTATCTCATGGGGTTTGTGGGGAAAATGAGTAACATAAGACTTTACCTTCCTGAGCTTGCGAATGAAGAGGATAAGCATGAGCCAGAGGAACGTGGCAGCAGCTCCAGTGCACACCAAAATGATGACCTCAATGTTTGGCTTCCCTTCATCCCCTGGAAAGAGAAGAGCTGGCGTCAACTCCATGACCGCTTTGGCAGAAAATCTGTGTGTACGTTTCCTGATCTCATTAGCTGTCATGTTATATTGGCAGTGATTTGTGGAGACTTGTGATCTGGAGAAAACAGTTTGCTACAGATTTACATATAAAGCTCAGAGACTTTGATGTCACGTCATTCTTTCTCTTGTTTCTTTCCAAATTTTCTCTGTATATAAAAAGGAAGTGGAAACACACGTTTGTGTTTATTTCTGCTTTGTTTGGGAAAATTTACGCAACAATTCTTCCGGTAGTGGTTTCTTCCAAACTTTGTCTTTTTAACCAGTCAGCCACTGATGCTGTGACACAGTTCACATCCATTAAATCTGCAACAGCTTTTTTTTTTTTTTCTATCTGTCTTTTATATCAAGCTGTTCTTGACTAATCGAGCACAGCAGAACATACTGTATACACAAATGCACATTTAGAGACTAACTTTTTAGTCTAGTTATCTACTATGTGTGTTTCCTGTCCCTTGATGGCTGCAGCAATCTTTCAGGACTCATTAGTGGAGCTCTTAACACTTGACAGAGGTTATGTCCTCTAGATAAGGGCCCACAGCCAAAGCTGTGATCATAAAACCCAAGAAAGAATTCACTTTGCATTCCTAGCAGTTGCAAATTTTCCATCAGGGGCCACTTTTTCAACTAAAATCAGACCAGAGCTATTTGTAGTGATGACAAGAAAACATGGGGCCAAAAGAAGGCCTTTATGATTGCACTAAGATACAGAAAATGCAGCAGCCTCTCCATCTGGACAAATTAGGAGTGTCTGCAACAAAATCCAGTGAAACACACATTTCCTCCAACTCAGAACCCAGAATAGTAAATGCTTGTACATATACGTTTCTGGTAGTTAATGTTCGATAGCGTCCGACTCACCAAGCACAGTCACAACAGCACTTGTTTTGGCAAAACCCTCAATGTTTTGAGCCACACACTCGTACAGACCCTCATCATCCTTCTTCACCCTTTCAATGATCAGAGTCCCATCTTCTCCCAAAGAGACTCCTGAAAGGCACAAACTTTAGGTTAGTATTAAAGTAACACTGTCATAAGCTTTAAAAGTTTCCGTTTTTATGCAGACACAGACTGGAAGCAGTGTATAGTACATCAGTTCCCTTACATATGTCTGCCTTTACTCCCTGGTTTTCAGGATTCTGTCTTAATACTTTCACCATTTCCATTTTCCTTCTTTGTCTGACTCATCTCATTTTTCATTTTGACCTCACTACACCAGTCTGATGGTCTTCTTGCCAGCTATATTTTCAAGCCAATCAGCTGTTCTTTAAAACTTGTACATCTGCTGTCACTCGCCCTCCAGACTGACTTTCTAAAAGCCCACAGCCGTCCCATCTCCATCTCCTCATGATACCTAAGGAATCTCACCAGAACTCCCCACCTCTGGATGATCTATGGGTGGATGGGGGTCCTTTCTTATCCATTCCTACATGAAAGTAACACCACACCACGGTGTTCCATTCTGTCAACTTTGCACAGTAATAAATGTTATTCTGTTGCTTAAAATGATTGATTCTTATTGAAATTAAATTGGGCCTTTTAATGTAATTCATGCCTCTTCTCAAGTGGAGCAAAAAGCATCAACAAGAATCACACTTTATATAGATTAAGTCATTCAGCTATGGGGATCAGTGTCTTTTTGACTGGTTTTGACACCGAGGATCATTAAATGATAAAAAAAAAAAGAAAGAAAAATAACTATACAGTCACAGCATGCCTCAAAAGTACCTGGACTCTCTTCCACTTGAATGCCATTTTTGTACCATACGATGAGGGGACGAGGAACTCCCGAAGCAAAGCAAGCCATGACCAGGGTACTGCTACTGTTCACATCTTGATTCGTCAGGTTCTGACTAAGCCATGGCCGCTTTCTCTCTGCACAAAACAAAATAACAAATGAATCAGAGATACCGTTACTCTGCTGTTGTTCAGACAGCTCCTGGTTTCATGCTGGAAGGTAGTTTTCTTCATTCTTTTGTGCGTGGTAATTTAATGCAACGTGCCCTCGCACAACTATTTCATAATAGATGCAATTAATGGAAAAGATTTCGCAATCAGAAACAATGAGCTACAGTGGAAATGTGATGAGCTTGTCATATCTTCCTGTAACTTACCATCCACAACTAGTGCAGCTGTCTGAAGTTCAACCCTCTCGTGGAGCTTGTATGCTTGGCACTTGTAACCTGCGGAGCTGCTTTGGGACACATTGTGCAGATAGAGAGAGCGAGAGATGGAATATTTGTTTAGCTGGAGGCTGGACGTGTTGGAAGTGATGGTTTGATTCTTGGAGTCCAGCCACTGTAGCTCTGTGTACAGGTAACGAGTTGCCCGACACGTCAAGGTGACGTCATCCCCCTCGATTGCCATCAGTGGTGTGATGGTAACTTCTTTAGGGTGATCTAAAAGTAGAAGAGTCTGCATCATGATTCCAGTTTCGTGGTCGGTATGACTTGTTTTAGATGAGTGCAGGTAAACAGATGGCTGGTGGTCCTAATTTGTACAATAGTTTTCAACACATAAGCTTCATGTCACGTCAGGAATGTCAACTTTGCAACTATTTCCTGTTTTATCACTATTAATTGGAAGCATGTTGGGGGACAGCATTGCTGATGGCGCTTCTGAACTCATCTAACTGGAGCGAGGCTGAGTATGTGACCCAAGGGAACCAGACTGTGCTTGTTTATTCAGTTTGCTGGAAAGCATTCTCTGTTCCGTAAGAGAAGACAGCTGTTATTACAATTGTCCTTTTTTTCAATTTTTCTTTTTTCTTTCAGCATTCCATCACAATCCGTCTTCCTCACCTCTGGAAGAGAGCCGGACCCCTCATGGAAATTCTTTCACTCTCAGAGAGTAATTCTTGGTACTTGGCATCCCCTCTTTTAAAGGTTCATCTACATCCCCTTGCGCCTGCAAAAGCAGTACTTCACCTTCCATGAGATGTGATTCACACAACTTTTTAAGGACATGTGACTCACTTTTTTGCAATGTGAACTGTGCTTATTTGCGGTGACACTTCATCCCTGCTGTTATTACATAAGTGCTCAAAAGATGGTCATTTTGGGAATATTTTGAAACGCTCAAGTACACTTAAGAAGTAAATTCTTGTAGCATACAGGCTCAGAGAGAGAGAGAGAGAGAGAGGAATGACCTGCTGGCACTGGAGCAGGAATGCAGTTATTCATAGCTGTTTTTAAACGCGTGCCATTACTGCTCTCCATATGGCTCTGGACACATTTGCCTCTCTTCCACCCTGAAGCCATTCAGCTACAGTGGAAGATGTTTTCAATTAATGCCCCCCTCTGGTCTCTTTATTGCACAACACGATCTGCACATTCCTTCCCTGTTCTTGCAGTTCATTACAGCGTGCACTATACTTAGATCATGTGAAATAATCAAGCACTTTTAAGTCGTGCTTTGCAATTAGAATATAACTTTTTTCTCTGTGTGTACTTTCTGCCTCAGAATTCATTGCTGATGTTACATCTCTTGCATTCTGGTGCTCTACTTACCGTCAACGTAGAAAGGCATCATTACTGTGCTCTTGTTATAGATGTTCTGCGCCACACAGGAGTATTTTCCTGACACACCAGCCTCTTCAATCACCAGGGTGCTCACAGTCTAGGACAATTCAATTTTGAATTAATAACTTGATTTTTTTTTTTTAAGAAATAAGAAAAATCTACTCATCACAATTCAGATTTGCACTGGATTTATCTTTGGGGTTCACCATCAGAGCCCTGAGTTGTGGTTAGCAGGTGCACACAACTGGTGTGCTTTGCGTTCACCACTGCTTGACATTAATGAAAGGATACATCTGGAATTTTAACTTCCACTGGGACCAGTGTGACAGATCTAAAACTTGGCCTTAATGTGCATATCCTGGAAAGCCCTTGTAATGACACACTCAATTTACAGAGAATACATCTTAATGACTTAAATGAACAAAATAATAAGTGAAACTTGGGTGAAGGTCAGACAGCATGGAGTTCTGTTTAGTGTTCATTGTGGCATTTTTTTTTTTTTTTTTTTTTTCCAGGCAGTCAGCTACATCAAAGAGGGTGAATGATGTGGGTGTATTGTCTGGGCTCTGCTGGCCATAACTTCCTGGTCTGATAGAAACTATTGTGCTGACTCTCAGTTGTAGCCAAGAAATCTTTTCAGCATTGCTGCACTTACAATACTCCAAATACAAAACATTCGGGCAGCGAGAGAGTCAGAGTTTTATCACATTCTTCAATCCGTGCCGATATGTCACCTGTCTAAACATGATGGAGAGGTCTTGTGGTATTATGTTACAGCTATCACTCACCGTGATGTAACCTGAGATGGAAAACAGTCATTTAAACGCCTGTGCACACTCCTGAAGAGGTGACCTGACCAGACGCACTGTGACCTCTGTGCTCATGTCGTCCCCCCATGTTTCCTTATACTGTGACCCGGACCAGTCTGCCTCTCCACTGGGCCTTGTGGAGAGGCCCAGCCCTGACTATGTTCTTATTCACGGGCCAGCACGATTTATGTGGGGTGACAGAGAGGAATTTGCTTCCATCAAATCCCTCTTCTTTTAAACTGCTGCTTGTTATCATTGACCCTTAGTCCTCACCCTCATAAAACACCAGCGACTGGCCACAAGTACTTGTAAATGAGTAGTGCCTCCCTATTTATGTCAGACACATATCAGAACTGATACTCTGACAATTAACTAATTTACAATGACTTGATGTGCAGATAATCAGACAGGGAGTTTGTTTTGAATTTAATAAAAGAACAACAGTCTTTAAATAAATGCAGGTCAAAACATTGAAAAAAAGAATATGTGGCCTGCTTTGACCCAGCCAGCTACAACAGATTTCTTTAACCTCATTGTGCAGAATGACTCAGGACAATCAGAAGAAGCCTGCTTTTATTTATATTTGGGGTGTTAATCACAAGCTTCCTCGGGACAGCTTCCCTGTTGTCCAGTGTGGTGTGTCCTCGAGGTGCATTTACAGAAAACAGTATTTTGAGAAACAGGACAAATGAGAGCTTAAAAGCCCAGGTATGACCATTTCCTGCTTCTTAAATGTGGTGTTCTGAATGAAAAATCCCATTATTACATTTTCACAATGTTAACAGTTTCTAAAACTGTTTTCATCACGTCTGCTCACATAGGTTTTGTACTCTTTGCTCTGGGAATCACCATAATCGAAATGAATAAATGTCAGAAAAAAAGATGCCTCTTTGGCAATACCCAGAATGAGGGTGCAGCTGTTTCATTTACTGGCTTTCTTCATATAAAAGACTGTGAAATGGTGGGTGCATTTCACTCCAGTTAAGGGAAATGAACTGTGTCTGTCAGCTATGGGTGCCTCAAATACTGTGGCAGACCTGGTTCTCTGTATGAGGTTTTTGTAATAATGGAAAACCAGTGGTTTTCACCAGGGCTTGGCTTGGCCTGCTCTGATGAAGCTGACCTGAGGTCAGAGAAGCAGGCAGAGAGCCTGAGGATTGGTGGGTAGAAGCTGGGATCCCTTACTGTTGTAAAGGTGGTGTTTTTGTGCAAAACCCCTCATGAAAATCCGACGTCTGTAACAGACGTCGGATTAAAGGTGGGATTTTTCACAAGCAGAGAGTCTGTGTGTGTGTGTGTGTGCAGTTGGAACCAACAGACCTCATAACCACCAAGCATATTCTGCACTACAGCCCTGCCATGCATCATATGATTGATGCTCAAAGAAGCAACAGGCAGTGAGTGACGTTAAACTAATTTCTATTTCTTACATTCTCAGTGGGTGGTAAAAATGCATTTTGGGCATGCTCGTAACCAACCCTAACTTCCATTTTCCTGGTTTCTTATATGGTAAATATATTGTGCATTTATAGGCGCACACATTATCAGCAAAACAGATTTTTTTTTCTTTTTTATTGAAAGGGTCAGTTGAGGACTTTTTAATGGGTGGTAGTCACAAGTATAAAAAGAAAACTTAGGAAAACCAAATTAATCATTTTTACTGCCAGTGAGAGAAAGATTGTGAGAGTTTGAGATGTTGATTCTGGCTTTAAAATCCACATCACAAACTGAACTATTGGCTGTTTTGTACATTTCCAAACCGTTCCTTAATCCGGTTCTCCTACATTTTCTGCCTCATTTCAAAGAAAAAAAAAAGAAAAGTATGCAAGTGCTTGCATTGTTTAAAAACACACCTTATTTTTTCCATGAACCAATGCATCCTTTACGTTAATTTTCTTTATAGAGTTGCTGGAATAATTCCCTCTCTCGCCAGGGTTGACCAGGATTGGCTCAGTGTAATTGATGCAACTGCGGAGACAAAAGCAGAGAAAATAACGTGAATGATGTACTAAAGGTTACAAAAACAGACCTGCTTTAACTGATAATATCAAAGCATGCCAAAATATTACATACTTATAACACAAAGCCACCAACTAAATGTAAAAATTCTCTCTTATACACAGAGATTATCCTGCATAAAATTCCAGTGCAGGTTGGGAATGAGAAAGCCTTGATTTAAGACCCCTCCCCCAAAACCCTGCACCACCCATGGTGGGGAACAATCAGCTTGATGAGAGGAGAGGCAGAAGAGGAAACCACAGCAGCGACAGGAAGGGCTGGGCTGTGCGTCACCTCGTACAGGAACCCCCCACTACCCCCACTTCAACCACACACTCTGGCCAGAGGAGATAAGGTTGATCGTAAGACCTCGACGGTCAGCAAAGGAGAGCTGATAACTTCTCAACCTGGTGATAAAGTCATCCCCATATTTCTGCCCCCAACGCTATCAGCCTCATTCCACATCCAACATGATAAACCTTCCTCACCTCTAAATCCTCCACAAACCATGCATTTCCCCTCCTGTCCAAACTCCAGCAGATTACTATGAGATACGATCTTGAAGGGCTTCATTTTGGATTTACAGTGACATGTACTTTGCAGGGTCAGGGCAGCATAAAACAAACATTTTACACAATTGAACTCCCACCAGGCTGTCTCATTAGCTGCCTGCCACAGTGCAGCCCCTGTTCCTGGTGCCAGCTCTGATTATCTTTGGGAGTGCAAAAAAGACTCGCTTTGACCTCTGCTAATATTTATCATAAATCTACAAAGTACAAGTTGTTCTCTGATTTATAGGTACATTTATGGAAAAACGAGTAGATCTGCACCGTCTAGCGTGTAAAATAATTTTGCATCCTTGTGTTGTTTTTCTCAGTGGTGTTGGAGCCTGATAAGCTAAGTGTAATGGTCCATTGTTGATCTTACAACTCACAGGTTTGCGCTGCCACTGACAGGCCAGGCTCTCAGGGAATGTCCTAACATTCGTTCTGCGTGTGGGTTCACTACCAGGCCGGCATTCATGCAGAGTCACTCATTTCTGTTTAGCTTTGTAATAGCTCAGGGAATCTGAGATTAATATATCTCCCCCCTGCTTCCCATTCAGCCCACAGAGCTACTGACCACAAATGAAAGGGCATTTCTCAAGGGCTGCCTTTCTCTGATTTATGTGTCATGTTCTGGGACACATTCAGTCAAAGTAGATCTGTTTTAAAGTGGGATCCCTGGGTCAGACTGGTGGTTGTGTTCCTACAATAGCATCTGCTAATCAGTGATACAGTTCATCTATATGGTTGTGAATTTGATGCTGCGTGTGATATTTTGATTCAAATGCTTGCAAGGCTTTTAAAAGCATGACTTCAGATTTTCAGGATTAATCCTGTTTGATTGTTCTTCAGACAGATATGTTCAATCTGTGTTTGTGAAAATAGTTTACTTCACCCGGACAGTGGAAAAATTTCAGGAGGGAATGTACGGTCCTGGTGCGGTGCATTCACTGCACTGGTGTACAGCCAGCAGACACACGACTACCTGTCGTAGCTTTATGGTGACACTTACAGGACGGGGCCAGAAATATGCCAGTGGCTACACCCCCATTACCAGACCCAAGTGACTCAAAGCCTCTTTTTTTTTTTTTTTATTGATGTGACTCGTCAATTTCTTTTTTTGTTTTTTTGGGGGTCTGTGTGGGCACAGACTTCTGATCAGCTCAACGGGCTGTGCAACTCAGCAGGCTGTGCAACATGAGCCAGGACGCCCACATCAAATGCTGTGCAGCTTTTTGCTCAAACGCACACGCTGAGCGCTGCAGGAACTCGTGCACTACTACAGCACTGCTATTAGCCAATAAAACAGCAAAGGCTAGCCATGTGTCTTTTCTTGTCCTCGCTTTGTCCCTGTTAAAGCTGGACAGCTCTGTCCTCTCAAGCTAAACATCACGTTTGTGTGCCCCCATGTACTTTCTGAGTCACTTCACAAATATGACTTTTACTAGTGTTGTGGATACAAACAAAAATATATCTAGTTAACATTCAGTTGGCAATAAGATGATATTTTTATGAACTGCAAAATTTGATTGGAGTTAAATCACAATTAAACAATGTTGTTGGTAGTATGGACCTAACATACTTTGGTTGATGAATTAGAAATGCAAGTTGGGCAAATTTACTAGTTTGGAGTGAGTGTCCAGGGTACACTGCCTCTTGCCTGCTGACTGGTGGCATCAGCTCAAGCTTTTCCGCAACCCTGATTTGGACTAAGCTTTATAGAAAAAGGATGGATCGATGGATAACTAAGGCTGTATTGTGACAATAGGTTATGGAATTATAGATTATGTTACATATGACTTAATGAGTAACTGTATTTAACTTTTGTAACATGTTGGCGCGACACAGCACGTCTGTGGCAGCCTCTCCCAGCAGAGTGGCAGTGTTATTTTTTTCCTGTCTTATGTCTTAAAAAACAAAGTTGCGAACACATACTTGAAATTTAACCCAAAAGAAAGAATGAAGGAAGAAAACACGCCCAGTGTTGGTTCAATTCCCATAATTCCCATAATTCTTCACTTTGCATGAGCTACAGTAAGAACCATTCATTGATGTTGCACTGTGACAAATGTTCTAATCACCAGAAAGCAGGCAACTGAAACTGAGCAAGAATACAGGCGTGAGGTAGCAGCACCAAATGTCATGCAGAATATATATCAGCACTGGTTTGGAACCATCATCATGTGGATACTTAAAACAAAAAAGCTTTATAAAGACAAAACTCCCATTTCAAATAGCCTGAATGACCACGAATATATGAGTTCTACTTTACACTTGATGCTTAGGACATAGCCAAGACAATGACTCACTCTTTAAATGTTGCATTTGGGTGACAGGGTTGCCAGAACCAAGTGATGTTTGGAGCAGGCACTCCAAAAGCAGTGCAGGTTAGCTGATGCTGCTTGCCAAACGTGTAGGGTTGCACGTTCGCGGTGAGGAGCTCCGCTTCTGAAATACTTGGCTTCACTTTTAGAGAGAAAAAATGCACAGAAACACAAACACAAAGAAAGAGATTAAAGAAGAAACAGGTTAGATCAACCATCCTGACACTATGCAGATTTAGAAAGGCAGGACGACTGGTTAGCCCTGACTTAAGGTCAAAGAACAGCCCTGCTGTGGCTCGTGCTTTGGTCAGCGATTCAACCATGTGTGCTGTAATGAACAACAGACCAAGATACTTGCCAACTCAGGAGGTCATCCACCTCACACAGCCATTCTTTGCATTTCTAGCCTCTCAGATAAACTACAAAAAAGAGGAAAAAAAAAAAAAAAAAAAAAAAAAAGAAAAAAAAAAAAAAAAAAAAACACAGTTAAGCAAAACTGCTAAAACCTGCGTCCCACTTGTCATCACGTTGTGCATTCATAATGTGGAGCCCTGTGACAACTAAACAACACTGATGAACAAAGTTTAAAATAGTTCTCTAATTGATGCCAGGGATCTCTCCTCATTCTGTTTATTTGCCTCTGCATGTTTAATTTTTTTTTTTTTTTACTGTTCCAATAAATAAAAGTTGTGTAAAGCAGGGCAGTCAAGGATCATAAATAAAGTTTATACAAGCCAGAAGGGGTCTGATTTTTTTCCCACTTTCTGGCACGCTACTCCTCACAAATGGTTAAAAAAAATTGCAATGCAATGGGGTTACCCCCCATAAACTGCATGTCTCTGTTCTCCGTAGCAAACAGATTCTGCTTTACATGCTACAATATTTACAGCCTCAAGTGTTAACAGTTATCATTATCCCTTATAGAGTCATCATAACAATGAACTTTATGCTCACTCTGTTCTTCTCAAGCTGTATACATATTGTATGGAGCATGTTTATATGAGCAGGACTGTGTATACACATAGTGAGGATGCAAATAAATGCAGGGAACTAGGGGGGTCTGGAGCGGCTGGAATCTGTGTGCACAATAGAGCTCGAGCCATTTACACACTGCGCCAAGCCCCTTCAAAAGAGCCCCAATAATCAACAACAGCTGTCCCAGCTACGTCAATCCAGCCCTGGAATCAACAAGCCCCAAATTCCTCTCATACTAGAGCTGCTACCTGCCGTCCAATGATCTGCACCGAGAGCAGCAGCAGCAGCAATACTGCCTCAGTGCAGAGCAAAGGCAAAGCTTGCTTCCTTCTGGGTCCACATTTATTACCAGCTTACCGTCCACTGTCACAGTGTAGCTCAGATTTCTGTATAGTTTGTCCAGTTTGTTGCCCAGGCTAATGGTGAAGACGCCAGCATGCTTCCACTGCACATCAGCAATGGCCAAGCTATAGCCAGACGTTTTGTAACAAGTAGAGTTCTTCTGGATGGGAACCCCATCTTTATACCTGAAAACCAGAGGAGCAAGGAGTGAGGACACAGTGAAAAGAAAAGTAGAAAGATTAATTCTACATGTGGGACGTTTGCAGACTTAAGTCATCTATAAAACTAAATGTTACACTGACTTTATGAGCAGTCCATCCACACTTATAAACATATTGTTGATATCTTTCCATTAGTTAAATCATGCAGCAAACTATGAATCAACAATCAAGTCATTACTATAAATGAGGCGGGTGAAAGGCAGGTTGGTCAGAGAAAGAAAAATATCCTGTCAAAAACAACACTGTGACAGACAAGAAGAAATCCCATAAGACAAATGACAGCTTGGCATAGAGTTGCAGATAACTTCAGAATTTTCTGCATTTCATAAGTGGTAGATAAACATGGGTAGTTCCAGTGGAAATGTTTCTTCACTCCATCAATTGGTTTGAGTAATAGAGGTAGTCACCGCATATAATGTGAATAAAGTATGTACTTTTTAATTTGACCATACTAGAAAAAAAACTACAACCAAGAAAAATGTAAAGAATCCAGATTCCACATAATGATGCATGTAATCCCAAAAGTATTTTGATTGTTTGAGAGTGATCCCGTGGATAGTTTGCCACTGTTGCTGTCACTATGTGCCACTGTGAGCGACAGTAGCCTTTATCTTGTGCTTAAACATTTACAACCATCTTTTTTGTAGTTATTAATTATACTTTTTTAAACCGATGGATTTAAAAGCACTACCTCATAAGCTTCTGACCTGAAACCTCTGTTTTTTTACCCATTCTAATGGTTGACATTTGTCATTTGCAAATTCCTGGGGCCGTAAGCGTTCTGGGGCTGAAAAACCACACTTTACAACTTTCTGTTCCAGTCCAGAGCATCACGCAACAGCTGGGTTTTGCTCTACTGCACCGCCTCACTTGCCAGCAACTGGATATCAACACACTGGCTGTTTTGGATGGATAATGTGGCTGATTTAGAAAGAAAAGATGAAGATATTATTGGAAAAAGTAAAGAAAAGTAAGAGGGGGAGAGGGGAGAGAAAAAAAAGAAAGAGAAAAAAAGAGGTTACTGGTGGATAAAAAGAGGCAGGATGCAAGATGAGAAGCCAGAAACGCCTTTGTTGGACGCAAAAGTAAAAAGATCCGCCAGAAGTTAAGTACTGCCACTTTAATGTTAAAGGTACAGTATGTATGTCCTGACATGTAGTGGTAAAGATGGGTATTTGAAAGAAAAGATGTTTTCTTTCAAATGACTTCATATTCCAAGCACTGTTGTGAATGTATAGTGGACTTAGTGACCAAAATTCTCCCAGACAAAAATATGTTTTCATCTGTGAGTGGATCTGAGGAACTACTTTTAATGTCTTTTGAGGCATTGCTGATCCCAAACAGTCTCTAACTCCCATAAAACAAAGCTGGTACAGCAGTTTTAAAGTTCAGAGGGTTCTCACTACACACACATTGCTTTGTTCATTCAGGGACACCGTAGTAAAAATGGTGGAAAAAAATATGGCAGCCTCCATATGTGCACCGCCCAGCATGTAGATATACTAAGAAAATAAGCATATAACAGATATTCTAGTACAGTGATTACACATCAATATAGACAGTTATAAATTATATATCACATTTTTCTGCCACTGACCTTTGATTTTTTTTAAAAACTGTACCTTTAAAAGAAATAAATGAAGAATAAAAATAACTGCTTCCATTATGGTTTTCACTGATTTATTTTGTAATCTATAACTGTTGTGATGGAAGTTAAATCAATAACATTGACAGAAGTCATAAAACAAAAGAAAAATAACTTTCCTGTTTTAAGTTGTAACACACACTCATTAGTTTACAAAAAATCATCCCAAAAAGTCACGTTTGCCTTTTTAATGATTGGATCTAAACATGTGAATTTCTGCACTTTAAATGAATCGTTTTTCCTCTCAAAGAAAAATCGCATCAGAACACAATTCCACTCATACTTTATAATCATAACAAACATTTTCTTCATCACGCCTATAAACAATTACATACCATGCTATCGTGTCTGGATGTGGAAAAGCGTTGACCTTGGGTTCAAGCACAAGCCTCTTTTTACCTTCAGTGACCACCACTGTGCCACGCCGCTCCTGCTTATAGGACATGTTGAGAAAAGGATGCTCTGCAAAGAATAACAATGATAAAGACCATGAAAAAAGATGAAAAAAGAGATAAAATGTAGTATTCATCATCATATTATGCTACTATTACCCCTGAATTATAATAAGAATGTTATAATAAAGCATCCAGTATATACTCACCATAAACAATGACTTTTACTGAGACATTCTTTGGTTTTGTAGGATCAAGATCAGCCTTGCACCGATAAGTCCCCTTATCCTCCATAGTAATATTTGTCAACTTTAAAGTCCTGGTCATCACAGTAACTTGTCCACTCATGAAACCCAGTTTCTCGGTATAGTGTCCATTTAGCTGAAGACAAAAACAGAAGGTAAAAAGCACTGCCACAACACCCCACTCCCAGGACCAGCATTAAACCTTGGACTTACTCTCTTTCTTGGAAAATCCCAGGTGAACACGATTCTTCCATTATAGGTGGTCTCGCCACTGCAGTTGAGGGTGAGGGTGTGTCCGACCAACACTTTAACAGGTCTTTCTGGGGTGATCTTTACGTTCTCAAGAACAAGAGCTGTCAAATTGAGAAGAAAATAAAGCGAGTTTGAGTTGCTCCAGAGCCAGAGAAACAGATGTAAGAAGTTATTTTTTAATCTGCGAAGTTCACCACAAAAAACAAAACTCACTCCATCTCTTCAGGAAAAACATTGACTTGAACCAGCGCCCGTTGACCAAAGTGTTACAGGTGAGTTCTGAGTATGTTGCGTCGGGACCAAAGGGAATTTTAAAGCCCACTTTCGGATCCCAAACGATTTCCTTAGTGATCTTCTCTGATAAAGCCTGGCGCTGCAGTGATAAAGGCAAACGAGACCGTGATGTTAGAGAAGAGCGCTTAACCTGATTTAATATGTAACTCGTGCTTCACTGGGATCACCTGGGGAAAACACATCTGTTAGAGTGGAGGTCGAATTAGTTTTTATTGTTTCATGGAGTGTGACCCCTGCAATCATTTATGCAATGAAGCACATAACTTTGTGGATTCGGAAAAGGATGTACGTGCCTGCTGCTGTTTGTTCCCATGTCAGGACTTTTGGCCGGGAGAAGAAGCAAAGGGGGAAGAAAAGGAAGGAAGGAGAGCAGGAAGGAGGAGTGCCATAGATTTACTAATAGCAGGAAGGTCGCACAATCACAATCTGTGCAATCAGTGTCTGTTGTGTTTGGGGCACAATGATACATATTTAGATATCAAACGCAGATAGGACAAAAAAAAAAGTGCCGCTGTGGCTGGCATGGGAACTTTTTCAGGATCATGATAGGCTGTGCATGCTAAAATGTTACCTGTTGTTTCCTGTAACTGGACACACTGCGTGCTGTTTTTTTCACTGCATTTCCTGATGTTTGTAAGAGATGCGGGTTTAAATTTAGCCGGAGAGGCTATTCTGAGAGAAGCACTCCTGGAGCACCTTCCTGCTCTCACAGGAAGCAGACAAGATGACTCCCTGAGCTTTCCTCAGGCAAGCCTCTATGCCTGCTCTGTATCTGAGTGCATCCATACTCGAAGGGTGTGAGAATCAATGAGGCGCCCCATGTATACAGTGGAAACACTTTTTCTTTCTTCTAAAGATGACAAATGGATACCCTGCAGCTATACTAATAAAATCTTGGTTTTATATTTTCTTTTTGCCTCAAAGTCCACTGATGTCTATGGAGTTCTGTGTTTAATTGTATACAGGAGCATAGAGCAACTCAACCTACAAGGGGGGGGGGGGGGTGCACGCAGGACGCATGTTGCAACTGTCCCTGTGAGACTTACCGTTGTCAGTGTGACATTAATATCAGGTGACGACGTCCGGCAGGGGACCACGAGGCTGGTCTCATGCTTGTAGATGCCCAGGACATAAGGGTTGCGATCATAGGGCTCCACAAAGGGTTGTTCTGGATCTGAGGGATGATAAAAATCTCATAAATAAGTGACATCTACAATACACGTCGGACAGAAACTGCATTTGAAAGCATGTGTGGCTCTTCGTGTTTGGTCCTTTGGGAATGAACATGTTTTGTAACAAATTTGCAACTTTCAGAGAGAAAAAGAAAATGTTCTGATAGACCCAGATTAAGAAATGCAGTGGTTAGCAATGCTGCATCAAAGCAAAAAGGTTCTGGGCTGCTTTCTGTGGGGTTTTTTTCTTTTCTTTTTTTTTTTTTTTTTTGCTAGTTTTGTCCTAGTGCCTGAATGGGTTTTCTCCAACATTTGAAAAGCATAAAAGTTTGGTTCACTGGTGTGAAATATGAGAGTTATGTCTGTCCTTGTGTCACCTTTGTAACTAAAGAGCAATATATCCAATCTGTGCTCCGACTCTTGTTTAGTAACAGCTGGGATGGACACCAGATCCTCACGACACCCCCCAAAAGATCAGCAGGTGTAACAACTGGATAGATAGAACTGAATAAGGCCAATATGAGGGCATTCGATAGAAAAGTCAGTTTATTCTGGCCAGATAAGGAAGCAGAGCCCAGAAGGCGCTATCAGCTATCTAGCTCCAACTGAGCAGTCAGGCATCAAAACACAACTGTGGGAACTTAACGGCTATACAAATAGTCTGCAATTGGTGTGAGGTCAAGCATTAGTGGTGTGATGAAGGGGTTATTATCTGAAAAGTGAGCGTGGATCATAATTTAATAAACAGCTGAGGGCCTTTGAAAAGAGTGTGCTAGACTAAACACAGGCACAGCAGGGCAGGCAAACTGGGAACCACATTCCCACAGCAACAGGAGAGGAAATGGAGAGTATCCAGCTTTACACGATATCTAGTTCTTGGACCAATATCTAAGAACTTTATGTTTATGTGAACTGTATGAAAGTCTTAAAGCAAATTGTTTAAATGGGCTAAAGCTGAATTTTTGATTGGCCTTCCTTATAAGCAGTTTCTATTTGAATGATAATGTAACTTTACTGGTGCAATATGACACTGTAAGGGAAATTGAGGAAAACAGTAGCTGAAGCAGGAAATCAGTCAATGAGCAGAGTTTCCTGTGCAATCAAGCTCACCCTTTACCCTCCAGAAGAAACCACAGCTCTACAGAAACTGCTTCCTTTCCCTGTCTCTCTGTGAGATGGAGACTTACTGTATGGTTCTTCAGTCTGGATGCCTCATCCTGCATATGTGGTTCTAAGCAGTAGTTGTAGACATAGAGGGCATGCATATTCCTGTCATCAGCTTCTTTTTTGCCTTTATGTCTATTCTTATGGACTAATTGTTTTCTTGCAAAAAGTGGTTTTCAAAGTCCTTGTCCTTGCAGGAAATATCCAGTTGCTCATTGCTTGTTTGCTGGTTTTATGTCACACAAGACCCTTTAAAGATTATTTCTAATTTCACAGATTTTCCATGACTGAATAAAAAAAAACAGCTAAGTTATGGCTAAAACAACAACTCTTATCAAGGTCAGAGTTATAGATCAGCTGCATTTCAGTTTTTCTCATGCTGGAGAATGATTTATAATCTGAGGGAAAGTCTGACTGTGATAAACCTAAAAAGGCACCACAGGTTTCTGCTTTCACTGTCATTTTAAGTGGGAACTGTACGAGCCACTGCACTGCAACACATCATTCAGATAGATTTCTGTGATATATGCATCATTCAGTCTAAAAAACATGCATTCTACTATAAAGCTACAAAGTATTGTAAATGTGGTGTAAACAAAATTGTGGCATCACCCCACCAAAAAATATCTAGCACAGGAGTTTAATACTCCTCGAGTCAACACTGAATAAAGCCACTTTTCACAGCAATTACAGCTGTGAATTTATGTCTTTGTTTTTTTTTCTATAAGTTTGCCAAATAAAGCCACTGGGATTTTTGCCGTTCCTTAAGACAAACTGCTCTGGCAGCTTTAAGCTGGAAGGTTTATGCTGATGTGTAGCAATCTTTACAAAATACCACAGATCTTCAACTGAATTAACTTTGCGCTTTGACAACATCGTTCCAAAACCTTTAGACTTTCCCTTTTACACCACTCTAGGTTTGTGCTTTGGGTCATTAGTAATACTACTGAACCTCCATTTCATACAATAAAAGACCGGAACAACTTTTACTCAACAGTTTGTTTTTATCTAGAAAAATCCACATCCCATCAACTCTGAGCTGAGCATTGTAATGAAAAACATCGTCATAACATGATGCAGCTACCACCGTGCTTCACTGTTGGGATGATGTTCACGACTTAATAAATTTCAGTGTCATCTAACCAGAGTGTGCGATACCTTTTGGTGAGCTTCAACATGTTTCTAGTTTTTTTCTCTAAGTGATGGCCTCATTCAGTCGTCAGCGAAGACCAAACTTGTGTAGAGCTCAGCATAAAGTGGTTCTATAGGATAGACACTAAAATTCATTTTCTAAAGTTCTAAAAGTCCTTAAGAGTTGTATCTTTCTGTAAATCAACTGCTTGCCTGGTCCAAGTTTCTTGGTGGCCTGCCTTTTCTGGGCTGGTTTGCCGTTTATAACTCAGTCTGTACTAATCTGTACTTCTCCAGATATTTGTTCCCAACATGGTTGGAGAACTTTGTGTACTTCATTGTGCAGGATACTTGGTGAAGTTTTGAACTCTGGGGTCTATAAGAATAGTATGTAAAGTATATACACTGAGATTATACAGTATAACATCTAGACAGCCCACAGCAATTAAATAAACTAATTGTGTTTCTTATTAAGGTAACTGGCAACAACACTCCTTATTTTATTTCCATTTCTCCACTATTGATTATTTTGTGCATATCGAAAAATCGAAATATCAAAAAATTAAACATCTACACTGCAGGTTTTAATACAACAATGTAAGAAAACGGCAAGGCGGATTAATATTTTTCTACGTTTCTACCAGTATTCCATGTAATGAGGTCTCACCTTTGACATAGACATATGTTGAAGTCACGTAGTCTGCACCGGATTTGGAGTAATTGCAGGTGTATCTCCCCGTGTCACTGACTCTCAAGTGTGAGACTGTCAGTTTGCTGCAGTGAGAATGATGCTTGGGACTGCAGTGCTCCATCTTTACCCCCTCTGAGGACAGCGATCGCTGGGCATTGCCAAGTGTCCAGTGCAAGATGCCATGACCTCTGGTGGGAGACAGTGCAACAGAATTGGTGTTACTAGAACTTTAAGTGATCGTATTTATCTTTTCTCTGTGCATAAACACTGCATAGCTTTGGATCTATTTTTAGGAAAAGTGTCACAGCTGGCAAACGGCCTTACAAGCTTTTCAGCTCAGGATGACAGCGGCTGCTTCCACCCTGGGGAGTTTCTGGCCTGATGTTCATTCTTAGTTTATTTGGAGTTAATCTCGAGTCATCCGATACCTTGAACTTTCACATGGGAACATGTTTCTCTTGAAAGATGTGCTCGGCTAACACATTCTTTCCACCCAGAATCCATTTAAAAACTCTCATTAAAGAGATCCCAGAGGAACATCAAACATGTCTTGCATACCACTGCTTTTGCCTGCAGAATTCTGGGTCAGCCATCCTCCAGTTCTCAGCCAGTGACATAAAACAATGCAATGTTGTGTGACCCAAGCATCTTTGCATATGGCCTTGTAGGGAAATGTTATATTAGATAGACATGAGCCCCTTTGCATTCTTTACAGGCCTGCAAAATGATGCAATACCCCAAATTCTTTACAAATGAGAACGCAGCAGATTTAGGTCCCACCATTCCTAAAGGACATGGCAAGACACTGATAAATGTGGACTACCATCTCTGGTTCTTGTCAAGGACTGTCTCTGATTCTTTGTGGCCAAAGAACATGGCATGTCTCATTGATTTTCCCTCTAGTCCTGGGATCTCCTTTTCTAATCCTCAGAGCCACTGTAATGCAAGTTTTAGATGTTTCCCAGCTCCAACACCCTTGATTTTAATCAAAATTTCCACAAGCTTGCTGTAATGTTATGCACAAGCCTGTTAATAACCCATTAATTTGAGCAATGCCTGCTGAAGCAAGGAACTATCTAAAAGCTGCGGGACAGTGGCCCTTGAAGACTGGAGTTGTTTATCCCTGTGGCTATCTCATGAGGTGACACCAGAGTCTAACCCTCAAAGCAGCACTGACAGTTCACAAACTTTTCCCTAACCTCTGTTGACAGACCAGAAAAGAAAAATCTGACTCACAAAGTTGTTAAATTATCACAACAATGAACTAAAGTTGTAACTAAGGGCAGTGCTTGGTCAACATACTGTACCTGCACGTGAGGCTCAGCAAATCACCCTTTTGAAGAATGAGATCATCAGCAGGATGAATCTTCGGGTCTCTCACCGAGTGCCCTGCTGAAAAGCACATGTGCACACATACACAAACACAGACAAAAAGAGCAATTAGTGAAAAAGTTCAACAACCAGCACATTTACACCGCCTACTATGTCTTTAATGGTGTGTGTCAGTCATTTTTGCACCAAACAGACTGGGAAATGCTGCTGGAAATTCCCATGAATCACTTCAGTTCTGTGCATGTGGGCTCAGTGTGTGTAGTTCTGCTCCTGCCTCTTATGCAAGCGATGGCCCACTGTGTGTGCGTTGGGGATGTTTCCGGAGCTGGAGGGCAGGCTGTTGAATGGATTGTGGATGAGCAGCAAGAACCAAAGTGTAAAGGTGGATAGAGGAGAGGAGGAGGAGGCTTTTGCATGTGTTTCCTCTGTCCACTCAACCTCCTGCAGTGCCTGCACCTTTCCTCTCTTGAACCAGCATTTTTCTATTCACAAGTGACCTTGCACTCTGAAAGCCATTCTCACCATGCAATGAAGCCACATGTGAGGTTGTGATGTCCCATTCAAAGGTGGCCTCTCTGGTGCTCAGCCAACCAAATCTGTTGAGAGGTCTGTCTAAAAGCGATCAACATAGGAAGCACTGTGTGACTCTCCCTGCTGTCCAGGAGGTGTCACAGTCCCATAAGTGACTTCCTCCTTTTCACTGATATCCCTGAACATCTTGACATTGTTGTCAAAAACAACTTCATGAAGTTGACGCTCCAAATATGACCTTTATATGTGGCACGTTTTCAAAAAAAGACATTGCAGCAACACAGAAGTGTTACACATGAACGAGCAAATGGACTTACATCTATGCGCGTATATGCATCTACATGCACCTGGAGACTTGACACAAGCACACCTGCACTTACAAACACGAGCACACACAGAAAAAAAAAAAAAGCTCACTCACACACAATGGCAAAGTCTATTATTCGGAACAGCTGTTGAGCTAAGAATGAGCTGATGTTGCCAGCGCTGGCAGTGGGACTCAATATCCACTTCCTCTCAAAATACTACAGCATCATTGTTTTATTGTCCAAGGTTGAGCAGAGGGGGAGATTTGTGGCTCACATGCCTTCATGTTGTGATTAAACACGCTTCTGGCTGTACTAGATGAAAATGGTGGAAAAATATGATGATTATGTTATGATTCTGTGCATGTCCATGCCCTTCACATCACTGTATAAGTCTCTTCTTTGAGTATAAGTTGCATACACTGACTCTGAAGTCAATAACTATTTGTTGCTTTTCACTGAAAATGACAGGAATGAAAAAAGCAAAGTTTGATGGGGGGACTACGATGCATTGCAATGATTTAGTTTTTCTGCTGAAACACATCACATTTCTTAAAATACTACCAATATCTCACAAACTTGTTTCTGCCCTCTTCCCCTCAGAAATGTGGTTAAGATGGATGAATCAGCACAGCAGGGGCCCCCAGCAGCCCACCAAAAATGAGACTAAAGAAAGGAAAAAAACATCTTGCTGTCTCATTCTAGTACCTGAAACCTCCCACCTGCCTCAGTGCCTGTCCAGAACTGGCCCTTAGAAAAGCATCCCAACAGCCACACCCCCCCCCCCACCCCCCATAACAGCTGCGCGAGTCGCATTCCTCCAGGATATCGCCTGAAAAATGCCAGAAATTGTACTTATTGTGTTCAAAGAGACCCCAAAGCTGGTTTTCATTAAGAACCATTAAAAAGAGGACAAGCATGGAACAAACAGCGCGAGGGAGGGGAGAGGATGAGCGTTTTTCAGAGAACTCACGATGGGGTCTTGAGCTAGTCACACAGGGTACAAGTCGACTAAGATTAGACCAGGATCACAGGGTATGTCCTCACTTGGCACTGATTAAGGGAAGTGGCACAGGACATAGTGTTTAAAAAAGAAAACATCTGTGGTGAGTCCACTTCAGTCAGGAAACAAACATTTCAAGCTGTTTCAAATTCCAGGACCAACTGGAAATAGAAAGAAAATGCTTGAATTTTGGGGAAAGGACTGCCTGGAAAAGACTAAAACCTGAACAGAGCGACATGAAATGTCATCGGACTTAAAGGAAAAGTCCTATTCTTAGATACTACACAACCAAAAGAAGAGGTAGGACGTTAGCACGTTATGATTCTGTGACTTTGTGAGGACATCTATGACTAGACACAATAAATAAAGTAAATAATACATCACATAAAATTAGAGAAAACAAGAAAGAAAAGAAGTTGGCAGCATGTCACCAGTCTTTACATCACTCAGAGGCTCATGACTGATCTTGCATAATAAAACCACTGTTACTGTAAGAGATGACTGTACTGTCATTGAATCAAAAAGGAAACCCGCAGTCTCAGCCCTTCAAGTGCAGTGAATAATGTGCGGAATTCCCTTTTCTTGTGCAGAAAATACACTTCATCTCCCCTTACTTCCCGTCTCGTCAAGAAACAGCATATCTGTCCTCAGAGTCAGAGGGGATAAAATCTTTTTGGGTGTTGGAAGGGCAAAAGTAACAATACTAGACAACATTATACTCCTCTTGTCTAACCTTGCCACTTGATCCTTTTCATATGTGTCAACAAAAGACATTAAGAGGTTGGAGAGTTTAACAAAAGAGCGTATGAGTCATTTTCCCTGTCGTGTGACCGGGGTGAAAGCTGCAAAACAGTAGCAATGAACATCAATCTGCAGCAGCCACTGAGGCGAGGTTTGCGTAAGAGGGCCAGGGGACAGCATGCAACCTGTTCAGCCCCTCGACAGTCTTTTAATTGTAGAGCAATTCAACACAATGCATGGAAATTTTAAAATGACCTCACTGGCTGGCTTAAATCTAAACATATTGCCTCACATTGTAATAGCTGTATCCTGCAGCAAGTGTTTTGTGTCACTTTTTTTTTGGACACTTTCAAGTTGAAAAGTGAGATAAAATTTGTAACAATTACTTCCCACTACACATCTGACAAGACTTGGGGCCACCTGCCATAGCCACTGTGCCGTGCCGCGTTCTGGACCGTTCTCTCCTTCTAAAACCCTCCCTATTGCCAACTGCAAGGTTAAGACAACAGTTACGAAGAGTGCATTTTTTATTAGCTGTATATTAGCCTTTGGAGATTTGGAGGCAAAATGCCCCAGACTCCTCTTAAAAAAGCAAAATAGAGGAACATCTGGTCATGATGGGTGGCCATTCTAGGTTATATAAAACCAAGCAAAGCTAACAAACAGGAATCTCCTGTATGAGACTCCTAAAAAATAAACCCGGAGGATTCCTGTTCCATAACATCTGATTAAGACAGGTAGGCAGACAGAAGCTCCTTGAAATTGAAATCTCATGTGGGGTTTAAAGAAACTATATTGCTGGCTCAAAAGGGGTCTGCCGGATATGGAGCAGATCCTGCAATAATCATATAAGAACAGCCATACAGGGTAATTTGTAAAACTGTGAGGGGGTGATTTTTGTCTGCTTCGGTTAGTCTTGCAATCCAGGTGAGTATCTGTGTGTATGTGTGTTTTTTTATGCGGCCCTGCATAGACATACTGCCAGTGAGCAGTGAGCCCCGCTGCACTTGGCTGACCTCCCATCACACCCATTTTACAGTCTTTCTCAAGTGTCCAAGCAGGAAAAAGAAAATGACTCCACAGCAAATTAGACCCATCAGCCAGCTCTGATACAAAGACTGTAGTTGGGGGGAGAATGGCTTTTGGGAGAATGTCGTTCAATTAGAGAGGTAATCCAACTACAGCCATGTGATATACTGATATGATATCGCGATATGATATTTACATGAGAGAGATATGATACTCATATCGTCATATCACAGTATTAATTGTGCAAATGTTTTTGCTTTATTTTTTGTAATGACCCGGCTGCACCTTGACTGGCTACAAAGGGGTCACCTGATTATTTAATATAGGGGAAAAAAATATCGATACACTGAAATATTGCGATATTTTCATATGCTGATACCATATCTATACTTAAAAACGTGGTATCGATCTATTTTCCTGATGAAATCTTGCGAGATATCATCGTTTTGTTAGGAAATCTAATGAGATTTCACTAAATACCGCGAGGTTTTGTAACAGAACGGTCTCGCAAGATTTCATCAGTAAAATAGATCAATACCGTGTTTTTGAATATAGATGTGGTATGAAAATATTGCAATATTTCAGTGTATCGATATTTTTTCCCACCCCTATGATTTATACTGTCTGAAAGACAATCCTCCCCCAAGACTTTTACAAAGAAATCATAAAACCAGCCAACTATCTTGAACTACTTCAATTGAAGAAACTTGAAACTTTCAGACAAATTAGGGTAAAAATACCAGAATATCTCGTATATCTTCATCTAAAATAAATTTATCGTGATATGATATTTGGTCCATGTCACCCAGCCCTAAATCCAACCATGATGAGGGAAAAAAAGCTTCCAGTTTTTTTTATATTCCCCTCTATCATTACATGCATCAACCTGCACTCTGGCTCACCCTTACGAAAATGGCACTGACTCAAAGAATGCAAGTCAACGTCCACAAAAACGAAATCACTTTATTTTATGATCTGTCTATGCATTTAGCACATCCACATCTTTAAATGAATACCATTGGCTGCATCTCGTCACAGCTGATGACGAGAAGGCTTGAAGTCATTAACTTTACCTGTTGTAGAGAGCATCATAAAATATGTCTTTCAGTCTGAGCTGTTCTGCTTCATTTGAAATGGTGTCAAAAGGTCACGAAACTACACACTTGACCTGTGCTCATTTCTAAATGAGAAGCAGCTACAAGTTGAATATTAACAAATCAGCAGATGGGCCAAAGGATGAAGCCCTATAGGCAGACATTCTCCTTTCTTCCACTCTCAGTCATGTAGTTGTAATACACACGAAGAACTGCTATAACCAGCACAAAAATTTTCGAAAACACACTTACGTCAAAACAAAATGTTAACGAAGACAATGTTTTTCACTATAACTTGTTTTTATGAAATGAAATGATGTGTTTTCTGAAATGCAGTTGTGTTTTTTTTTTTTTGTTTGTTGTTCATCATGCTATGTTGAAATCCTTTCTCTTCCAGAACATAGTGTCTTCTGCAGCATATTCTCAATTCCAGCTTAACACATATAGTCATGAATGGCCAACAGCCTTCCCGTCACTTTTCAAACCACACGGAACATGACTAACTAACCATGTTAAAAGAAATTTTAAAAACATGGGAAACACTAGTCTAAAGTGCTGATTCATCGATGAGTAACAGAATAAATCAGATGGTATTTGCTCCAAACCAAAACGCTATTGTGCAAAAGTCCAACCTTAACACTGCTCTTTTTATTTGCTTCTTTTTTATTATCATTATCATTTCATTAGATTTTACAGGAACTTGGCAAAAAAGGAAAATAGAAAAACATATTATGCATTAAAATATAAACAATGAAATGCATTTTATTCCAGTGAAATTAGCTGTCATGTTTTCGTGGAGCTTATTGCAAAAGTGTTTCAAGCCCCCAAACTTCTGCATGTTTAAAAGTGTCCCTTCCTTCAAAATCGGCACTTTCGGCTCCTTTACATGTCAGTCTGTGGGAAGCAGGGAGTGGAAACTGGTTGGTTTTCTGAAATGTTTGTTTTGCTGCGTGCCATCTTATCATGTTCTCTAAAATATAACACTTTCAGAAATCTAGCTGCTTGTTTTCTGTCATGCTTTTTGAATGTAGTTTTCTTGTTTAGCTCCATGTCTTTGTGGTGCTTTGTTGTGTTTCCTATTTCATTTTTGCAAAGATGCAACTGTGTTTTGTAAAATGTGTTTTTCTCCTTCTCTCTTTTCTGTTTTGTTGTATGTTTGGAAAATACTGTGCTCTGCATTTATATTGATGCATTTTCTGTACTGCTTTTTTGTTGAGCGAAGTTCTTTTTTTTACTTGGTTGTTGAATTTTAGTCCACAGGATCACTGTGGTTGGCAGCTTTTTGCACAACTTTAACACTGTGGCAAAAACGGAGTCTTAATTTAGTTATTTCAGTCATCATACATGTAGCTGTTGCTTGTTTCTTCCTGATACACATCTCAGCAGAATTAGTCAGACTGATGACCATCAATAACTAATGGCTCTAGCAGTCAAAGGCTCCCCTTGCAGAAACAATACCCTGCTTTCCTCCTTGCCATTGTCTTGTGCATGAAGTTTGACATCACTGAAAAAGAGCCCAAGAAGCTCCAGGAAGAAATCTTTGCACAGGTAGCGTGTCACTTTTCTGTGACCTTTACTCGCCAGAACAATTCCAGGCTGCCTCTTGTCCCTGCATCCGCTTCCTCCTTGCGTCTTTCCCACGCATTGTGTGTGGACAGTGAAGGAAATCTACTGCAAACAAAGCTTTGTAGGCTGAAAGTGCGTATGAATGCATGTGTAGTGTGTGTGTGCGTGTGTTGGGGAGGTGGGGGAATGTGAACAGGGTTTCCTTTGTTTTGATGGGCTGTTTATTT
This sequence comes from Atherinomorus stipes, assembly GCA_023101725.1. NCBI lineage: Eukaryota > Metazoa > Chordata > Actinopteri > Atheriniformes > Atherinidae > Atherinomorus > Atherinomorus stipes. Next base: position 909,999 of record JALJCO010013221.1, read on the forward strand.
GGAAATGGTGAGGAAACCTTGGTGTGTATCTCAGTGGTGGATAGGACCTGGCAAAAGGTGGAGGAACATCCATGTTTTCTACTCTGTCTTGTTTCTTAGGAGTGACACTGAAACAATGAAGCCAATCTTGCGGTCAGAAGAAACATACATTGTCTTCCCAAGATGTTTAATCCTGCTCAGTCGCAGATAACAATTACTGGAAGAAACCTTTTTATTCCAAAAGTGCTGAATTACAAAATGTTCAGAAAAGTCTATGAAAACAAATCAACTAATCAAAACTGCAAACAAGAAATCAGTCTCGTGTAGAAATATAAAGTCTGTCAAATTACCTGTCAGGGCAAACTATCAAGTTCAGAGGGACAAGACTCCCTCTAGCGGCAGCATAGGAGAACTGCAGCTCCTGTTTGCGCCTGTCCCAACACTTCATGGCAAGTTTCTTAAAACATTTTCTATATTCATACACAGCAAAACATTACTCAACAAAAATGAGGTCAAAAAGAAACTGGGAGGGAAAAATTCTGATAACAGCCCAATTATTATACATTTTCGGAACAAATGTATAGTTAGGGGGGAAAGACTGTAAAAACAACATCCAGTCAGCCATTCATTGACACGAATGAGGCATGAAACTTATTTAAACGCAAATAATTGGTTCTTATAAGCGTAATTTGTTTCTTACCAGTTGTGAATGACGAACAGCAGAAGATAAGAGCCACTAATTTCAGGCAGTCAGATGTGGTCATCCTGCCACTTCAAACCAAACCTGCTGTTAAAAAGATGAGGTGAAGTCTCTGATGGGGGGGTTAAATTCCGGAGATAAGTCACTTCTCAAAGCGAGTTTACGTGTAAAGGTGCCGTTTGTCTTTTTAAAAAAAATGCGTTAGAGATCCACAAGTCCTTCAGGTGTAGACAGACAAAGCAGTGTTAATTCTCTCGTATCCCATGACGCGTTTTGCGGGGGAGCTCTCCTGCGCAGCTGGGTAGTCCAACTCCCGATCCCCGCGATGTGCACGCGGATGTGCCGCAGTATCAGCAGGGCAGGTGCAGCAAATGATGAGTATTTATAGAGAATGAGTTCAAAATTATAATGGAGATGTAGTGGGTTCTGAAATTAAAAGTTGAGTAGCCTAAGTGATATTTCAGATCCAAATCAGTGTGTGGGAAACCTCACTAAAGAAGCATCAATCAGCGCTTCAGTTCCTCGCGCGCCTCCGACAACTTCTCTTTCGATTCTGAGCAGCACTTGCAGCCCATGCGTAACAAGCTTTATGGAGACACGGAGGAAGGACGCAACGTCACTTGGTTGGGGTGGACACAGTCTGAAGAGGAGACTACTGAATTTTTTTAAGCCCACCCCCACCACCACACACACACAAACAAACAAACAAACAAACACATAGTGTGTTGTCTTTTCTTTAACAGAGAGAAATATTTGTCTGCGATTTGATTATTTATGCCAAATGATCAAGATTAAATTACACGTACCAAATATGACTAAATGGATAAATGAATAAAAAACAATTGAAATGTAGGTAAAAAAAAATTGTCTGTAGGCTACCTAAAAAAAAAATCCTCCCGTTTTTCTTTCTTTTTTAGGTAAAAGTTGATGGCAAAAGACAGGATTTCTGTCAAATGTGAAATAGCTCTAAACACTGTATATCCGATTAATAATAGTCCGCAGGCTGGTGGTACTCACAATTCCTTCAGATCCTCCAAATCTACCACATTTATAATTGTTAAGGCAGAACATTCATTAGCCTAATTACATACGCCACACAAAGCAGCTTTCAGTGTGAACTATATACAAGAATATGTGGAAAAACACATAAAATTAATCATTGAAAAGGTGATATTATCATCAATTGTCTGTATTATGGCTTAAATAGCTCTAAATGTCAGCTATTATCTACATGTTAGTCTTTTTTATCTTATTTTTTTTGTAATATTTGGTGTAATTTAGTTTTACTATTTTATTTTTAACTGCCAGAGTAAGATGAAGAAATTGTACCACATAGCCTACTGTATGCACACCTGCAGTTTGTGTCACAGATTTCTTTCTTTTTTTTTTAAAGAAAGATTATATCATTTGTTTATTTAATTGGACAGTACTGTCATAAAAGACATTCAGTTAGGGTGTAACATAAATGCCTGATTTATATCAATATGATGGTGAATAGATTTGCCAAAGCAAGTAGATCAATAAACTATCTGTTTATTTACTTAACTGATCTCTGTGTGCAACACAATCAACCTGCTGTGAGGCTGAGGTCAAAGGGCACCAGTTATCTTGTCTAAAGAGGACGAACAATCAAAAAACCAAAGAGTTCCTGTAATATCAAACTAAATCTCTGCCTGAGTGTTCAGAATAAACACTGGCTGGATTTATTTTTAACTTCAGCAACAGGATACTCCGCTTTTTATATCAGTGTAAATAATCCTCTTTTGTCCAGAGGAACCCTGCAGTGTGTGGATGTGTTGTAGACTGTTTTCTTTCATCAGCACAACAATTACTACGCCGCTGTGGGTCGTAGTAGCAGGCACTCCATAGGAGAACATCCTGCTCTCACCTTTCCACCCACATCAGGACACAACACCTTCCACTTTGAGGGTGCAGTAGTGGTGGGTGCAACTCAGCACAAGTGATCTCCACTGTTTCATGTCTTCTTTTTTTAACAGCAAAATGGTGATGCGACTCATGAGATCATAGGAAACAAGTCCCGTCATTGCAGCAGTGGGAATCTTTTAGCTTTCTGGAAGTTTTAGGCCTTGAGTGTCACAGCTTAAGAATTTAGAGATTTCCAACACGCAGTAGTCTAATGGTATGTTTATAAATGAATTCACTCAAGGAAAGCTAAACACCCAAATATGGGCTTCTAGAGAGAAACTATGTCAAAAGTTAGCACTTCTCTGCAAGGTTCATTTCACATTAGAGAACATTACAGGCCTAAAAGCTAAAGCAATACCAGATTCCACTTTTCCAACTTTTATGGATTTCATAATAAAGTCGATGTTGATTTTAGATGCCAAACTTAGACATTTAAAGAGAAAGACAAGCCACAAGAGAGTTGAGTTGATTAAGAAAAACTTCTTACTACCATCTCAGCATGTGTTCACAATTAGGCCTTCAGTTAAGGACACATTCCCGTTGGGCTGAGAGGGCAACAGATAAGTCTCCTGATGAACAATTGCTGGAAGTTGCTTCCTGAGAGGTTGGATTTGAAGCGATTTATTTAGAAGTATGTGTTCAAAACACACAGGAGGGGACTAACTGGTTCTACACACGCAGCATGCAGTCTTCCTCTTGGTCCAAATGAACCTGCAGAAAAGTCTCTCTTCACAAGAAGTGTGGAGAATCTGCCGCTCCAATGACTGCAGCCAGGCTTGAGTGGAAACAGCACCGCAGTTTTCAGACCACATTCATGGACACATCATAAGGGCAAATCCAGCTTGTCAAAATATAGTTTACAGCCCGCGATGTCTGGGAATATTTCTTACATGATAATAGTCTTATGAGTGGCCCATATCCAAGCCGGGGTCAAGGACAGAAGTCAGCACAAGTTTTACAACGTGGCTTTAGTGGAAACCAGTCGTGCATTAAATTTGATATGTGGCTGACCCACAGCTCAAGATTTGTGATCTGGAAAAGAAAGGAGAAAATTTTAGATCAAGAATACGTTTAAATCTTTTATATTTGACATCCTCTTTGATGAAAATTCTGCAATATAAACAGGTAAATATGTAATAACGTATTAAGTCAAATTTCTTTTTCTCAGCTTCAAGGTTGTTTTAAAATCCTCTTACTTTTCACTTTCTAGCTGTATCTGCATGCTTCCAACCTATTTATGGAAGGGCCGGTCCACGGACACAAGAAAACTAAGCAGCTGCTATCTGAACTCCTTAACACTTGACCATTTTTCTGAATTTGCAACCCCAGTAAGGTTCTTTTACTTTTTTCTTTTACTTAGACACAGTTTACTCTCTGAAGTCACTTTAAACTTTTTGCTTTTACATAAACACACAGTACTATCAAACTGATGTTTTCTGGATGGCTTGTGCATTGGCATTCAGTTTGGTACATGTTGTGTTCTTAGAAAGTGTTTGATTTGCTATGGAATAATTTGATAATATTTCCTTTTCAATTTTTTTTTTTATTATTATTATTATATGGGCTAAAAACTTGGACATAGAGCTGAAGTTTGTGATAAAAGAGTCACCAGTCTGACACTAGTAACAGAACCGTTATTACTGACATTGATATGAGTGTTGCTTTCGTGTGGGAGTTTTTGAAGTGAAAAGTTCTCAGGTTTGCTCATATTGACAAGGCTTGACAAACTTGGCAAACAAAATTGACAAACTTGTGAACAGATGGTGCCTCCCAACAGAGATAATGTTAACATATTGTATTATGACTGGACTGAGGTTTAGAGCAGTTGCATCATTCCAAATTATTTCCATATTCATCCTGAGAGTTTGTGGGTTCTTTTAAACAAGTCTAAAACATTTTCTTTTTTTATTTGTGGGACATTCCAGCTTCATTTATTCTTCACCAGTGACACATATTGATATTTGCACATCTTAACAAATTTTACAAGTGTTGCTTTTACTATGACTGAAAGTATTCAAATGGACTATTGGGATAGAAGATTTACTCATTTCAGTATGGGCGGCAATTCTCAAGCCTAAAAAAACTGGCGCAGGGCTTAAAGGGTTAAGTCAACACGTTTTACATATCTGATGCTATACAACTGTTTCTCCACAAGGTTTATGGTTCTAGTAACCTATTTTTATTTTATATTATTTTATTTTTTGTCAATTTGGATCTAAAAAAAATTAGCCATGATATTTCAGTTACAGTTGATGGAAAATAAAGAGTGTCAAAGATACTTATGTTTGTGTTCAGGAAATATCAGATAACTATGCTGTCTGGTTGAAACAGACTAGTTGAAAAGTTCAGGTTTCTAAGGCAGTTAAACAACAACTGGTAGTTATTTTCTTTTTAAAATCAACCCCTTGATGTTCACACTGAGAAAAAAGATTGAAAATAAAAAGGGGGGGGGGGGGGGGGGGGGGGGGGGGACTATGAAGGTATACCCGAAATAAATAAGGAATTTCTACACAGTTATAAGGTTCATGCACCTGTGCTTGAGGTACATAGGTATAATAAACTGCTATACAAAAGGGGAGAAAAGTGACATTTGTATCTTTACCTGTTTTTTTTCCTACTATTTAAGAGAGGATAACAGCATCTTAACAATGTTTCCATAATCACAGATGCCATTAGTCTGCTTGGTAGTTTAGTGGTTCGCACTGAGGCCTCATAAGTTGCTGGGTCGAGCCTCGGCTGGAGAGCGCTTTGAACAGTGGCCTTGCGTGGCTTGACATTTTTGGCCTTCTTTTGTGAACATTAGGGTCTAAACTAGGGACTTTAAGCAAAAGTCGAAGATCACCACTGTCCTGTGGTGATTATGTCTGTCATTTTTAAGCCCTTATAAGGACTGATATCATATGAGAAAATTAGCCTTGGAATGGGTCTGTTACAAAAATGTAATAAAGGTTATTAAAGCACTGAAATAATGTAGAACCACATTAAAATATAACAGACTCCAACCTGATTTTCAAGCCCTTCCTCACCTTCATGATTTAACTGTTGCCAGCAGTGTAGGCCAGGCCTTGTTTCCATGCATCAGCAATCACTCATGATTTTCATTTGAACTGTTGTGGCCAAAACACAAGTCATAATCATAATAATAGCCTACTAAAATAAACCAGAAGTCCCATATTAAAACACTCAAAGTAAATATTTAACACAAGCTGAAGTGCTTTTTGTGTTGCTAATAATAAGTGCCTGAAAATTTTGTCCCTCTGTGATGGTGATTTATACACAAGGAACTACTTACTGTGTTCATTACAACTTGTTACATTTCATAGGTAAAAATAGACACTTCTGAGAATAATGCCACTCCAGAAAATACATGACTGTGAAACCGAAAAAAGACATAATAATAATAATAATAATAATAATAATAATAATAATAATAATAATAATAATAATAATATATTATCATTTTTATAACTATATAATTATATTTATTATTATAAGAGCTTCATAGCAAGAACATCTTCAAATCCAAATCTAAAATTATTGGCTACAGTATTACTCTTAAACAGTTCACCTGTTAGACTTAACCCTCTATGGCATGGTGTTTCCCTCAGGCAACAAACCAATATTTTGGCCCTCACACCGCCCCTTTAATTTTTTAAAAGTAAAACATCACATTAAAAGCCTGATGATAAGTCTGTGACCAATTAAATTTGACATGGGTGTGGCTTTGACCCTTCGTTTTGTGGTGAAACAGTCCTTTTTGGGACCACAGCCAACTTGGACACACTGCTTGCAGAGGTGGAAGATTAATTTCACTTTTTGACATGTTCAAATTTACATACCTTTGTATAAATAATATCTGTGATGTGCATGAATAAGTGCAGAAGCATATTTGATTGAGTAAAGACTCTTTTTGTCTTCATTTATATACTAAAATGGCAGTTTTTCATTCGTTGCCCCCAGGGCAACATTGTGCAGTTAGACCACTTTTGTATGAACTATAACATGCTTATAGATCGAGATGTGTAAGGATGCATAGTCATCAATATAATCTTTTTTTTTTTTTTTGCTGTAGGCTAAATAGATTGAGAATATGTGATTATAGTACATCATTTATGGGACTACATTATGACTATAAATGGGTGCAAGTGTATAATATTCATGGGTATATTGGGCATAGTGTAGTGTGGTGAATGGGGCAAGTTGGGTACTTTATTAGGTTAATGATAGATATTAGATTAATGATAAAAGTGCCATAATCTTAGTAAAATTCTGCTAATTTATACTGGAATTTGATGAGTTTAATTATTTGATTCATGTTGCTGCTGTGTATGTTGTAAATATTGTGCTTGTGTGAACTAATTAAATGTTTGTCTTTTTTAAGGTTTTTACCTGACCACTGTCTAAGTACAAAGCAGAAAAATCAATTCAAATAAAGAATGGGAAAAGATTCAACAGCTCCGTCTGAGTAAATCCAGCTACACTCATAATGTCGTGGATCCATAGCCTGGTACACCAGCCTGACTAACGCCATGTATGAGATACACGGCAAGTCAGTCTGGGCTCCCTCCATTGGAGACTGATTCCACTCCGGTAAAAAATTGACCGGACCAATCACAGCGCAGCAGTAGAATTATTAACAGATGAACGTTAAACTCCTCCGACGTCTCCACCGCTGTTTTGCTCTGTTTTGGTGCGTAACTAACAGCTTCCGGGTCATAGTCACATGACGTGCGACACAAACGCTTTCTCATATTAGTAGTTCAGCAATAAACAATGCTGACATGTAACAGAGTATTTATAATAATAAAACCAAACATTCTATGTTAATATACACAAGAAAACTACATTAAATAGAGAGGGAAAAACAAACGCTGACTTCCGGCGTTGCCATAGCAACGTAGCAACAGAGTGCCGAGCTACGCCAGCTACAGTCACTTCTGATTGGTTCTCTCCGGTTCACTTTCCTCCTGTTAGTCCCGCCTCTTGTCTCGCATTGGAAATTAGTCTCCAACGAAGGGAATCCAGACTGACTTGCCGTGTATCTCATACATGGCGTTAGTGTGGGGTGCAGTTAGTAAAAACACTTGACAGTAAAAACTGGCCAGAGAATTGCTGGTTGGGAGCTCCAGCTAAATGCTCACACTCTAGCTAAAAAAGCCACGGTTTAGCCCAGCTTCAGCAAGAGGCCCACGCTCCAGCTCAAGGCCCACGCTCCAGCTAAAAGCCCACGCTCCAGCTAAAATCTCACGCTCCAGCTAAAAGCCCACGCTCCAGCTAAAAGCTCTCACTCCAGTTGAAAGCCCACGCTCCAGCTCTAGCTCCAGCTCCAGCTCCAGCTAAAAGCCCACGCTCCAGCTAAAAGCTCTCACTCCAGTTGAAAGCCCACGCTCCAGCTCTAGCTCCAGCTCCAGCTCCAGCTAAAAGCCCACGCTCCAGGTAAAATATCACGCTTCAGCTAAAATCTCACGCTCCAGCTAAAAGCCCACGCTCCAGCTAAAAGCTCACGCTCCAGCTCAAAGCCCCAGCTCTAGAACTGGCCCTGTATGGTATATCCGCCATTTCATTGCACCTAATCCTCACTCAGTCACAACCCCTGTGTGACTTGTTTGGAGCAGCAGCCAAAAATTCAAAGGCCAAAGTCTGAATGACCTTCTTATGTGTCCATGTGCTGAACAACATAGATGCTGTCTTCCTAAGGTTTCGACAAGGTGTCTTTGTTGCTCTAGGAGACATCAAAAAGATGCATAATTCTGTCTGGCTTGAGGACCGGGAGGTACACCTTCACCGTTTCCTCTGGAGGGACTCTGAAGCAGATGATATTGGTGAATATGCAATAACAAGAGTCAACATTGGCAACAAACCTGCTGGCTGTATTGCTCAAGTCACTATGCGAGACACTGCGGGTCTGCCAAAGTTTTCTCACCTTGTGGAGGAGCGACGTGTGCTGGAGGAGGACACATATGTAGATGACATACTCACCTCTTGCGATGACCAGGATCAACTGAAGCAAACAGCAAGCAGATCTTAAAAGCAGGTGGGTTTCAGCTGAAACCTTGGGTCTACTCTGGCCAAAGTGGGAGGACCCCAAGAGAGCGGGCCCTGCAATCTTTGTCCTCCCAAATTAGCTTTCAGACGATGACCATACGGCACTCGGTATGGGCTATACCCCAGTCGAAGATGAGCTCCATCTCATGGTCTCTGTAAACTTTTCAAAGAAACGGAAGATGAGGAGGCTGGGAGAGAACTTGTCAAAGGAGGAGGTGAGACAACAGGCACTAAATCCACTTACCCGAAGAGAGCTTCTGAGCCTGGTTTCAGCGCTGTATGACCCTCTTGGGCTCGCAACCTCCATTAAGCACGAGGGGCGATTCTTGTGAGGAGAGCTTTCAAAGAAGCAAAGGGCAAAGGCGAGCAAAAAGAGGGGACATGGGACATGGTGCTGTCTGATGGGCTTTGGGAGGATGCCGTCTGCCTGCTGGAGGATAATGCTAAGCTGAGAAAATTGAGGTTCCCCAGAGCACTGACACCCCCAGAGGCTGAGGCAGAACCTTGGGGCATTACCTTCTCTGATGGTAGTGAACACTCTTATGGAGCAGTTTTATACATAAGGTGGAGCTGCCGCAGCAGGGTGATTGTACGCCTGGTTGAGTCAAAGGCTAAGTTGACTCCGTTGGACCAAAAGGGAGATGCCGTCAAGGCTGAGATTTGTGGAGCGGTCTATTCTGCCCGTTTAAGGAAGTATTTCCAGAAAAACTGAAAGGTTCATGTAGAGGTGTAACCATCTGGTGGATAGCCAAACTATTTTGGGTGCAGTCCAACAGGAGAGTTACGGGTACCAGACCTTTTTTGCAAATAGAATTGGAGAAATCCAGAGCAGTACTAGCACCCAGGATTGGTGGTGGGTCCCTGGGTCACTAAATATAGCAGACATCACTTCAAGAGGTGCTGGACTTGAGGACTTGGATCTGGGCTCTGAGTGGCAAGCTGGGCCCAGGTTTTTTTTTACCTAGCAGAGGATGTTGCTGCAGCAGCATGAGACAGTCTCATGAAGCTGCAGAGGAAAGCCTTTGTAGCTGCTTTTATACAAGCAAGGGCAAAAAGGGAAGCAGATACAAGCTCAAATCTGCCCCAGCTGGATCAGCTCAGGCCCCCTTCTGGAAGTGCAGTCAAGGAGCTCATGGATGTCAAGCGGTTTGGTGACTTGAGGAAGCTGTTGTGGACTGTTGCTTTTGTTTGGAGGGTGGCAAAAAGGTTCCACCAGGCTAAAGCCAGAAGAAGACTAAAGTGGGGGAGGCGGTCCAGTCGTCTGGTGTTCCCACGCAGCTAGAGCGAAAGGACGCCTTCTGTGACTTATGCCTTGCAGCCCAGGAGGAAGTGGTCTGTCTTAGCTCTGTTATGGACCGGCTTGTTGTGTATAAGGATGGAGCTGGGCTAGCAGGCTGTTGGTTTGTGGAGGGCGGATTCAGCACTTCAATGAAGATCAAGTCAGCATTCCACCCTTACCTCCTGATTCCTGGCTGGGTGTTCTCCTGCCACTGCAAAGTCATCAAGAGGGGCATGAAGGGGCTGCAGGAACATTGCTAAGGATGAGGAAGAGGGCTTAGATTGTGCAAGGGAGGAGACTTGCACAGAAAATTATCAACCAGTGCATTATCTGCAGGAAGACGAGGGCGCAGGTCTGTCAGCAAGTCAGCAAGGGAACTTCGGACTCTACCTTTGAGAAATATCCGCTATACCTGGAAGTACAACCAGGTCCTTTGCCCAATAGTAATAACCCTGGAAGGAAAAAGGGTTATCATAAATGCCTCTCTGGCCCCTATTACTGGACTTCTGGTAAAAGCTTACAGTGAAACCATGTGTAAGAATGGAAGTAATCTTCTTGGACGTTGCCCAGAGCAGGAAAGTTTAGATTAATCTTGATCAATCACTACAATGAATCTCAGGCCAAACCTAATTTAGTCTAATTCAAAAACCCTCGTAAACCATGGAGTAAATAGTTCCAGTTGGGGCAGTCGGGGAAACTTAAAGGTACAGTATGTAAGAATTACATACAGTGGTAAATATGAGTGTTTGAAAGAAAAGATGTCTTCTTTCAAATTCCTTAAAATGTCCAAGCACTGTTGTGAATGTACAGTGGCCGTTAGTGGCCAGAATTCTCTCAAACATAAAGATGTTTTCATCTGCTAGTGGATTCAGTGGTCTCAGGTGTAGCTGTGACTGTACTATGAGTAACTACTTTTAATGTCTTTTAAGGCATTGCATATCCCAAACAGTACTCTAACTCCCATTAAACAAAGCTAGTACAGCAGTTTTAAAGTTCAGAGGGTTCTTACTTCACTCACATTGTTTTGTCCATTTAGGGATACCGTGGTAAAAATGGTGGAACAAATATGGCAGCCTTCATATGTGCACCACCCAGCAAGTAGATATAAATGGCTTGTTCTAAGAAAATAGTCATATAACAGCTATTCTAGGGCAGCAATTACATATCAATAGAAACACAGTTTTGAATTATATATGAATATGAAATTTTTCTGGAGTTGACCTTTGTTTTTGTTTTTTTACATACTGTACCTTTAAGAATGCCAAAGCATTAAGCACACAGACAAAACAAAGCAGGCAGAACAACCCAACTGGCATACCCAGGTGTTTCCTGTAGAGCTTGGGTGTCTTGGATTAGCTACATCAACAACTAGGCTCCTGAGGAGTCTGGGAGTTCAAGGGCAGGTCTTCTGACAAGTCTTCAGAGCTTTATCTATTGAGCAAAGCAGCAACTGGCTTTAAAGAAAGAGGAAGATTGTAAAGTGGGTTGCAAGATTTCCAGTGTGAAGGGTAAAATCAGAGGGAAGAACACCTGGATGCCAGATCTAGTCATGGCCAAATCAGTTATTTTTGAAACATCTGAAATTGAAATATCTGATGGCCCAATAAATGATGTGATTAACTCTCCCTTACAATCAAGATACTGGGTAAATGCAGAATATTCTATGGATTTTAACAGATCTTTTGGTCTAGCTGATATCCTTCAGCCATATGAGTTGTATGAATAAACAACCAGCCCTTCAATTTTTGGTGGCTTACAATTAAACATGTAGAAATACAATGAAAAAAGCAGTAAAAAAAAAAAAGGACTAACAGCTCCATTTGAAAAGAAATAAAAGCTTGTCCTTAGCTTATGGTTTTTGATAGTTTGGGTCTCTAGGTTTTAAGTTTTTTGTTTTTGTTTTTGTTTTAAATACAATTCACAGGTGTATCACCACTAATGGCTCCACTAGTTTTTTGATAATTTAAAAAACCAAACAAACTCAAAAACAATGTAATTAAACCTCTCTATTAACGGTCTATGAATTAAACACAATATTTTACATTTATGTCAAACAAGAGAAACTAAATTAAGAGAATAATTGTGTCATGATAATTAACATTACATGAATATATTTCTCTGGGATGAACAAAGTATTTGCCTGTCTAAGAGTTATCAAGGTTGATGCAGTGAAATAAACACTTCAAATAAAAATAATAAAATAAAATGCTGATCAAGGTACACATAGTCTTAAAGTTAACACAATCAAAAAAATAGTTAATAAGCAATTTTTCGTTTTTTTTTTTTGTGGCATTCTAGCATAACAAACACTAAAGGGTAGTGTCTGTACAAATTTGAAAAAAAAAAAAAAAAAGGAGACGATTTTTGTATAGTTTGACAATTTAACCATCAATTTTGAGGAACTATAAAAAAAAAAAAAAAAAAAAAAAAAAAAAAAAAAAAAAGTTAAACCGTGAAATTCCAAGCGCTTTTGAATGCAGCACTGCCTTCTAACTAATTTTCGCGGGCATTTGTTGCAGCTGTCAATCAAATACGTCGGCGCTTTGGTGAAATGCCACCCTGGGGCTTTCTTTTGTAGCAAAACACAGATTATGGAGCAGTTTGTCTCAACCGTGAAACGTGAGTTGCTGTCTGCTTTACTTTAGTCTAACCACTATTTGTAAAACTGTCTACAAAGTGTGGTTGTAACTTTTCCTAGCTAGCACCAGAGCCTGGCTAGCACTATAGTGACGTCCCTGGTTACCATAGCTACAAAAGGCCTTCTGGTTACTGAGGAAGGCTAGCTAGGTTAGATTAATTAGGTTATGCATGCTATCGCCCTTATGAAATCTTGCATGTGTTTGGATCACGGAGGGATCCATTCGTTTATCTTAAAGATTAAATTGATTAACTAACAAACAGAACAAAAATAACAATAAAGAAGATAATTTACGTATTGTTTAGCCTATGTCTGAACAGTATCTTCCAGCTTTATCTTTCACGGTTGCTGAAAGAGCCAAGGGGCTGCCACAGCAAAGGCCCCATCACCTCTAGTTTTCAATCTGGATATCGAAACCACAAGGGACATCAGACCCTGACTTTAGAGACCTTAACGGTCTGTAAAGCTGAATAAGATCAGCTAGATTACTGGGTCCAGACCAATTAAAGCCTTAAAGGTTAACAACTAGGGTTGCCACCTTTCAGAAAAAAAAATAAGGGACACCTACCACAGCTCATCGGGGCCACGACCACCACGGGCCGATACTCGTATGGTGCCCCCCCCCCCCCACATCAGTGGTATGCTTTATTTTGCACCAGTGTTTTTAGAAAAGGAGTGATCAATAAAACAATTGGTGGCACTTAAAGCTTGAAATGCTGCAATGAACACATTGTTTAAGCAACACTGTTGCATAGAAAGTGCCGTTATTTAGTCTACATATGCTGTAATTACATCCATCCCTATTTAAAATACAATGAAAAATGAAAATACAAAGAAATAATATTTAACAAAGTGTCATATGCACAAAACTTAGTTATTGCATTATCAATAAAACCTAATTAATGAGAAGCTGTCATGCACATATCACATGGCAGCACCAGCAGCCAAAGGAGATCTGTTTGTGTGGAGTGTGCAACAATTAACTTAAAATATAATCCTAGTAAATACATGAAGAACTGAATGTAACTGTTAAAGTGATCTATTGTAGACAGCTCTGATGTGTCCGAATCTGTGGTACACCTGTGTCACCTCAGCTGTAACCTAGAGTGGGATGACATGTCAATTAAACCTATTTATTTTGCTGCCTCTTATGACTTGAAAGAAAGTCAGGTCATCCAGACAGTTAAACCACACCAAGAAAAGAATTTGTGTCGTGAAAACTGAACACTGTGTTCTTCAAAATCAACATTTTGACACAGAATACACAGAAAGCTGTACAAGTTTGGTTTATATAAGAAATATACTGAATGCATATGGCTATACATAAACACACACACACACACACACACAATATATATATATATATATATATGTATATATATGTATATATATACATATATATAATATATGAATTAAACAATATTAATTTAATTTATATTAATTTATCTATCAAATGTTAATCCATTACTGTGATTTATTGTTTAAATAACCATATAACATTTATATTGGCTGCTACTAATAATGGTTTCTGTATAAATGATCATTCATTCAAATTTAAAAAGTCAACATCCTAAACAATCAATAAACTAACCAAACCAGCAGTCTCCTAAACTTTCCTCTGACATCTTCTGGCAAAAACACAACCAGATAAAAACTGATCCTGTGTTCTGAATGTGACGTCATGACTGATTCAGTCTCAGGAGATGAGGAGATGAAGATGGGACACTCACGTTTAGGTCGTCTTCGCGGTTCTCACGTGTCTGTGTTGCTTTTCTGATGCGTGATGATGTCTGATGTCAGACAGTCCACCGCGCGCCACAGAAAACACTCACCCACATACGTATTTAACAGTTTCTCTCATCATCTCCACTGACGCTGTCCACCCAAGGACGGGCCTGTTCCCACTTAGGTGTTTTCTTTAGCAGCGTTTTCGCTTTTGAGAGCATGCTGGAGGATCAGGTGTGGACATTTTAAAAGGCGCGGGTGCTGAGAGCGCGCGTGACAGCGGCACACGCAAGCGCGCAGGCAGCCAGGCAGAGATGCAGGACTGGAGGATCCTGCGATGATCCCGCTGGTTTTGGCTGGCTTTAAAATTTCCGGTGTTTCATTTAGCTCATTATTACTAAATTTAATGTTTATATGTGTGACAGACATGTGTATTTGACATTTATGGAAATACGGAACAAATGGCGTCCCGTATTGGTTCAATACGGGACGCAACGTTTTATTGTCAATTAAAGGACGATTCCGTATTTTACGGGACGGGTGGCAACCCTATTAACAACGGACCAAACAATCCTACGGCCCACTGGAAGCCAGTGAAGCGATACAAGTAGGAGTAATATGTTGTCGTTTCGTTGGGTCCGTGGACAGACTGGCAGCAGCATTCTGAACCACCTGAAGCTGACTGATCCAGGCTCACGTACAGAGAGTCACAATAATCCATACGGGATGAAATGAAACCATGCATTACTCTTTCCAAGTCTTTAGTGCTTAGATATGGTATTACTTTGACTAGGAGCCTCAACTGAGAAAACTTGTCTTATAGTTACAGCCTTAATCTGACTGCTAAAGTGTCATCAAATATCACACCTAGGTTTCTTACCAGAGGCCGACAGTAAGGGGCAAGGGAGCCTAAGAATCTAGAAAAACTCTCACCGTGATCACTTAATTGCAGTAATTGCCTCGAATTTAACAAAATTTTAGTTTAGGAGCCCCATCATGCTTGTTTACTTGTTTTATTTTTGGTTTGTTTTTAATATTTCTGTTGAACCACAGTTTGAAATTAATGTCATGATTTTCCTAAAAGTTTTATTTACTATTGCTTTTGGCAAGTTCAACTTTTTTCACTGCCAGTTGATTTTTTTCCCCTTCTAATAGGAGAGTATGAATTTTCAGGACGACTGTTGTGTGGTCTATGAGTAGCTTGGCAAAAATGTGTCGCCTATATATTGCTACTCTTGATTCTTGGAGACAAGAATGAAATTTGATCTCAAAACTGCCAAAATCTGCGATTAGTGTTATATTGGTGAAATTTACATTTTGGAAGCTAGAAATGTGGGTAGCATCTTCTAATTCTGATGTGTCTGTATGGATATACTAGCAGAGGATGCAGTCATTTTGGCAGCACAGGTTTTGGATCTGTTAAGACTAGCAACCCCCTCGCTGTATAGCGAGGAACATTGTCACAAAGTAAATTTGAATTAACATGCACAATAACTACATACATAATGTCAGGAAGACACTCATAATGAATTCAGTTTTGAAGCTGGCCAGAGGTCAGAGATATGCTGGAAGATTTTTCTGTTCCCTGGTGTTTCTTTAGTTGCCGTCAGTTTAGTAACACAGTTCTGCAATGTGTATAATACAATTATGATTATATAATTGTTTCATCAGAATAACTCAGTGCTAGATTTATCTTCATGGCATGTGGGGATGTCATTGCTCTTGTTTGTGACCCGTTGACATGCCTACATCTGGTTTTGCGGTTACACAGGTCTCACTGAGGACCTGCTGCAGAGACAGCTGACAGATTATGAGGAGGGCATTGAGAAACTCTTCTGTGAAGTGTGTGGCATTGAGACTTCCATCAAACTACCAGATCCACAGGTAGATATTTATTTTCTTTTTCTTTTTTTTTTAAAATAATGAATATAAAACTTTAAAAGACTATATCACATAATGCTTGGCTAATAATAAATAAGTCTATTGTCATCTAGAAACTGCAGCTGATTTGTGAAGTTTTACAAAACTTCTATTTATTTCTGGGTAAGGGACTTGTATTATCACTTGTCACATTTGTAAGCTGCATGCTTTTTCTCACTTCCACAGATTGAAGATTGTGCCATCCAGCTGTGGAACTGGGTAGTAACAAAGAATATGGGTGCTGGTATAAGTAAAATTCAAAAAGCCAAAGGTACCCCTCTGGTTGCGGTACACACACATATACAGTTGTCCTCAAATTTATTCAACTTTTTTCACTGACAGCTGTTTTTTTTTCCTTCTTTAATGTGAGGCTATGAATAAATTTGAGGACAACTGTATCTATAAAGTGTCAGCAGTATAGTATCTATACTGTTGATTATGTGAACAGAAAATACTCAGACATTATCCGAAATGTTGGCACAGTATGGGCATGGCGAACAGGGTGTGTTACATTCATATTGCATCATATTTAAAGATTTTCTCCATCCTTTCAGTGCGTCATGTTGCATGCAGTCTGCTGTATGTCTGCGAGTATGACAGTCCAACAGAGGGCACCCTCCGCAAGCAGATCCTGGTAGGCAAACCTTCTATGAGTGCTCAGCATTTCAGGAGGACAAGGCCCGTTTATCAGTGTCTAATCTTTACAGATGGCCAGCAAAACAGGGAAAACCTGGCTGGACTGCAAAAATCCCCAGATGGCAGATAATTTCTTAAGGCTTGCTGTCAAGGTGAAGAAAAAGCATGAACACACAAACTAAGGGACAGCTTAGATCTTGGAGCAAACAGAAATATGGTAGATTTGCAAATTATTCAACATGCTCTATCCCTAGAGCCTAGAAACCCTCTACAACCAGCTAACATCCAGAGGCGATGCAGCAGCTGACATCACCTCATCCAAGGCGGATGTGGAGAGGGACCTACTTCGAATTCTGTCATTTCAAGCAGAATCGGTGAGCTGTGGTGCATGTGATGTTCGACACCTTCGATGTGAATATTTGTTCTTGTGATATTTGGCAGCTTAGGAAGTGCTGTTCTGACAGACTTGCAGTGTGAAGTGTGAGACAGCTAAAATGTGAACTGAGAAACAATGACAGGGGACATTTCTAATTGCAAGTATGGAGTATCACTGTTTGCTGACATTTGATAGGAAGTTTAAGTCTGATCTTCTTTACAGGCTGTAACTCAAGGCAATAACCAAGAGGCTGTGGCCTACGTGCAGCGTTGTAAAGACATGTTGCTCCGGCTACCAAAAGATGTAACAAAACTCTTATCACTATAACAACACTGCCCATATTTATCTCATTCTTAGCACATGTTGTTGTTAAAGTGAGAGGGATATTAATTGTAAACATACTCTCCCGATACAGACGTCATACCTCTCCCTTATGTGCTACAACTTCGGACTAGATACTTACAATCTGAGGAAGTTTGAGGACAGCGCATTTTGGCTGAGGTAAATGTGATGTTTAATGTTCCTGAAAAAAATGCTGATAAACAGTGAAGTGGGAAATGCATTGTCTCTTTTTCAGCCAAAGCTATGACATTGGAAAAATGAGTTTGGAATATGGCCCTGAATCTGAAGTTCTGGTAAGACAGTGCAGTTGCGCATTAACACCAGCTACATGTAAAAGACATCTTTTTACACCCTCCTTCCCCTCACTATAGGCCAAGGTTTTGCGACTTCTTGCAACAGTTTATTTAGACTGGGACTGTCAGAGGTTTCAGGAGAAGGCTTTACATGCTGTTACCTTAGCTAACAAGGTGGGATATGAGATATTGTTTCCACATTGTTATTTAAATACACATTTCAAAGCATGAATACGCTCTGGCCCTGATCGCCACTGTGTAATTTGGCAGGAGTGTGTGAGCACATTTGGACTCTACTTAAATATCAGAATCCTCCTGAGATGCGGGGCCCCAGACAGTGATCTCAGATCAGGTTAGTTAATACCAGACCTTAATGACTTGTTTATACTAATTTTGATCAACATCAGCAGCAGTGGGATGTCATTAGCTGAGAATTTTGTAAAATGATTGAAGCCTTTTAAAATGTTGCTGTTTCGAACCTTTTAAGCCACTGGGAGTCTTTACAGTGATGTAACTCCTCTTGAGGATTTTACAACTTGGGTCAGGTTTTCCCTCTGAGCTGCTCAGGTTCCAACAATAAACAATGGTGCTTGTGCTGTTAGCATGGGAAATCTTAATTTGCCTCTATGGATGACTAATTCTCAGGTAGAAACGGACATTTAACAACAGATCACTAACATGTGTTTTCAGGACTTAATCAGATGTTGGAGTCCAAGGTTTCTCTTGAAGTGTGTCTGAGCATTGTGCAGCTACTCATAGCAGAAGGAAGGTAAAAACAAAGCATTTGTTTATGATCCTTAAATACACAACACACACACTGTACATGAACATGCACACTTTCATGTTTTCATTGTGTGAAGGTGTAGACAAACACTATCCAACACCAATTGATCTGTTGTCATTATTCTAGAGAAACGCTGGCATTTGAGTACTTGAAGCGCGTGTGTCAGCACTTTGAGTCGTCCCCTGACCTGGGAATGGCTCTTGTCTTGCACATCGAGCTGCTGCTGCAGAGAGGCAAAGAGCTGCTGGGCAAACAGAAGATAGAGGATATCATCACTGGTGCTTTACTTTTGCACTCAGTTCTATGCTAAGCCTCTTTAAATAAAAATATTGCAGGTAATGGGATGTAGGTAATGCACTGTCATAGCTGTTTGACAATTTCTCACTCCCACTCAGGCCACTATACTGGTAAACAGCTGGCTCCACAGGCACTCTCAAAGCTGCATGTCATTCTGTGGGATCAGGCATCCCAAAACTTTGAGGTGAGCCCTGATTATCCTTAATTTGCTGCATTTTTGTTTGCGGTATAGCTAAGGGATCTATTGTTTTGCATTCCTGCAAAAAATGGAGTGAAATGATTATTTCTGTATGCATACAGGTTTGCTTTGGGTCCTCAAACTTGTACAGCACCTTTGGGCACTTGTGTTGTTTTAAGTGTGCTATATAAATAAACTTCACTTTGACCTCAAAATGAAAAAAAAAAAAAAAAAACTGCTCTCATACTTGAGGTTCCAGACATTAGGAAATGACAACAGCCATCAGGGTTTCTCTTACTTATTGTATTTATAGAGTATTCCAGTTTTATAATTCACTTCATAGGTTCATAAAAGCTCATAAAAGGTGTGTTAAAAATACTTCTGTTTTTTTATCACTCCTTGTTGAGCTTCAATATATATTCCTTCACCAAATCACTCATTACTAACGTAAGCACATTGTTGTAGTTACTCAATACACTGTAATTACTTCCTCTGTGTTTTACTGCAGTTAAACGCAACATACTGCGCAAACTGCACAAGTTTATTGTTCCACTGTGGCCAGAAAATCACTAATTAACAGTCATAAACTATAATTTTGTGTAGGCTGCAAAGTTTTGATTATGTTCCACCATTGCATCAATGCAGAATCTTTCATGTCTGCAAGTTTTTTAACACCTCGTTTCTCCTGTGCTCCTTGGGCATGGAGTAATCT
The DNA here is from genome assembly GCA_023101725.1 of Atherinomorus stipes. NCBI lineage: Eukaryota > Metazoa > Chordata > Actinopteri > Atheriniformes > Atherinidae > Atherinomorus > Atherinomorus stipes. Next base: position 929,829 of record JALJCO010013221.1, read on the forward strand.
AAAAAAAAAAAGAGCTAAACTTAGAACCCCTTACATTTACTGATTAATTCAGGGGTGTCATAAGAAACAGAGTGACGGGGACTTGCAGTGGTTTTTCTTTAAAACTTAGATGTGTTGTTTAGTTTAGAAAAACACAATCACAAGATATGTTTGTGGTTGACCAGAACTCCTTAATGGATCATTTCTTTTTCACTCAGTAAGCCTTTTTTTCATGTTAAATGCAGTTTAAATACTTGAGGGGGGAAAATGTTTATACTTCTTTCCAGGCCAGTAACTACTCTGAGGCTCTTCAGTGGTATAACTACTCCCTGAGCTTCTTCAAGGCAGGTCAAATGGAGCCTAACTTAGCCAAACTACAGAGGAACAGAGCATCCTGCTTCCTGCACCTTAAACAGCTGGAAAAGGTAAGACATGTCAGATAAAGTAATCAGCTGGGCGAGGGCTGCAGTAGGACGGGCCTGTCAGAATCCACCTGGTAGCCTACTCATTGTATGTCATGAGTTATAATGGTAAGTGCTCCTACTTACTGTTTTTGCAGTTAAAGTATTGTATTTGCACGTGTACCAAAATATGTGTTCTCAGGCTAAAGAAGCAATTAAGGAAGCAGAGAGATGTGATCCTGACAGCATCTTCACTCAGTTCAGTGTTTACAAGATTGCTGTGCTCAGCTGTAACATAGAGAAAGGTATCTGCAAGACGTCATCTGTGTGATTTGTGTGCAGTAAAGGCAACCATGCAGTTTCATTACTGATACAGTACATTTTCAGCATATTATGAGTGTTTATGCTGCGTATTTTTTTCAGCTGCAGAAGCATTGACTGCAATGGGACTTCTATCCAAGGGTCTGGTAACCAGCGAGGACAAAGTGAGGTTATCTGAGAGTGCAGCTTCCCATCTCTTCAGTCTGGCTGCTCAGATTGCTCTGGAGGTAGAACTATCACAACACTCATTGCTCGTTTCTGTACAGCTGTCGTAAAAATGAGGTCTGATGGGATAATTAACACATTTCCCAGTCTTATGGTATTATTATGATGATGCAGCGCCTCATCAGTGCTACTTGCAGCTTGGACAGACACTCAGCTTAACACAATTGAAAGTGTTTGTGAGTGGGAAGGTGATGAGGGATCATGTCCTTGTCACTTAGCTTATATTTGTGCAGGAGGGTTGTGGGTACTAAGAGGCATACTACACCTTTTAATGAAAAGCTCCTTAAAACTGGCTCAAAAGAATATATCATGGTCTGACTGCCACCATCTTTTGCTTTTCTGCTTCATATAAGTGATCCAACTGTGCTGTTAACAACCAGTTTTAGATATTCTGTTGTAAACTGTGTGATTGTGATGAATATGAATGTTGGTGATGAAGATGTTTCTTCCTCTGTGACAGAACGGACAGCAGGAAACTGCCTTAAAAGCACTGGAGGTTTTGTGTGAGAACTCCAAAGATGAAGCTCAGGTTCTTGTTGGTCTGAGGTCTGTGGAAACTGGAATGTGACTTGAAGAGTTTAATTTAAAAAAACAAAACAAAAATTTCATCATTTTTTTTTTAAAATAAAAATGGTAATTCCAAAAAAATGTGAAATGGAAAAAAAACCTTTTCATATTTCAGAGGATTTTACAAATGATAAACATATATAAACATTATAGATAGCTAATTATTTATTACTAATTTGACTGAATATGATTTTTGAATATTGACTTATACAGAAATAAGCTACATACCAATTACTTTGGCTTAGAAATAACTTTGATATAAAGATATTGTCAAGTTTCTTGGAAAGAAATGCCAAATATGACCAGATTTCAGTGTTTATGGGTTGGGTTGAAAATGACTGGGCTCATACTGTGGTCATATCTTGTGGTAATGGACTACTGATTGCTGAGATTCTGTTAGTTTTCCACTCACCTCTATGATCCACTGACCTATATTCTCTTACTTCTTCACAGAAAGTGTGTTTCTGTATAATACAGTTAGTAGGTGAGAGAAAGGAGGTCAGCAGAGTTTTTCCATTCATATTTTCACAGGTGTTTGGTTCGGCTTGTACTCTCCACAGTTGAAAAATCCCCCGGTGAGATGAGGTAAGACAAAAAAAACAAAACAAAAAAAAAAACAACAACCGGATTATAATCTTATAATTTATGATAGTTTTACATTTAATACATTCAATCCTTATAGGACTGTGAATATGGATACCCTGGTGCCATATTTTAAAATGGGTGAGTATATGTGCAACAACTCTGCCTGAAAATGCTTTAACTACAGACTCTGCCGTGCATCATGACCCGCTGAGGTTTTATCTGTCACTGCAGCTCTGCAGACACTTTCACACCAGGCTCACATGACTGTTGAACTGCGCACAGAGGAAGCTAACTGGTTCAGAAAAACTGGTACCGATTCTTTTCTTTCCACTGCATTCTGTATGTATTCACCTGAAATCTTGCAGCCCACTCGGTGAAGGTGCGTGTGTGTATGTTGTTGCAGCCTGGAACTTGGCTCTGCAGTGTGAGACCATCCCTGACAGGATGAGGGATTTCTTGGTGCTCTCCTACCAGGTGGGTGTGCTTATTACCTTTGTCAGGCGAATTAATCAGCATTTATTGTACGCAAGGGTATGTGAAGAACACCACAGTGGGGATTAAATGTTGTTTTAGAAAAAGAAACAATTTTATCTCAGTAATAAGCCAAGCCAAGCCAACTTTATTTATAGAGCACTTTCATGACAGCAACAGCTGAACAAAGTGCTTTACAGGCACAATAAATAAAATCTATCAGAGCTTGGTCTCATCACTTTCTGATCAAATTCTCTTCAGAGCAAAAAAAAAAAACTCCATCCTTAACCTGTTTGTTCCCCATGTGATGTGGGCTGGCTGCATAGAATTGTGGGTAAACACCTTTTAATTAAGCAATATCAGTATAAAACTTATCATGATGATATTATTTACTTGCATTAAGAAAATTTTTTTTGTATTAAAGTGCACAAAAATATGCAAATTAGGTTATATTCATCTAAATTACTGCATATGAAAGATTTTTTTTTACTGTATTTTCTTGACTCACTACAGTGAGAGGTGAAGGGACTAGCATCTCTTTTCAGCTATTTAAGATAAACAAAACAAAGGACAGCCCCCACACACACACACACACACACACACACAAATAGATATATCACACACATTCTGGGTCTGACACTAAAACAACTGACAACCGTGCAGAAGAAGAGTTCACCATGACAGTAGAACAAATTTCTCCCAAATTTTAAAATACGCCTCTACATCAATAGTACATATATAAATAAACTATACCATGAATACTCACTGACCTGATTTTGCACCTTTCTCTGGTAACAACCTGGTTGGCATTTCTGATCTTTGGCATGTAGACCCAGATATCAGTGTTTTATTGAGAAAATTTAGTTTCTAAAAAAAAAAAAAAAGTTTCTTTTAACTATGATGGTCCAGTTTGTCTTATTAAAACTCAGACCCCCACAGCATTCTTCTCTTTCTTGCCTCTTTTATTAACCATTGCAATAAAATATTTATATTCTTTGGCATGACCCCATAGCTCTCCCAGTTCTGCCCTCCTGACCGCACACTGCTCATGGGCCAGAGGACCTGCCTGCTAATGGCTGCTGCTGCCTCTTTGGAGCTCTGCAGAAAGTCTCCTCGCTCTGCCCAGGTGTGCCACCCACTCCCCATCTCCTACATTTAGCACACTCTCTATCTACATGGATGGAAATTTACCAAGACCAGTGGAGAGGAGAGGTGACTAACAACATTATTGGTGCAGGCGTAGGTGTTTTATTTTAATCCCTCTGCTTTTGAAGAGCTACTGAACACTAGATGGCGACAGTGAACCCAAAATACTTGATGAATGTGTTTGGTTCACAGACTGAGGAGCTCACTCAGGCTCTCGAGTATATTCAGACCTGTTTGGAGGTTTGGAGAACCCTGAAAGCATCAGGTGCATTAAGAAGTTTAACACAGAAATAGTAGCAATATCAGACAAATAGACAAGAGTTCTTTCAAAGCTGAAGTCTAATGAATCATCTTCTTAACATGCACTCATAGGAAGCTATCCAGTGGACCCAACAGACTCTTTGCTGCTGCTGTACGAGTTTGAAGCTCGAGCTAAACTAAATGACCCGGAAGTTGCGACGATGCTGGAGTCGGTTCTAGAGCTTGAAAATGTTGAAGCCAAAGTGTTGGAGACTATGGCAGGTAAAACCTTGCTGTATTGTTAATTTTATCTTTGTTGCCAACCACTTATTTTCTGTATTTATAGTGCATGTTGTCTTCTATTTTTTCCCTTTTATCTCTGAATATAAGCCTTAGCAATGGAGCCTCCAGCCTACTTCCCTCAGCTCTGTAAGAGGGCCCTGAGAATTGCGCTCTCTCTGCACAAGAAGCAACCACAGACTGATCTTGTCCACTGCAGGTATCACACTTGATAATTCACAAAAACATCCATTTCCACAGTGTTATTGGGATGGTTTCTGATTGTGTGGCTGTTTTTGTGTCTTAATCTTAGCAAGTGTGTTCACAGTCTGATCAAGCTGTCCCTCCCAAGTGGTGTGTCAGAGGTGGAGGCCCGGGTCCTGGAGGAGGTGTGGGGCTACTACGAAGAGGCCCTGTCCATCATTACAGCCGCAGTGAGTCAGCACACACCACTCGTCAACATCCCTCAGCTCCAACCTCCTGTTCCCTGCCATATAATTAACCCCCTCTATTCCACTCCATGCCTGCCCGCGGTTCTAGAAGGCTCTTTTTTTTTTTATCAATGGGCTTTCAGCCGCACTTCAATTAGCAGATGCTTCCATTCACCGCCTCTTCCTGCCAATTTGAATGTTAATGTGCTGCACAAATCATAACACTACCGGTGAGCTGCAACTCTGAAAGAGACATGGAATTATTGAGACATCATGCTGCTTTAGAGGCTGTGCAAATTTCCCCTTTCAGAGTTTTTACTTGAAATCTGTTGAGTACTTTGGATCAAAGTAAAAGGGACAAGATGAAAGTGTTGTGAAATATGAATGAAATCATGAAAATTAGTTGGTTAATGACCCATTTTTCAGCATCAGTAAAGGTTAACATAGATATGGAGAAGATCTGATAAAAGTTTACTTGGTTCTTGTTGCTTCAAATCATTAAACTTTATCTAAGCCATCCAGGTGGCCCCTGTTAAATGTCCTTGAGAACATCTTCCTGCTCTCATCTGCAGCCAGACAGCTTTCCAGAGATGGAGATCTTGTGGCTGCTGACTCAGGCTTGGAACACGGGGATACTGTTGTACAGCTTGACTCAATACCCCGAAGCTGAGAAGTGGTGCGGCCTCGCCATGAGCTTCATCCGCTTCCTGGGATCTCTACGGGAGAGCTACGAAGTACAGGTAGAGAAATCGTGGCGGGAGAGGAGGGGATGAAGCAGTCTGGGATGGCTGGAGCAGGACTGAGTTCAGATTACCCTGTTAAAAATAAGAAGTTTTAAACTTGACAAGCAGAATTAAGGATAAAAGAATCATTGACAACTATAAATGTCACACATAAAACACACCTACGTCTAAAGTAAAAAGAATTGGAATAATTTTCTTCTGTGACTGTAGAGATTACATGAAAAATAGAACTGCTCTCTGAAGTACCATAAATCTGCTAACAAAACAGATTGATGGTAGAACTACAGATCTTGATGCGGTTAGTTATGCAGCTGTTTGTGTGCCCACAGATGTCTGGTCTGTACAGCGAGATCCTGGACAAGTTGGACAAAGCAAAGACAGACAACATGATGCAGGAATAACTGAACAAATTGATTTCACCTGGAGCAATATCTGCTCTGAATATATTCTTTAACTTATTCAGTTTAATTAGTTTCCTGCATTACATCTAAAATGTTCATCCAATTTCTTTTTGATGTACTGCTTAAAATTTAACTGCTGGACTACCATTTGTACTGGTTTGAGTTGTCTACGAAATGGTTTTTGGCAAACGTACGTTTTCCCTTCTCCTTCTGCTTGGGAATAAAAATTAAAAAGCCAACAAATCTTTTTAAAATGTGCATTTTTGAAGGAAACAATCTATTTAAAGCCACTTAAAGCAGAATAACAAGCACATCAAAATCATAACTGAGTCACATATTTTATTTTCAAACAAATAAACTCTTGTCAAGTCCCAAATTAAAACCCAAACAAAAGTTGCAGGACTGTGTTCCCTCATGACTAGGACAGGGAAGACCATGAGGCCAAGTGTCCTGATAGGCTGTACCACCTGCAGTGACAGGAAGGAAACTACTGTACAATCAAAGGGTTCATGTTTGCAAGCACTTACTGCACAGATGTGCTAGAACATAAACATATCATCACCCAAAAAGTACAAACAAGAACCCTGACCCCTCCCCCCACCCAAAAAATAAAAAGTATATGTTATCATTTCTCTCATCAGAACAACCCTCATCAATTATATACACACAGAGGCATTCAGGTTCCATCTTATTACCACAACCTCAATGGAAAGAGTAAAATGAAATCAAGTTCTTTGGGCTTTGACATGGCTGACTGAGGTATGAATACCACACACATTTGTTAACAGTCAGCTGTATTTCAACTAAACACCAGAAAGGACCAATTCTAAACCTAATGATGTATTGATCGATGCTCCTGGTTTCTGTGATATCGTGTAGGTTTCTGCCTGCATCGCTTTATTTTACAATATATATTTTTTTAAATCTATACACCCAGATACGTTCCACAAGAAATCACATGTAGACAGGCCCTATTTGAGGGAACTTGAATTCCCAACTGACTAGTTAAGTGTTCCAATAGGCATTTGAAGAGAAATACCAACAATACAGCACATTGTATGGAAATTATATCTCAAGAGTAGCTCAAACTTTACTTACCTGACATTTGTGGTCTATAAAACATGTTTGTCCCAGTTTGATTCACACATGCATGAAGCACAGGTGAGGGGATCTGCTGGGGGCTTATTTACATTGTACAGCTACCACACCCTTTAGAAACAGTCTGCAAGCAGTTTATAAATGGCTCTGTTCCCTTTCGGTTATTCCCTGAACTCTGGTTTTGACACAGGTAATGACAGCTGGTTTAGCAGTGGTGCCTGGCAGGTGGGCACACCTGTTCAGAAAATGCCTGCAGGTACAGGTGCTCTGTGGGTGGGAGAGAGCAAGGGACCCAGAGGTCTGGGTTAACATTTCTTGTTGGGTCTGGCTCTCTGAGGAGAAAAGAAAAAAATATATATTATATAGGTTATGGGCCACAGCACTCTTCTTCCAGACGTGCCCTCTAACATGCACACATGTACAGTTGCTAGGATCTGCATGGAACAGTGAAGCAGGTAATTTCAGTCCTGGTGATGCCACACTGCAAAACCAAAGGTTACCAAACCAGTGGATTTTAATGAGCTCCCAGCCCCGCAAAGAAAGACGACGCAACACAATCTCACTACCCAGTCCTTTCACTAAGTGACAGTGCCTTCCTCGAGTATTTGCTTGTTCAGGTTTGTCAACTTTGAACTCTTGGTCATTGCCCAACATGACCCTGTGGTCACAGGGGGAAATGGCATCTGTATGTTAAAGATTCCTGAGCTGGTCTAGCTCACTCCAGACACACCAAAAGCTCAACACAGTGGTTCAGCACCTGCCAACCTCAGAGTCATTAAAAATTCATATGTTTATAGATACACAAAGCATAAAAGGTTTACTCAAACCCAATTTTAGTGTTGTATTTGGTAGGGGGGAGGGAGGGACAATTCAAAACAGGATATACTGACTTGTTAGAACATCCAACACAATTATTGTCTTGTTCTACCCGTTTTATGGCCACCACAATGGTGGCAGATAGGACAGTACCATGTGACCAATCAGAAGAGAAACCTCTGGGAAGGCAGAGAGTGTAATAGGGTGGTCTGCTGCTTAACATGAGATAGGAGGCTTTGGCTGTCCAAACTGTAATCCAATGGCCAAATTCATAAATTACACAGGCAGGAAAAAAAAAAAAAGAAAAAAGAAAAAAAAAACAGGGAAGAGAAAAGATGCCCACTGAGGTGACTTTTTCTTTATATATATCTATTGCACTCAATGTCAGACCTCCTGACAGTTGGAGGACACAAAAGCACGAAAAGATGAAAATGTTTCCACCCTTCTCGTCAGTTGTGTGCAGCCTCCCTCACAGACAACAGGTAGTCACAAAACAGAATTTGTATTTGATGTAAGGCAGTTTGGTGTTTTGCAGAGAGCCCGGTTACACCTCTCTACCCTCAACCTTTACAGAGCAGCTAAAAACCACAAGCAAAGAAATCCCACAAAGAAAGAAAAGAAGGAATCTAACAGCCCTCCAAATTGACAACTCTAATGAAGTGTAAAATGTGTAATTTTAATATGTAGTAAAATCTCTGTAAGATTTTATCATTTATCTTGTGATTTTATAATATAAATGTAGAGATTCACAACGCATTTCTCTCTTGAGGTCCGCCTCCCAAGATGTCTATCAGCTGCAGCACAGACACCTGGCAGACAACCAAACAGCAAGCTGGTTTATAATAAACAGATCACCAGTTTTTTTTGTTTTTTTTAGGCTCCTCAACTTATTTCCTCAGTCAGTACAAACGAGAGATGACTCCTTGAACAGTACCATCAGCAGGGCTCAATTTTATCCAGTCTTTAGAAAAACAAACAAAAAAGAAAACAGGAAAATCTAAATTGGTCTTCAACTTCTCACCGTGTCTTTTAAAATGTGATTTAATGAACATTTACAAAGTGTTCCAACTTGGTATGATTTGTCTCTGTTCCCCTGCAACTTCTTTATGAATCCCAACTTCCTCTCTTCTGATTTCTTCTCAACGTTCTGATCTTCAGGCAGTCCCAGTTCACAAAAGGATTTATTCCTTTTCCCTTTTGCTTTCATTTGACAAATTCCTTTGGAATGGCATTTCCAGTCTTGAATGGATTTGTTGAGAAACTCATGCAGGGGTGTGCACAGTCACAGTAATGGTGATAAGACTTCTTTTCATTTAGAGTAACATAATGATGACACTAAAACTTGATATGAAACATATCTGCAAAAAGGAGGTGAGGAGGGGAGGGGCTATGTGGACATGGGTGGGATCTCTGGGAGGCAGGAAAGCCGACGCAGAGAGGACGGCAGGGAGCTCAGAGCTTCTCTGGGGAGGGAATCCAGATGTAGGGCCCAGACTGCTCCTCGATGATTAGCTTGATTTTGTTGTAGATCTCCTCTAGCGAGTCACCCTGTACAATAGCTGGAGACAAACAGAGGCAGAGAGATTTGATGGCTGCTTCTGAAGTGGAGCAGTTGATAGACAGAAAGCTAATGTGGCACTTTTCTTGATTCAAGTTACTTATTTAAGCCAAACTGTTTGCTTTGTGAATGAAACAGTTTTCCATACAGAATTTTTGCATTGTAAAATCTGCATTCATATCTTTAGTTTTCCAAGTTACCACAAAATAGATTAAAATTTTGGGGAAATTATTAACTTATAAACATTTTCACTACTGTTACCAGATTCTGATATTTTGGTCCAATTTTCTGGCATTTGGGGTCAACAACTCAACAAAAACCTCTGCTTCAGGCAGACAATGTTAAAAAGAAAACTTAACTGAACTTAAATACAGAGAATATTATGATCTTCATCTCAACTATTAACTTCAGTTCATCTGCCTCTTATCTGTAATCCACCACAAGCAAATGGTACAACGGGAGAGACAGAATTTTTCCCCTTTGGTTTGGAGCACCGATTAAACCACTGATTTTAGTTCGCCATTGTTCGTGAGCCCGGTGAGTCCTCAGATTCAGGCTTTTAAAAGGAAATGCAGGATATGAAACTCTTCACCAGCTTGTTTACTAAGTTTACTAAAAACAGAAACCTGGTGACTGATTAAAAGTGTGATTCTAAATATCTAAATAGAGCAATGAACATCAATCTGCGACCAAGGCAAAAAAAAAAAAAAAAAAACGTGGAACCAACCTGTGAAATACTCTCCGAAGTCTTGTTCCAGCTTAACTGCCTTGTCAAAGACTTTATTGGCCTGCTCATATGTCTGCCTCTTATTCATTTCCCTGAAAAAGACAGCAGTTACTTTAAAATAATCAAAGCTGTTTACATCTTGATCATGTGTGAGAGACTGTCACTTACATTAGAGCTTCGATGGATTTTGGTTTTATAAAGATGGCAATCGGATAAAGTTGTGCTTGCTGCAGTCGTTTTATGGCGTTCCCAGACACATCCAGAATGCAGTGTTTCCCCTGTAAGCAGGCAGAGTACACTTTGATTATGAATACTAAAACATTGCAGGTAGAAATATACTTGAACATCTGGTTGTGGTTCCAATAATGCTGATAAAATGTCTATGGGGGGTGGGGGGAACATTATTTACAAATTTCTGTTTTATGACTGTCGTAACTGGTTGTTATCCCGGTACAGCAAACCAACTCTGGTAAATCAATCCCACAACAAAACTCTAAGCTGCATGCCTACCCTCTCAGCCACAGTTCTGACTGATAAGATGCTTGTCCCATAGAGGTTCTCATTAAACTGGCCAGCTTCAATAAATTTATTATCCTGAATATCTTTCTCCATTTGTTCTCTCGAGCCCACAAAGTGGTAGTCCTGGCCGTCTATCTCGTTCTCTCGCCTTGGACGGGTTGTATCTGCAGCAGCAAATGGAAACAAGTTTATTTTAGTCACTGCTGTTATGTTTAGTGTGCCGTGAAGTGGTATTGAATGTTAACTCACGAGGTACACATGAGCCAAACTTGTGGGGGAACTCTGAGATGAGGTCATCATTTACTCTGTCCTTCATTGGGCCCAGGATGATCACAGGCCTTGTGTAGTGGACTGAATTTAAGGGAAAAAAACCCAAAACAAAACAAAAAAAAGCCCCAAAACAGCCAGAATATTAGCAAGGAAAAAACAAAAACACCACATACAACTAGAATCAACGGGAGAAAAGTGATTCCACTTACTTTCCTGTCGAATGACTGGCTCATAAGAAAGGATTGTGTCCTCCTGACCCTCTGTTAAAAAAAAAGGAAGGGGGGAAAAAAAAAAAATCACATTGAGCAAAACATGATAAACTTCAAATTTCTGCCTAAAAAAAACAAACAACACCACCAATAACAATTAAAAATAAAATAAAAGTTTCAAAATATCATTTCACAAGTAAATTTAAAAACATGTGCTGCAATGTGCATCTATGTGGGGAGTGTGAAACAAATCAGGAAGACCAGGAGAATTTCAGGTGACTCACTCGAACTACTTTCACTGTCACTTGTGTTGGATGTCAGGCATTCTGCAAAAGCAAAAGAGTGAATTTTAGATTAAAACAGTCACATTCAAATAAATGCTCTTTTTAAGAGTGAAAGTTATTTTTTCACCCAAGCAATCTGATGGTAAAATAGAAAGGAAGAAAAAAGAAAAGAAAAGAAAAGAAAAACCCTGTTCTTCAACAACTAGGCCAATAGAAAAGGAAAAACGAAAGCAGGAGTTTTGTTTGGTGCAGCAGCCAAGCTTTTGCAATATTAGGGAAGTGGCTTTAGGTGCCAGCAATAGGAAATTAGGCGTTTCCGGTGACAATATCCCAAATGACCCACAATTCCCTGGCCAATGTTTCCTATTGCTAGATCAGCGCCTGTGGCAGCAGATCTTATATCAAGGAAAAACAGAAAAAAAAACAAAAAAACATATTAAGCATTGCACTGTCCACAGGAGGGAGGCAGGAGCTGGCTGACTCAGGGGAACTGGACAAAAAGTGTTTCCAACCACATAGAAGAGCAACACTCTGCTCTTGCAACAAATGTATCGTAACTCTGTGTGACCTTACATGTCAAAACTCAACTTAATGTTTTCATAAAGACCCCAGGAGACATTCAGAAAAGTGTCACCCTGACTCCCCCTCCCCTGGGAATGCATCCTTCATTGTGAATCTGAGTTGGTGTGTGTGAGCACACACAGAAGTTGTGTGTGTGTGTCACTAAATGTGTGTGGTTTTGCATTCCCAGCTGGGCCTGCAGTGACAAAGCATTTACTCTGGGGACAGCTGCTTGACACAGTACAACCACACACTTACTCAAACTCTTTGATCCATAAAAGTCATCGCTTAACCCTGGGAAGTCCTAGGTGTCCCGACAGGTGAGAGCAGAGACCAAGAGAAGAAAGCAGACAGGAAGAAGAAGAGGTTAGTGAGAGTTGGGGCAGAGAGGGAGAGGAGTGCCGTGTAGTGCTCACCAGGCCTGCTGACACACGGTGCTGTCCTACTCATTAAGCCTGAGCTCTACTTTGTTCATAGTAAGCCACTGCCTTTCAATTACACCAGCCCAATCCCATTAAAATGGGATTTTGACCTGTTAAGTGTTGAAGCTTCAGTCCAGTTAATGAGATTCTTCCTGTTGTGGGTCAGTGACTGACTTAAGAATTGATCAGGACTTATACAAGGAGTAGCATCACAGCTGTAGAAGGCCTGTGTGTTAATGCAGCCAAGAACGTGCAAACGCAGCTGGCAGCACACGTACAACTAGACACTCCTCTGAAGCCCACAGACAGATGCACAGTTGCACCAGAGAGGAACCCCACGTCTCCAGTCTCGTGATGCTGGGCTCCTGCAAGTGGGGGATCTCTCTGGGACAGTGAGAAAGGGATGAGAATGGTTGCATCACACAAACCATCCCTGGAGGTGAGCGGAAAGATGAAAGTTGAGAGACGGAACTAAAGCACGAAGGGGAAAGGACAAAAACAACACCCCCCTCGATCACACAGCTGGTACTCACGTTCAGACTCCACCAACTCCTGCACAATATTCTCCTTGCTCTTGTAAAACGGGAACTTGCGTGAGAGGTTGAAGCTTTTTTTGCGCTTTACTTTGACTGGCTGCTTGTTCATGTGTGGGTGAGAGAGGGGGGAGGGGCAGTGGAGGACGAAATGGAAAAAAAACAACAACAAAAAACAAGACTGGGTTTCAATGAAGGTACTTAACTATCATGCAATAAAAGAAAAAAGTGAAATGTAAAACAAACCATCCACATCAAATAATGAGAATGAGAAGCAGGAAATGGGTGAAAATGAATGGCACATCAATGTGAAGGAAACAGGCGTCTGTTGTCCAAATTATACATGTACCATTAAAGCAAGTTAAATCTCCGGACATAATAGATAAACAGACAATATTACTGCTGATTTCTACTTCTGCTATTTAAATCTGACAGATCAGCCTCGGTCAAACGTGCAGATGTCTTGTAACTGGACATTTTTTAATTTTACTGAGTGTATGAGCTGCAGAGTAACGGAGATCTCTAATCTCTACGGAGCTTCTGTGTAATCTATACAGTAACATGAGTGTTCTCTGTGCTTGCTTCAATGAGCAGGTGCTAGTCTCTTTCCCACACTGAGGGGGAAGTAGGCCATCTCCCTGGGAGCCCAGCAGCAGCTCTGAAGACAGCCGCTCAGGCAGCAGGGCAGGGAGCAGCTGGCCCTCTACACTTACCCTGTTTGACTCAATCATGCCTGTCCTTGCGTGGAACTTGACTGTTTTTAATCTGGCCCGCTCCTTCTTCTCAACTCTGAAAAAAAAAACAGATATATTTTTTTTTAAGTTTGGCAGTGAGTGTTGTCTGTCACCGCAGTCCAGAAAATGACTGACTGTTGTCTGCCATTAAAACATAGACATGAAGAGGAACGGCACCTTTTCTTGCTTGGAATAACCCCAATCTGCTCGCTCTCTCCATGTGGTGTTACAAGCCTGGCCTGCCACCACTCGTCATCAGAAGCATTTATGACATGAAGGATATCCCCGTAAGAGAAGCTCAGGCCTTGGCTGGGCAGGCAGCTGTCCCTCGTTCGATCGTAGTCGAACAGAGCTCTGAGAAAAACAAAGACATTGGTTACTCTTTTATCTTAAAGTTCTGCATAGAAAGTCCACAATCACTGAAATCAGATGACTGCACCACATGTCAAAAGTTGGCACAAAATAGCAGCTGATGGATCTCCATCATTATGCTAGCAGTGCATATGTCTTCCTTGTGGTCTGCCATATAACTGTGTGTAAAATATATGAAGATGATCTATTCTATTGTATTTATGCAATGACTAAAGGTTTCTTAAAAAGATTTTGAACAGTTCTTGGTTGACAGACACACTTATTAATATGACCATTGAAAAATGAGGAAAACGGTTCTTCAGACTTAACAAGCACGTCATTCCTAATTTTCCATTTGACATTTCCTTCAGCTGCTCCCACATGCTTTCCACTACAAACATGCAGCCTTTGTTGTCTGAGCGATTCAGTCTGGTAAAACAAGTATATCAACAGTTCAAAGACATAAATACCTGCTTTACAGGCTTATACTTCGCTTGACTGACAAAGCTTTTATTTTATATTACCTATATCTAAATAATATACAGAGATACAGTGGACAGACGGGCTGTGGTGAGCATGAATCTTTTTCTTCAGATTTAAGATTTTATCTCACATACTCCTACCAGCTGAAACTGCAGCTGGCAAAACAAACAATCCTGGTGAAACCATCATGGTGCCACCCAGAGGAAACCTGTCAGTTTGTGTCGTCACCAGAAAAACAAGTTCCCCGTCAACACTTGCTGACAAGTGATAATCACATTCCTTGCATTAGCCATCTTATGGCACCTTCACATTCTTGTGTTATAGAGAGTGCAGACAAACATGACACTTTTAAACGCCTCCACATTCCAAAGGCTTGGCTGGGAGGAACATGGCAGCTCCCGCTTCTGTCTGCGAACTTCACAGCTTTTCCAACATAACTGCGGGCTTAGTCACCTGCACAGGAGCAGGCTGGGCTCTACATGGCTCACGGGAGTTGGTCTATAAGACAATCATGAGTCATAGTGGTCAACACCCCTCTGACTACAGCAGGCCTCAGACACCTATAGACTTCTGGAACACTGCTATTAAGCTAGCTGAGTTCAGCTATAGTTAAGCTGAAGTTAGCGAAGCACATTAGTTTCAGCTGAAACGCAGAGAAGCACTTTGATGATGCAGTTCCGTCACAAAATTCCTTCACCTTGACACTCTTGCATCCTTTTGAGCATTTGTGCGAGCAGAGGGATGCCACCACCACCACCACCACTACCCCTTCCAAGTTAATTCCTAAATAAACTTGCATCCAGTTTGGCAATTGGCCGTGTCATAACACGGGTCTCTTTCGACAAGCTCCACTGTCAGTTAGGGGCAGAAGAAAATATTGATACACTGAAATGTTGCAACATTTTATGTGATATTGTCTCAATATCAAAAAGGCCTGCATTGATATTTTCATTATGAAACCTCATGAGAGCTCATTGTTCCATTAGCACCAGCCCAGTAGAGCTGTAACGACACACCAACTCACAATTCGAATCACAATTTTTGACCCACGATTCGATACATATAACAATTTTTAAAATTTGAGAAATATTTTATTTAAATAAAATTTGTAACATTTACATTAATGTAACAAATAACCTGAATGAACACAAACAATAATCAAGATGAATGAATAAATAACTAAAGATACAGTATAGCCTTTTCACAAAGAAAATAATGCTTTTGTAAAATAAAAATAACTGAACTGTACTGTTAACCAAAAATTTTATTAAATAAATAAACCCTTGACAGCTTTCCATATCAAAACTGTTGGGCTGATTTAAAACTAGAGTTCTTTAGGAACAGCATCATGTCCACATTGTCAGGTGAGAGGCTTCTCCCTGCAGTGGAGAATCTAAACGGGATGATGTCGGGGAGATAGTGGCGTTATGATGGCCAAGCATAAGCCAACGTTAACCCAACATAATTATGACTTACCAGCGCAGTTCCAGAGAGCGAGGAAAGCAGTCAGACGCTTTCCCGTTGACTGGAACAGCTAATTTTCAGCTGCATTGCTGGAAACTCCAACATGCTGAAAATCAGCTGTTTAAAGTTAAGTCAAAGGGAAAGAGGCGTCTGGATGCTTTCACCGCTTCACAGGATCCCACCGTTATATTAGGTCTTATTTGTTAAGGCTGGATCGAAATGTAAGCTAGTGAAGAGACAGAGGATTTTTTAAAAATTGGTTTATCTCTTTACACACACACAAACACACATGCGGCATCCCAATGGTCGTCCAACAGTGTTGCTTCAAGGAGGACTCCCCCACATACCAACACCGGTCCTCCTCCTCGCACTCAAAAGATGGGGTGACCTGCGTGAGGGACAGGCAGAAACTCAACACCCCAAGCTGGGGCTGGTCAGGGCAGGACCGCCGCTGATTTACCATCACAAGTCACAGCAGAGTCCAAACACCTAAAACCAAGCAGCGGGGGTCTCATCACCATCCCGCGACGCGTCCACCTCTCAGCTGTCCACATGCTTGGTCCAGCTGGACGTCCTCCGTGCATCTGGCCTGCCGAGCACGACCAGGATCTGCTCCTCTTATCCTTTTACCGTTTCTCAGTGTCCAAAGACCTGCCATCGTGCACCTCAATCACACACTCCCGAGTTGCATGCGCGCTCGGGAGTTGCTCATCCTGGTACCGATGGTTTAGGTAACGATGGAAAACTGCCAAGTTTCAAACATGTGTGACACTTCACCGCTGGTGCCTTTAAGACAGACTGCGTTGTCTGGTTAGCAACTCAATGCTACAATAGTCAGTAGCCTGATGGAAAAAGAAAAAAGTAACTAGTTTTTCTGTGATCTGAGGAGTTTTAGAGCATCTGAACTGAGCTTGGTCGGCGCCGCGATCCTGCATTCTCCCACCACGAGACAGGATCTTGGCTCTGAGTGTCGCAATTTCGATTTTGATATGGGGATCGTAACAGCCCTGCGGTCCAGCATGTAGAAAAGTCGCCGTTATTCTGAAAAAATGTCATATCCCAGCATTCCTTATAGTCATGTGACTACAGCGCACCTGCTGCAGCTACAGACTGATTTACTTTGATGCTGCTTATGTCTGGTTGTTGGTTAAGTTACTATGTTGTCAGAAGCATTATAATTACCCACATGTTGGCCAATACCTACTAGTATCTGATATGTAGCAGCATTGCTGATGTTTAATGTGCAATTGAAACTTAATTGCAAATATATTCATTTTCTCTTTATTCTTCAAAAACTACACCATAATCATTTAAACGCCACTGTTGCATGGTGAATAAACCCCCAAATATAACTCAATCTCTGGATGAGAATCTCCTTCTGACAGAGGATGCTACAGCAGCACATCACACACACCATTCTTTATACATAGCTTGATGGTTTACCCTGCTGTACACAATATCGTAATATATCCCTTTGCACATCGTATCACAATATGTCGCAACGTATTGTATCGTTGCCAGTGAAGCGTCATACATATTGTATAGACAGATTCTTGCCAATACACACTCCTACTGCCAATCTATACTGAATAAAGTAATAAGCAATGTCACATGCTGTGTCCAAACAACAGGAAATGCCTGTCGGTTAGCTTTTAGATCAGGGCTCCAGACTAACTTTCAGCACTGGTTGCACCGGTGCGCCTAACTTTGTAATTTGGGTGCACCAGCAAAAAGTTTAGGTGCACCACAATGATTCCATCATCGCTGTGTGCAGCTTATTTTAATCCAGTTTAAGGATTTTCTTTTAATCATTTTACATAGACAGTGATGGTTATTGAAGAAAGAAGAAAACTGTTTATCTTTAATGTTGTCATCAGAAAAAACATTTTTAGGGGGAAGCTTCACTGAACTTCATGAAACTAAACATTTCAAACTGAAATGTCTTGAGGCTGTGAAGCTTCAGGATGGGTGTATCGATAACTTGGAGTCGGTACTTCGATACCAGCTGGACAAACTATCTGAATTGATACTTTCTGGAGCCCTGTAGATGATGATAAATGGAATTGACTCAATGCCTTAAATGAACTATCCTACAGATAGCTCAACAGGAAAAAGGTACATTTTGTCATGTGATCAAAACACATGCAGACCTTATTCTCCCTCACAGAAAGACTGATGTTTGTTGTTTGTTTCTAACGCAAGAGCGGTTATTTTACCTGCACATCTTAAAATTTGAGTGTGGAGTGCACATCCGTGATAAGCATACCTGACATAGAGGGAGCGTTTCTCGCTGGTGCGCAGGGAGCCTGATCCTGAGCTCATGCTGCTGTTCATCATCTGCTCCCTCAGGTCGTGGATCTTGGACTCAAAACGACTGTACTCTGTGTCAGAGGAAACAAACAAAAAAAATGTCACCACTGCATCAAAAATAGTCCTTAGGGATGCACATGACTCCTAGCATAGTATTGACCAGTTTGTATTAAGAGGCGTTTCTGCTCTCGTTTCACTAGATTATTGGAGATCTGAGCATGGGTTAGCACTGCAGCGAACAGAGTGAATAGAGAGGAAAGGTTCAGCGAATCCTTAAGCTGATTAATGACCCCAGGAACAGATGGTTTATCACAGATCTGCCTTACACATCCAGTAATGTCTCATGTCAGGTAATTAATTATACAGATTAATTAAGTTCAACGCAGGCTCTTTAGTGTGGTTTAAAAAAAGGAAGGCCTCCAACAATTTTCAATGCATGACCATTTGTCATAGGTGTGTAAATCCAGTTGCAGCTCAGCTGCACACAGATGATGTATGATTCCACCTGGACCTCCTCATTAGCCTGCTGAGCACAGCATGCTCTGAGCCCAGGCTGCTGAAACAAGCAAGGCCACCACACCACACGGCACACGGCTAGATAAACAGATCGGCAGATGCATCTAGAAAAACAAGTAGGCTGAGGTTCTCAAAAGGATCACAGGAGTTGCCAAAAAAACCAAACAAAAAAAAAGCAGTGCAAATGACTGGTTTTATCATCTACATATTGGTACTTTGGGACTGAAAACTGTTCATGTTTTCTGCTGCTTGCCTTGTGTGTGCGCAGGGATTTATCTGTACAAGGATAAATTAAATAACTGACATCCAGTTTTCCTGTAATACCACACCATATTTATGATTAAATCCTAACTAGTCAATTTAACTAAACAAAAAAAAAACAATGCAAGCTCGTATAACCCAGACTTGGTTTTTAGATTTGACTGGTATGTTTGTAGGGGTTGACTCCTACTTTATTGCTTAATCATCCAAAGTAGGCGATGCTGCTTGTAACGTCAACATGAGATCAAAGTCCATATTCTATCAAACATGTCTGGATGTAGCCTTGGGTAAAAACAAACACTCATGACTTCATAGATCATTTATCTAAAAGAAGTTCAAGCTTCTAGAAAATTATGAGCAGGTGCAAAAACAAGCTAAAACTGACTTCCTGCTGAAATCTACAGTGGATTTAAAGCAAACACGGATCCGACCTTAGCCTGATGACTCTCCGCCCTGTTCTCTGCTCAAAAGGTTAACAATACAACGAAGTGAGGCTGCAAGGTAAGGTAACCAGACACCACTTTACTGGCAGTAACCAAGAGCAACGATGTAGCACTCCTTTAACAGGGACAACGTATGCGGAAAGAGCCATTCAGACTAATCTACTTGGCTTTCAGACCCAGGAGAGACGAGAGAAGGGAGCACAAGCAGGACCTTCGGAGAGGAGGAGCTGCAGGATGTTACAAAGAGAAGCTAAATGCAGAGCAGCCCTGCTTCACAAAACCACCAACCTGAAGGGCTTCGGCAAGGTGTGCCAGTCAGACAGGCCAGTGATCTCAGTGCTGGTGTATTGCTTGTTGAAATTCCTGATCTCCAAATGACTAAACTATATACTGTTAAATTTATTCAGTGAACTACAATCAGCTTCAAGCGCCTCAGGAGAAGCAATAATGAAATAACCTCAAAACTGCTACCACACCTTTAAAACGATGACGATATCAGATACAGATCATTCTGCAACATAACTTACAGCTTGTTTAGCAGTATCTGTTTGACCGAGCAGGAAAAGACTTTAATCATTAATGGCCAGTAAGGGAAGTATGCACCCGCTACCCTGAAAAGAAAGGAGTGTTTAACCACAATGAACTTTATCATTAGTGACAGTAACACAGGAATCACTCTGAACATCTCTGCAAGTACTTGTGTTAAACATTTGTTCTCCCTCAAATCTTATAAGCAAACAGAACTTTTGCAAGATGGCCTAGACTATGCTAAAGTTGATAAAATGAAATATACAACTTGCCCGATACAGCCAACAGCAGGCAGCATCCAGACTTCATATTGCTTTATTCCCCTTCAGAAAATAACTTGCATGCTGTTGCCCTTTTTAACCTGCAGTATCCTATTTGAGGGAAGGTTTCATCCAAGTTCCTACTAAGTAGCCACAGAAATAATGCAGTTTTTAAAGCCTAATTAGCTGTGAAACGGAGGCTCTGGGATATGCCCGCACAGTACACCGGTGCCGCAACAAGCTAAAACAAACAACAAAAAAATGTCAACATTATATAAAAATAGATGATATGCTTGGAAGAAGTGACTTAGGCAACGAGACTCTGGCTCGTTTGGCTAAAGTGCAGTGGGAAAGCGATCTGGATCCAGTGCCAGGTCTTTTAAGCTTTTTTACTTTTTTTATTATAAACAAAAATTGAACTGTAAAAACATTTTCTGAAATAAATTAATCCTCTAGGCATTAAGAGGAAGTTCCTCTCATTATTGTGATAGTGCCGTAGGAATTGATTTGGCTGGCCTAGACAGTAGCACAAGATCAGTGGTTGAACGAACAGAACTGAAGCCACCAAAACAAAAAAACATCCTTCTGAGAAGCCCCATACAAATGACAGAAGACTATATAAACTTAAATAAAACTCAAGATTGGACCAACATTGAAAACTGGGGTCTACCAAACTGAGCAGGAATTACACTATTTAGATTCTTGACATTAGGTCACTGAAGAACAGGCCTATGAAGATAAATCTCTTTGGATACTGCAGCGGGCAGCCCTTCCCAAGTATCATGAAGAAAAGGACACGTAAATAAGTACTGCAACTGGTAGTTGAAGCTTTTTAGTTTGCCTATTCTGAATCACAGGGAGCAGTTGGAGGAGACTGTTGGAGACAGGATGAAGACCGTATCTCTGCACAAACTAGAGCTTTAAATGTATTTATTTTACCTTTTTAACGCCTTTTCTCATATTTATTTCATATTTATTAATATATTTTTCTTGTATAGAATCAAAAATAGCATAGAGTATCAACCACCATCCTTGGTATCGGTATTGAGAATGAAATTTTAGTATCGTGATAATCCTACTGCAAATGTAACAGGTGGAAGTCGGTGATGTTAAAGCTAAAAACACCAGTGTCTGTTTGTGGTACCTATACCATATACACCACCTCACATTACACCTTCTCTGCACTGGTTACCTGTGTGCTTCATGATTAAGATCCAATTTAAAGCTCTTCATGGTCTTAGTCCTTCTTCTTTACTGATCTGCTTACAATCTATAAGCCTTCCAGAACACTCAGGTCTACAGATACAGGCCCTTTATTAATCCTTAAAACCAAAACTAAAACACACAGTAAAGCAGCTTTTTATTATGCTCCTGCATACGCAATACATAATAAACGCCACGGATCCGAGCCCCAAAGCACACCAGCAGGCTCGTTGGGATCAACTGCGTCTGCCTACGTCTAACTTCATGATCAGACCAGAGCTGCGTGACTCGTCAGGGGCCATGAAAGCATCTCAGCTGGACAAGTTCACCAACATGAAAACTGCAGGGATGGAGGATCTCTCTGCATTTGCCTTTATTTTACTCTTTTTTATGTACACCCCCGCGCTCCCCCGAGTAGCCTGTTCTGATTCTCTGTTGGTTGTTTTCATAGCTCTTAATCTTCTTTGTTCTTAATTTTTCCCAGTATTTAACTTTACATTTTTATGTTGTTTTACATCGTCTCTTTTTCTGCTACCCCTGCTGTAGAGCACTTTGTGTGTCCAATGGGTACTGTAAAGGGCTATATAAATAAACTTGATTTGACTTGATTTATTTGGATAAAAATTACTCAACGCTGTGCAGATGTGATCAAGTTATTTTAATTTCAGAGTACTGAGACAGCACGTTGTTGACGCCGATTACATGAACTTGTACTGTAGTAGAAACATCTGCAGACAGAATGTTATTTACCTGTTCAAGGGGCAACATAAAGGACAGCAATCTGGTAAATGTCCAAGCTCAAATATACAAAACTTTAAAGCTTTTCCTTGTCGGAAAACAAAAAAAAAAAAAAAAATTTTTTTTTTTTTTAGATGAGTGTAGAAATAAATATGGCGACAACCTCCACGTCACAACACTTTCCTTCCACAGGAGCTGGTTAATTAAATTCACATCTACACTGGATTCTCACTTCTTTTTATTCAACATTATTTCTTATTGTTTATGAATATGTGTTGAGGGTCTGAAAGGCACATATAAATGTTAATAAATAAATTATTATCATCAATAAGGGTTTGGGTGGTCGTGGATAACATGAGGGGGAGCGCAAAGGTGGCATGAGGAAAGGTATGGATACATGTTAATAAGTCCAGTTTCTTTGAATAAAACAAATCCACATTATGAAGAGGATTTGTGAAATTTTTGCCCGTGTGTTTTCATAACCTACAGTTATGCTTCATGTTTATTGGAGGGGAATAACTTGTGGCTACAACCCGTTTGTGTTGCTTTGTAGTGGCAGTCAAATATCAACCTGTCCAGGTTTTGTAAACATCAGTTTATGAAACTCCAAGGCTGTTTAATCAAGTAGCCCATTAAAAACACCAAAATGTATTTATTACTGGAAGCATCACATGGAAGTCCCGTCTAAAAATTGGAGCTTGTGTCAGTGAGAGGCTAAACCAATCAGGACCAGGTACTGTCGGCTGTGGATGCAGGGCTCCAGGACCACAATCCGTTTCTTCCAGCTGGGTTGCTGCAGAGAGCCAAAATAGAACAAACCCCAGTACCTCCACAGCAATGAAGTAGGGCCTGAGACCAGTGTTTCCTACAGAGCTCCCGTCCCGTTGTGATATGCTGATGAGAACCAATGAAACTACGTCACATGCGCACAATAGACAAAAGAACATCGATCACAGACTTCAAACAACCACGGGCACACGATTTCCATGAACTCTGGGACATCTTGTTTCTTTATCCAACCGTTAACTTTATCCTTTAGTTTTATCCATTCCCTGTGACCAGCTCGAGCCTTTAACCGTCTAAACTGCTACTTCCTGTACGCAGCGAAAGTTGCTCCTTAAATCCAGCTGTAACGGCAGCTCTGACAATAGACCCCTTCACAGATTGTAAACAATGTGACATATTTTAGTGGGCGGGGCTTAGCTGGAGGCAAAAGCAGCTCTAGCCGCTATGTTAACAAGCGGCAGCTAGCAGGTTTTGGTGGCTTTTTCATAAATGGAGAGTTTTCAAACAAGTGTTTCAGTGTTGGAACTGTGGGAAAATGTCCAGACACTAAGGACCATGACAGATATTTTAGTAAATTAACGCTAGCAGATGGAAGCAGGCTGGCTTCCAGACACCTTACAGGAGAAGATGAAGATCTGCGCTGCAGACAGTGGAGTGGTCGGACATCTGTGTCCAGCAAAGAGAAGCTCAGAGCAAAGAAACAACTGGATGCTGACAACCATGTCAGAAATGGTCACGACATGTCCTAATTATAAAATACACCAATCTACGTTTGGATCTTTGTGTGCTGCGGTCGGACGTTTTGCTGAGCCAGGTCAAAGCAAGAAGAACAACGAGACCTGGATTATCGTAAAACCGGAAAACATCATTTAACAGCAAACTGCACCTGCATGGTAGTAAGTTTAAGCTAACGGAAATGCTTGCAATGCAGTAACTGTTACATGTTCTCATGTGTTAATATGATGATTAGTTGTATTGCTTTTAGGGAAAAGCAGAACATATTTGACGTTTTTAAGTTTTATATTGCAGGCTAGGGTCTTGTTGCAGTCATTCAGCAGTATTTAAACTGCAAACGTGAGCATTAATGATGATCGCCTATGTTCAGTCTTCTTATCTCATTGCATTGAACCATAATTGCCGTAGATTTTTCTGAGTACTAGTGTCCACTCGTATCCTAAAGAACTTTAATTTACTGCCACAAACGTTGTTCCTCCTATTCTGGCACCCATTTTAAAGTCGTAATAACACTCGAGAAAACTCATTTCTACAGTCTTTGCTGTGCGCTTTTCCCCTGTTTTTGCCTCCAGCTACAGCAGCGACGTCACTGTGACGTGGGGCAAGAAGGGGTCTATTAAGTGAATGCTGTTGTGTTTACATCTGGTTTCACTGTTACAAGCCTTCCCAAATAAGTATGCATGCCTCCCTCAGTGCAGTAACAGAAGTGGCAATTTTGACTATAGTACCTACATTGAATTAGTCACAACAACTTCTGTGGATTTTCTTCAGTGTTTATAGGGTAATGACGCAGAAGATGCTGCCGCTAAATATTTCAAATCTAATAAGCAACACAGAGCACCATACAGTGACATGATATTCCAGAGGAGATGGACATCTCACCTTCTGCCATCTTCAAAACCCTGTTAATACACACCAGAACTAAATAACCAAACAGCTCAATGATACAGAAGTGAGCTTTCCCAATTATTAAGAAATCTAAAAGAAAAAAAAAGAGAGAGACAAATGAAAAATTAAGTATCCCAGTATTCTGCGGATTGAAGCACTGCATACACCATGTCCTCAAGTCCCACTTTGTCAAGGACACATAAAAATTTGCAGTTACAAATAACATTTTATTTTACAATAACTACCCATCTGGTCTACAACGCACATGGAGTATTGACTTGTTTTTTTTTTACTTGTTCTTGGGACTGATTCATCCCTCAATGATTCATCAAATAGGAGCCCCTTAAGGTGAGCTGGGAAAGTGGCAATCTGCTACTATGATGGTAAAGTCCTGGTTTCTTAAATCAATTAAAACTCCAGCTCTAGCCTGTATTTTTAGGAGTGACCCACAGGAAGAAAAAAGACAGCTATTAGAAACTGGGACTATTCTGCATCTCGCTCCCACTGCGTGTCCTCATTAGTTGTACAGCTTTATTTTGGGGGACGGTGGCTTCTCTTTTGATCCAGTTATGCAACGCAGTGGGCATGTGTTTGTAATGTGAGAATGTGTCATGTTCTCGGGGATAGTCGAGCTGGTGGATGCAAACACTGCCTTTCTGATAACTTAGAGCAAAAGGTGCATGTAAACTTTGGCTAAAATGCTTTAAATGTTGAGTATTTGAGACTCAAGTGAGGGTGCGTGGAGTGTAACATTTCCGTCATACCCCTCCTCCCATTTCCTACAAGGAAAGATTTAAGTGTAATTATACCCCTTGATGGTGGGGCAGGGCAGTACCCCTCACTTTAATTCCTGAGTGAGAGTTAAAGACCTGGTGATGCTCCAGTAAGCTATTAAGTGTCAGGCAGGCCTCCTACAGCAGTCTATTGTGGCTTCTTGCAGTGTTCAGAACTGGCCTTCGATCAGAGGTCCATGGATGCCCAGGCCCCGGGAAAACTCCCCAGGCAGTGTGCCTGGCATAAACTAGCCCCCCCTCCCCTACTGACTTGTCCTTGTACAGCTCACTGGGGGTTCCTCCTGCTCCAAACTCAAATGAACAACTTGTCACACACAGCTTTAGGATGCCAGCAGATTTACTGGCGACAGATCTCAGGTCACCAGAGGGGATGCAGGAAGTCAATCATTTGCCAGCACTCGACTTGTTAGTTTAGAATAGTTAAGAACTGTACACGCACAGATAAGTGTCCTTCACCGAGTAACAAAGGGGGCACAGAACTGAAAGCACGATTTGGTATGGACACAAAGGTTCCCTTCAACTGACCACATCGTTATTCAAGATTCTGCATGAATGATCTGGCATGCGAGAAAACATGAACTCACAGAGCCAAGTATGACGGTTCATAATCTGCATTTTGAGACAGCAGGAAAACCCACAGCTTGGCCTCTTCCCAACTCACAGATCCTGTTCCACGTCAAATTTAAATGACCTTGACTCTTTATTGGACATGAAGGTTGTATTTTATTGAAAGAGAAATCAGTATGAAGTCAGAGCATGCTACAACGTATGCCTTCACATTCCTGTCATAGTCCAAACCTGACTACTAAGCCAGATATAACGCTCAAAAGATCCTCTCTCCTGTTGTTAAAGTATTACAGAAACATGCTCAGATACACAAAGCATGAAACTCAGAGACATGAATGTGCCCGGGCTGCTGTGAAGTACAGCCAAGCTAATGTAGCCATTTTGTTGATTAAACTTATAAACTCTGCTTCAGTCAGCATGAAGCAAGGACCTGTGGTCAGTGAATGTGGCAAGACAGTGACTCACATTTACAATGCCAATATAAAGAAGTAACTTCAGTGCTCACAGGTGAGGTTAAATCACCAAGTTGACACACACCTGTGACCACACCTGTATCTCCTCAGTTTAGGTTACATAAGAACAGTAAAACTACTGTTGAATGAACTCTGCTGCTTTTAAAATGACTTCAAGTGTTTTAAATGGCGACAGAGCAAGAGCAGATCATAAAGCCAGATAGGCTCCAGGTAATGGTAGAAGTTTAAGTAAGGGTGAGGCTCTCCATGTCTGCCACAGTACACAGTCAAAACTAAATATATCAAAGGTAATATATAAAAGAGGTGTACCAGTGTTGCTCCTCTACATTTTTACACGGTACTGCCGGAGTAAAACTACAGGTTACTGCAGAAAACTTCCTCAGGACAATACCAGTAACTAAACATGTTCTACAATGTAACTCACGCAGCTTGTTCCCAATTTCAAGGTGTCAACAACTCCCCGACAGCTTCCCTCCTCCTCTCACCTTAGTTAATCGAAACGGTGGCTATTAATTCTCTGTCGCAGCCGGTTGTTTCTTCATCCAGCCATTAGGGAGTTCATGCGGCTTCAGCTCTGCTACTGCTGTTGTATCAGAGCCCATCCCCCATCCACTCTGTCTGACTGGTAGACAGATAAGTTTGTCGCTTTCCACCTTCACTGTGAGCGCATTTTAAACTTTCCTCGTGTGTTGCAGTGGAAGCAGAGGTTTAACTTTCCGCTTAGTCTCCTCTTTCCATCGGTGCCTGGGTTTGTCCACAGGCAGCGGCTTCTCGTGAGGGCTCGGAGTTTGAACAGGGAAGGACAACAGCGGTTCGTTTGCCCGCCTTGCAGTTGGCTTGGCTCTTCATGCTGCTAACGCAAGACCCGCCCCTGAACCTGAATACTTCTTACACCCAACCTATCGGGAGCGCTGGCCCCATTTGGTCAGAGCGGTCAGAGCTGATAAATCAGACACCGTCGCACCAGGTAGACGTCTGTACCATAAAGGGTCACTTGCACCATTCACCACAGCTGCATCGTTATAAAGGTGGAACTGTGCGAGCAGAGAACAGATATCATGTGGTTCACTGGCCGGTGTGAGCCCCACAGCTCTAGCTCCTACATATCCCACAATCCATCTCGTCAGTGTAGTTTCTGATTCACTTTTCTTGCCTGGTTAATCTTCATTTATGTCGACAACGTCAGTTAACTCGGTCGGAACAATATATTTTTACATGTTTAATTAATTTAAAAATCGAAGTCATAACACCACCACGTCGCAGTTTAACAGGAGGTAGAGTGACTAGACAGACTATTTCCTGGATTTCTGGTGTCAGTGTTTGGTTGCCTGGAAACAAGCAGGCTACACTAGATAACTATATTTGCCCAAGATGCCCAGAACAGAGGTTTCTATAAAAATTTGAGGTGGTCGTTTTTACATCTATTGACTCTTTTTTTTCATATGGAATAAATGTTTAAGATATATTACATGAAATTATGACCTTGGACTTGCTGGTATGTGGTTTTTGTTAACTTTGGACAGAGACAGACCAGTGCTTCCAAGCCCTAGTCTTTTTGCTACTAATGCTCTTTTTTGGGAAGGATTATATGTATATATCATAAAGAAATATGAGCTATCATCTAACACTGAGGAAAAAAGCAAATGAAGTTTGCTGTTATAAATCTAGTTTCTAAGCATTACTTATAAAGCTATGATAACATATTTAGAGAAATGTTTTCAGTGCCATGTCTCTGTTCACAAAATTACACTACAAATAAGCTGACTGACAGGAAAATTTATAGAGGGGTGAAGCATTCATTTCAAACCAACAAATTTCCAGGCAAATCTGGATCACTTTCTTCAAAATTATGAGATATAGTGACGTCTTGGGGTAATATTCAGCTCTGGTTTTACATATTTTTTTGCCTCCCAGTTTTAGAGTACAGATGTGTTTCATCAGCTCCCTCAAAAACGAGACGATTACTTAAACTGACAGGAGGACAACTGCAGACTCAAAAAGGCTTTTAATATCGAACAAGATTACACAAATCCAGTATTAGCTGATTTAACTTTATTGTTTAATTATGCATTATAATGGGAGTTTGCACAAATAATTTGCAATGTCTGCCCTACAAATTTTGACAAAGATCTATTTATTTATTTTCCTACATATTCATCACATGTGATTTTACCTGGTGAAACTTCCAGAACCCCAAGGTATGTGTTTTTTATGGCAACAGCTTTCTAATTTTAATAGACTTAATTTAATTTTAGTGTTTCACTAACGAGCATAATTGTTTAACTTTTTAAAACTGTAATCTAATAATTCAACAAATTGATAACTTTTTTCTGCCTCTAGTGTTACCTCACATAAATTTAACTTAACAATAAAAATTAGAACAGCGGTGGGGAACCATGGTCCTCGAGGGCTGGTGTCCCTTCAGGTTTTCCGTTTCTCCCCACTCCAACACACCTGATTCCAATCAAATGGATCTAACAGTCAATCAAGTTCTGCACAGAGACTCACTGATTTGAATCAGGTGTGTAGGAGCATGGACAAGTGGAAGACCTGCAGGATGAGGGCCAAGGTTCCCCACCCCTGATTTAGAATATAATCCTTACTGCATTAGAACTGGGGTGGTATTTGGTTTTTTTTGCTTTTTTACATTTGCAAACTATAAAACACTCTGTGAAATATTTGGTTTGCTTGATAGGTCCTGTGCATATAAGTCTGATTTTTAACTAAGGTAGTTTGTGTATTTATTGCCAATTATGAGGTAATGTTATATCAAAATGTAGTTTCAAGAGTTATTACATGATTACAACTTTAAGTTTGAGACAGATTCATAGAATAATCTATGACAGACGATAACAAGGCCTCACCTTCAGGCCTGTACTGAGCGATAATGGTGACAGTCTGTCCGGCTCTCTTCAGTGCTGCAGCCGCCTGCTCGTGTGTGGCGTTCCTAAGATTCACTCCATTCACCTGTAAAAAGCAGAGAATTTCACTTGATGGGATTCCAAAGATAAGGTGTTTGCTCTTTTTAAAAAATACATCTTTACAGAAAACAAAGTGTAGCTGGATGGAAAAGTCTAAATTCAAGCTAAATGGTTTCATTCTAACTTACAAAGATAAGACCTGCTATCACCGTGACAACATCCATCATACAGTACGTCAACATGACAAGTCAATTATTTTTTTCTGGTAGATACAATTGGCTTGAATGCTCTTAATTATTTAGAAATGTGGTAAGATCTTGTCAGAGTTAAAGCTGCACTGAAATAAAAACAGATATATTTCAAGCAGCACTGGACTTTAGGCAGGGAAAAGCTTAGTTCCCCCAGAGCTGTTGTGGATTTAATGTTTTGCTCAAGGACATTACAGCGTGGGCAGGTGTTAGAAGGCTTTCTAAACACTCAGTCACCTTTAATTTTATCATGATTATTCTGACAGTGAGGGCTGGCTGAAAATCTCACTGCCTCAAACTTGTTACAGTTGTGGATCTGGGCAAAAAGGAAGCTTGAAGTCGAGATACTGACCGAGAGAATCCGGTCTCCCCTCCTCAGCTCGCCGCTTAGGTCAGCTGGTCCTCCAGCCAAGATGAAGGAGACGAAAATCCCCTCTCCATCCTCCCCGCCAACGATGTTGAAACCCAGACCTGTGGAGCCCTTGTGCAACACCACCTTCCTCGGCTCCCTGCCAAACAAGAGTGACAGTGTTAGGGTGAAGGGCAAAGCACAGAGTATACAGGAGACACCACGGGGGCGAGATGTGACCAGAGCTGCAATAGAAATAGCATATGCAGAGGAGTGAACAGAGGCATTTTCGGACAAAAACCATCATCTTTGCATCGTGAATGATACCAAAATGTCAAGTGCATCCAATTTAGGTAGCTACAAGCAGCAGGCCTGCAGATCTTTTATTGTGGATCCACTGTGAAAGTGAGCCCTTGAAATAGAACAGTCGTATGATTTAGGCAAGGACACCACACATTAGCAGGGAAAAATAAATAACCATGAAATGCTATGCAGTAGTCATAAAGCTGACACACTAAATATTCAATGAAAACGTTTGCCTGCTATAAGACTGGGAGTAGCAGATAAGGTTTAAACAAAAATAGTGCATATTTTCTATTATTACAAATTTAGAGTGAGAAAAAAATGAAGGAGTATCAATAAGCAAACATAGCATCAACCAAGATTTCCAAACTTGACTATCCTTTTAGGACTTATTCACAATCACAGTCATTAAAAAAGGCTAATTGATGCATTTCCTGACTTTCAAAATTCTGCTCTGTAATTTATCCCAAAAAATCAAAAGGTAATGCACTCCTTTATGTAACTGCATGGCACTGATGTCCACAACAATGAGGAAGGCTGTAAAATATATCAGAGCATCTTCAGGAAACAATTTTCTCACTGTGTGATGTAGTTGAGAAACGATTAAGAGCAACTATATTTTGAGAACAGCAAAGAAAACACAACATTGCAAGGAAAGCAAACCAAAACCACTGTTTGATGACAAAATATCTTCAGAAAGATCAAGAGATGATTACGTAGTGGTGGTGCACAGTTATGCTGCAGAAAATGTGAGTCATCTGAAGTAAACCTTTTCTGAAGCCTCACCACAAAGTTAAGCAAGGAAAGCTTGCAAATGAGCAACTTAAGAAACCTGATGCACTTTGGAAATACATGCCTGACCAGACATACAAAGTTAAAATACAAGATTTTGGCAGCGAGTAAAAAATATAAAATAGAGAAAAGAATTTAAAAATGGGGCAGAATTGAATGAAAAGACATCTTTTCAACAGATCATGTTCTGTGCCAACATGCCAATAATCAATTGGCATTATTATCTTCCCAATAATCAATTGGCATGTTGGCAGGATAACCAATTCAAATATGATACCAGCATATACTGGGAGCAAATATCACATCTTAAAAAAATACACGCACAAAAAAAAACTGAAAATGAAAAGAGAATGGCTTCTACAATGGGATATTGGTATTTAGCATTTATTCAAAGTTGACAGCAGACTATCTCAAATGGTGCAAGTGAAAGCTTGTTTTGACCACTGCAGTTCCCATCACTGACTGTCTGTAAATAGGCATTAACAGCAAAATGGCCCAAGAATCTCACAGATTTAAGTGAAGAACTCTGGCAACAAAATGTATTTACTACAACTGCTAAAAATGTGTTACTACACAATATAAAGTGTCTAAAGTTTTGGTTAAAAGATAGAAATAAAAAAGTTTAATACCTTTAATTTTAAATGTTTCAATCTTAACTTTATTTTGGAGGTCAGGCCAAAATGAGAGAATTTGCCACTGTAAAGATGATTGCTCCTCACACTTCCACAATTCACTCATACAGTATCACCATCAGTAGCATCACAAGGTCCAAAAACCCACAGTATTCGCAATACTACATTCTTTTTATGTCTAAATGTACACTTGTATTCACACCAACATCCACTCATATGAATACACAACAATAAGCCACCGACTACAGCTTGCTGTAGCTTTAGCCGCTATGACTCATCCTCCAGCAGACTGTTCAGATCGCTGCAGCTTTAAGATGCTACAGAGGCTAAACCACTGCTACGGTCCAGCAAAGTGCTCTATGAATACACTTTATACATAACACACACACACACACACACACACAAGCAAGCTCAATAGTTCACACACATACTTCTTGCAGACATTTACGCACAAACCAATCTGGGCAAAAACACACACAATTTCCTCACTTAACAGAAAACACTGCATGGCTCCTATTAGTGGTCTTCTATTGCAGTACTCAGCCAGCGGTCTACAGGAATGATTCCGGCTCATTCCCTAATGGCTGCACTCCAACTTGCTGTTAAGTTTTCCCAACGACAGCAGCTGCGTAAAATTTCCAGACTCTCAGAATCACCATATACCCATGACTGACTGGAGAAGGCTAATGACTCCACAAGAGGAGAGGATGAATATGGAAACAATAAAACTCTGCCCATACCTTAAAGATGATTTAGCTTTCATTTTAAAAAGACTGATGGAGGAGACAGAGTTTCCTCAACAACAAAACAGTTAAACAGGAACCTGCAAATCTTTATCTGTACAGCTCCCTTTGAGGGAGCTTTAGGAACAGATCATACACAACTGTTTAACAATATTATTCTACTTTTTACAACTTCCCTCTGGGATTAATTAAGTAATTTTCATTCATTTCATGCTCAGTTGTGTTCTTAAATTTTTCCACAAACCCTTTTATGATTCTTAGGACAACAGATTTAAAAAAAAAAGAAATAAAACTGGAAAAAAGAAATCGCCAAAAAATACGTTAAAGCAACTAACATGCCTTCAGTCAAGTCAAGTTTAAAATAGCCTTGCTTTCCATCTTGGGTGTTTCATCTCCATTTGACAAGGCACGCAGATCTCCATGGTTACCTCAGGATCCAGATCCTGTGCTTGCTTCTGAAAGAGCATTTCCTAACAGTGTGCTCAGGCAGGCTCCTCACCAGCGACATGGAAGATGAGATGTTGACTGTGAACATGTTGGGTAATGCACATCGCTCAGCTCAAGCCCTCTTTCTATCTGGCCCTCTGCAGAGAGGTGGGCTACAATTTTAGAAGCTCCTGTGTTCAGGGCTGCATGCTCCCTATCTCATCCCTGTGTGCTGTGATGGAAAACAGCTCCTCTTCAGGCTGTGACAATCGCTCTCACCATATCACCAGCAAGTCAACATTTAACCCTAACGCACACAGGGGAATAATCTTCCCTCTGTCTTACAGGAAGAAGCAAAAATCCCCCCCCCCCTTAGTCACATCTGGAGTTATCATGGCTCGGACGTGTTGGGCCGGAGGTTATCCAGATTTGATCTTCTTTCAAGCGAAGCTGTCCCCTCGTCTCTGCAGTGACGGGATCAGCCCTTTCCAATACACCACACCAGCATTCCTGTCTGTCAGCCTGGCCCTGTGGAGAATAGGCAGATAGAGTCCCAGAAGCTCCTTGATAATTTGCAGAAGTGTAAACAGACTGAGGAACTCATGGACTACCTTTCATAACTTCTAGGCCTTTGATTTGTCGACCTCATAATCAATGACAGGCTGGATAGCAAGCTAACTCTCCAAAGACGGAGATAATATATAGAGTACTGAGGAATATTTGAGGAGATATGGCTCGTTTTATCTTCCAGCTAGGACTCTACAGGAGCAGTATTTCTGTATGTTACCTTAAGATGTGAATCGGCTGGTAATTTTCATGGAAAATAGCAGTGAATTCCTGCAGTTTTAAATGCCAGGATCAAGTCTCTGTTTTACATAGCAAGACCTGCTTTCCCTCCCTTTCCCTTTTTGTCTTTTCATCCATGCCAGGAATGTAAACAGTTATAGAGCGGTAAAAACCCTTTGGCTCTGCTTAGCCGTCTCTATAATTCAGAACCCACCTCCCCTTCTTTCTCTGCATCTTGCCTCTGTGCTTCAGTGTGTTGGCTGAGGCCGTCGCAGCTCAATCTTAAAGCTGTGAATGGATATCTGGGCTGCAGGGTTCAGCGGGTCACGCTGCTCTGGACTCGGCACAGTAATTGGCTCTGCTTGGCTGATTAATGGTGGACTCTGCAGATGGACGCCATTTTACACAGATAGACACTACCTCTTGCAGCACTTTATCTTTCCCCGTCTCCAAACAGATTACATCAGCTTATATATGGAGACGTATATACTCTGTTCTGTCTTCCTGACTTAATTTCACCAATAGATTTTCTGTGGCTGCTCCTTTCTTCTAATTTGACAGGGACATATTTATTCACTGCTAAAGGGATAGTTTAAACTTCATGCCTTACTCCGTGACTCTGAATAAAATCAGAATGAAGAATGATTAACACCTATCATGTGTGCTTAGCTAAACCGTCTGTGGCTAGTTTTACTTTAAACTCCCCTTTGAGCTTTTGCTGTCTTTAAAATTGCCTCTCAAAGGTCAAAGTGTCACTGACAACAAAACTATGCACTGACCAGTCAAAGGATTTGTGTTTCTTTGTGTGCATGAGAAAGAATAGCTACTGATTAGCTCACCTGCTGCTTCAGTACCCAAGCTGCTGGATTCACGCAAGATGAGCCGAAACAAGGCAGCTAAACTAGAAGCAGCGTTCTACGGTACCGTCTGGGTTTTAGACACGGAAAAAAAAGTGAGAAGGCTTTCAAAAATCAATGTACAGTCATGTGAAAAACAAAGTACATTCTTGTTCAATTCTAAGGAGTTGATATATCAAGACAAAGTAAATAAAATCATTAAGTCCTTGTCAGGTCTTAATAAAAGATAAATACAACCATTGATCACATCTGTACTTTGGTCTCATCTGACCACAGAGCACTGGTCCAGAAGTCTTGTGGTTTGTTGCACCTTTGCAAACCTAAATTGTACTGCCATATTCTTTTTAGGGAGAATTCTCTAAACAAGCCGTGCCTGTTCACTATTGTTCAGGTCTTGGGGTTAGCAGTTCTCTGAAGCACAATGGGTTCTGATCTTGGAGTAAACTTTCTGTAGGGACATCCATGCCTAGCAATTAACATGAATATTTTCCGCAAGTATGTAAATAATCTTTCACAATGGTGGACTTAAAATTATTTGGAAATAGCTTTATAACCTTTTCCAGATTGTAAGCAACAATAACTGCTTCTCTAAGATCATTACTGTTATCTTCTCTTCATAGCATTACATTGACACACACCTTCAGACCACTTTGACCAGTTGGAGTGGTTTAGGATTGTAACGCTTGCTGATGATCAGTAAATCCCCTGGATTGGATTAACAGCACCTGGTTGCTCC
Source organism: Atherinomorus stipes (assembly GCA_023101725.1). NCBI lineage: Eukaryota > Metazoa > Chordata > Actinopteri > Atheriniformes > Atherinidae > Atherinomorus > Atherinomorus stipes. Next base: position 964,942 of record JALJCO010013221.1, read on the forward strand.
CTACTTTTCATTTTCACTCTTATGGAAATAGTAATGGGGTAACTACTGCTGCATGCTTGCTTAGTTTTTAATAAACAAATTAACTCAAAATTACGTGTTTTTTCTAAGATGTGGTTCTTCATCTTAAGAGATATTTACCTCATTTTAAGGCTTCCAAAGGATGAGGGATAGAATATATATAAAATACATAAATATATATATATATATATCCTGGTTAGACTGACAGCAGGTGTGCTCTTCTTTTCACAGGACCATAAATAACCAATAGGACTTTTTTTTCTTTTTTCATATTTAGCAGGAACCCTCATTCTTCTTGTCATTCTATACCGATTCTGTAATTTTTTTTTTTTTTTTTGGTGACTGTCCTGACTCAGTGACTTGAGCACTGAGAAGCCTCTCCCTGATGGTGCTGCATGATAGATAAGAATCTAGGCATCCAAAAGTTTGCAAAACATTTGCCCAGAACTGTACACAGAATCTACAGCAGAGCCTGATAGTGCTTGCAGACTGGGACTGCTTGTTTAGTGACTGTGCACACTGTCACCACTGCACACAGATGTATGTTTACAGCAAACACGCATAGTAAACACAGGTTTGATCTCTTATCAAGTCCAATGTGGACAGAAACAAGAAAAGGGGTAATATCAGATGGAGAGAGAGGAGGGGTGCTGTCAGGGGACGTGTCTCTGATGACACCACTGAGGGGGATGTGCAGATGGGCAGAAGACTGATACAAGCACTGACTCATACCTCACAACCAGCATGATCGGCTTCTATGGAAGCCGGTGCTTACTTTAGCATCTATCTAAAATAACTTTCCTACTTGGAGCCGGTGGGGAAACTGGTGGGGCTGCAATCTGCCTGTTAGTCTGATGGAGATGAGTGCTCATCTTCTGAGACCGGGATCAAGTTGGTTGTCAGCCATGATGTCCTCTGAGACGATGTCGCTCTTTTCTGATCACACCGGGGACCTGGCGTACAACTCCACTGGGTGCAAACAGGTGCATGTATGGTCACAATATTTAGGTCGATCTCATTTGTGCAGCTGATTTATGAGTGTGTGGGTTGTACACACCCCAGGTATATCTTAGTGTCACAACTGTGCTCTGGATTCGAGGTGTACATCTATGTGTGTTCATGTGTCACCACATTATGAGTAAATGTCTCTGTGTACAGTACACATGTGTGATTGGTGGTGGCAGCATGGGTGATAAGAGGGGTAAGACCTGAGTGTGTGGCCTGATTTTCCCAGTGTGCAGATGAATCATGACAGCTGCAGGATTGTCTGCTGGTCTGTACCGGATCAGGCTCTTACTCCCCGTTGCATTTATGGTAACAGCGAGGCTCTGTGTTTATATTTACATAGATCAGCAGGCAAAACATTCCAATGCTGCAAAGCAAAATTTTTGTGTAGGGTGGCTCCAGCCAGCCAGGCTATCCTCCTATTCCCTTGCTCCTTTTAAACAACACCATCTGCCTTAAGACCAGGGTCTATGTGTCTTACACACAAGGAAAACACATACTGGAATCAGTGAAAGGCTTATATGTAACACAATATAGGCCACAGTTTACACAAGCAATGGCTCACACACCAAAACATTAAAACATTCATCCATATGGTGATGTGCAATGAGCAAGATCGTGGAAATGAAAAACAAAAAAAAAAACAAACAAAAAAAAAATCAAACAAAAAAACAGGGGATTTTTTTGCACATTTTAGATGCAAAATAGAAAATAACAACAAAAAAAGGCAGAATACACACTGGCCTAAACATAATGCCGTTTTCTTCAGCATTAACCAGTAGTGAAAGCAGCTTGGCCTGAGATGTAGGCTTGGTTTTATCAATGCCTCCTGACAGATGGAAATGAGCAGCTTGTGAAAGCATGAAGCCCTTTCAGCTGCACTCCTGTGGTGATGTTTGTGAAGAGCAGGTAGGGCTCCATTTTAAACTGTAGTAAACAGGGAGCTACCGCTTGAAATTCAAGAATGTCAGCAGATCAGTAGAAAACGTATGGACAAACAATAATAACACCTAAACAGACTACGTTATTTTCATAATTTTTTTCACATCATGAAAAAACCAAAGTAGCTGCAGTAACACCTTTGTTTCTTTGAATTTGATATAAATTCATTATCCACATAGACGTCATGACAAAATAAGGCTTTTAATTATTTCTTTAAACCGATGTTTTTTCAGGGGCAAGGTGATTATTCAACATTTTCAAAGCAGAATGAGAGAGACGAAAAAAATTGGAATTGCAGGTTTCATGAAACCTCCACAATGTAACAGTGAGACTTGTTAAAAGACTGCACTGCAACTTCCTGAGGTCTCTTAACTTCCTGTCTGATCGTGATTAATTGCAGCTGGTAAATTCTAGTTGGAAAAATGTTAAATATTTTTTGACAGCAGTCTCTCACTTGTCCAAAACACACAATAGTGGAAAAGTCCAGTGAGTTCAGTAAAAAGATCTGAGACAGAGAACTTTAGATTTAAACTACAACTACAGATTATCAGCTCTAACAACTGTCTTAAAGTGTGTTTTACTGAAAAACATGAGCACTTTGCGAAGGTCTGGAAGAGGACCCAAACTGTCACCATCGACAGAGAGGAAACTGACTCTGGTGATCAGGAGCAGGTCAGGATGTCCTACAGTACAGCTCTGGGTTGAACTGGAAATATCTGGAACATCTGTTAGAACTGCCACTAGTCAAGGAGGTTTTATATTACAAAATGCTCCTTTCTTGGCTCCCGCCTAAACAAAGAAGCACCTGCTCCAAAATCAACACCTTCTCACTCAACTATGGCTCGTAGCTGACTGCAAGGGAAAGAAAACCCTTTGCAATAACGTTTTATGGGCAACCATGGCAGTAACAGCACATGCAGAGATCATGGCTGTTAGCTTATTTGCGTTTTAATGTTTTTGTTATGATTTCCTATATTTTAAGGATTTGAGGTAATTTCTCCTGATTCTCAAACCAACAGGTTCTTTTTGTTTAAATTCCTTTACTTTAAGTGACTTCAGTGGTTCTCCATTTAATTCAATTTAATCTAATTTATCTTCCTCCCTATCTCCTAGTCTTTTGGAGGACAGTTTTATGGGTAGATGAGGCAGAGACTGAGCTGTCACGATAAGTAAAGATATGTTTGGAGGAGTAAAAGTAAGGCAGTCAGTAACAAGAACATTGTAGTGATGGTTAAGCATGGAGGGGTTACCATTATGCTCTGGTGATGTTTTGATGCTGCTGGAACTATCTTATTGCATCTAGTTAACAGTAGGACTTGAATAAAAGCAGACTTGACATCAGGACTATGACCGTAATCGCACATTAAATAGCTGCAGAATGGATAAAGCAGACAAACATTAAGCGGCAGGAACGGCTTTCCCAAAGTCTTGACCACAACGTTGTTGAAAATGTGCGCACTAAGATGATTAATAACATCGATGCCTAGGCAGAAAACCAACTAATACAACTAAACTTGACCAATTCTACCTCCAAAAAAGTGGGGAAATATCCTTCCAAAATTCTGCATTAAGCTTGGTGATGGTAACCAAAAGCTTCTGGTAAGGTCTAACTTTGTGGTGCATTCAAATACTGTACATATTTGTTGTAAGTTTCTCACAATTAATATTCTGAAATTATTACATTTTCCACAGTATCCTGATTCCTGCCCCATAAAAAGAATTATCCAAGCAAATCCCAGAAATTAATCTTGCCATGACATGCATGTCCACAATGAATGTACATAAATTTCTGATTGGATCTAAAAGTCAAATCATGAGTGTGTAGGGGTTCATAGGAAACACTGACACACAAGTAACACCATAAAGAAGAAACGCATACATGAAGCGGTGAAACATTTACATGCAAACACAGACACAGAAAACAGAAAGAGGAAGTCACAAATATCACCCTGCGACCCCTTCCAACCCTCCCCTCTCCTTCACTTCTCTCTGTTGCTCTTTAACCTCTCAATCCATCTTCATTGCTTTTAGTACAATATGTGCACACATGTGGCACATCATACTACTGATGTAATAGGTTTCCTCTGTTCTTAAGGCCCTACTTCTCATTGGGGCCAGATCCAGATGCTGAGCTATAGAGAGGAGGGTTAGCTAAGCAAGGCGTGATGGACTAGGTTAGTACCTGCCAGAGAAGGGGAGTGGACCTTGGCACAAGGGAGCAGGGGAAGAACAGAAGCCTCTGTAGAGGGCCTGGGGCACCTTGCTATCCCCAGGTTTGTGGATGACACTGTAAATAGGTTCAGCCCTGCTGTGGGGTACAGGAATCACAGTGAACGGGACAAGTGTGAGACACAAAGAATGCACACATACCAACAAAGATGCGACAAATGCACATACAAGTCATGTAGACAGCTTATACGAGGACTTCACAGGACACATACAGACCCAAACACACGCACACACTAATGCAAACACACTCTCAGAGGGGGATACAGCCTTCTCTCCCCAGAGCTGTGTTAAGCTGACTCAAAACCTCATGTGGCAGTCTAATCAAGACCATTTGAATGCTACTTCTGATCCTCAACTAGGATAGGAGTTCAAAGGTTAACACAGTCATAGCAAGCACAAAAAGTGACAAGGGGCCTCTCAGCGTATGGGCACCACGCACTATCCAGCTACGATGTAGTATGCACCACCAGGGTCCCAATGTGCTGACATTCATGAACTAAATATTCATTTTCCTTTGTCAAACACATCATAAGGGCACTTGAACTGCAGTCCAGGCATGTATCATCAAAAGCACCACGATGATACATGTGAAACAGCGACAGAATTGAAGATACTGGAGAGTGAATGTGATCCAGGCAAAATTATAATAGTATTTGAAAATGTTATTTTGTCTCAAACAAGTTTGATCCACAGAAATATTTTATATTGCCACACCACCTGACGGTGCACATAGAGCAACAAGAATGTGGCAGGATTATAAAGGAAATGGTCATGGAAGGACGGCTTTGCAACCTACCTTGTGAAGTCTTCCTCCCCAAGCATGTGGCGGGGAATGGGCGAGTACCTGGACGGGGTCACCTGGGGCGGAGGGTACACTGGCTTGGGCTCCATTGCCCCCATATAGTTGTGGCTGACGTGGTTGTCCACCATGGTGGGGAAGGCTGGAGGGAGGGCCAGGCCAGTAGGGGGAAAGAGAGAATGATTACAACACAGGCACAATCGCAATACTTCACAGCAGCTCGACCTAACACAATAAATATGTCATCTACTGCTTCTGTATTATCAAGCAAGTTTTATCTATAATTTTCAGGGAAAATTCCAATTAAATGATTTTGTTTTATTAGACATACCATGACAGAGTTAAAGAAATTGAGCACCCACAATAACGATAATAATCAAGCAACAGGTCAAAGAACATGAAAAGTTGCTTCATAAGCTGAAGATGTTAAATGATCCAGTCTGGGTAAAACAGTAACCTGTGGGTGAATATTTACATTTCTTACCACGTCTGATCTTTTTTTTTTTTTTTTGCAACATCTCCAGATGCAGACAGTCCACAAAACAATAAGAATAGTGGCTAATACCACAAAGATCTAATTTTGGCCCCCTTTTTTTTATTCTTCATTTTGAATATTAAACAATGGTAAACTACTGCTTAATAATATGTAATCATAATAAAAACCCAACCTCCTATCACAAGAGGCAGCTGATCAGCATAAAAAGTCTTTGAAATCTAGATCACCTGTTCCACTCATGATAGTGGTAATCATGAAGATGTGAAAGCAAGGTTAAGTCTGCATAAAGGACTACATTAAACATCAAACACAAACATTTAACATATCTGAAAAAGCCTACGATGGCCCCTAATAATACAAAATCACTGTTCTGTGGAAATCTGATAAGCTGCAGCTCTGGATCGTGGGCTCTCATGAGCAGGTGGGATGTGAGAAATCATCCACACTCAGTGGGAGGCAGAGAACTGTGCTTGTCGTTGCTGTGGGAAGGTTTGTGTGTGTACAAGCATTTACTACATGCACTATGTGGGTGTCTGGGCATTGCAGTTTGGGGGAGAGAACAGTGATCCAACACAGAAATTCTGACAACATCTCTGATAAAGATGAAAAGATGATTCCCAATGCAAGACACCAAACATGTATTCTGCTTAACAAATTTGCTTTTTTACCTTACATCAAATGTTTTACATCAAAAAACATTCTCTCACTTTGTGGAGCAGTGGATATAAAATGCAGTTTCTGTCTTGGACAATGATGATTAGGATGATCAGGATGATTAGGATGACAAGACGAAGTAGATACGTACTGCTGGAGTAGTCTGGCGGGGCGTACATGTCGTTCAGATGCACAGGTCCTGGCTTGGCCACCTTAAGGTAAACCATATCAGAGGTGTTCTTCAGGGCAGCTACCGCCTCCTCATGACGTACGTCCTGCAGCACGATGTTGTTCACCTGAATGTGTCGATTGTCAAGAAAGGAGAGGAGGGGGGGGAAAAAACCCTTGTATCAACACCTGAAAAGCTTGTGTCCTAGCTGTACTGTGACAACATCCTGCAGTCATCACACCAGCCAACACAATAATGAATCATAGCTTGAATGTTTCATGAGGTTACAGCACATTTCAACAGCAGAGAAAAGGTTGGCACACTGTGTGGCATTCACAGAGGTAAAAGCAGTATGGGGAAGTTCATAAGATGCTCTGAATTCCCACAATTACTCTTCAGGTAAAATATTATTTAAAAGCAATACTTTGATGAACTGGATAGCTTATTTGGATAGTTTTGGCAGTGAAGCAATGTTCTCATTGCCACTGGTACCTAAAGGGGGACTGAGAGAAGAGAAAAAAAAGGTAGTATTTTGCAACTGGTGCTTTAACATAGCGATTAGGGCTGGGCGATATACTGGTGTGAAGAGGGAGATATTATATTTACGTGAGAGAGATATGATATTTACATGAAACTGTGATATTGTGATATTAGTTTTTAAATGTTTTTGTTTTATTTTTTTTCGTAATGACCCGGCTGCACCTCGACTACCCCACTTGTCCCAACAAGAAACAACAACAATAATAATAATAATATATACTTCATTAATCCTAATTAGAGTGTCAATTAGGAAATTCATTCTCTGCATTTAACCCATCTCAGGTTGAACCTGAGAGCAGCGGGCTGCTAATTAAAGCGCCCGGGGAGCAGTTGGTGGGGGTTAAGGACCTTGCTCAGGGGTCCATAGTAGTTCACCTGAGTGAAACGGAAAATGCTCTAGCTCCACCCATTTGTGAATGCAGTTATCGTTTATTTCTCATCAAGATATCATAAATGGCCAGCCAACTATCTGTAATTGTTTTCATTTAACAAACTTTTCTAACCAGTTTTTTGTCAATTTCATCACTGAAGTGGAGCTATACCTTTAAAGGCAGGGTGGACGATGTTTTCCAGGAGTATTTTTTACTATATTGCTTAAAATCTTCTCTACACCCCGTTTGCAGACAATTAATCAAATGTTCTGACACAAAAATTTAAAAAAAATTAATCACCTGTGGAATGTACAGGACTGGAAAAACCCCATCCAATGAAATTCATTTCATTGGATGGGGTTGCGACCAACATGGCTGCTCGCTGCTCTTAACTATGCTGCTGTTTGCTCTTCAAAAGAAAAAAACAGATGTGGATCAAGTCATGGAGGTGTTGGTGTTTGCAGTGAGGATGTTTTATGCCACAGAGGAAGTTGGAGGTGAGATAACTATCACTTTTAGGAAACGTAGTTCCTCTGCTGTTTACTGGGAAGCTAACAAGCTAGCCACTCGGCTGTTCTCGGTTATGTTCGTCAACAACAACACCCGTTCCTGTGCTCTGGAGGCATGGTTTCGGGGGTGTATATTTTTTCAAATTTAGCTTGCCCAAACCGTTTTTCCACGATCTCCTACCCTGCCTTTAAGCTAAACATGTTTAAACACTAGAAAAACAGGTGTTTGATATGAAATGAAACATTCAGTCAAATCAAGCGGCAACCGCCGGTGGCCAACTATGAGGCTACCTGGAAGAAGTCATTTTTTGTAGTTCTCCCTTGATTAGCTACGGGCTAGCAGCAAAACAGCGCAAATCCCCATAGAATCCCATGTTAAAAACACCAACTTCACAGCAGAAATAAACATGTTTACAGCCTGTTTCAATAAATCATTTACTGTAGGTGTAATAGGTCAAGTTTACCTTCATGTCAACTGTGAGGGGGGTGATTTTTCTTTTTATAACTCATCTGTTTAGATGTTATTTAATCTTGAAATTACAAATAATTAAGGGTGATCCTTTTGATTGACATGCGGCAAACTGAAAGCCCGGCCTGCCGACTGGTGGCTCCAAGTTAGCTCCTTGTTTGCTCTCAGTTTGTAGCAGAGTCGCACAACGGCGGTTTTTAGTCAGCTATTAGCAAGTCTAAGCGTGTCTTACCTTTACCCCGCCACTTAAAGGGCTAATCTTCATTAGTTCCTGTTAGTTTCCTGTTAGTTTCCTGTTAGCTCGGTTAGCGTTTAGCCCAGAGTACGTCAGCTGTCAATCATATGCCCTGCGGCTCGGAGCAGCCTTGCCTTCGCCCATTTTAGTATTTTCCGGGAATGACAACACACGGGACACGGCAAGATGGCGACGGTGGGACACGCCCAACTGGCTTCCCTTTTAGCACTTCAAAAACCAACAGGTGACGTAGCGGAAGGTTTGTCCCTCTCTATTAACAGTCTATGGTGAAAATACTGGTATTTATCGTATATCGTCATCTAAAACAAATATATCGTGATATGATATTTGGTCCATATCGCCCAGCCCTAATAGTCATGTTTTATCATGATAAAAAAAAATTGCTCATGAAATCAAACAAATGTCATTGATGAATGACAGCTTGCAGGTAAGAGTCAACTGATGAACGTTCAATTACCAAACCCAAACCCAAAAAATTAATTTATTTCATAGTCAACCCAGCTGTTAGCTGTTTGTCTTTCACCTCATGTCTCAAATGGTTGATTTCTGAGATTATAATAAATAAAGACGTGTTGTCTTACTAAAGTTAAAGTGAATGAATTGGGAAAACAAAAAATAAAGAAAAAAAATGTCAGTTTTTTGTCTAACTATGCAGAGATCTACATGAACATCTCATTTCTTTTGATTTCAACAGCAGAAATGTGAGTATGTCAGAGGGAGGTGGAGGCTCATACAGCTAGCAGGCGGTCTCCAGTCTGCAGCCGTCCATCTTTCTGAGCAGCTCCTCCTTCTATGATCTTGGTTATATAGATGCTGTTGTCTCCTGGAATATGTTGGTTGCCAATACCTCCAGCAATACTAAATCCCAGACCTGGTTGAGTAACACACAGATGCAATTACATGTACAAAGAATTAAACCTGAAACATTAACTTCTTTTTTTGTCTGTAATCTATATTAATAAATGCATGTTTAATGGATTTAAAAACAGTACTGATGATTAAGCATTGCAACGCTTTGCCTCTCACCTTTGGGCCCTTTTAGCAGGTTAACCTCCAGAATTGTCTCAGGTGGGGCCTGTCTCCGTCGGACCAGCAGCCGCACCACAGGCCCCGCCTCCTTCAGAGCCTCTACTGCCCGGCTGTGAACCACCTCAGAGACGTCAACATCGTTCACACGAAGCACGCAGTCGTTTACCCTGTCAAAGGAAAAGTTCAAATATACATCACATACACCACTGTGCTTAGTGTACAAAGGCAGGGAGACCCAAGCAGGGCTAATATAATCAGAAACCTCCAAAGCACTCCATATTATAATTTTTGCATGTTTCAGCCTTTGGTTTTGCCGTGAATCATTACTTTGAGGAAGCACATAGAGCCTGGAGGCAGAGGGCAGAAGAAACTCTGCCTCCCACACAGCACTGCCTGGCGGGACACAGTGTTTGTGAGCGCTATACATGCGAGTAGAGAGGTTAAAGTAGACAGAGAACGGAGGTTTGCAGAAGAGCCAGGAAAAAGTAGAAGGGATGAACGAGGTGAGGAGGAGGGGAATGTATTGAAGGGGGTGAACTCACCCTAGCCGTCCATCCATAGCAGCTGCTCCTCCAGGGATTATCTTGGTGATGAAAATCCCCGGATCATCAGGAATGTGGGGATTGTCTATCCCTCCAGCAATGCTAAAGCCCAGGCCAGAGTTCCCCTGAAAACAGGTTGTGATTGGCATTTTCAGCGGGTGACAATAAAACATCACATACTTGTATGTGCATGCAATAAGATAGGTGATAAAACAAATGGTGCACCAGTGCAACACGTTGAATGCAAATTGCCATAAAAGTTTCTCAAGGTATTTATGAAATCTGCATTCGTGAATGTAGATGTGTTTGTCCCTCCATGTCACAAACAGGAGAAGGCATGGATTACATAGGAGAGCACTTTATTAAATATGCTGTGCATGTTCTACCAACCCACGTAACTGCGTTAGAAACTCCCAACGTCAATAAGAAAATTAATTTTGAAGTTCAGAAGCACCATTTCTGTGGCATGATATAAGGACTGTGCAGAAGATAGACACTGCCACCTCCTGCCCTTCCCATCCCCGAGATTACACGCGACCCATTTGGATCCAGTGGGTCCAGGCACACTGCTGTATCTGACAGCCGTGGCCGCAGAGACAGGCAGCAAACAAGACAGCTGAGAAAAGACTTCACTTTATTATTTTCTATAATTAATGAGTAACAGTCACAACAAATTAGAACAGAGGGAGGCTGAGGCCTCCCAGTGCGCTCCTCTGGAGCCGAGAGGAGTAGCCTACACTGGGCCTCACCACCAATGTTACACACCCACAGACCTTTTAAAGTGTGCCTTCGCATAGTTTATTTAAGCTTTCTGCAAGCAGAAATGCCACTTAGAGTGAAAGGGGCAGAAAGAGACTGTGCATCCATCGAGGGTTCGGAGGTGCATCTATACGTGGGTGGAATAATGAGAGCAGAAACGTATAGCTCCCCCACTAGAGGCTGAACCACCACTGCCAAGTGCAGTGGTGCCTGCTGAACAATTGAACAGGAGAGCACTTTACATTTCTGGCGTCTGCTGATGACATGTGCCTCAGGATTATGTAAAAAGCCATGCATCACTGGCGTTATTCTGCACTGTTACTCACATGAGACATCACATCTAAGACTCTCTTAATGCAATGATGTTACAGCTGCAACTTAACTGGCATATAGTTAAACATAAGATTCCCCTTCATTTACAGAGCTAAAGATTTGTCAGTGGTATTCAGGTTTGTTAAGCTCAATGAGTAAAGAATGAGCTGCTTGCTACCACCTAGTGGGGAGAAATCCATCCATCATGCAGAAAATCCATTAAAGACAAAATGCAGAATTTAAAAAAAAAAAAAAAAAAAAAAAAAAAAAAGACAAGAGGAAAAGCTTACCCTCTCTAAGATGATCTCTTCATATTTATACATCCCATCACTGCCATTTACCTGTCAAAATAAAAACATAATGGTTAGTTACATCACTGAGCACAAACAATGCCATTTCCTAAAAATACCGCAGGGGAGAAAAGGGAAGCATTTAAATGTTACAGCTAAATCCTTTACCATATAAACAGATCTGTTTGCAGACACAGCCGTGGAGAATAGGATTATTGTCAAAGTATGGAGAATATACATTCACCAGATTATTCTAAAAACTAAAAAATATACCACAAATTTCAATTTTTAAAAAAAATACAGGTGCATGTAGCCTACATTCACACTGCAAAAAGCACACTCTCTACAACAGGAAAGATCAGTAGGATAATGGATATAAGTCCACATGGTGAACAGCAAGTTGCTACCAAAAGGAGGCCGCCTCATCCACACACAAACATACAAACATGTTCATGCACTAGAGGAAGTGGAAATAAGAAGCATATATACTGTACAGACAGCGGGAGCAGATACTTACATAAGGGCCTGCATCTAGTGAGTCTGCGTTGACAATGATGGGGGGAGGGTTGGCCTGTGAATATGAAGAGATACACATTAGCTCAGTGTGTGAGGCTGGCGGTGCACAGACGTGATAAAGTACACACACTATTGCTCAGGAGCAGCGGATGTCATAGGAACAGTCAGCGAGTCTCCTTGGGACTGAGAATGTGGGAAGGGATGAGTTGGAGGGGGTGTTGAAAGGTGCGAGGACTGAGAATGAGGACTGGGGCAGAGAGACCGCTGCTTATTAACCGCCACAGCCAGACATCCTGCGGTCACCTCATAAAACAAAACAGCTTGTGTTTCAGCTGTTGGGATAATACGTTTATCCCACATCTACTTTCACTTTACACCCTTGAGAAATAACACCATGTAGTATCACATCGAAAGTGCGTGTTTTTATGGTTTGGTGAACACTTACAGAAGTTTATATCACAGGATTTACAGAATCGCACAGCTTCTGAACAGAGCAATGAAACATAACGTATATTTCATCTACAGTTCATAACTAAACAAGTAGAATGAGCTAATATCAACCTACAGTATAAAGATGCCAGCTGGTATCAAATAAAAGAGTATGCCACCTTATCTAGCAGTTTGCCGGTGTACTAGATGATATCAATTCACAGTTTTGTTTAAAACCTAACATCTTTGACAGACAAATATAATCTTTTTCAGCATTTTTCTGTTAACATAATTTAATATGTAAAGTTTCTGACTGTTTCTGGCTGTTAAAGTAATAAATAAAAAAGAAATATGTTAATAATTTGCAGTAACAAAGTAAATAAGCAGTCAAATTGCTGACTTAACTGTCAAATGTCAGAAAATCATTTTACTGTGCGACTTGTAAAGAAAACAGGCATCTGAGGGCATCACTGTCACACTGAAATGAGCTTTATTCATACTTGTAATTGCTCAGACTAAATCATTTATAATAAATCAGATTAATCAACTGAAATAATGAAACTGTTTGTTATAACCTTGCTGGCAACCCTCATTTAATGTCCTCTAATAACTGTGATCATTTCAAGAACATTATGCTTCCAATAAAAAAAACAGCAGGACTTGGATAAATTAAAAATAAAATCATTGTACAGTAGATCTTATTATCTGAGGGTGATCTCAACCAACTGTAAAAAGCAAGATCTACAGCAAGTAAGAACCAACTTAAACTGAGGTAGTACATCATCATTTTATCTGACAGAAATTTATTTTCCCTCAAAATGTTTTTATTTCAATACAGTTTACTTCTCCATAGATTTAAAGATAATCTGACTTGTTACTGACTTTTAAGTATTAGTTCCAAGATGATGCTTCAGACTAGAAATACCAGTGTCCTGAAGCATTTGAGGAATTTTAACAAATGAAAAACTAAAAAGAAATATTAGATATGTTCTTTGCAATCAGACAAATAAAGTCATCTTCAGTCTGGTTCCTTTATTTCAAGTTATCTGTGGGTGTCTGAGGCTGGAAAACTGTTCTCATTTTAAAAATCCCAAGTCAAGATTTCTTGTTTCTTGTTGAGGTTTTTTTTTTTGTATGTGTGCGTTTACTAATCCATATCCCTCTTTATCACCTTTCTTGGCTTTTAAAGCAGTATCTTTGTAAGCAGTTTATACTTCAGATTACTTCCCCTTTGGTCATAAAAATGATTTTGGCAGACATTAAAAACTCCCCTTGTTGTCCTTTTTTTTTTTTTACAAGACTTGAAAAACAAAAGTGTATTAACTGTAAGGATCAAGCAGCATGCAAAAGCCAACTTAGTCCAAAATTAAGTGCCACACATGAGGTTTCACAGTGCAATTAACCTCCCAGCTTGGCTCTATTGTGCCACCTGGTGTTCCTGTCCCCACTTTAGTCTTGCAGACTGACCAAACAAGGAAAGTAGCCAGGGTGAAAGCAAAGGCGTGAAGGAGGCGGCACACTGATTGGTTTAGAAGCATCCTGATGGTCATCCTTTAGTTCAGCCTGATTGGTCTAGTTTTTATTGATGAGATGCGTTGTGTTGGTGAGGGGAAACTGACAGCTCTGCTTGGTGATCTAATGTTGCCTGGGATCCAAAACTAGCTATCTATGCTTCCTCGAGAATCATTCACGTTACCCAACTCACCCTCTAACCTCAGCTTTGCCAACACAGGTGCCTGCCTACTCGCCAGGTTGGATCTGGTGAAGATTCAACTACTTCCTATTGTTTCAATTCTAAATACAACTGCGTCAATTCTGTAATGTGGATTAACATGCAGGTGGTACCGCTCTACAGAAGCAGTACTGTACAGTATATGTGCAAAAACATAGATAAAACAGCATGTTGTGATAGGATATTATGTGTTGGGATCTGGGATGTGAACTCATAATGAAAATATGCTCATTTAAAAGTAAGTTTTATGATAACAAATGACAAAAGCTCCAAAATATCACCATCAATTTGCCTTAAAGCTCTTGTGCTCATTGCACTGAAAAATTCTCTGCCACAATCTTATATATAGACAGATATTAAAAGAATTGATATATATGTAGATATAAAAGTACAAATAGGTGACTGATAGACTCCATGCTATTGAAGACCACTATTGCTAAATTCAACTACTTGAGATTAACTGAAAGTCTCTGCAGGTTTTCAATCAAGCCACATGTGTCTCCAACACCTGTTTCTCCACAACAGCAGCTTGAAACACTTTTAAAAGATTTGACCCTCTGATCAGCTCATCACAAGACGTCCATCATTTCTCTGACCCTCCTTTCTTCTGAGCGTTGAGTTCTCTGGTAATGAAAGTTGCTCTCCAGATAAATAGGAGCTGTAGATTTGAACTGTTTCACTCGGCAGTGATGTGAAATGACTCTGGACAGCTGTGGTTGCAGCTCTCCCCAAGTCAGCACAATCGTGCCTTTGCTGCAATCTACATATGGGCCAACAGATGCTCACGTCTGTGCTTGTGTTTGCATATTTGCAATGAAAGCTTCATCTTAGACCCCCAACCCACTTCCAAAAATCCTACAAGTGACTTTAACAGCAACATTATCTTTAAAGTGGGAGTGCAGCCTGTGACAGCTGTGATAGTGTTAGGCTGTTGTGAAAGAGAACCATGAAACCAAGTTGATACAGAGCAAGAAGTGATGAAACGCTGCCTCAGGGCAACACAGGGGAATATACAGGCCACTGTTGCCCCTGGATGACTGACAGACTAAGCTATTGAATCCACTACTGAGGCTGCATGTGACAAAACACACCTGTTGCAGTACGACGCCTGCAGTGCTTATTGTAACAATCATAATAGACCAATGCAGCCTGGTGGGATCACTGAATCCAGATACAGCAACATCATCATGACCTCAGTCTCCTGCTTAATCCCTCTATCTAAATCTAACATAACATGCAAACAAAAAAAAGGAAAATGCAAGATAATCTCAATATGACTCATTTCCACAGGAGTTTGTTGAAATGTTTAGCAACATATTCAGGCATCTTGGATTAGATTGGATTACTAACCCCCCTCCCCCCCCTCTGTCATATTCAGCAAAAAGAAACAGATTAAAGGCAATGAGCTTTGACCACCACTGAAGTTTATAACACATACTGGAGGCTGTACTGCAACGGTCTCTCAGAGGAGGACAAATACGGCATTATTGTAAGAAATGTGTGCATACAGGACCAGCCATAAGTTTGGACACAGGTAAATTTAATGGGAACGTGCGTCCACATCTTTTACTGGTACCGTAGGACGAAAGAGGAGCTGTAGGGGTATTTCTGCAACGGGTGAATGAGAAACACACTGTAAAGCGCTTTGTAAGACAAGGTTAAAAAAGGCACTGTATAATTGTGAACCATTTACCATTTACCAGACTGATGTCACCCCAGGAGGGAATGAGAATGCCTGGCAGTGTGTTTCAGGTGAATGTGGGTCAGGCAGCATCAAGAGTAGGGCTGTGAAAGATTACAGGCGAGCTACAGTGCCAGAACTGCTAAACTCCAGTCACACGTGACTGAGACTGTGGTCTCTGTTAAGTAAAAACACTAATATCACCTCTTAAACTCCCCCTGCAGGGATTTCATGAACAGACGAGTAACGGTTTAGATTTGACCCTTTGTAATTTCCTCATTTAATGTCTGATAGTTTGAATATGCACATTATCCTCTCCTCTATGCCCACCTCAGCCATGGCTGGAGCTGCTCAGAGCTGACTTTGCTCAATATACTCAATAACAAAGAATAGATTAATATTAGACTCATTAGATAAACCTTGCTCTTGCCAGGAGCCATGTTGGATAAAGCTAATGTGACTCCTGTCTTGTTACTTTGAAACTGGACAGAAATGTTTTCAAACTGGACTTTAGAAATTCGGTGTTAAAGGATTTTTAAAGTTCTTTTTTTCCTTTAAAACGCATTTGAAATTAGCAATTTAGAACAGAAACTTGCTGTAAAAGTCTTCACTGGAGAAGCAGATCAAAGGAGAAGTAGGGTAGTTTCCTCATAGACTTTTAAACAATAAGTCTTAAAGCACTTTTCCACTGGCTTTACATTTTTAGTCTAGGAAGCTGCATACGTCCTTGTTTATATTTTCAAGCAATGAAAAAGTGGATTCCTACCTGCACGTTGACAAAACTGCTTCCTTCAGTTTGTTTCATAAAGTCTGAATCCCTGTTTTAAAACATGTTGGTGCACTGCAGTTCCATGATGAAAAATGTTAGTCATGGAGCTGACTACACATTTCTCTCATGGTATGACATGACATATTCTCATAGTATATCTCTTACTAGAATTAATGAAAATACCTCCCAGGAATCTTAAGATTAAAAAAAAGAATCATTTTAATATAGAAGGGAGTCTGCAAAACTCAAATTCAGACACAATCATTCAGAGATCAGAAGATCAGTCAGATGATGTGGATTAAGGCTCTAACATGACGGCCTCATTTACTTCACATATTGCACATTGTTTAAGTTGATGTTGCATAGTTCTACAAACATAGCATGCACTGGATCAAAGCAAATAATTCTAGAGATGGGAGTTGCGTATTTTCATCTTTTGTGAGGAGGAAGACTTGCTTGTTATCAGGACAAGGTGGATTAAGGTGACCTTTTAACTTCCAAGGCAGATGTTCGTCTTAATAATGCAGTCATAGCAGATGGCAGATGGAAGGAATTTACAGCTGGATGAGTTCCAATCACAATGCAGGCCAGTTGATCCGATCACAATGCACCCCACAAGCATCTCCAGCTTCTTTTAACAATTATTTTTCCTCACCAAGTAATAATATGACAAC
The DNA here is from genome assembly GCA_023101725.1 of Atherinomorus stipes. Classification (NCBI taxonomy): domain Eukaryota; kingdom Metazoa; phylum Chordata; class Actinopteri; order Atheriniformes; family Atherinidae; genus Atherinomorus; species Atherinomorus stipes. Next base: position 982,132 of record JALJCO010013221.1, read on the forward strand.
TGAGAGTTAACCCGAAAGACTTAACAGGGATTTGTGAGGAACTAACAAACATTTTATTTCTTTTTAGTTTTACTTGCATTGTAGTATTACAGAAGCTTTGGCACAAAACTGTATGCAGACCCTAGGCTAAAAAGCAAATGAAAGCAAGAAAGCATACCAGACACAGAGACCTCGTGTACAGACAATGACAGTAAGTCCAGACTGCCTCCCCAGCATGAGATCATTACAAGTCCTCACTGACCACCAGGAGTGATGAAAACGCACATGCTACTGTGCTTTCTTTCTCCCAAGGTTCATTCACCCATCTGTCCATAATAGTTCCTTATTCATCAATCTATCATCTTGCTCTTCTCTCAGTTGAGACCGTGTGCCTGTCTCTTGTCTCTCAGCATCACTGTGCATGTATATCATGTCCTGGTGGCATTGCATCACATAACACTCACTTGGCTGCAGACCCTCGGGACAGTAAAGCTACAAAGACTCCCAGTGAACCTTGGCAAGTGCAGGGCAGAGGCTTCATCCAAATTGTTAAATAATCAATGTGTTCCCATGGCAACCAGTGCTTGCACGGTATTGGCCAGAAAGCTTGCTTGGCTGCCTCCCCTCGCCTCACCTCTCAGGCTTCTCACTGCTGCTTCACTGCAGTTTATGCGGCTCTGCGCTCACACACTCCTGGCCACAGGGTGGATGTGCCTCACTGCCTTCAGATGCACACGAGCCAACAGCGTTCCTCTCAAATTATAAGAAGTCATGAACGTGTGTGCTGTGATCTCATGACATATGCATTTGAGAGAATGGAAGCAGAAGATATTTTTCAAAATGACAACAGCCAGGAAGGCTGGTTTAAATGAAGATTAAGGATCTCTGTTATGTGGTTCAACACGTTAACCTTGATCATGTGGTGCATGCATCAGTTGACAAGTCTTTTTGATTTGACCACCGTGCATCTGTTTGCAAGGCAGACAAACTGTATTACACAGATTAAAGGGAAAAGGATGAAAACAAACAGGCTGAATAGCAGCTGTATAGCTGATATGCACTGTAGGTATTGTTTGTTTGTTTGATATAATCTAGCCAGCAAGTAAAAATAACAATGCGCTTTTTTTATGGTAGAATTTTGTTAAATTTGGAGAGTCAGATCAGCTGTTTTCTAATGATGTGGTAATTTGATATTAAACATTCTGCCCAATGGAGTGAAGCAGTTTTGAGTGGTTCAACTAATTTAGTCTACCCTTCTGTAAGAAAATATATTTCTGTGAAATATTCTTTTATTATGCATATATTCTTAATGCATCTTAACAGTAAAAACAAATGCAAATCTAAAAAAAAAATCACCATCAATAAGGCATTAAAACAAAGCCAACATTAAGGAAACATATTTTTGACAGAATTCTCTATTTTTTAAAATTATACTTGTATAACAAGGATCATGTGTTGACATCTGAGGTGGCTGCATTCCTGCTGCTGTTTTTAATGCCATCACTGGTGCTAGGACCTCTACATGGCTGCTGCTTTATACGCATAGCTGAAACTGACTTTCCTCAGTGTTCAGTTTTAGGAGTTTTGGGGGGAATTTCGGTTTGATTTTTTTTTTTTTACCAGACAGATTATTAATATGATCTTTTTGCCAAATTGTTTGGCCATTAGCACTTTGTGCACTGACTGAATGTAGTGTTGATGAGCCTGCTGTGTGACCTATCACATGTGATGACAAAGTCCATAACATTTGGTAAAAAGGATGATGTGGGGGAATGAAGCAGGGCTGGGAAGGATGACACAAAAAGGAAGTTTTTTTTCCTCCCCTTTTTAAACAAATATGCCTCTAAAATGGTATTGATATTCTGGAAATTATATAGTTTTATATAATTTTCACCATATCAAGTAATTATGAAGGAATTAGTTTCTTTTTTTTAAAGGGTACATTTTTGCATTTTTGGCATATTTCCCCAGATGTGACTTTCAACAGACACTGTTTGGGGCCCAAATAATCAATTCTTCAGTTTTCGTTTCCAAAACATTTCTAAAGGCAATACACATACGAGATAAAGATAAGGATATCAGAAAAGAAAATACTGAAACACAAAAAATATAAGCACCATCAACATGATGTCAATACAGATGAGGCTATCAAGACTAGGGATCTGTACCGTTCACATTTGAATCGATACGGTACCAATTTCTGATACCTGCGAATCGGAACCGGTATCGATCGGTACCAGTTTTGGGTACTTTTGTGTGTGTGTTTATATGGCAATAACAGATTTATTTCTCATTCTCAACATATTATTTTTAAAACTAATATACTAAAGCAAAATCAGCTGTTTTTATTCTATGTGGTGTTACAGCCCTCTGGTACACAGGGGAAAACTTAGTGATAGAATAATTTAATGAGAAAAAAGATGGAATGAACTGATACTATCGCGGCATTTTGCGCAGAGGATGGAGGCTGTGAGCTTCCTGCGCGCAGTGACCAAGCCTAGTTTTCTAACTTGGTGCAGACAGTTTTTGCTGTGCTGGATAAACCAAACAAGCTTCTTCAGAGAGACAAGCAGACTTAATGACAGAATTAAATTGTGACTGATGCAACAGCTCGCGTGTGGAAACTCCACTGTGATGAGGAGCTTAATAAGATGTGGGTTGCGAAGGAGGGAGGGAAAGATGTGACTTGCACGTCGGCCCCCGAACTGGTTTGTCGTGTTGGTTGATGGTAAACTCAGTAAGCATTTACATCTTATTGAGTTCTTGAACAGCAGTTTGTGAACCCCGCTGGTTATTATCTGCCCCGCAATAAGATCTGACCTGCCACTGAGGCGCTGACTGACTTCTCCTTCTTCTTGCTGCGGGCACATTATATTGTGTTTAATCAGCTACTTCCTCTGATTAGACGTGTTCCCGCCGCTTGTCTTGCATTTTGCATCACAAATACTGTAGCGAAATTGATATTTTAGAGAAGTGGAGCCAGAAAGGCTTTTGATCAGCTGCTTGTTCTGACTGAACCTGCGGGTGCAGCCACTGATGTCATGCGTGCGATGCGACGTTCATGTTCGGCGTAGATATCACCAACTCTTCCACTCCCTCACAGTAAAAAGGATGCATTTAAGTACCAAAACATGGTACCGTTTGATTTTACGTGAATTGGTACTTGGTAGTACCGATGGAGTTCGGTAGGTACCAATAAAAGTACCAAATTTGGTACCCATCCCTAATCAAGACTCACTATCATTTCTCATCATTGATCATATATTATTAGTAGCAGTTTTGGGCTGACTTCCGATATGAACAGGGAAAAAAAAAGAACCAGAGAATTTTGGAAACAACCCCCAGAGCCTGAAGAGGGAGCCTTTTTGCTATCGCTACTAAGCTGAGGTCTTTCAGTGATGTTAACTCTTTTGCTGAGCTGAGCTGAACACTTGGCCAAGCTAGAAATAGCCGGATTTCCATCACCAAATGTCATAGCTTAGGAAAGGTAAACTTTAGCTTTCTTCTTGAAATGTCAGCATAACCTCTGTTTTTAAACCCTTAACTTCATCATAGCCAGACAGGAGAGGAAGAACAAGATTGTTCAGAATGTGCACAGTGACGGCAAGCTGACAAGGCAATAACCATGTCTTCCTTTGCAAATATTGTCATATCAGCTTTTCTCTTACCAAGGCACGCTGACATGGGAGCTGAATCTCCAGTGGAGGCATAGCAGTGAAATATGACAGTCAAACCGACTCAGACGGTGTGCCAAGTCAATCAAATGATAGCCAGTGCAGATAAAAACGCTTCGAGAGACTAAAGTCAGCACTAATAGCCAACATGAGAGCAAATCCTACTCAGACATGCTTATGTTGTCTAAAAATTCAGATATCTTTAGCTGTACTGCATTTATGTTTTCCAGCAGCATGTGGGATGAGAGACGCAGTCAGTGGTGCTGCTTTGATCCTCAGTTCTCATTGGCCTCTCACAGGCCACGCTGCAGTCCAATCAATAACTACTCAATTACCATGCACCCAACATCTCATTCATGCTGAACCCCCCTGTGCCAGAGGGAAGGAGGAAGACAAGAGGCGAGGTGAGCAAAAAAGTGACAGATGGATGAATCTGAGAAGTATGACCACATGACAGCTAGAGATGTTTCACCCGCAGACATTGTCGAAACTCAATGCCAGCGACGAAGGCAGAATAACAAAATGTAATTGAAAATCCCTCAGTGGTAAAGGTCAACTGCTCCTTTTCTCCTTCTACAGCACCAGCGTTCATTTCAATGAGGAAATTAATTAGGTCCCCTGTAAAACAGCCCCATTAAAGCTTAAAGTTTTCACATTTGATAGCTATGATTGAGCATTTTGACTCCATCCTCCCCCTCCCCCCTCCTAACGCACACCCATGAAACTATAATTAATAGCCCGTCACAGCTGTCAGCAGCGCTCCCTCCTCATCTTTATGTAATATTACAAAAGCATGCTCCGGCTTACCTCTCTGTCATGCTGAGCAGTTCCAAATCAGAGCTGGCTAGTTTGACCTTCACGAGTGTAGCCACAGAGGAAAATGTGCCCGGTGTAACGAATATTCATAACAGTGTTGCTCTGGAAGGCCTCCTACAAGTCTGCTGACAGCTACTCAGGTCTGAACATGACAGTATCTCTTTGTTTGTGCCTTTCACATTCAGTACGGCCTATATAGCAAGTGGCCACTTTGATATGCCTTAGTGGGACAAACATAACAAAATATGAAGACTTTCCAGGATAAATCAAAATGAATGTGTTAATTCAGGATATTCTTTTTAATTTGATCCATAAAGCTGTCATTTTATGAACACCTGCAATTTAAACCCACGTTTTCATCTGATCAGGTTTTAAGATTTTCCAGGATTTAATGACTGTGACAATTTTAACAAACCTGATAAACATATATTTATGATAATTCTTTTGTAAAAAAAAAAAAAAAAAAAAAAAAGGATCAGGATCAGGATGTATATTGTTTTGGACAATGTGACTCGGTGTTGCTTGCTTTATCAGATGAAAAATTTCCTTTTGATGTAGGGCCGGACAATTAATTGAATTTCGATCGTGATTTCAATCTTGCCTTCTCATGATCATAAAAACACTGTAATCGAAGAAAACCGATTATGTCACGTGTAACGCCGCATGTATTTTAATGCTACGTGCTATTTTTCATTCATCACTGAAGCCAGGAGAATCCTGAAATGGACAGAATGGTGTAGTTATAGGGAGATAAATGCAAAGAGTGAACAGGATAGAATAGGAATGTATGTAGACTACAGTAGGTATTCATTTTTTATTGCCATTATCATTTTAATATGTTATTATTATTTTACACCTTCTTGTTTCTAATTTATTTCCGTTTTTTTTTGTTTGTTTGTTTGTTTGTTTTATTTTTTTAAAGTTATATTTGAGGTTGAATTTTGGTGGTTCAATGAACACTTATAAAAAAATATCAGTGACTAATCTTGTATATTAATCATGATTTCAATATCAGTCAAAATAATTGTGATTATAATTTTTTCCATTATCGTCCTGCCCTATTTTGATGTGTGTAAAAACATTTATCCTAAATACGATAGACATCATATAGTATATATATATATATATATATATATATATATATATATATATATATATATATATATATATGAATATATATCCTTTGTTGCATCAATTAATCTATCTTTAGATCATTAAAGAACAAAAAAGGGGCAAAATGGCTATTACAATTCCCCAGAACAATGAGGGACAGAGTTGGAACACCCTCAAAGGACCAAATGTTATTTTTGGTTTTGGCAGATAAATAAATTAGCTTCATAAAACAGGTTTCCTGGCCAATTAAACTGTAACAATGTGCTTATTAGAGTAAGGTGACCCTTAAAGTCCACCGAATCAAATCAGAGTCGTAAATCTGATGTGATCTTATAGAAGTAGTCTTTTTTTACAGTGATGCCAAAGATGTGTGCACATCTGAAGGTACCTGCAGCGCAAAATTAATGATGGAGTTTCGGTACAAACTATTCTTGGGATGGTAAATTTAATTAGATTACAATAAATTAGCAGTAGCGATTGAGCCAAATGATTTACCAATACGTACTGACTACACGGCTTAGAAGCATTACTTGCCATGAAGTACTGTGTATGCATAAACAGCAGCATAACAAGTGGTGCCCCAGTGTTATTCCTCTGATTGAGTCATCACTGCTTTTCAAATGCTGGTAACAGAGTGAAAGAATTAGTGGTGCTCCCCCTCATGGCAACAGCTGATTGTCATAAAGACCAAATCACATAAACAGTCTGCAATCATCAATTGTTATCCAGATACAATTATTACCGTCCTGTTCATTTACATCAGTCACTGGTCACACAGCCAGGCCTCCGCTCTGTTATCTCATCTGTGGCTGTGGTGAAGCTCCTTGCTGCACAGCGCTGTCATGTGTGAGTGTCATCAGTATGCTTCACATAATCCCGCCCCCACTTCTTCCTCTACATCAGAGGTCACTGCAGGATGTTAGCTCACCACTCTTTACTAGTTGGTACCCTTTGTTGCTAAGCTGGCAGAGCAGCTGATGTCTGGTGTTTTACATCCTTTTGAATCACGCACAACAAACTGCTGCCATTTTAATATGTTCAACACCGAGTTTACCTGTGCAGGGAAATGTTTTTTCCCCCCAAGGATTTATTTGCTTTCTGTAAACATGTTGCTTTCTCTGTTGAAAGCTATAAAAATGCTGCACATGAACATGTTGTCTACTTTCATTTACTGCTCAGACTGTAAAACCATCTGAGTTGTAAAACTGTTGCCGATACAAATGAACTGAGACTTGACTTGAACAGCTTGACTTTACATCTCATCCACTGAGGCTCTGTCATCATCATGTATCATGTTCTAACACATTCCAAAAAAAATTGATCAGGAACTGTTATTTTTCATCTGCACAACATTTCTAAGGTGAGGAAAATTGTCTCACAGGGAGATTTGGAGAAAATTATCCATGCATTTATTTCCTCAACACTGGATTATTGTATCCGCCTGTTTGCTTGCCTTAACACGAAGGAGCTGGGTCGCCTACAGCTTGTCCAGAACTTTGCTGCAAGGTTCCTGACCTGCACAGGAGAGCCCATACGACCCCTCTCCTGAGGTCCCTTCATTGGCTTCCTGTCGCTTCCAGGATACATTTTTAAATCCTGGTCCTTACTCTCAGGGCCCTTCATGGACAGGCGCCCGACTACATTACTGGTCTGATCCAGTCCTATACTCTGGCCTGTAGCCTGAGGTCCTCAGGTCAAAGTCTGCTTATGGTTCCTCAGACCTGCTTTAGAACCTGAGCAGATCGGTCTTTTAAAGCAGTGGCGCCCCGCCTCTAGAATGAATTCCCTCTGTCCCTGCACTCTCTGGACTCTGTGGACACTTTTAAAAAGCAGTTCAAAACTCATCTGTTTACACAGGCCTTTCAAAACACATAGCTAGTCATTTTATGCACTAATTTATTTAGTTTTTACTTGTATTTTACTTGTATTATGTGTTATCATGTGAAGCACTATAAAAAGTGCTATACAAATAAAGATTACTTACTTACTTACTAACCTGTAATTAAAAAGAAGATCTTATTCTATAAAAGCAAAACTTTGGCATAACTGGGAATGAGGATATTTGCATAGAAGTCATTTGAGAGGACAAAGAGACCATTAGGCTTAGTATAAGAAATAGCTATTGAGGCTGTGCCAAGCTCACATAAATCTGCCTACCTGTACCTCTAAAAATCAGCTATTAAGATATCTTGCCTTACAGGTCTAAAGCCATAGTGTAAAGTAGCACTATATTACTTTCTGACCTTAAAATTACACATTTCTGACTCATTTTGATGACACAGTGACATTATGTACATTCCCAGACCCATCATTGCATAGCAATGTCCCGAGGTTGAGAAACCACACTTCACTTTAACAGCATCACTTTAACAATATTTCACTTACAGCACCACATCACACGCTTGCAAATGGATATCAATACATTGTCTATTTTAGGACACCCATGTGATTCATCACAGAAATGCAAGAGGACATTATTAGAAAATTGAAAAAAGAGAAAGGGACAGAGCAAGAGTCAATTTCAGACTGATTTTTAGTGGCTAGAAGGCACTCAGAGTAAAGTCAGGATGTAAGGTGGATGCCAAATTATTTTTGTTTGGGGGAACCTCACTAAGAAAATCTGCCAAAGTTCAGTGGCACTTCTTTAAAGATAAAAATGTACTTTTACACAAGTAATTCTTACTGTAGTTGTTGACTGAATAGATTCAAGGCTGTTAACATCTTATGTGTTACATAATATCTTCTGAAACAATTTTTCTTCAGGAGGTGTTGTTAAATTTCAGGTAAGGAACTCAGCTGGGTCTCATGTCCCCCACTGGTTAATAAATTTCTGTTTAGTATGGCTTCTGAAACATATGTTTGCCTTCTTAGTTTTGGATGAAAAAATGAAGCTGGAGACCTGATATCTATTTAATTACAGAAATATTATAAAAGGGACCAGAGGCATTGCTGCACCACACCAAAAAGGTGTTCTGTGTTCTGCACACAGTCGGTCTGACACAGCGTTTCCTCCACAGTTCCACAGCGCGACTTATGGAACAGACTCTGTTACATCGTTCACCGCCACAACAACTCGCTGCCACTCAGCAGACTTTAGTTTCTCTGTGATTCCACTGTGACGCCCAAATAAAATGTTTTTTGTGAGGCTCCACCTCACCAACAAGTACCTCCACTTCAGTCTCTGTAAAATTACGTTTTATTCTCTTTTTGGTCGCCATGGTTAAGCTTTAAATGCATCAGATCAGCTGGCTCATTTATACGCAGAAAAATACATAAGGTACTTTGCACTGACCATTTATGGTAGAAAGTGGGCATGTAGGGGGGATATGAAGTGTGGGATTTATAAAGGGGAAATTGCTTGAATCTGTGCGTATGCACGGTTTTATAAATCTGAATGTTTTTTGGCGTACGCAAACTTTTGGTTTTGGGCGCAAGTACACTTTTAGTAAAGATCCTACGCACAGTTTTATAAATGAGGCCCCTGGTGACTACATGCATTAATCTTATACAGTATATGAGATAAGGTCAGGTACAACAACTATTACATAAATACTTATAGGGTGGGGATATAAACATACTCCCCCTGATAAACACAAGTGTTAGCTGCTGATAAAGTTAGAATGATCTTAAGCCGTCTAGCTGTTCCTCTGTGAAATCCTCACTTTCCTCACAAAAGTATCTCACGCCAGCAAAATCCACATAAAACTTAACAATCTGAAACAAAGTATTACCAAACACAGCAAATGCTGTTCTTATTCATGAGAGCACTGAGCTCCGTTTATCTTTTTTTCACCTTCATTTCCCTCATTTCTTCCCAGAGCATCACAGAACACAACCTGAGCTGCAATGAGACAGTTCCAGTTTTGGACTTTTCTTTCCTTTCCTTGCATTACAAACTGGAAACATTTAGTGCAATCCTGCCACAATGGGCCCTATAATGTTGCAACCCCCCCCCCCACACACACACACACACACACACACATAGCCACAGCTATTCCAGAGCACCTCAAAAGTGATTTTTCTCTTATATCATTTAATTTCACAAGACTTTCTTCATACTGTACCGTCACATTTTTCTGATTTTAAAATGAGACTGTATTGTTTTGGACTTTAATAACCAACTATTAAGCCTGCTCCGCTTACACTAAAAATCAAGAGACAGGAATAAAACTTCAGTGAAGACAGGAAATTCAGAGTCCTCCAAGGTCCACTTTAAAGACAACAGAGAAGATATCTCAAAACTAACTTTGACCTTGGCCAATAAAAACCTTTAGTCCACACGTTACTGGAGGCTAGAACCTATCCCCACATACAGAAGCAGAGATCCTACTGTCATGGCTGAGGTTTCATGCTCCTTGATAAGCTCCACTCGGCAATGCCCACACACTCTCATATCTCCATTCACTACCCTTGCCTGAGTTTTGGCTCACAAAAAGTGTAGGTGTTGAAAGTGGTGAAAAATTACAGTAAGTAGGACAACAGGCGATGCAACAAAAACAAGAGCCGTGCCTCTAGTTTCCCTCTGATAGTTATGAATACATGAGCACATTTATCCATATGCTGATGTATTTAGCGCCAAACAGCAGAGGGAAAAACGGGGCATTGTTTTAAATGTTTGTAGCACTTTGATGATTGCCAAATCAATTTGCCTCCTGTGGATGGGGTCCAGATTTGCCATTTTTCTTTGCCCACCTCAGTTGGGGCTTAGGCAAGACAAACCGTCCCCCTAAAGAATGCAGCTTAGCAAAGATCAGAGCAGCCATCTTACTGAACTGCGGCGATGACACGCTGATCTGAAAACACTCAAAGCTTTAATGTGTTAAGACTTCTAACAGGGGTTCCTGTGATAAAACGCTAAACACCAGCTGGCTGTCAAAACACAACAAACCTGTTGTGTTGGACAGAGTATAAAGACAAAATGTAATGGATCGCAGCCATTAGAGCACAAATAAATATATAATAAGATAAACAACAGTTTAGAATTTTTAAAAAGTGTTGATATGAGGATTGAAAAGTGTTTCAAATAAAAAAATAAAAAAAAAAGCTTCCATGAATAAGCAGAAGGGAGTATGACATTTGAGGAGACTCGTCCATTTGGCTAGTTGTATTCTGCCTCTCCATGTTTCAACATTTGCTGCTAATTTTAAGCAGCATGCTCCTTTTCTGTCATCTCTGTGCAAACCAACCTCTGAAGTTTGCAAGTTTTGTGTCACTAGAACTGTTAAGGAATCTGCATGGAACAAGGTTACAAAATTTGCTGGGACACTGTTACAGATTTGCCCACTTTTATGTTCCCATCAGGCACTATTTTACATGGTAGATGTGCCTGCATCCTTTTATATGCTACAGGCACAAAGCTGTGAGAACAGATCAGGCTTGTTTTCTTTTGTTTTTTTTTTTGTCTTTGCAGAAAGAAACTGTGTCTAACTCTCAATCTTTAAATTAAGCAACCCCAGCAAATATTATAGCATATTTCCTTTGTAAAGGGACCTTGGGTTCCTTGAAAGGCGCTCTATAAGTTCAAGTTATTATTATTATTATTATCCTTCAAAAATGGCTCCACCTCATATCATAAAGCCATTCTACACCGTTAGGAAAATTCATGACATCATTTTGTAAGCTAACTGTAACAATTTTTAAAAACGCAGAAAAAAAGATAAGCAGCAGCAACAAAAGGCCACAAACAGCTGTTTTATAACACACAAAAACGAAGGAAAACAAACAAAAAATATATTTCTGTTGAATCTGCAATGTAATACATCAAGCTGTTCTCCCTCAATAAACAAACTGAAATCCAATATAGCTGTCTTACAGCTGAATCACAGAGCTTAGCAAGCAAATACCATCATGAGTTTGAAATAGTAATTCAATTTCACTAAGAATTTGTTTTTACTCAATCAAATAGTTTCTCAGGATAAACAATTAGATGCAATATTTTATGACATAATCATAGTGTTGGCATACAACTTAAAAGCAAGTTTAGTGCGTCAACAGACAGGCACTCAACATTTTGCCCCTTTCAAAAGCTTTTTAAAAAACACTGAGCAGCTAATTTACATTAAAGCCTAATACACTGAATGTTAATGACATCAAAGAAATTCAGCCTGTGAATGAATAATTAAAAACAGCAACACTAATTTTCTTGAATTCTGGGTGCATGAATTGGTGTTGCATTACTCCCGTCATTCAGACAGCTCCTCTCCTCTCCTCTCCTCCCCCTCCCCGACTCCTGCATGCAGAGATGTCATAGTGAACATATGCAGGCCTTGGATTTCACAGATTACATAATTGGAAATTTTAATGGTGAGCATTAATCCACAATGGCCCATATTGGGTTTTATAAGCAGGCTGATCAGGATGTGCTGGCTCCAAGAGAGCAGCAACGGTCTATGGACAGTGAAGCTGTGGACTAGCTCTTTAAAGTAACACAAGTGGGCATAGCTGACACAGCTGATACAATGTTTAATAATACTGCTCAACACCATTCCACTGGCATATTTTCGTTTTTGTGTTGTTACTTGGTGCTTCTACAGTATTTCATCCACATTTTCTACATGCAAAATACTATGTGCTTTTTAACATGGATGGTTGTGTCAATGAGGGGATAAAAAAAAAAAACTCTTAGAGAAACAGAAAGCTTTCCGTCGCCTGTGTATCAGCACTGCAGTCTGTGGTAATTAGCTAGCTGAGCAGCAAAGCTACTGTGCAGCTCTGACTGAGCCTGCACCATGGCAACGCACAGGGCAGTGTCTGAGCACAGGCTCCTCTCTGCTTTCCTTTCCTCCCCCTTCTTCCTCCTTCCCCCTTCCTTTTCTTTACTGGCTCATCCATTTCTTTGCGCCACACCTCTCATCTCTTTACCTCCTTTTTTCCCCTGCGCTTCCCATCCTTTCCTCTCTGCAAATCTCCTTCCCATGCATCTCGTCCTCTCTTGCATCATCACAGCCCCCCAAAAACGACACGACACACAAAGACACTTGCTGGCTCACATTCGGAGAGCGCTCGGCGTCACTGCTTTTCTCGACATTCTGAACATATGGACTGGGCATTTTCATGACATATGGCAATCAGTATGATGTCTTTATGTCTTCTAAATTTATGCAGGACTGTGTGGACTGTTCATTTTAATCAGCACTAACACAAAATGTGCGCATTGGAAAGATGCTCGCATCAAATGCAAAATGGTTGGGCTCAGCAGTTAACATGTTCACTAAAGTAGACATTTGAGATTCACTCCTAAGCAACTAAAACATAACCCCTCCATCATGGCAAGAGCCGAACAGTTACGGTTGGAGCCTGTTTGTCAACAAGATACGCTAAATTTCATTAAAACTGGTGAAAAGGTGCAGCGGTGGCAAGAGGAAAAGCAATTAAATTTTGGTGTGACTCCTGATTATTTTCTGTAAAGCGGTGAAATGGGGAATTGGCTTTGTTAGATGATGCTCCATCTATGCCCTCTTCTAGATAAAGAATCATGAAGCTAGATGGAGAGTTATGAGTGTAAAGTACTGAAACAAGATGTGAGATTTTCACACTGAACTGACACATACTGGCTATTTTCCTCATAGGTCTTGTCTTTATATCAAGCTAAATCAAGAGCAGCTTTAAGCCTGTGTAAGTAATATCCTTATGCCAAATATCCTTAATAAACAAAAATTTAAACTATTTCTGGAAGTTTTGAAGGCTTTTTTTTGGGGGGGGGGGTTAAAGGATTTTATTGTGGTCAAATAACTTATTCTAACCTGCTGTATACTGTATGCAAGTGCAGCGCACACAAACCTGGTGTGCTTTGTGCACATAATCTTCCCCCTCAGTATCCCTTGAATTGTGTGCATGAAACCCAAGACCACGAAACCTTGTGAATTAGTAAATGTTTGTACTGAAAGACAGAAAAAACATCTATTACTTATCCATTACTCTTAACTGTGTACATATTTTTGAAGAACTGCTGCATTAGTGCTACCTCCTTCACCCTTGTTGTCCTAACACTGTAAATACAGCTGGCATGTTTTGCTTTATGTTTTCTGAGACATGACACTAATATGTGTTTAATCACAGTGAGGCATTACAGTCTCATGAAAGTCTCAACAGATCATAGGAAAAGTAACAAGCCTAGCCTTTCCAACTCAGCTTCCCCCCGTAAGAGCAGTGCAGGGAAAGGGCATGCTGTGTTTACAGGAGAGCAAGTTCATTCCCACAATCTGAAGCTGGCAATTCTTTATTTCCTAGTTATTTCTTACTGCTATGTATAGCACATTATTACACATATACCTGCTTTGCTCATTTCTTGCATGTATGAACTTGTAAGACTTGAGCTTAAGGCAACAGAAATAGTAAAGAAGGGCCTTTTAAACTGTAAAGACAGAAAACAGACCTTGTCATATCTAAAACGTCAGTTGGAAAAGTGAAGAAATTTATAAGAGACATCAGTTTTCCGGCAGAGTGAGTCTCTATAACAATGTATGTTTATATGTTACATTGGGGCCTGGTACAAATATCAGATATATCAAAAGCATTGTACCAACAATTAAAAACAGGTTATGATTTAACCACAATGCAACACATACTTATCAAGCAACATTTATTATCTCATCAGGTCTATAAGATTTGTAAAATGATTGATATAATAGCTTGTGTCAACCTCTGTATGTTGTCATCTGTAAGTCTTGCACACATTTCTAAATAGAGCTGGCATTGCTCTGAATTTGTTGTCTCAAAGCCCACCAGGTTATGCCGAATGCTTTGTGCAGTAAGTGTTTGAATCATCTACTAAATGTATATTTTCGGTCATCATTATCTATACGAGTTTAGAATGAAGCCATCTTAAAGAAAAAAAAACGTAACCTTAAGTCTTTATCTCAAATATTTATATGAGAACATCTTTGATAAATCTAAGAAAATGCTTTAATTGAAGGGTAAACTTTAGAGCATGTTTGGTAATGTATGACTGGGTTTGGTAGCCAAGCATTTAACAGTCACACTGGTATCAAACAGAAGCTTAAAGGCAAAACTCTTGGTGTAAGAGCCTTGACAATCAAAACTGCCAACACATTGAACACTACAACAAAAAGATGAAGGTATTAGCTCTACAGAAACGATTATATGACACTCGTCCAGTAAAAATACTAAGACAACATGAATCATTTAACAGTTTATACTGTTTCAGTTTGCACAGGTAAAAGGTAATGATATAAAAATTAATTCAGCTTTGGCGTGTGCTGTAAAAGGACGTGTTGCATTTTGAAGAAAATATTAACAAAAATGCACAAAAACACAGAGGAAAACAAAAAGTAATAAAGTCCATAAAAACAACTTCAGAGTTGAGATGTTCTACCAACGATCTAATAAAATGCACAATATTAAGCTGGGATTGCTTGTTCTTTTTATCTGTGAGGGCTTGTTCTTCTTTATCTTTCCATCTCAGAAATTTGAAATGTATGTTCCTGTTTTTTTCCCAAACCTAGTGGGCAGATGGGGTCAATTATCACTAATACAAATGACCGACAATAGATGAAGGGGCATGTTTACAGACTGTCTGTGGCTCCGTGTACATAAAACAGGCACAGGCCTGGATTAAATTAGTGCTCAACTCAGTAGGGGAAAACAGGAAGTACATGTAAGACAAATGTATGTTGATTGAATAAACCGTATGTCTCTAGTTTTACATTAAGATCTTAGAAGGGGAAGAAATGAGTGTTTTTAAACTGATGAGAGCTCAAAATAGATGTTCCTTGGTTTAAAACAAAGATGATTATTTACACTAATCCAGAGTTGGGACTGCTGCAGACATAAACAAGAATTACCAACTCTGCCAAACACTTTGGCTAAGAAAGGCTTAAAATAATTACAACTGCATAATCTAACGTGGAGTTTGTCTCGACTCTAGAGCATGTCTTAAAATGATTAACTAAGAATTTTCTCAGTCTTCTTAAAAACTTGTCAAAACACATTACAACGGGGTTGGTGAAAAAAAATGTAGTCACCTTGCATCTAAAAATAAATTTGGTATATGCAAGAGATTCATTAAAGAATATATATATATATTTTTTTTACAAATTAAAAGTTTTTACCATTATTGGTATCTTTAACATAAGCAAAATTCCTCAGGCATTCTGGTAGTGATTACTTTTGTTTCTGATTAATAAAACATATAATCATAATCTTTTCAACAACTTAAGTCAACATAAACTCTCCACAACTTAGGAACGCCTTTAATCCACAGACACTGATGTTCAAAAATACATTTCCCTGTAATGATACAGGGGTGGATGAATTCTGTAATGTCCAACAGCTTAGGAAATGCCATGATATCTATATGTACAAATCAAAGTAATATTTTACAATGTTTTGGTCTCCGGTTTTGGTTGTGCATCTTATCGGCTCGCTGCACCACACCCCCAAAACAAAAACTTTGTTTCATGTTTGAAAAAAGAAAGAACGGAGGACGAGAAGGGCAGAGCAAGATGGGAGGGGACGACAGAAATAAGGGAACACTGAAAAAAGTGACACACACACACACACACACACACACAATGAGAGGCCAGACCAAATGGCTGAAGGGCTGCTTGGATAATGCATTAGACAGAGATGGCACTCAGAGCAACTACACATGGTAAGAAACGCACTGCTTCCCCAAATGTCCTCCACACACACATGCACATAAACTTGCCACACAGACACGCTCATACACATGCCTACAGAAAATGGACGACGGAACAATGTATGTATGTCTATATATATATATATATATATATATATATATATATTTGTGGGTGTTTTACCGGAATAAAAAAGTGAATTTTGGTTAGTGACTGCAACTCAGACAAATTCTAGTAGAGCAGTATTTAAAGTAATCTGCCGCCTCTGGTGTTGTGATATACTGTGGAAATTCCTGTCCAGCTATGTGAATGCAATAAAAATAACAATGAGGTTTGAAAGTGCAAAAATCCCAGAGTCCTCTCTGAATAAGTCCAGAAGGTGTCAATGAAGCTTTTAGGCCTGTTATTGTCCATCCTCTGTGATATGATGATCATGAGCAGACAGCTTTAAGTATGCATGTTCACACCTGGAATTAAAATTTAATAAAATTCAATTCAATTATATTTATATCTAAAAATGGATCTCTATGCGCATTTTAACCCCTTGACCACCGTTACCCAGATGCAAAAGGTAGCAGGTTGCATCTGTGTTTGGATGGTGCTGTGCAATGTTTGTATTAAAGCAACCTTTACCGATCTTGCATTTCAGAAAGCACAGCAAGATTATTTGAATATAAACAGTCCCGCCTCACTCCTAAGACACACCCCTTCATTCCCTCTGCCCTCCCAATGCAGGAGCAAAGGTCTGACAGGCACGTCCCCCCGGCCAATCCTAGGGGTGCACCCCACTTCAAGGATTGGTTGGAGTTTTCATTGAATATTTAGAGATTGGAATAATATTTTATTTTGATTAATGGTGGGTCTGTCTTGTATTTCACAGTTCCATTACCTCATTCATAGCATTTTATCCTATTAAAAAAATAGTGTAAGAATGCAACATCGGTAAAGGTTGCTTTAAGTTACACATCATACATTCACATAATCCAAAGAATGTCAGGTAAAAGCTCAACAAAACTAATTTTAGCATTACAAAAGAAATTTCAAACCACAAGCATGGCTTAAGTCTTTAGAGAATAGCCTGCATCTTGGTTGAATGCTGATTGGCTGAAAGTTGACCCATGAAGGAATAACAAAAACTAAATTAAATTTTTCTAAAGCAACAAAATCTAAGGACCACCACCACCAACAACAAGAGTACAATCAAGAGCAATCTACTGCTTGTATTGTTCCAAAACCATTCCTGATGCTGGCCCCTAAAGGCAGAAAAACAATCAAACATGTAGACATGAATTAGACAACATATATTCAAATGTAACTAGAAGCATTTAAACTATCTGCTGTTTTCATGCTTACTAGTCTTATAAGAGTTAGAAAACAGCTCTCATGACATCCAACTTGCAGGCCTTCTAACATGAAACATTTTTGCTGTGATCCTCCATCAAAAATCAAGTGGGTTGCATTAAAATACCAGTTTTGAGGGACAGAATTAACTGTCTCTAAACATTTGCAGTAAGGCCCATTTATAAACCAGCTGCCAGGACCAAAGACACAGACTGAAGTGTTGGAGCAGCACATACATGTTAGCATTGGGTCTAAACCATTAGGGCTACTCAATTCGGTGCCACCATGGCCACAATCCTGCAGGTTTTCACACACACCTGACTCTAATCAAACAGATCCAATACGCTATCAAGCTCTGCTCGATGACTCATTAACTTCAGTCAGGTGTGTGTGAAAACCTGCAGGATTGCAGCCCTCGTAGGACCGAATTGAGTAGCAGCTCAAATAATTTCTAATTAACCTAAAGCTATCAATTATTTTGTAAAAAAAATTAATCTAATGAATTTAAAAGAAAAAAAATAAGTTTAAAGAAATGTACAGGACTAATAATGAACTTCACTATGTTTATGTTGCTAACAGATATTTCTGTGGCATTGAGTAATTAGAAGCCAAGTTTCATGCACACACATTCAATGATTCTTCCATAATTTCTCATTTTGGCAACATTTAATGTCACAGTTTACCAAGTTATGAGAAGAAAATTCCAATCAAATAAAAGAATTTAGTATGTAATTTGTCATTTTGATAAGTAGAGATGAGATTTGAAGGTTTTAATGAATTCCAGGAACCTTTGTAATCGCCAACTTTATTGAGTAATAGAATCAAGTAAAAAGAGTCTTCAAACTCTCACAGAAAGCTGGGGTTGGATTCATGATAAAATGCAGTACTCTGCTCCTCTGATTTTCTTTTCAGCTCTCATTTACTAACCAATTCCAATCACTTCAACTCCAACATTTTACCAAGGAACATTAAATTACTGCAAATTTAACTAAAACTCTTCTGCAGATGTGTCAAATTAAAAGCCTATTTAAAACAGGAGACATTAAGAGTCTTTTGAGACACAGAGGGGCTGTTAAAGTGAAACATGTAAGCAGGAAGTGATAGGTGTGATTGGCAGCGTCTCAAAAGCATTTAAATACAGTAAAACGGAAGCAGCTAGAAATAACTCGTGATTGAAGATAGCATTTACTTCCAACTGGAAATGCAGGTATCGCATGACTGCATTGAACACTGTACTGATAATACTGTATAACAATAACAGGTAAACATGGCTCTATGAAACAGAAAAAAATATTCCTAGCTATCACCTCCGCTTTGGTAAACTCCAAGGTAGGCTTAATTAATCAGTAGAAACTCCTCATGAATTGAACCAGTATGTTCATCTTTATACTCTTATTGATGTGAAGACATTTGATGTTTTTCATCTCCATTATTGAATTGCCAAGTTCACTTTTGGGGGAGTATTTGCTATTTAGGATCTTGTGCACCTTATTCTACAGCGTTACCAAAATAACAATTGATATGACGGTTGAATAAAAGGCAATAACAGCTCAAGCACCGCTGAAGCACCCACACACCCCCACAAAAATGAAGAGGAGTCAGAAGGCTTAGGGACTAGCTCTTTACTGATATTGATTGGATATACACATATTTCATGGCAGCATGTGGGTGATGGAACTGGTGCTCTTTTGCTGAGGATGCTAGCACATTCTTGCTAAATGCAGACAAGCGAAGCAGAAAAGACGCCTTAATATCTGTAAATAGATCACAGTGTGTGCTTATTTAATTAACAGTATTGGTGTTATTGCATTTAACACTGTCATCTCATCCCATTGAACTGCCCATGTCCCTCTCTTTTCTCCCCAACAAAAAAAAAATAAAAATCTGAAGCTTCCATCGCTGATTCAGGAGTCTGGTCTGTCCTGCACAGCACTGCCACATTTCTAGGCCAGTCTCTACTGTGATCAGCAAAAACCTCTTAAATAAAACAAAGCAGACAAGCTAACAAACAAACAGCATTCCCCTCCCTCTTCCTTTCTGCTCTCCTCTCTTCCACTGGCTGGCAGTGAGAGCCAGCGAGGGGAACAGGCGAGCTGATACGGGGCTGAGCCCTGGCAGGGCCTCTGACAATGACCATATGGACCACAGGGGCATGGCAACTTCAGCTTCCAGCAGGACACACACACCTCCACACACAGTGTCTGCAGCTTCAGGCTACTGCACCTGTAACACTGTGCAAAAGCCTCCACAATAACTGTGCATCGCATTTCTGAAGCCAACTTGCAGCAATGAGTAAACCACTTGATGAGCTGAGGATGCAGCACCCGCCTCTGCATCCAGGATTTTACACAGGACCTCCCTGCAAAAACAATACCAGCAGATTCATTCTGTGAAAGCTACATAAAGGCAAATAAGAGCAGAGCAATTGAGTGGAGGCTTTTAAGGTAAATGTAGGAGGTGAGATTCACACAGTTCAGGCTGTGGGTCACAGCTAAAGCGGCTCCGTGTTACAGATCAAGCTCTTCAGCTCCCATAATGGTGGCTGACTTGTCTCTTCAGTATGATGATGTCAACGTCTGAGACTCTGCTTTTTTTTTCTTTTTTTTTTTTCCCAGCTTCTCCGTCCCTACCCCCTCTTACAGAGTATAAAAAATAAAGTGCACATAAATATTACAGTGCACCTTGTCCCTTGTTTTGTTGTGCATTAACCATGATTCACTATCCTCTCTTTATCCACAAACTTGTGTTTGTGTACATATACTGTGTGTTTTCAGAGTGTATGACGTGGGAGGTTCAAAATTAAATCATGTCTTATGAATTAGTTTTGAAACCAGTCAAAATTATTATTAGCATTTAAATCACAGTTTGTAGGAGGTTCTCTAAAAATCTTTTTTTTTAAACTGTTTGAGCAAAGAGTTATTTTCTTGACTGAGTCAGTCATCTTTGCTTTCACGTGGTTGTTGATACTGAGCAGGCCAAAAAGCGAGTCTTCTTCCAAGAAATACTTCACCCCTACTTGATATCAAAATAGTGCAGAATGAGCAGCTTAGGCTGACATATTTACACAGTAAAACATTCTTCAGAAGCATCTGCAGTTGCTTTTTGTAACCAAAGAGGTAGCAAATTATTTTTCAGGGATGATGAAAGATTAACAAATATTTGAAACTATTTTCAGGCAAACGGGTCTTGCTGATAAATTTTTCTGTACACCTGTCATGCTTGAACATATAAAAAGATTGTCGTGCTTATGACGAAAGAACATAAAGCTACATATTTTTCATTCTAAATGATCTTCTTTGCAGAAATTCTAGAGAAAAGATTGGCTCTGGTGTTATTACTCATTGTTCGCAAACATTTTGTATAGGTGCAAAAAAAACATGTTTAAAAACCATGTGAAAGCAGATGGTTAACTCAATGAAATATAAAAAAGAGGAAAATTGAAAAATTTTACTTATGAAAAAGCTAATAAAAAAATTAAAATGAGACATCTGCAGTCCTGGATTATTGTAAGAAATATAGACCAAGAACTAGAGGTGGCCATTAGACCATCTCAATCTGGTCCACAGTAGTCTCAAAAAACAAAAACAAAAAAGATCAAACAGCATTTTTATTGAATCTTAAAGGAGAGCTATCCTTAGAGGGTTTGAAATAAAACGTACTTCCAGTGTTCTTTGACAGGTTAGGAAGGTCAGTACTTACATATTGGTGTGTTTAAGTGGTACAGCATCAACAGTTTTTTAGTTTGGTTGTCTTTCTTAAAGGGACATTGTGTAACAATTGTATATCGCAAGCCGCTCCCTCGTACTTTTCATGCTGCGTTCGCGTGAAACCGGGCAGACGGACGACAGCCGCTGCATGTAAAGGCATCAACAGCGTCTATGTGAAGACGTGGTCTGTCAGTTACAGTGACTTCAGTCCACATCTGATATGTTGTCATGGCGATGTCATATTGTTTTCCCTGACCCATGTTTTACCGTCTTTCTCTCGGCTTCTGTGATTAAAATTACATCTGGTTTGTTACTGACGGCCGTCTGCCCGGCTGCCCGGCTGCACATGAACCCAGCATCAGTGTAACGCTGGTTCCTCCTCACTGCACCCGCGGTGACTTTTCAAAAACATTACCTCGAACTGAGCTGACAACTCCGGTGTCCCCGGTGAGTTTCTGCGGTTTCCTGTTGTCACGCTTCTACTGAACGTAAAAACATGGCGACACGACATGGTAGCCACCACCGAGCTGACCTGTTCGATGCATATATGAATGATACGAACAGCAAATTCAGAGCTTAGGAGCACTTCAGTTTGTTTCCACAACAATGGAAAAACATTTCTGAACGAAATGATCAAATTTTGTGAATAGATAACAAGAGAACTTACACAATATCCCTTTAACTAAGAATGTTAAACATACAAATTTGCCCCCCTCCCCCTCCCACCCAAAAAAGTCAGAAAAAGTCCAAACACTGTCTTCCAACATAGCTACAAAGCACAATGTTTTTACTAGAGGAAATGAGAATTCAGTGATGAAGCAGTTTGCTATGTGATGTAGGGATGGACGATATGGACTAAAAAATATATCGCAATAAATTCCTGGTTTTAATCATGGTAACGATAAGTGACGCTAAAAAATATCAGCCTAATCATTTGTGTTATAAATCTATAACTACATCCTAAATAATACTAAAAGCCACTAAACTACATCAGTTAAAAAATAACTTTCTTTTTTTTCAACCTGGACATTCTTTCTAGGATAATATATGTGTGTTTATTCACCGGTAAAATTTCTGTATCACTTTGAGCCCCTCGGAAGATATGACGTTGAGTCGCCCTTTGGCACATCCAGTAATAATGGTGGAGACGGGGCAGTCACTATATAAGACATTATCTGCAGCAAAACTCCTTGATTTTCAACAATACTTAAAGTAGAATGAACGAACAAAGGAGCACCATTGTCCCGCGAGTCCAGGTTTAGCTTTCCGTTAGTTATCAGGGTGTTCTACACACTTTTCGGGGCCGCGTGTTCACGATGTGTGCTTCCATAGTATAGCGGAGAAGAGCAGCTCGCTACCCAGACAACAACAAAAACACAATATGCAAAACTCTGAACTTACAGGACAATAGTACTCATTCGTTTATTCACTCTACTTAAAGCATTGATGAAATCAAGGAGTTTTACTGCAAATAACGTCTTATAGAGTGGCTGCCCCATCTCCGCCATTTTACTGATGTACACTGAAGGGCGACTCAACGTAATATCTTCCGAAGGACTCAAAGTGATGCAGAAACTTTATCGGTGAGTAAATGCACGTATATACTCCTAGAAATAAGGTCCAGGTTTGAAAAACAGAAACTTATCCTTTAAGTTCCAGTAGCACACATGTATTGCAAACCTGTAGTGACATCAATCTAACAAGTCTGAAATATTAGAACAAATTCGACATTTATTTAAATGGTACAAACAGCAAAAATAACTTGGCTTATAAAAATCACAAAGTAGTGCAACTGCAAATACAACCAAATCAACTGAATTTATCATTTTTATCATGACATGACAAATTATTACCCAGGGGAATTTCTTTGATGATGTTTCGCACACGATAACATATCGCCCATCCCTAATATGATGTCATGCAAACAAATGAGAGCAAGACTTGCAGTCTGAATTTTCCAGACAGTTTGATGGAGAAATTTGTCATACTTTAATTTATCTAATGTTGGACTCTTCAATTGCTTTAGAGTCAACATGGTCCTGTTTTGTGTGGCAGTAGAACAAAAAAAAAAATCCTATAAACTACATGTTAGTTTATACATGAGGTGCTTTAAAGCTGAAACTATAAAAAGTTGAATTTTTCAAAATTCAACAACACACCAACCAACTAGTTGGGAGTGAAATTTTACCTGCATGAAAACAGATAGATCCATCCATCCATCCATCCATCCATCCATCCATCCATCCATCCATCCATCCATCTTCTTAACCCATTTAATCCAATCAAAGGCTGTGTGACTATGGATAGCACGCATCTTATTTGTATAGTAAAAAGAAAAAAAAGCATATATAATGTATAAAAAGGAAAGAGCTCTAAAGCTGTTCAATTAATGACACAAAATTACTGTCAATGAGGCGACAAATGCACCAAGCAGATCTGAGGGTAGGATATCTTAATATGTCATCTAGCAATAAAAAGACACTGCCCCAACTTGCAGGCCAACAACAGAAATCATTATTTTACCTCTTCTGAGAGAATAAATTAGACAGAACAGTGAAACTACCTTAGTTTACTGCATGTAATGTGAACGAGATCTGCACGCCAAAACTGGGGCTGTTTTCATGATGTCCTTTTTAAAAAAATGATTGTTAGAGATTGGGGTTGCTTGGCATCATCAGAGAAAAAGACTCTCCCATAGATTTTTTTTCCCACTTAAATCTAAGCCTTCTCATGGACCTCTGTCTCTGCATTGCCATTTCCCACCATATACATCTTTTCCTGATTTTGAAATGTATTTTGCCACATCTTTCTATAAGGATTAATTCTGGTCCCGAACTAATAAAAAGCTCTCAGTCAATATAAAATGTTACTGAACTACAAACACAAAACTCAAAAAGAAAAGGCAAGAAATTGTTTCTTTCTATTCTTAAGACAAATATTTAAGTGTGCAGAATCGTCACACTTTCTCCCCACTGTGCTGGCTTTTAAGTCAATAACATTACAGAGGGATTCTTTTCAAGTCAACTTGCTGTTGACATAAAAGTGCCACAAAATATTTTCTAATTTATACTAATGCCTCTTAGTCCATCTGTATTTGGGCTTGGGCTGCAGAGGCAACAATCTGAGCAGAGATCCCCAGCCCACTTCGCCCAGCTCCTCCAAAGGGTCAGTGAGGCCTTCCCAAGCCAGCAGAAAGATATTCTCTCCAGCAATGGCTGGGTCTGCCCCCAGGCCTCCTTCTGGTAGGATATGTCCACAACATCTCCCATAAAAATGCCCTTCATTTCTACGATAGTTATAAGCCTTCTGTCCTCACAGTCTTTCAGTTTCTTGACATGTTCAAGATCTACTTTCACTCAACAAGCAACCTTGGCCTTCGAAATGTTGCTCAAATAGAACGGACTTTTATTCTTATGTTTAAGAAGGTCCCATCGTTCTTAGAAAGGACTGGGTTATTACTGTATATGCTCTTCTTGGAGGTCGTTACTGACCAGATGAGCAGTGGATTACATGAACATACTGTATGGGATGGAGCACAGTCCTGTATAATAATAATATCCTTAATAAACTCAAGATTCACAATCATTTCCCAAAACCCTCTAAATGAAAATAAGGTGTCTCTTGGCCAAATCTTAACTCATCAACTTTTGGATCGTACTCAGCAAATTTCATTCCTTTTCATCTTTACCCTGTTTCTAAACAAATCTGGGCACAGGTAATGTTGACGCTCTGGATTATGGTGGTAGCTAGTTAAATTTTACACAATTTTTTCTAGCCATCGCTTAGTCTTTTCGTTTGAATTGTGTCTCTGAAGAGCATTTTTCATTGTCAAAAAAATATCTTGTTGGCTCATACTGGTTTATGATAATACACACCTTAACATCAATATAATCAAAATCAGTTTAAGCCCCACCTCTCCTCATTTTACAAATATGCCATCTAGCAATGACTAGATCCAATAAACTTCAAAGTTCATATCATTCGGAGACATAAAATGTGCACAGAAATAATCGAGTAGACAGAGCAGCCAAATGCATTAGTGCATTTTTCTGCAGACTATCGTCTTTCTTGATACTTGCTCAAAACAAGCATGCAGTAATGACGCATCACACTCAACTAGATGTACAGGTAGGAGCTGCATCTCCAGGTGTCGGAATCTCTAGAAGATTTTTAAGTAAATGTATGGCTATACTGAGTGTGTTTGAATTCAGACAGCATACAGCTAAGACAAGCTCTCAGATAAATCTCTCTTGATCTGATGAGAATATTGCTGGTTTTAGAAGGAGCCTTTCAAGATCACAGCATGGGACTCAGCTCAAGACATTTGGAAATGGAGCACTTGTAAATCCCATCTGTTAATACTCTCTGGAATGCTGTTACAGGAATGGCAAATCAAATCCAACCCAACAAAATCTCATCAGACAGATGTACAAACCAATGACACCAATAAATCAATGTGCCTGTAAAAGACACACACACACCCCCACTCACACATTTCTGATCAAGGCCTAAAGGCTTTTAAAAAGTAATTACCTATGACAAGGAACGCCCACTGAGTCTGTGCATTCATTTAAAACACTACTACTACTACTACTACTACAAAGACCTGTAATAAACAATAGCTCTGGCAGAGCAGTTTGGACTAAATCTTAATGCTAATAAATAAAGTAAAATCCAATTAATATTTAAAGCTAATCATAGCCACAGAGTTGGAGAACACACAAAGACAGATTGAAGCCCGCCGGGGGAAGAGGGAGCTTTCTGACTGATGATCCCAGTAGACTGAGGTCTCTACTTTTCTCAGATTTAAATTCAAAAGCGCTTGTTTTAAAAGAATGTTCTTATAATCCCAGCTGAAATCAGCCATAATTAACCTAGCAAGCTCTTGACAAAAGCGCTACAATCATTTTGTAAATAGATGAAAGAGAAAATAAATTCATAAAGCATCATTATGTCTTAAGGTGTCTAATAATTTCCTCACACGTACATGAAATGTTCATGGCTACAGGAGCCATTTAAAAATGTCAATGATGCAGCTATAAAAAGCCAGCTCAGATTCCTCGGAATGACTGTGCAAGGTTACTGCATTTCATCATGCTAGTGTCTAAAAACACGACTGTTATGAAAGCTATAGCATCACATTCCTGTGTGATTGGGCATGTTTGATTACTGGCCTGCTCTTCAGCTGTGTAAAGGTAGTGGGGGAAGGGACGCATTCATATTTCCCAACAACCATGAGCAACGGTGACAGAGGAGAGCTGGGAGGGTGGGGGCGATTGTAGATAAGCGGTTCCATCCATGGTGTGTTATAGCCGGTTCATGGAAAGGAGGGAGGGGGGGGGGGACATGCACATGGCTGTTTTAAGAGACGGAGGGACAGATGCTTGTCCACAGTGTCAGTGCCTCTCTTGCTTCTCTCTCTGACAGCACCACCAACTGCCTCCTCTTACATAACCCCCTCCCCCTCTTCAGGGCCGCTGCCTGCCTTTATTGGCTTATTTCTATCCTTTTCAACCTTTTCATTTTTACCCCACTGACCCCCCCATCCCAGACTTCTTATCTGCAATCCCAGCTTTTTTAATTCCACTATAAAAATGTTTATAATCTTGTATGTAAGGCACGAATGCCAGGTTGCTTTCTCAACAGACTTTTTTTTTATTTTTTGAGTGCAAGGGAGCAGAGATCTTTTGAATAGAAGTCAGTATTGCACAGAGGTTTGTTCATTAACGCTACCATTTAATCAAACAAAAGGTCCTTAAATGAATCAAAATGTCGTTGAAAGTCTCATTTCATCAAACAGGTACTAATATGTTTCCAATGGAAGCTGAAAACCGAATAACTATTCAGCAAATGAGCGGCAGAAAAAACTCAGGATTGTACTGATGGAGACTTAAATCTCCATGTAAGCAATAATTGCTTACATAATCACATCTGCTGCATGTTTTTAAATGTGTGAAACATGAAATATGCCTGATTGTTCTGAATGCAGTTATAATCTAACATGAACCCCATCAGAATCTCCATTTCTCCTGCATCCCCAAAGCTAAAACCCCTCCTTGGCTGTTGTAATCTGCTAATATCAGCCAGGTTGCGGCTCATATGAACGCTTAGCTCAGGAAGCTCTCTCTCTCTCACTCTGCTCATGAAATTTTAACCTCCATTTTCTTCTTATCCTCCTTCTTCCTATGTTTTCCCTTTCAAAAAATACGATCAGATGCAAACGGAGGCGATACAAACAATGCAGCGGCTTCTCATGCTGCAAATACGAGACTGCATAGGCACATACTCATGCACAGCAAGAACCATTCCTTGAATCTCATGCTCTCCAAGCTACCCTTCCCCCATCCGAGATCACTCTCATGCTCACATACGTGCACCTTGCTTAATTAAAATATGTGCTTCTGAAGCTGTCCTGACCTTTTCTCAACTGTAATTTATAAACACATGTGAATAAAAAGGGATAATAGAAACAAAATGGAGCAATGGAAAGGGGCTGTTTCCTTCACTCAGTGCGACTTGGAAGACAGGCAGCATTTAGAAACAGGTTCTCCATTTGTATTACACAACACATTCATCATACTATGACTCCTTTCACCAAACGGCCAGCTAATCAAGAATGGAACTGGCATCAAAGATCAGTTTTATAATCTTTTCCTCTATTAGTTAATGAGACATAAACCTTCCTTCAGTGGATCGCTAACAAATATATTTATTACATTTTATTTCCAAAGTCAGCCATATAATCTCAGAGTTGCAGGCTTTAGAGGAAAAAAGACTTAAACAGTATCAAAGTGACGCTTCAATGAAAGAAAATGCAGCATTTTGTCGACCAATGTTAACTGCATCAGCGTAAGCCTTTGACGACATACACTAGGTGTGTTAAATCTATAGGCATTAGTCATCTGCATCAATCCGAAACAAGAAGATCATCTTCATGTTTTTGCAGTGAAACCAGATTATTCCTGTTCCAGTCGAGGAACCACAATCAACAAATGGGAAATGGAGGGCTTGAGATGAATGCCAAACATCAACTCTCTTCCCTCAACAGAAAAGCCCAGCTGATCCATGATCAATGCTTTAACTTCAACAACAACTCATCTGATCTCAGCTTTTCTCATCAGGCTCCACAAGCGTGAGCTACGTAACACAGAGAGAGGAAGAAGAGTTACCTGGTCATACCACTCCCGGTTGGTACAGGTGCACTCAGGCCACCATCCTCCTTGTCCACTGGAGTTGTTGCCATTTACTTTGGGACCACTCTTGGACTGGCCCTTTGGATTTGGGCCTCCAGGGCCCCCACTAGACATTATCTTGCCTTTACTTCTCCCCAAAGTGCCCCCTCCTCCTCCCATGCTTCCACCCCCTCCCGAGGCTGGAGGGGGTAAGGTCTGGCCTCCTCCATACCCCGGTGGGTATCCATAGGGCTCAGCCTGCCAGTCTCCTCCATACGCTGGGGCGTCCATCCTTCGCAGGGCAGCCATACGGGTCACCTCATAACATTCTGGGCACTTGCAGCAGTGGTGGTGTTTGTGCATGCTGGCTGTGCTGGCTGGGCTGACGCTGAGATGAGCGGCGTGGCACTCTGTCTCTGCTGCCTCTTCAGATCTCACACAGCACGCTGTGATCGGCTCACAGAGTGCTAAAGCCGATGGAAATAACACTAATCACAGGAATTTCTACCGAGTTTCCCCTTTTTGTCAAATCCTGCCACTTTCTACTTTATTCCTCTCGGATGTTGGAAAAAAAGAAAAAGATTGAGAGGGATGGGAAGCAGCAACAGGAAAACAAAAATACAAAATGGGCACGTAGTCTTTGTCCTCTTGACGTAGAAGATCAAAGGAAATATTCAAAATATTGTATGCCACCAAACAATCAGAGACCAGCCCTGATGATAAAAATTTCTTCTTGCTTCTCTTGGTTCACAGTGATACGCATATAAATTCATAGATATATATTTCTTTGTTTATATATCATATATATTTACACACACAAATACATATAAAAATATTAATATAAACAGACAAGCACAAATACAGATATGTACAAGGATAAATGTATATATATATATAAATATCTATATGCGTGTGTACAAATATATATATATAGATATATAAACAATATGTATAAATAAATGATATCCGCAGATGAAAATCTTCCCCTTTAGATTCTTTGTATCTTCCCGCTCAGTCAAAATCTCACGTTTTCCCTCCTGCGTTGAAAATCGTTGTCTTTCGCTCTCTGTCTCTTTTCTCAGCCTGCAGAGAGGAGCTGAGCACTGGATCGCCTCTCAGTCAGCTTGCCCTAGATGTGGATTATTCAGAGGGATGTGAGCAAGCAAGAGGGAGGTGGTGAGAGAGAGAGATAGAGGCAGCAATGGAGGGGAGGAGAGGGATACGTAGCAGCATCCCTCTAGCACCTTAGCCCTGACAACCACAGCCAATCAACTTGCAGCGCTGCCATCAGCAGCAGCAGCACCAACAGGACTGAGCGCTTCGCTAGCTGCTCTTAAAGGGCCAGCAGCACCTAAACCTCACTGCTGCCTGCTTTTGGTTGAAAAGGTACTTTGTCACAAATTATGCCACAATAAAAATAAAAACTAAAAACAATATCATCTTCTTTCATTACACCTTTTCAAGGGAGAAGGTCAGGAAATCCTAATCTGCAATCTGTCAACGACAACCCCAGACTCTAATCCAGCCACTGGGAGTCTAACCCATGTTTTTCATCAGACCAGTGCAGCTAAAATCCAACTTACAATGAGCACCTCTGTTCCTGTGACTGATCACTGGTCACCTCCCCGGTCATCTCCAGTTCAGCCGCAGACTTTACAGCTTTCTTGTGCTATCAATTGTCAACTTTAGGCTCTGTGTCACAACACACCTGTAAATAATCTCATAATGGAAGGAGCAGCAGATGAAAATCCTTCTCCTTGCAAGTATCACTAACACTTTCCTCTCATCAGAGGAAGTCTTTGAATCACTGTATTACTCTGCATCATTCTTCATCTCTCCTCCTATTCTAGTGATGCAAAGCTGCATTGTTATGTTATTTTACTGCCCATGTGCAGGAACGAGTCAAAATAAGCGCTGTGGAAGAAAACTGCTCTCATGAAGCCTTGTTTAGGAAAAATAGTGGAATTATACTGTGTTCACAATGATGACAACAACACATGTGTACCAAACCAACGAGATTACACGCTTGGGCTTTCGAGTGGGTGGAGGAAGAGATTGAGAGAGAGAATGTGTGAGGGGGAAAAAAAAAGAGGAGAGACTATATGGCTTTCATGTATCTGTGGCAGATATATTTTCAGTAATGCGATAGGACTGCCTGTGAGCCATTTTGCATGCTTATGAATTTGTGGGTTGATCACAGCAAGATATAAAACATCCTGACACTGAGGGTGAAGTTTTATCTTAACAGAATACTGAGAGAGAATGTTATAGTGTCGCCATTAAAGCCCTGCATATATGCATTATTAATGAAATGTGACGGGAACGGAGCTGGGTGTGTCTGCATGGGGGAGAGAGTGTGTTTATACATTGTCTTTATGTTAGAGTGTTCATACTTGCATGCTAGCACCTTTTCAGCGTTTTGATAAATATAAGAGGCATGCAGTGCCTTTGAATTTTATGCACAGTATATCAATGTGATGTGTGCAACCTCCCTGTCAAACTGAACAGGATCTTTGGACGAGGGGACACTGCATTGTATTGCAGCCCTACCTGGAGGCACTCACAGCAGGCTCAGGCTCGCACTTAATTACATGCAACAGTAACTCACTTCATTATAATGATATTCTTTCATTCTAACCTGCAGAGATTTTCCAAAGAGTGTCTGGAAACCTTAAGATTCAACCGCAAACCCTTCTGAAGGCAGAGCTTAGAAGCAGCAGCTTTAAAGACCAATGTAACCATATTGATCCCAGCACACATGACTGACCGCATGTTGCAACCATCCCCATCCACCACAGCTCCATCATACCTAGAAACTGTTTCCCAGTAAGTGCTGTCAAGGAGATTGCAGCAAACAAGATAAACATACATTATGGTATAGATACTGAGCAATGGGAAAGTGGATAAGCAAGCGGGAAGATTTGGGGGGAAAAAAAGAAAAAAGAATGATTCTCCTGCACTGAATAAACACAGATGGGTCAGTGTTGACATGCAAAAATTTTTAAGATATAAACAGTTTGTGTGTACGTCTGCGATGTTTAGTAGCTAAAGGAGAAATAAATCTCTCCGTACACTCTGTGAAATCTTTGTAGAGACAGTTAATTGCTGGTTTTCCGTATCAGGATGGCAGGAAGGAAAACAGGAAGTTATTACTTGCCAATCAAATCAGAGCTATTACACAGAGAGAGATAATATTGTGAGGGTTGTTGCAGTGCTGGAGCACATGCATTGTAAGATGAGATTTTTATTTATCTGTTATCATCATCATCATCCTCATCATCATTTTCTATTTTGATGTGTGCATTTTGTATTGATTTGCTAATGTGATTTTTTTAAAACCTGTGATTATTTAAGAAACATTTGAGCAATGAGCAGGGGTGCAACAATGATTCGATTAATCAACTAATCGTCAACTGTCACAATAATCGTGTCTACTTTCATAACCAACTAATCGTTTGTTTATAAGCTTTGTTTTTCCCGTCACTGCCTTGTCTATTTTTCTGTCTCGTCAGTTTTTCTTGAATAGTTTATTGACATAAATAAACACACACGACCAGTCAAAAGTCTGGACACGTTTTCCCATTAGATTAAATGAGAAAGTGTCCAAGCTTTTGACTGGTTATGTAAATATGCTACAATTTTTGCAAGATCCGATTAGTCGCCTAATCAATAAAATTATCAGTGACTGATTGATTATCAGAATAATTGTTTGTGAGAATGATTATCAAAAAAATTGTTTTGGACAGCCCTAGTAATGAGCTGAGAACATAAAAACTGGACAGGATTTACAACAGTATTAAGTATTGAGTATTTACAACCAGTACAGATTTTTTTAAAATTTTTAACCAAAACCTTACAATTTTAATGTTTGCTTTATTTAATGGTTTATTTGTAGCAAATTAAATCTTTTTTTTTTCCTAATTAAGGCATATTTCTAAAGTGTTCATGAAATATCTGAAGTGGCCAGACAAAATATTGATATGTTTATATCATAAAATGTAAAGTTGACTAAAGAAAGTAAAAACGCATTCATGTATACGTCTTAGGTTAGTTAAATTGACATTTAAATTACATCTCAGCGAGGTGCGAAATTAAACTGTTCAAATTTAGACTTGGACTCTTAACTAAAGTCATAACTTGTCCTATTCAGGAGAAAACAAAGGTTAGTGTTTAATATATGCAGAAGAACATCAATCTAAAGATAATCATGGGGATACAAAGAATGGGTCAAAATAAACATCAATGTCTGACACATCCATGCTGATGTATTTATATGTACATGTAAACATAAAAAGGGGGTAAGTGGTGCACGAGTGTGCAATCTTTGTTAATATTGTGTCCAAATATAAAGCTTGACAACAGTGTTAAATGATTTATGTTTGGCATCAAGGCTGTGGCTTGCTAACCTGACTCCCGCCACCTGGTATTTGCAATACCATCTGGGGAGGGAGTTAACCCGATGTCATTTCAAATTAGTCTTTTTTTTCTAAAACTCTTGCATGTGATTGGATAGAAGATCTGTCCGTCATCTTGACTGACACGCTACTTCAGCCACTCACGTTGAACCGAATGACGCAACCCGTGACGCAACTCAGAGCACTCTTCCCGTTGCTTTAGCGACCAGTGGAGCCATCTGATAGATCAAACTCTTGCCAAACCCGGTCGGTAGAAGGGCAAAAACATCATCACCACCAACGAACGCATTCAAAGCCGTCCTCTGTTCGTCTTTCAAGGAAGATATATTTGGAAGATTTGACAAAACAGTGGAAATAGCCAAATCAATTTCGTCGCTCTGATTCCTACGGCAAGCCGCCATGATTGTTGTTGTCTGAAATAACTGACTGACTACACTGCTGTCGCCTGTGCTTCTACATCACATCCGGCCAAAACGCCGCCCATCCTTCAAAAGTCCCACCCGCGATTAGTGATTGGCTCCTATTATTCTCTAACCAGACGAAATCACCTATAACTGTCGCCTTACTCAGATGGAGTGCGTGAGGAAAGGGAACGCCCCCGCGTGTACTTGTTGAACGCACCCAGATGATGTAAATCAGGTTAGTGGCTTGCAGCATCTGCTGGTAAATGGGAGGGGGAAAAAAGACAATTAAAAGAAGTCATCTTGTGCTTTTGAAGAGAGATGCTTCTCTTTGCATCCCACCTTGAAGCATTTCCAGCCCCATCAGCTCAGCATCAGCTTGCACAGCCCTTATTACATAAACCCACCTGGACATCCTGTAACAAACACATTTATACACACAACCATGCAGTCATAATGAGCATTACAACCCCCAACCACTGCAAGGACCGTGTATTGAGCTTTTCAGTCATTTCTAGGCATTTCTCTGAGAAGCTGTGTGACTGCTCCTTCGTCACCTGACCGGATGCAACACCATAAAAGGGCAGTCGGTAGTGAGGCAGTCTTAAAGTGGCAGCTGCTATCAGCACGTACTAAGCTTCTCTGCTGTAGCCTTTACTTACTACAAGAAAGGAAGAAGGAGCAAGTTTTATAGGCTTCTCTCAGACATCATTACATCTTCTTGTTTCCAATGCAAACAGCAGATAGCTCATATTTTGGGAAAGTACTGTATATATAGCTTTAAAGTTAAGCTCTTCTTTGTTCAATGATCATAGATCTGTAAAGTGTGACTGAGTAGGAGGATGGGAATGAGGAAAGTAAAAGGTGAGAAATCTCAAGACAAAATGCGAGTGAGACTTCAAGATCAGCTGGGTGCTGATGCTCTCCCAGCAATTCAGATGCAGAAAACGAAAGCGACTCCTATTAATAGGCCTTAGTGGCAAAGAACAGCTGCTCCACAACACAGACCAAAACCAGAAGCTCCAACTGATGGAATAATAAGTGAAAGAAGAATATCCATGAAGGAAAGCAGAAATGGAGGCTAATGAATGTGATGTGAAGAGAGGAGAGCGGGAGATTGTAGCAAAGCTGCACTGCTCAGGAACACTGCTTGTGCAGATTTGGTAAATGCATAAAAAGACAGAACTAATAAGGAAGACGGCTTTGAAAAGGGCCGTAAGTAGGAGATTAAAAGACTAGCTGGAAACTGACAGGAAGGTGAAAGCATTTGGCAAAATATGATGAAGGTGCTGAAGGTCCAAGACAGCTGCCATAACACAGGAGAAATGGAGCTAAGGTGCCCCGTGTGTGGGCAGAAATGCAATGACTAGAGGGGGCATTGCTGAAGCATGGTGATGAGTAGAGGGGAAGTAAAAATAGAGGGGGGGGGGCACATAAAGATGCAGAGAAAACAACAAAGTGCTTATGCTTCTGTGAGTGCATGGGAATGCAAAATAAACTGTGTAATTACCCATTGACCTTGCCATAGAGTGCAGTGCACCTGAAATCAGTGTGCTTGCTGAGTGTGCATCATTGCAAATTGTGCTCAAAGTGTGTATGCATTAAAGCAAGGCAGAAAGAGAGCAAAGAGGGGAAAAACAAAGACACAAATTAAAAGAGGAATGAAAAACACAGGATGAAAAGCAGAGAAGCGAGGAGAGAGACAGATAGAAAAAGAAAGAGAGTCAGAGCAGTCTGTAGGGATGCAGGCGGGGGAGGAATCCGGTTTCTATGGCAACCCGAGGAAGGCTGAGCTCTGGGTGTCCATTCCAGCTCTGCACTGCACCGGCCCTTGCCTCTCAGCCGCCTTGCTTTCCCTCTCCAGCCTCCCCCACTACATCTTTCTTTGCCCCCCACCCCCCACTCTGCTCCTCCTCAGCTCCCTCACCTCCCTCCTTCATGTGACAGAGGCAGGCTCAAACACACACACACACACACACACACACACAACCTGTACTGTCGCTGGATTCTTATGCAGTCATACTCATAGAAGCTCGGTGAACCCATGTGCTTATAGCCTGCATCATTCTTTCTTTTACCCCCTTCAAGTCCCCTGATCCTCACGCCTACTCCCCCACCACCCCCTCACTGCACCAGATCTGGGCTCAGCTGAGAAGCCAACGCCTGCGGTCACTGTGATGCCATGTGCCACGGGCCGTGTTGTAATGGGGAGCGAATGTGAAAACAAGGGCCTTTAACAATGCTGAGGAACATGGCAGTCTATGAGACGCATCTGTCAATACAGGACTGAGATTACTGCTCAGATAAGCAGCAGACTGGCCAACCTGGAAACAAACAGCATGACATCTTCCTTTTCAGCTAACTGGACAAAAGTTCCTGCATTTAAAACCTAAATAACAAAACATGGATGCACTGCTAGCTTGTAGTTATAAAAATTCAACAACCAGCAAAAAAACACTAATCTGTTCAAAATATGACTACCACAGTAAATTTATTTTACCACAAAATGCAAGTCTTATAAGACAATTTGCTGCTTTGTAAACCCTTAAACAAATATTTTCACTAGAGAGAGAGAGAGAGAGAGATTTTAAAATAACTAGTAACCAACTATAAGACAATTGTAGTACAGTAAAAAATTCTAAGGCAAGAGCTCCACAAAATACAGATACACAGTAGCGCATATGTTTGTGGTTACACTTCTGGATTCAATCTGGATTACACTTCTCTGGGCAGATGAGACAAGATTGTGAATGTTGTTCTCTGATTAACGTGTTACAGTGTTGTTCTACTACAGTATAAGTTCAGTCAGCACTGATTTACTGTTTTCAGACATTTCAGAGTAGATCTGCTATCAGATCCAGCAAAGGTCTTTGTACATTTTTTTGTTCTTGCAACAACCTAATATAAGTCCACATATTTCTGCTTGCTTTCATATTTTTACTGCTCCCTTTGTGTAAACAAAATGTTTTAAATCAATTAGTTTATCTTACATATTTATTATATATTACCAATTTTCTCGTATTTCTAATCTTCTGTCAGGTACGAACAAATTTCACCACTCATTGCACTGTAGGTTTGTGTGTGTTGTATTCACCAGTAGTTTTCAATGGCTGTCTTGCTTTTGTTAGACGTCTTTTTGACACCATTATCGGATCAAATCATTTTTATTTTTACATCTGTAACAGTGAAACCAACAGGCAACACGGTATTTACAGCTCTTGTGATTTATTGCCCACTGCTCGGCTTTCACCTCCTCTAATTCTGCTGCTCAGATCTCAGTCAGAAGAACCTCCATCTCCAAACTGTTAGTAAAGTTTCTCTTCTCTGTCTGCGATGCCATTTTTCTGAATGAACACCTTCTAACAAGGGTGGGAAGTCGTGTCCATATATGGAATTATCAGGGCGGTAAATATGCAGATTTGCAATTCTCATGATGAACACGTGCTCACTTATGCACAGGTGGAATGCATCATGTTTACGAGGATCCTTTACGCAGTTATCTGAAGTTGAGAACGTTTGTTGAATCTGACGTAGCGCACTTGCAGGAGTCAACGGTCAGCAAAAAAGTAAGAGAAATTTACGAAAAAAATATGAACATGTTGTTGCATGAGGCCCAATGAATTTAAGTAATATAAATTTTCAGTATCATGGTGCCGTTGTAGCCGGCAGTTTGAAAACTCACAGGTCGTCATCATCTATATGTAAAAGAGTTGCATTTCATGATCAGTAGTTTATAAATTCATGACAGGCTAACAAATGTACACCAAACAGAAGGTAAACACTGATGTCGTAGATTGAAACTGGCAGCAACACATCTAAACCTAAACTTCATTCATTGTTCAGCAGCTTGTAACAATCCAACTTACTGCAATTACTGCCATGTTGCACTGAAATGACTTCGCTTTTCTTGCAAATCAAAGAATGCTTCTCTAGAGCATGTCTTTTTCTTTCTTTCTTTTTTTTAAACATAGTATACAAGAGAGATTTCCTGATAAACAGAAGCCGAGTACCCCAAAATGGCCAAGCCCCAGTGACATCAAGTGTGCAGTCTACATTTCACATACTTCAAGCTTTCATGAAGTTAAACTCAGCAATCTTATCAACAAACAGAAAACCTTCCCCTCAGCGATGCTCAACAGTCTCGGGCACACTGCATAAGTTTATCTTTCAAGATTTACCTGTTTAACAATGGAAGTGAACAATATCAATGACAAGTGTTTGGAGTTTAACTAATACCTAGTATGTAAGAATAAATGCTAGTTATGTTCTGTGATAAACGCATGGACAAAAACTTGATATCAGCATTTTTTTTTTTTAGCATTATATATACATTAGCATCAGATTGATCAATAGAGATTATTAGCATTCCAGACTCCTGAACCCTTGCAGTATGGTTCAGTGGCAATATTAATAGAATACGCCACAGGTAATGAACCACTTTGAACTGTAACTAACATTTTGTGATTGTGGTACTTTGTGATGGATCGAATCATCACAAGTATTAACATGTAGCAGCTGGTGTTCCTGACACACACTGCAATCACTAAGAAGTTCCAGGGACATTTGGAAAAATCCTTCATCTTTTTTCTTTTCTCTTTTTTTTTTTTCTTAAGGGCTGTTTCTTTTATTCCTGCTTACCTTCGGCATATCTACATGGGAGCGAGCCACCAGGCCAGAAACTCGCTCCACTTTGTGAGGACTTCTCCTGCTGGTCACTCTCACACGAGACACACCTTCATCCTCCTGGTCCTGCAGCAAACATACAGGTGATTATTTTTAACAAGTCTACATAAAAATAACTTATATGAAATCTTTCTCCAGTGATCAGGACATTGTGGTGGATAGCAATCCCAGTAATGGACTAGACCTGTCCAAAATAAATGCTATCTATCACCCAATGCTAGGCTGGTTACTCCACTTCTCTGCATCCTGAACAGGATGAAACAAGTACACATACAGTAATGCATTAATAGTGGAGGTGTAAAATCCTCAGATATTTTACTCTACTAAAACTTCAGAAAATGGTTAAATTTCAGGTGTGATGGAGGTGTCCTATGCAAAGATGGCAAGTGAGTGGCTCATCAAAATGCCAGCTGCCAAAATTCAAGGTGAAAGGACGGACACACATAAGCACTAGAATCAGACACGCTCAGCTGAGGGTGAACATGAGGAAAATGAAAATGCATGGCCACATTTGAACAGCAAATTTTCCAACAAATACAAGAAAGATGACAGCTTAGGTTCTTTAATAAAAAATAAAAAAAAAAGTGAAGCTAGAGTACTATAACTAATGCTGAAAAATAATACAAACCTGTGCATGCACATTTAACTCCTACAAGATTTCAAATATATCCTTGGTACTTACGAGTAGCTTTACAGACAACTTAGTTAAAAAATGTATTCAATGGAAAAGCATTTGTGTAATTTTTATTCAATTCTTGGGCTTGTCAGTGTTATCAAAATTAAGATAATGTAAAAAAAAAAAAGCACCGCCTGCCCCCTCACTGACCACACACCTAAAAAAGACAGCTAAAAACAAATGGAGAACTCAAAGTGCATGTCACCATAGTTACAGAACTTACGCATGAATAAATTATTTTAGTATTCTTTGCATCTTGGCTCTGCAGAATAGGCTAACAAACTGCTAGCTCTAGCTTTATATTCAATAAAGAGAAATAAATGTGCCTTGGCCTGAATATCTTTGAACCAACTGAAATGTAAAACTGGATTAATTCACAGTTCAGTTCTATTTGTTGTGGAAACAGTTGCTTGCCTGAGGACAACAGATCTGAGCTGTCTGGTTGATTGAATCTTCTTTATGACAAACAACACTCAGATTATATAGGCTCAAACAGCAGCAAACTTGCACTTAATCAAACAACCAAAACAAATAAACTTAGACAAGTTGCATTTTACAATGGCCACATGATTCAAGAAGATCCTTCCGTACCTGAGATTCACCAGGATCATTGTCACAATTTCGACCACACAGACTCGTAACTGTCAGCAGAGGGCAGCCTTTAGAGCAGGTCATCACTAGTGCAAAGTTGCAAAAGTAATCATCAAAATTAACTCAAAATCAATGTTTTTTCTGTAAAAGAAATGGTACTGTACCTCTCGCTCTTTACGCAGAGAGCAAAGTGAAACCAGCTCATATGTGCAAGCTTAAAAGACAAATGTTTATATAAAAACAGCCACTGCTGTGAGCATGCAGGCTGCAGTGCTGCATGGATTGAGGGAGCAAAATTGCATTTATAGCAGGTTTGCAGTATTCTCTCACTTTTTAATAATGAAGCAGCGTGGATTAAACAAACTGTGTTATTTCAGAGACACTCAGTGAGTTCTGCTTTGGCAGCTTCATTCCCATATGGCAGAGGTGACAGGCAGGTCAACTGACAGCAGCAAAGCCGGAGCTGCCCCTCCCAGCTGCCTGCTCTGGGAAACAGTGGCAGCTAAAAGTGTGCCCTTTGCACTGTGCACTCACTTCCGCAGACATATACATATGAAATTATGCAGACACACTTGAAATGGGCTCATTAATTAATCATTTCAAGCCAGACAATATCTAATATTTATGAAATGTCTAAATTATTTTGCTGACCGTTACTCTCCAAGTCGTTTTGTGATTATTACGCAACAAAATCAAACCTTACAATTTCCATGCAACTCAAAAATTAACTTGCATAACAACATCTATTAAATTAACTGGCTCATTATAAACAAATTCTCTCTTACGCATCTTTCCTATCTCTTCCAGCAGGAGCCCCCCCACCCACCCACCCACTCTCACCTGCTACTCTGCACCAAATCAGGGAATTTGCAGACTCATTTAGTTTCCCTCCCATCCTCCACGCAGGTGACAGCATGGCTGGAATACTGATGAGCACCTCACTGGGTGTCCATTGAGCAAATCTCTTTCTCTCTCCAAACTTCCCAACAGGACAACTACATCTATCCTTCTGCCTCTTTCTGTTCATGACTGTGCCTAAGCCAGCAAGCAGCTGGGATCCAGAGAAATCACGATGGAGGAAGGACCAGGAGCCACGCAGCACTTGAATTAGAAGCAAGACAGGGTGGATCACAGGAGCACTGAAAGGCACTTTAGAAGGCAGGATAAAGTTTAAACCATGGTCATAATTTATGGTTTGGATACTCTGCTGGGGGAGTGACATATTCTGAAGACATTGCACTGCAAGAAACGGAGAGACACGCTAAAGTACTGCTCGATTTTCAACCAGTGGCCACGTTGCATATTTTACATACAGCTGTGTGAAAAAGTTTTGCCCCCTTCCTAATTTCTTACTTTTTTGCATGTTAGTCACACTTAAATGTTTCAGATCATCAAACAAATTTAAATGTGAGACAAAGACACAAGTAAACAGAAAAAGCAGTTTTTAAATGAAGATTTTTATTCTTAAGGGGGGGAAAAAAATCCAAACTTAAATGGCCCTGCGTGAAAAGGTGATTGCCCCCTAAACCTAATAACTGGTTGGGCCACCCTTAAGGCCTCTACACACCTACTTCGAATATTTCGTCTGAAAGATTTGCACGGCAAAAGCTTGAATCAAATTAATATCAAGTCAATGGGAGCATACACATCAGTGACAAAATTCCGTCTTGTGATTTTGCTACATTTATTTTTTTCGAACTGAGGTCGATTTTCTTTATATTCCCATCCGACAGATGCACAATCCACCAATCGGAGAAGGCGCTCTGACCGTCACAGAGCTGGTCGCAAGCAAAAAGAGTAAGGAAAAAGAGAGAGGTGTCGCTTGGTCGCTCTTACTGCATCATTATGGCTCAGGTGTTATCACCTTTGTGTCGCAGCACTCTTGTTTGGCAAACGGGGATTGGGGGGTGTCACAGCTGAAGTAGCAGTGTTTTCCCTACATTTTGTAGCCATTTGAGGTTATGAGCTACATGTGTTCTAATTAAAATCCCTATTTGGCATCTCCACAGTAAGATCAGCTGTTTTCAGCATCCAGGAGTTCACCTGCAGCCGCCTCTCCCTCCGTCACTGCTGCATGTGCTCACGTTCCTCTGGCATAACAAATGCGAGTTTGTTTTTGCATCTTCGTAATTTTGCGTTAGAGCAGGTGTGTATAGACAAATGCGGCGATATTTCTCTCCCAAATTATTCGCAATTTCGTGCCGTTTATTCGTATCGGTCCCGGTGTGAAAAGGCCTTTAGCAGCAACAATTGCAATCAAGCGTTTGTGATAACTGGTAATGAGTCTTCTACAGCGCTGGGGAGGAATTTTGGCCCACTCATCTTTGTAGAATTGTTGTAATTCAGCCACATTGGAGGGTTTTCCAGCATGAACCACCTTTTTAAGGACATGCCACAGCATCCCTATTGGATTCAGGTCGGGACTTTGACTAGGCCACTCCAAAGTCTTCATTTTGTTTTTCTTAAGCCATGCAGAGGTGGACTTGCTGGTGTGTTTTGGATCATTGTCCTGCTGCAGAACACAAATGCGCTTCAGCTTGAGGTCACCAACAGATGGCCAGAAATTCTCCTTCAGGATTTTTTGGTAGACAGCAGCATTCATGGTTCCATTTACCACAGCAAGTCTTTCAGGTCCTGAAGCAGCAAAACAGCCCCAGACCATCATACTAAAACCACCATATTTTACTGTTGGTATGATGTTCCTTTTCTGAAATGCTGTGTTACTTTTACGAGATGTAATTGCACCTACACCTTCCAAAAGTTCAACTTTTGTCTCATCAGTCCAAGAGTATTTTTCCAGAAGCTTGGGGATCATCAAATTGCTTTCTGGCATCCTGAGACGAGCCTTTATGTTCTTTTTGCTCAGCAGTGGTTTTGGTCTTGGAACTCTGCCATGCAGGCCATTTTGCCCAGTCTCTTTCTTATGGTGAAGTCATGAACACTGACCTTAATTGAGGCAAGTGAGGTCTGCAGTTCTTGGATGTTGTTCTGGGGTCTTTAGTGACCTCTTGGATGAGTCGTGCTGTGCTCTTGGGGTAATTTTGGTGGCTGGCCACTCCTGGGAAGGTTCACCACTGTTCCATGTTTTCACCATTTGTGGATAATGGCTCTCACTGTGGTTCTCTGGAGTCCCAAAGCTTTAGAAATGGTTTGGAACCTTTTCCAGACTGATAGATCTCAATTACTTTGTTTCTATTTTTTACTGAATATTTTTTGGATCGGAACATGATGTCTAGCTTTTGAGGATCTTTTTGGTCTACTAAACTTCGTG
Source organism: Atherinomorus stipes (assembly GCA_023101725.1). NCBI lineage: Eukaryota > Metazoa > Chordata > Actinopteri > Atheriniformes > Atherinidae > Atherinomorus > Atherinomorus stipes. The sequence continues at coordinate 1,024,569 of JALJCO010013221.1, forward strand.
AGGCAGGTCCTATTTAAGCTGTATGTGTGTGGAATAACTAGTTTTAAAAAAGAAAAAAACAACTTATACACTTTAAACAGACAATGTTTGGAAAAATATGGACACTACTGGTAAACATCTGATAATGTGAGACTGCAAGTGAAAAAGAAAAATTTGCTTCTTGATTTTAGGAGATTAGAGTTGTTTTGTGTTTATACAAAATCAACTGAATTATTGCACTTCACATAACACAGCTGAAATAAGGTGTACATATATGATTTTCTTTCCGCATAAAATAGAAAAGAGGAAGAAGTGGAAACCTTAAGGAGGTTCAATCTTCTTGTAGAGCTTGGAGTTGTGATCACTGTGTGAAGAGATTTAGTTATGCTTTGAACGTAGCCCTCAAATCTCACACAACACTGCAGCCAAAGCTCTAGAAGCAGCTGGTAGCACTCTGAAAGAAAAGGCCAAAGGAGAAAAAGGCTGAAGAGAGAGGGCAACTGTTTCATCTCTATTAGCTTAGAAAGAAAAAAGTGTAAGCTGTGGAGTATAAAATGTTTTTACAAGGCTTGTGTAAAAACTTCAGTGGCAGCCGCTACGCAAAACTATCTAATACAGTAGAAGTAAACTTTTGTGAAAGCACGGTAGCTTACAGTTTCAACACCCTGAGGGTGAGGGAGGACGAAACTCGCACTGCTGTGACTGGCGCTTCGGCTGCATCAAGCCAGCCGCCGGGAGCGTGAAAACTGAACTTAATGTTGTTTTTCTTCGTAGTTCATTGATTGGTCTCTAGTTGTCTGGACGTTTGTGACGGCAAAAGACCATACCTATCGCTTACAGGTTGATTTCCGCGACCATCTTCTTCTGTATAACTGCGGGTGCGTCAAACGCAGTCAAGGGCAGCGGGGATGGACGCCGAATGGCGCATTTGGGCCGTTAAGAACGAGAGAGACGTGGGTGGAAACGTTATTTTTGGTATTGCATCATTTCACCGTCATCTTTGTATTAAAGGACTGAACAAGGGTTTGTACTTTATGGGGTATGCACACATTACAAGCACTCACGGATACAAGTGCAAGATTTGAGTTACAGAGTTGTGTATCGATTGCATTACATTTGACATGCAGAACAGTTGGAGCAGAGTGGATCAGAAAGGTGAAGCCTGTTCTGGCTGCCACTCCAGGAACTAACAGTGACCAAAAAAAAAAAAAAGAGTTTAAAAAATCATAGAAAATTAATGCTTTCTGGGGCTTCTTTTTAACCTGTGACCTGCTTGTTTGGTGAGTTAAAGGAGACAGAGTTTTAATTTCCTTTCAATTCATAGCAAACATGGGGAACTATATTGATTACATTTTAGGTCCTTATCATATATTAGGTCCTTAACCCCCACCAACTGCTCCCTGGGTGTTTTATTTAGCAGCCCACTGCTCTCTGTTGAATACAGAGATGGGTAAAATGAGAGCCCAAATTTCCCCCTGGGGAGCTCTCCCATGGAGCAGACTAGGGAAGATCTTCCAAATAATTTCTGATAATTGTAATGTTTAAATTGGTATCTTATTACCTTTGCATTTGTGCTCGTTTGATCTTTTATAGCAAATCCACCATGGGATAGGAGTGTTAGGTTACTGCTAGGGACTGCAGTTAATCTTAACCAGCCAATAACCATATCACATCTGTAAGTACAAAGTATTGTATTAACATGTATGGATAAAAGATGTGAATCTACCCTTTAATAGTGAAAGTTTTCCAACTTAAATATTGGGGGACGCAATCAAAGAACAAAAGAAAGATGAAATTCTAGTAAGTTCTGTGCTAGAAAACAACAAAAGTCATCTGAACTTTTAAAGAAAATGTTGACGAGGGTGGCAGCTTGTCTCAATAAACACAGGATAACGGAGATGGCACCATCTCTGACCCATTGTTAGAGCATAATCCGATTCACAACATCCTATTTAGTGAGATTTTTATTTGAGTTTCCTGATCCCAAATAGGTTAAACAAAGGGGTTTGTTGACTTCTGGTCTAAGATGATAAAGATTGCTAATTATTACAGAGGATCAAAGTAGGGGGCCTTTGTTGTCTGCACTTTTCCTCCTATAATGGGTCATTTAAAAATTGTAAAGAATGACGATGTCTCATAACTTCATCGCCACAATTGAACATAGTTTTAATAAAACTTGTGATTTCGTTCGGAGTTTTTCCCATTGTAAGTGAAGGATGAAAAACACTGACCACTTTAGCTGTAATAGTCAATTATTTTCTCAAATCTAGACCTTTTTTTTTAAAAAAACAGGTTTTTGTTTATTTTTTGATGTTTCATTAATATGTAGGGCTGGGTGACATGGACCAAATATCATCTTACCATATATTTATTTTAGATGATATACGATATATACCGGTATTTTTACCCTAATTTGTCTAAAAGTTTAATTTCATATCAAACACCTGTTCTTTAGTCTTGAAACATGTTTAGCGTAAAGGTATAACTCCACTGCAGTGATTGAACACAAAACACTGGTTAGAAATGTTTGTTAAATCAAAGGAGTTAAAGATAGTTGGCTGTTTTTTTATGATTTCTTTGTAAAAGTCTTGGGGAGGATTGTCTTCCAGACAGTTTAGATAATAGGGGTGGGAAAAAATATTGATACAGTGAAATATCGTGATATTTTCATATTCCGATACCATATTTATATTTAAAAATTCAGTACCAATCTATTTTACTAATGAAATCTTGCGAGATATTGTTTTGTTACGAAATCTCATGAGATTTCATGAAATACCGCAAGATTTCAGCGTTCTGTTACAAAATCTCGGGGTATTTCGTGAAATCTCATGAGAGTTTTTGTAAAGAAACATGATATCTCGTGAGATTTCATTAGTAAAATAGATCGATACTGCATTTTCAAATAAAAATATGGTATCGGCATATGAAAATATCACGATATTTCAGTGTATCGATATTTGGTCCCACCCTTATTAAATAATCAGGTGACTCCTTTGTAGTCAGTCGAGGTGCAGCCAGGTCATTACAAAAAAATAAAGCCAAAAAATTTCCACAACTAATACCGCAATATAGCAATATGTGTAAACGTCACATCTCTCTCATGTAAATCTAATATTGCGATATATCAGTATGTCGCACAGCCCTAGTAATATGTGCCACTTTTTTTTCCAGTCTGGCCCTCATCATGGCCCTCCCAATCAAAATATTTCTTGACCTGCTCCTGCTCAGAGCAGACAAAGACAAAAGCTGTTGGTTTTCTATGTATGTGATCCATAGTCTCATGTAACGTTAACACTGATGTCAACCCGTGAGATCTTAATATTTTACAGTCTCAAACCCTGCCTTTGGGCCTCTACTTCCGTGCCGTGGTGCGCTTGAACGCAACTCTCTCTCCCCCAGCCTGTAATTCGCTCCTTTGTATTGTTCTGGTCTGGTCTGGACGTTTCTGGGTGGAAATTTCTGTTTATATCGGCTGCCAATGACAGAGCCAAGAGCATGACGCTGTGTGGGAATAAGCTCATGATTGGAGCAGACGCCAGTCACTCAAACTCTCGAAGGAAAAACAAAAGAAAGAAAGGAAACACCATGGATGCACCAAAGGAAAGGTAAGAGCTTCAGATAATGCACTTTGGAAAACCAGGGTTAATAACAGTTTGGCTTGTACCTGCTTCTGAGCTCTGAAGGAGAGGCTTGAAGTTGAATTGGCTAGCTAGAACGAGGCGGCCATTAGCCTGAGAGGGAGGAGCGCTAAGTTTGAATACTGTTGTTTGCAAACAGAAACGCTGGAGGGACTTTGGACTCTACCTTTAAGCTTACTTTTTAAAGGTACAGTACAGTATGTAAGAATTACTGACATCTAGTGGTAAAGATGGGTATTTGAAAGAAAATATGTTTTCCTTTCAAATGACTTCATATTCCAAGCATTGTTGTGAATGTATGGTGGCCGTTAGTGGTCGAAATTCTCCCAGACATAACAATGTTTTCATCTGTGAGTGGATCCAGTGATCTCAGGTGTAGCTATGACTGTACTATGAGTACTACTACTACTACACTACTTTTAATGTCTTTTAAGGCATTACTTATCCAAAATTGTGTTCTAACTTTTATTAAACGAAGCTATTGCAGTTTTAAAGTTCAGAGGGTTGTCACTTGACACACATTGTTTTGTTTATTCGGGGACACCGTAGTAAAAATAGTGGAACAAATATGGCAGCCTCCATGTGCACCCCCCAGCAAGTAGATATAAATTACTCATTCTAAGAAAAGGAACACGACAGATATTCTCGTGCAGCAATTACACATCAATAGAAACACAGTTTTGAATTATATATCACATTTTTCTGCCATTGACCTTTGATTTTTTTACACACTGTACCTTTGAATAACTGCACACGTCTACTGTTATTTTCCTGTCGTCCCTGTAAATGACTCAGACTGACCGACCAATTTGGGGAAAAAAAAAACAAACACAAACTTTAATCACAGAATTCTAATTAGAGATCTGTTAGACACGAGTTCTTCATATCTGGTATTTCACAGCAGAAAAGGAACCACAAACAGCTTCACTGTTAAAATTATTGTTTTAATTACTCAGAGCTGATACTCATGAGGAATGTTTATTGCTTAAGATCGCATGATGCAGCGCCAGCTTATGTGCCACAGCTCAACCCCGGACAGCCCTGGCCCATTTTTCCCCCATTTGTAGAGCTTGCTATTTGCTGGAAACATCAGGCACTTGTGCGGGTATACTTATTCTGCATCCAACAAGATGCTTTTTGCTAATGTGAAATGTCAAGAGGGATGTAGAATAAAGAATCAGGCATCATGAGAACTTTAACCCTCACAGCATACTTCTTCCTTTCTGGACGCTTAATAACAGGAAGCTTTGGAAAATTAAACTTCCTGCTTTTTTTCATGGAATAATGTTCTTTGAGTATTTTCAGAGTCATATAATTTCATTACTCTGATAATTCAGTGGAAGAATCCTCCTTCAGTTTCTTTCTTCAACTGAATCAAAGCTGTCCATTGTGTCTAAATAACTTTGTTTTTTATTACATTACAAATGTTTTGTGCATAACTGAAATCATGTTTTCAGTTTGTGCTGCCACGTGTTACATGGAGACAAGCAGCCAGATATATAGACAGAAAAATCTCTGAAATTGTCCAAAATCTCTTCTAAATTCAAAAGCCCACAGTTATTTCAGAAAATGGGTTGTAGAAGTCTGCCAAAGATCAATTTCATTAACATTCTGGCAAGATCATGCAAAGTTACTAAGTATTATTAAAGCACACTAATGATATGAGGTGAGGGGTTCCAACTCATCCAAATGCTGTTAGGAAATCAATGAGAAAGAGCTCCAGAAAAAGTTTTTATTTAATATGTGTATGGATTTTATTGATACTTTACTTGCTTTAACATACTGACTGAGCTCTATGATGCTACTTAAACAGTGAAATATAAATCACAAAATGTTTTTGCTCCCATAACTCGAGTTGTTTCTGTGTCCAATGCTGAAATTAATCTAAATGCTCTTGTGACTCTAAGCATTGGTTACTATAAAAATGACTGACTGACTGACTTCATGAGAGCAGCCTACTGATGAGCAAATGGTAATCAGCGCTTTCAACTCTGATTTTCTCTTTTTCTTTATCTTACCATGTAGGGCTTCCACTGACAACCATAAGTGATTGCAACATGCTCTGGTCAACTGTTTTGTTTTTAAAGTGCTATCAAGTGCAGTTTCCATATTGAAATAGGCGAGATAGATTATATCTTGTGTTAGCTACAAAAAGCATAGCACACAACAGCTGTGTACAGTTAACTATGCTCAATGCAATGTAAACAGAATAGATTTCCTCCAATCTATAATGTAAAAAAGAAAAATTACCTCCCACGCATCCTGCCTTTTATCTTCTTTCACAACAGTATGTTCTGCGTTCAGTTGCAAGGTCACCTCGTAACACTCCTGAATATCTGTGAAAAAGCAAAACATAACAATAAATGTGCTGTTTTCTTTATGTGTTAGGTAATAAACAGAATGTGAACACCAACCTTCTCATGTCTATTTCTTGCTCATGACTTCTCTGCTTTCTAAAGCTCACAATGTGGTTGTGTAAAATACTTCACCGATCAATCATCTGCACATTGGGAGGCATCTTGCTCATGGGGGTGGGAGTCATCTTTTGACATGGAAGTCATATCTTTACATTTGTGAAAGCTCCTCATTTCTTTTTGTTGAACTGTGTGACTCAGACACCGACTATCATCAAGTCAGTGTCTATGAGAACCACAAAAATAACATTTCACTCTAAGTGAGCAAGCGTTTTCTTTTACAAGCATTGTAAAAGAAAAGCATTAACATCAAAGATCAATCAAAAAGTGGGTCACCATCATTCTTGTTGTGCTGAAGTTCCATTTTAGGAAGAGAATCCTACAATTGAACGGATGTGGTCACTGCCACCTAGCTGAACAGTGACATACTCATTCTGGTGAGGTGACAAAAAAATTTGAGTATTGTAGATATAGAAGCTGGTTTTACAGAAATTATCATTCTTTAACCAAAGTTGATAGGACTCATGCTCTGAGGGACATGAACACCTGCACCTAATCTCTCCTGGCAATCAATCCAGCTTCAGTTTTGACTGAAGTAGTTAACTTGTGGTTAAATACTGCTATTCTAAAGTACACAAAGCTCTTCTATAATTGAGACAAAAAAGCTCTGACAACTCAAGAGGAAACCAGATTTTCAAAAAAGATGAAAGAGAAAAAAGGTCCTGCCCTCACCTCTGGTTCAGCAAAGAAATATTGGCATAGGTGATTAAGAATGCAGTGGTAAGTATTGATAACTCAAAGCCCTTTTTCAACGACATGGAATAGCTTTCCAGTTACACTAGAGCTGGGCTATATATTCACGGTAATACTGTTGTAACGTTAGGAAAAGATAAGAAAATGAAATATCGCACTCAAATTTACGTGAAATCTTTTTTTTTTTTATTTACTTGTCCTGTCCAGCATCATAACAAGCAGAATGGTGATCTGGTTGCTTTATTGTGTTGAACAGTTTTGCTTTGCCAAAGGGAGCCTTATGAGCACAAGGCTCCCCTTGATATCCTGTTTATTCATTTTATTTCTTTAATTAAACATTTATTTATAACAGCATTCCATACCATACTGCTGAGCTTTGTTCGCAACGGGCTGGTATTTAATGCGGGGGGATGACTGTGACTAACTTTATTTGTGACAGGAGGGCATGGTTGTGCTCGTGGTGGTTTCCGTCTATTTAAATGTCACGTGTTGTGTATATTTTTTTACTTTCTTACCACCTTGATCAGCAGTTCATTAAAGCTATCCATTTAACTTTGCATCATCGGAGATGTGGAGGTGAAGCTTCCCGCATCAAGTTTCTCCGTGTTAACCCTGCCCACCTCAAATGTCCAATCAAATCACTCAATACTTCCCAGAGCCCCATGAGAAAAAAGTTCTGCTCATATAAATATAATCACATTCTGCTCAGTGACTCATTGTTTTCAATCAGGTGTGTTAGAACAAGGAAACATTTAATAGATGCAGGATGAGGGTCGAGGTTCTCCACCACTACATGGCTATGCTCAGGATATACAGTATAAGCCCATTTCCATTGGAAATGCTTTTTAGCTTAAACTGTCAGCAAATAATATGCAACGTATGCACTGTTGATTTCATACAGTTATAGCTTTAATGCACATCAAAACACCAATTGTAAATTTTCACTCACACAAATAAAGTTGTGCAGTTTTCCAGTATTCCGTGTAGTGTCAATGATATTGTCAGTTATCACAGTTCCTGGTCAAAGGGGGCACTGCCACCCCTGACCCGGATAGACCAGGGTAGACCCAGCACAGTTGAAGGAATTTTTCTGCCCGTGTTTACTACAAAATGTAAGAAGTTCTTGCACTGACCATACACTTTACTGGATCTTCATAATACTCTGCAATGTAAAAAAAGTATCAAATAAATTCTTAGAGGATAAAAAAAAAAAAAATCATATTGTTTTACAGCAATATGAACTAGTATGTAGCTGCAATAGTTTCAAAACTCCAACACAGAAAGGCATTAATAAAGATTTATTCTAAAACCCAGTGACAACAGGCCCCAAGACTGTATTCTTAAAAAACTGGACAAGATGATCAATAAACTTAGATTCAGCTCTGATTTCAGCACCAGAAAAATGAGGGAAACATGCCGATTTTTTTTCATCATAGGTAGAAAAAGGTAACTCTTCCTTTTTAAAACTAAGACATCCATCAATAGCTTAATTCAATTATTCCTGATCCAGGGGAGACCTCTGTTATTGGAGCTTGTGACTTACGGGTGAAAGCAGCAGAGACATGCAGGTACTCCAATCTCAGTTATATTCAATGCCCAAAAAGCTCTAGAAGCACAAAGAAGGTTTATTGCATGTAATGATGTCTGAATACCTTTAGCATAAGTCCATCACAATCTAGCAGAGTCGTTGCACATCTCCCAGTGCTTCATAAATTCTACCTGAACTGATGAAGTATCACATTAACCGTCATTCAGGAATTCACAGGGACAGCTCAAGTTCCCACTGCTGGGAGCAGAAGTGATTTATCAGCAGAAGGTAAACACCATCTTGCTTTATTATCATCTTTTGTCTATCTAACTCCATGCGCATGGTAGGAAAGAACAATAACTCAAACCTCAAAAAAAAAAAAAAGAGTAATACTACACTAGAGTTTCTCCGAATAGGTGAAAGTGAAAAAGAGGTATCAACTTCTGTCAGTATACATGCCTTGTTAAGGGTCTTCCTTCACAATTAAACTTAAGTTTCCATAATTCCTCAAAGCTGCCTCCATCCTTTTCTCATCTCCTCTTGGCTCATTTTCTGTGGTTACCTATTGTGTGGCAGCCATTTGATGAGAATCCACTGTGACAATTTTGCTGATGTCAAACACAGGCCTTGTGACTGCAGTGTTGACATAAGGAGGTTACTGAAGAGTTCATCAACTTTCCCACAGTTCATTGTCAGGTCAAGAAAGGCCACAGAACCCATTTGAGAGGATATCTAGTCTTTATTCTAACTAAAATGATCTGTTCTTTGAAATAATCACCAGTAGGAAGTTTCGCCGTCTCAGAGGCAAAGATAAGAGTTAGTATGTCCCAACAAGACACTGTGAGAACAAAAGTGTAAGAATGGAGCATGTGACTCATCAGTGTGTTTGAATGTGGAGGAGTGAAGCTGCGTGTGGGCAGAGCAATTTGGTGACCAGCTGACTAAAGAGCAGCTTCACTTAGACAAACTCTTATATACATGCAGACACACACACACACAAACACAGTCTGAGCTTTTCTGCTTTTAACACTTGCATGGATATTTAACACACACAATGAACTAGCAGCATGGAACTATGCTTGGCACTGATGACAATGACGAGGCTTTTTCTTGTTGGCTTCAGTCTTTCTGTTTTACTTTTTCATTTGCTTGTGAGGGCAGGATCTATAGTATAATGCCAGTACCAGAAAAGAAACGGTGACCAAATAAGGTCTTCATTTTTAAAATTTCATCCTGTACCGCAGCGATGTCAAAAACTCTTGGTATTACAAACCAATAAACTTAAAGGTGCCATGACATCAAATTTCACTTTTCTGGGGTTTTGGGTGTATAATATGATCTGTTGTGCACTGATGAAGCCATGTGAATGTCCAGAGTGAGAATCAAAGTTCCTGTTTATGGTCTGTCAGCTTTGTCTCTCTGCTCAGAAACAGTTGAATCAGACAGCAGGCTATCATTCTACGTAGTTCTATCATTCTACGTAATTTAATTGCTCCAATAAGAGCACACTATCAAGTAAACAGCGCCCCCCCCCCCCCCTCTCTCCTAACGGTTTATGCACCGTCCGCTCCCCCCCCTCCCCTCCCTGTCTGATTCAGCTTCGTGTATGGAGCTAGTAGTAACTTCTGTGCAGTCAGGTCTGGATTTTCAAACAAATGGATTTAAAAGCAAACTTCTGCAGCAACACTGAGGGAGGGGGCCACAACCTTGTCATTACCTGTAAGTTTATTTATTTTCTAAATGCTGTCTTGTCTGATAAACGAAGCTCACACTGTCTTAAGTGCCCATGTTGCTAGCAGTTAGCCTTTAGCAAACTCCGACCGCAGCTTGACCTAGATTCAACTTGGTCTCCGGGTAAAGCTCCATATCATCACCGGACCCAACTGTATTACTGAGGAAGTGAGGTCTGGTGTTTCAAAACAATACTCCGCTGTAAAAAATGCCGTTTTTTTCTTTGGAGTATTTACATATGCGGTAATGCCAACAACATAAACTAGTTTTTAACTGCTATGTCATCACTCCTTTAAGTAAAAGAATCGTAAAATGGTACACTTTAGAATTGATATTTAATGTTAATGGAGTTATGTGGTGAATTTTATGTTTAAAAATCTTCTCTGAACCTAACCAAGAGGTTTTAAACGCATATGCCACCACTGGGTGAAATTGAGCCTCCCCACGCTGTCCCCTGAGTTGGGACAAGAGGGCAGAAGTGCTTTCTAACCGACCCAGTCATTCTCTGAATCTGGCAGCCCTGACTTTAGCTTAGCTTAGCGTAGTTGCTGTAAGCTGGCGCATCCAGCTAGCACCACTTGGCGAAAGTGAACTAATTAAGTCAAGGTTTTTTCCAATTATGTTTTGTGACCCGCACATTCTGATCGAGTACAAATGAGAAGCTGAATTCACATCAAGACTGACTAAACGGCATTCAATAGGGGAACTATATGTCGCAGAAGTGCAGGCGAATCACCGCAGATAGTAGCAAAGGCAGCACGCATGCGCAGCATCCCCAACTTCCGTAAACAGGGTTGCCACAGGATGCTGCACATGCATGCTGCCTTTGCAACTATCTGCGGTTCCTTGCTTGTACTTCTGCGGCATTTAGTTCCCCTATTAAATGCCGTCTACTCAGTCCTTTGATGTAAAATTGCCTCATCGTTAGTACTCTCAGAATGTGTGGGTCACGAAACGTAATTGGAAAATAATCTTGAGCTAGTTAGTTCACTTTCGCCAAGTGGTGCTGGCTGGATACGCCAGACTACAGCAACTATGCTAAGCTAAGCTAAAGTCAGTGCTGCCAGATTCAGAGAATGACTGGGTCAGTTAGAAAATGCTTCTGCCCACTTGTCCAACTCAGCTGACTGAGTGGGGAGGCTCAATTTCACCCCGGGGTTGCATATGCCTTTAAGTGCTAAAATCAAACAGCTAGTAACTCTAAAATAGAAACGTTAAAAGAAAGAAAAGCATCTTACACACACACACACACACACAAACGCAGACACACTGATACCCAACCCCCACTTCCAACCTCCTTTAAGGAGGTTGGAAGTGGGGGTTGGAAAGAAAGTTGGAGCTCCTTTCTTTCTATGTACACTAATCGTGTGTTCCAGTTGTCTCGGAACTCGTTTTTCCGAGGAAGTGACGTGATGAACTCATTTTCCGAGATACGAGCTCTTAATTTGCAGAGGACCCCGAGATTGTAGATTTAAAGATGGTGGCTTCCTGTACCATTGTTGTGTTTATCAAACTTCTATATAATAGATTTTCTGATCATAATTTCCAAGTGTAAACACCACCGAATTGTTGTTATTGAATTTTATGGTCTCACAGTCTTTTTTTCTTTAAAATGCAGCATCATTATGTGTTGTTTATTAAACACACATACTGAAATTAGCTGTTATCATGGTAACAGTGTTATAACGTCTGTGTTATTTTTCTAGCTAGAAATGTTTTATTTTCTTGCTGTTCTAGCTCACAAATAGGCTGTTTTGGAGATTTCTATTTTTTCCTGAGTTGCTGCAACTGGAACGCAAAATACCTGGTAATGACGTCACCAACTCGCGTCAGCTTGGAATCCCGAGACAACTGGAACGCACCATAATGCTGCCCAGAGCCCACCTTCACAGCATAGGGAGCTTCTCCTATTTTTACTTACAATAATAGTGTATGAAAGTTTGACATGTTTATTAATTAAAAGCCTTTTTCTGTGGAAAGAAGAGCAAGGACAACTGCAACAGTAAATATGGCCCCCACAGAGCTCAGACCATCATCAAATCAGTCTGGGCTTACAAAAGCAGACTGAAGCAGTTGACAGAGCCTCGATCAGCAGAGAAGCTGGAGTAATTTCTCTGTGATACCAGATTTAAAGGTATAATCATAGCTCCATCACATCTTTTAATCTGTGAGCTGCATTCTTGCTAACTCTGTTGTTCTTATTAAGGATGGTCTGAAAAAGAAAAAAAACCTAGTAAATGTTTTGTTTTCTTTTTCTTTTTCACATTTGAAACTGAGAAATCAAGACAATTTAAGCATTGGATAATCCATGATATATCCCACACTTTATTTTCAGTGCAAACACAGAGTTGTACATCTAGCTCTCGTGTTCAGCTTTAATGTTAAAAAAAATTGCATTTGCTAAGTTTTGCAGCGTTTGCTCCTCAGCTGCATCTACACCTGGCTTTCAGGAACGCTTCTAATTACTTTGTTGATCTGCTCCTGGCAGAAGTAACAGCACAGACAAAAGGTGCTAAATCACATCTTTTAAGTGTTCTGCGATCAGGATTCACAGCCACACAGAGTACTGAGAGTTTTCTGTTTTTACATCTGTGACCTTCCAAAAAGACTCCGAAATGTTCCAACCCTTACAGACCACATAAATTCCTGGCCATGAGACAAAGTACACAATTCCAGCCAGAAATCTCTGTCACAGAACTTATTCCACATCTCTTTTATGTCAGGACGATTTTGCACAAGCCTGATTTGAGCTCTGAACCTTTTTTTTTTTATCCCAACCATGAGGGTTTTCTGAAAGATTGGTATGTTATAGACCTCTTCTCTATGTCATGTATCTATTCAATTGGACTGAAGTCATTTCAGCATTTCCTGCCTGGATGAATCATACAAACAATAATAATAAAAAAAAAGTGCCCCTGGATCTTTACATGATGATGAGCAACCCACACTAGAACAACGCACTGATGGAAAACTAGGTCACAATTTCAAGGCAGGCAAACAATTCACCCCCTTGTCACTGCCTCAATAAAACACTCTGTAGGCATTTAGGGTCCTCTGTAATTTAACGTGTGTCTGTCCCAGCTCCCTGCCAGCAGCCCCCATCCCATGCTCCCCACTGAATGCTTGTATGTTAGAACAAAAGGATGCATGCACAGTTACGGTAACCTTTGTTCGTGACTGTGCAACCATGCAGACATCCAATCAATTGGCCAAAACCAAACCTTCCCACACTGCATGAAACACCTCTGTACCTCCCACAATCTGACAAAGTTGCAGAAATCTCTTAAAAGACAAATACTTCACCATAATGTTAACAGATCACTGTCTTCAGCTAGTGAAAACAAAAGCTTTTTCTTTTTAATCTCACCCCGCTTATTTTGTTAACTCTCATCTGAATACAATCATTTTCAGCACAGGAAGCGCTTCAGTTTTAACCCTCCCTTGTGTTGTGATTAAAAAAAAAAAAAAAAAACACATAAAAAAAAGTCCAACTAGAAGTGGTTCACATGGCCCTGAGCATGTGAAGGCAAACACAACAGGAGCGGATAAGAGGATGACTAATGTTTATACTGCACTGAGTTCCTATAAGAGCTGGAACCGGCCGCTCCTCCACTCCACCCTCCCTGATGAAAACCACATGTTGAGTAAGGGGCAGAGTCTCTTCAGCCCTCCACCTGAGTCACACTGACCACAGGCTTCTTCTTCTTTAACCATTCTCACACAGTGTGGATGATCCAGAGAGCTGGAAGAGTTGTGGAAGAGGTTTGGCAAGGCAGCCAGGAGCAATTTATTTTCCTGTCCGCCTCGGGCTGGGCCTGATTGAAGATTCTTTGTGAGGAATGTTTGGAATCCTGATTTGGAAAGCTAATCCTCTCTGAGTCTCCCTCATTTCTATAAATATAATATCTGATGTCCATACTCTCCTAATCAAAATTGCTCACATCATATGTCTCATAAAAATCCTGTTTCATAACAATATCACATTAGTGCCACTAATGCCTGGAGAAATAGACAGAAACTGAGCTTTGGGGGGTAATGAAGTCAATAAAGCAATAAAGTCCCATCAAGCAAGCAAGCAGGTAATCAGTGCCTTGCTCAAGGACATTTTGGATTAGTTCATTATGGACCAACCCGGAAATGAACACCAAAAAAACAAAAAAACAAAAACCAAGATAAATGTTTTGATTATATATGGTAGTTCTCCTGCTTTTGCTTTAAGACACACTGTCAACACAATAGCTACAGTTTCCACAAACCAGAGGTCCTGCTTTTACATCAAATGATTGCTTGAGAGCTGAATAGTAAAGGTTAAGGTCAAAGGCCATGCCATATTTACCATCTGCAATCTGTAAATCCAGTCCAGGCAGACGGCCACCCTTTCTGACTCTGGTTCAGCTGATCGCATGTTTATAGGAATTTTCTTCTCTACTTGCACCAACTGGCCCATGTATGCTCAAAATGATGATTTTTTTTTGTTTGTTTGTTTGTTTTTTTGCAAAGATCCATTGTTTTCTTTATTTCTTTAGCTGGTTATCTTCTTATGTATTGGCTTTATGTCAGCAAGATTATAAGGAACAGAGCTAATGTGGATTATTGTCTGTTGAGTTAACTTGGTTATTATTGGATTACATTGGATCAAACTGAACTTCATTTCTAAAAATGCCATGAAATGTCTTTTAGAATGAATTGATATAGAAACGAAAAGTGAATTAAACTTAAATTTTCCAAAGGCAAAGTTGAAGAGCCAGAAACTGTTACGGGAAAACTGACTGAATAAAACCTGATTTTTAAAGAAATAAACATTTCCCTCTAATCCACAACTGACATCATGCAATCAGTGCTGGAGACGTAACATTGTGTAATTAACATCATGCCCAGCAGGTAAAAAGAAAGACTTGATGATGGCGTTTCTGTCTGGCTTCTATTATTCACCTCCTACTGCCTATCTAATGTGATGAAGATGATCACCTCCTACAGGTAAATATCAGAAACCGTTTTTCATCTTTACATGTTGATGAGGACCATCTTAACTATTTATTAAAAGGTCACATTATTTGTGTATTCATTAGTCAACATGAGGCTTCACATCTCAGCTGCATTAAAAAAAAAATTGAAAGAGGATTTTAAGACAAACTGTATCTAGTCCTAAATTATGGACTTTGAATGAGATCATGATGCATATTAATCCCTGGTAAAACCTTGTGACCACTAAGAAGAAACAAAAAAAAGAGTGTTAGATCTCATCTTTGTCTGAAATCTGAATCAACCTTGCACAAGAAACACTACTTCAAACTCTCCCCTGCATGCAATGCTAGTAAAAACAGCCATGCTGTGTTTCTTTTCACTGCTGCCTGAGTCATGGCAGCCCTGCCCCCTCATATCCCCAGCAAAGAGGCAGCAGTGGGTCAGCAGAAGCAATAGCAGACCCAAGGGCGAGCATCATTATAACATGTCTGTGGTGTAATTAGAAGGACCACTGAACCATTGGTTAAAATGAAGCAATGTGTTTTATCTGCACTAAAAGTAAAACAGGTTCACACTGATCCCCTGAGCTGTTTTATAAAACACCAAACTTGTCATGAAGGTGTAGGTGGTTACATGTACTATAATAACAGCAGCCGCTTCAGAATAGAAGCTATGCACGCTTCAAGATTCATATGATCAGCAGAAGCACAGATTACTCACTCGTAAATCGAGTTTTCTGAGCAATAATCTGCATCATGTTAACATAAGTTCATGAAGCATATGGTGCAAAATAGGCTATTTGTTAAAGCCTGGGGAATGACAGTACTTAAACAGTTTGGGTTTATAGCAGCTCAGTCTATATATAGGCTGTGTTGAGTGTGGCTTTAATGGGATTTCATTACAATTTGAGTACGCTACATAGGGGGGAATATACAGCAAACCTTTGTGAGACGTACTGAAAGGCCTCTTTCATAAGACTTAATTGGGAAACATTTGACTCAGTTAACGTCCCATACAAATTAATATAACCTGACCCCGTCTACATCCTGTGTCTGCCTGCAGCCAGTCACAGAACACAAATCGAGATGAATAAGCTACAGTAAATGCATTGTGCAACATAATGCAGCAAACCAAACAGAACAAGTTGCAAACCATAATTTAAAAAGTCCACACCGAGAAATGTCTGCTGTATATTTGGTCAAAGAGCCATTTTGCAAGACTCTCTGCTGCACAATAAGCAGTTTTTCATTGGATTTTTTTTTCCCTTACCAAGAAGAGCTCGAAACAGCTGGCTCCCTAAGATGGTAGACACTTTGCCCACATTGGTCTTCAAGGCCTGCTCCTCTGGGCTGGTCAGGTTGGCCTGGTATTGTCTGAGCAGCCCCACCGCCCTCTCTGTGTCTGCCTCACACAAAAAACATGCTAAGAACAGCTGCAAATTCAGAATGAAATTTTTGCATGTTCACCAGGACATTTATACTGCATTTCGATACCAGGCAAGCATTGGATACATATCCTGTCAGCATTGTTCCTCAAGTCCAAATAATTTGGGGGGGGGGGGGGGGGGGGGGGTAAATAAAAAATTAGCATCAGTTAATCTATAGATTTGTCTATGTAGATGGTAAAATGTAGGGGAATGTTGGGGACTTATTCTGTTGTTTTGCTTATTAAACATTAAGACATCCAATGGTAAAGGACCAAAGAAACACATTTGGGGAGCTGGAACAAGTTAATTTCTTCCTGCACTGAACAATAATCAATTAACATCGCTGCTGAGAACGGTTTTTTTTTTTTTTTTTTTCTGTGCATCCACTCACTGATTTGGTCATCAGCTCTGAAATCTATCAAATAAAACATTTTTAAGCAATAAGGACCCATAAAAGTGAAAAAAAATAAATTAAAAAAAATGGTATCTGTCAAGATGGGGCCTATTTTTTGGAAAGTAGACAAGATACATTGCAGTTTTTCTCACAAAAAGCAGCACTGCTTCGTGTTGATGAACTCGGTGGGTGGTGATGAACACAGCACAGGGAGGATGCACATCACAAAGGTAAATCTACACCTTCACTGTGTCCTGCATAAGATTAAATATAATCGAGAAAATCTCAGTAATAATCAGCTGCAAGCCGGAAGTGGGAATTTCAGTTAACTTTTTCATTCCCCGGGGGCAAAAGAAAAAAAAATCTCCTGGGATTACAGCTGAGGTTAGCGAGGCGGCGGTTAACAGAGCAATAACTTTGATGGCGTAAAGCGCTGGCATTAACCTAAAAACTTTAACTGAGACTCGTGACGGAGATGAAGACATCACAGTACTTACCGTATTTATGCACCATGTTGTGCGCAACTCGAAAAGTCATCTAGATAACAATTCTTTTTATCTTTTTGGAGAAAATAAATCCAGTTGCTTTCGAGTCTATCAGAACTGGTGCTGCAGCTTTAACAACTGTGATCCACACTGGGGTTAAAATGGGAGAAGGCGAGACTGTTTACTTCACTAACTTTCCTGAAGTTTGGGGCAAAAACGGCCAGAGAGCTTGACATGTTTCTCCTCCCCTCACGCACATGCCTCGCCTTCGTGGAGAAGACCCACTGGCCCTGCCTTTTGGGGTCAGTAACCAGTAATTAAACGTTTCAAGAAATACCACTTGCAGGTATTTAATATCTGTTGCATAACATAATTGGTGGGTATTAGCTTGTTACTGAAGTCAGTTGTGGATCTTTTTTTTTTTACACTTGTCAGCAATAAGTCAGCTAGTTTCCATCTTTTTGCAGTGTGTGCCATCTTGTGGCGCGTTCAAGTGGTGCTTTAAAAAATCAGTTTAAAGGAGGACTTCACCGACTTTATGAATCAGGCTGGGGAGCTCTTTGAGTGAAAACGTTGACTGATAAGCTAGCTCAAGTGATTCAAATTTAGTTGGGACTGTAGACTACAAGTTTAAAAATACAAATAAAAATATGTGGATAGTTTAAATAAGTTTGCTTACCGGAGCTATTTAGCCGCCTCCTCATCCCTGATAGAGGCTAGCGGCTCGAGGCTACATAAGCCGCTACCATGGCAGCTACTAGCACACCCAAATCTCAACACAACTGTGGAGAAATGAGCTGCATTGTGGGTAATGTAGGCACCTATTATTGATGGAGACAAGTCTTCTCAGTTACTGTGAATGTTGAGGCTGAAACCGTTGTGACACCTTCCCGGAGTTTAAACGTTTCAGTCAGTTGTTTAACAACCATGTACACTTTACTTCTGATATTTTTTTTAATCAGGACAAGTCTTTCAGGATAAGTTTGTTATTACAAAGAATTATTAAAGACAATTATCCTTACTTAAAGAATCAGTACAGCAAACTAAAAATAAAGGTTTTAGACTATATAGAATAACAACAAATAATTGCACAACCAATTATCACATCATATTAGTTTCAAGTTTAAGTTTATTTTTATATAGCAAATTATTTTACACACACACGCACACACACGCACACCCACACACACACACACACACACACACACACACACACACACATATATATATATATATATATATATTCCAATCTTTATGCTCCCTAACAAATTAAAGCCTTATTCTCTGGTTAGTTTCACTGACTAGCGTTTTTCTTGTTGCTATGCAGCAATTCAGTCCCAATTCCTTGAGTTCATTTCCCATTATGCAAGTGGATTTTTCTATGTTTACCATTTAGAATATACCAAAATGCAGGATGGAATAGAGTGGAAGCAAAAAACAATATATCTTATCAAACATTTGTTTATAAATGAAATTTTTTTTTAAAATCCTATAAAGGCCAAATTAACACAACCTTTTCAATGTAGCTGTTTCATGCAAGTTTGCTCAGTATCAAATGTATGTTCTGCCCCTGAGAGACAGTACGGCATGCAGTAGAGGGTTACAAAAGAAATTTTATTTCATTTGGCTCAGGTTACAGACATGTTTGTCCTGCAGTGCTTGATACAGACTTTTTTTTCAACTCTTTAAAAAATGATAAAGTGCTGAGAGAAAACATCACACAACAATAATATGTTACAGGTATTAAGTCAAATGAACTGTATAAGAAGAAGCAACAAATGAACAATAACACATGAAAATTCCATGACGGGTAAACCCTTGTAACCATCTGTCATCCAGTGACATTTTAATGCTATTTGATTTGCATCTTATAAAATCTGTAAAAAAAAAAAAAAAAAAGGATATAAAAAAAGAGACATTCTAGGTTTTATAATGAAGTGTGTTGCAGTAAAACATATACTTTCTCCCTGATGCAGCTTCAATCCACTGTGGCGGTGCAGAGAAAGATGTAGGACAGCTTCCGGGCTGAAACATCTGCTGCTGAAGTCTGTCCAATTACGAAGTGGCTAAGAACGGAGACATCTCATACTGAGCTGACCTCTCTGTCAAAGATAAAGAAAGGTGATGATGATTAATCAGTGTGTTAAAAGCTATTATCATCATGATTAACTCATAACGGTCTAATTATGGATAAAACAAAAGTATTACGATTAAGAAATTCATCAGTTACAATTTTTGGGCTCTCTGGAAAGACCAGCCATTTGAAAGGAATTTTCTACCCTTGAAAATTATATTTTGGACTTTAAAGTTGTTGTTGTAATTGATAAAAACAATGCATTTTATGTATTATTCTAGTTTCATAACTTGTCATAAATCCATGTTTTCAACATTTATTTACCGCTTTTGCAATTTCTAGGCATAAAGTCAAACATTCACTCAATAACAATATTTTTAAAAATGCTGGTGTGAACATGTCAGCTGGGCGGTAAATTTAATGTTTACCAGTAATTAATTGATTTATTATTGTGTGGACATATTGAGATGAAAGCTCACAGTACCTCTTCTGTTACAGCAACAGGATGTTTTTCTGGCAAGAAACAGTAAAGAAGACCAGTCAGTTTTTTCACTCTCATCAACTTTTTAACACACAGATAGTTGGACTGCAAACCTGTGTTCAGCTTACCTTTGGAATATGTACAGTCCGATCATTAATAGAACTGATGCAGCGTCGAGTGTGATCCATGCTATTTTGTATGTACAAGGCGACTGAAACACACAAACATGCCTGCAGGGTCAACATGTACCTCACAGCTTGGAAAAAAGGGTTCAAAGTGGTCTAAAACAAAGTCTTTAAATGATTGCTTTTACATGCTGGATGATGAAATGCTGCTCACCATTGTCCAGTCAGGCTGCTCCACCTCCTTTAAGAGATGACAGGAATTGGTGGTAACAGAGCTGGCCCCTGCACACCACAGCAGAGAGAACAGCCAGCGCTCATTAACAACCCACAGGTTCACTGTGACATTCTTCCTCCGGAGTTCCCTGTCGGATACAAATGCACCATCAGAAATTGAAAGTAGCACATGCAAGGCTTTTATAGATGACAGTGTCCATAGACAAAGAGAGAAGCAGCATATAAAGTTGTATGGAAAGCAGGATATTAAATATTTTCATATTGCATGTAACTGTAAATGTATGTTTGGAACTGAATAATAGTCTCAGCAGCCACATCAGCACCGCCATTCTGACACTGTTCAAGCTCGTTGTTGGTTCCAGAGCAGTTTTTGCTTTGTGCCGGTTCTTATCATTCTGCTGCTGCTATGTGGAACTGTGCCTGGTCTACAACAAAGTGTAGGTGGGTGGTACGTGTCAAAGAAACATCCACATGAGTGCCAGCACCCAAGATTTCCTGGCAGAGCGTTGCATTAACGAGATGCTCAATCTATTAACCGGTACACCTTTCAAGGTGTCTATGCTCTATAAGTGGGAGGTTGGCAATATATATTTATAGAGCAAATGTGTGTAAAACTTTAAATATAATCTTTTTTCCCCTCCATTTTAACCTTATGCATAGACCATTTTTGTATTTGATAAAATACCAGTTCAAATCTAATAGAAATCATACTGACAAATACAGATGATATACATGCAAAAGTGAAAAAAAATCAGTCATTGTGAGAAAATCATATAACTAGATTTACAAAAAGCAGATGCACAAGTAAGATTATTTTGTACTGAAAACTTTGACAATTTCATGAAAATGAAAGAGAAAAAAGAGGTTTAGCAAAAGTAATAAATCCTGATTTTTCTGCAAATGATTTCATTTCTGCGAGATATGTCGGTTGTTTTGCATGCAACCATGTGCAATACATGAGGTCTGTCTTTACATGGTCTATAATTTTTGAGTATAGTAAAGTTTAATAGCAAAATCTTCAATGTGAGATCATTCATATCAGATATTAAAGTGTGCTTACAATTATTGTCTTGATTAGCAGCTTTTTAAATAAATAAATACAATAATATGCTCCCGTAATTTACTGATATCTCATTTACACACTAGAAAAGCACTCGGAGAGCGCCGACCTCCGCCAAGCTGCTCAACTCCCTTATTTTTGTGTGTTCTGGATCATAATATCTGGAATTTTGTCTATCATCCTCCTACCAGTGAGGTATACGTAAAAGGTTGTTCAATTTGTGTTCTCTTTATATAAATCTGTGTATTTTTTAATCTGTCAGGACATGTTTCCAAAAAGGTGTTGGGCTTGTTGAAATTCCCATTCAGGAAAGGCTTTCTGTCAGACAGCTGTATCTTTTTGACTTTCCTACCATCACCTGAAAATTTGGTAAATTATCTTGAATATCTTTGGGTATCCAAATTCTTTGTGCCTCCTTTCTGTTAAATTACAAAAAAAAAGTATGTTGCAAAATTTAGCTGTCTTAATATGCGAACACTTGAATTGAGAAGACTATAATCAAGTGAAATAATCTTCTGGTGGAAGGAGATTATTCCACTTTGTAAGATTTCTTGAAATATGAAAAAATATCTATAAATTAGACAGTGAAAAATATCACAAAACAAGTTTCAAGCCCCTAAAAACCCTGAGAAAAGCCTTGAAACTAGTCAGTAAAGTTTTGTTGTTTTAGTGTTGTTTCTTTCTCAGTTTGAGAGAAAAGATCTTGTTTAAATCTGTTTGCGACTTGTCTAAAGCCTAGATATTTTTTTTTCTCATTTCAGGAAATCGGTGTATGAACTGGTTGTAGTCTTGAAACAAGTTTTTACAGCTAAAATTGGGTGTGAAGTATACAGTGATCTAAAACAGTGAGATCATTTAACTTGATGTGCAAATTAAATAACCAATTTTTAGATTCAGTTACTAAGTAAGAAATGAAACATATATGCTCTCAAAATGTAAAAAATAATAGTAAACATTCTGCTCTTGTCAAGTAGTTTACTCTCAAATCAAGATCAAGACTTTTTCACTGAATATAAGAATGTAAGACTAAGATTGTTTTTGCAGAGGAGCCAGTTTTGCCCCAAATCTTAATTTAATTTTCTTCCCTTTTGGGACCAGTCCATCTGTTACTCACTTATTGAATTACAAAAACAGGATTTTGAGCTTGCAACTTTTGCATGCAGCTGTATGTGGGTTTACAAAGATGCACACATACTGACCAGTTATATCTGAAATTACTGTCAGTAACAAGTTAACTGTATAAGACAGAAGGAAAGCCTCTGTCATAAAGCAAAGTGGCAGCAACAGCCTAAATGCACTGAGCTCATTTAACACTTAATGCACCACTTCAGGGACTCCTCAGACATGTTGCTACACTGCATTTCATTCTTCATGAAGTGTTTTATGGGTGGTTTGCTCGTCTGTCTAACAACACTTCTGGGTCTGGATGATATTGAATCTGAATTCCCCTGGAGGCTGATCTTACATCTCTTTCATGCCTTGACATGCTACACACACACTTTTAATTACCACGCAGCTCCACGTGCCTGTTAACAAGCTCACATACAGTCCATGATAACATGAGTAGGATGTATTGTATTTTTCTCTTTACCTGATTTTATCCATACTCAGTTTGCTGTATTTCACATTTAGGTGGCTTCCTCCTTCTTCGAACATCTCAGTGTCATTGTTGTAAACCTGGGTGAAGTTTGGAGCAGCTGTGATTACATATTCTCTGTGAGATGGAGGAAGCCAGAGGATCTATGGCAAGAAATTTTGTTTAGTATATGTTCTCATAGTGAAAATGCACCACAAGGATTAGACTTACCAGCCTTGGGTCAATCCTAGATTCTCTGATGGTTTCCACTATCTTCTTGGTATCGTTTTCTTGATCAGGACTATAAAGGTCAAATATCACTGAGATATTGTGCTCTTTTGCGAGGTCAAGGAGCTCACTTAGTAAGGGTATAGTCTGATTTCTGGCTTCTTTCTTATCCTCTTCGGAAAGCTGGGACACTGATTGGAAAGGATCTGTCTGTAAAGTCAGATAATGCTTCATGAATCTGTGGATTGCTGTGAACTTGCCAGTATGTGGTCAGTTATGTTAAGAGGCACAGTCCTCACCTTTAGGAACCATTCGCCTGCATTCAGAAGTCGTAACTCAGCAAATGTCAGCTCGGCGCTGTGTTTAAAGCTGCTGTCAGGGAATGTTCTTTTAACATTCGTTGTTCTTAGCAAAAACTCAGACTTATTATCGTGCATCAAGAAGGGATACCTGTCTTTACTGAGTAAAAACAAAACAAAAGAAATTAGCAGCATCCTTAAAAGCATTGAAATGTCTCTTTTTTTTCTCATTATTTCTGTAATATCCTATTATTTGGTGGAAAATATTAAAAATGGGTTGTTTCTGTGCAGTTCTGTTCAAATTCTCCACATCGTTGCTTACTTCATACAATCAACTCAGCTACAAAAGGCAAGACGATGATTTACCTGAGCTGCACGTCTGTCTCAAAGGCCGTCACGTTGCACGCGATGCTCCTATTGAAAGACATCATGGTGTTCTCTGGGGCCAGCTGAACACAGCGGGGACATATGGATGAGACACACTCGTGCGCAAACTACCCTTAAGCTGTGTGAGCACACACAACCCTATAAACTGTGTTAAATGGAGCTTATTGGTGACCCGGCAGCGGGGCAAACTAAACAAGGGCAGAGCTACACAGCACATGGGGCCCTTCACATGACTGGACAGTTGCTCACACCTGAGCCAGCGGTAGGCTGTTTGATGTTGTGTGAATATAGAAATAATGCAAAGCTCAGAAAGTTGATGTAGTGTATTTGCAAATGCAGGATGGAATATTTTAGAAGCTGATCATAAATTAGATCATTTGTTTTGCTTTCTTGCCATAACAGTGAATGACTCAGACTATATCTTAGCTAACAACAGAGACTTTGTGTCAGTTGTCCTATGTAACTGAGGACAAAACCAAAACTTGTCCGACTATTAAATCATCCCTTTACATAAAATTTATTTCAGTTCAGGGGCCAAAAAACCCCAAAGTTTAATGCCATGTGGGTCAGATCAATAAAATAACAGTATTATAACCTATAAATAGCTAAATTCCCACATTTTTCTCCTTTGTTTTAGTCCAGTCCATTATAGTTTTTTTTTTATATTTCTAAAAGTGATGAAAATGTGTTTAAACATTTGTTTTTATTTAAAGACTTCTATCATTTTAAAAATCATTTTAACGTTTAGAAAATTTGTATTTAAAAAGTATTTCATATGTTATTATATTTTAGATTTACATTTAAGGATGTACAAAATCACAAGACATTTAATCTCCGGCATCAGGAAGGCAAAATACATTATTTCATATTATGATTAAAGAATATCTCAAGACCTTGAAGTATTTTAATGTACACTACATACCTGTACATTTCTGCATGTTTGTAGTAATCCTTACCACCTGAATTGATTTGTCTCATAATACAAACTGAATTCAGATCTAGTAAGTAAGAAGGATATACAAATTGCCCTCTTCCTTAGAAATGTTTTATAAACATGAAAAATGCAACCTCACGTGGACAAATTAGGTATTACATATTTTCTATCTTGTTTTCACATTTACTTAATCCATCCCGCTGGTCTGATTTTACCCTCTGGTGGGTGATTTGTGGTCCCTGGGCCTTATGTTTGATACCCCTGCTCTACATGGTCATTAATTCACCTCCTTTTTACCAAGTAAACAACTAGACTTAGTTATAGTTGTAACTTCTATGTCTCAACCACTGCAGCTATTTCCAGAAGTGTACGATACATTGCAAAACACCCCATGTTTGTCTTTCAGTTGCTGTCAGGTTGAACAAGACACTCACCATAGGCGCACCTCTGTGGCCAATGAGTTTTGGTTTTTCAGGTAATTCTGACAGCTCTATCAAACAAGGCGAACGAATTAACAGGGGACACAGGAAGATGGCAGCGGACACAGTTAGGAATGCCACTGCAATCAGGAACTTAGACCCTAGAGAAAACAAAAACAAAGAACAGTAATAATTTAACAGCTCTCCACACCACTTCATGTCTGACACAATCTTTCCACTTATGAGTCACACAAGCCTCAGTCTCTACACCGATGTCAACAATGTTTTTCAATTATACAGTTGCAGAAGGAAGTGTGTGGTAATTGCTAGGATTTGTGCAGGAACCCACAGGTAAAATAAAAACATCTTGCAAAATCCGTGCGTTCAGCCCTCCATATGGTATGTTTGTATTGACTGCTGGCTGCAAAACAAATTGTAGATGATGAACATGTTCCACTTGTGCGTCTTTGATCGGAGAGTTGGTCCAAGCCCATCATTAGATACACCGCCTGGTCCCAAAAAGTCGCCACCTGGATTTAACTAAGCGAATAGGTACGAGCCTCCTTTACCCCCACCTGGTGCAATGAGTTGCTTCTCATTTTCTAAACAACCATGTTGAAAGACACATCAGTGGTTGTGAAAAATATGTTAGTCTGTCTGAGAAGGGTCAAATAATTGGCATGCATCAAGCAGAGAAAACAGCTAAGGAAGTTGCAGAGACGACTAAAATTGGGTTCAGAACTGTCCAACACATTATTAAAAACTGGAAGGACAGTGGGATGCAGCATCATCCCTTGTGGGGGCAGTGTGATGATCTGGGGTTGCTGCAGTTGCTCAGGTCGAGGTTCAGCAACAGTATGAGCTTAAAGAATGAGGTCAGCTGACTACCCAAATATACTGAATGACCAGGTTATTCCATCAATGGATTTTCTTTCCTGATGGCACAGGCATATTCCAAGATGACAATGCCAGGATTCATCGGGTTTAAATTGTGGAAGACTGGTTCGGGGAGCATGACACATCATTATTACACATGGACCCCTGAACCCCACTGAGAATCTTTGGGATGTGCTGGAGAAGGCTGTGGTCAGCAGTCAGACTACCATCATCAATCCAAGATCTTAGTGAAAAATTAATGCAACACTGGATGGAAATAAATCTTGTGACATTGCAGAAGCTTATCCAAACAATGCCACAGCGAATGCTGCCGTAATCAAAGCTAAAGGCGGTCCAACGAAATATTACAGTGCATGACCTTTTTTTTTTATTTTGATGGCGACTTTTTTTTGGGGGGGGCAGGCAGTGTACGTGTGTGTTCAATTTTGAGTTGTTGATGACAGCTGTGTTGGGGTTGTGTTCATATTTTGCTGCCAGTGTTTACAGTTTTGCAACACAAGTGTATCACAGAGTGAAGTTGTTTAGTGACTGAGAATGTGTTTTAGGTTTTACAAAAAAAGAGCAGATGAGTTTTGCTAATTGTGTCCAAGAACCGAAGGAGTGTTTAAGATTTTGCAAAAGAAGTTTTACTAAAAAAAAAAAAAAAAAAAAATTGGCCACTGAGAATTTTGTTTGGAGAAAAGGATTTTGAGTTTTAGCTACTGAGAAAAACTGTGAAACTGTGAAAACCTTTTCTCTTTTTGCATTCAGACAATGAATGTAGAAATAACTTTAAAACTTCAACAGTGATTTTGGGGTCTTTGTTTTTGCTGAATGCATATGCAATATAGACTTTCTGGTAAAATACATATTCTGAATGCCGTGTCCTGAATTATTTCATGTTGTGTTTAACGAATGATTTGAGGTGAATATGATTTTGACTGTTGTGTGTAAGATCTCAACATATTGTTTGATTTTGAATTCAGGATCACTGATTTTGAGGAGATGGTTTGATTTTGATGGCGAAGTCTGGGGTTCTGTGAATGTAGTTTCAATTTTGTCATTTGTGTTTAAACGGATACAACCCCAAAGAATGATGTGCCTTCATTTTCTACTCATTTTCTACTCAACGTATCACAAAATGCAAAATGGGAGTTTTATGAAATGAGTTTCAGCAACTGTGAAAATAACTACAAAAAGTACAAAGCAAAGTGGTGTATAAACAGTGTTGTGAGGTTCTGTTTGCCTGTTGGCTGAGATCACTTTACTAGTTATTGGTTCAGAAGTCTTGGTAATTCTTGATGGTTGACAAAGTCATAATCGTTGGTGTATTTATCTTGTATTGAATGTCTAAACAGTGTTTCCTGTGAATTATGCCTTTGTGTACTCCCATGAGGATGTCTGACATGTACCTGTCTTGGCCATGTGGAAGCTCTGAAAGACAACTGGGCTCAGGAGAATCAAAGCTCCGACAGCACCAAACTGCAAGAAAGGAGCTGTGGCCTTCCAAAAAGACCAAGACAGAAAACACACAATGGTTACACACAACTTGGAGCTATGTAATAAACATTTACAGTCATGAGCTGTACTCTCACTGTACCTGGAGAGAAAGAGGAACAGTTGGCCATTCTCTATCCCACTTCACACTTATTCCTATGACGAGGAGAGTGATGAACATTGCACCCGAAAAAAGGAATATCTGCAATAAACAAGGAAATGTGATATTTGATGGTCTCCTGAGAACTTTATACTGGAGGTTGAACAAGTAGCTGAATGTATTATTACCTTGTGCAGCCAGTGTAACTCCAGTTGTTCTCCTAGGGCAACTTGGATCAGTGCAAACACCTGAAATCAACAGTAAAAGTTACAGAAATTAAAATTGTAAGTTTGTTAAGCCATTTATGAAAAAAAAATGTTGTGGGATTGCTGAAACTTTCCACCTATTGGCTTTAATTAATGTTAAAATGTCTGAGCTGAAGCTATTAAAGTTTGGGTTGCCATGGTGATGTATAATATTCCATCAGGCTCAGAGTGAAAAAACTCCTCAGACTTTGTCTCTAGCTGCTGTAAACGACCATAACTCATGTTGACAGAGTTGTGCTAGTACGACCACCACAGGGCCTCCCAGCACACATTAATGTGGTATTTGCAGCTAGAAGTTATAAGAAAAGCTGTGGTAAGCCTACTTACAACAGGAGATTGGATTGATTATATTGAATCACATATAAATAAGAATAACCTATATTTCAAAAGAGAAACTGGGAGCATGTGAAGAGATCTGGCAAACATTTTAGGACTTTTTTTTTTTTAAGGAAAATATAACAGAACTTTCACGGTTGGAGAATACTGTTTCCTATTTTTTTATTATTATTATTTCTTTTCACTTGGTCAATAATAGTCTTTACTTATTTATCAAGTGATGAACTGATCAACTACTGAACTTGTGAATTTTGTTGTTGCTATTTATCATCTCTGAGATACCATCGATTTGGGTTTGCATTGTGGTGACATTTAATCACACATCAACGTATCGACTTTGTAATCTTAAGATGCTATACAACAGGTATTACAGAGGTGAAGGGTGTGTGTGTGTGCACGCATGTGTGTTACAGTGCTATTTCTTGCATTATGCTTTGGACTTTTGTAATTTGTTTTGCTTTATAACATAAAATAAATAAAAGACTGTTAAAAATGTGGCATTTGTGTTTCTGTTTTTAAAAAAGAACTCAACATTAATGTGAGTTACTTTTGTTTTTTGTTGAAAATATTGTTTTTAGTTTATATTTGTACCATCGGACATATGAGGTGTTCCATTTAGATATTTCTACAATAAAAAAAAATTAAAAGGTCAACTGGAAGAAGACTTTTCAGTGTTTTGATGAAAAGAAATTGTCCACTTAGACTGAAAACTTTGGAGGCTATAGTAAACCCGAGGTTGATAATCCAGGTGCCATAAAGTAAAAATCCTGCCATGTTTTTGGATCTGCTGTCAATTTAGAACAGCTGCTTTCACTAACGAGCTCATCTACCTGCAGAGGAGCTGTGCTAATTAAATTCAGCTGGTTTAATGATTGGTTGGAACAACCGCTGGAAAGAATTTTAACTTTCTGGACCATAGAAACTTTTCATCCACTCCCTCTCGTGTATTGTTCTATAGCTAATCTCTCAGAAAACAAGCTATTGCTAACATAAAACAAAGCTGGTATTGATTAACCAAACCTGGCTTGGAAACTAAAGCTAATATTTGTTTTAAAGTGCTACAATGACCACAGAAGCAATAACAGGCCAGGTGAGCAGTAGGTACTGGTCCAGTCAAAAGTTTGGAAACACCTGCCCATGATGCTTAATGAGCACCGTAGGTGTGTTGACTGGTATGCTAGGTCGGCTAATGATGCTTTGATTGTGATGCTCATTGTGTACAATGTTGAATATGGAATTTTGTTCAAGGACTTACACTTGATAACAATCCCACCAATTTGCTGCAATCCCAAGCATCTAATCCCAGTAATCAATCTACCCATGACAATATGACTTTTGCGTTTCAACAGCATTGCAGCGGCACTGTTTCTTACCAGCAGCAGAACGCAGTAGATGGCTAACACTGCAGAAATGATGATCAGCACCATGAACCAGTTCACCCACCGTTTCAGAATTGTGAATGCCTCCCTTATAATTAGAACAAAAGAGGGGGGACACAGGGTTAACAGAGCAGAGGTCACCAGCATCAACAAACAAAAGGAGAGGATTCAGGTCTTTTATACTGTTTAGTGAATATGTGTGATTACTTACGAGTTAACATCCTCTCTGTCATTAAAGGTAACCAGACAAATGTACATCCAGCACAAGGAGAGCAGGGACACCACCATGACAACTGAAAACCAGCAGCATGAACACTGGAATGAAAAATAAAAGGGGAAATATTATCTATTTCTATTTCATGCATGGGTTACAAATATGTAGCATGCGTGTGTGTGTCAGAAGAGAAAGTATGTTTAATTTCATCTGAAAAACAATGGAACGTGTCCAACAGATTTTCATAGTTGGTTTTGTGCCATATACTACACCATGACAGCTCAGTACAAACAATCCTTTCATGCTCTTTCAGCATTCCACCTGCAGTTTTCACCACACTCTCATTTATGAACAAAATTACAGACCACCATCCGGTTCTTCCACCTCCTCCCCTGTTTTAATCCTGTCCCACACAAACGTCTAACAAGCCTGTCAGAGCTTGTGAGTTTGTTTGTTTCTGGGCATACAATTCCCTTTTCATGTTTTCATTCATTACTTCATGTTCTTAGTTTGAACATTATGTGAGTAGAATTCGCTCCACAAAATTCTCCTTTTTAAGTTTCAGGGTGCTGCAAAGCGGAATAGCGTGTATGAAATATTCTACATTATGAGTCCAGTCTTTCTAGAACATTAATCCGTGATTATATAGGGATTTAAAAAGGTTTACTTCTAATACAAAAAACCCCTTAACATCAGAGGAGTTTTAGACAGATCAAACAAATGAATAGCGCTATTGTAAAGATCAGATGAATAAAAGATTAAACACAAATATAGCCCACAATACTCACTTTCCTCTTATTGTCACTTGGCTTCCTCCAGTTGCAGCTATACAAACCTCTGCTGCAAACTCTCAAACAGCCATTGTCTTGACGCATTATGTCTTCTCTTCATTCACAGACTGCTGAATCTGTTCCGTGCAGACTAGACACCTGATATTTGCTGGCTGAAGAAGGCTGAAGAGAAAGTTTTCTGCCAACACAGAGGAAAGGTCTCATTCACCTTCTTCAAACCTGCAAAGCATGAGAAGAAAGAAGACAACTGTGACAGAAAACCAATGAGGAAGGGAGGTTTCTTTTAGTATTAAGGCAACCCCTGCTCAATAACCCCCTCAATAGAGCCTGTGTGCAAAGAGGGGGTGATAGCTGCTGGCAGAGTTTACAATGGGCAACACCATGGGGTATTGAGAGTGCTGCGCAGCTCGGCCTGAGAGTGAGGTCACACCATTTGAGCCTTTCGCTGCACAAATGGACGCAGTGACAGGCACAGCCATGCACAGAGAGCACGAGCAGGAAATAAACTGACAGTGAGTGAAGACTGATGGAGAACCAGTCGGGAGAAAAACCGTTGGACATGGATCATAACTTAAGATTTAACAGGGTAGGTTAAAGTCAACATGTTGGGGCCGGTTATTCCTCACCTGTGCCAGGTTTCGGTTACGTTCACTAGAGTGGTTGTGTGAAATTATGTTCGTCACTTGTCACCCACTCCAGACCCATATTGAGCAATACAAAGTTTCTGTTATTGAGGCCTCTTACCTTTGTCTTGTTGAACTGGATTTGACTTGGGCTTTTGCCAGTTTACTTCTCACCTGGATTGACTTTTTTTTTTTCTTCAAGTCAAAACCTTCAGGGTAAGGAACAAGTTCAAGGTTAGGATGAAAGTTTGGGGATAGGATCAAACAAGTTAGTATGAAACTTCATTAATAACCCTGAATAATTATGTGGGAGAAAATTACATCTGAACATTAATTAACATTTATCTCGACAATAATTTAGGAATCAGAGCTAATAAGCACAAACTGACATGGATCACGTGACAAAAGTGAAACATGAGGTGTGCTGTTTCCTTGCACAGCAAAAGCATTCCAGGAAGTTTTAAACATGAGTTAAATGTTGAGTAATAACCGTAATATATAAGAGCAACCACCATGTCATCCCATGACTGATGAGAAAACAAACAAAAGAAAGAAAAACTAAACTGAAATTTCTACATTACAAAGAACAATTGGAAACTTGTTTGTGGTCAGATGGATTATACCAGTATCCTTTCTGTGCCACTAATCATACA
This sequence comes from Atherinomorus stipes, assembly GCA_023101725.1. Taxonomy (NCBI): domain Eukaryota; kingdom Metazoa; phylum Chordata; class Actinopteri; order Atheriniformes; family Atherinidae; genus Atherinomorus; species Atherinomorus stipes. Next base: position 1,056,437 of record JALJCO010013221.1, read on the forward strand.
AAACCAATTTATTTGTTTGTTTGATTTTTTTTTTATTGGTGCTCAACAACATCTCAGAGCTGAAGCATGTATTTTCACACTGTTGGTAAAACTTCATAACACAAATCCATCACACAAACTGGCGTCTTTACTTTTTAAGCACATTAAAAGATGCACAGATGCACCTTGCTGAAAAGTCCATCCACATGGCCATTCATACGCTGCACTGCTTGACGGTAACTTGCAACTATAGATATTGCGCGTGCTTGTATAATTGAACCTGTGTGGCGTATCCAGTTAATCTTTAAAAGATGCACGGATACACGGTAAAAAAAATTAATGAAATGAAAGCCATGAATCTATAGTAAATTAACGTCTCACTCTCAGTGTTTCATTATGTAAAATCTTGCAGGAAAGTTTTTCTAAAATAAACAGTGCGGTAATGCCTTATGACTACTGGAGCAGTGTAAATTTCCCCTCCAGCAAAGCTTTCCCCTTCCTTGTTTCTTTTTTAGTGTCTCATCAAGAAAAAAAAGTTAATGACACTGAGCAATAACTGAGGGTCAGTTTTTAAAGTTCTCAGTCATTCAAAAATATTTTTTCACACTCTTAAAAAGAAGGTTTTTTTCTTTGTAGTTTTTTTTTTTGTTTGTTTGTTTTTTTACATTTTGCTTAAATGAAAATAGACTTCCTTTTTCTCTTCAATAACAGTTCTCTATACAAATCTCAGAAGGCGGAGGTCGTTCAAAGTTTTTCTTTGAACTGTGGCAACTCTTTTATTCATCGTCAGACCATTTTTTTTTTCAGTTATTATGGTTTTTGTCCAGTTCTCTGTTCTTACATTTAAATAAACTAAAAGTGGCCATAGCTATATCTGACACAGGAGCTCTTCTCACTCAATGGGATTAATGTAGTTTAATTGTCATATAATCCCTGTTAGAAATAAACTCTATTTGTTTTTAATCAACTCAAAATCCAGAACTCAAGAGATGAATTGTTATCAGTCAACAAAAATTCTTAAAAGTATCTTAGCCAGATTTTTCAGATGAGACACGCAATTTGCTCACATTAGGCTGCTTCAGCTGCAAAGTGCCATCCTAACAAGGTTTGACAGGTGTAAAATATCACCAAATGCATACATTTAATACAGTCACTCGCCAAAAACCTGATATATTTTGGTGCACAGTGAAGTTTCTTTAAAAACTTCAGAGAGCGGGACAAGTGGAGGACAGACCCTCCACACCTCCCCACCCCCAAAGACAAAGAGCCCCATAAAAGACCTGTAGGCTATGTGGCTCTTCATCTATTCACTGAGGTTTCATCTGTAGAATAAAGGCATCAAATGATTTTTTTTTGTGTGTTTTTGTACGTTTCAATAAATTTTGCTCATATCTCCTACTTTTCTGTAAAAAAAAAAAAAAAAAAAAGAAATGAGCGATATCGCAAGAGTTTTGCACAGCACTGCAACATTTTTTACGTTGAGTTTTACACCTGATGTCTTCTTTTTTGTATATTTTACATGATTTACACAGTTTCACTGTTATAACATACATACCATTATAGCAGGCTGTTTATCTAAAAACATTCCAGAAAAAAAAGACGTAAAATATTTCAACAGTATATGAATTATTTTTGTGTTGCATTTACTCCTAATCCCTCCATTTACGACTGACAAAATATTTGGCTGACAGCTTCAGTCAAAGAACAGAAAAAAATAATCATTAACACAAAAAGTTACGTATCGTAAATCAAACTCACAATGATGCACACTTCGTGGGAAAACGTGTCCGCGTGTCTCTTCTCTCCTGCATCCCCTCCACTTGCTCTGAGTCCGTGAGAAGACTGAGAATGAGGCGCATGAATGAGGGCGTTGGAATGAGGGGGTGTTACCCCACAGAGAAGGAGGTAGGGGCAGGTAACAAAAAGCAAAAGAGATACCAATAAATCAATGGAGCGTCTGCGATGACATCGGTGAAAGCGGTTTCTCTCATCATGGATATAACTTGTAGAACAGAGAGAGATAAACCATAATGCAGCGCGGAGAAAAGTTAAAAAGAGGATAAGTTCACCAACTCGTTATTTGGGAGCAAAATCTTTTGAAATTTTAGCTGGTTCTCATATAGCAAAATAACTTCAATCCGCTTTATCACTGCTGGGTCATTTTCCTCCTAAGTGACTTAAATTAATCACGATAAAACACCGGATAAATCAAACACGTGGGCCACTTTCAGTTTGTTTAATGACAATCACTTCAGATGGGTGGATGGTTTAAAGACAATATTTTTTGTTTTTTGGGGTTTTTTTTCTCAGAAAATGTTTAAATATATTGTCTACAAAGACATTTAGGCTTGTCAGGACTTGAAGGAAAACCTGCTATACTAGCCCCTGTATAGTCTGATCACATGAGAAGAAAAAAAAAAAAAGGAGAGCCATGGCAAACAGCTTAAGGTGATTGACACTGTATGCTATGTCTTAAACAGAAACCCAGTAATACTTTCCTGAGCTACTCTGACCTTTATCTTTCTTAAATCCTTATCTTAACCATGAAAACATATTGTAAACAATCAATCAATGCAGCTATCTGTTCAGTTTGCAAAAGTTGCACCTGATGCACAAATAAACAGAGAAAATATGTAAATATAGGGAACTGAAAGAAAAAAAAGAAAATTGGCAACACTGAAGAGAAAAAACAGAAAGCAGACAGGGTAAGCCATTAACTGTCTCGACTGGAGTACTGGAAAGGGTGAGAGGGAAGCAGAGAATGGAGAAAGAACAATTTAGAGTGTTCATTTCATTTAGGTGCCACATTAAACATGCAGAGACTTGAAAACTGCTCCAAAGAACTCAGGTGTGAATCTCATGGATGATTTACTTACTACTCCTTCCCGAGAACTGGAACCAGTGGATACTTAGCGTATTATTTGTCACAGAATATAATTAATCAACATGTTCAACAAATTACTGTCTGATAAAAGGTCACGGGGACAAAAACAAAAACAATATCTAAGGCATGAAAGGTAAAAGACAAAACACTAAATTAAAAGTTCCGCTAGAGACAAGAGGCATGTAAATATCTGACAAGTGTATAAGTCCCTGTTGTTTGACCTCAACTTTCAATAGACCTATTTACATATTACAAATTAAGGAAAGTATTAAATGTAAATGTATAGTGAGTGAATTGTATCAACATGCAGAGTGATAATATGCAGTATATGTTCAAGTCCACTAAATGTTCAAAGGGTCCAGAAATAAGCACTACTGACTGAATTGATTAAGAAAACATCAGACCTCCTAAATATGTACACAACTACACAATGTCTACCATACTAATGGATTTAAAAACAGCTAAAGGAAATGAAGGAAATGAGTGTGCTGATTTGCATTGACTGTGCTTGAATTATTTAAAATTGATTAAATGGATACATAACCTTTATTTATCCAGGGAAAGACATTAATAACAATATTCATATTTACAATACGGGCCTGGCAAGTGTCACTAGACACCTGTAGGACAAGTGGGGAAGGGGAGGGGGGGGGGGGGGGGGGGGGGGTCAGTAAAGCATTTAAAAAATTTAAGACATCAAAATAAGAGTTAAAATGTAACAAAACATTTACAGTCGTCATCAAGGATCGCCTTTAAATTGCATTTAAAAACAGAGACAGAAGTAAAAGCATGAAGTTTCAGAGACTTTTGCAATGTGTCCCAGTCATTTGAAGCTGCAGAGGAAAAGGACATTTGTCCAAAGCGAGAGTTGGTTTTAGGGATTTGTAGTGGGATTCTATGGGAGGACCGTGTATTGTATATGGCTGTAGAAGCTGACATAAATATGGAGATGAAAGACCAAGGAGTGTTTTATAGATGAGAGTGAACCAGTGAAAATTACGGCGAGTCTGTAATGATGGCCATTCAACCTGACTGTAGAGCAGACGATGAGTTCTGTAAGGAGTATAAGTGACAAGTCGGATAGCAGAGTGATAAATTGAGTCCAGTTTTTGAGGAGTTCATTTGCAAGCATGCCTGTAGATTGTGTCCCCATAGTCAAATAAGGGGAGGATGGTCCTTTTAATAATCAAACGTGTGGCTGCAAATTTGAGTGAGGTGTGATTTCTATAAAGAAAACCAACTCTCGCTTTGACCTTTGATTGTAACAAGTTTATGACTCCCAAATATCTGTAAACCGTAACCTACTCAATGATGGTCCCATCCATTGTAGTTAATTGAGTCGTGGGTGGGGTAGCCCTGCCTCTTAGGCCAAACCACATTCTTTTTTTTTTTTTTTTTTTTTAGCATTTAGGAACAGATTAAGCTTGATAAATGCATGTTGAATATCATAAAAACTTTAAGAGCTTTACATAAGAACATCATCAGCAGAAGGACCGGAAGCGTATAGAATTGTGTCATCAGCATAAAAATGAATAGAGGCTTTGCTAATGGACCAAGAGTTGAGCCCTGAGGCACACCTGATGGCATATGCAGACACTGAGAAAGATGGAAACCAAGCTTTACTTGTTTCATCCTATTGGAGAGGTAATTTGAGAACCAGGACAGTGACCAATCAGATAATCCAATACAACCTAATCTTTGCAATAAAACCGAATGATCCACTGAATCAAAGGCTTTTGCTAGATCAATTAATATTGCTGCACAGTGCTGTTTAGAATCTAAAGCAGAAGTAATATCACACTTTGTGACATATAAAGTTATTTTTTCCTTATTTATACAGGTTAATCTCATTGAGACATTGAATCTCACTTTCAAGAGAGACCTCCCCACAAATACATACAGTATATGTAACATTCATATGAATGAAGTATGTTAAAAACATAAAGTTCCTCAGTGGGATCAAACTAGACAGCTGGAGATGCTAATGAATTTCAGTTTGAGGGGCAGAGTAAGAGGGAAGTTGTACAATGTAGAAGTCTGCATCTGGAGAAAGTCAATTAACAGAGAGTATAAAGTGCTCTAGTGGATGAGCAGTTCATCCTGTTGGAAATGTTATTGCTTCATGATAGACAGCATCCAACATGTATAGAGAGCTGGCAGAGGCATTTTCTAAAGATGTCACCATGGTTATAAAGTGGCAAGATGATGGCTGTGATTTTTTTCCCTGGCATTGAATAACACACAAGTTTATATTATACTGTATTTTGCCAATATTTTAAGACTGCAGACACATTCAAAGATACAATGAAATCAGGTGACATGCGTGTGGTTTCTAGTTCATACACTGCATTACAAAGATTAAGTGGACGGCAAGACTGAAATAGATGAACCAATGAAGTGTGAAAAAAGGGACAAAGACAAGGGGTTGGATAGATTATCTAAAAAAAAAAAAAAAAAAAAAAACAAGCACATCCTAAACTAACTCAGTTAAACAGCAACAACATCCAGGAAGGTGTTTTATGAAGCAGGATTAAATGAAAGTCTCACTTATTTTGATGAGTAGGAATTCCAGCTGAGTTACCATGGCAACTTGTGCTGCTGAACTCTGGACAAGGCAAAATGTTGAGCTTTGAGTGTTACGTAAAGGTATATCGTTTTGGCCCAAACATTGACCCAATTTAAGTAATAATAGATGATTTCTGGGGTAAATATACAGCACTTGACACAAGTCAGTGCTCCAAGGGGGCTGCCCTCATTGTAACTTTGCTGGAGTGGATCCATCTCTCATTGGATTGTGTAACCAGGAGCACTTTGCTTTATGCCTCGATTGCTTTTGCTATCACCTGATCAAAGTGGTCTGCAAACATGATTCCAAAACATGGACAGAGACTGTTAAATTTCGCAACAGTTGTGTGGTCTGTGGGAAGTTACATGTTTTGCCCCCTAGTAGCCAAAAGTTAGACAGTATCCCTTTAACTCAAAAAAAAAAAAAAAAGTCTGACTGGCCAGAACAGACTCCCAAAAGAGCGCTCCACAAGATGAATGTTGCACCTTTATTTTACTATTAAAAATAATAAAATACTAAAACCTCATCACAGCATTATCATTTGCTTTGCTTCAAAAATCCTCATCCGTTCATTTTCTGGACTGCTTGTCCAATTCAGGGTCAGGAGGTTGCTGGAGCCTATCCCAGCTATTATCAGACGAGAGGCAGGTGCACCATGGACAGGTCGCCAGCCTGTTGCAGGACCAACACAGAGAGACAGACAACCACACACACTCACATTCACTCATCATATTAAATTTTATTTATGTGTTTGAAGCTGAGAGAGAATAGAAAATTACAGTAAAAATACCTTTAGCTAGAGTGTATAATCACATCCTTTTCTCACTGCTTCATCTCCTGCAGTTTCGGGGGTTTGTATATTCAGAGGTCTATTTTATTTGATGTCCAGCTTCTCCAAGGAGAATTTCAAGGAGCAGTTTCCATGTATTGCAAGTAGCCTACATACATCATGTGACAGAGAATGTGTCAGAAATATAAGGAGTATGTTTAAAAACAAAATCAAATTCTTTGGATTGCAAACACATCCAAAACTTTTCACATTTGGCCTTACCTCTGGCATTTCACTGTAGGCCAACTCTTTCCTCATTGATGCTAGAAATACTGGGGCAACTGAAATGTAGAATGAGCGAGGACTTAAAGTTAAAACAAGAAAACATTGCATGACACTGCATCAACACAGATGTTGGACTTCTTTTATGAAAATGTTAAAAATACATACAAACATACAGCTGCTCTGCCTGGGCCTGTTTAGGAAGATCAGACCATAATCTGGTCCTTCTCACCCAGAACTGCGACCAGCCATTTGGGTGTCCTAAATTCAGATTTGTCCACTTCTATAGAACTCCTATAAAACTTTATAGATTAACATTTTTGTGCCTATTTTCATTTATGTTTTTAAAGAACTTCAGCCCTGTTCAGAGTTCAACCATTTATTTTTCAAGGTTTTTATCTTTTAAATGCCAGTTAATTGCATATTACAGGAGAACCAGGTAGAGGAATAATGAGGCTGGTTCTTCCTACCACAGATGGTAAGCAGAGGAACTGGTGATGACTGGAGAGGGACAGCGTCTTTAAAGATGAATTGCAGGTGAGGAGTAGTGACACAGGTGAAGCCAATGAGTCCTGGGACCTGCCTACCAATCCAGACACGTCCCTAGAGTGCCTGAAAGCAAAAACAAAAACTAGGCTGAATCCCAATACTAGTAGCTTATAAGATAGCTATTTAGCTCAGTTGGGCAACCTGCTCCTTAACTTACAGAGCAGGGGTGCCCTGCTGGTCTTCGAGAGCAACTATCCTGCAGTTTTTAGAACATGCTTTCTCCAGCACACCTGAATCAAATTGCCAATTACCTCATGCACATGTCATTCAGTTCTGCAGTGGCCTGGTAACGAGCCACTCATTTGATGCAGGTGTGTTGAAGAAGGGATGCAACCAAAATGTGCAGGAGTAGCTCTCAAGGACTGGACTTGGGAAACTCTGCACTAGAGCTTATTGATAATCTAAATGCATTTTGAGTTATGTCATCAGACTAATTCCAATATTATATAGACTGATCTTAATAAAGTCACACCTACCTTGAAAGTTTATCTATCAGTAAAATGGAGAGGCAAGAAAGAAGAAAGAAACTATAACATGACACACTTTCAGCATTTATGCATGTAGTCTGATGTGTATTTTCAATCATGCCATCTCCCTGGATTATACTTTCGTTCATTACCCCAATACTGCAGCCATATATATATATATATATATATATATATATATATATATATATATATATATATATATATATATATATATATATATATATGTATATATGTGTGTGTATGTATGTATATAAACATCATCATCAGCTTTTGTTTGTTTGTCAAGAAAAAGAAAAAGTGCTCTTGTTTTGCGTTTAGTGTCTCTAATCTCTAACAACTTGATTCAACCATTTATCTGGGTTTCTTCAATATTCCAGGAGTGTGCACTAATGTGAAACTATGAAAGTCAGAATCAGTTTGGGATTAAATTAGACTGAACTGCGTGAAAAAAGCGACTTGAATAACTGATGAATGATCACCACAGTGTCTTCACAACTTCACGGATACAAAGTTGAGTAACAATACTTTCTGCCAGCAGGTGGCGATGATGAGCTACAAAGGTGTAAACGAAGAATGAATAGAAGAAGTAGCAACTGCTAGCTTTCAGACTAGCAGGTGAGCTATATTTATGTTGTTTTATATCAGCAGCCCCCTTTGTTTCCATGAAATTTTATGCCGTATCGGTATTTTATGTTTCAAATGATGACAATGAATAATACCTGGATTCTTGGTCACTAAAACAAAACGAGTTCAAAGTTATCCAGGTTATCGGTTGCAGCGTTAGCATCTAGTTTGTAGCCTGTGGCGTTAAATTATTCTGTGGCTAAAGCACAAAATTAATCTATGTTAACTTATTCAACGTGTTAATGTTTAACTGTGCTTTCGTAGAGACGTAAGCAGGTGTATTTAAGCTTATAATATATTGTGTTTACATATAGTTTGTTAAAAGTATATTTAAAAGGACCAGTGCATAAAATAGTAGGGAAAAAAATTACGGTGAGTTTGTCTTCATGCAGGGTTTTCCACTTATTATGGATCAGAAAATTCCTTACGATGACTACCAGCTTCCAGTGGTATTCCTGCCTCTCTTATGAGAACCCCCCAGCATGGATACCACCACAGGAGGTATGCCACATTTCAGTCGCTCTACTTTTACTCATATTTTAACTTTGATAAGTTTTTGCCCCACCTGTAATGCTTTTAATGTTTTATGTGAAGCACTAAATTGTTTTGTAAATAAAATGTGGTATACAAATAAACTTGCTTGCTGAAAAGTCAACTTAGGCTTTTTCCCTCCCTTTCCTCTTTATTTTGAGGCAGTCAATTGCATCACAACCACCTTGAGTTTTATTCTAGTTTTAAATAGCCAGCTTTAGTTGGCCCAGTGAGTTGTTGTGGTTTATTTCTCATGTGATTGTCGGTGGAAAAAAGTTTAACACCAGAAAATTACAACATTCGATGTCAGACCAAAATCAGTTACTGTACATTTAACCTCAATATATACAAATTCTTAATTTGTCCACTTTTTTTATTGTTGTTTTCTCAGTGTTCTGATATGTATTGTCTCTGAAGATTGTCACTCTTATATTACATTTCTACAACTCTGGTTATCATCTTTTCTTCTTGTTTTTAGCGAGTTCATCACCCTGACTACAACAATGAGCTCACTCAGTTTTTACCTCGTACCATTGTGTTGAAGAAGCCTCCGGGAGCACAGCTTGGTTTCAACATCCGTGGAGGCAAAGCATCACAGTTAGGGATTTTCATATCCAAGGTGTGTGTGCAGCCCTTGGTGTTTTATTAGTTATACATTTGTCGTGATGCTGACTGTTTGCATTCTAAAATGCCTATATTTTTTTCTAAAAATACATGTGTAATGCCTTGGCAGGTGGTCCCTGATTCAGATGCCCACAGAGCTGGCCTGCAAGAGGGAGACCAGGTCCTCTCTGTGAATGATGTAGATTTCCAAGACATAGAGCACTCCAGGGTGAGTCAATCAGTACTTAGCGCTTTTCATACGTGAAGGCAGTTCAGTGTGCTGTACACCTAAGAACTGAAAGAACATAAGGAGGAGAAAAACAGTAAAACAAAGTCATACTTAAACATGATTAAAGGGTGTGCAAAATCACAAAGTATATAAACTCAAAATAATTCAATTAAGAAACAGACAGCAGTCTAGTTAAGTTAACCCTTAAACTCCAAGTTGTTGTTTACTATTTTTTTTTTTTTTTGTATGCCTGTGTTTTTAATGAGAAATTGGAAGTAGAATTTTAACCATTTTCAGGGAAACATCTCCTTTGCCTCATTCCATTGAAGGATCATTAATTTTTTTTTATTTTTTCCAGACAGACATGTAGCATAACTTTGTCACTTGAGAGGTCACTTCGCAGCATATTAGTGATAACATTTTTTTCCCAATACAAAAATTTAAGAAATAATCAAGTTAATATGGATTAGTCATTGTAGACTAACCATATACAGTCTGAATAAACACTACACTTTGTGGCTGGATTGTAAACCTCCTGGATTGGAAATAAATGCCTGGAAAATGTATTTTCCATTGCATAAAGGGTAAGCTAGTAATCTCAGTTTACCCCACTGAATTACACACCTGTGAATTGTTGACAATATCAGCTCGGAGGTGTTGGTGATCGAGTGGAGTTTTCATGGTTCAGAGATGCAGAGGAGATTTCACACACAGATGCATTTCATGTTCAAGAGATCCAAAAATAAATGGTTGAACAAGTATATGAGAGCAACCATCTTTGAAGTGGAATGTGATGTGACACTGACGATGCTGCTGTAGTTTTATCACCTGCTCTATTTTTGCCCTACCTGATATCTGCATATCCGTGTTGTGTTTTTGTTTTGTGGGATAAGTGTAATGCAGGCACTCAGTAAGGAACTTTTACATAATAAATCCATTAGATGTTGCTTTAGATTTCACTCAGTGACTTCTGTCGTCACAATAAATGCTTGTCACCCAGTTTAACTGGTGGATCATATAAGTCCATGCCAACTCACAGCTTCCATGTGTTTTACAGACAACAGATGTCTTCAAGCTTTCTCTGGACTTTTTCTTTTGATATTTTGTTAAGCAGATTTTTTTTTTAAAGTTTTTATTAAATTTTTTAATTTTAATGTCTTTAGATTGATTAATGGTATGCACTGTCTACTGAATACAGTACGGTACAATGACTCACTGATAGATCAGTTTGTTTTGCAGCCTGAGGTCAACCTAGTTCACTGATAGTGACAGCTCATTTGACTGCATGTGCAGTTACAGCATTTGCTTTCAAATGCAAATGTCAAAACTGAAATGCATGCACCTAACCCTCGCATCTAAGTTTTAAAGAAGCAACAAAAGAATAACACACCCATCCATGAAAGAGCTTTGAAGGTAATACTACAGAACTTTAAAAGGGCACCATGGCTGATTCAGCAAAGAAACCCATAAAGACATCATTGGAAAAGATGAGGAAAACCTTGTCCCTAGTCGGTGTTATCTGCTGACTTTCATATAATGGAGTTCACTGGCGCTCAAAACAAAAGGTCCATAAAAGTCCACATCATCATTTAGTATATTTTTATAGTCAGGTGCAAAATTAACACTGAGCCTCTTCACCTTATTTGTTACATAACTATGACTTCAGTTTGTTTGTCAAACCCTAAAATAACTAAATATTCTAAATATATTCAAATGTTTTTGCATGTTACTGTATCTAATCATTGTCACTCCTTTTATCACATGTAGAGACTAGATGTCAGTTTTATAAGATGGTTATGCATAACTGATAAAACTATATTAGTGTAAAATTGACTTCAATTTCAGAATTTTATTTAAATTCTCTTTGTTGGAAATAAATGTTATTCACATGTAGACAGTGAAGAGTTCCAGATAACACACACACCATGTAGAAACATTATAAATCTGTATTCATTGTAAATCATTGGTTGCTCATCAAAGGTAATGTCTTTTTAAAAATTTCTTTAGGCTGTGGAGATTCTGAAGACTGCTCGAGAAATTGTGATGAGGGTTCGCTTCTTTCCTTACAGTAAGTCTTTTTTTAACCACTGTTTTCTGGTCAGTGGGTATTTTTGGAGAGCTACATAAGTATATTGTCTTGATTTAATAAAGAATTTACACTGAGTTAAATGCCTACACAACCTTAATTTAAGTGTGTTTCAGCAGTTGATTTATTTGCGTGTAACTTTAAATTTGAATTGTTGTTGTTGTTGTTGTTGTTTTAATGGGACGGATCTACACAGAATGTTCTAAACTGGTGAAAAAAGTCAAACCAAAAGACCAAATATAACTTGATTTTATATTATTCTGGGAAATCAAAAACCAACAAGTAGTGTGTGCATATGTATGTACCACTTTGCTATAAAGCCCCTACAGCAGAAAAGATCGGGAGCCATCAGTTACCTTCAGAAGTCACATACAGTCATCCTCAATTTATTCATATCCTCCTATTAAAGAAAAGGGTAAATTCACAATAGTTAATCTAAAAACAGGAAATAGAAAAGTAATGACGGATAAAATAGTATATATATACATATAAATATGTATATATATATATATATATATATATATACTAAATTATATTTTATTAAAAAAAATAGTGCCTTTGAAGTGTGGTTGAAAATACAAATAAAAAAAAACAAAACTGTCCTGAATTAGAGCACCTTTCTCATGAACAGGGGGCCAAAATACCTGAACAGGTGCAGAAGTTTTATTGACCATTGAGGAAAACTCTTGACTGCAGTGATTGCTTCAAAGCGTTGCTCTACAAAATTTTAGTTTCAGGACCCCATCAAGGTTGTTTGCTTTTTGAAATTTTTATTTTTAATATTTCTTTTGAACCACAATTCAAAATTATTGTCATGTTTTGTTTTGTTTTATCAAATGTATAGTTATTATTACTTTTGTCGATTTCAACTTATTTTGCTGACAACTGATCTTTTTTTAATTCTTAAATGGGAGGTTATTAATAAATTTGAGAATGACAGTAATTAAATAGGGTCTGCCTGTCTGCACCTGGAGTGCTACACATCTCTGAAGATCCAGTACACTTGTTTTGGCCAGGCTCAGATACAGTATGCAGCACCACTGGTCAAGAGACACCACCAAGCCAGTCACACCACGAAGATCAGGGAAAAATATCAGTAGCCTTGAAAATCCCAGAGTGCCATTTGGGAGAGTGGTAGCCTAACGGTTAGAAGCGGACCTGGGGCTCGAGGACTGAGGTTCGAGTCCTTGGACTGACTGCAGGAGGGATCCACTTTCCAGCAGGACAATGACCCCTGTGCTTAATGCTAAACATCACTCCTGTGGTTTTAGAGGAAATGGTTTCAAATGTGTTTGAATAGCCTGGTCAAGGCTCAGACCTCAATCCAAATGAGGGTCTGTGGCATGACCAGAAGGTTGTTGCTCAGCAGCAGAAGCCATCCCAGGAGCTGAAGTTGTTTTTTGATGTAACAAACAAAAAGCTTAGTGTTTAGATATAGCAAGCTCATTGAGACCCAACCCGAGACACTTTAAAGGAAGAGTTCACCTATTGCAGCCGGCGAGCAGGAAGGCTTCTTGTTTTCCCCCAACTTTCATATAATGGAGTTCACCGGGGTCCGAGCCAAAAAGGTCCATAAAAGTGCACAAAAACTTGTCAATATTCCTCCATACTGCTAGTCCAATGTAATCCAAGTGTCCTGAGTGGGTAGCGTACATAATTTACTCGAGACGACGTCATTTAGTATATTTTTAGAGCCTAAACAGTACTACATCGCATCTATAGCAAGCACGCCGATGCACGTTCACAAAACTATGGAAGCCACGGCAGACGAGATCGCGCATTCTCTTTTTCTTTCTTTCTTTGTTTTAAATCAATATCCAACCCCTCTTGGACCCTCTTGTGTTTGTCCCGGTTTGTCTGCAGTTCTGGCGCTCTTAGCACAATGTAAACAGCTAGTTTCTTCTTCTACGCTTGTATTATCAGCAGAGTAGGCTCTGAACACCAAGGCTTCCGTAGTTTCGTGAACGCGCATTTGCATGCTTCATGAAAGTAAGATGTACTACTGTGTAGGCTCAAAAAATGCTTTATACTAAATGATGTCGTTTCGAGTAAATTATGGATGCTACCCACTCAGGACACTTGGATTACATTGGAAGAGCAGTATGGAGGAATATTGCCAAATTTTTGTGGACTTTTATGGACCTTTTTTGGCTCTGGCACAATCAAACTCCATTATATGAAAGCTGGGGGGAAACGAGAAGTCGTCATGATCCCCGGCTGCATTTGAGATATTAAAAAAGTGCTCCAGAGTCTTGCTCACCATGAGGGTAAGTGGAAAATAAAGTTACATCATTCTGTGGGTGAACTATTCCTTTAAGTTGGAATGACAGCAAAACCTGGTTCTACAAAGCATTGACTTTGGGGTGAATAGTTTTGCATCCATGGCTTGTTTTTTGTTTGTTTTGTTCTTTTTCCAATTTTGTTGGCATGTTGTGCAAATTAAATGCTAAAACATTTTATCCATTTCAGTTTAAAGGCTGTAAAGCAACACAGAAAAAAAAAATGACAAGGAGATGAATATTTTAGCAAGCCACAATAAACTAGACAGTAGAAGGGTCTAAAGTGGTTTAGGAGCCTATCCTGATGGTTTTCTTTTTGGATGGCATCAGAAAAGTAACAAAAAAAAGCTTTTTTTTCATATATATTATATATACATATATATATATATATGGATTTTATAGTTACTGTTCAGATAACAGAGTTTACTTAAGGAACATGTTTGTGATCAGTTTTGGTGAGATTAAACCTGACAAAGGCTAAAGACTTGCACAAAGGCTAAAGACAAAAAAACATGCCAATTAAAAGTTTATGTAGGACATAAAAAAAAGCAGAGCATATAATTTTAAGGAATTTTAAGATTACTATCAAAAAACAGCATTTCATAGCACCCCTATACTAAGATATCTCGCTGCATATTCTCGGCAAGAAAACAAAAAACTGTCCTTCAAGTCACTGAATCACATGCTGGTAGGAGGTTACATAATGGCTCTACTGTAAAAATACATGTTCTGTGTTTTTCAGATTACCAAAGGCAAAAGGAGAGAACCGTACACTAGGTGGCAGCAGAGAGAAGCAAAAAGGCCTGGATGCTCTTCACCAGACGTCATTAACTTTCTCCCCAGACTCAGGCCTCTGTTCTGACTCAATGTTAAGATGACAGATGTATGACTAACTATCAAATTCAGTCTTCCATGGAAGGAAAACTAACTGTTGTAGAGCTAAAATCAGTCTTGCGGGGCATCTGGGATCTTCTGTGATACCAATCAGGATGTTGTCACAGTAAGTTTTGTAGTTTTTTTGCAGTTGGAAAATATAAGCAGAATCTTAAATATGGACACTTGCATTATATGGTAATGATAATTCCTGGTCAAGAAAAGCATTTAAGGCATTTTGCATTCTTAAAATTAGTTTCATAACCATTGCTCTAGCTTTTTTTTTTTTTTTTTTTTTTTTTTTTTAAGTTGTGGACTTGTAAAAGTTCAGATAAGCACTAATGTGCAGTTTGCACATTTGACACTGATATAGACAAATATTTCACTTTACACTGACACAGTAGGTACAAAGACAGTCTTATATACTGTAAGAACCAATAATTGTGCAAGACTTCTGGTAGATTTGAGGTATTACTGACATAAATATTAGAGAATATATTGTACTTTTTTTTTTTTTTAATATTTAACAACTTTTTGTAATCGTGCATGAAATGAATAATGGTGTAAATATACTTTTTAAGTTTTTCTCAAAGACTACTTAACAATAATATTGTCCCGGAGTTTTTGTTTCATGCATGCCATGTTTTACGTGCACTGCTCCTCGGTCAAATCATTATTATTCTAAAACTGTATATTTAAGGTGCCAAACTGTTGACAGGTGTGTTTGACAGTTTATTGAAGTGCACTGCGGGAATGGTAGCATGGTGGTGAAGCTTGTGATGGGTGTCCATGTGTGCAGAAGCTTCGAGGTTTGCAGGTTTTAATTGCAACCAAAGACGGTCTGAAGCAGTAGTTTTCACAGCCTGCATTGAATGCAAGCTGTAAAGATTTTTTAAAAGATGAAAAAGAGCCTTTTATTCAGTCATTCAGCCTTTTTGCTTGGTGCAGCTAAATTCCTGAATGGTGATTAGATCATGAGTATATTTAATACCATACACAGTGAGCAAGACTCAAGTCTCGCCACAGTCTTCAGAGGTCTCTGCTGTGGCGCTTTCATCGTTTTTTTGTAGATCAAAGTGCAGATTTGTTCATCTTTTGGCTGTAAGGAATAATGGTGGAAAACTGAACTGTTGAATACTTCTGGATGTTGTTGTTAGGCTGATATACAGCACATTCATGCATTTTAAACATTTGTACATGGTCGTCGCTTTTCTCCAACGTTCTGTACGCCAACTTTAATAATAAAAAAAGTATCAAACTTCCTGTTTTCCATTTGATTAGATTTTCTTTTAATAAAACTCACTGATATGGAGTCAGAAATTTGTTTTGGTTACAAGCTGTCAATGTAAATCAGAACATGTCAGAGCCAGCAAAGTTAAAAGGAAAAGCAGCAGAGAGAATGTCTTAGTCTAATGTACCTGTACGAGAAACTACTGCAATAATTTCCATTAGAAGAGGTGATGGTCAGACAGAAACCCTTAGATAATGTTCAGGCAAAAACTTTGTACACCTAATGGAAAAAGAAGTTCCCAGAAGTGTTAACCATCCAAAGTCAAAGTGATCACAATCAAGAATTGGTTTACAAATGAGGTGAATATTACTGATCATACTTGCTGTGCCTTCTGGCAGAAATAAAAGCAACTTAGAAAATGCTAGCAGTTGCTTTAGCTCCTCTGTTCCGGTGTTTGATATAACCTTTCACAACTAGACATGTATGGTAGGTAAGTTACTCACAAAGTTTTCTCTGTTATTAATCATCTGAGTTCCTTCACAACAGAAGATGACATGTTGATAAAACTAGTTTAACTCCAGTAACCTTTATGTACTCGTAGAACCTGCAGCAAAGCAGGACTTGGACTGGTTTTCACTGGTACAAGTTGTCTGACTCGTTTCACTGACTTCAGGTTGGTTTCTCTCGAGACTGAATGCCAGATAAGAAGAATGCAGTCAATGACAGTGATTCCTACAGCATGTTAACCTCATGAAAAAAGAAAAACAGAAAATTGTACAACTTTATTAAAATCCGTCTAAAAAAGAATCTCAGCCAGTAGGACTTCATTCCAGGGCCTGATCACCATCTTAAATCATCTAACAGTCAAATAAATACAATAAAAAATGCCCTTTATGGTCAATCCAGTCATTCAGGCAACTTACAAGGTTTTTACTTTGATTGCACAACTTCTAAGTTAATGCAACCGCCCTTTAAACAGTCTTCTTCATTACAAGCTTAAGGCAGAAATCCAAAATAAACTTGCAGATAAAACATTAATTTAAAAACTAAATGCATCGGAAAACCCCCTTAAAGGCTTCTTGTTTAACATGAAATTTGTGCTTTAACAGTAACAGACCATATTAAAGAGTTAACTTAGTGATTTTTTTTTTAAGTGTCTCACAAAAGCTACAGTTAGTTGAAACAGTTTCTATTGTGTTTTAACACAAACAAATGAACATACTCTTGAACGCAAACCTCTTTTCACTACTTAGTAAAAGTAATTTCCTTCACAGACACTTAAAATAAACCACAAATGGCCCACTATGATCAGTTTCTTATATCATTAAACTTTATGTTTGTTGGCTGGAATTAAAAATGGCCCGGTGAGGATCCATTGTAACTGTAGTGCTTCAACAGGATCACATCAAAACCCAACACCTCTCACTATGTACACTAGCTTAGACTGAGGTGAGTGGCAACTTGATCTGTGCTCATTTCCAAGACGGCTGTAAACACTTCATAGTCTGGCACAGCAACCTGAAAACTGGAGGGTTTAGGTCAAATGACAGGCAGCTGGGAATCTTTAATGTCTGTTTTAGTCTCCCCCCCCCCTTTAATAATTACAGTCCATTTCCCAGTCTCTCCCTCATGGCCACCCTTCTTCCCACCACTTCTGTGTGGTTTAGCTGCTGTCCTCGCTGTCCTGAGCGTCCACCTTGGAGCTTTCATCTACATTTTCTAGCGAGTCCGCTCTCTGTATTGACAGTTCGGCAGGGTCCATCATGGCCAGGGTGCTCTGCTCTGGGTACAGCCATGGCTTCTGGTTGGGAGAGTTCTGCCGTTTCCACTCTGAGTAGTTCTGACCTGCCTTGTGCACACTTTTCATCACCTGGATAGACAAGAGATGATTATCAGAGAGCTACTGGCTGAAAGTGAGAATGATGCCACATTTTCGCTATCAGTCAACAAAGTTGACACACAAGACTGAATAGTCACGAGTCATCGCAACTGTGAGAAACCAAAGGTCTCTGATCCACTGTACCGCAAAATATAATATCACACTGGCAATTTTTTAAAAACCTTTTCTTCTTTTTAGATGACAAAAGTCTACTCATCTTAATTATGTGAATTAAGAATGGATCATTTGAAGTAGAAACCTTGAAATACCCTAGAAATTTATTTTCTGAAATGATCATAGTTCATCTTTATCTAAAGAGGACATCAGCGTGGTGGAAACAGTAGATATTTTTGTTAGTGGCTAAATATAACAGCTCAGGGTGTCTGTTTAACTGAAGCACCCATTGGCAGTTTCTCACAGATTAACTTTGGCCTGAATAGTTTCACGATATGAAACCTGGGGAACAAGTTCTGCCAGGAGAACCATCAACCACTTGAGCCAAGATTCACCTTTGTCAGCAACACTACTTACCTGTTTAGGCCCTTCCATTGAGTTTCTATGGTTACTATTGTCCTTAAAGACATGCGAAACGCCCACTCCCTCATGTGCACACATCTGTAGTACACGCTTTTAATTCTCCCGGTGAACACACACCTACACTGTCAGACACACTGAAACTCAGTTCGCGTGTGTAATTAACTCCATCACTTTGAACTCGGCTTTGTGCTAGAGGTAAATACACACCTCGCTTCAGAGAATTTGTCACCCAGGTTAAGTTGAGATACATACCCGAGGAGCGAGAACCTGGGATGCTTTGTTTACGACCCACTTTGGAAGAGAGCCTGAAGAAAAGAAAAGACATTCTCAAGTAAAACTTTTCAGTCTGAAGTCAGTTTAAGTGGGTGTCGGGTACGTTCCTCTCACCTTTGGGGTCAGCTTGGGAAAGGTAGATAAAAGTGCAGCTATTTGGTCCAGTGGGCTTGATCAAATAGCCAGTCAGGATGGAAATGGCTCTTACCAGATCGCTTTGGGGAGGGTATTTCTATGATCGAAGCAGAACACATGCAGAATAAACAGCGTTGCATAAAGATTGTTGGTGAAGATGTGATTGCGGGTGATGTAAAAAGGACAAGAGTCAAAGAGCTGTAGAAACTAAGGCAGTGGTTGCTAAGTGCTTTTGTGGCGTACCGGGTGTTTGACGGAGAAGTTAACGATAATGTACTCGTCTTCTGTCACCTGCCAGGAACGCAGAGTCACAACATCTCTGTTCTTTATTGGTTTTGGACAATTCCCTGCAATGGAAAAAACACAAAACATAAGTATGCATTAGTTCAGTTTTTTTTCTCAGTCACTAGCATGGACTTCCTTGTTATGACAGTAAATACACCGGTGTAAAAAGAAGCCACTCGGTATCCATCAACAGCCCATTGAAGTATCAGCAGAAGCAAGTAGAAATGGAAGTTAAAATTAGATGGACTATAGAATTTCTATGTTGTTTTTTATCCTGTGAAGCTCTTTGTGTTGCATTTGTTTGTATGAAAAGTGCTAAATAAATAAATTTTGATTTTATAGGATTAAGAATTTCTAGTGGCATATTAAAAGTATGTGAATCAACATTGCACTATCTATTCTACCAGGTTTCTGAATCCACAGAGGAACTTAAAAGGAGTCAAAGCAGAGTCCTCACATGAGTAGTAGCCCACATCAGCATGATCAGACAGCCGGGCAATGTCAAAACTCTCCAACATGTTGGGATCCCATTTCTTCCGATACTGGCCATCATGAATGACGTCGTACATTGTGGCCGCAGACACATCTTTGATTGTCATTCTACACTAAAACACACATACAAGAAAAGTAGGACAATACTCACAATCAAGTCAAAGATGATCATTTCTTGGCAACAAAGTTAAGTTAGAACTACAATTTACTCACCTTGATTTTATGGACCTTGGCTGCGTTATTTCCCCTATTTGCAGGTGAAACTTCAACCCACACTTGCATCCCATGGTTGTCATATTTGTTCAGCCAGTTCTCGGTTGCTAAACACTGCTTTCTGAAGTCAGCAAAGACCGCCTCGCTCGGTAAAATACTCGCATGACCTGACATATTTGTGTCCGTGAGAACTGATCGTTCCTCTTCCGCTCGGTTCGGCGAGATCCTGTCCAGCAGGTGTTAAAAGATCCTCTGAACCAGATTTAAAGACTGTGTGCTGGTGCCTCTAGTCACACTAATATATGAGCAACTTCATCACCAGTCAAGTCGAGCAGGATTTTTGTGCTGAATTCCTCAGCCATTCCTTCGAATAAACACCTGCCCCGCTTACGTGAGCACTTCCGGAGTACAGGTGTGCTTCAGGAGGAAAAAACAAGAGTTGGCTATGCCACGCCCTGAAGGACCAGAGAGGTCAAACCAGTGAAAGTGTTGTTTCCACCACAACTGAAACGATGGAAAACATCTTCCACAGGTACGAAGTCCGAAATGACTTCATACTTCTGTAAAAGAGAGCTCTGGAGAACAACACCAAGAAGGTGCAGACACACACTGGTGGGATGAACACCGTGGGAGGCTCAGGGGAGTGGGTGGGTGAGAATTGCTCAGTGATGATGCATCCAGAGCATCACGACAATCAAATGTTACATCTAATAGCTCAGACTTTATCCAAGTGGAAAATGCATAAGATAAAAACGGCCTAGCTTTATATATATATATATATATATATATATATATATATATATATATATATTCATACACTAAATTATAATTTAGTGACAGACAAATTATTAGAACACCTTGCCCATGAACAGTGGGCCAAATACCTGTCAAAAAGTGTAGAAGTCTGATTGAACGTGACAGTAAACACTTGAATGCAGTGATTGCATCAGTGTTGTTCAAGAAAATTTCAGTTTTGGAGCGTGCTTGTTTTATTTATTCATTTTTGTTGGTTTGTTTTTAATATTTCTGTTGAACCACAATTCAAAAACAATGTCATGATTTTCATAACTTTCATTACTTTTGTTAGTTTCAATTTATTTCACTGACAGCAATAAGGACATAATTAGGTACACTGCCTGTCTTACCGTTCACACTAATAGTCTGGAGGCCGTGACAAATACAGAACACTTATTGCGTTTAACTACATTTTTTGAATCCTTTCTTTACATGTGCTAAATTATTTGCATTTACATATAAGCTTACTCCTTTTACAAGCTTTGAAGTTTCCTTAAAGTGATAGAAAATTACAGGTTGTGACTAAATCACATCCAGATTGGTTTAGCATATCAAATTCAAACGTCTTAAGCAGTTAAACTATACTTATTGCTTACATAATATACCACAGCCTTTGCAACTGTTATTTTTAGGAAGGCAGCTGTCATCAACTAAAATGATTTCGTACAGTCTCCTTAGAGTTGGCTTGTAAGAGTGCTTTTATGGAAAAGGAGCAGGAAAGGATTTGGCAAGTAGACAGCGGCTGGATAAATCCCCTTTGCCTCTGCTTATTTTATTTGAATAGACTTGTTCTACTGCTTTTCTCAGAGAAACTAATCTATCCAAACTGAGGGCTTGACAGGGCTACTGTAATGGAGCAACTGATTAACTTTTGCTTGGTCCTATGAAGTTACGACTCAACTGCAGATGTTAATGCACAACTCCGCTTAATGAAATTGAATCAAATTCAAATGATTCTACTTAAAAGATAATTCCCGAAAATGGACCCACAATTGTGCCCTGAAGGAAAATAAATCATTTTGCTGACAAATGGCAGTCTCAAACATTTGTCAAATATATTCAAATATTTAACTTCTGGTAAAAACCAGGCCAGTGAGGTCTAGAAAACATCTGATTCTTGTGCTCCACTTTCTAATCGCACACCCATGACACTGATTCACAAATTTAATGAGTAGCAGACGGGGGTTTGTGCAAGCCAGTCACATGTTCACGTCCAGCCACACCCGTTTAACATTTCACGTCAGAGATGAATTACCTAATGAACAGTTTCAGTCCACTTTGGTGACGCAAGTGACACACCCCCATGACAGGTTTTTTTTAACCTTCAACTTCTACACAGTAGCCTATAAAGTATAAATAAAGAAATGGATGACAAATGTCTCACTTTGGTGAAATACCTTTATTTTATTCCATGTGATAGGCCTACACTGTGTTTCATTAACTCTCCTTTTTATACATAAGATAGTAATAGTACATTATTCACACAAACGCTGCTAAACACGAGTAGACATCATATTTCAAATAGACAGACACAATTCAGAAGAGCACAAAGCTGAATATTTTAGTCAGCGACAAATAATAGAAGAGCTGCTCATAATAAAACCTTTGTTCGTCTTGTAATTAAATAGTTAAACCTTTAGATCCATTTTAAAAGGCTGACATTTCAAAACAAGCAACAGCAAACGACCAGTGCCTTTTGTTGTGCTATGGCTAGTTATTTGGATGATGATACACTGTGTTTGGGTGTAGATGGTGTAGCCTTTACCTGCGACTGTAAACCAAGCTACCGACTACACAAAAGAAAACACTACCTGGCGTTAATGTCGCCTTCAGGTGAAGCCTTGGCAGACACGCAAACAATAAATAAAATAAAACTTTCAACATGCGTGTCAGCATCTGTACTTTTGGTCGAGCGTATGTCATCGTCTCTAAGTCCGAGTTACAAAATAAATAAATGCATAAAACCAAGTCCTACACAGGCAATAGCAATACAGCAAAATATACTGCAACTAACTTCTCTGCACTTTTTTTGTTTTTTTATTACAGCAAGGGTGTTAGTAAGCATTGGCTGTTTCTGAGGACGTCTATCTACCAGCTCTACAAAACATCTAGTGAAGCCATGAGCCATTCAGCAGGCTTCTTTGATATCTTACAATATTGTGGCTTGATTCAGTGCACAACATGGTGAACAAACAAGCAAGGCATCTGTGTTCTTATCCATATAAATCCTGCATGGTGAGCATGCTGCATGTTCTCGCGATAGTGTAATCAACACAACACAAACTATCAATGAGATGGTGGTTTCCATCGAGAGTGGAAAAACTAAACCTTTTCTCCCCAGTTTCCTACATCTGGGCCATCCAGTAACCAAGCATTCCTCCTCAGTTGTGTTAGTATGCGTGCAGCTAATTTAACAACATTGTAAAGAGTTGACATTTGATATCATTTTAATGCAGACATAGTTAAGGTTAGTAGCTGCTTAATGAATTTGGGATGGCTTCCCTTTAATGATAATAGACTCATATTCCCTTGTTACTTTGTTCCCCATCCTCTTGCTGCACTGTTTTAACTACAAAGTGACATTTTGTTAATTTGGTCTGTTGAAACGTTGTATTTGGCAGCTTAAGCCTACAAATGAGACACTAAAAAATGATTCCTCTGATTTTCAATGTAAAGGGTTCACTTGAGTCAATTGTGGTAATATGCAAGTTTGAAATGATGTAAGATCCTGCCTCTGCTTCCTCAAAATGAGACAAGAAATAATGAGCTGTCAGAGACACAATAGTTTTAGGCAAATTCTCCATTTGAAATTAAAAAAAATTACAATGGCAGAGAATTAAACCTTGCAATCATTTACATAATCCCAAGCAGTTTAACTTTACAACGACAAGAGTAACAGCACTAAGATTCTTAACTGTGCAATAACTCAAGAGCGGTTAGCTATGTCAGTCTGCAATCCTATATAATGCCATGCAACTGGATGAAAATTGAACATATTTAACTTATTCCTTGTTTTAAATGTTTGCTTTTGAGCTATTTTTTCCCAAGATAATCTGATTCAATACAGTAATGCACATCCACACGGTTACTTTGAAAAGTCACTGAGTTGAAAAGGAAGGGGGAGAAAAAAATGAAAGAGGTCTTCCATCCTGATGGCGGGGTGCCATGGGTGGAGAGTGCCCACTGAGAGACAAGCTGTTGGTGTGGAGGAGACAGGCTGGGTGGGGCTGTGGAGTACTAGCATGAGCAGCTGCTCTCGGTTACAGCCATCTCTGGCTGTTTCTCCAGTTTGATGTCGATCACTGAGACAAGAAGAGTTAAGCAATAACATTGATGAATTTGCAAGTATTTACTTCAGTATTTTATGCATCATTTCACCAGTGAGCTTTCTCTCTTCCCTTATATGTGCTCTCAGACCAGCGGAACTTAACATAGTTCTTGTAACTGCTAGAGGAAGTACACACGTCAGTGTGAACACCACAAGAACTGAGGATAATCTTTCTCCATAAGCATTAGCACTGTAATTGGCAGCATTTTATGCTAGCTGAAACAGTCCCCCAAGCTTTTTTCTTCACATTAAAGAAGTACAGTAACACTAATAAGGACTTTCATGGAAAGACCTTCTCTGCTGAAGTAACATTAAAAGGATACTATCTTCTTTGCTTTTCTCTGGTGCGCTGTCCATCCCAGGCAATGCAGCAGCAACGCGTCGGAACAGCTATGAAACAAAAGATTTCAAAAGTTATTCATTTGAAATTGGTCTCACAAAAGGAGGATATGAAAACTAAATGCTGTCCAACATGAATGGATAATATCTGAAATACTAATATTTCTAGAAAGTGAACAAATAAAATTTTAATTTACAAATTATTTATTTAAAAAAAAAAACCCCAAAAAAACAATTTGTTTACCCCTCCCTGGCCTTCCACCTTATTGTGGTGGAGGGGTTTGTGTGTTCCCAAGAGCCTAGGGACTATGTTGTCTGGGGCTAGATTATGCCCCTGGTATGGTCACCCATGACAAACAGGTTACTAGGGGAGGGACCAGACAAAGCGCAGCTCAAAGACCCCTCATGGACAAAGACAATATTGGAGCCACGTGTCCCTCGTCCGGACGCGGGTCACCGGGGCACCGAGGCGAGTGCCTGGTGGCCAGGCTTCTGCTCGTGGGGCCCGGTCAGGCTCAGCCTTAGAGGATGATATGCCCCCCCCCCTTCTCGTGGACCCACCACCCGCGACAGGGGCCATAGGGGTCGGGTGCAGTGCGAGTTGGGCAGCGGCCGAGGGAGATCCCGGCGGTCCGACCCCCGGCTGCAGAAACTAGCTCTAGGGATGTGGAATGTCACCTCTCTGGCTGGAAAGGAGCCTGAGCTGGTGTGCGAGGTTGAGCGGTTCCGACTGGATATAGTTGGACCCACCTTGACACACAGCTCAGGCTCTGGAAACACCATCCTCCAGAGGAGCTGAACCTTGTTCCACTCTGGAGTTGCTCCCATTAAGAGGCGCCAAGCAGGTGTGGGCATACTTGTTGCCCCCCAGCTTGGCACATGTATGTTGGGGTTTACCCCAGTGGATGAAAGGGTAGCCTCCCTCCGCCTCCGGGTGGGGGGATGGGTTCTGACTGTTGTCTGTGCCTATGCACTGAACAGCAGTCCAGAGTACCCACGCTTTCTGGAGTCCTTGGACAGCGTGTTGGAAAGCGCTCCTTCCGGGGACTCCATCGTTCTGCTGGGGGACTTCAATGCTCTCGTGGGCAACGACAGTGAGACCTGGAGGGGCGTGATTGGAAGGGACAGCCCCCCTGATCTGAACCCGAGTGGTGTTCCTTTTGTTGGACTTCTGTGCTTGTCATGGATTGTCCATAACGAACACCATGTTCGTTATGGACAATCCACGAGGGGAGTGGGGGGGGGGGGGTGGGGGGGTAGAGGGGGGAGGGGGAGGAGGGGAAAGTGGGGGGGGATGTGGAGATGGGGGAGACTGGGGGTAGGAGGGAGGGGGGGGGGGGGGGGTAGGGGGGGGGGGGTTGGATCTTGGGGAGGGGGGGAGGAGGGTGGGTGGGGGTGGGAGGAGGAAGGGGAAGAGGGGAGTGGGGGAAGAAAAATAGAATGGGAGGAGGGAGGATGAGAAAGGGGGAGGGAGGCATGGAGTAGAGGGAAGGGATAAAGGGGGGGGGGGAGAAATGGGGGGGGGGGAAGTAGTAATCAATGGGGAGGAGAGGGGTAGGGGGTGGGGGGGGAGGGGGAAAAGGGGGGGAGGGGGAGGGGGAGGGGGGGAGGGGGTAGGGGGGGGGGTTATCCTGAGGTTGGGTCGGGGGGTCAATCCGAGTCGAAACTCGGATTGAGGAGGAGCAGTGTGGTGTTCGTCCTGGTCATGGAATAGTGGACCAGCTCTACATCCTCTTCAGGATCCTGGAGAGTTCACCCAACCAGTCTACATGTGCTTTGTGGACTTGGATAAGGTGTTTGATTGTGTCCCCTACGGATTCCTGTGGGGAGTGCTCCGGAAGTACGGAGTGCCGGACCCCCTTGTTCAAGCTGTCCGGTCCCTGTACGACCGGTGCTAGAGCTTGGTCCGCATTTCCGGCTGTAGGTTGAATCAATTTCCAGTGAGGGTTGGACTCCGCCAAGGCTGCCCTTTCTCACCGATCCTGTTCATAACCTTTATGGACAGGATTTCTAGGTGCAGCCAAAGTAATGAGGGGATCTGGTTTGGTGGCCTCAGGATCGGGTCTCTGATTTTTTGCAGATGATGTGGTTCTGTTGGCTCATCAGGCCGTGACCTCCAACTCTCGCTGGAGCGATATGCAGCAGTGAAGAGGCAGAGATGAAAATCAGCACCTTCAAATCCAAGACCATGGTCCTCACCCGGAAAAGGGTGGAGTGTCCTTTTCGGATTGGGGAAGAGGTCCTTCCCAAGGTGGAGGGGTTCAAGTATCTCGGGGTCTTGTTCATGAGTGAGGGAAAAATGGAACGGGTGATTGACAGGTGGATCGGTGCAGCATGCGCAGTGATGTGGACTCTGCATCGATCCATAAAAGGTGAAGACAGAGCTGAGCCAGAAGGCGAAGCTCTTGATTTACCAGTCGATCTATGTTCCTACCTCACCTATGGCCATGAGCTGTGGGTCATGACCGAAAAGAGATTGCGGGTACAAGTGGCTGAAATGAATTTCCTTCACAGGATGGCCGGGCTCTCCCTTAGAGATGGGGCAAGGAGCTCGGTCATCCAGGAGGACAAAGTAGAACCGCTGCTCCTCCATCGAGAGGGGCCAGATGAGGTGACATGGGCATCTGGTCAGGATGCCTCCTGGACGCCTCCCTGGTGAGGTGTTCCAGGCACGTCCCACTGGGACGACACCCAGGACACACTGGAGGGACTATGTCTCCCGGCTGGCCTGGGAACGCCTCGGGATCCCCCCGGATGAGCTGGCAGCTGTGGCCGGGGAGAGGGAAGTCTGAGCTTCCCAGCTTAGGCAGCTGCCCCTGCAACCCGACCTCAGATGAGCAGCAGAAGACGGTACGGTACAATTTATTTACAATTTTTCCATTTCTTTTTAAGAATTTCCATCTTTGAGTCCAAAGACCTAACGGTTTAACATACTGTAATCCTGCAAAATTAAGGTAATGTAGTAGGGGAGTGTATTGGCAAGAATCTGGCGACATATGTATCACAATACAGGGGTAATGATAGAATATATTGTGCTATATTGCAATAGTGTAAACAAGACTATGTATTGTGATATCGTGTTTACAGCATAGTAAACATTCAAGCTATATATAAAGAATGGTGCGTCTTGTAACTGGTGTGATGTGCTGCTGTAGCATCCTCTGTCAGAAGGAAATGCACATCCAGAGATTCAGTTATATTTTGGGGTTTATCCACCAAACAACAGTGGTGTTTAAGAGATTATGATGCAGTTTCTTAAGAATAAAACAAAAATAAATTAATCAAAATAAAACACCCCTGTTATGATCAAATCACAAAGCTAGACTGTCTTCTAAATAAGCTGCATTGATGAGAATGTAAAATGAAAAATGCCTCCTCAAATCGACAAGATGGCACTCCAAGACAAGAAATTAATTCACTTCGTACTTTTATAGCTAACCAGTAAGGCTATCCCTATTTTTCATTCACTTACAGAACATGTTTTACATTTTGTCATAGCAATTAAGTTTCAAAGGCACATTAAACATCAGCAATGTTTCTACATATCAGCTACTAGGAGGTATTAGTCAACATGTGGCTAATTTTAATGTTTCTGGCAACTTGGTAACTTAACCAACAACTTGAACCCAGAGACATTATAAGCAGCTTCAAAGTAAATCAGTCTGTAGCAGCAGCATGCTGCACTGTGGTGGCATAACCAAAAGGAATGCTGGGATATGAAGTTCTTTCATAATAACATTCAGATATACACCTAACTCCCTAACCCCTCATTCACTACATAAGACTGCACTATATAGCGCACTCATTCTGTTGGCAATTCATACACAAAGCTAACCCCCCCCCCCCCCCCCTCACAAGCGTAACATGATCATTAGCTGCCACTGAGGCAACCATGGTGACAACTATGACGCATGATGATGTCATTTCAAAAAGGTCTGATTTTTTTATTTTATTTTTTCCCCCCCATGCTTTGCAACTTTTTTTTGGAAAATCTGCCAATAAACACTACTGGACCAAAACCAACTTGTTTGCTCATGCCAATCTGTTGTCATTTTGCATTAATGAGACATGGTCAGTGACCTAAAACCAGATTAAACTGGGCTATGCACCAAAGTAAGTGGTTGGAAACAGGGGGAAACACCACAACAGAAACGGTTTTGGTATGTGCTATTTTTAACACAACTTTCTGTAGAATTGCAACCCAGTGTTCACAAAACAAACATTTCCTCGGATGCATGTTGCACCAACAACACAACAGAATGGCATCACAGAAGGTAGCTTACTGAAATAAACAAGATGGAATGAGGAATGGACTTTGAATGTAATTCATGCATGAACACAGTTTCATTTTCAATGTGGCAATCTTTTTTTATGTAGGCTGTGCATACAGACCTTAGATTGTGATACAGAGCTATTTTTTTTTTTTTAAGAATCAATTTCTTGAGTTTTCACAGTTATCCTTAACAGATGACAAGGAATCAACTTTCAATGTTGATAAAATATTTCCTGGAAATGTTGGGAAGCTGTGTGAAATATATCCAATTTAATTCATGTAACTTTGAAAAAAAGAGAAAAATCTGAAAGATGAAGAAAACCTTAACTTAGTTTGAAAACTCCTCTTTTGGCTTTTGTTTTCAAAACCTATGTCAAATCCTTATTTATGAGCCTATTAAGATACTATATTTGCTACCTAAACATTATTTGAGGTTAAACTGATTCCACACTGAAACGACTAAAAAGGAAGAATGCAGTATATGTTACATGTCATTTGAATGGGTCAAAAAGTTTCCTTAATAAAATCCTAAGAATAGAAAAGGCTGCAAACTATGCCTCTGCGTCCTTACAAAGAGAAAATGAGATGTGCCAGCTACAGAATATATGTACTTTAGCAAACAAGATGCAGAAACTCTTGTCTTTCTGCATCTTGTCTTAGGATGGACTGGGGCTGTGTCATGTAGTCTGATGAACCAAAATTTGAACTTGCTTTGGAAATTGTGGACTCAGTGTAATCTGAGCTAAAGGAGGATGGCGCCATATAGCTTATTACCAACTCTAACTTTAATCACCAGGATGGCATTTGCACTGGGTGCATTTAAGCAAAGACATCATTAATGTTAAATCACCACCATACATGAACAGGTCTTAAAAAAACATATGCTGCAATCAGAAAACCTTTTTCTTTTTCAGAGAATGCCTTGCAAAAATCAACAATAAAAAACCATAACACATTCTGCACATAAAATATGACAATGGCCTTCCTGTAAAAGCCTGGGAGCTAAACTGGTTTATGTGAAATCTTGACCTACACTATATTGCCAAAAGTATTTGCTCACCTGCCATGACTCACATATGAGCTTGAGTCCAGAAGCGTCTTTGCCAAATAATAATGGGCAGACGTTACTCTGGCTACCAGGATGCCCTCCAGACCCTCTCTCTCCCCCTACACTCCATGAGAGAAGGCAGTTGCTTTGCAGGGATTTTGCTCTGGGCCTCCTTAACTCTCCCTTTAAGGTCTGGCTCCCCCCACTCTAGAGCCCAGGTGTCTGATCGCCATACTAGACATGGGGAATTCCTCCAGACCACAAGGTCAAGAACAAAAAGATACATGAGGTCTTCCATCCCATACCTGTCAAGACTGCTGAATCAGCATTTTTAAACATTCATGTTATTATGTTTTTGCTTACTTGGGTTTTTATAGTAATGATTTAGGATTTTATGCACTTTTTCATCATTTGTAATGCAGTTTTTTAACTGCCACTAGAGCATAAAAAACTTGAAACTTGAAAGTAACATTCCAAATCCATAGGGTTCAATATGACGTTGGTCCACCCTTTGCTGCTAGAACACCTTCAACTCTTCTGGGGAGGCTGTCCACAAGGTTTAGGAGTGTGTTTATGGAAATTTTTGACCATTCTTCCAGAAGCGCATTTGTGAGGTCACACACTGATGTTGGATGAGAAGGCCTGGCTCTCAGTCTCTGATCTAATTCATCCCAAAGGTGTTCTATCAGGTTGAGGTCAGGACTCTGTGCAGGCCAGTCAAGTTCATACACACCAGACTCTGCCATCCATGTCTTTATGGACCTGCTTTGTGCACAGTCATGTTGAAAGAGGAAGGGGCCAGCTCCAAACTGTTCCCACAAAGTTAGGAGCATGGAATTGTCCAAAATGTTTTGGTATACTGAAGCTTTCATAGTTCCTTTCACTGGAATTAAGGGGCCAAGCCCAGCTCCTGAAAAACACCCCACACCATAATCTCCCCTCCACCAAACTTTACACTTGGTATAATGAGGAAGGCCGTTGTCCTGGCAACCCCAACCCTCCATTGCCAGATGGAGAAGAGCGATTCGTCACTCCAGAGAACACCTCCACTGCCCTAGAGTCCAGTGGGGGCGTGCTTTACACCACTGCATCCCACGCTTTCCATTGCACTTGGTGATGTATGGCTTGGATGCCGCTGTTTGACCATGGAGACCCATTCCATGAAGCTTTCTGCACACTGTTCTTGGGCTGATCTGAAGACCACATGAAGTTTGGGGGTCTGTAGTAAATGACTCTGCAAAACGTTGGCGACCTCTTCGCACTATGCACTTCAACATCCGCTGGCCCCGCTCTGTCAGTTTACGTGGTCTAACACATCATGGCTGAGTTGCTGTCGTTCTCCAACACTTCCATTTTCTCATAATACAGCTGACAGCTGACTGTGGAATATTTAGGAGTGAGGAAATTTCATGACTGGATTTGTTGCACAGGTGGCATTCCTATCACAGTTCCACGCTGGAATTCACTGAGCTCCTGAGAGCGACCCAGTCTTTCACAAATGTTTGTATATACAGTCTGCATGCCTAGGTGCTTCATTTTACACACCTGTGGCAATGGAAGTGATTGGAACACCTGATTTCTATAATTTGAATGGGTGACAAAATACTTTTGGCAATATAGTTTGTCACTAGAAACTTTCTGCCTCATTATGATACAAAAACATATGCTGAAAGCAGCTTAAAAATACACATCAACCAAGAATGGAAATACATTTTCTCACCAATTACAACAATTGATCTACAGACTTACAAAATATCTACCGGGTATTGTTAAAAAAATAGAAGTGATGAAACACACTGTTGATAAACTGGAAAAATTTTTAATTTTTTTGTTTTAGTGCCATTTAAAATTGCCAATAGGCTTTATGCACAGCTCAATACTTCCTGAACTTAATACTGCACCTTTATTTCCTGTCTTACATGAATGGATGAACTGATTAATCCAGGTGTGTCTTACCATTTGCCTAAGTCAGACACATCTGGATTAATCAGTTCATCCAGTCATGTAAGACAGGAAATAAAGGTGCAGTATTAAGTTCAGGAAGTACTGGGGCTTTGCACAAAGCCCATAGGGTTTAAGTGATTGGTAAATCGCTGCATTTTGATTTTATTCTTAACCTACACAACCTTCCAACATTTTAGGAAATGGCATTTTAGATTAAAAGAAATACTATAAAGCTGCTTAAATTCTGGTGAATCAAAGAAAAAGCAGAAATAAACAGCGTAGCAGCAAATCTGTGTAGAGCAAGTGAAACCATTGTGCATCTTCTACAGAACAAGAAAAGCCTGTGGGGTGGAAACAAGACCGACACAGTACACACCAAGAATCACACATTTTAAGAGGAAAAAGAAAGTAGTAATGAGCCATAGGAAGAGGAGGATGGCAGAAGGAGTGAAGTGTAGATTTTGAAGGAAGAATAAGCTGAACTACCCTGAGAAAACATAATTGCTACCTGTTTGACATTGTAGCCAGTCTTTGCGCTGGTCTCAATGAACATGACATTCAGTTCCTTAGCTCTCTGCTCGCCCTCCTCCGTGGTGATCTGTCTGCTCCGGTAAAAGCAGAGGGTGGGGAGAAGGACGAAGAGACAGATATGGAAAGAAACATTGCAAAGAGGAAAAGCAAAAAGGGAGAGGGAAGAAATGAAGAGAGAAACAAAGAGCTTAACACAAAATTTTTTCCTTCGGTTAAAAAGAAGAGGTTAGTTTGTAACTCAGACAGAAAGTTGATTAAGAGAGATACTGCTGTGCTGAGAGAGGACGAAGGATCAGGAAATCAAGTTCGTAGGTCACTCATTCATTCAGCAATCACTCTAAAATCCATAAACTGAGAATATACACAGAGGGCTCAACGTTTAGGACGTCGCAGGTGGGCCAACCTAACCTACAGGACAGTATAACCAGTGCTGGAAATGGCATCTTTTCTCAGCATTACACCTGCTGTTGCTCAACACCAACCTGTTTGACGTTATAGCCAGCCTTGGCACTGGTCTCTATGTACATCACATTGAGCTCACGAGCTTTCCTCTCTGCCGCTTCAACAGAAACTTGCCTGCCATGGTCCCAGGGAGGGGAGGGGGAGCAAATGGGGTGGAGTGTAGGATTGAGGGAAACACAAAAATATATAAAAATGACATGGAGACAACATACCAGGCAGGGGAACAAAAAAGTAAGGTGAAAAAAAAAAAAAAAAAGAAGGGCACAACAGAAATATGCTCAAATTATAAGAAAAAAAAGGTGCTTAAATCATTCATTAAAAAAGGCTGGAGTATGCAACATATCAAGGAATGATAAAAGTCAAAATTGGGTGAGATGCACTGAAGGGAAAAACAGTGGGAGTCCAGGCTTTGGCAGTTTATATACAACACTTAATGGCCACCAGTTTTCTTGTTTGTAATAGAAACAATATGTATTTACAATGAACTTATCAGTCTTTTTAAAAATTAAATAAAAATATTTTCATTTTAACCATCCACACTTTATCACACAACCATGTACCTTTTATCTGCCAAGTCTGTTTTGTTCCCAACAAGCATGATAATGACATCACTTCCTCTTTCTGTTCTTACATCATCAATCCATTTTGAGGTTTGCTGGAATGAATTAAGATCTGCAAATAAACAAAATAAAAAAATTAGCAGAAAATTATTGTGCATATTAGCCACTGCAGCATAAAAAAACAGAAAATATTACATAAGCTACAACTGAATGTACGCACAGGCTGGTATCCATGACAAAGGTAAAGCATCTTATTCAAGCTTGGAGTCATGCAATAGTAAGGAGAAACATCCAGAAGAGAAGCTTTAAGAAGGAATATATACACATGGAGTTTCTGAAAATAATTAGTAGAATTTAAGAAGCTGTTATGCCAAAACAGATGTCTTCCAATTGCTCTAGGCCCCGATAAGAAAATTAAGAGTACAGCCCTGACTCACTGGTGATGTCATAAACAACCACAGCAATGGTAGAGTCACGGATGTAGCTGGGAATTAGGCTACGAAAACGCTCCTGTCCAGCAGTGTCCCAAAGCTGGAGCCGGACCTGAGGATTGGAATGTTGGAGAAGGACAAAAAAGGGTAGAGATAAAGGGAGGCAAGGAAAGAACAAGAACGTGGAGAACAAGACATACATAAAAGATTTGCAAGCCAAGCAGCAAAGATGAAAATGGCCTTTAACTGAGGAATGGGAGAATCATTGGAATGCAGAAAGCTCAAAGACGATGAGTGTTATGCTTACAAGACATGTGAAAGGAGCCCCTGCTGAATTATTATTTAGGCAGTTTGAGAGTTTTAACCCATGAAGTGACACTGATAGACAATTATTCTGTCTATCAGCCTCATAGGCAACAGCATTTAGGAAGCACAGACCCTCCTTGATAATGCTGGAGAAATGCTTTACAATCACCACAGCTGATGCAAACAGTCTTGTCATGCTGTCTGACAGGGTTTGTTACGCTGGTAAATGCTGGGATTTTTTTTTCGCCCTTCCACATAGTAAGCGAAGGACAAGGAGGAGAGGCAAGGCCATGATACCTACTGGCTATGTCATAAACCACCACAGCGGCGGCTGAGTCGCGGATGTAACTGGGGATGAGGCTGCGGAAACGCTCCTGTCCGGCTGTATCCCAGAGCTGCAGCCGAATCTGTGGCCAGCCACGATACAAATGTGGGAATGAGGGGAGGGGGGCATTTCATGATCCAGCCGGGGGGATGGAAGGAAAACAAAATTTTGAAAAATAATAATGATGATGGGAACTAAAAACATGATCATATTTTGTAAAAAATATCTAGGACAATGTAAAAATCACAATGTGAAATGGTGAGAAGGAAATAAATGGTGGCAACTACATAGAAAGCAGATGCATGCTTTTCTAGCAGTTTTACAACTTTACCAATGGAATGATGAAATTACAACAAAATACTTGGAACTTACCGTACGATCTTCTAGGTACATGGTTTTTGACAAAAAATCAATGCCAATTGTAGCCTGTAAAACAAGCATTGCATTACCTTTCTATAATGTTATGAATAAAACACTGGAAAAGCACAAGATCACATCATGCATTAACCATACTTTTGTTTTAACAGGGTGTTGCAAGAAAGACACAAGTAGAACACATCATAGGGAAACTGTCATGAGGGAAAGTATTTTAAGTTTCTGATCATGTGCTGGGTTTATTTTCTAACATACATTAATACCATCACTGTGATTTGAACAAAGACAAGAGTCTCAAAACTGTGCTTCTAATGTCTAATTTCGAATATACTTTATGGATTAAAGTGCACTAATTAGTTTAATTCAGCATTACAATTTCTTTTTACCTGGTAAGTGTTGTCGAAACTGTCATACATAAACCTGGTGATGAGTGAGGTCTTCCCAACTGTACAGACAAACACAGTTAACAGTTGTAATTTAAATGACTAGATAAATAGTAAAATAAAAAATATAGTCAAAGACCAAAGCCAAAGATCGCTTAGTAAAAATTAACATAGAGCTTGAAAATCCTGACTTGACATTTTGATTTGAAGAAGAAGAAGAAGAGGAGATAAGCTTCAGTGACATCACATGGCAAGTAAACTAAACTGCTGTAATCACTGATGCAGAATGGAGCTACCCACACGCTGAGCTGGCAATAAGGGTGGAGCCAACAAAATTGGGAAATCTGAAATAATTGAGCATCTGACATGTAGCTCATGATGCGAGACTGCAGCTGTTGTTTCACACAGACATTCTTAAAAACATAGTCAGGGCTGACAATCCGTTCCTGAAGCTTAAGATGAGTAATAGGGGGGAAAGGCCGCCTGGTCAGGACCAAGTGGCCGACGTGGCTCTGCAGGATGCTGCTAGCTAATTATTTGCTATGGGCTACAATGACAAATGAAGATGGTAAAGCTTATTTCCAAATATGAAGCTTTCTCATTCAAAAGCAAACGAATGATTCATTTACCTGCTAGCAACCACATTAATGTCTCATTTAGGCAGTGGATAACAACATAGAGCAACCATTTTTGGCACAGTTGGCTAACTGCTAGTTTGTGAGAGCAACGTTTAGCCATGATTTCGTAGTGGGATGTTACTGATGCATTAGAAACTAGTAGCTTGGGTAACAACGTTAATTTCTTTAATTAAGCCGCAAACGTATGTCAAACCTAGCTTATACAAGTAATGCAGACTATTCTAAGCAATTATTAATATATGCAGCTAAGTGTTTGGCTAGCTTTGCGAGCTACAGTCGGCTAACGGTAGCTATCCGATGACATCATCACGACTGTAGGATAAGAAAAAAGGTTGGATCATGGTCTTTATCTTCATTGTTTCTCTAAGGCACTTTTATTTTTGCATCGAAATATTTAAGTTACGTCACGTATCACCGCAATCACCATTGCTGTCCGCTGAGTAACTTTACCCAGCTGGCCAGATGCGAGCTAACGTGAGAGGCTAGTTTGCTAATCTAGACACTTCTTCAAAATTTTGGGATCTCTGACTGCATTAAGATTTGTCTGAAGACTGTGTCCAGCTTACCACTCTGTTCACCCAGAAAGACGAGCTTGAACTTCCGTAGAGGATTGCCAAACTCTCCGCCACCGGTCGTGGTTGACATTTTGTCAAAAATATTTAGCTAAAGTAGCTGACTTGGCTAATGATGTGATGTCTAGACCGGAGAGGACCAAGCCGAGTATCTTTATCCCGCACTAGCCAGAGCTTTTGTTTATTTAAGCAGTCTGTGGTGAAATAGCGCAACCAAGAGGTAACTTCTGACAGACAACAAAAGATGGGGATGTTCAGATGTTCGTGAGGACCTCACGCTGTTGTACATTTTACACACATTTTCTTTGATGTGTACAGTTATTCAAGATGTTGTCGGAAGATTAGTGTGTTTGGGGGCTAAATCTGTCTAATTTCAATGTGATTGTTGAGTTGTACTGTGCAAAAGTCTTGAGACATCCCAAGAAAACAGATTGTAGGCATATCAATTTATTGCAATATGTGAAATGATATGAAAAATACTTTTTTTTTATCCCAAAGGGAAAAAATATTTTGATTGGATTTAAAAAAAAATAAAAACAACAATGACATTAAAAATTATTTGGAAGTTTTGTCCCAGACATCTGTGTTGTGAGGGTGTGAAGAAACCTCTACCATCTTCAACAACTTGTGCTGCATTTTTATTTTTTTTTTTTTTTTTTTTGACAGTCGGCTCCAGAGTTATCCCCAGCAAAGAACCAACTTTCTTGATCAGCTTGTTTACTCTGTTCAAGTCTCTGGTTCTGATGCTGCTGCCCCAGCAGATGCTGCAAAGCTGATTGCATTTTCCACAACGGACTTTCTCCACCACCTTCACTTCCTCTCCCAGGATGTAGATAGGGCTATGCTTATTCTTGTTTCCCCTGAAATCAACAATCATCTCTTTAGTCTTGCAGGTATTTAAGATGAGCTGATTGTTACTGCACCATTTCACAAACTGGTTGACCAGTTCCCTGTACTCTGCTTCTTGTCCATCACTGATACACCCCACAACTGCAGAGTCATCAGAGTATTTCTGCAGATGACAGGACTCAGAGTCGTACTGGAAGTCTGAAGTGTACAGTGTGAAGAGGAACGGTGAGAGTACAGTTCCTTGTGGTGCTCCAGAGCTGCTGACCACCATCTCAGGCACACAACCTTTCAGTTGTGCAGCCTGTGGTCTCTTCGGTAGTCCAGGTAGTTGTGGATGGATCCACCTGGAATTTATGGAGCTTCCCACATAACAAAGCACGATGAATCATATCGAAAGCACCTGAATAATCAAAGAATGTGACCCTTAAAGTGCTGCTTGATTGGTTCAGATGAGAGAGGGTTCTCTGAAGCAGGTGATGGGATCTTCAACCCAAGCCCGTTACGCTATGCAAACTGGAATGAGTCCTGAAAGGCGTTGACTTGCTTGTCAACGCCAAGCCAATAAAAGTCTTTCCAGGACTTTCATGATGTGAGACGTCAGTGCAACTGGTCTGTAGTTGTTTACTTCACCTGGTTGTGTTTTTTTTCAGGCACTGGAACAAGGCAGGATATTTTCCACAGCACAGAAACTCTTTTCTGTCTTAAATAGGGTGCTGAAGAATCGGACCTAGTTCTGAGGTCTTGAGAACTCTTGGACTGACACCATCTTGACCTGCAACCTTGTTCTGGTTCAGTTTTTCTAGTTTTTCTTGTCTTGGTTGCAGGAGACAGACACACTGGAGGTGGAGACAGAGGAGGTCTTAGGATGTCCTGATATGAAGGTAGATGAGGCTGTGATCAGGTCCATGACTGAGCTGCATGGTGACGGAGTGGAGGTGTGACAGGAAAGCAGTGGGCTCATGGAGGGTGTGTGGTCTGCTGGGTTGGAAGCATGTTCAGCTTATTAGCTCTGGCTCTGTCCAGACTTTCATCGGTTTGATCCCACTTAAACTTGAAGCCTGTGATATCCCTCATATGAAATACGAAAACTGAGGCACTAGCTCATGTCAACATTTTCTTTAGCAGTGTACTTTCTTCAGGAATAGTTCTCTAGGCTGATTGAAGGACCTCCCAAAGCTTTACTGGGCGACAGTGAGGAACCTTGGAGATATGTTTGACCAGGACCCTTCCTTTGACACCCCCCCCCCTTCTTTTAATGGAACTAGTGCCTAGTTAAGTTGGTGAAGAAGACCCCTTCTTAGCATACAGTTAGGAGGACTATGTTGGGTGACCCTAAACAAACCCTTTATAGTGCCCAAGGCCTAGGCCTCGGATGTGCCATTATGCACAAAGCACTTCCCCTTCACTTTTCTCTTGTTGGTCTTTATTTTCCATGTACGAAATATATGACATTGTTGTCATTCATTTGCACTTCTCTTTTTCTTTGCAGGTATCACTGGCTTAGAGTTATTGTGCGGCATAGATGACCAATTTTTCCTCCTCAACTGGTCAACGCAGACAGCCACCTTCCTGAGTCTGGTTCTGATGGATGGTTGTCCTTTTGTTGAAAGGGATTTTTTCCTCTCTACTATCCCCTGCTGCCCAGTGCATGCTCACGATTGTTTGCTTGGGAAGGTGATCCCTTTTTTAAAACTATTTGGTTTATATGAACACAGTTATAAATTGAACTAAAGTGGAATATATGATAGATTTTTTAAAAAGTTAGAATACACTTGAGCTACAGTGAATAGGATTTAAACTGACCATCTCAAAATGTTTCTTGAGATGTTACTGTGAATTGGCACGATAGAAATGAATCTGAATTGAATTCACTTTAATTGAAATTGCTTTTTTGTTCAAAATTATACACCCAATATTTTGTTGTGTGGCAAGGTACACAATTGAGGGCCCAGGCAGGATTTGATTCCCAGGTAAGAGTCATGCACGCTTACCAGTCAGCCAAAGGGATATCTCTGTGGCCAAGTAGCCAGGGCGCATAATCAATCGGAGGCACAGTGACAGGACCCCACACTGTCATAGTTGTGTTTTTTGCCAAAAAATATCAGATTTTTAAAGTTTTCACATTTTTGTGATTTCGCTGCTTGTTGATATGAGGTTTTCATAGTTAAACACAAAATAAAAATGTAAAGCACAAATTATTAATACTTTAAAAAGAGCAAGGACAATGATGATTTTTCGGGGGACTGTTTATTTAAATGCCCTTATAGGATGATGAATATTTTGAGGGTATCATCCCACAGCTTCATTCATCATTTCTTATTGTTCCAAAGACACAACAATAAATACTAAGCTAAATGAAAGTCTGCAAGTCCAGTTTCTTAAATGTATAGGAAGGTCTAGTCTAAAGTATGGGACATTTATTTTGACAAATGTGCAGTACATATTTAGTTCTATATAACCCTGTTCTGACATTCAGAAAAATGTCGCTCACAGTTCTCTGTGATAGAGTTCTCATAGTCATTTACAATAAAAATAAATATGTACAAGGGAAATAAGACCATTGACACAGATGTATGCCATTTGGTGCTTCTTTTTGCTGGTGCTGAGTTCCTTTGTGTTCTGTATTCTCTGTCAGAGAGAAGATTTTCCTTTTCTTATCCCTCCGTGGGCTCAATCCTGATGTCTGCCCTGTAAATGAAGCAGAGGCTTACATCATGTCCTGGTAATGTGGAGAAAGGGGTATTCTGTTTCTGATTTTTCATGCAGATGTGAATAAAACAAGTTGTAAGCATTTAGTCATTTTCATAAATGAACTCTATTCTTTTTTTTTTTTTTACATATGCATGATTTGGGAAATCTATCTAATGCTTGAACTATCAACTTTTGTGCAGCTTCCCAAATCAGCATACATGCTGCAGATGATTCAAACTGAATACTTTTACGCAATTACAACAAAATTTTTACAAGAGCGCCGATTCAAGGGCCAGCACATCTAAATACATCATAATCTTAATTATACAAAAGCTTGTTTTCAAACTGTCAATTGTTTTCTTAATGTTTTCATTTTGTTGATAAATGGTTGGAGAAAGAGAAGGATCGTGACCCTTGAAGAAGTGAGCATCTTAAACATTTTTGAATCTGAGTTGGCCTCACCTGAACTAAAGGGGCTTTTATTCCAATGTGCTGTGGTTTATAAAACAAACAATTAAAAACGAGAAAAATATGAGCAGCATGTCACCATCATCACAAGCACAGGTAAAATATTACTTTTTTTTAATACTTATACTTACACTTCTGCTCAGTATATGCCAGTGACATGCAGAAAATGGACAAAAAGGAAAATGATCAATTCGGTCACAGGGAATTCTTCTGTATCCCATTTGTTTAAGGGAAATGTGTCACGAAACAGCTAAAAGAAAGTCATATTTAAAACATTATGCTAACCTGCTGGTTTTGGAGACATCAGAATCAAAGGAACCTCCACAACAACATCACTGAAATGACAAAGTTTTGTTGTTAAAGATGTATCCAACAGGGGCTTTTGTGTTGTTCAAAATAGCCCATAACAGAAAAATGAAAAATATTTACCTTCCTGTCAGACCACCCAACAAGCTTTGGTAAGGAAGAAAGAATGAAATACAGGTAAGCAACAAGAGTAGGAGTTACACGATGAGATGTAAATATAAAAGTGTTTAATTAATTAATTGATATTATCTGTTCAGTGAAGCCTTACCCTCCTCCAGACGCTGTTATAGTAACCTTGACTTTGTAGGAGATAATGATTCCCTGCATCTCCTTGTCTCCTTGACTCCTGCAAAGGGACAGGAATAGTTTATCTTTCAGAGCTTTAGGATTTGATTTAAGACACTTTAAGTGGATGACACAATGTATAGCTTCATCACTGCCTCACATTAAGAGGATGAAAACCCATCCTGGCTTCACTGTAAGCCCTTCGATTCGAAAGAAAGTAGATTGTCTTACAGTGTCGTAGATGCCAAGTTGGTGTCCTCGTCTTTTAGCCTCCCATCGACTGAAATGCCTCGCTTCTCTTTATTGTTGGACAGGAGGGGCGTCACCTGGAATGATTTCTCAAACGTGGCATTGGGAGCAACAGTCTCTCTGTAAATGGATAAACAGTAAATGTAAATCAATAAAACTGTGCACGTTTTATTTAACAACCACTATTTGTTTTGATTTACACTGTGTTAGTTCATATTTTAAATGTAAAGTGAAATGCAATAAAACCCAAGCGTTTTTCTCATTTACAGCTGATTTTCATACGTTGACAAATTGGAAAATGAAGATACTTTTATAAGTTGGGATATCTGAGTATTTGCTTTGGTTGAAAATGAGTTCTCTGAGAAATGACGCCGATCCTGTTGGTAAGTCTCATTAGGTACCCTTACCCAAACTCCTGACCGCAGACCTCCTTGGTGTAGGTGTCAGAGGAGTAGAGGGCAACATTTGTTATCTGCTCAACTAGAAAAAAGAAATCAATTGTGAGAATTTACCTCTTTATTCTTTCATCTTATTAAGCTTTATTAGTGTAGATTAATAAATGAATAATTAGAAATGGCTTGTTTTGTTGCATACCTGAAATTTTGATTTTCTTCACAGTCTTGGTGGTTTCATTGTTGACTTTTACTTTGACAGTGATTGGATCTCCATGGTAGTAAGTCTAACAATTAACAATGGTATATTTGGTTAATTTAGCATTAAAAAGTTAGTTTAACAGACAAGAATAAAAACAAATGTAGACTTTAGTGTACCTCCTTTTCAAGGCTGGCCTCTATATGAATTGGTTTGTCACTCATCATAAACTGCTTGGAGACATCAGTTTTGGGTCCAGGCTTGTTGTCAGCTGGTGCAAACTGTATTTTGCGAATCATCAGACGGCAAGTGTCCCTGAGATGACAGGAAAGGCATGGAAAAAGAATCAGCATAGGCCTCTTCATCTTATTTATTCTGCTATATTTTGAGGATGCCGTATAATTGATAGAAGGCTAGACTCACTTTTTTTCAATGACCTCATCGGGATTGCTCATTTCATTGGCAATGTATGCTTTAACCTCAAAGTCCACACCACAAGCCTACAACAGAATAGAGCCAACATGGATTAACATGTCAAATATGAACATAATGCAGAGGAATGAATGAAAATGATTAAGAAAATTAGAGTGGATTTGTACCTTGCCAGCGTCCCCTGGTGCAGGTTGTAGACTGACTGAGCATGGGAGGTTTGTTGGCATCTGAAGCAAAAAGAGACAATAACGAGAAAAAATACGATCTGTTATCGATTAAAATGATCCTGGACTGAAGAACAGAACTACAGTATTTTGATGCTGTGTAATGATTTGGCTACCTGGAAGGAGAAGGGACATCCTTGCTCTCCAACTTTCTTCATGAGTGACTCCAGCATTGGTGTATTAGCTGTATTTTCAGATGTAAGTGGGTACACCTGCATTTTCTTTATCCAGATGTCTCTCCTGAATGAGAGTCCGATGACATCCAAGTCGTCACTTCCATAACGGAAGGCACAGGCAAGGTAGACAAAAACTGTAAAGGAAAATAATGTACTTCCCCATTAGTTTCTGTACTGTAGCTCAAATTTATGACTTATGAATGTTGTAATTGTGTACAACAATGAAGTACCTTTTTTGCCATCAAGACCTGCAGGGTCCACTTTAACTACCCCATCTGCAAAGAGAGGAATGAGTTAACCCTATTTCATTTAATAGAAGCTCAAATATACATATGGCTACATACCAACTACTTCCACGGAGTCCACATTGTCCACAAAGTCTCTCTTCCCCAAGTACAGGGCAATCTGAGCAAAAAACAGAGAAAAACAGTTACTCTTTTGAAAAGGCTGCAAAGCTTTGGAAGCTATTTCAAGGAGTTGGAAGAGTGACAGATACAAATCACACTCCTCCCTTTGCCCAAATGCTGCCCTGAAATGATTATATTACAGAGGCCACTTACACTTCCATTCCCACTGGTCTTCTTGAATACTCTAAAAAAGAGACGGGGCAAAAAAAAAAGAGAAAAAGAATGTGAAATCAGACTGGTAAACAACATCAGGCTTGGTAAATTTATGAGTCATTACACAAGTCCAAGTCTAAATATGCCTCCCTGTAATGTAAATGTTGTTTTGGGGGAAGTACAACAGTATCTTTTCTCTGTTTCCAAAGACTTTGTATGATTGAATTTTGTACGACTCCAAAGTAATGTGGTTGTCATTGCTAATTAAAGGATAACCACTTGCACTCTCCACCCACCACCTCACTCCTCTCCTGAGAGGACGGATTAGTACTTAGAATGAAAATTAACCTGCAAGTGTTTCATCTGGAAATAAGATTTACATGCAATTTGGTAAATTAATGAAGATTTACTCAACAACATTGTTATTAAAAAAAAATCAGTGTTGCTCATTATTGACTTTGAA
Organism: Atherinomorus stipes; assembly: GCA_023101725.1. NCBI lineage: Eukaryota > Metazoa > Chordata > Actinopteri > Atheriniformes > Atherinidae > Atherinomorus > Atherinomorus stipes. The sequence goes on from JALJCO010013221.1 coordinate 1,099,828, forward strand.
AGTTGCTTTGTGTGATTAATAAACTGAATGAATATTTGAGAGAAAACAAACAGTAAAACTGTATACTGCATGATGAAAAATGATCATTTAGCTTGTAAGATTTTTATATCAGTGGATGAAATGTTGCGCAAGGACTTGAATCCCTTTGCTCTTGCTTGTGCCGTAAACAAACACATAATCCTTGGAGGTGTTTCCCTCTTTCAGGTGTTTGCCAAGTAATCCTGTTTAATCCCTTCCCTTTGTCTTGTAAATCTTTCATCCAAGATTAAATCCACACAATCTACCTTAATAAGGGTTTATCTATATCCTGGATGACTGATAAAAACGTGTACAATAATGAAAATGTTATGGGCCGTGATATGGGACATTTATGCTGCTCTGCTTGTTTCTTGTGAGGGATTGATTGTTTTAATCCCGGCATTAGATGCTCTTCTTGCAACAAATGAGTAAAGAAGCATCAGTTTGTTGATAAGAAAAGTATCTTAAATTTTACATTGTAGGTTCATCATCAGTGTAGAGGAGCTGTTTATTATGGGCTGGTGTAAAGATGCTATGATTACAGTGCTGTCAAATAGGTTTAATTAATTTCCTTTAGTGGTATCATGTTACCTTGCATAACAAAAATGACTGACTTTAATAACTATAATGATATAGAATATATCTAAACAGCTGCTAAATCAGGGCTGCTGATTATAGTGCATAAAATAACACCACTTATACTTACTTTGACATGATGATGGCTGATAAAGATCCTGTCTGCAAATAAAACAAATGAAAGTGTTAAGTTGTCAAAATGTGTTAAGCTATCAGAATGTGTGATACTCATGAGATGTCATTCTATAAGGAATGCTGGACATTTGGGAATATTCTTCACATTCATAGTTAATAATGGCAGTGCAATCTATTAATAGTTACACATGACACTTGTGATATGTGGCAGTCATGATGATCCAAATAAATCCACTGCAGATAGAGTTCCATCCTGTTTTTACAGCTCAATGATGTAAAGTAAACGAGCGCTTTCCTCCAACTTAGTATAATCTTAAGTTTATCCTCCTTGCATGTAAAAGTAGTTCAGTATGTGTTGCCAGGGTAATTAAAATGACTTGCACTCTGTTATAATTGCATCAAAATTTTCATTTGCTGACCCCTTCATAGCTGCGGGTGAAAAGGTGGAATGTGTCGCTTACCGTGCGCTTGGTGCCGTCAGTGAATCCTCTGCTGCTTCCTCCTCTAATCCGTCACTGTTGATGGAGAGTGAATGCCAATCACTGCCTCTGGTTTCGCTTTTATACAATGACCCCCGCCCCCACAACCTCGGAGCCCTCCCTTCAGCTTACGCAGCCTGAAGGACGGCTGTTTTGGAGAAAATCTACTTAATTCATTATAACACCACTGTTTTGGATCACAGCAGTGTTAAAAATAATGTTGCATATGTGACTTGAGAAGAGTAACCTCACAGGTATGGGCAGGTCTAGTCTCTGGGTTGGGACAGATACTGATGTCAAAGACAGGCCATGTCTTGCAGTAAAACTGATGTGACAGATGTCATATTGACATCTTGTCACAGACAAACAAACAAATTGACAGATAGTTGGACAAACAAGCAGACAAATGTTAAAATTATATAAACCACCCTGAAGTGGTTCTTTCTGTGGGTGGATCAGATCTTTGATGATAAAACATGGACAGACAGGTAGAAAACATTATTGTGCACTTATTACTCACCCGCCTTCGTAGTTTTCTGGTGGAAAAGCTGAAGCATGAATGACAACTATAAAACACATGTAATGTGAGGCTTGTGTTTATATGGTTGGTTAAATAAATGTCCAATATTCTAATGTATAAAATAAGTAATTGAATAACTTTTCTTGAGTCTACAACGTTAAAACCTAGGTTAAAAATATTTATTAAAACCGTTCAGTTGGATTATACAGAAACCATTTACATGGAAAAGGTACAATCATTTTAATGTACTCCCAGCCTTGGTAAGACTGTCTTGTGAATGAACCTCAAAGACCTCCTTGTGTTCTTCTTTTAGCTACGACTGGAGTAGAATGGTATTAGTTGGATTTTAGTTGTGGTCACCAGGACGACAGATGGCTCCTCCACCAAGCCTGAAGCAATCTGCACACTTGGGCGGTTTAGAGAAATCTTGATCTGCTGACTTACTGCTGTGAAACCAACAAGGACTTACACCTAGCATCAGTATGGTTACAAATCCATGTGGTCAGTCAGGTCTGCAGGGTTATGGGGAAAGTTGGTTGATTCATGCTACAAATGCAGATCTAAACACTTCTGGTGATTCCCTGAGCATTTCCCCTGCGTCATTTCCACCATGCAGTCTGAAACAGAAAAGTTTAACATCAATCAGGTAAATTTTGTAAGCTTGAGGTTTTACCACAGAAATAACTGGTGCTTTTTGTAAACAACACATTGCTCTGATAAAGGTCCCCTAAGGACCGAAAGCTCAGCAATAAAGTTGACATTTGTACAGATGAAGTGTGCGGAAATCTCCTCTCTTCACTTGTTGTTTTCCATTTCCAGCACCTTCTTAAGACTACACCAGGTTGAGCAGTAGTCCATTTGCTACCTTGTAAACAACACATTAAAAATGAGATGTGCAGTATCAGTACCAGTCAAAGGTTTGGACACATTTTCTCATTGAAAATAATGGGAAAATAAGTTCAAGCTTATGACTGGTAGTGTATAATCAGGACAATAATACATGAATAAACTTGATTTGTTTCATGGTGCCGAACAGACTGGCAACTTGTCAGGGTGTACCCTGAAAGGTTCCAGCAACTCCCGCGACCCTGAATTGGACGAGCGGTACAGAAAATTGATGATGGATGGATGGATGGATGGATGTTTCCGGGTGGTAATGTTCTAAGGCAAAAATAAAAACACTGACTGCCAGCAGAAATATGTAGCATGAACAGAGCTTGGCACTGGATCCTTTAGGCTCTGTGGGTTGTGGTGTGGGGTCTTTGTGGATCAGGCCTGCTTCCCACTGAGGACATCAGAGCTCAGATCTGATGGCATCGGATTGCTATCTGCAGATTTTGGGGCCTGGGTTCTTTTAATGTTTCCTAAGCTGTTTTTACAGGGCCCACAGTCTTTCTGCTGCTGCTGTAGAGGAGCAATGCTGCCATATGGTGTTCGTGACTCTTCTGTAAAACTGTTAAGATGGGGTCAAGTGTCTAAGTAAAGCCAAAACCATTGCCAAGATGCAGTGCTCCTCACTTTACCTACCAGCTGTTTTAATGTTGTAACTCATGATTGTGATTGCATGCTTGGAATACGAAAAGCACCAATCAGGACAAGAAAGGGGTAAATCTAAGCAATAACATTAAATCAGTGACTATTTAGTAGTGGTTTCAAAAAGACAAGATCTCATGGAGGTGTGTAACAGTCAAGCTGGACCTCCTTGTTTGGCTAACGATTGCTCAGTGTTGCAGGCAGCACTTATGTTTCAGCGAGGACTGACCAATGAAGAGCATCTTGTTTCTAATGATTAAATTCCCCTAATCTATCCCAGACCTCAGTTGAAACACAAAATAATCGGGGCTGAAATAATTACTCACTAGTGTAAAATGACTCAAGCTTTCACGTGGAATATAAAAGCTGAAGTGAAACCATGTAAAATGTTATTCAGTGTTTGTATTCGAAAAATTCATATGATAACCTTATTCTTCTTATAAATATCTTTCTGATAAAGTTTTGATTTCATGCTGTATCTGTTAAGAAGGACTGACTATGTGTGCTAGTTTGGCCTCTTTGGAACTAAAGTGCTTAAAATGAAAAGGCAGTGTAGGTTTGACCTGACCTCAGGTTCATCAAAGCACCTCTACTGGCAGAGCGCATTTATTGGTAGTGACCCTTAAACTGGGGCACAGATGTGGATAAAGCCATGACGGCGGGGATTGATGGAAGAGCTCCTCAGTTCCTTACCCAAGAGTTAATTTATTGATTAATGACGAGGGTGGATGATCTGTATTTTGGATGGATTGTCACACCTTTGCAGATAAGAGTAATGAATCAGATTGGTGTGTGTTTGCAGTGTCCTCACCTCAAGTGTCAAATGAGGATATGGTCAGAGATCTTCTTAAAGCTGCCCGGACAAGACAGCTTTGGTGTGAATTACACCGCCGGATCATCAGTTGAGTGTTATCTCTGAAGGTTAAAGTTCCCCAGATAAATCCACGTTAGTGTAAAACCGCCCGTTTGATGGAGAAATGCAGATGTTTTTCCATTCTTGGTCAAATTTCCTGTCATGAGCAAAAAATATACCAAGAATTCCTGTTTGAAAATGTGTGAATTATATTTATCACACTTTTTGGTGTTTTTTTTAAATAGGAAAAGAAAGATTAATAAAATTAAATGAAAGAAATAAAAAGTTGGAAATTTTAGTCTTTCAGAACTTAATAATATAGTTGCAAACATTTTTGCAACTAGCTAACGTAGTAATTTATTCTTTGATAGCTTTTTGTGCATTTACATCTGTGAGATTCTCAGCCCATCCTGCAAATAATGGATTACTTTTAGGGAGTTAGGATGGAAAAGGTTAGGAATGAGAACACCAGTAAGATAGCGCATGTTAGATGTTTTGGAGAATCAGGCTGGGATGTTTTGGGCAGGTACTATATAGTGGAGGAATAATGAACACAGTATACTGGTAGAAGGATGCTGAACTTAGAACTACCAGGCAGGAGACCGAATGGAAGACCAAAGAGAGGTTTTATGGATGTAGAGGACATGCAGTTAGTGAACGAGATGCAGAGGATAGGGTTAGATGGAGGCAGAGAGGACCTCTAAACAGGAAAGAAGTAGAAGTTTTAGCCTCTACAATTTGCTGGTTTTTAATCTGATATTCCATTAGATCTAAAATTAAACCGGCTCATTGAGTTGTAGATTTTGCTACTCCAGGTGCTGTATTTGGATGAACAAATTGTTTTCTTTCCACAAATCTTCCATGAAATTCATATTTGTGCACTTCATAGTCTAGCAAATTGTTTTAAGTCTTTTGCAGTTAAACAGTGCTTGGATTTATATTTCTGGGACATCTTGAGAATTCTGTTCAGTAAATGGTCTCAGTATTTCAGACACTATAACACAACCTCCCCCATTTCTTTCCGTCATAGTTTTGCATTAAAAGCATGTGGAAACAGCTATCTGAAACTTGTCTAATCTGAAAGTAAAAGCTTTTTGAGTGTTATTTATGTACAAACTTGTGATGTTCCAAAGATCCAAATAATTTTCAATTTAACAAAGAATGACAAGTTTCAAGGTAAGATGCAGGAGTTCCCAACAAACTGCATGAATTTTACTACATTTTTACTTCTACTTTCTGTAGTAATAGAGTACTATAATGTCCTGGCCTCTCCATGATGCACTGTCTCTCTTGAGTTTTATTTGACCAGTTTTGGCTGTGCAGGGCAACATATAGTCACATAATCCCCTTACAGTTAAGCTAGTTCCATTTTAAGCAAGTGCTTTCCATAGACAGCCAGTATTGTCTCTTGAAGGCACTGCTGACTTGTCCCAGTGCATTAGAGCACCATGGAATTACTGCTTCTTAACAACACAGTCTTCTGTGTGTTGCTAAATTGAGGCAGTGATGCAGTGTTTGCTCTTTACAGAAACTCTGTTACAACCAGTGCTGAGCCAATTAGTGCAGGCTTTAACTCCTGGTGAACAGTGCAAAGTGCACTCTGTGCGACCTTCAATACAGATTTCTTGGCGTGCTATGTATGCTCAACAATGCTGGTGTAAAGTGTCAAGTCACTTAAAAAACACAAATATACTCAGTATGAATTTTGTTCCTTCTAAACTACTGCCCCTACCTGCACAAGGAAAAAAATACAGATGAGAGCTTTTTTAATCCTTGCTAAATTTAGTCTCAAATTTGACCTTTAACTTGTCCTTTTAGCTGAAATTCTCTGAAAGAAAAAGATGCTGGTCTAAAAAATGTACATGAAACCCCTTTAGATGTGACTCGTGATTGAGAATAACATATAAAAACTATTTTAGCATCTCTCTGTTATGTTATGTTCATAACATGACAAATTTACTAAAACAATTTTCTCACATCTCTGTTGGGATCAGGTAGATGGTCAGTGCCATCACGTTCCAATAAAGCTGGGACAGGGGTATGTTTACCACTGGGTTACACCACCTTTCCTTCTAACAACACTCAATAAGCATTTGGGAGGTGAAGACACAAATTGTTGGAGCTTTGTAGGTGGAATTCTTTCTCATTCTTGCTCGATGTACGACTTAATGTTTTATTTTGTGCTTCATAATGCGCCACAGATTTTCCATGGTTGACAAATCTAGACTGCAGGCAGGCCAGTCTAGTACCCGCACTCTTTTACCAGAAGCCACACTGTTGTAGAATTGGGATCGTCTTGCTGAAATGAGCCGGGACGTTCCTGAGAAAGACATTGCTTGGCACGATGTGTTGCTACAAAACCTGGATGTATCTTTCAGTTACCTTTCAGCATTGATGGTGCCATCATAGATGTTGGCTTCTGAACTTTACGCTGGTAACAATCTGGATAGTCTTTTTCCTCTTTTGCCTGTTGGACACGATGTTCATGATTTCCAAAAACAATTTGAAATGTGGACTCATCAGACTACAGCACATTTTTCTAGCTGGAGTCCAGAGAAGGCGGTGGCATTTCAAGATGTTGTTTATGTAGGCTAAAGCTTTGGCTTTGCATGGCAGAGTTTTAACTTGCACTTGTAGATGTAGTGACAAACTGTGTTAACTAACAATGGTTTTCTGAATTGTTCCGAAATGATGTTGGTTTTTAATGCAGTTCCGCCTGAAGTGTCAAAGGTCACAGGCATTTAGTGATGGTTTTTGGCCTTGCTGCGGGCGTGTTGAAAGTTCTCCAGGTTCTCTGAAACTTTTGATTATATTATGGACTGTAGTCCCTAAATTCCTTTAGGCTATACTGAATGTTGGGAAACATTGATCCTTGCCCCATCTTTGCTTGTGAACGACTGAGCCTTTTGGGGATGCTCCTTTTATACCCAATCATGACACTCACCTGTTTCCAATTAACCTGTTCTCCTGTGGTATGTTCCAAACGTGTGTTCTTTGAGCATTCATCAACTTTCCCAGTTTTTTGTTGCCCCAGTCGCAGCTTTTTAAAAATTTGTTGCATGAATCCATTTCAAAATGAGTAAATTCATTCATTCTCTATACCACTTATCCAGTTCAGGGTTGCTGGAGCCTATCCCATCTATTATCAGGCGAGAGGCAGGGTACACTCTGGACAGGTCGCCAGTCTGTCGCAGGGCCAACACAGAGAGACAGACAACCATTCACAGTCACATTCACTCCTCAGGGCAATTTAAAGTGACCAATTAACCTAGCAGGCATGTCTTTGGATGGTAGGAGGAAACCAGAGTACCCAGAGAGAACATGCAAACTTCACACAGGCCACTGTTGAAATTGTTCGAATCCCCGTCCCCAACCGGGACTCGAACTAGCAACCTTCTTACTGTGAGGCTGCGGGAGTGAGGCAGTGGAATATTGGTTTGATGATGATTTGCAAATCATTGTATTCTGTTTTTATTTACATTTTGCACAACATCCCTCATTGGTGTCGGGGTTTGTATATACTTTTGAAAGTGCAATTACCATCATGGACACCCCATATCACTTTCTGGTTGTATATAAGCAATAAAATTACTTAGCCGGGATTAGACCAAGGGGCAAACTCTGCTGGAAAAGTGTGAAGACTGGAAGTTGAGTTTGATAATTGTTGTTCTTTCTTCATCTGCAAGGGGCTGACTCCAAAACAGAGCAAATCACCATAGACTCCCATGTTAAATTGGCGAACTTCACAGCAGAAATACTGTAAACATGTTTACAGCCTGGTTCAAAAAATCATTTTAGGTTTGATAGGTCAAGTTTACTGTACCTTCATGTCAACTGTGAGGGGGGTGAATTTTTATTTTTTATTTATTTTTTTATAACTCACCCGTTCAGATGTTATTTAAGCAGTCTGCAGCAGAGTAGCAAAATGGTGGTTTGCCAGCTAACAGCAAGTCCAAACATGCCTTACCTTTATCCTGCCACTTAGGAGGCCAATCGTTGTTATCTCCTGTTAATTTCGAGTTAGCTCAATTTGTATTTAGCCCAGAGTGCGTTAGCTGTCAATAATTTGCCCCGAGGCTGCGCTTTGCCCATTTTAGTATTTTCACGGAGTGATAGCACACATGACACGGCAAGATGGTGACGATGGGACACGCCCAACTGGCTTCACTTTCCCCTATTCAGACGTGACTGGTTATATGTCCGTTTTTTTTGCAGTCTTTGGATTAGACAGCAAAGCTATTTGGCTAAGGTTATAGTCTGAGTGAGACCAAGTTTGGTAAGAAGTTATTTTCATAGACAGTAAAGGCCCAAAACAGTGTTTTCCTAAATTGGTGTTCAATTGTTAAACAGGTTTTTTAAAAAATAATCTTATGTGGCAAGGTACGTAACAAGGACCCAGGCAGGATTCAATCCCACAGACTCCAGGTGAGTCACGCTTGCTTACCAGTCAGCCAAAGGGTATCCCTGAGGCCAAGTAGCCAGGGCGCATGATCAACTGGAGGCATAGTGACAGGATAACACTCTGTCACATCTCTCCCCCTCTTTCCACAAGCATGTCCTCATGCTCCATGCCACCAATTTCAAATCAATGGACTGTTTACCAGCTTCACATGGATCCTGTCAACAACACCAGAATATGGGAAGGTACGCAACAAGGGCCCAGGCGGGATTCGATCCCACAGACTCACTCACTCAGACTCTCTCAGAGTTACAGAGATCCCACAGAGTCACATGCACTTAGCAAAGGGTAAGCGCGCCACAGGGATATCCTTGTGGCCAAGAAGCCAGGGGGCATGACCAATTGGAGGCAAAGTGACAGGACCCCCACACTGTCATTTTTTGACAGTTGTTTTGACAGCGGAATTTTTTATGAAAGGCTATCAAAAGCTGACTCAACCCCTGACAGTTCAGCATTATAAATAAATCTGCCACTATTTATTAGCTTTTGACTAGCTTCTAGTTAGCTAACTGAACTGCCTTCATCAGTACTGAATATGTACTCTGGATACGGGAGTCTGCTGAACTTGAGCTCTCTGTTGGAACTGCAGAGCGCTGGAAAACAGTACCAGCTTATGCAACGTTGGACACAAGGACAAATGCTCCTTTTGCATGATTTCTGGAAAGACTGGACTGAAATTGATCAGATTTTTCAAATACTAGCAAAACTGATGGCATCCCATTAGCTAGTTATAACTAATTGCAGTATTTGTTGCTGCAAAGCTATTGGTGTAGTGAAATTTGTATTTCTTAATCATACTCATGTGTACAAAGCACATAGCAAAAAAAGAAGTGATTATAGATTGAGGGTTAAAAAGATGCTTCATCAGATTGGGATAGACTTGTGTCTATTTGTTTTATGGGGTCTGTGGTTGGTGGTCGACGCATTTCTGCTGAGTAGTGAGAGGCAGAGCAGTAAATGTGGGACTGAACAGCTTCCCACAGAGTTTTATGCTTCAGCTAATGGAGTGGGAGGGACATAGGAGGGGTGAATAATGGGTGATGCACTAGAAGGGCAAAAATAAGAAAGTTAAGGATGATCATAACCATATGGAGACTGTGTTTTGCTGAGAGGGAATGATTGAGCAAGAGAGGAAGAGAAGAGAAGGTGGGTGACAAAAAGAAGAAAGGCTAGTGAAATTTGTTGTTTGCTGTTTGAGGATAAACATGCTGGAAATTAGGTGAAAACTGAGAATAGGTCAAACTGCACATCTGTGACTGGAAAGCTGAGATTTCTGTTTGTAACTTGCAGAAAGAGCCGGGAAAGGGGCAGAGGCAGGAAGAAGAAAACAGACGGGAGAAGAGAGGGAGAATAAGGAAGTAGTCTGCTGGTTCACACACTAGCAGTGCAGTTGAGCCCCTCACAAGAATTCTCCTGGCTATGTCCGCCATCTGGAATGTCGAGTCACTTCCTCTGTCTGCCCCTGCGCTCTCTAATGGGGTTGTCCTCTGCCTCTCTGCTCCCTCCCTCTGCTCTGACAGCACTCTGAAGAACCGCTGGAGACCACGCCAGTGTAAATGGGACTCTTCTGACAAGGCTCACACGCTGGCTCACGAGCTTTCAGCATTCAAGTAAGACCCCTGGAGTCGCCTACTTTCACCCAGACTTTCTCTAAATGGAATCTTGGCCTGGAAAAAGCAAAGACAACTGCAGTCATCAGCTGAACTTATTGGAGGGTGTTCCTATTCCCTTATATGGCAGCAGAGCTGGGAAATCATTTGAATTAGTCTGGTTTCTGTTGCATGCCTGTCTGGTTTTAGTGCTGACTGACTTCCATCTGGTATGTTTCTGTCTCTACTGTGTGTGAGTGTGTGGGTGCTGTGTGTGTGGCTTGATTTGTTTGTTTTGCCATTCTTAGTTCTTCTTTTCCTGTTGTTTGCATGTAGGGCTTTTGTTTTGGGACAAGAGGCGGGCTTGTGTTTGTGGTTAAGCTCAGAGCCAGCGTCATTGCCTCAGGGGTGGCTGCTTCATTCACTTCGCTGTTTTTCTTCTACCTCCTTCTCTCTCCCTTGCACTGCTGGGATGGTCTGTGTTTGTTGGATCAACACACCCACCTGGGTGCAGCAGTTCACAAACTGAGACAAACTGGGTTACTAGGCAAGGATATCATCAGAATATGGTGGACTGGAGCTTCTGCTGAGGATTGGCTGGAGTGTTTGAGTGGAATAAGCTCAGATTCAGCTGGATGTTGCGTCTTTTTTTCCTTCAGTGCGACAGAATGAGTGACCAGAAGCAGCCAGCAGGGACCCAGGAAGTGCTTGCTGATAAGGTTTGACGTTTTGGTCATGACAAAAAGGATCATGGGGAAGTTTTAAACTGTCAAGTACACCACTCAGCACACTCTGATGCTGATGACTTGAGTGACAGACCTCCAGCGCAGTGCCCTCTGTGGGAGTGTGACACAGTACACTTGTGCGTAATGCTCATCACCTCATGTGGATTATTCTTAAGGACATAGCTCTCAAAGTTAATTGCCATGGCTACAGCATCATGGTATCACCGCGACATCAGTCGTGTGCATGCAGAGGACTTGTTGGCACGGGCAGGGAGGGATGGCAGCTACCTTGTAAGAGACAGTGAATCTGTGCCAGGAGCCTATGCATTGTGCCTACTGTGAGTATTCACACACACATTCAATTATTCCAAGACTTGTCAATTAAATTCACCTGTTTTTTTTCTTTAAATCCCAGACAGAGCAGATTGTAAGTTTGTGCACAAAATAAGTCACGTTTGCAGAAGTTGCTGAACTGAACATGATGTTTGAACATGGGTGAATCCTCCTTGAAAACTGTGAATAAGTCAGCTGCTTGTTTAGAGAAGTAGGTTGATCCTACAGTAATAGAGGATACACTTAAAGGACATCAACCATCCTAATTATCTTATCTTGTAAAACACTTAGATTTGACTTACAGAATTGGTGATTATTCACAATTTTCCCTGTTTGTAGATTGATTCAACAGCCTCACTCATCCTGTCTCATCCATCACCTGCACCGCCATCTGCCAGCAGGCCGCAAAGACACTATTAATCAGTCAGAATGCTTTGTCCAGAAAAGTCAATTTCAGCCAGTCAAACCCTAACTTATGACTCTCTGTTTCCCCACTTACCCTTCTTTCCTCCCCGGGGCCCCTGAAAGTGGGTGGGAGCTCCAGCGACCGCACTACGCTGACTACTCATCAGCCCAAGCCAGATACATTCCTGAAAGCTGAACCTGGCTGCTCGCAGAGCTCCTTCTTTCCCTTCATTCTTTTCTCAGTATATCATTCCCTTGTTTAGTGTCTTTAATTTCTCCTCAGTGGTGATTAGTATTTAGTCTCTCTGCTTTCCTTATTCTACTTCCTTCATGATTTAACTCTGTGAAGGTTTATAATGTTGCTGCTGCTGCTGCTGACAGATGATGACCTCAGCGTTACACACACTGTGTTTAGTAAAATAAACCACATTAGTAAAGATCGTCACAACAACTACTGCTTTGTTTAAGTAGTGTTTTAAACCATAGCTTTTATGAACATTAACATTTAAACAGTTTTCTGTTTGAATATTCGGTTTGTTACAAATCATTGGCCCCATTAATAACAGTTATTTTTGATTTCCTAAAGGTTTCAACGGCATGTTCACACGTATCGTATTCTTCCAGACGCAGATGGCCTTCTTGCAGTTCAGGTAAGCGTTCTTTGCCACCTGACGCTGAAATAAAGAAAAACACAGACTGCTAAAACTCCAGCACAAACTGTCCAGCCAGTCAGACACCCAGCTGATAAGATGGATCAAACAATGGTTTGTTATTCCACGTTGTGGGGAGAACAGGAACATGTTTGTGTTTGCCCTCTGAGCAGACTCTGTTACGGCTGCAGTCACTTTGTTGTTTGAATGGCATCTCTACCATGTGGCTGCATACTTGCAGCATTAGCTCAGCAGCACAGAGGAGAAATTGTTTTTTATTCTCAGAGATTCCTACTCAGCCCACAGACTATGTCACTGACCAAAGGGTGTGCTTATTTGTTATGCTAATATATGGGGGATATGGCAGTTTGAGTCAGGGATGAGTGGGTGTATATCTGTTTTTCATACTCTGAGCAGGGGGGCATTTAGACAGCAAATGACCTAATTATCAGACTCTTAAAAAAATGCACACAAGTGCAAAGTTTGCAACCACAAAATTGCACACAGACACTCTCAGTGGGTGAGAGAAATTAACTTTTTTTTTTTTTTTCTCAAAACAATATATCTGTACTTAAAAGGCCAGTGACGAGTTTAATACCAATTGCTTGGCAGTTGTTTTTAATCCTTTGACTTGGAAAAATCCTCTGCTTTCCAATGAACACATTAAACTTTGTTACTATTTCAGTTGTTTTTCCACTGCCATCAGTATAAACCTCCAGTATGTGTTTTCCCCCACTGGATTTGCTCCACTAACTCACTAGTCGCATGCTTGCCTCTTTGTTTTTCCAAGAAGGCCATGGAGATATTTTGGGGCCAGTTTTGTCGTGCACTGTCTCTTATTCCTTTTCATTTCTTTTAAATTGCTTTTCAAGAGATCTTTGCGGTTTTAAAAAATACTATTTGAAGAGCTCCTGGCAAAACAGACAGGTAGCTCGAGCCAAAAAACGGTTTCTTTCACCACAAAATGAAAACAAAAACTTCTAAAGAGAGGGCACAGGAAAAGAGCTCTCTCAGCATTGTGGTCTAATGTGTACCATGTTGAATTGGTCCATGTGAATGTTCACTCTGTGAGTATGTAATCTTAAATTCTGTCTGTGCCGCTTGAAGTTTGAAGTACGGCTGGGTGGGTTTATGTTCAGAGTTTGAGAGCAGGCTCATTTATGTGTGCGGCTTAAATGTTAAAACTTATTTACAAAAAAGTGAAATGAGACAACCAAGTGCGTCTATAGTCAGGAAGTAGCTGCTGATGATGTCACCTCCCTTCTCGGGCACAGCTTTCTAAATCCCTCTGGGGGGCCTTTTATCACAGCACATAATCTGCATGTGCTTTTTTCTGTCATGCAAATAATACTTCTGCTTTGCTCAGCCAAGAAAGTTTACAGAAGAGGGGTGGGGCTCCAGTGAAACATCTCCTGACAACAAGAAAAAGCATAAAAGATGAATAAATATATACATATATATGTATACACATATTATGACACTTTTTGAAAAAGAAAATTTAGATAACTAATATCAGAATGCATCAACAGAGCTCCATACAGTATGTCTTTTATTATCTGCAGTGAACTTGTTGAAAGTTTCTGTGACTTTTACGGTTTAGGATTAACGTGGATTTTTATAAAATAAGAACCATAACTGTACTGACTTGTCTTGTTTCATGTCTCACAGACGACACAAGGGGTGCAGGTGAACTGTTTCCGGACACTGGAGGACTTGGTTTTGGGGTATCAGCACCCCCACAAAGGCCTGGTCACTCCTCTCCTCTATCCTGTTCCCCGTGATACAGACACAGGGGACGAGAGCTCAGGTGGGTCACTAACTGTCACCACCAAAATGTTAAAATCATATATAAAAAAAGAAAAAAAAAGAAACGCTCCTCTGATTTTAAAGTTTGATGTTTAATCAAGTCTTATATTTCCAGATATACATCCTCAGCTGAACAACAGCATAACATATTAGACTAAGCCATTTATTATTCAGCAGAACGAAGCCAAAAGGCAGAAGCATACTGCATAATGTGATCTTATGTGATAGGAAACACTGAAACTATTATAAAGATAAAAATATCCTCCTCTTGAAGTTGCCATATTAATTGCTTTTTCTTATGATTGATTTCTTTCCTTCTTTTTCATGCAGATGATGAGAAGCCACCTTCTGTTTCTGCCTCAGTCAGCACAGCGTCGATTACAGGACCACCAGCAAAACCAGCCCCTCATGCCATGTTCCTGGAGAAGCTGAAAAACCTGAATACATCAAAGTACAGTACACTTATAACAAAACTTTAAAAACTAACTTTTCCAGATTTTGTCTTGAAAATATGCATTTGTAATTTTTTTTCAATCGAGGTCTACATTCAGTAATAATAATGGCAATGTGATTTGTTGTGTCAAATTAAAACTCTCTTTGCTAAGTACTTTTCATAGACGTGCACCTGTTGGCAATGGAGCATAACAGCTAGTTGTGAAACTGCATGACCCTTTTTTTGCTCTATTAATAAACAGGGTTGCTATAGTCTGCGTCTTGCTCTGGACCACTGCTTTTGGTTCATTTAGTTTCCGCACAAGTTTCCCCACATTTAAATGCAAACCTGAGCAACAGTAACATCCAGAGAGCTAATACTGATTACCTGATTTGCGACTGTTTTGTTTGTTTACAGTACAGCCGGGGAGGTGATTGGCCTCCTCAGTGACTACCTCTTCAGTGAGCTGCCTCTTGATATTGAAAATGCACATAAAGGGGCAACAAACTTATGCCACCTCAAGCGTACTCTGGGAGCTGCCTGCCAAGGCTTAAACAGGTTAGCTACTTTTGTTTATGATCGTAACTAATACTGGCAGCAATAAATATATGGACTCATATAATAGGATGTTTTCTCTCTTTGCTACAGTGAGATTGATCTGACTCTTTCAAGTCTGGAAACATTGGCTAAAGTTTTTGACCACCCTAGCTGCTCTTTAACACCCACCAAGTCACAGGTAAATAGACAAAACATGTACTACACTTGTTTGAATAAACAATAACAATTTTTCAAAAACAATAACTTAGAGGTAAAATGTGTAATCATATACTGTCATGCACACAATCCCATAATGCATTTTGCCATTTGTCTTGGGAACAAGGGACCAGAGATGGAGATTGACAGCTTGTTGTGCAAGATCTCCGCTTTGATCAGCCTCCTTTCTTCATTGGAGAAGAAGGTGGGTTCACGCTGATTGATTAATAAACTCAGCCGCTGGAGAAAATTCCTTGGTCACATAGTCAAATAAAGAAACAACCACTCTACTTCTCCAACAACAATTGGTGCATTAATAAAGATTCTCAGTTTACCTTCAGTGACAGGAAGTTTTTGATGTTCAAAGAGGGTTTTTACAAGGAAAATTGTAATGTGCATAAATGCATCATGGTTTGAGTCTAAGACTCTAGTATTTTCTTCCCTTGAAGGTTTTAAAAGCATTACAAGATGCAGTGACCAATCACAATCTAGCTGTGCAGCCTAGCCCATCCCCTCCTGAACCAACCCCCACCACCGTAACGCCTGCAAAGAACAACACCAGACAGCTGCCTGTCCACTCCTTTCAGGTAAACAGGGTGACCTTACAGACAACTCAATCCTATTACAATTAGTCTGTTTTCAGGTACGGTATATTGTATTTTTTCAAAGTGATGACACAAACGAACTGAACTTTGACACTTTCAGTGAGCACCAAACCTGATTTCTATGATGTGTCTGCTTGCAACCCTAATTTAGCCATGGATAGCTCCTAAATTTAGACAACTTTTAGACAAAATACTTTTGTTCTTATTTCTTGATTCATATATAGCACAGTCATCTTTGTATTAAACAGTTTTTCTGCATGTTTGCAGGTAAAGATAGTGAGGTATGGCAGGCAAACTGTTTCTGTGGATGTGGACACAGGAGCACTGCTTTTTGATAGGAAGGCTGGCTCGTTTGGTATTGAGAGGGTCACACATGACAGAAGTAAGAAAAAAAACACCAAGATCCTATTTCAATACTTGCATATATTCATATATTATGTGATACCACTAAACAATATGTACAATCTTCCTTATGATTCCCATTGATCAGTTCTGCAGATCGTCAAGTTCCAGAGCAGTCCAGCCAAAGTGCGATTGGTGGTCGACAGTCACCACAACACACCACAGGACATGACATTTGAAAGCGCACGGGTAAGGCAATGGTAAGATTTACCATTAACTGGAATCCACTGTTTTCCTTACCATAACTCATGTTCATCTCCTGCAGAAATGTGACTCCTTCTGCCAACTGCTTCTACTGATGAAGTCCAGGCACTCTCAGCGGAGTGAACCTGATGTGGTCTCTGTGTTTGTTGGCACCTGGAATATGGGTAATCAATAACATGTTGACAGACTTTTTTACTGTCTGGCAGCAAAACGCTCTAATGTGCTGAATTACAGTCTAGGGAATATTTAGATTGATTGGTTTACTGGATTATTTTGTGCACAAAGGTGGTTCTCCTCCTCCTCGAAGCCTGCAGTCCTGGGTGACCTGCTGCGGTTTGGGACATACCCCTGATGAGTCAACAGCTTTGCTCCCTCATGACATCTATGCACTGGGGACCCAAGAAAACCCTCAGGGGGAAAGAGAGTGGACTGAACATATAAAAGCAACCCTTCGCAACTATACTCAGATTGAGTTCAAACAGGTAAGTATCTTTTCTCAGTTTGGTTTCAGTCTACTGCATCAACTCATTGATTGCAAGTGCAGCATAATTCAGACAAACGATTCCCAAATGTATCATGGCATGCATCAAAATCTGCACTCCATTTATAATTCTACAAGGAGCTTCTCAGTGCCTGATGAAATGTAAGAAATGTTCAGATAAATCCTTCTTTCTCCGTTTATTGTGAGTTTTATAGCATTGACATTGAATTGCAATTGAACTTTTTTTTCTTACTTGATCAATACAGCATACAAAATGATGGATTTCATTTTAGAGTCAGGTATTTTGTTACAAACATCACCTTTTTGCAAGGTTGTTAATTTTGGTTAATTACTTACAGTCTTGTTAATTTACTGATTTATTTTAAGTGATAGATATTAAACTTAAAATTAAAACAGCTAAACATTTCCCACTGCAACAGGGTAAAAGAGATTTTTGAAGACTCATCTGCAAGGGAGGGTTCATGCTGTTAAGACAAAGCAAATGACAGTTTTTGCCTCTGCTTAAAACATTATGCCAAACAATACTAATCATTCATTTGATTTATTTGTTTTGTTTTATACGAAATGTAAAACTCAACCTCAAACCTTTCAATCAAAAAAAGAAAAAAAAAGAAAAAATGGAGGACAGAATTATCAGTGTTCTCTTTTACATTGGTTTCTAAACCTCTGAAGGAGACAGAAAGATGACTAAAGACTGAAGAATTGGGCCTTTAAGATCAGAATCAGAATCAGCTTGATTCATCAAGTACATGTGACCATACAAAGAATTTGACTCTGGATTTTTCTCTCTCTTCTATACATATACAAAATGCAAAAATAGAAAAAATACAAATGAATATACAAAAGCATTTACACAATATGAATATACTGTGCAAATAGTGCAGTGGGCAAGTGGTGACAGGTGGATTACTTGGAGATCAGGGAGATAGCCTGGGAAAAGAAACTGTTTTTGTGTTTGATAATCTTGTTGGATAATCCCTCATATAAATTAACATTATGAGAATAGAAAATTAATATCACATGTTAACAGTTGAATGATAAAGAACGTTCTCAGACCCCATCAGGCTTGAGGGAGTTAAGCACGTGAATGCTGCTCCAGGATGGAAAAAAAGATGGATGGATTTGCTGCAACTAGTCAAAATGGATTAAAATGTGTGCTGTACAAAACATGAAATATGCAGTTTACTCTGCTGTTAAGTTAGAGCAGAGTATGTATTCAGCTGGATATGTAAAGCTTGAAGGAGCTCTCGTTTTTTTTTTTTTTTAATTTGGAAAAGGTTGTAACTGCATGATGATTTTACAGAGATATGGTTATTTCAGTTCACATGAGGATGTATTTGATTAGAGTGCCTAGAGATCACGAGGAATCAGTGACTGAGGGTAGTGTGACATAGGAAAATATAATTTCTTGTAATGTGACACAATGCTCTGTAGGTGGCAGTGCAATCCCTCTGGAATATGAGGCTTGCTGTGTTTGTAAAGCCAGAGCACGAGAGTCGCATCAACCATGTGCACACAGCCAGCGTGAAGACTGGATTGGGAAACACACTGGGTAGGCCTTTCTGCATAATCTGACTCTCTCTCTCCACACACACACACACACATACACACATAAACAGATAAGATGCACATTATCATGGTTAACTAACCAAAACATCACTACATGTTAACAAAAACAAGACATGTTTTATTAACCTTGAAGAATGAGGTTGACTGATTCTGTTGTTTTAGGAAACAAGGGAGCAGTCGGGGTCTCCCTCCAGTTCAGTGGGACATCTTTTGGCTTTGTTAACTGCCACCTGACATCTGGGAGCGAGAAAGTAATAAGGTGCATTGTGTTTTTTTATGTATGAGAAATATGTGAACTCTGCTTTGCTTGAAAAAGAAATTAAGTTGTGTCTTGCAATATATGGGAATTTTCCAGGAGGAACCAGAACTTTGTGGACATCCTCAGACTGCTTTCTCTGGGTGACAAACAACTTAATGCCTTTGACATCAGCTTGCGCTTCACTCATCTTTTCTGGTGCGGAGATCTAAACTACAGGCTTGACTTGGATGTACAGGTCAGAGTCATTAGGACGATAATATTTTCTTTTTAATTGACTCGATTGATTTGGCACGTGTGGAATATCCTGCATCTTTTTGATCCTCACTAACTGCAGGACATCCTGAAACATGTATCCAAAAGAGAATTTGAAGAGCTTATGTGTGCAGACCAGCTGACCCGAGAAAGACACAAGAGGAAGGCCTTTCTTAATTTCAGTGAGTTCTGGTGTTTAATTAAATGATAATCAAGGCAATTCATTTTTACTCAGTTTAACATGTGCTTATTCCATTTTATTCTTTTTCTATGTGTATCGTGGTTAAGAGGAAGAGAAGATCGCATTTCCACCCACTTATCGGTATGAAAGAGGCTCTCGAGACTGCTACCTTTGGCAAAAATACAAGACGTCAGGGGTGAGCCTTGTTTCACTGCACAAAAGCAGAGACACAATGATGCATCAAACATGCTGATAATAAAAACAGAGCTGAGTAGCTGCTAAATGTTCGGGAGCAAATGCAAGTTTTGCTTTACCTCAGTCAAGGTTTTTATTAAATGTGAGAATTACAAGATGAACCGTTTGGCCATTTCAGTCTGGAGCTGGACTGGTACAACAAATGACCTCTTAAAGAACAGTTTTATATTGTTTTTAACTCCATGGCGGTGTACAATTTCCAAGAATAGATCCTGGAAACAAAGAACAATGTCTTTTAAAAAATGAGGTACATACAGTAAATCTATAACACCTACACATATCAACTTATAAAACTATGAATTAGCCACAATTAACTCGCCCTCTGGTGCAGATCTGGTCAAAAGTCTTATTCAAACTCCCAGCAGTGACATCTTAACAGCATTGGGTCTTGATCCCTTGACCTTCCAATCACTAAGCCAGCAGCCAGACCACTGAGCCACCACAGCTTTGTTCCAAGTACACACTTCTTAAGATAATTTATTTGCAATGTAATCCTATTTCAGGAATCTGTGAGGTTAAGCGACTTTGACAGCAGCTGCTCTGACCACTAAAAATAGCTGGTTAAGAATTAAACCCATGTCTAATACAGGAATGTCTGGCGTAACAGGAACGAAGGCACCCTTCAGCGAAAACTCTATAT
Organism: Atherinomorus stipes; assembly: GCA_023101725.1. NCBI lineage: Eukaryota > Metazoa > Chordata > Actinopteri > Atheriniformes > Atherinidae > Atherinomorus > Atherinomorus stipes. Next base: position 1,119,964 of record JALJCO010013221.1, read on the forward strand.
ATATCTGGCTATTTCACTGGTGGACAGAGAAATATCAGATACATTGCTGTTTACATTATGGTAAAATCTTCTCTGTAGGTGCGAGTCAATGTTCCATCGTGGTGTGACAGGATTCTGTGGAAGTCCTACCCAGAAACACACGTCATCTGCACTGCATATGGTGAGAGCTCGAGAATGTCTTAGAAAAATAAATATTTGAAAAAGCACATTTTCTCACAAAATTCAGCTGAAGAGTGTATCCTGGAGAGTTGGTAAGCATTGGTATAGGCAGGATTTCATTCAGGGGTTTAAAATTGAATACATGTGGTCTTTTCTGTAAAACAAATGACGATCAACACCCACATACCAGTCAAAGAGTCATTTCCTCTATTTCAACCTGATGTCTGTTTCTGACTAACCTCACTACCAAAGCACAACACATAGTGAATAGTAACACAACAAACATTTTTTTAATGTTGAAATAACATTTGCATGTGTCTTGTGTTTCCTCTTGCTTAATGTCAGGCACAGAAAATAAAAGTAATTCCATAGTTTGTCTTTTACTAGGCTGCACAGATGACATCTTCACAAGTGACCACTCACCTGTTTTTGCCACTTTCCAAGTGGGAGTGATGACACCTTACAGCTCCAAAACAGGTGCTGTTATTGGCTTCCTGGGCATTAATAGCTTGAATATGGCTGAACCATTTTAACTAAAAAACAATTTTCTTTTTAATCTAAATAGATTCAAATCTTGGGGTGGAGAGGGCCTGGATTGAGCTTGAAGGCATCGAGGCCATCGTAAAGACAGCAAGCAAGGCAAAGTTCTTCATTGAGTTTCACTCCTCGTGCCTCGAAGGTATGGCGTCCTATCAGAAAAGCTTTGTAAAGCTGTGCAGTGCAATAAGTTAGCAATAATGAATTGCTGGATTTGTTTGCAGAGACGCGACGCTCCAGTGAGAACGATTCACAGAGCTGTGATGTTCCAGGGTTCCTCAAACTAGGCTGGTCCTTCAAGCAGCTACCAAAGGTGAGAGGCTGAGTCCATTCAAGTAGTTGGCTGAGGAGTTCATGGTACCATGCAGACATCTGGAGATAATCCTCATTTCTTTAAATTTCACCGGGAAAACATAAACAGAAATACAGCTACGTACAGTATGGTAAAACATGAGCCGGAAAGTCTAAATTTGGTGTAACCACCTTTAACAAAGCCTGAACTCTCTTGCAAGTTTTCTTGGCTGTTCTTTAAGTAGACTTCAGGAATAGTTCTCTATTCTCCCTGAAGGACATCTCAAAACTCTTCTATGGATGTTGCTGCCTCTTGTTCTTTTAGATTTGCATGTTGTTCTTTTGTCTTCCACTCAGCAGATCAAGCCCAAATATGCCAATTTTTTTTTTTTTTTTTTTTGGCTAGTAGCTTTCTGGGAATGACCTTCATAATGCTAAAATATTATTTTATTTCCATCAGTTTCTTTTCTTTAATTTTCATGGTTGCAGCTGAGACAGCTTGTTAGTAACAAAGTGTTTAAAGTTATCTCTTGTGTTGGCACGACTGTGGTTAATCTCTTGAACTGGGAGGCTTTTTTTCATGCTCAAATAATTTGTAGGTTGGTGTGAAATGAATTTACAACCAAACACCACATTCCACTGAAAATGGTCAAATACAAGAACTGGACAGAAAATTACTGAAATAGCAGTCCAAAGTAAAACTGTGAAAGACCTTCAGGAATTCTGAAAAACGATTCATCAAGTCCACTTTAAAGATTACAAGCGAGTCTGGCTTCTTGGGAGCAAAACATAAAGACATGAAGTGTGGTTCAAGAATTTTGCACAGGGCAGTATGATGGATAACTCTTTTGTCAATGACAGCTGAGGGTCCTGTCTGCCACATTAACGGGTGTTTTGTTTATATATGTCGCAGCTTCTTCCAGTTATGTCTGACATGGAGCATCTTCAGGACCAGCACCTGCTGTTTTCTGTCAAGTCATGTGATGGGTTTGAGTCCTACGGTTAGTCTCAGGTCATATTTGTTTATTCATTTTTTCAACCATTAAACTTTGAATTCATTATTTTAATGAGGTTGATAATCAGCATCTTTAAAAGCACATTTTACATAGAAAGCAGGTTTTAGTTTGTTGTCTTTACCTTCAGCACATCTGCTTGTGTAAATTGTTTATTTTTAATGCATAAAGCAACATTTGAAAACAATTGTGGCTTTAGAAATAATGTATGTAATATATTCTTAAACCTTTACTGAGGTTCTTTCTTCTATTTGTTCTATGTGGTGAAACAAAATCTTTATGTTTTACAGTGTTTATTCGCTACTCAGTCACACATATTTATGTTGCATCATTATTGTATGATTGTATTGTCATGGATTTTAGAAAACATGACATGCATAAAGTAGTTTTATTGGATGCACAGTGCCATTCATTTAAGAGGACTAAGAAAATTTTTCTTTGCCATAGGTGAATGTTGTGTAGCTCTGCGCTCCCTGACTGGTGCATCGGAGCAGTTTGAGACATTTTTGAGTCACCGAGGTGAGGAGATGGGCTCCATACGAGGACGGGTCAGAGTCCATGTCCCCAAAGACAGACGAGCAAAGCGGCAGAAGATCTATGGTGGGTTGGCCAAAACTATTCTTCTCTGAATCTCTGCCTCGCTTGCACTATCACTTCCCTCTAAACCTTCACTTCACTGCATTCTTTGACTCTTCTGAGTCTCACATTGCTTCCTCTATTTGGTTCCTCAATGATCCCTGGCTTGGCTTTACACTTGCTGATATCTATCGACCGCTTCCTCTTTTGGCTCCTGATTGACTGACCATGACCAGATGCTTCCTGAGACACTGAAACAGGACAGTTGGGTATTATGCCCCCAGGTCAGGCACAACACACACAAACACCAGTATGCTGTGTGACTGCAAACTGGCAACAGCCTTTTGCCTGCATGCAGCACAAAGACTGAAGAAGTTCTGCTCATTGCAAAACAAGTTTTTCATTTCCTGTCATTTTGCTTTTGCAGAACTGTTCTGTTTTGAGAAAAATGATAAAGGTCCTGGCAGGGGACAGATGTCTTCTGCAGCAACACGGATCCCAATAACCAGGTGAGGACTTATCACTGTTGTAAGGCATGAGCGTAAAAAACACAGAAAGCCTTCAGTTCTCAATGCCACGTTCTAAAAGATTCAAAGACAAATTCACTCACTGCTCAGAGGAATCTGTACCTTTTTCCCCACAGCTGTACCTTCTTTTAATTTGGCTCTTGTGTTGTTTTCTAATATTTTTCCAAATAAATCTTAAACTTTGACTAACTTTTTCTTCATTTTGTCATTTTGAGAGAATTAAATTTTCCTGCACATGATGCAGTACATGATATACAAATTATATAACAAACACTTATGTATTTTAATGCCACTGTAGAAGATTCATGTAATCCTGCTGTGGACTGTGATTTACTGCTTTGCTACTTAGGTCATGGGGACAAAAACAGGACATGAGATGAGCAGTGACACCAAAGAGGGTAGCCTACAAATGCTAAACTCACAGAAATCAAATAAAGGTTGACTGTGAGACAACTGCAAATTACTTGTTTCAACAAAATGCAGCCAGCATTTGATTAATTGGGGTTAGATGGTGCTGCAAGCTCCAACCAACTAAACTGTTTACGGCACAGGAACAAGCAGGTCATTTTGGGGAAGAGAAAAACCCCCATTTATGGGCCTTAAAAATGATTGGGTATGGCTTAATACTCACTGGTTAAACCTGAAAGAAACTCCATTTTTGAGAAGATGGCAACCCATCTGTGGAGCTGAAAACCAATGGATTGCTACCCTCTGAAACTTCACCATCACCATCATGAGATCTATGGGCTGCACAGCAGCATAGAGACTGGGTTCAATGTAAAATGTCAATTTGATCTCACAGATCCATTGATACATCAGTCATTTTTGTTGGTGTGGTCTGATTTGAAGGCAAAATCAAGTTGTCATGTTTGGTCTACGTCACAACAGAAACTCAAAGGCTGAGCCTTTACAGTTATGTAACTGTTCACACCACATGACCCAAGCTCCTGAAATGGAAAGATGACTATTCCCCAGATCTGGAGTTTGACCCTTGTCAGTTTGATTAAGATGGAAAAAGAAGTTTCAGAGTTCTTAGTTTCTGGAGAAAGCACAACAGAATACAGCTTTAGTTAATTTGGAATACAAAATTTTATTTCTTTTTCACATCCAAACCGTGACTGCTCACCCCCACTCGTAGACCAATGTTTTTTAATGTGGAGAACTTTGGTTTAAACTCTTGCAATGTTACAAGCAGGTGTTAAACAGGCCATTTCAGATTTTTGTAAAAGAAATTGATGACAATTACGTGCAGTTTCAATTGCATTCATATGTAGTTCTGACCACAAGATTCAAGACTTGTATGACTCATTACAGGCCCTCTGGAGTCCCTCTTAAACTTACTCCGAGCAGCTACACCAACCCTGCCTACTTCATCTTTGAAGGCGTATCAGTCCCGCGCAGAGTGGAGGAGGCTCTCCCCCAGCGAAGAGACCCTCAGGTGATCTGGTCTGGTAATGAGGCTTTGCAGCTCCCAAAAGTCTCAGGTCGTCAGGGCTTTGACAGGGGACCCTGTCGCAGATCAGACTTCACAGAAATTGAAATTCCAGCCATTCTGCCTCAGTGCACTCCAGCCAGTGACATCCACACATCCCAAACCAACTCTTCCTATCAGCTTTTCCCAGCCAAAACCCCATCCCCAGTCCCCCCACCCACATGTAATGCCATCCCACAGTACCAGGAACAGACTTCCCAACCTAGAGAAAAATACCAAGGAAAAGTAAACAATGTTCAGGACTCCATCCAGCCTGAACACAACTTAAGGAACTTGTACATGAATCACTCAGCAATCATCAGGGATAAAGTCAGAAGAGATCGTCTCCAACCTCTTCCAGCCGGGGCCAAAGCTATCCATGCAGCAAAGTCACCATCAGCTCTTCCCTACAATCCCCCTCACTTGGCAAACTGTCAGGTCTCTGTTCCCTGGCTTGTCGAAAAGCAGTCTCCTGGACCCACAGGAGACAACTCCCTCACTGCTTTGCAGATTGCCAAGTCCCTCAGTGAAGTTGACTTCTTCCCCTCAGAGCAGAGAGGTCCATCGATACCCAGCCAAAGGTCAAACTATAGAAATGGCCCTTCCAAGCATGGAGACAGAAACTATAGCTGGGAGAAAGAGGTATGACCCCACTCACAAAGACAGATTGCAGGACGCTACTCTCAGTTCTTTTAAAAAAAGATTATCTGAATTTTATCCCAATGCAGGTGTCCGTCCTCAAAGGTGCACCAGAGACTGTGCGGGAGCTCCTTAGTACTCTGGGTCTTCAAAAATACACCCTGGGACTTAGTCTTAATGGCTGGGATGATCTGGACTATTTCAGGTAATATTAATTAGGATATACCGTAAGGCTAATTATCTATGTTTGTCATTTCAGAGAAAGACATAATTACTGTTACCTCTTAAACACAAGTCTATGTTGTTATAACAGTCAGAATATCTCAAGACAAAGAGAAGAGAAAGAAGTAGGACAGAAGTAGGTTCTAATGAGAATACACCTGCATTTTTAAAGTCCCATTCACATTTGATTCAAAGTGTTTATTATTTATATTCATGTCTTTTTTTATTCATGGAAATAGGAAGAGGCTAATAGAAAAAGTAAAAGTGATATAAACACAGAAAAAGGAAGTATGGGCTCATTCAGGGGAAAAGATTGCTTCAGATTTGCTTTTATTTAGCGCTTTAAAACCGCTTTGGTGTTAACCGTGTTTAAGCAAATATACACACACTGCAAAAATGTGATTCTCTATTTGTGTTATTCCAGACAGTGTTCTTAGTCGTTAGCTGCATTGGCAGGAAAATATCCCCCTGAGGGAATTTTATAGAGTGGTCTTGAGGTCAAAAACATCTTTGAACAAGACACAAATAGAAAACCAAAACACAACCTTGGATAAACACAATAAAAAGAAAAAAGTAATCATATAAAATAAAATGTTGTGTCCTTTCTGCAAAGCCCCCAAATAGATTTTAACACATTTGAAAGACATGTTAATTAAAAAAAATGAAGTAAAAACAAATAAAAAAAAACTTATATAACTGTATGTTATATAGCATTTTTTTTATATTAGTTAGCATTTTGTAACTATTTTATTGTATTTTACACACAAAAGCTTTTACACTTTGTGGGAAAGCTTTGATTTCCTCAGACACAACAGTGGAGAGGTAAAGGTTAGTTCACATGGAACGAAAGCTTCAGTGGAAAATTACTGCAGATTGTTTCAAGGCCAGTTAAAAAGAGGGAATGCTCACAGCAAAGAAAAAGTGTGAAAAAGACACAGTGAGTGCTAAGGGGGGTGATGAGTGCTGTTTTATGACTGACTTCAAACCATTTTATTAAAAAAAAAGAAAGAAAAAAATCAGTAACATCCTGGAAGTTCAGTGTATTTACACTTGTACTTCTTTCACTTCTTATGCATTTACATCCATATTACAAAGTTACAGTAAGCATCAATGTCATTGTGTGACTTGTGTGATTTTCTAAACAAATCCATGCCCAACACTACTTATCTCTGACAGTGGCATCACTGAAGAGGATCTGTGTGCTGCAGGAGTAACAAACCCTTCACACCGACGCAGGATCCTGGAGAACCTACCCAGGAACTGGAACTGACATTAATATGAAAACATTCAGAGGAAATCTTGCAATCTGCTAAGTTAGAACTGGAAAAAAATTTCAGAACTGAAGGGAGTTTGATCTGACTGTCAGTCACATTACCTGGACTTTACAGCCCTGCCGTCATGCACTTGAACAGTACTGCAACAACAATTTGTTGCAACACACAGAGAGAGAATACTGTACATTGCAGGAAGTACTTGTTGCACATTATGGTTCATTCATTTCCCATCTTTATAGATGCTGAAAAAAGCCGGTGATATGAATGGAAAACCTTGAGATTTGTCTCTAGTTACGGACATAACAAATATTGATTTTGATTTTTAGGTCATATTGATTTTGTCTCCAGTGACTCATAAATTGCTATGAAAATATAACCCTTCGATTTCCAGTGTTCACTAAGGCTGACAGGTTTACAATCCACCCACCTTTATGTTGCTTTCCTTGCATACTGCTATTATTGAGCCAGAGCCTGAGCTTGTAAAAGCCTGATAATAAACCTATTGAGCATAAAATCCACAATATCTACTGGAAGATTGTCTGGAGAGCTGGCTTAGAAAGATATGCCATATGCCATTTTGTTTACTGTCTTATACCCCAACTATCATGTCAACTAATCAGTAGTTTTATGCACAACATTTACAAAGAGCATGAAGCAACACTTGACTGTTACTGGGCAATCACAAGTGTCATTTTATGCTTTCCAGCAGCAACAAAGAGAGAGTTCATGTTAATGTGTCTCTTCCATTTCAGAGCAGTACACCTGTCCTTACACTGTCCTGCTCATATGTGTGATGCCGCCTACTGCAATGTATGTATGTATGTATGATGGAGATTTGGTAAAAGCAACACAAGTCTCCACTCCAGTTTTTTCTTTCTTTTTTTTTGTATATTGAGATTTATTGGGGAAATAGGAAAAAAATAAGAAAAACAGCTCTTCATAGTGTGTGGGCTGCTTGTAACGTCTTCAAATCTTGTCTGGGACTAAGACTGTCCTCTTAAATACGATCAGGCAAAACTTCATTACAATATGCTGGCATTCATATGCAACCAAAACGACTGGCGAAATGGCATTGATGAAGGAATTCTTTTCTCATTCTAACCATGTATTGTCCAAACCCAACCAGGAATATGGAAGTAAAGCACTTCATGCCAAATCCACCTTCTACTGTATGTGGCAGCTGTCATAGACTGGCTTCTTACATTTCAGCCACCATTAAAATGCTAAATAACAAATTAATGATGGTTTTGAATTAATGGAAGTTATGAAATTCCAGTTAAAAACATTGGAGCCAAACATAGTCATTTTCAGCAGGTGATTATGCTGTCACTTTATTGCAAAGAGGGTCTTGGTTTGAATCTTGGCTGGGGCCTTTACATAAACAGGTTTTCACATTCATTGAAGTGTGTGAATGGTTGTCTGTAGCCTGGCATGCCAGCCTGACTAATGCCTAGGAGATACACAACTTGATGTTGATACATGGTGTTGGTCAGGCTGGCATGCCAGGCTAGGTTGACTGTCTCACTTTTTCACAAGGAGGCTCCAACCTCCTTGTGACCCTGAATACTGTATGTTGAAGCAAGGAAAAATGAATTAATGTAATATTTTTAATTACTTTTTATCAATTTTATCAAACAGATATGAAGTTATTCTTTGAAAATATACCAATTACTAAATATATGTGTTTTTCCTCTGCTTAGCAACTACATACCTTATTTCTGAAATGATAGTAATCTCCAAAGCACAAGTGGTATTTGTTAGCCAACTGATTTATTATCACAGACTACAACAGAAAGAGATGAGAGAACTGCAAATCCAAGCCTAAAATAACTCCTAAATATTTTCCTCATGAGAAGTGTGGGATTTGTAGCATTCAGCAGGGTTAGTTACTTATTAAGGCATGGCCAAACACATGTTTGCTGACAACAGTTGTGTGTCAGTGACCACTAAGTCACTGCCTTATTGACTCTGGTGATATCATCATCTGTACCGGGAAGTTCTGGCCACTAACAAATACAAAGGAAAGGGTTTAAAAAGCATTAAAAAAAACTTCAAAAAAATGTTTGGGAAACACATGAATTACTTTTAGATTTTATCCTTTTAGATACTAGTAGAAAATATAGAATATGTGCCAAATTTTCCTCTATATTCTCCTGTTGGTGGATTGGATGATTGCACTCTCTCACAGTAAGAAGGAAAAAACACACATATTGACCATATTTACACTTTATTCATTTTACAGTGTCAGGAACCTCAGCAGCTTTTGGGAGATCTACTGTATATGCAGTCACAACATCTTGGTGCTTCCCTTTCATGCTGGTCACTAGTCTGTTGTGGGATGGCATCCCATTCCTCAGCCAGTGTAGTTGTGTTGGACAGTCTAACACGATTCACACAACCAAGCTGATCTCACAACTGTTCAGTGGGGTTGAGGTGACTCATGGCAGGCCAGTCCATCCTCTCTACTCCAAATTCTGGAGATACTCTGATGATCCTGGCTCTGTGGGAGAGTGTCGCCATGGGCGGATGGTGTTAGGTCCCACATTCTAGAGATACTGTATGTGATAGCCACTGACTCCAGAATCTCATTCTGATATGTCTATCAATTAGGTGTCACTCATACATGTGTGACTGACACACACCTGATAGTACTTGAATCCAAAAACAAGAGTGAATATACCAACATACCTAGGGGGCCAAGCAGAAAAACAGACATGGAGTGCTGTGGACGGTTTGACACCAAATGATGTCTGGTACCTTCAAGGACCACAGCCTGGGTGGACAATCCGGTCAAGTAACTGCTGGATAGCTACAGGGGGCCAAAAACCCTCTTTCAGAAAATTCTTGACTTTATGAAGAATGTCTATTTCAACCATTTATGTAGAAAACTTCCTTAATTCATAAGCTTCCATTTGAGCCCAAGTTGACCTTTCTACTGGCAACAGGGAGGCTACGGGGCGGCTCCAAACAATGCAACCTCTATTGGAAAAACTACGAACAGTTAAATTTAGCATAGGGGCAAACAAAGATTGTACTTCGATCACCCATTGTCCATCGAAAACGATGTTGACTTTGAAAGACGTGGATGAAATAAATCTCTACCTGGCATAGTTGTAGAGAATGAACAAAGTTTCTTTTCTTCTGCTTTCATGGTAGGATCCCGTATGTCTCGTGCATGCTCTACCATGCTTCCTTTGGGTTCTACGGCTTGATGAAGCGGAGCGACACTCATGCAGTGGCTCTTGACATTCACTGTCAGTTCAGTGCCGGTTCAGAGGGGGGGCGCACAAGCATTATGTGGAATCTGGGGGTTAATCGGGCGATGAATGAGCTTTCCCCCTGGAGATCTTCTGATGGAGGATGGACAGTGGGAACCAAGGAGGGGTCTTTAACAATGAGGGAAGGGTATAAATTGTAAAGGCTACAGTATACTTCTCCGACTACATAATGCGTTATCCAACTGCGTAACGACCGAGACCCCTCCAGCCTTCATAGTCCTCCATCATGCTGCCGGATACGCAGTGCAATTTCCCGCCCGATAAGTAGGGGTCGCTACACAAGACTGACCTACTCATATGATGCTGTCCGAGAAAGAAAGACTATTGAATAACAGAATAACAGCGATACTTTTGATGCAAAATAAAGACGATGGGGCGATTTTGGTATTTCCTCACTCCTTCAGCCAAACGTTCTTCGGTTGGACTCATACCTACGTCTTCGTAGGCTAGCTGGTTTAAAAATGGTGCTGCTAGTGTTTACGTGGTAAACTTGCCGTCTCCGTCGTCCCTTGACGGAGTGACGAACACTTAGAAAATATTTCGTGCAGCCAGAGACGACGGAGAGGCTCTCCGTAACCTACGTACAGCACTTTATGGACGACTATAAATTAGGCTTAATGCTTGAAGATATGTGTTCAGTTCAGTTTTGGCTTGTAACCTGTGTTGAACTCCTTGGCCCAAGTTAGAAATCAGGTTTGCCTTCTCGCTGATCTGTTTCATTCTTTCATTGAGTATTTTCTAATAAATATACATTTTTATGAGAATGTGTCAGGTGAACATAACTTTTTTGGGGGGGGGGAGATATCGGGGGGATAACTTACAGCAAGGCACAATCTTTTTTTTCTGACTATACAATAATTCCCCCAGATCTGGAGTTTGACCCTTGTCAGTTTGATTAAGATGGAAATAGAAGTTTCAGAGTTCTTAGTTTCTGGAGAAAGCATAACAGAATACAGCTTTAGTTAATTTGGAATACAAAATTTTATTTCTTTTTCACATCCGAACCGTGACTGCTCACCCCCACTCGTAGACCAATGTTTTGTCAAGATGCTGACAAATTTCATACTTGTATGACTGTTTGCCAGTAAATATTAGGATGTACAAAATTTTGCCATTAAAATGTCTCCAAAAAGGGTTTTTAGCCCACCCAGGTTGTGATCCTTGAAGGTCCTAGATATGATTTCGGATGTCAAACATTTTACAATGTTCCATGTCTGTTTTCCAAAAAAAAACTAGGCTTTTGCCTCTTGTCTAACAGGAGAAAATTGCAGGGGATTTTGGGACATTTATCTACGTTAAGCTGTATTGCTCATTCCAGACAAACACTCTGTTCAAGCTATACCTCATTATAAAAGGGAAAAATCACACCAACATATAATGCAATTACTTTTACAGATGAGAAATAACTGGCTAAACACATTTTCTTTTTGTGCTACCCTTGGTCACAAAGTTCTTTATTTTTTGGCTTGAAAAAGTAAAGGGAATTTAAAGACTATTTTTCTTTATAGTTTTGTGCACCACAGTTGCAAGCATCAAATAATTTGACACCTGACAACTGTTTTACCCTTAGTACAAATGATTGTCTTCCTAAAGGGAGAAAAATCAAGACAAGCCCTTTGAAGACACACCCCTTGCTGAAGACACCAAATGCTTATTTGGCCATTTCATCCCATGCTTTTCCAAATGCATGCATATCCTTTGGCAAGATGCCAAATCAAATGCATAGTGTGTGTCCTTGGGTAAGATGTTAACCCACTCCAGCTCAGTGCCTTCCACGGCAGCTCTGCTGCTACAGGTAAGTTGTGTATAGAGAAACTAAAGCGCTTTGTCATCAAGGCTGAACTGTGCTATACTGTAAGTGAAGATCATTTAATGGATTGCCAAAACAGAATATCCTTTGTCCCTGATGGACTCACATTCCACATGGGGCAAGAGGGGAGGAGATGGGTGAGGAAAAAGGGACTAAAAGCTTTACTAAAAAACCGACAACGCCAACTGGGGAATTTCACCCCATTAAGTAAAAAACACAGGTTCACAATTGCACCAGGACAACAGATGGACAGATTTTATGTAGTTTATTAAAGGTAAAGAGGGTTTGACTGCGCTGGAACCCAAGTGGATGGGGGAGGGACTGGAGGTGAACTAAAAAACCTGAAACCTTAAATGTTTAACACATGCATAACCAAACAAAGCTCAAAACGGCCAACAATCAAATCACATATATACACTACTCACAAAAAGTTAAGGATATTTGGCTTTTTGTATGATGTCAGAATGAATCTAAAATCTACTACAACCTTTTCAGGTGAACTGAATTAAACTTTCTCTAAATCTTTCAATTCACATGTACATTGTTCAATGGTTAAATATTTATTCTGCATCATTCTGTTCTCCAAAAAACCGAAAGACAAATATCCCTAACTTTTTGTGAGTAGTGTGTATATATAAAAAAAGGTCCATTTGCAGGTTGTAGCTTCAGAATCCCCAGTACAAGCTCAACCAGCTCCTGATTACCAGAGTGTGGATAAATGAGTCCAATAACTGAGTTGAGCAGAGCAGGGAAAGGTTGCAGGCCACGGAAAACCAGGAAGGAGTCCTCTAAAAAGCAATGGGTGGAGTAAAAACCAGACATAAGACAGCAATGTGTCCCAGGATGCTGAGAGGAACATGCTGCAGCGCACCACCGACCAGTGTGTCTAAAAACAAACAAAAGACATATTAGCCAACTAAAATAGATCCCAGAAATGTACGTTTAGGAGTCTTACCCGTTGGTGTGTAGTTCCCGGAAACAGATCATCCTACTTGAGGTGAAACTGCGATACAGGCCACAGCCAGCGGACCACCACACTGCAGAGAAATTTAGCAGGTATAACACCCAGAAACCAACACAAAGCCCACCCATGAGAGATGGCACTTACTGTCCCAGGCAGAACCAGCCAACCCAACTGCCAACAGCAGAATGAATGTGCTGAGGAGCAGATACCCTAATCAAGGTTATAGCTAATTACAACTAACGAAAAAACAAAAACTAAAATTGAAAAAACATTTTCGGTAACTGAAATGAAAATAAAATGACAGTTTAAAAAAAACAAACAAACAAAAAAAAACAATACCTGAAACTATTGTCTAGATTGTGTGTACATGTACAGTAGGTCTGTGTTTATAAGTATAACTCATCCTCTCTTTACAAAACTAACTACTGTAAAACCAACTTAAATTAATGTAAAAACATCCTTAGTTTTCGTGTTTATAAATTTATTTAACATACTGTATCAGCCTTTCGAGTTGATATAATCCATTTCTATTTAATCTATTTACTTTGCTTCACCAGTTTTACTCTGTGTGACTTTCTGATTATTTTGAATGTCACACCAGACAAATTTGTATGATTTACATAAAAAAAATAACCAAAAAACTATAACTGACACTGAAACTAATAAAAACGATTCTAAAACTAAGCAAAAAATAAAAACTAATAAAATAGCAAACCTGCTAAAAAACTAACTAAAACTAACTGAATCGGAAAAAAAAGGTCAAAACTAAATAAAAACTGAAACTAATTCAAAATCCAAAACTATTTTAACCTTGAAAGGGCTTTCTGCTTCACCCAGCAATCACCACAACAAGCAGCACCTGTTGCTTGTGAGTGAGGAGAGGTGAAAGCCTGTCTGCACACACACACACACACACATCCAAGCCACAGGAATCCATACGTTACATGAACAAAAACTATAACACAACCAAAGTTAAATAATTCAAACAGAAAAATATACTGAATCAAAATTGCAACAGAGTTTAAGTTTTTTTTTTTCTTATTGCCATACAGACTCAAAAATAGAGGTACCAATTTGTACTTAAAAGGGTACAAAGCTTGTCATTGGGGGTGTTCCTTTTTGAAAGACATTTCTGTATCCTTCGGTCCTGGTCCATTTTTGTACCTTATCAAGCTGTATGAGTTAATAAAGTACAATTAAACCAATTAAAAATGATGACTAAAAGTCAATAAAACAGAGATTATGACAACAATCAAAGATGCTAATAATAAATGAATAATTATTATATAAATATTAACCAAACACATATAATTATACATGTAATTATTACTATGATTATTATGAAAATCATAATATAATAACTATAATTATACTACTGTTTAGAAGGACTGCTATTTATAGTTATTGTACAAGCTACGCACATTTTTCAATGCTGCAGGTACCCTTAGGGTTGAAATGGTACAAATTTGTTTTTTATATTACTTTGGACCCTTTTTCATAGTATATAGGTACACTTCTGGCCTCATAAAGACATATATTGTACTTTTGAGAGAACGCTCATAAAAAATGTACCTACAGGTACAGAAATGTTCCTGTCTCGTACCTCTATTTTTGAGTGAAATTTTGTTTTAAACTAGAAAGCTGTTGTCATGTTCATCCCCCCCCCCAAGACAGGGAGCAGTCCAGAGCGAAACCAGCTACAGGATAAGGTAAGCAGACAACCCGGCAATGAGTGTGAAGCCTGCTCTGAAATACTGCAGGGAGTGAAAGAAAAAGACAACATTTACTGCAGGGATCAAACTGAATATTCAAACCCCAACACTGGTTTGCTTTGTCATAATTGATGTTTCCAATGAAAACAGGAACCAGAAGTGTTACTCACCTCACTCCCAAAAAGACCCAGTCTGTGTTGTAAGAGGCCCTCTCCACATGCCTCAGCAGACACTGGCTGTCATTCTGTATGAGCTCTGCCTGACTTTGTGTTCAGTTAACCCTTACCAAAAAGAAGTATTCCTTAAGTACATGTCATTAAGTATACTCAAGTATAGGAAAGTATATCCCCCAAGTGTACTTTTATTTACTACTGATACCAATGTACTAGCAGTGGCCCACTTTGCCCCACTTTAAGTATTTAAAAGTAGACTTTCGAGTACATTGAAAGTAATCGTCTAGGTATACTGTTAGTTTACTCATAAACTTCAAGCTTACTTTTACCTTTAGAAAGCACACTTTTACGTATACTATAGTACACTTTTACTGTAAGTAGACTAAAAGTAATATATATGATATGAACCGGGGGTTTTCAAAGTGTGAGAGAGATAACATGATAGAATGCACATCTTATAGTATGCCACAAAGAAACCCGTATGTGTGAAAATGTACTATGAATTTACTACTATTAAAGCATATCATTCAAAAGTTTAAATAAGTACAGGCTAAATACACTTAAACTTCTAGTTTATTTATGAATAATGCCAAGTAAACTTGAATTATATTTCTGATAAGTACATCAACAGTAAACTGAAAGTATACTGTCTTATTTAAAGTTTAAAAGTAGTATACTTAAATCATATTTGCATATACTACTTTTTGGTAAGGGGAGTACAATTTCAAAAATAAGAAAAGATGTCTTGTGTTTTCAAATTAAAAGAATGGAAAGTGGATGGAGTTTTCTCACAAACAATGTTAAAAAATAATGGCAGCACAAGTTGATAATAACACATTACACTGGATATGGAGCACACACACAATGAGCCAATATCGCCCATAGCAGATACTGAAGATTATGTCACAGATTCCTTCTTCCTCTGCACCTGGTGATTCCTCTTAATCCTTTTGTTCCTATTCACTTGCTCTATAACATAAGCTGGTGCTGGTTGATAAACTTCATCCCTGCTGACTTCATTTTCTGCTGCATACAGACCATCCGTTACCCAAATATGGCCCCATGTGAACCGAGGCAGCAAAATGGTATCCATAAGGGTGACAGTTGCGGTGTTCAAAGATGTTATTCTAGCCATAATCATGTTCTTTTTCTAACCCCTAAAGTGTTGTGTGTGTTTTTTGTTTTTTAAATTGAACATAATTTGGAAACCAAAATAAAAACAGTTGTGTTGTGCATTAGTGCTCAACTCCCATGGGGATTTCCCTATACTACAAATGTTCTCAATGGTCACGTTTCCTCCTGTGCCAGAGCAGTGTTACCTAAAACCAGAAGACTGATCTTTGCAAGAAAAGCTGTCCTTTGCATTTGGACTTAGCCGCATAGTATGGGCATTATTCTCGGACCATAAAAAGATAATTCAGACTTGTTAAGTTCAAAGCCTTTGGGTTATTTAAATAGATATGAACTTGTCTGTCACTCTGGGTCAAATCAAACTTCAGTCTTTAGTAACTTATTAAGTAAAACCTCATCATCCCCAACAGCACTGCACACCCTGCTTGCTTTTATTTTTTTATGAGCTGACTTATACTTCCACACCTTGTCATATGAATCTCTGAGAAAAGCCTGAGATGATAATAACTGCTGAGGAGACAGTCAGTTCCTCACACCTCATGAGAGTAAATGTTTCATCTGCAGAGCAGGTTGCTGTGCAACTCTGCTCATAATAAACTCAACAAAACATTTCAGTGGTACTGTACTAAGGATTGTTGCTGGAATGAGTTTCATTCCTAAGACGAGTCATTATGGAAAGTATAATTAAAAAATAGGTATCACCTCACTGCAAGGAGGTTCCTGATTCACATCTCTGATGGGGAGTTTGCATAATCTCACAGTAAATCTGTGGGTTCTTTCATTGCTTCCTTCCATAGTCCAAAAGTATGTGCAAATATTATTATAAACTGACCCCAAATTGTGTATGCACATGATTATTTGCCTCAATTGTTTATATAGAAAGTGAATGGATGGACAGTGAAATGAACCTGCATTATCAAAGTTGTGCAATCCTCTAGATCAGCATCAAATGTGCTGAAATATATCAAATAAGGAACAATGTGTAACTGAAAACATTCTTATCTCTTGTGGACCAATATGTACATTCATATTTTTTTTTTCTGCTCAGCAAGGAAGGTTATTCAAATTACTGGGTTAGACTGTATTTGAACCAAAGACAATAAGATCAACATAATCTGTAATTGATGTTATGTGCCTAACGCAGAGGACAAAAAAGTGCTTTCCTTCAGTAAGATTTTATAATGGATTGTTGTTCTACACTCTTGCCATTTCTCTTTAAAAAAAGATCCAGTCAGCAAGAGTCTGGCTCCATAATGGTCCTGGACCATAGATCTATTTCACAGACTGACAAAGCTATCGGCATAAAAAAGAATATGTTGCTGTGAAAAGATTTGCATGTCATACCACTGTGTTAATTTGGTATGGGATAGGTATGGGTCATAACTAGCCAGGGAGCCAAAAAACGAACCAAACATCTGAGTTATAATGGTGAAGTTACGTGCACAACTGAGGTAAAGTATGGTTGGAGTTTGACCTGGCCATTTGTAAATCTTTAAACATATTACGCATTTCCTGTCTCTGCGGTTTCACTTTCATTCACTTTGCCACACAATGGTAACACTTTACAATACAGTAAGTTAAGGTTGTGTTGCTGATTTGAATTCTGGGTCTATTGGTTTCCTTTGATAGCTTAGTTTTCAGTGGAAAACTGAAAATTTACCTTTTTCAAGCAGACGTGCCAGGAAATGAGAGAGCCAGTCTATTCATTTGATTTCATAATGGTCGTCCTACTCACTATCAAGCTTTCAAGCATCATATGAATCATGCCTTAATGAGTTATTTTTTCGTTTTAATTTTAAGTTTGCCCGGCTGTCTCAAACAACAACAACAACAAAAACAATATATGAATGAGAGAACCTTTTTGGGGAATTTGGTTGTACAAACCCAATTCCCAAAGTGCTGGACTTCTGTTAAAGGCATCTAAAAAGAAAAAGAAGAATGCATTGATTCACAAATATCAAACCCATATTTTATTGCCAATGACAAATGAACAACATACCAGATGTTGAAACCATTTCACTGAAAATATTTGCTCATATCAAACTTATGGCAGCAACACATCTCAAAAAAGCTGAAAGAGGGTGGCATCTGCCATTGTGTACCATCCTCTCTTCTTTTAAGGCGCATTCAGAAAGCATAGTCCGCGAGTCTCGGTCCCTTTGGGGACTTGGTTTGGCTGGGGGGCGGGGGTGGTCTTCCGGACCGAGATCGCGTTCACGTTGCACGATTGCCAAACAAGCCAAACGGGCCAAGAATGAGAATCTCAGGTGGCGCTGCTATCGGATTTGTTTGTACGTGAGGACAAGACGCACGTACAAGAAGGTTCTTCTCACAACTTCTGTTCCCTCCACAAAGCGACATTATTTTTGTACAAGGAGCTGAATTTGCTTTCATCAGATCAAATATTGATTAAAGCTTTTACTTTCTCGTAACTCCACGTCTGACCATGAGCCATCTTTATAAGTACTGCAGTCGAACACGCCGCTTCCTTGCGGACTTATCGCGTCCCTGGTGCTTTCAGACAACATGAACCGTTGCAGAAAAGTCATCACAGTCCCACTCTCCCTTCAACTCTGTCCGGAACATTTTCTTGTGCATTCAGCCAAAACGACGTGCCGCACCATTTCCGTTCTTATGACATGGAGTCCAGCTGGTATATGTCTGCTACATCTCCGAGGTAAAAGACCAGAGCGCATGTCTGAATGCAAGCGTTATAAAGGACAGAGTCTGCAATATAACCGCTTTCGAGCGAAAGTCTGAAAGGGGCTTATGTTATAGGCACTCATGCAATTTTACAACTGTAGCAATGCAAATTTTTGAATTGTTCGTTTCTTTACCTAAGTAGTATTTTTTTATATTTGTACTTCACTACTTCTATTTCTGACGACTTACGTTTACTTCACTACATTTTCCGAAAAAAGAGAGAATACTTTTACTCCATAGGGGATTATCATGCTTCCGTGTTCCAGTTTCCGGAACTTGAAACACTTAGCCGCTTCCTCTTCCAGGCCAGTTCAATGTCACTGCTCTGTTCCACTTCGTAAATTGAATAAACGCCAACCCTACTTAAATTTAAATGGATTCCAGACTGAAGATCAAAGCGATTCGTCTAAGTGAAGGGCCGAACTTTATAATAAAACAACGTAGCGCATTTGTTTGTCGCCGGCACTTCAATGATGCAGATTACACAGCTAGCGTTAGCAGGCTAGCATTATTGTTGTAGTAGGACTTGTAGGCAATGATGTTGGAGATACAGACTACAAGACATCATTGGTTTACCCCGTGGTGCGGTGGATGAAAGCAGCGGCTAGCGGGTAAATTTCAAATTAATGATCTCATTATCATGTCAGGAGTCTCAGATATTTTTGTATATGGTTGGGTTTATGTAAGGGGGTATTGAAGCTCCTTTACACTTTGCAAATTAATCAAAACGTAAAAACTAAATTAAACAGGAATAAAGAAAATGTTTAACTCACATTTCTGATTATATTTTATTAACAGTACTTTTTACTTTTGATTCTTAAGTACAGTAAATACTAGCTACTTTTTTACTTTTACTCAAGTAATATTCTAGCAGGCAACTTTCAACTTTATTTGAGTAATTTTCCAGTAAGGTACTTTTACTTTTACTCAAGTATGGCTTTTGGGTACTTTATACAACACTGGCTATTTATGGAAATAGAATATGGGTTTATGAAATTTGCAATTCATTGCACTCTGTTTATATCTACATTTTACATTGTGTTCCAACTTCTTTTCGGAAGTTTCTGTATTTCTGTATTTTAGAGATCAATACTTTACGGATATAAAGCCACCTCAGGCCATTTGCACAGGGCAGTACACAAGCCAGGACCGCCCCTGTCACTTGCATTATTACAGTATGCTGCCTCGTCTTTCCTCCACCATTCATGAAAGCAATTGAGAACGTACTGATCGATTTTATACTGGGAGAAACTAAGGTCCCACAGTAAGGGGGTGTGACTTAAAAGACTCATGTTACACTTGCCAAACATGCCTCTCTGCTTGACTTCACATTAGACACGGAGTAAGTGTGTATGAACACTTGTTGGAGTTGTCAGGGTCAGGCGTTTTGGTTCTGCTGATAGTAAGACACTGATGAGGTTTTTTGGGCGGTAGTTTGTGTTCAGTTAACAGTCTGACTTCCTCACCCCCATGTCTCCTGTGCTCCGTGTGTTCACTGTTGACTGCCTGATAGCGCTAACATGGACTCCAACGCGACTTTCTACAACAAATAACAGCAAGTGTGACGCCAAAGTAAGACGTTTGGACTTCAGAGGCAGCAAACGATGAGCAACTTTCAGATGTCGTCTGAAAGGTGAAACAAGGGAGAGAAAACTGGTCCTCTCTGGGTGAGTAGTAACCGCAGTGCCATAAGTCTTTTCTTACACTGAAACAACAAAAAAAAACCCCTGCAAAACAATGTTGCTGAGCGTGTTTGTGAAGTTTCTGAGAACTTTGGAAAGCTATGGATCTGGCAAAACAGTCCCATTAACGAAGAAATAAAAGGTGATGAAGGAAATATAAATAAAACATTGGAAATAGAAGAACCATAATCTGTACTCAAGTGTAATTTGAGATTTATAGTACTTGTGCTTTTTCTTGACGCTTCTCTACACTGACCACTTTTACCAGTTCAAACCTTGGCTGATGATTATACACACATCTGACTTTTACTATTACTACACAGAGCAGTTTCCCAACCTGAGGTCTCTAATCCCCCAAGGCGGTCCCCCAAAGATCACAGGGGGTCCCCAAAGCTTTGATTGCACAGAGCCTGTGTGACGAGTTTAAGACTCTTGTTCTTTTATTTTCTTTCTTTTTTAAAATCTTGCAGACATTTCCTTTGCATGAAACCAGCATTTTGGGGAGTCTGAAAAAGACAACAAAAAAATTTTGTGACCAAATCCCACAGGGAATTTATAGGGATCGTCGAAATCTACTATACATCAATATTCTAACATGTATCTTTTGTTAAAAATCAAAACAAGCTACTTATTTTAGTAAGCCATACCAAGCATCCAAGCAGTTTTTGTCCATACTGTGGTTTACTGAGCTCAGTGAGCCAAAGTAGTGGAGTAGTTCATTACTATCCTGGTAATCTTGATTTTTTTTTCAGTACCGTTTCTTTCGTGAAACATGTTTGAGTAATGCCACAGTATAGATGCGTTGTCACCATAAAAAAAGAAGAGACAGTAAGGTTATTGTTGACAATTACCTTAATTTTGGTTTTTTATCAAAGAACAGATCTCATTCAGAATGGACCATTTATGGGGAAGCTAGCTAATGAAATCATAAAGACAAGAATGGATTTAGCAGGGGACTGAAACCATGGCTTTTTGGTAGGTGCATGAAGGAGGTCCTCAAGGAAAACAGAGTGGAGACCACTGGCATATAGTACTTCAAATAAGTTGCTTAACATGCAGGGGGATTGTTTGTTTAGTTTCCATCTCTTATTTAGTCATGTGTGTCTTATTTTGCTCATTTGTTTGGGTTGTAAATATACAAACCCTACATTTGATTAAAAAAGGTGCATAGACAAACTATTAAATGTTTAAAAAAAAAAATACATTTGATTGCCTTTAAGTTGATGCCAGCAATCTATTTTAAAAGAGTACATGGGCAATTGCACATACAGGAAAGGTGTGTGATGGAGCAAACAGACAGAACTTTGCACATCTAATTTGCTGAATTAGCAACAGATCAATAACTTGAGATTAAAAAAAGGACATTTCAGAATTGAGGATTGAGAGGAATTAAGAGATGTATGGGCAAATAATTCAACAATTTAAGAAATGTTAGCTGATATCAGTGTAAAAGAATTTAGAGATTTTGACCATTGATTTAGGTATGCCTGCATTTCTAAAATATTTCAAAAATAGCACTTTGAACAAGCACAGTTCATCAGGATTAAAAAAGGAAAAGAAACTCAACCAGAAAATAAGACATAAAAAAATCAAAGATGCATCCTTTGACCCAGGGTCATTTAAAATGGATTGAGATGATTTTTTTTTTTTTGTAAAAGCCGACGAACTTTGAAATTCTGTTTAGAAATTGTAGATATTGCATTGTCCAGGCAAAAGAGGAAAGGGAACATCCTTCCAGTTATCAGAGAAAAGCTAAAAAAAACTAAAAGAAAAGAAAACCATGGCTCATGAAAGCATTGATGGCATGGATAACTTGTGGGTTTTGGATCAACATATTGTGGCATCCACACAATTTCTCTTCCATGGGAGACTTTGCTTATTTCAGCAGAATGACACCAAACTGCACTCTGCTTGTAAAACTGCAGATTGGTCTGTAATAAAACAATGAAAGCACATCCAAGTGTTCAGACTTTTCCCCCTCTGACCCAACTTCACATTTAATGTTGAGCGGTTGAAATC
Organism: Atherinomorus stipes; assembly: GCA_023101725.1. Taxonomy (NCBI): domain Eukaryota; kingdom Metazoa; phylum Chordata; class Actinopteri; order Atheriniformes; family Atherinidae; genus Atherinomorus; species Atherinomorus stipes. The sequence goes on from JALJCO010013221.1 coordinate 1,142,145, forward strand.
CGAGCAGGTAGGAGAAATGTTCTGCTTAAAACTATAGTTACTGTTCTCTTTAGATTCTGAATGCCAACAATGTTGTTGAAAGTTGACAAGATGTGACACAGTGGTAAATATGTGGCTGGTATTACATTTTCAATGTGATTTTCTTTTAACGATGCTAGTTTCTTACTAATGTTGCTAATACAGTAGATGGTTTGTCATACAGTAAGACTGCCACAACCAGTTCATTTAAGTCAATAAATAAATTGATTTCATAATCTAGTTTAAAATCCTTCTATTTGCCTGCATGTGTATTTTCTCTACAGACTTAAAATCCTCGTGTCACAGTGTATTTTTTTTTCCTGTCTAGGTTCCCCCGTCTGCAGGCGGTGAAGTTGCATCGTTATGGGAACTGCCAGTAGAAACTCCAGCGCGCACAACCAGTCAGAAGTGTTCATGTCTGTATTCAACTCTAGTTGTCGCTTTGATGAGGAGTTCAAGTACATCCTGCTTCCTGTGTCCTACAGTCTGGTGTTTGTGGTTGGCTTCATACTCAATGCTACAGCTTTATGGATGTTTTCAAAGCTGCGTCCATGGAAACCCATGACGGTGTACATGTTCCACCTCGCCCTGTCGGACTTCCTGTACGTCCTGTCCTTGCCCACCCTCATCTACTACTACGCCAACCGCAGTCACTGGCCCTTTGGTGTTGCTGCTTGCAAAATTGTTCGCTTCCTCTTCTATGCCAACCTCTACTGCAGCATCCTCTTCCTCACCTGCATCAGTATGCACCGTTACCTCGGCATCTGCCATCCCATCAAGGCGCTGACCCTGCTGAAGTCTCGACATGCCCACCTGGTGTGTGGCACCGTGTGGGGTGTGGTGACTGTGTGCTTGGTGCCCAACCTTATCTTCGTCACCACCTCCAGGAGGGACAATGACACCCTGTGCCATGACACAACTAGCCAGGGAGCCTTCGAGGAGTACGTGGACTACAGCTCTGTCGTCATGGTGCTGCTGTTTGGCATCCCGTTCATGGTCATTATGGTGTGTTACTGCCTGATGGCGCGGGCCCTGTGTCGGCCCAGACGGGGACTATCTGCCAGCCAGCAGAGCGCCGGATCACGCCGGAAGTCCATCAAGCTCATCATCATCGTGCTGGTGGTTTTTGCAGTGAGCTTTGTCCCATTTCACATCACACGGACTCTCTACTACACATCCCGTGTGCTGGATCTGAACTGTGAATTCCTCAACATTGTAAACTTTACATATAAAATCACCAGGCCGCTGGCCAGCATCAACAGCTGCATTGATCCCATTCTGTATTTTCTGGCTGGGGATCACTACCGATCCAAACTTATGTCTGCTCTGATGGGAAGAAGACAGATGACGAGTAGCCAAGCGCCTGAACAGGCAAACAGTCAGCCGAACAATAACTGCAGCATAGGTCTCGTTTATAAGAACTCCGAACCCAAAGACAGCGATGAAGAGAAATAATGAGATATTTCTAGTATTATCTGCCTTACAAACCTTTTCTCCTTGTTGCCTCCATATTCATTTGTTTTCGAGTTGAAGTTCAAGTGGGGTTTTTGTTTGCCTTTTTAACCAAAAATGAGAAAATGCAGCCTCAACAGAAGATGAAGCATTTGAAGTAGTCTTTGCCAGATTTGCCTTAAAGTGAATGACAGATATCCAGTCTGTGACCTGTTGTCAACTTGGGTATGCAAAGCTACATATAAATATGCAGAATTGTCCAAAATGCGGCAGATAATCTGACTGTTGTCTCAGATACCAGACACTGGTGAGGCAATCCTTCCGGTTTTATCAGCACTGTTTTTCTGTTACCCAGAAACTGCAGCTGCAATCGGGATCCGGATCCCAGCCCAGCTGTTTTTGCTCTTCAACGATGACGGCTGTCTTTTCTGAGAAAAGAAAAAAAGAGGGGGAAACAGCACTGGACAGTCTCTCTGCCTTTAAACCCACCCACACTTCAACAGAAGGAGAATGAATTCCCTCCTCTTTACCTCTGGGAGTGACACATGCAATTAAAAGGCCTCTATCTGTCAGTCATCTAGGTTGAACTTGACTGTTTTCCAAGAGCTGAAACCAGTCCTGGAAAGTTTTACTAAACGATACAGAGCTCCCCACCCTTGTTTTTAATGTCAATGTATGAAGCCCTGTGTCACATGATATACTCGTGATAGTATGAGCACTCTTTGAAAATGTTTTTGTAATAACAGTTTGATATGTCCTGTAAGTGTTAACCACATGATATAAACTGAGTATATGAGCTGATGATGGAGGGAGTCTTTTGTGTTGTCAATATAAAAATCAGGTCTTCTACAAGTTTATTGAGGTTGGCTTTTTGCCATTTTCACCCCTGTAAACCAGTCACTCCAGTTTAGTCAGACTGAAACAAACATTTTCTGGCATGAATGGACACATCTCAGGTTAAATTTAGGAAGTGAAAGTTGATTTCTTGGAATTAACAGTGACACATTTTTCACTGCAAGTCAGCTGCCAATTATTCAGACAAGTACAGAAAATTTAAAAAAAATCAGATAATTATCTGAATCTGCAACTAAAACTATGGTGGGAAATTTTCTGTATGTGCATGCGTTTTCATTTTCAGGATAAGTATACATGCTATTTTAAAAAGGTTGGATGTGAACGTGGGTGAATTGTCAGCAGTTTAGCTTTTGGTTAACTATCAAATTAACACTAGCATGACAGAACAGCATACAAGTGACTTGCTTCACCCACACAATCACATGTGGTCCTAGGTCTGCCACACTGACATCCATCCCTCTGCAAACAAGGGCAGGTAGCAACCAAGATCTCATTTAAAGGGCTGTAAATGAATATCTCAGTGACAAATGCCTTGTTTTTTTATTCAGTAACTAAAATTGCACATCATAAAATATGCAGAAATCAGAATAACCCAAAATTAGTTAATAAAACTGAACCAAACCTTTTTATTCCATAAAGTTGCGTTGCATCAAAAGACCTCCATGCCCTGTGACATCACTGTGATGTTTAATGCCCTGTATTAGTTTGATTTAGAACAATCTTTTTTTCCACACAATATTTAGTTTAAGTTTAAAGATTTATTATCCGAATTAGTCAAGTTCCTCCCCAAATTAGTTTTGATCTTCAAGTTAAGTCTAAACATCAAACTTCACTTGTTATCTTTATGAATTTTTCATGAGCTTTATGTATTTAATCAACTGTGTAGGACAAAAGTAATTAGTAACTGTTGACTGAGAAGAGTTTCACTGCAGAGTTCAGTCAGTACATAGTTCTTTAAATCCTGTGAGTCAGCTTACCAGCGCGCCCTTGTGGTCCAAATTATTTATAACCACTTATCAGTAGTTAGCAAGGGAACTAAAGACTCATGCTTTTAATAGACAAACCATTAAACAGACGGTTAAGAACATTAGAAATAAGTGGTGTGTTTTCAGAGAACATTAATTTTCTTCTTTGTCATTTTTTCCCACCACATATTTCTCCCTGGCGTAAAAAGGCTGTTGGCCGTCTTTAACACATGGAGCCACAATAAACTAGCAAGACACATAAAAGTGACAGCTGTAAGACTAACCTGAGGGAGCTGCACCTCGCCTGGAGTACGACGCACCCCTGTGTTAAACGACATTTGTTGCACCTCAGCAGACAAGAGAGAGAGAATTTTTCAAGCAGGCAATTTTTGCATCTACAGCTTTCCTATTAGAAAAAAAGAGTTGAATGCATGCATTATATATATATATATATATATATATAGAGAGAGATATATATATATATATATATATATATATAAAGATATAATGAAAAAATTGTGTCTTGTCTTCAAAACTTGTTTTTGTGATTCGCATAACGCTTTTTGCAATGCTGTTTCCCCTGTCCTTGATGTTGAACTTGGAAACACTTTATTGTTGGAAAATTGTCCATGTAAGAGCGATGTCCCATTATTTTGTGACAGAGGACCTTATTTAGTTAATTTAGTTCACATTTAAGTAATATTTTGAGGCAGTCTAATACCCCCCCCCCCCACACACACACACACATACACAGATATTAAATATAGGTTACCCGATTAACACATTTATCTTGCTTGCTTTAATTAGCTAAATAAATTACTAATCTTAAATGATTGAAAGTCTCCGTCCATGGCAGGTATGGACGTGGTGACGAGTAATTTGAGAACAATTATTTTGGGATGAGCGCAATATTTTCCTACTTATCAGAAAAAAACAAAACAAACAAACAAACAAAAAAACTGTGTTCCCAGGGCAGCACACTCATCTGCCGCCCTGCAATGAGACAGCCTGTCTTTTAAATTCAGCTATCTGTCCAACAGCAATTAAAGTATGACCAGACAAATGTTTCCGGTCTCTTACCTTTAAGGCTTTGCAGAAGAATTCAGATGATATGAAAACCGAGCTCTAGGGTCGCGGGTATTTGTTGATCTTTATTAACGACTGTGTTCGCAGAAATTACCTTTGTAGGAAGCAATCCACATAGGTGTCTCCCTCCCCGTTATCAAATGTATGATCTTTGATTAGTGGATTTATTACACAGAAAAATGGATGGAGTAGCTAAATTTAACTTAATTGAATCTGTGAAATCAAAAATAAAAAGTCAAGTTTGTGTCTACATAAATGCTGAAGTAAAAAAAAAGGTTCAAGATAAGACATTGTGATTTCTTTTTCAGAAAACGAATCATCGATGTAGCTTGTAGACAGTCTTTTTAATTTCATCCTCACATGATCAAAAAGCGATCTTATCCTTAACTGCTTTTCTTTCGGCATTTCAAAACAGAAGCGGGAATTGTGGAGTCAACAAGTTTTTTTTCCATCATGTATTTGCTCTCCCCAGCCACTGAACCAGGTGAGTCCAATCAGCCCAATTTAATTCACTGGGCTGATTGGACTCACCTGGTTCAGTAGCTGCGCAGAACAAATACACGACATGAGAAAGACTTGTTGACTCCAAAAAGCCAAGTACTACAATACCCATAAGCAGTCCTGGCGCCAGGAAGTCACGACAACGGTCTGGCAAGTGCTGTTGGCAAGCCGCATTAGGCTATCAAGTGGGCTAAATTATGAATTTAAAAGGGAAAAATTCCAGTTAAATCATTAAGTTTTTGACCAATATTGAAGCAGATTAGGTTTAAAACAAGCCTTTCCCTTTTCTCTTTCCTCCTGCAATCTAATCACAGCAAATTTAACAGAACATTTGGGCTATTTATAAGTTTCATTTCTTTAGAACTTTGGGCAATCTAGGGTCGGAGTAAATATGCTATAAAACATGAAAAACGAAGGACTTATTTATTCATTATACCGCTTATCCAGGCTATTCGGGTCGTTGGATGCTGAATGCAGGTAGGCTACACCTGGACAGGTCACCAGTCCGTCGCAGGACCAAGAGACAACCAACCATTCCAAGGGTCAATTTAGGTGTGTGAATGCGTAGCCTATGAATGCTCCAGTGGTAGTTGAAGCGGCCGTTGGCGCGCACTGGCTCCATCAGTGTGCACTAGGGCAGCTGTGGGTATAGCCTATGAATGTGAATGAATAATGGGTCCAATGTGCGCACTTTCAGTGCCCAGCAGAAAAAGTACAATATAAATGTAATCCATTATTCGTATTAGCCTATTAGTATTCAGCTTATTTATAACACTTTTTGATTTTCATTTTAGGTACAGAGGTTTGCCTATGACAACAACTGTTCTGAAACCTTGGCAGAGAAAGGGATGGCTGGAGCTGACTGGTTAACAGCTGTTTTGAAAAGGTACCCTACCCTTCAAGCCCTCAGGCTACCACCCTCTCCTGGGGTACAAGTTTCAAAAGTAATGTCAATTTTATTGACAACCTGTCTGCTGTCTTCACCAAAAACAAATTTGGCGCACAAGACATCTGGAATATGGATGAGACAGCAATCACCACAGTCCAAAATCCTCCTGAAAAGATTGTGGCCAGATTGTGTGCAGAACGGACAACTTTCATCATACTTGCGTGTGCTGTAAATGCCGCAGGGAATTTCATTCCACCGCTTCTCATATTCCAGGCTGTTTTTTCCAACAATGGCCAACTTCCTGGTTGTATTGGTACAGCAAATAAGTCTGGGTGGATGCAAGAGGAAGATTTTTTTGGTCTTTCAGGCACTTTTAGATTCACACGAAGTCTTCAATGGAGTCAAAAGTGCTGCTAGACAGTCATTCCTCCCACTGTTCTGTGAAGGGAATGGATTTCACACACACACACACACACATTCCCATGAGCTGCAGGCCTTAGATCGCAGTGTATACGGGCCACTGAAGAGGCTGGTCAACAACTGCTGTGACAGCTGGATGAGCTTTCATCTAATGACCATTTATGAGCTGACAACTATTGTGAAGAGGGCCTTTCCCAAGGCTGCAGTTCCATCAAATGTTCAGGCAGGGTTTGCATGCAATTTGGCCTTTTGAAAGAGATGCTTTCAGTGACAATGATGTTGCACCATCCCTAGTCACAGACCGTCCACTGCCAGCAGTGACACCAGGAGTTCCATCTTCCACTGCAGCTACAGTGAATGCAGTTGCATGAGTGCAGCTCCAACACCCACTGTGGCAGTGGCATCCTCTATGCCACTGCATCCTCCCCTGTTACACCATGTGTGGTGTCTGAGCCTGGGCCATCATCCTCTGCGATGGATACAACCTTTTCACCTGCAGCCATCCGTCCTCATCCCAAAGCAGGACCACGAAAGCAGACCACAAAGGGGAGGAATAGAAGAGAGACTGCTATACTTACAGATACGCCCATAAAACAACAGCTGGAGGCTGAAAATAAGATTTAAAGCAAAGAGAAACATGAATTTCATCAACAATAGCCCCCCCCCCTCCCCAACCCAGCAAGAACAAAACAAATTCAGGACTCATCCGATGAAGACAAATTCTGCATCATGTGCCTGGAGAGCTATTCCAAGACAAGGAAGGTCTGGCTCCAGTTAATGTCCTGTTAAGCCTGGGCACACGAGGACTGCACAGCCGGAAGGGTTTTTTACACTTTGTCCAGACTCTTCATTTACAATGTCGGGGTTGCTGTTGTTCAGGGGTGCCCAGGTCCATCCTCGAGAGCTATTATCCTGCAATTTTTATAACATACCCTCTCCAACACACCTGAATCAGATGGCTAATTCCCTCATGCACGTCATTCAGTTCTGCAGAGGCCTGCTAACGAGCCATTCATTTGATTCAGGTGTGTTGAAGAAGGGATGCAACCAAAATGTGCAGGATAGTAGCTCTCAAAGACTGGACTTGGGCACCCCTACTGTGGTTAGCTCCTGGTAGATGGACTTGACATACAGTACAGTATGTCCCATTGTACTTTGCGGCACCCTCTGTTCTGTTCAGCACCATAAGTTAGCCCCATAACTTGTTCTTGCTAGTGTGGAACATGCTGGAATATCATCCCCTGAACATGTTCTAATTATAACTATCTCACATCATTGCACTGGCAATGCGGAAGTAATGAGGTGTGTCGTCAACTAGGTCACAGAGCACTAACTCTCTAGTCAAAGAGTGAGTTTGTCCCTCAAAATAGATGAGCGATGAATACAATAAAAAGTCTTGTTTGTTCAATAATTAAGTTAAATTTACTCAAAGTTACATTATGTTGAAAAAAATGAGTAATTAATACAAAGTTTAGTTTTGTTTGATCTACACAATAAAACCAAGTTGGTTACACTTGCTAATTTAAATGTCACAGCTACAACTTTTTCATTGAAACAATTGTTCAAAAATAATACATCCACAGAACGTCTAGAGGGGTGCAGAATTAAAGTATTCATTTTACTCAAAATTTTTTATTAGATATAAATAATTGTTTTTTTTTTATCAATTTTGATGGCATTGGACACATCAAAATTGATAATACATATACATGATAAATATTTACATCTGATTACCATGCCAACGTCTACACTAATGGATGCTGCGGGATTAGCATTAGCTCCGGAGTTTCTAGCTCGATTACTTTGTGTAGTAATAGCATCTTCCTTGTGTTTCAATTAAAGCAAACAAAAAAATGAAGCAAGCTGAGTTTGCCGCTTTCATCCTGGACATGTAAGTTCAACATTTGCTAATGCTAATTAATGATCAGCTGGTTCTGTAACATTGCTTATGCTAATTGAGTAGGCGAGTGTGAGTGCGCCACCTGGTGGGGGGGTATTAACCTTGGAGCTATCACTGTTTATATTTAATTTACAACATAGAAAAAAAAGTCATTTATACAAAGTTTAGTTTTGCATTACTGTATCTACTTGACAAAAGTAAGTTCACTTTACTTGGATTTTATTTTTATAAAAATTAAAAAAGTATATTAAACAGAACAATCTTGCTTGCTCAACGTAAACAAATTATACAAATGGTTGCCTTCATTTTTTTTTCAGTAGATCAACAGGATATTTTTCTCAGTAATTCCTGTAATGGTCTCTTTCATTGTTTAAATTGCTCTGTGAAAAATTTAAAACATTAGAGCCAACCCAAAACGCCACCAACAAGTAAGAACTAAATAAGGAAATATTTCCTTAAAAATCCATTAATTAAAATCAACTAGTTTTGCACATTAGTCTTACAAATTGTCACTTTTTTTCACACAAATTGAGTCAGCAATCAGACAAAATCCCAGTTTAAGTTCTTGCTAAAGTTATTCAAGGCCTCAACTGTGAGGACTCAAAAAAAGAAAGAAATAAGTGAAGGTGGGCAAAAGTATTTCTGCATGGCTAAATTAGCCACATGATGTCCGACAATATCTGCTTTCTATAACCTCATTAATTGCTGGAATTCTTTGATGAAAGAATTCTGTAGGTCTGTAGGTCTCCAAGTTGTTTTGAAGAAGTTTCTGATGATCATCCCCCACCCCCTCACCCCCCCACACAGCACCAACCATCATGCAGTCAAGACGACTGAATAAAACACTTAATATGCTCAGGCAGTAAGTGTGTCTGTGCTCAAGGACACTGTGGATAGCAATGCAATCAATGACCGGATTCAAGACAACTGAAAAAAAAGGACTTTTTTTTTCCCCTATAGAAATATGGAAAAAAATAAAAACAACCCGACACCTTTTAAGACCCTTTTGAAAGATCTATTCAAGTCCAATTCACCATTATTACTATATTTTGACTTTAGAATACTTTTCTATCATTTTTACCTCCCTGCAGGAAACTCACAAAGCTCTGTTGATAGATGTTATTTTAGAGCGCAGGGCTGAGGCATGTTGACTCAAAAGTACCTCCACATGTGCTAGAATATAAGCATGGCATGCAGTAACTCGGGATTTAAAAACAATTTGTCAAAAGGATTTATAATCTGATGAATTTATCTTGAAATTTCAGCCATTATTTCATATCATACAACATCTGAAAACAAATGCAAGGAAAATATAATCTTGAACACTTCCTTTATAAGAATCGCCTTACAGCAAATCTTAATCCCACTTTTAATAAAGGAGATTTATTCTTTATAAACACTTTATATTGATTGTTAGATATGTCTCAGCCTATAAAGTGATGAATTTCTTGAGCCTTGAACAGTTTTTGTATGTGTGTGTGTTTGTGTGTGTGTGTTTTTCTCCTGTTTGTCAAATTATAAGGCAGGGACGGAGGATTTCAAGGACGCATGGACTTCAATTTAATCGAAAAGGCTCAGAGTGGGGTGGAAGAGTGACACGCAGAGGAGAGAAGTTCATTATTGTGCTGAAAAGGAAACCAATGGCTTTCATGGTCGCCATGGTAACCGGCCTTTCTTTCGCCGCCAGACCTATGATAAGGTACTTCACAGCATTAAGCACAATTATTGCAAGGTAAAAGGGGGAAATATTGCTTTCCAATGCTGATAGATGTTAGATGTTGATTGGCATGGCGACTGATGAGGGGAGCGTGATCCAGCTGTTTCACCTGCCTGATCTTCTGCAACCTCACAGGAAATCTGATGGAGGTGAGGATGGGGAGGCCATTGTGGCGCTGTGGGCTTCAGCATCTTCTCTTGAGCTGATCTCAAGAAAAAAACAGTTTTCTTGCAACAGCAACAGCCTCCGTCATAAGCATGTTCTTTCTTTCTTATTTTTTTTTCTTTCTTTCTTTCTTTCTTTCTTTCTTTCTTTCTTTCTTTCTTTCTTTCTTTCTTTCTTTCTTTCTTTCTTTCTTTCTTTCTTTCTTTCTTTCTTTCTTTCTTTCTTTCTTTCTTTCTTTCTTTCTTTCTTTCTTTCTTTCTTTCTTTCTTTCTTTCTTTCTTTCTTTCTTTCTTTTATTTTTCTTTCTTTCTAGTTTTGGGAAGCGACCCTGCTTACTTAACACAATGATATGTTGGCCTTGGTAGCAGTGAGGTCAGCAGTCAGATCAGAAATCCAGACCGGGGGGGGGGGGGGGGGGTGGGTGTCAGAGGCAACATGTTTAGTTGGTAAGAGGATGGAAGATTAACACAGAGTAAGATGAGTGTGTGTCTGTGCATGTGTATGTGAGGAGGGATAGGGTGTTGGTGGGGGGGCAAATTGTTTTAACCCCTATTACAGCAACCGCATGGCGCGCCTCTTATCTGGGCCGCTGCAGCCACTCATTAATATTCTGTACATATGGCAGTGCTTTCTGTATCATTGTCTATTAATGGGGGGGATAATCGCTCATTCAATTATCAGGCAGTCAGCAAAAGACCAACTGTGCCTGCACAGCCCCGGTTCACACTGTGGCACAGCCCAAAACAGAGGTGTGCCAGTGAGAAGGTGAGAGCGATAGCAGGGATTACAACATATTAGCTTCTTTAATAAGTCAGGCTCCAGGAATCATGTGGAGCAAATAGGGATCCCTTGGTGAACAAGAAGCCTGCCTGAACTTTGAGATGACAAAGCAGAAGAGGGCTGCACCTTCACCTTGCTTCCACTTGAAAGTCACAATCTGTGATCCGAGTGTTTCTAAAGCTTATAGTTGGAAAACACCTTTAAAAGCCGCCCTATAGGCTCTGACAGTCCTAATGAATGAAGCTTGATCCTGATGTCTGCAAGCCAAAGATCAAATTTAGCGCTCATCCCTGTTGATCTGAGCTTTGTGGCCTCAGGACCTCAGAAGGCCTGCCGCCATGCTGCTGAGGCCACGGCCCGGATACAAGCGGGGGTTACTGATAATAGTGTGGCCTCTGGCTGTTTTGACCCGGAGAGACCTTGTTGAGTCAACACGAGCATGCACACAGAGAGAGGAGAGAAGTGAGGAGGGAGAGTTGGAATTAGGTTGTGCAGTTATCCAGTGAGTTTCTCTAAGAGGTGGGTCATGAGACCGAGAGCGCAGACGTTTCCTGAGCAGAGGTGGGGGGTGTTTTGAGGGAGTGTAAGAAAGATGGAAGGTGAAATGTTAACAAAAATCTCATGAAAAAAAAAATCCGTAGTTTGATAAATTTTCGCATTTGGAATGAAGTGAAGGCGGCTGAGGCTGTGGAGGGCCTTTGTTGGAGGTCCCATTTTCTCTGGCGGAGCAGCACGCTCACAGGGTCAGCGAAGTTACGAAAGTAATTAAAGCTCGGTGATTCACTGCCTGCTGCAGAGAAAAGAAAGCAAGCTGTCATTCTGATTTAGAAAAATAAATTACAATTTTAATAATGGGGGAGGATGGGGGTGCGAGAACGTCTAGAGCCTTGGTGGGTTGGGGGAAGCGGGGGTGGGCCTGTTGGCTGGGAGGAGGGGTCGAGGGGGGTTGCTGGCTGCCTACTTATCAATAGTTGCAATTTTTTTTTCTTTTTTTGAAACCGCATCGGTTGTACATTGCGAGAGCACAAGTGCCCTTAAAAAAAGAAAACCCTGGAACATTAACATACTGATTTCATGCGCATGGCAAAGGGCCTGAGCCAATATCAGAGAGGACTCAGCAGTCCTATTGTCTGCCGGGACTCTGGTCCCCTCTGATATGAAAATTCAATTATTTTATAACTAGATCTGGCGCTGCGTTTTGACAGTCGACGGCAGCGCCTTGCCAGCTGCATCAGCGTGGGGGACCAGAGGCTCCTGATAGCGAGGGGGAGGCCTTTCAGACACTGACATGTTTTTGGGGGACAAGATTGCCTAAATGTGTTGCATTTAAGGACTGAAAGTTAATCTAATGCACCACCATTATCTCACTCAGGTAATTCCAATACCATCCTCAATCTATGTTTACGCTCATGCACGCACCCACATGCTTGCACAGCCATTCATTCTTCAGCACTTTGAATCTGATTCTCAGGCTTTCTGCATCCAAACAGGTAATGTGTTTATTTGCTGCGGCACATACTCTCAGCAGGCTGGAAACTATGTGAAGTAGAAGTTGTTTTCTTATAGACATCAGCAGTTTTCTAGATAGAAGGAGCCCACACAGGAAAACACACCCAATATGAAACAGTGCTCCGTGTCAAGGGACCTTTTTTTTAAGAAAAGTTTTTGCTGTATATACATGAAATGATTGCTATATACAGAGTTATATGCACTTTAGTGCCTCGCACGAAGGACACAAATGTCCCCAAATGCCTTTCTGAGATATATCATTAATTATATGCAATTTTCTCTCAATGTGCAGATTTTTTTTTTTAGCTGTGAAATACAACTTCCTCCATGGTAATATAATTATACAAGGACACACACCAAAACTTTCAGCGCTGGCCTATTTTTCTGGGTTTGAGGGACCGATCCTTTCATTACCTTCCTAGCTCATTGTGAGTGTTCTGAGGGGGGTCTGTTAAGATTAGGGAACAGGAAGCAGCCCCCCTGGTATGGCCCTCTCTTCTCAGACCCTACTGTGTTGTGCTTATTAACCCGGCCTGGGAGAAGACGTACCTGCCTCCCCTCATTAGGCCGCAGTGGAGTGCGCGCTCAGTCTGCAGAAGAATGGAGCATTAATTAGTATTCTCTGCAGGGGGAACTGCCATTAGCACTTAATTAGCGGTAAGAGTACCATTCAGCTGGGCAGCCAGTTAGTGTCTAACATCATTTGTTCTGTCTTTTTTTTTCTGTCAGTAAAATATTGATGAAAGAGGTTGTTTGTCTGTCCATTAGTTCTACTTCCTCAGAGATTTGTGTCATTTTCTCTTCTTATTTATGTAGCTCACCAGCATGAAGATGCCATAACTTGTTTTCTTGAAGGCTTATATCTGTGTTTTGCTTGACTACATGTAAAAGAAAAAGCTGGTAAAAAAAGAGAAATACTCCTTGGTAAAGCAAAGGCCTGTGTTCCCATCAGGACAACATGCCTCCTTCCTTATCTCTGTTAGATTTAACTCTGTCCTCTCTCTCTGCTGTTGACCTCCATGAGGCCAAACGCAGTTTTCTCATCTGCCCAGGGAGGTAAAGTGGGCGATTAGTGGATTCAGGTCAACTTTTCTTATTAGTCTGAGGGAAGTTCTTTGATCTGCTGAGTAGACATTCATTTCTTTCTTTTCTCTGTGTTCTCTGTCCAGGACTGTCACCGCCAAAGAGGACAAGGGAGGCTGTTAACCCACCTCGGTCCACTCCTTGGCCTCACTGGTTCTCACTTCCTCTGTACTCACCCTTCCTCTCTTCACTACCCTCCCCACCAGCACTTGGAGGCGGACAGTGGTAGAGGTACCTTTCACTTCCAGCAATCTGAGAGGCGGAGAGCTGTCATTTGCCAATTTGGCTTGAATGGGGCGGACAGCGGATTGAATGTCGTTTTCCCACCAGGCTGCACCATCCAGACCAGCAGGGGAGGGAGAGGGATGCAGGGAGTGGGGTGTAATGCTAGAGTAAAATTAGAGCTTTGATGGCAGCTAATAGAGTGTGATGGGTGGCGCTGACGTGGATTTCCAGTACAGACGCCACAGGTTCCCTGTCTCGCTGCCTCTCTCTGTCTGACACACCTGTAAGATTACGCCAGCCCTCCCTCCTTTCTCAGAGCTGTGATTTCACCCTGATCAGTCTAATTATACATCTCTGACTCCAAGCCTGTCTATGTCAAAGGCCCAGAGAAGTTCTGTTTCTCACACTAATATATACAAAAACCCCGTCACACATCAGCGAGGGAAGACAGCGCAGAAGAGGACTCAAACTAAACTTGTTAAATTCTGTATTATGGTTTACACTTTACCCCAAAATACAGCTGAATAATTTGTGTTTGACTTTGCGGATCTGTAGGCCATCTTTAAGCTCCACACAAACTTAGCAGTGATTTTTTTTTTCAACACTTGTGGAAAGAAAAGAATGTTATATTTATATACTGAACCTTAGTTTCAACTGATAACCCAGTAAATGTTACTTTTACCAGTTTGGCTGTTGGTCAGGGTAAAACACAGTAGCTGCCCTTTGCTTTTCATTTACAATATGATTTCTAAAAAGGCTCAAACAAAGATCATCACAACACCACATTCATCTATTAATAATAATAATAGAAAGTTCAGTTACTGAAGCTGATAGATTTAACTTGCAACACGTTTTCCAAAAAGTCGTAAGAGTTGTAACAGAAGACTTTAAAAGTTGCATGGAGCTAAAAGAAATGCTGGGTTTGAACATTTAACTGGGCTGACTGGTGACTGGCCAGAAACATAGTTGGGTAGCAGAGCATCCCACAGAGGCTGATTCTGTCAGAGGTAGAGATGGCATGAAATATGGTGTGGACAAATAATTAAGTTTAAGAATGATTTAAAAGTATAAAGGAAATGTGTTTGTTCTGTTTCACCAGGTGCGACATTGAGTGGTCGGTATCTTCTGGGAGAAACTGTATTATAAAAGAATCATGTTCATTGATTTCGTCCTTACATCCATAGATTACAAATGCCAGTTAAGATCGCATAATACAAAAGCAAACAAAAACTATTATTCATTCATTCATTCATTCATTCATTCATTCATTTTGGACAAAAAAATACAATAAAAAATAGACATAAATTGTTCAACAGATTAAATGGTAAATAAAAATGACTATAGTCCAAAAAGGAGCAGGATGAAGTAAAAACTTATTTATCCCTGCCCTCTTTTACAATCAGAATTCATTCTTCATTCCTTCTTATTCATGCAGACATGTAGAAAATTCTTAAGGAAACACAAATTTTCAAGCATAACTGTGGCGTGTAGCAGTTTTGCTTACAGTATGTCAGCCAGAAACTATATTTCACACACATGTGTTTCCTTATGCTGTATAAGTGTCGGCAACACCAGTAACACCAGTCTGAAAGGTGTTACTGGCATAACATTAAATCCGTAAATTATGTGCTTTCTCTGCATAACCTTTAGGATTTAAATAGTTAATTATTTAGTTCTTATAGATTATTCAGATTGTTTGGAAATCACTTCTTTCTTTTTTATTTACATTTTCTAAAAGTATCATTTAGGGATGTCCGATATCATTGAACAATATTGACATTAAAATGTGATATCGGAAAATATCTGTATAGTTTTTTTTAGCCAGGCTAAAAAGTGTAGTTTTTACACTGCTAACAAAATATGGGCATATTTTTTGAAGTAGTAATGAGCAAATGATGATGACTCAAAAAGAGTGCATTTTTTCCATGCGTCTCATGGTAAATGTTTGAGTGCATGTGGTAGCGGTGGTGGGATGGGGGGGCTTGTCATTGTATTTGTCAATTATATTTGCAGAAAAAGTTTGGGAACTTCTGGGTTAAGAGTTAGATAATATCTGACATCTGATATCAGATATCGGATATCTGATATCGGTAAAAAAGCCAATATTGAACATCCCTAGTATCATTTTATAGAACTGTGTCCAAAAAAACGAATAAGTACTACCATTACCTTTTTATCCCCTCAAGCTTGAGACAGCGGTTTTTTTTTTTTTTGTGTACTTTTTACGACATGGGACGCAACAAAACATTTCCATAGAAACTTTTTATGTTTAGATTCAGATTCTGAGACCCTTCCATCACTTTTTTTTTTTGTTACTTTAACTTTACAGAATTGTGAGGATAGAGTGAGTTGACTTGCTGCTGCTTCCCTCAGGAAGTTTTAAAATCCACATTAATCACTCAGACTCTACCCCTCCCTTCCTGCTCCTGCCACAAGACACGATGCGTGAAACATAACACTGGGACCTGCCTCAGGGCTACCACACACACACACACACACACACACACACACACACACACACACGCATACCTACATAGTGATATCTTCTGAGGCACGAGCGGCACTGTGATGCTCTGACATATGGACGGTTAAAGGCATCTTAAATATCCATATCAATCTGCAAACTTGTCAGCTCGACAATGAGGGAAACAGAACACCATTAGCAGTGTCAGACAGTATCATCCTCATCTGTGCAACATTAGAGAAATAGATTACTCTCTGCAGGACATTCCTTTGGGTGTTAGCCAAGTTCGCACTGCAGCTTGGACTTTTTGGTTCTGTTGTGGCGGCAGAGATGTTTAACCTGTTTGGGCATGACTTATTTGTTTTTTTTTTACCACTCTATCTGAGCAGGTACATAAAGTGTGTGTGTGTGTGTGTGTGTGTAGATGTTCTTCCCTTTTTTTTTGTTCCAGAGTTAGAGATATAATATCCCATTTTAAAATGGATATGATTGCACTGATTTCCTTGTTCTGCTCTTCCTTGGTAATGCGTTTTCTTGTGTCTGTGCAAACTGATTGTCCTTCCTCCTGCACAGGGAGCATTATAATCTGCTCTCCAGGGATGGGAGATGTTTTGTTTTTTGGACTCTTTCACGCCAGCTCTCCCTCTTTGTAACACAATAGCCCCCCTCTCCTCTCGCCCAGTGTGGCAACCCTTTTAAAACGGGAAGCTCCAGGTCAGTTTCCCTTGCCAAGTTTTGCAGCCTGCCATGTTGTCTATTCTGCTCAGCTATTTAAAAAATGTTGAATATCAACAATGGCTTTCTCTGGTGCATTGTCAACTTTTGTATGAAGCAATCTTGGCTGAATGAGATGGGTCCCAGAGCAGAGAGAGCTCAGCTGCAGTGTGCACTGCCCAGTTCTCTCATGCTTCATATTTCTCTGCAGCTCTGAGGTGGAGGTACTGCTCTTTGAACGGCCGTGGCTGGAGTCCGGGCCGGGGCTGTGAGCAGTGGATGTCCCGGCCATTATCCAGCCCACGGTGCTGCTTCTTGGCCTGCTGACAGGCATCTGCTGAAGGAGCGTCTGACAGAGGGATTGGGAAACAGCAGCAGGAGCTTTGGGACCAGTGAGAGCTTGGTAGGTGTCCTCGTTTTCTGGTCAGAGTGGGAGGAGGTTAAAGAGAGGAGAGAAGAGGGAGGGGTCATTCAGGAGGATGGTGTAGGGGTGTTTATGTTTTCTGAGTTGCAATTTTCTCACATGTGCTAAATTTGTAGATATTATTCGATTTAACCTACAAAATTGTTTTTCATCCGTAGGATGCATCATGTCACCTGTTGGTTGCTTTCACTCGAATCAGAAAACAAAACTAAAACTATCAGAGTGTCAGGCTGGTCAATATTCAGATGGAAAATATATCAAATTTCTGTTGCTCTATTGTTAAAATGAAAAGAAAAAAAACCTTCTAAAAATGGAAACTACATTTTATTCATTGACCAATATGCTGTCTAACTATTCTGACACGTTAATGTCCAAACTCCACTTCTGTCTGACAGCCGCACTGGATGCATCAGCGGCTTTTTTACGCCGTGCCCTGTATCTATGTTTGCATGCGTGAAGAAAAGGATGAAAGCAGGAACGAGAGCTTGCTTCCAGATAATAGTAGCTTAGACTCTTTGTCCTGCTGTCAGCCAGGAGAGCAGCGAGGCTGGAAATCTCTGCAAGGCAGCGGCAACATCTTGTCTGTTTCATTGACATATCAGTCTGTGGGGCAATGAGCCGTTGCCTCTGCACCCCTCAGCACACTTCTGCATTTGTGGATGTGTAAATAATAGCACAACAAGGTAACACTTAAAAGAGGCATGTTACAGTAAAGTATTATTAGTGCACAACAGCGAGCTTGGCTGCTGTGGCTGTAGCATTTTGCTCAGCGTTGATGCTTAAACCTGAGCATGATTATACTATTTATTTGCACTTTTCCTCTCTTCTTCAATTTTGACTGACTTTTGTCGACTTTGAAATTCAGTGGGTAGGACACCCCACCAACAATAAATCACAAACTGCAGGAAGACTTTGTTCAAGAAAGTCTAATCTCATTTCAAAAGATTGCATTCCTCCTCTTGCATTGTCAACTTTTGTAAAAACAAAAAAAAAAAAACTTAGCATGTCACACATTTGCCTCATTTTCAGGAAGCTCTTAGGTATGATTTAGTCTTGTTCAAACAAATCAAAAGGCAATTCACCCTGAGAGTGATGTCAGACTCAGGAAAAATATCAAATGTTGTAATTTCAGCTCAAACAGTTGAACTTTTAAAATCCCAGTAAACAAAGCGGGAACATCCCCGCTTTCCTGCGGAGCTGCGCTGTCCTCCGTCTCACCTCTCTGAACTCATCCCAAGGCAAGGTGACCAAATTCATCTGGGGCCAGCCCATCCATTATCTTGTCAACACAGCCAGCTTCCCACCTTAGTTTGCTCTTCTCCCAGAAGACTCGCTCTAATGAAATACGCAATAATCACCGCACTCATCTCGTCGTGCTCAAGGTAATTAATATATTTAGAGGGCGATGGCTAACTCTTAATTAAATTATGCCTCTTTTAATGAGACCTTGACTGGGACTAAATTTATGACGACTATCTGCTTTATCAAGTGCTTGGCATGCAACAAAGATTAGTCATTTTCTCCCAAATTGCAGCCAGATTGCACATTGTGAAACTCATGATTTATATATCAATTTATGCTTGTTTGTTTCTTATTTTAGATTTAATAAATTACCTCTCATGATTACCCTAACCTAGTTTCTCCTTCTTAAAAGCCCCAGTTCCTGCAATTAATGCTCAGGGCTGTATCGCTGTTACATATTCATTTTGGAGGAGAATGCAGATAACAACTTGGCTGCATTAATCATATTACAAAATTGGGTGTATTTAATTAATTACAGTTACACTGCAAATTAATTGTGCATTCTCACAATATTATCTTAAACTAATGAAGGCTCAACAAAGAGAGCGTTTCATTTTTTTTTTTAAAGGAGCCTAGATTAGTGGGATCTCAATTATGGCTAAAACAAAAGAGGGCCGCTTGGTTGGGCATGGCACAAAGCAAAACGTGGCGATTCAGCACTTTCTTCCAAACAAAAAACTGAGAAAGTTTCCATTGTTTTTGGAAAAACTGAACATGGCAATGATTCAACAGATACATGGGAAATAATGAGCGCTGTAATTAGCTAGTCAGGCAATAACAGTACTTAAAATGATCATCATATAGACGTGCTTGATAATGCCATTCACATGTGGCAGTTTTAAGCATCAGCAAGCATCATAACTTTAACGCCAGAGTGGAGAGGCTGCTAAGCGCCTGTCTTTTGTTGCTCGTACACAGCATTTGGTGTTAATTCAGCCTGCGTCTCATAGCTCCAAAAACGATGTAATGCGCATATGCTGATGAATGAAAAGTGCACAGATTAGAGGCTCAAGTGTGAGCTGAGGAAACTCAGGCTGAGACTTTGTTCCTGAGCAAACACAGAAGTCATGTTGTGCATTCGATGGCTTAATAAAGCCTCACCCAGTGGCTTAGAAGCAAAAGCACATTTATTGAAATTTTCTGCTTAATTTGACCTGAATTGAAATTAGCTTTCAATGGATGGGAGCTTATAATTCACAGTAATTTAGTACTTTATTTTTCATTTAACGCATCATATACCAAATGCTTTAATATGTTTCCCCTAATCTGCCAAGTAAAGAGCCTAAGAAGTGACATCAAGTAGCTAGTAATCATGTTCATTTAAAAATGTTTCCACTGATGTCCTCCTCTGTGATATAATTTAATTTGCTTTTAGCTTCATTAGCCAATAACCACAGGGGAAAAAAAAAAAAAAAAATACCCGTGTCAATTATGGGAACTCCAAGGGTCAGTGAGTATGAAGCTTCACCCTGCTGCACATGCTTATGGAGTGGTCTTGTAACAGTGATTAACCCCGGGTGTGTGTGTACATGTGATCAAATATGTTTGAAATGTGCATCCCTAAACGATAAGCAGCTACAAGCCAAAAGGTGATTATAGGTGGAAAAACTATTCCCCGGGCTAAGTGAGATGGAGCGGAGTGTTGGGTGGTCACGCCTTGTCTGCTCATGACAGTGGCGGGTTAAAGAGATTACACTGGGTCTGTGTCAGCAGCCTTGGCCTTGCACACATAAGAACATAATGAGGAAGGACATGCTTGGCCTGCTGGGGGAGAGAAAAGAAGAGACTGAAGTTTGAAGCAGACTTCACAAGCAGCTAACAGCTTTTTCTGTGTTGTTTTACAAGAAGAAGTCGATTAGTATGACGCTTACATTCCTCTGAGTGGAACGAGGTCAGTGTTGGAGTGCAGGGATGACACCTCAGGGTTTCAGAACACAAAGACCTCTGGTGCAGAGGACGGGAGAATGCCGTGTTCTCCATTAGCCCCGAGCTCTCCCAACAGATGTGCAACACACCACAAAAGCTGCTGACAGTCGATGCATCTGTCCTCTGAGTGTGTGTTTTGCTTCTTTTGAAGGTTTAACTCCTGTCTTTTAATGGCTTAATGGCTGAACTTTCACTGTTTCAGATGGGCCCAACAGTCGATGATCATCCTCAGGGTTGCCTTCATGTGGTAAGTTTACTCACCTGCCTGCTTCATGTTGGCTGCAGCATATGTGGCATTTCTGTGATGGACCAGCAAAGACCAACATTTGCTTCTCCTGGTGCTGCCTCCTCTTTGTGTTCATAAAATCCACTTTAAGAATTCTGCTTTTTTATTTTAAGGTTTTTTAAAATTATTTAAAAAAAAAAATAAGAACCATATTCTTTTATTATTATTATTTTACACAGATTTTACTTGAAATATAAAAACCAATTTTGCTGACACAAAAGATTATATTTCTCTGCAGTAAAAAGACAAATGCAGTGATATGATATTGCAAAAAATATATGCAATAATATCACATTCTGAAATTTCGCATAAACTTCCAGGATGTGAAGACTGAACTCATAATTACCTGTTGCTGCACCTCATCATATCCCTATGACTGCATAATTTAGGAACTGCGTAAAGCTATATGTTGCACAGAGCTGCCAAAGACATGAATGAACAATCCTGAAGAGCATTAATGAAAATGAGTCAGAGGTGAAATGAAACATTCACCTCCATCAGCTACAAACCCTGCATCACACCAAGCATTAAACATGTTAAGCTATAAAAATGCAGCATTTTCCATCAAGGACAGCTTTTTTGTCAAATAAGTCCAATTATCATTAGGAATTTTGTGCAATAAAGAGGCGATGATAGTAACACTTTTATTCCTTTAAATGACCCGTGAATATTATTTTTACCTGTGGTGAACTAGAGGACGCAACCATTCACGCGACACAATAGGAACAGCAGACCGTGTGTAAATTGCATCTTCATTTGCATTCCTGGTCGTAAGGAAGGAAAAAAATCATGCAAATCTTAATGAGACAGTCTCCATTGTGGCTGTAATTGAAAAGCCATTCTTTGTTAATTACTGTTTCTCAAAGGGCCTGTCCGCGGTCACTGAGCTGAAACAAAAAAAGTTACTGATTCTGGAGGTCGGGTGGGATTTAAATGGACACGTAAAAAAAAACAATGTTTATTGTGGATTTGAGATGCCACTTTCGATTATAATAATGTCTATGTTTATCGAAAATGAAATGAAACTAAAAAACGTGTTAATGGAGGCTACAACGATAATAAAGAGCAATTAAAAAGGCAATAAATTACAAGGAATATCCAGACAATTGTTGGGAGCTGAATGGCTGACATGAAGCGCCCGTGTCTCGTCGTTTAATAATAAAGTTAGGGACATTTTATTGTTAAGAAAGACAACAAAAACAACAAAAAGGATGAAAGACTGCAGCTCCAATCGTAAGGCTGTTGGGCGGGGATATGTAAAATAGTAAATTTAAAATCTGTGATTATTTCGTACCTGTGTAAGTTTTTTCCCTTTTCAAAAACATTTCGTTATATCCTCTTTACTCGAAAACAAATTCTGCTATTTTCTGCAAGCTTTATCTCTCAAATTTTTGGCTAAAATAGGCGCATCGGAAAAAAGGGAATGTACAATTCGAAGAAATTTGAGGAAAACTAAAACATCTTTCCATCACGATGTGCGGAAACCTCGCAAAAAGAGTGATTAAAGGGAAGAACAGATTTTTTCCCCACATGCATTCATTTCTTTCAAAAAATCATCAGCGACTGAGACGATTGCATCCAGGTTCCAAACTCCCACCAGGACATCCGCATATTTCCCAACTTTTAACAGTGGGGATTTTGCAGCCGCGCGCCCTGAGAGCCCCTCAGGGCTGTCAGGCTTGTTGAGTCTGAATTGGAGCAGACTGTGCTGGTGGTCCTCCGTTCCTTAATTAGGAAATTAGCTGCACAGAGGCCCTCATTATCAAACTCCGGGTTACTCCTGGTGTTTCTCTCTCTCTCTGCTATATGCTGGTCAATTTCCATAAGGAGATTACAAGCGGATCGGTACTGAGATTTGCCCAGATAAACAAATAACTGGTCCCTGAGAATTAGATGACTACTAATTGGACGTTAGTTTTATCGCCCCTGCTCTGTTTGTCACGCCCCATTGAACGGGAAAATTGAATTCATGAGGTGATGTCTCTTTTGAGTTGATTTACCGAAACTGATGACAGCAAATCCTTGGAAAATATCACTTTTATTTCAGCTTAGGCATTGAGTTTATGTGTGTCTCGTTAAAAAAAAACCCCGAAGATATCAAAAACTTTAAAAAAATTTATGTTTGAAATCAATCTGCGTGACTTGTGCTTTCCCCCGTAATAAAAGCAAAAGACAAGCAAACAGAAGAACACATTTTTATTTTCAACAAAGTTTCACAATATTTGTGAAGAAATTTTAGATGATTAAATATCTGGTTAATTCAACTGCCTTTAAATCACCTTAATTATGATATTTTAGATTGTTTCTAGTCTGATCCAAATTTTACTCCTTTCTCGTGAGTTATTCTGGTCGGCAGTTTAAAAGCAGAAGTCCGTTTCGCTCGCGCCGCGGCACCTCCGTGCAGCTCAGGGCCAACAGTTGCATCTTGTAAAGCTCCAGGAGGTGAAGCGCTCTAAAATGCACGTACAAGTACGATCCCCGATTAACTCACGCAGCCTGTAGATACTGAGGTGTTAACAGGCGTTTTCAATGGGCGATACGCTCGCGGTCATTAGCAGGTGTGAGGCTTCCCCCCGGTCCATCGATTGGTTTCAGTGCAAGAAAGTCGTTTGTAAGGCCACACATGCAAATTGGGGGGCCACTTCATGCTAATCGTTTTGGTAACCATTATCACTGAGGAGAGAAAACAAGTCAGCAAACAGCAGCTTAAAGATGAACTCATCTCTGGGTCCCAAACTAAACTTTTCCCCAGGGACCAAAGAGATGGCCTGTCTCCTCCACAAGAGGTCGTTGATGTATTAAAGTTTTAAAGGCTCTTTTAGACACAACTAAACGTATCAATAGGCTAATTTGCTTTAGATTTAAGAACACTCCCTTTTCTCATATTATTTGTTAAAAAAAAAAGAAGAAAATATTGTGTGATTTTTAAGTGCTTATTTATTTTAAATGTTAAACAAAAATAAGATATCGATCCCAAAATACTGCGCTCTTCAACCTGTTTTTTCAAACTTCTTTTCTACATGCAGACTTAGACATTAATAAAAGTTTAAATATTGAATCCCTTAAAGTAAGTTTGTTATATATACTGATAGGAAACTGGAAATGTCTGTTTTCCCCTCAACGCCAAAAGAGCCCCCCCAAAACTCCAAAAAACTGATTACTTGAGAAATGTCATTGAGCAAAAGGTTTGAGTGAACGTCAGGATTTTGTTTAGATGTGACAAAATATAGGCTATAAAAGCAAGTGGAACTTTTTTGGCAGACTTTATTCTAATACCCTACATCTCTCATCCTTTTAAAACAGTTTTTCTTTTATATTTTATTTAGTTTAAACCTATGGATTAATTTTGCAGAATAATTTGCTGTAATCCTATTTTTCTATTTTGACCACTATTTAACTTACATTTTGTTCTCCATCAGAATCCCGATGTGGTAGAAATCTAACTATAGAACCTGTTTTTAAAGACTCCCGCACACTTTCCAAATTGCAAAAAAAAAAAAAAAAACATTTATTTGCAACCTTTCGGTACTAGACCTTCATCAGGCAAAGTTGGAGAATGTGCGAGAGTCTTTTTTTGTAAATTTTGTACTCCTAACTAACCTGGCAAAAATATAGCTTATATATTTTTTAAATAACAAAAAAAATATCTATAATCTTCCTACTCAGATCGTAAATGTAAATCTTTCACTCTCACGCTGTTGAACTGCACTGTGGTTTTAAAACTTCACCTCTCCCTCCTCCCTTTAACCAAAACACAGCGGTGCGCGCTCCGGTTGGATGTGGGAGCTGCGCGCCGATTGGTCGCCTGCTCCTCATTGTCATACTGTCAATCCACATCACATGGTCCGGCCTCTAGGCCTATTAACAGATGAGCTTGGCGAACAAGTTTACAGACTTCTGTTTCAGAGCCGAGAGGACGCAGCAGCTTTGAGCAGAGAGAAACCAGAGGCACCTGCAGACGCTTTTGCCTTTCCAGGCACAACTTTTTCTCCCCCCTTCATGTGATACCGGTCAGTAGGCTACCTCTCTGACTCTTGGCGTTGTTTTGTGAACTTTTTTTTTTTAATGTCCGCGTGAGAGATCACTAAAAGCCGCCTGAATGTATAACATGATGGAAACCGAGATCAAGACCCCGCTCCCGCAGTCCAACTCGGGCTCGGCGCAGGGCGCAAAGAACAATAGTGCCAGCGACCAGGAACGGGTAAAGCGGCCAATGAATGCCTTCATGGTCTGGTCCAGGGGGCAGCGGAGGAAGATGGCACAAGAAAACCCCAAAATGCACAACTCTGAAATCAGCAAGCGGCTTGGTGCTGACTGGAAACTTCTGACAGACGCTGAAAAGAGGCCGTTCATCGACGAGGCCAAGCGTCTACGGGCTATGCACATGAAGGAGCATCCGGATTATAAATACCGTCCCCGTAGGAAGACCAAGACCTTACTCAAGAAAGACAAGTATTCTTTGCCCGGGGGTCTGTTGGCGCCAGGGTCCAACACCGTCAGCAACTCTGTGTCGGTGGGCCAGCGGATGGATGGTTACCCCCACGTGAACGGGTGGACGAACAGTGCGTACTCCCTCATGCAGGACCAGCTGGCCTACCCTCAGCATCACAGCATGAACAGCCCACAGATCCAGCAGATGCACCGGTACGAGATGGCAGGTTTGCAGTACCCGATGATGTCCTCGGCGCAGACCTACATGAACGCGGCTTCCACTTACAGCATGTCTCCAGCGTACACGCAGCAGACCACCAGCGCCATGGGACTGAGCTCCATGGCATCCGTGTGTAAGACCGAGCCGAGCTCACCGCCGCCAGCCATCACGTCCCACTCTCAGAGGGCGTGTTTGGGGGACCTGAGGGATATGATAAGCATGTACCTGCCTCCCGGCGGGGACAGCGCGGAGCATTCCTCCCTGCAGAGCAGCCGGTTACACAGCGTCCATCCTCACTATCAGACCGCAGGGACTGGCGTCAACGGGACGCTACCTCTCACCCACATCTAAAAGCAACACAAAAAGAGACTTCTAACTTTTTTTCTTTTTAAGAAAAGGTACTTCGGATACTTGAACTTTTTGGTTGCTAGAAAATGAAATGATAAAACAGCTGTTTTGTTTAAAGAAAATATCTGAAAATGAACTTGAAAAGGATCGAAAGCGAACTTTGAGCCTATCGCAGAGGGGCTTTTTTATCACAAGTAGAAGCAATCAACTCATGTAGAAGAATTGGACTTCTATATTTTAAATAATGCCATATTTTCTCTCTATGAAAAGGCATGTGGCCTCGTGAAGGGGCCGGTGTGTTTCTGAAAAGCTGGATGGACAGTTGTTCATAAATGTTTACACTTCATTTGTAGAATGTCAGTCGTCTCTACTGTGTCCAAATTTTGTTAACTTTTGTCCCCCCCCCCCCATATGAACTAGGTTAAATAAAATGTTAAGACTGTGCGGGTCGCAAACGCAAGTTTTATTTATAGTAAGATTTTTTGTTTTCTTTTTTTCCTTTTTGTTTTTTTTAGCTTGTGAACCCGATATTTTGTCACGTGAAAAATGTTCAGATTTTTTTTTTTTTTTTGTAAATTGTTCTGTCTGCTATGGTTTCTGACAGTGTCACGTTTACTCATTATCCCGAAAGAAGCGGTTTTTATTTAAACTGACATTTTACATATTTTAAGACCATCCTCTATTCTTAAATGCTGAATAAATTTTTACGAAACGTAATTTGTGACTCCGTGTTTTGTGTGTAAAAGATGATTTGGAAATATGTTCAAAGAGTACCTGAAATGCTTGTTCTCTGATGGCATCAAATAGAAAAAGGTTTATTAGACTTAATAACAATTTGTTATCTGTGGTAATCTTGTAAATGCCGGAGTGCTCAACACTGGGAATCTGTGTATGTACATGTTATTAAAATCAACTTTAAAACAAATTTTAACTTGGATTAGAAATATGGAGCAATTGTTTAATTTACATACTTCCTAGAAATGAGAAACATTTGATATTTATTTATAAACATACATCTGAAATCAAGTTAATCAATTTTGGTCCATTTCCTATTATTTCTCTGTCGTTTCCTGCAACTCTTTTTCTTTTAATACCCTTTAAGGAAAAAAACTGAAGGGAAATATGGGGTTCTTTCTGCATTTCAACTCAGATAGTTTCTAAAAACAAAAAACAAAAAAACAAACAACAACAAAAAACAACCTGAACCAGTGTTGCTTTACTGGGATTTCCTTTTACCTCCCCAAATTCAACCCATTCTAAGACATATTTTAGTTTCACTGAAGGAAAAAACAAACCATCAACACTTTATTTCATGATTGGTATAATTTTTTTTTTTTGTCACTTTAGGTGCTTCCTTAGACTTTTTCAAAGAATTTATTTGCATTCTTTGTAAATTTTTAAAAACAATCCTAACACCCTCCCCCCAAAAAACAAACAAACAAACAAACAAACCGGCACAAATTCAGAGATAATATTAATTTAAAGTGAGCTGCATTTTGGATGGTGCATTATAAAATTTTAAAAGGTTGCAATATAGAATAAGCCTCAAACTTGTAAAGATAAAAAAAAAAGTATTTCAGTACTTTTCAATCATTTGAATACATTTGATATAAATATAATACAATTTTATAATTTAATGTTATATCATTCCTGATGTGTACACAAATTGTGCACATGTGTAGATGAATCTGCCCGTCTTGTAATGTCTAAAGAAACTTTCATCTATAGTGAATATATTTTTCAACAAACTACACTGAAATTGCACAGCATCTCTTAACATAACCACACTTACGATGGCTTGCCGTATAACAAAAAGGTGTTTGGAAGAATGGGTCAGCCTGCTGTTGCAGTGTACCTTTGGATGAATAAGCTCTGACCACCAAGAGGGCCAAAGCAGTGGCGGCCCTGCTGGCCTTCCCACACTCCCTGCAAGATTGGATCCACAGCTCAGCACAGCAGCCTGGATTATCCCCACGCACCTTTGTGGAGGGAAAGATTATCCAGACCTCCCTGCATTCAGTGACAGGGTTTAAGTCACTCTAGCGTGCCAGCAGCCACCCGTCACCTAATCGCACTCTCCAACTCATTTTTTTGTAATTAAGTAGCTTAAGTGTTTTCTGTGGTGTGGACAGTGCAAAGGTTAGTGGTCATTTATCAGACAGGAGAAAGTTATCTCCTCTCCGGATGGCCATCGTGATAAAAATACCAAGTTGTGTGTTAAGTTTCATCCAAAACAGTGAGGTTTTTTAAATGTAATTATTGGTGTAAAAGTTCAAACATGTCTGTGCAGTGAAATTCTGCTCAGTGAAGCTTAGATCTCTGTATAATCACTGGGACCGCTGCAGTAAAAAGCCGACTGATGATTTAGGAATGAAAGTTAGTCTGTGCTCAGGAAAAGGTGTGAGGCTTAACTGCATATTGATTGTGTTTGAATATTCTGGCAGTTGGACCATCTGAGTTTGGCTCCAAACCACCACCACCCCCCGTCCCTCATTCTCTCCCCCTGCTGAGTGCCCAGAGGGCCTCTCTTCCCTGTCATGTGGAGCTCTGTGCCCACTCAGCAAGTGCAGGCATATCCCGCTTCCATCTGCCTATGACCTCACAGCCCATGTTTGTTTAACCCCCACTCCAAAAACTAACCTAATTATAGCCCTGTAGAACATGGATTCAGCGGATTCCCAGTGGATTCTGCTGCTGTGTGTCTACTTATCTGTGTGTGCGAGCGCATGAACAGTGGCGTCGCCATAGGCCATGCTTCACTCAGCCCTGTTTTCCGCTCATCTCTCTTCATATTATGTCAGAACATGTCCTGCCAGTGGCATATCTCGTGGGAGTATACAGAAAAAAAAAGGTGGTAAAAGGAGCAGAAGTGTGCTTAAGTGTCTCTTTTTACGTCAGTGTGATGAGTGGAAAACTCATTACACAAATCTTGCTGACAGACTTGACGTTTGTGACATCACCAACTCTCCTGCTTGACTGGCTGGGCGACTTGCAGCACACCTTATGCTCGTCTCAACTCCCATAATCTCCAGCTCCAATCTGGAACCTCCTCCGATCGACAGCTCAGACAACAACGTAGTTTGGGTGTAACGGGTGAACGCATGAGCGCTGTTGAGGATTGCACCTATGACAGATTCAGACTGTATTGATTTGCTTTGGCTGGGGTCCTCGGGGGGGCCTTTGATCTGAGCCTGGAGCGAGAAGAGAGAGAGAGAGAGAGAGAGGGGAGGGGGGTTACTAGGGTTGCATGTCCAGCTTGGGCAGGCTTGTCCAGTGTGGAATAACCTGTGTGAGGTTCTGAGATTGACAGAGAGGTAGCGGTGTGTGTGTGTGTGGACATGCGGGGGTTGGGGATGGGGGTTAATCTCCCTGAACTGGGGCAGATGTTGTTAACGAGCTCCTCTCAGATCGACTCCCTGCGTGGGAAAATGGCATCAAATCCTCCTGGGGTCAGGGCTTTTGGGCTGACCCACTGAGAGCTATCCCTCTCCACCGCACCGTCCTCTGAATCCTTCTCCATTCACTCACCCACTCACTCACTCATTCACTGACAGCACTCACCAGAGACACTAGAAAATCACATTTGACCGCATTTTACCTCTTCTCTTTTAAGTACGTCCCCAAATTTTCAGGTCCTTGCCTGAACTTATGTGGGCACTGACTGGTCTTGTTGCGTGATGTTAATGTCTCATTAAAGATGACTGTGGTTGGATTGCTGTGCCTTACACAACCGCAAAGAATGCTGAGTGGGAAACGCTTCAAAGAAAATGATGCCGCTCCTAAAAGAAACTGCATCCGCCCAGCAGCCAAGTACTTGTGTTTTTGTCAATGGAAGGTAAATTAGTTGAATTAGGGTGTCACAGACTTTCAGGCGCCCAAGTTGCCATTTAGTTGCATTATGCATATATTAGAATATCATCACAATGCAGATTAACCAACATCATACATTTGAAATAATAAAAATGACGTTCAGTGATAAACATTGAATATTTTTTTTTCTGTAGTGATGGAGACGAGAGCTGCTTCAGAACATCACAACTCTGAAGTTATGAAATAATCATCAAAGATCATATCTGTTTTCTAGCTTGTGTTTTAAGTGTTTGGACTTTAAGAAGAAGCTCATGGACCGAACTGAAGGTAGATTCGGACTGTGAAGAAAAAAAAAACTACACAAAGCATCTAAAGAACTTCAGGTTGACCCAGAGGACTGTGTAGTGATGTAACATACTGACTTAATAAAGGAAGACCATGGAAGACACTGCTGCTGAAAGAAAAAGGCAAAGTGATGTTTGAGAAACATTCTTGGATTCAGTCTGATGTTTTGTGAATAAAAGTAACGCTCTATGAGGATTCAGCGCATGAACTTGTTAACAAGTGATCAAAGAACACCATAAAAACGTGGCTCTATCATCCTGTGGCTTCTTTATTACCTGGAAAAGATGTTAATACAGCAACAGAATCACAATATGCTGAGAAATTTCTGGGCAAATGGTGACGTCAGCTGATGGCAGAGGCAGATGTATCTGGTGTCCTGTTGTATAACATGGGTTTTGCCCTGAAACTGACAGTATTGGTTTATAGGTCATTTTGCTGGGCCCACAAAGGGGAAAAAAAGAGAAAAGTTGTAAGTAGACTTAAAGGTAATTCAGATTATAATAAAAGAAGAGGATAAAAATATTTTCCATAACAGGATCATTTCATACAAAAAGTTTTGACTGATCATTTTTACATTTTTCTGTCTGAATTTTTGTTTATTTTAACATGTTGTGTTATGTGAGTATCTTAAATGATTCATCCATTCATTTGTTTGTTTGCTTTCTTAAAATTCTCTATACCAGAATTAAATGTGTCACATTGAGCCCATGCAAAAGCATAAGATAATGAATGAATAAAGGGGAAAAAAAAAAGCTTTCCACTGGTCTTCAGCGAGGTCTTACTCCTTCCTGGCAACATTTACAGAAAGCGGAAATCTGCCACTGCAATAAAGGAATTCTGTAAATCTCAGCTTGTTTTAACACCGAGCTATGGGAAAGTGTCAAGAACCGTAAACAGGTGCAAGAAGCTTCGATTATTTAAAAAAATCATTTACAGGGTGTAATTTGAATGCAATATTGATTATTGCAATATTTCCTCTGAATATTGCAAAATTCTCTGCACCTTAACAACTAGTAAGTGGGGTTTCCTGGAAGTATTTCTCTCTTGTTCAGTAGCTTTAGGAATTGTAAAGAAATTTGCACGTTATTAAGGACAATGCTATGAGTTATGTCTTCAGTTCAGGGCAGGTGGTACATGTCATATAACATATTTTGTCCTTTTTTTCTTCTTTTTTGTGTCTATTTGTCAAAAACATTAAAATAATTATGATTAAAAGTTACAAATATTATATTTTGAAATATTTTTCTAGGATATGTTCTAAGTGCAGTTATTTATAAATGCAGAAACTAGCAGTGTGAATTATGTGAAACCTTCAGTCAGTAAAAAAAGTAGAAAGTAAAAAAAGTATAGGGCATTAACTTTGGTGAAAGTTGCACAGCAGTGTGCAGTTTTCATTTCTGCTTTATTTTAATGCAGTTGGGATAATAGAAACCACCGAGCTCCATGGGTATTATGTTGTTCAACCTATGTACAGACTGAATACACTGTACACAAGTTACCTGTGATGTGGCTTCTCCTCATCAATCACATCCAGAATGGGCATGTCTCTGTTCCATATCATGTCAGCATGCCTGCTTTAGGGTTTATCCTGGCTTAGGGTTTAATGCAAGGGTCATCCATTAAGGTGTTTGACTCGGAAGGTGTGTTTACTTTGTCCCAGCAGGTGTGTGTGAATATGAGACTTGTCAAATATGAGGCAGGATTACTGCTGCTTTTGTCCCAAACAAAACAAATACAAATCACACGAAGAGCTGAAATGGGAGGAATCTGCTCCTTTGCTGCCTGTTGTAGGATCCTTTGACATTTTGTTCGGCTAAACACTGCTGAGCTTTACTTGAACTTGTTTTCGCTTGTAAATGTGGTCGGAGGAAAATGCATAAAACCACATGTGCACGCAAGCGCACGCATTTGTAGCACACAACCAAAAAATGAAACCGGATTAAGCGGCTTCTTCCTGAATAACTTGTATTGACATATCCATAGAAACGGTTGGTTTTAATGTAAAAAGCTCAGACGTGCGAGTCATTCTAGTGTAAGAAGTGTATCTGCTGCAGATGGCCTGTTTCTGTAACACACATGAACACTGGAGCATGTAGAGTTGTCTATAATGTGCCAAACTATAGAGTTATGACCCCACTTGTGATCTGTCCCCGAAGACTGGAAAAATAGGGCCAAGTGTGCGTGAGCTGATGTATGTACTATGCCTTAGGACAGTGAATTGAGTATGGGACCGCTGCAAGACAATGCAGAGGAAGGGGGGATAAGGACTTAAGGGGGTGACAAGGAGGAAGATTAGGCCTCTCATCTAGGCCACAGATATTGATTAGTGTTGGTTGAGTACAGTGAGCATGAACATGGATTGACAGATATACAATGGTCATGTGGTGGCTGTGACCCATCAGGAGCTTCCCGATCATACCACAATTGTCAGAGGATGATCCAGCAACCTGTACCTGTGTGCGCCCCTTCCCTAAAGGATTCCCACTGCACACACACTCACGCAGAAAAAGACATCCACATGTTGAAAAAGTTATATCGTCTAAAAGGTATTAGCTATGAGTAAAGATTAGATTTTCTGTTCAGGTTAAGAAGACTTTGAGTAGGGTGTAGTTAATGGAGGTGGAACCCTGGGAACATGGGGGGAGGTGGAACACACTTGGCTACGGGTCAGTCCTGACTCACTCTGTCACTTATTGATTATTTGCCATGGAGAGTTAGTCAGGCCATCTCTCTTGGAGGTGTGTCCCTGAGGGCCGGCAGCGCCGCCCAGATGAGCCTGTGTAGCCTTTGTCTGCAGGGGGTTTAGGTGTGTGTGTGTGTGTGTGTGTGTGTGCATGAGTGTGACCTCACTAACTCTCACTCACACTTCCTTCATCTTCACCCTTCCTCCTCTTGATCCCCTCTGAGGTACTTTTACTTACACTCTACTTTTTTTTTTGCATCCGTCTCCTGAGCCGACTAACTCCCAAATAATCTACGTCCGCTCTGGGAGAAAAATGCCTCGATATTCATGCGTACACCTACTCCCAGGGGGACCAGCATTAATGGGGATTGTAAACAAATTGTCCGGACCTATTGAACTGTGAAATCCTCCCTTATAGCTCCTGGATTTGCCTACTCATATCCTCTCATCTCTGTTTTTGTATTGTCATTGTTCCAATCAAAGCTTAGGAAGGAGGGGGGAGTTGGAGGAAGATGGATGGTCAGGAGCTGGAGGTGCCCGCAGCTCCACCTGCAGTAGCCGACGACTCTGGTGACAGCTCAGTGCGGAGACAGACGGTGCTGAAATTGACACCTTTCTGGAATAATTACTAGATTGAGGACTACAGGTGAAACAGGTAGAAGAAGAAGCAGAAACTGTTAAACACAGACAAGCATGATAGTGATCTTGTGAATGTTGCTGAAATCCTTCTCTCTTTGTATCAGCCCTTATAAGTACAAAGATTATTTTTTAACCATTTCTGAAGGAAACCACCATCTTGCAAAGTTTGGGATACATCTTTTATAAGTAAAACTGCTGACATCACTAAACTTGGAGACAACTGGTAACTGGTAAAAGTTTACAACTGAGCTGTACTGCAAACATTTTGAATTCCACTGCAGTTTGAATATTTCTCATGCACTTCCAGTATTTCTCTGCTGAAGGTAAATATTTGCATAATTTTGGAAACATTCAAATGTGTCCTTCTTTCGAAATCAAAAGAAATGATCTGTAAGTAGCTTGTTCAGTTGTCTAAACATCCAAATGTTTGCTATTTGGGATTTTATGGAGATTTTCACTTAAAATAAATCTCAATGACCGCCATAAAACATTTTCACAAGTTCTGAAAAAACAAGAGAATAGATAGCCAAATCATTTATTTTGTTAAAGCATGCAGCTTCACTCTGATTTTTAAATTGACAATCAAAATAATGTAAACTTCGTCTCTATTCAAGACTATGCGCACAAACTTCTTAACCCCGAAACTTGACGATGGGCCCCCACTATCCCTCCCAGATATCACACCTTGGATGCATAAACATGCCTGCGCTCCACACATCACCCCACCCCGGGGGGCCTGCATGGCTTTAGTGCCGCACTGTGACACCAATCAGGGGAGATGGCGGGCTTCTTTGTCATGCAAACACCACTCGCTTCTTGTCTTATTCAAATGTCTGCCCTCTCTCTTTCTCTTTTCCCTCACTCTCTCTCAACCCCTACCCTGCCTCACCCCCACCCACCCCACCTCCCCCAACTTCAGTCCCTCTCTCGCTCTCTCTCTCCTCCTCAAGTCCAAGTAAATCCTCCCTGAGAGAAGAGGGAGCATCGGGGCCTGGGGGCTGCTGAGGCAGGCCTCTCTCCTGGGGGTCAGCCTGTGTTTCAGCGCATGGGGCTGTTTCCAGGCCCAACCAAGTCTATTTCATATTCAAATGTTACAATCAGGCCTCTGACCCACAGGGGGCTCTTTATGGTTGCGGCTCCAGGTCGTGGGGTCAAGATGGTGATTTAATAGCTTGGGTAGAGGAAAAGAGTGGGGGGAGCAAAGTGATTTAGAGGATGAATGAGTAATAAAAAAGCATTTTTCCTAAGTTGTCATGTAAATTTCAATCCGTATTCAATATGAGGCTCCCTTCACACAGGAGACCTTCCTCTATGACTTTCTAGTGGACTTTAAAGCCACTCAGAATTAGGAAAGTCCATTTTCTGCTTTTACTCTTGACTTGTGGTTGATGTAAACAGTAGCTGTTGGTGAATCAGGCGAAGTTTAGGGTTGGAGATAAAAGAAACGTTTAAGAGTCATCATGCAAGTATGGTGCCACTGTGTCTCAGATGTCCTCATGCTCTGGAGTGGCCTGTTATTCCTGTCCCTGAGGGTGTGTTCCCAGCATTGCAGCTCCAAGAACATCGGCAGTTTTGAGTGTTTATGTATGTGTGATAGAGATCATGCTGGAGTGGATGTGGGCTGGTGTATTACGTGTGAAGAGGGGAACTTCTGGGTTTCTTTTTCTAAAAGGGAAAGTTGAACTAGAAGCACACACAGACGCTAAGTTTCAAATGGTTTTCTTGCTGTTTTCAGACTTGGGATACATATTACCAGTGCTTTCGTTAATCTGTGAAACAACTGATATTCAGCCCTTTAAACATTAGTTATTTTCCCGGTAATATTCCTTATGGCTTTATTCCGACATAGCTCTTTTTATATTTTCCATCTCCTGACTGTACATAAAGTGAAGTATAACAGTCACTCTGTGGTGCATGCTGCATAATACCTCTGCCTACTGCATAATGGCCAGAGAAGGTGGAGAGATGGAGAATGGAAAAGGAGAGAGAGAAGATGGATCTGACCAGGAGTAAGTGAATGGCTTCACTATGCATGATCTGTTAATTATGAAGTTGCTATTAAAATCGGATTTCCCTGTCAAGCAGATTCATTAAAGGAGTGTTATACTTCAAAATTAACTCAGCAGTAAATTTGTATATGCATGTATGCATTAGGTTGAAAAAAAACTCTATATTAAATGAAAATAATGATTTTTTTTTTTATCCTGAAACTGATAAGAAATGTGTGTTTCTTCTGGCTGTCAGTGAACAGATGGTTTGCACTGGCTTTTTTAGGATCAGAAATGAACTGCAAAGTCGTTTTAGAAGTTGAACCAAAGACTGTAAAAATAAATGGACATGGTATTCTGTCACGTCTGAATAGGGGAAAGTGAAGCCAATTGGTCGATTCCCACCGTCGCCATCTTGCCATGTTGCCTGTGTTGTCGGCATACATTTAATTGCCATCACAGACTGAATGTGTAAAAGAATTTTTCGTTTGTATTTATTCAGTTTCACCTGTTTAAAGGGACGAGAGGCAGGAATCACGAAAGAATTAACAAGCATGTCCAGCTTTTTTAATACTAATGGGTGATGAAGCGTTAAAAACCAAAAAGAACGAGCCCACTCACGTCTCTCTCCGTTGCCTTGAACAGGCTGTGTGCTGCATAAAGTGCTGCAATTCGGTGGCCAAATTTCCCGCACTGTCCTGTGGATATGATGTTAAATGACGCTGCATCCGCGTCCCCGGCAGTTTTGATCCAGGAAGGAGATGGTCATGGTAAATTCAAACACTGTAAGCGATAGTTATGGATTCTTCTGCCGTCAGCAAACGATCCAGATCAACTGAAAGACACTAAGAAGTGTAACTATGAAGAAAAAGCGTGGTAAACAACATTATAGCTTCAGTTTGTGCACGCTCCCGTGACGGCTTGGCTCGTGGCTGCAGTCACCTAAAGCACCAGTCGCGGCAGCAGGGACGCCCCCAAGGGGTGGCCAGGGGTGGCCAATGCCCCCCTGAACAAAAAGCTGGCCACCCCACTGGCCACCCCTGCAAAAATGAGATTTTTTTTCATTCATATCAATTTTCTATGTACTATTAATATGGTGCAGCAGGCTTTGCTTATATTTGTCAAAATGTTTATAGGCTAATAAAAATAAAATGAATAAAAATATTACACTAGACCTACCACTTTCTGCCATTGGTGTTTTGCTGTAGTCCCCCACAGGTGTGTTACGCCTAATCAACTCTGCCTTTCTTATGCAAATTCATCTAGGAAGGTGCCACCCAGAACTGCCCCGACCAGTTCCTAATGCCCCTTTCACATCAACACCTACTTACCCTCATTGGGCCGACACCACACTACCCCCATTTAGTTTGTTCATATTACAATTGAGGCGTCTTCAGCTCTGGTGTTCAGTGTGAGTGAGGTTGTCATAGTGAAGTTTTGTGAAGTAATTTGTTTGCGACACACACACTGAACTGCTTATTGCAAGTAAAAAAAAGTCCTGACCACTCTTAAAATAAGTAAAAAAAAAAAAAACAAACAAACAAAAAAACACAAGATTTTATTTTGCTTGTAATAAGCAAAAAAAAAAAAAAAAAAAAAATCTGCCAATGGAACAAGTGAAATTTTCTTTCTTTTCTTTCTTGAAATAAGATCCATTTATCTTAAAACAAGTTCCTATATCTCACTAAAATGTTTCTCTTTAGGTGGTCTTGTCTTATTTTGAGTGTGATGAGATATTTTGAGCAGAAATTAGAAAAATATACTTGGTAAGATTTGAGTTTTTACAGTGTATTGTTGAAATTAAGGAAGTTTGCTGCAGATAATGCCAGAGGCCCATTCATTCTGCCCCCTTCACTGCCATTATATGGATATACGCGGATCTACGACTAATATAAATAGTGTCCAAAGGAGTCAGAGTGACTCAGAAATGTTACTGATTAGTAAATGCACGTAGGCTACTCTGTATAAATTCCAGAAATAAAGTCCAGGTTGGAAGAAACAAAACTTATCCTTTAATAACCCTTGGCCACCCTGCTATTTTCTATGGCCACCCTGTGGCCACCCCTAGAAAAAATTTCTGCGGGCACCCCTGCGCGGCAGTCGCGAGTTTCATTTCTTAATCTTGCCTCTAGTCCTTTTAATGATAAAGTTGATCATATTTTCCTATTGTAGAGGCCCTAAGATACAAAAAAACATCTCATAAAATGTACTGATAACTCAGGAAACATGACAAATCAGAAAACAAGATTTTACAAAACAGAACATAAGAAACACACTTTTGCAGGAAATAACAAAAAAGCAAAGATTCAGAAAATATAAGAACAAAATCAAAATTGCACAACAAATCTAACAACAGAGCAATCTAGAAAATATACAAAACACAACATGCAACTACAACAAAACAGAAGTGAATGGTTAAAAATGACCAAAACAAAACCATCAACTCAGAAAATAAGTTTAAAATACAGAGAAAAATATTTGTGACCAAATAAATTAATACCTTTTAACGTCTAATGTATCATCGGCACCCCTGCAGAAGTACTTTGGAATAAGCAGATATAGACAGCGGGTGGATTTTACGTGAGACCTATTTCATCACCTTACGGTCAAAACTTTGCTTAAAACTCTGTTATATAATCTGATAGCTACTTATCTTCTGCCCACACCTTTTGCACTACAATAATTCTGACATATCACATGATAAAAAAAAACTGCACATTCGGTCAAATTACTTTCCTTTTTTTCTTATTACATTTATAAAAGGGTTTAAGAAAAAACTTTCAGATTAAAAAATGAATCAGCTGCTTATTTATTCGGTCAGATGCCAAAAGGTTAAAATTAAAGCATGTCATCAAAGGGGCTGTAATAAGTATACATGTAGACTAATTATTCAAGAATATAAAAGGGAAGTTTTGAGTATCTAAGCATTAAACTTTAAACGTGACAGCCACACCTCTTTCATCAAAACAATAATAAAAAAAAAAAATTGCATACTATTTTTGTGGATGTATACATCCACAAAAATGTTGAGGATGTGTTGAGGATGTGTTGAGGAAGTGTTGAGCGGTGCAGAATAAAAGTGTTAATTTTACTTAAATGTTTTATAGCATGCGAAGGACAAAGATGCCCCGTCTGCTTCATCTTCTGTGGAAACGTGAGGTCCCTCGTGTCCCCACTGCATCTTGATCATTTGTCTCCAGATCTTCAGAGTTCTAGCAAGGATGCTAGGCTTAAGGTCTTTCATTACTAGACAAACTGATTAATCCAAGTGCATCTGGGCCAATGTTGTCATGGTTACTGAGGTCAGGCACACCTGGATTTATCAATTTGTCCAGTCAGAAATGAAAGACAGGAAACAAAGGAGCTGGCTGGAGTTCAGGAAGTAGTGGAGTTGTGCATAAAGCACATTAACAGTTAGCCCGTTCTGTAATGCTGCCAATGCTTTTTATTTATTTTTATTTTTAATAATAGATAATAAATATTTAAAAACGTTGTCAATGCTAATTAAGTAAGCAAGTGGGAGTGCGCCGCCTACTGGCAGGGAGGAATTAAACTTGTAGCCGAGCGATCACCTTGAAAGGGATAGTGTGTAACTTTTTGCTACTATGGGCACTAAACCTATAGACTAATCCAACAAGCGTTTTGTGTTGCGCCATCTTGCGGCACCGCCATTGCCTGGGGAGCGAATCCCAACTACCTCGTATCTGCCAACATGGAAAGCAGTGTGAATATCTGGATTTACAACGTTGGACAGTTATCTAAGGTAATGATAACCTGTAGGTATGTTATCCGGAGATCTCTAAAGTATTCTGATTTTTTTTTTATTTTTTATTTTTTTTACACCGGAGCATTAATGTTAACTATTGTTCATCTCCGGAAACTGGCTTTAATGGCAAGCCACACTGGAATAACACGCACATGTCATGATTACTTATCAAAGTTTAAAAAAATAAACTCTTTCAAAGGTCGTTACTTTTCTATTTTATCACGTATTTGGCTTTTGGTATTGTGTAAGGACTATACAGACCACGTAACTTTCACATGTCCTGCAGATGAAACTAAAGGCTGCAGGACACCGTCTTCCTGATCCATTGTGTTTGCAACTGAACCATTTTTATTTTCTGGTCCCAACGTTGCCCTGATCAGAGCAAATAACGTTATATTTCACAATATCTCACAGATAAGTCATTAACTCGCAGCAGCACCACAGCTGTCTCTGTTAGCATTAGCTAGCATAATAACGTTATACGGTGCCTCATTTTCGGGAGCATAGATACGTGAAATAAAGTGTCAGATTAATGAGTGTTCACCATGTTTTCCGTGTTTTTGTTGCTGGGGATTAAATCCAGTGTTTTCTCTGCCGTGGCAGCAAGTTATTCCTGCTCTGCCCTGTGTGTCCAATATTCCTCCCGATATGAACACATTGACATCAGCAGACAAATTATTTCCAACTGGCTGAAGTGACATTTATATACAATGTAAAATAATAGTTTTGGACCTATAACTGGTTTTGAAATTACAGCACTTTGGCCAGACTTGAGATAAACTGATAAATCTAAAACAAATAGTAAAGTCCACAAACTTAGCTCTGTATGTAGTTGTCTTTGATTATTATACCAGATAAATATATCATAATGTCAGCCTACTGTTTCAGGAGGAGGGATGAAAAAAAAATGACTGGTTTCAGCTAAATATTTTATGACTAGATGGGATTTTACTACTTTTATTTTCATTTGATACTCAAAGCAACTGGTTTGTTTTAAAAGTCACAGAGAGGACAGACTGAGAGACTGCCTTTACAAAATTACAGACTATAGCTTATAAAGCTTTTTACACACTCATAGACAGAACACCAAATAAATTAAATGAACCCTGAATGCAGTTTCCTGTTGTCACACAAAAATGATATCTGTACACCAGTGTTGCATTAAATGTGTCAGTTTCTCGGGATCATGTGTCACAACCAAACTGTGCTCACTTATCCCTTTTGTAAAGTTTACTTAGTAGAAGTTTGAATTAAAAAAAAAGTTTTTTTTTTTTTTTTTTTTTTTTTTTTTTACTGTTTTCTCCACAGATAAAAACATTTTTCTCAAAATCCCAATATTTCAGAGTAATCCATTTTGGGACAAATGAATAGAAAAAAACGATTCCAACTCAACAGATTGGTTATGACCAATCAGAATGCCTCATATTTACCCACCTTGTGTCTGTTTATGCCAAAGTTCATCTGATCTATTCCTCGCCCATTTTAAGGACGACACAGTGACTTATACAGGTACTACCCAAAAAATTAGAATATCCTGAAAAGTTCATGTATTTCTGTAATTCAATTTAAAAGGTGCAATTCTCTTATTGTTTAGACTAATAATATGTGAATCAATATATTTCAAGATTTTGTTTGTTTGGATGTTGCTGATTAGGACTTGCAGCTTAAGAAAACCTCAAATTCAAAAACTCAAAAAATTAGAATACTGTAAAAAGCTTCAGTATTGTAGGCTCAGAGTGTCACAGTCTAATCAGGTAAGTAATCCAGAACACCTCCATAAGTGCCCTGAGCCTTTAAAAAAGTCCCTGTCTTGGTTTAGAAGATTTCACAATCATGGGAAAGACTGCTGATCTGGCAGTTGTGCAGAAAACCATCATTGACTCCCTGCACGAGGTGGGAAAGACAAAAAGTGATTGCAAAAGAAACTGGTTGTTCTCTGAGTGCTGTCTTAAAGCACATTAATGGACAGTTAAGTGGAAGGAAGAAGTGTGGAAGAAAACGGTGTACAAGCCGGAGGGCTGACAGCAGCCTGGAGAAGATGGTCAGGAAAGAGCCATTCAAAAGTGTGGAGGTCTTCATAAGGAATGGACCTGTGAGCTTCATTACGTCCAGCATAAACGCAGGCGTCTACCAGGACATTTTGGAGCACGTCATGCTTGCTTCAGTGGACCAGCTGTATGAGGATGCAGACTTCATCTTCCAGCAAGACTTGGCACCTGCCCACATTGCCATAAGTACAAAATTTTGGTTCAACAACCAGGGTTGATTGGCCCGCAAACTCACCTGACCTGAGCCCCATCGAAAACATGTGGGGCATTGTGAAGAGAAAATGGGAAGAGACCAAACAATAAAGAAGAGCTCAAGGCTGATTGAAGCATGTTTGTCTTCCATAACACCTGAAATATGCCAGAAGCTGCTTGCATCCATGCCACGCCGGGTTAAGGCAGTCATTCAAGGAAAAGGGCCCCCAACCAAGTACTAAGTACAAATGCAAGATTTTACTTTAGGAGGCCTGACTCTTTTGTATTTAAAGTCCTTCTTTAATTGATTTAATGCAATATTCTAATTTTTTGAGTTTTAGAATTTGAGGTTTTCTTAAGCTGCAAGTCCTAATCAGCAACATCCAAAAATAAAAGCTTGAAATATATTGGTTCACATATAATTAGTCTATACAATATGTAAATTCCACTTTTTAAGTTGAATTATAGAAATACATGAACTTTTTCAGGATATTCTAATTTTTTGGGTAGTGTAACATACACTACCAGCAGCAGAAACCAGGAAGCAGCATATTCAGATGTATGCGAGAGGCCACTAAAGGGCAAGGTATATGGCAAGCTCTGGTAGGCACAGCTGTAGCACAAAGTCATTATTGCTCCTCTACTGGCTCAGAAGAAAAGGGCCACTCCTGCCACATGGCCAGTCTGCCACGCCTGCCCCCTGTCCCCCAGCCGCAGACATCCGCAAAGGCCTGGCAGCGCCAGGCAGCACCACTCGCAGTTAGCACCCGTCTCACGTGTGGCAAGGCAGCCGAGCAAAACAGAGAGGTGTTGCAGAGTGGATGGGGGGGGCAGGAGGGGTGGTGCTGGGAAGGATGTGCGGGTGCAGAGGTTAAACCAGGGTAGAGGGGGGGCTCTGTTCCTTCCCCTCTTATCTTCCGACTGACCATTCTCTTTCCCATCCCATCCCCTCCTCCACCCCTGCACCCCTGTCCTCCCTTTTGTGGCCTGTGCACCTGCAGCCCTTGAGTCTGGGTAATAAAGCTGAAGGATTTGTCTACTGGAGGCTGGAAGAAAAGTGGGGGGGATCATTAGACAGCATGGGAAACACAAAAGCAACAGGTTCAAACTGTGGTTGTTTAATATGGTGCAATGGCATATTCCAGAGTGATGGGCTTCACATAATGCAGTTTGACATGGAGAGAGCAAGTTTAAGCAGATTTGTCTCCAGATTTACACAATGTTTGGGTTAGTGTCATAAAGAATCAGTTTGATCATAATGACCCATGATGCTTGGCCATTTAGAGGTCTTGTATATGTAAAATGAGCAGATTACTCTTGTCTTATGACGACTGTATGGCTCAAAAATATCAACTTTTACAATTTGTGGGCTCTGTTTTTAGATTAGGAAAAGTGAGTTATTACAAATTTAAGAAAAAATCTCTCCTGCTCTGAAGTTTAATTGCTGAAAGGCTGGTTTCACATCTATCAAAGCTACTGTTTACTGCTCTCTGTTTTATTTAGCTTTCATTTTCTCATTCGTTTTCTTGGACATTTGTGTACATGTCACCAACCAAAACTGAAAGTATTAGAGATGATATACTGGATTTTGTTTTCTTTCTTATCCCAGTGCACCTTTTGACAACAAATCTAGTTTAAAACCAAAGAACCACTGACGAGGTAAAACAATGAGAAAAAAAGATATTCATAATGAGACAGAGTACATATTAGTCGTATCTTTACCACTTTTTATGTCAGCTGCTGCACAGAGGGGCTGGTTTAATGGTCACAAACTCACATGAAGGTGTTAGAAGTAAAAAAAAAAAAAAAAAGCAAACTCAAATAGTGTTTCAGTTACTTACGAAATATATGTGAAAGTAAAATTGTTCTTGGCCATGTTCTGCAGAGGCTCCGTTCAATTCCCCACCTGTTGTAATGTTATGTTCAGTCATGTAGAACTTTTCTCTCACCAGTTGCATGCCAGACCCCCCACATTGTAAATCGGTGCAAAAGGAAAAAGATTCAGCTCTTTCAGAAAGCGACTTTTCAGAAATCACTCTAAACGGTCTTAATTCTGCCATTAGATGAGAGGGAGCGCTGTGGGGATTGGCTGGCCCTATGCTCCATATTCACAGAAGCAGGATGAGGCTGGGAAGCCCGCTGAGAAAATGGTGTCGTA
The DNA here is from genome assembly GCA_023101725.1 of Atherinomorus stipes. Classification (NCBI taxonomy): domain Eukaryota; kingdom Metazoa; phylum Chordata; class Actinopteri; order Atheriniformes; family Atherinidae; genus Atherinomorus; species Atherinomorus stipes. The sequence continues at coordinate 1,185,454 of JALJCO010013221.1, forward strand.
ATCAGGAGCCGGCAGTTCTGCCTGATCAGGTACACTAGCCCGTCTTCTGCTTTCCTTAACCCCTCCTCCTCCTCCTGCTTCTCCTCCTTTTTGCCCCCTCCTGTAATTTCTTTCCCCTTCCCCTGCCCCGTAAGGAGATCCTAATAAGAGTTTGGACGTACTGAGCTCCTCTTATGTGAAGACCTGGCAGGAGGGAACAGAGATGGGGCCCAAGGTGGTGAGAAGGAGGAAGGGGGTGCTGAGGCTAGAGGTATATGGAGTTGTGGTGGTGGGATGATTGGGGGGGGGTTGTTTTTTTGTTCCCACATTTGATTATTCAGGTTGGCTGAACTAAATTCTAAACCCATAAAATTCGTATCCCCTCTGGGGAACCATTTGCATATATTTCAGTGCTCCCTCCCTCACATCCCAATTCCCCTTTTTTCTCAGAACGTGAAAGAGAGGGCGAAGCAACCAGGCCTGTCTAGGCTTTAAGATGTCACCGTGGTGTGAAATATGGGCGAACAAGCAATGTCTTTGAAACCCAAACTAACCCCCCACCAGCCTCAAAGCTTTTGCCACACACACACATATACAGTCATCTTCTTGCGCTCCACCAGTTGTTTCCTCATACAGGAATTAAATTTCAAGTCAGTAGATAGTTAACATGCCCTGTAACTTTACTCTGAACTTGAGATGCTTCAGGTGACATGTGATTATTGTCTATTTGTTGTTTCATACGGATTAGAAGGAAAGCTGCTGGAGTGCTTCTGTTTATGTGCTCTCATTTGCTTCAGATGTATGAAATCTCCTGTTTTGAGTTGTGTTAAGCATTGTATTGACAAAATAACATAATCCATTAAATGTGTCAGACTGAAAGAAGACATTATAGCAGCAGGACAAACTGCTGGAGGCCAGGAAGAATTCCAAATCTTTGATAAACATGTCAGAGCAGTAAAATCAGGACTTGTAACTATGCCAGTTTTACTCTTACCGTTGTCGATGTAGGGGATTATTTTTCAGACAAAAATGTTCTGAAGCCAGGTCTTAAAATTCCGTTTAGGATGTGTGCCCTGCAGCATAAAGATGAAGGGAACACACATGTAGCCGGGCACGCAGAGAAGCCAGTAAAGGCAGGGGTCCATATCGCCAGTCAGCCATAACAGACACCTGTTCGTTTGTTTGCCTAGTGAAGTGGAGGTTTTGTTTCTCACTGTGCCAACCGGGCCCGCTGGCTCTAGTTTACTGCCCATCTGCATGGATGGGCAAAGTTAGACCATGGGCTTTGAAAAAGAGGAAGAGAGCGTGTGTGTGTGTGTGTGTTGGGGGGGTAGTTGATACTTGATGGCATTTCGGTCACATGGGGTGAGTTGCTGTCATCCCTTAACCCTCCCCCCACCCCCCGGACCCCTTTCCCTCCCCCTCCCGTGCCCACTCCCTAGTGCACAGGCAGAATGCAGTGTCAGGAGGGTGAGCACTGAGCGCCCATTGTGTGTGCTAACCAAAGCGGAATGCCCGGGTGACAAAAGGGGGAGGAGTGGGCTCAGGACACACAAAGCCAGGGGGAGGAGGAGGAGGTGGAGGAGGAGGAGGAGGAGGAGGGGGGGAAGAAAAGAGGGGGCAATCTGCTGGGGGCTAAATAGACCCACTCAGCCCCAAAACTCTAGACACCCTAAAAATCTTCTCCCACCTCCCCCGTTGCCTTCTCACCCACAGCAAACCTCCCTCCTCCCCCCCCTCAGCTCTGGGATGTACAGTGTGCTCACTACTAGAGGCTGATCATTTGCTCCCAGCCACATGACAAAAGTTCACAGCTATAACACAACCTTTAAACTATTAACTATTGGGTTAGGTGTTATGACTCATGCCCTGAGGGTCCAAAACAGGATGTCTTTGTCAACTGTAGTCATGGTTTCCAAAATCAGTCATCAGCTGCGGATCTCCTACAAGCCTGGTGGTTTACTCTTTGGTGTTAGTGAAACAGGGTGAAAAAAAAAATTCCTATTTGTGAGCACTGTAAAACAAATTAGCATGAATATTTCACGTAAAAATTCTATTCATTATGAAATAAAGCCAACCTGCCCCTGCTGATATTCAATCACCACCTTATTCAGACCCCAGTACAGTTACATGAACCTGATCACCCATGCGTCTTTGCATCCGTGTTTTTAATGTGTGTGCATGGCGGAGCAGGGGGCACATGTGCATGTACTCACCTGCCTTTTCTAGAAGCTGAGAGCAATCTGTGTGTAGTATTGCACGTCAAAGTCAGCCTCTCAGCTCCCATACAGGACCCCGGGCAACAGTGCAGCCACTTTAAAAACTCACAAGACAAACCCTGAATTAACTCATTCTTAATACCACTATTTTCTGCAAGTAGGAGCAGATCCGTTTCATGCAGACATCTTACAGCTGCAGCACTTTGATATCTTTAATAGTATGTTTAAACTGTTTATTAGAGTTTATATCTTTCTCTAAATTTCTATTTAAAACTATGTAGACATGGTGTATAAGTGCTGAGAAACCCAGCAAATTACATAACATTATTTTAAGGTTTTCAGATTTAAATAGGATTAGCTATCACATTTTTGCACATTATTAATAGCAAATGATAACAGGGTGATGAATGAAATCAGCTGTGTGCTATTTTCCACAGATCTAGGCTGGATGTTTAAAATATTTGACTGACACCATTGAAGCTATAGGCAACCTGCTTCACCCTCCAGATGTATGATGCCACCAGTACCAGTGAAGCTGCAGGGTTTACTCTGCAGAGACCTTTCATCCTTTGCAGCTTCTAAAATCATGACTGGGCAGATCAAAGGGGGTGGTCTGAAGACGCTTGATGGAGACACCCCCACTCTGTCTCCAACTCCCCCATACACACTTAACATCTGAACTCCCTGCTTCTTTCATTCATGCAAACCCCAGCCTTTCCCATCGTATTTACATGCACTGCTGCAGGGCAAAGGTAGTTTCCCGTTTTATCTGGGCTGAGTTCATAGGAAGTGGCTTGCTGGGTTGTTTTGGTTTATGGGTTGTTAGTGAAATGCAGAGGGTCAAATGCATGCCTTGAGAGCATGTTTGGGTCAAAGAGTAGACTTTGCACGGCTGATCCTGATAAGTTTGTGACTAACCCAAAGTGTGGATATACTGCAGGCTGCACTTTCATGTGAGTGTCGTGCACAGGTCTGCATGAGCTGATGCATGTACTGTATGCACATTAGTGCATGAATGCCAGGTGAGTTTAAGCTGTCTGTGCCAGTGCAGTTAAAGCCTCTCCATCATTGCTGACCCAGGGAGTCATCATTGTTCTCGAGCTGTAATTCACCCTGCTGCAATCAGGGCCCTGATCTAGGCTTCTCTGAACCCTCTCCTCTCCAGATGATTCCATTCCTGATTGGCCTAACTGGACTCCTGTCTGTGCCAGCAGATTAGAATGGATTGTTTTTTCACTGTGGCATACAGATTGAGCCATGTTGTTAGCATTCACACCTCTACACAGCATCTAAATGCTCCCAGGAAGTTTCACAATGCAGGAGAAAACCATGACTCCACTCATACTTTTCTAACTTTCTAGAGATTCCAAGTTTTACAGGTGAACGAATAACCGAGAAATCTGAATAAAAGAACAATCCTTACAACACTTCTTTGAAAACTTCTAACTTAGTTGTAGTTTGTCTTTGTAATGCACCTCTTTCTCAGTAAGTCTTGTCATGATTTATAAGATTAAAAGAATATGATTGACAACATTGACTAAAATAAGGTCCAATTTAAATCATTTACTATCAAAGCTGATAGTTTAACCTTTTACATGGTCTTCATTTAACATCTATGATTACTGCAGGGGCTGAAAAATGAAGATTATGGCACATAATGACTATTCTGTTGAGTATTTCTGGATTTTTAGAGATTCTTCCACTGGTTGTAAATTACAGATAAATACAATGAAAAACTAAAGAAAAGAATGAAATAAATTGAGTCACCACTGCAGCAGGCTGGATGGTTTTCTCTCTATCCCTGATCCAATTTTAAACTTTTCTATTCCCTCTGTCAAATTGGTCAGTTTTTTGCATTCTCCTTGATCACTTTTATCCTCTTCACACTATCATGGTACTACATAAGCTGCTCAGGTGAGACTACATGCACCTCCAGGGGTCCCCACCAACTGCAGCTTGTGGCTTTAAATCATGGACTCTTTTGTTCTCCCAGTGGGGGACCATTAGCTTGATCATCTTGTCAGTAGCAACTGGGAAGCTACCAATGGCCGGTGAGACCTTCTTCCATGAAGACTTATCAATCACTGTTTATGCAGTTGTGAAGGGAATAATAGCAATCCACGACAACACTTGCTCACTCCAGAGTCTCTGAAGGCTTAAATGGATAAAGTAGCTACGACAGTTTAGTCCTCTTTATCTTTGTTAAAAGTAAACATTGTTTTGCCATCACAACTGTAACACAATAAGGAGGCATACCAGGGTGGGTACCATTTCTTTTTATGTTGTATAAAGAAATAGGTAAAATGATTTATTAGATCATTTGCAAGCAGAAGTAGAAATGTAGTATATTGGGCTAAGTAGAACAAGTTTGTACAATTTTGATGAGTTTGAAGGATGTCATCACCTTATCCTTAAAAACAGCATGAACCCTATCAGACAAGCTTTCTTGTTTCTTTAGGTAATCTTTAGGCTTTCAGATGGACTTTCAAAGCTCCTCTTCAGAAGTAAGATGCCACACTGCTGCATGTTGAGGTCAGGTCTCTGGGGAGGATTCATCACTTCATAAGACCACTTGCTACTGATTTTCAACCTTTGTTCCATGCATACCTTCTTTAGTAATAGCTTCTTGATAGCCACTCTTCCAAGAAGATAATTTCTGAAGAGGTTTTATTGAACAGATTCAACTGAAAAGCTCAGTGCATTCATCACTTTCAGATTGCTTATCTGTTGTATATATTGTTTTAGGTCTTCCACTTTGTTCTCCCCTTATTCACTTTCCTCGGGTGTTTTTTAAGGATACACTGCATATCACACTGTCGTATTGTGACTTCTTGTACTTAATGGTGGAACATTTTTATTAAAAGCTATATTTTTAAAAAAAATAATACCTCCACAGGTCGTTTGGGGGGGGGGGGGTACAGAATGAAAGTATTTCCTAGAAAAATTATATTTAGCCTAAAAACAATTATAAAATAAATTTTAACAGGTTCGATAATGGCATTATATTTACGCCTATAAGCCAATACACGATGCCATTGTGGGTTGCCAAATACGATCTCTGTGTGGTAACAGTATGTTGGACACAGTTAGGCTGGTACAAGGGGAAACTGTGGAGACGGTGAGTAAAGCAGCTGCTTCAGACCCCTGGAGATATTGTTATCTGTTTCTGAGGTGGAGTGACCTGAGAAGAGCAAAACCTGGGGTAATTTTAGGTGAGACTACACTAAATGGACCAACATAAACATTTTTCACGGCGTCAAAACATGGAAATGGCGACTTTCCTTCTGGATCGGTAAGCTAACTTGTTTGCTAACATGGCTAATGTTAGCTGTCAGTTATAAACTCCTCTGTGTTACTTGTTGGACATGCTGCAGACTGTTGGTCACTTGTACATCGGCAGTTTCCCTGGCACCCATACGGCTTGAGTTGTTTTTCTGCCGTTGCAACTACAACCTAGACACACGTGATGTCGCTGTTCTGTCCGTATTCCATATTCAACCTTTAACTTGAATCACCTAGTCAGTGCAGAAAAAGTATTTTATGCTTGTTAAACTACAAAGTCCTTTTCCTGTTTTGTGGACACAACTAAAGAAATAGGAAAGAAAAAGCATGTATATTTTTCACAGGCTGCTAAATGTGTATATTCAATCCAAAGTATTGATTAATTAATTTGTACATGGTACAACAGATACAAGACTTGGACTGAAAATGGGAGAGAAAACAACTGGTGTCCAACAAAACTTTGTAAAAACTTCAGAAAGCCACATTACTACTGCTGAAAACCACTTTAAAAGATTACAGAAAAGTTCAGTTTCCTGTAATTAAGATAAAACACTATGAGAAGTGGCTTATAACTTGTGATGTATAGTAGCCTATATGTTACATGTTGGTATCAAATCACCTTGACCCCTCCAGCTGTATGAGTTATGTTGTCGTGGAGACGGTCATTGTGCAGGCCTCATGGAATTTTGATGACATCACAGTGATTCCAGGCTGTGTGTTTTCAGCGATCAGTGTGATCACAAGCCTCCAGTCTGAATCCTCACAATGGAATGACAGAGACTGACTACAGAGAGACAGAGGAAGTTTTTAATCCTATGTGCAATACTGGGATGGACTACATAAATCTAAATCTAATCTTTTGGTTAATTTAGAAACTAAACATGTCTGATGCTGTTTCTTGTGTGTAAATTTAATGCTGTTGATTTTCAAGGCACCATCGCTAAAAATCTAATATTTGACCTTGTCAACATGAAAAATCAACTATCGATGCTAAGACTGAGGATGATATATAATTTCCACAGCACCACTAAAACATCATGGTGATGCCATACACTCTGTTGTGTTATATCTATGTATATTATTAGGGGGAAATAGTGCAAACCAATCCCGACTACACTGGAAAAAAAATCTTCATGATTTATGAGAAAAAAAAAAATCAAGGCAACTATTTCCATCATTTTATCATGTAGTTTGAGCAAGAATAGTCTTTGTTCAAAGAATGTATTTCTGAGTAAAGTCAACTTGATCTGAACATTCCCCTGATGTAATCGATTATGGGATCTACCGTATTTTAAGAATTTCAAACATCTACTTTTACTGTAAGTTCAGTCAGCTTCAGTTTTTCAGCTTTCTTCACCATTTATTTTAGATCAAAACAATTGAAGCTTTTTAGCTTCTTCATGGATTGACCCACAATCCATGAGAGGGGTAGGGAATACTATCTCAATGATTCCCCCTTTCAGGTCCGACGACTCAACAGTTGAATAGGGAATCAAAGGCAATCCACTGGCCTGTGCCCATTATCAGCAACCCTTCGAGCATATCAGTAAAATAAAATGTTTTGTCTGAAAATTTGTGTGATGTTTTATGTTTGTCTATGAGAGAAGTGGGCAATGCCCTGTGTAATGCCAGTGTCCTATTTCTATAACTGTGTTTTCAGTTTTGCTCTTCAGTGTTCTGTACATGCTTGGTCGTGTTCAGCCATAAGCAGTTGTGTTTATTCAATGAATGGTATGTGTGTGTCGTGAAAATATGGCTGTGTTTACCAAATGAAAACACAAGTTCTATTTTGTGAACATGTTAAGAGATTTGATGGCAGAGTTGTTTTGCAAAGGGATGCCAGGGTTTAGCAATTTGTGTGTGATGTTTGGAGTTTTGTGTGTGAGGTTTTGAAAAAAACGTAAAGTTTTAAAGTTTTAGCAATCAAAAAAAAAAAAAACTGTAACTGCAGGAGCCTCAAGCTCTGGGAGCTGGGTATAGCTGGAAAGTAGGGTAGTTTTAGAACTAGCCGAGCAAACTAGATACGTTTCAATGGAAATCAAACTTCTGGTTTTCTGGAACATCTTGTTGAGTGCTTTGAGTCTTTGCTTGACTCAAAATTGATTTCTCCTTTGGCTAATGATGAGGGAACCAAAATAAGCCAGTTGAGGAAGCTGTCAGAGATCAAGGTTTTGCAATGGTTAGAGGGAATCAGAAAGGAAGACAAAGACTCGTGAGAGGTGGTCGTGGTGGTGGTTGAGGATGGGGACTTGGAACGGGGCAAAATTAGGTCCAACATAGACCATTCATTCCAGACAAAATCCAGGCAACTGTGATTGACCACGTTACATAGTTGTTTGGCCAGGGAGAATGTGGCCTGTCATGTGCATGAAGTTCTGTGGCCTGATCCAGCCAGAAGACACGATGCTGTGGCCAAATGACATATTGTGTACTCTTTGCACATGATGAACTTCTTTCTTTTTTTTATTTTATATTTTCATACAGTATTTTTATTTTTAATTTATGTTTATATAATTTCTACATGGATACGAGTTTTCTGTAGGTTTTGACATGATGCATTTGGCCTGCGGTGAATAAATACAAAACATTATTTTGAGAACATGATGTTTTGAGAAGTTTCCAGATTGCTCTGTAATATTCTACATTTTGCTGTGCTTTGGGCATGATTTGAAAACAGTGTCACTTTTAGGTGACACTGTTTTGAGTCAATAGCTTCCTTATGGAGCAAGAAGCAGAGGTTTTGGGAAAGTAGTTTGAGTTATAGGTTTAGTGGTCAAAGTTGTGAAAACCAGAGCTAGGGGACATTTAAAAAATAATGTTCTAACAATTGAGAAATACTGTAATCACAATTAATCTCATTGCTACGCACAAAATTCAAGAATGAATTAGAAGTAGTGTTTGAACATTTAAAAAAAACACTTTTGAAAAATCTGCTGCTTTAAGTATAAAATATTCACGTTATAGCAGCAGTTAAAATATTCCCTGTATACATCAATTTGAATATTGTAAATAGTAAAATAAATGAAAGCTGATTTTTTTGTACTCTTTAAATCAGGGGTGCCCAAATCCAGTCCGTAAGAGCAACTATCCTACAACTTTTAGAGCATTCCTTCTTCAACACAGCTGAATCAAATGACTGGCTCGTTACCAGGCCTCTGCAGAGCTGAATGACATGTGCATGAGGGAATTCAGCCATTTGATTCAGGTATGTTGGGGAAGTTCTAAAGGTTGCAGGATGGTAGCCCTTGATGACACTTGGGCCCCCTGGCTTTTCTCTATTCCAGACTTCAAGACCCACTGCCCTGCTTGTCTTGGAGCCAGCCCTACTTTCATACACCTGAATCGAATGAATGGCTTGTTAAAAGGTTTGCAAAGAACTTGATGAGGAAGTTCATTAACCTGAATCAGGTATTTTGGAGAAGGCACACATCGAAGACATGCAGTGGGTCCTGAAGACTGGAGTTGAGAAATACTGCTTTAAATGATAGTTTTATCACATCATACTGGTTTAATCAGGCCCTGCTACCCCTGTCTTATGTTTTAAGGAGGTTTTAGCCCGGTAGACCTTTCTGGAACAGGGGGTGTCAAACTCAAATACACAGTGGGCCCAAATTTTATCAAATGCTCAAGTCAAGGACCAAACTGGTTCAGTCTTTATAAAAAAATGAGTTAAAAGGAGCTTATAGTACATTTTGAACTCAGAACCAACCTCCCTTACCAGGGAGGCGTCCAGGAGGCATCCTGACCAGATGCCCGAGCCACCTCATCTGGCTCCTCTCTATACGGAGGAGCAGCGGCTCTACTTTCAGTCCCTCCCGGATGATGGAGCTCCTCACCCTATCTGTAAGGGAGAGCCCGGCCACCTTGCGGAGGAAACTCATTTCGGCCGCTTGTACCCGCGATCTCGTTCTATTGGTCATGACCCACAGCTCATGGCCGTAGGTGAGGGTAGGAATGTAGATCGACCGGTAAATCTCCTTCTTCACCACGACGGAACGATGCAGAGGCTGCATCACTGCAGATGCCGCACTGATCCGTCTGTCCATCTCCCGCTCCATTTTTCCCTCACTCGTGAACAAGACCCCGAGATACTTGAACTCCTCCACCTCGGGCAGGACCTCGCTCCTGACCCGGAGAGGATACTCCACCCTTTTTCCGGGTGAGGAAAATGGTCTCGGATTTGGAGGTGCTGATATATATGTATATATATTAGGGATGCACGATAACTATTTTTTAAAACCGATACCGATAACCGATAAATTTCAACTCCTAAAGGCCGATACCGATAACCAATACTGATAACACACATAGGCTACCTAACTATACCAAATCAAAAATTCCAACTGTGTGGGGTAGTTTGAGTCTAAAATAAGATGGGGAAAGAGGTTTGGAAGCAGTTTTGGGTCTCCCCTGTGAAGCAGCAGCTTTCTTTCCCCAATCGCAATATCTCAGCGTGAAAAGCATAAAGTGGGATTTTCAACTTCTGCATGTCCGATCTTAAAAATTCCAACTTTATGGGACATAAGTTATCGGGGTATGTCCTCATGATATCGGACTTATCGGAGTGATGTCATAATTTCCTGTTATCGGCCCGATAATTATCGACCCGATAATTATCGTGCATCCCTAATATATATATATATATATATATATATATATACATATATATATGCATGCACTTAGGCATGTAGACATGGTCAAGACCATCTGGTGCAATTCCAACCGGGCATCAGAATGGGGAAGAAAGGTGATTTAAGTGACTTTGAACGTGGCATGGTTGTTGGTGCCAGACGTGCTGGTCTAAGTATTTCAGAAACTGCTGATCTGCTGGGATTTTCATGCAAAACCATCTCTAGGGTTTACAGAGAATGATCTAAAGAAGACAAAATACACAATGTGCAGCAGTTGGCGCAAATGCCTTCTTGATGCCAGAGGTCAGAGGAGACTGGCCAGACTGATTTGAGAAGGTAGCAGGTTTGGGGGAGATTTTCTTGGCCCACTTTGGGCCCCTTAGTACCAACGTGGCATGGTTTAACCACCACAGCCTACCTGAGTATTGTTGCTGACCATGGCTATCCCTTTGTGACCACAGTGTAGCATCTTCTGATGGCTACTTCCAGAAGGATAATGCACCATGTCACAAAGCGTGCATCATCGCAGACTGGTTCCTTGAACATGACAATGAGTTCATTGTACTCCAATGGCCTCCACAGTCACCAGATCTCAATCCAACAGAGCAGCTTTGGGTTGTGGTGGAATGGGAGGTTTTATGGATGTGCAGCAATAAATGAGCAACTGCATGTGCTATTTGTAATATGGAGTGAAATCTAGAGGAAGTTTTCAGTACCTTGTTGGATCTATGCAGGAGGAATTAAGGAGTTCTGAAGGCAAAAGGGGGTCAACCGGAAGGGGTAACTTTGGGTCAATTGGGGGGGTGGATTCTTTGCCTGTTTATTTAGTTATTTAATTATATGCATTGTAAAACAAGTGAGGGTAATTTGGTGTCTGTATAAGAGATACAGTATATTGTGATACTTTTCCTTTTTCCTTTTGGATAAATAGTAAACTTAGTTTTTACTTTTCACCGCTATAATCAGCCCCATTAAGGACAGTGAACAGAGATATATTATACATACTGCTGGCTATGTAGTTTTATTTTATGCAATTAAAACTTGAATTGTAAAGTCTGTGAAACTTTCCTATGAAGTCAAACACATACATAAAGACATCCATGAGAAGAGCATTAAACAGCTTCTAGAACAAATATGTTACTGTGAGTTTTGCATTACTAATCTTTTAACATTTATTAAATATATAAATATGATAAAGGTTCATGATAATGATAATAATCATTGAGCTGCCCTTTAATCATGGGATTTAAAGGGTAAATTTTAAGTGCCAACATGTTTTTGGGGGTGTGAGAATGACGGCCAGTGACCCCCTTTGTGCTGAAATAGAGATGTGGTAACGTGGCATAAATGTACTGTAGCTACAATAATCTAATATTAATTAATACATTTAATTTCAAAACAAGCTCAGAATGCATGAACAACCTTAAAGTGCAGAGTGTTCATGCACCTGTAACAGGTAACTCCCAATTACTGACACATGATATAATAACTAATTAATTATTATAATTAATAAACTAAATAATCATATGACAACTAAACGGTGAAGTCCGCGCATTTCTAAAATTCATAAGAAGTAAATCACGCGCATCCAGATAGTGAGGACTGGTGCTGGATGAAAGTGAAATATAGTGAAGAACGCCCGAAACGTCACAGCATTAAAAAACGAACAAACATACAAGCAAACAACAACTTTGGGAGCTTTTGCTCTGCATTCTAAACGTCAGCATGGATCATGTACTGATCCAGTTTACATCCATGAGCACGCGACAGGAGAGGAAGGCGATCAAAACGGTGAAACTTGCAACTTGAAGTTGTGTTAGCTGGGAAATAACAGTCTTAGCATCAGCCTAACAGGAATAACTACCATGTGGGTTTGTTAGAAAGTCAATAATGAAATCAATATTCCAAAAAAACTTTGGGGAGCTTCAGTTCTTCTAAAATACACCTGGCCACATCCTGGTCTCTGGTAGAGAGTAGCCTAACACTTGTGTGTGTCTGCTTTTAAGTGGTTACTGTGTTTTCCGACGTGCGCTCTGTCCGCGCGCTGATGGAGTGCACAGATGAAGACGCACATGTGCGTGTATTTACCTCTCTTTGGTCAATCAGTTCTTTTTTATTAAGGTTGATGTTGATCATCATTGAATCATGTCGTCTGTCCACCTTTTCTTCTTTACATTACTGTTGGTCTTCTGTTTCCCTCCATCCATCAAACAAGCAATAAGATAGAAAGCGGCTGGTATGGGTAATACCAAATACAGGCGGGGGAAGAGGGAGGGGGTGCATTACAATACAGATGATTAAAGGTGCTGTTGTTTTGCTAGAAAATATTGTAGCTAATAAAAAGAATTAAAATATGTTATAAAAGATCAGTAATGTTATTATTAAATCCGAGTTGTGTTATTTTTTAGGGGGGTTATATCACCTGGCTCTGATTATTGGGGGGTCAAAACCCCCCTATCCCCCGTGGAAATTACGCCATTGCAACCCGGTACTAGCAATGTGTACCTAATAAAGTGGCAGTGAGTGTATGTATGTATGTATGTTATATATATATATATATATATATATATATGCAGATAAAACTTTAACTGGTGGTGCTCAGATTTAAACATCAGACCAGGGGTGTCCAAAATCGGTCCTCAAGGGCCTCTATCCTGCAGGTTTTCCATGCCTTCCTGCACCAACACAGCAGACTCAAATTGAATTTATCTTATAGCCTATGAAGCTCTGCACAAAGACTCATTGATTTGAGTCAGGTGTGTGTTGGAGCAGGGAGACAGAAAACCAGAAGGATTGTGGCCCTTGAGGACCAGAGTTGGACACCCCTGCATTAGACTCTTAAAAGTGAACTGATTGTGTTCTGGGGCTTAGTACATGTTCCACTTCCGAGGCTTTACCACACAACGATTCCTGGTGGATGGTTCAGTGGGGAAGTTTGTCAGCTTCCCTGCATCGTTTTCCTCCCGTATCTTAAGAGCTCTGCTTACATAAGAGTTGCGAGACTGGCGCTGCAGGCCTTTGATGGACATGCTGGTACAGTGCATTGTGGAACTTGTAGTACTTGTGGTGCAGGTCAGCTTGCTGGAGGTGACATGCCTCCTCCTGGAGGTTGCTACACCAGGCAGAATAACCCACATCCCATCAGGATATTACAATTCTTTCTTGATTGGTTGTTCGGTAGCTGTGGTTCTATATTTATATGCTAGTGCAAGGCACGTCCAGACTCCCTGGGAAAATGTTCCAGTTTAAAAATGTCTGTACTGGACTTGTTTCGCTTTGTCCATCTCTTCCACTTTTTAGAATTGCGCTCTTTTTTTTTATCCCATTAAATGAGACGATGCAGTCCTAACCTGAAAAAATTTATAGCATTAGTTATTTTCTCCAACAAAAACTCAAATTGTGCATTTAGGAGTTGTACAGATAAGATTTTTACTCTATATTTATGTATATTTTTTCTTTTCTTTCTTCTTTCCACTTTTTTTTCCTAATCTTTGTTCACTCCATATCTTTTCTTTTCTCAACCTTCTCCTTCCTCTTGTCAGGTTCAGCAATATAATGCGAAATGCAGTTACAAACAAGCATACAGCAAAATAAATTGAAATAGAATGATCAAAATTTAGATTATCATGAGGAGCTTATATTTATAAAGCTCCCCGATGGCAAAGCAGATCTGTTCAACACAACAAAACAGTCATCATCATTCTATTTGCAACGATGCTGGACAGGACAATTTAGAAAAAAAGGGGGTAAAAAGAGAGGAGAACTTCTGGGTTTAGAATTGAGAATCGGTCAAATCAGAAAACAAACAAAAACTCAGTTTTATTGTTTCTTTGTGTAAACTTTTGTGAAAAGTAATCCTTGGCAATTATGGAATTGCTTATTTTTTCCAGTCCTACAGGATTTCAATAACATTTAAAGGTGATGCAACAAAATGAATACACTCAACACATCCTTTCCAAATGAGGCAGAGGTATTGAGTTTAAGGAGTTTAGGAAAACCTCTAAAAAAAACACCAAGATCCTTTTCCTAAAGTGGATGTTTGGTTAATTTTTTCTTTTTTTTGGTAGTTTGTAAACAAGACTAGCTACATTCTCTAGTATATGAGACACTTTAACAACATTAAAGAAGCTTGAGCCCACTTGTTCCCAAACTCAACAATGACTGCAGGTGCTGAACTTTTCAGTAACATATGATTCAGACAAAGCTCTGGTGGAATTTCACAAGAGGGGGAGGGAGGAGAAGAGAGGGAGGGAATAGCTTCAGGTGTACATTTGTCTGATAATCCCCCCTCGTGTCTGAGCGACACTCTCTTGATGTAATGTAATAATAAATTATGATGATTTACAGCTGGACTGTATATTTCTCTGAAGCACTGAGTATGATTTTTCTAAAAAGGCCTCTCCTCAAGTTGGACCATCTGTACAGTTTTTCCACTTAGTTAAAATGTCCTCGTGTGGCCTTGTTTTGCTGGTGGTAGCAGGATAATGTTGGGTTTCTCGGGCTTATGTGTACTCCAGTGTTTGCCTAATTCTCTCATAGAGTTGATGCATTATGTATGTGTTTGCTTATAGTGTGTGTGTGTTTATCTTTGCAGGGTGGGGTGTAGGGCTCAAGGGGTAGATGGGCGAGGGGGGCGTGTTGGAGACCTCATCTCCTAGGAAGCATGGATGCACCAGAAACCTGAGCTCCAGCCTGTTAAGACAAAGAGGGAAACACGTGAGACTCTGGCACATGGTGGCTTGGGTTACCTACTTGTTTGCCTCACTCTGAACTTTTGGCCCTGGTAGCAAAACCTCCCCACCCTTATGACTCCTTCTCCACCTGCCTCCTTGCTCTCTATCCTCTCTTCATCCACTGTTAGCTTCTTGCTTGTTCTTGTGCATCTTTCTAAAACTGTGTATTTATTTATAATCATTTTGGCTGAATGGTCGTGTCTTTTTCTCTGATCTCCCACCGTGTTACAGGACATCATGACTCACAGAATACATTTTTTTCCCTTATGTTCGTATGTTTGCTGTCTGTCTCCCCAGACAAAAGGCTGGCTGGGCCCCTGCCATCAGATCTCCATCCATCCACAGTTTGTAGATGAACTCCCTCCACCAGCCAGCCAGGCAAACCTGACTTTCAGGTCTCCCACCCACACCTATTGGACTGCTGTCCTCTCACCTGTGCAAATATGAATGAGGGAGAGAGATACAGCAAGGAAGGGTGGAGAAAAGTGAAATGGAAAGATATCCTGGCCTTTGGTTACTGGGTGGGGCAGAGAAAAGAATACCAGCTGAGCAAACCTCTAGTCATAGGACTTCACCTGTACACTCTCCACTTTTCTTCTCTCTGTTTTCTCTCTTAATCCTTTCTCTCTTTCTTTAACCAGCCCGACAGCGATAGTGGGCTAAGGCTTTCTTTTATGGCCACTGAATAGAGATTTCCTTTGAGGTTTTGGAGTTGATACACTCCAGAATGCCACTTTTATGCCGTGGTCACAATGTACAGTGGTTTACTTTCTGCCTTAGGGGACACATACACTCTTTAGAAGTGTTTCTTTGTGGGTGTGGGTATTATCTGGATGTTATTTAGGAAATCCTTTTACCTAACAATAATCTCAGTAGAAAACTGACTTAATTTAAAATACATACTTTTGATCACAGTAAATATAGCCAACTTGATAGCTCATTGGTGATTACCTCAGTTGGTGGCTTGATTTACTAAATAAACAACATTTAATTATTCTTTGATTAAATCTTTTCTAAATCTATTGCTTCTCTACTCTATCATCATGTGTGAATATTACATTTTTGTTTCACCGCATTAATCTGACCATAAATGTGTTGCAGTTTACCAGTATTGATAATAAATGTGATATTGAAAGAATACACAGTTATATTGTAATTTGGTTTAAGCTGTTGAAACTAAAGCATTTTTGGATGCATATTTTTTTCTGCACAAACTTTAAAGTTCCTATTTTCTAATTTTAAACCTAACAAAAGAGGAGATTAAAATGAAGATAGTCTACTTGTAAATGAACATTTTTTTTATCTCAGACTTTTATTATTAATGTAGAGATAATATTGTTGTTGAAGTAGGTTTTTTTTTTTTTTTTACCTATTCTGTAGTGAAAATCAAACAAGCCAACTCCAAGTCCAAAAAGGTGGAGACTCTAAACAAATGTAAATAAAATCAGAATAAAATGATTTGTGAATCTCATAAACCAGTATTTCCCTCAGAATGGGACATGGAAAGCAACACTTAGTGTTGAGTGTGAGTTATTTGCCGAGGTGCCAGCAATACCAGCATCTCAAAAAAGTTGGGACTGGGCTATGGATCACGCGAACATCCGGGAATTTTCGCCAAATTCGTCACATCCGGTTAGGTAACAGGTGAAAACATCGCTTGTTGATAGGGGAGCCACTGAATTACCTGCTTCATTACTCGTCAATCTTGTTTATTCTACTTTGGAAATACCGAGAAGTCCCGCTGTGTATGGCTGCCATAAACATATCTATCAACGGACAAGAGAATATGTTTGTTCCAGTTCCCAAAACAACAGAAAAAGTCCCGAACAACATGCTAAGTGGCTAGCTGCTATCAAGCCCATAAATGCTGACAGTTTACGCTGGAAACCATGGAAACATCTAACAATATGTTCCGATCACTTTGTGACTGATAAAAAAGCATATAATGTGGTCTCATTTTAAACCCTGTGTTGTTTTTGTACAGATGATAGAAAACACCATTAAATCAGTGGATGTACAGAATCACAGCGCCGCCCGCTGTTCCCGTCTCCTCAGGACTGTTAACGTTTACGTTCATCCAGATTTCTGCCATCAATGTTCCCACATAAGAATAAAAGCATAAAAAGCGGCAGAAAGGCATTTGCAGCATTATAAACATGCACAGTCATAACCAGTTACATACAGATAAGACTGCCGGTAATTTATAGCTTTATCAATGAGAGTAAACTCCTGAGAAGTACATCAAAGAAATACCACCATTTCTTAAAAATCCGGGGAAAATTTATATTCTATAAAGAATAAATGGCTTGAACACGGGGCTTACCTGATGAAACCAAATACATCATGAGATCGGGAAACTGATGTTATGTACAGGTAGGTTCGTCTAACCAGGTTCTAGCAGCAGAAGATGGGCATCACTTAGTCCAACAGATACTAGTTTAGCTTCGTATCTTCTTCTAGCATCGGCAGTGAAACTTTCAGTATAACTGGACGTCATTTCTATAATATTTCAAAGACAGACCGGCGGAGAAAAAAAATTAAAAAGAGTGCAAAAGCAGTTTTTGAGGCTCATGGTCCATCAGACGCCGTTCAAATACGAAGCATATTTTCACCGGGACCAGCTTCGCGGTCACATGAGTTCCGGGTTGTGACGTAGGCTCGCGGTGATCCATAGTTACCACTTTATGTCATCCACACATCTTATAACAACAGAGTAAATGTCTGGGAACTGGGCTGATAGTCTGCTGGAAAATGTAGTGCACATCTCACACAGATCAGAGGACAGAGATTGTGTGCGATCTCTCATTGCTACTATCAAGTGTGTGGCGTCTAAATCTGTGTAGGTTAGAAGAGTCCAGTAATGTGTGCCAAGCAGCCGCTGGTCACTTGACGTAGTTGGACCATGTCCAACAAGTATTGCAGAGGAGTTTTATAACTGACAGCCACATTAGCAAGCGAGTTAGCTTATCGATCCAGGAGAAAAGTCGCCATTTCCACATTTTGATGGCATGGAAAATCTTTATGTGGGTGTAGGCTTCACCTAGATTTCTCTGTTTTTGCTCCTCTCAGGTCTCCCCTCTTCTGAGACGGATAACAATATCTCCAGGGCTCTGAAGCAGCTGGCGACTCCACCATTTCCACCAGTTCAGCCTAGTTGTGCCCACCATACTATTGCCACACAGAGATCGTATTTGGCAACCTGCAATGGCAGCTTGTATTGTCTTGTAGACGTAAACACAATGCCATTGTCGAACCCTTAAAATTTATTTTATATTTATTTTTAGGCTCAATATAATTCTTTAAGGAAAGGTTGTACTTTCAGCCTGCACCCCTCCAAATACCTCATGCAGGTATTATTATTATTTTTTTAAATATATAGCTTTAATAAAAATGCACCATATTCAACCATTAATGCTTTGTAGGATAATAAATCATCACCCTGATGCTAAAATGTACTGAATATGAAAGTGTACACTTAAAGGGACTCGAGGCAAGATTAAGAAATGAAACTCGCGACTGCCGTGACTGGCGCTTCAGATATCTGCAGCCACGAGCCAAGCCATCATGGGAGCGTGCACAAATTGAAGCTATAATGTTTACTACGCTTTTCCTTAGTAGTTGCACTTTTTAGTGTCTTTCAGTTGATCTGGATCGTTTGCTGACAGCAGAGGAGTCCATAACTATCGCTTACAGTGTTTGAATTTACCGCGACTGTCTTCTTCCTGTATCAAAACTGTCGGGGATGCGGATGCTGCGTCATTTGACGTCACATCCGCAGGGCAGCGCGGGAAATTCGGCCACCCAATTGCAGCGCATTTTGCAGCACACAGCCTGTTCAAGGCAACGGAGAGAGACGTGGGTAGTTTAGTTCGTTTTGGTGTTTAGCGCTTTATCACCCATTAGCATTAAAAAAACGGACATGCATGTTTGTTTTTTTTAAAAATTACTGCCTCTAGTCCCTTTAATTGGTAAACAACTGCCAAATTTAGATCACAGGTCATTATATAATTGATGGAATAAATAAATGCTTCAGTAAAAAATCTGCATGAGTTCGGCTTGGAGGTATAACTTAGTATCTACATAGTGATATGTCCCTGAAATCAGCTCACATCATTTCAGCAGGCTGAGATCAGGTTGTCTGCATAGTTGATGTTACACAGACCAGCTGACTTTAGATATTCAGTACTACATAAATTAAAAGAGGAAAAAAAGCAGAAAGTCATTTTATAAGATAATTCAAGTGGGGAGGGAGAGGAGGGTGGGGTTCTGTGTTGTTTTTACAGTGAATTAGCAACCCTAACAGCGGCCCACAATATTCAGTCCGTTTCTTGCCGTGGTTGATGCAAATGTGTTGTAGGATCTCATCCCTCTTTTTCCATTTGTTGTGACACCTTCAAATGACAGAAATAATCCTAGTCATGGTTAAAGAACTGTTTGATATCAGTTAGATACTGGTGGAAATTGCTATGAATGGACCCTCTTCATAATTTATGCACACGTCAGTCGTGCATGCTCGCAACTGCCCTTGAAGGTCAGAAAGCTTTGGAAGTCCATTGAAATAGAATAGAGACTGGTCTGCCGGACACTTTTTGCATTTTTGACTGCTTTTAATTAACGAAGGCAGAACTCTTCTAGACGGGGAATAAGTTTTTACTGGTGAAGAAACACCAGTGATCGTCCTGGATTTGTGCAGTCACCCGTCTTAAAAATAGTCACCCCCGGGGGGTTAAAAAGAGGGAATTGAAAGGGGGGAAGAGGCCCCGGGGCTCTAGAGGGGGACCCCACAAAAGCCCGAAAAAATTTAAAGAGGGGGGGGGGGGGGGGGGGGGGGGGGGGGGGGGGAATTCAAATTTTTCATGTGGTATATGTGAACTACAACGCCAGCTGTGCTAACAATGGATAATAACAATAACCTAAGGAAACACGTTGTTATGCTAGGCTATCTTGTTTTCTAACCAGTGAACCGGAACGCAGTTAGGTGGGGGGGTGACGTCATCCCCAGTTCAGACTTCCCAGTTCCAAGGTAAATGGAACACACTGTTCAGCTCTTGTCGCGAGCAGTATGTAACACCACCTGCCCAAGCTATGCTACTAGCATGGCAATTTCACTTCAGCACTTCACCACATTTTTTTTTTCTGTTGATGCTTTTTTCTTGCCCTTGGAAAAAAAAAGCTACTCATTGCATCCGTTGGGGTTATATAACTTGTTGCCAGCTGAAAGATAAATGATAAATAATAAATAATTTTGCAACAGGAGGCTCGTACCTATTTGCTTAATTAAATCCAAGTGGTGCTGTCTGTGTTTTTAACCCCATAAGCACATTATATAAATTTTAGCAAAGGAGTTTTTATTTGTAAGATGCCCCCTTTTGTGTTGTTGTTGGGTTTTTTATTTTTATTTATTTTTTTTTTTTGCTTAAATAAATTATCCAAGTACTTCTCACTGATGTTTAATATTGGATAAGCCCCCAACCAGCACTAATCCAAATAAAAACCAAACTGCGTTGTCCGTTGTTGCAGACACAAACTACAAAAGCACCTCATCTAGACTTTGAACACATTCCTGAAATGCGTGACTAATAAAATACAATGTATTCATCAACAGCGATGCGCATGGCTGAAATGTCGACGCAAAACAAAGATGACCCACATGCTTGCTTTATGCTCTGTGGTAGACGAGATGCACAGATATGAATCTAAACCAAAACAAGAAGCGAATATGATAAAACTGTATCAAGTGGAAACTGTGACCACCCAGCTGCATGCAAACCAGTAGATTTGTTCAGAGATTTGCAGGAGCTCTTATTGTGGGAGTGTGAACACTGATTAACTTAAAACTATATGCTTTTTTTGTGCCTTGCTGGTCAGTTCAGAAAATTACTGCGTCCGTCTTCAAGACTCAGTGTTGCTTAACTGAACTCCTATTTGGTTTGACAGGGCAAGGAACTTTAATGATGACGAAGAATAAGTGAAGCACATTACATAAAGGCAAGTAGATTCACCTATTTGCTTTCTGCCTCTCTTCTCTCACTCTCCCGTGCAGGTTTGGGCCTGAAAGACGTGCCAGACCTGCTGCCAAAGCATCAGCCTCCACCTCACCCTGCAGACATGGCTGTACACATGCATATCCTCTCTCCCTCTAACACACACACGAATGCTTGTAAGTTGTAATAAACATGCGTATCTCTCATTAGTGCTTTTTAGAATGTAAGCAAACTTCACCCCCTCATACCTCCATGCATACACGCACCCAAGACTTTACATTCTTTTCATTTCTGCATTCTGTCTATCTCGATGATGGAGTCTTCTCAGATTCTCATACCTTGTGTGCAGACCTAGACACGAATGAACCACATTCACACGGTCTCCCTTCGCATAAACATAAACACACACGTTGATTTGTCAGTTGTTCTGTCAGGCATGCCCTATTTTTAAAATGTTAAACACACCTACACACATTCTCCCATGCTTGAGCACACCCACTACAGCCCATGTCATGAACCAGGTCTGCTCTTACGTCCAAGGACACCCTGCACAGGGAGAAAAATTAGTCTGGCGAAGTAAATCTTGACACCTGACACTAGTCATCTTTTCTTTAAAGTTGTTTTCACCGCCGCCCCCACACTTAATGCTACAGCACCTACCGATAATTGCATGCTCTGAGCTAGTCTGGTAATTGCACGGTACATACCTGTCCGGGGTGTAAGCCCATCTACTGAACATGGGGCCCCACTGTTAGATGGCTTACTACATGGTCATAAATGAGAGATGAGAAGACAAATCTGTCATCCAGTATCAGTCACTGTTAGCATGCGTCCGCACTCTGTGATGCATGTGTCTCTCAGTCGCAAAGGTGAACTCAATTACAGGTGTTTATCTATCCATTTATTTATTTATTCATATATTTATTTATTTTCTGTTCAGATCTTTTATTGGCTTGTGTTATGAAGGTGTCAGTGTCAAACAACCAGTTCTCGAAAGCTAAGGATAGCACATAGCAAGAGAATCATTCCTTCCAAAGCTGAGCTGCATGGTTTTGTGAATCACCACACGGTTCTTAATCCTGTGGTTGTTTTCATGACATTTGAATGAGTCAGACAGTGTGCAAGTGTTCGGTTGATTGTAATGTCCATTATGATGTCTGTAACCACAAAAGCACTGCAAACATCACAGAAAACATGTGGTGGTTTGTTTTACTGATATTAGCCTTTCTTTTAACTTTAGATCAGACTCATTGCTAATCTTTTGGCTGCACCAGAAGCTAGTTTTGGCTAGTTTTACTTACCAAATGGCTCTCTTCTTATACTCTCATTGGTGGTGCAAAATATTATCAAATTCACCCTACTACAAAAGATCTTTAACATGATGATTTTGAAGGATGGGAAAGCCTGGATGGGAAAGTCGAAGTAAATGAAGAATGACAGGGAGTTAAGCTGCGTAATTTCAGAGTATTTACCACCTTGTTTTCCGGGGAGAAGGTAACTGGAATGAGGAGTGGCAACAGACATTTGTCACACAACTTCAGCCTAAAAAACACACAGAACTCCCTGGTGCTGTATATTAGCAGTGCCAGAAATTCAGGTTTATTTAGACAGGTATTCACAATGTTTCATGTTGCTAATTATTGAATGCTTGAATTTTGTCTGCATTTTTAAAATCTTTTCAAAATCAATCAAACTTTAAAACTTTTTTAAAGTCTGCATGGACTTAACTGGATGTCATAACTGTTTTAGTGATGTTCTTTTTTTTCCACATTTTTTAAAATATTATTTATAACATCTTGTCAATAGTTTGGAAACACTTTCCTATTAGGTTTAATGGGAAAGTGTGTCTAAACTTTTGACCGGTACTCTATAAAACACACATGTACTCATGAATTTCGCCTAAACTTGATATGAAAGCTAACTGTGTCATTTTGTACTTGTGGTAAAAGAACACAACAGAACAGATGTTTTAAACAGGAGTTGACTGAAAAGAAAAAGACTACAAAGGCCTTAAGAAACATCAAAAGAATATGTGATGAACGATATAAACTGCAAGCTGAATGAAAATGGGTAAAGGACGTAGAAATGTTACAGATCATTAAAATCCAGATATTTGATGTTAAAGATGACAGCAAACTGTAAAAATAGTGCAGACTCACACATGAGCTTTTAATAGAACATTGCGATGCCATGACACACACACTCACACACACATCAAACATTTTTTTCTTTCATGC
Organism: Atherinomorus stipes; assembly: GCA_023101725.1. NCBI lineage: Eukaryota > Metazoa > Chordata > Actinopteri > Atheriniformes > Atherinidae > Atherinomorus > Atherinomorus stipes. The sequence goes on from JALJCO010013221.1 coordinate 1,208,519, forward strand.
CCGCTATCTATCTTCCATCGTTTGTGATGTGTTTTGTTGGTTTTTGTTGTTGGTGTCGCTGATAGCCACAGGCCTGTGGCTCTTCCTGGGTGACGCTATCGGGACTTAAAACCTGTAAATCTTCTGGAGACCTCCTTCCCCTCCTCTAATTCCTCATTACCTCACGGCAGGTTGTCTCAGGAGAGATTTAGAAGGGCCTGCAGGGCTGCTCCAGTGAAGTGGAGTGTTTTACTGGATGTGTGTTAACCTATGTGGTGACTGCAGGACCACAGGGAAGGACTGTGGGCCGGAGCTTCACACCAGGTGTGTGACCACTGACCACAAGCAGGTAACACCATATGGGGTTTCCATTCTTGGTTGAGTGTGTTCAGTGTGAGGTTTCATCTTCCAGGTGGGAGGCTGCAGTGTGCTGACTAACCGTCCCAACATTTAGAGTAAGAGGAAATAAAACCTGACAGGTGAAAACCTCTAATCTGCCTCCCGTGCCTCTCTGAGTCAACTCTGTGTTTCAGAGCAAGTGTTGCATTTTATCCACTCTGTTAATTCTGCCTAAATGTTTACAGACTAATGAAAGGACTCATCCATTTAGTCTGCCTCGGTGTAACCTAACACCCAGCCTCTTCAAACTCATCTATTTAACTACCTTGCTGTCTAAAGTCTTAACCTGTGTCTTTAAACAAACCTATAAAATCACTGTTGATTCCCAACACTGTTCAAACAAGAACTTTTTCTGTGTTCTAGCCTGCAGGGGAATCCTTGGATTCTAATGCCATCTGTTCACTAGCGCCCACTAGTGGTAAAAAAGCAGTACTGTCAAAGCTAATGAGAGCAGTGAAAAGACTGTTTGCTTTGCCACAGAAAAATAATGAAGACCGATGTCTTTTTTGACAGAATTAGTTAAGACTCAAAGATAGTACCTCATTTCTTAATGGAGTAAACCAAAAATAGGTGTTTAAATGCTTCATTTTACTTCTCATCCAGAAAACTTTATCTTGTTTTCCAGATGACATTTCACTGACAAGTTTGTAATGATTTTTTCCCGTTATCCCATGCGGCTCCTCCTTGTGAATGCAAGCTTCTTGTGACACTGAAGTGGATCATTTAGCAGTTTGTGTGGCATTGTGTTTCCTGTGACAGTGTTTACATATAATTGAGTAATTACCTGTAAAAGATAGTGCTCCTGTGGTTCTGCTCAGCTGTAATCTTCCCATCTGTAGCCTTTGCGGATCAGGTTTTCACTTGGGATGAGGCTAAATGCAACTCTTTAGCAGTGTGTTCTCTGTGAATGTTTGAGTGGGATACATACTGTGCATCTGTAACCACTCTTATACGGTCACTAAACTGGCCTCACTGCCTACAAAATCACAAGAAACAAGAAAGAGTTTTTAAAAAATCATTTGGTAACTCTGACTATGTGATGGATGGTCATGCAAAATCACACAAAATCACAGGTGGATAATTTGAGATTCCTTTGTGAGTTTCAGAATCCCACAGTGAATGGAAAGTTGTAACAGGCACTTTGTGCGTACACTAGTGGCCTCACCCACAATGGCATTTGAAAGACAAACAGCAGTGCATGCTGCTGGCTAGAGCTCCACACTGGTGAAAGTGCTCATTCTTTTTGACATACGGCAGCCAAAGTTCAGCATAATGCCCGTGTCATTACAGCGTAAAGAAACCTTTGTAAGTCAAACCTGTCCCTTTTCTCATTTCCTTACTGTTCCACTTGTATTAAAGATTTTGACCCTATTCTTTCTTTCTCTCTCTTTCTCTCTTTCTTTCTTTCTCTCTTTCTCTCTTTCTTTCTTTCTTTCTTTCTTTCTTTCTTTCTTTCTTTCTTTCTTTCTTTCTTTCTTTCTTTCTTTCTTTCTTTCTTTCTTTCTTTCTTTCTTTCTTTCTTTCTTTCTTTCTTTCTTTCTAAAAAAACTAAGTATGTTTAAGCTAGGTAGGTTTTGACAATGGGTACGGAAAGCATTAAGACCCCTTTAAACTTTTCACACTTTGTTTCATTGCAGCCATTTGCTGAAATCAAAAAAGTTCATTTTATTTCTCATTATTGTACACTCAGCACCCCATCTTGACAGAAAAAATCAGAAATCTAGAAATTTTTGCAAATTTATTAAAAAAGAAAAACTGAAATATCACATGGTCATAAGTATTCAGACCTTTTGCTCAGTAGTAGAAGCACCCTTTTGAGCCAGTGCAGCCATGAGTCTTCTTGGGAATGATGCAACAAGTGTTTCACACCTGGATTTGGGGATCTTCTGCCATTCTTCCTTGCAGATCATCTCTCCAGTTCTGTCAGGTTGGATGGTGAATGTTGGTGGACAGATATTTTCAGGTCTCTCCAGAGATGCTCAATTGGGTTCAAGTCAGAGCTTTGGCTGAACCAGTCAAGAATGGTCCCAGAGTTGTTTCGAAGCCACTCCTTTGTTATTTTAGCTGTGTGCTGAGAGTCATTGTCTTGTTGGAAGGTGGATCTTGGCCCAGTCTGAGGTCCTGAGCACTCTGGATAAGGTTTTCTTCCAGGATCTCTCTGTATTTGGCCACATTCATCTTTCCTTCAACTGCGAACCAGTCGTCCTGTCCCTGCAGCTGAAAAACACCCCGATAGCATGATGCTGCCACCACCATGTTTTACTGTCGGGATCATATTGAGCAGGTGATGAGCAGTGCCTGGTTTTCTCCACACATGCTGTTTAAAATTAACTCCAAAAAGTTCAATCTTGGTCTCATCAGACCAGAGAATCTTATTTCTCACAGTCTGGGAGTCCTTCATGTGTTTTTTGGCAAACTCTATGCAGGCTTTCATATGTCTCGCACTGAGGAGAGGCTCAGGCCTATCAGGCCATCTGCCAAAAGCCCAGACTGGTGGAAGGCTGCAGTGATAGCTGACTTTGTGGAACTTTCTCCCATCTCCCTACTGCATCTCTGGAGCCACAGTGATCTTTGGGTTCCTCTTTACCACCTTTGGGTTATCTTTACCACCAAGGCTGTTCTCCCATGACTGCTCAGTTTGGCTGGACGGCCGGGTCTAGGAAGAGTTCTGGTTGTCCCAAACTTCTTCCATTTAAGGACTATGGAGGCCACGGTGCTCTTAGGAACCTTGAGCGCTGCAGAAATTCTTTTGTAACCTTGTCCAGATCTGTGCCTTGCCACAATTCTGTCTCTGAGCTCCTTGGACAGTTCCTTCAACCTCATGATTCTCATTTGCTCTGACATGCACTGTGAGCTGTAAGGTCTTATATAGACAGGTGTGTGCCTTTCCTAATTTAGTCCAATAAGTTAATTAAACATAGCTGGACTCCAGTGAAGAAGTAGAACCATCTCAAGGAGGGTCAGAAGAAATGGACAGCATATGAGTTAGATATGAGTGTCACTACGTAAGCCCCGTTTCCACCAGCGGGTCTGGGTCGGCTCGGAGCGGATCGGTCCACGTTTTTTTGCGTCTACACAGATAAAAACCTGGACGGGTACCCTTATATCCAACCCGACCTGGCCTACTTTTTTGGCACCCTTCGGTAGGGGTACTGATCGAACCGATCCGGACCAAAGAGGTGGAGCTAATACACAGCAATACATTGATTTATAGAAAAATCTCACTTCCCGCGTGACCAAGCGTAAAAACAAAGCTGGGGTGACTCCTTTTGTTTCTGTCACGTGTGGCGCGGTGTTTCGGTTAAACGGCGTTGCACAGCGATGATGTCACACGATCACGTAGCAGCACTGTCCAGCCCCTCCAGAGTAAGGGTACAGGTTGCTGTGGGGACGCAGCGTGAAATCAACACATCCGTACCAACACCCACCCGATCCGGCCTGGCCCGACCTGACCCGACCCAGACCCGCGGGTGGAAACGGGCTAAAAGAGTCTTAATGCTTATGACCACACTGTAAAAAAAAAAAAAAAAGTAAAAAAACAGTAATATTCTGGCAGCTGGGGCGCCAGAAAAATACTGTAAAATTACAGAGAAAAACTTTCTCATAAAAATACAGTAATTTTCCATGATAAAAATACAGTTTATAACTTTGCTTTTACATGAAATCTTTGGGGATTTTTTTTGGCATTTTAAGGTTTATTGAAGGACGTTAAGATGTATAATAACAAGAAAGTCACCTAGGCGTACGGTAAAAACTGTTAATATTACTGTTGCCAATTCTTCAGGGAGAGAAGTCACTATTGGCTGGTCCAAAGACCGCCACTGCTGCATTAATATTTGTTTTTAGTGCAAATTTACACAGGTAGAGTGTGCACCATGAGTAAATCCAGAGTCTGTGATGGAACAGCAGACCTACATTAAAGTTAACTATGTTGGATCCATTCTGGACATCAAACAGCATTGGATATGATGATGACTTTATCTCCTTGAACTGTCCTTCAAACTCAGCTGACTTTCTCAACAACTTCTTCTGAATGTGAACATAACAAAGGCAGTAAACACTTAACTAAAATGCATAGGATAACAATCATAAGAGGGTCATTTCTGTTGAATTTACTTTTCCCATGAGCCTTTGTGGTCCTGATATGTTGTGTTTTGAAAATAGCCTCGCCCCCTAGAAGCTGGTCGCGGTAAATTCAAACACTGTAAGCGATAGTTATGGATTCTTCTGCCATCAGCAAACGATCCAGATCAACTGAAAGACACTAAAAAGTGTAACTACGGAGAAAAAGGTGAGTAAACAACATTATAGCTTCAGTTTGTGCACGCTTCCGTGACGGCTTGGCTCGTGGCTGCAGTTACCTGAAGCACCAGTTGCGGCAGTCGCGAGTTTTGTTTCTTATTCTTGCCTCAAGTCCCTTTAAATATCACAGGAAAAATCTGGGATATTACAGATTTTTTTAACAGTGCATGTGATATTTCAGTTTTTCTTTTTTTTTAATAAATTTGCAAAAATTTCTACATTTCTGTTTTTTTCTGTCAAGATGGGTTGCTGAGTGTACATTAATGAGAAATAAATGAACTTTTTTTATTTTAGCAAATGGCTGCAATGAAACAAAGAGTAAAAAGTTTAAAGGGGTCTGAATACTTTCCATACCAACAGTATGTATAGTATATAGACAATAAAGAAACAGTGACTGCGAGCATAGGGACTTCCTTCAAAACTTTAGTTCTTGTAACTTCCAACTCTTCCAAACACTAAAACAGACTATTCCATGAAATGTGAGTTCCCTGCTTTTTTTTTTTTTTCTTTGACTAGGAAAAAAAAATCCACCAAAAAATCAAAGACTGTAAAACTTGGTAAACATTGTACAAGTTTTGTACAGTTTCATAGCTTTTTCTGTGATTACCCACGGTATCTGGACATGTACACTGCAGTGATCATCAATGGATACAAAAAGTTATATGAAGAAAGAAACAACATTTCTGTAGTCCTGTTTGTGGTAGGATGTTCTGGTATGTTGTACAAACCTATAATCTTGAAGGGATTCTTATTATGTCACAGTTGTGAGAAATAATGGATGAACCTCAATTTAAAACCAAATTTTCAGTCACTTATCTGAACTAGAAAAGCCCTCGAAGAGGGCAGACCTTTGCGTAGCAGCTAAGTTCCCCCCATATGGCCCTATTTCGCGATGATAAAGAATCTTTCAAAGAATTCCTGGAACCAGACATTGATTCAGATCAACACCAAAATTTAATCTGTTCCTTCTTGTGCCATTGTCAAGATTCCTACAAAATTTCATTGAAATCAATTTGTAACTTTTTGAGTTATTTTGCTAAAAGAAAGACAGACAAACATAAAAACCAACGGAAGCATTTACATTATCACCTTAACAGAGGTAATAAAAAAATCCCCATTTTGCAACAAACTGCAACTTTAATGAATGAATGGAAAGGTTGAATAGGAATCAAAGGGGGCAAAACTTACATCCCAAAGTTTCTTTTGAATATTTTTCCCTGGATAGTTGAAGTTAAATTTGCAGATAAAGAGGAATTGCACCAGGAAATTTGGAACTTCAGAAGCAACATTAATGTAACACAGACTGCAAAAGCTGAACAACAGCTGTAGATAAACATTTCAGTACATGTCTGTCTGAGAATGCAGACTGTAGTTTTTGCCCTAAATCACAATAGAAGTGCATCAGACAGGGATTTCATCTATTGCCAATATGATCAGGAGGAATACTTCAACCATAACTATTTAGGGGCTCATATAGACACCTGACTGCTAATTTAAAACATACTTTAGAAATTACAAACCTATTCTCTAGCAAAACAGCTGCTCATCGCTGTCCCACCTCATCACTGGCACAGGAACCACAGTAGGAGGAAACCTTGAATAGCCTGCTGTTTCTACACACACACACACGCACACATATATGTGGCCTACTTTCTTTTCCACTTTCAGCAGTTTTTGCTTGAAAGCTACCAGTATCAAACTGGGCCTCAAACCAGAAATGAGTGGCTCAGGCTGAAATATTTGGTTACGGATGCATTTCCATTCGATTGTTCTAAAAGGGGACGAGTAGAAGTAAGCGATATGACTTAAGGGGATCATATTAATGTAACACACACACATGCTCACAGTAATCCCACAGGACTTCCTTCCCATTCCCATTAGAAGCCACACCCAGGAGGACAGGTAACACGAGAACACCTTTCACAGGGTCAGATTGGAAGAGGTGGGAAAACAGGCAAGGTTACTCTCTTATGCTCTCATTTCATTTCCTCTTTCTCTTTCACATAAAACAACCTCTCTCCCACAAAGCAAACATTTGATCAGTTTTAACGGCAAGTGGCTCATGCATGTCATTATCAGTCACTATTTTTTCCTTTAGCATTTGCATGAGGTATGTAGCTCTCAAAGGGACAGTAATATGCACTGATGTAATGTGTGAGATTGGGATCTTTTGTGGGTGCGTTATAAATTGTACCGTGATGTGAGTGTGCAGGGAGCTGGGTTGGGGCAGGGGTGGTACTGAGAGGAGGGGCGGGTGGATCAAGCAGTGTCACTGGAATCCACAGTGTTGTGAGAGCCCCATACCTTTCAGCTTCATTAAACCAATTTCACGCCGAGGTGAGCTAAGAGAGGAAGCTCCGAATCTCAGCAGCGGCAACAATGGTGCATTGAAGGGATGAGGCGAAAGTAAATTAGGTACCACTTCACAGACGGCAAATTAAAATCTGAAAGTTGGATAGGAAAAGTTGAGGGTAGATGATTATGTCTTTATTGTGCCCTCTCCTCAATCTAGAAAACCCTCCCTTCCTTTTAGCAACCACCTTTGCCCCCCCACATCCCCACAACCCACAAGAAGAAAAAATAATGATCTATTTCTTGTCTGGTAATTGGTTTCTAAGATGCTCCCACTCAAAAACCCGATCTCAAATACCAAGCTGCTTATGACCCTCCTTTCAGCCACTTAATTTGCTTCAGCTTATCTGTAAGATTTCATATCCAGGAAAATCATATAAATTAAACATTAATGTGGGGCTTATTTCTGTTCAATCACTGACCTCCAGCAGCCATTGAGCTGCTGTATCGGCCTCGGTACTCAGTGTTTGTCAGTCAAAATTGATGTGAAGGCTTCAGCACAAACTGTAGCTTAACACTTTAGAGATACTTACTGAAATATCACTGAGCAATAATAACAGCATGATGCCAGTCAAACACAGACTCATCATCGAGGACCATGGGGAACTGAGGGCTATAAATTAGCGCTCATGTTAGTTTGCTTTGCACAATTACTTGTAAGCTCTGAAGTTAAGATGACAAGGCAGGTAATTCAACAAAAAAGCAAACAAACAAGAAAGAAACATGAATCAAAGTTGTCATTTAATCTGATGTGATGACTGGGCACTGTTTGACCAGATAAGGAAAAAAAAAAACAAAAAATACAATTAGGAAGAACTGCAATCAAATGTACCAGCAGGTTCAGAAATAAGTCAGTAATCTTTTTCCAATCTTACAAACAGTACAGAAATGAAAACGAGATTGAGTTTATTCATTTAAAAGGGACAGTGAGAAAATGCAAACATGCAAGATTATATAGCAGAACTCATTTCTATCCTTCTATCTAGTCCCATGACAGACCAACACAATAAAATAAGAAAAATAATAACAATAATAATAACATTAATAAAAATAACAATAGAAGGAGATCGAGGTACACAATAAGGAAAATAATAAGATAAAAATAACATAAGAATGCTGTTGATCTCAGACCTGAAGCAGAATGCCATCAATTTCTAGGTTTAAAGTGTTAAATGCGAAGTGCTAAGTGTGTTACATGTTAAAGTGCACGAGTGACACTGCACGGTGCTCGAATTGTGTTGTTTTGCACATTTCTTCAGCACAAATCTGATATGTTTTCAAAAATTAAAAGAAATACATTCATTTATAGACTTGTACAAATAAATATGTACGTACACATACATATATACACACACATATATACATACATACACCTGAAATTGCAAGCAAAACAGAAGATTAAAAAAAGAAAAAAGAGAAAACAACCATAGTTTTAGTCTGTGGGTGGGAATCTCATGTATAGCTGTAGGTATGGTTTCCATGTTTGTGAGGCATGGTATGAAAACAAAGCTTGTCCACAATTAATTTTCCTAAGCCGTACCAGGCAGTCACCTCTGGAATTGGACCTGGTCGACCTGTTTGAGTTTTCTTTTTTCTTTATAAAGTCTTTTAATCAAGCAGGGGCAAAACCAAGAAGAAATTTTTAATACATTTGCTTTTGAATTTCTGATTTGATTAGTATCCTTATTTTTAAATAAGGTATAAAAATTCCAAATTATTCACACCCTCCTATTAAAGAAAAGGCTAAATTCACAATAGCTATTAAAAAAAAGAAAAAAAAAGAAATTCTAATTTAGTGAAATAAAATATTGCTTTTAGTTTTAGTTGAATTTTTCATTAAAACAAACAAACAGATCTTTTCCACACATATTTACGCACATTGCTCATAGTGGACAAGTGCTCAGGCTGTTAAGGCTGACACCTTAAGGTGGACAGACAGTCCACATCTTTACTTGAAAAGTTTACAAACTTTTTGTGTAAAGAGTGTCACAGCTCTTGTCAATCACATTTATTTGTCTTTTTACAAATAAAATGTGATTGACACTGCAGAAGTCTCATTAGCAGTTACAGAAAACACTTGAGTGCAGTGATTGCCCCAAAGTGTTGTTCAACAAAATTTTCATTTAAGAGCCGCATCATGCTTGTTTTTTTAAATTTTTGTTTGTTTATTTTTAATATTCTTGTTGAACCACTGTTCAAAATCAATGTCACGATTTTCATCAAATTTGTATTTGTTATTACTTTTGGCAATTTTTAACTTATTTTACTGACAGCTGTTTTTTCCACATTATTATTATTTATTTTTATTTTCATTTTTTAAAAATATTTAATATTTTATCTAATATTTAACATTCTTATTTGATATTTAACATTTAAAAAAAATTTAATATTAATTTTTATTATTAAATGGGAGGGTATGAATAATTTTGAGGATGAGCTTTAAGTCATTCAGTAATTTATTTACATCTAATCATCTGTTAAGACACAGTTGGGATCTGGTAAATTCTCATTATATTTGATAGTGAATTAAGTATAATCAGTGCAATCCAAGCTAACAGTCTCACCAGGGGCAACCTCTAAGCTCACTTCTTACTTGGAACTTGTTCAGTATGTTTACAGTAGGTGCCATTTGTACTGAAGGTGACAGGCTGGAAAGAAACCTTGTTCTGAGCATGCTGTCTTATTGATCCCAGATAAATTGGCATTAACTGTGCTGATATTGTTGAATAAAAGAAAGCAGAAACACAAAACAAAGGTGGAAAACCAGTCATTCATAAGTCTTCTCAGCTTTCATTTTCCATGCAACACTGAACTATGACAGCAAGTTAGAATTGAGTTATTTCAATATTGATGCAACAAGTATTAACAAAAGTGAAGTGAAGTGTTTACAACTCAGTGACTGCCAAGTATAGTTTTGCCTTTTAAATATATATGCAAGTAGTAATATCTGTTAGTGAGAAAACTGTGTGTTCAGTGTTGGGTGTGTTTAGGTCTAATGCCCAGGATGTTCTCTGGCGTAGGAAGGATTGCCTGACTGTAATTAGTGTAATGACCACTAGGGTTACTAGTTACAAAGATTTTCAAAAGGTTACTCCTAAACCAAAGTACAGTATCAGTTAATTATAATGTGTGTTTTGTGTTTATCATTTCATTATAATGTGTGCTACTTTTTCATTTTATCTTAACATCTTATTAAATAAAATTTCCAATGTCTTTGTTTCTTAGATTCCCAAATGCAGATAATGAGGGTTGGGGCAGTGCTTATAAAGTAGTCACCTTAAGGATACGTGTTGGTTTGTGATTATGTGTGGTGTGCATATTGTGTATTTTTTTGTGTGACCCTCAGGTTTGTTTTTGTTGTTTTTGTAAAGCACTTTGGGCTGCATTTATATATATATATATATATATATATATAAAGTACTTTTTAAACAAAGATCATCATCATTATTATTATTACTATTATTATTATTATCATTATTATTATTATTATTATTATTATTATGCTACATTTTTTGACAGAAGCATCAACCCAAAGTTGAGGCTGACTAATGTGAAAATTGAGAAAAAAACCTCATACTTTTGTGTAAGGTAGTATTATTATGTAGTGTTACGTAGTATTATGTATCATAATTAATCAGTCTTGAGGTGATCTGACTGTATAAAATCTTAAATGGCATAGGGATTATTAGATATGATATGATATGATTAGAAGAAGACTTTATTTAAATGGGACAGTATATATTAATGAACAGAATTTCTCTGTAAATATACCCGATTTAGCAAAATGCTACTTTCCATCTGTAGTCTCACCCCTCACCCCTCCAAAATAATATGAAATTATATGAAAAGGGCTAGTTTTGCAAGTGTACATAACTCAAATGTGCTCACTTACTATAGACTTTAGTATTTTAATTAATGTGGTTTGAATCAGGGACCATTGTTATTTAAAGGCTAAGTTTTTCATAAGTATCTCTGTATTTAGGTAGCAGTGTGTCTCCGTACACTCACAACTGCCCACAACTGCATTTTTGTTTATATATGCAGTATTTTTAAACTATTTTTGATGTGTTTTATGGATTTCCAACAAGGGCTAAAGTCTATATATTTTGTTATGTTGTGGAAGCTTAAACTATCTCCCTCCATGGCTGGCGAGGTCACCCTGGGAGCCATGGGGGCCCCACACAATGCCATGGCAGCAGCGTGGCTTTTACTAGGCCTTGCGCTGCCGGCTTTACGAGAGCCAGACAGACGGATCCCCTTTACGCCGTAAAGCCATCAACAAGGGAACAAAGAGGGCAGGTGCTGAGAGCTGCATTGAGCGCTCACCTGCACCCAGCGGGAGAACATAGTGTCCAGCCATGCCAAGAGGCCCTTTACATTTGCATCCCCACTCTTTAGGCACTAACAGGCTATCATGGTTCACCAGAGGGAAACTGTTTCTCTTTATGGACAGAGGCAAATCATTAGTTGATAGTCAGTGATAATGGTGCATGTACTTTATCTGCTGGAGTTATTGATTTTGTTTGGTGAAAGTTTGACTCTGTAAGGCCTAAAACAAGCTTGAACAGGCTGCTGCTTCACTCTGTAATTAAGAACATTTGATAGGAAGCGAGAGTGACGGGTTTGGGAGCCTTCCAGTTATAAATGCTTTCCAAATTTTTTCAAGGGGAGGATGTGACAGCAGGTGTTTGTGTGTGGAAGGCACGAGTGGAGATTTATTCAAGAATTGACACAACAGAAGATATTAGAGGGACATGCAGGGTTATCGGGACAGAGAGCCTAAAGAAGAGGCATATGGTGAAGCTTAGCAACAGCCTAAACCCAAACCACAGGTAGACATGGCATCAGGCAGGCAGGGACTCGGCGGGGGAGACTAGATGAGCTACACCCCCCACCCAGTTCAAGTGACAGATGTGCAGTGAATCTTTAACTTTTGCTAGATCCCTACTGTCACTGCATCTGTCCCTGCTCTCGGTGAGGTTGGCTCAGCCCCCTCCTGTGAGAATAAGTCGACTTTAAAAAGAGAGCTATCACTGGACTTATTGATTAGTCCAGGCTGCCCTGGCTGGCTTCATTTAATGACCTCAGGGAGTCATTATCGAAAAGTCATTGTCTTTGAGATTAGTTCACATTTTCCCTTTCCATATGGGAATCCTCCTGTTGCAACCTCAAGGGTGAAATTCATAATGTGCTTCAACAGAAGAAAAGTGCACTTGTTGATTGATTGAAAATAAATCCAAAGGTGGGTGATTTTTGTTTACATATCTAATCCTCTTTATGAAAATTAGGTCACACTGAATGACATGCTCAGCAACAACAACATACATAAGACGCCCGCATATGTTCTCAACTGAAACTGCAACGTCCTTTATTGTCTCCATTTAAATCCCACCATAGAAAACATATCACTGACAGTATAAATGATACATCCCACTTTACTCTCATTTACACATTCTGTCTAATCTCCTCAGACGGTCCAAATGGCAGGGACAGTATCCCACTCTCTTTCCCCACTCAGCCATGGCACTGGCAAGAGATGGTTTATTTTAATTGAAAATTAGCAAAACAAAACAAGGGCAAGAGGATCCCTGAATGGGGCCCCTTTCTCCGGGAGCTCCTGTGCCGTTGAATAATGCATATGGGAGAAAGTAAACAGCAGCCGTGGGCCTTGCTGGGGGAACAATGGGCCGCACACAGCCCAACCAGGGCGCCTGATTTTATTACTGGCCTGTCAATCCCCCCAGCCTGGGAACTGTGGGACCTAGGCCAGGCAGCAGCTGCTGACCGCTCCACACTGACCCAACACTCCCAACAACCTTCAGGATAAAACTCTCACACCGCTGCATACCTCCGCTGACGGCGCTGTCCACTCCTAATCTGTCTATTCACACACTCAGCGTGAGTGAACTGGATCAATTTCCTGTTTGACCAGATTTTTCATTCACATTGATCCACCTGAACTACAAGTTTACTCAGTGAAATGATGGAAAGTGAGATTTGAGACACTGAATGACCATTAGATTAATATTCATCTGCACAAAAGATCATTTTGATTTGAGCCGCTGGTTCTGTGATAAACTCTCCCATCTCATTTTTTGGTCTGGGGTCACTGTGGCCACTTGTAAACTTTTTCCTCCCACTAGAACATTCTTTGTGTGTGTGTTCCCTCTCTGGGCATTGAGATTCTGGTCTTGCTTCTGGTTTCAGCCAAGTCCCGGTTGCCATGCCGACTGGCAACTGGTCTCCCAGGATGACTAATGATGTGATGTGGCTGTGCTTTAAAATCCCAACAAAGACCTTATTACCACTGCAGCACCTCATAACACACCATTGTTGTCAAGTGCTCCTGATATTAACCTGCCTGCTCTGGGGCTTCCTCCCTTCACACAGGAGGTGTGTGAGTGTGTGTATGTGCTTATGCGAGTGCAATCTTGTAAGCATTTTTGTTGGTGTGCACAGATATAAAGTTGGCCAAAATGAACCTTCTGACTGAACTTGGTCAAATTTTTCATCATAGCTTTTAATTTGTATCTGAAGTGATGCTTTCATTGATTTACTTATCTGAGGCTTTCAAATATCAGGCTTTAATATATATATATATTCCATCGCAAAACCATATTTAGTCTGCAATGAGGCTTGTATGAGCACAAACGTCTTTAAAAAAAAAATCTCCCAAGAGATCTCCCTCATGTAAGCATATTAGCCTGTGAACTGTCCACAGGGACCAAGCCCCAGCCAAGTGTGAACTGCCATAAAAAAGGAGTTGTGTGTATCTGTGTGTGGGATTGTGGGCTATATATTCAGGGTGATGCCACAGGATGTTTGAATGTTTGACTTAGTTTAACAACATCCTTTGACACAGACACCACAGGCTGCTGATGAGGCGGTAGATAAAAAACAGCTATGATTCAGGCCTTCAGTCCAACCATTGTCACTGCTTATCTCCAACGGTGGGCTATCTGGTAATGACAAGGAGGAGATAGAGGGAGGTGTTGTCATTGATCATGAATAAAAACATCATTTTTTGTTCATTAAGGAGTCACTTTGTGACTGGATACTCGACATAAATGTGTGTAAGAGTCACATACAGCAATAAACAGACATAGGTAAACTGACAAATGGTCATGCCAAACAGATTTAACTCAAACTGTACAACTATTCATTACAGTCATCACACCCAGAGTTTATGTTGAGTTGTTCAGATGTGCTAAATGGGCCAATTTCAGAGTGGAGCCTCTTTTGTTTTACTATGATGAGACATGCGCTCAGGTGCATCCCACCGGATGTCTTGTCCTCTCTGGTTTCCTTCACTTCAGCTGCCAAGCAGGTTATCACCAAAATCACTGCTCCAGCTCATGGTGGAGGAGTGGGGGAGCGGTTTCTAGCCTTGCATACATCACTGTCGCTGTGGGAAACCACATCCATCAAATAAAGTCAAGTATTTACCTGTGTGGCTCAGGTGACAGTGGAGGAAGGGTGGGGAATTGGGAGGGTGTTTGTAGCTGAGGGGTGAGACAGTAACCCTGACCCTGGGGAGCTGCGCGAGCTCAGTGGCTGCAGCACCGCAACTATGTCCCTCTGTTGTGCAGGACGGGAGACACTGGGAATTTTTGCTTGCCAACAAGGACGCATAGCGATTGGAAAACCAAAAGTATTCCATTTGCATCAGCAAAGCCTTCCCCGCCCTCTTTATCCCACTCTAGCTCCTCCTCTTTCCAGGACATAACTGGGAGAAATATTCTGCACATTTCATTTGTTATATATCTCCACATTTTCTCTGTCTAGTAGCTATTTTAGGAAATGATAATAATGTTTTAAATATGTGCAGCTATGCATGCATATTTACCTGCCGTGTGTTATCCGCATGGGTGGAAATGTCTCTGAACATATATGTGTGTCATCTGTAAAATGAGTAGGGTGTGGCATTTGCCTCAACGGTAACGAGCTATGTCATATTTCATGGAAAAACTCCTATTTCAAAACTCTTAAGGAAGTAATTGAAAATAAATCACCACCCACACATTTATTAGAAAAATCTGTTACAGATACTGGAGAAGAATTAATTATGCTCCAAAGTCATTAAAAGTAGACTGCATCTTCACTTTAATTACAATCATTCTTTAATGAGTTCGCTTTGCAAGTTCATCATATTTCTCACACTCTAATGATGCTAACTTCCACCGCAAACACAGCCATCCTTTTGACATATGATGTAGTATTTAATTTGGTTTCCTCCAGAATAAATCACTCCTCTGACAGTGTAAAACAGAGCTGAAGACACCTTGGTTGATAAGAGGGATATTTGGTTACACCTGGTGATATGTAGATAAGATTAAATTTGAGACAGAAGGATGAGGGGATGGAGGGGATAAAGGTTTTCTCACTGGTGCATGAAGAACAACATCTAAGGTTGGGGCAGGGGGCCACAGGGGTGTCAGAGGACCAGGTCTGAGCACAGACTCATGGTGAAATGCAGATGTGAGGCTCTGAGCTGGGTGTTAAGAGTTGTGCCAGAGCTAATCTGCGGATTTAGACTGAGACAGGGACGTCGGCCAGCGGGAGTCCGGCAGAGTGGATGGCAGAGGGGTCGAAGGGTCGTGTTTACCTGCAGCAGGTATTTCCTCTTGGAACTGATAAGACTTAGGGAAGGGAAGTGCTCTGTTCCAGGTGAGTGCAGAGGGGCCCGCAAACTGACACCATACACAATCCTGACCTAACCCCCCACCTCCATTTTCAGGCTCCACCCCTACACAGACAAACAGGTAACCTTTATGCCTCATGAATGACCTGCTTATTTGACATCTTCCATATGGAATATACGTACAGAAAGGGTGTTTATTATTTACATGACAATATAAATATCTAGATTTACAGCATTCATGCTCTATTTTATTCCCCTAATGTTCGCTGCTTCGTTTAATTGTGTTTCGACTGTTGATCTCTGTTTGTTTTGTGGTATATTATAAACTTATGGTCCCAGCCAGGTCATGCTTGAAAAAGAGATTTAGAGCCTAAATGAGGCTTTATTTGGTTAAATAAAAAAGGAATGAAAACTCCTCCTGCCTCAGTCCTCTCCTTCATCAACACACAGACAAGATAAAAATCTTTATTGAAACCATTGTCCAACTGCTTTTAACCATGTTTTTAATTTTAGAATATTTCTTATCTAAATATGACCTACAGTCCCAAAGCAAACAACAAACAAACAAAACAAAACAAAAAAAAAACACCAACAAACTTTTTTATGTGTCACCAAGGCAGACAGCTGTGATATGGCTAAGGTGTCCCTTTGTTTGTTTTTCCTTTCCTCCTCTTCCTCACCTGGCTGTGCTCCGTGTCCCTACCCCTGGGTGCTGAGAGGAGTCAGTGAGCTAGAACATGTTAACAAGCCCAGTCTTAACCACTGTATTGAAAGACACACACGCTGGCTGTGCAGAGGGGTGTAACAGTGCAGCCTTGGAATAGCTCAAGGCTGGGAAGCAATTATATTTTCTTTAGTGACAATAAGCAGGTTATGTACATACAAGTGCTTTTTCTTTACACTTAAGCATCAAGCCTAATGTAAATGAGCTTTTCTGGTTATTTTCTGCCACCTCAGTGTATAAAACGTGCTTAACAATTGAGACTCACCTCTCTTCAAGTACATATAATTATTCTACACTATAAACTATAGAACCATTTCAGCTACACAAGAGCTTTGCAGCCACAGAGCAAAGCAGGTGTTTTGGTGGCTATGCGAGTCTTGGCACCTGTGAGTGTGCACCTTTGTGTGTTAAAGATCTTTGGTGTGTGTCCTCAAGAGTTAGCATAGCTGTTATCATCGGAGGAGGTGAGAGTGGCGTGTGAGGTAGGTGTGTAGTGCTGCACCCCTCCTCTGTTCTCCTCCTCTCCACTTCCTTGTGCCCTTTCCTCTCCTCTTCCATCTCTGCAGAAAGCCTCATTAGTACCAAGGAGCTGCTGAGGTAGCACACGGCTGCCATTGTGGCCAATCCAAACATCAGATCCTCTCCATCAGAGCCCCCCACTTCAGAACCCCCAACCAAATCCCATTTTCAGGCTCTGCAGCTGCCCCGCTCTGCCAGAGCACTTAGCCGTGTCATTCTATCCGGCTCTCCAGGCTTCTGAGGAAACAGGCCTGTTTTGTGCTTGGCAGTCTCTGATATGACTCCAGAAATGGAAATGAAGCCATGGATCTTCATTAGGAGATGCAGGTGTCCACAGAGATTTAGCCCAGGTGAAGGAGCAGGGAGGGGCTGGCCAGCGAGGGTGATGCTGAGTGAAGGAAAATTGGATTGGTAGAGTTTCGATCCTTCAAATCAAATGATGGTCTTGTAAGCCCCCCCCTCATACATTTACACACATACAAACACGCGCACATACACACTTCTTCGCCATCACCCCTTCCACCCCACCTCGCTCCTCCACCCCAGCACTTAATTGCCCATGTAATGAGCTGCAGTGAATGGGATTACTTGTGTGGAGGTACTTGAAGACCCTGTGCATTGGGGGCACCTCCTGCAGGCCCTCATCTCCCGGGAATACATTTAAGATGATGTTTTCTATGAAGCACAGGGGCAAAAATCTCAGCTCTCTTCGTCGCATCTGGTCTAGTTGCATTAGGCCCTACACAGCTTCCATCTCCTCTTCTACCCTCTCAACCCTTTGGGGCCTTTTGTTTCCTTAATTATTCATTACAGAGAGGTGGCCTTCGCTTTGAAACCTGTGGAGGTGGATGAGGCTTGGAGCCAACCCACAAAGCACCGGAGCATCCTGGAGCCTGAGATGTGTCTTTGTGACAGGACACCTGTTATTTCATGGTCTTCTATGAACTGGACTTCTTCTCCTTTAACCATACATTAATAAATTAAAGAAGAAAATTATACCCGCATCTCTTTTTGGAGCAAATGAATGATTGTCTTTTGTGTTTGTTTAATATTTTTTTAAATGTTTCGCACTTTTTTAAGTAAAGGAATGACTACATTGAAATTTTAATGTTTGCGTTTCAAGTCAGTTTGAAAAAAAGCACAGCTGTTTGATCAATGTGAGTTATCAATATGTTCAGAAAACAAATCATCTTGTTTATTTTTAAACTTTCTTAAAACAATAAAGACTCTACTTTCCTGTTAATGTGTATGTAAAGTATGAAGGAGTTCCCTCCATGGTGCCCAGAGCTGCTTCTCTTCTCACGCTGTTTTTGTAAAATATTAGCCCCAGCAGCCCTGTGCGGGGCGGCTGACAAATAGGGGGCTGTTGTCCCCCTTCTCTCACAGGGGTGAGGGTTAATGATCCCAGTTTCGGGGGTTAAAGCTTGCCAGTAGTCCTTTCTCCTGCACCCCAACAGATGTTGCTAGGACTTTAATGTGGTTATCAAATCGGAGTGCCCTCTAAGCCCCAGGAGCTCTTTGTGTGTTGGTGCATTCCAGGGCCTCGCCGTGGTGACAAGGCATCCTGGGGGCCAAGCTAGGCTCCCGCTGAGCCTTCCAGCAGCCCCTCAGAGCTGACAGCTTGGGCAGCCCCTCTCCCCATACTACCACCACCTCCTTTAGGCCCTCTCTGTTTCTGCCCCTGATCCTATCCCCTCTGTGTCATAAAGTCATCCTCCATCTCCCCTCTATCCCACAGTGCTTCCAACAGCCACACTACTCTCACAAATAAGCCCCGCTCACGCACTTTCGCTAGCCCACGCACATTCTTGGTCACACACATTCATCCATCTTACACACATATGCCACCCTGGTGACAAACAAAGAATCACATAGCAATGATTAAATAGTTTTTAATATGACTGTAAAGCTCGTGAGAAGCATGTGGATGCATGTTGGGCAAACCGTGTCCCCTATTTTTTCTTTTCCATCATTCCATCTTTATGAATTTAATCTTTGAAACTAAACATTGCTCACAGTCAGTTTTATTTATCTTTTTCTAGTTACCTGAAATATTTTCCATATTCCACTTGAATATGGTATTTTGTACAAACAGGGATTCACACAGTAGACCTGCATATTTTGCATCAACATGAAAACATTTATATCATATTCTATGGCAACAAAAAAGCAGCACGCCTTGCAGCAAACAATAAATCACAGCTGATTTAAAATTGTAAACAGGTTGAGTGTTCATAGGTGTTGCAAATAACTCCCAAATGAATAGGATGTAGTACTGGAGGCGATACAAGAGCCCTGGGGTCAACCTGCTCTCTTCTGCATGTACAGTATCAATGGCAGCAGCTGTGAGATTGTTTGTACACAGATGCAGGGGTGCTTGATGATAATTGCCTTGCAGCTGCACTCCGGGGATGAAACTAGATTTTTTTTTTCTCCCTCAGTGGCTCATATTGTGTGACAAACATTGAGAATGGGAATGTGGGAAGCAGTCATAATTAAAGTATTCTGTAACTCAGTTAAGGATTCCTCTCCTTACAATCCCCCTGAGCCCTACCTGCTACCCTACACCAGCACGAAAGTCACTTGGCCCACGGCTCTGTGTGTCATTAAATTTGGGACCAGTTGTGCTGAGAAAGAGGGATTTGCTATGTGAAAAATTAAAGGTAAGAATATATATGGGGTTTTAAAGACAGTGAAGTGGAATAAATGGGGAGCTGGTGTTCCATTGAGGACCGTGAACCTGCTGAGAGCTCAGAGGTGAGACACTCATTACAGCCATGAGTCATTTTTCATCGGCTGTTATCAATTCACTGTGCACAGAAGATGGATGGATGACAATTACACTGATGAAAACCCAATATACTCCTTTTTACAGGAATAAGGAACTCAACAAAACCGCTATATCATTATTTTTAAGTCACATTTGTGAAATAGAAAAAAAGTGGCAGTTTTCAAAGCTGCCAAAAACTCTTTTTGCTCAATTAATGAAAATATTATTTGCAAATATCTTGTTAACATAATAATTCACATATTTTACAACATTTTTTTTTCAAAACTGTTATAGAAATGTTCTCTTTTTTTTCCAGCTTTAAATCCTCCAAACTGCTGCAGACTGGTTACTGGAAAATGTATGTGTGCTTTGAAGAATGACAGGCAACAATCAAGGTGCTCAATTAACTGTATAACGATTAAGACATCAATTACCAATTTGATTGATGAAGCCAAATGATCCGATTCATTTTCTTCATCCAGCGTAAAAACGGAGAGCAGCAATATGAGTAAAATTTGTTGATTAATGGTTTGGATGTGCAGAAAGCCCATCGTAATAATATGTGTAATTTAACGGGAGAAAAAAAATCAAACATTCATGTGCATGAAAGATTTAAAATTAACAAGAATTATCAAAGACGCTGTATAAACAGACCAAGGTTTTAACTTCTAGTGCAAAAAAGGGCTTAAATGAATTCTTCAATTCTCTTTAATCTTTTTTCCACGTTTAATTCATTGTATTGCACAAAAAAGGTTAATGTATCCGATGAATATATTTCTTTTTTCTACTGCCATTGATGCCGATGATGTTCCTCTGCCCCTCTAACAATAGCCAAAACAATATTTGAAGAGCGCCTTGAGACCAGCTTGGACTGAGGCTTTAGTTTTTATTCTGTTCATGTTGTCAATGTGTAGAGGGATAATTGAGGCGATCTTTGACTATGGGATCTATTTATACAGGGCATAATTCCCTCTGTATTCAGGCATTATCATGGTGTCAGAACAAGCACAATGGCACAATAAGGTCAATATAATGAAACTCCAAAAACAATATGGTGTGGTTTGTATAATAAAATGTGTGTTGCTGTTGATTTGTTCAGTCTTGTAATGTTGCTTGGTTTAGAATGAATTTATTTACAAATGATCGGAAACATTTTAACGAATGAAAATGTCTTTTGTTGTCACATTTGAATGAAAGTTTTCCATCTTTTATGTCTTAAAAATGCTGACAATACCATCTTTTTTTTTTTTAGTTTAAATATACAACAATGGTAATTTTGTGATATACTGAAATGTGTGCATGTTTTACTTTTCTCTGACAATTATCATCTCTTTCATTGCTGGTCATATCACTTGTTATAGTCACATCTGTTACGATTTTATTCACAATAAATTTTTTATTTTAAGTCTTAAAATATGACCATAATATTCCATTTGTGCCGCCTTATGTGTATTTCTATTTTTTTTAAAATCACTTTTTTGTTGCACCCAACAGCATTTAGAGCCAAAATTACATCAGTTATCCCTTTTTCACATTAGTAATTTGACAAATACCCTCTTTTATAACAGCCCCATATCATTCTGCTTGACTTTCCCCCGGGTCTGAATTCAGTTATTGATTGCCTGTTCAGTTTCACTTGGAAAAGGTTAATAAAAGGAGGTTTTCACTTTCTCAATTCGATGTGACAGCTCCCTAACAAGAATAATGGAAAGCACCCATTCACAGGCAAATCAAGCTAATCCAGCGTGCCCCTCCGCTCTCAATGGAGAAGTCACAGTCCTTCCCGGCCCATTCCATCACAAGCCTCTCTCTTCAGAAACCTCCAGAGTTAGCCCAACTCCTCCAAAAGACAACATTGCTCTTTGTTTGCCCCCTCTCACTCACCATCAAAATGGATAAATAGGTCGATAAATGTATACAAAGTCAGAGGAGGGAACAAAACTGAAGCATATAATTGGTTTGTTTTATGTGTAATCTCATTTCACTGATTCCCACTCCTTCGTTCTATCTGCCGTCAGGAGGGGACAAATAGATGTTATCAGATGTGCTGACTGAAAAAGTTTTTTTTTTAGAAACAAATAACACAAAATGAAGTAGTATTTTCCAGCAAATGTCTGAAGTTATAGCATGTTGCTGCGCTTCTAAATCTACTTTAGGCCAAGAAAAAAAGATAAAACAAGAAAGAAGAATGAGAAATGGGAAATCATGCAACTTTGGCTGTATGGAATCTGTCATGCATAATTTAGATACCTATTTGTGTGCTTGCACTGTTGGTGAAATTTTTGTTTTGGAAGCATCTTTGGAAGTACAGTATGTCTGCATCTGCACATAGTCCGTTGCATGGGCTGAAAATTGCATAACGTAACGCAGGACAAACCTTTGTTGATAAAAGCAATGCATGCAAGTAAAGTTTCAAATAAAGTGAATATAATTGAAGTTGTGCTTGTATTTACATTTTTAAAGAATGCCTTTATTTTGGGTCAAGAGATTACAGAAGTCTCATTCAAGTTTGTGTGAAGAATGACTTTGTAAGATTTTGCTTCGAACATTTAAGTGTCACAGGTTCATTCTCTTTCTGCCTTTAAATGAGTGAAAAGAGAGATTAACATGATTTTGCTTTATCCACCACATACAAACCTCAAAACCATAAAACACAACCCAAAGGCATCCCTGTCCGGTGGTGAATGTGCACTTGTTACTGCTCTCAATTCGGCTTTCAGCCCCCTCTAAAGAGACAAGGCCCAATCACAATATTGTCAAGGCTCTGTTGGTTTTCTGGTTCAAATCCTTGTTCACGCTGTTTGCTGAGTACTCATCTGCTGTGACAGCCTTCAGACAAACAGTTAGTCCTGAAAGAGGTCTCCCACAACCAGATCTTTCCTGCTGGGCAGCGGCTGAAATGCTCCTTTCTCTCTCCATCAAGTGGAACCCAGGCTATTGAGTTGGCCCCTGGGATCCTTCCATTGAGGTGGGCTATGGGCCAGTGCTTCGCCCCTCCTTGCCTCAGGCCACCCTCATTCTCCCAGGACACCTGTACCCCCAAACCCCATCGTGGGAACCTTCTCTGCGCCTCTGCCACCTGAGCTGCTTGCTGTGCCAGCTGGGCACATCTGACTACACCAATAGGAGTCAAAGGGACCAAAGATAGTCACAGCATGCCAACTTCATTTAGCTCTTTGAACTTTTTACAGGCAAACTGTTCTTAAGGAAGACAGAAGGATTGAGGAATCTGCACTGAAGTCGTGAATCAAACTCGTATTGGTTTGTGATCTATAGCCATTTGAAATTAGCATATTTGAAAAATACACCCACATATCCTCATTGCAAGCCTCAGATCGCAGTCCTCCCAGTTTAAACTCAGCCTCCCTCATGCACCCTACACTCTAAATCTCCATGGCACACTGCAAAAAATGGCATCAATTAATCAACATTCATGAACCGTTTACTTGAGCTCTCCTTTGTGTGCTGCAGGGCCTAATCCAGACAGAGACCAGGCTGTTGTGCAGCAGTGCAGACTGCGTCACTCCACCCTTTGTGGGAGAAACCCATCAACTGGTGTTTCAGGGAAATGTCTCCCCCCATTGAGAGTCTAACCTTCCCCCTCTCTCACCCTCTTCCTCTTGTGCCCCTTCAGTACTCAGGGCAGGAAGCTCTATCTCTTAGAGGAGGCCATCCATCCATCTAGCCTCTTCCCATCCAATTCACAGCCGCTCAACATGTATGAAGACATCTGTCCATATTTGATCAGATATTCCATTTTGCTGCAAATGATCTCACTCTCCATCCCCACCCATGAAGAAGGCAGCTATTTAAATGTGCTGATACTTTCCTGCATAATAACCTGCCAATTCTTTGCCGTGCAGAAGAAGCAAGTTTAATTGGGCCGTGCATTTAGAGCTCTTCTACAATTACACAATTACAGCGGAGATGCATTTCTGCACATTGCGATGTTTGCCCCAATTTACTGCACTTTTCATACAGTTTAACTCTGGTTTTCTTTTCAGGGGATGCAAATTTGGCTCATTTGGCTTCAAATGAACCGTAATTGCTCATATTGAAATCCACACCTTTCTACAAGAGGTTCCTGCCAGTTAGTTCTCATTAAACCTAAGGAGAACAAAAATTCACAATTCCGTTTCAGCACACTTGCCATCTGTATCATCTTGTGTTAAAAGCAAGGAAATTGGAGACAAAATGGGTGCTGAGTGCGTGGATGGGTAACTTAAAAATCAGTTTGCTCAAGTCAGTATCTCTTTCTGTGATGCCTGTTTTCCAAATTTCTCACAAGTAGCTTGAATTAAAAAAAAAAGTCGCAGGAATGTTTTAGTGACAACGACTAATGGATATGACTGTTTGAAATTAAAGCTTTTCATTGTTTTCAAATACAGAATGTGTTTGCTGTGTGCACATTGAAAAAGCATTCAATTAAGTGTAGTCTAATTAGTTTGAACTGCATGCACGGCTGGCCTCTCTGTAGTGAAAGTAGAGAATGGCGTGTCAACCCTGACATGTGATCGCCATCAAACAGTTTTCCTCTCCATCCTCTTCTTTTATATCACTGTCTTAAAAGTTAAAGAAAAAACTTTTCCAAAAGGCCCTCTGCTTCTTAAGTGGCACCCTGAGCCCACTCCAAACAATGCCTTACAAGATACTGTTTAAATTCATATCCGCTCTTCCTTTCTTACTGAGGGACAACACAACAAACCACTGACCCAGTGATACACAATTAGAAGTGATGCGGCAGTTAAGGCTACAAGCAACTTTGTTTAACAGTCTGTCTTTGACCCTCCACTGCTGAATAAATATAATGCCCCCAATGAGAATAAGACACTGAGGTGGAGTGAAAAGGGAGCTGGGGAAGATTTTAAGCCACAGATAAGTAGTTAAAGACCTTTATAGAGTATAACACCATTATCCCTGCTGAATAAAAATAGGATTTAGTGTTTTTTCCACTTAATTTAAATCAAAAGAGTCCCCACCTTACATATTGCACTGGTAATGTAATGGAGAGAGACCCACAAAAAAGGCTTTGTGGCTCTGACACCTCCTATAGTGGGACTGTGTTGTCCTGTGAGCAAAAGAGAGAGAAAGGTTTTTCTTCCCTGCTTTGCTATCTGCTAACACATTCTAATTGATGCTACTGCATTCCTCCACTGGATGCATTCAGTGAATAACGAGCCTTGGACTGAATACCCATGAATTGGTCCCCACCAAGCAAAGCAGTAAAGCCTTTGGCCCCCCATCTCTTAGCCTGCCCACAACGCCACCATCACAACCACGACCAAGCACCACCTCCCCTCCGAAACTTCCCCAAAGCTCTGCTCGAGCTTTACCGCCCATTAAAGTGCAACCATTGTGCAGAGATGCAGTCCACAAAAGCTGTCAATCTCTCTGGGTCCTCCAAAGCTTGGACTCACACAGACTGGAGTGACAGACCCCCCCCCCCCCCCCCCCACATGCCCCCATACACACCACCACCTTCAACCCAAACCCACCGCTGTTCCCCCTAAAATCCTCTCCCTGAAAACTTCTCAGCTAACTATCCCCCCTCTCTCCCTCTCTCCCTCTCTCCCTCTCCAGCTCTCTCCAGCCTCAGCGCACAAAGCATCAATCTGTCTTCAGCCCCAGCACCCTTGGCCCTTTGTCCCATCTGCAGGTGCCTCTGAAAGCACCCACGGTCGCCCCAGCCTCTGCGCACGCCACGCCTAGTCCAGGGACAGGAACTGCTGACAAAGACCCAGTGTGGGAATGAGGGATGAGTGGAGGGAGGGAAGGAGGGGTGCTGCTCTAAGACAGATGGCTGGGGAAGTCTCCCGACTCCTCCACAGGGGCTGTCAGTTTAAATTCAGAGCTACGAATGCGACAACCGAGGGGCAGAACCACTAGAGGAATGCCCACTAAATGCAGCAGCTACTGTACATTGCACCCAGGACCAAGACAGACCAACAGCTCTCACCGAGTGGCTGTTTCAAGTAATCTTTATATTAAAAAGTGAAGTCTGAACATGCTTAACTCAATGCCTATACTGTTGTCTCACAGCTTTATGACAAATTTATGTGCCTTAATAATAAGTATAGACTTCACAGCAAGCAGGTAATTGAAATGAAATGAAACATATTGGTAAAAGTTTAAAGACACTATACAGGACATATGGCGCTAACTCATCATTACAACAAATAATCAGGATATTCTATTTAGTTGCTAGTTGCACACAATTAAAACCAAGTCATCTTAATTTACAAGACTTTGGTACATACTTTTCAGGAAGTTGGAAGCGCTGGCTTTTAGAGACCTGCAGCGCCTTCCAGAGGGCAGCAGGGTGAAAATATGGCTACCTGAGGGACAGGTTTTGGTTTACAGTACATCTGTGGTCCAACATATTCCTGTCTGCCGCTGTGTCACAGCCACAACAGCATGCTTTAAGTGAGAACATTTTTAATAGATCGATACAAAGATAAACGCAGCTGCTGGGAAAAGTTGGCTCTTTTCAGTGTCTTAGAGAAATACTGTACTTCTCATGCCCTCCTCTGCAGTGTACAGTAGAGTCCAAGTGGGAGTATGTATGAGATTTTAAAGGAAGAGAGCAGGTTCCTTGTTCTGCTACCTGATGCTGATGAATTATGGAGCTGTTTTGTACTAGTTTGTGGCTAAAACATCATTCACTTCCTCATCTCTGCAAGCATACTCATCATGATAGCGTAGTAAGCCTACATTAGTCCAACCACAGTGGTGCGGTCGCGAAACTTTGTGCTGTAGGTTGGTGTGATGTCATTCAAGAGAAAACAGAAGAGGATTTTACACACACTCCCATGGGGCTTCACACTTAACTGGGTGTGCATGTATTGGCCATGTGTGTGTGTATGTGTACGTGTGTGTGTGTGGTGTGTGTGTGTGTGTGTGCATACGTGTGCATGATGCTGCATGCATGTGATATCTTCAAACAACTGTTCACTGTGTTTGAGTTACTTTATTATCATGTTATTATCATCAAAATTCTCTTGGAATTACCTTAGTGTATAGCTGATTATAATAAAAACTAATCTGGGCAAAGCATGCAAAAAAGTTTAAAATGTAATGTAATGTAAAGTAATGTAATCTCTTTTTTTTTCTTTTTAAAAAAAATTATTAAGTTTTGGACATTTTGCGTGAAGTCTTCTGTATTTCATTGACTTGAGGAGTCTCAATGCTAAAATCTTGCCACACCAACCCTCTGAAAGACCTATACAGGCTGAGGTCTTCAGCTGTATCCTTTACACAGTAATTACCTTTATAATGACTTTGTCTTTAATCAGATGTAAAATGAAGCAAACTGGAACCAGCTCTGCACCTTTTCTGTTTTCTCTTGATGCAACAAGTGTGTGACATCTTATTCATGCTCCTGGATCGCCACCATGTGGATGAATGAAGTTACGTCCCCAATGCATCTGCACACTGTTAATGTGCACAGAGTCAGTAATTATAGAAAGAGACTAATAAGCAGCAAATTGTGTGGCACTTATGCATGATTTTTACATGATATTCAAGCTTTTTTTTTTATAGTCTGGGGTTAAAAATCTTTCAGTTGAAATTTTACTCTGTGAACAGACCTATCCTATAACACCATAAAGAAAAGGCTGAACGCTTGGGACACCTGGCTACTTGATGTAAATCTAAATCAAATCTAAATTGGATTTCATTTGATCTAACTTACTCTTTTTGATCTTCTTGAAAATAACTGAATTATGATTATGATATGGGTAAACAGATCAGAGGTGCAGTCTCAGATTAACATTACCTGCTGTAATATACATGTATGCCTCAAAACCTGTACCAACTCAGTCCAAATAGGAGAAAAATGTGCAGTTTTATTTGCCTCTGACTCTGTAAAGATACTGTAAAGACTTCTAAATCAGTCACATGTTGAATCATGAATGTGTTTACTTAACTATCTTCAGACTTGGAAAATAAGCTACATTTCCTCAGTGTGTTTTATTGAATTTCCAAATGAGTAAATGTCTCTTGCTCTGGCCTGATATCGGCTTATTAGGTAAGAGAACTGCACAGTTATAATAAAATATTAATAGATTTAATTCAAGAGTACCTTCTTGCAGTTAAAATGGACGACAAGGGCACCGCCATACAGGAAGTCTCAAGCAGAAGTTAGTTAAACACCACCAAGAGTATCTATCGGCGGCATGAAGCTCAGATGTGTGTGGTGTAGTCGGGTGGTTAGGGTTAGGGGCATATTTTAGTAAGTTACATGAAGAAGAAACTTCCGTTTGGTAAGTGGATTGGATATACACATATGGTGGTGTATCGTGACTGCAGTTGGGTCCCTCTCGATTTAATTGGAGATAAAATTGTTGTACTTCAAATCAAATCAACCAAATATTTCAAATGAGAAACTTCCAGATATTTTGTGTCTTAACTGTCATGGTATGGAACTAACAATTGAAATGATCCTTGATATTTTAAAGAATTCAGAATTGTGTGTTTACAACATAGAATACTGAGCCGTCACTACTGGTACTGAGAGATTCATTTGATAACTTTGTCTCTTCCAGTACTTCCTGTATGATGTTTTGAGTTGGTGCTGTTCTAAGGATACTCCTCACGGCGCAACCTGGACTTATCGTCAGTCATGTACACAGGGTCAGGGGTGTTCCGGGTCTTACATAAGACTCCTTCACACACAGGTGACCCCGACTTGTGTCTTGGTAACACCTCCATCCCACTCCTCAACCATAGCCAATAAGAAGCCTTTCCAGCTTCCATGATATTCTTAATGGCATTTCTCCTTTTCAGTCCGTAGATTCCAAAGAGTGCCAGGACCTGATGTAAAGACTGGCCTGCAAAGCCTCTGCGACCCAGTTCAGTGGACTCTTAGCAACCCTTTCACCCATTTCTCCGATGCTCAACCCACCAGGTCAGCACTTAATTTACTTAATGTGTCAATATATTGCTTTCTGTCTTGTGTTTATTTTTCTTTTCCTTTTTTTTTGTTTTAATCCTCTGCTGAAGAAATCTTATGATGTTTTGGTCAGCCTGCCAAGACATGTTGGGGTGAGTCAGACAATAAGCTTTAGAAATAGGTGAAGTGATAATAAGCATGCACTATCAAATTCACTTTGTGCTTGACTAAGATTGGGAAAAACAGTTATTCTCAGGATTCAACATAAGTGAGTGTAGCATGGTAAAGTGGTGTCTCATGTTCAGACATGAGGTGTTTTTGTGAGGTCTGGACAAATTCCTTAAGCTTCAGCAGGTCATACAAGTGCATGAAATGTTAACTATATACTTGCAGTCAGTGTGATTATGCATGATTCTCCATGTCGCTTCACCATCCCTGTGAAAGACTGGCAACTTGTTGAGGATGCAAGCTTCTCATATAGTATCAGGTGGAGCAGTCTCCAAGTTCCCAGCAGCAAAGGTCTTCATCTTTTTTCACACCCAGGACTCCCAGATGACTGCAGAGATGGAGCAGGGACCATCATACAGCTAACTGGCATTGTTATTAAGATATATGAGTTTGGTGACCCAGATATTGTCATGTTGCAGCCAGCTCTGTGTTTTTATAAAAGTGAAAACTTCCAGATATCTACCTGGAAAATGTATAATTCCAGCAAACATGACAACACTGTTCAACATGGAAGCCAATGAAACTCAGAATGTGTTCTTTTCCCTTTGATATCACAGAGATTAGAAAATTGATGCGTTTGCAAAGCTTTCATCTCGACTCTGCTAACACCTTTCTTGACCAAGTTCTTGGGCAACAAGTGACTCCCCTGTGGGGCTTGCAGTGCATCCAAATCAGCTGAGTGGCATCCTTTACAAGTGAGAGCAGTCACTTTGTGCAATATATTTGGCATGCATTTCCTTGAGGGTAAATTCAAACTTCAAATAGTTATCCGTATATTATCTTGTCTTCGCTCATTTACACTTACCCTTATCAGCTGCAGAATCAGCAGCAGGTGCTACTGCCTCACCTCTTGCATTTTCATCAGTTATTTCTGAGGTGGAGGATGTATCTCTTGTAGTACGTATATGAAGTTTTTTTTTGGCTAAGGTCCAAAACTATCCTTTTTGCTCAGAACAGTGTCCGTACAGTTAGCATTATAGTGTACTGACCTCTGTAGTTTGCTGTTGTGGATAAAAGCTGCTGTGTTTTACCCAAGAATAGCTTCATCTGGCTGCATAACATTCCTGGTTGGTGTAAACGACATTGCATGTTTTTGTTTTTTTTTTTTTCCTTAATTGGTTCCTTCTTTTCAAATAATATTGGTGCATGTATCTTTACCTTTTGTCCAGAAGACAGCTGGTAACTGAATAGGCTCTCGGCCAGTCATGGGGAACCTCAGAGAGCCAACACGTAACACGTAACCTTGTGATCGCCATAGCTATATTAGAGGTGGATCCTTTTCTTTGTGTGCAAGAGGCTTAAAGGGGTAAAACTAGTCTGGTCTGGCCTGGCCCAGCTTGAGATTGTCTCTGTGTGTTAAAAACAATTATCTAAATTTAGTTGTCAAAATTTTCTGGACCACCTCCTCCCTGAAGACCTTCTCTCTGCAGGATAAAGCAGTGCAACTATGAAATGGATGCGCTGCTTCATTTCGCCACAAGGTGGGGATAGAGTCTAACTTTAAGTAGCATATCTTTAAGCAGCATCCATGCAACGTGTCCGATACTTCCTCTTTAGGCAATCATCTATTTTTTGACTGCCATATGTTTGCTAGCTTTTGATGGCCTTAAATGGTGCTTAAAATACAAAAGTATTTTTGTTCCTTGGCATATAAGAAATGACAGAAAAAGAAAATTGGCTTATTTTCTTTAAACAAATTCAAAAGCAACATTTCAAACCTGCTGTGTGAAATATAGTTTGAATTTAAATCCAAGGATGTATGAATGCATTTGAAAGCATTTTCAGTCAAAATAAGGAGATTTACAGAGGCATAAATGCAGTGTTGACAGTTATTGCAGTTGTAGGATACTTTCGGTTTGGAACAGGCTTGATGTTGTGAAGAGGTAGGATTACTAATACTTGACACTAAACAGTAAGAGCCATGTGTTACAAACAGGATGTTAGTTAAAAAGTTTTTTTTCTTGCTTTGTTTGCAGGATTAATAGGATTGATTATTTACCTTTGAGTAAAAAAAAAAAGAAAAGAAAGAAAAACGTTTGAAATGTTGTCTTTGGAATAAGTTAGTTATTGCTTTTGATCTATAACTAAGCATTTTCTTTGTTTTGGTGAGAAAACTAACAGAATGTTAATATTTGAGGAGGAGAGAGGACTCCTGAGCAAGGGATGTAAAATGTAAATTCTTGCACACCTTTTTAATGTTAAATTGCCAAACACACCATTCAGAGCTTTACCAATAAAATTCATGCCCACAAAAATACTTTCATACCTCACAGTGAGCCTATTTGCATTAATAATAATCAAAAATAAAAGTATGTCTAAGTTTTAATCCACTTCCTCTCTTGTATCTGTCCCTTGTTTCAAGACAACCTAACTTTTGGAGTCAGGGAGTGACCAAAATGCAAAAATGCAAACCTGGAGCCACATGCAAATAGCTGCTTAGGTCAGTAATGCTGTGGCACAGGGAGGGGAAAAGCAAATAGGCTTGTAAGAACCACAAGAGAATCAGTTTTCCTATTGGGCACTGTGACCTCCAGCAGCTAAAGCTTTTGAGATTTAGAGGTTCAGACAAAATCCTGTTATGAAAGTTTGTGTAGGATTAACTAAGGTCTGACAAATACAATACATTTACACAACATGCAACAGAATCCTGAATCCATCTCCCATGTCTGACTAATGTGGACCAACATTATTATTGTAGAGGGTTATTACTCTTCCCAGTTTTATACACCTAGTTCACTTCTTTGGTTGATTTATTTCACAGGATTCCAGCTTATTTTCTATATTCATAATGTGCCGTGGCGATTGATCAGTTGTATAATACACTGTAGTTGATGGCAGTAGTACAGGACACCTGTGTGTCGTCATGTGAACCAAATTAATCCAGTTTTCTTTTTCAAGGTTTTTGCCCCATAAACTTCACATTGTATTCTCACTGTAACATAAAGCTAGAGGCAAGAACACTTTTAAATAGCACAAAAAGAAGTTTGTCATGGTCCATCACTGGATTTGATCATCCATCCAAATTCAGCAGTTATTTTCTTCATCTGCCCTGCCTTAAATGCCCAAGCACATTATAATTAAAGATTTTTACTACATTAAGCATTTGTAAGTAAACATGGTTTTGAATCAAATTGTTAAACCAGTGGTTTAGAAACTAGTTAAAGAACCTGGGGCAAGTCACCAAAACAAAAATTGGGAGGATTGATCAGTTGAGTCAGATATTTCAAATCACAAGGATAATCTAATAAATAATATTTTGCCATCCTTTAAGCCCTGGGTTAATTATTTAATCGTTATTTGCTAATTTCAGATAAGCTCCTGCCACACTGTAAAATGCCTGGCAGTTTATAGACTCTTTTTTTCATTTTTTAAAAATTTTCTACAAGAGAAGCAGGTGTATATAGACATGTCTTCCAATTGCATAGAATAATCATACATACATTTGCACAAAAACATCCATATGTACCCAGACAAAACAGTTAAAGCAAAAAAGCATCAATACAACAAATGTAATTTGAACCCAATTCTATTAAATTCACACTGATTAATTATATGAATAGTGACTAAAGGCAGTAAGAGACCCCCCCCAAACAAACAAAAAAACAAAACAAAACAAAACAAAACAAAAACAAAACAAACAAAAAAACAAACAAAACAATGAACCTCCCACTCACCCAAACAACCAACCAACCAAACAGGAAAAATAACCACTCAAAACACCTGCATATTGGACCCTTAGCCCCAACCAAACCCTTTCCCACAGATCCATTGTATCTTTAAATTTCACTTCCAAAAAAAAAAAAAAAAAAAAAGAAAAGAAAAGAAAAATAAATATAAGTAAATAAGTAAGAATAAAGATTTGAAGTGCCTGGCATTATGTTGGTATATGTGCATAGGAGATGCTTCAAAACCCGAGGTCCATGGATATAAAGTAATTTCTAATGCTAGGATCAACAATGATTGAAAAAGACAGTGGCATGGAAATAGTCACTAATGTTAAGGGATAATTGGTGTGCTATTCACTGGTGTTACAGCTGTAGTTTTGTAGTTTGTAGTTTAGTAGCCAGTTTCTAGTTTTATTTTAAGGGCTGCTGTTTTGTAATAGCAGGTATTTGCATACTCTTTAAAACGTCTAGAATTTCTATATACTTAATGTAAACTGTCCCCTCAGAGGTAAAAAGTTTCAGATTTCTTGTCAGTCGCTGGTACAGCAACTGCTGGGAACCGCGTATTCCTGAATCAGAAAGCGGAGTGGATGTTTAAACCACATTACCCACAAGGCAGTGCGAGGAGCAGTCGCCGCACCTTCCCCGGGTGGAGCTAGTGAACGTGGGAACGTCTGTGGGTTGCTGCTGCTTGTTGGAGTGAAATTGTTTGACAGGGAGGTAAGGCGACCTGTGCGCAGGGACTGCCTCGAGAAGTTTTTACCGTGTCGGCGGGCAGCTTTTGAGTCAGCAGGGGGGCAGACCTGAGAGCGACAAATGATTTGTACGAGCATAAGCAACAGGGCACAGAGCGAAATGTCAGGGACTGTTTCTGCCTTGAGCAACGGAAAGCGCGACTAGTACACCGCAACGCGGAAAATATTCAGGGGGGAGAGAATGCGAATGGTGGGAAGATATCGAAATCAAACAAAATGGAAACGATGTAGCGTCGCTGCGGCATTTCATATAGCTAGAACTAACGTTAGAGTAGAAAATAGATAGCTAAGGAGCTAGCACGTTAACTAACATACATGTAAAGTTGTTCGCCGGAGAAGCTGAAGCGGAGCCAGGAGGCGTTTGTGGAACCTGAAGAGTTCATCTGTACTGCAAAGACGATAAATAACAGGATGCTACGGAGGGGACTCAACCGTTTGGTATGTGTGCCTGGCATCAACACACGAACACGCACACACACACACGAACACTTAATGAGCGTTAGCTTATGACACCCAGCTGCTCCTGCTAGCGTTTTAAGTGCCTAGTAAGAATACATTTCTATACTTGTACTTCCAGTTACTAATCAGGGGGGGCCGTGACAACCCGCCCATCATACAACCAACTTGTAACTTGCTGGTGAAAACAACAGCTGTTGCCTCTCTTCATGACTATCATCAGTCAACCAGATGGTTGTTTTAGTTCTTAAATGCCAAATTACCACAGACGTAAGCTGATGTTAGATTTTCAGATCAATTCAGAATGACCCGCATACTATGGTTTTATAAACAGGTTGTCGTAGTCTTAAGAAGCTATTTCCGCCATATAAACATGTGCTTAGGTTTCATTTGAGCAGCAGGGAGGGACTCCTACAGCTGGAATTCTTCTGCTGAAAAATTTCAGCGTCAGTCTCTTAATTTCCCGCATCCTGGTGAGTTATTAAGGACAAGTTCCTTTCTTTTCCTGCATTAGTTTATCCTATGGGAAAGGTCTTTACGAGGTAGAAGAGCATAAACTACATTTGATTTCTGGTTAATTTTTTTTCTTTTTTTATTATTGGATATGGTACTTTTGATTTAATTTTGATTTGAAGTGTTTATTTTGAATATGAAAGGCAAAACAAGAGATAAAAAAAACACCACCAACAACAAAACTTATACATAATGCATACAAATACATATTCAAAAAGGAGTGAGAAGATGTAAAACTTATAAACTCCCACCCCCTGTCCTTGGCTGATGAATTACAGAAATAAGAATAGGCTCCCTGGTTTAGACATGTCCATAGACTGATGTCTGATACTTTTAGTTAAGGAAAGTTAGTATTTAACTGTGTAATATAGCATGTATTGGACTTAGATATACCATACCATATGCTTCTATTCATATCTTATGACAACGCACACTCATAAATATGCACACATATAAATGTGTGCATATTTCACACATACCTGTACACATACTTGTACTACTGCAGCATACACCTTCCCATACAGTGTGTGTACACACACACACACACACACACACACAATGAAACCATGAAAGCAAATAGTATAAATAAAACATTTAGGCAACCAGTGATAATGGCAAATTCACTTCTGCTATTCAGTCAACCAACAGATAAGTTTTATTTTCTAAATTTAACAATAAACCTGATGTTTATCGTTATACTTGTGTCCCCTTTAGTGTCATTTGGTTTAGTAAGTGATCTCCATACATCTACATTTTGTACTTCTTGGTGCAGAAGATGAATAATACTAATTTAAACCACAGAAATTATAGTTACCAAATTTTTTTTAGCAAGATTTCTTGTCATGTTCCAAACTTTCTGCACATTCTGAGCATGCCACGTGTCTGTGTTTTGGGATCTCGGAATCATGTACATCTAAACCATATTAGACTGTTTTGCCAAAAATGAACTAAATTACTGATGAACCTTAGTGATAAACAAAGACCTATATCTTGGGAGAGAAAAAAATAAAGAAAAAAGAGAGAGACCAACCCTGACAATGGTATTGTTGCATCTATAAAAAAATGCTGCAAGTGCTTGCTTGGCTTCTGTTATGTTTTTAATAGAGGAGACAAATGCTCATGTTGAAAATGTTGAAGGGAATGCATCTCCTGTCTCAACTACACATAAACTAACAATCCTGTAAGTGTAAAGTGAAAATGGTATATAAAATGATATGTCACCCGTACGAGAGGTTTTAGATGGAAAAACAGACAACCTTAGATTCTGTTCAATGATGAGCACTGACCTGCAACTGAAGACAAATACCAAAAATACACATTCCATTATGAGCTTCAAAGATATCATCAAATGACTTTAGCTGTGCAGCTTTCAGAGTTGTCACCAGTGGAAACAGTTAGCTTTTTAAATAATCAGTGAATCAACAGAAAATGAATGTTTTTTCTTTTTAAGCTGTGCAACCAGTAGAAATGCTAGATATAACACATGGTACGGTTCATAAATTTGAATTGCTGCTTCTTGGCATTTTTAGACATGATATTAAAGACATCATTAGGCCAATCACAACACCATCCCCCTGTGTGTTGGTTGGGGGAGAAATAGGTGCCACACTTATTATTAGGGCTGCAAATTACGTTAAAAATCGCGTCTCAATTCACAATACATGGGTCTTTTTCCCAAACAATTTGAAGCATATTTAAACACAAGCTGCACACAAATAAAAGTTTCCATTCTTCACAGATTTTTTCAAGCGCCCTCAAATGCAGCACTGCCTTGCCTCCCCACCCCAACAAAGCTCTTGTGCAAACACATGCTTTATTTTAAATTGCCTTTTGAATAGATTGTTTTGGTTTTTTTGTTAAAGTTTTTGTGTGCAATAAAAATTGGGGAGGGGGGCAGAGAATCGTGATCTCAATTTTAAGCAAAAAATCGTGATTCACATTTTTCCAGAATCGTGCAGCCCTACTTATTATATTGGGCTGACATTTGGATGAGAATCATAACATTAGTGTTATGTATTTTGTTGCAAAGCCAAATACCACAGTGTCACTGCGGGCTTGTTTTGGTTTTAAGCCAAAGTGAACAGAATGTGGAGGAAGTTGTTTGTTAGATCCGAAGGAAAATGTGCCTATCAGTGGTATAAAGACAGCTGATCAAAAACAATGCTGGCATTGCAGTTATTTGAGACTGTGTTGTGACAGATGGCTCTTGTTTTCATCTTTCCTCTCAAAATGTCTGATGGGCAGCTTATACCTTTTGTCTTGCTAAAACAAACAACTAACTGTTTAATAGAATATATAATCAACAGGTTAATCTGTTGATTAACCTGTGATTTATGATCTTTCTCAGATGGGTAATTATGTCACATTTTGCTTTGGTATCACCTTTCTCCTTGGCCACTGAATTTGCTATGTATGAGAAGTTGGTATTTTGGCAACTAAATTGCTTTGACATCACATTTCATGATTGGCCAATTTAAAGCGTACCCTTTTAAAGTTCATCCATTGGTTTCATTGCCCTTCTCATATGTTAATCATGGAGGGGCTTCCTGAAAGTGGAGTAACTATCTGCAAAGCCAGGTTTATAAATGCTAAACCCCTTTTTACTGCCTCTTTATCATCCTCTTATGCGCCTATAACCTGTTGTCACCAGTGGGCTGAATCCCCTACACGCTGTGTGAGCAGTATAGATACCGACAGTGAATAAGGAGAAGCAATATAATAATTATAGTGCCTGACCCTCCTTGTGGCCTCTCTCCAAGTGTTGCCAGGTCAGCTGATTTTTCTGCTTCTGGAGAGGATTGTTGCTGTAATTTCTCTTCTCTGAGCTGTAAATAATATTTTGTGCAGAGCAGCCAGCCACACTGTCATTGATGCACATAGTGCTGTTATCTCAGGCTCTGCTCTCTGCCTCCTGATTCACACCATTCCTCCCCTTGCCCACGGGAGGTACACGTGCATCATGAGGAGGGAGAAAGATGGAGGGGGTGACTGCTCATAGCAGAAGGAACAGAGGAAGCTTCATGCGTCTCATCTGACTCTCTCACTACGATGCAGCGTGCTGCAAACCCCTGTTTTTAGAAAACCATGGAACACGGCTGTGGGAGCGGGTGGCGCAGAGCTTTTCACGAGGAGGGGAGGCTCCAGAGGTTGTAATGCTCTTGACAGGAATGCAAAATCCCACAGCTGCCTTTGATGTTCGTTCAAGCCCTTGAAGGCAGCAGTGTGATCTGTGAGAGGTGGAGCCTGGCGGAAATGTGATAGTATTCATTGTGGGAGCCATTGCCTTGAGTGCAAGGAGTACATCACAGGCACACGTAAACACCATTGCCCAGGCAGCACCCCTCTATTTTTTTTTTTGCACCATGGTAACTACTGGGTCTCCCGCCTACTCACCATCTCAGTAAAATTGCACATGAGGTTTCTGCCATACAGTATATTTGGACTCTGTTAGAGTGCTGAAGAAAATAGTTCGCTTGGTTCTGAAGTTCTCCTTGGCTTTTGTAAAGTATTTCAGTAATAAGATTAAAGCTCTGCAGGTGCCTTTATCCTTAGCACAAAGGCAGGAATTGACTGCATTGACACAAATAGATTTGCTTGTTTTTGGACTTAAAATGAAAGACATTTTGTACACAAAAGCATTAAATAATTTAACTTTTTTTTCTCATTAAAGCCCTCTAATTATAGCTTTCTAGTCTGTTTTCTGGTTTTCATAAGCTCTGACCTGGTAATTCTGATTTTCAGTGATAAGTGTTTTCTTTCAAATAACTACAAATTGACTAAACAAGAGGATTTTTCTTATTTTAGTTTTGATTAAAAATGTAAAAGTAGTTCAGAATAAAATAAACTGTAAATATCTTGCATTTGCTCCAAAACTGCAGTAAGTTGAGAGGTCTTTTAGTGTTGTCATGATCTCAAAATGGATTATTTCAGGTAACTGCAGAACACCTTTTTTACACATCTCACCATGTACAAGTGCACCATGCAACTAAAACATTTCTGTCTTTTAAATTAAACTTGCAATTATATCTGCAAGGTCTGTTAGGTTGTTAAATAATGAATTTGATCTTCTAGACATCTTTTCACAAGGAAATATCCAGCCAATAAAAAGTTTTTTTTTTTCTGTATAGCCCAAATTTCTAATCTAATGCCACAGTTTCCTTAAACTGACACAATGATATTAATTCTTTATATTTCATTTTTAAAAGTGCTCATAACTATACACATGGAAAATTGAAACTTAATAATCTAGCTATTCAGTTATGAAATAATTATACGTCTCATAAAGTAGACAGGTGGCTTGAAATGAGTGGCCCGTTTAAGTAGCAGCTGGTCTTTAAGGAAAACTCTTTATTACTGAGGAGTAGACATACACTGTATTGCCAAAAGTATTTGCTCACCCATCCTAATTGACCCTTCGCGAAGTCCCGCATCTATTCGTCTCTGTTTGGCAACCAACGTGACTTACTAGTGTTTATCTGGTATATTTGTTTAGCCTATAGCGATACACAGCTACATTACTCCATGTTAAAACAGTAGCTTTTACTTAATATTATACCGCTGTCTTGTAGCTAGTTGGCGTTGGCGTCTTACCTTGGAACAAACAGTTTGTTCAGCTCCGTGTTCAGCCTAATGCAACTGCGAGGGAGGTCTTCCACACCGTTTAATCAATCTTTCATGCTGTTTAATCCATATTTGCGCCGTTTAATCCATATTCCGCTCCATTTAATCCATATTCCACACTGTTAAATCCATATTCCACACCATTTTGTCCATATTCCATGCCATTTGATCCATATTCCATGCTGTTTAATCCATCTTCCACGCCATTTAATCCATATTCCACATCTCTCCACTTGCGTTTTTTTGGTTTGAGAAGGGAGAAAATACATCACCACCCAAACGCTTTGGATATCTGTCATCAGACTTGAAAATCCCGCCTATGCCCGTCTATGGAAGTGAAGTTTGCCAGAAAGTCTTTTCCTTAGTTACTGTTGCTAACGTATGATTGGTTAGTGGCGGTTCTAGGG
Source organism: Atherinomorus stipes (assembly GCA_023101725.1). NCBI lineage: Eukaryota > Metazoa > Chordata > Actinopteri > Atheriniformes > Atherinidae > Atherinomorus > Atherinomorus stipes. Next base: position 1,247,739 of record JALJCO010013221.1, read on the forward strand.
CGGGGCTGGCGAAGGATCAGTTATGGGATCAGGTGTTCCGATCACTTCCATGGCCACAGGTGTATAAAATCAATCACCTAGGCATGCAGACTAGGGATCGACCGATATGGTTTTTTCTTGGCCGATGCGATTATTAGTGATCATGGAGATTGATAACCGATATTAGGAGCCGATTTTTAAACGGATGGTACACTATATTGCCAAAAGTATTCGCTTACCTGCCTTGACTGACATATCAGCTTAATGCCTGCCGCACATGAGAGCTTTCTGCTGAGCTAAAAGTCATTTGAGGCTGTTTGCTCAGCAGATAGCTCGCCGTGTGCGCCTATTTTTTGGTGAGTTTTCTGCCTCACAAGGCCTTGAGGTGAAAATCAAACACGTTTGATATTTTTTGCTTCGCAAGGTGAAAAACTCACCGTGTGCACTCAACTTGAGCTGTCTGCTGAGGGCAGAAGTTCTAGCAACCAATCAAAACGTGTATCATTTTATATATATATATATATATATATATATATATATATATATATATATATATATATATTTTTGTGTGTGGAGGCTAATATCACAATGACAATAATTTCGCAAAATATTGCGCAGCCTTGTTCTACATCAGAGCCATGTCATACCGATGTGACTTCATGGCAGCCACCATAGTCAATGGGTTCACTTGACTGCATGTTGGTTTGATGTTTTGCCCTCTTTAATTGCTTTCCCCCCCATTATGGAAACTATACATGGTGTTCATTTCAGTTTCGCTTACCTATTCAGCCTGTATTTACTCTAATCCTGTTATTTCAGTTGGGGCCAGTTTGAGTGGCAGGTGAGGGTTCTGTCTGCTACCCAGTGGAGTTGTTCTGTGTCCTCAAGCTCTCAGTCTGATCCATGTGATTTATGGCTCTGAAACCCCAAGATGGTGATGGGTCAAATGACAAATCGAAGGCTTTAATGTGGTCAGCAAACCAAAAGCTGACATCATAATGGCTGCATCCATCTTTTGTGTACTCTCAAGGTAGTTCTCTGTTACTCAGTCGCCTCTCCGGTGAGCTCTCTGTCCCACCAATGGACTGAGACTTTGCTGCAGTTGCCCTGGTAGTCCTGGCAATACTGCTGTGAGGTCCTGTCTGACATAGAGGGCCTCTCTAACTACTCTTTGCAGGTTCACAGCCTGGTGCTGCTGCACCTAATTTACTAGGCAAAACAAGGACTACTTTTAACTATATGCTGCCCAAGACGGTGGTTATAAGATTTGTCCACATGGTGGGAAATTTGCTGCAGAGGTAGCTTAATGTAAAATCATTTTCTGCTCAAAACATAAGTATTTTCAATGGAACATGGGTATGATGTTATTTAGAAAATTATTTTGAAAAATGTATGATATATTGATAATATATGATATAAATAGATTTGAGAAGAGATTTTTATTGATTTCAGTTTAGATTTTGATGTTTAGAAGAGAGCTACAAATTTAATGCAACCAAGCGCAGAGCAAGTGTCACATTGCAGACGGGGCGGGGACTAGTGGGCCCTTACAGGCTATTGGCCATTTCATCAAGTAATACACATATCTGATTTAGATCAGCGCTCTAGGTCTATTTGGCTGCTACCAAAAAAGGGACTGAATGAATGGCTTTAGTTTCAAATATGAAAAAAAAATTCTCACACTTTGATTTTTTTTTTTTTATAGATCTAATATAGCCTAATCATAGATACACTAAGAGACTCAATTTATTTGCTCACTAGACAGCAGATAATTTGTAAAATAAAGTAAATGGACATCAGACACTGTGCAGTGACAGTAATGACACAGCTGATCAATCAGTAGCTTAAAGTGGCAATCGGAGACAGAAGGACAAAATGGAGAGAGTGTGGATTAGATGAGTTCTGCAGTACAATTTGCGCTATTTCAGCACCACAGACAGCGCCATGGACTTACGGGTGTGTCGGTGCCACACAGAGGCAGCTGCACACCTGGCTGACTACCAGCCTACTACTACTAATAAGTGTCCCATCGCCCGGTGAGTATTACGAGAGCACCATGCTGCTACCAGCAGTGAAACAGAGTTCTCTGATCCTTGACACCTGGACAAACTGAACAACCATTTTAAGAGTGACTCTTATGAAAGCTGCTGCCTCCCTGCAGCCTGGTCAGATGCGTTTTACCAGCTGGACGCATTGCGTGCCCCGAGCAGGTATTAGTTAGTTCCTGTCCATTATTGAAGCGTTTCCCAACATGAACTGTGTAGTGCCTATTCTGGTAACACTGTCTGTTCCAAGTTGCTCTGTGGAGCCTGTTTCCAGCTGTAAACAGGATTTATTCCACCAGCAGAGCGACGATGCTCACAGAAAGACTGAACAGCATCTCGCTGCTCATCTTTGAAAAAGAGCTTGCAGACAAACTGGACTGATAGAATAATTAATGCATTTAAGGCCACAATGCTGTCTTGTCCTTTGAACTGAGAACTGCATTGCGCACCGCTGCGTTATTGTGTCCTTTACTCTGCTGCTGAGCCCGATGTGTTTAGATGGTTATATAGCTGTTGTTCATGTGTAATGTGGATACTTTATGGCTCTATGAGTATATGAGTACACATGGGAATGTTATATTTCATGATGTTAATCTTATTGGAAGGCAATGTCTGTTAGGTTTTTGTTTGCGCCGCTGAGAGTTTGCGTGCGCTGTCTTCACTGTTTGCAGGCGGTCTAAGATTGCTCAAAAATTAGTAACTGGCGCAAACAGCAGCATTTAAGTGAAGATTTAGCTGCGCTATTGCTTTGCCATGGAAAGTTGAAGAGCGTGTGGTAAACGCAAAATGTAATTCGACCCAATTGAGACAGCGATATGTGGAAGAGATAAATACAATATAGAATATAAAAAAGTAATATTTATGAAATATAAACAACAGCTACTGCAGGTATCCAAGTTTTTTACGCTAATATCCTTACAAATACAGCAGTAAGAGAACAACTCTGGCTTTACGTTTTTTTTTCCTTCGCCATATTGATGGGATGGGCAAGTTGGCCCCTTCATACAGTAGCTGTGGACCCGGGGCAGCCGCACCCTCTGTCACCCCACCCACTCCACTACAGAATGCAACATTTGAAAAATTAATCTTTATCCTTTGAATTTATTTTTTGTACTGGACGGAAGACCCTATTTAGTAGAGGACTTATGTATGTGTGAAGGTTATTAAAAGACTACATATTTCCGGAAGCGGGTCAGGCAGGAATTCCTATTGGTGGAAAATCTCAGTTTTTGACCCACCAACACAATTTAATTTGGAAAGTATACTCATGCACATTGCCATATTTATGCAGTTTTGAGCAAATTTATTTTTTTCATTTAAATGAACATACAAGAGTCAATATAACAGCAACAGTATAAAAGCCTGTTAGCAGCACCTGTTGAAATTGTATTAGGGAAGTGAAAACATACAAGAACTTGGTTTTGTCACTCTTGGTTGATCATTAAAGAGTTCAATTTAGGAACAGAGAACATACAAGGCATGTACAGCTATTTGATTTACCAGGCTTATTTGATCAGAAAAGATGTGTATTGATTAGAGCTGTGCTCAGTTTTGCCCCCATTACTCTTGCAACCATGAACCTGCTGGCAAACAGAATTGCTTACTCTGATTTCTTTCTCTTCTTTCCTTTCCCCGTCTGGCCTCTTGCACTCTGCCCAGTAATGGAAACGCAGCCAAAGGAGCTCATCTGCAACACACAGCAGGATAATAAATATATTTAGTGTGAGCAGGGAGGTGGTGTGAAGGAAGAGTAGGTGAAATATTGTGGGGGGAGTCTGGAAAGCCCTGCGTGACTCAAACCCGAGAAGCTAGAGTAAAAGCAGGGTTGGACCTGTAGCCTCTTTGCACCTCTCCATCGCTTTCACCACCTAATGGGCAGACTTTTTCTGGCTTCCTGTATTGGGTGACAAGGGAGTGGGTGGTTCAGGGAACCATGGATGGCTTTTTGTGGCAATTTTTCTCTTCCTCCCAGAAGCCAGATTGAATTCTCAGTTTGTACCACTAAATAATTTAGGTAGCTTCATTTATTTTTGAATTCTCCTCACATTGCTCCTCCTTTTTCTTACCCACGTATCCTTGCCAGGCAAGTGCGACTCAGAATGCATCCTCATCATTCATATATGTATAAAGGCTCGTCCAGAGATTTTTTCGTGCCGTGCCTCGGCTCAAGCATCACTTTGCTGTGAGATGTGAAGAGAATCTTGAGATGTGTGTACTTGGGCTGCGTGCATTTTTGTTTTATTTTGTCTGTGTCTCCATCTTTGTGTCTGAGCATGGAGAAATGGAAGCGATGTCTGCATCTGTGGTGTTTCATCATTTCAGGCTTTAACAGTCAACGAAAACAACAGGGTAATTGCTGGTGTTGAGAAAGAATAATGGCATGTGAGACTTAAACAAGTGGTGGAATATATATGAATGTGCAACCCCAACCAAACGACCAGCAGCTAAGTTGAGCTGCAGAGTACAGTGATTATCTCCGCGGCAAACTCCCAGCCAGGCAGGCGGTGTTGCTCAGTCACTGGGAGAAAATGTAGTTTCTTTAATGTGGTCACAGTTCAGCGGGAGGAAATGCTTGTGAGAACACCAAAATCAACCATGCCCTCTTAGCAGACGAAGGAAAAAGCCACATTGATTTTTGTCATTAGTCTTGTTGGCCTCTGATGCAGTGTCCAAGGATAATTAATTGAATAGCAATTACAGCTAGTGTAGCCTGGTACGTTATTAAAGATAATGTCATCAGTAGGGCTGTAGCTGAGATGGAGATTTTTTTAAGCGCGTCAGCACTGGGATGTACTGTAATTGCCTTTTTGTTGGTATTGCATGGCTCTCTGCCAGCCATGATGGGGGGGAAACAATTGTAGCGTGCAGCTTAGTTAAGTTACAACCCTTACTCTACATGGGAAAAGCAGCTGGATCAAGCACCTTCATCTAAGTAGCTAAATTTGTCGTGCACATGCATACAAATGCAGAGAGTCAGCGCACTTGGCTGGAAAACCATATTCCATTTAAGGCTACACTACTTTAAATTCTCTTTAATTATAGATAAAAGTGTGACTAGGCTGCAGCTTTAAATGTGCTCATTTTTTATGACCTTAAAACAAAATGTGTGGAGGTTCTGGAAAACAGTGCACTTAAGCCATCCTATCCAGGGTTTACTGGCTCGATGGGCCTAAAAGACCATAGGCATGGGGACAAGTTCGTATTGCAGAAGGTCAAGTAACATGTAATCTTAAAACAAAGTCTCACTGAAAGAAGTCCAAGAGCATAAACCAGTTAAAAAATAACCAGCTTATAGACAGTAAAAAGCTAAGTGCCTTTACGGTTTTCTAAGTATCTGTTCAGAAGAATGGCGTGTCTCAAGTACTGACTGACCGTAGACCTTTGTCAGCATTGTGTGACTTGCTTACACATTTCCTTTCTTTTGTCATCTGTGTTCCACACAATTTTTAAATCATCTCTTTTCCAATGTCAGACAATACCTTGCATAAGGAAACCGCTGTGCCCAGAGGTTTCTCTCCTGCATATTTGGTATAGTTGTTTTTTCATCTTTATACTCATAGAAACAGTCAGTTCTGTAGTTTTGGGAAGTCGAAGTCACTTGGCCACCTGTTACCTAAAAACTAAACCTCTGTGGCTTTAAGCTGGTGACATTTCAAAAGTTGTTAGTAAATCCTGTTTGCAGAAGTAATTGCTACAATATCCATTTGTGGCCTTTTAGGCAGTGTAATGATTGAGGAAGCAACTCCCGGTGTGAGGTCTAGATGAGTTCCCCTCCTCCCCATTGTCGAGGGACAAAGTGTAATGTAGGCCAGTACCAGCCCATGGTACAGTACACTTTGTGTCTTGTGCAGCTGCCGGGATGTTACCAGAACAATGAGCCTTTGCCTATTCACAACAGCTCCTTAGGATCAGCCCTCAGTTCAAGTTGGATTATCATTACCCTGTGAAGCAATTCATCACTGTGTGCAAACAGCGGACAGAGGAGAGAGTAGCTTTTGACATGTGGTCTTTATACATAGACAAAGTGATGGTGAATCGATAATGGAGGTAACTCCTGTTATAGTACCATTACGAAGTATTGCTTTTCATTGATTTAGTTGCTTCTCTGTAAAACTGTTTTTAACTAATGCTAATGTAATATATGTGTGTGTGCACGTTTTTTGTAGATGCTGTTTGTTAACTTGAAGTATGTGCTGGTCTGTTGGATTCTGCCAAAATCTTTCCTGAACTATCATTCAGGCTTTTTTTTTTTATTTTTAATAGACTTGGTTGCTTTATTATCCTGTGAGCTACCCTATGAGATGAATGTTTCTACACACCGGAGTTTGAATAGTTTTGACACAGTAATCGGAAATCATCATCACAATAGAAATAATCGTGTAAATTGTTCTTTTATTTTTAATCCAAAAAAAAAAAAAAAAAAAAAAAAATGGGGGAAAAAATTTTTTTTTTTTTTTTTAAAAATAAAACAAAAAAAAAAAAAGGGATATTTTTTATATTTTAATATTAAAAAAAAAAAAAAAAAAAAAAGAAAAAAAGGGGAAAAAAAAAAAAAAAAAATTAAAATATTATTTTTGGGGGGTGGTAGAGAAGTAAAAAAGGAAAGAAAAACATACAATCCACCAAATCAAACAACAGGGGGAGGGAAACAATAACAACAGGAGGGAAAAAAAAAAGAAGGAATGGGGGACGAAAAAAACTCACCCGATTTATTTTTTTTTTTTTTTTTTTTTTTTTAATAAAAATAAAAATAAAAATTTATTTTTTTTTTTTTTTTTAAAAAAAAAAAAAAAAAAAAAAAAAAAAAAAAATGAAAAAAAAAAAAGAAAAAAAAAAAAAAAAAACATAAATTAATTATATAAAATAATATATAATAAATAAAAAAAGGAAAAGAGAATTAAGATTATAATTAATCTTTAACGATGGAGGGGAAGGAAGAATTAAAAAATTAAAATAAAATTAAAAAAAAAAAAAAAAAACAAAAAGAAGAGATAAAAAAATTTAAAAAAAATAAAAAAAAAAAAAATTTAAAAAAATAAAAAAAAAAAAAAAAAAAATAAGAAAAAAGAAAAAAAAGGAAGAAAGAAATAATAAAATAAATAAATAAATAAAAAAAAAAAAAAAAAAATAAAAAAAGAAAAAGGAAGAAAAAAAAAAAAAAAAAAAAAAAAAAGAAGAAATGGATTAGTAAAAGAAAGGGAAAGAAAAAAAAGTAGTAATGATGGATTAAATGCAAATAACATTGATCAAAATCCATCACCCTTAATCATTAACATGTGATTCTGAAAATTATTTATAGATTTATAGGGGAAGAAGAACGAGGGGGGGGGGCTGTATGTTGGGGGGGGGGGGGGGGTTGAGGTGGGGGGGGCAACACAACGGGAAAGGGGGAAAAAAACAGGTAAAAAAGTAGCCCCAAAAAGGGAAATAGATGAATATAAAATAATTATAAAAAAAAAACTTTTTTAGAATATTATAATAAGAAAACTGAGCAACAGCAAGAGAAAGAGAAAAAGGAGGAGAAAGGAGGGGTATATGTGTGAAAGTTTCACATAAAAAAAAAAAATAAAAAAAAATGAAAAAAAAAAAGAAGAAGAAAAAAAGAGAGGTGTTATAGGTTTAGAATGTCTCTGGGAGGAATATTGGGGGAGGGTGAGAGGGGGGGAGACTAAAAGCAGACTGGCGGAATAAATCTGCACCAAGGAATAAAAAAAAAAAAATTAATAAAAAAAAAATAAATAAAAAAAAAAAAAAAATAAAAAAAAAAAAATAAAAAAAAAAAAATAAAATCAACACACCAACATAATCTGTGAATGAGATGAGACTGAAAAATAAGATAAAACAAAACAAATCAAAACCCACGCCCCAGCCGGGGAGGGGGGGAGGGGAGAGAAGATAGAACCAAAAAGGAAAAGAAAAAGAAAAAAAAAAAAGAAGAAGAAAAATAGAAAAAAAAAAAATAAAATATAAAAAACAGAAAAGGAAAGGGGAAAAAAAGGACAAAAAAGCAAACGAAGGTCAAGCCGAATCCCGAACAAAAAAATAAACAACAAAAAAATAATAAAATAATATAAATTAATTCTTTTATTCTTATTTAAAAATATAAAAAAAAAAAATAAAAATAAAATTATTATTTAAATAAAAAAAAAAAAAAAAAAACAAAAAATATAAAAAAATAAATGCTTGCATTAGTCGAATTTGTAATTCTTTTCTGATCAGTCAAGGAGTATTCAACTGCTTTTGAGCACTTATCCCTTGGAAAATATTTCTGAAGTATTTGTTTTAACTGTAGCTTAATCTGAACCTGCTTGCTTCATGTCCATCAACTTCCAGTCTGGCAGAACAGTCCCCCCCCCCCCCCAAAAAAAAAAAAAAAAAAAAAAAAAAAAAAAAAAGAAAAAATCAAGTAATTTTAATTTTGTTTTTTTTTTGTGTGAATTAGGGAGATAATATATATAAAATAAATTATTTTAGTTATAATAAAAAAAATAAAATAAAAACAATAAATATATAATTACAAAAACAATATAAAACACAAAATCAAAATTGCAGTTATTAAAAATCAAACAACAGGTTCACAGGAAAAAAAAAGGAGATTAAAGAATGGGGGAGGATGAGGGAGGGGAGGGAGGGGGGGGGAGGTGCGAAGAAGGCGGGCGGCTTCAATTAGGAATGGGTGCTCGCCACTCCTACAGGATTTTAGAAAATCCTTAAGTTTCCATCCCTAGTCCTTAAATATTTGAATGATATTGACATTGAATATAATTAATTATTAACAATTAGAATGATTAATTCCAACTTTAAATACGCTTTGTTTTGTTGAAGGTTTTTTGTGGCATGTGTGTCGCAATCATTGCCAGCGAGAAATACAAGGTTCCTCAACCAGGGACTTCATTGAAGCTCCTTGTACTAGTGTAGGCAAGATGTACTAAATACACTTATTGGCATTCTCCACAATTGCACAACCATGGAGATGGCAGCACACAAAAGCAAAAGTAATTGGTAAACAATTTTCATTACACTGACTAAAATTACACACATCGGCCACTTTATTTGGTACACCTGTCCAACTGCTCGTAAACGCAAATTTCTAATCACTGCCAATGTCACTGCACCCACAACTATCGATCAGCATGAATCGGCTTTCTTAAAGGGGCTGCAGCACCAAACATAACGACATGGGAAAAAATGACGTCGGTTATCGCTGTAAATGTCGGTGTCTGTAAATTTTCGGTGTATCGCCCAGCCCTATGATGGAGAAATGTAACCTTGTCTGATGAGTCTCGATTTCTGCTCCGAAATTCGGATGGTAGGCTCAGAATTTGGTGTCAACAACATGAAAGCATGGATCCATCCTGCCTTGTATCAACAGTTCAGGTTGTTGTTGGCGGTGTAATGGCGTGGGAGAGATTTTGTTGGCACACTTTGGGCCCTTTGTACTAGGGCTGCACAATTAATCGTTAAAAGATCGTGATCTCAATTCACACATACAGAATCTCAAATTACCCACAAAAATAAAATTTATAAGGTTCACAAAATATCTTCTTTCCCAATTTTTCCCCCAAACAACCCCCCCCCCCCCAAAAATAAAAAAAAAACAACAAAGAAACCACAAATAAAAAAATATTTTTTAATTTTAGTTGTTTTTTATTAATTATAAAAAAATTAAAAGAAAAAAAAATTAAAATTTATTAAAAAAAAAAATTATTCACCTTTGTACCAACATAGCATGGTTTAACCACCACAGCCTACCTGAGTATTGTTGCTGACCATGTCCATCTTTTTATGACCATGGTGTAGCATCCTCTGATGGCTACTTCCAGCTGGATAAGCTGTCGTTTTCCAGCTAATATGCTACCTACTAAATAAGGGCACAGTTGGATGTGAAAAGGCAACAGATCAGTTTTTACCAAACCATAGTGACCTGGACCTGTTGGAGGAAACAAGGCTAGATAGATGCCAGATGGAGCACTACAGTGACTCAACAGATTCATCTTTCCCCTGTCATATACACATTTATTGATATTCACTCTTAATTATAGCATTTTGATTTTAGTGGTGGGATATTTGTGCTATTAAAGTTTCTTAATTTAGTTTGCTGAAGTTTTAATACTCACTCCGGCCTATATTCCATAACTCTCCAAATGTCATTTGACGTTTTGACCTAAATTTTATAATCTGTGTCATTGATTTCCTCATGGGACTTTTCCTCACTTAGTTTCCCCAATCTGTTGTGGGAGGAAGACTGACGGTCATGTGCCACATTTAATGGCAGACAAGTTTGACCTGTGATGATGCACTTAAATTGAAAGCATCATCATAAAATCTGATGAATTACATGAGATGCAGTTGGAGCAGATGTTTTACGTTAATGATGGACTGAGCCCTTTCCATACTCAGACACTTCTGTTCAGTCATTTCCCACTGCCTTTTCAGCTGCTTGAGATATAACAACGTATGGAGCTTGATTCCTATTTGCACAAAGAATTGCATGAAATGGATCCTTAGGTTGAATGGGAACATGGATTTAACAATTAATCTGTCCTTCTCAGCATAGGGCAGGTTGTAAGAAGTACATGAGCAGGATCTAAAGAAGGGTCCCCCGTGCTCTCTCTTCTTTGCACAGCTCCCTTGTACCTTATTTAAAGTATTTAAGTAGATTTTCTCAGTGGAATTTTTTTTTAAGCTTAATGGCACAGCTTCGACATTCTGTACTAGAAGAGCTTAGTGTTTCTTGTCACCCTTACACAAGGTTCCAAAACCACAAAAGCAAACTACTGAGAACAAGGTTGAACCCTACTGTATTCTCTTTGGTTCACTTTTTTCATTTTGCTTCAGCACTTTTGTAAGAAAAAGTTACTGTATTGATTTTGTTTGACCACAAAATCCATTTATGTCAGACTAAATAATGCTTTTTGTGCCACTGTCACTTGTTGTCACTAACTTTTCTCCTTCTGCATGCCCTGGTGTCACCTTTATGCCTTGACTGGAGATATACACGTGCAGTAAGCTGCAGGAGACACTTTGACACCTAGCAGCAACTAAAGATGCAAACATCAGACAACACTTGGCTGTCCTGAGTGGCACTGAGAGCCAGAGCCACTCATGGTGAGCTCTTCGATTTGTTGTGTGCCATAAATTATATGTTTAAATCGAGTTATGTAAAACAAAACTGTATTGCTTTATTTTCTATGCCAGTCAGATGTCTCTTGAGGTTTGTGCTTACGTGCATTTCAACTACTGCAAGTTTCCCCATGGAGGAAGAACCTTTTGTGGAACCTAATTATCCTGTCTGTTATTCCAGTGGTATAACCTAGATGAAATTCTGGGAGGATCATTTTACTCCCAAAAGATTCACAGCTCAGTGGGTGGTACAGTATGTTCGGAAGGTTAAGGAGATTGTAGATGGAATTCAGAGCTGAACTCGATGTAATTGTATAAAAGTACAAAATGTTATGGCATTTTTGTTTTTCTTTTTCTCCCAACAACACAACTTTTAATTTGCATGGTCTAATTAAGATGAAATGATTTTTAATTTCTGGCTTTTAGATCTGATATTAGTTTGCGTGTTTTGTCTCCCACCCCAAAAAGTTAAGAATTTGTCAATATTTTCTTGAAAACAGTTTATTTAAATGTAAAATTTGCTACCATACTAATTATGTGTAGGGAAAAACTGATCATTTGAGTTAGAAATTTAGTTCTAATGTTTATCTCAAATATTGGTGTTATTTAGGGGTGCACACAGATGGATCGGCAGGCTGATCAATCTGGCATGATTTCCTTAATTTTGGGGGATCAGCGATCGGCTGATTTATGTGAAACCGATTTTATCCACCAATCTTATCTACCTTAATAAATGTCCTTTAGCTCTGCCAAGACTGTCGGGCCCGCCCACCAGGTCACGTCTGCAGGTGCATGCATCTGCATCAATGGGCAAACTCGGCCGGAGAAAAGTGAAGCCCGGAAGTAAAGCATCACAATATTTTCCTGCTCACTTTCAATCGATTCACCTCATGACTCGTTAGGGGCGCAGTGCATGTTATTTACATTGTATGGACGAAGACTGCATTAGATCATACAACAACCAAATGGAAAGCATTTTTTGTTATTTTCAGATGTTTTATTGCTCAAAAATGCGAAGTGATGACAATGCGATGGCATTGCGATGACAATGCTCAAATGATATATTGTGCATCCCTAACTAGGGCTGGACAATTATGTAAATAACAAATTTTTAATTGATAAAAAAAAAAAAGTGTTCATTGAACCACCAAAACTCAACCTCAAATATAACTTTAAAACAAACAAACAAACAAAACAACAAGAACTGGAAATAAATTAGAAACAAGTAAAGGTATAAAATGATAATATTTTGAAATAATGTTAGCAATAAAAATGAATGCCCAGTCTACATTCCTGTTCCATACTCCCTGCAGTTTGCTTTTTAGAACTCCACCAGTCTGTTCACTTCAGGATTCTTCTGGCTTCAGTGATGAACAAAAAATAGCATGTAGCATTTATATACATGCGGCGTTACACACATAATCATTTTTCTTCAATTACAGTGTTTTTCTGATCGTGAGAAGGCTAAATTGAAATCACGATTAATATTTGATTAATTGTTCAGCCCTATCCCTTACTAGAGAAAGTTTAGAAAGCTTAACCACATTATGTTAAGTTTCAGTCATTTTCTTTCAATTTTTTTCATTCTTAGTTATGTGTATTGGTGATAAAGATAAATAAAAACTGAATCTGGATACATTTAGTGACAAAGAAACGGTGATGAATTGCTGGGTTTTAACTAAATAAATGAGGTCATCAGTGAGATGACCGTTTCGAATGTTATTTTCTGTTCCAAATGCCTGTCAAACTAGGTGAAGGGATGGGCGACATGGACTGAAAAATGTATCATGATCATTTCTGGTTTTCATCATGGTAACTACAGCTGTGTGAAAAAGTTTTTGCCCCCTTCCTAATTTCTTATTTTTTGCATGTTAGTCACACTTCAATGTTTCAGATCATTAAACAAATTTAAATGTGAGACAAAGATAACACAAGTAAACAGAAAATGCAGTTTTTTAAATGAAGATTTTTATTTTTGAGGGGGAGAATCCAAACTTAAATGGCCCTGCGTGAAAATTAATTGCCCCCTAAGCCTAATAACTGGTTGGGCCACCCTTAGCAGCAACAACTGCAATCAAGCGTTTACAATAACTGGTAATGAGTCTTCTACAGCGCTGTGGAGGAATTTTGTTCCACTCATCTTTGCAGAATTGTTGTAATTCAGCCACATTGGAGGGTTTTCCAGCATGAACCACCTTTTTAAGGACATGCATGCCACAGCATCTCTATTGGGTTCAGGTCAGGTACGGCACAAAATGTCCAAGACCACTTTTTGGGTTGAACTATATCCACTTTTCAGTCATCGAGTTCAGGAGCTCCTCCTATGTGTGTTGTTGATTTGCGTATGTCCTCAGTGTAAAATATCCTGTAACCATGGTAACCGGAAGCCTTTGGCAGAAATAAGCAGACATGGCGGCTCCCATGGTTTCGGCCGTGAAACTTGTCTATAAGTGATGGTAAAGACAATTAAAATTCAGCCTAATCTTTTGTATTGATCATCTACACCCAGTGGCCAGAAATCTTTCACTGGGGTGGCAAGGGAGAGACCATTACTCACATAGGGGTGGGCATAAGTAGATACAGTACTGTACCTCAGAGAGCATGTTTTTATATGTATAAATTGTATATATAAATTTCAGCTCGTGATCAACTGACAAGAGTATCTGCAGTTTTATCTTTGCTAATCATTATTATGATCACACTCACAATGCAAGTAAGTTTACATGAGCAGCAACATAATAACAATGGGGTGTAGCGTTGGTTCAGTCCGCTTTCTACATAATGTCAGCCATGGAAGCAAACATAAGGATGTAAAGGGCCAAATTACCGTTAACTCATGCATGTTGTTAAGTGATTTGCGGTACCAAAATTACTTTCAATCTGGCAGTGAAGCCGCTGGTGATTGAGAAGTATAAGAAGACTACACCATCATAAACACGTTCCGTGTTAATGTTTGAATGTCACGTTTAGAAGAAAATTAAACTCTATTTAAAACCAGAGTTGGTAATCCTGTTCAGAAACACTTTTTGTTATACTGAGTGAAACGGTCCTTCCATCCTGACAGTAGTCAATACCTCACGTATTCATAAAAAGGAAGGAAAGAAGTCAGACCTCTGTGAGAGCCGCAGTTCTGTAAAAACTCTGACCAACCCCTGCCATTTGCACCGAAAGGTAGTAATTGGTAATTCGCAACTTATAGAAAGAATGAATCGACGCTTTTATGTCTAGTCTCTGTCCCTCCCCTTTCTGTCCCCCACGTGAACCACTCTGTGCGCCACTCACTGTAAACAAATATAGCTAACAGACTGCTAACTGCTGCTCCAAAAAAACCAAACCAAACCAAAACAACAGATAAGGATTAAGTGTTGGAGGCGTTGACGTTTGCAGTGTGGATTTTTTACACCGCAGAAGGAGATGGAGGTCAGTGGATAAAGCTTTTAGAAAGGTGGTTTGTTAGCTGTTGACTAGAAAGCTAACGAGCTATCCACTCGACTGTTATCGTTGACCTGCTCGTAAAACATCGGCACAGATGTCCCAGCACTTTGAAGACATGGTTTCGGGTGGTGTGTTTTTTTTAGAAAATGTCGCTTGCTAGAACTGTTTTGCCAAACCTAGCTTTAAGGAGCTTTGCTGTTTTGCAAAAGTGCTCCTGGGTGTTTACGCTTTAAACTGTCGTTCATTGCAGTGGTACTGCTGTGAAACGACCTTTCCATTTTGCAGAGCTGACAGACTACAATGTTATGTGGTTCCTTGGTAAAGTCCTCCCACACCTTTTGAAGTAAGTGCTCGTTGACGTGGTGGACTACTTGTACTTTTTGATGCTGCGCTATCTGATTCTGAATTTTCCATGCATTCAGTTTCACTTTGTGGGCACAGAGTGGGCAACGATGTACGTTGCCATCTTTTGTTTTTTCTGGCTGCTCTGCCAACTGTGACAATGCTGTTTCCAGTTTCCCTTTTGAAATAAGAGCATTCAACTTCTTTTTGTTGTTTTTCTGATGTGTTGACGCACGTTATATAAATCAACACATTTACTGAATCAATTACGCTAACTCATTGAAGCGTCTTGGACAGCCCTAATAAAGATATTTTAAATGGGTTTCAGGTACAGTAACAGCTTCATTAAATGATTAAAATTACATACGAAAAGTTTAATATATAAATAATAAAGATATGGCAAAAATTGTCAAAATTGCTTGCAATGTTGTCAGATGATCTTTTAAATTGATGATCTCTCAGTGATGTCCAACTAACTCAATGCAGACAATGTCAAAACAGGATAGTCACTGAATGGAGAGATGGGGTGACAGGACACTGTGTCATGAGACCAGAATCATCACTGAGAGTTTGGCAGTGGCTGAATGCAGTCTTGCATTCCTCTTGCTGTTGGTGGAGTACCTTTCTTCCCTTCTCCAGCCTGTGCTCATTTCACAATGTGTACATAATTTGATTTGGAGCATAATTTAATGTAAAGTTTCAGCCTCACTCAATTTTCTAATGCAACTTTTTTTTTTTTTCCCTTGACAGAGCAATTACATCTCCGCTCAATTGAGTGCGGGATGTTTGCTTTATTGATCTTTGCTGATGTCGTTTAATCAAGAATAAATCTATAGTTTGAAATGTGCATCTTGACACTTCACTTTATTTTTTATTAACTTACTAAGGTCATTGGATTTGAATGGTTCTGTATGACCTTTAACAATGTTGAAGAAAATATAATACAACCACTTCTATTTTACCTTACATTAGCATTTCTTGTATGGTCCTGAGCTAGTTTTGAGATGAGCATTGTGATCACGTAGCTGCTCAGAAATGAAGTGGGCCCTATCATCTGACCCTCATTATATTTTCTAGTGAATCCACCCCTAAATCAATGACTGTTCTACAGTTCTGTTCTAATCTTTAGTGCCTCAGAACATGGACCAATTCCTTATTTTAAACGGAAGGATTTTCTTTTTTCTGTTTTAGCATGAGTTACAATGGATATTACAATTGTACACAACCCCTGTTAAAATATGAAGGGACAAAACTGACAATCAAAAATAAATAAATAAATATAAAAATGGCTCAACAAAGAATACATTTGCCAATAGGTTACAAAAAAAATGTTAGTTTTTCCTTTAAGAAACCTATCAAATACGACCTAAAATTATGTTTCTATTATCTTTTTCAACTTTTTTCATTTAACTTTGTGTTAATATGCCTATTTATTTATTTTTCTATGTAATTTTCAGTTTATTAATTCTTTCCTCCTTATGTCTGTATTTATTTTAGTATTTTCTTTTTACATTTGTCCCCCATATTATTTATATCTTTATTCTATATTCATCTGACATTTGATTTAGATTTTTTAAAAATTTATTTATTGACCCCCCCCCAAAAGCAGCATCTTCCAGGTTTTTCTCCACCAGTTTCTAACAACTGGTGGAGGAAAACCTGGAAGATGCTGCCGGAAATTTATTAACACTGTTAAATTCAAACAGTTGAAAATGACAATAGAAATATACATTTGTGTCACATTTGATAGGTTTCTTAATGGAAACACTATTTTTTCAAACATTTTTTCATGTAACTTATTAGCATATGTCCTTATTAAGCCATTTTTATATATATCTTATTCATTTGTGATTGTCAGTTTCGATGTTCTACATTAAAATGCTAGGTTTTTTTAATGTTAAAAAATGCCAGGTTTTTGTAATGTTAAAAACTGAGACCACAATAAATCATGTTAAAACTTTTCCTTTTCATCAAATCCATCCAAAATCCCATTTAAGTTACAGGCTGCGATGTCAAAAGATGGGAAAATGCAAATGGAATGAATATTTTTGCAAATCAGTATTAGCTTGAAGATTTGTTTCTTTACAGATAAAACCTGCATGGTTGCTTCTGCCTATTGCAGGAAAACATTTAAATGTGTCGGATTCCAGTAAATGAGCAAACATAGTCTTCTGGGGGGTTCTTGCCTCTGGGGCCTGGGTGATGTTTGATATAAAAAAACTTCAATATCCTTAAGTTATCAGATTGTGTTTCCTTCCCTTTCTACTCCCACTCTTCCTTCCTCCCACTCTGTTTCTCTCCTCATTCTCTGGCAGGCATGTCCATCCGGTGCTGGTGAAGGAGTGTCAGCATGGTATGCTGGTAGGGGATGGTAAAGTTTGTGTTCATACTGAGGTGTGAACTGGGCTTCTCGTACATAAAGGAACATTATGTAAGACAGTTGGGTCTTTAGTCTTCTAGAGAAAAGATGAGGTGTTTTTGAATAAATGGTAAAAAGTCGGTATTTATTCTCTGTTAGGATTGTAGTGAAAAGTGAATAGCAGTTTAAACTCGAGTTGTATAGGCTGCATTTTTGTCTCGCACAAATTATGCTCAAGTCTTTTTAGGGCATTCTTTGATCTAACCTTTCGTCAGAAACAGACTTTGGACAGCTTGCTTTCCAGGTGGCCACAATTCACACACTCCCTGGTGTTTGTGCAGGATCAGATGTTCATAATAATACTTCTCTCAACCCACATGTTACTTGGCTTTCCTTTAGATAAAGCAGATCATCTGCCAGCATAATTTTGATAATTAAACCAACACAATATTTGCAGGACAAGTTTGACTGAACACACCTGTATTTAAGAATCATGTCTAGGCTCTTCCCTCTGATAATGCTTTGATTCATTGTTTTGCAGCTTGAACAAGCTCATCTTGCTGACAGGGATGCTTTCACTTTGTCACAGCAAAGGGTGATTGAGGGTTTAGATGTGCAGTAGCTTTTCAACTTAAAGATGTGACATCCTGTTAAAATGCACAACAAAAATGATGGGGATACTGAAACGCATTATAAGCGATGTACAGTAGGACTGTCCCCATTAGTTGATGTAATCTATTATGTAAATTGCATCGCTGCAAATTTTGTGAGTCATGAATGATGTCAGAATTGTGGCAGTGTCTGAGGAAGGCATGGAAGCACGCCTTACTGCACTTCTATACCCTGTCCTCTAGGGTATTGTTAAGAACCACATACCCTTTCGGATGTGTTTATTGAAAACTATGTGTATAGTTGGTTTATTTTGTTAACTTTTCTTTCTTTTTTTTAAATGTTTTCATTATTGTTAGTTCATTAATGTATGATCATCTTTGGTTATTACATGTCTCGAAATGAAATTACCTACCTACATACATACCTACCTACCTACCTACATGATTCAATTCGATTTTGATTCTTTAGGTTGCGATTCAGTTTGATATAGATTTGATTCAGTTTTGATTTAAATGGTTCGATATCAATTCAGTGCTAAGTAGAAACTCTGTTATAGATTTTTAAATATATATTTCCATGCCCATGTGAATGTGTGTTGTATGCCACCTCATCATTTTTGGGTGATGAAATGCCTGAAAATAATAGTAACGTGGCCTTCATCCATACAACATGCATAACATGCACAGCTCCCCTCGTGTCAGTAGGTGAATCATCTCAGAGGATTTGGAGATTCAATATTGAATTGCACAGGGCAGTATTGCAATGCATTGATTAATCAGTATTTTTACCAGAACTGTAAACTCAGCCTTGAACAGAGGCATTTCTTTGCCTGGTAAAAAGACAGTCATTTTCAGACCTAGACTGAATAAAGTTGAATGTCATTTAAAGGGACAATGTGTAACAATTGTATATTGCAAGCAACTCGCTAGTAATTTTCATGCTGCGTTCGCAAGAAACTGGGCAGACTGATGACAGCTGCTGCTGCATGTAAAGGCATAAACAACCCTCTATGTGAAGATGTGGTCTGTCAGTTACAGACTTCAGTCAGCATCTGATATATTGTCACGGCGATGTCGTATTGTTTTCCCTGACCCATGTTTTGCCATCTTTCTCTCGGTTTCTGTGATGAAAATTACATCTGGTTTGTTGCTGACGGCCGTCTGCCTGACTGCATGTGAACCCAGCATCAGTGTAACGCCTCCTCACTGCACCCGCGGTGACTTTTCAAAAACATTACATCGAACTGAGCTGACAACTCCGGTGTCTCCGGTGAGTTTCTGTGGTTTCCTACTGTCACGCTTCTACTGAACGTAAAAACATGGCGACACGACATGGTAGCCACCACCGAGCCGACCTGTTCAATACATATATGAATGATATGAACGGCAAATTCAGAGCTTACAGGAGAACTTCAGTTTGTTGATGGGAGTGATTACCGATTAATGGAAAAACACTTTTGAATGAAATAATACATTTTTGTGAATAGATAACAGGAGAACTTACACAATATCCCTTTAATCAGTTACCATAAAAGATATGTTATGAAATCCATGTCTTTTATGAATAAATGAATGAATGAGTGAGTGAATAAATGAATTACTGAACTTCTTTATGTAAGGTTGTATAATTTTAAATGAAGAAGGATAAATAACCTTGTATTTTATATTCTTAACTAAATGTAAATGTGTTATTCTGAAAATAATAGTTCAGGACAGCCCTAATTTGCAGGCAATCCCACGGGAGAATTATGCTGCGGCAAACAGGCATTGAAAGGTAATTTATTTGTTTACTTGTTTATTGGCTATTTTGATACAGTGCGTACGATAATTCACTTAAGGAACAAAACAGCAAAAAGTGTTTTGACTATTTGTAAAATGCCAATATATTTAGAGATGTCCTGGTCAGATTTTTTTTTGTATTCAAGTCATTTGATTTTGAGTATCAGCTGATACTGAGTCCTGATCGGATATTTCTATAATATATTATTAGATAACTTAATACTAGAGCTGGGCAATGTGGGAAAAAGTTCTATCATGATCATTTTTTCCATACTGAAGCCAAACATCATCTGTTGTGTAATCTCTGCCCTTGAGATGCTGGTGGAAAACCTGGCATCTACAAAAGTTCCCAGGAAGTGATGAGATACGCTGCGTTTGTGATTGTTTGAGAAGGGACAATGACTGTAGTATTAAACTACGTGATAGGCTGGAATGAAAATCGAAGGGAGAGACTATTTCTTTTTCCTATCAAATTTCCTATCGAACCTCTTTTTTGTATCTATCGCAGGCACGCCTATCGATCGATATATATAGTTATTGAATTATCGCCCAGCCAGCCCTACTGAATACTTTGGTTAACTGAATCCACAAAATGCTTTATCCTCATTTATGAAGTCTCTGATATCTTTAAAGCCTGACATTTATTTATTTATTTATTTATTTTTACCATTAGATGTCCAAAAAACTGTCACCAGGGTTGACCATCCCTCAAACAGATGCCTGCTAATGATGTAGTTTTAGATCTTAGGGTAAGTTTGGGTTAAAACTTCTTTCCTTGACAGATACAGTTACGCTAGTCACAGTCCTGTAAGTTGCTGCTAGACCTCAGATTTGGTTGGCTTAAAGTACAGGCAGGCTGAACAGCTTCCAGTTCTGACTTTATCAATATCCATTTGATGCAAAGCATGCAAAGATTGTGGACCCACATGCACAACAATAAATGGATAAATGAATAAATCACATAAATTAAAAACAGGATCTATAATTGTTATCCATCTCCTTGCCTAATAGATGGCTACTAATGAATAGCAAGCATTTACAAATAAAGCAGCTATTACTTGACTCTGCACTTCTATGGCCCATTTATTGCTGTCATTAAATGTTTATTGACCAGTTGGTTGGATTACCTTTGAAGGCATTGGAAATTACATGCATCTACTGTGAGATAGGAGGCATGCTCAAGGATACAATAGGATGAGATGGTGGAGGGAAATATAGATGAGGCATCTCTGGCTGATCCAGTGTATTGACATTATCAAGATCTACTAGTCCTTGTAGCTGTCTACCCAAAGTTGTTGGATTTGTTGTTTGTGGGAGGTCAGGACAGAAATTGAGGTCAGAGAGAGAACAGTGTGCACCAAGCTTTGTAAATGTATCTGAGACACTTGGTCCTCTAAGAACACAGTTCTTAGAGGACCTTTGTTTAGCCAGGACCTTCAAGTTTGAAGGTATGAATTTTTCTTTCAGTGATAATTATGCTAGATCCATGTTGACATTATACTGACCTCATTTAACAGACCATTGTGGTAATATACATCCTGGGCGATGTGATCACAGGTGGACAGCTCCATACAGTATGTGTTCACATGCCATCTTGAGTTACCACTTGTGATCCAATGTCACTCACCTGCTGTATGCAAATAAACACAAAGCCTATATCACACAGTCGGCTGTGCGCTAAGCAATATGAATGGAAAATTAGAAGCTTTACTGATGTTCCTGTAAAATCCCAAATACATTTATTATCCTGAATTATATCATCATTTAGATATTGCCACTTTTCAAATTCGCCCAAGTGGGTTTTCTTGCTGAATTATTTACAAACATATCAATAAGCTCAGTTATGTAATAGATGTGATATGAGTGAAGTACAGAGCATGAGATGAATAATATATAATCCAAAGAAGCTCAGAGTTTGACCATCTCTTCGAAAAATGACACACAGACTGAAGCCTCTTAAAATGCAACGGCTCACTGGTCAGTGGGTACAGTTAACACCAACAACAGTCAAAACAAATGCTACAGACAGCTAACCTATTAAGTCACTTGGAAATACACTGACTATTATTTTTCCCTTAATAAAACTTGTCCTTTCTCGTTTACAAATCATGTGATCATGTTCAGGAAAGCTAGACCAAACAATTTCTTCTGTCTTCTCCCTCAGATTTCTGTTGCATCATTTAAAATGAGCTGTACATACTGAAACTGATTTTCTGCAGAATTTATTTGTTACATCAAATGGCTCCAACTTTCAAGGCTGTGATCACATTTCTATTTATTGTTGTCCACTTGCTACTTGCATTTATTTGTAGTAAATAGATGATGTGGAAATACAACTTCCTGCACACCTTGAGGTTTGTACAATCTAGTTGCATCTGACCAATGTAGGGCTGCCCAGTCACTGATTCATGTATTTTATTGCCTCAAGTTTTTTTGCTTCCTTTTGGGATGATTTGTCCTTTTGAGATTTATACACAAAGAACCCTACAAAGTTATGACCAGCCCTGACTTCTGTGCCTTGTTCTGTGATTCATCCTACTGACTTTTTATGGATAAAGAATGGCCCAGCCACCAAATTTTCATGAGTTAAACAGGCCTCTAGCTCCTGGAATTTTACCAATTTTAGTTGTTAGGTTTCTGTGTCCGGACAGATATGTATCTAACTGTCCTGCGTCACACCAAAGCCTACCCCACACATCTGAGCGTAGAATTTTTATCCTTGCTACTTGCATTTAATATTTCCTTTCATTTATGAGTGACCACCTGGGAGGAAAGAAATAAAGTTACATTTAGCACAAGGCATATTTCCCTGCTGACCTTTCTTACTTTCCTTATCTCTTTCTTGTATTTGTTAAAAGTTAGTTGCACTCAACAAATCTTTGGTTCTATGCATGACCAAAATGGTTGCCTTGTCTTAAACAAATCTGTTTCTTCTTTATGTTTGTCTTCCTGGGTTCATCAACTCCCACTCCCTGCTTCGTCCTCTAGCTTGGTGGTGATGAGAGAAGAGTAGACAGTAGGACAATCTACGTTGGTCATCGGTCCGGTCCTGCAACAGAGGCTTTCATCCCACCCAAGTTCTGTGACAACAGGATTGTGTCCTCAAAGGTAAGCTGCATGCTCCAACCTGCTCAAGTAGGTTGCATGCACGATGAGCAATATGATCCAAAATGATATGCAGGTGTGATCCTGAATGCATTTGATATGCATTCAGAATGCAAAAAGATCTGGTAGCTCAAAGCAGTGTTGGGAAAGATATGAACTAGTTCAAAGTTCAGTTCACACATTTTTAAAGGAACTTGTTTAGTTCATAGTTCATAATAAATTTTTTTTAAACTAAGTTCACAGTTCCATAAAAAAACTAGTTCACAGTTCCTTTTTTTCCCAATATGTTGCTGTGAGCTCTCAGAATAATACTGGTATTTTCCAGTTGTTGCCACTCATTGAGTAAAAAAACAAAAACCCCAAAACTTTTTGACCACATGCCATCACTAGTCTCAAAAAAAAAAAAATCCTTTTGCGTGATCGTATGAAGATGCCTTATTAAACATGGAGGCAGAGATAGTGCTGCCGCCTTCATTGGATTTTGCCTCCATGCTTCGCCATGTGCTGTGGGGGCTGGTGTTGCCAGATTTGGTGCTTTCCCCATATATTAAAGCTCATCTATGGTGTGTTTTAGCCAGGATTTTGGCTGGAAGGCTCCATAGAAATCTGTCATTCTCTATAGCAAAGTTAAACTGGGAGGGAGTGCCATTCACAAAAGACAAAATGAGCGCTCTCACAATAACATTCATCAGGCAGAAATACAGTGCGTTAAATTAATGTTCACCCAAAATATGAACGAGTTTGTGAATGATCATTCAGTGAACTTTTTCATGCACAACACTGGCTCAGACTCACATTTGAAGATAGGCTGGGCTGTTAGCATGTCACTTTAGTTGCATGTATTCAAATGTTTCCCAGGCAGTACAGACTTCAGTGACAATTTATGCGTAAGAAGAAAAATTTTAACCCCGCAGACACAGAAATGCATTTCTGCTGGTGAAACAACACAGTTGGGGTTTGAAAGTAATATGTTTATTTAAAGTAAAGTATTATGCATTAGAAAGCTGTGTCCACTGGCATAAGAGGGCTGTCCATTTGTAGTTGGCTCACCCAAGAGACATATTAATACTGAGCATGTCTAGGACCATGGTCTCAGATTTGGAGGTGCTGATTCTCATCCCACCTGCTACACACTCTGTTGCAAATTGCTTAAGCGAGAGTTGGAGATCACGGCCCAACGAAGCCAACAGAACCACATCATCTGCAAAAAGCAGAGACCCAATCCTGAGCCCACCAAACCAGATCCCCTCAACACCTCGGCTGTGCCTAGAAATCCTGTCCCTAAAGGTTGTGAACAGGATCGGTGACAAAGGGCAGCCTTGGCGGAGTTCAACCCTCACCACAAACGAACAGTACAAACTAGGAGTCCGGTACTCCATCCTCCCGGAACCACCCCACAGGAGTCCCCAAGGGATACGTTAGAACGCCTTCTCCAAGTCCACAAAAGTTAATATAGACTGGTTGGGCAAACTCTCCTGCCCCCTCTAGGACCCTGAAGAGGGTGTAGAGCAGGTCCACAGTTCCACAGCCAGAACGAAAACCACATTGGTTTCCTTGATCTGAGATTTGACTATCCGGCAGACCCTCCTCTCCAGTACCCCTGAATAGACTTTACCGGGGAGGCTGAATAGTGTGATCACCCTGTAGTTGGAGCACACCCTCCGGTCCCCCTTTTGAAGAGGGAAACCGCCATTTTTTTCTCCGTTGGGGGAGCACTGACTGGCAGTAAAATACATGGCTACTATCAATGTACTGAAAGGGTGCGCAATTAGGTTGTTCTGCCTGAGCTTTGATAGACTGCCCTCAACCCAAGTCCTGCCCATCTATCCCATGTCAACAGCAAGCTCAGGAAGGTTCTGCTGGCAGGCTTATGGATGGCATAAGTGAAAGGATGAAGAGGAGGAAGCAATGTGTGATAAAGATAGTCTTGGGATTTATAGTTGTGCAGAGGGTCCCAGTGAAGAGGGACCAATCAATCATGTACTGCCAGTGTGTCAGAGTAAACAGTCTTTAATTACCCTTAGCTGTAGTGTTTATGCTCTCTGCTGCCTCTGCTCTCCATCATCTTGTTGCATTTGCACTCTGCAATGACCAATCTACTCCTTTTCTCACTTTTGCTGCTGCAACACCACATTCATCCCCCCCTCACTGCTGCCACCCCTCTTTTTCTCATTACTTTTACTCTGTTTTCTCTCCAGCAAAATGAGATGGACCTTTCTGCTGCCGCTGCATTTCAACACTCCCCCCATGCATTCCCCTTCATAATCATGGCTCGTTGCCGTTTCTGTGCAGGTGTTTATAAGTGTAGACCTGTGTTTTTATTTGTGTTTTTCACCATGGCACGCTGTTGTGCAGCAGTTTCCTGTAGGATATTGTTGAACTGTCTCTCTGGAAATTAAGCAGAGAAAAGTGTTGCCTTCACCTCTGATGGTACCAGCAGTCACAGGCACTTAAAAAAAGAACAAAAACAGTCTGTTAAGTTAATTGGTTCTGCATTTAAAAGTAGCCAAATTAAGGAGATAAATCACTTATCTGAATCAGTGGAATACCTGTGATCCCCCAAGGTCCATCTCCCTAGGCAGTACAAAGAACAGAGACTTCAAGCAATTGAAATTGACTTCCTAATTTCTCACCCCAAAATTAGACATAATAGTTACTGAATGCAAGTGTTTGGTAATATTAAATGTCTTTAATCTTTTTCCGTATCCAAGTTCTCCTTTTTATGCAAGTCAGTTTGGTTGAAAAAAATGCTAGAATTTGAATTCTCTGAATAAAACAGAGCATCACAAAAATATAGCTACAAATAATGATATCCATTTTATTTGTCTGACTTGCATCCATGTTTTTATTTCCCCCCTCACAGTATACAGTCTGGAACTTTCTACCAAAGAACCTGTTTGAGCAGTTTAGAAGAATTGCCAATTTCTACTTCCTTATCATCTTCCTGGTGCAGGTGAGTGTAAACCTTGTGAGTGTGCCAACTCAAACAAAGATATGTGTTTATCAATGACTTGGTTGATGCTTGGGACCATTTTGAAGTGCATTCAAGTCCACAGTGTGAAGGTCTGT
Organism: Atherinomorus stipes; assembly: GCA_023101725.1. Classification (NCBI taxonomy): domain Eukaryota; kingdom Metazoa; phylum Chordata; class Actinopteri; order Atheriniformes; family Atherinidae; genus Atherinomorus; species Atherinomorus stipes. The sequence continues at coordinate 1,273,586 of JALJCO010013221.1, forward strand.
GTTTTCTGTCAATATTGCAAAGTAGATGTAACCTTGTTGCTCAGGTCTGCAATCTGAACTGGTCAGTGTGCCAAAGAACACAATCTTCATGATCAGCATGTTTAGATACCCTGCACGACAGCAGGTGTGAAGAAATGTGTACATTTACATGCGGTGTAACAGGAGGGATGAAACAGAAACAGGATGTGAAAGCTGTTGAGTTGGTGTAGTTTTAACAAGTATGAAATTGCGATAGCCTTTTGTAAGGCTTGAACTGAACAAATTTGTGGTACTTTTGTTTATGGTTTTCTTTGGTTGTCTTTTGTGTGTGTGCATGTGTATAAGCTGTCTTGATCATTTTAATGTTGAGCACTTACTGTTTAACACAACACTTTTTGGTATCCTTTAAGTAGGGAGTAATTTGAAAGGTAGATTTATTATACTTGACTCATAATTTCTGGTTTATTCCCAGAAAATTTGAGAGAGAAGGCTGCATCCACAAACAAGATCAACAAAATTTGTTCATAGTGAAAAAATAAAGACAGAGAAAACTGCCATTACCAGATTATGAGGAATCAGATCAACACATATAGATTTTCTCACCAATACTCTGATTTCTTCATGCATATATCGGATCTATTGTTACCTCTGCCAACGAGTGACGGATGTAATGTTGTCGCCAGCGTCTGTGTGTCCATCCTTCCGTCCGTCTGTCTGTTTGCAAAATCATTCAAAGTACTAAACAGATTTGGATTAAATTTTCAGCATATGTTGATGATAGTACAGGGAATAACAAATAAAATTTTTGATTTAGAATTTTTTTTTTTCAAGGATTCTGTGTCATTGCAAGACTTGGCCACATGGGGGAGCAGCTTGCTGAAGAACTCCACTCACCATTTAAAACTAAAATGGTGGGGGGCGAACAAGCTCCTTGGCGGAGGTCTCCTCTCTCCGAGGACTTTTCTAGTTGAATCTTTTTTTTACATCTGTGCATGTGCATAGAGCTGCGTCACTTAGGGTTGTACAGTTAATGGAAATTTGATTACGATTTCAGTTTTCATGCCAAACGATCCCCAAACTCATATAATAGAGTTGAGACAATTTATTTGCCATTTTTCTTTACACAATTTCTGAAAGAGACGTGTATGCGCAATACATTCCTTTCTACATGGCCCTGCGACAACCTACACTCGCAACTGAAGATTGGAGTTGTCTTTTATATAAATTATCAATAACAAAGTGTTTTACACAGAGAGAGAAATTCTGAATAAATGCATTTTGAAACAAAAAAAAAAAAAAGTTTGGACAATTGTGATTTCCATATTGATCAAAATAATTGTGATAATTTCTTCCATAATCAAGCAGCCCTTTCTGCCTGTTCCGTCGAAAATCAGCACGTCTGGCCGCGATGATGCCAAATTTGAATTTTCAAAATGGGCACTTGTGACGAGTTTGTTTCTGGACAACCAATGACAAAAATTCTAAATGTAAGGCTTTAAAACTATCAGAAACTTAATAAAGAGGATAAAGTGTTCTTTGGTGAATTTGGTTCAGCAATGTGATGCTGAAAATAAGCTCCCCCACCAAAATAATGCCAAATTTGGGTTTTGGAGATGGATTGAGTAATGAACTAGCGACTTACTCTGCCAGTTTACGGTAGATTTAAATGTTAGCATTGGGGTGCATGTGGTTATGGGATGGTGGGTATTTTTATTGATATTGAGCTTGAGCTTGCAGGAAACCACTGAAGAAAAACATTCACCTGTAAACTATTTAGTATCTTATTACCTCTGACATTGGCAGCTAACACTAGACTGCAGGTGCTACCATGTTCAGCAAAGGCCAGATGTTTTGAAAATAACAGGATATGACATCACCATGTATGTAGTCCAAAATAAATCCGACCAATGGACTGGAAATTGTAAACAAGAGTTTTTCAAATATTGTACTTTAGAAGTGCATGTCAGATTATTACCCTTACCTGACTGCCCCCAGATATCTGTTTGATGGCAATGTTAACGGGCTCAGTGACATTCCCATATTGACGGCTAATTTAGCATGCATCTTGCATTCCACCTGCACTGTGAGCATCTCCAGCCAGTAAAAAGTCTGTCCTATATAGAGGGGGGATTGACATATAGCAAAGGGTCCCAGGTCAGGATATGAAGCTGTGTGAGCTCTGCTGAGGAGTTGTTGCCTTTATATTTGGGAGAGCTACTTTACTAAATGAGTTCTTCTGTGTCAAATGAGGTAAACATCACACATCTTGGTGCCTCTTCAAGGCCCAATCTTAACTCCTCCAACTGACCTTAACACTTGCCCCTAGACTTCTGTTTGTTTGAAGTAATGCTACTTATTTCTTTTGGTATCAAAGTACTGTGGTCATCTAGCCATCCATAAAGTAGGTCCTAACTTGTGTTGAGCAGCATGACTAAAATTATGTCATGTTTTTAATAAAAAATAGATTAAGCACACCAATTTCATGGTAATTGATGGCATTGTTTTCCCATGCATGATGAGGTGTTATAAAGATTTTACACTTCAGGTTTGAAAGCTTAATTCAGATTTTTGCCAAGATTTTTTAAAATTATTATTGTCACATTATTTTATCACATTAGAAATGAATGCAACTGGGTCAGACTCTAATGTGAACCGGTGAGTTGCTCTGAAGTGGTCGCGAACACCAATGTATGTTATCTACAGGGGTGTGGCTCAAGAAGTTTATGAACCAGTGTTCTAAAACGTGCTTGTGGCTAAGGTGGTGCAACAAATTGCTTGCATTTCTGCATGGGCAGCAGCTTTTACTCAACAGCATTTGTAAATGGTTGTTTTGTCTACATCCAACTTTGAAAAAGCAAAGTATCTCTAGACAACAGATGCAGCTTCTTTTTTCAGCAAAAGTTCCTTTGTCTCATCATGTTTAATGTCAAGGCCTACTATAACGTCATTCCTAGAGCAGATGCTCTCCTGCATGCACGTTTATCTGTGCAGTGTCCTCCCCCCCATTTCCTCCATGCGCCACTTTCCAAACATTGTTTAGACTATTTTAACTGGTGTTGGTATTTAAGTCAAATTTATATTTTGGTTACAAAAAACTATATACCATTGGTGTTATGACGTTTTCTAGTAATTATGCTGTGTTGTATTCAAAGTGTAAATCTGTATTTGAAAGAAACAGTAAAATGTCTCCAACGAAATTGCATTAATTTTTTATGCAATATTTTTATCTTGAGATTTCCTTTTATGTTTGTCGCTGTTGGCTTGTGTGGTTTGTGCTGTCCTCTTCCTCTAAGTGGAAACTGTTGAGCAGGCCAAGAACGCTGACTAAAGAGCATCGACTTGCATCTTTTTTTCTCTCCTTTTAAGTCTCTTCTCTCCCTCTCCTCTCCTCTCCTCTCCTCTCCTCTCCTCTCCTCTCCTCTCCTCTCCTCTCCTCTCCTCTCCTCTCCTCTCCTCTCCTCTCCTCTCCTCCTCTCCTCTCCTCTCCTCAACAAACACAACTTGTTTGCAACTGTTCCTGCTCTTCTATCATCTCAGCCTGTCCCTTTCCACCTTCTGGAAATGGAAACTTACTTCTGTCCTGTTAGCAGCAACCTAAACTATGGTAGCAAACGGCCTTCTCGTGTAAACAGGTGCTGGCGTTGGCCCTGCTCAGGGGAATATCTGCTCTTTCTAGCTGCATACTGACTAAACAAGCTCATAGATTGTCAAATCCCAGTAGCCCAGTACTGTAACAAACTGAGAAATATCTGCATTCCTTGTTTCACAAATTCTATTATGCTCAAGCAACAGCAGATCAATTGAAGTGTGTTTACAAGCCTTTGTTTTCTACCTGACACTTTCTCAGCTTCTTTTTTTCCTCCCTTTTTGTCCAGTTTGTCAGATTTAATTCTGTATTATCTTTGGCCAGTGTATAATTGCTGGATATTTCAGCTGAAGTAATGCTTGAAATTATAGTCAGCTAATACTGTATACTTATGTGGGAGTAAACCACCAAGCACTTGCTTCACTCACAGATACTGCCAATTGCTGCATGTTTGTTTCGCAAAGATTTTTGGTGTGTGATGTGTACAGTGTAAAATGTTAGTTTGCCTGAATGCATGTTTGTGTGTGCCTGTGCACATGATGTACGAGGCAGTGGGTGTCCTCCGTTTGCTGATGGTGTTTACCCAAGCTGCAATGTGGTTGGCATGTCTCCACTAATCCAGCCTCTCTCTGGAGGGGCTCCTTATCCCAACCACAGGGTTTTTTTTTTCCTCGTGCAGCCATATCATGTTAGATAGCAAGACACAGGTACATTGAATGTGCTATTCTATTTCACTCGCATTTTAAAGACAGAAATAAATCCTTCTCGTATGAGGGAGGCTTTATGCAAATGCTCTACCTACGATCTAATGTCATCTAACTCTGACTCTATTCTATCTGTCTTTCTGTCTCACCTCGTTATTTGGACTCTTTCTTTCTGTATGTCTTTCTCCCATTCTATCTCACATAACCCCCATCTCTGCAGCGCTGCACTGCTGACGTCAGCAGCCAGGGAGCCCTCTGTACTTCTGAGCGACACAAATAGACACAGGCTGATAAAAAAGCACCACTCTTCTATAAATAGCTCCTGTATGTCTTTGCCTGGATTTGATTGAATGGAAATACGGCAGTGCAAGAGAGTCAGACAGAAAATGAGAACGAGTGAGTGAGGGTGACGGGGTAGGAGGACAAGAGGACCCACAGCACTGCCCCAGGGACCCTGGGGACCTGCTGTCTGTCGCTCACCCTGACACACTTCCCAGCTCAGATGAAGGGCTTTGTGCTGCTGTGCTCTGCTTCTCTCATATCACGCCAGCACATCAGCAGCAGCGCACTGTTCACTCCTATTGCTGAGAATTTATTTATCTATTTATTTGGTGCATTGGAGAACAAGGTATTTGGTCTGCTGGAATTTTAGTGGGGGATTGTTGTGAATCATTTCAGATCATCTATGAAGGAAAAGATTTGGGAGGATTTTATGTTTCCTAGGAGAGAACTGGAAGGTTTTGTATAGATCCTAGCTTTTTTTTTTACTTTTTATTTTTTTAGTTTACTGCTGCAGCATAAAAATGACTGTTACAGGAAAAGGTGTGTAGCCAGCCACTTAAAAACCCATAGAAGATGTAAGGTCAGTTAAAAAGAAGAAACCTTTTGTTACTGCAAGTTTTTCCAGCTCAGGAGACGTGTAAATACAGATTTCAGAGACTGTATAGAATTTTTGTCTGTTTACATGGGATCAGTTTGTTTGTACTTAGATGTAAACAAATGGCTTTTGCCAGGTTATTGTCTCTTCATAAAAAAAAGACTCTGAGTTGGTGTAAACAAATCTCTTCCTTTTTCCCCTCAGATCAGACCATTCAGTGTAAACCAACTTGCCCGGACAACTCCACATTACAGCGAGCAGCTTTCTCTTTCAGCTGTTACCCATTACCAAAAAGATCCTTAACATCTTAGCTGAACTTCAGTCAACCTTGTTATGTACTGGAAAAGCCATTCACAGTGACAATTTGCTTCTCTGAGAAAAGCACTTAAGTGCTGCTCTTGCAAGAATAGTAGTAATGTGTTATCTAGTACCACAACCAGTATGCTCAAATCTAGACTATTTGTGCATATTAGCTTGCCTACTTGCAATGTATTACTATGTAGTATAATGTCCATCAATGTTTCTCAGAAAACTAAGCAGCTTGCAGACTAAGAACTTTCACAGATCAGTAGCATCTGGAACTGAGCATCGACTTTGACTTCCTGAAATAAAAACCGCCGTTGGCCAAAAAAAGAAGAACCATCTGCTGACACGTTTATCCAACAAAACAAAGTTCAAATATTTAGATACAGTATCACAATGGCACCAACAGTCGTGAAGCAAAAGTACACCTTTAAATTCTGAGGGTTTATACATTTGCAATATATAAATGTAATATAAGAAAAACTGGCCCTCACCAGGTCTGCCAGGTAAATTGAATGAATACAAGCGCATAAGAGGAACAACACAACATATGACACTGTTTGATTATTTAAACAAAATCCCAGTTATGTGGGTATATTTTAAATCCATTTTTAAATAATTTGGGATCTATCGTCTCTCAGTGAAATAGATTATTTACAAATGGAAAGTACTGAGTTGCCAGTTTTCCCAGTAATTTCTGTCTCAGCAAGTTCACCCTTAGGTCAGATTTTATGCAATCCATCCATTCTCCTCTGGTAATCCAAGGTCGGTTTGCGGGGACAGCTGCCTAAGCCGGGAAGCCCAGACTTCCCTTTCCCTGACTACTTCTTCCAGCTCATCTGGGAGTTATTAGGTGTTCCCAGGCCAGCCGAAGGATATGGTAGCTCCAGCATGTCCTGGGTCTTCCCTGGGGTCTCCTCCCAGTGGGATGTGCCTGGAACACTTCACTAGGAAGACGTCTGGGAGGCATCCTAATCAAATGCCCAAGCCACCTCATCTGGCTCTTCTTGATGCACAAGAGCAGAGGCTCTAGTCAGAGCCCCTCCCAGATGATCCAGGTTCTCTAAGGGAGAGCCCAGCCACTCAGAGGAAACTAGTTTTAGCCGTTTGTATTCACAAACTTATTTTTTTACAGTCTCTACCCACAGCTCATGACCATAGGTTAGGATAGGATCAGCCAGTATATTGATAGTTTCACTTTGTGGCTCAGCTCCTTCTGCCCCACAACAGTCCATAGCAGAATTTCTTGCTTTGCGGAGTTGCCAGGCAAAATTTAAAAAAAACATGGCGACACAGGTTAGGTTCATAAAGTTGCATCAAAGTAAACTGCAAGAGTTGGGAAACCTTGCCCTCTGAACAAAGAAACCACTGTGGACACGTTTGGTCATAATGCACAGTACAATATATGAATCCTAAATGCAGCATGTCATCACAAGCACCTCATAGTAACAGTCAGCACGGTGGTGGAGAGATGATGATTTGGACATGCTTGTTGCCACAGGATCTGGGAACTTTTCTGTCAGGCCATCAGCCATGGGCTAATTTGAAAACTATCCTAACATCTATTGAATTTAGCTCAGTCATCTAAATATACATACAGACAGAAGCTTTTCCAGGAAAAATAAAGTCTGCGCTCTTTGTTTCTGGTTAAACTGATATGAAGGCGGGGCGGTTCACCAGAGAGCACAGAGGTTCTGAGACTGAAGAACCAGAACCGCATCTGTGTGAAAGCACTAGTGCAGACTTCCCTCCTGTTCCTCTTCTGCTTCTTTATTCCAGGTGTTTTACATATTCACATACTCCATGTCATCTTCTCAGTTTTCAGTGTATTTCTGTGGCATCATTGCAGCACCACTTCCAGGCTTGGCGTTTAGTATTGTAGAATTTTAATTGGTATTTTGTGTATGTACACCTTTCTGGTAAAGCTTCTGTCTGTATAAAAACTATTTAAAAATTAATTGTTAAGTCTCTGTGTGAATCTGGCAATTTAGTGAGATACAAGTTTCTCTTATTTGTTTAGTTTTTCGCAAGTCATTATTGATAGACAAACATCACTAAGTAAACATCATCTCCTGTTGATGCACCTGTTTTATAAGCATGGGCAAAAGATTTTGTTTTGTCATCTTTTTTCAGTGTTTATAATGTTATTATAGAGGGTATTTTTCTGCTTTTGAGAATTTGGTCATGTCAATCAGTGCATTGTTCACATAACCAGGGTAAATCGAGCTTTTCTCAAGAGGCTTTTGTTGACCCAGTAACTAGTCTGTGCATAGGGAGGTGCAAGATCTAGAGTCTTTGACACAGCAACATGAACCATTTTCATGTACTTGCACTGCTCTTTTGAAGCTGAGTGTTCTCATCTCTGGCTCTCAACACATGAAGCCTCTGCAGTAGCAGTAGCAATTCTCTTGTCTCTGTCTCACCAGTAGCTAATTACTACAGGATACACTCTTCTGAATCTGCACTTTTACAAATGGCCGGCATGCACTAGTTTATCTACACTTTTTATTAAATTATCTTTTAATAGATGGTTTCACCACACAGTTTAAATTGATCAGGAGCTTTCTGCTTTCTGAGTGTTTATGTGTGAGCAGGTGTTAAATGTAAGAATAGTAGTTTTTTATATTTGTGTCAAGTTGGAAGTTTGTTTTTTTTTTTACTCTTAGTTGAGATACAGGTAAGGAAAATACTGCAGACAGAATCAGAATGCATCTCCTACACTTATGTGAGCTGATGTCTATCTGACAGTTTGTAGTGCTTCTGGTCAGAATATCAATGAGCTGTATCTGTGCTGTAATAATGAAACCTGCTCGGGGGGTGCAGCAATCTGCATTCTGCAGGATAAGGAATGCCAGGGTAAATCCATCTGATGCTCTAAAGGGACAAAAACGCACAAGGCGTTTGTTCTCACAGGTTTTAACTTTGGGCCTTTTTCAGATACTGCTCTTAAACAGATTGTTTGGGATTACTACATCACTGGTTCAAAATTCTTATTGGGCACAAGCCCTCACAAACGTAACACATGTTCACATAATGCATCTCTCTATTCCCTTGCTCAGCTCAGGCAGGTAAGGTGAGTAGACAAAGCCTCCTGCTGGTCCTCTCCCATGTTTTGGCAGAAAAAACTGAATGTTGGCATGCCTGCAGATTAAGCACTCAGTCCCTAGCTGACTTGATTAAAAGTTCTGTGGCCCAGAACCTCTTTTGCTTCCCTGTAAAATGTCTCCTTCATCTTTCCTACTTGTAAGCAAATGTATAGAATGGTAGAAATGTCTCCAAGAAGTTAACTACACCCTGTATTTTGAGGGCAAATCCCATCTTCTCTATGCTGTTTTTATTCATGTCTTTCTGTGTTTCACTTTAACTGCTTTAAGGAGCACTGTAACAGCAGTTTCCCTCTTGGATTCATAAAGTATTATGATTTCTACAACATTAGCACACAGTGCTCCTGCTGCAGCCACGACAGCATGCTGCAGTAAAACTCTACTGATGACAGGAATGCATAGTTTTCTATTTAAAGGTCATATGTATATATAAACATTCTGTAAAGCTTGATTGCTTTTCTCTCTATAGGTGATAGTGGACACCCCCACCAGCCCCGTCACCAGTGGCCTACCTTTATTTTTTGTGATTACAGTAACAGCTATCAAGCAGGTAAGACTGCCTAATGAGGTTCAATAGTGCTGATAACGGAAATGTCACTGGGATTTCTATAGCCATGTCCTCATTTCCTCATTGTCTTTCATCACATTATATCCTCCTACCCTCTCTACATAACATATTAAGTCCTGCTGCCTTCATAACTCTCTTGCTGTGATTTTTGTATAAAGTACCTGACTAATGCTCTCTTGGGTTTTGTATTAATGTGCTCTGCTGGTAAGTTCTGATTGGGGTGAAGATGGAATGGGCTCTTAGGGAGTGTGAGCAAATGGAGAGAGTGAGCGAGAGTAAGTCTATTACTGACATACAAATTATCAAGGGGAGTGTCTGTTTTTTTTGTTTTTTTTTTACTTTGTTGCTGCAATGTCCCAGCTTTAGATGTATTATTTTAGGACTGGCTTTTTAGTTGGTCTACTGCTGGGGCTTTGACTTGCACAATAATGGGTGGACTTCCTTACACAAATACATGGGAAGCACTGATAGTACTGGATCGCTTTCAACCAGACTTTGAAGTGTGACATCTTGGAGTTCTGCCTGATTTTGTTAGTCAGGTTCAGTTGAATTCTCAGGACCATTCATGGAATGCCTTGTCTCTTTCTTGGCATAATTTCTTTAAATCAGACTACAAGACTTTCTCCTCCTATCACCTTCTCAGTAATCCTACTTTTTGGCTCAAGCTCAGCTCTGGCACACAATGCATTATCCCCTCTATCCCCTTCATCACTGTGCCATCTCTCCTATTTCTATCACTATCTTGAAGTACTTGGAAGTCAACGCTATGTTTTGTGTCTTTCTAAGCTGCATCCCAGACAATATTGTTTTTTCACCTGACTCAGTATTATTTCACAGTATACAGTTCAAATGCACAGCTGGACAATCTTGCCATTCTGCTGCTGCAAGCACTCATATATTTTATGATGGAGCGCTGGATTTAGCAATCAAACTGTGTGCATACAAATATTTTATATTGTTGCAACTTTACAACAGTGTTAATAAACTTTTTATTTTTATGCACCTCCATTTCAGAAGCTGAAAAACACACATCACACTCTTGAGTTTGACAAGTACAGCTATACTGTGTACCATAGTTTTGACTTTTGGTGTCCCATGAGTGCTAATGCCTCATGGAATATTTGTACTTTTTCTTGTACTCAGCAAGTAATGCAGTTTTGATTTTGATAAATTGCCACAGGGATATGAAGACTGGCTACGGCACAAGGCTGACAATGAGGTGAATAAGTACCTTGTGACCGTGCTTGAAGATGGCCAGAGGATACGGAAGGAGAGCGAGAAGATCAAGGTACCTTTTAGCAGACACATCTTAACTTGGCTCAATTGGAATAAATAATTCCTTGGGGATATGGTCAGAGAGGATCTGCTGGCAGTGTGACATGACTGTGTTTGGAGTGTGCGCACAGGGGAGAACATGCTGTCTGCTGAATTGATTACGTGTTCAAACATGAGTGTGGTGATAATGTATCTTGGGTATTTTGTTGAGGTCCCCCCCCACCCCCCCACCCAAGCAATTCAATTTTGTTTTCCGGAGTAAACACCTATTTTATAGGTGTTCTCAAAGGTAAATGTTTGATAAAGAAAACATTGTCTATTTTAGACAAGTTAGCTTTATTGTTGAAGTTTTAACAAAATGTGACTTACTTTGCTTACAGTGCCATACAAATGATTACATTTACCCACATACCATACAAATTGTTTCCTTTAAACCATTTGTTTACAGTTCAGAATAGAAGTCAATTTTATGGGTTGGAGAAAGTCATTATACTCCACATTCATGGAGCATGGCCTAAATTGAGATCAGTCGTACAACTTTGGACTCTATGCAAAAAATAGACATTCTGACTATAAATACGCTCAGTGGGTACGTTTACATGGAGACTTTTTTCTCTTTCGGTATGAAATCATTCTGATTGAGGATTTCTTACTGAATACATATATATATAAGGGCAGCTGTTTACATGGGAACTAATTCATTCTGATCTGGCGTGTACATGTGCCAATATTTATTCAGAATAATCCTGTCTGACATGCGCAGAATGATGTAAATCACGTCGTTTATTAAAGACGGAGGTCTACAAACAGCTCATCGTCACAGTTGTTGTGGTGTCTGCAGGACTTTAATCCAGCAGCAGCTGATACTCATGCGCTCCTACTGGAAACAACCAAGAGAAAAAGACGTAGAGATGGAGTTGAAGTTAAAAACAAACTTTCTGTGGCTGTTCAGGGAATTGCATTGTTCACAGCCATCTGTCAAAGTGAGGAAACGTCACTTGTTGCACGTTGACGTCTCGTCAAAGCAGGCGTTGTAAGAGCGCAACCTCACAACTTTCTGATTCAGCGTTTACATGACACCCCGTTCGGTTTGGGGAAAGGAATATTCTACCCCTGTGAAACCGAAAGAAAATTCAATCCGTTCGGCACTTTTCATTCGGAAAGAGGTGTTTACATGGATCATTTTCTATTCTAAAGGAGCTTTTAAACCGAAAGCAACCTCTGTATATTTACAGATGTAAACGCAGTTAGTGACCCTTGCTGCACATTATTACTGAGCGAGCATACATTATCTAACCTAAGAGCTGACACTAGCACACACCAAACCTGTAGAAAAAGACTTGAGTGGCAGTTTTACTCTAATTTTTTAAGCAGCTGGCTACAAAATTATGGTAATCTCTCTTTTAGGTACAATCTTGTGGCAAGTTATGCACTGAACTGGAATTTGTTAACATAACAAACAAGAACTTACCATGTCCATCTTCTGTTTGGGAAATTCAGGTGGGGTGGGGAGGACTCATTTCAATCGGAAAACTGGTTTCATTGTCAAGATATGAAATAGACAAGTACTTGACAGCATTTTAAGATTATTTCTTCTAATCTTAAGTGAGCGTGCAACATCCTAAAATTGGTTATTGACAAAACCGAACAAGAGCAGACATGTTTGGACTTCCTACTTCTGATGCACAGTGAATGCTACCTGGTTTAGGGTTGTGGAGGATGAGAAACTTAAAGAGGCTAATTTATTCTGCTGTAAGCATATGTTACAACTAAACAGTAGTTTTTCTTTTTGTAGTTTTGTTTTACTCAGATTGAAGCTGGCCCAAAATAAAAAGCTACCACAATAATTTTGAGTGGTTGGTCAAATAAGACACCCAATTATGCTACTCAGGCACAGAAATACATATTTTTTATAATCCTTTTTAAACAAGCATTTTATGCGTTAAAGATTTAAAAAGACCAACCTAGCTGTGTTAAAAGTCTACTCGAGTTGCTGACATCAAGCTGTCAAAACCACAGCTAAGTTCCTGTATTTTAAACTGGTTCTGCTTTTGCTGACATAAACATTTCTTAATGTGCTTAATAGACTAGAAGATGAACACTAAGCAAGCATAAGCAGTTTGTAATTGTCTGACCAAACTAAAGTTAGAAGGGTTTGGCTTGGGGTTATTTGAGTTGTAATAAAAGAAAGCACTTATATGGGTTGCTCAAAAGTCAGCAGTTGTCCCAAAATACAATGTTCTTCAACAACTTGACAGGAAACTTTATTTTTCAGCTCTCCTACTCCATAATTGCAAAATCTTAGTTATGTTGGTTAAACTCTCAATCTTTCAGTTTAAGGCATTTGAGAAAAAGATGCTATATTTTATCACTGGTTTTTGGTTGCTTCTTTTCAGGTTGGAGATGTAGTGGAGGTCGAGGAAGATGAGACCTTTCCCTGTGATTTAATACTGCTGCAGTCTAGCCGAGATGATGGCACATGTTTCGTTACCACAGCAAGTCTGGATGGAGAATCCAACCATAAAGTACGATCCATTGCTCTCCTGCCTCCTTTTTTATAATATCACAATGTTTTCAATGGCAAATGTATTTTGATCAAACTTTTCTTTTGGAAGAATTTGACTTGTAAGTTCCTTTTCATAGTATCAGCTACAGTATTCCTGTGATGCTTATTAGGATGAGGAGTGAGGGTTAGAGTTGTTTCATTTCAGTAATTAATAAAATTTTCTATAAATGCCTCAGCCGCAAAGTCTAGCAGTATAACTAATTACAAATATAAACACCATATATATTGTGTATGAAAGATTTCCTTGGTTTGTTTTTTATTACCAGATTGTCAACCTGCTCTGCAGAAGTTTTTCTCGTCAAGTTTCTCAGAAATGTTTTAATGTTTTTGCTACTTCGTGTTGTCAGTTTGTCAGAGCATCTCAGTTTATTTTGTGCTGCCAACCTTCTTCACTGAGTGAGAAGTAAAGGACGCTAAAATGACCACTTGACCTAAGTCAGTCACAGCTCTCTCATGTCACTCGCTACCTCTTCCACTTTTCCAGACACACTACACAGTGCCAGACGCAGAAAGGGATCTGGAATCTCTCAATGCCACCATCGAGTGTGAACAGCCACAGCCTGACCTTTACAAGTAAGGCAATCATCATGTGGCCCCAACAGATTTACACTACAAGCATGTGTTTTATCTGGTTTGTTGGGATATGGACTACCATGCTGTTTAAAAATGGCATGAATAACAAAGATGTATGCTGTAGGTTGAGGTTTTGTCTTGTGTTTATGTCTTTACAGTAGGTTGGTTTCATATTGGGAACAATGGATATTTGCCTGTTTACTTTGATGTTTATTTTTTTTCACCACAGTTCATGTGTGCTTACTTTATTTAATCATAGTCAGTAGATGACTTTTGGTGCCCCACTGGGGTAAGCAGTAGGAAAGCCGTCATTTAACTAGATGCCAGTGTTGTTTAGGATGTTCTATGCAAGTCAATAAAAATGGCTGCACATTGCTGGCAGACCACCAGTAATTAGTAGGCTTCCAAATCTGTGCCGCTGTATTTGGTTTTTAAAGTTAATAAACTGCATTGATTTTGATCCCACAAATTCACAGCTTCGTTAGTATAATAAGAAGAGTAATGCACAAACCCAATACCACACGTGCCTTTTGTGTCTGACTTTAGTTTCTGAGTATTTATATTATTTTATTCCAGATTTGTCGGGCGTGTATACATCTATAAAGACAGTCATGAGCCTTCAGTGAGGTAAGAGCTCTCATGGACAACCATCTTAACCCACTTTAAGTGAGACCAAAATCAAAACACAGTTGCTTAAGCACTCATTTGTTTCCCTTTGCATCACCAACAAATCACTACTCCATTGATCCTTCATTGCAGACAAGCATTAAAATTAAAACGGGCTGGCAGGGTTTTAGCCGCTACTTCCAAAGCACTCCCACTGGTATTCATCATTGACTACTTTGTAATGGCCATATACGCAAATGCCAGTGTCCTTCTCAAGAACACTGGGATGGGTGTGCGCCTGGACTGCAGGCACACTGTCACCTCACATTTTAGAGTGGATGCCAGCTTGCCTGCCAGGTTTCCATTTAGAGAATAGAGGGGTGTGTGTGGATTGCACAGCTTGTATATGACTGTGCACAGTTTGATCCTCTGATGTTATTGTGCAGGTCTTTGGGCCCTGAAAACCTACTTTTGAAAGGGGCAACTTTGAAGAACACTCAGAAAATATGTGGTAAGCAAATGATATTGGCATTATGACAGTGACTTACATCACTAAATATGGTCCATTATGTAAAACGCTGACCTCCCTTGTCTTATGTTTTTTCTTGTCTCCAAAGGTGTTGCAGTTTACACTGGCATGGAGACAAAAATGGCTCTTAACTATCAAGGCAAATCTCAGAAACGGTCTGCTGTGGAAAAGTAAGTTCAAGCAAAAGCTGAACAAAGTTTAAAAATACACAGCATAAATTTAATAATAATAACTTTGGTGTCTTATATTTTCAGGTCAATCAATGCCTTTCTTTTGGTTTACCTTTGCATATTGGTGAGCAAGGCACTTGTTTGCACTACCCTTAAATATGTGTGGCAGAGCAAGCGTGGACAAGATGAGCCGTGGTACAATGAGAAAACCCAGAGGGAGAAGGACACAAATATGGTGAACTTATGTTTTTGAAAACTACTGAAATACCTACAAGTTCTGTATCTGTCACATCACTACACCCAAAACATGTCCAGAATAATTAATTCTTAAGACTTAAACTGTAAGATTAATCAAACTTTAAACTTAAAGCTACACTTTAAACTTCAGTTTTAAACTTATCAATTAAAGCTTTAATTGGGGAAATTATATTAAATGTTTAGCAACTGCAACAATTTTTAGGAACACATTACCTGCAGTGAAGGCCTGATTAAACTTAACCAGACTTGCGCTGTGGCTGTTTTTTACTTTTTCTGCCTTTTGGTGTAGCCTCCAGCAGATAAAGCTTAATCATTCAAGTTAAGATCAGATCAGAGATTCAGTATTTCACAATCTACCTGCACTTCCAAATACACCTGACAGTTTCTGTCACTTAATGTATTCTAGTTACATCATACCATAAATGCCTACACCTTGACGGTGCCCTCACTGTTGGATTATACAAGTCCTAAATAGCACCAAACCCTCAACCTATCTTTTTTGTTCCAGCCATAATGTTTCTTTTTAAATAATGCTCCTTCAGAATTGGCTTACTTTTCAAGAGAGTGGCTTATAAATGATTTGCATCTTGCAGTAAACCATCTGTGATGACTCTAAAGTCTTAATGAATGACTATAATGGTGGCATGCCTTTTGCCTACCTCCTACCTCCTTCCTTCCCCCATTTAAATGGATGTTGTGAAGGGGTTTGCGTTAACCATAAATGGGTTCTGCAATCATTCACCACTGTTCTATGAATATCTGAGCTATTCTCTTTCTGTCATTCATTCATTCATTGATTCATAAATACTACAAAAAATTTGACCTGGTGACTCCTGATGGTCCTGGTGTGTGATTGATAGATGTTTTTTTTAGTCTGATGCTGTATTTGGGAGCTCTGTATGCTGCAGTTTCACAGGAATAGCAGCTAAATGCAAATGCCCCACTTTACTGGTGCATGTTGCAGTGAGAACCATCCTCTCTTAATGTGATAAATACTTAACCATAGAGGCTTTCTTTTGGAACGTTTGAGGTCACTGCTCCGTTCATAGTATTAAAGTATTTTACAAGCACTAGCATCCTCTGATCCACTAGTAAAATTGTAAATGGCCACTTCTGACCTACTTTGTGACATGACCCATTTTATTGGCTGTTAGCCCTCTGGTCTAGCTTTTGGTATTAACTGTAAACATTTTGACCACAGCCATGTCTTTATATTTGCTGTGTGTATAAACAGGCATATTTGTTGTATGTTAATACACACAAGAAGTATGTCTGTGACTCCTTATTTTAGTCGATAGATGTTGTATGGGTGTACCCATAGAGCTCAATTGTTCAAAATTTAGTGCAGCCCACTCTACCAGCAAATATCCCAAGCCTACTTACTGTACATGAACTCAAGCTATGCAGATGAATGATTCAAGATTCTATAACTAGATAAGATTTCATAGCTTCAAAGGAAGGTTATGCAGTTGGTTTATTTGTTGCAGATTACCTCAAACGCTATGAACTGATTTGCATATCACCCAACTTGGAGATGATTCAACTTTTGAATGTCAATCAGGATTAAAGTTTTTTTTTTTTTTTACAATGGGTAATGGAGCCATTTTCTTCTTGCTTAACTAAATGCTTTCAATTTTTTTTTTTTTTTTTTTTTTTTTGTCTCAACAGTACCTAAAGATGTTCACAGACTTCCTGTCCTTCATGGTGCTTTTCAACTTCATCATTCCAGTGTCCATGTATGTCACAGTTGAGATGCAAAAGTTTTTGGGATCCTTTTTCATCAGCTGGGACAAAGATTTCTTTGACCCTGAAATTGAGGAGGGGGCACTGGTCAACACTTCAGACCTCAATGAGGAGCTTGGACAGGTCAGCCAGATGGAGCACATTATACAAGGCATCTGAATAGCAGAATTTTATGTCACTTGATGCATTGTTTCATGTGCAATATGCATGTTAGTGTCTTTCTTAAACCCTTTGATCTTTACAAAATGAAAAAGTGGCACCCCACAGATTTTAGCCTTTGAAAACTTGTGTAATTGCTTCGGTGACTGTAGACAGAAAAATGGTAGTAATATTTTAATGAAATAAAAAGAATTCTCTTTGCAGTTAATTTGGCAAATGTGTATCATGTACTAATAATTTGCAGGTAGAGCATGTAATAGTTAAAATTCAGAAAAAGCTCAAAATGTGTGTGATAGAGTACATATTCTCACACCATGTCTCTAATTTCACAAGATGGTGAATGTATGTGTGTACTTGATTCTCATTTACCACAGTTTCTCCATTAGTTCTCCTCATCCTCTTAGCTTCACATGATGGTGGCTTTAACGCAGGTGATAATGTCCAACCACTTGTGCATTATCATGCATGAGATGGTGGCCAGAACAGTCTGATGCATACCCTGTGGGACATTATCCTTTACCTTGTCAACATGGACAGAACGTTCCATACGTGCTCAGTAGATAAGCTTGCCTGGGTCCAGACCTTTAAATCTGCCTACTCCACTGAGCTAGCTGATTGGTTTCACTTCTTATTATCAAACTATGTTTTTCTTGGTTGATGGATATTATTCAAGCCACTGAAAACTGCAGGGTTGGCTGACACTGTAGCCAAGTTGTTTTCCAGTATTTTGAGATTATATACTGCAACCAGGATATTTTATTTAACACGCGTGTGATTTTTTTTTTTTTTTTTTTTACTCCACAGGCATTGCTACTAAACTTCAAAGTGCAACCGCTTTTTATTTGCTTCAGTCCAATCCTAAAACCCCAGAAAAACAAGTGTGTTGGCATGGCAATGCATCAGTATCATCTTAAAATGATGCAAAATTCAGTTGAAGAGGAGAAAACACCCTCCTTACAGAAATCATGTGGATTTAAGTCGATGTGAGACTGAAGCTGCAGTCAGAGTGCAACAAGTTTAAAATTTGTAGATCTGGCAACACAATCGTATCAACAGAACGATGTCATGTGCATGAATATTTTGAATCAAGCCCACAGACAAGTCAGCACAGCTTAAAAATGTGGTGGGTACTTTAAACAAAGATGCAAAAAGCCCTTTGGCAAGATTATGTTGTTAATATTGTTGCCAACTCTTTTCTACCATTTTAAAGTTGAAGTCACTTTAAAAAAATACAAGTGGGGAGGGGAAAACTGCTTGAAATAAGTTATGAATTCTTCCTAATACAATATTGCCACTACTGTTGTCGGTTCTTCTTTTATTATTTTACTTTGGCACATCTGGCTTAAACATTACTGCCATCAGTTACACATAGTTTGCCAGATTATTACTTCAAGGTGATGCTCCATTAAACTGATTAATGCAGGGTAACTCTTTGTGGAAGTTATCAACCAACGTTGTTGGAAGGTGTTTATGAGAAACTGAATTTTAATGGGTTTGGAAGAGTTTTTTTTTTTTTTTTTTTTGATTGTTTGTTTTTTTCTTCCTTCTAATTATATTTCCCGCAGGTGGAGTACGTCTTCACAGACAAGACAGGCACGCTCACTCAGAATAACATGGAGTTCATAGAGTGCTGCATTGACGGTTTCCAGTACAAGTACCAGGATGCAAGCTCTGAGTTGGACAGATTTTGCGTCACAGATGGACCTGTGAACAAACTGCAGCAGAAAGCTGGCAGGGTGGGTATTGTGGTGTCCCGCCATCTGTTGTAAAAGTCACACAAGCTTTAGCATATGGTCATTACATAGCTCGTTGCTCAGAAAGACCCTTCGCAGGTCACCCTTGTATGGTCTCCTTGACATCTCCAACATATGCAGTTAACATGGAGGGGGAAACTCTAGACATGAACTCCTGATAACTTTTCACACACCGTTGCGCTTCAGCAGGTATTTGATAAGAAGGCAATTTAGACAAATGGCTATAAATTGCAAGCTTTATCTAAACTCCAGCTACTGTATATGGCACAATCTGTGGCTGTAAATCGTCTTCCAACAAAGCAGTTTATGTATTAGTGATGTATTAAGTTGTTTTCATTTTGTGTTAATAGGAGAGGGAGGAGCTGTTTCTGCGTGCGCTGTGTCTGTGTCACACAGTCCAGGTGAAGGAGTCTGCAGAGCAGAGTCAAGGCCAGGGGGATGGAAAGATTGACCAGGTGGATGGTTTAGGACCTCTTTATCCCCCGCAGGAGGAGGTGGGCTTCATTGCTTCCTCACCTGATGAGATCGCTCTGGTCAAGGGTGCCATGAGGTATGATGATCTGTCACGACTCGGCACGATGAAAAAGTGTAGATAGTTTTAATTTCAGAGAACATATTTTGTAGAAAGCCTTTTTTTCTCTTTTCCTTGACAGAATTTCTTTTACTTGATCCTTCAAGTCTGAAATTTAAGGGGATTTTTTTTTCCTCCTGCAGGTATGGCTTCACATTTTTGGGTCTTGAAAGTAAAACCATGAAGATTCTCAACAGGAACAAAGATGTTGAAATGTAAGTCAGCAATTACAGAGATTAAGCATTTTGATTTGAATAATGTTTTCCTTGTTAAATCTATACGGTGTTTTGTTTTTGTGGTCTTCATTTTACTTCTTTAGGTATGAGCTGCTTCACGTGTTGAACTTTGACCCAGTGAGAAGGCGAATGAGTGTGATAGTCAGATCCAAATCAGGTGAACTTAAAACTACTGTCAGATTTATCAAATCAACACTAGGATATTGTGTTTTCCTCTGCTGTATGTCTTTATAATTGTGCATTTTTGTGCCCAGGTGATACGCTACTTTTCTGTAAGGGGGCAGACTCTTCCATCTTCCCTCGAGTCAGACAGGAGGAGGTTGAAAGGATACGCATGCATGTGGAACGTAACGCAACAGTGAGTGCAAAACAGCTAGTTTTGCTAAATGTCAAAACAGCTCTATTGATTTGACAGCATAAAATTATGTGTTTTCTTATAGTAACGCTTCCTATTTCACTGTTCAGGAGGGTTATCGCACACTGTGTGTGGCCTACAAGTGTCTTAGTGCAGAGGAGTACGCCCGGGCAGATGCAGGGTTAAGGGAAGCTAGATTGGCTCTGCAGGACAGAGAGGAGAAACTCATGGCTGTTTACAACCAAGTGGAGACTGGAATGAGTCTGATAGGAGCTACTGCTGTTGAAGATCGGTGGGTGCCAACACAATGTATCTTAACCATACAGCTTTCTCTTGTTAGACTTCTAATTTTTTAAGTGTCATTTTTTTCCAGTAATGAGCTGATCTCACCATTTTCTGATTGCTTCTCTGTTATGTTACTTCTATTA
Source organism: Atherinomorus stipes (assembly GCA_023101725.1). Classification (NCBI taxonomy): domain Eukaryota; kingdom Metazoa; phylum Chordata; class Actinopteri; order Atheriniformes; family Atherinidae; genus Atherinomorus; species Atherinomorus stipes. The sequence continues at coordinate 1,293,930 of JALJCO010013221.1, forward strand.
ATTGTTCATCCCTCTGCAGGTGTTTTAGAGCAGCTTTTTTTTTGCTTCCTGACCTTTTTTAGATGACACCAGAAAACTAATTTCAATCCTATTTTACTTTTTTTTTTTTTTATTAGAGCTATATAAATATAAGCTCATGCTGCCACCTTGTGGTAGCAGTGCTCTACAAAGCAAGATTCTAAGATTGTAAAACAACCTGCTTGTTTTCATACCTCTAGAAAGGAAAGAGCACACACAGGATGAGTAAAGCAGTTGATTAAATCTAATACATTGCTTTTGTCTCCCTGCTGAATCTTTATTTTTGCCTTGTTAGTAGTAATTCCTCACAGTGGAGTGTGATCTGCTTATGTCTCAAGGCTTCAAGAGGAGGCAGCAGAGACCATGGAGGCTCTGCAGGGAGCAGGTATGAAAGTTTGGGTCCTAACGGGGGACAAGATGGAGACGGCAAAATCCACCTGCTACGCTTGTAGATTGTTCCAAAGAAACACGGAGCTTTTGGAGCTAACATTGCGTACTCTAGAAGATGGAGGGAGGAGAAGAGAGGAACGATTGCATGACCTTTTGCTTGAGTACCATAAGAAAGCTGTACAGGAGGCACCACCAGTAAAGGCAGGCGTCACCAGGTTGGTACTTTGACTTAAATGATCCTGGCCTGTTATTGGAGATGAAGTTCTAACCTGTTTTTTTTGTTTGTTTTTTTTACACTCTGTGTTGTAGGAGTTGGTCTGTAGCCAACCACGATTATGGTTTTATCATAGATGGAGCCTCTCTATCAATGGTGCTCAACTCATCCTCCGAGTCCAACTCAAGTCTCTACAAGACTCTGTTTCTGCAGATCTGTCAGAACTGCACAGCTGTGCTCTGCTGCCGCATGGCTCCTTTACAGAAGGCACAGGTCAGAACAGTCACTTAAAGTGTGGAAATGGTTCATTAATTGTTAAATTAAAAGGAAAGGATCACATTAACAGTAAATGCTTGGTAACAGATTTCCCCCCTCTGTCTTGCTCCATAAATAGATAGTAAAGATGGTAAAGAACTCTAAAGGCAGCCCAATTACCCTTTCCATTGGAGATGGAGCCAACGATGTCAGTATGATTTTGGAAGCACATGTTGGTATTGGTAAGCAATGACTCACTGAAGCTGACTAAGACCTCTATATAAGTAATTTTAGTTTTCTATTTTAGGTAGGGCTGAAACAATTAATCGAATTATTTGATAAGAAAAAATTATCGATTAATATTTTAGTAATCGATGCTTCGTTTAACTTTTTAAAGTCACGCTTCACGCATTGCTTCCGGTCTGTATAAACTGCTTCCGGTTATATAGACAAGCGCTCCTAGTTGCGTACACCACGTGTGCTATGTCATTAGCTCAGCGTTTCTGAGCTTTTCTGGCAGAACTCAGGTTGCTGCCACAGCGAGGAAGAATTTCAACCAACTGTAATTACTGTACTGTAATTAACACACATACACAGCACAAAACTTCAAAGACTTAAGTTTTCTGAGGCTCACGCGTGTAGAACATATTTGGCGCACACATGAGTTGTTTCCTCTCTGGTTTCTCTGACTCGCTCACAACATTGTCGGAGAAAATACAACAAAGATCCTCGTTAAAGCGTGAGCACTCACTCAGTGGCATAACTGAGCATACGCTTAAACAAAGAGCTTTTTAAGAAGATGTGTCACACTGATTAGATCTGAAATCCAAACATTTTAACTCTTTTTTTTTTTTTTTTTTTCCAGCATGAAATAACTTACTTTTAGTAACTATTAACTTATTTCTTTCTTTCTTTAATGTAAATACATTACACCACAAACTAATTATCTGTTTCCTTTACCAAAATGCATAACAGTAGTCATAGGCACTTTATTTTTTTTCAATTACATGATATTTACTGCACTCCTTTAACTGTTCAATGCAGTTTTGATCAATTTGTTTATTTATGATTTCGCCCTTTTGGCATGAATGTTTTAAAATCAGCAAATATTAATGCAGTATGAACAGCAATGTTTAATACAGACACAGAATCATCTTCCGAATGTGATTATATGCATCAAAGCATTAATTCAAGGTTAAGGTAAATATATATCGAGATATATATCGTGTGTCGTGACATGCCATAAGTATATGGGAATATTAGTCAAATTCATTATCGCCCAGCCCTACTTCCGGTCTGTATAAACTATTTCTGGACACTCCCTACCAGTGGGTGGCAGTAATGCACCTACTCGTTGCGTGTCAACCACAGTCTTTGGTGCCAATTTGGACTCATTATAACTCCACTGCATCTTAGTCAGATCTTTAAAAACATAGAGCTTATTCGATTAATCGATCGATTACAGGGGTAGATTAATGGACTATTAAAATAATCGTTAGCTGCAGCTCTAATTTTAGGTAACCTACCATCCTTTTGGTTTTGCTGTTTCAGGTATTAAGGGTAAGGAGGGTCGGCAAGCAGTGAGGAACAGTGATTATGCCATACCGAAACTCAAACACCTCAAAAAACTTTTGTTGGCTCATGGGCATCTGTACTACGTTCGCATTGCACACTTGGTGCAATATTTCTTTTACAAGGTAAGGAAAACAGACAAGTTATTTGGGGTTTCAGCTAAGTTTGTTTCCCAAATAAATCAAACTATCAATTAGGAAATTATCTGGTTAACCCAGATTTGAATGTTTTTACTAATGCTATATAGATTATTTTAAGAATTTGAAATCAAAGTTTTTATGCCAACTGTATATGCATTCTGTGTCTTCTGAATGTATTCATGTTCTTTGATAACTTAAACTTAAAGCACTCTGAGTAAATCTTTTTTTTTTTCACATGCAGAATCTTTGCTTCATCTTACCCCAGTTTTTGTACCAGTTCTTCTGTGGATATTCCCAGCAAGTAAGTATTTCCCATCTCCTGTTGAGGTTCAGACATAAGAGCCAGAGCCCCTAAAATCCACACCACCTCCTGGATACCAGACTCTTTTCCTCAATGTTCCCCTCCCTTTTGCCCCAGGAATGTGTGAGCTATGCTGGATTAATGCAGTCATGCCTGTTTCTGCTGCTCAGATACATTGCTCAAAGATGCTTTGCAGTCTTGATGCGTGTGTGTTTTGTCACACTGCTGCAAAAATTTTCCAGAGCATGTGGATATGAATTTTGTCTATATTTGTTTTCGGTACAATGTATTAAAAACAGCATATGGAAATATCCATTGATAAGTTAGTCAGATAAGAATTTACTATGTTAGCTGATTTAATTCTGTATACTTTCTGTTAAAGATGAGGATAGAATTTTCATTTTCTCTTTTGTCCCCTGACGCACATTTTTCATAAGTGTATGAAAGATGTGTCCCAGCTTGCCTGTATGACCCACTGTGTGCAACCTATGCCGGTGTGTCTGAGTTTGGTCCTCTCCATGATATTAACCCCAGTTGCCCCATCCCTCCTCCCCATACTCCCCTTCCTCCCCCTCCTCCCATCCTCCCCAGCCCCTATATGATGCGGCCTATCTGACGATGTACAACATCTGCTTCACCTCTATGCCCATCCTGGCTTACAGCCTTTTGGAGCAGCACATTTGTGTTGAGGTTCTCCTGGACAATGCTACCCTCTACAGGTAAACTTGGGAACCATTTGCTTACCCTTGTGTGCACTAAGTGTATGGTAGATTTTTTGTTGTCTTTTTTGGAGCAAGGACCTGCATTTATAAAACAAACAAAACTTTGATAATGTATTGTCAATTTTGCAAAAAAAGCATCCAAGTGCTTCTACAGTCGATAAATTAGCATGGACATGAAAGGTGATGACAGATGTTCTGTTTCCATGTAGATATAGTTTTGCCCAGCTTAAAAGAAATCAAAACAAAATTTGAAATTCTTTGAATCTGCTAAAAGTTTCTCCAACAAAGTTTAATCAAACATTTGTTGAATGTGAATAAGTTCTAAAGGGGTCTTCCCCCATACTAGCTACCAGATTCTTTAGATATTCACTTTTTGTCGAGCATTTAGAAATATTGTCCCATTTAACTTTATGTATACTCTTTTATGTAATTATTGGCATTGATGACAATTTTGATAAGATGGTGTTACGTCCCAGCTCTGCTAGGGGTTAGGGATGCAAACAAAAGACTGGTTTCAAGAGGAGTAAAGATGTTTATTATTGTTCGGAGGTGAATTAAGGCATTAAACACATAACCTGGAAAACTGTAACTAAAAAGGAGATGGGGTTAGCGATGCTGCTCAAAGGAACAAATAAAAAAAAAGACAGACAAAGCCTAACTCTGAAAGGGAAACCAAATGGGGAAAAACACAAACCTAGGCTATGAACCAAAAAGGGAACGAGCAGCACCATAAACTAAGACCTGTAACCAAAACTCAACAACAAAAGACCTAGCTATCCCAACTCCAAACTACCAGTGCAAGTTACAAACAAAGAAAAGGGAATCAAGCAATTAAACCATTAACCAAACTTAAACACCTGGAAATCAAAAACTAAAGACAAAGTTACCCAAACTAAAGTCACCAAAAGCCACAAATGAAACAAACTAAGGACAACTGTTGCCAGGCCACACAGTTGCCATTGACTGAGGGTGTGCTGGGTTCTTTTGTAGCTCCTGCCAGCAGCTCCAGGTGGGACTGATTAGCAATCAGCAGGTAAGGCGGGAGGAGATGGTGGTGGTGGAGAGCCAGGCCAATGGGAACAGAATGATTGAGCAGTAGGATTGCATGTAAAATGAAAGACAAAGGGTTAGTAACCAGGCGGCCGTAACAGATAGTAACTTACACTCAAAATCATAAGTATTCAGTCCCTTTGCTCAGTAATAAGTAGAAGCACCCTTTTGAGCCAGTACAGCCATGAGTCTTCTTGTGAATGATGCAACAAGTTTTTCACACCTGGATTTGGGGATCTTCTGCCATTCTTCCTTGCAGATCATCTCCAGTTCTGTCAGGTTATGGTGAATGTTGGTGGACAACCATTTTCAGGTCTCCCCAAAGATGCTTAGTTGGATTTAAGTCAGAGCTCTGGCTGGGCCAGTCAAGAATGGACACAGAGTTGTTCCGAAGCCACTCATTTGTTATTTTAGCTGTGTGCTGAGGGTCATTGTCTTGTTTGAAGGTGAACCTTCGGCCCAGTCTGAGGTCCTGAGCACTCTGGAAGAGGTTTTCTTCCAGGATCTCTCCTTCCTTCAACTGCAACCAGTCGTCCTGTCCCTGCAGCTGAAAAACACCTCCATAGCATGATGCTGCCACCACCATGTTTTACTGTTGGGATCGTATTGGGCAGGTGATGAGCAGTGCCTGGTTTGCTCCACACATACTGCTTAGAATTAACTCCAAAAAGTTCAATCTTGGTCTCATCACACCAGAGAATCTTATTTCTCACAGTCTGGGAGTCCTTCATGTGTTTTTTGGCAAACTCTAGGCAGGCTTTCATATGTCTCGCACTGAGGAGAGGCTTTCATCGGGCCACTCTGCCATAAAGCCCCCAAGTGGTGGAGGGCTGCAGTGATAGTTGACTTTGTGCAACTTTCTCCCATCTCCCTACTGCATCTCTGGAGCTCAGCCAGTGATCTTTGGGTTCTTCTTTACCTCTCTCACGAAGGCTCTTCTCCCACGATTGATCAGTTTGGCTGGAAGGCCGGGTCTACGAAGAGTTCTGGTTGTCCCAAACTTCTTCCATTTAAGGACTATGGAGGCCAGTGCTGCAAACATTCTTTTTTTTAACCTTTTCCAGATCAGTGCCTTGCCACAATTCTGTCTGAGCTCCTTGGGCAGTTCCTTTGACCTCATTTGCTCTGACATGCACTGTGAGCTATACGGTCTTATATAGACAGGTGTGTACCTTTCCTAATTAAACACAGCTGGACTCCAATGAAGGGGTAGAACCATCTCAAGGAGGATCAGAAGAAATGGACAACATATGAGTTAAATATGAGTGTCACTGCAAAGGGTCTGAATACTTATGACCATGTGATATTTCAGTTTTTCATTTTTAATAAATTTGCAAAAATTTTCTGCATTTCTGTTTTTTTTGTGTCAAGATGGAGTGCTGAGTGTACATTAATGAAAATTAGATTAACTTTTTTGATTTTAGCAAATGGCTGCAATAAAACAGAGTGAAAACTTTAAAGGGGTCTGAATACTTTCCGTACCCAATGTAGGTAGATGGAGCTTTTTTTTTACAGACTCAAAGTCCAATAAAAGTAACATTAAGATAATGAAAAAAAAAGAGAGATAGAAACGGGCAACAAATTACTTCCAGACAGGAAAAAAAAACAAAACAAAAAAAAAACGATATTGACAGCACACTGTCTGTCCACACAAGCTAAAAGTGGTGCAGTTGTTCAAATTATTATTTCTTCAACGTGGAGTTATATTTTGTGTCACTCTGAGCTGGGTCAGTCAGACATTATAATTCCATTTTTGGATCAACGCATTTTGCACATAAACTTGTAAATAAAATCTCTTAGCAACATTTTAGTTTAGTTATTTAAGCTTTCATTATTTTTGGGTGGGAGGTTTGTTCATAATCCCTCATATATTTAACATTTCCTTCCTTTAAGTAACATTACCTGCAAGGCAAAAAATAACTTCTGTTCATCCGCCTTGTTTCTTTTTTTTTAAATTTAGAGAGATTGCAAAGAACGCCATGCTACGGTGGGGACCTTTCCTCTATTGGACCTCACTTGGAGTCTTCCATGGTTTGCTCTTCTTCTTTGGTGTTTACCATTTGTTCAGGAACCCAGCCTTGCAAGATAACGGCCAGGTTGGTAATTCATGCTTTCTAAATAAATGGGAAGTGAGATAATTCACTGCTGTCTGCTCAGTACATCGTCTTTGTCCTGTATGACTCCAGGTTTTTGGGAACTGGTCATATGGAACGATTGTATTCACTGTTCTCGTCTTCACTGTAACTCTAAAGGTAAGCTTCCACTCTGTTATTTAAAGTCTGAGTAAAGCAGGAATGAAAATAGCTCTGAGTATTTTAGAATGCAGTATAAAGGAGTTGTCCTTCCTTTAGCATATTATATGTAACTGTTGTCCAACACGTTTCCATGCAAATAACTGACTTCCCTTTACTTTGACTTTATGGAAACAACAGAGATTTTTTACTCAATACTGAATTTTGTTAAATGTTTTTTGGCTTTAAATGCATGCTTTAAGCAGTTTTTATCCACTTTTCCAGCTGGCACTGGACACACGGCATTGGACATGGATCAACCACTTTGTAATCTGGGGTTCCCTGGCTTTCTACGTGTTTTTCAGCTTCTTCTGGGGAGGAATAATATGGTTAGTAAGCACACAAGGATGAAAAAACAAAAAATATTCATTTATTTTATTTATGTAAGATCCAACTAACAGTATGAACTAAGGCATTGCCTTTTCTGCAGGCCTTTCCTGAAGCAGCAGAGATTGTATTTTGTATTTGCCAACATGCTGAGCTCAGTGTCAGCCTGGCTGGTCATCATCTTACTCATCCTGCTCAGCTTACTGCCAGAGATCTTGCTTGTGGTTCTCCGCAAGCCTCGTGGACCCCACGCTCGACAGGTACAGCTGAAACAGACATACACACACATTTGGACCTTCTGCGCTCACTCTTACTGTTCTCTGTGGTCTAGTACCTCATGTAGGCCCCCACTTTTTATGTGGGGGTAAGGTGTCCCTTTGCTTCTTTGTTCATCAATGAAAAGCGGTAGACACCTTCAGCTGGACAGCTCAATGACTACCACTCATTGATTTATTCAAGAAAAGAGGCCCAGCAAAAGAAATCCCCCTGAGACACGTTCTTACTGTATTTATATCTGTTTTAAGGTAGAACCGTTTGTTTCTTTCAGCCTTTTATGTTACTTGTTGAAATAAAGTCTTATACTCCTTTCCCACTGGCCAAAAAAAACCTGCTTAAACCCTCAAAACAATCGACTTTTAGTGGCAGTGAAAAAAGGCTCATCGACCCGTGTCAAAACGACTCAGCAAGCAACGCAGGTTACCTTCAAACGGCTCGGCTCTGATTGGCATGCAGTGAGAATGCACGATCCGGGTTGAGCTGCGCATTTTTGTGATGACATTGGGTGGTTCATACCTAAGTCATGACATCGTGTCAGTCCCATCTTATATTATGTACCAAAACAACTCTACTTTGGACACAAAATCAAGTCGCCAATGTTCCATCTGTGCTAGAAAATCGCCCGCTGGTTTTTGCCCATTTTGAGGATGGGCAAAGGTGCAACAAGAAAGCACATTGACTGCAGCCTGACTCGCTCTCCGTTGTTTACTTTCATGATTTCTGTCATGGATGACACCATCAATGCAAACCCAATGTGATGACCTCACCAGACATGCAGTGGTGCGGATGGAGGCCACACAGCTTGCCCATGGGGGATCTGACCAGCATTTTTTTTGCCAATGGGAAAGGAGCAAAATGCTGATTATGAGCAAGTTGACCCGCGTTTCAAAACCAACATGAGCCCACTAATTTCCATGGGAAAGTTGCTTTAGTGCATTTCTGAACTAATTTTAACAATGCGATTAGATGCAGTAATGGTAACCTTGTAAATCAAAGCCTTTCATCATTTTTGGTAAAGTTGGCTAGTCATGCATCTGAAGTAATAAACAGTTGAAGCAAACTGTTACCCTCCTCTGACACCTTACAGAACTATGGGGTTAAAAATAAGGTGGAAGATATGGGAGAATATCTGATTACACATTCTGTGCAATGTTATAGAGTCATTAACAGCAAACATTCTAACACACAGTGACACCCATCATCAAAGTTCTCTTCTACAGAAGAAGAGATACTTTAGTTGATTATTGAACAACACTGTTAAATCTTGTTTAAAGGTAGAGTCTGAAGTCCCCCCACCGTTTCTGTTTGCAAACAGCAGCATTCAAACTTAGCGCTCCTCCCTCTCAGGCTAATGGCCGCCTTGTTCTTCAAACTATTCAGCTTCAAGCCTCTCCTTCAGAGCTCAGAAGTGGGTAAAAGCCAAACTAATTTTAGCCCTGGTTTTCCAATTTGCATTATCTAAGGCTCTTACCTTTTCTTTGGTGCATCGGCCGTTTTTTCTTTCTTTCTTTCTCCTTCGAGAATTAGAGTGACTGGCTTCTGCTCCAATCATGAGCTTATTCCCACACGGCGTCATGTCCTTAGTTCTATCATTGGCTGGCGATATAAACAGAAATCTCCACTCAGAAACGTCCCGAACACAACAAAACAAAGCTAAAGAGCGAATTACAGACCGGGGGAGAGAGAGTTGCATTCAAACGCGCCATGGCACGCGAGTAGAGGCCCAAAGGCGCAGTTTGAGACAAATTTTCACTTGCACAAGTCTGACGTTTATTTTCAGGGGGGAAACGTCGGACTCTACCTTTAAATGATAAGTCGGATAAACTAAAACCTGTTTTATTAATCTACAGTTTGCAGGAAACTTTACATGGGAATTAATAGGAATATATGGGAATTAACAGAAATGATTGGGAATAAATCTGAAATTTACTAAATTGGAGGTTGGCACTCAATAGGGAACTTGGATATAGTTGGGGAAAATATATTGTAGCATAATCTTGGTGTGCAGCTTACAGATTTGTCTATTATGAAATGCTTTTGTTTCATTTCACTAAGATAGCAGAATCAGTGAAATGTTGTACATTATAAATCTTCCCTTAATATGCAGATCTGTAGATTTAAACAAGTTTACATTTTGAAAAGCTCTTTTTATTTGAAAACATCTCTAAACCTTGTTTTTGCTCATTTTCCACTTTTCCCACTTTATTTTCCTAACTGCTGCTGCACTTAGATGCACTCTACTTATCTTTTTCACCCCTCTATTTTTTCTGTTCTCCTCTGGACTGTCCACCCTAAAGATGAAACATCGCCTTCCTTCCTCGGGGACTTCTACTATCTTCATGTTGTCACAGACCGTTAGCACTCACAGCTTCTCATGGAGTGACTGAGGTCTCTTTTTTTTCTCTCTGTCAGCATTGTACTTAAATCTCTTCCTCTCTAGAGGAATTTCTGTGTGCTTGGAAACTTGCTTGTTTCCTAGTTGTTGTGTCCTTCCTCTCCCACTGTCAGATTCTTTCCTTATGCTACAAAGTAACTTGGGCTGGTGCGCTATAGATTTTTCCAATAGTCCCACTCTGTTGGACAGACAAAGTCAAATTGCAACCTTAGCAATGCGATCTTTGGAAGGCTGCATTTTAAACTTTGTCCAGATTGCTATGTTTTACTGATGTGTTAAATTGGGAGGGATGGCACGTGCCCAGCTCTGCCTGCAGTGTGGAGTAGGACGGGGTGTCCGTGCTGAAAGCGTGCAGTCAGTCTTCCATCCTTGTCTGTCCAGTTGTAACAGTCAGTGTCTCCTCCCAGCTGCCTGTGCTGCTCCAATGCCTGCTGCCTCCGCATGTTCAGTCAGGTGACTGCAGCACATCAAAGCACCCAAACTTATCTGCATGAGGCTCAAAGCCACAACCTCATCCTGGATCCTCAGTGCAGTCCCTGCAGGCCCCTGCATTGTCTTCTTGTGTGTTTATCCATGTTTAAATTACATATACTGTATATAAGGATAGCAGATATGTTACAGGTTGACCACTTTATGGAGTTAAGGCTTCTGAAAGGTGTTATTGCTAGGAAAGGTTTTCAGAAAGGTACTTGGACTGAATCTCACTGTCCAATGTCCACCTGTCCACTTTTGAAATCTTTGTGAATGTATGTTTGTGTCTATGTATGTCTGCGTGTAAGAGAAACCACCAGACTGAGAAGGAGAAGTGTGTTTGTGTTTGTCAGCGTAGTGATGTCACTGGTGTCTCTTGCCTCACCCCCTCTAGAAGAAGCTGGTTCAGTCGAGTGCGGGGGGCCTCCCGTCTCCTCAGTCTTCAGCCAGGCCCCTGCTCATGAGAACCTTTTCAGATGAGTCCAGTACTGTCATTTAAACAGGTACTAGCCAACTTTCAGGCAATGAAATGACTCGCTCCCACCAGTAAACCCCTCCAGCTGTTCTCGTCTCTTAACTTTTGAGTTTTAACAAGAAAATCAAAGGCAAAAAGCCATATTCAGTGGGGTGCAGTGTGTTCTTATGTCTTGTTTAAGCTGATATAGGCTGGCTGAAGAGATGCATAATTTTTTTGTTGTTTTGTATCAATGTTTTTGTTCAATTTGTTAATCGGTATATTTATTTAACACGTGAATGCATTTCTAGGCCCAAAGTTGCTGTGCAGACACATGCTCCTTTCAGCCTCCCTTTGGGTTCCCAGCTTAAATTACCTCCTGCATGTGCTTCTGAAGCCATATTAAAAAGTTTTTACTTTCAGTCCATCTCATTTTTAGGTGTGCCTGAGTGTGACCTGTTGGATTTTGTCTTCTTATCTTGGCAGTGTGAAAAACTAGAGCTGGTCTGATTACTTTTCCACTTTCTGGCATTCTTGTACTGACAGTCATACTGTTTGCAACATTGTGGTTTGGTGGTTGTTGTTTCCTGTGTGCTCATCCAAGCTTGTGTTGGTTCCTGTCTGCTTCCTTACGTGACAAATGATGGGTATATTTGTGAGTGCTATGCTTGAGCTCAGTGCATGTGACATTGGCATAACCTCAACCTGAATGCTGCTGCATTACAGGGGGCAGACAGTAAAAATCCAGCATGAAATGAAATCACTAGCACAAAATATTTGGGATATTTTTTACATTTAAGTAATGAGAAACTGTTAGTACAGATATTTGCACCTTGTTGTGCACTTGCACTGCATTTTGTCAAATTCTTACAGGTCTTAGTTTGCAATTCTTTTTTTTTGTCTGCCCCCTGGAGGTCTGTTGTGGAGTATCGTCACACTTTACCATCACTATTCACCAGGTTCACCAGCTGCAGAGGAGGTTGTTCACATTTGATGCTAACTTGCGCCCTGGTTGTACTGATCATAAGTGGACAGCGCTAAATATGTCCGTCATCAGGTGTTAACAGCGCATCACCATGAGTCTTTAGCAACTGTGATCAGATCTGTCACAAATAAACAAGTTTTACATCGCAGATAAGCAAGAAACAGGACATCAGCAGGTCTTTCTGTAAAATCACAAATGCATTCAGTAACTGAAACATCATGTAGACATTGACTTGTCTCAGATTCACTTGTCCTGCATTGTTAATAATTATCTACAGGGGTTTCCTTGAGCTTAGTTACATAATAGACACCGTATGAGAGAAGTTAAGAATAAAATAAATGATTGGCAATGTTTCAGAATTTACTCCCCTTCTTCACTCCTGAAATTTAGACGACTCACTTGCAGACCTTGAACTGTTTATGCAAAATAAATATACTGTTTGATTTGACTGATGCAAACATGATACAATGAACACAGCAAGTAAAATAACATTAATTTAATGAATTAGAAGTAACTAATTAAGGTGTAAAGCCTGGGGCTCAGATTAAATGGATCTAACAGCCTATCAAGTTCTTCTCAGTGACTCAAATTTCAATCAGGTGTGTGGAGACAGGTTAACATCTAAAACTTGCAGGATTTTTGGCTCTTGAGGCATAAACTTGCTTTCCTCTGGTATAGTAGAATCTCTTGTTTGTTTTTTTTGTTTTTTTAAAGGAGTGATGACATAGCAGTTAAAAACTAGTTTATGTTGTTGGCATTACTGCATATGTAAATACTCCAAAGAAAAAAACAGCATTTTTCACAGCGGAGTATTGTTTTGAAACGCCAGACCTCACTTCCTCAGTAATACAGTTGGGTCCGGTGATGATATGGAGCTTTACCCGGAGACCAGGTTGACTTCATTTTGATTGGCTACACCTTATTTGGCTATGACCTTATTTGGAGAATCTAGGTCAAGGGAGGGGGGGGGGGGCGCTGCTTACTTGATAGTGTGCTCTTATTGGAGCAATTAAATTACGTAGAATGATAGAACTACGTAGAATGATAGCCTGCTGTCTGATTCAACTGTTTCTGAGCAGAGAGACAAAGCTGACAGACCATAAACAGGAACTTTGATTCTCACTCTTAAAAAAACATTCCTTTTTTAATTGTTCTGGTTGAGGTTCATTAAACGACTGGACAGAAAGTGGTCTCAGAATGTGTCTCCAGGAAACGTCCTGGGCCCCCTCTGAATGTAGTCCAAGTGATAGGACCTGGATGGGTCCAGTGCATTCACACTTCTACAGTACTTACTGTAGCCTGACCTCCTTTTGATCAGACCTTCCAGGACGCATGTCAGCAGCAGGTCTGAACAGGCCCTTAGCACCAGGCTATTTGCCACAGCTTTCACTTTTTAACCTGAATTTTCATTTTCCCTGTAGCTGTCAGAAGGTGGCCTCCTACAAACATCCAGGTAAACTGCAGAGACAACTTACCTTTAAAACTGCTGAGCTTCAACAAATCATTTGACTTGGTTAAAATCTGGATTATTCCCATTACTAATGCTTTTCTATTAATGGTGGAGGGAAAACTGTGATTATTGTCGTTGCTTCCATGTGTTATGCTGTTTGGCTTTCACTGCTTAACCACTGATGATTTGGGATGATTTCGGGGCAGCTTGTCCTTCTTACCAGCACTAGCTGTTGATGAAAGCATAAATTAAAGTCTGTCCACATGTGGTGTTTTCAGATTGCAGCTGTCACACCATTATCCTACAAGCACCTGAAGGAGCGCCAGTAAAAGGGAGCTGAGACGCAACAGCAACATCAGCTGCTTTTGGGGTTCCAGCTAGAGCCATCTAAAAGGAGGTGACATGTATGAAGAAAAAGACCTGAGGAGAAAATGAAAAGATGTGCTGGGTGGGGTGGAGATTCAAAAGTCGTTTGACATTTTCTTATCCGTCCTCATCTGCCCAATCTACCCTTCCTACGCATGCCTGCAGAGCAGTGCCCTGCATATTTTTTTAAAGAAAATATCTACCCAATTGACAGGCATGATTTTTTTTTCTTTAAAATTTTTAAGAATTAGCTTACAGATAAATACATACATGGCTGCTGTGTCAGTGGCTCTTTACAACTATTTTAATGGTTATGTCCACCCCAAGAATGGCGCATCTGCATGACAGAAGGCTCAAAAGCAGACTTCACTCCACTGATGTTCAGCCACTGTGTTCTGCAAACCTTCTTTTTTTCCTTTCACCAACTATACTTTAAGAGATTATTCTACTTCACTTTTTTGTGATTTTCTTTTAAACAAAATTGTTCTAGAGAAAGTGCTAATCTACAGATCCAACTCATTCAAGTGAGAAGTCACTAAATGTGATTTCAGTCCATCTTAAATCAGCACAAAGACTGTTAGAACAGTTTTTGGGTTTACAGATGTTTGTGGTTCTGATTATGTTGTTAAAACATGTTAAATATTGAGGTGTAAGAGTGATTAATGGAGGCCATATTACCACTCAGTCCCAAAAAATGTGTTTTGTGTGCGTTTGTATTTGATTGAGTGATAGATTATAATATTTTAATCTATTACTATAAGCATTTTCCAGCACTGAAACATTGCTTAAAGCATGCCATAACTCTTCCAGCCCCAGAGATAATTTAAGAGAGTCCAATATAAGAAAATTAATATATGTGCTGTACTGTATATAGCTTAGAGATGTATTTTAGCATCTGCTCAAAGCCAAAAAAAAATGAGCGCAGCGCGATCAGATTTCGTCCACTTAAGTGTGACCTGAAAGTGACAGGCCTGTGTGTTTATGTATGTGTGCGCGTACACGTACTGGGTGAGAAAAGCCACAAATGCCAGTGTGTAATGAAGACCAGATTTACTTGAACTTTGATGTAGTTTAGATAGAAATTTTCTGCACTAGTAAGGAAACTGGTGTCTTCATTATGACTATAATCACTAAGGCACATTAATATAAGCCTGAACACCTGCACATATTGGATAGATGAGAAGATATTACACAACCAGTAACCCAGACACATTGTATGCATATATGCACACATGCACTAAAGCCTAAATGAGGTATTTATATTCCTCATATAGTGTCCATATTCTGTCTCATAAGCTGAGGTTGGAATTTAAGATGAACCAACGTCAGATGTGCAGAGTCAGCTTAGCTGAAGCCACTGTGAGACTGTTTTGTCAGATGTGCTGACCAACAGATTGACAGCATGGACTGTTTGGCCCTTTTTTTTTTTCTTTAACTTCTTATATGTAGTGCTTCATACATTCCATTTAAACATAACATGATTTCTGACACTTTTAGATAATCTTTTGAAATACATTTTCCTTGTTTCCCCCCACAAGCATATATTATCTATTAGGCATATTTATTAAGTGTAATTTTACTCACAAATGTTATATTTTTATTACATATTTTTTATTGTGCAGAATGTTCAGCTTTGTGTCGGTTAAGTTGCCCTGCTGTGCTCCGGTTCTCATGTGAGCCCAACCAAATCCCATTTGACAGTTTTTGTTGTGTTTACAGGCAGTCCCTCTTTAAAAAACTCAACCTCAGAGCTGGTTTTTTGTCTGCTGACGGATTTTAGTCTCCAGCTCCTGTATATTCTCAGTGTGGTGATTTTATGGTCTACTTTTAAGATTTTGGTTTTTAATCTTTTTAATTTCAATTTTAATTGTTTTTTTTTATGCATCCTTTGTACAGCACTTTGGTCAATGAAAGTTGCTGTTCAATGTGCTTTATAAATAAACTTTGATTTGATTTGATACTATTTCACTGATAACTGCTAAATTTAATCACTAAGTTTAAACCTGATTTTAGCCTGCTATAGCTGACGTTCCAGGTTGGTAGAACAGAAAATGTAGTCGTACAATGACTGAGATTTAAGAACTGTTAACCATGGCAGAAATGCCTGCCTGCATCATTTCTGTCTAGCTCATTTACTTCGGGGAAAGTCTTTTTCTACTCTGTCATCTCCAGATGGCACTATGTCAGAGATGCGGTTTGTGAAGAGGGGCTGCCTGCTTTGTTAAAATTAAGAAAGTTTTAAGTGACATTGTAAATGCTATTTTCAGAGCTTATATGTTTGAATCTAATATTTTGCCTGTCTAAATGAAACATTAAAATGAATGGATTGTATTTTTAATGCAACTTTTTTCCAGCCACTTTTATAAGAAAATGAAAATGGAGAAAAAAAATAAAGCAAGAGGCTCTGTGGTTGTGGACCTACCTGTGGAGGTGAACACCTTCAGGCACCTCAGGCAGGAACACTTTGTCGCCTCCAGCCTTTTGAGTCTCCAGCTTCAACACTCCAAACCTCCAAGCTGAATGTACCTCTTTGAAACTAGTGTATTCGAAATCTGAAGATTTTCTGTAATAAAGCAGAATGTTTTGAAGATAAACAAATTGCCTTGTGATTTGTTCGACTAGAAGTTGTCAGCAGATTCTGTCTGATGTAAAGATCTGAGTGTGTGGGCGGTTGTGTGTGTGTGTGTGTGCACAGCCACATTAAGCAGATGCTGTGTAGTAATGAGATGGCTGAGAGGCTAAGCTGGATCAGCTGAGTGGCTGCATATCAGGACGTAGTATCACTGCTCTCTGGTCCACGTGTCGCCTCAAATCAAGAAAATGTCAAACATTGTGAGTCGTAAAGTGGAGATTTATAGACGTGTGTGTATATACCCATTCTCCCCACTCTAGTCTGTAGAGTGTTAGTGAGTGCAGATCCATTCAAAGGAGTTGTGGGCTGAGCAGTGGGAACTTCAGCTGAGAAGGGCTCTGTGTGACAGCATGTACACAATGACAGCCTTTCATATTTGTTCTGTGGTTTGAATGTGATGTGTATTAAAGGGTTAGCTTCACATAGGCCAAACTTGTTGGCAGAGGGAGTGGTAGATTTTTTTTTTTCTTATAACAATTGATCTATTATCTGTCTGCATTTATATTAAAGTAGCAGAAACAGTGAAGATGACAGCCAGACAGCCCAACAGTCCAGCCTACATTCAGACAGCATTAAGGAAGAAGCCAAAGAAGCATGAAGAAGTGTGATGTGAGGGGAAAAGTAGGGAGGGAGTTGGCAGTGTGTCAGGAGCAGACTCTTGAGCTCTGCGCTGTGCAGAGCTGACGCACTAAAGCTCAGAGAGGGGAGGGGAAAGAGACACAGACAGCAGTGGCCAGATGGAGCTATGTTTGTTTTGAAGTAGCTGACTGCTGCTGAGAGCAGGGCAGGCTGTCGGAACTGGTGTGTATTAAGAGGGGAGAAAAGGACATCACACACTGTCGAGGCAACAACCGGGAAACAAACTACTGCTTTCTGCCTGTGAAGACGGGTCTCGTGCTGTACTTAGGCTGTGCAGTTTACTGTGGAGGCACTCTATGCAGCTCAAGGTCAGGAAGAGCCAGCAACAACCTCAGGGAAGTGTCCCTTTGGGAACTTTAGACCTGCAGAGGCACGTGGGTACAAGTTTCCGTATTGTAGGCTTATGTAAACTTGCACCATGGAGGACTGCATGACTCTGAAGAGGATGTGAGGCCTGGACTACAGTGAGTAGTCCCCGAAACTGAGTTCTTCCAGCCTGATCTTGAGTCAGACGGGGGGAATGGGCCCAGCCTCACTGCAGGAGGAGAGGGAGCCAGGCAAAGAGTCCAAGGAGGAGATGGAGAGCTACCACAGCCTCCTGCAGGCTGGCTCCCAGCTGGAAAACACTCTGCAGCGTAAGTAACATGATGCTGACGGACCCCTTTTGGCTTTGATCACTATCAGGCTTTTCAGCACAGTTGTCTATCTGTTCTTGTACAGTTCTCCTTCAGTGTATCGCATAAAGATGTTTTTCCCCCTGAACTGTAGGAGTGATAAATCTAATTTACAGTGAGCATCTGTAACTTCTGAGAGCCGTCCCAGGAAGTAGCTGGAGAACTGCCCCTTAGTACTGCCAGTATTATTGATGTGCCATTTTCTGCAGCTTTGCTCCAGCAGTGGGCTATTGCAGGGATTATGTCAGCTATTTTAAGCCACCACAGATGGATAGATTTTTATCCATAAGAATAATTTGTAGCCTCAGTCTACATAGACCATGATTTGTAGATCACTGGCACAATAGTGAATGTAAAACGTGTACTATTACTGTCCAATACACTAAAATTAAGAGGCGGGAGATTAAGTGGCATTGATGACACACACACTGCAAGATGCAGTATTAAATAACTAAGCTATATGGCTAACTGCCACGTAATGCAGAGAGAAAGAAAAGACTTGTGTTATTATGGAGCATTTATCAGTTTTTGTTTTTTTTTTTTTTACTTAAAACTGGTGAGAGGAGGCAAGAAGACAGAAATAGCTCTGGATGTGCGCCAGAGCAGCATCCTCCAGAGGAAAATGTGATTGCTTTAGGATCTTGGCACTCTTAATTTATTATGTCATTAATGGGCCTTTGCTTCTTTACAGCCTCAGTTTACTCTGCCTGGTCTGAAGTAGACAGGCAACAGACAGCAGGAAATAACCAGTCACGGTTTGAAATTCTGAACTTTGCACTCTTGGTTTATCCTAATCTGCTTAGAAATGGTGCTGTGGTGAACATACAAAAGAATAAACTGCTGCATCAGTAACCACAGATTTTTACGTAGCTTGCAGATTAGCATTTTTAGAAAGTGTCTTTCCTGCTTCCGTTTACCTTCCCTAAGTGTTTTAGCCTTCTTCATTTGGAAGATAACATTACATAAATCTATTTCACGCAATCTGACAACAAACTTGTCGACTCAATGGCTGGAATACACCCAGGATGAGAATGTACTCTCATGATTACAGTTTAATCTGAGTCATCTGAATAGCCACCAACACTATTTAGAGCTTTAACTTTGTTTGACACTTCACATCCTTTTATGGTTTCAACTTCAGCTGACACCAGAGCTGCTTTGAGGGCTTCAGTATAGACTTAACTCCTACCCAAGCTCACAAATACAATTAAGTTTTACTGACAGTTCTACTTCTGTGTCAAGTTTGCACTTTTAGCATAAGGAAAATGGATCATTTTCTGAAGAAAAATATCTCAGAAAGGCGCAGGACAAATGATTAATAACGCTTAAGAAAACCAACAGCCCACAGCTCAGGCAAACAATATGCTCTTATGATGCAATAGACCTCATAAAACAGGGCAAATATCACTGAGATTAGCTGGAAATAAACACTGTTACGGTGTCACAAGTCCTTGCAAAATACCTCAAGATATTTGGTGTAGGACTCAAGTCTTTGGAAGTGAAAATGAAAAGCATCAGATTGCCTTTCCAAAGCCCTGCAAAGCTAGTGTGCAGTGTTCACCATTTAGGCTTTTCTGGTCAAAAACCAATCTAGCTTTCATGTATCCCAGTGGGTAGAAAACCCAATTTTCTTCCACTGTTTTCCACCAGAATCCTGCCACCCACCAGTCTAATCCCTTAAGCATTTAAAGCTTCATTTAGTAAAAACCTCATGCCCTAAAAGCAGCGTGAAGCTCGGCCTGCGTTTTTATGAACATGTTTGCATGTGTAAGAGGGGATTTCTTTGCCTTCCAAGGGATTACATGTCTGCATTTTGGGTATCTATGATGTGTTCATGGGTATGTGTGTTGTCATTTTATAGCTAACAGTATATGATTCAATAATGTATACAATGTGAACAAGGGAGTGGTACTGACATCACTTCAGAACTGAACTAATTACTGCAGAATTTCTTACTTGTGCTAATATTTAGAAAAAGTCATGTTCATACACCCTTCATATTATCAACCACCTCTTCTGATTCTTATCAAACGGTCTCTCCATATTTCCCCATCCTCTCAGTATGTACAGATTGACACATTTCCCTACACAGATCGTTGTTAGAATGGTTAAATAAGTGTTGAGTCAGTGGTGGTGTTATTAAAGAAAAACATTCTTCTTAAGTAGGAGCTGTTCATTATGAAATGGTTGTAGTTAGGTGTCACTGTTTGGACAACAGAGATAAGCTTCCTGCTCTCAGCTTTGTAAGCAGACTGAAGGGATTGGTCTGAGTCAAATCTCTGTTTCCATCCACGATGGCAAACATTCTCTTTCTATGTTTGTAAGAACAGAAAGCAAACAGAGTTTATTTGACTTTCATCTGTACACACTGTTCTGCCTTTCACCTGCAGAGGTCATGATGCATGTCAAAACATAAACCGGCTCTAAAAAGCTCACAGAAGCTTCTACTTGGGGATATTTTTGTGGATTATCTGTTTTAATTTTTGCTGTTAAATAGTGCTTAATAGTATTTTCTGCTTCTCCTTGAGTTGTCATGCATGAGGCACAATTGACTGACTGACTGACTTCAGCCTATGAAACATGCAGTTTAGCTCATGTTGGATTACATTGCAGTAAACTGCATTTACCCAAGTTGAAAATAGCCTTAACACTGCACCAAGTCCATAAATTTAAGATGTGTGCCGACTCCCGGAATGGTTCCTGTCGCCAGGTATTAATGATTATATTGCTATTCAACTGTGACAGTAACTTTATCCTGGATCTGGGTGTAGATGGTCCAGCCATTGGTGCTACAGTGGCCTGGTTTGGCTCAACTCTTCTCTGTTACAGACACACATCAAATATTTAGCAGACACCAGTTAAGCTCATTGCCTGCTGCCCGACACACGCTATTAACGCAGTTGGTTCATGGAAAATAACACCTCCGTTGTCCTTCCTCTTTGTTTTGTCTTCATCCTTTTTGTCCTGTTATTTCTATCTTCTCCCTCAAATTAATTTGTAAGGTCTCTCTCCTCATTATGGATGGTGAAACCCATAGAGGTCTGTGACTTTTACCATGAAAAGTCAATTACTATTCATTTTATTTGAATTTTAAAGATGAAAAATTATCGCTTACAACTAAGGCTCCAGAAACCTGGTAACCTTAAAGTAAAGGCAAAAAGGTTAAACTTATTAAGTTATTCTGAGCAGTTTTCACTATGTATCTATTAAACTTAATGATATAATATATTCTATTATAGACTAAGTTTGTTCATTTAATCATTGTAACAAAGTTAAATGCTTCCACTTACCATCAGTTTGCCATCAGGGGGTCAAACTGTGGTCTTTGTGTGTGGGTTTGTGTGTTCTCCCTGTGTCTGTGTTGGTTCTCTCTGGGTACTCCAGCTTCCCTCCACCATCCAAAGACATGCATGTTAGGTTAATTGGTTACTCTAAATTCTCCCGAGGAGTGAGTGTGAATGGTTGTTTGTCTCTCTGTTGGCCCTGCAATGAACTGGTGACCTGTCTAGAGTGCCCTGTCTCTCGCCTGGCAGTTGCTTGGGTAGGCTCCAGCCCCAATGACCCCGTAATGGAGTAGACTGGTGTAGAAAATGGATGGATTGATAGGTGGATTGATCGGTGGGTGTATTTTTTTTAAATTTCTTTTTCTTTTTATTTGTGTTTTAGGAAGCGTGGTAGTGTTGTGGTTAGCAATACTGCCTCCCATAAAGGTCTCTGGTTTTACTTTCGCTTGGGGTCTTTGTGTGTGGAGTCCTCATTTCAGATACTTTCAAGTATGCTGGAGCATATTTTTTTTTTAAAGTACCACTTCTGTAGCTTAGTATGTATTTTCCCGAGAAATGTAAGTTTTTCCTTTTAGATAAAGCCTTTATCTATTTTTAGTGCACAGAGGATGTGCACATTTTGGGAACATTCTTGCTCCTTGATTTCTTATTCCACACAAAGAAATTTGAGCAAATCTACTGCCCTGTGATCTGCTACATTAACTGAACAGTTGCAAAGACATCATGAGAGTACTGCCATACTACTGTATGTAATATTCTGTTATTTTTGTGTGAAAGCTAAAAAGTTGAGGCTATTCCTCAGCTGAAACATCATCCCTCCACTTATCCTTGCTGTGACTGTCAACCATTACATGCATTAGGTGCACTTAAAATGAACATAATGTTAATGGGGACAACATGGACCACAGCTTGCTTGCTGGCTGTACATGGGATTGAATGTTCAACCTGGTGCATCAATGCACAGATGAGAGCCTCTTCCATTCTGCTCTGACTTCTCTAAAAGAGACTGTTTACTCTGACTGCAACACAAATGGAACAAAACCTGCAATATATACTCCACATTAAGATACACTACTGCTCAAAAGTTTCAGATCACTTTCCCATTGTAATAAACGGGAAAATGATCCCATACTTCTGAACGGTAGTATATATCTTAATGTATTTTTTGTGGATTGACATGAAAAAAAAAGTCTGTCTGTTTGACCTTTAATTTCACCTTCCACTCACTACTTGGTTAAAGTATCTTTATGCGCATTCACAGACTCTGGTCTTATTTGGAATAATTTTCCAAGTTCAGCACCCCTTTCCTCAGGATTTTTCTATTATTCTTTTTGGCAGAAATATCAAAGTTGTTTCAGGTTCTTTGTGGAGCATCAGTGCACGAACATCTTCAGATCACTCCAAGATTCTCAGAGTTTATCTGAATTCACTGCTGTTTTCTTACCTTTATGGTTAAGGTCAGTGTCTTTTTGAAGTACTACACTCTGGGAAATGTTCTTACTTATTATTACAATGTTTTTTTTTTCTGCATCTGTCTTTCCTGGCATTCTTGTCCCTATTGCAGAAAAGTGTCTCTATGGAATGCTGCTCCAATTTCCATGTTTGGAAAGTAGAGGCGTTGATGTAGTGATGCTCCATGGTCAGTTTTATTTTGCTTGAGAAACTCTTCATTCATGAAATTCCCAACAGGCTGTGCCTTATGGGGAAAAGGCTTGTCAATGCAGATTTGCCCATTTTTACAAAAATTAAAAAAAAAAACAACCTCTGAGTTGTACTTATTGTTAGTCTTTTCACAATTTTGTTTCACAGGTGCGATTCTCTCATCTTTATGGTTTGATCTTTGAGTTTTTGCTCTCATGTACAACATGATTTGTGGCAGCTTATTTAGTCCGGTGTGCCAGCCTTTTCAATTCACCATAGGACAAATAGGACAAATTCTCAATGACCCCAAACAGAAGTAGCACCAGAAATTAGTTTTTAGAGTAAAAGGTCAGAATAACCATGAGTAGGGGACATTTCAATATATGAAACATAAAAAAAGACTCCAAACCCTTTTATCTTTGTCATTGAAAAGCATTGTGAGTCCATGCAGTGTGAAACTGTAAAGCTAAAATGAACAAACAAAACCAAACCAGACATAAAAAGACATCTGCCAAATTTCACTAAGAAAGCATAATTACCAGTTCTAAAAGACGTGCAACAACAAAAAAAAAAATAACATAATTTAAACATCTATCTTCATAAATGGACCTCTTAATTGAGATGTTTTATTCATTTTTTGCATTCATTTTTTAAAATTGTGCTATTTGCATCATCTTTCAGAGGTGACCGTGCCTGTGAGCATGAAGGAGGTGGGAGGCTATATAGAGAAGCAGGTGGCATATCTGTCAGGTAAGGTCAATTTCTTTTAACATATAACTTTTTAAAATCTAAAGGGATGCTTCTTTATTAATTAATTGATCAATATTGTTTTATAGGGGGTCGTGGGGAAGACTCCAGTGTCATCGTCACCTTGCCAGAGTGCTCAGCGTTCACTGACATTCCAGAGGAAACTTTAGCCAAAGTTTTTACATACCTCACTCTCATCCCTCGGTGTGTCCTCCCTCTTTCATTCCTGCTTGAGCCTCTCTGTTTCTGCACTGCACCAAAAAACTCGTATTCTGAGCACAGCTAGTCAGGGTTAAACATAACACCGATGTCCTTGCCATAACCTCACTCTCCCTCGATTTTGCGATCAGTTAGACAGCCATTTCCTCAAAATAGTATCAAGATGGAATCATTTTGAGGACTCGTCTATTGAATATATTCTATGGTTTCTTACATTTTGTGTCTTATAATAAAACCCATAAAGCATTAATCCATAATTACTGCATAAGGCGATACAAATGCTGTTTATTTATTTGTTTCCTCTCAGAACAAGGCAACCAGGAGTGAAATTCATCATCATTTTAGACCGAAGACTGGACACATGGGCATCTATCAAAACTGCACTTGCAAGGATAGCTGTAAGTTGTGCGTTTCTAATTCATAAAAGCTACCGTATTCTAGTATGACTGGATAGTTTAGACATCATGTGTGAGACAGCTGGCTTTTCATGATGTCTCATGAGGTCATTAGTTATTATAGAGCTGCTATCCATGGTACTGAAACACTGATTTAAGAGAGCAGCACTACGTTTAGGCTGATATTTTAGCTTTATAATGCATCATAGTTTTGAAGAAGACCCTACATAATTCTGTGTGTACCTACCGGACGTCCCAGTGCATGCTGCTACAAATGCATGAGTAAGCAATAACTGTGAGATGACGCGGGATGCTCGAGAGAGATGAGGAAAGGATGAGGAGGAAGGTGGGTGGGAGGGGGAACGTTGCAGTGAGGGCTGCCTGCCACCCTCCATCTGAGAGGCAGCAGGCGGCAGCAGCGCTGCGGCTGTTGTCAGGCGGTCGGAGGCAGCCGCATATCTCCGCTTGGCACCGGCTTCCAGTGGCTGGGTGGAAACTTATGTTCAAGCGAGATGGCTTCTGACACCATGACCGATTGCTTTTACCGCCGAGGGATGCCGAGGATCCGTAGGAGCCCGGTAACTAGCCCTTTGCGTGAGATTAATCGCGTAAAGAGTTGGTAGTGAAGTTTTTGGGTGGGCAGGGTGAATGCGGCAGGGGCACCGGCTGAGTGCAGCACTGCGGTGGAGAGCGCGCTTTTTGCTTAGTCATGCGATTGGCTGTGTGCGGGTCCCTGGACGATCCCACACTCAAGACTTTTCCGATTCGTGTTTATCATGAAACAGGAAGGTCGAGGCAGAAGATATGAATGTCAAGTTGCGTCACATGCAGTTGATACTTTCATTAAACAAGCTTGCTTTTGCATCTCTTAAATTGCATGATCTAGCCTAATGTTCAACTAGTTCCTGATAAAATGTTGAATCAATTTAACATTTAATCCAGATTGAATGTTGAAAGTGAGTTTCTTTCTCTATGACGTGCTCTGTATGTGTAGCAGTTATTCGCTGCTCCCATCCCACCTTTCATTAAGCTTTTTACTGTATGCTGCTCTTACAGTAGGCTATACAGCTGTTGTACCAGGATGCACATGCTGGGCAGGAAAGCCCACAAAGTCATGCAATGACCTGAATGATGACCTGATGAATTGCATCATATGATGCGTGTAAATAGTGGTGCAACTGAGGCTTGAATCTATTAAGCTGACAGTAGTCTCATCTGCAGAGTGACAGACCAGAAGTCTCTCCTGTCAGATCTTGAGGATAAAAGCTTGTTAATGTTCTTTTTCCCTCTCAAGTCTCAACTTGAGCCAGTATTCCCAGAGTTGCTCACATCTTAATGAGGGCAAACATATTGTTTTGATTTGATACAAAATTCTCCTTTATATGCATCCTCAATGTAATCTCTTCCCCCTAATCCAGGCTTCCTTTCCCGGGAACCTCCACCTGGTTTTGGTGCTCCGACCCACCAGCTTCTTCCACCGTACTGTCACAGATATTGGTTTCCGCTTCAGCCAAGACGACTTCATGCTTAAGATGCCAGTAAGGCAGCTCCTCCTCAGTTACCAAATATGTCTCACATCATGACAAGGTACAACTTATTCTTATTACATACCGGAGCTCCATGAGTCAGATATTGTTTGGTAAACTAGACAGAGTGGCAACAGAGAACACACATTGATTTCAGTTTGAGCTTTTATATCATAACAGTCATCATAAAACAACAAAATGCTCTGTTTGACTGCCAGACACACTTTTCTGAAGCTCTTCTGCTTTCCGAATAGTTCCACTGACTCTTTATTCTGCTAACTACAGAGCTTAGATTTACTATATCTTCAGCTGATTGTGCATCCTTTAGTCATCTTTTTGCTATTATAGGAGAAACATGAGCGTTTTCCTGTGAGGTTACAGGTTTGTCTGCATGTTTAGGTGGTGATGCTGAGCTCTGTCACAGACCTGCTTCGCTACATCGATGAGAACCAGCTGACGTCAGAGTTTGGAGGCACTTTGGACTACTGTCACAGTGACTGGATTGTCTTACGAACGGTAAACAAATTCATACTGAAGGTCAAATAAAAATGAAAATAGAATGTAATTTATCTTTCTGACATTTTCTCTGAATAATAAAGTTCCCGTACCATTGTCATAAAGCTTATTATTATAATTCATACAGGCTATTGAAAGTTTTGCTGTAACAGTCAAAGACATAGCTCAGATGCTGCAGGGCTTTGGTACTGAGCTGGCAGAGACTGAGCTGCCCGATGAGGGGAAAGCCATTGAACAGCTCCTTGAGACTCACACTGCAAAGTACAGAAAACTCAAGGTGATGCTTTATGCGAGTCCCGTTCATTAGTTGCCACAGTGGTGTCAATCTGATATTTAAAATGCAATTTCTGTTGGAAAAAAAAAGGATGCAATCAGGTCAGTTTCAAAGGAGGGTCGCCATCTTCTCTCTAGCCTGGAGACCACTGGGAAGGAGGATGATTCCCAGTGGGACGTGAAGCTGGACTGGGAGACGGTACAGAGGTAAGACAGTGACTGCCCTCAAATTTCACATCTCTGAAACTCAGTTGAGGATATTACAGGGAAAATAAGAGATCTCTGATTAAGCTCTTCCAATTCTTTTAGGCTTCTTGCCCAGCTCAGAGACATGGAGTCAGCCTTTGATGGCTTCTTTGAGAAGCATCATCTCAAACTCCATCAGTACCTTCAATTGCTCAGATATGAGCAAAGTTTTCAGGAGGTAAGAATTTCATAAACTTCTCATGCGTGTTCATTTTGTCTTAAGTTTGTTTGTATACTCTCCAGAAATTGAGATGTTTTTACTAATGACACCTCAATAACCCCAAAGTTTGATTGAATAAAATGTTAGGTGTAAACTGTAACGGTTAAAAACATGCAGCTACAAACTGAATCTCTTTCTGTTGGTTATTTTACATGCTTAGTAACAAACATGCATGACTCTTAAGACCTTTGTTTTTCAGCAGTAAAATCTGTTGTGGAAAATTCCCACATTTTTCTTCCTCCAATTACACTTAACCATCATATTTTGGCCTCTTTGCCAGTCCTACCATTGCATTATGAAAGAAATGAAGGGAAAAACTGGAAAGGCTTTCATTTAGCACATGACCCTTTTTGCCTATTCAGGGCTACCATGGTGAGATGTTGTCACAAGTCTGACTTTAACATCATTAAGAAAGAAAACAAAACCAAACAAAAAAAAAAATTGAAGCACACACTAATTTTGTGTGTGGTCTTTATGGGTTTATGCGTATGTGATGTGGTATATCTGTGCTTTTGTTTAGATGAATTTATGTCTGGAGCATCTCATGAGTCAGGAGAAGGAATTGTCTTTAAATGTGAATACACTGGCTCAAACGGAGCAGGTGCTGAAAAAGCTGGACACTCTGGAATCGAACGCACAGGTCAGTGGTTCTCTAGTTACACTTCCACAGTCTGATCTGATCTCCCTGGCCTATTTACAGCAAACACAAAATAAACCTAGCCTTTTTGTAATTTTTTGTTTTAAGTGAAGCTTGTTATATTAATGATGTAATTGCTGTAGGAGGTGTTTGCTAATTTTCACTCAAAATAAATCATTTGTTCCGGAAGATTGTTAAATGTCACCATGGCTGTATGTCCTGACTTCCTTCCTCTTGTACGCCTATTAGGAGGTGATGGCTCGAGCCCAGATCATCATCCTCCATGGACACCAGCTATCAGCTGGTCATCACTATGCCATGGCTCTCATTATGCAGCGCTGCAACGAGCTGCGCCACCACTGTGATACACTCTCTGCTGCTCTCAAAACCAAACACTCTCTTCTTCTGCAAACACACCAGCTGCTGCTTTGTCTTGAGCAGGTAATCACACTTTCATAAATTCATTTATTGATGAACAGTAAGGATCATACATCTCTCTGATACATGTGATCTCTGCCTTCAGGCCCAAAGTTGGTGTGATAATGGAGCGTATCTGTTGGCCAATCAGCTAGTAGATAAGTTCCACAATAAAGAAGGGGCCCAGGTTGCTTTGAAGGACATTGAGAAGTTCCTGGAGGGGGCGCCCTCCCTGCTGAGCTCAGGCCTGGAGATTCTGGCCATTGAATACGAGGCTGTCATCACGCCTGAGCTACAGGTCGGCTACCACAACCTTAAAAACCAATGCTAAACATATATTCACTATTTTTAACTTTGGACAACACAGTAGAAGCCAGCCTTTGGATAGAACTAAATGAACTATACATGTTTTCTTCTTTTTTTGTGTCTCTGTTAGGCCCAGATTGGGAAAACATTTGAGAAGCATGCAGCAGTGCAGCAGATGATCCACAACAGGCAGGCCAGCCTCAGAAAGCTGGCTGACAAACATGTGCGACCGATCCAGCTGGTGGCCCCCAGACCTGAAAACCCACCACGCTCCAAGTCCCCGCTCTTCTCCCCAAAGCACGGTATGGCACACACAAAGAGTAAATCACTCATTCATGCAGTGTTATGTATAAAGAATAATCTTTTAATAACAATTTTCGGTTAGCTGCCCAGATTTGCAGCACATATAACATCAAATCTATTTTACTATCCCCCTCCCCTCTTTAGTGACACCAACCCCTCCTCTTCTAGGTTTCCTTTAGGCACCATGGTTAAATTATCACATCACAGAGTCCCACAGTATAGCGCCAAGGGTTTGCCTGAATGGCCTTCGGGGTTTGCATGCTGCCTTTGCACACATGCTTGAAGAAGGGTAGACACTACAATAAGTCCACAGGGAAAAACCTGACTGCACAGTAGCTGTCATTGAAGCTTATGTGGTTCATATAAATTAAAAGACCCCCCTTTTTTTTCATCTCTCTTCACACCACAAGGGAGGCTTGCTAAGCTATGGAGCAGTATCTAATCACAACTGTATGTGCTATCTGTTGTGGGGGTCTTTTGTTGCAGTGAAGGTGCTTTCATCGATGAATGTATGACTTTTGAGCCTTTTTTTTTACATTCACCCACATCTTTCCAGTTTCGTTCTCTATAATAACGCGCTGTAGTAATGAGAGTAATAACAAGAAAGTAGGAGTGATTATAAACCCGTTGAGCTTTCTTTGATGTGTTGGACACAAGCCACCTGTGAAAAATACAAGTCTACATACATACACTTACAATTTCACATACACACCAGTTATAAATGGGCGAAACACTCAGATGAGTTTGAATCATCCTGAAAGGATCCAACTGGACTTTAACATAACTGCCAAACACTGCTTTAAATCTGTCCTCTTTTAGAGGGACAGACCTATTATTACTGATTACCTGAAATGTCCATCATTATTGAATTTTTTCTTTTTGAAAAAATACTGAGCAATTTGAAAAAAAAAAAAAAAGTCCTAAGCAAAGCCAATAAATCCCTTTGAGGCTGCCATGTTCAAACTCACAGTCATAAAAAAATAATAGTGTTGGATTATCAGTGGGAACTTAAATTACTCATTCTCTCTTATGCTTCCTCAGTGCATATGGAAATAGACTGAATGTGAATTTCTCTCACACTTTTTGATGAGCTGCAGCTGCTGATGATGATAATGATGTGGTTATCACAGGTGATGGTTTGAAGTTCACATTCGACATTTCTCTTCCTGGAAAGAAAGCATCCCGAAAGAGTCCTAACCCCAGAAAAGTAAGTGATGTTTGACATTTCTGTTCCATTTCCACAGTTTACCAGAGATCCTAAAATGTTTATGGTCTCTCATTGTCATTATCTTGACCTTGGGGGTGCGTGTGTTCAGATAGAGGTGATTCATGACTACCAGGAGAGCCGAAGCTGTGTGTCATACAGTCTGGATGGAGATGACAGCCCGGATCTCTTGAAGCGGTGAGGAGGAGGAGGCATCCGTCCACCCATCTGTCTGTCCTCAGTGCTGCTTTTGATGTTGTTTACTCTGTGATTCTCTTTGCTCAGTGCTAATGATGCCCTCTGGCTCTCTCTGTCTGTGTTTGTGTGCATGTTTGCGTCACAGTCATGTGATGAGGGAACTCATAGAAACAGAAAGAATATATGTGGAAGAGCTTCTTTCAGTGCTACTGGTAAGAAAATGTCTTATATCCTTGTAAAGAATCCAACTATGCTCAGTGTTAGATTTTAGGAAATATGTGCGTGTGTTTGTAGTCTATGCTTCTTTTTTAATTTATCTTTGATGCATATTTGATCAATTTTGCATAAATCATATCGTGTTGCCATAAATTATGTAGGGTTACAGGGCTGAAATGGACAACCCAGCTCTGTCGGGGCTTCTGCCCCCAATACTTCGCAGTAAGAAAGACATTCTCTTTGGAAACATGCCTGAGATCTACAATTTTCACAGCAGGCAAGTTATTAATGACTCACAACACAACGAGACCCATTTAAATGTAAAGAAACAGGAATGGCTGAACATTGTTGGCAGCCACCGAATTGCTTACTATGTTTTAGGAGCTGTAATTAGGGATTTTCATTTATTCTTTTTCAGGTTGTGATTTACTTTTTATTTTGTTCATATATAAAAGAAATTAAGTGCTCACTTACACAGGGAGGAACACTTGTTAAATAATTTGGTATTTCCGGCTGCGTTTAGGCTTAGTCCAGCTGTTTCAAAGCCAATAAAATTGTCAGCACTAAAAATGAGTGATTAAGAGATTAATAACTGCTATGGTTTCTGCTGAGTGATTTTATGTATACAGTAGAGTTACTACAGTAGTAATGTTGAAGCTTAGGAAGGTATGGATTGAAACTTGGCTTTGTTTCAACCACTTTTGCTTCTGAGATGTAATTCTCGGCCTTCAACCTTTCTGTTGAGAATTCAGGGTTTTTCTTCAGGACCTGGAGGGATGTCTCGAGACTCCTGAAGGTGTGGGAGCGTGTTTTCTTGCACGGGTGAGATAATGAATGTTCATCTCGTTTTGATTCTTTGTACTTTGGACATTTTTTGCATCATTTGCAAGATTATTCCCAATATTCAGAACAGATCTCTGTGTCCTGTCTACCCAGAAAGAAAATTTCCAAATGTATGAATGCTACTGTCAGAACAAGCCACGCTCTGAAGCCCTGTGGAGGCAGTTCTCAGACTACAGCTTCTTTCAGGTCAATTTAGCCATATTTTCACTTCTGTTTTGTCATGCTAGGGGCCTTTATTTAAATTACTGAAAATTTTGAAATATTCATTTCATTTGACATCCCTTTTATTTAACCAGAGGAAACCTCATTGAGAATAAAAATCTCATTTCCAAGAGTGATCTGGCCCAGAAGGCAGCACAACCACATACAGTAGGAACAGGAGTTATCCTCCGGAGCCCTGATAACTGACTAAAACTACCCCCCATAGAGATCAGTTTTGTTCATTTCAAATCAGTTTGTAAATTATTCCAAGTGGAAGGAGCAGCACCCCCCCCCCCCCCCCCCACTACCACCCCCCAAATTCTGTTCCCACACTTAGACCTGCCATCTGTGGAGCAGAATGAGAGAGAAATAGAGGAGGGAGGCCAAGAATAGCTTTATTTATTAAAAAAAGAAAAAAAGTCGTGAAAGCCTGCATGCGCAGAGAGACAGCCATTTAGCTGTAGCGTACCAAATGTGTGATTTCCACAGCCAGTAATGAAATGCAAGGCACAATGGTACACAGTGATCAGGAGCATTAAAAAACAACAAATCAGCATAATCTCACAGAGGTAAGGAAACAGCTGATGTCAGATACTCTCTTGTCTTGGAGAGAAATTTGATTTGTTCCTAAAAAGAAACCCAATATGACTTTTAGCTTGGATACAAGGTTTTTCAGTTTGTTTTTTGGATGAAAAATTCCAATTAATGGTAATACCTGCAGTAACTACTTGTAGGAATGAAGCTGAGTGGAGCGAAAGCTTATAAAGATCAGATGGTTGTTCTTTGCCGATTGAAACAGCCTATCTTTTGATTTTGCAGCATTCAGCACCAGCTTAAGTTGAGTTAAGGGAACATGAATAACATCAAAGGCAAACTGCAGTTTCTATAACTATCCCATAGTTCTGATTATTGAAGAAGAGCAATGATGGATGGCGGTATCATCTAATATGATAGATAGCATGAGTTACATTGTCAAAAAAGATTATAAGTTGCTCTATGTGCGAGTTGATGTTAGCTCTCCAATTAATTAAACCTTTGCTGTGATTTGTGTGGTTAAATTGGTCGTCTGTGTGCAGGAGTGTCAAAGAAAACTGGAGCACAAACTAGGCCTGGATTCATACCTGTTAAAACCAGTCCAGCGTCTCACCAAATACCAGCTGCTGCTCAAGGTATAGTAGAAAGACATTAGTTGTATTTTCCATTTATTTCAGCCTCTTGTTATTCATTCTTGTTTTCAGATGACAAAATAACCCAGATTCAGCCGTATTTGTGTGTGGATTTCCTACATGTACCCCACTGGTGTTTTCTCAGGAACTGCTAAAATACAGTACCGATAGTGAGGGAACATCTGAGCTGCAGGGGCGCTGGCAGCCATGTTGGACCTGCTCAAATCAGTCAATGACTCCATGCATCAGATTGCCATCACAGGATATGAGGCAAACAAAATATTTTCTTATCTATTTTTGTCTCTGTATTCTTCAACTTTAATTCATTTGAAACCAGTCTGTGCTAACATGAATATACTTGCAACAACAGAGCAATAAATACCTCCTCCCATCATATGCAGGGTGACATCTGTGAGCTGGGCCGTGTGCTGATGCAGGGTTCTTTTAGCGTGTGGATCAGCCATAAAAGAGGTGCCACACGCATGAAGGAGCTGGCTCGCTTCAAGCCGATGCAGAGACATCTTTTTTTGTATGAGAGAGCTCTGCTGTTGTGCAAACGAAGGGAGGAGCATGGAGACGGCAGCGATAAGACGCCCTCATACAGCTTCAAGCACTGTCTCAAGGTTGGTCTGTCTTCATTTACATATAAACATGTTTAACATGCAAATAGAAGATATACATGTATATAAAAATAAACCTCATTGTGGTAATGTGAAAGGTTTCGGGTCTTATCCAAAGAAACTTCAACACATGGTGGAGAATAGAACCACCAAGCTTCTAATGTGCATACTTTCACTCTATCAATCAGTCTAAAACTTACTCATTTTTTATTTGTTAGATTGCTAAATGTAACATATATGCAGTATGCAGTTACATTGATGTAATCTGCAGCAGGTCTTTACTCTTGTTTTTACGGAGGGTTTCTATCCCTGACCCGAACATCTGTGTCCTTGCTGAAAATGCATGTAAAATAGTTTGGGTGCCATGTACAGACAGAAATATTTATAATAATCAATTCATAACACAACTAGCTACAACTTCTGCATGTCCTAGTTCTCTCTGAAGGACGATTGTAGCATTTTCCACACAGCCTGTTCAAGACGGGACTGTTGCACCTATAACACACCTCATCTTTCTGCCTGATGTGTCTCTGACAGATAGTAACAATAGCTAAATCAGTGTGTGTGAAAGAAGGGATGGAAAAAGGAACACAATGCACCAGATACAGTTGCTGCTGTTGCGGCTTTGATTCAACAGCATCAGTGTGGCTTTAAAAAAGCACAGAATGGGACGCTGCTGCACCTCCAAGGAGTCTTCTTTCCTACACTGTAGTGAAATCTTCTCTTACCACAGCCACATATTGGAAATCCACAAACCACAGTTTATCTTTTAATCTTTTAGATGCTGGAACAGCATGTCCCAGTTAGGTTTTTTTTTCTACAATCTAACATTTTTGTTTCTACACTTTTCTCTGTTCGACACCCTTTAAGCTCAATCAGGTTTATAAACTCCTGCAACAACTCGGCTCTCAAAATACCAAGAGAGATTTTCCTTGTGCAGAACTTTTTGTCAAACAGTATTTTGGACACAAATCTATTCCATACTATCACATACAGACATATCTGAGCATGTAGTTGAGCTATTTTAGAGCAGCTGGTAAATCCAGTTCTCCACATCATGAGTCATTTAAATCCTAAAAGATAAGGAATAAAAGGCCAAGGTTTCCTTAAAGTTTATAACTGATAAATTAATGAAATCCAATCACTTATCATCCTTGTCAGTATAACTGAAACGATCCATTCTCAGACTTTAGCAGCAGGCGGCGAAGAAGATAATTTGCAGGAGACTCCGAGTTGATATTAGCATAAGTGTTGCTAACTTTAGCACCTTTAAGCTGCTCAGCTGGTCACTTCTTTTGTTGTATGTGTTGATGTGATGGATGTCACATCTGCTGTCACCCCAGCAGCTGCAGCTCTTGATTTATTATTGAGGATGTGGGAAGGAAGCAGCCACGCAGCTGAGGTGTGTGTGTGTGTGTGTGTGTGTGTGAGCATGAATGTTGTGTTAAGGCGGGACAGATGTGCTGCATGATGTAACTGATGTGCTGTTTGTGTGGCTCATCTCAACCCTGCACTTTGTGTATGTGGCTCTTGGCAGATGACTGCTGTGGGGATAACGGAGAATGTCAAGGGAGACGTGAAGAAGTTTGAGATCTGGTACAGTGGAAGGGAGGAGGTTTATGTGGTTCAAGTAAGACGTCTAATTGTACTCCCTGATTTATATTTGAGCAATTTCTTACTTTTACTGTTTTAGACATTGAAGCAGAGATGTAATTAGTCAGTAACAATTTCAAAAATCTGTTTATATTTTAAAATTTGTATGCAAAAAAATGGATGTCTTCTATTACAATCCAGTTAATATATTTGTTGTTTTTGGGGTCTTTTGAAACAGTTTCCTACTTTCATTCATTAACTATTTGATAGAGACAGTTAATTTTATAATGTACAGGGAACAGCCTTTTAGAAGACATAGCAACATAGTGAAATGTTTATAAAGTTTTATAACATGCATATCTTTTTGATCTATCCTTTTCTGTCAGGCTCCTACAGTAGAGGTGAAGATGGCTTGGCTCAATGAGCTCCGGAGAATTCTGACCAGCCAGCAGAAGCTGCTCAGAGGTCTGTGAGAAATTTTACTTGATATGAGGAAAGACTCTAAGAACAAAATTCCCTCTTAACCTTCAGAGCTTTACCCGATTCTCTCTGCCATATCCCTCATGAGACATGGTGGAAATTCCACAGCTTGTGGTGAGCCTTTGGGCTTACAGGTCCTCACCGTAGAATCAACTGCTTCCTGTTGAAATAGCTGAAATCTCAGTTTTTATCTCCTAACATCCCGCTCCTCTTCTTCCCACAGATGAAGCATATCAACACGGC
This sequence comes from Atherinomorus stipes, assembly GCA_023101725.1. Lineage (NCBI taxonomy): Eukaryota > Metazoa > Chordata > Actinopteri > Atheriniformes > Atherinidae > Atherinomorus > Atherinomorus stipes. The sequence goes on from JALJCO010013221.1 coordinate 1,329,046, forward strand.
CAAATGGCTGAACACTTGCAGCTTTCTCCGCCGCTCACTGAGAGGTCAGTAGAATCAGCTCAGTGTTTGGAGCATGACTGTAGCTCGCAGAGCTACGACATTTGCATTGTCATATGAGATGAAAGCTGTGGTGGACGTGACTATGGTGGTGTCGGCTTTGTGTGTGGCGGACTGTGACATCGGGCACAGGCCCCTCTCTTTTCGTGTTCACTGCTGTTTAGTTGCCTGTCCCCACTCCTCCCATCCCCTACCTGCAGGGGCATGCGTCCGTCCAGAGGGGTTCCCAGGGGCTGTCTGCCGGGGCTGGATTTTGTCTCGCTGTCAGCTGACGTGTTTCTGTGCCTGCGGTCTCGGAGCCCCCGTCCCCGGAGCCCCCGGCAACGGCCCCGACCACGCCCCCGCCACTGCTCCCAGCGCCACTGACCTGCTGTAACGCTCAGTGGTAAACTCAGCCTCGCTCGCCTCACCACGGCATGAGGAGCGAAAACCCCAGACTGCTGTGTTTGCATACTGATCGTCAGCTGCACCCCCTCTTTTTTTTTTTTTTTACAGCCTCCATTTGTGGTTCATAACTGACCCCCTCTCTCCCTTCCTGCGTTCGTGTTTCAGCAGCTCCTCCATGGCTTTCTAACATGGAAACAATAGACTGTCTTATTTCTGCATCTGGGATTTGCTATTTCGCATGTAATGCAACGAGCAAACAGAGGACCAGTTTTGTTTCATTCCACGAACTCTACTCATTCATTTCCTCATGACAGCTGTTTTTAAGATGGTGCTCGTTTTTTGAGATCTGATGAAGCATTTTATCTTAATATCCAACAAAAAAAATTGACCAAATCCCCAAATTTGGATCTTAATAAATCGAGACCAGATCTTCCCTTGTGTTGACACATGTGAACTCTGTGTGGACAGTGTTTCAGTGGCCTATAAGTTCTACTGAGAGGCTTGCAAATGGCTGCTGAGTATTGTGTGCTGTCTGGCTGGTTCCTGATAGATCATGGCTGTGTGAGAAACAGCAGGGCAGAGTTGTTCTTGGCACTGATCTGGGGCCAGTTTCACATCAGCAGTCAGACTCAGGAAGCTGACCCGAGGTTTTCTGACTGAGGACAACATCTGCCCCAAGCGTGACTCACTCTGCTGTGTGTAACCATGGCTGTTGTTTTTTGTTGTTTTCTCAGCAAACAGCAGAGAGCATCAGTGAGCTCGGAGGACACTGAGTCAGGGCGGAGCAGTCCAGACCCCCAGCCACACTCCCCTAAACACCAGCACAATCGCAGGAGTGAGTAAAGCTCTTCCTGAGACATTTATATCACAATCAAGTAGATACTTAGTAACTTAATCAACAAAATTTGTGGAGGAATTGATCCAAATCCTACTTGCTTTGCACGCTGTTGCACCGCTTTTGCTGATTTACTTCATAATCGTTAACTAATGTAGATATTTGACTTTTCGCCCTCAGCAGTTCAGGTGTACTTTGACCTGAAGAACCAGGTACATCGAGGACTTTGGGGGAAAAAGGTCCAGCTACTGAGATTAGCTTTTGATTCTACCTTCTTGTTAATTTCCCAGTAAGTGACAAAGGGGTCGTTTTAATGTTGACCTAGTTGCTAAGTATCTACCTGGTGCTTTTTCAGGTGTTGTGTTCTAGCAGATGTGCTCTTCAGTCCCTTTAAGAGCATGTCTGTGTCCCAGGTTGGCCCGGGGCTCATCATACAGTAGATATCTGCGAAGGTCTAGAGGAATGGTCTGCAGGTCGTGATGCCTTTCAACCATCTGACACAGAGGAGGAGGTTTTGGTGCAGCTGGTGAGACCAAGCACATACGAGAAAATATGCATTTCAAATTCCCTCAGCTTTTTTTTAAGACTATGGAGAACTCATTGTGTTTCTAATACAGAAAACAACTGATTCAGCTGAGTGGAATAAAAATATTAAATACTGCAAAAATACCGTCTCATCTTCAAATGACATTATTGCAAAATACTGAAATGAAAAGTTTTTATGTTATGATGACACACTGTTATTGTAACCTCTTTATATCAAGTAGAATGAGGGCCAAAATGCATATTATACATTTTTTAAATCAATGTAGAAATCCCATAAGATGTTTGATAGTGAGAAAGAAATCCCAAAATCCTTAATATTTATAAGAAAGGGAGAAATTAGTCCATGATGTTGTATTACAAGGTTGATCTTTTCACTTTACAAAGACAGTTGGCAATGCTGCTCTTTAATTTTTAAGAATAACCTATACACAGGTAAAGAACTGGACATCACAATTCTGCTGGTGTTTGGATTTATGTGTCCTCTGGGAGGATCACATTCTGTACATAACTAGAAGATTTAAATTCACAAAAAATATCTTCCTCATACACACTACTAATCAAACCAATCTGCACAGTTCTAAATTGCTGCTCATCTGCAGAGACCTTTACACACACCCTCTAGTGATGTCATTATTGCACATTGATTGTACCCTTACTGATATGTATTACAGTACATGAAAGGAGACTCCCACCTTATTTATTGCTAAGAAGGTAGTTTGAAAGTCAAAGATTACTTTATATCTTTAAATTGCAATGAACTGGGTGAAACTGTCCATTATTCAGTATAAAGAAAACCAGTTCAGCTAAATTAAAAATAGGCTGTTATTGCTGTACTGACATTTGCAGAGCGCCACTGAACATGTTAGTGTCTGCTATGTGGGTTTAATGTTAATGTGGATGTCTGGGATGCTTCCTCCTGTACACACATCTCTGCTGCACATGTCTAGAATGCTGTCCTCCAAGCAGACACTATAATTAGAGAAGATATAGATCCATGGTACCTGCAACTGTCCAGCTTAATAACTTATAAAGAAGCCTTTTATAGTGACATCATATAACTGATTGGACACATCTTAAATTTAATCCTCCGATTAACTGAAAGATACAGTACAAATTGAGAAATTCTGATTTTATTCATTTTTCTGATACTATTTTGTGGCAGTCATTTCTGTTAATGTTCCTGTGTGATAATTATTGTGTATTTCTCTGACACGTTTGTTTTTGTGCGCATGTTTTTGTTTTTAAATCTGTCAGTCTCCGGGCAGATATAGGGTTTTTGCTGACTGCCCCCAAAATGGACCAGACAGCATCATCATCAAATGTGGAGATGTCATCCAACTACAATGTGAAGACAACAGGGGACGCTGGTGAGGGTTTTCTCCATCAAATGTTGGTTTAATGATGTTGGCCGTGCTATTTAAAGTAAAAACCCATCCCCCCCTTTGCAGAATATCAGCCTTATAGCAATATTTATTTATCCAGTTTGTTCATGTAATCATGTCCTCTATCATCCTCTTTAACCATTTCTCGTCCTTGTGCAAAGGCTGGTGAAAAATCTGAGTCGGCGGCAGGAGGGCTTCATAGCTGCTGCTAGCCTGCAGCTGATAATAGGAGACAGCGGCCGAGAACACTCCTGCAGACTGGGAGGTAAAGAAAAGCCCTGTACTTCCATGTTGAGTCATGGTATTGCCTCACTTTGATCTTTTTCTTTAGAAGTCTGTGTTATTCTTGCAGACCCAGGCAACCTGAAGGTGAGGAAGCTGAGCTCCCCGTAGAGAAGAAAGCACAGTGTGAATTTAATATTTACCTGCGGATGATGAGCAGACAGAAGGAACAGACTAAGTCATATCTGTCTCATAACTGATGCACTCAGCAGACCTCTCTTCACTCCTCTGTGCATCTGCTTTCCTCAGCACCGTTCAGCTCATCAAAGAGAAGGATGTGGAAATCCACAGACATGATTTTCTCCTTTAGCATTCGCTGATGACCTCCTGAATGAATGTTTTTGGATAGCAGGTGTTTGCAGGCATCAGCACAAAGGTGCAGGAGCTACAGAACAATCAACGACATGCTCCTGGATCTGGATCCTCCTTTGTCTTCCTCTTTTATGACTGGTGGTCTTTCTATCTGTCCTTCGGCACTTACAGTAATCTACATCACATACAGTCAGGATGTAAGTCTGCTGTTGCAGCAGAGGATCGTTTTGCAAACTATGCACTTGAGGTTACATCTCTGAGTGCTCGGTTGTGTGTTCCTGCTTGTCTCATTTTGTTCTGGGTGGATGGGAAACCAGGATTTTGCCTGAAACATTTCTTAAAACAGAGACTGTTGTACATATGAGACCATTTGTAATGATTAATGAATCTCAGAGTTTCATTTTTGTGTAATGGTTTGACATTTTCCATTTTCCTTAAGGCGCCACTCTTCTGTAAAGTCTTAGAGTTAAAATGCCAAAACGTGCCATGCCATAATGCCTTTTTTAATTCCAGCTTTTTTTAAAGAGTCTGTTGTATATACTGTTTGCAAAATCAAATACTCTGTACTCGCTTTAAACTGACCTCACAAAAAAAAAAAAAAAATCAACAGGCACTTTAATAAGGTGGAAGTACAATGTTAACTACTGTAAAAATCCACCTGAATGTGTTCTTTGCTTGCTGCTTTACCTCTCTTACTGTGTATTCCCCTCGCTCTTGCTGTGCTGCTTTGTTTCCTCTTGAATGTATGATGTTAGAGAGGCAGGGGAGACATACCCCCTGCATGCAGACAGCAGATGACACTTCAATGACTGTAATGCAAGACACAGAGGAACGTGATGGAGATGGATGGCAATCCATTCCTCTGAGACAAATGAGTTGCTGCAAAATACTGTCATTTCACTGAAGATCTTGTGTGAGCTGTCAGTCACGGCACAGACGAGGTGGAGCGAAGCAGAGTGAGAGGAAAATTATGCTGCACGTACTCAATCACCACAGAAGCAGATTGTTTCCTTCTCAACATTACAGCTCAGTTAATCTCTGCTTTCCCATTAAAAGGGATCATACAGCCAAAATGAAGTATATACCCTCTGTGTCGAACACTTAATTAAATATTGATTGTAGACTTATATGATTTACCACATCAAATCGAGGCTCTGTTCAGAGGGCCGCCTTTGATATGCTGCGTTTGATATGGTAATGAGTTCAGAAATTGGGAGGGGCCGTTGTGCACCACGTATTTTCTAAGTTGTTAATTTATTTATTTTGCTGTCTTATTGTTCTGCAGATTGTGAGGTACCTATGTAGTTCCAAATAAAAATTACATCTCTATATATTTACAGAAGCTATGCTAGACTCCACTGCACCACCCCTTTTTACATTTCCCTTTAGCTAACATCATAAAATAAATATGATTTCCTTTGTCACTTCAATCCAAAATGCTGCAGAATTTGCACAGATTTTCCAGGTTGGAAAACAAAAAGGAAATTGCTTGAAATGTTATCAATCCCAGTGAGCCCAGTATCATAAATTTGTCGATGAACATGTCTTTATATGAAAATGCATGGCAACTGAACAATGAGCAGGCTTTTATTCTAAAGTAGTCACATACAGCATTGTTTCTGCAAGAAATGATCTTTGAAAGAAAGGTAGTCATTGCAATAACTGTTTTTTTAAGTAATAAAATGTTTTAACACCCAGATTTAAACTATTATTTAAACTCTGTATTCTTGTTTCAGTAAATGCAGAATTAAATAATGCTCTTGTGCAGAATTTTGTTCTGGACAAACTTGTGTTTCCATATGATTTGAAACCTTATTCATTTATTTCTGTTTTTACATATCATAGCATTACAAATGTCAATTGCAACAGAAAAACATGATTTGCTTGGTTGCACTTGCTCAAAGTCAGTGTGTTGTTGGTACTTTCATTGACTATTTTTTTGTAATTGTTTAATACTTTATAAAGGACATTTAATCAATAATATTCATATATAGAACTTACCCAAAAGTTATAACCTATACAAACACACACATAAACATGCACACACATATGTATATATATATATATATATATATATATATGTATATATACAGTATATATATGTATATGCATATAATTTTTTATTTTTATTTTTTACTATGTATTTTCTTTCTCCCTTGTATTTATATGCAGTATTGCAAACTCTTAATACAATGTCATCTGGAGGCTGCACTGCTCAGATAAGTCTGCAGTAACTGGTTTGGATACTTTTTTCAGGTTTAGAGCTTGCACTTTTTATTAAACAGCTTCATGCAAATTTCTTGACACAAACATTTGTTGGAAAAGCAGGTTGCATTCTTTAAGTGTAGTAAACTATATCTGACATGCAGAATATTTAAACATCCCCATTTTCCATTTCCAAAATCTTCTAAGTCAGTATTCAAGGTCATCCACATCAGATGCTAGTTTGTGTTTAGTTAACCCCATAACATGGTTTATCCAGCGGTAATAAACAGACATCCGGGTGTACACACCATATTTCCCCTCTTTTGCACATTCCTCCCCCCAACTTACAATCCCTGTCAGGAACCAGGTGTCGTGAACGCTGTTTGCATGAGGACCCCCACTGTCGCCCTGACAAGCATCTTTTTCCTCATCGTAGTACCCGGCACAGAACATGGCTGGGGTGATCCTGCTACTGCTGCTGTGTGTACACTCTGTCCGGTCTGTAAAGGGAACCTCCACCTTCTGCAGCGTGTTAGCTGTAGATCCGAGGAAGCGTGTGCGCCCCCAGCCGCTGACTGTAGCGGGGGATGAGACCTTCACTAAGGCTTCAGTGAAAGCCAATGGCCCGATGCAGATGGGACGCACCGTTGTGGAAAAGGCGATGGGGTGTTTGAGATGAAGCATGGCAATGTCATGGTTGTACAAGCTACGACTTGCGTTGTAGCGTGGATGTATGTGCTGCTCCAACACCTCATAGTCCCGCTCCGTTTCTTCTTTAATGAAAACGTTATGCTCCCCTGAAGATGGAGATATCAGATGTGAGTGGCACAAACTCCTGAAAGTTTGACTGATGCTGCCAAGTACAGTAGATAGTGTAACAAGTTAAGCATATCATTAGACTACACCAAGACTGCATTTAGATTTCGTTTAGATTTTCTATTCTGCACACGTTTTCTAAAGAAAGAAATAAAACAAAAGGGGACCTAAAGTCAAACAAAGTCCATTTAAGCCCAGTAAACTCCCACATAATACAATGTATGAGAGAAAGTAGAGCCAACGTTCCTTCTTCTTATTGACTGAAACATCATATCTCTGAAAAACTAATCTTTAATGTGAACTGATCTATGCTGACACTCAACAGCTCCATCATGTGCCCACTTACCCACTCTGACCAAGAAGGAGCCCTGTCCCTCCACCAGGCAATGAGCAGCGGTGATAATCCAGCGTTCTTGGAGGATGGAGCCCCCACAGAAGAGATGACCACTGGGATAAGCTATCAATGCCACCTTGAAAGAAAGCGTGTGAACGTGTGAGCGGTAGCAGGAAGTTGAACACATGACAGCAAAATCCCCACATGTGCTCGATACTTCTGTTTCAATACATCACCTGCCATGGGATCTCGCCTGGAAGGACCTCCTTCCCACCAACAATGCGTTTTAAAGTCTTAGGCGGCACCTCTGAAGGGATTTCAGAGTTACTGTGTCCCCACTCTTTATTCTGAAACCGTTTCTCCATAGAATCATTTGTGGCAAGAAATATCCCTGAAATACTGGCTGGTGTTGATGGAAGAGTTGCAGCAGAGGTCATGTTGGTCAGTGAAGAGTTGTGCTCTAGAGTTTCATTCTCAGGGACGAAGAGAGACCTTCTAAATGTGTTGGACTCTGTCAGTGCAGTTCTTCCACAAGGAAATTCAACTAGCGACGAAGGAAAAAGGATCAAAGTTGTCAAATGAAAATTCAAAGTCATAATAAGAGATTTATTTTAGAAATAATGGTCCAGACCTTCTGCTTCACAGCTGACCCCATCCTGTATCAGCCTATATCCTGTTGCACAGTAGCATTTTGCTCCAAAGGTTCCCATGGAGTCACAGAAGTGCATGCAATCTCCATTGTTCATGTCACATCTTTTTGCTATGACTTAAGAAAAAAACAGCCCAAACACATGAAGTTAATCTCATACTCTGAATTATTATCATGAAATGATATTGTGTTGTCCAAACCTTGATTGATCCAAGATTAATGCAGTTATGCAACTACTGTATAGAAGATGATCTTAATCACTGATGTGACACTGATGTTTTTAAGATGGAATTGTATGTTAAAAATCATTATTTCTATTTCTGTAATGTAGCAATTTTTTAAAGAAAATCCTTTTAATGTAATTCACAGGAATCAAATCCACTATTTATGAATATATATATATATATATATATATATATATATATATATATATATATATATATATATATGTATGGGGTGCAATGATACATGATACCGAAAAAAAAACAGACCTTTTTTTTTTTTAGCTGTTAGGCTTTTGTCCACAACAGCTGACCATAGGGGTCATACTTAACATGAAAACGAAAAGCGGTTCCAAACGCCAGACCTGAATGTAGCAGAACAAGTACTTACAGTGTATATGCAATTCTAAATGCAGATTTTTACTTTAAAATTCTGTCTTGTTCAATATTTGATACACAGTTCTCACAGTTCGATACACACCTGTATTGAACGGAAAATATAGAATGCCTAAAAGCACTGTTTTTGGCAGTACAATGCCATAGCTATAGATGTAAGAACTTAATAACCAAAATCACTAATCAATAAAAGCACTGAAAATGGCACTTAAATGTTTCAGATCATCAAACAAATATAAACGTGAGACAAATATAACACAAGTAAACAGAAAATGCAGTTTTTGAATGAAAATTTTTTTTTAAGGTGGGGGGGGGGGGGGGAATCCAAACTTAAATGGTCCTGTGTGAAAAAGTGATTGCCACCTAAACCTAATAATTGGTTGGGCCACCCTTAGCAGCAACAACTGCAATCAAGTGTTTGTGATAACAATGAGTCTTCTACAGCGATGCGGAGGAATTTTGTTCCACTCATCTTTGCAGAATTGTTGTAATTCATCCACATTGGAGGGTTTCCAGCATGAACCACCTTTTTAAGGACATGCCACAGCATCTCTATTGGATTCAGGTCAGGACTTTGACCAGACCACTCCAAAGTCTTCATTTTGTTGTTCTTAAGCCATTCAGAGGTGGACTTGCTGGTGTGTTTTGGATCATTGTCCTGCTGCAGAACCCAAGTGTGTGTCAGCTTGAGCTCACCAACAGATGGCCGGACATTCTCCCTCAGGATTTTTTGGTAGACAGCAGATTTCATGGTTCTATTTACCACAGCAAGTCTTTCAGGTCCCGAAGCAGCAAAACAGCCCCAGACCATCACACTAAAACCACCATATTTTACTGTTGGTATGATGTTCCTTTTCTGAAATGCTGTGTTACTTTTACGCCAGATATAATGGGACCTACACCTTCCAAAAAGTTCAACTTTTGTGTCTTCAGTCCACAGAGTATTTTCCCAGAAGTCTTGGGGATCATCAAAATGCTTTCTGGCATCCTGAGACGAGCCTTTATGTTCTTTTTGCTCAGCAGTGGTTTTGGTCTTGCAACTTTGCCATGCAGGCCATTTTTGCCCAGTCTCTTTCTTATAGTGGAGTCATGAACACTGACCTTAATTGAGGCAAGTGGGGCCTGCAGTTCTTTGGATGTTGTTCTGGGGTCTTTTGTGACCTCTCTTGGAGGAGTCGTCTGTGCTCTTGGGCTAATTTTGGTCGGCCGGCCACTCCTGGAAAGGCTCACCACTGTTCCATGTTTTCACCATTTGTGGATAATGGCTCTCACTGTGATTCACTGGAGTCCCAAAATTTAGGAATGGCTTTGGAACCTTTTCCAGACTGATAGATCTCAGTTACTTTGTTTCTCATTTTTTACTGAATTTTTTTTTTTTGGACCGCAACATGATGTCTAGCTTTTGAGGATCTTTTGGTCTACCAAAAATTTTGTCAGGCAGGTCCTATTTAAGTGATTTCTTGATTGAGAACAGGCGTGGCAGTAATCCAACCTTGGTGTGGCTAGAGAAACTGAAATCAGCTTCCCAAAGATGTGAGAAACCACAGTTCATTTATGTTTTAACAAGGAGGGCAATCACTTTTTCACACAGGACTATGGAGGTTTGGATTTTTTCCCTCCCTCACTAATAAAAAATCTTAATTCAAAAACTGCATTTTCTGTTTACTTGTGTTATCTTTGACATACATTAAAATTTGTTTGATGATGTGAAACATTGAAGTGTGACTAACATGCAAAAAAGTAAGAAATTAGGAAGGGGGCAAAAACTTTTTCACACAGCTGTATATACAGTATATCATTTGTTTATTGTATTTATCAGATTTTTTTAAATCTGCTTTTTACTCTTATTTATATTTCATACATTCACTATGATTTTCATTGTTTCTCTTGTCGGTGTTACTGCAGGAGTTTTAAATTTTTCTGAGGAGTCATCCAAAGGGCTACAGTAAGCAGGGTGTAGTTTAAGAGTAAGTTTAACTAGACTGACTGAGAACAAAGCCCAGATAGAAAACAAGTGTTAGTGTGTTGTTGTTTTTTTCTCTCACTGGAAAAATGGCTCTATGGGAAGCACAAAGAAGGGGTCTTTTAAAGACCAGTGTGGGCATGAAGAGCTGGAATAAAGGAAAATGTGAACACAGCCATTAATGGCCCCTTCTGCACTGTCAAATAAAAAAGATTCTGTTCAATGCGATCACCACTCATCACAAAGAAGCTTTGGCTGCTGCTTTTACATTATAAAGAAAGACAAACAATCTAATTTTGGAACCTAAAACCGGACTGATGCTTGATGTCAGATACAGATTCAATTTGGAAATGACAAAAAAAGCATCTGGATATTAAATCTTTGGTATCATATTGTCAACAAATTTGGGTCGTGCAGAAAAACGAAATCTAATTTTGTTTGATCACACTGTTAAATCCATCTACAGGACATGCACTTACCAATCTCACAGTTCATCCCGGTGAAGCCAGACACACATGTGCAGGTGTAGTAGCCAAGACGGTCCTCACATGACCCCTGGTTCAGACATGGACTTGACTCACACTGATTGCCATCTGGAGTGCGATCAATAACATTTATAGTATGAGTAAATGTACTTCAGAAGCATATATGGCTTTCAGAGGCATTACTGGATAAAAACAGTACATAGATAAAGAAAAGGCATCATCTTCCTTTAACTTTGAAATCAGGACTGACATGACATCCAGTTAAATAAAAGCAGACAGGAACTTAACTGGTTTTTGTGATGTGATGACGAAATACTATTCAAACATAACCTTACCTATATATCCCACCCAGAACTCCATCTAAAATACAAAATAAAGCCACTGATGAAAATAGCCAACAAAGACAAGTAGTAAATTACACCAAAAGGACCAAATACACACTGTCTTTTCATCGTTCTCAAAGGTCTCTCTCGCCTCCTCCAGGTCACATTTTTCCTCTAAACACTCTCGCTCCAAGTTGCCCTCCAACAGCTCCTCAAAGAAACCAGCATTGGAACGTTTGTGTCTCCGCAGGACGCTGTCAGCCGTCGCAGCAGAGAGAAACACCGAGCCTGTGCCTGGAGCGGGGGCTAGAAAGGAAACAGCCTCTGTTTGAGTACTGCCGCTGTCCTCATCACAATCATCCATGAACATCATGGAAAATCTTACCACCAGAGCCAAGCTGGAAGTTCAAATGCAGAAAAAACAAAGAAACTAGTGCTATTCCATTTTTCTGTGACATCCTGTCTGACACACTCTGGGCCATCACTCCAAAGTACAAACCTCTGTTTGCACATGTTCACTCACAATGAGCTCCATGTTTGTTTAGAGAAAAACAATCTGATGGTCCGGGTAACCCGAGCGTAAACATTCCACACGCAAAAAGAGAGAGGGTTTCACAAAGGTAACTTGTGTTGATACTTAAACAAATTTACTGTAGTGTGGACATACAAAAAAAACAAGAATGATTTGGAAGTTAATTTGACCAGAAAAGCAAACATACTGCTTCATGGATGGAACACCAAAACAATCTGAGTTGCTTCCTAAAAGTTTGTCACTATGACTCATGACCTGATTTTTACTCTCACTGCTACAATGTTTTTCCTTTGCTTCATGTTTTCACCACCTAACCATCTGATTGAACTGATGGTACATGCCTTGGCTGGGCAAAACTGTGGCATTTGGCTAAGTTGCTGCCACCTTAAGTGATCGTGATTAAATCAGTTAAAGACAGGCAAAACTTAAGAATAAATCTACCAAACCCATCGTCTCTTAAAATACTTTGTAAATATAGATACTTTGTTTTAAAACATAGTTAGCAAGTTAAATGAAAAAGTGATGATGTAATAAAAGGGGGTTGTTTCTTTGGGTGACATTAAAAATAACTTTTAAGCTCTCAGCTTCTTCATCAGTTGAACTAAATAAGCTGAATACAGCTTAGTAAACCCTCTGTTTGGGAAAGCCTCTTTGGTCTGAAGGATAGAGACTCAAAAGCTGACCAATGTGCACTTTGAGCTTCACACCACAAGATGGTGTACTTGCACCTCAGTACAAGATACTGCAGGAAGCATAGAGCCTGAGCCAGAGATCCAGTAGTACAAAGCAGAGGTCTTCAACAAGGGGCCCGCGATCTGCAGGGCTCTGTGTAGGTACTGTATGGGAGTCATAAAATTTTGGATGATTAGAAAATCCTTTAAAAATCTGTATTTTCAAAATATTTTCCCCCAATTTTCTTCCCACAAATTTAAACACACATTAACATGAATCCAAAACATTATAATTATCGTAATGGATAAATGGTGGCAGAAGCTGTTATCTTTCTGTCAGAATTACACATATTCACTAAAACACAGAGACCATCTCAAATAGAGCCAGACTGGACCAGGCCCAGCTCTTTGTTTGCATAAAGCTCGTCCCTTCAAGCCTCCTGCTGCACACAGTATAGCTGCAATAACAATTCAATACAGTACGTTGCATTCTGACTCTGTTATGTTCCCATGGTCAGCCAAGAGCCTATTCAGTTATTAGTTATCTCAGATCCATACTTTTGTAAGACAAACAAGACAAATTAATTGAAAAAAACAAACAAACAAACAAAGAAAAATGTCATTTAGTTCATGCTTGTGGCTAAAACACTGCAGCTCTTATCCACAACAACAAACTGAGGTCAGTATTTGTATTGTGATGCCAACTGTACAGACATTATGAGCAAAAATAAAACAACAAACAAACAAACAAACAAAATTACAAATAAAAATGCAAGTGAGGCTGCACCTGCTGTTGATTCTGCAGCTGAAAAGGGGAAGTGCAAATGAGAGAAGACAAAAAAAATATACTTACAAGTATCTGAAGTTTAAATTTACCTTTATGGAGACAGATGACACTGAATTACCTATGTGTGCAAATACAGTATATTGCACTAAGTAGCTGCTTTAAAAATTGGAGTCTCACTTGTAAAGGTTGCGGGTGATTTGGATACACTACATGCTACACAGGGGAGTCACTTGTTGTCAAAGACTTAGGGGCTGATGTGTCTGATGTTATGAACTCTGTCATAAAAGGTATCAGTTTAGTCAAGAAGAAAGCTTTGCAAATGCATTTTTTCTAATCTCCGTGTTGTTGAGAGAGGACAACACTTTGCACTGCAGTACTTTTCCGAGATTCATTGGCTTTCATGGAATGATGCTGTAATGTGTGCTGAAATCATGCACTTCTATCAGGATTTGCAGAACTGGCTGCACAGTGACAATGTCTGGGTCACCAAACTATGAATGGCAATGCTGTATGATGGTCTCTGCTCCATCTCTGCAGCCATTTGGGGGTCCTTGGTGAGAAAAACGTTTAAGACTCCCACAGCAGAGGAAAACCTCAAGTGGTAGTTGGAACATAGATATTATGTTGAATGTGACTTCACATGTGTGAGGGGGTTATAAAATATTCAGTAATCAGCTTTGCAACTCACAAACACTAACCATAGTGTCATTTCTGACATCTAGAAATTACAGTATTAACCTGTTATTACCAAACGTACAGTAACATATTAGTGCCTGCACCTTGCAGCAGCAACGCACAAGTTGCATCAACATTTACAAGGCAAGCAAATGAATGTGTAATTTCAGAAAATATTCATTAACATCTGGGAAAAATCATTATTTATATAAGAAAAAGTCATATATGATAATTTATGTAATAAATCATTTAAAAAAATCTCATCTGACAATGAGAGGTCTAAAAACCCTATCTGTCACTTGCTAAATGTTTTTGGCTTTGTATTAAGGTATTATTATTAGTCAAGGTGTGATAAACAGCCATATTCCAGGCTGCTGAATGAGGAGCAAATGTAAAATGTAATAGTGTTAACCACAGTCTGTGATATTCTCTTATTGATTTCCACACATTCATATACTGTATCTTGCCCTGCTGGATTGAAATAGAAGCTGTGCTCCATAGTCATCTGTTGCCATGGAGATTCATAGTATTGGAGCTCCATTGATGATGGCTTTTCCCCCATTCACCAAACATATGATTTACTTGGAGTCATCATGCTCCAAGTTAATCACAATGACTGAACCACGTTTCCCATTTCAGGTGACTCAGTACAGAAAATTATGTTCTGTTAGTTGAAAAGAGCAAAATTTATACATTGCCGCCCCCTGTTAAAACATAAATCAACTGGTTTATCACGTCTTTGGAAAGCTGAGTTCAATTTATCGAGTCACACCCAGACCGGATTACTGCCACACCTGTTCTCAATCAAGAAATCACTTAAATAGGACCTGCCTGATGAAGTTTAGTAGACCAAAAGATCCTCAAAAGCTAGACATCATGCTGCAATCCAAAGTAATTCAGGAACAAATGAGAAACAAAGTAATTGAGATCTATCAATCTGGAAAAGGTTCCAAAGCCATTTCTAAAGCTTTGAGACTCGAGTGAACCACAGTGAGAGCCATTATCCACAAATGGCGAAAACATGGAACAGTGGTGAACCTTCTTAGGAGTGTCCGGCCGACCAAATTAGCCCAAGAGCACAGACGACTCCTCCAAGAGGTCACAAAAGACCCCAGAACAACATCCAAAGAACTGCAGGCCTCACTTGCCTCAATTAAGGTCAGTGTTCATGACTCCACCATAAGAAAGAGACTGGGCAAAAATGACCTGCATGGCAGAGTTGCAAGACCAAAACCACTGCTGAGCAAAAAGAGCATAAAGGCTCGTCTCAGATTTGCCAGAAAGCATCTTGATGATCCCCAAGACTTCTGGGAAAATACTCTGTGGACTGAAGACACAAAAGTTGAACTTTTTGGAAGGTGTAGGTTCCATTATATCTGGCGTAAAAGTAACACAGCATTTCAGAAAAGGAACATCATACCAACAGTAAAATATGGTGGTTTTAGTGTGATGGTCTGGGGCTGTTTTGCTGCTTCGGGATCTGAAAGACTTGCTGTGGTAAATAGAACCATGAAATCTGCTGTCTACCAAAAATCCTGAAGGAGAATGTCCGGCCATCTGTTCGTGACCTCAGGCTCAGGTGCACTTGGGTTCTGCAGCAGGACAATGATCCAAAACACACCAGCAAGTCCACCTCTGAATGGCTTAAGGAAAACAAAATAAAGATTTTGGAGTGGTCTAGTCAAAGTCCCCACCTGAATCTGATTAAGATGCTGTGGCATGACCTTAAAAAGGTGGTTCATGCTGGAAAACCCTCCAATGTGGCTGAATTACAACAATTCTGCATAGATGAGTGGGCCAAAATTCCTCCACAGCACTGTAGAAGACTAAGACCATCTCCACACAAAGTCAAAATGAACACGGAATGCTCATATTTTGCAGACCGTTTGTCTTAAAGACGGAGATGTAAAATAAATGTCATCGACCACATGAACGCATGCAAACGCTGCAAAATATATGCCAGGCCTATAAGTGGCGCTGTAGTGTTAAAGCAAAAATAGGTGAAAACAGGCAATGAAATACTGGGCATGCGCAGAAATATGTATACAACGTTAAACAATCAAACCAAATGCTCTGATCTACGGTTGCGATCTGCCAGAAACCCCAAAAGAGAAGAAGGTTGAGCAACCAAACCAAAAAGATGGCGGCAAGTACGAATGGGTGAACAGGTACAAGCAGAAACACTTCAACCCAGTACGACATACTGGTTGTGATACTAAGTGTAGCGCATGCGTGTTTAGAGGCGAAGCTATGACGCATGCTTGTAAGAAAAAAAAAATGCGGTCAGAGCTTAAAGATGGAACCGCGACAACGGCGTTTCAAAATCTTCCCACTCTGGAGGCTTGAAAAAAAAAAAGATCGTTTACAGACCCCTGAAACACCGGCTTCATATGGATGAGAGGCTGGTTTGGTGAAAAATTTGTGAATTAAGGCCAGAGTTTGACTTCGTGTGGACGGGGTCTTATTCAACTTAAAAGGCGCAATTTACATATTGTATAGACAAATAATATGCAAATCAATATATTTCAAGCTTTTATTTGTTTGAATGTTGAAAACCTCAAATTCTAAAACTCAAAAAATTAGAATATTGCATGAAACCAATTTAAAAAGGACTTTAAATACAAAAAGTCAGGCCTCCTAAAGTAAAATCTTGCATCTGTACTTAGTACTTGGTTGGGGCCCCTTTTGCTTGAATGACTGTCTTAACCTGCCGTGGCATGGATGCAACCAGCTTCTGGCATATCTCAGCTGTTATGGAAGAAAAAACGCGCGTCAATCACAGCCTTGAGCTCTTCTCTATTATTTGTTCTCTTCCCATTTAGCTTTCTCTTGACAATGCATCACATGTTTTCGATGGGGTTCAGGTCAGGTGAGTTTGCGTGCCAATCAAGCATGGTTGTTGAACCAAGATTTTGTACTTTTGGCAATGTGGGCAGGTGCCAAGTCTTGCTGGAAGATGAAGTCTGCATCCTCATACAGCTGGTCTGCTGAAGCAAGCATGAGGTGCTCCAAAATGTCGTGGTAGACGCCTGTGTTTATGTTGGACTTAATGAAGCTCACAGGTCCATTCCTTATGAAGACCTCCACACTTTTGAATGGCTCTTTCCTGACCATCTTCTCCAGGCTGTGGTCAGCCCTCCGGCTTGTACACCGTTTTCTTCCACACTTCTTCCTTCCACTTAACTGTCCATTAATGTGCTTTAAGACAGCACTCAGAGAACAACCAGTTTCTTTTGCTATCACTTTTTGTGTCTTTCCCACCTTGTGCAGGGAGTCAATGATGGTTTTCTGCACAACTGTCAGATCAGCAGTCTTCCCCATGATTGTGAATTCTTCTAAACCAGCACAGGGACTTTTTTTAAAGGCTTAAAAGGCTATATATATATATATATATATATATATATATATATATATATATATATATATATATATATATATATATATATATATATATATCTTTATATATTTTTGTAAAACATATTAATCATTTATCCTGTATTCATGCATATACTGAAGAGATATCAAGCTGGAAGATAAATCTAAAGCAATATCAGGTTTTCTATTTGATTAAATTTTGATCTCATTCTCAGTTTTACTTGAGGTGGAAAAACTTTTCATACATCAACATCAGGCCTGATTACAGCGCTGAGACAGGACTATTTTTGCGTTCTGTCCTCTCATTTACACAGTAACAGACCTGGCGGGTCTGGTTCTGTAGAACATTTATTCTGCTGGGGAGGACGCAGAGATCATATGAGCCATAATAAGCTCCTCCGAAGAAGTGGCGCTTCTGTTGTTTTTCTGCTTTTATCAGGATGTTTCACATCTGGATGTGTGGATGAAAAGTTTCACTGCCTACTAAAGACCTGACATGAGCTCTGTTTCTGCTCATGTTTGTGTTTCCCTGCACAGAGACAGTTTATAACCCGCTGCTGTGGGGATCTCTTTTCTTTTTTCCAAAACACGCACAGTTAGTAGAAGAGAGGAGAGGAGAGGAGAGAAGGGCGGGCACGGCGTCTCCAGCAACTGCCGCCTGTATAGATGCCTGTCTGGAAATTATGCCGTAGGGCACATATCGGCCAGCGCTCCCAACGTATCGGCCGATGCCAATACCAGCCAAAGACGCAAATATCGGCCAGCCGATGTATCGTTTGATCACTACAAAACAATGAAGGAGCTTATGGTCATGGATGTGTAAGTTATGTCTGAGCTCATGGGGGCCTCGGGTCAGAATAGAAAGATGGCAGAGATGTGAAAATTCTGTGATGCAGTACTCAATTTCATCTGCTCTGCCTCCTCATGAATATATTTCACTGTGAATACGTACAACACATAAAAACTTTCAGATATTTCAACGCTTATTGGTGAAGGTTGCTAAAATTGCTACAATAAACAGGATGAATAATTTTAATAACCCTGTATGTTTGTGTTTTATTGTATAGGCTACTTGCTGGGGTTGTCATTGTAAGGGCTGGATAGCCAGATTTAACGTGGTATTTTACACAGGAGAAAGGACACACACATCTCCATTGGTGCTGCTGAACGGGAGGAGAAAGACCTCCACTTCCTTCTTTATTTTTCACTGTTCCTTCACAACTGAGACATCAGCATAAAAGCAAACACACAACAATCTACCCATAGATCAACAGGCTACTAGAAACGTTTATCGATTTCCATTAACCACACATTTTTAATCTCCATCGCAGCTCTGTATTTTCTGTTTTTGGCATTTAAATTTAAGGAAAACTATTGAAGTAGGCCTATGACACGTTTACTACATTAGGTTACACCAGATAGAGCAGTTATACTAGTGTACACTGATGCACAAATTTTTCTCTTTGTAAATCTAAATCAGCATTTTATCAATGCCAGAAATCAGGCATATGATTTTTTACCTTAAAGTTGTCCAGGATGCAGTAAAATGAATCTCTCCAGTATCTTAACACATACAAACGTGTGTAAAAACATGCAATAAGGCTACACATTTACTGAAACATTTAAGCGATTAAAGCCAGGAGAAAATTCCTCATTATAGACTAATAAAAATCCAAACAGGGCAAAGAGTCCGCCGTGGTCGGTGTCAACACAGCCACTGTGTTTGGTGTCGGTCCGGAAACTCCTGCGGTGGTTGCAGCTGCAGATGGAGCAGGTATCGGTCGGAAAAGCCGAGACGGGCGGTGTCGGTCTGGAAGATTTTGCGGTGCTGATTGGAGCTGCAGACGAAGCAGGTGTCGGTCGGGAACCTGCAGACAGGACCGTCTCGGTCGGGCAGCTGTCGCGGTGCTGGTGTAGCCGCAGACGGAGCAAGTGTCGGTCGGGAAGGTCTGGCGGTGCTGGTGTAGCCGCAGACGAAGCGGGTGTCGGTCGGGAAGGTCTGGCGGTGCTGGTGTAGCCGCAGACGAAGCGGGTGTCGGTCGGGAAGGTCTGGCGGTGCTGGTGGAGCCGCAGAGAAGCGGGTGTCGGTCGGGATGGTCCGGCGGTGCTGGTGTAGCCACAGACGGAGCGACTGTCGGCGGCGAACCTTAAGCTTGAGTCTATAAAGGGATTTTTGAACGGAAAACACACACATTTTAAGTCCACGCAAAGCACAATATGTAAAAACAACATTGTAATATAACTAAGGGATGTTATCGACCCGATTTATACTTTATAATTTGTTTTCAGAGGCAAAAACTTCATCCAGCTCAAGCAGGATGCGAGCAGAACACGGAGCGGCTGGTTGGAAACAACGGCATTTGCTACTTTATTATCCACATTGTCTCCAGGGAGCTTGCCATCAGCGGAATTAATAAATTACATTTTTAAAAGATGCTTAAAGTCACAAATCACTTACCATCCTCCGTGATCGTGCCCAGTTCCTAGTTTAACAAGGAGGGCGGGACGTCCAAGTGAACCGCTTCCTTCTTCACCGAAAACAGCCAATGAGGAGCTGAGAATTCAGTTTTATTTCCGTTTCAATCAAACTAACATCCGTTTCAATCATACTCTCTCACACATACCACTATACTCATTCACACATACTAGTATACTCTCTCACACATACCACTATACTCATTCACACATACTAGTGTACTCTCTCACACATACCACTATACTCATTCACACATACTAGTATACTCTCTCACACATACCACTATACTCATTCACACATACTAGTATACTCTCTCACACATACCACTATACTCATTCACACATACTAGTGTACTCTCTCACACATACCACTATACTCATTCACACATACTAGTATTCTCTCTCACATATACCACTATACTCATTCACACATACTAGTATACTCTCTCACACATACCACTATACCCATTCACACATACTAGTATTCTCTCTCACATATACCACTATACTAATTCACACATACTAGTATTCTCTCTCACACATACTACTATACTCTCTCACACATACTAGTATACTCTCTCACACATACCACTATACTCTCTCACACATACCACTATACTCATTCACACATACTAGTATTCTCTCTCACATATACCACTATACTCATTCACACATACTAGTATTCTCTCTCACACATACTACTATACTCTCTCACACATACTAGTATTCTCTCTCACACATACTACTATACTCTCTCACATATACTAGTATTCTCTCACACATATACTGGTATTCTCTCTCACACATACTAGTATTCTCTTTCACACATACTAGTATACTCTCTCATATATACTAGTATACTCACTTACACATACAACCATACTCTTCTTGTTTTTTTTACAATACTCGGTGTTAATCCTGATAAAGAAAAAATATATACATAAAAAAGGTTAGTGTAAATAAACTGATATATGTAGGAGTTAAAGATATTTTTTAATTGATTAATGACCTTAATTTAGGACTCTTGGTCCACCATTGCCCTTTTTCCACTAGTGCCTACTCAACACAGCTCTACTCATTTTGGGTGGTCAGTTTATTATTGGACGATTTGATTAATCCAGGTTTGCCTGACCTCAGTAACCATGAGGACAATGGCCAGACACACCTGGATTAATCACTTGATCCAGTCATGACAGACAGGAGGCAAAGCAAAGGAGCTGGCTTACTATATTTTTATACTTTTTTTTTTTTTAATCTTTTAGTTTATTATATTTTACTAAATACACCGTGGGGCTGAGGTAAATTGAATTTCATCTGTGTTGTATGTCCAACAAGCGACACACTTGACAATTAAGTTGAATTGAATTGAATTAAGTTCAGGTATAGTGGTAGTAGTGTGTCCCAATTCTCCAGGGCTGCTCAAGGGCGGAAGACCGTCACGCCCCCTTTGCGCCCTCAATCCACACTTGAGTGAAGTCTGCATCCATGCAGACTTCAGTGAAGCATATTGCCCATAATTCATTGCTGCATGTGACGTTTTGAACCATAAAGGCACAAGCAGAAAATGGCCATGTTTGGTGAATGAGCCTGTGGTGAAAAAAAAAAGGCATTTCAGATGTATATATTGAAATATTTAATCTTTCATGCTGTAGGTGAAATAATTACTGAAGTTTGCACTGTTACTTTGAATATCAAAATTCAAGGCATTTGAACAATGAAAGTAATCAGTTTACTGATAAAAGTAATTTTCATTTTTATTTAAATTTTACCATAAGTCCCAGTGAGACGCAGCATTCTGAACAAGGGAGACCTGTTTACCCGACATAGCCTGCATGTTTTTATGGACATGTGGACATTTATGGACATTCTATGCTAACAGTAACAGAGCAACAATTTAATCATTATTATACATTTGTTTAGAATTTAACAGTTATTTAAACTGTACTAGTGAAATTATACAGTCACCTTATTAGTTCAGCAATTCCTTTATTTATTAATTAAACACGTGTGGATTAATAACAAATATTTTACAAGAACAGATGAAATTAACTTTATTCTGTTTAGGTCTGAAAATGACTTCTCTTCACCAGGAACAGAGATGAAGCTGAGTTTGGAAGCAATGTCGTTGTGGTGGTGCAGGATGATGGAGGAACCATCACTGTCCCAATTCTGTCTTTTCTCTTGGGGGCCGGGGTGGGCTGATGCGCCAGATCAACTGGGCTGGTGTGAGTCGGCCAAAGGGCTCTGAAGTAATCGGAAACTTCACAAAGGACGATAGGGGCCTAGTGTTTTTTTTTTGTTGTTGTTGTTGTTGTTGTTTTTTTTAGTGACTTCAGCATTAGTAATATAGTAGTTGATTAAAAACTAATGTGTTAATTTCACAGATTGATCTCCCTTGATTAGGACATTTATTTTGTACAATGACAACCCCAGCAAGTAGCCTATACAATAATACACAAACATACAGGGTTATTAAAATTATTCATCCTGTTTATTGTAGCAATTTTAGCAACCTTCACCAATAAGCGTTGAAATATCTGAAAGTTTTTATGTGTTGTACGTATTCACAGTGAAATATATTCATGAGGAGGCAGAGCAGATGAAATTGAGTACTGCATCACAGAATTTTCACATCTCTGCCATCTTTCTATTCTGACCCGAGGCCCCCATGAGCTCAGACATAACTTACACATCCATGACCATAAGCTCCTTCATTGTTTTGTAGTGATCAAACGATACATCGGCTGGCCGATATTTGCGTCTTTGGCTGGTATTGGCATCGGCCGATACGTTGGGAGCGCTGGCCGATATGTGCCCTACGGCATAATTTCCAGACAGGCATCTATACAGGCGGCAGTTGCTGGAGACGCCGTGCCCGCCCTTCTCTCCTCTCCTCTCCTCTCTTCTACTAACTGTGCGTGTTTTGGAAAAAAAGAAAAGAGATCCCCACAGCAGCGGGTTATAAACTGTCTCTGTGCAGGGAAACACAAACATGAGCAGAAACAGAGCTCATGTCAGGTCTTTAGTAGGCAGTGAAACTTTTCATCCACACATCCAGATGTGAAACATCCTGATAAAAGCAGAAAAACAACAGAAGCGCCACTTCTTCGGAGGAGCTTATTATGGCTCATATGATCTCTGCGTCCTCCCCAGCAGAATAAATGTTCTACAGAACCAGACCCGCCAGGTCTGTTACTGTGTAAATGAGAGGACAGAACGCAAAAATAGTCCTGTCTCAGCGCTGTAATCAGGCCTGATGTTGATGTATGAAAAGTTTTTCCACCTCAAGTAAAACTGAGAATGAGATCAAAATTTAATCAAATAGAAAACCTGATATTGCTTTAGATTTATCTTCCAGCTTGATCTCTCTTCAGTATATGCATGAATACAGGATAAATGATTAATATGTTTTACAAAAATATATAAAGATAGATAGATAGATAGATAGATAGATAGATAGATAGATAGATAGATAGATAGATAGATAGATAGATAGATAGATAGATAGATAGATAGATAGATAGATAGATAGCTTTATTTATGTAGCACTTATCTAAATAAAGTTACAAACTATGTTACAGAGTGCAAAGTGAAAAAAAGATTTTAAAGATAGCCAGATAGTGTTCCACAACACAGCATGAAATACTGATACAGCAAGTTATTCTTAAACAAACAGAATGAATAAAATAATTGAAAAAATTACTGTCAGAACAAATGAGATTAATCACGGCATCAAAAGATAACTGCATATAGTCACTTAAAATAATGTCCTCCCCATGGAGTTAAATTTTAAAACAAGAAAAACTGGCAGCAATTTTATCAACAAGTTCCAAAGATCAGGGTAAAGCTCAAGATAGATTCTGTAGATAGACAGGCAGATACATTTAAACATACATACAGGTTATTTCGTGTAACAAAAGGACACATTTAAAATTAAAAGTATGCTTCTGATTATTTTGGATTATTTTTCTCTCTTGAGCTGTAGTTACCTATTTACACCACCAGAGGGAGTATCCAGTGAAGTGAGAACAGTTGTGGTAACTTTAGTTCCCCATTAGTCCACTCATAGACTGTATATAATTACTGGACGTAGCTTCCGGTCTCTTTTGAATAGAGAAATGTGAGTTGAGAGGGGTGTGTTTTACCCTCCCTATTTTTCCGTGTCACATATATTCTCACACCAGAAAAAAATCTAAAAAGGGGAGAGGGCGGGGGCGGGAAAAATGAATGATAGGTGACGTAGGGTGGGTTAAAAGTTAAATTAAGTAAAAAGAAAATAAGAGGAGGTAAAAAAGAATAGCCCCCAAAGCGGCATGGTTAAGGTAAGAAATGCTTAGACTTGAAATTCCTGGATAAAAACCCCCGGTGTGGAATTCTGTAAAAAACTGAGACCTTATTAAGGGAAAAAAGGAGCTAAATAGAGGTTTGGTGGGGAGGGGGAGATTTCGGTTTGCGCCAAATCAAAAATAAGGATACGCCCTTAAATATGTGTAATTTGAAGAATAAATAACATCTAAAGAATGAGTTATAAAAAAATCCCCCCCCCAGAGGGAAAGAAGGAAAACTTAAATAAAAAATAAAAAAATTTTTTACAGGGTAAAACTTTTTTTTTTTGGGGGGGGTTTTTAAAGGGGGTGGGGGGGTTTTTCTGGTAGCCCCCGGGGGAGGGAGGATAATCAAATAAAAGAGAAGTTCCTTTGGGGCCCCGTGCCACTTTTGTCTGATGTACATCGTTCAATATTTTTACATTTAAACTTTACCTACTCTTTTCAAGCCTGTGCTTTTTTGTAGCAGTGTTGGACAACGATTTATTCTAAACTTTGAAAATATTGGGATATTAAAATAATGCATTTGAACAATTAAAAATGACAAAAAGACTTTTAAGATCTGCTGTATAATTTAATCATATCTAAGTGCTTATTCTAATCGAGGACAACTCAACCCCTTAACAGCTAGTGTCACCCAATAACAGCAGTGAGACACTTCCTGAAGCCATCTACCAGTTTCTGGTATTGGTTCAAAGAAAGTTGGCCCCAACGCTCAACATAGAATTGTCCAGCTGAAAGATGTTTGAGGGGTTTCTTCATAAACATTTTGCTTCAAGTCATTTCATAGCATCTCAGTGGGAAGTAGATATACGTTTCTAGTGTTGATGGGATTATAGTGTTTGCTTTTATACTGATGTCTCAGTTGTGGAGGACCAGTGAAAAATAATGGAGGAAGTGGAGGTCTTTCTCCTCTGGTTCAGCAGCACCAATGGAGATGTGTGTGTCCTTTCTCCTGTGTAAAAGACCACATTAAATCTGGCTATCCTGCCCTTACAATGATAACCCCAACAAGTAGCATAATACACAAATATAAATATCCAGGGTTATTAAAATTAATTATCTTGTTTTTGTAGCAATTTTAGCAACCTTCACCAATAAACTTTGAAATATCTGAAAGTTTTGAGTTTTTTGTACGTATTCACAGTGAAATACAGCATATTCATAAGGAGGCAGAGCAAATGATCTTTATTTTTTCAATAAGTACTGCGTCACAGCATTTTCACATCCCTGCCATCTTTCCATCCTGACAGAAGGCCACCATGAGCTCAGACATATATCACACATCCATGACCATAAGCTCCTCCATTGTTTTGTGTCACATATAAAATGACATCATTGGACATTTGAGAGACTTTGCTACAGAGACCCCACCCACATTAGAAGGTACTCAGTGGGCTCTATGCACAACTCTACTACTACCTGAACTTAATTCAATTCAATTCAGCTTTATTGTCAAGTGTGTCGCATGTTGGACATACAACACAGATGAAATTCCATTTACCTCAGCCCCATGGTGCATTTAATCAAATATAATAAACTATAAGATAAAAATATAAAAATATAGTAAGCCAGCTCCTTTGTATCCTGTCTTTCATTACTGGATGAACTGATTAATCCAGGTGTGTCTGGCCATTGTCCTCATGGTTACTGAGGTCAGGCAAACCTGGATTAATCAAATCATCCAATAATGAAATAAACACCCAAAATGAGTGGAGCTGTGTTGAGTAGGCACTAGTGGAAAAAGGGCAATGGTGGACCAAGAGTCCTAAATTAAGGTCATTAATCAATTAAAAAACATCTGAATAACTCTTACATTTATTAGTTTATTTACACTAACCTTTTTATCTACAGACACTTTCCAAAAAATTATAATATATTAGAATAAACACCTTTTCCATGATATTCAAATTTTTTGGAAAGGGTCTGTATATATTTTTCCTTAATCAGGATTAACACTGAGTGTTATAAAAAAAATAGTATGAGTATGATTGTATATGTAAGAGACTATACTAGTGTACGTGAGAGAGTATAGTAGTATATGTAAGAGAGTATAGTAGTATATGTGAAAGACTATACTAGTGTATGTGAGAGAGTATAGTAGTATGTGTGAGAGAGTATACTAGTGTATGTGAGAGAGTATAGTAGTATGTGTGAGAGAGTATACTAGTGTGTGTGAGAGAGTATAGTAGTATGTGTGAGAGAGTATACTAGTGTATGTGAGAGAGAATAGTAGTATGTGTGAGAGAGTATACTAGTGTATGTGAGAGAGTATAGTAGTATGTGTGAGAGAGTATACTAGTGTATGTGAGAGAGTATAGTAGTATGTGTGAGAGAGTATACTAGTGTATGTGAGAGAGTATAGTAGTATGTGTGAGAGAGTATGATGGTATATGTGAAAGCAAGTTTGAATTATCTCTCAAGGGGCCTCTCATAAATATATGTATATATATATATATATATATTTGATGGGTTTCAGATTTGGTCTGCCATAAAAGCTGAAACCCATCAAATCTAAAAAGATTTTGAACCGAGCTTTGAGGTTGTTGGTTTTTCTTTTAAACATAAGGCTGCCATAACAATCAAAATACATTGCCTTGCCAAAAAAAAAAAGGTCACCACCTGGATTTAGCTAAGCAAATAGGTCCGAGCCTCCTACTGGATAATTATTGCATGGATGATTATCTTTCGGCAACAAGTTATTTAACTCCGACTGGTGCAATGAGTTGCTTCTCATTTCCTTAACAATTCACGTGATTGTTTTAACAATCAAAGATTATCATCCATGACACATCCCATGGTCATGGAAAAGATGTTATTCTGTCTGAGAACGGTCAAATCATTGCCATGCATCAAGCAGAGAAAACATCTAAGGAGGTTGCAGAAACTACTAAAATTGGGTTCAGAACTCTCCAACACATTCATAAAAACTGGAAGGACTGTGAGGACCCATCATCTTCAAGGAAGAAATGTGGCCGTAAAGGCAGGTGGAGTGATGCAGCCATCATCCTTAGTGCCTTCTGTACAAGCCTGTGGGGGCGGTGTTATGATATGGGGTTGCTGCAGTTGGTCAGGTCTAGGTTCAGCAACAGTATGAGCTCAAAGAATGAGGTCAGCTGACTATCCGAATATACTGAATGAGCAGGTTATTCCATCAATGGACTTTTTCTTCCCTGATGGCACAGGCATATTCCAAGATGACAATGCCAGGATTCATTGGGCTCAAATTGTGAGAGACTGGTTCAGGGAGCATGATAGATCATTTTAACATGGATTGACCACCACAGAGTCCAGACCTGATCCCCACTGAGAATCTTTAGGATGTGCTGGAGAAGGCTGTGCTCAGCGGTCAGACTCAACCATCATCAATGCAAGATCTCAGTGAAAATTGATGCAACACTGAATGGAAATAAATCTTGTGACATTCCAGAAGTTTATTGAAACAGCACTACAGCTAATGCTGCCGTAATCAAAGCTACAGGCGGTCCAACAAAATATTAGAGCGTATGACCTTTTTCTTTTTTTTTTTTTTGGGTGGCGACTTTGTTTCGGGCCTTTGTTTCTATTTTGTTTTAACAAAGTCAGTTGGTGTTTTCCTGCAAAAGGCATGACATATATTCAATCGAGAAATAAACAAAGACTTGTACGTAATCTGTTTTTACATGTAAAATAAAACAAAATTAGTTAAAAATACTAACTGAATCTGCAACATAAAACATAGCAGATTTTAAACACAAACTCAAAATGAATTAAAACATGCAATTAAAAAGATTCAAGTACACAAAGTTAAGTTTTCTTCTGATTACCTTTCAAAAGAAACTGAAATCTACTGTACTTTCAAGAAAATGCAACCCACTAAAAATGAGTCCTTGTCCCCCTTTTGGGTCAGGAGGACCCACCAGTGAGAATCACTGCTCTAAAACAATAAGTTGAAAAAGATGTGACTTTATCCAAACTTAGAAGACTTTTTCATCTTGTCCTGAAACTCTTTCACAATCAGTCAGTATAACCAATCAATACTCCAGACAGCGATACAGTCAGAGGTGTGGGATGCTGATTCAGCGTGCCAGCCAAAAATTTAACACTGGTGTCATTTTCTGGTCTGGCGTAAAAGCTGAAACCCATCAATTGCTTTGGAATCCCCCCAGTGGGAGTCTAAAGTCTTCTCAAGTGTTGGCAACTATTGACCGCAGGCCAATAGTTTTTCTTTCACTGAATCGTTCAGAAGCTGAATAATTCATACTTGAGTAATTAACACTGTCTACTCAGTGCAAAAGCTTCTTATTCTTTTCTACACAGTATTACTGGAGTAAAGTAGTGAGTAGTTATTTACAGGAAGAACTTTCAGTGCTTCAAATAACAGTTTTTCAGCAGTTATCTGTTGTTATTATGAGTTTTCCAACCGTAGCCCAAAACACAAAAAGGGTGGACATCCAGCACTACACTTGTTGAGTCATATTTCTAAATGTAAGTCTGTTGCTGCATCTCGTGGAGAGAATGTGGACTTGATAATCACAGTAGCATACTTTCCACACAGTCTCTCAGTCTGACTAAATAGCAGAGTGCCTGCACACCATTGACTGGGCTCATTATCCTTTGGTAGGTGCAGGACGAGGTACAACAATGGTTTTAGTTGTTGCAGCTAAGGTGATGACTGGTGAGTAGAGCAGACTTACAATACTTGACTGTTTTAGATTGGCAAAATTGACGCATGACTGAAGAGAAGAAAGTGAAATAGTGTGTAGCTGGCTATTGATTTAAGAAGATCTCCCTGACATCTCTGTCTTCTCTCGGTCTTTGGCAGCATCACACAGTTGGGAGTCTGTGTCGACTCCAATTAGATTAGTCATTACAGTCAGGGATCAAGTCAGAGCCTTGCAGATAATAAAAACTCTGATGCTTGCTCAGTGCTATTGATTGCTACTGTGCTGTATCTCCTGGGCTGTGGGGGAGTTCAGGCAGCCCAGACCTTATTCTTTCATCAGGGACATGTTGTCATTTGTGAAGGGCTTATGTTTAGCCGCAGTAGAACCTACTTCTGCTGTGGTGAAGCAGAATATCTGTGAAGCTCAAAGAAGAGCAGTGTGATTTGGGGAAATCAATTGAATGCTAAATCATCAGTAATAACTGAATGTGGTCATATTTAAAAGGTATAGTAATTTGGATTAAGCCTGGATTAAAAACAACAAAAAGATTATTTTTAGTCAGCATATGGATTGTGTAATCAGAGCTTACTGTGTCTGCTGCCTTTTCTAAATGTGTTGCTCACCTAAAATTACCCGCATTTACTCATGAGGCTAATTTGTCGACTGTTTATAAAACAACGCAAAACGCAAAATCTCATCCAGGACACTTTTTCTCCCATCTTTTACTGCCTTTTCAATCCCTCATTCATTTTAAACAAAACTACACTTAACTAATGTAAGGATTAGGACAACCACATATTACATTCAATTTAGAATAACTAATTAACCTAACATGCATGTTTTTGGATTGTGAGGGAAAGTGGGAGTTTACACAGCAAACTCACACATAGCTCCACACAGAAGGGGCTGCAGTCTACATGTTTTTATGCTTTTATTTTGTCTACCTTGGATGTGCACGGCTTTGTTCAGCTATTGCTGGTGTTAAAGCGCTTTATAAATAAATCAATGATGATGATGACGACTGAGATTTGAAGCAATCTTGAGATTTTTCCTGCAGTACTGTGTAACAGAGCTTTGTGCTGCCCCAACTATTCCTTTTTGCACTTTATTTACTTTTCCTTTCAGTTATGTGAGGACACATAAAAAGTTGCCTACTTCTTTAAATCTAGGGAAACATTTTGGTCTGGTTATGAATAAACCTAGTTTCAATCACATGTTTAAAAAGATGACATTTAAGGCTCTTCGGCTGAAAAGATTTGCCCCTAAAAATTACCTATGTGGTACAGGCATCACAGACACCTCAAGAGGAACGCATTACTTTCGAGAAATGCTGGCTGTAGGAACAAAAATGGACAATCCACACACTCGTGTAAATATTTTTCTATTGACTATGACTTGAATCACAATGAGACCAGGGTGGCTTATTTGTAACGAGACACATAAAGAAAGAAGAAGTTAAAGCAGCGGTATGTCTAATTTGTGATACATGCATGAACATTTGTGGTTGTTTGTGTTAAATCTCATTTTTCTCTGAGCTAGTTTTGAAAAATCAAAGATGTGTGATTGTTGCATACTCAAGTCAATACACAAGATAACATTTAGCCCTTCTCCTGGGTTTCCATTTCACCTGGAATTGCACAAAATCTAAATATCGCAATTAAAAACCGCTAATGGAAACACCTACATTTAAAAAAACTCTCAAATTGAGAAGAACAATCTTCTCAATAATATTACCAACAACTGCAGCTATTTTACAGAAAACAAGTACAATGCAAGAATCAAATCTGAGCATAAGCTATCAATTATTCACATCAACAGCAGAAGCTTATATACAAATTTCCACAGAATCAAAGAATATCTTAGTCAGTTCAGTACTCCTTTCAGCATTATAACTGTGACAGAAACTTGGATTAAAAAGGAAAAAGGAATAGATTTTGAACTAGAAAATTACGAATTTAATTACATCAACAGGAAAAATCAAAGCGGAGGAGGAGTGGCCATATATGTGGAAAATGGTTTAAAATATAAAATTCTCGAAAATATGACAGAAGCTGTGGATAGCTTACTCGAGTGCATTACAATAGAAGTTTGTCTGGATGGAATGAAAAACGTATTGGTTAGCTGCATTTATAGATCTCCAGGATCAAGTATTGATTCTTTTAAAGATTGGATTGAAAACATGTTTACCAAAGTAGCAATGCAAAAGGTGTTGTATGTCTCTGGTGATTTCAATATCGATCTATTGAATCCAAAGAAACATAAAGGGACTGAGGAATTCATAAACGTAATGTTCAGCATGGGCTTATATCCAACAATCACTAAACCAAGCAGGATCACATCCCACTGTGCAACTCTAATCGACAACATATTCACAAATGTTTTGGATAACAACATAGAGAGTGGACTTTTTCTAACAGACATCAGTGACCATTTACCTGTTTTTGCCTTGTATGACTGTAGCTATAGAAAGAAAAAAGATGATGACAAATGTAGATGTTTTCGAATAAAAACAGAAGAAGCCTTAATTGCTCTAAAGAATGATTTGCAATTACAGAACTGGGAAAACATTTACAAAGAAAAAGATACTAATAAAGCATATGAGGATTTTCTCCAAATTTTTAACTTGCTTTATGATAAAAATTGTCCTATAAAAACTTACAGGAATATACATAGACATACTAGAAGTCCATGGGTCACTAGAGGGATACAAAAGGCTTGTAGAAAGAAAAGTAGATTATATAGGTTATTTTTAAAACAGAAAACTATAGAAGCAGAGGAAAAATATAAAAAATATAAAAACAAATTAACCAATATTATGAGGTCATGTAAGAAAGAATATTACAACAATCTACTGGAAAAAAACAAAAATAACATTAAAGGTTTATGGAATGTACTAAATGGTATTGTGAGAGGAGAATCCAGAAACAAAAATTACCCAGAATATTTCATTGTAGATGAAAAGACCATTAATAATAAGGATGATGTAGTAAATGGCTTTAACAGATTTTTTGTAAATGTGGGACCAGAATTGGCAATAAAAATAAAGGAACCAGATGTGACAGAAATTTGGGGTGTAGAGGAATTGGTGGATAGAAATCCAAGTACAATTTTCTTAGAAGCAGTTGATGAAAGAGACATCATGGAAATAGTAAGAAACTGTAAAAATAAAACCTCAACAGACTGCAATGATATTGACATGACAACAGTAAAGTTTGTAATTAGTGAAATTGTAAAACCGTTGACCTACATTTGCAACTTATCTCTTCAATCAGGTACGTTTCCCAACAAAATGAAAGTTGCTAAAGTACTCCCACTGTATAAAAATGGAGATAGACATCATTTTACAAATTACAGGCCAGTTTCTCTACTCCCTCAATTTGCCAAAATACTTGAGAAACTATTTGCAGATAGACTGAACAAATTCCTTGAAAAACACAATCTACTTTCAGAAAGTCAGTATGGATTCAGAAAAAACAGATCAACATCTTTGGCTTTAATGGATTTATTGGAAGAAATCACTGATTGTATTGACAGTAAAAAAATAGCAGTAGGAGTATTCTTAGATCTCAAGAAGGCCTTCGACACCATTGATCACAACACTCTGTTAAAGAAACTAGAGAGGTATGATATAAGGGGAGTTGGGTTGAAATGGGTAAATAGCTATTTAATGGACAGGAAACAATTTGTACAAATAGGTGAACAAAAATCAGAATACATGGATATTATATGTGGAGTGCCACAGGGGTCAGTATTGGGTCCACTGTTGTTTATAATCTATATAAACGATATTTGCACAGTATCTAAATTAAGTAAAGTTGTTTTATTTGCAGATGACACAAGCATTTTCTGTTCAGGGGAGAACTTGCAGCAGATCTTGGGGGAGATTACAAGTGAAATAAACAAACTAAAACTGTGGTTTGATAAAAACAAATTATCTTTAAATCTGAGTAAAACAAAGTTTATAATTTTTGCAAATAAATTAAGAGAATCACACATTGAATTGATAATTGACAATACACAAATAGAGAAAGTAAATGAAATCAAATTTCTTGGTGTTGTTCTAGACCACAAAATCTGCTGGAAACCCCATGTGAGCCATATAAGATCTAAACTAGCAAAATGCACCGCAATCCTCAGGAAAATCTGTTTCATGATGGACCATAAATCACTATACATTCTTTATTCTGCATTGTTTTTGCCATATCTGTCCTACTGTGTTGAAGTCTGGGGAAACATCTATAAAAGCACTCTACAACCAATATGCACAATGCAAAAAAGAGCAATAAGGGCAATAAATAAAACAGGATTCAGGGAGCACGCTAACCAGCTTTTTATCAAATCCCGTATATTGAAATTTAAGGATCTAGTTAAATTCAAAACAGCTCAAGTAATGTACAAAGCCAGGAACAATTTGCTACCAAGAAACATCATGAGTAAATTCACTGAAAGAGAAGGGGGCTATAATCTAAGGGGAGAGCTAAATTTCAAAAAACATAAAATCAGAACATCAATGAAACGCATGTGCGTATCAAGCTGTGGAGTGACTTTGTGGAACAGTTTGGATGAGGAGTTAAAACGGAGTCGTAGCATGAATATGTTTAAAAAACGGTATAAAGAATTACTTATTGAAGGGTATATGGAAGAGGAGGAATAAAAAAGATATGAATATTATAAACAACTCAGTCTAGGTATATGTGTATTTATGTATGTGTGTATGTGTATGTATGTATGTGTATATATGTGTTCATATATGTGCATGTGGCATATGCTCAGGCACACAAATCTAATATATGTATGTGTGTGTTTATGTATATATATGTGTGTGGATATGTATGTGTATGTTTATATATGTGTGTGTATATATATATATATGTATATATATGTATATATATGTATGTATGTATATGTGTATATATATGTATATATACTGTATATGTATATATATATATATTTTTTATTATTATTATTATCTTTTCTTTCTAATTACAGAATTATGTGATGAGATTATGTTGTAAATTGACTCACAGTATAAAATGTGTCTTGTAGGAAGGGGTGGGAAATTCCTAAAAAGTTTATACTTCTTCCCACTCCTTTTTCGAACTTGATTTGAAAATGAATCAGTATTATGTCTCTTGAGGGGTTTTTTTTGTTGTTTTAATTGTTTTTCGTTTGTCTTGATTTTTAATTTTCTTTTTTCCTTTTCATTTGTTCATCGTTCGAAATAAAATTTTCATTCATTCATTCATTCATTCATTAAATATCGCAAAAAGTTTTTACGCTTTCATGAGGCATAAATCCAGACGTTTCGACAAAGCAGTTTTTTTGCATAAGTGTAATGGAAACATTATTTTCGCAATTACACACCATCAGGCGTGACGTAGGGGGGTTAAAATCCAGTTATTCCTTCTTAATTATGATGAATATGATCATTTACAAGCATTAACTGTGAAATCAGAGTGATAGGGGAATTTTAATCAGTCACATAAATTAAAAAATCCCCAAATCGCCGTAACTCAGCAAGCTGAGTTCATTTAGGACATTATACAGATGGTTTAAGTTCTGCATGTATTAACAACTGGCCACGAGCTGTTTATGTCGTTTGCACACATTTGTAACACCACGACTCGGTTATCTCTTTTCCACATGTTAATTATGTCACCAGGATTTAATAATGCGAGACCATGAAGAACATCGTATCCCTGCACCTTTGTATCAACAGCTGTATCATCACATCAGTCAGGAACTGGCTGCCGGATAAAAGTGGAATACAAGATCAAGAAATGACATCCACACCCCAGAAGTTTATCCTGAGGGGTTTTTAATCTGTGTTACATTTCGGGCATCTGTCCTGGAAGTCGCCATGAGTGTTTTTTTCCCTGCTGATGTGATCAGAGGCTCCGTACATACAGACTTTACCTCTAAATTATCATCCGCTACTTTCATCACCTGATGAGGAGCAGCAGCTCTAAATGTTTATATCTCCATCCTCCTCAAAGTGGAGTCTCGTGGGATGGGATTTTACAAGAATTACGGCTTATACCATTCAATGGAAACACCTACATATCCCAACTGTACTTTTTCGAAATTTAAGAAATTTCGCTTTTATTTTTCGAAAAAAGTGTAATGGAAACCATGTCTATAATCCATTACACCTCACTTAGAAAGTTTTATAAAAGATAAAAAGACAAAGATTCAAATGAAAGTTTTCAGAAGTTAAGTTTTGTTTTGTCTAGTTGTTGCCTTTGCTGTTTGGTCTGAAGCTGCCACTGTTATTAAATGCCTAAATGCCACAAAAGGCAAAAGCTGAGCTAAACCAGATGAAGAATATGTCCTTCTCAGTCATGTTACCAAGTCAACAAGCCAATAGAGGAAAATGTTCGTAGCACTGCTCAGTCAACTTAAAGACAACTTTAAAAGCTTCAACCAGATCATCATGTACTCCATGAACTCTAGAGTAAAGGGAATAACCAAGGACATTCAAAAAATCAAAACAAGGCAACATTTTACACAAAAAAGGCAGACAACTTAAAGGCCGACAACCGCAAACAGCCTGAACGCAGCGAAGCAAGGCAGGTGCATATATTTATAGTTCGTGTCTGTATCTGTCATAGCAAGCTTACTGTCACAGACAAGGTCGAATACCTGGAAGGGCATTTCAGAAAGGATAACCTCATGTTGGATGGGATACCAGAATCAACAGGAGAAATCTGGGTAAACACAGAGGAAAAAAAGTCAAGACACTTGTACGGCATGTGAGAAACTTCAGCTGCAGAAAGAGGTGGGAGTGGAAAGACACATCAGGAAACCAGGTGGAGGAGACAGACCAAGGCCCGTTATGAAACTGCTTCAGGTACAAGGACAGAGAAACTATGCTCCAATGTGCAAAGTATATCAAAGAATCAAACATCTACATCAAGGAGGACAACATAGACCCAGGGATGGAAAAGAAAAGAGTTAAAACCAAAACTTAGAGCTGCCATAGAAAGAGGAACACATATCTGCGCCGGGACAAGCTGGTCATTTAAATCTCTATCTGCCCACCTCTGAGATCTTAACCTGATGAAGCATCACTTAGATGTCCCCCGTGACTGCCACAGGTTCTAAATCTCAGGAGGACTCCAAGCGATGAACTGTTATGTTAGCCAGGGTTACTCAAGTCAGTCCTACAAGAGAAGGGATCCTGCAGGTTTTCAGTACATCCCTGGTCTAACACACCAGACTCAAATTAGGATGGATGCAACAGCCTATGAAGTTCTGCACGATGACTCATTAATTTGAGTCAGGTGTGTCGGAGCAGGGACACATGGAAAATCTGCAGAATTGCGGCTCTCATAAGACTGACTTGAGTAACCGTGAGTTAGGGCCTTGCAAGAGGTTTTGTTTGAAAGATGTTCCCTTGAATCTAGCAGCATAGTCAAACACCACCACCTTCATACTTTAAATAGGGTAATAATGGGAAGAGTGAAAGAGTGAACGTCAGCACACAGGTTTCCCGTTCAGTGTGACATCTGCTAGAGTTCTGAGATAACACTATGAATTAACTCAAGGTAAACATACAGGTTTGCTGGCTGTCTTCCTCTAATGCTTGTAGAATAAAGCAAACAGGAATCCAAAATGAGACAATTGCAAAATATCTAGAAATGAACAACCTCTGGGTGATACCTGCCACAGGTAGCCTACTTCATCTGCACAGCCTTTACCAGTCAACTCATCGATGCATTCACTGAACTCTTCAAAGAAATGTTTGTTACTCAGAAATCTCCTTTTCAAACTGAATATCCTTTGCTTTGCAACAGAAAAGATATTGGGTAGTAACACATCCTTTTTAAAGGGTAGTTTCAGATTGTAATGGTTGTATTTAAGCACGGCAAGCTTTAAACAGTTTACATAAACGTCATGTCCTTCCTACACAGCCCCTTTTCTTCTGTAGCTCTTTAAGGAAAGTTGTGATTGTGGTGATCGCTCAGCCTGCACACAGAAATCCTGTTAACTGTAGCTCCACTGTATTCAGCTTTAAAACTGCCATCTTTTTGCAAAGGACCATTATCCATCTACTGTAAGTGCTGTTATCCAAATCCATGATCAGTCGATATGGTTTTGAGGGTTAAACGCACATATTTATAGTCATTGCAGACCATGTTAATGATACAATAATAACAATTATGAGTGGGAATTAATTTCATTGGCTAACCGCCTTGTCCCATTTTCCCCATTCTTCCAAAAAAGAAAAACACTCTTGGGCCACAAGATTGTTTTTTTTTTTTTTTTTTTTTTTTGTGGCTCCAGGGTATTTTTCTTTAGGCCTATGGAACACACACACACAGGTGCAAATGCACGCTCCTTACCACGCCTCAGCTGCAACATCTCAGTGCGCAATGACGCATAAGGTGTTGTCTGCGTGTCTTTTGTTTGGAGTCATGGAAGGACTTTGTTCCCTCCTTACACAGCATTTTATGCATTATGTGATTGAAGCTGTACTGTTTTCTGAGTTTATTGCCATCCTCGCTTTGTTTTTTCAGCCACACTTTTTTGTATATTTCAAAGTTGTAAAAGTTTAATGTTCCTGTGGTGGATAAATCATAATGCCCTTTGTCAATTGCTTCCTGCTCAATAATGCATGTCAATCATGTGACTAATTAGATGGTGATTTTAATTTATGTCCATACTCTGCGACACAAAATGACCTATGCAACTCTGTATGCTGAAGGTAAGCCACAGCAAACAGCACTATGCCGCTGTTGCGAAGCCCGCTTTGCAGCTCCTTTACATGACTAGCGCGATTTAACTTTGATGTCATGTGAAGAATGATCAAAGCAGCAAAAATATTTTGCCGCTTTAGAAGCTGTCCTGTTTTTTGCATAGCCGTTTTTGCCACTTTGGTCTGAACACACAGTTATAGCATGTGTACCATCCCCATAGCTATTAATAATCTCCCAAGGTTCCAGAATCTTGTGTGCATTGCTTCCAATCATCAGACCCACTGTAGCCTTTAAAGTGGGAATTTCAACCTTATGGCCATCTCAAGGTCAAACATTTTTCACAACTCCGACTGATATGTCAAGTGTAAAAACAGTCGAAGCACATCCCTTGTCCTTCAGAAGTTTGGTTTTTTTGTGTTTCTGTCTTTTAAATTAATGACACTTTTCCAAAAAGTGATTCTCTGCACAAAACACAAGTCGTAATGACAAGATAGGACTCTGGTCAATGGCATTTTCTGATTCCACAGATACAACAATTGTGGCAAAGCTCTTTCCTTTTCTTCCATTCCCTGGATATGACTTTGGCTTATCAACACCTTTGGGTCCACTTGTACCAAATGAGAAATGCTTAATATCTCCTTACAACAGATCTGACAAGATCCTAACATGCCTCCCTAGAAATTTCACTAGATGCTTAAACAGAGCTCTGTGTTCTGTTTGTTCCATGATGTCATATGCAATGATTGTCCATCATTCTCTGAGATTAAATGGCAGCTTAAACATAATGGTCCTCATATTACTTGGCATGTCCAATTCTAGCATTACTCCAATTCTTCCATAACATTGTAGCAGCTGCATAGAAAGAGGGCATAAGGTTGCAAGGCACTGACATCCTCGGTTTTTATTTCAGGCCAAGACAACGCCTTTTCCATGTATGCCACAGCAATTCTGCATCTACTGCCAAAGTTTTCTTGCAGGAGCTGCTTTGCTTTAGCATAGCCAAACTTGGGTATCATATGCAGGCAGCTATGCACAAGCTCTCTTGGCTGACCCGAAGTAAACTACTCAAGGTAATACAAGTAGTCAACCTAACTCGCCTTTCCTTAGGCTCCTTCTTTGAATGCCTCGATGAAGATTATATATCAGGGTTCACCAATTCTGGACCTCTTGAGCCAGTGTCTTGCAGGGCTTCAGTGTGTTCCTGCTGAAACTCACCTGACTCAAATTGATGGGTAATGAGGCTTGTGCAGAACTTAGGCTGTTGGAGAACCATTTAATTTGAACCAGGTCTGTTGTTGGAGGGAGACTGAAAACCTGTAGGACACTGGCTAAAGAGGTCTGGAATAATAGTATTGCAGTCAAGACCACAACCACCAACACCAAGACATTACCGAGACCAAGGGCCGAAACCAAGATATTACCAAGACATCATATAGGCATAACCAGGACCAAGACATTACCAAGACCAGAGGTAACATTTTCTATCACTTTGACTCCTTCTGGACAATAGTACTCGTTTCTTTGTTCATTCATCTTAAAGTATTGGTGAAATGAAGGAGTTTTGCTGCAGATTATGCCTTGTATAGAGGCCCATTCCTGCTGCCCCGTCTCTCCCATTATGGATATACTGTACGCAGGAGGGCGACTTAATCTAAATATTGTCTGAAGGAGTCAAAGTGATACTGTAATTTTACTGGTGAGTAAATGCAGGTATAAACTCCCAGAAATATGGTCCAGGTTGGAAAAAAAAAGAAAGTTATCCTTTAACCAATAGATGAACAAGTTTTCTTTTTCATCCTTTCCTCCAGCAATTCTTGAAGTAGTGCTGCCTCTAGAAGGGAGTGGAATACTTTATTTAAAAGGTCCAATTTATTTGAGTAATGCAGTGTGATCACAAACTCAGTCTGGATGAATGTTGTACTCCCAAGTGAACTGAGTCCTATTCGTACTGAGTCTAGTGGACTATCCTGGTGTGAAAGTGTGCTTAAAGGCAGGGTGGATGATGTTTTCCAGGAGCATTTTTACTATATTGCTTAAAGTTCAGGGTAGGGGATCCTAGAAAAATGGTAGGAGCAAGTTACATTTTAAAAGATACACACCTGAAACCACGCCTCCAGAGTGCAGGAGTGTGTGCGCCGACAAGCGAAGATAACAAATAACAGCCAAGTGGATAGCTCATTAGCCTAAACAGCTGAGGAGCCACGTTTTGTGTTAAGTGTTAATTTGCTCACCTCCAACCCCTTCTGTGGTCTGAAATATCCACACTGCAGACGCTAATACCTCCATGACTTGATCCACACCCGTTATTTTCTTTTCGGTGCATTTTAAGGGCAAACAGCTACACAGATAGCCTAACGGCAGCGCGCATTTGCAGCGAGTTGCGAGCGAGCACACACTCAGCGGGCGGGGGGAAGGCGGGGTGGAGAGACAAACGGCCTTGGAGTTTAATAGACATATCATCATTCAATCAATAAGCACGGGTCGTTCAAGACAACTTGATTGGGTTTTTTCGGTCCTGGCCGTTCCACAGGTGACTAAATTTTTTTATTTTTTTGTCAGAGCATTTAATTATTTGTCTGCAATTGGGGTGTGAAGGAGATTTTAAGCAATATAGTAAAAAAAAAAAAGCTCCTGGAAAACCTCATCCACCCTGCCTTTGAAGTCTTCTTCACACCCCCATTGCAGCCAATTGATTAAATGTTCTGACACAAAAAATAAAAAATGTAATCACCTGTGGAACGGAAAGGATTGAAAAAACCCCATTCAGTGAACTTGTAATGGCCCCTGCTTAGTGATGTATGATTATATGTCCATCAAACTCGACTGTGGTTTGTCCCCTACCCACCCTCACGCGCGCTTGCAGTGCGCCACGAGCGTCTCACAGTGCACATGAACGTTGCTGCTCGCTGCTATTATTTATGCAGCTGTTTGCTCTTAAAATCTACCAAAAAGAAGAAAAAAAAACAGATCAAGTCACGGAGGAGTCGACATTTGCAGCGTGGATGTCTTACACCGCAGAAGGAGTTGGAGGTGAAGGAATTTTCACTTTTCGAAACGTGGTTCCTCCACTAGCAAGCTAACAAGCTAGCCACGTGGCTGTTCTCGGTTATCTTCGCCGACAACACTTGACACACACGTTCCTGTGCTCTGGAGGCGTGGTTTCAGGTGGGTGTAGTTTTTAAAATGTAGCTTGCTCGAACCATTTTTCCAAGATCCCCTACCCTGCCTTTAAATTCTTTCCCAGTGGATCCATTTTGTTTGCAGGTGCTGATTCTCACATTTCTCTTTCCAGATAGGATTTCATAGCATTTGAAGTTTTTGAACAACTTTGTCAGAGGCCTTGAGCTTGGACAGTTTAGCTAAAGTTTCAGCTGTCAAAACCTCCAGTTCTTTTGCTCATATACTTTTTATTCGCAATTCTTGCTCCTTCAAAGCACATTTTTCCTACAGCCACAGTACAAGCAATAGATGCAGCTCTGTCAGCCTCTGCTCTAATCCTTGCTGAGGAAGCAGTACTTTAGTTGCAAGTACCTCTGCTTGAATTTTTTACAAGCAATGTTGGAAACACTGTCCTCTGGATTGACATCATCATCACCTTTATCTTACACCTAAGTTGTTAAATTTGTTCAGCACATGACAACCACATCTCTACCTCAGAAACAAATTCATGATTGAACATCATTTTGACTTTGAGCCACACGGTTTTCTTGTTCATCATCAGGCAACATCATAGAATCATGAACACCTTTTACACCCCACTGTTCCAAAGTTCCAACAATTGGCTTTATGCACATCCCCAGTACTTCCTGAACTTAGTACTGCACCTTTGTTTCCTGTCTTACATGATTGGATGAACTGATTAATCCAGGTGTGTCTGGCCATTTGCTGAGATCAGACACACCTGGATTAATCAGTTCATCCAATCATGTAAGACAGGAAACAAAGGTGCAGTACTAAGTTCAGGAAGTACTGGGGATGTGCATAAAGCCCATTCTCAGCAACACAAAGCGTCACATTCCTGCAGAACAAATGTGTGAGTGAGCAAGCGGTCATAGACTGTTTACCTTCCGACCAGCAACATCAGTTATGTGCAGGTGAGTTCCCCATATGAAGCTAACAACCCAAACTATGTGACACTGCCACCTTGTGGAAATATATATTATTTACATTTACATGTATCCACCTTATTCCAGAGCTAGCACATGTAGAAACGACGATGCGATCAACTTCCTGTGAGATACCGGAAATAGCGCTTTGCCATTGACTCACAGTATAAGATGTTGTTTCGGCTAGCGGTTTAGTCGAACATTCAAACATGAGTATTTATTTATTTATTTATTTATTTATTTATTTATTTATTTATTTATTTTTATTTATTTTTATTTATTTATTTATTTATTTACTCGTCCTGTCCAGCATCGAAGCAAGCAGAATGGAAATCTGATTGCTTTATTCTGTTGACCAGTTTTGCTTTACCAAGCGGAGCTTTATGAACGTAAGGCTCCACTTGATATCCTGTTTATTCATTTTATTTCTTTAATTAAACATTTGGTGTAATAAACATGAGTATTTATAACATTTCTAAACAATTTTCCCCAGAAAAATGTACTTGCACGGTTCGGGAACACGTTATGTGGTTCGTGGTTGTACTAACAAGCAGAGAAAGTTGAAGTTGAATTGGTGGCTACAACAGTAATTTGTAGAACATGCACCTCGGTCTTAGTGAGAGAGTGGCTGGGCTGCAGGCTGCGACGTAGTGGTCGCATTTTAGGACTAAAATATCATCTACGTTTAAGTAAATAAGATTGTATCTCACCTCTTTCAACAAAACACGACCAACCTTATTCCTCTAATACTCTGCTCTCCATCTCTGGAATTCCCTCCCTCCGATCTCCGCAGTGGACTCCTTCCCTCTCTCCAAATCCAGACTCAAAACTCTTCTGTACAGATGTCTGATTTCACCTAATTCCATGTA
The DNA here is from genome assembly GCA_023101725.1 of Atherinomorus stipes. Lineage (NCBI taxonomy): Eukaryota > Metazoa > Chordata > Actinopteri > Atheriniformes > Atherinidae > Atherinomorus > Atherinomorus stipes. Next base: position 1,371,399 of record JALJCO010013221.1, read on the forward strand.
CATTAATCCAATGTTGTTCTCTGTGTTCTGCATAGTGTTTTAGTTTAATGTTTTGTCCACTTTGTACAGTGTCCTTTGGTGCTTTGATAAGGCGTCTGTCAAATTAAATGTATTTACTATTATTATTATAATGCACACTATTATTGTTATTATTATTATTTTATAGACTGATAAGCCTCGGAGCTTTTACGATTGCTCATTGCTTCACTGTCAGATATGACAGTGCTAAGAAGTAGCTAAAAGCTGCTGTTTGTTATTTTTGGCCAGAACTTCATCATCCTGCTCCCACGCCTCTGTTGCAGGAGGCGGAAGGAATTTGACGTTGTCCTGTCTGAGCTGTGACAGCTGATGTTCCCACGTAGTTTACCTAAAAAGCTCATAAAACGTGGAGTAGCGTGAACATCTAGCATGTAAATAAATGCAGGTTCCGGTCGAACCGGAAGTTGCTCTCGTATTTCACGCAAGGGCTCATGGGGCATAGGAATAAGGTGGATTAAGAGAGTGGCTCCTGCCATAGTCATAGTTTATGTACTTTTTTCCAATCTACTGTATATGAAATGTAACAACGAATTTTAGAAAGGGGTAGGATTCAGTAAGCACGGTACTTCTCTGTACTCCTTTTTGAACATGTAGATTGCTTTTTTATTCCTTTGTGTTGTGGTTGTTTTAATTCTGTTTGTCTCTGTTGTTTTGCTGTTATACCTGATTCACAATTTTAAGTAATCTAAAAAAAAAAAAGAAGATATTTTTATTTTTTTATTTATATACATCATGTTAAATGAATGCACTTTACATAGAGAGGTCAAAACCTGACAAAGAGAAAACCAGCAATCTCCTCCTGAGCAGCACCTGACAACTGCAGGGAGGAAAATTCCCCTTTTAATTTGAAAAACCCTCCAGCAGAGCCAGACTCAGCATGAGCAGCCATCTGCCTTGTCCAGTCAAAAAAAAAAAAAAAAAAAAAAAAAGCACAGAGGGAAAATATTAGCAACGAGAGGCAACAAACAATCAAAAGTGGACAGGTTTAAGGACTCAACGACCACAGATCTGAAACTCAGCTAACCATCTCCTGCCATTGCATAAAACAAGCAGATAGCAACAAACATACGGAAAAAGAACATTTATCATTTTTTCCCAAAAGTTCTCTGAACATCATTAATGCTTATGACTGAAGGAAGAAGAAAGATATTAATCTGATAGAAAAGCAATGTACTGGATGTTCCAGATGTTTCCAGGAAGGAAATTCTTTCCTCAGTGATTCGCATATCTAAAGATGTAAGGGTTTTCATCATTTTTGCAGCATTACATCTGCTTGCACTGAGCTATTCTGTAGGGGTAAATAAATGTAAATGTTGTAACAGCTCGACACTCCAAGACTAAAAGCAGAATTGTGCCACTGGGCAGCGCTCATAACTCTCCAGTCTAATGAGCATGTGCTGTTATATCCGCAAGAAGCCGTACAGTATAAGAGGCCCCCCCACCTCTCTTCTTGATGAAGTCATTGACATTAATGTGATATTTCACTTAACTGGCTGCATTAATCAGTAACGTGTTTACTTTCACAGTCATTCCCCAACTTCCCCGCATTCAAACCCATGCTTATTTATTTCATTTAGCTGCCTTAGTAAACTTATAATTTATGGCTTCCTCACCAGCATTCAAAACTTGTTCAAAAGAAATTACATATTTACATCCAATGTGTGGGACAAATGGGGGTAAACTAAAATGAGAAAAAAAAAACAACAAAACATTGTTACAGAAAACTTAATCTTTGTATTTCATAAAAGTCATATTTGACCCTGAAATACATTAATATTTAGACTTCCTAAAAAATGAGGGCTGGTGCTTTGAGCCGTGATGCAGTCAAGCTGACAGACGCTGCCGGCTCAGGGATGTTCAGCCACCGTTAATGAAAAGTGGAGCTCCCATTGCTCCTGGTCAGAAAGTGCTCTCGAAGCTTGCTGCTTTTCCAGATGAATGAAAAAAAAATGTTGAAAAAAGCTATGCTGAAGAAAACCAATGAGGCAGAAATGTGGTAAATAGATGTTTCATAGTATCAGTGCTGCTTTTATAATCTTTGTATAGTAGAAGCAGCTACTGCCGCTTCTCACTCACCTGCAAATGCAAAGATGAAGACTTCATCCGTGCCAGCTGCTGGAGATGCAAATCATCTATCCAGTAGCTGAAATATACTCTGTGACATGAGGGGTATAAAAATACAGTTTGGGAAGTAGCCATGTCAGCTATATGGCAGATAATAGGGAAACACGACAGAAATATGACATTATGTCATAACTTTTGGCATATTTAGTTTAAAATAACTATAGTTTTAAATAACTTGACCCCATCCAGGTTTTTGATACTGATTCCAGCTCTTTGACACTTTCAAATAAATGAACAGGTGGAACAATTATGGAAGACTTCTAAAGAGTGATGAAAGCTCTGTGTGTGTTACAGGCTGAAACCACTGCAGCTCAATGCTCTTCAGATATCTGCTGTCACTAGACTCCACGCCAACATTCACTAACTTGTTTCACGGAGGAGAACATAATGGAAGTGTCTTTATGCTTTCCCTTGTGTGAAAAATCTTGTGAGCACCACAAACTGCTCATGCAGGCGTTTAAAACTGGTGATTGTCATGTGGCCTTTGAATGATGTTTTATGAAAATAACATTTCTGATGACCCCACCATTCATTCCTTTACCAATATGATGCATGTATGCATACGGTATATGCATTATATGGATGATTGTATAAATTTTGTAGTGTCATTATGATGTTGCTTGAATTTTTAAAAAAAATGAAAACAAGGGATTTTTGTAAGTGCATTGCACCATATTACAGTATATGCAAATGTAAGCTCATGAGTTTGCCATTAGATTCAAGCTAGTTGCTGTGACAGTGATCAGTGTCAGGAATTAGGACAAGCGAACAATGAACCATTCCCTGTCCTCACTTTTCAGCATCAAACCTGCATAAAATCCATGATTTACACATGTTTGAAGACATCACAACACAGAGGACACCCACGCAAGCAAAGATAGAATGCAATAAATGTCATCGTGATGCCTTGAGTGATTAATCGTTGCCAGGTTTCTATCATCTTATTAGCTTATACAACTCTCATGGAAATAACAATTAATCCACCCTAAGAGCGCAGACCTAGCAATTATCCCACACTTTGAAAAGTCTTCAGCAAAACAACATGCACAACACGCTGCACTGTGTACTTTAGGAGGATAAGCTGATAAGGCTGCATCTGTGTTTACTTTTTATTTATCAAGTTTTATGAATTCAGGTATCTCAACTATTTTCGTTTCACAAAAAAAGACATAGTAAGTCCTGCGTGTTAAAATAAATGAGGACTAATCTGTTATATAAAACATTTTCATAGAAATGAAATAATCAATGCTGCAGAAACTGTATCACCTTGGCAGGATTTACAAGATTTTATCGATCAGAGCAGGTATACTCGAAGATGATCTGGAGTACTGTCATGATTACATTATGATGACAATGGGAGGAAGACATCCTAGTGCTGAAATGAATGAAGACATTAATGGTATTTACACAACATCTGAGAGAATTTAATATCACATGGTCTTTAGCAACTCAAAAAATTAGGTAAATACAACCTCACATGAACATCAACATGTGACATTTTTACACTGTGCGATTATTTAACAAAAACTAGGTTCAATGCAGAAGCGGTGTGTGTGGAAAACAGAACAGCTTTCATGCATCCATGGGAATTAATAAGCAAAGTCACAGACAGGTGCACATTTGATCTGTTCATATCAAGCAAATACTGTATAAACACAAAAGCAGGTTTTCAGATATTACGGTAATATGAAGGAAAGACATTAACAATGATCTTACAGAGGCAGCTGCTGGTGCCCATCAAAATGTCAAAATGGAATAAAGTCACTTTCAAACTATTTAAATTTTATTGTTTTATATTGAGGAAGATGATCAAAAACTGGAAAATGAAATTTACGACAGTTGACACCTCCTTGAGATGGAAATCTCTGTAAGATCAGCCTGATGTTAGCCTGTGCAATGCTCAGGAAAACTGCTAAAAAGCTAAACGCCATTACAACTAGATCAATTCTGAATAAGTTTGGCTTGCTTGGAAGGAGTGGTGGGAAAAAGTTGTTTTTTTTTTCTATACAGAACATGGTATCATTGTTTAGGTTTATAAAGCTGCATCTGATCAAACTACAGTACTTTGGAAACAATGTCCTGTAAACCAACCAAAGCATGTGAAGATGTTTGGCTATTATGCATAGCAATATTTTTGGAGTCAAATCATCATATCATCATAAATGTCTCATACCAACTGTCAAGCCCAGAGTTGGAGGTAATTCTTGGTTCTCTTTGCAGCCACATACGGTACTCAGAACACCTCGCAGTCACTGAGTCAACCATGAACTCCTCTGTAGTGTCAGATGTGAGGCCATCTGTCCGACAGCTGAAGCTTTGCTTTAGTCATCCAACAGGACAGTGATCTCAAGCACAGCAACAAGAAGGGCTATAAAAGAGCAGGGCATAAAAAATTGCCCAAAAACCTCAGCTAATTGAAACGATGTTGTGAAGATGAGTGGGTCAGAAATTCTCCACAATGATGTGAGAGACTGGTAACATATCCACAGAGATAATCACATTATAATGACAGACTGGAACATGCCATGTGTTGATGTTCGTTTCAGTTTGTTTTCACTAAATTTTAAGAGCTGGTGAGAGAAAGATTATAATCTTTTATTATTTCCTCATATGTTAAACCTTAGACTGAAAACTTCCAAACTGGGGACTATTGATGCATATATCTAGAATAATTATGCTAAATGTGTACAATATTGCCATGCCAGAAGGATTTTAAATACATTACTTGTAATTAAGTATTTTCAGAGACCAGATTGCTGAGCGTGCATGCAACATTTGTGAAAGCAACGTGAGCTAAAGGTGTTGTCACTTTTTCTAGCAAATATTGTTATCATCAGTCTAAAAGAGGTGATTCAGGGTTATTTTCTGACATGGGTGGGCACAGCTGTGAACATGACATCAGAGATGACAGAGTGTGAGTCAGGAGTTTGTTTGCGCTGTATCAAATATGCTCCAGGGCTTTGCTTTAAACAGGCTGGGGATGAATGCAGCACTGCAGAGCGGTGCCCTGCTGGAAAGGTCAAAGGGGGCCACAGGCCACGGACACAGTGCGAACACAGCCCACTGACATTTACACTCTTCCTAACCTTTGATCTTTATACAGTACCTCACACCCAGCATACATGCACATGTCCAGCTGGTGAGTCAGAATTCCACATTGTAGCTTTTGTACATCCAGTATATGCTATACAGACAATTAAATGGTTAAAATCTTTATGAAAAAAGTTGATTGAGGGTGTTTTGCCTGCTCAAATGTAAATACACCTCTGACAGTCACATGTTGCACTCCAGTAAAAAAAATGTGAAGATGTCCCATTATATCAGACTCTGGGAACACTGGTAGTAGATTCTTTAGGTCCCTTGGCATGGGACCTCAGCTTCGTGGCACATCCAGCTAATACTCTGTGGAAATGGGATCTTAACAGTTTGGAGGCCAAGTCATTAATTTGGGCTTGTCATCATCTTCCTTGAGCACTTTTTACAATGCGTCAGAGAACATTTTAACATTTAATATATAAAAAAAACTGTCATTATGACCATATCTATGAGCATTTACTCAATGGCATAACTAATATCACTGAACTGTACATAAATCAAGTGTCTGACTGCAATGATTTAACCATCTGAGGCAAAGCTACTCTTCAAAACAGACTCCAATGTGTCCTCAGCGTCTCAGGAAGATTTGAGCATGCGAAGAAAGTTAGAAGGGGGGTCCAGTTTCTTCTAAAAATAGCTATATAGATCTTGTAACCCTCAACCCTTGGGTCTTTTCCCTTTGCTACTACTGAGTGTCACAGACCTGCAGGACCAAGAGATATGACATAAAGCCTGAGAGAAACTGACTGGAATTGGACAGGACCTCTTTATATACACTGATAAAAAATATACCACATGACTAAAATTGCCCATGTGTCCTCGAAACTGAATTAGGCAGCCTGAAAACCTTTAGTTCGTCTTTTTTTTGGTGTATTTTTTTACTGTTGGGTCAATCACTACTTGGAACTGGAGACTTTAAAATGAAGGACAAGGTATAGCTTCTTGGTATCTACACAGATTCAAGGTAAGGACCTTATTAAGACTTATACATAACACACATCAAAATAACTCTGAAAAGCAACATGCTCTGCAAAATGACTAAATCCATTAGCAAACGACCATGTCAGGGTTGTCTCATACTGCTCATACTGAAAAACATGAGTCAGACAGTATTTCTCCACTCTGGAAATGTTTTAATGATATGTTCTTTATTTATGTTTATTTTCTTATATTTTTTGTTTGTTTTTCAAAGAAACTATGTGTTCGGAGTGACATCTCTGGCTAATCCAACATAACCAGAATATTGTTTATGAAAAAAAAAAACATAAAGCATTTCTGTGAGACTGTCATAAAAAGTAAAAAATTCACCTCTTTCCAAAGGAGATTGTCACTCTTTTTGGCATCTGTGGCTACATTTCTACTTGGTTTTGATCCAAAACTGGAAAATGATCTCAGTAATGTAGCTATATATATTTTTATTTTATGTTACATTCCAATTGGAAAAAAGTTCAGTATTGAAAAAGATAAAGACTTTGATGGTGGATGTTGATGTCTCTTCCTGCAGTCCACCAGTCATTTACAAACTTCCAGCACAAACTAGACTGATGAGAACTAGTCAAGTTACATAATTCGTATTAATCGATTCTTATTGAAGCTGATTTTATATTACATAGGCTACTATAGGGGCATTAGTAAATATAATTTGCAAAAAAAAGCCTTATAAATGTCTGAACTTTGAACTGATTAAACCACGTAATGAATACATACCCACCTTTTCCTATTTAAGTATTTTATCTGCATTTTTGCCATTGTTGCAAACTGTAAGAATTTCACAAAGTCAATGAAAACACCTAAGATCATCTCTGTAGAGAATGCGCAGCCTGGATGTGAATGGGATAACGCATTGCTCCACAAAGGCTGCTGAATGAAAGCAACAGCAAGATGGTGCGCGCCGTGCGGCACAACCTCCCGCTGTAATTCTCCACCGCATCGACAGCACACGGCTCACACACTGGCTGCATTTATGGATGGAGGGGCTCGTTTACATCCCAGCTGTGACACCGAGGTCAAAACACCGATGTCCATTGTGTGATTTGGCGCTGTAACGGGTGGAGCGCTCTTACGTTGAGTATCCTGTTGATTCTGCCTGCTGAGCGTTTAGAGGAGCAGAGCTCGCCAGTAGCAAAAGCCCCACAGACGACAAAAACCTGGTCGAAGAAACTGCGCTTGATGGCATTTCTCCCGGGATTTGTTAGATAGTCTACGGTTCAGTGTTTTGACTTCTAATTCTCTTGACTGAAGAGCTCCGGGGGGGAAACACTGCGCTTCATTTCGCAGCTTTTTTCCCCTCTCCTTTTTCTTTTCTTCTTCTTTTTTTTCTCCTCTGCTTTGGTCCTTTGTCACAGTAGAGTAGGTCGTGATTTTTGTATGCAACATAACGGGATTCATGGTGGGAGCGTTTGCCTTTCATCAATGTGCATTGATGTAGCAGAAAACGTGGAGGAGATAAGGTAGGTTAAAGCGTGGTGTAAATTGGAAACAGGAAACTGGCTGTGGGAAGATGCTCTCTAGCTGCTTCTGGGGGGGTTATTAAAACTATATTGTGGCTATATTGTGTGTCGTGTGTACTGTGAGTGTGTTTAAATTTCAAGAATTGTTGGACGTTTTTATTGATAGGCTATATAATTGATTAACACCTTGCATCCCGTCTAGCTCCCACTGCCCCTTTGTTGGGCCACGTTAAAAATCACTAAAGGCTGTTATGAAAGGAATTCGTATAGTTGTGATGAATATTTATCTCCCCACAGAACCCTTATCTCAGCACCTGGAACCCTTGGTAAGGATTTCATTGAGGACAATCAGCACTCAAAGGGATTTCGATTCTTTCCTAAATTGGGAATTACACATCCAAACTGGGATCTATGAGCGGAAAAGTGGCGAAGCCTAAAGAAGACAAGGATGCTTCCAAGGGTAAGAGGCGAGCCTTGCTTTGCACAGACTGCTTTCACCCTGAACTACAGGTTTTAACGCGACCATGCGCCCATTCATCCCCTGCATGGTGCTCAAATCACCCTTTGAGATCGCAGCCACTGGATGGCCAACCATTCCCAGCACGATGCATGTGGTACTGCTGTTTGAGAGCAAAGCATTCGCTACTGTAGGCCTATGTGCTGCACGGTGTGCTGGTTTGAGATCACATGCTTCACTTGCATTGACTTGCTGATCGAAAAAAAGAAAGAAAAAAAAATAGATAATTATGACAGGTCATCGCGTAAACCTCACTACAGCATTATAGGATGTCAGTAAACGTTATTTCTACATCATAAGTAATCCGTTGAAACGTCGAATTGACGATAGTGATATCCTATTGTGTCACTGGCATCCTGTTGAAAGGTCCCTTTGTGTTTCTCGCTCGCACCGTATCCGCACATTCTCATCACATCTGTACGACCGTGGAAAGGCTTTTCGGTCTGGAAGCGTTGGTTTGTGACCTATAGTATAACAAAAGGACAGCATTTATCTTGGATGAAGGAAGTAAACTGCCTTTACATTGCCATGGAGACGGAGTGGAGACAAGGTTGCTAGAGGAACGTGGAGGGACTAATCGTACCCCATTTCCACTAGGGATGTGCGCGATACTTTACGCACCGTCACACACCATTGCTGCACCTTTCTCTTTACGCTAGGTTATAAACAGCCGGAAAGGACAAAGTTTATTTAGGCTTTTTGGCTATTAAGGCTATTGATTTTGGTGACTTATTTAAGGCTTGATTAAGAAGCAGTAAAATTATTTCCAAACCTTTAAAGCCCTGACACTCGTTGCCTTTGTTTCCTTTGATTGCTGACCGGCCCTATTTCCTAAAGATATTTGTACAGCAAATGAAAAACAAGAGTGCAACAAAATAACCTGGATTACTAGTGTGGCAGCGTGCCAGCCCATCATTTTTGTTTACTGACAGTACAGCGATACAATTGGATCTCCCTATTGTCACGTTCCAGCTGTGTTTAAGGTGCTCACAACAAATCAATGAACCTAACTGGCTTATACTCGCTGCTCTGCTAAAAGTGATAACGTTACTTGTTGATGTTACTGTAAAGAAAACATTAGTGACGCTATAAGACACACCAGTGTGCTTCATGTGCAGGAAGAAAATTCCTTTGTTTGTTTTTAACATATTTCCTTATGGGGAATGACTGAGTTTCTGAGCTAAAAATATCAGCTTACTAATGATAAGAATTTTATTTTTTAAAGTTTTTTTTTTTTTTTTAAATCTCTTGCTGTTGCAGTACTTTACCACTGGGGTCTCTGATTAATATTTTAAGGTAGTATTGCATCAGACAAAATAAATAAAACTATCCAAGAGATCTTTTTTAGCCATGAGCAGTAGCTATGTTGGAGTCTAAATGTCTGTTTTGTCCATTTAATTTGAGGTTAAGGTTACAGACTAGTCTTGGTGATCATAAACTGCTGGAGAGTTGGCCTTTTTTGTGACAAGGGACACAAAGAGAAACACGCAGAGACTTGACAGTGACAGACAGCAAGCCCCACACAGACCGAAGCCATCTCGGCAACACATGATGCTTGGCTTGACATGACATACGTGGCTTAAATCATATATAATGTTGTTTACATGTAGATGCTTTTATAAGAATATAATTGAAGGGTACCTTCCGTCAAACTTGATTTTATTTCCAAAGCATGCACTGCCAAAGAAAATACTTCTTTAATTTTCTTTATCCTTACAGAGGTGCTACATGGCAAGATGAACCAATGTCAAAATATGCTTAAAGAACTGATTTTTCAAAATGAACCTCAGCAGCAACTGTACCTTCATCTTCATCTGAACGGAGACTAATTAACAAGGCTTGAATGTTCTAGTTTTTTTTTTTTTTTTTTATAGATACACATCAAACAACTGATATGGCTTAGCTTCTTTCTAATTTTAGCAAAAAAAAAAAAAAAGTCCTTAGTCCTTTCCATATCACTCAGAGGGTCACTTGGTGCCAGCTGCCCTCCATCAGAGACTTGAACGGCACAGAAGCATTGGGAAAATCACCACTGACCCTGCCAATGTTGGCAACCACCTGTCCCACAAATTATTTCAGGGAAACAGTTCATTAAAGCCAGAACCACCTGCCATCTCTGTGGTGTTTTTTTCTGTGAGCTGTTGGCACCCCAAAGCTTCTGACTGCTCTGCTTTTTCAGAGCAGGAATACTCTGTTTCCAGATCAGTTTTCATTCATCAACCAAAAGTACTCTGGAATCTCTATCTGCATCGTCACTTTGATGATAGGTTAGCTTTTCCACTAATCCGGTATGTTCCTTTCTAAACTGATTCATCATGACTCACAATTACAGTTCATCTCATAAGTAAAGGAGCTGAGCTGACCTAAATGTGCAGAAACACATAAGTATTTGCCCTTTTTTGCATGCTGGGATATAATCTGGGGATAAATAGAACAGAAACTGTGTCAGAAAACTCTCCCAGTGGTTTCACTCAAACCAACATGATATTAAAGTCATGCTTTTTCTCAGTCATGGTACTGTACCTGGAAAAGTAAGGTAAAATGAAGGGTCTGGCAAAAAACCACTGTTTTACCACGAGTAATTTTCTTTGGTTTAGGAAGCAGAAGTTTTTAAAATTTTTTTTAAACAGATCTTTGTGTCTTGTGATTCACTCAGAGAAGTCGTAGTTTACTCTGTTGCAGTGCACGGGTACACAGAAAGCATACAGGGGCAAGACAACAGAGGGAACATGGTGGTGTAGAAGGGGGTGGCATGAATCTGAGCTTTAGTATCGGCGTCAGTGAATCATGTGTTATTTTTCCCATTTCCATGAGGCTAAATTGTGGAGACAGAGTGATGTGTCAAAGTCAACATGACATACACACTCTCTCAGCTTTCCATCTTTCCACAGTCTGAAATCTTAACTCCATTACCCAAATGTATTTACATCAACAGGCGTGTGTAGATGTATTATGCATCATTTATAGACATTTTCACCCCAGCTGTTTGCCCCCATGGCAGCATTGCAACCCAGTCAAATAGAGCCAACGAATATAATTTTATAATCACTTTTTTGTTCTCATTTTGCTGATTTTTTTTGTAGGTAACTCATTCATGCCACATTTATGTGAGCAAATAACTTTGACTGCACTTCTGTCACTCTCCTCAGATCTCATCTCTGTGGAGTGCATTGATATACTCCCCGCCAGGGCTGCAAGTGTCAGCCACTGGATTCATGTCTATTCCAAACTGCAGATATGAGCACAGCAGAAGGCATAAGTCTTGCATATTTGCAGGCAGATTAATTCCGTGCAAGGCCAGCCACTGAATCAATGGATGCCCAGAGAGGAGTTTGGAGCCACTTCATTAATCACAATGCAGGCAGCTCTGTCCTCCACAACACCAACACCTGCTCTAATCTCATCAGCAAAACTGCACACAGTGTCATTAAGATCTTTCAATAATGGCTGGCTGCTCAAGAGGCTTCATTGAGTATCTTGTGGTAAAGAGAAGATCTGTTGATTTTATCATAAAGACCCATTCTTAGGTGAAGTCAGTACTGGTTTTATTGTATTCTGAACTCTTACTGGAAGTTTTAAGTTATCTGTAGATCTTCATGTATCGGCATCACATGACAAATGGTTAAGTAAAAGCTTTTTTTTTTATGTGGGGGGTCCTCAAGTTTTTATTCTGAAGAGAATCCCTCTGAACAAATCTAGAATTCTGCGAGTGCACATGATATTTAGTATTTGGCACAGACAAATGCGATTAGTTTGTCTTGTGTAAATATGGGTTGTGGTGAGGACATGCTGTATTTGTTTCGTCAGAGTGGTGGAATTTGTTCCTTGTCAGATGTTTTCCGGGTACAGACGCAGATTGGCAATACTGCCGGGAGGAAACTGGCTCTGAGTGGCATCAGTGATCTGCCACTCTCCATCTCTGACTCGGGTGCTGATCGCTGTTTGAGAACGTCGAAGGCCCGTCTTTACAATTTCTCTGTCAGCTTTGGTTTGTGAGTGACCCGGGATGCCTCTTGGGATCAGTTCTTGGTTTCTGTTTTCTGAAAATCTGATTGTGTGAGCTGTGTCCTTTTCATGAAGTTTGCGATGCCAAATTAAGATATTATTGGTTACTGATCAGTTTTTGGTAAACTTCATATTTCTGCTTCAGATCTAGACAAAACACAAGTTTTAATCCATCAGTTGTACTTTCTTGATTTGGAAATGGGAACATTTTTTTTCTGTCTGACGTCAACGCTGCCAGAAGTGTTCTGTCCATAAAATCTCTGGTGCATTAGTCAGCGTGCTGCTGGTAATCCACAGAGCTGCATGTCTTCTGAGGGGAACAGCTTTGTGAGTGGTCCCCTCAGCTTATATTTTAACATGCCTCCCCTGGTTGTTAATTTTCCGGGCCATAGAACAAGTGAAAACATGTCACTGTTATCCCTCATAGCTCCCCACCCCCCCCATTCTTTCTGATTTTCTCTGTCTCTCTAGTTCTCTGTTATTCTCAGACATCTTTTGCTTTAATCCTTGTCATTTCTTAAAGTAGTAATACTCCTCAAGGTAGACATTAAGTTGATCGCGTCATTTGCTCCTCTCTGCATATATTGTCACTCAGAGGGTCTAAAGAGTATTAACCCTCATTAACCAATAAGCCAGAAATGTTAAGATATATGCCCCTCAAATATTTAGACAACAGATGCAATTTTGTGCAGGCTTTTTAATGCACTAGTGACATTATACTCTAGTCATACACATTTGAGGCATGTGCAGTATTTTAAATTCATGCCTAGTCATCTTTTTTGTTGATGTTGTTTCCACCAGATTCAGCAGACTCGTAGTTTTGAGCAGTATGGGGCACCAAACTGGATGTTATTAGGGCCAAACATTGACTGTGTTTGACCACTGTGGCCTACTTTATTGGCCTGCTTATGTGGCCTGCTTCAAATTTATCAGTGGACCATTGATGTTGATCAGGGCCACAATAATGATCTCATTTCTACACCTGAAAATATTCATCCAAGTAATTGCATGGATCAGATTTTTGAAAAAGTAGGTGTGGGATTATCTGCTACCTGCGCACTTTAGATTACGGCTGTGTACTTTCAGGAATGCACTCTGTGCTTCTGCAGTTAATCTCATATAAATGTAATCCCACATAATTGTGGTTATGTCAAACTGGCAGATAACAATGTTTCTGTACAAGGACTGAATTGTGAAATATTTTGAAGTGAGATGGCAGCAATTCTGCTCTATCACATCACACTGGAAGGCAGCATGAAGTTAAATGTGTAGATGTTGGTTCAAAGCTTTGATAGGGAAGGAAATGGATGACATTGCAGTTTTTCCCCAAACATACAAAGAAGAAATTAGCATAAAATTGTTTGTAAATGTTTCCTTTTCTACTTTTTGCCTTTCTTCTGCCTTTAAACTCATTGTATAACAGCAAACAGAATCATTCCTCTCCACATAATGCTTTTTCCTTGTATGCAATAGATGGAGTCAGTGCAGATTAAATGTTCCTCACCTATCTGTGCTATAGGAAAAAGCTCACATGTTCAACTGATCATGTGGCAGCACTGAGTCATTCATACGCCTTCACACCAAATAGAGCTTACTTTAAGACTGTGTGCAATATGTGCCATGTACAGCCTGGTCCTCATTTATCCGCAAACATAGGGCACCACTGAAGGTCTATAAACCTTCAACTGGATATTTTTGCAATGGAGTGTGGTTCTAAATGTACAATAGATTAAATTAAACAGGATTTCTTTAATCCAGAATCCTATGTTTTGTGAAATGTATTGGAAGCAAATAAAAAGGCAGCTTTGATTGATATTTTTTCACATTTTCTTGCAATATTGTGTTGTAAATACTTCTAAAACAGTCTGTGTGTCACACTGTGGATAGTTATTGGAGGTTTTGAGGGCAGAAAAAGGGCACACAAGCAATTATAGTATCCCAAGGTCACAGTAGAAGCTATAGGTTGCTGTAATCATCAAAGACCTCATGCACGGAGCCTAGTGGGACGAGAGCAGCATCACATAGAATTATTGTCAGTCAGAGATTGAGGAAGAGCGGCATTTTCCAGTCAGAGCGACATCGCTGATATAATTCTGTCAAGGCCTCAAAATTATGTAGGGGGAAGAGATTTTATTGCTGGTTGGATTCTATATTTCAAATCTTGCTCTGGATTAATAGTTGCTCTGGACATGAACTAATTAAAGCTGGTGAAAACTATAAAAGGGATTAAAGGGAGGTAGGAATGAGAAGAGATAAGGTTGGATCAGAGGTGACAAACTTGCAGGAAGAGAGCAGGCCTGGTAGTCTGATCACACGATGTCTTGGGTTTAATGAAGATGCATCACTAAGTGGCTGTTTCTTAACTCATTAAGACCCCATTCTTTAAAAAATGTTGTAAAATCTGCTGTAAAACCTTTTAAATCTGAGGAAATTGTTGGTGACCACATGTGACCCTGAGCAGGATGAAGTGTAGGATTGAACTGTCCACTAAAAGCTGAAACCTCTAACATGAAATAAATACACTCAGCTTTTCTTTTTGGCTTAAAATGCTAACACTGCACCAGGCTTGAATGTAAACGCATGCAAATGTTTGAAAGAAAGATGCATGCATACAGTATGTTACCTTCAGTCTTATTGGGTTAACTCCTGACAAGGTTGTAGTCTCGTCAGGCAGACCCCAGGGCAACAGACCACCCTGTCTCCTGCAAACATGCGGCGAATAGTTAACACGATTACCCGCTTCATGCTCTCCTCCAATCCTGCAGCTGATTTTGTGACCGTGTTAGATGCTGGACCTCACTTCAGCTGGCATCAGAGTTCCACCTCAGCAGTGCTCACTGCCTATGAGAGGAAACAGAGTGGAAAACATGAGGGATATCCTGAATTGACCCAATGGACTATTAGATACGGGAAAATAGATTGATTTTTTCTCAGAGGCTGGGTTTGGCTTTATGAAGCTTGAGCCCATGTTTATTGTAACCCGTGGAGGTCTGTGAATGTCCCACTGTGTGTCTTTGAAATCCAATAAAATAGGTTTTAGTACAGATCAAGAGCAAGTGGGATCAGATTATGAGTTTTTTTTTGTTTATTTTTTAAAAGATTGTACATCATATCTGCAGAAACTCTATGTAAATTTGAAATATACAGAAGTTTTACCTTGTTATTTTAAGGTAGTTGCTGAAAGTAAAAATAGTTTGGAGCATGAGGTGTGAAGAAGAGTATGCTATTTCAGTTGCTGCATGTTAATTACAGTCCTGACTACATTACTCATGTCACCACACTGTGACTTTGCACTCTAGAGGGTTCTATACTGATAATACTGTAAAACAATTGGCTATGTATATCTGTTTGTTTACTTGCTCCAAATAGATTTTACAGTACGGTACTATGTAGGAACATTCTTTAGAGTTTAAACTGAAAATGCTGGCGATAAAGTCAGTTTCTGAGCTTCCAGGTGTTTTGACTGATGACTGTTAGATGTAATAATACGGTTTCTGAAGCAGCTGACGTTTTCTGACTTGAATTAAAGTAAGAGATATAGATGACAAGGCACTTAGTTTCCCTTGAGCGGAAATATGCAAGATGACATATTACAAAACCATTAGCACCATTCCTCAGAGAGTGCTCATCCATTCAGCTATGATGAAGACAGAGGAGGGCTAATACATTCAGGGTAAAATCATCAGAGATAAGACCATAATAGAAATTCAGTTATGGTTAAAATCACACTGTATGAAGCCTTGATGTAGTAAATGTCAGGCTCGCATGTGAAATGTGGCTGAGCACCCATGTGTGTATTTGTCTTTTAGCGGTAGTATATTTTAGTCCTCAGAGTGTGAAAAAGGTGAGACAAGTGTAAAGTGTGTGGATGTGAGAAAGAATGGAGAAGAAAGACATTGTTAAGATGACTGCTAAATATAGCAACGATTCTTTGCTGGTCCCTGAAGCCAATTTTACACAGTCTGGAGCAGTGAACATCACGCTTTCGCCTGCCTCCTTCTCATCAGGGAGACATCATTTACATAATGAGATGCTGCCACGGCAACAAAGCCCCAATAAGCACAGGAGACGTCAGTCAGGGGTGGTGGATATGGTGCTGTCTGAGCTACCACTATTGTGAAGACATCAGCTTTTTGTGAGCCAGATAGAGGAGATAAAGAAAAGTGAATGAGCAGCTTTATTACTGGAATTTATACTTACTTTTTTCCAGTTTGAGCAACTTTTTGCTTCATAACATTACAGAGGGAAGTAATGGAATTTTTATTCCACTGCTTTTCTTGGAAAGCTTTGATCAATAATAATTTGTTGATGCATCACATCACCATAGAGTTTATATTATTATTATTATATACTATTAGCATAGCAGCATATTATTGTATTATTTTATAGCCAAGTAGAACATCAATATCTGATATTCTGTAGTGGACATCTGGGTCTATGCTTTGGCATAATACTGGGCTGATACTACTGGGAACTGTGTGCTAAATATAAAAGTGTTTTGACACATTTGGAAGATCTGTAGTTTTAATTAAACTGTTATTTTTGTTGCTCATTACCTTGCTAGACCCAAATGGTAAAGAAAGTTAGCTTGTCAGAGTGTGGGCCTAAAGTGCAGTCATGTTATTCACCACATTTACTAAACTGTTTGTTGTTAAATATCTGCTAAGCCACAAGTGTCGTAATTCCTAGCCTGTTGGTTGTTGGCAAGATCTTTAGAAAAGGAACAGTATGTACATGAGAAATAAAAAAGAGCCATGCCTCCAAATACTTGAAACAGAATGCTGCTATGAATGCAATGATGTAACTCGCCTAAAATTGAGCTCTTTTTGAAGCATTATTTATGTTTGTTGCTAATAGAATAGGATATGATACAGTTTTTCTTGGGTAAGGCATCTTGCCTCCTCTCTCACACCTGTCAGTCATGCAACACTATCCCCACCACTTACCAGAAAAAGAGTGATAAATCTTATCAGTGAGGTAGCCGGAGTGTGTGGCAGGCAGATTGATTTACACTGTATGAGAAATTGTCCAAATTTAAAAGCCACACCTTCAAGGAGTCTGTGTACAAACTGTTTTAAAGTTTCAACTGTCACACAAAGTCTGAACAACAGATTTATGGGTATTTAGGGTAAATGTTAAATTTCAAACAACTCTGCCACAAAAGAGTTATATTTGGAATTAATAATTGCGATTGTAGTAAAAAAAAAAAAAAGTAGGGACCGGGCCATATTTGCTGCTGTGTTGCAACTCCAGTTTATAAACATCTGGGTGCTGAGCAGACCAGTTGCTGGACCTTTGGAAGAGAAATGTTGTCCTAATCATGTCTAACACTAGAATCTAGCTGCCTAACAGTATATGATTTTCTTATACAAATCCACTATAGTCCAGTTTATAACACATACAAGCCAATTCATAAAAAAAAGCTAAGGAAAAACAATGGATTACATCTAATCTTGTCTTTGACCATATCCCCATCCTTAGCTTGCACAGGATGGGAGGTGACAGTTTAAAGGAAAAAAACCTCCCTATAAAGGAAAAACCTCTGGCAGAACCTGGCTCAGGGGGAACAGCCATCTCTCCCAGAGTGAGTATCAAACGGGGCATTCGCACTGTAGGAACCTTGTGAGGTTCCTATGACCTTTTAAGAACATAGGAACCTCACACAAATGCCTTTTTTTGCACATTCGGACAGACAGGAACTAGGGACCACGGTCTTCAGTTCCTATAACCATTTTAGCTCCTTCTCTGAGGCAGAGTCCTTTTTGTGGTTTCATAGGAACCAATATTACAGTATTCTGCTCTCCTTTCTTCCTCCATAAAACAAAGCATCGCCTGCTGCTCGATTCTTCTTCTTCTTCTCTCGGCTCTTTCTGTGCTTTTCTAGCCTGAATGTTAGACTCCTGATGTGATTAATAATCCCGTCATGCATACCATGAAAACAGCAGTGTTGTCTCCTCTTCTTACTTTTCGCGGGTTTTGTTTTCATTTTTTGGGGCGCAAAACTAACACGTCACTGTAACGGACAGTTGCGTCACGTCGGTCCCTATCAAGGTCCCCAACTCACGTGCAAATGCAAAATGAAACTGTTCCCCTGGAGAAGGGGAGTTCATCGTACAAAATTCGAGGTGAAAAGTTCTTCGAACTTCTCTGTCTGAATGCAGCTGAAGTCCCTGTTCATGGGAAGTCATCTTTGTTTCTTTGTTTGAAAATAGTAGAATCAGACAGCAGCTTATCATTCTACGGTACGTACAGTAGGTTACCTTTCTACGTGATTCATATTCTCCAATTAGAGCATAACATCAAGCACACAGCCCCCCCCCCCCCCCCCCTGCTCCATCCTCCCACCACCACCCCTACTGTAGATGATACTGTACATAGTGTGGCTGAGCCTTCATTCCTGAACATGGGTGAATTCAAGTCGGTGTTTTCTAACAAATGCATTAAAAACAAAACAACAACAAAAAAAAGAAACGGGGCTGCTATTTAATTATCTTCATTATTATTATTATTATAGTGAGAAAACTTTGTGAAGACAACAAAAGCCCCTTCTAAGCTCTTGCCATATGCACAGAATACAAGGAATTGTTCTCAAATATCTCCTGCATGTATGACAGTGTATGAATTGCGAATAAGGTAAAACTGAACAACTGTGTTCATGGACAATGACTTTAGTTTTCCTGAATCCCCTAAAGTGGTTGTGCATTAAAAACATATCTTTGATCAAGGCCACCTGGGGGCCTGAAGATTACTACCATCCATTTTGACCGTGCACCTTGTGCTCATGTCTCAAGATTCTATGAATCTTTTGATGATTTGAACTTCAGCTAATGCTACATTATATTTAATAAAATCTTTGCATTTTCTCACTGAGGAACTTACTTCTAAAATTGGTCCACAATTTGCAGATGCAGTTTTCACAGACTGCTAAACATTGGCCATCTTTCTTTCTGAGAGACTTTTCCTCTCTTTGGTGTGCCTTTTATACTTTATAATCATGTTATTAAACTGCTGTTAAAGCTGTGATCATGTTTCTTCAGCTGTTCCTTCTAGCTGTTCCTTCTTAGTATAATTTACTGTAGTTTTCCATCCTTTTTTCTATTCCCAGACCTGCCGCTGTCATCAACTTCAATATGAACTATTATTTCTCATGACAACATCTGATAAGTTTTCCCTGGTCTCCTATGTATAGAATATCAGTGTATGATATATGGACATTATTTCTTTCTGTTTTATGTTATGGACAGCATCACAAATTTGGCACCGGAGTTTTAATACCGCAGCAGTTCTGTGTTTATATTTCAAGGCCTTTTATGGTACCAGAGGTACCACAAATTTCTTTGGAAAGCCCTTTATTTTGCAAAAGGTTGAGAATATAAATGATTTATCTTCGTAACCATTAAACTCATAGTCAGAGGACCTGTGAAACTACAGAAGGCAATGTGATTCAGTTTCCTACCTGACAAACTTTCTCCTTGTTTTGTCAGATGTCAGAGAGATTCTCTGTAGTGAATGATCACATCATTTTCAATGTAATTAGAGTGGACAAGTCTCTGCCTACACTGCAGTACAAAGAGAGAAAGACAAAGGGATGGAGAGTTAAGCAAAGGGATAGCAAAGGGATAAAGAGAAGCAGTGCGAGAGGGAGTGAGAGAGAAATGGCAGGCAGTGATCTAACAGTAATCCATAACAGCAGAACTGACTTCCATAAAGAAGATGAACAGTGCTGTAGGCGAGATGAAAAGGTTACACACAATAACTCCAAAATGCTTCAGCTTGGCTTGAAGGTTACAGTGAAAAAGTAGGACAGGGACATTGTTTAATTGCTTCCATTCCATCCCATCCTCACATCAAATCTTGCTGTGTATTTGTTGCTGTAAGATATCGATTCCACCATGATTTTATTGTTCTGATTAACAAGAAGCTATTTGGTTACGGGACAGCACATCTAAATGATATAGCTACTTTTCAGTAGTTGTGTAACTAGTCCTTGCGGTCCTGACCTTTATGTCGTGTCCCTGTGTTTGGTGTGCTGTGTAATCAAGTGGTCAGCTGTTCAGCCTGGCCTTATGACGCATTCTGTTTCAAATATTTTATTGTACTGTTGAGAGTACAAAGACATTTGCTTCTCAGTAACCTTCAGAACACATCTGACATAGATGGAAATACGCTGAAACGCCCCCCAGCAGCAGATTCAGAGAAGGCTCACATCAGTTTGTGTATGGATACTGTATGTGTTTATGTGTTTGTGTGTGAGAGCATTTGTGTCTGTGCTCATGTGTTTTCTGTCTGGAGACTATCTCCAGGATGTTGCTGGGTTTTCTCTGTTTGGCTATATTTGATCTAGATCTGAATGAAAAGCATCTGTTTTGTGTTTCTAGTAAAGAAATAGATATTTTTTTTTTCTTTTTGTGTTTCTTGTAATCTTCTGTCTGTGGTAATATGATCACATGGACAAACAACAGCAATAACAAAACATTTCAGACTCTTTCACCCAAAACCTTATGTAATATATTAAATGTGATATATTTTGAAAAACAGCACATAAATTACATTCTTATGTTAAACAATTTGATAAGATAAAACGGCTTGTACTGTACAATCAAGAGCTTCGGATTTGCAGCCAATGATAAAAGACTATCCAAAGAACTTTGTGTTCTTTTTATTCAAATATCTTCAGAGCTCTCTGAGGCTTTCAGAAGAAAAAATCATTTGTGGTTACTAATGAGTCTGAAAAGAGACCAAAGAGGATCCACAAATTATTTGAAGGGAAAATATCTTCAATGGCATACATTTCAAGAACAGGCAGCACTACAGCAGCTTGATGCAGGTCAGAACCAGAATCAGAATCAGGTTTATTGCCAGGTAGAGTGAACACTTTATGAGGAATTTGTCCAGATGCATTGGTGCAGTAATAAATACAAAATAAAATACAAACATACAAATGTACTATAATAATATAACATAGATACAAATATACATGCATATATAGATACAGAAGCCAGATTGAAAATTAAAGTGGCAAGTGCAGCAGCTGGTGTAGTTTTTACATTTGGCAAGTTATGGAGTGTGATGTGTGTCAACACGTCCTCAAACTCATACCATCTCTTGTTTGTTCATTTCCTTAAACATGTTGTGTCTATTTCTCCAAAGCATCTCAATAAGTGCCACAGGCAGTAGGTCTTATTCTTCTTATTAGAACAAAAGAACCATTTAAGAAATTTATTCTCCTTAAATAACAACTCAAATGGACATTTGCAGAGCAGAAAAAACATAGCTTTGTTCTTCATATTTTTCTTTAACAATCTTTCAATCATGGGAGTCCACTTTGAAAGTATGATAAAACTCCAGATTTTGTTTTGGCAATACTTGTTAAAAGTTTAATCCCAAACCACGTTGGGCTCATTCACTCATTATTTGCCCCTCTTTGACAAAGCTTGTTATTAATCACCGTGCCGCGGCAGCTAATTAGCTGCTTTCAGGCGGTCGAAGGGAGGTGGGCTTCTGTAAGTAGCTGCCTAGTCACACATTGGTCTAGGTGGAGGACCAAAATCACGTACTATGGAGTGCGTGCTCTTGAATTCTGGTGTGAACAAAGAGCCCACATTAAAAGCTGAAGCCTTTTTGCATTCTTGAGTTTCAAGCATGTTTTAACTGAGGTCCTATACTAACACACATTTGTAACACGAAAAAGTGTGATTTCTGGGTGATGACACTTTTAAAGACTCAAGAGTTTAAAGAGTGTAAAGATAGTGGCAGAACATTCTGCAATCTAGGGGACATTGCTTTAAAGGCATGATCTCCTCTGGTCCTGTATTTGTTGTGAAGGACGGCCAGTAAACACTGACCTGAAGATCTAAGGGAACGGGAGAGGTTATGAAGGTTATAAAGCTGCAGCAGTATGAGCAGCAGCCAAGGGACTCCATGTCTTTTGCTCTCTCTAGTTCACTGAATAGTTCTTTTTTTTTTTTTTTTGCTTTCAACTTAGCAAACAGCACCAGGGTTCACTTTCAATTAGCAAAACAAGCAAGTTTATGTGTATGGTACATTTCATGTACAACACAAGTCAAAATGCTTTACATAAAACATTAAAAGCATTACAGCTGGGTGCAAAAAAAGGGAAAGCATTTAAGAGTACATAAAAAATATATAAGGAGAAACAAAATCACATTAATCATAATATAATAACATAAGATAGCGAAATTAAATCAAAATGATTTAAAGAAGCAAAAGTCTAGACAAGTTAAAAGGCACTGTGCAGATTTCATGCGCAGGCGCATGAAAAAAAGAAAAACTGTGACCTGAGAACCCATAAAGAGGATCAGAGTTCACTTGATGCGATTTAGCGTTCACACGACTCCAAACTAACTGCACTATCCGTGGAGAGAGCACCGGGGCTAGTATAAGCAGACCAAAACGTGCCAGTGTGAATGCACTCATGCTTTTTAATCACCGCGCCCAGCAGTCGCTCTACAGACCGGAGCGTTGTGTATCTATGGCAACCAGACGAAAATAGACGCGTCCCCGCAGTAAACGTAGCTGTGTTGTAAACAAAACACACGTGAATGATAGAGTGTGTTGAAGACAAGACACGGTTGTGTGTGGAGAACAATTTCATGCACTGGTGGCGGTGGATTTCCAGACAAACCAGAGCAAGAAGCAGATTGATTCTGTTGAACCGCGAAGTCCAACCATACGCAGATGTTATTGGTGAACAGCCAGGTACCGATGAGTTGTAAACATGAGCATTAACGCTTCGCCTGCTAGCCCTTGTTTGTAATTTGTCCAGTGTTTGTGAACACCTTATTGATCTTAACATTTGAAATACATTAGTAGCTAGCAAACACAAGATGATACTAAATGTTACAGTTAGGCATGCCACGTAACCTTATTATTTGTAATGTAACACTGTCAATAAGAAGGATATTCCAACAGTGTATGGATATCTGTTTAGATAAAAAAAAAAAAAAAGGCGGAGTATCTGGAATTTATGTCGAGTTTAAGTTGGTGCGCGTTCACACATCACTCAGGTCAACGCAAGCCGCTCCAAAACCACACTGTACAGCCGGTCTGAGAGCGGGCGAGTTACGTTGACTATGAGCGCAAGTGGTGTGTTCACACAGACCCAGTCGTGCCGTGTTTGGTACCAAAACCCAGTTAGGTCGACCTAAATGGGTCTGTGTGAAAACAACCTTAGTCACAACCAGAGTGCTAAAAAGCACTCTTTTCACACCACCACTGTTACGCTAGTGAACGTCATTTTGTTGGTTGACTTGGTGACATGCCACATTTCACATGCTGCTTTTATGACCACCAGAGGTCACTTATTTTTGGAAAGTAACTATAGATCATAAAAACATCTCAAAGAACCCCAAATATGATCAAATGAACTGCCGGAAGCATGCAGTTTGTTGCAAATGGCATGTTGCTGCATTCAGAAAGATGTTACAAAATCTGACCTGCATTAGATGTTTGGTAAACAAGGGCTTGTGATGGTCTTTAAAAATTAAGTTGTCTTTGTTAAGGTGGGCAAAATATGATTCAATTTACCTTTAACATACTACAGCTGAATAATAAAGTAATTGTAAGGAATTGCTTCAGAGTTTACATTTCTACAAAAGAAACAGTCTATGTATGACATGTCAAAAGACATGTACAGTGTACAATACAAATGTTCTTCTTTTTCACAAATTTCCCCTCTCCTGCAGCTCCCTCCTGTCTGCCAGAGTTAACTCTCTCTGACCAGAAAGAACACAAGACCGAAGATGACATAATCTTTGCTTTGCTGCAGATAGAATGTGTGTGAATCTACAAAATAGCATCCTGTTTCATCCACTTGAAACTTCACACTGAGCCATGAATAATTTAAAAAAATGTGAACAGCTTGAAATACTCACGTATTTCCACATAATTGCATCTTTATGCTCATGTCACCACATAAAAGAAGCACATCGCCTTTGAAAAGCCATATGTTTAATATATTTCTATGGTTTCTGATAAAAAGTTTTGAGATAAATAACCTTTCAAACAAGACAATCTGAGCAGCATCACTGCTGTACTGTGAGACCCTGCTGGTTTCACAATTTTCCCTTTTATGGTTTGACATGACGTATTGTGTATGTTGGTGTTTCTGTTCAGAAACAGGGACCCTGTGGGCATATTTGGTGGGATGTGTTGTTAACACTGTGTGGAGGCAGTCCTCACATTCACTCTAAAATCAGTCATCACACTCCAAAAAAAAAAAAAAGAAGAGAAAAAAAGATATAAAAACACATGAAGACATTTGCATGGCTCCTTTAACTGTGAGACACCAGAAAACAAACAGAAAGTATATTATATGTGCCATGCATCATTTGTTAATGCAGAAATACACAGACAAGAAAGAAAACACTTAATAGCAGAATATAAAACATTCTCACAAAAACAAAATTTGTCATTTTACTTTGCAAACTATCAGTTCATTTTTCATGAACAGTCTGAGGTGCCCTTCACAGGACTGTGCAAAGATTAAGTGTTTAAATGCATGAATAATGTGCCCAACATGCCCTGCAAATGCACAGTGCTGGTGATATCATAGAGTATGCCTTAGAAGTGGAGAGCGTGTGTGTTTGTGTGGGTGGCTGGGTGCTCTGTGCTCCACGCTGCAAAGCTTGAAGGGACAGATGGCTGCTCAGCCTCGTTCCGAGTTCCTCTACCGGTCCCTTGTCTTTGGCTCAGGGTCTCCATCCTGTCTTGGCCATGGGATTACAATAATGCCCACCTACCATACAGTCTCCACATACACACATACACATACTGCGAAAAATCAAGGTTCTTTTTACCCCACAGGCTAATCAAGCTGCCTACTTTGTGATGACCTGTAACTGTGCTGCAGCAAGTGACTTGACCCAAGTCTGAATCCAAACCACCAAGCTAATTGCTGAGACAGACAACTAGCTCAGCAGGTTATGGCTCCACTATTCTTCACAACCACATTCAAACTTAGGAAATGTTTCCAACAATTCATGTAAATGTGATCTCAACAGCAAAACTTTAGGAATATCTCAGATGCCTAAGTCAGTTGTTTATAAAATTGACATGAACAAGAATGTACCTTTAATGCACACCCTTAGTATTTGGATTCTGTAATTTAAAAACCCTTTACATGTTTCTGGACATGACATTATACATCACCAGTTTAAAGTCTTAAAAGTGGAAAAAGAAAAGCCAACCAAAACATAGAACTAAAATATCATCATTATGATAAAAGTGGTGTATTATTTTAAACCTATGAGTGACAGAAATATCTGAACTTCTGCTTTCAGCCCCTCACACACTAAAGCTAAATGTGTCTGCTAACTGTCATTCAGTTCTGGTGAAACTTTAGCTGTACAGTAAAACACTACAGAACAATGCTGTTTCCAGAAAGTTGATGAGTTTCCTCCTTTAAAACCAGCTTTTTTTCTCAGGTCAAGGTCTGTAATGTGATTAGACAGACTTTTTCTTGACATTCAGTGTTCATAGAAAGATGTTCTGACACTTTCTCTCATAATTTTCTGGTCATTTAGATGTAATTGTTTCATCAGTAATTGCAAGCTATTTTGATCCTGACACTGCAAAACAGGCAGAAACCATGATACTACCACTGCTGTGTATTATTGATAGGATCTTTTACGAATTAAATACTTCTTATTTCAACACTAAGTAAATATTTTTAAACAAGACCAAAATAAGATCTTATTTAAAAATATTTTTCCAAGGATTCTTGGGCTCTTTGACACGGGAGTGAAATTCTCATTGGGGGCTGTGGTTTTCTCTTCGGAGTAGTACCATTCACATCATTGTTGTTCAAAGTTTTCCTTAGTGGGCTGAAGAACATCTTTAGCCAAATAGAGGGACACCTCTCAAAAGTTATTCTTAGTAACTTAATGAATTTACAGACTAAGACACACCTCACTGTTAGAGACATCGGTAAAAGTCAGATCATGATGTAAAAAGGAAATTCTCTTGGAAGAGCCAGAAGTTATAAATATCTAGTTTTTTATTAAAGATGAGAACTAAACATTCAAGGAGCGCATTGAAAAGCTAGCAGTTAAACTAAAACTAAAACTATGTTTCTGTTTTAGAAAGAAATCTTGTTTCTTGCTCAGTGTGCGGAAGCGACTGGTGTCCACAACCCTTATGCCGCTCCGTGACTATGATGCGTGGTATATAAAGGCTTCAACAAATACCTTCAAAGACCCTGTATACCACTGTGCATTAAGATTCATACTGTAATTGGTGGAAACCTTTAATAACATTTTTCTAAACATTTCTTGCCTAATGAGCAGCAATAATTCTTTTTTAGAGGTTATCTTTGTGCCAGTGATACAGCTTCACAAATGGGTTATGAAAATTAGACTTAGATTGATTCCTGGCCTTTTGAAATATGGTTTCCATTGCACAAATCAACTCAGTTATTGAAGACTGTTTCCTAGTGTTTCACTTATCTTTAATACAGAGATATTTCCAAACGCATTAATTTTATTCAATGAGCTTGTGTATATTGTGTCCGCACAGTTCTAAGACCACACAAATATGAACTGCTAGTTGGAAGGTAACCCCGATTCCTGATTGTGTACTTAACCACTACCTCAACAAAGCACTAATTACAAGCAGATTTCAAGTGCTAATTGAATTAAAGAAGTACTATAATATTTCCCTGCAAAATCCAACTGCAGTGATCTTCATTTGCTGTGTAGAGACAGTGGAGTGATTATCAAAGGTTAATATGCATTGTTGATTACAGCATCCTGTTTGCTCATCCCATGCTGAATAAAGGTTAATATCCTGGTGGGATGTGTTTGTATTTGCATATTTGGTCAGGTGTGTAGGGTAGAAAGTGTTTAATTCTGCCATCTCTTTGTTTGTTCTCCTTTGTGACACATTTATAGACAGAAAAATGGGAGAGACGCAAGCACAGCACATTTCTCTAAATGCATCTTTGAACTAGACTATGGATGCATGAACAGAGATACAGACATGCACACATACAAAGCTCTGGATATTTTTGTTTATCATTAAATACCATACTTACCCATTTACTGTACAAAACAAACCAAGTCGCCTGAAATGGATGTTGACTCTCCATTCAGGAAAATACCAACAATACTGAACAAGTTTAGGTTACATAAAACACAATAATTGCATCCACAACTTTAAATACCAAATCAAAATGTAGCCCAGCCGTAATTGCAGTGCTGCTGATGATATGTATTTTAGATGCTTTTCCTAACTATTTTGAGCTGAACTTATTAAAGCTATTTGCCGCCACTAATTAAGTTGTTTGTCTTTGCAAAGCCATCTCCGCCTGCCCACTGCTGCTCACTAATAAGTAGTTGTGTCACGGCACCCTGCCTGATGATTGAAGGGAAGATGAAAGCAGAAAAATGAAGGGAAAAAAATGACCTGATAGTGGCCGATTTTCTAACAGGCGCTGCTGAAGCGTCGTTTATGATGCTGGATCATACCAGTTGGGGCTTGTTAATAGGCAGTGGGGTGGGTGCTCTGAAGGTTTCTATGGAGGAAACACATCTTTTTCACTTGAAAATCAAAGTTGAAGGAGAAACTAAGCTTTGCACTTTTGCACATTTTTAACATTTTGTAATGCAAATGGGAGAAGAAAATCCACTAATTTATGTGATGCTTCTTTTGTTTAACTTTTGAACCTCCTGCTCTACAAGGTTGCAGAAGGCTTCTAGGAATGTGTTTTCTCCTGTTTACTCTCCATCTGAAAGTTCAGTATTTTACAAAGATTAGGTGGCCAGAGAGGGGCCATTGAAGCCACAGTAAAGCTGTGTAGTTACTTCAAATTTTGTATGACATAAAATGAAAAAGTATATACACAGCATGAGTAGTGGCATTTTAAATGAGCATTTCTACTTTTTTCCCCACCATAAGACCGAAACACCAGCTTTTAAAATGTAACAAATCGATTCTTATTTTAGACAGAAATTGCATACACTACAGCCATATTTAGGCTTCTGAGAGGCAGTGGGAAAAATGATGTGTTTTATAAACTGGAAGGTTAAAGCTGACAAATTTGACTGTGACTATTAGCAAAATGAGCTGCTGTGTGGAGTTCTGGCTTGTATATATAAGGTCAGGGTTTGAATCCTTATCTAAAACTGTTGGAAAGCAATTCCAATCCAAAGCAGGGGTTGTGAATGTAAGAGTACTTCTAATGTCTTTCCCATCTGCTCTGCCTGGATAGTATTTGTTTGGGGGCTGTTGAGGGGACCCAGGCTTCTGCCTGTTATCTAATACACAACATGGGACGACATTAGTTAGGTCATTTTTAGCTTATCCCGTAGACATTACAGTAATATGTGACCGTGTAGCAGCTGAGTCTACAGTCATATTAGGAAACTGAGTTTGCGTCTGCATTTTGGACGCATGTGTGCTTGTGGGGCAGTAACCATTTGTAATGCTGATGCCTGCATGTGTTATAGTGTGAATATTCTTGCTGAAATGAAGGTGCAGCGTACAGTATGCTTGCATACAGAATAAATTACACAAGGTCATTCTAATGTTCTTTAGTTTTCCACCTATTCAGCCAGTAAAACAGGATAGCAAGGTAAAAGGTAGATTTGAATCAGAAATAAACATTTCCAGTTAAAAATCTCTACAGTAACCTGTGATTTAAAAGTCAGTTTAAATCAGTCTCTATTTAAAACATGACTGTAAATAAATGAACATATCAGGACACCAAAATGAGGACTCACTCTACACGCACATCTTCCTATATTAAATGTATTACTGCTAATGCATGAGCAGGTTTTGCATAGCAGAGGTCTATGCATGTGATTTAGCAAGTTTACTTCATGTGAATCTTTTGGCTGGAGGGACTCTCTAACTCTCTCTTGCTTTGACTTCTCCCTGTCTCGTTTACTTTGAAGCGTGTTCCGCTGTAGGAAGCTGTCTGAGCCAGCAGTAGTCTGAATGCTGATGAATGTCTGCACATATAACCTGTGACTGATCTCGCTTTTTTTTTTTATTTTTTTATCTCCCCTCTGATTTAACCCTTGCATAGCCAGGCAAAAAATAGAGAAGTAGAAATAGAAATGAATACATCCTCAAAGCATTTAGTTGTTATTAAAGGCAACACAAATCCACTTATCAGCAAATGCAAGACTTGCTTTTAGCAAATGAGGAGCTGCAGTTAGAGGCTGATGCTGCATTTGAGAGCATTTTTAAGAACGTCTTCTGATTTACCTCAAAAGAAGTGTCTGTGCAACTTGACAAATACTCCAGAAAAGCCTTCTTATGTAATACAAAGCTCCTCTAGACATTTCCTCTCTACTCCTCACTTCCATCTGTCCAAACTACTTCTAGCAGCACATCAGCAACATGTTTAAAAAAGGTTTAATTATTTTTCTGTTCATCTTTTTTAATATAAATTACTTTAACTCAAGTTACTCTCTTAACACACGTGTACTCAGTCATACATGTGGTATACTGTAAGTCTTCCTCGCTCTTTACATAAGCAACTCTTAGATTTCAAGCTGTCAAATTTTATGTCACTCCTCTGGCCGACGAGCTTGTAATATCTTGGGCCAGTAGTTTTACAGGAGCCAGTCTATGCTGTTTGCATCAGACTCAATGAGTGCAGGCTGAGCTGTAATAACTGCAGGACTGTGCCAGGCATGCCGGCATTATGGCTGCTGTTAAAATATCAGTTCACATAATGAAGCAGTCCTGTACTGACAGGACTCTGCTTGAACACTGTTAACCTATTACCTGCACTATGCCAAGCACGTCCAGAATTGTTGTAACTGCTGAAATAGACTTCCCAAAAACAAGCTGTGCATTAAAGTTATCAAGGGAGATTCCATGCAAAGAGATTGTAAATGAACCATTGCAGTTTATGTTTTTTGTTGTAAACTGAAATCCTTTAGCATTGCTCAAGCCCGGATGATGAAAGATTTGTTCTGTTGAGACAAAACTTCTTTGGATTTTCTCCAACACAGGGATGTGACTTTTATGATTATGTGACTGGATTGGGATTTGCATGAAAAAAAGTTTCCACAGCCCAGAAATAAATATTTCTCATTATTCAGACTCTTGCGCGCTACCTGTAACTCACTGTTATGAATTATGTGCAGATTTACGCCAGTGCCTTGCCTCTTAAATGAATATTTTAAGCTACAGATAAATATTGATCCCTTGCATGTTGGTTAGTTAACCAGTAACAATAAATAATTGTGATTTATCAGCGCTAAGTGGTATTTTTAGTCAAGTAACGCTTGTCATGTTCACACACTGACAGTATTAGAGCAGGGGGTTACCTGACTGTTTAAAGCTAGGGTTAGCAATGTTGGAAAAACGGTGCAAGCAAGCAACATTGAAAAAAAACCCACACCACCTGAAACCATGGCTTCAGAACACAGGGACGTGTGCACCAGTGTTTTATGAGCAGGGAAACAATAACAGCTGAGTGGATAGCTCGTTAGCTTGATAGTAAACAGCTGACAAACCACGTTTTTAAAAGCTTTAATCCAGTAACCTCCAACTCCTTTTGCAGTGTAAAAAGTCCACACTGCAAATGTCAACGCCCTGAGACTTAATCCTTATCTGTTGTTTTGTTTTTTTTTGGCGCAGCAGCAGTTAGCAGTCCGTTAGCTATATTTGTTTACAGTGAGCGGCGCACAGTGAGGTCACATGGGGGACGGTGAGAGGGGAGGGACAGAAACGAGAAATAAAGCCATCGATTCGTTCCTTCTATAAGTTGCGAATTACTAATTCCTGCCTTTCGGTGCGAATGGCAGGAGTTCGTCAGAGTTTTTACAGAACTGCTGCTCTCACAGAGGTCTGACTTTTTCCCTTCCTTTTTATGAATACATGATGTAGCCTATTGACTACTGTCAGGATGGACGGACCATTTCAACCAGTATAACAAAAAGTATTTCTGAGCAGGATTACCAACTCTGGCTTTAACACAGATGGGCTTATGTAATATGGTTATCAGTTTTATAGAGAAATGCTGAATTAAGGTAGATTTATAGTCCCACGTTGTCTGTGTCTGCGTAACCGCCATAGCCTCCGGGTAGGGTCTGCATAGGCCCGTGGAGGCCTGACGTGCACTGCTCTGGGCCCGACGTCCCATCTGCATTAGCTACCGGCCCGGCATGCCGCAGAGAAAGTGCGACTATAAATCCTGCTTAAAGGTGTCATAACCTAGTGTTTTACATACACAATCCTTCTTAAATTATCTTCAAATGAATTTTTAATTATAGTTGGGTGGACGAAAATTTAATAAGCTCATTTTAACCTCTTTTTATCCCCAACTTTTGTTTGTCCCGAGAATACGCACAAGAGTTAGACCTGTCTATAACCGCGTTCACGAGGCAAACGTCAAAGCAAAAACAAAGTTTTATCAGGACAGAGCAGGTGAAGGAAATGATGTCCCAACAGAGAAAAACGTGATAAAAACATAACGGCACGGTTGATGGAGAGGATCCGCAGAGTAAAAGGGCTGGACTTTGATGAATATAAGGAGCGGACGTGTGACGTGAAGTTAACCAAACAGTGTTAGCTTTTGTAGCTACATTAGCAGCTTGTCCGCTCGTCAACGACCATTTACTGGTCTCTTACACAAAGATAATAAGTTACACAAGCAGCAACACTTACCGACTGCACATCCTCACTGATGTATAATCCACTGGTGCCTGGTAGTGCTGTCCCTCCTGTTAGAGCATCGAAAAGTGCTGAATTTCTGCCGAGGCAACTCAGCACGGCTATCTCCCCCCTCCTCCTCGTTGTCGGAGTTACCTGCCACGGTCTACTCTGTGGCAGGTAATCAGCTGCCTTCAGGTGGTGCTAAAGATGCTAGATTAGCAGCTCTCTCGCAGCCTATCAAGTTCACGTCATAACAGCTGGTCATAACTCCTCCATGGCAGGTAATCAGCTGCTTTTAGGTGGCGCTAAAGAGGCTAGCTTAGCAGCTAGCAGCCTCTCTAGCTCACGTCATTCGGAGAAAGAAATTCAATTCGCGTACTGTGGAGAGCGCGTGCTTGTGGCCAATTCTGGTTAGAAGAGAGAGCCTGCACTCAAAGACGAAGTCACTTTCACTCTCCGGAGTTTCTGGCACGTTATAACTGAGGTCCCATACCAGTACACGGGACCTAAAAAAAACCTATTGGGAAAACTTGATTAAAGGGATATTGTGTAAGATCTCCTGTGTTTTATTCACAAAAACTGATTATTTGGTTCAAAAGCGTTTTTTCATTAATCAGTAATCACTCCCATCAACAAACTGAAGTGCTTCTCTAAGTTATAAATTTGCCGTTCGTATCATTCATTTACACATCGAGCGGGTCGGCTCGGTGAAGGCTGCCATGTCGTATCGCCATGTTTTTGCATTCGGGAGAAGCGTGACGGTAGGAAAACACAGAAACTCACCGGACACACCGGAGTTTTCAGCTCAGTTCGAGGTAATGCCTTTGAAAAGTCACCGCGCTGCAGAGGGGGAGAGACTAGCGTCTCACTGACGCTGGGTTCACGTGCAGTCGGGCAGACGGCCGTTGGTAACAAACCAGATGTCATTTTAATCAATGAAGCCGAGCGAAAGACGGTAAAACATGGGTCAGGGGAAACAATACGACATCGCCATGACAACCGAACAGATGTGGACTGATGTCACTGTAACTGACGGACCACGTCTTCACATAGAGGCCGGTGATAACTTTACATGCAGCGGATGTCGTCGGTCTGCCCGGTTTCACGCGAATGCAGCATGAAAAGTACGAGGGAGCTGCTCCCGATTACACAGTGTCCCTTTAAGGGTAAAGTTGTTTATCAATTTCTTATTAGTAATACTGATTTCACTGGCTTCACTTGAGTGATCACAAGCAATGCTTGTGTATAAAGTCCGATAATTTTAGTGAATGTACTGAATTTTATTATTATCAATAACAAAGTGGTGATGTCACAGGGAGCCATTGCTGTCACTTGTCCCCCCCCCCAAAAAAAAACAACAAAAAACAAAAAACAAAAACAAAACAAAAACAACAAAAAACAAAAACAAAACTGTTGTTATCCATTTACTGTTTTCTGACCATTGAACTATTTTTACTACATTATTACTGTAACTGTGTCAAATTTTTATTAAAATGGATTATTGATGATTTATTATTATTATTATTATTATTATTATTATTATTATTATTATTATTATTATTATTATTATTATTATTATTATTATTAATAATATTATTATTGTTGTTGTTGTTATTATTCCAAGTAAATGGGAAAATGCTATGAAAAAAATTTCCATTTTTTTTCTTAGCATGAGCTAAGAAATGCATACACGTTAAAATGGGGGGGGGGCATGCAAACATGTTCTGATTGAAGTTGTACTCAATCAAAGTTCTCAAAGCTAAACTACTGTAACACACTCAGATCATGCAAGTTATTCTTGCATGAAAGCACTTAACTCGACTCAAACAGGTCAGGGCCTATTGCACATGCACTATAGTTCCTGTACCAGGAATGATCTGGAAACAACATAAGACAATATGAAAAAGAAGTGCATATACTTCCAGTGATAATGCTGGATTTCCTTCTGTGTGTGTATAGATATGAATCCCAATACACTAATCAAATCAAACTTTATTTTTATATCACTTTTTGTGCACAGTAGCCTCACAAATTGCTTTACACATAAAAAATGACACAAAAAATAACTAAAAGAAATTAACAAAAACAAACAAAAAAAAAACCCACAAGCAATCACACCCCCAATTTCATCACACAACAAATCATACAAACACACTCCCATAACCTCAGAGATTAAATGGACATACAGTACCCCCCACCTCCTCTATAACAGACTGTCTCAAAAGGAAAAAGATGCGTCATGTCTTATCTAATGTGCACAATATACTGACATATTAGCAAGACTTACAAAACAGTGAGCGGTTGTGATGCACTGTTTAGTATCTTACTGAATTAACGTCTGTGCTTTGATAAACAGAATTCCTCCAGATGTGCTCTGCTCATAATATAACGTAGCACATCACACTCCCCACACTTTCTCCTCCCTCCATCATCTCACCTCTGTATTACCTCAACCCACTCGTCTTTCCGGGAATCTCTCATCTTAAAGTTTCACAGACGCTCTCCTTGATCCGTGCACATGTTCCCACTGATATCAGCATACAGTATATGACTGTTAACAGGAGATGTTTTGTGTGTGTGTATGTGTAATTGTGTAGATCTAAATGCTTTGTGGCTTCACCACAGTGCCTATTCACATGCACTCAATGCATGTGGAGCAACAGTGACAGTAGCAACCCATAGAGTGTAGATCCCAGGGTGCACTGGGAGTGCTTGAAGAAATGTAAGCAGCTTAAGCAGTCCATGATGTTGTCATCTCTTCTCAGCTGAGCTCCCAAAATAACAGGCCCTCTGGGTGCACACTGGCAGAGAGAAGCAGGGGAGAGTCAACAGACATACCCAGAACAATCCGGCCCAGATTAGACCTGATCGGAGAAGCCCAGTTACTCTGTCCATTTGGACTCAAACTGGTTCACCTTATTCTGAGGGAAAATAGGTTTTACATGGTATGACAGTTGTCAGCCTAACTGAAACTTGCACAGCTCAGCCAATTATATAAAAGGAATGACTGCAGAAAGCAATCCTCTATTAAGCCCTCCCCTTCACTGAATTGCAGGCTCATGTGTTGGACAATCAACTTGATTAAAAATGCTTATTGCTTGAGCACATGTGGCTGATGAGGCAGGTCATAGTGCTGCTGGAAGCTGAGACATAAAGAGTAAACATCTTTCACACACATTTACACCAAACTAGTACCTAAGAGGCCCCATTAAGTGGCTCCTGTAAGTGTGTCGGAGAAGGAGGACTCTTCACTTCCAAGAAGACAGCAGACAGAGAAAAGTGTTTAAGTCTCTTCGCTGCTCCCCTTTCTTCCATCTAGGTCATAATGTAGGCTAAAAGCTAGTTTATGTGTACAGTACTCAAAATATGGTAACACTTTACATCCATGTCTGTAAATAAGAGATTGACTCAGAGCAGCTCAGTCTTTCTGTGTCACATGGACAGCATACTCACCTGTAAATCTCTGGCTAAATTATTCATAAGTGACAGCAACACTGGAAGGAGATTATAACAAGCATTTTACGGAAAAATGACAAAAGTATGAACAATTTATGGGATTTGGCTTGTTTTCATAAATGAATTGAGTCCTTGGTGTTCTAAGCAACTCTGCACTTGTCTCTTTGATTTCAGAGTTAGACAAGAAGACATGTTAAATTAAACTTTCAAAACAGATGAGCAGGAACATCTACAGGATTTAAAGACCCCCCCCCCCCCCCCCCCCCCCCACACACACACACACACACACACACACACACCAAAATTATTAGTTATCGATATCGCAGTATTGGTGAAATCGGTTCAAAATGTTCAAAACGTTCTTATACACACACTAAAATCTTTTCACCAAGTTTCAATGAAAAAGAATAGCAACAAGCACAATGGACTTTCTGTTGGCATAACATGTAGACATCAAACATATAAATGTGGATTAAAAAGATGCATCTTTTGACCATACAAGGGTTCCTCGCTTTATGCAATATTGTAGATAAGAACAAAGAATACTTTTCTTCACATTCAGTGCTCAAGACTTAATCTAGTCTTACAGATTTCAGAAGAACTGGTACAGAAAGGAAACTCTAACTGTTTCATATACCTTAGTAGAAATCAAATGTTCATATCACAGCAACACTACCATATTAAATGTAGCAGAAACATTAACTCTGTTGCCAAGCCAAGTCTTCCCGTTGACCACCAGCCGGCTTCCTACGACCACTTCCTGTTCCACGTCTTCCATGGTCTCACTTGTCAATGGATTTCATAACAGGTCTGCATTTCTCCAATGGTTTATCTGTGATACTTACTATAGTAGACCGCTTTTCCAAAATGACTCACCTGGGTCCTCTTGTCAAGCTACCATCGTCCAAAGAACTAGTTTTTGGCTGTCGACCAGGGATATCCCTCTTCGGGTCGAATCGCAAGCTGTCTCCCTTTTTCACTGGCCCTTTCCCGATTACCAAAGCGGTGAACCCCGTAGCTGTTTGCCTTCGTCTGCCTGGTACCCTCAGGATCTGTCCCACCTTTCATGTTTCTCTGGTTGAGCCGGTGTCTACGTCCCGTTTCGCTCCCTTCTCCGGACCCCCACTTCCCGCCCGGTTTATTGATGAGGGGCCTGTCTATGCCATCCGTCACCTCCTCCGTTCGTGGCTTGCAGTATCTTGTGGACTTGGAGGGTTATGGGACGGAAGAGCGCTCCTGGGTCCCTGCCAACTTTGTCTTGGATCGGTCCCTTTTTTGGGCATTTCATTGTCTCCATCCTGACATGCCTGGTGGTCCGTCCAGTGCCTGCCCTGGAGTCTTTGACCTTCCCCACTCAATCAGCTCAATCTCAATAAACATTATTGCAGACTTCCTTTGTGTGGCTGAATTCCCGGGTCCTTGCTGCTTCCTGACACTCTTAATATCACCAGTTACCATGCATATTTTTGGACAGCAGGAGGAAGTGATTCCAACCAGGAACCTTCTCGTTGGGATGCAAGTAACCACCGAGCAACTTCCCACAGGTCTAAAGAAAGTAAATTCTACCATCTCTGTAGACTGATTCAACCAGGATATGATACTGTACTGTATTACTGTGTAGTTCTACTTTCATGTAGAATACCGTGAAATAACCCAAGACAGAATTTAAAGTTCAGAGTGAAATCTGTCCAGAAGAAAATCTAGAAAAAGATAAAAACTATTTACTAACTTTATGTTTACTAAAACTATTACTATTTACTAATTTTAAACTTATCTGGGGCTGTCATCACCTAAATTATTGCAACAGAAAGGGATTCTGTACATTCCAAACTATCTTACAGGCAGCTGATCAGAGTCCATTGTCTGGGCCCAGTGGCTCCATTCCCTAAATCAGACCGACAAGTGGAAGAAGTTGTTTCTTATACCTCTGGATCTGTTTGGCCTCTTCTTTATACATCCACTTAACCTTCCCTGTCTCTGGATCTCCATGCCCTCTCTAATGGGCATGCTGATGTTATTTTAGCTGGGTTATTTGTTTGTTTGTTTGTTTGTTTTTTGCTGTATACCTAAATAATAAGGTATTTAAATACACCTTGCGGTGATACTTGGACACGTCATCAGTGATGAACCCAGGGTCATAGTGTGTTTTGGGTCTTTAATCATCATACACCCTCACCTGGGCGACCCAGCAGTGGGTGATCAGTGCCCTGCTTGTGTCCAAGTAGCATGCCACGGATCCCCCTACGGATCCACAACCACTGTGAGGCCTTTTCTGCTGCCTCAAGGATGTTTTTGGTGGCTCTCCTTAACTGCAGTCCTCTAACTCCCAGGAGTTTGAGCACTCGCCGGAGTGAGTGACCTGCAAAACCTCTGCACCCAACTCCCACGGGCTCACGGTGGGTTTTCCAGCCATTGCTCCAGCATTGTGAGGTGAGCTCTGTGTATTTGGCCATCTTGCCCTCGTTTGTCTCATCGATCCGGTCTTCCCAGGGGACAGTCAGTTCAAGTAGCACCACTTGCTTGGTGGACTCCAATGATTTCAGAAAACTTTTGAGGGTCAGAATTCACGTGTATTCCTTCAAACTTACCTCATTGGTAGATGTCTTTTCTGTCCCTGTCCTGTCTCAGTTTGTATACGGGTGGCAAAAGGAGCAGTATTTACATTTTTTCCTTTTTCACTGATAAATAGCAAGAGAACAAACTGGTCTCTATTCTCAAAGCTAACTCAACAATTTAGCTGTGTTTGTATACTGTGCTGTGTAATACAGGGAGGAAAAATGATACATTTAGCATTTACAACTACAAGAACAAACACAGCATAGCACACTAATGTGAATTTGCAAAATTGAGGACAATTTTAAATCTGTTTTTAATGTTACCAACTATATTCCCTCAATATGAATCATTCATAACTGGTGTATGGTAGGCCTATATTTATAATTATGTGTCATCAGTTGGCTGGCTTATGAAACAATGACACAAAGGTATTTAAAAGCTGCCTTATTCTCCTGAGCAAGGCTCATAGATTAAAAGAGACATTTCTGTGTCCCTTAGTGGTTGATCTGTTATCAATTTGAGTCTCTTTATAGCCATTTTGTTTCTTTTGTTAAATTTTCGCTCTCTAGCCATTTCACTGACTTACCACATGACATCTTTGCAGTAATTTCAATAAAGCTGTGCCTCTCCTCACCCTTTGGATCCCCAAGTTTGTGCTGATTGTAGTGTGGTGTTCTGACATTTGTAGTCATTGGATGCTATATAAATTGAAGACCGAACAAATATTTTGGATAAATGTTTTTCAGGGCAAACAACATCCTCAAATGCTTTAACATGTCACAAAGTGGTTTTAATGTTTTATTTCTGCATTGAGAAAAAAAAAAAAAAAGCTAAGGGAAGTAATTTCTTTTCATTTTTCAAATACCTTTGGGCAATAATGATAAGGCGTTCTTTCTTTTCATTTGTTTTTTTAACAAACTGTTTATGTGACACATTTAAGAGATGACTCAGTTGAGGTAACTTCCTATAGTTGCGCTACCACACAGTTGAGCAGAACATTTTGGGTTAGGGAGGTAGGAGGGATGGTGTACAGCGCAATTATGTTTTCAACCATAGAAAGTGTGTTCGGCACCTACAGTAGATTTAATAATTTTTTCCACTGTTAGATTTTGCTAAATTAAAAACACAGGACCAACAAACGGCACTAAATCTGTGTGCAAATGAATGGGTTAGCATGCTAGGAAGGGTTTCTGCTTCCTCTTTTGTGCTGACCTCTACGTTGCTTTCCACAAACACTTATTGTATGCATGTTCACACATATGCATTAGTGGTATCAGCACATAAAAATGCTTCATCTGGTAATCTCAGCCTTACAAGATGAAAAGACAGTGATTTCCATCAGTAATTTCTGCATCACATTCTGCCTCCTGCACACTCAGTCAATTCCATGTGCACCCTACAGTCTCATTTTCAGTAATGAGATCACATCACCAGGCAAAAGTTTCCCCCTGTGAATCACATGTAGCACTTACGTCACAGTAATTCAGAGAATTAGGAACTCCTGGACCAGTTCTAGGTTTGGAGGAGTGGTAGGCTACTGTCATTAAAATCAGAAAACAGAGCCAGGCTTTTCAGACTATAAAACTGGCAGTTTACTAAACATACACAAAAAATATACAGTCCACGTTCACACAAAATGTTAAAAGTCATAGCTACAACTTTTTCATCAAAACAGTGTTTTTTTTTTTTGTTTTGTTTTTTTCCAAAATAATCCATCCACGGAATGTCTAGAGGGGTGCAGAATAAAATTATTAATTTTACCCCCCAAATTTTTCTTTAGAACATATGAATAATTGTTTGATAATTTTTGATGGGTACAAAATTAATAAATACTGTATTTACATCTGATTACCATGCCAACATCTACATGAAAGGATTCTGTGCCATCAGCATTGGCTCTGGGGTTGCTAACTCGAATGCTCTGTGCTGAAATAGCGTCTTTCTTGCGTTACATTTCTCGAATTCAAGCTGACAAAAAACGAGGCAGAATGAGGGTCAAGGTAAAGGGGCTCAAAAGCCATGTAGAGGTTGCCGCTTTCCTCTCACACATTTGAGTTAAACATTTGCTAATGATAATTAAGGGTTGGCTGGTTCTGTAACATTGCTAATGCTAATTGAGTCAGCGAGTGTGAGTGTGACACTAACTGGCAGGAAGGAATTCAACTTGTTGCTACAACCTTTAAATTTGTCACCCTTAACAGCTTTGTTTGCAACTTTTGAGTTCAGTTTCTTCTGTTATTTAAACTGAATTTTTATTTTGAATTATGATCAGAAGTTTCTTTGTAAGACTAGTCTTTTAGGTAGATTTAGAGCCTTTATTGAAATTTGGTTTAATAAAGGCTCTGATTTCACCACAGTATTATATGTCCTGTAAACACCTTTAAGTTGACTTAATGCACTTTTAAGATGAACGAACAAACCACTTTAAGATAAGTTTGCCTTGATCCAAACAACAAAATATTGGAAGTGAATCCATTTTTAAGTATGTTATTTGAAACATTCAACAATAAAAATGCTAACCTATATGGACTGATAAACTACTGTATATTTGTATTTCTTTATCATCATTAAATACTGTTTGTACATTCAGTAAGGGTCTGTGAGGTAGGATACACAGTGATAGCAAAAAAAAAAAAAAAGTGAATGAATCCTCCCTAAGATTTCCACCGTGTACATGTGATAATGGCTGAAACTTTGCATCTCTGGGTTGTGGATATTGTTGGACTAAATACCCAGATTTACAGAATGAAAGGCACTGATTTGTCACTAAGCTGTCACCCTGCTTCCAGCCTTGGAGTGCCATGTTCACAGTTTTACCCCCGTAGAGTGTCACTGCACCTGTTTATGGCACAGGTCAGGGGGCAGGGTAGTAAGGAGGCCGAAGGCATGCTGAGGATGAAGAGAATGATGATAATGCAGTGATGTGGTGCTGATTGCTTCTGGAGTATTTGTCTCATCTTCTTAGAGAACCAATGTCTG
This sequence comes from Atherinomorus stipes, assembly GCA_023101725.1. Classification (NCBI taxonomy): domain Eukaryota; kingdom Metazoa; phylum Chordata; class Actinopteri; order Atheriniformes; family Atherinidae; genus Atherinomorus; species Atherinomorus stipes. The sequence goes on from JALJCO010013221.1 coordinate 1,412,253, forward strand.
ACAGGTGGAGGGGGTAAAGAGCTGCGTGCTATGAATTGGTTGAGGTCATCATGGTCACACAGTTTGCTGCTCTACTACACTTGGTGTTTCTCTTTTTCTTTTTTTTTACCAAAGGTCATTTGTTTGCAAGAAATATGATATTTTGGAATAATTTTGGACAGCACACCCTTAAAAACTTAAATAATATATTAAACAATAATGCTGAAAATAATTATAGTACACATTCAAGCACAATCTTATAATTGGTTATAAGGTTTTCTCGTCTTTGTTTCTACGTCTGTTTATATGCTTCTCCATCTCAGAATGGTGCTATCCTAAAATACACTTTACATCATCTTTAATTGATTGACTTCAGGTCAACAGCAGAAGAAACCACTGCTGCTCACTTAGCTGACTACGTTTACTGTATAACCTACCTAAGAATTACTTGTCTGCTCAAAAGTTTGGTACCTCTTGAAAGTGATCCCAAACTTTTGTGCTGTAGTGTACATGTTGCACATCTTTGCTCTTTTCCAGACTTTTCCAGTAAAAGTCACATTGATTGATTTTACAACCTGGCAGAAAAGTGTACAAAAAACACTCTGTAATGGCTACTTGACCCTAATGGTTATTTGACGTCTCATAGTAATCAGAGGTACATGGAAGAGTTCAGTTAAGGGAATTGGCTTGACCAGAGGTGCTTTATGCACTGAGCTACAGTCCCTGAGGGCTCCATGGCCTCGAGCCATAATGAAGCATTTGTGGTTAGGTCACATGAAGGACAAAAGCTAATCCAGTGTGCGTTAGATTAAAACCTGATAGACTGTGGGGAGCGCACCACTTGTAAGTCTGTGAGAATGATGAGTACAGTTGTAAGCTCCTCCACACTGCTGCCAGCAGATAAATGTTCCTGTTTACCAGCTTATTGCTCTGACATTAATAAGGACTGTGATGTACAGAACAGCAGAGAGGGTAAAATTTAAATCTAAAAAATGAAATAAAATGAAAAATTAAAATAAATGAATGTCACTGTGGGACAATACATCTAAGATGATTATGTGTTTAAACAATATGTGCCTTTGAAAATACAAAATTTGGCTCCTGTCAGTCATCATTACAGATGGAAATATGTCATCTAACCATCACTAATTTTGCATTTGGGGTTCAGTTTGCTTGTTTGGAATACTACTCAGCTTGCGCAGTATAATGTTGTATAACTACACTATCTCGGTTTGGCCTGGAGAGGAAAATTAAATAAACACAGCAAACAGATTGTGTTACAAACTGAAAATGCAGCAATCATAACATCCCACAGCAGAAGATGATTCATCAGATGTCTTGCTGTGTCCAAGCAACAGCTTAGAAGTCCCCAAATATTTAATTTTCTATGACAGAAGATCAAGAAAAGCAGCAAAGTCTCACATCTAACAATGTGAATGGAAATTACTTGACACTAATCATTGGAGCAGAAAATGGGAATTCATTAATAGCTTTATTTGTACGTTTCTTATAATATATCAGTGCTTTTTAAACTACACTGTAAGATCAAGTTTTTCGCATTATGAAAGAAATCTAAACATTTTCTTTAACATTTTATACCGATATGCATTACTTAAAAAGAAAGAGAGAAAAAAAGCATGGCTATATAATGATGGGCCTCAAGCTAATGACTTCCCCTGATCTGAGTAATGTGTCATTGTTGAGGTCAAATTCTGGCTGTGATTCATGATGAGAACTTTGGCTTGTAATTATCACATGTGATGTGAGCCGTGCTGCAAGATTTAAAATGATGCGCTCCTGATACAGTATTTGTCTCTTTCTGTAATATCATGAAGTACTGGGTATATTGGGTTTAATCTTAGTATCTCTTCATCTCAGCTGAATAGGACATCTGGCCCTGTAGCAATACAACCATTATAACAAGAGGAAGTGGATGCTGCATCAAGAATCTCTCACCCTCTCTCACACAGTGTCATTTCCATGGCTCTAGTGCAGCACTGTGGCATTTATCTCTAGTGGGTTGCCTGGCTTGGCTAAATGGAAATGTTGTTAGTATGGACCTATACAGCTCATTATCTCCACCAAAAGGTTCCAGCTACACAGCATAAGTATATGAATTTATAGCCATTTATGCTCTTTTTTTATTAGATTTTTTTGGGTCCTTATTTTAAACCAAATTTTAAGGATGTTCTTATCTATGCAGGGCCATCTACACTGATGAAAAACTTTTTTTTTTTTATCATGGGGTAGGCATATAATAAATGCAATAGATGGTATTATTACATTTTAGGGAGCAAGTAGGAGGGCCAGCATGGAACTAATGCAATGAGCTATGAGAAAGGTCAATGGAAAAAGCATATATCTTATGCACTTAACCTTACCATCAGATAGCCATACTGATGGATTAAATTCAGAATAAATTCATTGGATTCCTTTGAGGGAAAAATGGTAATATCACTCTGGAGAACACAGGAGTTGCTGCTCACTTAATTGTTTTGTGCTACTTTGTGACTTTGCTGGTAATTTGGATCCAAACTCAACCTTTAAAATACTAATGTTGAGGCAGTGCTGCATTTTCTGTTTTGTAATAAATAATAATAAGAAGAATAAGAATAAAAACTGCCGGTTTTTGTGAAATGGGTCTGGAGACATTGGTCTCATGTTGCAGCACACTGTGAAGTGCGCAGACTACGTAGGCTGCGGAGTGTGCTATGTAGTTCACACGCTCCGAAGCAGCCTCCTGAAACAGGCTGCTGAAATGAATAGAATAGAATAGAATAGAATAGAATAGAATAGTATAGAATAGTCCTTTACTGTCATTGTAACAAGTACAACAAAATGGGACATCCTAGCCAACGGGAGTTTTCCATAGTGCTCCAGTCCCATTGCATAACAACTGCAGTGACAACACTTATTCCTTCAGATACGTTGTACAAACTTAATGGAACCGGACATTTTATTCCTTTTCATTTATCTGTTGTTAACTGAACATGAACACCCCATTAACCGCCCGTTAACACCTGGATAATGTCAAACAAATGCATTTTCTGAGACAAAAACACAGAGACTTGTTTCGAATGGGTAAACACTTCATTTAATGCTTAAGAATCCCATGAATTTATCCAAATATTACACTGGTAGCTCTGCTGCCTATTCCCTCCCATCTCGTGTGCAATAATAAAAAAATTCTACCTTTACCTGTTTCATAAATAGATTTTTACAATTCTCATCTCTTAAAAAATGCCAAGAGAATTGCAAAAAAGATCTGTTTGTGACCCTTCTGTTTTAATCCCCCCCCCCCATTCTTTGAAAGCCCAGTCATGATACTGATGATTTACTTTGGGTTTACATTGCTTTGTAACTAGACTTTTGTATATCGTGTGCAAAATAATATCTTATTTCCCTTTATTGTATTTAAACCCCTTTGTGTGACTATTGTTCAAGCCCCCCCCCCCCGTTCAGCCCCAAAGCAGGCGAAAGAGCATGCACAAGATTTCCAAGTTCAAGTGGATAAATAGATAAATAGTGTATATAAACAGCAGTGACAACAATCTTCTCATTCATTGCAACTTCAGAGGAAACATTGCGTCGTTCAAGCCACATTTTGATTTGTCATCAATTATGGGAAAGCACATCATCCACAACAACTTAAACACATCAATCACTCAACTACTTCTGTGGTAGATGTAAAAAAAAAAAGCTTATATATCTCGGATGGTTATATACATTGAGCTTGCAACTTGTTCCAAACAGAGTCGGGCGGACCGGAGCGGAGCGCCGGCAAGTTGTGGACTGCTTCTCATTGACTAAAATAGCAACAAATTTGCTGCATTGTGCAGATTGGAGCAGAGGCAGTGGACGGAGGGGGTCAGGTGTTTTTGAAATGGGACAGTACTTGACATGCCGCTGTGATGTATGCAGCCGAAAAATCCGCACTTCGCAGTGTGTAGAGTGATAAGATGGCCTCAGTTGTCTGTCAGGAAGAGCAGTGTGACGGCAGGGCAAAACAGCGCAATTCTAAGTACTGTATAGCATCCACTTTACTGATATTGATGTTTTTAGGTGGATTTTTTTTTATTGGCAGCCACTAATAATAGTACTAATAAATCTTCCTTTCCCCATCCTCTGCAGCATGCTTCTCCCATGCTTGCACTCTTGCCTTTTTCTCCAAACAGGTGGTACAACATCTCCTGTAGGTCATACAAAACTGCCCTTCAAAGACACCCATGTATTCTTTTCAAAATACCCTTTTAAAAATTCCTGCTGCTATAGCTCTGTGTAACTGTGCTGCAACTAAAGCCCAGCACAGCACTTTGCAGTGATTGAATCAAAGCCTCTATTTTGCTGCTGCAAATAGCCTTTTGCTGCACATATATGGCCATGAAATATTTAGTATGGTTGACAAGGATTTTTTCAGCAGAGGAGCAGCAGACAAACAAGTCTTTACTTCGAGAGTGTTTGCTCAAGTGATGTCTAAGATTTGTTTTGCTCAGAATGATTAATCTCGGTAGAAACAAATACATTTTTCTCCAGCTGACAATACATGACTCCAGCTCTAACTATCTCCTCCTTTTTTAAAGATTGTATCGCAGCATTTAAATGAGAACTATAACTGGCAGGTGAAGCCCATTGTGTGCAGGGAGCTACAATTCATCCATAAATGCTTAATTGATACAATTGTTCCTCATTAAATAAGTATTGACCACACTAATAGCTTGTATCCCTATAGGGAAAAACTGCCTGATGTGATCGATTTACTGTACATGTAACATTGCATGCCTTGCATTGTTTCTCCTCCAGCACTTCTGTCTAATCTCGTCTTCTAAGCTGTGGTGGTTGTCATGGCAAATATCTTAACATCTGTGAAACCATTTGGTGTTTTGTGGCCTTGGTGTCGGCACAGAAACATTGGCTGTTTAAATTTACACTAACACTCAAACAGTTGGTGGACCATTAACAAGGGAGTAACACTGTAATCTCCCGATGCAGAAGGAAGACAGTGTAAACATGGGGCTGGTACTTTATTTGATTAATTTTTACTGTTCATTCATGCATCAGCAACCTATCAATGAGAGCATACAGTATGTGAATGACACCAGTGCAGTCCGGGAGCAGTGTGGTCCTTTCCAGTAACTCCCCCCAACTCGCAGTGTAGACTGTTCTGGAAAAGAGTGTCAGGGTAACAAATGGTTTTTAGTTACAGAGTCATTTCCACATGAAGATTGCCATCATCCCTCTGCGTTGATGTTATTTAATCTCACATGATGTCAACAAATAATTTGGCAGCTTTTGTATTGTGGTAAAAATAGTTACTGGTGTTTGCAGCTACATTTACCAACATTGCTGGGTGTTTTAATATTACAAGCTAGTATTTATAGATACTGCTCAAAAATTAGAAGCACAAGTCATGTTTGCTGCACTGTTCATAAACTCTGGTCAGCATTTGGAGACGTCAGTAGGTCATGCAGAGAATGTTGACAAACACCACCGGTTAAAAACAGGGTTTATTTACCAGACTGGTTACATGAAAAAAACAGTTTGGAGGTGGAAAGAGAAGTGACCACAGTGATTTCACAGCAGTTACTGATTTATCACACAGCCTACCTAAAACTGAACAGCTGCAGAGCTGCAGAGAACTGAGGTCATTATAGTTGAATAGGATGTACTGTAGATATAAAACAATGTTATTGTTGTGCACTGTTGGACTATCATCTACAGTATAATTAAAAGTGCCTGAATGTCTGTAATCCATGGAGAAATGCTGTCAGTGAAACTCCCAGCAACCTGGATCGTCACCTGTTGCCAGTAGAAGTCCTAATACATGCCAGAAAGGGTATAGATTTTCATTTAGCACTTGTTGTGTATGATGTTGGGTGTCAGCGTATGGCGAGCGTGGGTGGTTTGATAACGCTGAGTAAAGCAGCTGTCTTAAGCAGTTTCTGTGTAATTGTAATCCCTCTGATCAGTCTCTCTGTAAACACCAGATAGTAAACCTAGCCTGCAGCTTGACTCAGCATCGGCCACACACATGCACACTTTTTTACTCATGCATACTTGTGTGTTGATACGAAGACACCTGGATTTACATATGCCTACACACACACGACCTCACACATAATGCCTTCTGGTCCTCTGCGGAACTATTACATATTAATCATCTGTAAAATCAGTTAATATGATAAGAGGGCACTTCTTACAGCACTTGTGTTTTTGATTAGGCCCAACCTGCAAGGCTAAAATATTAAAATCCCTATCAGTCCACATATAGTCCGCCTTTCCCCATTTGCATGAATATGTTCTTCTTTTAAGAACCACACTTTAAGTGCTGATGACATGGTTTTGACATTTTCTGCCATGTTTTATAGACCAGAACGTTCTTCATGATGATCTTTGTAAGAGAAACAGGCGCGCCTGCATTAATGAGTTATTAGAAAATATCGCTGCATTTTAGCACATCTGACCAGACTGTGGCGCTGTTTGCAGAAACCGGACGTGATGTTGTGGGAGGAAGTTCTACACCGCAGTCAATATGGATTTTAATGGGTTTATTGTAGTTTTAAAGTTCCTTTTCCAGTTTTACAGATGGACTGTAACAGCTCAGCCTTCTGTTGTATTGCCAGTTAATGTTTAAAAAGCGCATAAGGACGGCGTTAGTTTCTTTATGCTTCCTACAGATCATAAATACATTAGAAGAGTATAAAAAAAGTGGCTCTGACCGATGTCTAGCTGTAGGAGCGTCTTTCACAGCTCTGACAGCAAAACTCCCATTTGAAGACACTGTTTACTGGACATAGAGAGACTTTTAACACATGGGACTGCTGTCACTGCTGGATTTTTCTTCATTTATCCGCGTTTGCTTCACAAAGCTGTGATGTCCAGGTGTGAAAAGCGACAGTGTCTCCTCGGGTCTTCATGGGACATCTTGGACATCACAGGACTTTTATGGCTGTTTCCAAAGATGCATCCTTCCCTCCATCCTCATCTTTATAAACCGGAATAGGGATGTAGCGATTACCGATAAAATGGTTAACTGTAATAAAATTCCCAACGATTTGTAATACCGTTTCAAATTTTAATTATCGTTAAAACTGTGCCTGAATACTGCACTTTGAAAAACTCACTATGATCCTACTTATTGCCTGGAAAAGCAGCATCAGTCCCAGTTTGCATTATTTAATTTATTAAACATAGTGGAAAGCAACAAAGGCAGCCACATGGACAGTGCTGTTGATATTTTCCCCCTTTAAAAAGGACAAAGTAGACGTCTAGACCCATTTTGGATATTTCTAAAGATGCTGGTGGGGTATTTCAATAATACCGCGATAAATGCTAGCGGCTAGCAAGCTTTGGCTATACAACATTGTATAATTACGCCTGATTGGCTTCTAACTGCACAGAACTTCTTATTTTGTTTTGTTGTATTGATCTATTGCTAAATTACTTAAAGTTCAGTTCGTGTCATTGGCACTTTAAGAGTGAAAAAGACCTGAATCACTGTATATGATTATAAATTCTTTCCAAGTACTTCTATTGTATATGAGGGATACATTTCTTCTGCAGCATCACACTCAGATGTCAGTTTTGTTTTTTTTTTTTTTCTAAATTAGAGATTTGCCTGAAGCTCCTGCCGAAACAACTTCTCTCCCCTTTGTTTTTTCTTCATCCATTCTCTCTCAATGTGTTGTATTGGGTGGCAGGAGGAAATGTTAGCTTAACTTGTTTTGACTAAGTAAGCATTTATGAAAGACACGCAAGTACATGTCTAAAGAACCCAGCTGCATATCATGTCTGTGCATAGCCTCAATCCTGGTGTTCTCCCTCTTTCCCTCTTCAGGGCTGTGCCTTGTTATGGTTTTGTGTAGTTTTAAAAAGCTGTTGGTACAACATGAACTGATGCCCATCCCCATCTCTGAAACAGACATGGGGCTGGTACTCCTTGATAAAGAATCAGACCTGTCCTCTGTTGTAACAATTTCATCCTCTCCTCGCTTGTTTGTAGGGTCTTAAGCCGCTTTCCCACTGAAGTTAGCGCGTTCACGCGGGGGATTTTCAAACGTGCATCGACCCGCTCATAATCGGTATTTGGCTCCTTTCCTATTAACAAAAAAAAGCCAGGTCTGATCACCTGCTGGCAGCTGTGTGGCCTCTGTCCCCACTGCTGCGTGTCTGGTAATGCCACAACGCTGGGTTTGTGTTGATGATGTTAGCCATGTGACAGAAATTAGGAAAGTAAACAATGGAGAGCGAGTCAGGCCATAGCCAACGTGCTTTCTTGTTGCACCTTTGTCCGTCCTTAAAATGGAGGAAAACCAGCGGATGATTAGATGGAACTCCGGCGGCGTGAATTTATGGCTGAAGCAGAGTTGATTTGGTACTTTATGAGATGTGACTGGTGCGATGTCACAATGTGGCCAAGTACAGCCCAATGTCATCACGTAGATTCGCGGGTCAACCCTGGTCTGGTGTTCCCACTGCATCCCGATCGGAGCTGAGCCGCTTGAAGGCGATTTTAACCCGCTTCGCTTGCCGAGTCGTTTGATGCAGGTCGAAGCGGGTCGGTGAGACTTTCCCACTGCCACTGAAAGCAGATTGTTCACAGGTTTAAACAGGTTTTTTGGCCAGTGGGAAAGGGGTATTGGATTAATACATTCTCTTTGTAACGTTGTATGTTGATTTCAATTCAATTCAGAGGGCCAACTCATCAGGTGTTATTTTGTCTTTTCCTTTTTAGACTCATGATTCTTTGTTTGTTTGTTTCATCGTGCTTTCTTGCTTTTTCAAATTAATCACTTGGGGGTACGAAGTGGTTTTACAGTGAAAGTCAGAAATAAAGAGGGAAGGTTCATGTTAATGAGATTCATATTTTGGCAGTATTTGCTGTAGAGATTAGTAGGGCCGAGCCATTCACTATTAAACTTTAAATCCTGATGTGACACGTGCTGATTTGATTACGATTTATAAATGTCCAAATACGAGTATTTGTCATAATAGTAAATTACCAGAATACAGCTACAAAGTGTGGCAGTAATATAGAAGTTACGTGTGCCATGGTCTGTCCACTTTATTGGACAGATTGTCCAGGTCCTCTTAAGTGTCCTGGTGGCAATTCCAGTGAAGTAAGAACATGAATATAATAATGACTTACGTCAACAGCGCAGCTATTCAGCCTGGAGCCGGTCTGTTTCGTGATGCAAATGAAAGTGATCAGTGAAAGCTGGTAAGCAGCTTTTATAGTAGCTCAGAAATGAGCTCAACAACCTCACTGTTTTTGTAATATAGTTTTTTTCAATTGCCTATACACAAAACCTTATATATTACACTATTTCTAAACTTATTCACTCAAACCTCTCCAAAAACACATTTTCAGCCTTGACACAGTTTTCAATGTAGCTATTCACTTTTTGCAAATACCTAAACACAATGTTCTAACACACTAAAATCTACAAGGAAGTAACTTGATTTCCCATTTTAACAACCATTTCAAATGCCACACTTTTACAAGAAGTGTTTGCAAAATTTTGAATTCTGTGTTTCATTTTGCAGTAGATAGGGGGCTTTTTGCATTTTGTGCGAGCAATAACAGGATTTGTGTGTAAAGTTTTGACAAATAGACAAAGAGCTTTGAAAATGTGTGTAAGCAATTGAAAAAACTGTATGTTGTTTTTCTTGAAAGTGGTCTTTAAACCACTAAAGTTTTTAGTACTTTTTTAAAACCATTTTTCCACTCTCTTTCTTTCTTTCTTTCTTTCTTTCTTTCTTTCTTTCTTTCTTTCTTTCTTTCTTTCTTTCTTTCTTTCTTTCTTTCTTTCTTTCTTTCCTAAAAATGCAAACTGAGTGGATTTGAAATTATCCGGTGGCCACTATGTAAAAAATAGCTGAAAAGGGAAAAATGATACCTCCAAACTTATGATAATCATTAATGTGCTATAAGTGTTTGATAATCAAACCGTAGCACCCTTAATCATAATGAAATAGAATTGTGAGGTGTTTAAGATCGAACACCCTTGAAATTGGACTTTTGGAGACTGTCAACTGAGATAAGACAAGTGGAGGTCTTCTTACCTCATGGAGGACTTACAAGGTAAAGGAGTTTCAAATCACATTACTAACAGATAATTACACTTGGACACAGGACAGCAGAAATGCATCGTTTCATTTTTTACATACACGTTGTGCTCGTGCTTAAAATTAAAATATTAACCAGACCCCGGATTGTGCGTAATTCAGTTGTAAAGAATTTTCATGAGGCTATCTCTGCTGTCTTAAGGCTATCTTAAATCAAACTAGCCCTGCTTATATAGTATATGCAGGCTTTTTAGGCAGCAAACTAAATCTGTTTGCTCACAGATGACTTCAACTTACAGGTCATGGCTTTTTAAAATCTGGATTATGGCTTTATATGGCTACATGGACATTCATTCTTACTGAGATAGAAACGCACACACTTGCAGACATCAGAGTTTGCAATTTAATAGCGTTGTTTTATAGTTTGCAAATGATTACTTCAGGCTGATTTCTTCAAAGTGACAGAGCTCACAAAACAGGTTGTTTTAGTGGCACTGACAGAATGTCTTTAGAGGTTGTGTAGCATTCTGAAAGGATGATCAAGTGAGACAGTCATTCTGTCAAGAGCAAACGCAAAACCTGGATTTATAGATAAATTCAGACCTGCACAAAAGTGTCATCGTGGTATACATTCACTTGAAATTTTCATAAAAAGAATGTAACCATTTTTCTCTCCCAGAGAACAGAGTGCCACTACATCAGTGGTTTGTAATTCAAACTTAATCCAAAAAGTTTTTGTTGCCAAAACACAAACAAGACATGGAGTACTATGACATCATGTTATGCATGTAAAACCACCACCTTTCAACTTCCACATTCTTCAAGAAATCTTTTATTTAGTTTAAAGACAAAGCAAACGAGCAAACAAACAAAGCACTTGATAATGATACTCTGATGTGGCAACACAAACATATGGCTCATACAGTATGGTGACTCAGCTGTAAGTTGTGCATTATTAGTTTGGGGTGGCCCTGGGGGGGATGTTAAAAGGGCATGGACAAAAATCTATTGGACCACCTGTTATTGAGGATAGCTTTTTCAACATACATTTTTATTTGAAGGTTAATCTTTTGCTAGTAGCTAAGAGTCACAAAATATATTGTCAAGGTAACCTTGAAAATGGGGAACTTTCTGCAGGGCAGCAGTGTATTCTGTGTATTCAACAATTCAATTTAGCTTTATTTGTATAGAGTCAATTCATGACAATCTCATCTCAGGGGGCTTAACAGACAGAGACATTCAAGTCAAATTCATAATAGCCTAACTAAGGAAACCAACAGATTGGATTGAATCTTGACTTGACCTGGTCCAATCCCCCATCCTGAGCAAGCACGGAGTGGTGGCGACAGTGGGAAGGAAAACACCCTTTTAACAGGGAGGAAAAACCTCCGACAGAACCCAGTTCAGGTAGTAATAATAATGAAAAAAAACAAAACATTAAAAAAAAAAGAAAAATGACTTAAACAGTTTCCAGAGATGACCTCTCAGATGTCTTTTTGTAACCTCTGTTTCACCAGGTTAGCACTTAGTTTAACTCCACTTTGTCTTTGTGTAAAAGAAGATTTGTCAGATTAGTTTAGTTGGTTTTATCCAAGATGACAGTGGCATTTAGGATACGGTACCATCCATTGCAAAGTTGCATAGCGTGATCTGGCTAATGACTGAAACCTTTAACATGCTCTGCATTTTGCCCAACTCAAGTCCTGATTACATCCACATCTCTTAAAACACAGTGATGTGTTCAGGCTTGTACCAGAAGTGCAATTTTCCACCTTTTCTTCTGTCTTCTTTTTCCTCCACATAAGCAATGCTTTCCTGCACTGACTGTCACAGCCTAGGGGATGCATTTCAAATCAGCAAAATGCTATGAGACTCCAGCAGGATGTACAGGTAATAGAAAATAAGGTGTATATATTCTCAACTAAGAGCAGAATACTCCACATAGCTTGACTGAATGATTGTGTAGCAAGGTACGCAACAGAGGGACGGGCGGGATTCGATCCCACAGACTCCTAGGTGAGAGTCGCGCATGCTTACCAGTCAGCGAAAGGAAAATGTCACAATTGCTTACAGAGAAAATGACCTTATTTGGGTTAAGGAGATCAGAAAATGTTTATATGGCAGTATCTTACTCAGAGTAATGTCTTAAAGCTAGGGTTGAGAATGGTTCGAGCAAGCTACATTTTAAAAAAACACACCACCCAAAACCACGCCTTCAGAGCGCAGGGATGTGTGCGTGTTTTACGAGCACGTTAACGATAACAGCCGAGCAGATAGTAGAGATGCACTGATTGATCGGCAGCCGATCGCAATCGGACGATAGTACCCCTATCAGTTTTGGTCGGAGTTCTCAAAATAGATCGGAGCAAGCCGATCCAATGACGTTTATAATAACTACAACGTTTTGGCGTTTGACATGCATCAGGTGCGGGAAATACAGAGGGGACTCCAGGGAATCTCTTCACTCTACGGGGACAGTGGAGGATAAGCTGTGATCTGCGTCCAGTCCCGGTTTCCAAACAGCAGGTTAATGACCTGCTGTCCAATTTAATGGGCTTATAATGATGTCCCGATGTGGGACTGCAGGTAGTTTAACAGGGCCGGATCAAACGAAAGCTGCACCATCGTGGGTGCACAGCTCCTTGAGTTAACAGTGAACCTAATCAAACTCAGAAGACCTCTGAATTACCCGATGAATCCACATACGGTTCAGAGACGCCCGACAACATCTTTCTGACTCCACCATCACATTCTAGACGCTCTTGACGAACAGGACACGCAAGGCAAATCTGCCATTCATGCTGCTTTATCAGAAGTAAGCTAATCATTAAAATCATAATTTTATATTGATTTGGCTATAGCATGTTGATGTTACAGTTAGAGGGGTTTTTTTAAACAGAAAAGCTACAGTTTAAGCTTCAAGTTTATGTCCAAGAGATAATGTTGCAGCTGCACATTAGTCACCGTTCTTATTCTCATTTGTATAACCTATTTTTTAAAATTTTTTCCACAAAAAGCTTGTAGCTTAACTCCAAATGGTTTCTCTGAGAAAGAGCCTCTAGAGAGAGTGAGATGTTTATTATAGTGCTCATGTGTGTTGTGCACATAATCCATTTTTTTTATTTTAAGATTGAATTCCTTTTTTTTTTCCAGGAAAAACAAGGTTTATAGTTAACAACTTGTTTCAACTCTAAGAGAGTGAAATGTTTACTGTTGACTGTGTTGGTGCACTGCACATGTTATGTGTTGTACACATAATTATTGCCACAAGAAAGCTTAAGCTGGTGAACTACACTTACTCTCTGTAAACTGAGTTTGTCTCCAAGAGAGTCGTTACTTAAGTGTGAAATATTGCAGATTGCCTCAGCCTGCAATAAAACAGTGGTCAATTCATGATAATTTTCCATCTCCTTATTTTTATACTTCATGACATAATGTCAATGTTTTGTAAATGAGACAACGATATTGGAGAATTTATGGATTTGACGCTGTGATCGGTGGCCATATGGGGAATGGCAGATACTGCTTTTGGTGATCGGTGATCAGCCCCCAAAATCCCAATCGGTGCATCTCTCGTGGATAGCTCGTTAACTTGATAGTAAACAGCTCACAAACCATGTTTCTAAAAGCAGGAATCCACTCACCTCCAACTCCTTCTTCGGTGTAAAAAGTCCACACTGCAAACGTCAACGCCTCCAAGACTTAATCCTTATCTGTTGTTTTATTTTGTTTCTTTGGCGCAGCAGCAGTTAGCAGTCTGTTCGTTCCTTCTAGGGGTGTCAACATTTATAATTTTTTTCTACACATGTAATCTAACTATCTATCATGTACACAGTTACACGTCAGAGATTAATAATCCCTAGGTTGCAGATAGTGACGTCAACTATGCATCCCACCGTCATACTGAACTCAGAGCAGAATACTCTGTAGTAGAGCCAAAGCAAGGTTGTGGATATTTATGATTTGATATGATTGATTCGAGAACTGAAACGATTCGACAAAAAAAAAAAAAAAAAGCTCCTTTACTTGGTGTGATCCGAACGGAGTCCTTGCAGAAGTTTTCAAACAGCTGACATCGGTTGACTGGATTTTTCCTCCATCTATCAGATACATAATAACCCGTCTTCATACACTGGAGAAATGAAGTTTTCACAAGCAGGGATGTCTATAGATGTTTATCGATGTTTTAGCTGAGAGAAGTTAGTCGTGTTCTGATGATCAACTTCATGTAAACAGCGGTTAACACGAGCGGTTAGATCTTCTGCTGTTTCTAGAAGTTGCGAATGACCAATTCCTGCCTTTCGGTGTGAAAGGCAGGGGTTGGTCAGAGTTTTTACAGAACTGCAGCTCTCACAGAGGTCTGACTTTTTCCCTTCCTTTTTATGAATACATGATTATTGACTTCTGTCAGGATGGAAGGACCATTTCAGCCAGTATAACAAAAAGTGTTTCTGAGCAGGATTACCAACTCTGGCTTTAATCGGGGTTCATATCAGAGTATTGCTGAGCATGTGCCAAATGGAAAAAGGGTTTTTTGTCCCAGTTTATCCGGAAGTTTGTAGCTCAAGGCAGACTCGGTACGCTCTTGTTTTTCTTCTCTTCATCATTCTTATCTGTTTTTTCTCTCTCCTAACATTCTTCTACTTTAGTTTCCATCACATAGCTTTACAAATGTCTGGATTTTTTTTTCCCAACTTGACAAAAGCAAAACAACTAAGAGATTTTGTCCCTCTCAAAATGCATTATCACGAAACTGAGCCATCAAACACTAATCCCATATATTTGATGATTCAGATAGAGCTGGCGTTAGCTGCTCCTAAAGCTCCTTTTTCTGAATGCCTGGATTTGAATCCTTTATGTAATCCTGCATCAAGGCCAAGCTAGTTGGAACTCTTAGGTCAATTGAAATTGACAGTAAGTTCATCCTTGGAAATGCAGAAGAAGGGTTTGCTATTATACTAGTCCAAATGCTTATTTTTTTCCTGATTTTATACCCCCATAATCTACCGATGTTTCATTCCATCCTTTTGTTCTTGTTTTTTATTGGGGCTTGCTTTTCTTCTTGTTTTCCTCTTGATGGAAATGTTTGTTTTTTTTTTTTTTTTTAATCAGACTTTCCTACATTAGATATGCAATAATGTATTTTTTTCTGATTAATCTCAATATATAATTTTAATTTATGATTTTAGTACACATTTAGTTACTAAAATGAAAAAAACAAACAGTTTATTGCTGTATTTTAAAGCGAAACATGGAAACACTTTGTGCTTTATTTCTTGTTCTCTAATTTCAGTGATAGTCAATTTAAGAAAATCATGCCTTTTGACATCATCGCAACATCCAAAAGTCCAGCATGAGAGAACCAGGTTGTACTGTGTTACAGAAGCAGAACTAATGTCATACACATGGCTGCAGGAATGTTTATCTCACAATGATCTATCATTAATGAAAGACTTGAGGACTCTGCTGTATTTGTAGATGCAAATACTGAGCCAAATCTCTGCAGAGCTGAGACTCACAACAACAGCATTTTAAGGTCAATTCCCTTTTCTCCGCTCCACCTTTTACATGTTCCTCTAAACTGTGTACATGCCTTCACTCCTCTGCTTGTTTTTTTCCCCACCCACTCTCCCTCTGCTGCCTTTCCTTCTACAACAACAGGGAAGGCTGTAAATGTGCATTAATAAAGGAAAGTGTGAGGAGTTCCGATACCCATCTGGGATCTGATCTGGCTGGCAGAGAAAGACGCTGCACTCCATATGTGTTCTTGGCTGAAAAGCTTGGACCATTCACTTCTTCTTCTTTTTTTTTTTTTTTTTTCTTTTTAGTCAAGTGATTAATGAAAAGGCTTTTTAAAACATGTGAGGACTTAGTGGTGATATGATTATATGGTGCTGCTCACATACAAAAAAGATCTAGTCTGGATTTGGTGAATTATTGAAGTCTATACTGGTTTTAAATTGTTACATTCCAAAAATATCAAGATTGTTTTAGGTGTTCTGTTAAAATAGAAACTTTAAGTTTTCATTGTTTACGAGAAAAGAGTTTGCTAAGTACTTGAAGAAAACATAGTGATGTTTCATATGAATTTGTAGTGGATAAAGTGGAATGGACCCATTATCTTGGTTAGCCATGCATTTAGTGAGCACTAAAGCCCCGTTTCCACCCGCGGGTCTGGGTCAGGTCGGGCCGGGCCAGGCCGGATCGGGTGGGTTTGGGTACGGATGTGTTGATTTCACGCAGTGTCCCCACAGCAACCTGTACCCTTATTCTGGAGGCGGAGAATTAGCTGGACAGCGCTGCTACGTGATTGTGTGACATCATCGCCATGTAACGCAGTTTAACCAAAACACCGGCGCCACACGTGACAGAAACAGAAAGGAGTCACCCCGGCTTTGTTTTTACGCTGGGTCACGCGGGAAGTGGCGGATTTTTCAATGAATCAGCTGATTGCTGTGTATTAGCTCCACCTCTTTGGTCCGGATCGGTTACATCAGTACCCCTACCGAAGGGTGCCAAAAAAGTAGTCCGGGTCGGGTCGGATATAAGGGTACCCATCCCAGTTTTTATCTGTGGAGACGCAAAAAAACGTGGACCGATCCGGCCCGACCCGACCCAGACCCGCTGGTGGAAACGGGGCTTAAGTGGAGCAAGGCTTATGACCCATCAGAGGATGGGGACCGGTTTGCTGTCCCTCCTGCATCGTTAGCAGAAGGCTCGTATACTGCTCCTGTTACGTAATGTTGTCTGCTCTGACAAGAAGAAATAACACATTTAGTGGGTTTTGATTACAGATTATACAGTGTTTTTAGATGAAATACTGATGCTGTTTATCATTTGTCACCACAGACTCATCCCTTGTTGTGAGCTGCATTTCTGAGAATCACATTGACTCTGAACTAGATAACAACATTCCAATTAGAGGAAACATTTTTTGTTAGTGTGTGTCTGTATGTGTGTGGTCATGTGTGGATTCTGAGCATTTTAAGGCCTCAACATTACGATAGCACAAACAGGAAAGTCATTTGTTTCTTTTGAAAGCTTTAAAGCTGTTCCTATAAATTTGCACAATAATTATCTTTAGCTCTTTTTGCTCTTGTTGAGGGTTGCAGCTGAGAGCTTATTTCTTTGTATGTATGTTTATGAGTTAGCAGGATTTAAATGTGACACGTGGATGTGCCTTACTTCTATTTGACTTGTTTCTACTTGTATTTTTATATCATACAGGATGATTCACTTTGTGACCCCTGTCTGTGAAAAGTGCTATGCAAATAAAGTTTATTTACCTACTTACTGACGTATTTGTTGGGTTTTATAGCACTCATCCAAAACTGGCTGAAATGGGCTGATACTAAACAGTAAGCAGTCCCAGATTTTTAACCACTTTCAGACTTGTTAAGGTCACATTGTGTTACTGGTGCACTAGGTGATCCTGTGAGTATTTGGGGTGGCATGAATTAGTGCAAAATTGTAGGTCAAACTGTCAAGCAAAGGATGATGTATGTAGGTCTTATGCATGATTCATAGAACACACAGCAGCTCTTCTTCCTCTGTAACTGTTTTCACACATTAAAATTGGAGATTGGAGATGTTTAGGAGAACTTGTGTTTGTCTCATTCCAAGCTAAAGGACCAGTAACAGCCCTAATCTACACTTAAGGTTAAAGTCTTGAATATTGTTGCCGAGTGGCAGAAACAAGCTCCAAGGAGATGAAATTTGGAAAGCACAACAGAGAAGACCTCTAAGGCAACCATTTCAATCTTCTGTTGAATTAACTAAAGATTCAAAACCCATTCTTTTTTATGAAAAATTGTGTAGGCCTATACATTGATTGAAAAAAAAATTCTGTATCATTTTTAGAATGAAATAGAAACCTTTCAACATTCAGAAAACTTGAAGGAAAGCTGAAAACTTCCTGTGCCGTTGTGTATCTAACATGCCAATGTTTTTGTAAGCCTTTCAATATTTCAGTGGTGTTAAGTGCATTCAGTTCAGCATATGTGGAGGAGTTAGATGACCCTGCGCTAATCGTCTTAAGCGTGTAAGGAGGCAAGTCTATCCCATTAAATCTGACTGAAGAAGAACTGCATGTTGGAAAATATGCTGTCATAAACCAGCAATCTACAGCCTGATGGACAAGCAACATGATCCACAGCGTTTGACACTGATCACACAGTTGACATGAAAAGAACACATGAATCATCTGTGACTTTGACGTGGATTTGACACAAGAGATATCTCTTAAGCTACTTCATGTCACTTATTGCTCAGGTTTTGTTGATCCTATTACACTTGAACCTCCTCCTGCAATGTTTCAGTCTTCCTAAACTCAAAGGCCAAATTATCAGCAGGCAATAGAAGGTCTTCTGTATATGCTTTATAATCCTATTTGCTCTTGTCAGCTGTAATTTGCAGTGAAAGAGATCCTTAGCATTAAGCTGCTTTAGAGAAACAGATTTTTTTCTTATCCCTTGCTGTTAACAAGATAAAACAACTTGAATCCATGACAGGGAAGGAGGCCATGAAGCTGTCATTTACATGTGCAAAGATACCAGTGTTGTTCTAAACATTTAATTCTCCTGTAGTATTAAACATTATATATATATATATAAAAAAAAAAAAACATTACATTTACATTTTTATTTTCTCCGCTTGTTCCTGCAATTTAATCTGTTTAGTTGTTATCTTATTTTGTTTTATTTTATTTTTTTTAAAATATATGCCATGCAAGTTTCTGACTTTAAAACTCTGTGTTCCTCAGAGTGACATTTATCCCTGACATGAGTCAGGGGTGGTTTTAAGGTTGGAAAGTTACATGCCTGCAGTGTGACTTTACAGAATAATGATAATAATAAAAAAAGTTTGCATGTGAGTCCAACATGGAGCACTGACAATCTATGCACACAGGAAAGCGCAAGTTAGGAAAATAGTGTCATTCAAGAGAGTTTTTCCTAATTTACTGTTAAAATCATAATTTATTACTTATTATTTGGAACATTGCTTTTGGAGTCTGGAGCAAAAACAATGGTTTATGATGGGATAATACTTGCTAAATTTAATTAAGGATTGTTACGTGTATGATCACTTATTAGTTAAAAATGTTTTAATAGAGCAACAACTACTTTCAGTTTCTGTTACACCAAGAGGGGAGTGATGTAATTTATTTAGAACAATGTCACACCAGGATGGATTACAATACTTAGAATTCTACTTTTCTGCAGTCACTGCTATTACAACCCCTATTTCATAATTGCAACCACTGTCACGTCTACTTCTTAAGCTTGATTAAAACCACAAGAATTCAAGAACTACCAAATATACTTGCCATTGCTAGAAATACTGGTGAAGCAATACAGATTAATTTGGAAATAGTATGTTACAATATTTACCGCAGCATTATTAATATTTCAGGTTGTGCAGGTATTTATACTTTGACAATAATATTTTTACAGTTACATATCTTGCCACAACTAATGCTAAACCAGTATTCCTAATATTGTGTATTCTGCCTGTTCATGCTGATGATACATTCGCATCATCAATACAGTAATAAACTGTTATGAAAGACTTTATTTACCCAACGATCAGTGGCTTTTTAAGCTAACCGGTGCAAAGGGTAAAAACAACATATTGCATGGATTTGCTGTAATTGTGTTACATTTAGACACATGGCAAAAGGCCAGAAACCAATCAAATCTCCTCACTTTGCTCTGCTCCTCTACAAATGCACTCTGAAATGTTAATCTGCAATAGTTTTTAGATAATACAACACTGTTTAGGATTATCAGATTATGCGGGACTAATAGTTTATTTTTGTTTTTTTCAACTGGTCTCACAATTTCATTTGTAAAAGTGATAATCTAGATGTACCTCAGGCATCAAAGTTTTATTCTGGAGGGCATCATAGAGTCATCTAAAGCTTTGATGAGCATTTTATTTAGGTCTGGCTGTGTTGGCCTTTTAAACTATAATAAGACTGATTTTGTGTTTGAATCACAGTGGGATTTTACATATTGTTGTCCTACCCCTGACTCAGCCACCACCAGCAAAGACACTTGCTCATGAACACATGGCATACAGCATGTATTTCTGACTCACGGAGGAGTATCCAGCAACAACTGTCTTAGACATTTCGGTCATTTCAAAATATGGTCCAATACTTTTCTTTAAAAAAACGCCTGCTCTGTTTATCAATCACTGAGCTTTAATCATCACTGCTAGCATGTAAAATAAGATAAGATAAGCTGCACTAATCCAGAAAGAAATTCTTGATGCCAGTTGCTTGTCCATGCTAACAGAACCCATCATACAATATGATAAAAACAAGTAATTAGAAATCAATAAACAGATTTGAAATGTTATAAAAGAACATGAACAAAATGTAACCCCCCCATTCCCTTCCTCATTTTTCCTATATATTTGTCAGTCAAACATAGTCTTGCTCACCCTCACCTGCTTTTTGCCCTTTTCCTTAAGCACCTCAGAACAAATCAGCTTTATTAATACTTTTGAAGCTTAAAATGCAAGAAAGAGTGCTTTACAAAGTAAAAGCACAACTTCAAAGGACAGAGGAAATGAAATGTAAGATGGTGAAAGAAGAAACAAAACAAAGCAATTAGCAAATGGCAATAAAATATTAGTGAAATTATCATTTCAAGTTGGAAGGAAAAATGGGATTAAAATATAGATTGAAAATTATCAAATTAAAACAGGTAGTGCATAAAAGATCAACTAATTACAGTGCATATACTACATGTCAAACCAAGAGGTTGCATAGGAAAGGAGACTGAAAATAGGCTTTGTATTGCACTATCAGAAAATTCTGGGAGCAGCAAATGGCACTATGAGAGTGGAGACTCCTTATGGAATTGGATGAAAGAGGAATGTTATGACCTTTTAGACAAGTCAGAGCTTATCTATTATGTTTATTTTCTTATTAGAAGTTTAAATTTTATTATTACAGGAAGTCAATGTAGAGGTGCCAGCTAAGGAAAATGTATCCTCTCCTAGCTGTAACAGTCAGTACTCTGTCTGCAACCTTTAGGTCAACTGTAAGATTTTAAGACAGTAAAGAACAAGACTGAAAGGGTGATGCAGTAGTCCCTCCCAGATGTGAAAAATGCATGGACCAATTTTTTAGCTTCACTTTGTGAAAGTATGCTTCTAAATTTGGTTATATTAACGAAAGACAGTTGTCCTGGACCTGTTTAATAAGAGAATTAAAGGTCAAAATCCTACTCAGATATCATCCTCCAAACTAATAGACAGTACAACTAGAAGCCAGTCTTTTCAAGTGTAATAATATAGTTAAATAGCTTTTCTCTGAGGTTTTCAGGATCAAGATTGATGATATCAGTTTTGCCTGTAATTGAAAATTGAAAACTGCTGGTCATGCAGGCTGTCATATCTAAGTCAAACCTTTGACTTCTGTTATCACTTTGTCTGCTCAACTTCAATAGATAAGAAGAGCTAGGTATCATCAGCATAACAATGAATGAATGTGACTCAAACCAGCCCAAAGCATTAAATCAACTCCAATGTCCTGTTGGTCTTTGAAATAACATTTTGTTGTTTTTAATATAAATACAGCACTTGGATCTAACAGGACCAGCAAAGGGACAGACCATTGTAAATAAAAAGACATTAACAGTAGAACAAGCTGCCGAATTTTTTCAGAGGTTTTACAGTATGTAGGTTGTGGACCAAACAAAGTTGCATGTATTCACAAATATCAAACGTCTGTTGGTACAGCTTGCATTTTACCGAATGAGATAATCAGGGCAGACAGAATTTTAATATGCTTTATCTGCTGTGAAGGTCAGCTCCGTATGTCTGTAGCTACACCCCAAGTTGTAAAAAAAGACAAAATCTCTCAATAAGTTACTGTAGGTTATGTTTGGTCTCAATGATATTACTTTAAAATTGCTTCTCATTATGCATTTGATCAGCTGATCCCTGCTCTGATCTGTGTTTCACAATGTTAGTAGAAGAGGTGTCAAAAGTAGAAGGAAAAGCAGTTTTGGGGTAGAAATCCTGCCATGTTTTTGGATCTGCTGGCACAGGTGTTTTCATTAACAGGCACATTTAACTGTCAGAGGAGCAAATTAAACCCAGCTGGTTTAGTGAGTGTTTGGAAAAATGGCAGGACAGGATTTCTACTTTCTACGTTTAGCCCAGGGATCCTCATTCCAGGTCTTTGACAGCCGGTGTCCTGCAGGTTTTGGACTGGTCACTGGTCTAGCCTATTTTTGACACCCCTCGATATTAGGCACACTAGGTGGGAGATGAAACAAGGACACAGCCCATACAACTTAATCTCTAGATGAAAAAGTGAATGACACGGCAAACTGCCCGCTGAGACAGATTCATTGCTTCTTTACATACTGTGTGTTGGCGTAAATTAATTGCTTTAGCTGAGGGGGAGAGACTGAAGCCATAATCCAATTGTGTTGCATTTGAGCAATTGCCGGTAACAGTAGAAACAGTTTCCCTTTTCTCTTTTATTGATCAGGTTATCTTTATACCAATGGCATTAACCTCTCCATAAGCTGTAATGGAACAATAGAGCATATAAAAATTTGAAAAGCATGCCATTTCATTATACCTAATTAACATCATATTCTCAAGAATTATTTAAAATTAGGGGTGCACGATAATTATCGGTCCAACAACAGGAAATTATTACATCATTCCAATAAGTCTTATATCATGACGACTTGCCCCGATATTATTTTTGTCAGCACATAGTGCTAGTCTGCTCACATTATGAGACGGGATTTATTGTCATTTAAAACTGCTCCTATTTGCATAAACAAGTCTAACCTGTCAGCCATTATTAATGTTTTCAAATAAACTTTTTTCAGATTGTGTTAACATACAATTAATGTTTGAATCTAACTTGTCAGCATCATTTTTTGTTTTTTTACTGATTGCACCTTTTCAGTTTGTAACCCTGATGCAAGTATCTGCATCAGTTCAAAGAGCCTTTATTTTTGTATTAGTAAGTGATGCACCTTATTTAAGCTGATGTGCATTTGAGATATCAAATAGTTTGACATCTTTTAGAAAATGTTTGAGAGGCTTACTGGTAGTATTTCACTGAAAAAAAATTCTTCATTTAAAGAGTGAAAAGTGTTTTTGGTTCTGTCAACAGTATTGATTTCATGACCAGGAGTGTGTGTGTGTTATCGGTTATCAGTTGTCAGTATCGGGCTTTAGGAGCTGAAATTTATCGGTTATCGATATCGGTTTTTAAAAAAAGGTTATCGTGCATCCTAATTGAAATGAGTGCAATAGTAAACAATACAACATTGTAACTATTATAGATTAAGAGAAACCAAAACTAAAGGCTGCTGATTTTTTCTGAGCAAGATCAGATTTATTTCTGTTACCATTGCTTTAATTGTCAAATACAGACTGAAATGTTCACCTTATATAGTAATAAAATAAAAAAAGAAGAGAACAAAGAAGCATATGGTGAGGGAGACAAAGAAAAAAAAGCTGTGTGAGAAACAATGAGCTCAGAGGGATGAAAAAGCAGGAATAAAAATGCAAGCTCATTCTGCGTTTCAAAGAAAACCTCAAGTTCAACTCGACTTACTTTCTCTGTTGCCTGCAAGGTGACTTACTACCAAAATAAAACTATTCTTTCTTGAGATCGAGTCATACTGAACTGAAGACATCCCAGAAGACTATGTGCTAGATTCTGCTCCTTGTAAATCCACATTGAGGCCAGGCTATTTTTGAGACAAAAACCTCAGGCTACAGACCTGTTTCTGTGCTTAATTCTGATTCTAAATTTGTGAGTATGCCATTTGTCAAGCTGTGATGACTGTGCTCCACCTTCTCAGTGAATAAAAACCATGACTTGAGTAAATTGTGCAAATTGCATCTAATGTATGGGAGTATGGTTAGTTTTGTTGACCTGTTAGTGCTATAGCTGATTACAACATTGTCCTTGAACCCTACTTGAGCGCAGGCATTTGTGAGCTTGTGTGTCACTGATGATGCTTTACTAAGTGTCAAAGACAGATTCTCACTATAGCTTAAGCACACCTCAGTCATTGAGCATCCCTTCCTTTATACAGTCCACGTCTGACATACTGATGCTGTAAAATCTTAAACATGACTTTTAATTTTAGCAGGCCTCAAATAGATGAGCAAGTAACCAAAGCAAGACATTACCCCCACCCTTTTCTTGAACCCATTTCTCTTTTCTATGGGATTTATTCCTGACAGGTGGGCAAGGACATCTATTGGAGCCTACTGGAGGTCCAGTGTCACAGTATGCTGCCTATAGATCACTAGACATCATGGTCCTGGGTGACAGCTCACTCTTGAGTGGCCACTCTCATAGAGAGTGAGTTTCCAAACCCTGCTGTATAATCCATCATGCTTCTTTCAGTCCCAATAGGCACTCTTCATCAAGGCTAGGGCAAGGATGAAAGCTGTAAAAGATGATGCCCACCCCCTCCCCTGTTGTTGTCCTCTTAGCCCCACAGTCACTCATTTTTATTGTCTCTGATGAGCTGCCATTTAGTTAGCTCCTCAATAAAGGTCAGCAGGAATTTGACATTTTTTTAAGTTCTTCAGTCTGTTCACATACTTACAACAAACTCTAACTCAAGGAATTAGCCCAGGGAGAACTTCAACTGTAAGAGAGGGAAGGGAAGATGATAAAGAGAAAGCAACTACTGTACACAGCGCATTAAAGCCAACAGTTTGAAATTTGACCCTTATACCATATCTTTGAATGTGTTGAATAGTGCTGGACATTTATTAAGATTTTTAATCACAATTAATCTGAGGATTTTTTTCTGTGATTAATCGTGATTAGTCACATTGTTTTGAGCAAAATTCAGTTATGTATTCAATTATTCAACGAATATGCCATGTTTTCCACACTTTTCAAGTACTACATGTATGTGAAGATAAATGCAGTAACTTTAGGTTTGCAAACGCTTCAAACAAATAAATTGCTTTTTAACAGCAGTACTGCCTTCAAACATTAGCAGTTAAATTTTATCTTGTAAATCTCAAACTAAATATTAATGGTTTTAAAAAGTTAAGATTTATGACAAACAAGGATGGAAATTTCAGGATTTATTTGTCAAATTGTAACAAGTCAGCAGTATAAATTTAAAAGCTGTATGAACCTGCTTTTCTTCTAAACTCAGGAGAGCAACATTTGATTTCCAGCCATCAGGTGTGCTTCCAACAGACAAAAGACAGGATTATAATCTCAGCACTTCTTGATTGTTTGGGAAAGTCTGTCTGCAATGACTTTTCATTGTAAAAGAGGCAATTTTTAGGGTTTCCACTCTCCAATAATATTTTAAATTTATTGAGAGAATAACCCCTTCACATGTAACATCTAGTTTTCGAGGGGTTCCACAACACAAACAAACAATTATACATATGACAGAAATTCAATAAACTAAAATATACACGATACAACATTTACACTAAGTAATAAAGCTCTCCCAAGTCTAATCACCCCCTATAAACCATGTGGGTTGAAATACATGTACCAATATCAAAAGAGTACAGAATACCTTTGTGCATTAACAGATTTAAACAAGTCATGTTGGATCAGTGCAGTAGCAACCGTTTCAGTTTTAATTCAGAATAAAGCAGAACATTTGTAGGAACGCAACAATATATAAATGAATACAAATATAATATCAAAAACAAGAACAAGTTGTTTGTAAATAAGTGAGTGTAGCTCTCCTGAAGATCTGTTGAGAAGTAATAAATCTGATTGAAACAGGTAAGTTGTTCCAGTCTGATGGGGCTTTAAATTTAAATGCTAGATGACCAAATTCTTTTTTGATTTTGGGAACACAAAAAAACAGATGCTCGGTATGCCTCAGGTTGTATGCTCCCCTGAACAAAAAGCTGGCCACCCCTGAAAAAGTTATATTTTTTTCATTTATATAGATTTTTATGTACTATTAGCGCAGCATGCTTTGCTTATATTTGAATGTCGAAATCTTTATAAGCTAGTAAAAATAAAAAGAATAAAAATATCACACTAGACCTACCATTTTCTGCCATTGTACTTTTGCCATGGTTGCCAGCAGGTCTATTATGCCGAATTAACTTGGCCTTTCATATGAAAATGCTTCCAGGAAGGTGCCACCCAGAACTGCCCCAACCAGTTTCTAATGCCCCTTTCACATCAGTACCCACTCAGCCCGGCCCTCATTGGGTCAACGCCACACTGCCCCCATTTAGTTTGTTCAAATTACAACTGGCGTCTTCAGTTCTGGTTTTCAGTGTGAGTGAGATCGTCATAGTGAAGTTTGTGGAGTCATTGGTTTGCGACACAAATGATTTGCAACACACACACACACACACAAAAAAAAATCTTGGACACTCTTGAAATAAGTAAAAAAAAGCTTTTTTGCTTATAGTAAGCAAAAATATTCTGCCAATGAAACAAGTGCAATTTTCTTACAAGATCTCTTGAAATAACATGCATTTGTCTCAAAACAAGTTCATATATCTCACTGAAATGTGTCTCTTTAGGTGATAATGTCTTATTTTGAGTGTGATGAGATATTTTGATTAGAAATTAGAAAAATATACTTTGTAAGATTTGAGTTTTTGCAGTGCATTGTTGAAATTAAAGAAGTTTGCTGCAGATAATATAGATAATATAGTGGCCCATTCATTCTGCCCCCTTCACTGCCATTATATGGATATCAGCAGATCTATGACTCATCTAAATAGTGTCCAAAGGAGTCAGAGTGATGCAGAAATGCTACTGATGAGTAAATGCACGTATAAATTTCAGAAATAAGGCCCAGATTGAAAGAAACTAAAGTTATCCTTTTATAACCCTTGGCCACCCTGCTATTTTCTCTGGCCACCCTGTGGCCACCCTAAAAACAATCTCTGCAAGCACCCCTGCCAGTATTGGAAGTATCAAATGAATAATGATTCTCTTCCTAATAGATAAAGTAAAACAATTAATGGAGGAATAGAGGGATCTCTGGAAATTTTCTTACTAAGTGAATCTGGTCTAAATGTCAGTTGAGAGTCGGGGTGAAGACCAAAATATTTAAACTTCTCAACTTTAACTACTGGTAAATCATCAAGAAAACTTTTTTGATTACGCATTTGATTGATTATTGTGCCCTAGATTAAATAACATGCAATTAGACTTTTTCTTAATACTCAGTGAAATGAGCACAATGCATATAGTTTTCAGTGAATGCATGGTTGTTTAATGGCACTAGTGTCTTGAGTTAACTTGTGTTAATTGCAAATTAATTGCACATTTTTACTCTATTCTACTTGATCGGGAGGTTTTACCAGTCACATATACTGTAGACCTACATGAAAAATCTGAAAATAGTCACTAGTCCTTTTTTTTTTTTTTTTTTTTTGTCTGTCGATGTCACTGGAGGCTTTCCAATGGAATGAGATCAAGACCTTGGTGAACTCACTTACTGGTATCTTGCTTGTTGGACTTGGTGACTTGTTGCATTAACTTGACCTCCTATGTTTTTTGTTTTTTTTTATGTTGCCAAAACTTTAAAGCTAAACTTTTTAAAAAAAAAGTCCCTTCTCAGTATCCATTTCTGCAACCACATTGTTATTTTTGTGCTACTTACTAAAACTACAGGGACAGGTGCAGACTGTGCATGTATAAATACACAAAATTTATGATCGGGTTGGATTCGATACTTAAGTGTCACAGTTTGATATTTTTAATACAAAAAAAGAGAAAATTATCATGTCTTTAAAACTTGTAATTTATTGAAATTAATTACAAATATTTGAGTAGAAAAAGAGGATTAAAACCAGAAAAGTGGCATTAAGAATTTAAAAGGCCTTTAATTCCCTGGGCTCAGATAATTTAAAATACACATGTATTTTAAATGATTCACTAAGTACCGTATATTCTGGAGTGTAAGTCACACTTTGTTCATTGTTTGGCTGCTCCTGTGACAGTGTGACTTATAATCAGGTGCAACTTATATATATTGAAATTTATACAAGTCAGAATATTTTTAAACGTTAAAATATATGGGTCTTTTTCAGTCACGTGACTGACACGCCCCCTTGGGCCATTTTCATGGGGAGCAGTTGAAAAACAAGATTGCAGAAAACGAGAGGAGAGTTCTGCATGCGCGCATTTTCAGTACTATAAATGGAAAAGATTAAGAAGACTGAACGGATACCCTATCCAGAAAAACTTTCCAAAGCTGCCAGGGAACAGTATTTCGCCAAGTTGGCCTCCATAAACAATATTGATCCTTAACAAGTGAGAGATAACAGTTGGAGATCCGACGCAGAAAGTGCTTACACTTCCGCAGAAAGAAAATAAATTATTGTACATAACTGTTAGAAAGTATTACACATGATCCAGAAGCAGAGGCCAGAGATACGAAGGTTGTTCAGGTGTGATGGAGTCTTTAAATGTGCTCATTGTAAAGTCAAACAGCAGCAGGGAGCAAAGACCTGCCATATCTCTACTTCACACAGTGATAAATCATTTCTATGCACGCATAATTAGTTGTTTTGGGTGTTCGATTTAAGTAGAAATGATCATATAAAGAGAGTGCATTGTTTATTATACTGTATTTTAGCAGTCTAAAAGAGAAATAACAAAAAAAACAAAACAAACATATCGCTTTCCACTTCTCTTCCACTGCATGTTTCAGTAGATTTACATAAACTCCTGCAACTTTATAAGAAAAACATTTCAGCGTGTTGATTTCTATTAGTGTATATTTATAGGACTTACCTTTGTGAAAATGCCAAGAGCAAACACATACATGAGGAGATATTTGATGGAACGTGAAGTCTTTCCTACTCACTGCAGCGACCCATGCAGCCCGAAGACTCTTTGTTATGTCCTCTGTCTGCGGTCCGTATTTTCTTTTCCCAAGTGGGAAATGTAAAAAAAAAAAAACGCAAACCACTGTCTACTGTTTTCCGGTTGGAATTATTATTGCATCCTTTGACGCAACACCAGTGTCCCATTATTTCCAAAAGAAGCAACTAAAATATCTCAACTCTTTGTTTTGTTTTGTTTGCTGATATTATCTTTATGAATAAAATGCTGTATAGTAAATGTAAAAGGTCAGGGCATAGTAACTCTGTAACGTTTCAGTTATTTAGCTTGCTCATCTTAAAGTAACGTGGTAGCACTGTTATCTGTGTTTACAACCTGACTGAAGCTGACCTGCATTTCAAGTGTTTAAGCTCATAAGAGCTAAAGAAGAGCTGATGTCAGGAGGAATAAGTGCATGCCATGGATTCTAAATTAAGTTACCTTTGCACTTGCAACATTATTCCTGTTGTTTTCTTTCTTTCTGTCTTTCTGTCTTTCTTTCTTTCTTTCTTTCTTTCTTTCTTTCTTTCTTTCTTTCTTTCTTTCTTTCTTTCTTTCTTTCTTTCTTTCTTTCTTTCTTTCTTTCTTTCTTTCTTTTCTTTCTTTCGTTTACCCAGACCGAAAATTGAAAATGATGTTGCATGTATGTCATAAATAATATCAGGGGGAAATATTCCATGGTAGTGGTTCGATTGAAGCTGCTGATTAATAGCCTCCTTATTAAGTATTAGAGGTGTCAAAGAGAGACATGGCTCTCAAATCCATTAGTGTGAGAAGATACAATTTATTTGGGTTGATTTGCTTCTAGCTAATCCATCAACAAAAAGAAAATAGGTCAATGATAGAAGCTAAGCAGGAATTGTGCCCAGAGGAGGACAGATGCAATCGGTCGAGTGCATACAGACAGAAACAGAAACACAGGGATTTTCACAGGATTCCTGTAGACACATGCTTAGTGACACTATAGAAAGTCTTAATGTCAGAGTTCGCATGACAATATGGAAGTAAATCTGTCTTTCCAATGTGACTTGGGACCTTGTGCATGCTTTTGCATCTGCTTGCCTACTCATACAGCGAATAAGGTGGAAATGTGATGAATGGAATGGAGGGCTGATTCTAACCCAAAGCTAGCAGACTGCACATTTGCATCCCACATTTTTTTGTTCCCCTTTCTCTGTCACCGTATTCAGATCAAGCAACTCCTGGTTCACTGCCTGCTAAATGCCTGCCATAACACTGATTTTGAACATCAAACATTATTGTTTCCCTTTCTTGAACCTTTGTTGGTGTTATGTTAACTCTTTTCCCTTCCAGTGGACCAATTCTATGGATCAGCGTGAGCCTACAGATCTGGGCATGAAAAAGTTCCCTTTTATGCCGACTGCCAGCCATTTACCAGCCATTTACCAGCCACGTACCAGCGACTTGTCTGCTAATTCAGTCGCACAGAGAAACGCCTGTGTGCCCAGGGGGAAACGATTTCAGAGCATAAATGAATGCCCGGAACAAGGACGTTTCCACACGCCAAGTTTGGATACCGTGCGTGATGACGTATTTGCAGGACAAATCGTTCAGCCAGTGATAGTGCAGTAATAGTGCACTATTAATGCACCACTCCTGGCAGAAAAAGGAGGAACTTTTTCATGCCTGCATCTGTACGTCACAACCCGGAATTCACGTGTTCACGAAGCAGGAAGGGGGTGAAAACATGGCTTGTATTTGAATGGCGTCTGATAGACTACGAGCCTCAAAAACCTTTTTTGCACCCCTTTTTTAATTTTTTTTTCTCCACTGATCTGTCTTTGAAATTATGTTGAAATGTCGTCCAGTTATATTGAAAGTCTTACTGCCGAGGCCAGAAAAAGATATAAAGCAAAACTAGTGTGTGTTGGACTCAGTGATGCCCATCATCTGCCTGCCGGTGCCTGGTTAGACGAACCTACACAACGGCTGCAAATACTTTTCTGCCATTTTTTTGGTTTTTATTCTTATATGGGAACATTGATGGCAGTGATCTGGATGAATGTGATCTTTAACACTCCATCCTGAGGAGACGAGACTAAAGCGAGTGGGGCTGTGACTCTCTACATCCACTGATTAAATGGTGTTTTCTGTCTGTACAAAATCAGCTACAGGGTTTAAACAGAGATACCATGATATATGTTTTTTTTTTATCAGTCACAAACTGACCTGAACATATTCTTAGATGTTTCCATTGATTCCAGTGCGAACTGTCAGCATTTATGCGCTTGATAGCTGCTAGCCACTTAGCACGTCGCTCTGTGCTTTTTCTGTTGTTTCGGGAACTGGAAAAAACATCTTCTCATGTCCGTGTGGTAGTTATGACTTCTGGGTATTTCCTGAATAGAATAAACAACAACTGATGAGTAATAAAGCAGGTAATCCAATCGCTCTCCTATGCAACCAAGAAATGTTTTCACCCCCTACCGAACTGGATGTGATGAATTAGGCGAAAATTACCAGATGCTCGCGGTGATCCATATTTACAAAAGCCCCTGTTGTTGCTTGATTGTCTTTAATTTAAGTTATTGTGTTATCTTGGTGTTCTCAATATACTGTAAATCTGTCTGTTTTTCTTTTTTTACACTATAGCCTTTCCCTACTCTTTACTCCTCCTTTCTGTTTGAGATTTTGTTCTAGTGCTATTGTTTTTAACTATTTCTATTGCCAGTGTTAAAGTAGATGTGTGTTTTTTTATTTGCTTGTGTTTCCGCCTGGTGTTTTTGCTGTTGTTTTCTTTCGTTCCTGTGTGCAGTCAGCTTTCTAACCTCAGTTCATTCTGTTATGGCACCACCGCAGTCCAGGATGATGCTGCCCCAGGTACCCAGGAGTACATTATGTTACGGCAGGACTCCATCCACTCTGCGGATATAAGGAGTAAAGGGTCTCCCTTTCGTGCAAAGTGTCACGAAATCTTCTGCTGCCCGCTGAAGCAAGTCGTCCTCAAAGAGAGCGCAGAGCCTGAAGGTTTGTTTGCACCCCATCCTTATTTTGATTTGCTGATGCTCTTCATCTCCCTCTGCCCACTCTCATCTGTATTCCCTGTATCATATTCTGTCTGGATTAATAGTTCTTCAACTCTTCAAACTAAGTTTTCTTTCTTCTTTTTTGCATCTTTTGAGAGGGTCTGGTGTGCTTCTGCCCCTTTTGAAGTATAACCTGTACAGTATGTGCTCTTCCTGGGCCTAATCCAGCCTGGTTTGCTTGTACGAGTGTATGAATGTGTCTCTGCCTGCTTTCCCCCTATGTTGGACTGAGGAGCACAGCATCTGTAGCTCCCGCACACCCCTCCCCTACTCCAAACCATTAACTCGGTCATTGCCACCCTGAGGCGCATGCACAGACCAAAACAAAGTGCAAAAAGAAAAGGGGTGATAGATGGAGGCAGCTGCTGTCCTACTGAGTTCAGTGACTAGGCAGTTTTAGTAGGTACTTCTACTTTAACTGGCCTCCTAAAAGAAGTACAACTCTTTTATCATCCTACCTAGCGGATTATGATTCATAATTATAACTTAAGAGTGATTACCTCAGTTGCTTTCTGCAAGTCAGCATCTTCTTTTGTTCTATACTGTATGTCTCTTATGATTTTGTCTGTGGCTTCATAGTCTTTGTGGGGAAAGTTTACCAACCCGTTGCTTCCATTCTCCCATTTGTCCCGCTTCACTTTCTCTTCTTCTTGGGTTTTAGTGCTTGCAGCAGCATGCAGAATAAGTGTACACTGCCGATGCTACCAGCCTTTGTGCTGTCAAGAAAATGTAGTAAAAAGATTGTAACAGAAAAGGAGAGAAAACAATCCCTTTGTGCTCCAAGCATGCAACCACACTACACTCTATCTGGTGCCTCGGCCCTTTGACTACCGCATTTATCGTCGATCCTTCAATATAGTGGTAAGACTGTAGAAACTGTTTTCCTTTGCAGACGTCCTGATAGGTAAGAGATGAACTTTCACGACCGAAATTTTTTCTGCAGTGCATTGGTTTGTCTTGTGCTGCATCTAAAAATGTCTCCTGTTTGGCTGTCTTTCTGTGCTTAGATGTCAGTTAACCTGTTGATAGCTTCCTGTTTACCCTCTGAAGAACTCAAGCACATGTACTTATCCTTGTGGGAAAAGAGAGAGAAGAGGAGAGAGCTATAGAAGTGGTGTGCTAGCAGAGGTCTGCCTAGAGAAGTACAGATGTATTATTCAGTTAGTCTGCAGCTCCAGTTGGACGTGACTGAATTTACAAAGGAAGGAGGGGAGACTACAGCTCTTACGTAAG
Source organism: Atherinomorus stipes (assembly GCA_023101725.1). NCBI lineage: Eukaryota > Metazoa > Chordata > Actinopteri > Atheriniformes > Atherinidae > Atherinomorus > Atherinomorus stipes. The sequence goes on from JALJCO010013221.1 coordinate 1,445,424, forward strand.
CTGTTCACAAGACATCATTAATGTTGATGCATGATGTGGATGGAAATTGTGTAGAACTGTGTGGGGAACAAGCACTACAGAAACACAGAAACACATAGTCTCCACTGTAGTATTGTAAATAATGCATTACAAGAACAAAGACGGGGTAAGATAGTTTATTTTTGCATTTACCTTTGCTGAATAAGGGGTATGTGATGTAAGTTTGTATGTTTTATGAGATCTTAGCAGGAAAGTAAGCCTTGTCATACTGTTACCATGGCAACAGCATTCCAATTGCTTTCTGTTGCATTTAATGATTTTGTGGATTACAGATGCTAGAATATTTAGCTGTGTGATTAACAGAGTGAGTAAGTCACAGAGGATTGCAATACAAACTGTTCAATCAAAACCCCAGTTGGCCTTCTGCTTCCCCTATACGGTCTGACTCTGATAGGAATCAGTAATCTGCTGATGCATATCCCTGCACTGACCACCACATAAGTCTTACTTTTCCAAAGACATGCTCAACAACATGCATGCAGCACATGGATTTAGGTTGGAGCTTGTCAGATGATGAGTCTAAGTCATGTCAGTGCATCTCTGCTGAGCTGCAGGGAGTTTACTTCAGCCGCGACGTTATAGGCAAGCCAACTGGGCCTGGGCCCACCCTCTTGCACTTTGGGCCTACTCTAAGAGACTGCCGATGGATAAACATTTTGGATTGAATGGTATAGGAAAAAGAAGAAAAATGCAAACAATGTTGACAGAAAATGGATCTGAAAATTTCTTACAGTTTTGATTTTTTTCCTTTAAAGAATAACCTGTTTTGATTGAGATGGTCAGGTACTGTTTCTGTACTTGCTCATAATTAGTAGGCTGATAATTAATATAGAGTTCTGGCAACAATATCAAGCAGTTGTCATACTTGCATACTTGTGTGACCACTTCAGATAAAATGAACGAATAAATAAATAGATAAACAAATGGAGGAAAAATGTTAGAGCCCTGTTACACACTGACAGAAACTGAACAATCAGACAAAGAAATGTTATTTTGACTAAATTAGGTGGAATTGACCCTTATGAGCATGAGGAGTGGTCCAGAAATGTAAGATGTGCAGCTCAGTAATTGCAGTTAAAGGCAGGTGATTATTAATCAGACGCAGCTGCGCCTCGTCTGCATGCTTTTCCATGCTTATACCTTCCACAGCCAAACCACACATCTTACCACATTTACGCTTCCCCAACGATCAGTTTTAAATCCCACAAAATATTCATGAACAGGATTTCAGAAGGATCACATCACTGTAGATTTGTATCACAATGAATTTATTCAACGGTAAATTCTTACAACTGGTTTAACAACAACACGGGACACATAACTGTTGCTGTAGTTAGTGGGGTCAGTTGTATATTTCCCATCATGCTTTGTGTCTTCCCCTGTTCCGTTATGCAACGTGAGTTATGAGCATATGTGATCCCTTCAAGTCTTGCCAGTGTTGTACAAACATAATGTTAAAGTAAGCACTGGAATGAATCTGTGGTTACAGTAGTCATGGTAATGCATAATCTGACATCACCAGTATTATATTAAATAAGGTCCACCTAAATCATCACGGCCCATCCAGAACCGTGATTATTGCGCTGTGCATGGTTTACTTTGCAATAACTTGAACAAGAGAGCTTTTAACTCATCATCTTCAGAGCTGTGTGAGTTACCTGATTTCAGTTACTCAGTTACTCTTTTTTGGTCAGTCTCAAGGGGCGTTCCCACAACGCCGAACTGCAGTAAAACTAGAAGAGTTTTTTAGAAATCTGCCCTTTCATTCCCACGAAACCGGGGATTAGCCTCTGTGAAACGGCTCATGTCTGAAACCAGGGGCTGAGGTGGAGAGTTTCGAAACCTTGACCAACTGCGTCCCTCACAACAGGATATGACATCAGTGTGAGGAACACAGCACCGATCACAACAACAATGGCGGTGGTGATCAACTGGTGCTCCTCCACACAATCCTGATTTATTATAGCTTCTGTGCCAAAATGCTGCTTTTACAACAGAGTATTGCTTCTGTACCATCAACAGTGGGAGCAAGCCAACATGCATGTCACGTGAAACGAGGTGAGCCCTTAACTGCACGTGCGCTGCACCTTGTTCCAGCTTTGGAGTGTTACTTTTTAATAATCGTTGCGCTACCCGCAGCCTTGTAGTATGCGCTACAGCGATTTCGTGGAGATGGTGAAGCCTTTCTCGGACTGGCTTCGGCACCGTGGGGACATGGCCTCAGTCACTACCTTTTGATTCATCCATCTCTTCGTTCTGCAGTCATTTTTTCCTTGTTATTCCTCTGTTTCGGAATTAGGCTCTGCTCTGTTTCTCTACAGCAGAAACAAAAGATGATGCCTTAGGGGCCGATCTGTGTAAATATCCATTCATAATTCAATCAACTGCAAAACTTTGTGTTTACAGTTCCATGCTATACTATACACACAGACTGAAAACAGTCCCAGTAGAAATGTAAGCATAGACATGTATGGCTTCAATTGTATGTGTGATATTTGTGTAAGATATTGAATTGAGCAGTGCTGTGCATAAACATCCATAGATTTCAGCTAGAATAATTGCTGTTATTTAAAGGTGTTTTTACCTTTTCTGCACTGACCAGCAGGATTTTCTGGCCATGACAGGGACAAGAGGAATATCCTGTTTTGGCTCAGTTTAGATAACAAGAGTTTTAAAGAAGCTTAACAACTTAGAAGTTCTTGCATAACAGAAGTAAAATGCCACACACTGTCAGTTTTAAACTGCATAAATGTTCCTGTAACAAAACTGTGTGAAGTTGCTCACCAGTGTCAACTTTTTTCTAATGCCTCACGCTCATACAGTACGAACATTATTCTTTCCTGTTTCGGGCATTGACACTGAAAACACTTCTGCTGTTTAGGTTTTTTGCTTATTCTTTTTTCATTTGCCTACCACCATTAAGAGATCACTTAAAAATAAAGGTTAACAGAAGTGATAAAGTAAAAATAAATCCACAATTCTCAGTCTGAAGCTACATTCAAAGCTAACAGAAGGCCTGGATCAGACTACCCAATTTTTGACAGTCACGTCGCAGACAAACGCACACTGTTGTACACAATTATGCGATGTCATATCACAGAACATCACTGTGTTTACCTTATAGTGTAACATAATCAAAGTTGGCAATTTGGTGTCTGGTGCATTTCATGACCATGGCACAGAAAGTCTGGTGTGTCAGAATCATCACCCCCACCCCACCAGCCCCCACTCGTTCAACGTGGTTCTAGATATTGACCAATCAAAGCCCCTCCGCCAGTGGACTGCGCCATGGTGCGCATACAAGCATGACCGTGTTTACACGTTAATACATCTGTAACCTCAAGCACTGTTTGCAGGATAGACAGCCCATAATGCCCTCTTGCTGCCCCTCAGGAATCAGTCCACCATCTTCTTTTTTTATATTTTCTTTGTTCTATGGGAGCAGAGGACAGCCACCATCCCCCAAAGTATGTTGTCAGTCTGTTGCCATGATTGATTAACAGCTGCTTGTCCCGCTTCCCTGTCTCGTTACCTCGGAAGCTGCTCTTGGCGACAGCACCAATTCTTATAGTGTGACCACTTGCCGGTATATGAAACAAAACCAATTTATGAAGCCATGTTTTTTAATCCGACATTGCTGTATAAGTAAAAAAAAATTGTGTAGTCTGATCCAGGCAGTCACGTCATTTCATTATTTTCCAAAGTGAAAATCTCTTCAATATGACTGTGCTTCTTTTTTGATCTGTAATGGATAGAAATTCACACAAAACTAAAAACAAAACAAATGGGAAAAAAAAAAAAAAAAAAAAACACTAGATATCCACTTTAAATTGTTAAGCTGAAGCCTTGTTAATCCTTGCATAAGAGTAAAATTCTACATAGAACAAAGACTTTGGATTTTGTATCACATTGCTGACGTTGAAAGCATTAGAGACAAATCTGTTAATGGCCAGTATTAACCATGAAAATTATTAGACCACGCTCTATCCGTGTACTATGCAATACAGTTGAAACATTTCCTACAAATGTTTTCTTTCCAGTCATACAGATCACATAAACTGTACTACACATTGTCGCTGACCTCTTAGTAAATTACCCAATTAAAGTCTTGGGTTGACCTTCAACCACTTTACACAGACTTTGATAATTCATATTTACTCTACAGATATTTGAGCTTAAGCTTATCCCAGCAGAAGAATTCATGCTGAATTTAAAGAAATAAGTTTGACACATCACTAACAGAGAGAATGAGATCTACCACCTGTGTTGCTCTACAGAGAGACCACTATTAATCTGTCTCAGCCTTATTGACAAAATAATTCATCTGCTGCCCACTCAGCCAAGAAAATGTAAGCAGGAGTGCAAGATGAATGAGTAGTAGCACCATTCATTTCCCACATCCAAATGTAAAATGTAGGGCAGTGATTCACAGCTAAGTTGACATGGTGCAATTAGATTTCAGGGGGCTTGTGTTGCTCTTTATAACAGTGCATCCTTCTCAACTGACCTGCATGTTGCTGCATTGGGACGACAGGCCCAGCACAGGATGCACTCCTGCCAGAGTAGCAGCTTTTTAGATTTTATTTCACTCCTGTGCAGTATGTCGTTCCGCACGGAGACAACTCTGTTAGTCTAAGTCAATACATAAATAGACTATGCATGAATAAATCATGTGCATGATAATGTGTTTTGGTGCCTGGAGAGAGCAGGCTAGAAGGAAGGTGTCAATGTCACATCAGCAATGAAACTCCTGCTTACAGACAACTGTTCAGGCTAGTCATCTGTGAGAGTGTAAGCGTGCATTTTGCATTTCATAAAAGTTCTATGCTCTAAGGCATGTGCCTTCACTCTCGCTCAGGACACTCGTTGGAACAGCAACATAAATTATAAATGATTTTAACAGATTACATTAAAAAGACCCAGCAAATTAAAGCTACAAGGAGCTTATTTCTTATACTAATAACTACATATGCAATATAAAGATGTATTCTAGTTTAATTTGAAGTAGGAATATAACCTGACTAAATGTAAAGTACAAAAAACTTGATTTTTTATATATTCATTTTTTCTTTTGACATGATACAAAAACCACTATAATCGTACTGATATATTTCAGATTTAGGTTGAAATGTTGACTCACCTGTCAATGTGTAGCTCCTTTAAAGCTTATTACATTTGGACAGGAGCAGGGGTCCATAAAACTATCAACCAAATCTCTGGAGTCCAATAATGGCCAGTCTCATAACACCTATCATTAGGTGTTTAATCAGCATGTCTTTCTGATTGTCTACACAGCTCTGGTACTATTTTATTGCAAACCGTGCAAGAGTCAAACAAAGTGAGTAAATCAGCTGAAAAATTGGGCTATTCAATTCTGATATACAGGAAACTGTTTTGTGGATATGAAGCATCAACCTAGGGATACTTTTTAGTTGAGTGTTGGAGAAAAATTGGTCATTGCTGTCATTCTCACATATATTTGGCCCCTGATGTTTGCAGCAAATCATCATCCTTACAATATATTTTCCATCGTTAGCAAACAGCTTGTCAGCTAAGCAGGCAACTCCTCACTGCTCACTGCAGAAAATGGCAACAGACACAAGCAGTGAGAGAGGACAGGTGCAGATTACATTAGTCAGTGTGAGGCTTTATTCAGTCCACATTTGTTAAATCTAAGTGTGTTTCATATATTTTTCATGTTACTTGCTTGAGGGCTGACTTTGCAATTGAATTAGCACAGTGAGAAAGAATCCAAATTTATTGCCAAACAAAATGCTTTTTACGGTATTTCGGTATCATAGATTTATATTCCACATGGCCAAAAGCAGTAGCTGCTTAATTGTCAGTTTCCACATCAGCAGTTTTAATAACATAGATACACCAGTCATCCATAGCCCTATGATCACCTCGCCACTACTGAGAATGTTCAGTGATTTAGGCCTGAACTCCACTACACTTCTGTGGGAATATCTGGTATTAAGACGTCAGTACCACATCCTTTAAGTCCTGTAAATTTTGAGGTGTAATTCTCATGGATCAGACATGTTTCAAAGCTTAAAGGTAACTTTATTAGTACTGGAAGGTAGATTTGTTTTTCAGTAAACTTGTGTTTGATCAACACATCCCGAAAATAGCGTGGAGAATTTGAAAACAGTTCAAGTCAATGCATCACCTCATTGTTGTATTCCTTGTTTTTCTTGAACCACTCGTCTTAGTACGGTTGAGCGTATGATTCTGCTGACAGACGCCACTGTCTTCAAGAACTGCTGTTTCAATAACAGGGAATAGTTTGTAGGTTTGCAATAACAGGCAGGTGGTAGATATTGTGGCAACATCCAAATGAAAGGCATGACCCAAGGTTTTCTTGTAAAACATTACCCAAAGCATGGACAATATGCATAACGCCATAATCAGCTTACTACTTCACAGCTCTGTATGCAACAAACTGCATTGTGCTGCATGCTCTGGCATCTTTCGGCTACAGTATCTCTTTTCTTGGAAAGCTTTTGCTTCCCAGGTGAGCCTTGGCTCTCCATGACATGTTTTTCTTCCTTGCACCATTTTTGGCCTGACCATTGCAGACTGGAAACATTTGACAAGAATTGTTATTGTGGAGATCCAAACCTTTAGTCATCACAATTTGGTCCTTAACGATGTCGCTCAAACCCTTAGACTTGCCTAGTTTGTCTGCTTGTGCTCATCTATTTCAAACATGAACTTGTTCCCTTTCATATCCCGGCTTCTGTTGAGGGAAACTGTTATGCGATAGTCAGTGCTTTTTACTTCCCTTTTGCAAACATAATGTTAATGTGCTGGCTGACTTGGAGATGACAAACCTTCACAAAGCACAGTCCAGCTAATGTCACGAATATATTTTTTTGAACTGTTTTATTTAGTCTGGTTCTAAATCTGACCGAAACCCAAACAATTAGTAGAGTAGTCATGTTAAAGTAGCTGTGACACAAGCCGCATGTAAAGTTTTCCTCAGTGTAAACAAGCGTTAAGCTCTTTAATGGGTGCAATGAGGCACACTGCTGAGTCAGCAGCATGTTAATGGGAGGCCCACGAAGTGGCTCCTGACAGCTGCCAAGGTGCAGATTACAGATAGGCACAAATTAGTGTCACTTTCTGAGGAGAGGCAGGGATGTTGTGGACATACAATACTGCACAGTCAGGAAAATATACTGCATTTTTTTTAAAGGAGAAGTATATACTAGATTTAGTTTTCTACAACAGTGCCTGTGAAGGAAAATTTCAAGTCTGGCTCTTTTTCTGCCTGTGTAACTTTAATGTTGTCTTATCTGCAATATCCTTACTGCATTCAGCAAAGGCAGCTGGTGGAACACACACAAGCGTTCATGCTTCGCTCCAAATGCTTGTCTAGATCAGTAGTTCTCAAACTTTTTGATCCACAATTCCCAGGATAGCCCCCCACCCCAGCCCCAGATAACTAATTGGTTGTGTGATATATCAATCAAATGGGCCATCTTGTCGCATTCCTCTTTTCTCGGAATTTAAGGCTTCAAACATTTTTAGTGGATTATGTTAACAGCTGTGACAAAGGAAACATATGCCGAAAATCAACTTTCTCTCTGAGATAATGCCACATTCAGATTTTTAAAAAATAGTACCAGCAATAACCTTGTTTTTTTTTTACATCTGATAAAAACAATGAATTTGGTGAATTCAGTTCACATAGCACCTACATGCCAAAGTCAGTTCCTCTGATAAATCCGAATTGTTATCTATAAAATGGTGTGAGTAATAATCATAGCCCATTAAAAAGGGGACAAACCTTCCACTACGTCACCCGTTGGTTTCTGAAGAACTAAAAGTAAAGCCAGTTGGGTGTTCCCATCGTCGCATCTTTGCTGCGTTGCATGTGCCGTCACAAATGGACAAAGACCAGCCTCGGGGCAAATGATTGACAGCCAACATACTCTGGGCTAAATGCTAACCGAGCTAACTCAAAACTAACAGGAGCTAATGAAGATTAGCCCAATAATCATCGGGCTAAAAGTAAGGCATGCTTGAACTTTCTGTAAGCTGGCTAAAAATGACTGGTGTGCTACTCTGCTATAGGCTGAGGCCTTCCTGAAAGCAAACAGGAGCTATCTAGTAGCCACCATCCAGCAGGCTGGCATCCAGTCTGCCACCAGCCAATCAGAAGGACACACCCCTAATTAAGTGGAATTTCAAATTTAAATCACTTTAAACGGATGAGTTATAAAAAAAAATTCACCACCTTCACAGCTGACGTGAAGGTAAATTAAACCTGAACTGATTTTTGAACCGAGCTGTAAACATGTTTATTTCTGCTGTGAAGCTGGCCTTTTTAACATGGGAGTCTCTGGGGATTTGCTCTGTTTTGCAGCCGGCCCCTAGTGCAGTGGTTCCCAAACTGGGGGCCAGCTCCCTAGGGGGCTTCAGGGCTATGTCATTTGTTCATCATGAACAAATGATGACTCAAAAAACAGGCATTGCTCGCCCTCCCAAATGCAGTATATGTTTTCATGCGGGTAAATATTTGGATGTGGTAACAGTGGTGGGGGGGGGGGGGGGGGGGGGGGGGGGGCTTGACATTATAATTGCAAATGAAAAGGGGGCCCTGCAGAAAAAGTTTGGGGATGAGGACTGAACTACAATTATTTCGGACATCTGGGTGGCTTCACAGTTGACCAGTGGAGGCTGCCGCTTGGTAAGGTTGTTGTTTATGTTCTAATATGTTTAAATTTCAGGCGCTAATTTCAGATTAATGTCTTGACAGCCCCTAGTAAAATCCCAAATTTATTTGAAAAATGTGAGAAGGTCCTTAAGCCCTAACCCCCAACCTCACTATCTGGTTACACCCATCGGATGTCCAGCACCGCCTAATATCCGTCTTCTGCAAGCGAGGGTACTTGAAAATGCTGGTTTCCCAGTGGGGAGTTTGAGAACCACTGGTCTGAATTAACAGAATAATCCTCTGTTTGTCCATTTTAACTATATACTTTTAAGTTCAAGGTCAAGGGGTGGCTGGAGCCCATCCTAGCTGTTATTCTACAAGAGGCATGGACAAATGGTGAATTGTGTCTTCCAAATACAGTACGTATATTGTACTGTATAGCTAACATCACTCAGTAGTTTACTTTTAAACTGAACTCAGAAAAAGCTCATCTGGAGAAAATTCCCAAAAGGTTTTCCTGTTTTATGTTGTGAGTAAAACAACCACAACAACAACCACAACCCCCCCCCCCCCCAAAAAAAAAAAAACACCTTAGTGTGGTGCTTTCAGGGACAGAATTCAGTAAGTGCCACCAGTCTGATTACAAGCCAGTCCACCTTGTAAAGTTTTAAATGATTTAGATAAATATGGAGAAAGACAAACAGAAAGCCATATGGTACATGAGTAAGAAAATATAGTGGACAATATTTGGAAGCTTTTTTGAAAACCTTCTTTCACTTGCTTTTTCCCTCCACTGTCCAAAACCCCACATAAAACCAAATAAAGTGGACAGGCTGCACTATACTGTATTTGGTCCTCTGCCAACACTGCAGCATGCCACAACTAGTTATTCAACATCTTGCTCCTCTCCCCAAGTCATAACAGAGGCATTTTCCGGATAGAGACTGCCATCTCTTTTTCTCTCTCTCTTTTTTTCATTATTGTTTATTCTTGAGGCTAAAATGAAAGTTATGTTTAAATACTTGTAATTATGACACAAAATGCAAAAATAAGTAAATAAATAAATAAAGTAAAAAAAAACATGTCTAGATTGCAGGTTTAACTTCTATGAAAAACATGTTTCTATTTTACAGCTTATATACAGTGTGAGATATAAGGTCTGCTACATGATACCAGCAAGAAAAAGACAATAATCCCATTTTTTTGTTTTGAAAATATCTTTATTTTAAAAACTAACAACAAAATAAAAAAATGTTTTAAGAAGATTACAAAAGGGCGACTTTAAAATCATGTATCATATGTTTTTTTTTAAACAATTTTGTAAACATTTGCAAATTTGAAGACAAATTGCTGTAAAAACATAATGTTTTTACAATGCTTGATAAGTAATTTGGTTTCAAACCATCACTGACATTTAGTTATTTATTTGTTTTTGTGCAAAACACAAAACAAAAAACATATTTTCAGGGGATGGTAGATCTCAACTGCAGGCAGGCCAGTGTGAAGCCAGACTTTGTCACATAATTACTCTGTAACTCTACATAATGTGCTATACAAGGTGTTCAAAATATTGTTTGGATAGCTGTCTATGTACAATCCCAATTTAAAAGAAATATATAAATAAAAGCAGAATACAATCATTTTCTAATTTCATCACAACACATATTATTCCAAAGAGAACTTTAATAACATCAGATGTTAAAAATAGGACAATTTACTATTTTAAAGAAGATTTGCTCATTTGACAAAACATCTTGAAAAAGTTGCACTGGGGCAATAAAAGTTAGGTAAGTAGTCGGCACAATTAAAAAAAACACTGAAGAAGCATTTGACAAGTAATAAAGTAAACTAGTACAGATCAGTAACATTACTAGGTGTATTAAAGCATTTCAGAGAGGCAGAGCCTCTCAAGAATCTGCAACAAACTTCATATAAAAGTTTTGGAACAACTTCAAAAAAAGGTTTTTCAACATTATTATATGAATATTGTTATAATTAGTTGAATTAAGAAACTTCCATCATCTACAGCAAATAATGCCATTAAAAATTCAGAAAATCTGGAAGAATCCCAGTGCATATGAGACAAGATTGAAGATCATAACTGGATGTTTGAGATCTTTAGCCATAGGTGGCACTGCATTAATACAGGCATGATACTCTTAGAAATCACTGCATGGGCTCGGGAACACATCAGAAAAGCCAGTCTGTGCAATCCACAAATGCAGGTTAAAACTCTTTCCTGAGCTGCGGCTTCCAGAGCTGAGGGCTGGGCAGAGTGGAGCAGTATCACCATTCCGACAGATCCAGAATTTTATTTTGAACAGGATAAAGAAGCACGTTGGACTTACTGGGTACCAGTGGGAGCCCTCTGCACCTCTCTCCTGTCTGCAGCTTCTGTTTACTGGAACTTCAGCCACCAATGTGTTGAGACTTCTAACACATGGAACTGCAGTCATGTCCGCTGGAATAGTCTTTCTCAACCGTTGTTGCTTTATCAGATTGGTCATACAGCTACTGTATGGAGAGACAGCTGCTGATCAGTTATAACAGGACTTCTCCGGTCATCAGATCTCCTCCAGCTGCTTCCAAAGATACATCCTTTCCTCTATCCTTATAAACAAGAACTATTTAAAACTCAACTGGAACCATGTAATTATCTTGTCATGTGGAAAGGCTAATTATTGACTGGGAGTTAGCTTGAGGCTAGCCTTTAGCTGTGAGCTAACTTGCGGCAAATAATTAGCTGGTTAGCCCTGAGCTAACTTAGGGAATGAGTGCCTCTCCTCTGTCACGCCTGATATGTCAAACTGGTGCAGCTCCTTAACAATTGTGGGTCTGCTTGGTGCTGTTCTGGTTCCACTCCATACAATTCTGAGTGCGCTTGGTGTGTGCTTTGCAGGCTTTTAGCTGAACCCAGTGGACTTGAGGCTGTAGGCAGCTGACTACAGTTCTAGTCCAGTTCTAACCTGTAAGGTCTGATGTTCCCATTTTCCTCAGCATCATCACACTCTTCTGAACTGGCTGATGATCCCAACACACAAAGCAGTTCCAATCTAGCTGTGTTGGAGCCATCTTGCATGTTTTCCATAGCTTTGATAATACATGTAAATCAATAAGCAGACCGCAACTCCTTATCTCGCTGACGTCACATCCCAAAGAAGGGGTTTGCTAGCTAAGAGCTAGCTGCTCTTAGCTGCGCTTCCTAAACATATTTACGTAAATATATCCCTGACTTGTAACTGCACAAAACTAATTATTTTGTCTTTGTTTATTGTTGTATGGCAAAGTTTCTTGAAGTTAAGGTCTTGTCATCAGCACTTTAAGAATGTTGTTTGGACAGATTAAGTCAGGAAGTGTTTTAACTCAGACCAAAATTATTTTATTATTGGTTTGCTGCTTCTTTATGTCACCTGTAGATTTTCTTTACACTACTGCAGTGTTTGTTTATTTCCGGATCAGTGCACCAGAAGTAAAAAGCAGAGACGGATGCGACAGTTTTCGTATCGTAGCTGTAAGCTTATTAGGGCAGTAGTATCAGCTAGCTTTAGATGTTTAGCTGTGGTTTGACTTTGAATCACTCCTCTAACAAGACAGTCCTGTGAAACCCAAATAAATGTTCCTTCAAAGTCTTTTTATACCGGAGTACTGTGGAGTTCTTCACGGCTAGCAACTTAGCCACTTCAGCACAAATGATGCAAAAAAATGTGCCGCTGACCTCTGGCCTTCACAATACCCCTATTTGTGAAACAAGCTAGAGATACTCCTCTTACTTTGGGTTGAGTTACCTACCTTTTTAAATGGAAAACACAGAGTTTCTCTCGTTTTAGGGTTAGACAACTCCGGCTTTTTATTAAATCTGCTTCATAAAACAGACTTCTTGTATATTTCAGCAACACATTGCCAAACCACATCAATCACAACACAATGGCTTCACAGGAGAAGAGTCTGCATGCTGCAATGAGTTCAGTTACCAGTGTTTGAGGTTTATACTGTAAATGAGAGTCCAGCATATGCACACTTTTATCGGTGTGGGGAAAATGATGCAAATATACTGTACATTTCTGCTTCTGTGCATACACAGTTTACGTCATGAAACTACACACATTTTCTGCATCTGGCTGCAGCACTGTCTGAATGCCACGTTAGTGAAGACTCTGAGAACAACAGGCCAGTTTGGCTCTGACACATGCACAGTTGGAAGGTCATCTTGGGAGCTGGCAGGGTTATGTAAAACCTTTGGATGTTTCATCTTAGGGTGCTCCAAGTAATGTGCCAGTCTGCCAACAAGGCTAATACTGGCTAGAACTCATACAGACACAATTTTTTCCATCATGTCTCCTGCCAGCCTTTGAGATGGCTCAGCTTTTACCAGGAGCCAGAAGAAATCTAGATTAAAGATTTTAAATGTTGTGTGGTCCTCCACATACAGAGGGTGTATTGATGTTTCCAAAGCCAATAAACTTGTATTAAAAACACTTAATATGTCATTATTCAAACAACACTTTCAAATGTTTTGCCAGTCAGAAATCTGCCATCTCTTAATTATGCTGCTTTGTGAATTGCCCAGGTGACACAGATTAATTTGATTTCTTTTTGTTCGCAGCTAAATGTTTAGGAAATATCTTCAATACTCCATAACTGGATTATCTCATTAAATACTTATACAGTTATCTGTATCCTATGCAATCTCCTCAGCTGTGTAAAAATGAGCTACTTCATAACACATTAAGCACTAAACACATCTAACACATTAAAAATAGTTTATAATGACATGAAACATTGACCGTTTCCAGTTTTGCCTTCAAATGACAGGTCTGAATTTTGATCATCTCATAGATTTATCAGAAACTAATTAATTTTATTAAAATCTTTACAAAACATTTGAATGAACAGAAAAAGACATTGATGAAAACCTAATGCAGTTAAATAAGAAATACTCTAAATTAATATACATTTAGAGGCAATTGTCTGTCATTTGAAACATTTCTGTTACTGCAATGGCCATTCCTCTGAAGTCTAAAACAGAGGAATGCATTCCACTATTTTGTTTGCTAAGGTGTGTAGGGCGTTTTTATTACTTTCTGTGGGTGTCAAGTGAGCTCTTATTTAAGTAACTCAATTGCCCTGTGTCATGTGCCCTTTATCTCCAACAAGCTCCTGCGTACTGCTTCTGTCTCCTTTGTCATTGTTCTTTCTACACAGTCAAACACCCTGAGTTGGAGGTCTAAGTATTCTGTGGACCATAGCAATTCATTATCCTAGACTGAAATCTAATTTTCCAGGATACATACAAGCAACCAAGCGGGACAGACTGATGCACTGGACTGAATAAACAACAACATAGAGGTGTTGCATCTGTGTGACTGTGCTGGATGTCAGCTGGCAAGTGCTGTGTAGACACCACAGAGTGCATTCTCTTATGTAAACCTATGAATGCCCACAACTGCGTAAAATATTGTAGAATACAGAAACTACCACTATGCCATCGAGCATGTGTCATTATTATCACCCAGCTTTGGAAATCCAACAGACCACACTACCATATGCCCTTACTAAAGCTTCTTCCTGACCTCAGCACATTCTGTTGACCCCCCTGCATCAACTCCCACTAATCCCATTAAATCTAAAGGGAAAATGTCTTTTTTCATTAACGTTGTCATGGTTCCGTTTTTTTCTCAAAACAGTAATGGAGAGAAAATTCACAAATACAGTATTAACTGTCTTGTGTTTTCTCAACAAGTTTACTAAAATTTAACATCACAGCTGAGTACATACATACCCGAGCCAGTGTTTTCCCTACCATTATATAGGCAGGGCGCCGCCCTACCGGACCCAGCACCACCTACAAAGTCAGGTTAATTTATTGTGATCTGGTTTTCTATCCAGCACCAGCTCGCAAAGTGGTTTAAGGTCTCATTTCCTCTAGAACAGGTTTATATTGAGCTCTTGGATTTAAAAAAAAAACTGTCATTAGCTACCAGATTTACATGACAGCATGTCATAGCTGCTCTGAGTTTCTGTGATGCGACCACCCACAGACACGCACACGGCCACAGGATGAGCTTGCATGGCACCTCAGACGGAGCGTGTGTCTGAAAACACGTCAAACAGCTGCACTGTAACGAATTTACTGTAGAATTTACTGTAACTTCTTGGCAAAAAAAGTTGCCAGTAAAATCATGTAAAATTTACTGTAAAATGAATTACTATAATATACTGTAATCTTTCTACAGTAAAGTCTTGGCAAAAAAATTGCCAATAAGATATTGTAAAATTGAATTACAATGACATACTGTAACTCCATCTACAGTAACTTCCTGGCAAATATGTTTCCAATAAACTCTTGTAAAATTTAAATACAATACATAACTGTGACAAAGAATTACAGTTGATCCTTTTACAGATTTTTGTTGTTTATACATTACAATACAACCCCCCCACACACACACACACAAAACAACTACTAGATGTGATCTCATTTACAATTTCTCTTTATTTTCTTATAATTTCCCTGAACAACTACAATCAGAGCCTGAGAGAGCGCTCAACACGTCTGCACATATGAATGTTAACGGCATTCTTCAACATGCACCAACATTAAAAGCTGCTGTCTGATAAGTGCAGTACTGTCTGACAAGTTACAGTAAAAGAGTGCAACATTTATGCAGGCTTTAAAGGATGATTTTCTTTTTTTTTTTTTCAACCTGGACCTTATTTCTGGGAGTTTATATATGTAAACCTGTAAAATTTCTGTATCACTTTGACTCCTTTGGAAGATATTACGTTGAGTCACCTTTCTGCGTACATCTATATAATGGGAGAGATGGGGCAGCCTCTCTTTAAGATATAATCTTCAGCAAAATTGTTTCAATTCATCAATAGGCTACTTTTAAGTAAAATGAACAAATGAATGAGTACTATTGTCCTGTGAGTTCAGAGTTTTGCAAACTGTTTTTTTTTGTTGTTGTTGTCTGGGTAGCAGCTGCTCTTCTCAGCTGAACTACAGAAGTGTGCATCATGAACGCATGGCTCCGAAAAAGTGTATTAAACACCCTGATAACTAACGGAAAGCTAAATCTGGACTCACAGGACAAAAGTAGTTGTTCGTTCGTTCATTCCCCTTAAAATTTTACTGCAGTTAATGCCTTATATAGTGGCTGCCCCGTCTCCGTCATTATACTGGATGTTCACCGAAGGAGTCAAAGTGATGCTGAAATTTTACAGGTGAGTCAATGCACGTATAAACTCCTAGAAAAAAAGGTCCAGGTTAAAAAAAATAAAGATGTCCTTTAAAAAAACCTGAGATAACTTTCTGGGCAAATCCAAAACCTGAGTTACAACTTACACTACTCTCAAAAAGTTAGGGACATTCAACTTTTGGTTTTTGGAGAACAGAATGATGCAGAATAAATATTTAAACATTGAACAATTTACATTTGCATTGAAAGGTTTACAGAAAGTTTAATTCAGTTCACCTGGAAAGGTTGTAGTAGATGTTAGATTCATTCTGTCATCATACAAAGAGCCAAATATCCTTAACTTTGTGAGTAGTGTATGTTAAAAGTTTAAGTAAAACTTTCACACCCTGTACAGTGGCATATCACATATTAGGGAAATGAGATCTCATTTGCAATATGGCTTAGACTAAACCATTCAAAGTCCATTAACTGCCTCAGGAGTGAGGATACCCGCAAAAGTGTTGTTCCTCTTCTCCTGGACCTTCCCACTCTTCTGGCCAGCTTGCCTTTCCAGCTTTGTGCCATGACTTGGATTTATTCCCATGAAACATCTGAAATCACATAAAAAAACATGAAAAATTTGCAATAACTGCTAGTGTACAAGACAGAGCACAATCCAGACAACTCACAATGAAGTCGATGGATAGAGAGCGGTCAATGTAAGGAGGACAATGTATATTTTTGAGTTTTCTGTGAACTTCCCTTTTAACCCTTTGATGCACAACATGGGTCAGAGAAGTGACCCAGATGAGTTTTTCTTTTCTATATCTTTGGAGTAACTTAATTTTCTCATTTAAAATTCAAGGTATTCCTCAATTAAAGGAATAGTCCATCCACAGAATGATGTAACTTTATTTTCCACTTCCCCTCATGGTGAGCAAGGTCCAAGTTTTTGTGGACTTTTATGGACCTTTTTGGCTCGGACCCCGGTGAACTCCATTATATGGAAGTTGGGGGGAAACGAGAAGCCTTCCTGATCTCCGGCTGCATTTGAGATATTAAAAAAGTGCTGCAAAGTCTTTCTCACCATGAGGGGAAGTGGAAGATAAAGTTACATCATTCTGTGGGTGAACTATTCCTTTTACTTATTTTTGGTCATAAAACATTCTTATTTTAGTTTTTGTAAATAAAAAACATTTTAAGTCACTGCCCTTTCTAATGCCCAACATAGGTAAAAAATGACCCGCATTCATTTTCTGTGGAATTTAATGTGTGTTACAATGGGCTTTATGCACACCTCCACAACTTCCTGAACTTAGTCCTACACCTTTGTTTCCTGTCTTTCAAGATTGGATGAACTAATTAATCCAGGTGTGTCTGATCATTTGCAGAGATCAGTACATGCCTTTGAAATAAAGTTATTTTATCATTTACTATTCAAATTCTGCAGTAAATGTCTTGTTTTTGTTTCACACAAATAAATTTAATCTTCCTTTATGAACAAATCAGATTTCCATATCAAGTTTACACGTGCAGACATTTAACCCAAAGCTCTGTGACGTGAACTTTGAGATGAGCTCAGCTCAGCTCCCTTCGCATCGACATCTAAGCATTGTTTTTCCATTGTTCTCAAGTTATAGAAATGATTTGATGACAGTTGTGAAAGACAATTGTACATAATATTTGATGACATTTAGGTTATTTTGAGACACCAAGGAGAGGATGTTCAGAGGAACTTAGGTGAGAATGTTCTCCAACAATCGTGCAGTGGAATTAGCTTTCTATAAGCAAAATAGTAGAACAGAATGAAATGTGTAGTAATAATTATGGTCTTAGAATTTAGAGAATTCTATGTTGAGTAAATTTTAGATCTTTTTCCCTTCACTTAGGTCACAACTTTACAATGGACAACTTCTTCATGAGTGTCCCCCTAGCTGAGAAGCTCCTAGAGACTCTTTGCCTATTATCACTGGAAATTTACAGCTCTGAACTTGGATTCAAAGGCAATCTGACCAAGTGCTGTTCTATACTTTTGTTGTTATTCATAAAAATGGAAATGAACCTTTACTTAAGTAAAACCTGTTTCTGTATACAGATAATATATATAATATGTATAACAGATTTACTTCAATAAGCAGACTATTTCAATTTAAAATAAAATAAAAAAAATACTTGAGATGACAGTTTGTGCTCCACTTGTGTGTTCGGTTAAATCTTATTTTGTTTGGTCATGTTTTACCAGTGTACAGTTGTTAAACTACAGAAACGGTTCATTTCAACAGCTGTAGGCATATTTTCTGTTTTTGTTTCTGTGACAAAATGACAAACATGTTACAGGTATTACATACTAAAAATGTTCGGTCTCACTCACTTCTCAAGCAATGACCTGAAACAAATTACTATCAGAGAATTAAATTGTTTAATTTTAGATCACACTTACACGAATAGGTTTTTTTTTATGTATAAACTTGATGTAGTAATATAAAAACTAATTTGTTTCGTAAAGTATGACAGGAAAAATGGAAACAATGATTTGTGGTAGTCAAAAACAGGATATTTAAAGAATATTTGGAATATATAATCATAAACTGATTTCAAAAGATAGAAAAAAAATTCAGCCAATATGAAATAAGATGGAAAATGAATGTAGGTCGTGTTTGACTCATGTTGTGAATTAGAAGGGGTGCATATGTTGTGCATCAAAGGGTTGAGAAAGTTCTTGATATTGTACGACTTCATCTGATAAATCAAAATAACACGTTTCTCGTAACAGCAAACTTTACAAAATAATGAGCCACCAGAATTAAACTTAAAGCAAGTATTTACCTTTGCATGAATCCCAGCGTGCACAACGTCTGCTCCGATACATCAGATTAAAAGTGTAGTAGCTGGAAAACACTGCAGCCATTCTGGACACAAAGTTTGTGTTTGGTGGCAAAACCATGGCCCTCAAAGGTCAGCATCCAGCCACTGGCAGTAAGAACTTCACCTTAAAGACAGACATGAAATTTTAAATGAATGCTTTTGCTCTTGCAAGACTTAAACTGTTACATATCTTTCATACAATCGCAGTTATCAGTTATTTTACTCACCTACGGTGAGAATGCCCTTGTTTACTTAAGCTAACTTGAAAAATTAGCATATCACAATCACATAAAAGACAAATTATTTTACATGGCAATTTAAGTTGTCCTAGCTGATGAGTGGTTGATCAACGTGCCGCTGCAGTGGTCGGGTCTCGGGATCTCGTTAAAAACCGAAAGTGTAAACACACTAACATTAGCATCTTAACAACACATACATGCATCTCTGGACGTTAGCTAGCGTTTTCCCCTGCATGCTTCCTGATATATTTTTTCTTTAGCACAGTAGGCCTACATACATCCTAATGTTATGTTTTTCATGTAAGAACTTTGGTCAAAATTGAACTTACTGCGGGGATATCAAGGATGAACTCTGTCAACCGTGCTGCTCCTCCTCTGTTCCTCTGTGTCTGTGTTGAGATGTGACGTTCAAATTCAACCGGTAAAATCCGTCATCTACAGCATCTACTTGTAAAACGTAGATGGCTGTAATATTACAATACTTAACATTTTAAAAATACTGTTAGTTGTTGTATTTATTATCTGGCCCACAATGCATTGCGGTTTACAATAAAACATTGTGAAATGACAGAGCAAGAGGTTACTGTATTTTTTTACTGTAGAAATTACAACAATTTGTTACAGTGTGAAACTCAGACACAAATATTAGTTTTAAAACTCTACCGAGAAGCTGAAGATGGAAATACTCGCATTCCTCTTCACCTGCTGGTGCACTGAGAACGAGCACGCCGCGGGAACTCGCACAGCTGATACCGCCAGCTTTTTAAAATCATGTTTAATTAATGTCAGCCCTTGGGACAGAAGAGCCATCTTGATGCGCTGGAATGACCCCCATCCACTCCCACTGGATAAAGGAGGCCCTTTTGTTTATAAAACTTGAAAAATGAAATACTCCCTTAGAGGCTCGGATGCTAATTTCGCTAAAGTTTGGTTACCTTTTTTAGACCATGACATGTTGCTTACTGTTGAAGTTGCCCCATGAACCTAGTTTTTTCTTACCTGCACACCTTGATTCTGCTTGATGTACCCACATACTGTAAATTCTGTCGTAGCACATATGTATCCTTACTCTTTCAACTTATCTCCACGTTTTTTTTTTCCTCTGCTTGGAAAATGATTAATAAATCATACATTAATTTCAGCACGTTATCTTAAATCTGAACTTTAAAGATATTTAGCACAACTTCATGGAATGACAGTTTTTATCAGGACTTACAAAATCTTTTACATTTTTCTGTACTCTGTGTGTTCTTTTTTTGTTATCAAATCAGTTTGGAAATGCGACGTGGCTTAACAGAGTGTAGCTGCTTATGATTATTTAGTTATTGTTAACAGTGGAATGCTGTAACTGGAAGGTTATCAGTTACAAAGTTTATGAATACATCATTCAGCAGAGCTGATTTGTACTGTAGTTATGGGTTATCACACTTACTGGTGTAAGAGAGAGCTTTTGTACACATACAGTCCAGCTAAAACAGATTAGCTGATGTACAACTTCATCTTTCATGAAAGACAGAAGAGGAATATTTCATGTTGCACTTCACAGATGGATACCCTATCTTGGCATTTCTCAGGGGGGGTACTTACCCCCTGGGGCCATTCAAAGACTTTCAGGTGGTGCTGGGAGTTTTATTCTTAAAATGGAGGTGTTGATGTGTTCTTGGGGGCGGGGTGGTGTTGACAACTCATTGGCCATTTCTCAATTTGCGTACTTATGCGTTCTTGTGTGCACGTGGACTCGTGAAATGTCATCATCAAGTCATGTTCCAAAATAGTATATTCATATATTGTAGAAAGAGGGCACACTCAAGCCTAAAATTGTTCTTCTTTATATAAATAACCTGTACATTTGTGAGTAATTTCCAACAAACACAGAGTCAATTCCCAGGGTAAAAGGCCCATAATGGAGGCAAGACCTAGTAAGAAGTTATGGCATTCCAAAGCCAATGTGAAGCTCACTTGCTGCCTAACATACTAGCTACAGAAATGCTGGGCTAGCGCTGGAGGTAACAGACAGACTGGATGCTTGCTCACTGATGAAGCAGCTATGTCTGGAAGCACCTGGCTTGATTGGCCTGGGAACAGGCTTTACTCTGGGAACAAGGAGATGTAGTAGTACACTTAACCTTGCCCTTGCTTCTGCTGTGTGCTGAGGGTTTATTCTGCTTGCTCCTGTGTTAGTCTGGCCAAACCTTTTTAGACCAAAGCACATGGAGATAGCTCCCGGTTGACTGAGAGCAGTAAGTGAACAAGCTTCTCACCTCTGCTCCACAGTCAGGACTTGGTTTGCAATGGTTCCTCTGAATAGTCTATACAGAAAAATACAAGCTGTCTGATTTTCTTTTCTCAGACATTCGGTAGCACTCTGCAGATTCCAAACAGGAATCCTGAGTCATAGCACTGATGATGTGTCTTGTAACACACAAAAAATGTCTTACAATATATGGTCATTTTTATATATATGTTGCAGAGCGGAATTTTAGAAATCTGTGTAGTCTGTCCATTTTTTTTCCTTCATCAGTGGATGGATTGCTGCATAATCCAATTCAGGGTCAAGGTAGGGAGCTAAAATCAGACAAAAGGCATCATCACACCACTACGTAATCAAAGTAATCAAAGGCTGATTGCAAGTCACTGCAGTTTAAGCTTTAACCTTGTGTGACTGGTGCATTTCTGAACATGTCCTTTTCCTTATAAAAGAACTTTGTTTGAAGGCAAATAAGCAGGTTTACATTTTTATATTTGTTCATGTGTGTGTTACTGTACAGCCTGACTGTATAGCTGTCATTAAGGTTTACTTGCTAATCCTCTGGCCAGAGAGATAATTAGACGATGTACATCTCATCAGCCCCTGCCTGACTTTGACAGCTGTCTCTCTTTTTCCCACTCTCATTTCCTTTCACACAAAAAAGATCAAACCACTAGTTCAAAAGGTTTATTATCCATCAGGATGCTTACAGTCATTGAGAACAAATATCAGCATCCACATATGTCTTATTTGTTTTGATAACATAAGTGCTTCCTCAGTTTAATGATAAATGTTTGGCATGTCTTTTTGACTCAGCTCTGATGGTGCGTGTATGAGCAGGATGTCACAGGCCTCAGATACATGCTCACTATGATGTAATGGGTAGCAATCAGGCAGACAGTGAGCCAGTCCATGAACAGTGCTGATGATCACATATAAACAGTCATCACAACAGGCCAGTATCACGCAAACTCCCACATCTAATCTGTGCTCCTGACTGCCAAAGGATTGGTTAATATGTCATAATCCTCTTGTGGTATCTCCTCAGTTGCAAATGCACACAATGATTCAAGATAATGGTGTGCATACTATAATACATCAAGCCCAAAGATTCAGCGGGGTCCTTTTCCTCTTGTCTCTGGTGCAAATGTGACCCAGCAAGACTCAGACAAACCTGTTCGCACTTGTTGAATATGACAGCATGTTTGTGACAGTTA
Source organism: Atherinomorus stipes (assembly GCA_023101725.1). Classification (NCBI taxonomy): domain Eukaryota; kingdom Metazoa; phylum Chordata; class Actinopteri; order Atheriniformes; family Atherinidae; genus Atherinomorus; species Atherinomorus stipes. The sequence goes on from JALJCO010013221.1 coordinate 1,467,875, forward strand.
CGTTTGCAAACTGACCAAGCCAGACACAGAATATCATAGCAGCTGTGCTTCTTGGGGGCCATGGCCTTGGTAATATGATATGAGCTCCATGCATTTGCACTGATCCCTCCGTCGGTAGCTAAGGGCTCAGTGCAATCATTCATTCATTTTAGAATGACCCCTGACTTGCTGCATGTTTCAATACTCAGTGTTACTGCAGGGTTTTTTACAGAAGGAGGATCTCATACCACTTTTATCCATAGTTCTTATTATAGTGTTTACCATGTTCCAGAAGATCCTCTGCAGAAAGATGTATTCCATTGATCTGCACTATAAATTGAACAAGTGGACCAGTCTGAGAAGATACTAAAATTGATGATTACCTGGGCAAATGGACATTTGCTAAAAACCATCATGTACGCCATCTGAACAAACGCTAACAATGATCTGACAAGCAGTTCTAATCTCAATGACCTCTGTGTTCAACAGTTAAATGTGTCTAAAAAATAATAATAATAATGATAATATGAATAATTGTATATATAAAGCACTTTATATTTGGAAAACAAATCTCAAAGTGATACAGAGTGAAAACAATAAGGCCATGATTTACTAAAGGTTTGTGCGTACTAAAACAAGCGCTATCTTCATTACACAGGCAATAATCTGCTGGAGCTGATTCACAAACAAGGCAAAAGGAGGTTTGCGTCTGTTAACGGGCAAAATAGTTCAGCTATCCATCTTGCGTGTCTGCTGTAGATGAATATGCAATAGGCATTTCTGCCAGAACGCGCAAAATATTGGGATGAGACGATGCAAACAACTCAGCTTTGGACATGCAATGTGATTTATCAACCGTGCAACGGAAAGCGGGCCCAAAAATTGCATGAATTTTAGCCCGTCTAGTTTTATGCACAAATGGCTGGACGAGTGCTGCCTACAGGACTACAGACATGCAGCATTAGGTCAAAATCATTTCTTATGAGGGCAGTACTTCAAGTTTTCATTATCTAATTAAATAACAATCAGCAGTACTATTTAACAGGGGTTATAGACAGATGAATCAGAACATTCGCAGCTGTAGCATAATGGTAGTTAAAGTTGACATTAATCATGTCTTTTTATTTTATTTTATTTTTTTGCCAATGCCATATTTTTTTTTTATGTAGATCAGCTCCTAGAGGTGTCCTCCCACCCCACACAAAACTCAGTGAAAATTACCAGCACAAACGTAGCACAAACTAATGATACTATGTTTACTGAATTTTGTGCATAGGGTGGGGGGATTACGCTGGTCCAGCACCTGGCATTATGCCAAAGAGCACGCACTCCGCGTGTAATGTCAGAGCATATTCAACAGTGTCTTCTTATCCGTGTCCTTATAAACTGGCCTCTTCTTATGACCCACAGGGAAACCTGCTGCTTTGTTTTTATTTTATAGTTATTATACTTATCTTATATTCTATTTTATTTGCCTCATATTATATCTCTGGAACTAATATCTCTCTGTCAGGTTGAATTTCATTTTGCGTTTACCACATGCTCATCTGAACTTTCCATGGCAAAGCAATAGCGCACGCTATATAGCTGATAGCGTGTGTAATCTTTGTAGATCACGGACACATGTTGTATTATTTAAATATAAATTTCTATATTTATCACACTTATTTCACATTATATTTTCATCTCCCTCCTCCACTAATGTCCCAATCTGTGGGTCGTATTTCCTTTTACGCTGCAGTCGCTCGCAATTCACCACACGTTTCCAACGTGTTTGAACCTGCTGTCATTTGCGCAATCATTCTTTGTAAATCACCCACAGGCCATGGTTCAGCCCCTCCCGCAAAATTCTAGATTGCATGTGCAAATAACTACACACAAATTTTTATCTTAGTAGATCTAGACCTTGGTGTGTAATATTGGTTTATTTTTTATGATTTTTTTTTTGCTTTTCAATTTCATAAACAAGAGTTGACAAGCAAAAAACAAAACAAACAACCACAGCCACTTCAGTCTTACTCCCATTCTCTCACACGTTCTCGCTGCCCATGTGTTCCCAAGTTGTTTTGTCTTAAGTTAACATGTTCCGGGGAAGAGTGTATCTCTTCCCTGGAACAGTCATATGGCTGTCATATTGCTACATTTACATGCTAAAAACTTAGCATTGCAATATCATGCAACCTTATTTTTATCATACATCACATTTACCTTGTTAGTGAGAAGAAAGACAACTGTGGGTCCGTCATATTCCCAGACTGGATCGGAGCTCCCTCCAATTTAAAAAAAAGAAAGAAGTTGTTTTGTCTCCTCCTTATTCACATTATTCTTTTCCCTACAGTATATTCTGTGCCACTTCTCTATTGTCTTCATTATCTCTCCCCATACTATCACAAACTGGTCCTTTTTGTTATTATCTGTGTATTAAAGTAGTACATCATTTCATTTTCCATGGTTTCAGTGTTGGAGGTTTAGCTGCTTTCCAACTTTTTAATATGAGTTTGTTTTTTTTTTTTACTATTGAAGAAATCATAATGATCCAAGCATCTGGACATTTTACTGTGGTATTGTTGGCTAGATCATGGTAGATACTGTACAAATCAATGGATCAAAGTCTAATTTCAACTGAAGCACCTTTGAGAGCCAATTTTCGACATCCTACCAAATCTTCTGAAGTTTGGTGCATTCCCAAAAGGAATCCAGGAATAAATCTTTACTTCCACATTTCAGGAAGGTGTCTGGTACGTTACTATAGTAGCCTACCTACAGTATGCATTTTATCTAGAATGTAATCCATTTCAATACATAATTATAAAGGATCAAGCACAAGTTTTCATTTATCGTGATATCATCCACAGTATTCCAGCACTCTTTTTATTTTTGACCTATATCAGTTCTTCTTAGATCTTCGTTCCATATCTATATCTTGTTTTCTAAAACATTTTCCCCTTCCTGAGTCTTCTGTAACAATATACTGTTTATTGCTACTCTACATGGGCCCTGTGGCCTTAAGGATCAAAAGTGCAATCAATAAACTAGCAGCATCTCATAACCACATCATCATGGTCATTAGCATTACTATCATCACCATTATCACCATCATCACCACTGCCACCACCACAATCACCATCACCATTATCATCAGCAATCAAAAGATAACTTTTTTGTGTTTGCTGGATGATGGCTCATGGAACGAAGCTAGATCTGTGCCTTTCAGTTTTACTCTTTTGTACAGTATACCTGCAGCCAAACGGAAGAAGTTTAGATTCACCATGCAGTGTAACAGTTAGCCGCTGTAGCTGTCTTGTATACAGGGATTCCAGGCTGAAGTGTCTCACCAGTAAGCCTTCCTGTTCTTTAAAGACAGGTTCCCAAACCATGCGACCAGGCAAAAAAAGGGACAGATTCATTAAAAGCAAGATAGAACACCTTCATGATGTCTCTGTCAAAATGAAAGTGGGACAGTCTCCTGAGAGGAATAAGATGCTGTTGTCCGTTCTTATATACAACTTCTCTGTTTTCATCATAGGTCAACTTTGAGTCTATGATCATCCCATCTTTGCACGCTGAAAACACGTGAGTCGCGGAGGTAAAACAAAACCACGGCACAACTGGAGACTGGTGTGCTTGAATCGGCTAAAGGGCTTTGAAGATAATTCATTAAACTTTATAAATAGTATTATTCTTGGAGGGTGATCCGTCACCATGAATCCAAAGACACGGTCTAAAACTGCTTCACTCCAAGTGAGTGTGCTTACATGTGTGTGCTGTTATCTTTTATCCTATAATTTCCCGTTGTGTTTGTTAAAACTTTGTGCGTTGTATAAAAATGTTTAGATCTGTGGTGGCTGGCATATTCAGGGCTGATGGAAAGCATTGAGCACAATGTTGTTTGTTTTCTTTCAAATACTTGAAAGCTTCATGCCATTACAGACGGGGTGTCAACATCTACACGTGTAAACGGGTACACGGATAATAAATAATAACCGTTTAGAAAAAAATCATTAACTGCATACATGCCATGTTTCCCTCCTCATCCCCCTCCTCTTTCATTTCTCACCAATACTGTATTTTTAGGAGTGGTAATGTTGCCTAAAAACTTCAGATAATAACTATCCGCATGCATAATAGATGGGGCACAATGTTCCATTGATATTTTTATATATAATAGATGCAGCCTGTCACGTCACCTCAACTTGACTCAGGGATGCAGTGGCGGTGAACAGCAGCAGAGAACCGGCGCTGCTTTGTGGCGCTGAAGTGACTCTATTGAAGCCGTCAGAGATTTATCCATAAACTGTGCTGCTGGGAGTTACAGACATTTCTTTCTATGGATTAGCAAAGGAGAACATCGTCAGAGGCACTTTTAGTGATCAGGAGAGCTGATCGGACTCCGACTGCATCTGTGCAGTGGTAATGTTGTATTGGGTGAGTTTCAGTGCAAGTTCATGTATATTTTTTCATTGAAATTAAGTTATGAGCGTAAATCCGATCAGTTACTAACTGTAACAACTGTATGTGTTTAGCTAACCGCTCGTGTTAGCTGCTGTTTACATTCATAGATATAAACACTAGATGCCGCCTTCGGACCTGTAGCGTACGTCGGCTTGGCCGCCATCTTGGGCAGGGGTTTATTACAAGCAGTTAGGTCCATATCTATGGTTAGGTCGCGTTTCTTTGACTTCATGCTGAAAGATTCGGTCCATCTACAGCTGTCATTTCAGACCAGAAGACTTGGACAGAACTGGACAGTCAACTCTTTTGAAAGGAGTGACCATCTAGTTTTACTTTTCCTGACATTTTTGCAAAGTTTGTATCATAATATCAAAATATTTCAGTGCTCACTAAATGATTACAAAAGAAACGGTTAGAAAGTTTTCCTTTTTGAATTCATCCTCCTATAAACATTGAAAACTTAGTTAATTAGTGTCACATCCTTGATGTTAAAATGCAGTATTCTGATAAGACATTTTTTAAACATCACATGGATGAGTTATTCTTAAGTACCTGAATAATGTAGAATATTATTTATTTATCTAGAATTACCAGAAATACAAACCTGATAAAGGTCCTGCGAAAAACAAAATTATTACACCTGGTAACTAAAATCAGCTCACATTTACCTCTCTCTCTCTCTATATATATATATATATATAGAGAGAGAGAGAGAGAGACAGAGAGAGATAATAACAATACTAAAAAAAAAAAAGCTGCCTGACCAGCATTACGTGTGAGACACTCGGCAAGTCTGACTTGCTGTTGGTCACGCTGGTGTACCAGGCTATAAAATCACTATGTATGCATGTGGGTGTGTGTCTAAGTTTGTGTATATGTAAATGATATAATCTATGCTTTGTCATAAATGTCAGATATTTATAATAAACCAAACGGCTTGAAAATCGGTTGAAAATTTAGTCAGTTATGGTGTATTTATTGGGGATAGATCTCTGCCTACATTGATTAATGCAATGAGGAGACACGGCTTCCCCCCTGCCTAAGATGGTGGCCGAGCTGACGTATCGCTCCAATGAGCAGCAGCGTCGCAGGCAACATCTAGTGATATCTATGGTTTACATTAAGTTGATCACCAGAACAGGACTTACTTCTCTCAGCTAAAACATTTCCATATTTTCGGGTTGGCCCTGCCAGCCGTGAAACATCAATCGACATTCCTGCTTGTGAAAACCTTCTTTCTCCCGTGTATGAGGACGAGTTATTATGTATCTGATAGATGTAGGAAAAATCTGGTCAGCCGATGTCAGCTGTGTAAAAACTTCTGCAGGGACTCCGTTCGATCGCACCCAATAAAAGAGATTTTTTTGTAGAATCGTTTCAGTTCTCGGGGATTAAAATGATAGATATCCATAATCTTACTTTGGCTCTCCTACAGTGTTTCTGCTTCTGCTCTGAGTTCAGTATGAAGGCGGGAGTACGGTGGGATGCGTAGGTGACATCACCATCTGCAACCTAAAGATTATTAATCTCTGGCGTGTGACCGTGTACACGACGGTTAGTAGTCCCGATTAGACGTGTAGAAAAAATTGTGAACGTTGACACCCCTATTACAGACCTAGTTTATAATTGTATTTATGTTTTTTTCTATTTATTTGTCCATGGTTGATGAAACTTTATTCATTATGCATGCATTAAGCATGTTTGTTGTGAATACTTGAAGACAAAATGAAACTGCAGGCATGTTTTATTTATCTGTTCAGGTTTCTACCTTGTAAAGAGGTGAATGATTTAGTAAAGGTGGATATATTGCAGATCTTTTTTTGGCTGTGGTATCGAATTTGGTATCAAGTGCTGTGGAAATTCACTGGTACTGGTATCGACAACTGAATTTCTGGTATCGTGACAACACTAGTAATTTGCATATGCAATCTAGAATTTTGTGCAAAGGGGTGAACCACAGTTTGCGGGTGATTTGCAAAGAATGATCGCTCAAATGACAGCGGATGCAAATGTGTTGGAAACGCCCCTATATTAATGAGAGACGTCAGCACAAAAGGAAATAGGGGAGATATTAGTGGAGGAGAGAGATGAAAATATATAATTTAAAATAAGTATGATGAATATAAAAATTTGAATAATACAACAGGGATCCGTACAGAGTCAGAAGTGGCCAGTTTATGAGGACATGGATCAGGAGTTGAACAAATGAAAGTGTCTGCAGCTCTGACATGGTCTCTGACATGGTCTCTATTGCACACGAGGTGCACACTTTGGCACAATGCCAGCTTCAGAGGCTTGCGCTGCAGGTGAATGTCCACCCACTAAAATCCAAGTTAAGATATGATGTTGGCAAGAAGGGGAAATAAAAAGACACAGTTAATGCCAGCTTAAGTTATCATTAAGCTCCACAGTGGCTGCAAACTTTGTGTCATTTGTCCAGAATATTTTACACCTATGTTAAATAGTGGTGTTTGCTGTGGCGATTTCAATTAAATTCAGCAATGAACTGAACACATTGCCCTCACTGCACATGAAAAATTGTTTTGAATCAGATGTGTGCGTGTCCAGGATTGTCCCTCTCAGAAGTTGCAGCCTTTTGTGCGCACAGCTGCAATTTGCATCAGTTTTTCAGACGTAGTAACAATTCACGCAAAAAAACAGCAAGGCAATGCATCTCATGTTGATAAATAATTTTGTAAGTGCTAAATTAATGACATTTTCTCCTCCAATCACACGCACAACTGTGTGTAAATGCTCCATATTAATATTCATTCCAACAGAAGTACTAAATGTAAGACGTGCTATTTAGCACGTTTGAAAGACTGAACTTTTTTAGCGCGCTGTTAGTAGAACAGTTTTTTACATTTTTTTACATGTGAAATGAGATAGCTCACGTTTTTATAAACACCAACCTTTGATAGCCTCGTGAGACCATCCTGATCTCGCGAGCTTCAGGTTTTTACTCGCAGATCAGTCTGGCTACTTTCCGTTAAAGAGAATTTGGAGCAGTTCACCAAACGAACGTACAATAAGCGTTGGCTTTGAGGCGGGTTGAGGTGTGACGAAGCGAGAAGCAACAGTTCAGTTTAAACAACATGGCGGCTTCAGCGGATGAAACTAGCGTCAGCGTGGCTATCGCCTTTTATTCGCAAATTCTCAAATTAACGAGCCATTGCCAGCAGCAGCAAGATAGCCTGTGTTTTGGTTGTGTTTTCGTCGTTGCTCTGTTAGTACGTCATATGCTTCGTTGATCTGATTGGTTGATTTGTCCTGTCTATCACCAACATAGGTGATGATAGACAGATGCCTTATCCAATCAGCTAACCAGTATTTTCGCCCCTTCCCAAAACTTCCCTAACGGATGATTCCCAGATGGATATGCGGGAGCAAATCTATCTGGCGGAGTCAGGTTAAACCTTTGATAGAACTGGCCCAAAGTGTAAAGGATAAAAAAAAAAAAAAAAGCAGTTAGAGGCCCTTAGGGGAACCTGTGGAAGAGCAGACTTGGTCAGATGGCATTCTTTTAACCCTCATTCCGTTTGCCCTGTTTGTTAAACACACCCAACACACAAGACTGTTACTCAGGCAGAACTGATCTAGCAGCCTACTACGCCACAACGTGGGGCTGCATTATATTGAACACAGAAGAAAAATCAATAAATAAAAGTCTGACATCAGACCCAGATTGCTCCAAATATTTGAAAATCTGGTGAGACAGTATAGTGTACTGGCTGTATTGATTTAACTATTTCAACCACAGTTCCCAAGAGCTATGATTTCATAGTTAAAATAACCAGACTACTGCCTATGAAAGACAGAATTTATATCATAATGTTTATATGACTGTCTTGTTCTCTCAAGTATTGCATGACAAACAATATGTCTGCCCAGATCACAGACAACCACTGCTGCTTTGTTGCTGTGCTCCACTTTTATGCCTCTATGAGGTTCTTTATCAGCTCGGTGCAGTCCTTCCCAACTTTATATTCCAAATACTGATCTACCACCATCCATTGTAATTATGCCTCCATCGATTTCTCTGTGTGCTGTCTTCAATATGCACAGGTTATAAAAGTTAAAAATGGGATATGCTGTGTTTTGTAGGGAACATGACCTATTTACCCACCCACTCCCATCAGTTGACTCATGTCTCCTGTGGTGTCATTTGGAGCTTAGTTAATTTGTTCCACTTAACGCTTTTACTGAAATAATCCATGCCAATCTGAAACCGTGCAATCACTCTGGCATGTTCACACACATTTTGATCATTTTGTAAATACACATAATCAGTTTACTGCAAGTGTGATGCCATAGTATTAAAAATCTGTTCCAGCCATTCATGACTTGCACACAACAGCTGAAGAAACATACTCTTACTCTTGTCTCTCTGATCTTCATCAGGAGTCATCAGTCCCTCTCAAACTAAGAAAACATCCAATACCTTACTTGAGGCCAATGTATCGGATACAGAGGAAACTCAGAGTGTGTGGCTAGACTAAGTTCAGCTTCATTAATGTTCATATCCAGTTTGCTGCTCTGCACATTTGACATCATTGCATAATACTCACAGCTATGCTTGGGGTTAGTTCTGGGGTTATACTAAGGACAGAGATCTGGTTAATGGCAAAGACAGCTCATTTTCAGCTTGTCAAATTGTTCGATTTTGACATAGTTGTTAGAATCTCCTCCATGTACCCAAGGTGTCCTTTGCCGTGATTGTAATATTGAAGCCATGAGCAAATACTTGCAGGATTTCTCGGCTTCTAAACAAGTGAAAAAGTTTTTATAAGGAGGTCATGGCATAGTGGGACTTTTGTTTCCAGAAAAGAAGTTTCACTACATGAGGCCATTACTTTTTCCCCCCACTTAATTTCCCCTTTTGAGACTGCAGTTTGAGTCCCCTGTGCACACCATGTGAGACTTGTGTTCTTTTCCAGTTTTGCACTTGTTCATTGTTTGCTTAGGTCAGCAGTTTTGAAAGGGGCAGACCCCTCTAGAATTAGGACCTGGAGGGGGATAGACTTAAGCCAAATTGAGTAAATATGATTTCCGTGAGATCTTTCCTTTGTGTCTCAGTAAGAAGACAGTTTAAGCTTGCTGGTGTATGAGATGATGCTTCTTACCCCACTCCTTCCCTTGATGTGTCATACAGGAGGCATATGTAGGACATCACTCATTTACTGCATTCTGGGACAAATAACGCTCTTGCCTGGTGAGGTATAATTAGCAAATAGATATTAATACATACTTTGGAAAAGTATGCAGCATACTTCCTTGATTTCTTTTTGATACCAGATGTCCCTACTGCAGCGAGAGCCCATTTCCCGAGTGCATTCAGATGATGGAGGAGGGATTGGCTGAGAGAGAATAAAAACCCAAATGCCATTTCTCAGTAGTTATCCTTTCATAATGATTAGCGCCAAAAGGCTCCTACTCTATTGACTCATTATCTTTGATCTACATGTAATTGTCCGGTCATCGACTTTGACAAGAAAACATCTTTTGTACTTGCTTTTTTTCTGGTTATAAATAGATAGGCATTACCAGGCAGGAAAGACAGTTTTTATAACAGACATTTATCATATTAGATTTGGCATAAGGTTGGTTTGCTGTGTGTCTGTTATGCATGTATGTGATCTTATTGAATTATCTATAAACACAAGAGGTTTTGTATACAACATGCTGTATGATCTTATCTTTCACCTGCTCCGCATCATCACTAATGGAAAAGCAGTATCGATGAAGCTCATGTGGGCTATAACTAAACAGAAACATGCATCAGGTGCACTAGGGTGATTGCACACAGTATATTGTGAACTAAAATTAGCATCATGTTAAGCCTTTGAGTTATTTTGACCTTGGACCCCTGCCTTTTCTGAAACAAATCTTCTTCCTATTTGACCTCAGCTGTTAATTAAATCAATGTCATACTGAGGTTTTAGTTCTATAAGTGCTTGTATTGTTTATCACAAAAAAAGTTTAGTACTCTGAGTCCTTAGACAACAATCAATCACACAGGCTTTTAACACTCTTCCTTTGCCTTACAAGCAAGGGAGTTATGATTCACTCACAATCCCAGTGGAACCAGAGAACTGCAAACTCATGCAGTGTAGAAGCATCCACACATTGGTAATACTGTACAGTTTAATTCCCATTTTTCCCTAATCAATTACCAGTATTAAAAACAAACAAACAAGCTTATTTTATACTGTTCTACTCAAGGTACAAAGCACAAAGGACACACCAGACTATGCAGCTAGGTTTACATGGAGGCCAACACTGATTAGAGTTGGTTTAGAGGCCCAAACCGAAAAAAAAGCTCCATATAAACACCTCAGTCAGAATAAATAAGTAGGCTGAAATTAGAATTTCATTAGTTTTCACAGGAATTAAATATTTTGCCCATCTGATTTAAAAAAAAACTTTTATTACATAAATGGTTAAAGGGATATTGCTAGGTTGTATTCTGTCTGCTTGCGCTCTGTCTTGATGTGCGCAGTGACATCACTTTTTTCGTAGATCGGCGGATGTCACATATCTGAAAGATTGGCGTTCTGATTAAATGTAGTGTAACTGTACATGTAAACTCTAAATCAGAATACATCACATCACATGTTGATGATTGACCTGATCTTTAATTGGAATGATTTCAGATAGAATGAAAAAAGTCTGCATGTAAACAAGGTTAATTTATTCATTGCGACAATAGTTAATCTTCAAGATCCTTTTGGGACTAGAGTTTCATTTCCTTTTTTTCCTTAGTAGCAGAGCTTCACCACCCATCGTCACCTTTAAGGTCAGGCGAGTAATCAAGTTTGGTTGTATGATGGGAGGAACAGGGAGCTTTTGCAGCCTCTCGTTTCACACTCTTGTATGTAATGACAGCATGTTGCTGGTGCAGTATTAGTCATTCCAAGCAGGCTGCTGTCTGAACTCTGGCCATTTCACACACCGTTTGGTGCCTCTGATTGGGGTTTCTCCATGTCATTACAGCCTAGGAACTTTTACACACAAAGGCATGCACACACAACCACACTCACACACACACCAAAAGCAGAGACCACAATATGTAAAGGCTTACAGTATAGTGCACTTTCTGGATAGATGATCAACTTCACATGCAGGGAAATTCACAAGTGACAACTTTAAGACTCAAAATTATGTTTACTTTATGTTTTCTGTGTTTAATGCCAATGCAGGCTAAAACCAGAATGTCATACAAGAATGTGTCACATCGACTACAGTCCATGGTAAAAATGTAACAATATTCACAGATGCACAGGTGCAGTAATTGTGCACTATTACTGCCCTATTACTATTATATTACTGCACTGGCTGAACGATTTGTCCCGCGAATACGTCATCACATATGGTGTCCAAACTCGGCGCGTGGAAACGTCCTTGTTCCGGGCATTAATTTATGCTACAGAATAATTTGGAACACAGAGTGAAATAACTTTTAAGATTTTAAAGGTTTAGAAAATCATAAAATGTATTTGTTCTACTTTTTTTTCTTAAATTTGTTCATTTGTTCTACTTTATGTCAAGTGAATAATTCTTGCCATTTAAAGGTATAGTCCGAAGTTCCCCTCGTAAAAAATAAACAATAGACTTCAGCAAGTGAAATCCGTCTCAAACCCCACCTTTGGGCCTCTACTCCTGTGCCATGGTGCGCTTGAACGCAACTCTCTCCCCCCTGCCTGTAATTCGCTCTTTTGTATTGTTTTGGTCTGGTCGGGACGTTCCTGGGTGGAGATTTCTGTTTATATCGGCAGCCAATGACAGAGCTAAGAGCATGACGCTGTGTGGAAATAAGCTCATGATTGGAGCAGACATCAGTCACTCGAACTCTCAAAGGCAAAAAAAGAAAGAAGGAAAACACCATGGACGCATCGAAGAAAAGGTAAGAGCTTCAGATAACGCAGTTTGGAAAACCAGGGTTAATCATAGTTTGGCTTGTACCAGATTCTGAGCTCTGAAGGAGAAGCTTGAAGTTGAATTGGCTAGCTAGAATGAGGCGGCCATTAGCCTGAGAGGGAGGAACGCTAAGTTTGAATACTGTTGTTTGCAAACAGAAACGCTGGAGGGACTTCGGACTCTACCTTTAACAAGACTAAAAACACTAAAAAAGGAGATAGATAGAAGTTTGGCCAGCAACATTAATCTTTGTGATGAATGATAATGAATGACTAATGATTAAAATGTCATTTTCTGAAAGGAACTTTACTTTAACTTTTTATCCCATGTTCCCCGAGTGAAACTTTCCAGACTAAAAATGAATTTCCAATAGAGAAAACATTCCAGCCGTAAACCGCATTGTCTATTTTTGTCATCTTTACAAGAAACACACACAAGTGTTTGGCAGATGCTCAGTTCCTGCAGTTGCTTGAATTTCTGTATTTCAATGCCATAATTAGCTTTTATTGACATATGAAATGGAGCTGTTTTCCTTTCACTAGGGAACAAAAAGCTCCTCCATCTCCCTGTGTGCGAGAAAATATGGCAGTGCTAATTGAGCAGATAAAACACTTTGAAGACAGTTGCTGTACAAAAGGCGAGAGGTTAGATGACAAATGCCAGGCATCCCGTCTGTTCCCGTTTAGTTCTGGCATTTAAAAGCAAGGTACTGTAGGGAGATAGGTGTCGCTTTAAAAAGGAACGAACTGGCATTCAGCTCAGAAGACAATTCATTAGTACATGATTAAAATAAAAGGTTTTATTTTATTCTCACATTTGTAATGTCATTTTTATTGTCAATAAATGACAATCACTTCAAAGGTGGGCAAAGTTGGATGTTAGGGATTCTGTATGCTGGATACTTACTTTTTCAGTGATTTTCAGTTAATCTCTGGTAGTGATTTGTAGCTCTTATCCTAAATGATTACTTCTGGGCTCCTTTCTGTTGTGTAGCACCTGAGTAACCGGTGTTTCTGTAGTACCGGAAGTCACATGCCCAGGAAATATTGAGGATGTCATGGATACACGGTAAGCACTTTATGTGGCTACTTGACATGACTTTAAGTGAAGAAAGTCAGCTGAAGCCTCAATATGGTATTATTAGTTATAATTGTTTAACATGTAAACATGTCATGCACTATCATGTGTATACAGTACAGCTACTGTATACTTTTTCTTTTTGTTCAGCACCAGCAAGCTTATAAAAATGTATGCAATGCAGTGATGTCACATAAATTTGGAAACAGATTCATGACCACTGGCGAAATAAAACATGAATTTTATATGGATAAAACCTCGCAAAATGGCTTCAAGACAAAGTGCAACTGATATTTTGAGAAAAATGGCAAAATGAAAGAACTGCTCTAAGATGTTTTTGCACAAATTTTCAAAAACCTAAAGATAAATGTTTGCTTATGTTCTCAAATTATATTTATATGCAAAGTTGAGGTTGTGCAAGCATTATTGCTTAAAAAGATAAGATATCCCAGATGATGAAGGAGCTTTCTTGCATTCAACTCATTGACTGCCTGACCTTTTCCGAGCAGAGAGCTCCATATTGCCAGGATTTTTAAGCATTTTCACTGATTTTTGGGAGATCCACGGAATATTGTGTACTATGCCAATGGAAACATTTAATGTACCAAAGGAGAGCTTAGACTCTCTTCTGTCATCATAAAAAAAACATTTGTTTCTAGCTTTTTCCATTCTTTAGTAATCTGCAGTAGAACATGGGTTTGTTGCAGCGAAAATGCAAAGCTGAGCTGACCAAAAAGCTGAGAAAACTAGCTTTGAATGCTGAGGCCTGCTTCAAGTGGAAAAGTGTCTTTGATGCCAATGTTTTTTTACTTTAGTGACACCTTCATCATCTGAACAGCTGTTTACTTCTATGAAACAACAAATACAACCCTGAGAAAAGAGTTTTGGAGGCAAAATAATTATTTACAAGCTAAATAAGCCACAACAAGTTTGTTTCACAACATAATATTTGGCAGAAACATAGATCAGAAATGTCTCCCTCTACTCCCCCCGCAGGAAACAACCGGGAGCTGTTGACCCACTTTCACTTTCAGCTGGTGCACTTCACTGCTGTATTTTCATCTATGGATGTGTCTTCGATCGATCGGTTCACTTTCTGTCACGGATCACTTTTTCCACAGAACTTTCCTCCTTTATCCACCTCCTAAACTGTTAGTTTAGGAGGTGGATAAAGCTTGTCAGAGCTCCGCCAGAGATTAAAACAGCTCCCCCGATTAAAACCCTTAATCAACGTGGAAACACGTGATTGGCAGTTCACGTTCGGATTTGAATTAACATGTTTACACGTGAATGGCAGCGGAGGGCGGAGGACAGACTGCCGACCGTTGTGGTCGTCACCAGAAAATGGGGTCGAGCTGATCAATTGGCTTCAGTCTCGCCAACACGGTGAGAAAAATCCCCAAGAACACATCGAACTGACTCCACATTTGGGTGTATCTTCTGCTCATGCGCAAAATATAACATGGCCACAACAGCAGGCGGCGCTGATCTATATTGTGGCCCCAAAAAACGAAAACCGGAAATGATGGACCATTTCTCAAGACGAAAACATGTAGCAGCTGCTGCTGTTGCTGTTAGCAGAGAGCGAGGACTGCTAGCTAAGGTCCCAATACCATGCCAAACAATGTGTGAGTTTACATTATGTCCGCTCTTCATCTGGTTTGTTTACTTTCACTTAGGTCTTCTTGTTTGCTGATTCACTAGCAAGGTCAAGCCTCCTCCATTCTGATTGGTCAGCCCATCACAGACTGAATGACTGGCCAACACTGATTACACATGTTCAATCAGATGAAAAGAACACCAACGGCTGCAGACGACACAGAACACACCAAACTCAGTCATGCCCCCGACTCCAGAACGACGACACCAAACGGCTGAAAATCGCCCTGATGTGTCTCCACCTTAAGACTTAAACATAAAACCACAGTTGGAAACCTAGCATATCAGTTTTTACGATTCTGTGCACATCGCTATGTAACATAAATCTCCAGTGATGGTTGGTTGTCATGGTGAAGTTGTTTGTCCACAGGGTTGATGTCCAGTGGAAGAAATGATGGGACTTTTGTCCTCCAGTTTCAGTCTACTGACTCCTTTCTCCTTCCATGCGCTGGACACAGTAAAACAGTGTGTGAATAATGCCACCGTCATTACCTGCTGGTCAGCCATGTCTGAGCTGGAGCCCCCCTCCTCTACTGGAACCTTGAGTAACTGATGGTGTTTTGCTATGCAAAGCCCAACCCCCCATTCTCTGGGAGCACATACTCTCCACCTCTATCTTTCCACACACCCTCTTACGTATGAGCAGTCACCATGGTAACGCGTGGTATCACCATGGCACTGGTGGCCAAGCATGCTGCAAGCTGCTGTTGTAGTGGATTTACTGTACCAGTGCACACACAAAGAGCAGACAGCCAGCAAAATGTTGCCGAGGGGCAGAATGATTTGAACAGCAACCCTTTGAGCTTAGAGATCATTCCTTTCTCCCCAGATCATATTTGACTTTATCCCCACACTCATCCCCCTTCCCCCACCTTACACTGTTCCAAAAGGTGAAAAAAAAATCCTATTACTGTGGTTTAAAATAAACCAAAAATAATCATTTAGTTTGAGATTCAAAATCTTCTCATAATCGGTGGCACATATCCTTGCGTGAGATTTTGCCCCCTATTAAAACCAGAGAGCAAGGTTAACCAGTTGTTCCTTCCGTCCTTTCAAAATTGAAAAATTAATTAAGCCCCAGGTGTTATCATGCCAGCCCTGGGTTATTAATAAGAGGAGATAGCTTTAATTGTGGTGTTATATTTAATAATGCATAGGTTAACAGAGCGCTCAACCTTGCTGCGTCTCGCCTCTTCTCCTCCTTCTCCTCCTTCTCTGATCTTCTGCTCTCTAGTGGCTTTACATGGAAGAGCAGCGAGGATGATGATGCTGTGGCTCTGTTTGAACCCTGTGGTCCTTTCCGATTAGGTACAGTATGCACGCAAGCTAAACGGCGGTTTTTGTGCAGTTATTTTGACACATTTAAAGAGAGGCAGATGATAAACTTGAGTCTGACAGAGGTGTCTGTAGCACAGCTGTTGTTCTAGGAAGGTTTTTAGAAAGGTTCTTTTGTTTATTGCATAACAGGCACCGCCTATTTTTAGGAAGATAACTTAAATACCTTTCGGGAAATTAATTGCTGTGTATTTTTCTCACTTGTCTGTTATTGAACAAATGAGGTATAAGCAGAATTCATTGCGCCCACTAATGTGGGTGCATCATGGCTGTCAAATATGCATGTTTTCAGCAGTTCTTAGTTATTTTCTTTCTCTCCCTCTGTGTGTATGGATATGTGTAAGTACAGTACAGCAAATGTGCCCCCAGGAGGCCACAGTAGACTGGCATTCTGGAGCACGACAGTAATTAATGTACCCATGACACATTGCAGCACAAGCAACACACTTAGCACATGTAGGCATTTTCTGTGTTTGTTTGTGTCCTTGTGTGCTGCTGTACATGCCTGTCTCATTTACTCCAGTTTCAGGTGCTGCTTTCCAAAGGTCACTGACTGTATCTGTCATTGAAGCAGAAACATAAAACAACAGACTTGTGCTTTTTTTCTCTTAGTTTGACTCAGTAACAGCTTTGTTTTGGACTTAAAATAAGTTCAGTCAATATTTGTCTTTTTGAAGGCAGAGAAATAGAACAATATCTTTTTTCTGAAACACCAAATTTGCATACTGATAACTTTTTTTTTTTTATTTTTAAGATTGATAAAAGACTGTGTGACAGTTTTGTCAAGCGCACACATGCCAGGACATTATCAAACCTACACATGTAGTGTTTTTAATATCATCATATGTGTTGATTAGCATCACTGAAGACAGCAACCTGACTCCCATAACTTTTCTCTGTGCTCCTGTCAGTGATAAACTCAGTCATCCTCCTGAAAAACCATATCATCTGCCTGAGTAATGACTTGGATTTATCACCAACAAGATGACTGATGCAAAACCTTGGATTGGTGGAGAGAGTTGTTCCGCTGTGTTTGCTGATGTCAGATTCAAGGGTTTAGACAGTGCTGCAGGTATGCTGAAGAGTGGAATTCTATGCATAGTGACCTAAAGTTAAGCACAGGCATCAGAATGACACACAAATATACTTTGGTGCTAAAGATCAGATTAAGGAAAGAGCATGTAATGACCGTGAAACAGTTCTACAGATTATAACTGTCATAATACATATGTGATATTTATCTCTGAAATATGTTTTGTACAAAAAGTTTGATGCACTCTGCGTCTGCTGACGGGACTAAAACATTTATTGGAATTTAGCTCTGGCAACCACTATAGCTGCAGTAACTGTGAGTGCAACATAGTCTCACGGCAGAGTGTCATACTGTGGTGAAATGTAATCTTTTGATTTATGTTCTTGGGCGCAGCTTTCATGTTGGAGTACAGTCATTATACATCCTGAAATATGTGTTTACCAGGCAAGAAAGTCTGTATTTGGATTTTTTTTTAGTGCATAACATGTGGAGTTAGATCTAACAGCAGCTTAGGAGACTGGGGATGGCCTATATAGTAGTTTTCAAATTCTTCAGATCTTTTAAAACTTCCTCTTTGATACACCCTGTTTGCTTTTACTTAAGCATGTTTTTTTTTTCTTCTCTTTTTCAATATTTAAGCATCTAAATCATATAATTAAGTTTCCTAACTTGGAAAAACATCATAGCTTGACTTAAAATAGACCATATCACAACACAGAAGGAATCTGGTTCCCGGATTTGTTGTATTTTGCAACAAATTCCTGTGTAAATGTTTGCTATTTTATGTTAATAGCACAATTCACTTTGAGTTTGGGTTGCATGACAAGATCTACAGTATACAGTATAACATGGTCAGAAATAGCTTTACAAAAGAGTTCCCTGTTTGACTTTTGATGCATGTTGACAGGGTTTATGTCATTCCCAAGCTTTTTCTTCACTTCATTATTTGCTGAGGGCAAAAACTAAGGAAAATTATATTAAACCTGACAGAATACTGTCTGAAGTTACATTTATGGAAACTCTCATCATCTGCCACATTAAACTGGTCTTTGTTGTTTTATTCACATACTGATGCTATTTTGAGGGGGAAAGATTAGCCTACTGCATGAAGGAAATGTAAAAATTATATTTGAAGTAAAATCCAAGACGATAGAACTGAAGGAAATGTAAAAAATGATCTTTTTTTTCCTTTCTTTTTTAAAAATAGCAACAAAAACGGCTTTGATCCAGACAGATATGAGTTTGGACATGGTATCTTCTGTCAACTGTTCTGTACGCATATATGCATCAAACCCAGCATTTGAAATGAGGGGGTTAAAGGTTAGTCATAGCCACTTCCTCAGTAAAATTGTGAAATGCACTTTGTTTTCTATGGATGGCTGCTCAGTATTTCATTATCACCCAGTATCAGTGTGAGTTTTCTATTCCAGTATTGACCTTATTGATTTGTTTCTTCACCCTGCCGAGATCAGGTATTTGATAGTGGTTTTAGTTGTGTATAAATTTGGAATGTTAAAATATTTTGTGATTTGTATTATTTTTCCTCTATGTGTTTCTATAGAAAATGTACAAATCAGTTGCATTATCTTTAACTGAACAGTTAGTGATGACAGTGCTTTCTCTCTCTCTCTCTCTCTCTCTCTTTTTTTTTTTTTTTTAACTTTAATTTTCTAAAGTACAAGTTGCATTTTTATTTTTGGGGATGAAAGGTGCTATATAATAAAGCTTTGATTGACTAAGAATAAAAAAAATCGAAATTAAATCACTTTTCCGTTTTTTAGCCTGTGTTTTAAGCCTGCCTTTGTATTAGTGTTTACTTTAAAACTACTTGTAAATAAAACACTGTTTTTTGTCTAGGTTTTCTCTTTATGGCGCATACACCACCACGCGCTACATAAATAGTCTCATTGCTCCATCTAGTGTTCAAAATAATACATCTTAGTGAAGGCAGACTCATGTGGATCACATCACTTCACCTTTGGGCTTGATCTCTAGAGACTAACAACATAATCAACTTTTAAACGTAGCCTATGTGCTTCATAATTTGGCTAATTTAAAAAGAAACAATAGCAAAGCCGGGTAGAGACCACACGTCATGGATTGGAAACTAAAAGTAGTTTACACTGCTGAAAGTGCTGTATGAGGTTATATTTGGCCAACCTTAAAATAAACCGTCTTATTTAAGAAAAGCGCCTCTACAGATTTAAAGATCAAAGGATTGTCTTTGTGAAAACACTTTGTCAAAAGCTAAGCCTACCATTGTCTCATCGATATTTTCATCTCGAAGTGGAAAGGTCTGCATAACCAGTTTAGTCAACGCATTATCGGATCATTTTACAGCATTTCTGTAATATGAGAGCAAAGTCTTCGATGCCCTAAGAAGGAAGTTCAGACTGCATTTTGTTCATTTTTCTTCAATTTTCCGCCCATCGCTCTCCTTCCATTCGATTTCAGCAACACACTGAACCCACACCAGTGTCTGCCGGCTCAACAAGACCTCCAAATGAATGTTTAATGAGCATTTTAGAACTCTTAATGGCATGTCGCTAATGTCCTGTAATGAGCTTCCTGTTGATGGCCACGCCTCAATGCTTTCTCCTTCACTACGCCTCTGACAGTTTTCTGACAATGATTTGAACTTTGCTGAATTGAGCATCATTGCCTTCACTTCAGTACCTTAGGACTACAAGTAATCAAGTCGTTCCTTTGGCTTCGCTGTAAAGAAAAGATGACTTTCCCCCTGAGGAAATCTGTTTCAGGTAGGCTGTTGTTCTCGTTATATTTTTTGTTCCCGTTTCAACAAGACAAAGCTTCCCGAATTGTTTTATTTTTGCTAAATGGATTTTATTGCTTCCAGCAAAGCCAGTTATCTTGTTTGAGAAAATGTGCTGACTAGAGAATTTTGGTTCTCCACAGAAGGTATGCTAATCGTCATGTTGCTGTCCATGGTGCTGAAATCGAAATATTTAAGGGTTTGATTTTATGTCTGCTGATTTTGCTGCGAAGTTTTGAACCATTTGGCCGGAGATTTTTCTCTTTTTTTAAAAAAACCGTATGAATTCAAAACATGTGACACTTTTTGTCTAGTTGCTCTGTTTAGTGATACTTTTTATTTGCTGTATAGGCCTACCACTATTTGAGAATTTTGTTAGACTCTTTCGACATGTTCTTACCTATGAGGTGTGGTACTTAAAATCTAAAATCAATTCTACTATATAGATAAACAAGCGAACAGTTTGGGTTTAGGACTGTAGATGGCACCATCGGTTAGTCTGTTAAATGCACTGAATCCAGCACGGTGGAAAAGGACAGGTCTAATGAGGCTGGACTGGAAAAGGCAGTGTCAGAACATAACTTTGGTCTGGGGTCAGCAGTTTCTGACAGAGCCTACGTTTGATTAATAGCATTTATAATTACAGCAGTGTTTTAACATGAAAGACAGACATCTTAAAGGCGAAGATGCCCTGTCTCAGCTTATCTCTTTTTTCTTCCTCTTTTTTTATCATGGCATTCAAGATATTTGCTGAAGTGGATTGAGCAGGTTAGAAAATTGATGGATGGATGGATGGATGGAGGGAGGGAGGGAGAGAGGGAGGGAGGGAGTTTAGGCTGTAAATTTGAAACTTCACTGGCGCATTTAGTTTCTTTATTATTTATCTTGCTAAAACGTCTGTCACTGCGGATGGCTGCTTAGTTTTATGAGTCAGTCACCTGCGCACTAAGGCAAATATTATTGTTAATGATTAAATTGATCTTAATCAACATATTTAATGAATGCAGGTTATTATTTGCGTGTGTGCGCATGCTGTCCATAAAATTGGACGCGCGTCCTCACCCAACTGGAACGTTTTATCAGTAAACCGCGTTCATTGTTCTTAATTTTTTTTATTATTTCTTTCCTGTTTTGTCCAATAGAATAGGCTATTCTCTCCCAGTTTCTCCTCTTTGCTATCCACCCGCCCCCACGCCTTCAACGCCCATTTCTCTTGATATCTAATATGAATTATCTCACATGCTTATGTGGAGTTGCTCAAGCTCCAACTGTGCACACTGACTGGATTTGTGTCTCGGTAGTTGGACTCCCTGTCCTCCCCCTCCTCCCCACTGCTCATTCTCAAGGTTGTAGGTGGGATGCTCTGAGCAGCAGGGCTGAGTTTGTGTTTGCGCCGGGCTCGGATACTGATTCAGCATGAGCGCTTCCTGCAATTAGACTATCTGGCGTTGTTTCACTTCGACAAAAGACAGTAAAACAAATAGGATCCCCGAAGTGAGTCTTTCACATGTTCTTGCATTTTTTGAAACGGGATTATTCTTTCTCACTGCAGTCTCAAGAAGGGAACAAAGGATAGAAGGCGTTGCAAACACTTCTGGCGTCTGCAAACAGGTGTTCACATCAGTTTTGGCACAGAGCGTCATTCACGACTATCTGCCTGCTCATCACCATGTGCGCGACCGCGTATTTTTGGTGGGATGATGCTAAACCGCTGACAGAGCCTGGATTGGATTCGTTGTTACACAGAGAAAAATGATATCGGTTGAGGAAGACGCAACGTGCTTTGGTGAAAGTATCGGGTGGAATGTGTATTTTTATTTTTTTTACTTTTTCATTAGATTCCCCTCTTTTCTTGGAAACACATCGGACACTTTCTGAAAAACGACTGGAATTGAGTAAAAATGGTCCAGTTGGACAACATCTGAGCGCACTTGCATTACTACGTTACAGGGACAACCCCATTCCACTGTTTGGTGTACTTTTCAGTTGTTTTAACTTGACGCTTCAGAGCAGTCGCCACTGATTGTTCCTGCTGCACCTGGACGTTTCCTCTCTGAACCATTTTCCCGGGTTCGAGGACTGATTACGTTCACGCTTTTCTGGAAGTTTTTTCCAGAGCGCTGCCAAACTGGCTATGGCGGCGGCTATTGCCAGCTCCCTCATCAGGCAAAAGAGGCAGGCGAGGGAGCGGGAGAAGTCTAATGCCTGCCGCTGCGTTAGCAGCCCCAGTAAAACCAAAGGAAGCTGTGAAAAACCCAGTCGACTGAACGTTTTCTCACGGGTCAAACTCTTTGGTTCAAAGAAGAGGCGAAGGAGACGACCAGGTCAGTTCATGCTACCCTCAACCCCATCACTAACTTTTCATCCACTCCTCAACACTGAGTTTTGTCAAAGTTACTGACAGGATGAGGGGGCACCTTTTTAGTTTACTCACAGGAAAGTCACCTTTGGCACTTAAGGTTATAGCTTCGAAACAGAATTTACCGCCCCCCCCCCCCCCCCCCCCCCCCCCCAGAATATTTAATTGAACTCTGAGAAAATGATTTGCAATTTCTGTTTGAATGTTGAACTGTCCTGGGTGTGTCTCTTTCTTGCCCGATCCTCCTGAAGTGGAATATGCTGTTATGTGAAATAGATATTGAAACATTGAAACATTTTATTTCATAATCGACCTCAAATGCAATGGAGACCTATTGGCACACGCATTAGAATAAGCAGACTTTTATTTAGACATGGCAGCAGATGTCATAGTTTGCGCCAAATTTGTTTAATCTTACTTTTGCCAAGTTCTTGATGATGCTTAAACTGATCCAGCTATAAAAAAGACTTAATAACTCACAAATAAAGTGATTAAAAAAATGACATTGTCGAATTTAGAATAATTGTTAATATCACATTTTATTCCTACACTTGATATTACACATCTACCAACAGATGTTAGAGCTCAGGTCTGGAGTGCCATTGCAATGACACACAAAAGTGTCGGTAGCTGCAGGTTCTCAGATAACATGTTACCAGAGACAAAGCTTACATGTTTTACTGTGACTATCTTGATATATTTGGATATAACAACTGCATTAGTCATTTTGTCATCAGAAATATCTAATGCTACTCATTTTATTCATTTCAAAGTTCTGTCACAACTTCCTATACAATGCAAAAGAAGGTTGGGGTGCATGTTTGGATAATCATATGATTATCCTACAGATTTTGCACCCTGCCTTCTTCCAGTTTCCATTGCTATCCTATAGAGGAAACAGCAGTGTGACCTCATCAGTCTATAGCATTTGACATCTCAAACAAATGCATTCGGTGTACTCAGTTAAATTTATTTTAGCGTAATCCATGACCATTTATCCCCGCGTCTTTGTAAACATATAGATAAGTGTGCAGCTTTATTTGCCTGCAGATTGTTGTTTGTTCTTTCTTTCTCTTTTTATGATGAAACATTTCAAGTTTTACTGTAAATCAAAGCTATTAATCATCCCTGATAACCAGATCGAACAAACTTTTTGTGCATCAGGAGTAACTCTAATAAAGCTACTTTAGCCGTGGCTGTACTGAAAGGTACTTAGATGAAAGGTGTGGTTAGCAACGTAAAGAACACTCCACTCACGACGGTGACTAGATAATGGAAATCACTTAGATATTGAGGATTATGCTGATGTACTGTAACACAGACACCGTGACTGGCACTTGAAGGAAAATAAACTGGGGAATGATTGTCCCCAGGTGCAGCACAGATGTAAAACCAATGAAGCATCTGAAAGTGATGTGAAAGTGCACAGTTTCCTGGCTTACTTTGCCTCCGTCCACTTTCTGTTTACCTCTTTTTACCATGAGTACATTTTTTACCTGAGTTGGTTTGGGTAGTTCTTTGCAGACAACTTTGTGTTTGACTCACTGATGTTCAGTACCAGTCTGCTACTGGTATCTTATTATTTCTTTGCTTGACTGAACATTGCTTGTTGTATCAAAAGTTAGTGTTCCAGCTGAACGTCAAAATTATTTTGATATTTTGCCCTGTATTTAAAAAAAAACAAACAGTATTTTTGGTTAAAGTCTCATCTTCAACCTTCTACCTTCAGTGCATCCACATGCTACGATGTTAATGGAAGATTATTCAGATTCCCATGTTGTACAAAGTGTTGATAAGCTGTAGAGTGAAAGGGAAGCAAAGTGGAAGCGAATATCATTGCACCATCATGCCAGCACCTGAATCTTTTTTTTATGCTCTTTTCTCCATCTGTTGTTGTATTTATCTGAAATTTAAGCCACAGGGGCTGCTGTTTTAGTCACTTCCGTTCCAATGTGGAACAAAAAGGTCAGACATAGTTAACCAGTGTTCACCGCCTACATAAAAAATGATCCTTTAACATCCTTTAACATTGCAATGTCAAAGATTTTGGATTGATCTCCTTATTACAATCAGATATTACTCCTCTCTAAGCATATTTGCTTCATTTCTCTTTGATTGTAGCCTTGTTTTTTCCGTTGTTGTTGCTTCAGCAGCAGTTCTTCTTCTAGCAGTATAAACTGATGGCAAGAACTAAAATCAAAGTTTTAAAATGTCCATTGGAGAGCGTAAGTGACACCACCTTGCTGCTTGTTTCATTCTCATGTTTTCTGCCTGTTTTTCCTCTGCTTACCCAGAGCCCCAGCTGAAGGGGATTGTAACGAAGCTGTACAGTCGTCAGGGCTTCCACCTGCAGCTGCAGGCAGATGGAACCATTGATGGAACAAAGGAGGAGGACAGTGGTTACAGTAAGTTTCAGCCCCACACTTCCCCATTTTCTTCATTTTTAATCTTAGATTTGCTTCATGTCATAATATTAACAAAAAAGTTTCACTTTACTATTGTCAGTTCTATTTAGCAGACGGGTCTGCATCTATATCTAATAAGTAAACTTTGTTTTCTTAAAGGTGATAGCTACAAGTTTAATTCCTCCCCCACCAGTAGGTGGCACACTCACACTCACTTATGCTGCCTTTTTGTGGTATAGTATTTATGGTAAATACCAAAGTCCGACATGAAAATTGCACTTGAACACCCACTCATGTCTTAATTTCCACTGGAAAGCTGGAAAAAAATTATGATACCCAAGTTGCCAAGATGAGGTGAACTTTGACCTTTCAACATGATGGAGAGCAACAAAAATATCCTGAATGGGATGCATTACATCATGTTTTAAGTTCTCTGCTGCTGCTATTTGGTTAGTTGTCTGCATAATTCTGTGACGTACAAAACTTTAACAACACTTCCATTTAGACTTAGTTTTGTGTTTAAAAATGTGGTTATTGTTTGATTTACCTCCTCAGAGCAGATGCTAGCTAGCAGCTAGCTGGCTAGTCAGTCAAAGATAACCTCCAGTGATTCATCAGTATTTGTTATTTCTCTGTTCTAAGCAACCTCAACACTGTTTATATCTGTGCAAGGATATGTTTATGCCACTTTATGTACATTTATGACTCATAAATAAATTCAAGAAAAAAGAAAAAAAAAAACCCTCCAGTAATTCACTTCATTATGACAGCAAATCACTTGAACACAACGCACTGGTAATTTTCACTGAACAAGTGGAAAGGATCATCTTTCCTCTACCACATGAAGGCAGCATTACTCAATTAGCATTAGCAATGTTACAAAACTGGCTAACCATTAATTAGCATTCGCAAATGTTTAAATCATATGTCCAGGAGGAAAGTAGCAACTTCCGCTGGGTTTTTGAGCCCCTTTGCTACCTTCACCCTCATTCTGCTTTGTCTTTGTCTGCGTGAATTTGAGGAAATGTAACGCAAGAATGATTTTATTTCTACACAGAACAAATGAGCAAGCAGCTCCCGAGCTAATGCTAATGGCGCAGAATCCTTCAGTGTAGATGTTGGCATAGTATTTATAGGCTATGTAAAAAATTATATAACTTGGACCAGACAAAATTGATAAAACAGTTATTCATATTCTTTAAAGAGAAAATGCAGTCAAAATAATACTTATATTCTGCATCCCATCTAGACATTCTGTGGATGTATTATTGTAGAAAAATTGATCATTTTTTATGAAAAAGTTGTAGCTATCACCTTTAGAATCAGTTATGACTGAAAGGTTTTTCATTTTAAAGTTCACCAAGAGTGTCTATGAAAATGTAATCTAAAATCTGTTAAATTTCATCCAACTGAAATCCTTCTATACCAATGTGAAAGGAGATCACAAATGGCTTCTTCCTCTCCTACACACTGCCTCAGTGGTAAGAGGCAGCTTTGTTTTTCTACTATGCATCAATGCATCCCTATCATAGCCACAACACCCACCAGCTCTTTGTTTTCCAATATATTAGAGAGGAGATCAGTGGAACAGTAACAGCACAGCCACTTGTCTGGTAACAATGCAACAGAAAGGGATCACATCATAATCAAACAGTGCAAAAAGCAAACAAACAAACAAAACATGACATGTTTGAGCATCACTGCAGGGATCAAGTGATCAAGTGTAATTTACTTTTTTCAAAAATAGTTTTGTTGTAAAAAAAAAAAAAAAAGATATATAAAAAAAAGATCTTCATGGGACACCAAATAGGTTTGATGGAATAATTAGAAAGTAATCCCAGTGTGCAGGTCTAAGCCCATCTGGAATGTCCAAATTAGTACCTTTGTATTAATTTAGTCCCTTGGTGGGGTGGGGATGTGTCTAAGCTATAAACAGCAGCCATGTGCAAGTGGGATGTTTTCTAAGTAGAGCAATACCTTGCAATTGTGTGTGAACTTATATCTTAAATAAAATTACACTTACAACATACAGTAGGCATGCAAAAGTGAAGATAAAGATAACATCTTACACTTACAGTTATAACTAAATACTCCACACTTTGACCACCCCACCTGTCATATCTGCATGGACTTCAGTTTTTCTTTTCTTTCTCTCTTCTTTTATGGAGTTGTGTAACAACTGGCCTGCACTGGCACCAAAATGGTTTATGAAGAGAAAATTAAAGAGTGCTGCTGAACAGGAAAAGGAGAAAGAGTGAAGCTCTTTGCACTGCTCCAAAAATAGCGTTGTTAGGCGCTGGGTGCGCTTGTCTCCATGGTGACGGAGAGTGCAGTCCTCTTGGAACTAGTGGTGTCTTATGATAGTGTTAGAGAGGACCTCCTCAAATGTTTATATACACACACACGTACTGTACACATACATGCATAAAAGCAGGATTTGAGCTTTGCCACTGTAGCTGGCTTAGCAGACAGACCCTGGCCGTTTGGCTTTGGCAGTAAAGTTTGATATTTCTATGACATTTTTATTGCGAAGAAAACAGTACCAGAAGTAACAAATCAAAGCCTCATAAATGTAAGTGATTTCTCCCCTTTTACACACAATGTCTACTATTTTCTTCTGTTGCATCACAACTAAACAAACTCGCTGGGGTCTCTACAAAAATAGAAAGAAGTGTAATGAAACTAGCTGAAACGCTGACAATTCAACTACCTAAACCTTGTTTAAAGTTATTTTATAATTTATCTCTCCTGTAAAAGTCAAACCGACTGTTGTTCAACACTAATTTGTCAAGACAAGTGAATGTTGATGCCACAGCTCGAGTTTTCGGTCTAAAACCTTGCTCGATCGTTATATTCAGGCTGTTGTAATTGCAGGCATGTTGCTCCCAGAATGACACTGGAAATGTTAGAAATGTGACTTTCTATTGTTGAGGAGCCTCAGGTTGATTGTCACATTGAATTGGCCACGACTTGTCGCTGTTAGTGGGTGGAACTGAAACCATCCTGAAAGCTGTCCCTCAGGCCTCTTCACTCTTTTTATTTCATGTGCCACTGTGCACAAGGAAACGTCCGCATGTGGGTGGCAGGTCCTGTCATCCTCTTCAGTGTGCTCAGGTGTTTGTAGGAGTGAGGAAGTAATTGAGTTTCCACCACTTGAAAATCTCCGTCAGCTCACTGGCTGGTAATCCTTCTAAGATGGAGCAGAGTGCAGATGTGTACGTGTGCATCGTGATGGAAGCATCAAGGGAGGGAAATCAGTCGAGGGATGCGAAGCAAGAAGGGCGCAATTATAAAGACAAGAACTGCTCACATAGCAAGATGTTTCAGAGAGAGGAAGACATCAAACTATCAGACTTTATCTAAATTGAATGAGGAAATACATTGTGTAATTTTTCAAATTTAAATGACATCCTGACTTGCTTTACATATAATAGAGGTATATCTGGTTAATTAGTACAATAGCTGGAGGAAAAATTTTAACATTATTTGTAAGCTGTAACCTAAACTTTTGGGAAGAAATTGTTGTACTCCTGCACTTTGTGCAGTAATCATAGTTTCTCTGTCTGTGGTTTGTAAAACTACCAAAATTCAAATTTGGCACGCATATTTATCACCACTTTGTATCACACATTTAAAGAACATTCTAGAAAATGCACCTAAAAATAATGCAGATACTGAAGTAGTTAATAAGAGGTCATACCAGTGTAAGATTTTACTGGCAGCCATAGGTGTGCAAAGCAGACATCACCACAGATGCTCTGCAAGAAAAGCTACACCAGTCTGTCAGTTTGAAAGATTCAAAACACAGTGGTGTGACTTAATATCTCAATATTTTATGACTGTCTTTGTATTTGAGATGCCAGCTGCCCAGTTATACTAAAAACGGCCAAAGTGTATCTGGCAACACATTTTAATGTTTTATTTTTTTAATCCATCCTGTCTGATAGCCCGAGCTACGATTGATCCGATCAGTTTCCCATTCACTTATTTATTTGTGGCCCAGCACAGCCTGCCCCATCCCACCCCACTTTCTTTCCCTTTCTGGGGACTTAGCCAGTTGCTAATGTACTGTAGCTGTGTTATGTGTCATTCAGTTGCCACACCAGCATCTATCAGGTAGTATGGAACTCCAATCCCAGTTTAACAGAAAATCTTGAAAACTGTCTCGTAACAGAAAACCATGTCTTCAGGCTGAAGAAATTCATGCAGTATTTTGTGTTTTTGTGCCATCCAGTGTGACTCTCCAAAGAAATGTTTATCAATGGGAGGTGTGGTTTGTGTATGCAGTACGTTTTGTGTATTCAGGCAAAGGCGTGGGGTCCAAATAATCCAGTAAAAGAACCATACAGTCCATTTTAATGCAAGATCTGATGTTTTTCAAACCCTATCTCATTTTAAATGACCTCACCTTAACCAAGGAGCTTTCAATTATAAAACAACTACAAAGCAGCAACTGAATATTTAAAAGCAGAACTAGTAGAAAACACAAGAGGCCAGGATAGTACTCAATCTTGATTCTTACACTTGCCAGTCAGAGGTGTATGACCATCCTCCACCTCCTCTGACCTCCAAATGGACTTTGTCACATATGATATATAACAAAAATTTGTCATATTTGTAGCAATGGCAAAAAAACAAAACTAAATCAGTAGCTGTGTGTGATTAGCTCACATTTTGCTTTAAGATATTGCTAGAAATTCAACCATCTTGAGCCAACAATGTGGCTCATTCAGTGTAACTCCAGCTTCAAGAGTACATGCGTAACACTTTCACATCATTGACAAGCTCAGTTCAATGCATTTCACGAGAAGCCCAAATTGTTCTGGCGTCTCGAAAAGCTGCATTTGCAACAGATACTTAATTTGCAAGCTGTTAATGGATAGTAAGATAGCATATGTTGAGGGTGGGGCCATATTTAGTGGGGTGGGGGTGGTAGATCACTAAATAAATGCCAAGGAACTTAATTTAAACCCCACTGCCTTTGAGGATTCTCAGCCCCTGGAGATAGTTCCTGCAGTGGAGGAACAGATTTATATGACAAAGAAGCGCAAAGCATTCCCTGTTTATCACAGCTGTTCCAGAAATATTGCATATGATCAGGCAAGTCCCCATCCAACGCACCTGTCAAAAAGCACTGACAAATAAACTCATGGGACTTGCAATTTCTTCAGATTTCTGACACTCCTCTGTTATTGCTGTATGCTAGACAGAAAAAAACAATACAGAATAAAAAAAAACTTTCATGCAGTATTTGAAGAATCTAAGAGATATGAAAACAAGCTGAGGGAGACAGAAAGAAAGAAATGAGGGGATGGAGTGCAGACAACCACAGAGCCAGTACTTCACGGACATACCAGTAATTGCCTTTCCACTGAAGCAATAATATGCTGGCAGAGCCTCTATGAAGTAAATATATTATGCTTTCCTACGGCAGTTGTTTACATAGAAAGCCCAGAGAGAGGGATGTCTGCAGCGTTCAAGCGATAAGGGTAAATGAAATGGCCCATCAAAAAGCCTCTGTAGTGCATTTCACTCAAAGGAGTTTAAGATAGGGATATACTAAGTGGTTGACAAGATTAACAGTAAGAAACACACTGAATCTCAGCTTAACCAGCACAAGAACATGAGAAGTTTAATTTGTCTTCTCATATGTGTTTAAAAACCTAATGTCCTTATGTTCTTACTGTATGATGCGACAGCACACAGTCAGATGTTATAATTCTTTTGTGGACCTTATTAATTGTATTTATCACTATCAAAAGAATTTAATCTACTTTCAAGAGTATGACCAATAATAGTCCACAAACCAGTAAGGGTGGAAGTCCCTTAACTGGTCACAGAAGTCTGCATGTACGTAGGCTCTCACGTGTTTTCCTCTTTAAACCTTTGGGTTATTATGAAGTACAAATACACACACAACTACAGGCAGACCTTAATTAAATAGAGATGTACCTCAGTGACTAGCTGGGCTGCTGCTGGCTCTCTGAGCTTATCAACCTGCATTCAGCTTCCCAGTCATGGTCAAGTTAATGTGTGTGCGCTTGTTAATGTGTAGACCTGTGTAAATGGTGGATGTCTGTGTGAATGTGTGCACAGCAGCAATCAAGGCTGAAACTCACTATCAGAATTGATACAATGAAATTATTATAAGTGAATGATTATTAAATTAGAAAGGTACCTCTAGGCAAATAGTACTGCCTTTTGCAGGAACACAAACAGCAATAAGTCATGGTTAACCAGGTTGCATTTGGAGAACAAACTATGCCAGGTGCAATAATTATAGGTTTTGTTTTTTTTTGTCCTGTTTTTAATTTCTTTGAGAACAAATAAGATTGTTAAACGGAATTAATGTGAAGACACTGATTATTCCTTGTTGTGCTCTCCCGTTTCTTCTCAGCTATGTTTAACCTCATACCAGTGGGACTGCGAGTGGTGGCCATTCAGGGGGTGCAGACCAAACTCTATCTGGCTATGAACAGTGAGGGCTTCCTGTACACGTCGGTGAGTGTCCCACTCAATCTAAGTCTGAGAATTTATGTGGGTTTTGTGTGTCCTGTGGAAACTTGTCGTCTGTCCAAAGATTTTAGTTTGACTGCAAGCAGAGAGGTTGTTGGGGCTCTCGCATACTGTACATCTGATTTACATGACATGAATGGGAAAAAAGACCTTTCACCGAGGTGTTTTTCTTTTTTATTTCTTTGTTTTTTCATTTGTGGAAATGAGTAACTCCCTCTCTGGCTTACTCAGACACAGCAACACGCTGAGCCTGATGAAAGAACATCATTTTCTGATAAATTCATGTGTCAATAATAAGTTAGAAGATTGTTTAAGCCAGCTAAGCTGTGACATCTCCAACAGTGGCAGCTGGCTCTTCATCTTTGATTAAATGTGCAAAGTTATGAATAATTCAGTTGCCGGCCGAGGAGTGTCTCTGTTCCTCTTTTCCCCAAATGCCACCACCACATTGCGTGGCAGGCATCACTAAGAAGACTGACAGGCTGCTTGGGTGTGTACCCAGAGGGTGTGCAGGCAGACACACATTCACTGTTGACAGACAGCCTTTATAGTCAGATTACTAAAGATTGTTCTGTATGGTAAAGGTCTCCTGACTGAGCAACTAACACAGAAAAAACAAACAAAATCTAATAATCTTGTGACTTTTTGGTATGTGGCCACTGCTGGCAAATTATCGATTACACACTTACCAGTAATGTGATAAAGAAAGAAGAGGAATTGCACATCTCGCTTCTTCCCTCCTTTATTGTGGTGTTACTCGCATACACACAAACACACATGCAACATTAATCAGCAGGTTTAGTTGGCAGCTTGAATAAAAAAAAAGCTATAAAAGTAAACCTAAACTGACTGAGCAATTCTTAGTATTAAAACACTGGTATTGAGAAGATAAAAAACATTTACAGAAATCACAGTATAAATAATGAAAGAGAATGTTCTCTACTCAGCTAATTATGTTATTTGTTTCCAATGTCAGTCTTGCTTTAAGGTTAATGTGACGTGGAGGCTAAGTGTTGATAAGACGGGCTGCAGAGAGCATGTTGCACCTCTGGCTGCCTAACAAGATCACCACTTTTGCCATCACTGCCATGAGCTTAGGAGGAACTCCCCTTATGCAATTTGCTCTCTTTTTTTGTAATTTTTTGTGTCATTTAAATGGTGGATGTTTGTCATCCTGCAATGATAAGCAGGTTTGATGAGGGTCTGCTTTCACAAACAGTGACATTAGCTCTCTGTGTGCTTGTTTACCTCCAGTTAGGAATTGGAGATTAGTGGAAATGGTGCTGCATGGGGTCTCATAAGTAGAATTCAGATACACAAAATCTACAGCCATGTTGGCCAGTTCTAAGGAGTCTATACAGAATCACAGAAACACTCCTATTTATGCATTTTTCTGTATCTTGCAGTAGCTTTACATCTTAGCAGTCACCATTGAACAACAGGTAGGACACACCCTGGACAAGTTGACTGCATCACTACCTAAATAAGATGCTAATTTAATAAGATACCATTAGATCATTCTGTCATATGACAGCAGTGATGGGAATAACTATGTTAAATCAAACTGTGTTACTGACTGCATGACTTTTTTTCAGTAACAGGGTAATCTAACTCCATCGTTACAACAGCATTACCATTACTGAACGTTACTGTACTTCATCTGGACGGTGAAGAGGTGATGATGATTGAGTAATGGAGAGTAAAATGTCATGTCAAACCCGAGTGAATGTGTGCAGTCGAACACACATGCACATTACCAAGAGAAGTAGCAACGTTGAATCCAGAGAAAGCAAAGGAAGAATTTTAAACTGGAATCACCGGCATGAATTTTCCCTCAGAGTTAAAAGACACAAACGTTATGATTATGGCTGTCAGGTGATTTAAAACAATTAGTTTAACTAATTACAGGATTTGTAATTAATCAGTCTTATTAATCGTGTTTTAATCTTATATCTGCTAAAGCAGTCCTGGGGAACAGGACCAGAAACTCTGTGATTATTTTTTTTAATGCATTAATTTAAAGTGTCATTAATTAATCTAATTAATGCATTATACTGACAGCCCTAGTTATGATAAATGTTCATTATGATAAAACAAACAAACAAACAAACAAACAAACAAAAACAAGTAGAAAAAAACTAAAAAAAAGAAACTGTGTTTCTTCATGGGGGCTGGAAATGGTTATAGTCTTGGTTATAGGCCAAATGCTCCTCTCCTGAGGGGTAGACAGAGCCACAACACCTATCAGCCTGAGATTAGTGTTGATAATTTTTTTGCTTGTAGTTTTTCCGAGAAAGTTTCCATTTCATTCATAAGCCATATCTAATATTCACTTTTATTATGAATAATTCAACATAGAGTTAATTTAAAGGGACTAGAGGCAGGAATTAAAAAACAAACAAACATGCATGCCCATTTTTTTTTTAATACTAATGGGTGATGAAGCGCTAAATACCAAAAATAACATTTCCACCCACATGTCTCTCCGTTGCCTTGAACAGGCTGTGTGCTGCAAAATGCGCTGCAATTCGGTGTCTGAATTTCCCGCGCTGCCCTGCGGACGTGACGTCAAATGACGCTACATCCGCAGTTTTGATACAGGAAGAAGACGGTCGCAGTAAACTCAAACACTGTAAGCGATAGTTATGGATTTTTCTGCCATCAGCAAACGATCCAGATCAACTGAAAGACCAATAAAAAGTGTAACTACGACGAAAAAGGTTAGTGAACAATGTTATAGCTTTAGTTTGTGCACGCTCCCGTGACGGCTTGGCTCGTGGCTGCAGTTACCTGAAGCGCCAGTCACGGCAGTTGCGAGTTTCGTTTCTCAATCTTGCCTCAAGTCCCCTTTAAAGTTCTGTCAAAGGGAACATTCAAAAAAGTAACGGAATAATTATTTTACTGAGTAATTAGTTATTTTTATAACTCTAAAACTCTGTTTTCAATGGCACCACTTTTGGCAGAACTAAGTAGTTACCATAATAAATTACTTTTTAAATGGTAATGTTCTCAACATTGTATGCCAGTGCTACAGGTGGACGGTGATGTGGCGATTGTTAGCCCTTCCCATTAGCACCATTCCACTATACCTAACTACTGTCAGACCAGTGCTGAAACTTTCTGAAATTGTAATTACACTGCTTTGCAATAATTCAGCATCTGATATTTTAGATTGCTTTTTAGATGAGGAAATTAAATAGAGCCTAATACAGCAATAATATACGCACACCGGCCACTTTATTAGGTACACCTGTCCAACTGCTCATTAATGCAAATGTCTAATCAGCCAATCACATGGCAGCAACTCAATGCATTTAGGCATGTAGACATGGTCAAGATGATCTGCTGCTGTTCAAACCGAGCATCAGAATGGGGAAGAAAGGTGATTTAAGTGGCTTTGAATATGGGATGGCTGTTGGTGCCAGACGGGCTGGTCCGAGTATTTCAGAAACTGCTGATCTACTGGGATTTTCACGCACAACCATTTCTATGGTTTACAAAGAATGGTCCAAAAAAGAGAAACTATCCAGTGAGCAGCAGTTCTGTGGGCACAAATGCCTTGTTGATGCCAGAGGTCAGAGGAGACTGGCCAGACTGGTTCGAGCTGATAGAAAGGCAACAGTAATTCAAATAACCACTTGTCATAACCGAAGTATGCAGAAGAGCATCTCTGAATGCACAACACATCCAACCTGGAAGCAGATGGACTACAGCTGCAGAAGACCACATCGGGTGCCACTCCTGTCAGCTAAGAACAGGAAACTGAGGCTACAATTCGCACAGACTCACCAACATTGGACAATAGAAGATGGAGAAATGTTGCCTTGTCTGACGAGTCTCGATTTCTGCTACAAAATTTGGATGGTAGGCAAAGCATGGATCCATCCTGCCTTGTATCAATGGTTCAGGTTGGTGGTGGTGGTGTAATGGTGTGGGAGAGATTTTCTTGGCACACTTTGGGCCCCTTAATACCAGTGTGGCATGGTTTAACCACCACAGCCTACCTGAGTATTGTTGCTGACCATGTCCATCCCTTTATGACCACAGTGTAGCATCCTCTGATGGACACTTCCAGCAGGATAACGCACCATGGCATAAAGCGTGAATCATCTCAGACTGATTTTTTGAACATGACAATGGGTTCATTGTACTCAAATGGCCTCCACAGTCATCAGATCTTAATCCAATATAGCACCTTTGGGATGTGGCGGAATGGGAGGTTCTCATCATGGATGTGCAGCCGACAAATCTGCAGCAACTGCGTGATGCTGCCATCATGAGCAAAATCTCTGAGGAATGTTTCCAGTACCTTGTTGAATTTGTGCCACAAAGGATTAAGGCAGTTCTGAAGGCAAAGAGGTCCAACCCGGTACTAGCAAGGTGTACCTAATAAAGTGGCTGGTGAGTGTATATCCATATGACCAACCAGCAGTATAGAATAGTATAAAGTTTATTGAATTAAAGAAGAGGCAGCCAATATAACAAGAGATGATGCTTTTTTGCCTTACTGTGGCTTTTTTATACTTTTTAGCCTTTTTCAGACTGCTCTGAAAGGCAGCAATAGTGCCGATTTTGTCTTTTATACCATTTGCATTCAGATAAACATTCTGCTCTTTCATGTCGGAGCTGTTGCGGATTTGTACTGGCTTGCCCACATGTCATAAGATCGGAGATGTTGTGGCACATTGTTTTGGCTGAATGTACAATAAGATGTTCCGGTTCAATGACATCCTATCCTGTTTCAACAATCGACCTATCTGAAATTTTTCCCGATATCTGAACTTAGCTACGATGTAAGAAGTCTACAAGGAAGCAATTCTTTGAAGACCACTTTGGTTAAAGAGTGGATGGACTTTAACCCAAATATTCCGCAATGAAAGACTTAAAGTGAATTGAGAAGATAAAAGCCAGTTGGACCAACTCAGGTTTTTGGTATTTTGATTTTAAAGAGCTTACAGTGTTTGATCAGTGTGTTATCTAGTATGTTGTGCTGTGTGTTTGAGAGTTCAAGGTGAGCAAAAGACAGAAAATGAGAAAATGTGTTTTTTTTCTTGCTTTTTTAAGCAGTGAAGGTTGATTTAGTCATTTTCATGTTGATTTTGTTGTTCATTGGTTTAATGGACTGCCTTCTTCAAATCCTTAAATCCTGTATTATCATTCACATTTTCAGTATTTAAGTCATTGAAAATGCAGATTCTTACACCAGGGGTCCGTTGCACGAAGCAGGTTCGACAAACTCTGAGTGTAACCCTGAACTCTGAGTTGATCTACTCAGAGATTCGAAACTCTGAGTTTTCAGTCCCAGAACAGCTGATTTGAGTTGGTTTAATCAACTCAGGGTAGTTCAACCCAGGGTTTTAAACATGCTCTACCGTGATAAAAAGCCAGCATCAATGGAGCACCGATTCGACGAGTCACCATGGCAACTTAGACGCAAAGGCGGGGCTGCGCTTGCCATTGAATGGAACAAACTTCTAAAGCCTCATATGGCAAGTTTGAACTACTGCCACAAAAAAAAAAATGAAAAGAAAAGAAAAGAAAGAAAGACGGCGTGGGAGAAGAACTAAGTTTAAATGGTGTCCTTTACAATCACAATGATGTAACAGGGTAGAACTGGTTAATGATAATGCGACAGGATCCTTTCAGTATGCTTGCAGGTGGTTTTGTGCAAAGATGCCTGTTTGGTCGAATGGTTTGCGCACCTGCCTCCCCCCTGGGAGGCCGACGTTTGAATCCAGTTCTGTACTTTCATCACAGCCTTTTTATTTATTTAACTTGGGTGCGATCCCGCGAGGAGAAGTGCTCTTGTCGGCAGCATTAAGATTAAATATAACTGTCGCATTTCTCAAATGCCCTGCATCTCCAATGAAAGAAAAAATCTATTTGCGAAAAAATGCAGGGCAATAAACAATAACCTATCTACTTTGAAGGGAAAGCGTATGGCAACATGAAAAAAAAAGTCACATCTGGGATTGAACTCCAGCTTTCTGTGTGACAGACATGCACCTTGACCATTTACCCAGAGACAGAGACAGCTGTAGGGTAAAAGAATCAGGCGAAACCATCTCTCGGAAACGGAGAGACGGGACCTCCAATTGTCACATACGGATGGCGATATTATAAATGTACGGACGGATCAGCTTGTGTATGTAGATAATTGGCTGTGATGTGAAATTGTAATGACAACTGTCTGGAAATGAGAGAACATCTATCCGTGGTCTGATAACGGTCTCCGAATGTTTAATTCTCCACACAGTCGTGCTGCATCTTTATGCATGAAATCCTGATGGAAAGGACTCATCTGTAACCTACCAACTCAGATATAGTTTTAACATGTTTTATTTGAAACTCACCGCTGCCTGAATGAATGAATGAGGAAATGAAACGGTGAGTGTGGCTAAAAGTGGGCGGGGACAGTGTGAAACCCGAGGTTTCTCCACATTAACCTGCTCCCGACCAGGTTAGTTTCAGAGAGTCTGTTACTATGGTAACTGACCGAGGGTTTAAGTTACCCCTCTTCGTGCAACAGGCTAGAGTTACTCCTCTTTCCCTGGGTTGAGTTACCTACCTTTCTGTTACGGAAAACTCAGAGGTTTCCCTAATTTCAGGGTTAAACAACTCAGGGTTTTCATTAAACCTGCTTCGTGCAACAGACCCCAGGGGTCTGTTGCACGAAGCAGGTTCAACAAACTCCGAGAGTAACTCTGAACTCTGAGTTGACCTACTCGGAGATTGGAAACTCTGAGTTTTCAGTCCCATAACAGCTGATTTGAGTTGGTTTAATCAACTCAGAGTAGTTCGACCCGGGGTTTTAACCCGGCGCTACCAAGATAAAAAGCCAACATCAATTGAGCACCGATTCGACGAGTCACCATGGTAACGTAGACGCGAGGGCGGGGCTGCGCTCGCCATTGAATGGAGATATAACTTTTAAAGCCTCATATGGCGAGTTTAAACTGCTGCCGCTGCTGCAAGCAAAAAATAAAAAAAGAAAGAAAGAAAGACGGCATGGGAGAAGATTTAAGTTCAAATGCTGTCCTTTACAATCACAACGATGTTATAGAGTAGAACTGTTTAATGGTAACGCGACAGTCTCGTATAATTTCACTATGGATCCAGGTGACTAAATATGAATATCTGGTTGGTCTAATGGTCTGCGCGCTTGCCTGCCACTTGGGGGGGGGGGGGGGATGTTCGAATCCAGCTTTGTACTTTTACCACAGTCTTTTTATTTATTTAACTTGGGTGAAATCCCTCAGGGAGAAGCGCTCTTGTCGGCAGCATTAAGATTAAATTTAACCGTCGCATTTCTCAAATGCCCTGCGTCTGCAATGAAAGGAAAACAAATCTATTTGCGAAAAAATGCAGGGTAATAAAAAATATGCTTTGAGAGAAAAGCGTATGGCAACAGAAAAAAAAGCCACAACAAGAATTGAACTGCAGTTCTCCGCATGACAAACGAACACTTTATCCATTTAGTCAGAACCAGAGACAGCTAGATAGTCAAATGTTCAGGTTAAAGCATCTCTTGTAAACGGAGAGACAGGACCTCCAACTATCACGTATGGCTGGTGATATTATAAATGTACCGACTGATCAGCTCGTGTATGTAGATAACTGACCGTGATGTGTAACTGTAACGTCAGAAATGACAACTGTCGGGAAATTAAACTTCTATCCGTGGTCTGATAATGATCTCTGAATATTTAACCCTTCATGCAGCATCTTAATCCATAAAATCCTTATCAAAAGATAAGGATGTAACCTACCGACTGATTTATTTTTTAACATGTTTTATTTAAGACGGTAGCAGCCAAAACTCACTGCTGACTTAATGAATGAATGAGGAAATGAAACGGCGAGTGTGACTAAAAGTGGGTGGAGACAGTGAGAAACTCAAGGTTTCTCCACACTAACCTGCTCCCGACCAGGTTAGTTTCAGAGGGTCTGTTACCATGGTAACTGACCGAGGGTTTAAGTTACCCCTCTTCATGAAAGAGGCTAGAGTTACTCCTCTTTCCCTGGGTTGAGTTACCTACCTTTGTGTTACGAAAAACTCAGAGTTTCCCAAATTTCGGGGTAAAACAACTCAGAGTTTCCATTAAACCTGCTTCGTGCAACAGACCCCGATCAACATGTTACACAGGGTACCATGTATGTAAACAATGTTATAGTATTACACTCTGTATTAAAAGTCAAACTTTGTTTTTCTTTTGTCATCTTCATGAATTGAATCACAAAACATAATTGTTCATAGCACAAAAATATAAAACTCTAGAAAACAGACTGAATTCAGTGTTTATATGACAACATGATAACTGTGGCCTTCTACAAATATCATATGGCTGTCTACAGTATAATTACATTTTAATGAGTGCCCACAAATGTTTGACAACATATCCATCTCTAGCTGAGTATGCCCGAGGGGTATATATACTGTATAGCAATAATTGAAATAAAGCATACTCCTTCAATCTTTGCTAGACAGTTAACAGCTCCCAGTGACTGGTTAAATAATACATGTTAGATGTCAGCAATTAAGTATATGAAGCAAGTTGTGGGATTAATTGATGAAAATAGACCTTTCTGGCAGGGGTTGTACAAGCAGAGAGAGACAGCACTGCTGTATATTTTATACCAGGCAGCATGACCTTTTATAGCAATGTGTACTCATAAAAAATGACTATATATATACATATGTATATATATATATATATATATATATATATATATATATTGGTTCTGTTTTTTTCTTTTTTTTTTTGGTACATGGAAATATATGGTGCAGTGCCAGGGTTAAGACAAAAAAGTCTGTACCTACATTTTGCTGCCATAACTTTCTGATGCTGTGCAGTTCACATTGTCCCATTGATGACTGATGACATTTCCTCACTTTTGAAGTTCATTACATCAACAGCAGCTACTCTCAACTAGGCCTCCCTTTGGAGGCAGGTTGATGTAGTGGATGAAATACGGGGCGACAGTGGCTCAGGTGGTAGAGCAGGAAGGCAAAGATTGAAGGATCGGCGGTTCGATTCCCAATCCCCCAGCCATCTGTCGTTGTGTCCTTGGGCAAAACTTAACCCTCCTTGCCTCCAGTGAGCACCTTGCTGGTGTATGAGGTGCCATAGGCGCAAAATTGCTGCCACA
Organism: Atherinomorus stipes; assembly: GCA_023101725.1. Classification (NCBI taxonomy): domain Eukaryota; kingdom Metazoa; phylum Chordata; class Actinopteri; order Atheriniformes; family Atherinidae; genus Atherinomorus; species Atherinomorus stipes. The sequence goes on from JALJCO010013221.1 coordinate 1,508,530, forward strand.
CTTCACTCAGTCTGTCCCAGGGCAGCTGTGGCTACATACGTAATATAAATCTAAAAAAAAAAGAAAGAATTAAACCCTCAACTTTCAAGGGAGAGGTTGCTGATTCAAGTCCCATCCTTCACCAACTTTTCCCTATACTTGCTTTTGTATTTCTACCAGTATTTACACTTCAAATTTTGCTTTCACTGATTAAATGATTGAAGTTAGGAGTTAGCCCTGCATGGTTGCAGTTATAATTAAATACATGGTTAGGATTAGAAAAAGATGCATACTGTAGACCCAGCTGAGTCTTATACTCGCTGGTTGTAGTTTCTCTTATATACACTACTGTAATGTGGGGCTATACCCAACACTAAAGCCTAGATTGTGAAAATACTCCATGTAGTGCAGCCAAACATTTATATTTTACAATTACAAGACTGAGTTCTAAATGTAAATAGTATTCTTCACAAGACTCAGTTCCTTCCAGGTGTACTTTACAAATGCACGTGTTGCCAAGTAGCATCTTTGCTCAGCAATACGTGGTAGTGGGACTGGTACTGCTAGATTTTTGAAGTACTTTTCATACAGCTGTTGACAGCATTACAAGTAAATGGCTGATAAGGTTTTCATTCAGCCAGATCATGGTGTCCCATGTAGGCAGAGTCATGTCAACTGTACTAGGTCCAGGCGATCGAAAATCTGATTTAATTTTATGACTATCTGAACAGTGCAAATCTGATTTTTTCAAATCTGACCCAGGCCACTTTTATATGTGGCACTTAATCTGTGGTAACACACCAGACAGAAAAACAAAACAAGTTCAGTGGTGTCACGTGAGCTTGTTGAAGTCGTATCATTCTCCTGATTCTGTTTCACCACTGACCCCACAGTGGCTACAGTTAGTGTTTTGCCTTCTGAAGATGTTGATGTTCCATCTGAGGCGATTCTTAAAAGAAGGCTCCAGAATTCTGAGTATCTCACCCACCTGGAGAGTAATTTGGGTCATTTAATAGATACCCAGCATGCACACTTGTTTTTTGTTGTTTTTTTTTTTGCTGAATTCTTACTTGTCTCTCTTCAGATTCTCCATCACGCACCCACCTGATTGAGCATGATGTTGATGTGGGTGATGCTAAACCGATCAAATAGTGCTTCTACCGTCTGCCCAAAAGCGTGAGCGGATGGAGGAGGTGGAGTACATGTTAGAGCATGGAATAGCAGAGCCCACATGTTCAAACTGGGCTTCTTCATGTCTGTTGGCAAACAAGGCCGATGGGTCAGATAGGTTCTGTACTGATTTCAAAAAAGTTAATGCAGTAACTCAGCCTGACTGTTATCCCATGCTTCACATGGAAGACTGCATTGATTAGGTGGGAAATGCTAAATTTGTCTCTATAACTTAACCTGTTGTTAGGTTATCGACAGGCACCATTAACCTCAAGGGCCAAGGAGATATCCTCTTTTGTTACACCCTGGGGGTTGTTTTCATATAATGCAATGCCATTTGTGCTGAGGAACACCCCAGCAATATTTCAGAACAGGATGTTGGCTGGTCTGTCAGGATGTGTGGCATATCTTGTTGATGTGGTCATGTTCAGTGACACATGGGTCCATATTCAGCGACTGAATGCAGTGTTAGCCGAGGCAAACTTAATCGTGAATTTAGCAAAGTGTGAGTTTGCTGAAGCAATCGTTACCTATCTTGGCAAGGTTGTGTGCCAGGGTGAGGCTGTGTAGCAGCAAGTAACTCACAATGAGAAGTTACTGATTTTTTGTTGTCAAGGCAGTTTGTTATTTTTGTGTGGTGTTTGCGCAGGTAGAAGCAGCTGTCCCGGGAGCATCACGAAAAATTATTGGCTGAGACAAGTTGTCTCTCCAATGCAGATGGTTTACAAATGTATACAGGTGCATCCCGTCCTTGTTATGCTCTACAACAAGCTGGGCATAACACTGCATAAAACACACTGTGTTGCATGTGACGCCATGTCATCTTCTGTGCAGGCGGTCATTTTATGGCCGTGAAATGTTCATACTGGAATCTGATGGTAATGTCATTTAACCCCTCTGCCATGGGATTTTAGATCTGTTGACAGCTCACTGTTGTTCAATTCATATTTTTTTTTTCACATTTATATGTTGTTATATTTTATGCATCGATCTTATTTTTAAATACTGTCCAATTATTTTTTATTTATTTATTTATTTATTTTTTTTTGTCAACTGTTCTTGAAAGTTCCTGGAATCTAAACAAACATTCATTTATCGCTGCCACATTCCAAATAACTTTTGAATGAAAGGAAAGAGGGTTGAACGACAGTCATTAAAGTCTAAACAACCAAACATTATATTAGCATCTTATATTATTTACATTATTCATGAAAATGTGTAAATAGCCAGCAGAGCATACTCTTTTCTGCATACAATGTCTCATATATGCTTTTTCAAATACCAGCCCTCATGTGAAATAAAGTACATCTCAGAATGCAGATGGGGGATGGGTTGTGCAGAGCTTCCTATTTCAGCTAAATTAGAGAGGAAATTGAACTGAATGTGAAGCTGGCTACCTAATAGTGCCTGTCTTGCTGGGATTGCTGCTATGGTAAAGTGCTGCCTTTAAGCCACACATTAAACCAACCAATAGCAGGTCAGCACTGGGAGGAGATTCCCTATCAACAGTGGAGAGACAACAGATGACGCAGTCTGGGTGGGGAAGGGAGCGCTGCTGCTATGTGCTTTAGATGTATCTCACTGTTTTACATAAGTATGTGCATACAGGCATGCAGGAGTGGAAAAATACGTAAATGAAGAGGAATCTGCATTATGATGAATTAAAAAAGATATTTGCACATCACGTTTGTACATGAATTCCTTTATGGACTAAATTCTAAATGTGCATGCATGTTTAAGTTTAAGTTACAATAATTATAAGGCATTTAATTTTGATTGCATTTGTTCAAAAGGCTTTCAAAATACAGACAGTTTTGCCCCATCTGTAATTGAGTATGTGCACTGTATTTGTTTGTATGCAACTGTTCTGCATGTTTAAGGGCAGAAACAAATACCAAGACTAAGCATGTGAAAAATGAAGGGTGAAAGAAAAAGTGCACGTGTGTGGGTGAGGCATAATTCACCAGTGAAAATATATGCATCTGTTCGCATCTATGTGTGGGAGAGGAAGAACCAATTAATATGTATTTTACTTTACTATTTTCCCTTTTGCCTATCTCCAAATGCAAAAGAACTGGAGGCTGTTCAGCATCAGAACTGCACAAGTGTTCGCTGCTCTGTGCAAGGAAAAAAAAAGTGTTGTCAGTTTGAAATGAAAATGATTTGCAAACACACATAACAAACACATAATAACCAGTTAGGAGAATATGTATATATATTTGAACTTTTTTGACTTTTTTCAGATCTGTCAGCATGTTTTGGGTCCCCAACTAAGTGATGTGTGAATATCTCATAAGGTTCCTTTGAAGCGGTGTTATTAATTTCCTGGTGGGTCATATTTGAATTAGTGTGAGTCACTGAGGCTTCAGTTGAGTCTCGTCTAGACTGCTATGGTATGTGTTGCTGTGTGAGTGCAAAATTGAGCATTCAAGGCTCCTGGGTGGAGATATTTATCAGACTTGCTTTGAGGTTTACAGTCTTTTGTACCGAAAAACCCCCAGAAAACAAACAAATAAAAATCTCTGGCAGTTTTATCCTTATGCACTCCATGAAAGATTTCCTGCATTAGATGTTAAATTTATCACATTCATGTTTATATAGTAATAAGCCATTCTGGCATGTGTTAGGTGCCAGCTAAATGTCTGAAATGAATAGAATAGTAATTTGCATGATGTAAAGTAGAGGACAAAATAATTAATCTAGATCAAGAAGAAGAAAACGTGATTGTTCAGTGAATATGACATTAGGTTCAGTCACTGACATCAATCTGCACAGAATGTATTTGTGAAAGCATATTAGTAGCTTGTTATAACTGCGTGTTTGTGAGGTAAAATGACAAAAAAAAGCATAATTGAAATCTGTATCGTCAAACTTGAAATTTTATTGTGTAAAAATGTTTTTGTGTTTTTGTCCACACCTTTGAGATATGTACTGTAGTTGGCTCACGTCCACGCCTTTTCAGCTATTTAGCCATCACAATGCTACTGGTAAATAGGCTCTGCTGCAAGGTTTCACTCCACTGGGCTGTGTCATTAACTGCTCTGTTTTATGTGTGCATTTGTGTGTGTGTGTAAGTGTACTTCTGAATTGAATATGTACCCTGTGTGGGTGTGTCTATTTGTGTTTGGTATTTGCAATGGTCTTTTCTACTAGATTAAAAGTCTCTTTGTGTTCCCAAACAAATTACCACCATGAGTGCACTTCATATTTAGCTGAAGAAAAGCTGCTTTTTAATCCACCTCAACACTGGATTTAACAACAGTGGTCCTCGCTTCTCAGCCATAGCATTAGTTTTCTTGAATCTCACAAGTATCGATGTGGCTGCAGAAAAAGTCAGCCTTAATTTTATTGTCATAATTGGTGTAATTTTAGTGTTGATATAACAGTTGAATATGCATCATGCTGTGTAGAGCATTGATATGTCTTGTTTCTCAGAAATCTGGTTAGTATATGTACAGAAGAAATCAAATGCATTATCCAAGTATACTTCCCTCTGCTGACTGGATTGGGGAAAAAAATATCAGGCTGTAATTAATTCTCTGAAACAGACAGAATATTGTTGGAAAGTGCATCATATTTATGGTGTTTTCTTGACATACCTGCCTTGCTACGGGAATATTCATTTCACAGTTGCATTTAGAGATAGGCAGCATTTGTCTATGCATGTGGATGCACGTTCAACATTCAGAAAGATAAAATACAGTAAAGAAATGGCAAATTAACATCCCCCCCACAACACTAAACAGTTAATAAGCCTATAAATGTCCCCTCTCTATTATTAGACCATAAATGTCTGAGGCTGTGCTGTTATAACTTGAGCAAGGATTTGCTCTTATTGTAAGACAGGACCTACACAATTTTTTAAAGAGAGAATTCATCGAACAAAGAGGGATAGTGATAGTTTTCATATGTATAATATACAAAATACAATAAAACAAATCCTGGCACATACAGTATACTGTTGATATACAGGCACAACAACTCCTAGAAAGGTGACTTATAAATACTGTAAACCCTATAATTCAGTGTGCAACTGATAATTGACAAGAAGATTGTAAAAATATAGAGACAGAAATTGGAACCCACTGTAAACTTCTGTATTTCTGCACAAATATGAACTTAAAGATCCTTTAATGTTATAAAAAAAAAAGTTGAATAATTCAAAGTAGAAAGTGAATAAAGTTAGGATACTGTATCTATCCACTCATGCCTTTGGGGTGAAACAACTCCTGTTAAGTTGAAAATATCCCTGAAAAGTTGAGTTAACCTTTGTTCCCAATTTGGCTCAACTAAAGTGTGTGAGTAAATCTGAAGAGTAGTCTTAAGTTGTCAAACTTAATATTTTCATTTATACTATTAATGCAGGGTCAGATTACTCTTTCTTTTCTCTTTTTTGTTCTGTTTTTGGTGAGTTCATTTTAAAAGGCTTTCCAGCTGGTTGTCTTTGCTTTTTAAGCTAACCCATCTACTCTTTCTTTAGTTGGGAAGTGTTCCATTCATCCATTTGCTGTACTAGTTTATTACGATGCATCACAGGGGACTGGAGCCTATCCCAGCAGCTACGTACAAGGTTATTAATCCATTGCAGGGCCAACAGAAAAAGAGAGTTGGTCCATGGAGAGCGAAGGAATATATTCTTTTAGATATTGTCTTGAATTTTACTTCGAGCGTGATTCTTTTTTGCTCCTTGTAACATCATGATGGTTAAGTAATGTGATGACTTTTTTCTTTTTCTTTTTTTCTAAGAAAGATTGATTTCATGGAACAATAGACTGAAGAAGATAATACTGAAGCCTCTTTGAAATGCAAAAAAATGTCCATCACAGTCCTGTTACAGCAGAAATGGGGATCCCTGGCCATTGTAGCCTCTCCTTGTGTTAATCGGTATGAGCCTGTTGTCAAAAGACCCACTCAAGTACAAGAGTAACAGCCAGCAGCCTCTCTTCCATCTTGGCATTAATTGTGCATGTATCCATCTGTATGTGTCTTATTGTCAATAGACTCCCATTCTTCATCAGAATAAGTGTAACCAGCCAAATCCACATAAGCTCATTATTAGAGGTAGAACAGAAATGTTGGCTCAAGAGCAGCTTGTTGTTTTCCTTCCAATTACTGCTCGTGCATAACTAAGATGGATGCTGCCTAGACTTTCCAAGACTGCTGCTGCTAATCAGTCTGAACAAAAGAGCTGTGTAGCAAGACAGAAAGGAGACATTGATGTATTGAGGGTGGTGAACAGTCAACAAATAAACAATGTGTAGGAAGCATTAAGAGAGTAATGAGAGACAAAATACAGTCTAAATAAAATATGATTTGTCTAAATGTAGGCAATAAAAGAGACAAAAATACCTTCAAGAAACTGGTTTAAAGCATTGATCTGAAAGTAAGTTATATTTTCAACCCTTTCCCACCAACACACAGTTTTGCTGCGAGTGCCAGTCTGGGACTGATTAAATTTTGCAAATCTTCTAAGAACCAATATATTCTTTCACAGGCTCATGCAGATGCCTCATTACACAGAGTGTATATGTTTGTTTGAACATCTGTTTCTTCTTTCAAAGTGTGGTTGCAAATGGCGTTTAAAGCGTATAAAGCTTCCTTTATAAGATTATGGTGCAAAGAGGAAGTTTGTCTCCTTTATGAACCAAATTGCTGAGTTCATTTTCCTGCTGTTTGATGTTTTTGTATTATTATTTTTTTCAGCTGACCATACAGACATTAGCCGCAAACTTCTGTGATCATAGCTCATAGCTCAGTGACCATTCAACTCCTTAATAAAAAGAGTACTTATTTAAAAAAAACAAAAACAGCTCAATGCAATGCATTATAGCATTTCAAACATTGGCTATGGTTACATGCACTGTAATTTTCATAGATGAACACATTTAAGACATTAGATAAGTTATTGCCATGTAAGGAGCACTTTGTGATCAATGTAAACTGAAAAAGGTTGAATTTGAAGTGAGAAATGATTTGAAAGATATGCAGACTCTGCTGGGCTCAATAGTGTATAGAGTTGTGCTTGAAAGTTTACATACCCTCCCATCAAAGAGAAGGTGAAATTCAAATAGTAAAACAAATAACAGCACACTGAAAAAAGTAATAATAGATAAAAAGAATGACTAAATTATAATTTAGTAACATTAAATACTGATTTTGAATTTTTGTTAAAAAATAATAGTAAAAACAAACAAGCAAACAAAATTGTCCCAGGCAAATTAAAGCACCTTGCTCATGAACAGTGGACCAAAGAACTGTACCGGTCAACAAGTGCAGAAGTCTGATTGAACATTACAGAAAACACCTGATTGCAGTGATTGCCTCCAAGTGTTGCTCAAAAAAATATTAGCTTAGGAGTCCCATCATGCTTGTATAATTGTTTTATTTTTAGTTGGTTTGTTTTTAATATTTCTGTTGAAATCAATGTCATGATGTTCATAGAAATTCTTATTTATGATTACTTTTGTCTAGAGATGTGCCAATCAATCAGCAACTGATCATGTAAAAAAAAACTAAACAAAAAACAAAAAAACGATTGATCGGGAAATCCAATCAAAGGTTAAAATCATCAATCTGACCGCATTATAAACAGGCCATGTGCTTGTGTTTTTTATGGCCTGATATACATTCCAGATCCAAAGGTGGCGGTAATCCGGCAAAACGCTGCTGCTTCAAAACATAGAAGTGTTGTGGTCATTTTCCTGTTCACACTCCAGTCCAGAGGGTGGTGGTAATCCTGTAAGTTGGCTGCCAACCACTGTTAAACACAACAGAAGAAGAAGTAGTGTTGTGGCCACGCTGCCTGCATGCACTGATAACATGTCAGTGATATGGACTGTGGACGTGAGACAGATGTCACGTACTCCAGCTCTAACGCATGCTGCGAGAATCCAGATTGTTCAGGTCTAGTTCATTTGAGGAAACCCATGAGACTGTGCCCTTAAAGGGGGGCACGCTTGTTTTACCAGCCCTGTAAACATCAGCATGTTTTTGCGCAGTGAGACATAATTCACAACAGTCGACTTTTAAAAAAAAGACGCTGACTTTGTTTCGACTTCGTTAATTGAGTGCATGACAGAGAGAGAGAGAAGGAGGAAAGACCATAGCTATATGTCTGATGTTTGATTAACCAAAAAACCTGTCCCACAATCACAGTAACTGACACTACTATCTACTTTTAACTAGCTGAAATAAGTTCAGGTTACTTGTAGTGTCTAAAGAGTCTGCACTGTAGCTATCTTCAGTATTCTCAGTCATACTGGTCTATATTTCTTTCCCACCATTCTTCCTCTCAGGAATGTCTTCTGGTACTCCTGTTCCTACAGTCAAAGCTGTTCTCATATGTGCATCCATGATGGTGGAATGAGCTGCCAATTATTCTCAGAGCAGGAGCGTTGTTCTCCCTCTCTGAGAGTCTTTCACCTCTTTTGAGAACACACAACTTCTTACACCTTTAATGCCCCAGCATGTCTAACCTGCACTTTCTTTGCACCTTTTTGCATGTTCAGTCTTTCATTTAACTGCTTATAGCATGAGATAGAGTTTCTGAACCTTGACAGTTTTTTCTCACTTGTTTGATGCACAAAAACATCTGCTAAAAGATTAAATCTGAAACAGATCTCTATTATCGCATTCAGTAATTCAAGTGACTTTATTGAAGAACAAATTTTAAAAGGTATACAGTATATAATAAACACACTTTTATGCAATAACAATGGTGACTGTCTTAAGGATGGGGGCACTTTGTGTCTATAAAAGTAGGTATGAATCTCTTTGAAAGGTTTATTTTATAGGATGCAATTTTTCAGATGTAAAATTTTTAAAAAGAACCAATCATATTCTAATGAAGAAGCAATCAGGTAACATTGACAAAATGATCTTTTCAGTAAAGTGTGGAGGATAAATTCAGAGATCCCAGTGCCAAAGAAAAAAAGTCTGGTTGCACAGTAGGGGAATATTTTGTCATCTCCGCTTCTTTTTAAGTGGAGAGTGTAATGCTGCTATAATCTGGTGAGGCACGGATTCAAGCTGGTATACAAACATTAAAAAGGCTTATTAATTAAAATAAATTTGTCAGTCATGAACACTTACTTTATTTGGCTTGAGGATTCATGAACACTGCAAGAACAAGAAGACAGCTCTACGTTGTGACAATATCTCTTTTGCAGGCAGAATGGTCATGATAGACATTAGAGGCTGACATTTTTTCAGGATTACCACGGGTCACGTGATTCCCATGGGAATCCCACGGGATGGAAGTCAACTTTACCATTAATCGTGATTGGGACGGTATGGGATAAACAGTTAACGGGAGCAGACGGGAGCGGGAATCAATCAATAGGATAAATAACATTGGACATGTGCCACCAGTTTTGTAGTTTTCTTTCCACGAGCCTTCAATGAAATGCAACGAAAAAAAACTACATTGACCAGAAGTCAACGGTGCCTCAGGCCGCTGTTTCCTACTGGGGTAGGGAGAGCAGACACCTGCGGATAAACCAATGTGCCAAAAAGTATTCCACAACCAGACCGAAGGAGCGGATGTGTCCTTCCATTGAGAGCCAGATAATGTCTCCTTCCAGTGTTTTACTCTATTTCAGCTTCAAATATGTCCACGTCGGATTTTCGTTGCGTTTCAGTTCTCACACTCGCTTGTTATCCGCTCAGACATCAAGCAGCAGGTGATGAAGCTGCAGCGCAGGGAGACGAGTTAGGCTGCCTCGTGATCACTTCACCTGTTCTCAGCCGCTCCAAGGACACGCAACATAACCAGTTGGTGAAAAACGGCAGAGAAAGCACAACTCCCTCGCCCATGGAGGATACGAAGCCTGTCAAACTTTCTAGAGGTGTTATCTCCCTCACTTTCTGCACAGTTTTACACAAACACCTGATGAGGCGAAGTCCAGGTTCCTGTTCTGGACTGATGGCTTCAACGGCGCAGGGGAGAAGCTGTTCAGGAGTTTCAGATCTGAATATCTAGGATTCACATTACAGAGGGGAAAAAAAATCCTCTTTTCATCTTAGAGGTGATAAATGAGAAGCTCATGATGCAAAGCTGGAAGCTCTCATTAGTTCTGGATAAAAACAGGATTTTTTTCTCTTTTTGTTATGTTTATAACATTATTGCTTTATGGAAAGGCACTTGGTCAAAATTTATCTTCTCCCCACCCTGAAAGTTGACTGAATGCCACTATATTTTCCCCCACATATTCAGCCCTATGAATAATTTAAAAAAGTTATTGTTTCTTGTAGACAATATAAATTCAGTAAAGATGTTGTAATTTATTCAGCCATATAATTCACATCAGTAATTTCCTTCAGTCATCCTGTCTGTCACAATGTTGCCATGACCTGGCTGAATTGGCAGAAGCAATAGCTTACAGGCCAAAAACAAAATTATTTCAGAAAGATAAGTGCAAAGATGTTGGATGAAAGCAAACAGTTGCTCAATACATTAATAAAAAGCAACTTTAGATGTTATGTTTGGGTTTATTTAACCGTGGTAGACATGGAGTGAACTGGGCTGCTGTTTTCTTGTTTTTCTTTCTTTTTTTTTGCTGTAATTGACCTCTGCAGGCTAGAAACAGGGACTTAGCAGTTGGTCTAAAAAAGAATGTGGAGAAGATCCGGTCAAATTCTATGTGTTGCCGAAAGGCTGGATGAAAGGAAAAAAAAGGGAGCGGTACAGGAACGGGAGTCATTCTGAACAGGAGAGGGATGGGAGAGGGAGTCTGGCTTAACATCTATTCAAATGGCCTGAGATGTTAACACTTAATGGAGGATGAGGAGCGAGCTAATAGGATAGACCCACCAGAGGGGGTTTTGTCACAAGCTTTGTGCCACGGTGGCTTTGTTTTTTATCTGTTTTTTGTCTGATTGGGTCTGTAAAGGCTAAGTCCGGGAGAGGGGATGACAAGGTACATCAGTAGGTGTTTTGTCTTGACTGGGCTCTGAGGTCCTCAAATAAATATACCATACAAGGAGTTAACTGTTATGACAAGTTAAAATATACACATTTTTCACTTCAGAGGAATCATACAGTTTTTTATGCTTTTGCTTCATCGTATAAAAGGCTTCAATAGGCAATCAAAACAGGTCATCATACATTAACCTCATGTCATCTTTTGAAGTCACATTGCTGGTTCACATGAAGCATGACATCGTCGGGCTGTTAATAAAAACAGAGCGGCTGTAATGGATGACTACGTGTCTGGTAATGGCATGTTTTTTGTCATGATAGCACAGTGGGTCTTTGGCCCTTGGGACACGTCACCACTCTCACTGATGTGATTTTGAATTAATTGAGTTTGAGCTGAGCCCTGCTAGACCTGCTTTGTTCTGAAAGTGGCATCCATACCTCTCTGTCTCAGAAAGCTTGCACTTCTCAATCTCCCTGTGTGTCTAACCATACATTATTGTGGTGTTTGCATGTATGTATATCTTTGTGTAAACTGTGTAAAGTAAAATTCAACTGACATTGCCATGCTTATTCTCCTACAACTTAGATCGCAGACATGCAGTGCAGTCTGTATAACAGAATATGGTGTCTCAAGGGAAATAAAGCTCACTTACACTGTTGTAGCATTAACAATGAAATCCCATGAAGGCTGGATTTTAAACCTAATAATAAGAGTAAGTGAACACTTGCACAGCATGGTGTCTGGAAGATGAGCAGCACAACTGCATGTCTAAGAAGCCTCTCCACAAGCTGTCCATTAGTGAATGAGAAAAGGAGGAAAAGGTTGGCCAAAACACTTTCTTTGCAATAAGTCCAGATGGATTACACATAAACCTATTAAAGCCACCTCGTGAAAGCATTTGATTCCTTTTTCTTTCACTTTGGAGGGTCATTACTAAATGCAGGGCTAAGGATAAGTCTAAGGGATCTTGTCTTACAAAACCGTACAATGAAATAAAAATCTGAAAGATAATGACTAGCCCTTGCATAATTAAAAGTTGAGACCAAATGAGAATGGACTATTAATTGGCATGTATGTTTTATTAATGCTCCTCTGTCGTGTCATATCACCATTATTTATGCCATAAAGTGCTACATTATTAACAACTGTAAATGGCTTGATTAGATTTAGAAGATTAACTTGAGATACAAATCTTAAATCAAGGCCTTGAGAGATTCCATCAGCTCTTCTTGTGCCTGAGTGTGTCGCTTGTGCAACTCAATGTACCGTTATGAAGCTGCACTCTGAGGAAAAGAACTATTGCATTACTGCTCCCTGTGTGTGTAGTAGGATGTCAGAGACTCTTGAGACCTTGAGAACTATTGGCCAATGACTGCTTTACACTGCTTCTGCTTGTCCCTCTTCCCACAGGAACATTTTACCCCAGAGTGCAAATTCAAGGAGTCAGTGTTTGAGAACTACTACGTGACATACTCCTCAATGATATACCGGCAGCAGCAGTCGGGCAGGGGCTGGTACCTCGGTCTGAACAAAGAAGGAGAAATTATGAAGGGGAACCATGTTAAAAAGAACAAACCAGCAGCCCACTTTCTTCCCAAACCTCTAAAGGGTAAGTCTGACCAGACTGTCTTTGAAATTATTACTCTTCACTATTATGGTTTCGGTTATGTTAGATTAGAAATAACGTGTGCAATGTGTCACCACATGCAGTTACTGTGTAGAAATGTGGAGGAACTTTTCGTTGGTGTTCTTTCATTTGGCTAGGGTATTTTTCTGAGGACCACTATTTTCTGATTAAAATTACCTTTTTTTTTCATAATTTTTATTATATCTCTTATCCCTGTGGCAATTCTTTCACCTGAATCTAAATATACTGTAATTTCCATTTGGCTCTCCCATTTTATATTCTCCTAATAGATGCTGGAATGTGCCTTTTCAATAGTTCCCTCCAGCTGGTCACACTCTGCCGCAGGCACCGTGCAGTGAGAGGTTGAGCCATTGTCAGTGACCAGGAGTGCATACAATATGTTTCAGTGCTTCGAATAGAGGCTCCCAGTTTTTATTTTTATTACAGTAAATTCACAAAGAACCCCACCAATCCAAGGGATGTGTGTGGTAATGAGGTTGTGGAGAACAGAGAGGAAACAGCAAGGAGAGAGGAAGAAATGGTATTGTCTGTTAAAAAAAAGGCCATGGTCATTTCATCTTCAACGAGACACAGATTTACCTTTCAACAGAGAGGAGTCAGAGCAAGAGAAAGTCTGTTTTCTCTTCGATGAGACAACAGAAGAGCACTGTGGTGTTTTGTTTTTCTGTCTTTGTTTCACAGTAAGAAGTTGCAGACTTGCAGTGCAAACTCTATCATCTTTCTTTTACTGTTTCTTTTCTACGTACAAAAATGTGCAATCAAACTCTCCAATATTAAAATGTAAACTAGTTCTTTTCAAAGACATGTGCAATAAATGTGATCTTTTTAATAAGTTTGTTTCTTATGCCATAGTACCCTAACAACTGTAGCTTTTAAATCTTGGGTTTTGATGTCTTGCTCAAAGGCACTCAAGCAAAGGAAAAAGCTCTGGATTGAACTGCCAATCTTGCAATCAAGAGCAGAGCCAGAGGGATGGCCTGGGTTGGAGATGGGCCAACCCTGATATACTGTATAAAAAAGCCTTTGTGTGAATAAACCTTTACCTTGGTAAACCTCCAAGAACAAGTAAATGCTGCATGTAACATACTTCTAAATGTTATTCTAAACCACTGTGTTCTTGATCATAATCCAGCATTTATACGGCATCATCTCACCAATTGCCACATGGAGGATGATATATTTCTGTCCAAACTGTTTACATTTCAGAAATATAACTTTTTTTAATTGAATGTTGAATATCTTTAATGCCATTGTATGGAAACAACACTACTATATATATATATATATATATATATATATATATATATATATATAGGCTAAATCGACAATTCAAATAACAAGCTACTAAAGAAACTGGCAATAAATAAATATTTACAAAATTAAATTTAGTGAATTAAAAATAGCTTTTTAATTGTGGTTGAAAATAATTGAAAAAAAGCAAACAAACACAACTGTCCCAGACACATTAGAGCACCTTTCCCATGAACAGTGGACCAACATACCTGTACCGGAGTAGAAGTCTTTATGAACATTACAGAAAACGCCTGATTGCAGAGATTTCTTCAATAAAATTTTAGCTTCGGAGCCCCATTGTGCTTGTTAACTTGTTTGTTTTTAATACTTTTTCATAGTTTTTTTTCATAGAAGCTATTTTCTAAGCAGGTCTGTGTTTGTTTTTTACAAAACGCTGAATTATTCTAAGCAAACATTGACTGATGAAAGAAAAAGAATGTAACTGGCTGTTTAGTATGACAGATATATGGTAGCTTTACTTTTTGGATTTTTTTTTTTTTTTTTACGTCTGTTACATCTGCAAAAGTTTCATTTACCAACTGGCCCAGCTGTTTTGCTTTCTTGGTTGTCTCTTGGCAAATCCAGTCACCTGCCAAGCATTTTTAAGCCTGCCTTTTTATCTTATAGTTTTTAGCCATTTCCTCGTATAATTCCAAACCTTCTGGCAAATCTGATTAACACTGAAAACAGTATGTTTTTAATGGCATCCTCACCAGACTGGCGTCACCACATGCGTTAACAGCATATTATCACATGCAAACATGCTCTGTTCATAATTAATATCTTTGTTGTGCTCTTCTCAAAATATTAATGTTATAAATAAGTGTTAGATCTGCTTCTTAATAGTGTTTTTCTGCTATTTAACCAACCACCCAGTGGTTCTTAAACCCTCTGAAGAATGATAGTGAGAAAATAATTTCTTTACTGTATGCCTAGGGTAATACATTGGGAAAAGTAGAACAACAGGAACAGATTAAAGTTCACTTCTCTACAAGACAACAAAAATTACTGCTTTTTCCTTTCTTGCCTGTTACTCATCTAAAACAAAAAATATCACATTTTTAGGTAAAAGAAAAAAATATGTGTAAGGGTGACATTTAAAATTACCCATCAGTTCTCAATATTAATGCATTCCTATACTCGAATTTAAGATGTACCTGGTGGTTTGGAAAGAACTTATTTAGAAAGATAGTAACAGAGACAGGGAGGAGAATTTGTTCCAGCAGCTCATAAAGATTCAGAGGCAGCAGTGTTACAGGGCACCAATTAAGAAACTGTCTTTGCCCTGGTGATGGCATCTTTTCCAGGCTTCACTCGCTGCTCTTCTGGTTCCAGTCTGTGAGACACAGCTCTCAACCTCTCATTCTGTCCTCCCCCAGATGAAGCGAGTTCAGCTAACATCATTCAAAGTCAAACAGGAAAATCCTTTTAAAACTATTCCAGAAAGTCGTGATACAAGTGACAAAGCACTGCTTTTATCTGGAGAGCATGTAGTTATTATTCTTTACTGCTGCAATAGAAGAAGGATTAATATGTAAAAATGAGAAGAGCAATGATGTTTGGTCGTTTTCATGCCATAATAATCACAACATAGTTTCAGTAATGACGATGTGTACCAATCATCAGCATCCAGTCGCATCCTGCCAGTGACTGATGTGTATAGAAAAAGGCTGGTCTCTGGGTTGCTGCTTTAAGAAAAAATGCTTGGTTAAGTGAAGTGTCTGAAAGACTGGATTTGCTGTTTCAGCCACAGACTCCCTCAGGAATAAACATCAAATAGCATTCTAGGCAGAAGAATGTTGACAACATCCTGAAACCAAAGACTGAACCTCGAATTACTGATGTTTCCTCTGAAACAGAAGCTGCTGAGATGCAGATTGAACCAGTGCTGCATACACAGCAGAGCTGAAGCATTAGCAACTCTTGAATTTATAATGACATGCTGTGAACATGTTTTTTTTTTTTCTCACTACAGCATCAAGGTAGTGACCTCCCACAGAATATCAGCATTTTGCTTTTAGCTACAGTGTCTAAAAAATGTGAAAAATTAATCTTATTTTTTTACGAGAATGGTCAGTTGATTTGACAAAATATTAGATATGTTCCTGAAAAAAAATTATATTCTAAAATATCTTCACTCAATTTACATGAGCAAATAGAGCTGCAGTTACTAAAGTCATTTTGTGCAAAAGTGAACTCAACCACAACAAATACAGTAGCTTCATTTGTTATTCTGAATAAATGTGCAGAAGGCTGGTTTTAACATTTATATCAGTTAGCATGGTTTTTATTATTGTACGTAAATCTACAGCCATGAATTCATTTAATATGTTGAAGATGCACAAAAAAAATCACCACCACAAATAGGTACTCATTTTAAAATAAAGCACACTTGGATATCTGTTATCCATCTCACTCACTTACACTCTCACTGAACAAGACTCAAACATTTAATGTTTATGAGTTCTGAAAAGACAACAAAATATGGTAAAATTAATCATTTGTGTCAAAGTAACTGTACTATGGATGCAAGGGAAAGTAATACAGCGGATATACTACAGTGGATAAACAGAAGAAAATAGGATGAACGATGCAGACGGCATGCACAGATAAAACGATAGCTTGTTATTTTTAGATGTGTCCAGAGTCAGCCTCTTTCAGCCTATCATGTAATTGTGTGCAAAGCCATTAGAAAAGTATGGAAAGGCAACAAAATGTGCTCTTTTTTTCTCTATAATCTGATACTCGGGGACAGATTTATAAGTTCCAAAGTAGAAATGTTGTGAATACAAACTATAAAAAGCCAAGTAAATTCAAATAAAAGATAAAAAACAAAACTTGCAACAAAAAAACTACAGTAAGAAGTGAGGTTTCATGCTGAGAATTAAATCTGTCCCATGACGCCCTCAGTCCTGCAGGTTTTTGATCTTTTTCTGCCCCAACACACCTGACTCAAATTAAATGGATCCATCAGACTGAAGCTCTGTACAAACCCAATATAGTTTGGTGTTTTGGAGCAGGGGTACACTGACACTGCGGTGTGACGGAATGGGCTTTATGCTCAACTCCACTACTTCCTGAACTTAACCCCCACATTCCACATACTCCGTTCCGTTCCGCACAGCGCAGCAAACATGTTGTTATGTTATTCAATGGGCTGCAGTCCACATGTTCCGTGCGGCTTTGTTGACGTATGGCCTCTGCGTTGTGTTGCGCCCAAATTCCAGAGCCAGCTCAGTTTTCTGCTCCGTTGGCGCAGGCCGGATCAATATCTGCAGTTCAGATCGCACCAAACAGGAATGTCAACATGGACTACATTCGGATTGTCAAAGTAAACACATTGCAAATCCAAGTGTAAAATACACGATAAAGCGCGCTGTTTGATTAAAAATCACCGCCAAAATTTGAGCTTTCCGTACCATATGCGTTTTACATCGGCCTACTTACATTGTAGGCTACAGATCAGGACATTGATATGAACAAACACGAAACTCCCCAACGTAAAACATTTCTGTCTATTGATCATGACAGTAAAAAAGAAGGCTGAACTCTGTATTGTCTGCGTCCCGGTGCAGTTCATGTGTGCTGGGTTTGCTATTCACTAAATTGTACACGTTGATCATTGTGAAAGGCCATTTGATTTCGTATCGTCAGAAAATGC
This sequence comes from Atherinomorus stipes, assembly GCA_023101725.1. Lineage (NCBI taxonomy): Eukaryota > Metazoa > Chordata > Actinopteri > Atheriniformes > Atherinidae > Atherinomorus > Atherinomorus stipes. The sequence continues at coordinate 1,526,201 of JALJCO010013221.1, forward strand.
CTTGCGCATGCTCTCCCGGCTCCAAGACCAAGCGTAGCGCAGGTGGACAGAGCTGGGTGCATGTAGTGGGCATTGCACCTCCCAACGTGTTTGCTGTGGAACGGTGCAGACTGGAGGATGTGAAATCTCAGGGTAAGCCAGCTCCTTTGCCTCATGTCTTTCATTGCTGGACAAACTGGTTAATCCAAGTGTGTCTGGCCATTGTCCTTGTAGTTACTGAGGCCAGGCACACCTGGATTAATCAAATCGTCCAATAATGAAAGGCGAGAGACAAAGGAGCTTGTTTAAGTTCAGGAAGTCGTGGAGTCCTGCATATAGCCTATTGAATAGTCCTGGTCTACAACATATTACAGCATTCGCCTTTTCCAGGAATTTGTTTCTGAGGAGAAATGTCCTGAATGGCCTCCTCAGTAGGGATCAAGCAGAAAGCTTGGCTTGATGACTCTTTGTGGAATTTTTTTCTTACTGTTAAAGAAACTGGTTAATTCTCTTCCAAGTTGTCAATAGTTAAAATCTTGTGTGTAATCACAGTGATGCCCAGCTCTGCCCCTACAATATCCTGCTGGTATTAGTTGTTTCTTTGCAGCAACACACCTGATTCAAGTTAAATGGATCTCTGACAGGCTCTGCTACTGAGCCATAAATCCTAATCAGGTGTGTTACAGCAGGGAAACATCAAGCCTGCAGGACAGTGGGCATATATGGACCAGCGTTGGGGATCCCCGCTATAAATAACAATGTTGTTTCATGTTTTTACTTGTTCGGTATTTAGATATATAACCTGTCTAATTTGCACTCCTCTTGTGTTTCCACAGTGGCGATGTACAGAGAGCCATCCCTCCATGACTTGACAGAGTTTTCCCGCTCTGGCAGCGGCACACCCACTAAGAGTCGGAGTGCCTCAGCTGTTCTCAATGGAGGCAAAGCCGTGAGCCAGAATGAGTCAACGTAGCCCGGTAGCCAAACCCAAGCCTGGGCCTGAACAACGAAACCTTACCTCTCGCAGAGCGTGAATCCAAGCAGACTTGTTTCTCCAATCAGCGGTTCACAACTAGTTACCACATTAATCCACACATAAAGGCTCAGATATCATCAGTAAATAATGTTAGGTACCATCACAATCAGCCATCATTAAAACCACAAATACAAGATGAAATTTTACAATACATAGATCATTTCTTGACTTTAAAAAAAAAAAGTTTTATGCTTAAGATTTATTTATCACCTCAATCACTTTCTTTGTTATGACCACATACCAGTTAGCTCATATTTGTCTTTTTATTTTATTTTATTTCATTAACTTTTCTTAGGTCACGCAGACACCAAGCACTTGTGCATCTGTCGGACAGACAGGATGTTAGATATGCAGGTGTTCAGGGCAGCCATTAATGGTGCTGGTCCACACGGCTGCAGTGGTACAGTAAAAGCCCTCTTTGTCTCATCCATGCTTCTGTGAATACAAAGCCTATAACTCCCTGGTATGGTGCAGCTTTGTGCTACAGACCAGCCAGATGGTAGCTCTCCTGCGTCCTAGTGCACACGCTCAGAGACTGAGTTCTCTAGCATGGGAAAATGAAGCCTATGTTTAACTGACCTGATATATAAAGGACAGTGTGGCTCTCTTGCATTTTTTTTCTTTATTTAAGAGATGCCACCGCTGCAACTTGGTTTTTTTGCTAATTTTATGAATTAGCTAAGAGGTTTTTATTTGATAACTGGTTGATTTTTTCCCCTCTTGTTCTCTCGCCCTGTTCATTGTTTAGTGTTTTTTTGGGTTTTTTTTTGTTCATTACTGAGATGGGTTCCAGCAAACCAAAGACAGATTTAAAGAGTGTCCCTTTAAGCTGCTGAAAACCAAGCCAACATAAAGGCAAAGTTGGAGTTTCTTTTCTTTTCATTGTACATTTTTGATCAAGCGCAGCAACGATTTTGTGGAGGGAAAAAAATAAAAAGATGAACGGATAATGAAAGTGATTTTAGCCATGTTGGTGTTGGCAGCAGGCTTGTTGTGATTTTGCTGATATGCTTAATGATGGAGGTACTGTATGAAGCGACTATTCAGTGTTCCCATTCCCTTCTGTTATCACTGTGTCACAATGTCTCTAGCTCTTGTCCTTGTGATCTGTTTCCTCCCTCTGTGCTTGTGTTATACTTCAATCCCCAAGCCATCCTTTTTTGTCAACTTCTATTGATTGATAAAGCTCACCATAGGAATATGGTGGAAGCCCCTTCCCAGGATGCTTGTTATGTGTTTGACTAACTTATTGTGGTGACAATATTTTCTATATAAAAAAAAAAAAAAAGAATACTGTGGACTTTTAGGTGGCTTAACATTTTATAGGACACGTCATATTTGTAAAAGTGAGGAAAAAAAATACGCAAAAATGAACATCTTCCCTTTCTTGCACAGGGCATGTACACAAAAATGTACAAAAATGACCCTTTTTGTGGGCTATGTACTCTTCCCTTCAGCTACATAACTTATTTCTGGTACATGCTTTGGGAGACTTTCTTTTCTTGGTTTCCTCCGGAGGTGGTTTGTATTAAGTGAACCTATCTGTTGCATGGGAGAAAGCAGGGAAATACTGGACTAGAGCTGCATGATGTAGGCTATGTGTATTAACCCATGTTGGATGATGTGTTCCAAACTACCAGGCTAAATCTGATAAAACAGCATATACTGACAGACACTACGGCTGTCTGATAACTTCCAGTTTATTATTTGTTGTATACACAAAAATGCACTGAATAAAATGTTTATATTAAGATATACTTTTAAAATGGGTCAGATTTCCTTTTTTTGTGTGTTGTTTGCTTTGTTTATTCCACTGATCACAGTAATAGGCAATGCCAAAGTAATCTTTGCGGCATTATAGCATAAGATGTATTTACTTCTGGGAAAGTGAATATGCACTCATTCCACAGACATTTATCCTATCTATGGACACCAATAGTTCCCATAGAGATATTTTTAACTGCCTCAGCTGCAAGAACTTGATTTTTCTCCATTTAAATGCGTACTGGTTTGACCGACTTACCTCTGTCATCCACATTTTCAGCAAGATAGCCATTTTTCATCACAATATTGCAGCATTTTCAGAGAAAAATGACTGGTTTCGAATCTAAAAATCTAAATGTTTAAATCCCAGCTGGAACCCATACAGTCTCCCATGATGTAAAGCAGATTTTATTTAGAACATAGCCAGAGGGCCTGAGATGTGAAACCAATATGAAAATAGATTCCAGATCAAAATGCAGAAGTTTATCAAATACAAAACTATAACTCAAAAGTTTTCCCGCAAGTCATTGTGGTCTTATTATATTTCTACACCTACTGTAATTGAGGCGTTTTTTAAAATGATAATTACCCTCTAAGCAAGGTGTTGTATACATTACTAATTAAATTGACAAAATAATGGCTTAAAGGGACACTGTGTAATCGGGAGCAGCTCCCTCGTACTTTTCATGCTGCATTCGCGTGAAACCGGGCAGACCGACGACATCCGCTGCATGTAGAGTTATCACCGGCCTCTATGTGAAGACGTGGTCCGTCAGTTACAGTGACATCAGTCCACTTTTGTTCGGTTGTCATGGCGATGTCGTATTGTTTTCCCTGACCCATGTTTTACCGTCTTTCGCTCGGCTTCATTGATTAAAATGACATCTGGTTTGTTACCAACGGCCGTCTGCCCGACTGCACGTGAACCCAGCATCAGTGAGACGCTAGTCTCTCCCCCCACTGCAGCACGGTGACTTTTCAAAGGCATTACCTCGAACTGAGCTGAAAACTCCGGTGTGTCCGGTGAGTTTCTGTGTTTTCATACCGTCACGCTTCTCCTGAACGCAAAAACATGGCGATACGACATGGCAGCCTTCACCGAGCCGACCCGCTCGATGTGTAAATGAATGATACGAACGGCAAATTTAGAACTTAGAGGAGCACTTCAGTTTGTTGATGGGAGTGATTACTGATTAATGACAAAACACTTTTGAACCAAATAATCAGTTTTCGTGAATAAAACACAGGAGAACTTACACAATATCCCTTTAAGTAAAAAATGTGATTTTTAGTGGGTGTGTGATATCTTAAAGTCTTTAAAGGTAGAGTCCAGAATTCCTCCCCATTTCTGTTTGTAAACAGGCAACTATTCAAACTGAGAGCCCCTCCCCTTGGGCTAACGGCCACATTCAGCTTCAAGCCTCTCCTTCAAAGCTCGGAAGCGGGCGAAAGCCAAACCAATATTAACCCTGGTTTTCCAACATGCACTATCTAATGCTCTTTTCACTGCAGAGTACTTCCCTTTCTTCGCTGCATCTGCTGTTTTTATTTTTTATTTTTTTAGAATTGGAGTCACTAGCGTTTGTTCCTATCACGATGCTTATCCCCACATAGCGTCATGCCCTTAGCTCTGTCAATGGCTGGCAATATATACAGAAATCTCCGCCCAGGAAAGTCACGAACACCAAAACAAAGGGAAAAAGCAAATTACAGACAGGGGGAGGGAGTTGCAAACAAACACATTAGAGTAGCTGTAGGGCTGCAGTACAGGACCCCCAACCACCAAGACAAGGGCAGCCGCAGAGGCTCCACAGAGGTGCAGACCCATCAGTGTGCTGCACAAGTGGCTTTCTGATGTGACAACAATCAACAATGCCAGCTTAAAGAGGAAAAGGTTGACCTTCTCAGGTTTAGCAAAAGTTTTACTTATGTAAAGAGTTCACTTTGTTTTTTCTGATCAGTTGAAAATCTGTTGTGATAGATGATGATAGATGACTCACCTGCCAAGTTAACATTTCAAAAGCATGAACCATAACTCTAATATTCTTTACAGACAACTTCACAGATTCCTGTGACATATGGCAGTCTACAACAAAATTATTTTACTTGTCAGTCAGTTCAGTACATTCCTTTGGTTAACATTTTCCTTGAGAGTCTATGGTCAGTCACAATCTTGAAGTGTCCTTTACTACATTATTATGTTATTTGTACATATTAATGCGTAATTTAGAGAAAAATAAATGTTAAAAAAACCTTGTGATTAACAAGTACTAACTGTATAGGTGTGAAAAGAGTCCTTGGGTTCTCAACCAGATCCAAACCACATCTCGGGTCCTGTACAAGAATCAAAATGGTCAACTAAGTGGGAAACTGAAAGCTTTAAGAGTACCTATATTGATTTTCTATTGACTCTTTAAGAAAATCAAAAGTTACATAGATAATTGTCTTTTTTTGTGTTTGTTTTTACACTGGATATACAAGCAATTTATTCCCTTTTTTCATTCAGACCCCCTGAAAAAAGTTTTTGCCTGATTTTACAGACTATCATCCTCCTGTTAAAGTAGGCACCAGTCTGGTCCTCTCAGACTACTTCATTACACCCATCGGCAGCAGACAGGCGGACTAATAGGCCCCTTTAATATAGGCCCTGTTATGAGTTACTTCATCGCTCATGTAGTTTGACATCCCACTACTCCCTTCATTTCCTCTTGCACATCTCTAGACTCCATTCATTAGCATGAGACAGTCCAATTCATTAGTGGAGACTGCCAGCCTTGTTCGGAAATGGTGATTTGAGGAGGACAAGCCACTTTTTCTCTCTTTCCCTCATTCTCTAATCAGTCAGTTATTCTGCCCTTCACTTGGCCACACTAATGAGTCTTCACGGAGCCCCCAAAAAAGAGCAAGTGCAAACCGTTGCCATGTCTAATGCACACACACAGGCACACAGGCCAAGTACTCCAGGATTTGAGATTTGGAGTGAGATCAGGCTGAAATATTCTGTCACAAGTCAGACGGAGCTGACAGCGCTGTGATAAATGTGAGCACTGTGTACCTGTGAATGCAATAACTCATTACCCTTTATCACTGCCAGCACAGGCTGTGCGCCTTCTCCTCTCTCACATGATCTTCCTTTCTGTGTGCCTTTGTCATCTCTTGAGCAATTTTCCTGTTTATTTTTTTTTTATTTCTTAAGAAGACATTCTATTCCTGAAGACAGGGGTGTTGTTACAGTTTCCCTCATATGGAAAATTGAACGGCTGGAGCCACAATAGTCTATTTTTCATGCACTCCCACAAAGTTTTTACAATTTTTTTAGATTTTGTTGTTTTAGATTAGATGTTTCATTTAATTTTGTCTTATCAGTCCATATAGTTTAACAAAAAAGAGCTTTAGACCATTTTTAAAACTTAAAGGGATATTGTGTAAGTTCTCCTATCTTTTTACAAAAATTAATTATTTCGTTCAAAAGTGTTTTTCCATTAATCAGTAATCACTCCCATCAGCAAATTGAAGTTCTCTTGTAGGCTCGGTGCTGGCTACCATGTCTTGTCGCCATGTTTTTATGTTCAGTAGAAGCGTGACAGCAGGAAACCACGGAAGCTCACCAGAAACACCGGAGTTGTCAGCTCAGGTCGAGATAATGCTTATGAAAAGCCACTGCGGTGCAGTGAGGAGGAACCGAGCGCTACTCTGATGCTGCATTCATGTGCAGTCTGTAACAAACCAGATATCATTTTAATCACAGAAGCCGAGTGAAAGACAATAAAACATGGGTCAGAGAAAACAACACGACATCACCATGACAACATATCAGAGATGTGGACTGAAGTCACTGTAACTGACAGACCACTTCTTCACATAGAGGCTTGTTTATGCCCTTACATGCAGTGGCTGTCTGTCTGCCCGGTTTCACGTGATTGCAGCATGAAAAGTACTAGCGAGTTGCTTGCAATATTGTTACACAATGTCCCTTTAATCATTTGTATAGGATTTTAGACAATTGTCAGCCCATTTATTAATTTAGCTTTGTATTTACCCTCATCCTGAGATTTTGAGCAATCTGGAAAATGTTTTCACGCAGAAGTGAAAAATATTTTTGTTGCTCATCTTTTCTTTTACTCTGACTAATCCTTAGGTTACTGTTACAGAAAAGAAGAGGAAGAGGGAGAAGAAGAAGAAGAAGAAGAAGAAGAAGAAGAAGAAAACAATGCTGACATCATTGTGTTTGACTATAAGAATGGTGTTGTTGAGGTGTTGCTAAGTTTCTGCTTTTCTCCACACAAACCTTTGGAAACTGTAATCATTAATGAAACTGCATCAGAAAAGAAGGTTTTTCCCCTCATTGTGTATCATGTGTTTTTTGGTGAAAAAGGCTTCTGTTTTATCATAAAGACTTCATGATGATTGCTCCTATAGATTTCCTCTTTACAAGAAATCTGACAACTCATTCTTACAGACCTTGCCTGTTTTAGTAGTTTGGCTGAAATCAGTTGTAGGCAGTAACTTGGTAATCTTTCAAATTCGACTAATTCAAAATGATAGCAGCTGTACAGTACCTTCGTACACTTTAGATGCCCTCTTATGTGTTTATACAATCTTTTATCTCTATAAATAGTTATCTCTAACCCATGCTATGGTTTTTATTCTGGTTCTTTAACTGTAGAGACCAAAACTGCAAATGTGTTAGTTTACTGTACCTTTTAGTAAATGTGGAACATGGTATAAAGCAAGTAAGTTGAAAAGGTCAAAAAACTTTCTATCAGCAGTTTAGAAAAATGCTATTTCCCTCTGGGATTAAATGTATAGTCCGGAGTTTCCCCCCTGAAAATAGACATTAGACTTGTGCAAGTGAAATCCATCTCAATCCGCGCCTTTGGGCCTCTACTCTCGTAGTGTGGTGAGATTGAAGGCAACTCCCTCTCCCCTTGTCTGTAATTTTTTTTTTTCTTTGTTTTCGTCTGTTTCTGGGTGGAGATTTCTGTTTGTATCACCAGCCAATGACAGAGCTAAGGGCATGACGTTGTGTGGGAATAAGCTCATGATCTGAGCAGATGTCAAGTCAAGTCAAATTTATTTATAAAGCACATTTAAAAACAATCTCAGTTGACCAAAGTGCTGAACATAGAAATGATAAAATCGGAAGATCAACAATAAAATAAGAGCGCAGAATAGATAAGGCAGCACATAAATAAAATACACATAAACCACAGAAGACGATAAATACATAAAATAGCATAAAACACATAAAAGCTAAAAAGGAGATGCTCAGGCATTGGCAGGAAGGCCAATGAGAATAGATGTGCTTTTAGTAAAGATTTAAAATGAACAATACTCTGTGCACATCTAATATTAAAAGGCAGACTGTTCCAAAGAACTGGTGCAGCAACAGAAAAAGCTCTGTCACCTCTGCCCTTTAGTCTGGTTCTAGGAATCGTCAGAAGCAACTGGTTAGTCGACCTCAGGGATCTGACAGGAGTGTGGAGCTTCAAAATATCAGAAGGATACGGTGGTGCCGTGCCATTTAGACTTTTAAATACAAGTAATAAAATCTTAAACTGGATCCTGATTTTAACAGGCAGCCAGAGAAGAGAAGCCACTCAGTCACTCGAACTCTCGAAGGACAAAAAACAGAAAAAACGAAAACGGCGGACGCGGCGAAGAAAAGGAAGTACTCTGCGGTAAGAGCTTCAAGATAGTGCACATTGGAAAACCAGGGTTAATATTAGTTTTGCTTTCACCCGCTTCTGGGCTCTGGAGGACAGGCTTGAAGCTGAATAGGCTGAAGAACGACGCGACCATTAGCCCGAGGGGAGTGGCGCTCAGTTTGAATAGTGTTGTTTACAAACAGAAACGGTGGGGGGGACTCTGGACTCTACCAATAAATTAAGTATTGTTTAGTATACTTCATTAGGTATAAGGTGTTTTTCGGCCACAGGAGCCCAGGATCACCCTCATCCCAGCAAACCTTGATGCTTTTTAAGGAAGCTTTATGTAGACTTATGAACAGATGTATTTTCTCCTCAATCCTAAACTTCTAACTAAAGAAGTTAACAACAGACTGGGCTCCACAGTGTTTAAGGTTTATCAATGCATGAAAAATAATAAGAACTATCTGACACTGGAGTCAGACCATGAAGACTGGGAGTAGATCCACCACCCTTCCAATCTACAAATGGGGAATCATTTGCTGGTAACAAATGAATATAGCAAAAAGGCCATGTTAATTTTTACTACTTTACTAACAGTAACCACATTTTTTTCCTTAATGACAGATTGTCTGTTAATATAAAGTTACAGCTTGCAAAAAGAAAAAGCAGCTTTTTATTGAAGGTGTCATGACCAGGAAATCCCACTTTTTCATGTTGAAATGTGTATTTGAATAAGACCATGAAATATACTAATATACTAGTATAATAAAAATATACTAAATGGCGTAGTTTTGAGTAAATTATGGACACTACCCACTCAGGACACTTGGATTACATTGGACGAGCAGTATGGAGGAATATTGACAAGTTTTTGTGGACTTCTAAGGACCTTGTTGGCTCGGGCTCAATCGAATTCCATTATATGAAAGTTGGGTGAAAACGAGAAGCCTTCCTGATCGCCGGCTGCATTTGAAATATTAAAAAAGTGTTCAGAGTCTTGCTCACCATGAAGGTAAGTGGAAAATAAAGTAAAATCGTTCTGAGGGTGAACTATTCCTTTAAGGAGGATTGTGTATGTAAAACACCAGGTTATGACACCTTTAACCCTACAAAAATTACAATAACAACTTGCAATGGATTCATGGCTTGTTTCTTGTATGTGATATAAAGACAATAAATGTATGGATCATCTATGTTATCGAGCCATCAAAATTTTTAAAAAAGAAAGAAAAGCAACTTACAGTTAATTCCTGTTGTGTAGCTTTATTATATAAAACATAATCTCTATCCCTAAAGTGGGAATTATTTGCTCTTTACATTTTTGTCACAGTTTAATGTAAAACAAACTGAGTTATCTCTAGCTTCTTGGAAATATTAATGCTTTTACAACATTCGAAACAACAACATTCAGAGACCACTGAATTTAATTGACAGGCTGGTGCAGGATCCTCCCACGAGGAATAGCTCCAGCTCTCATTTTCATTTTCTCTACTGCTCTCTCAATGGGCTATATGCCTGACTCCACTACTTCCTGAACTTCAACCAGCACCTTTGCTTCCTGTCTTTCATCACTGGACAAACTGATTAATCCAGGTGTGCTTGACCTCAGTAACTGGCCAGACACACCTGGATTAATCAGTTTGTCCAGTAATGAAAGACAGGAAGCAAAGGTGCTGGTTCAAAATTCGGGAAGTAGTGGAGTCGGGCATACAGCCCATTCAATTCTATAGCTGCTAGACAATTTTTAAGAAATCATTTGCCCGGTACTGTACATTGGCAGGTTATCTACAGTATGTATGGAAATCTACAGTAGTATGGAAAACTGTGATAAATGAAGTGGTCAGCTAGTGTGCTGACATAATCTGAGGAAAAACAGGTAAATTGCAGTTGTGTTTGGTGTTGTCTAAAACCAGTGCACAGAGCTGCTATACACATTTCCCTTGACAAACCTAAACAAAACTAGTCAATCAGATGGCAACAGACTGAAGCTGACATTCTGCAGGTCCTCAACTCGTGAAAGGAAAATCTGTCAGGTTGAGAAACTGATGAAATTGAATGAAATGCACTGCTAACCCTGAATGTGTATAGGCCTCTCAGTCCCTCAACACCCCAGTGCCCTCTGAGAGCAGAGAATCCAAATAGAGTTGGCTGCTGTTTGTCCCTCTAACAACCTATCTTCCATCATCCTCCCCATATGCCTCCGGTTGGCACAGAAAAATCAGCAGCTTCATTCTGAACAGATTACCCCGAGCAGAAAGTGTCTCACACCTCCGTTTATCAGTGCAACCAGCACATCACAGCTACTGGGAGAGACAGAAAAGATGGTTAAGACACAATGCTCAGAGAATCTTTGATAACATCCACCACAAATAGCATCAAACATCAGTGCTTCTGCCATTAGCCTTTGGAGTTCAAGTGTAGCTGGAGTATGTTTAATCCGTAGGCTTTAGTTGGATTTGATATGAACTGTTATCAGGAGCAGGAGCTAATTCAACTTTTGTTAAAATGGAAAGAAAAAATAATGCTGGACACTTAAGTATATTTGTACTTTTGTGTATTATTGTACTGGAGAATGTTACTGAATTTAAAATAAAACACAAATAAGGTTATTATGTTGTCTTGAAATTAGGTAAGATGCATAGGCAGTGTGGAAAGTTCACTTCATGATTCAATATCATGTTACTCTTTTAGGTCTAACTCACTTATTTTTTTGTACATGTTTCTCACAGAGGGTTTTTGCTTTTGTATTTTGAGATGACTCTGTTTGAGATTTGTGGACATTTATTCATGCACAGCTCTCTTAACGTACTGCTGCAGTTTGATGTCAGGACATAAACCTCAAGATTTTTCATTTCTTTTGAAGAGTTACTGCTATATTTGGATTACTGGTCTGTTTTATGTTCAGACTTTAGGTCAGACTTTCACTATCAGACAGATGGCCTGATAATTGACGGAGGAATATTTTGGTATACAGAGAAGTTCACGGTCAACTTAATGACTGTAAAGTGTACAGATTATGTGACTGCAAAGCAATCCTTTTACCACTACAGTATGCTTTATAGTTGTATAAATTGTTTATACTGATTTTGTTGATGTTTTGTCCAAGGTTTTTTTTTTTTTATTTTTTTATTTTCATTTATTTATGGTCAAGCATCTCCACTTTGGTCTAATAATTCCAAAACACATGGTTTGTGAGGTTTTATGGTCTGTTCCATTGTAATTTTGCATACATTAGCTGAGCTTTCAAAGCTTTCTCCAGCAACCCTTCCAGACAAAGCAAACCTTTTCTGTGTTTTTCTAAGTGTACTATCATGAGATTTCAAGTTTCATTCCATATGTCCGGACTTCCCTTCCATATATACAGTATGCAATCCATAATTTCCTAAACGACATGCCACTACATACATACATATATATATATATATATATATATATATATATATATATATATATATATATATATATATATATATATATATATATATATGATCATGTTCATTCTATACATGGAGCTGTACATGGAGCCGGGAAGAAATCTTAAACATCTCACTATGACTGTTTACTGTAGTTTCCCTTTGTTGCCAGAGGCTTTCACACTGTATAAAAGTCAGCACTTGATGTGGTGTACTCTTGCTGTGTGATCACAGTGTCCCTGTTTCAGGTACAGCTGCTAACCTTTGTTGCATGTCATTTCACATTAGCTCTCTAGATGAAATACCAAAGTATGGCTAAATCTGTAACATGTCACTTTGTCTGAAATCTGACATAGTGACTAAATCTGTTACATTTCACTCTGAAGTTTGAGATCAACCAGTCGACTTAAAAAAAGAAGAAAACAAAATCACTCAATGACTTGAAGGTTTATCTAAACCACTTTCATGGCAAAAGGTGAAAAAAAAAATCTTATACTGTATATATATATATATATATATATATATATATATATATATATATATAAATATATGCACAGTATATACACAAGCGGGGAAAAGAAGTATTGAATACGTCAATGTTTTTCTCAGAAAATATATTATTAATTTCTTGAAGACATGAATTTTTTTACCAGATGCTGGCAACAACCCAAGTAATGGCAAAAGAAATCCTAACATTTACGTCCATAAAAATGTATAGTATTGAAAATATGAAATATATATATATATATATATATATATATATATATATATATATATATATATATATATATATAAAGCTGAATGGAATAGACCAAAGCTAAGGGCTGTGATGGAATCATGTTTGTCTTCCATAACAGCTGAGATATGCCACAAGCTAGTAGCATCCATGCCATACAGGGTTAAGGCAGTCATTCATGCAAAAGGGCAAAGCAAGTGTTAAGTACAGATGCAAGATTTTACTTTAGGAGGCCTGATATTTATGCTTTTAAAATCCTTTTATAATTGATTTCATGCAGTATTCTAATTTTTTGAGTTTTTGAATTTGAGGTTTTCTTAAGCTGCAAGTCCTAATCAGCAACATTCACACAAATAAAAGCTTGAGATATATTGATTTACATATTATTTGTCTAAACAATATGTAAATTGCACATTTTAAGTTGAATTACGGAAATAAATGAACTTTTTCAGGATATTCTAATTTTTTGGGTAGTACCTGTACATTCCATTTATCATTTTACATCTGGGCGGCTTATGGAACTGTGTAGCTTAGGTTGGGATGTGTTACTGATTCTGTGCACCATTTTAGATGCTACCTTTAGAGCACATGTGGCATGTACCATGGGAATAAGTTGAAGGGGGTGTTCCCTAGTGATGTAACTAGTAATTTGGGAAGAAATATTATTGGAATCATTGTGAATTGTTTAGTCTTGACTAATTTTATTAGTCAATTTAGGTACACATTCATGTTTGGGGCTGGGAATGGTATGAGTATGAAGTGACTGATAAAGTGACTGTCAATTAACAACGGTTTGTCTTGGAGGGGGGAATCCGGTATAAAGCTGGAGTGGAAGCTCCAGACGCTAGGGGTTTTGTATTGCAGCTTAGGCCTGAACGGGCAACAAGAACTAGAGCCCTGTAGCTAAGGGCCTAGTGTTTAGCATTTTGTGTCAGGGGCGGAGCTAGGGGGTGGCCAGGGGTGGCTGCGGCCATTACTAGCCACCCCACTGGCCATCCCCACGCTTTAACAGGGCAACACTCAAGAAATTACAGAGACCCAAGCTGCTTCCAAACCAATTTTCCTCAGTATTTTACACACTAGCCCATACAGTTGGATCTATATGTAATATATATATATATATATATATATATATATATATATATATATACATGCGCACTGAGGTATCTACTTATGGCCACCCCTATGTGAGTAATGTTCTCTCCCTGGCCACCCCAGTGAAAAATTTCTGGCTCCGTAACTGTTGTAGTTCTTTGTTTTAACCTTTTTCTGCAATTTTTGCACTTTTGCACACTGCATTTTACTGGTGAAGAATAAAGAAAATACCAGGATGAAGAGCTGAGCTTCCAACTGTCCTTTCCTCAACCCAGCTCATACCTTACAATCTGTATCGTTTTTTGGACCGATATCTTTAAAAAAACAAATCTAGCAAGATTTCATTGTTCCAGAATAAAATCTCCAGAAGTCTTGTTCCATCAGCGTTGGTCCAGCATGTATAAAAGTCGCTGTTATCCTGGAAGAACTTCATATCCCAGCATTCCTTTCAGAGTCATGTATCGACGATGCAGCTGCTGCTGCTATGGACTGACTTGCTTTTGTGGTGGATTTCTTAATCCTTATAGACTACAATATAAACTGTCACTGTCACTTATAAGTCAGAGTAAGAGATGGGCAGAAGCAGGGGTTGTTTACCAGAGTCAGAAGGGCTTAAGATAATATTATTATAGCCATGACATTTAAATCTGATATGGGCAATGGTGTGTCTATGTTTAACTAATTGTCATGTTTGGTGGGATCTAAACTAGGCCTTTGTCTCAAGGGGTTTATCGCTGCTCTATAAAGGTGTTGCCGAGGGGAGGAAAGGGGTCTTCTACCTCTGTCTAGGATGAACTCTGTCACTCTGTATTGATAATAAATCCTGAGGTGTTGACCTTCTATCACCAGACCCTACCAAGCCTTTCTCGTCCTTTTCTTGGGAAAACATTTTATCCACAACACTTTGAAGGTGCGTATATGTCTGGTTGTAAGTTTTTGGTTAAGTTACCAAGTTGTCAGGAACATTATAATTAGCCACATGTTGGCTGATACCTGCTAGCATCTGATATGGCAGCCAATATCCAACATCCCGAATATATACATACATATATACACTCACCGGCCACTTTATTAGGTATACCCTACTAGTATTGGGTTGGACCCCCTTTTGCCTTCAGAACTGCCTTAATCCTTCATGGCATAGATCCAACAAGGTACTGGAAACATTCCTCTGAGATTTTGCTCCATATTGACAAGATCACATCTTGCAGTTGCTGCAGGTTTATTGGCTGCACATCCATGATGAGAACCTCCTGTTCGGCCACATCCAAAAGCTGCTCTGTTGGATTGAGATCTGGAGACTGTGGAGGCCACCGGAGTACAGTGAACTCATCGTCATGTTCAAGGAACCAGTCTGAGATGATTCACGCTTTGTGACATGGTGTATTATCCTGCTGGAAGTAACCATCAGAGGATGCTACACTTTGGTCATAAAGGGTTGGACATGGTCAGCAACAACATGTGCAGCATTGAGTTGCTGCCATGTGATTGGCTGATTAGAATTTTGCGTTTACAGGTGTACCTAGTAAAGTGGTCGGTAAGTGTGTGTACATATACATATATATATATAAATATATATATATATATATATATATATATATATATATATATATATTCCAATAAGATCAGAGAGCTAGTCTTGCCTAGGAGAGGTTCTCCAGATTTTCACACCACATGGCAATACTCTTGTTAAATGGTCAGTTTTGGAGATGAAAAATGAGAAGAGGCTATATGTGACATGTTGAGTTAGTCTTTCCATTGTTTTTGCTGCCAGCCTCCCTGAGCACTAATTCACTGATTTGGACGATCAAAGTGATTTCTGTCACTGGCAGGCCTGACTTAACATGATTAACTGGCTAGAAAGAAAGAAAGTAGGAAAGCAAGCAAGAAAAAACAAACAAAGAAAAGAAAAGAAAAGAAAAGAAGTTGGGTTTTGACACTGCATCTACAGCCACACAGATATAGTAATCTGCCATAAACACTGGACACATACAGTAAATCACTAACTTTGTTTCTACATACAGGATTTAATTCACAGAGCTACTTCATTGTTTTGCTATTAATTTATTTATATGACAACACCAAATTCTATGGAAGCCGAGAGCAGTCATGGTCACAGGGTTTTCAAGAAACAGTTTTTTCCTTATAGGAAGATAATTATCTTGTTATCAGGAGAAAACAAATTTGTGTTTTTATGATGAATTCATTTATGTCTTTATCTTGGGATAATAAATATTGTGATAACAGGATAATTATCTCATTATCTGGAGAAAACCAAGTTTGTTTTCTCCAGATAATGGAGTTTTCAAATGCCGGATTGTGAGGGAGCTGAAGCGAGACGAGGGAGGAGGTGATGATTCACATGACTGCCTGGCCGGACCAGTTTTGCAAACATGAAGCCTGAGATTAACACAAGACAGTGTGTGACATCATGCTATATTCCAGATGAAAATACAAATCTAGTTCTTCACATCGAGATGTTTTTTATTCCAACAATCTAGAAATAACGAATTTCAGCTTAGTGCTCCTTTAACCTGTGCCTGACACCTCCTGTCCACTGCTTCTGCTCTATCCTGCGCTGCTGCGCTCCAGTCCATCTTTCCGGCAGGCTGCAAAAAATCCTCATACACGGACTCCGGATGAGTCCACCAGCCCCCTCTCCATTCAGCCGCAAAGCAGGCAAAAGTGCATGTGTGAGATTTCCAAGTTCACCCGTAAACTTTTCATTCATTGCAACTTCAAAGGAAACATTGTATCGTTCAAGCCAAGTTTTGATATGTATGTGTCAACGTTTTGTGTCAATTATGGGTGAGTACATTGTCCACAAGTTATACACATCAAGTATTTCTGTAGTAGATGTAAAAAAAACCCCCCAAAAAAACAACTTATAAACCAGATGTTTACACTCACTGAGCTTTGCAACTTCCTCCAAAATGGGCCAGAAAATAGAGGTAATCCATATTTTTGGCGGAGGCAATCAGACCTGGGCGGACGTGCCAGAGCGGAGCAGAGCCGAGGGCCGGCAGAGTAGTGGACTGCTTCTCATTGACTAAAATAGCAACTGATTTTCTGCGTCCTGCGGCAGAGCAGAGGCAGTGGACCGAAGGGGTGACAGACCCTTACTGCTTGGCCCATCACATGGACAAAACTAGTAAGTACCTCTGATCAATTGCATTCTAAATGATGAGGGCAGCAGATGCCCTTACATTCCTGATGATCCTGAAAAGCACTTCTTTTGTGTTTGGAACAGTGGAACTCATAAATTAGCCTATTTTATCTGAGCTAAAAAATACAAACATACCAACAAACAAACCAATAGGATTTTGGGGAAGAAAGAGTGCTGCATCTTTGTTTTGTTCCTTTCCCTTCCTCTCTTTATGGGAACTATAATGAAAACCTAGATTCCATGATAGCTCATGCTCCACTTCAGCTTTCAGAATGTATTGGCAGTACATCAGTAATGTGAATGGTTGAAAAATTGTGGTCATTTGAATAATGCATGTCACTTTCTGTCATTGGCAATATATCGGACTAAAGAAGTCTAATTAACATGCAAATAGGTTCTTGCTTTTATGGCCTGTTGTCTACAATGGACAAGCTGTGTGCCCAAGAGGTTGGTACATTACATTATATTATCAACAGGTCTGTGTATTTGAAAATGTTTTAACTAAATTGAGCTAGCCTTGAAAATTATTGGCCATTACTGAAATGAGCTGGTTGCACCTGTATTTTTAGATTAATGTAATTTCCAAATGTCACCTGGACACTCCCACTGGTGTTGTGATTTTAAATCACATTTGGGCAAGTTGTTAGTGCTCATGAATTTTTCTACCAGGTGTTGATTGGCCAAACTTCTCTAGAATCATAGAAAAATTCTAGGGCTGGGTATCACCACAAATTTCCCGAATCGTTTTAATTTGATTCACAGCAGCCTGATTTGGTTCAATTTCAAGTAAATGCCGATTCGATCTTAATTCATTTACAGATGTTTTCGTAACAACACATTTTTTTTTCTTTAATATTAAAGGATAGCTTTCCTTTTTTTCAACCTGGACCTTAGTTCTAGCAGTTTATACATGCATATACTCACCGATAACATTTCTGTATCACTTTGACTCCGTCAGGCGATATTTCATTGAGTTGCCCTCTAATGTGTATATCCATATACCGTAATGGTAGAGACGGGGCAGGAGTGGGTCTCTCTGCTAGGTATTATGTGCAACAAAACTCCTTCATTACACCAATACTTTTAGTAGAATGAACAAACGAAAGAGTACTATTGTCACAGGGTGAACAAGCAGGCGCTGCCAGAAACTGGATTTCTGCCCACTAGCTTGGTTTTAGCATGGTTGTGTGGTTTTTGTGTGTGTTTTTTTACTTGTTTTTATCTCCAAGCTAGTAGGTAGTAGGTAGGTTGGTAGGTAGGTAGGTAGATAGATAGATAAAAACTTTATTAATCTCCCACAGGAGAAATTCAGGTGTCGGGTTGCGACACATCCATACATCTACAAACATACATAGCCTACATAAAAAAGATAAATGTGGAGTGGGAGTTTTAATGAACTGATTGGCAGCACCTGGGGAGAAGGACTCCTCCCCTGTCTTAATTGGACACAGCAGGATAAAAGCCAGTGTGCTGACAACAGAGGGGAGACGACAGAGACAAGAGCGCAGAAAGAGGACTGGGTGCAGCCAGATGGGCACTTCCCCTGGGCAGTGCAGTTAATAAATGTAAAATAATTGAATGCTGAAATTACAGCCTGACTTCCTCAGTCAAACATGTAAAAATAAACAGGAACAAAACTTCTTGAAAGTGGTTTAGTCAGTGCAATTAGAAATGTAAAATCCAATTTAAAATAAATGGCCTATTAAAGGGAGAGGGACCCAACTGCAGTCATGATACGTCAGCATATTAATCCATGCCAGAAGTCCCAAGCGGAAGTTTCTTCTTCATGTAACTTACTAAAATACAACCCTAACCTTGACCCTTCCCCTAACCACCCGACTACACCGCACGCATCTGTTTGCAAGCTGCAGATAGTTACTCTTGGCAGTGTTTAACTAACTTCTACCACCTGAGCGACAGTGGCTCAGGTGGTCGAGCAGGTCGGCCAATGATCGGAGGGTCAGCGGTTTGAATTCCGATCCCCCAGCCATATGTCGTTGTGTCCTTGGGCAAGACACCTAACCCCCCTTGCCTTGCATGAATGTGTGTGAATGATCCAGTGGTGGTCGGAGGGGCCGTAGGCGCGAAATGGCAGCCATGCTTCTGTCAGTCTGCCCCAGGGCAGCTGTGGCTACATACATAGCTTACCATCACCAAGTATGAATGAGGAGTGAATGAGTAATGGACCTACTGTGAGCGCTTTGAGTTCCTAGATAGGAAAAAAAGTGCGATATAAATCTAATACATTATTATTATTAAAAGCGGCAGCATAGAAATACACAGAAAAGATTTGCGCCATGGATCGGCTAATTTTTAGGCTACCAATCCCGATTTTTACCGATCTAGGATTTTTTTTCAAGGACAACTAGGGTGCATCCCTAGTTGTCTGTCTCTCTGTGCTGGCCCTGCGACAGACTGCCGACCTGTCAAGGGTGTACCCTGCCTCTAGTCAATAAGACCAATTCATGCTATAACCTCTGGTATGCATTCTCTAAAAATCTGTATGAGATTACAGATTTAGACCATATGGTATCACAAGTAACACAAAAGCTCTTTGTTCAATTTCAGTAATGGCTGTAAAATCCAGTAATGGCATATTAAACACGCACCTGTCATAGGTTGCTTAACATCTGGAAATTTGTGTGCTTTGTTTTACTATTGTGTACACACATTGAGTTTATGAGACCTATCTTTATGTAAACAATTATATAAATTCATGATATAATTAGACTGAATGCAGAAAAACAATCAGCTGATACACTAGCACAAATACCTGGAAGGGATATTACCAACAATAAAGTGAATTGCTCCAATTTCAACAAGGAAAATCAGATTAACATTATTATAATCCAGAAAAAAAAATCCATTACATTAATTAACAGCTCTCAGTTTTTCATCCAAAATAGATGAAATATTGTGAACATTGGTGTTCTCAGATGTCACTGCTCTGCAACATTTGCAAAACTTTAGAGGCTAATGTCAGTTGTTTAGAGATCGAAGCCTCAAATCCACTCATTGATGCTCCTTTGAAGGAGTGATGACATAGCAGTAAAAACTGGTTCATCTAGTTGACATTACTGCATACGTAAATACTCCAAAGAAAAAAATGTCACTTTTTACAGCGGGGGATTGTTTTGACATGCTAGACCTCCCTTCCTCAGTAATACAGTTGGGTGCGGTAATGATATGCAGCTTTACCCTGAGACCAAGTTGACTTCATTTTGATTAAGTACACCTTATTTGGCTATAACCTTATTTAGAGAAAGTAGATCAAGCGGCGGTCGGACTTTGCTAAGGGCTATCTGTTAGCAACATGTGCATTTCAGACAGTGAGCTACGTTTATCAGACAAGACAGCATTTAGAAAATAAATAAACTTACAGGTGATGACAAGGTTGTGGTCGCCTCCCTCTGTGTTGCTGCAGAAATTTTTCTTTTATATCCATTTGTTTGAAAACCCAGACCTGACTGCTCAACAGGCAATTAGTTCCACTTGCAGTTGAATCAGTGAGGGAGGGGGAGAAAGCGGAACGGAGGGTTGAAGGACAGAGGAACGGGGGAGGCTGTGATAGTGCTCTTATTGGAGCAATTGAATTACGTAGAATGATAGAACTACATAGCTGCTGTCTGATTCAACCGTTTCTGAACAGAGAGACAAAGCTGACAGACCATAAACAGGAACTTTGATACTCACTCTGGACATTCACATGACCTCATTGTGACGAAGCAGCCTTCCGTCACAGGAATTGCATAAATAAAATGATGTACAGCACTTTAAGTTGCCTGTCTAAACTTTAATTTAAATTGTTCATTTAACACGTAATAGTGATGTTATGCTCGAGGAGCCTGCTCGACTTCGTATCGACCTTTCAAAGCGGAAGTGTCGTGGGAAATGTATCGAGCCTCGCTTCATTCCGTTAAGGACCGCCCTACTTTCCAAATGAAGCTTCATGACGTCACGCGCGTATCACCGACCTTACGCGCCAGTTTGAATTCAGGGTGGAGTCATCAATTTACTAGTGCTTATAAACGGACACAATTCCACCAAACTTTGTGGGTTTATGAGAGGAGGAGACAGTTGCGTATAGTTGCCATTTATTCAATAATTTACATACAGGGAGAGTGAGATTCAGGTGAGATTAGGCTAACATTCCATCTACGACTGCTGAAATGATCTTGTTCTTAAATAAAAATGCATGACTCCCACAAGAGTCTCAAAAGTATTTTTTTTTAGGGGGGGGGGGGGGGTTCTTTATATAAATTCATCATGGCAATACTTTCCATGATGTCTTCATCAAATCTTTCTAAAACAACACCATCTGTTGTATGAGATATTTTCAGCTGGAGCTCAAGCTATGACACAGCTATGAAAATCTTTCATAATGCAGCCAGATTTGAAAATGAACATAAAACATGTTACAAATAATTGTTACTGTTTCATGACACATTGCCCCTCATCAATCCATGCAGCTGGCTGCTGCTATGTTAAAAGTTGACCAGCAGATGTCACTATATTGTATTGTGTTGAATGCTTCATAACACAGAACCATTTGAAGACAATTGCTTCATATTGATTCAGTGGTTCGGAAAGCTTCAGTTTCTCCATCACTAACACGTAATGCATATTTTTTTATTGATAATGAACCATTTAACAATGCATGTCTTGTCTTTCAGATCCTGGGAGAGTATTAGTGAAGTTCATGGTCTCTTGTGGGTTAATTGTGAATAGGTACTCACCTATCTGGTGCCCTCTCCAGGGTGTTCGGGCAAATGCTGTCTGAGAGGCATGGATGCCATTTAAGGTCCCGGGAGAGGCCACTAGATGTGGTTGGGGGGTGGAGCAGGTATTCTTTTGGGGTTTTAGGTGCTGGGAAAATGGGTTTTAGTATGGGTTTAGAATCCTTTGAGTTTTATTGGAATGTAGGTTGGGAATGTCTACATGTGGTGGTTAAAGGTAGATTTTTAAATATTTGAGGTATTTATTAAATGATCAAACACCTGGCTGGTGAGGTGGTTCAGACCAATCAGGAGCAGAGCACATAAATGTTGCCAGGTGGCTCATTTGGGTGTTGTTGCTGGTGGAGGCTGAGCTGCTTCACTGGAGATGGTGTGAGTCCTGACCTATACAAATATTGGATTAATAAAAGGCACCATTTTGTACTGGATTCCTGTGGTCACGTCACTGTTTTCCAGCCGCTCATTCAGGCTACCTCTCACACTCATCAATGCACAACAGATCATATTATACCCCCACAACCCCAGAAAAGTGAAATTTGATGTCATGGCACCTTTAAAGCTCATTCATACCCTACCGTAAATACGTATATGGACGCTATCACCAATATCTGGAGGTCGTTTCATCCATCAGTATGTCCGTTGCGAGAGAACTTACGAATCCGAAATGCTTCGGATGAAACAGAGCAATACCACCAGAAACCGTGGCTGCGCTGTAGAGTCAGCGATTACCCATTCATGAAAATCGACAAATAAGAGTAGGAAAGGGGCATTTAAAAAATGTCAAAAGTTTAAATTACTTTGACCACTTTTAAGTGGTCAGACATACCACCTCTGTGTACTTATTTTTTTCCGCCTTTTCTAAAGTAGACGCAGCAAAATTACCCCCTCTATCAATGCCACATTTGTGATTGTCAATGGTGGTCACTTTCGATGCAACACTGCCCCCTAGAGGGTGGATGGCTCAACATTCATAATAACGCTGAAACCGGACAGAGGTATGTACTGTAGGCCAGTAGCAGAGAAACGTTTGGGACGGACGAGCAGATTTCGTCTGTATCCGGACGTATGACGCTACCTTTACATTCATAAAAAGGGACGTCCTTTTCAAACATTGTCATACGTTACCACCTTCATACGTCCATGCATTTTTTTTGTTGCCATGGTTATTAGGTCAATTCATCCACATTCGGTAATGCTTAGTTCTGTTTCAAGATCTGACGGCAGTTTCAGACTCCGGTTAGTGGCGGTAATGCTCAGGTATAAAGTTTTTTTACCAGCAAGTACGTCCTACACACTCACACAGCCTTTCTGCAAAAGATACAGCTATCTCTGCAGTTATTTTCTTCCTCTTCTTCCTCCCCGTTTTTTCGTTTCGCTGATCGCATATTGCAATGGTGGGCAACTTTGGTCCTCAAGGGCCGGCAACCTGCAGATATTATGAGTTTCCCTGTGGCAACGCACCTTGTGACTTTTGCAGAGCTTCACATCAAGCTCTGCACAATTATCCATTGACTGGAGTCAGGTGTGTTGCTGCAGGGAAACTCCTGCTACCTGCAGGATGCCGGCCTTCGAGGACCGGAGTTGCCCACCCTTGGCATATTGGCTTTACAGTTCAAAACTGA
The DNA here is from genome assembly GCA_023101725.1 of Atherinomorus stipes. Classification (NCBI taxonomy): domain Eukaryota; kingdom Metazoa; phylum Chordata; class Actinopteri; order Atheriniformes; family Atherinidae; genus Atherinomorus; species Atherinomorus stipes. The sequence goes on from JALJCO010013221.1 coordinate 1,549,399, forward strand.
CCCTGTGGTTTCCGTCTGTTTGCATAAAAAGCCTTAAAGGCCCATTTATGCTTAACAGAGAGGACAAATATGCATACAGATGGTCTGTCTTCTGTGTTGGTTATGCACGTAGTGTAGTCTGTTTTCATGGGTCTTGTATACGTCACTTGATGCAGAAGACAGGGTAATACCGCCAGAAACCGTGGGGTCAGTGTTGAACAGCAAAGCTGACATGCGATCAGCGAAAAAAACAAAACAAACAAACAAACAAAAAAAAAAAAACCAGGAAGAGGAACAGGGTGTTAAAAGCACCAGCAGCAGAGGAAGGAGCAGATGAGGAAAACAACTATAGAGATGCCAAAGCTAATAAAGAAAGGCTTTGTTACTGTAGTGTCTCAGGCGTGTTAAAGTCCTGATGACATGCGTAAGGTTTGAGCTGGGTTGAGGAAAGAACAGATGGAAGGTTAAGCTCTTCATCCTGGTATTTCTTTATTCTTCACCAGTAAAGTGCAGTGTGCAAAAGTGCATAAGTGCCAAAAATTGTAGAAAAGGTTAAAACAAAGAAGAACTCCAAAATGCTAAACACTAGGCTCTTAGCTATAGGGCTCTAGTTCTTGTTGCCTGTCCAGGCCCCAAGCTGCAATACAAAAACCCTTGCCTCTGGAGCTTCCACTCCAGCTTTATACCGGATGCCCTCTTATTAGAGGGCATGGGATACACCATGACAACATCACAGTTTTTGCCATGTTTATAGACCAAAATATTCTTCATGATGACCTGTGTGACAAATACAAGCATGCCTGTGTGGCAGGACGGAGGAGGGCCCGGGCAGGATTCGATCACCAGACTCCCTGGTAAGGTCATGCACACTGACCATTCAGCCAAAGAGACATCCCCTTGGCCAAGTAGCTAGGGCGCATGATCACTCAAAGGTACAGTGACAGGACCGTCAACTGCCTCACCTGCATAAATTAATCATGAGAAAACATCGCTGCATTTCAGCACATCTGACCAAACTGTGACGTGACGTTACGAGTAGGAGCTTTGCACCACTGTCAATATGGACTTTAATGGGTTTATTGCAGTTCTGAAGTTTCTTTTACACACAGACAGGAATGGCTCAGCCTTCTGTTGTATTGCCAGTTAATTTTTAAAAGCTCGGATGGCATCAGTTTATTTATGTTTCCTACAGATCATAACTACATTGCAAGAGGAAAAAATAGGTCCCTCTTACCGGTTAGTAGCCTCCTGCAGTCTATTCTGTTGAAGTTCTGTCTGCAGCTTCTGTTTACTGAATGTGATGAGACTTTTAACACAAGGAACTGCAGATACGTCTGCTGGAATATTCTTCATTCATCAGTGTTTGCTTCACAAAGCTGTGATGTCCAGCTGTGAACAGAGAAAGCTGCTCCTCGGGTCTTCATGGGACTTCTCGGACATCACAGGACTTTTCTAGCTGCTTCCAAGACGCATCCTTCTCTCCATCCTCGTCTTTATAAACGGGAGCTATTCAAAACTCAACTGGAACCATGTAAGTTGTTATCATCTTGTTTTTAAAGGCTAATTATTTGCCGCGAGTTAGCCGCATGCTTGCGGTTATCCGCAAGCTAATTGTAAGCTGTGGCTGCCTCTCCACTGTTAATTTTGAATCTGCCTCGTACCATGCTGGTCTTCCCCCTTCGCTTGGTGCTGTTCAGAGTCCGCTCCTTACAGCTCTTTGTCTGCTTGGTGTGGACTGGGAGACGGTCTTGGAGCTGTAAGTAGCTGACTTAATGGTTCTAGCTCAGTTATAACCTGTAAGGTCTGATGTCCCCATATTCCTCAGCATCACACTCTTCTGAACTGACTGATGATCCCACCACACAAACCAGTTCCAATCTAGATGTTCTGGAGCCATCTTTCATGTTTTCCACTGATTGGATTAAATATATAAATCAATGAGCTAACCGCGACTGCTTCTACCTGTGATGTCCTGTCATGGAGAGGCTAATTGCTAGCGGCTAGCGAGCTTTGCCTTTTCAACATCGAATATTTACACGAATGTAAGTCTGACTGACTTCTAACTGGACAAAACTACTTAGTTTTGTTGTATTGTTATATTGCAGAATTACTTGAAGTTAAGGTCGTGTCATCAGCACTTTTAGCTGTTGTGAACAACTTTGCAGTGAAGCATTACCGCCAGCAATACTGCCACTACCGACTAGTGAATGAATTGACTTAATAACCATGGCAATGTAAAAGACACATGGAAGTATGAATGAGGCGACATGTGACATTTGAAACCGATGTCCCCATCACCGACTAGTGATTGAATCGACTTAACAACCATGCCAATGTCAAAGACACATGGAAGTATGAACGAGGCGACATACAGTATGACGTTTGAAACAGATGTCCCCATTTTGATGCAAGGGAGCATAAAATGTTATTAAAATCACAAGTGTTACCACAGCAACCTTATTTTTTTATGATTTAATTGGATTAATTTAACGAAAGTTGATATAACCACCATGGACTGTTGTGTAACTGAAGTACATTTTTAAAAAATGTCATTGTTATTCATTGTATTACATCTTCACCTCCTCCAGTTAGATTTGCTTCTCTCGGGACTTGAGGAAACACTTGGTGTACTACTCATTTCTCATGGACTAAACATTTCACCGTATCCTCTCCAGCATTGTGAATCACATCCTCTTATTTATGCAAATATCATATCTACCACAGACTGAAGAATCTCCTACTTGCTGTAAATGCTCTAGTTTCTCTCTCTCTCTCTCTCTTTTTTTTTATATATTATATATATATATATATATATATATATATATATACACACTGTATACTATATTTTAGTGTTTTTTTTCTTCCTTTTTCCTTTATTTCCTGACATGCCACTGATAAGTACCCATCTTTTTCTTCCATCTATTTGCTGCATGGTGTTCTCCCTTCCCCCTCTCCCTCACACTCCTTCCTTCTCCCCATTGCTACAGTAGCTTCCAAGTGCAGGAGGGAATCCCAACTCTTGCCTCACTGCAGTGGATGAGGTCAGCCATTATGTAACTGAAAGTGAACGAGTCAGACAACCAGCACTCACCTCTCTCAGCGTGCATTCAAGCAATAAGGCAGGCACAGAGAAGCAGGCGGGCAAGCAGGGGCCACATCCAATATTTATGAAGCCTCTGCAGCACAAATGTTTTCTTCCTCTGTTTTGTTACAGAAGAGTACACCATTTAGTAAATGAGTGTGCAGAGAAAATATTTTTTCCAGTCCTTTGCAGTATTCAGTTCCTCCTTTAATTACTGTGGGCAAATGGGTGCAGACAGGGGTAGTCACTGTCACAAGATGATCAACTGACCGTCTTTTAGTGTAGAGAAGTATAGATTCACAGTTCCCATCACAGTGTAGTTCAACTTTCACAGATTTATTTGTTAAGATGGCTGCTGATGTGTGTATACCTTCCATTTGTAGGACAATCAGATTTTTTAAAAAGGAGGGAGTTTCTTTATATTTTCTGTATGGTTATTGTTTTTGCTTGTTATAATATAGCATCAGTTTTGGATCATGATATTGATAAGTAAATCATTGTTGATAAGTCATGAGTTTCATATCTGTTGTGTTAACTTTGTACTTAATGTTCTACACATTTGTTAATTGTTTCTACTTTTCAAACGATGACAGCAGGCATTTGATCCACTTTTGCCACAAGATCAGAATGGAGCATCTAGCAGTTGCATTCTTAAAGGAGTAATCACCTGGAAATTGCATTTTTGTAGTTAAAACATGTTTATTGGTGTTGGAGTGAAATGTAAACTTGGCTGAAACCCCCCCATTTTTTACACGGTCCAGTTTTTTTATTTGGGCTCTTTCCTCACACCAGAACAGCCCACAAGAGCTAAATCCCGAAATTGTGAGATTTTGATTGGCTCCTTCAAATTCGTAACTAACAGAGGCTGTTAGCATAGGCCAGCCTCTCTCTGACACGCCTACGGACTTCTGTCGACACTGGACCTCATGCTCCACTCCACAACATGTCGAGGGGGCGGGACTTGTGGGATTTCCAGTTTGCATTTTTTCGGCTTTTAAATCATTACATTTCCCATTCAAATACACAAAGTGCCTTTCCCATTATGATATAAAACATTTTAACGGATGGATGCAGCCGATGTTACTTGATGCGTTACCGGGTCGGGTTGTGAGCTAAACATAAACGGGTCGGTTTCCTTACGGGTGGGTGCGGGTTGGTGAAACCTCCCTCCTCTCTCCCTTGGATGCGCGTGTGCCCGTCGCTACTCCCCCCTCACCTCTGTATTCCTCTCCTGTGTCCATTACCTCTGGCATCAGCGTGGACGTCGCTGCCCTCCTCAGTGGATTAAATGAGCGGTTTCCTTGTTGTCATTTGTGTGAGACTGAAAGAATCCAAAGAGCTTCATAATTTTCCTGTGAAAACAACTCTAAAACCGTAATTTTTAGCCGAGATAGCCTACACCTGTCTCTAAAGTTAAGTGATGGAGCATAATCAGATTGTCACATGGAGGTGGTAGGAACGGGTTTATTTGAATCAATCAGCAGTTTCTAATTTGAATACAATATGATGGACAGGAAAACTGACAAGTTGCATAATAATTTGACTTTTTATGCAACTTTTCCCCCAAAATGATAGGCCCCTGAACTCCATTGGCCCCTGGGCTTAAGCCCATGCATTAAGGCGGCCTTGTCTAAGGCCACAGTGGCCGTGATTTTCATGGTTTGATTCTGTCCTAAAATCTCTACACCAGATATGATGGCAGTGAAAAGCGCCATGCGCCATTTGGAGTGGGGTGGGGGGATGACACTCTGAAAAAGAAAGCAAATACGGAACAAAAGCTTCTGTGCGAAAGAGATGTGATCATTTTTCTGATTAAAAATTTTAATTAAAATCCCCCACCTTTCCGTTTTTATTTATTTATTTATCTATTTCCACAAAAGCACCCTAGATAAGGCAGATCTTATGACAAACGATCAGAAATATAGGCTACAACATTTTGTGTTAGAGAATACATTTAGTCAGAGATAATTCCTGCAAAGCGCTTTAATTCCTGCTATGCACTCGTCTTACAACTTTTTTTCTGTGTGCACTAATATGTTTCTTTTTACCTCGGGCATGGGGACACCAGAGACCGCGTGAACTATGTCTGTTATTCCTTCCAGGCTTTTGATTTGCCTGCCCTGTCACACCACTCTAATTGATGAATCAATTAAAATAATATGTGTTTAACTCAACTTCACTCAAAATAATCTCTGAATCTGCTTCAGGAAAGTTCTTTCGCTTGCGCTCTCTCTCTCTGTTTGTACCGTGACTGACAGGTAAGCCAGAGGTGTCAATCTGCACCTCCTTTTATGGAGCTCATTGCCGATTCATGGGCGGAGATTTATGCAAACAACTGATTACAGGGAGCACGCTGTCAATTTACGATCGTTTGGCATTCATGATCTACACTTGTGTTTATGATCAAATCTGAGTTTCCCAAACACAAGTTCATCTGTTCCTGAATCTGGAGTAAGTTTTTAGTGGAGTAGGCCTTTACGAGTAAATCTGTTTGTAAATTTATGAACATTTCATGAATGAGACCCATTGTGTGCGCTCAACTTGAGCTGTCTACTGAGGGCAAAAGTTCTAACAACCAATCAAAACGCGCCCGCAGATCACGATTTCAAGATGGCAGCTCATGGCAACATAGTCCGTTACATTTTAAAGGATAAATTGGTGGAAATATGGATGACTATACCTGCTTATATGATGTTTCGTAAGACTTCAAAAACATCCATATCCATCTCTATCTAAGTTTCATTAATTTTTCTTACTGTATATAACTTCTTCTTTTTTTGAGTTTAATGGCAGTTGGTGAACTCAAAGGTGCATTGCTGCCACCAACTGGTACGATTATACTACAGTACAGTATGTCGCATACAGTTTAAAAGAAAAAAGACAAAATGAATGAAAATGAAATATGATAACACAATTCAGTCTCTAAGGTCGCTTTCACACCTGACCAAGCGGATTCGGTCCGATTGGGGAGATGAAAGTTGCCACATTGTTGCGTTAATCATTTGTTTCGGTTGACACTGTGATTTATGATGTGCTCCGAACTTTCTGAGCAGCATTACGTGGTTGAAAAGGGCACTCTTTGATTGGACAAAGTAGGAGCGGAAATTCCTCCCACCCCGGAAATACAATAGTCGTGTAAACATGGAGCATTATATTAAGTTGGTGGTTTTGGCAATGGCGTGTCTGTTTGTACTGCAAATGCTCATGGCTCGGCAAGTGGTGCAGTATGACCGGCTGGTAAGGCAGCGAGGTTCATAGTGTCTCAAATAAAAGAGAGGCGGCACCGGAGGAGACTGAGGAGACTGGCCCGAGACTACGAGATGTTGGCGTTGCTACAACAGCGGCGGGAAAGGTATGTAAGCTCACAGAATACAAACGGCAGTGGACTTGTCTTGTATCGCGCTTCGTCTCATTATTGTAGGGAACGCTACAACGTTAGTGAACACGACTGCTCCTGTAATGCTATCATAGCTGGTCAGGGATTAACTCTGTTCATATTCCAACTTTGATAATCTAACATGTGACAACATCTGAGCTCAGAGTTTAAGGACTGTGACTGTTTGGGAGTTGTGATTTGATTTTGTTTTAATATGCTTAATTGTCAATATATGGATTCTTGTTGTTCATACAGTTGAGCTAAGCTAGCTAGCAACTGCTAATGTCAGTGGTCACTTGTTGCCATAGCAACAGTAAACATCAGGTAAGGACTAATGGGCTGTGGAGATGCAGACTCAAGCTTTACTATATATAGATTAAATACGTTGTATTATATAGTAGTTCCGAATACGTGACTTTGGCAGAGGATGAGTTGAATGGATTTCAGCATGTCCTGTGTTTGATCCGGTTAGCTTCACACTGCATACGAACCAGACCAGGATGTGTAACCGGATAATCTCTTGCCAAGAAATGTAACCAGATAATGTCTTGACTTGAATTAAAACCTATGATAAAAAGTAAATCGACAACGCCACTCTGATGTTTTCATCTAGAGACCACTCCAGTTATAAGTTTGTAAGCCCGCACAAGTAAATATCACAGATCTGGACAGAGACGTGAGGTTATTCCAAAAGAAAAGCAAAGAAGTAAATTCTTGCTTTTAGTTTATTCCCACAGATGTGGCATAACAACATGAGGGGGGTTACTAGGCTAAAACGATGAAAGCAAAAGGAGGTAGTAATATCTAAAATAAGTATACGAGAGGTACAGCTGATATTTAATAGGGCAGGATAAAACACTAAGGGCGCATTCAGAAAGCATAGTCCGCAAGTCTCGGTCCGTTTGGGGACTCGGTTCGTTTTGGGGTGGGGGTGGTCTTCCGGACCGAGATTGCATTCACGTTACACTATTGCCAAACGAGCCAAGCGGGCCAAGAATGAGAATCTCAGGTGACGCTGCTTTCGGATTCACTGTTGGCGAGGACAAGACGCACGTACAAGAAGGTTTTCACAACTTCTGTTTCCTCCACAAAGTGACATTATTTTTGTACGAGGAGCTGGATATGCTTTCCTCAGATCAAATATCGATTAAAGCTTTTACTTCCTCGTAACTTAACGTCTGACCACGAGCCATCTTTATAAGCACCGCAGTCCCTCACGTGTGTTTGTTGTCGTGGTGTTTACCCACGTTGTCCAACGTTTGACCCACAATGCCAATGCAATTTGTAGTCCACTTCCTGTCTTTGGTTCACTTCAATCGGACAGAGACCTGCGTTTGCAGGTGGACCGAGTCCGGTTGTTTGTTCCGGATCAGAGCCTGATTGCGCATTCACAACTCCCCTAACGAAGCAGACTTTCCGAGCAAACAGACTCTGATTCGAATCAAAAAAGCTTTGTGAATGCGCCCTAATCATGCACATAAATATAGAATAAATATCAAACAAAAGTCAGCCTATAAACAAGGAAAACACACTGGAATAAATAATAAAACCACAAGGCTACTGATAAAATATTAACGCCAGTACCTCTGTTTTAAATCAATACAAAAGATCCTAAAATATGAATATGGGAACTTAAAACCAAAAAAAAAAAAAATGAAACACCTCCACTAAAATTACTAAATAAAACCTAGTGCCCTTAAAACCATAAAACAATGACACAGAGACACAAGTGAGTTAAGGGTATAAACGCAGCAGCGGCAGACAGCTGCAAAGACAGAAACATGTTAGGTATTTACAAATGTGCTTCTTACATACATGTTTACAATGCCTTAAAACAAAAAGGAGTTACCTTGGCTGTACGGCAAGCAGCTGATAGTGTGGCGATCATGGGACAAATAGATTTCAACTGGCACAACAGACAGCACGGCAGTAGCATCAGGAAGAAGTTCTGGCGTTCTGTGTCATGCTGCCCATATTTTAGTAGCATATGCGTCTCCTGCTGATTAGCAACTCGCTGCCGGTGTGGCACCGGAAGGAGCTGGAATGTGGCGATGGGACACAGTGATCCCCAGTGGTGGGCAGACCCAACCCACCGGTTAAACTTGCAAGCGAACCGAGACCCACGTTTTCAGGTGGACCAGAGTTCACTTGTTTGGTCTGGACCAGAGTTCGGATGGGCTTTTACACCTGCCCAAACGGAGCGGACTATCTGAGAAAACGAACTCTGGTCCATTTAAAGTGGACCAAACAGCCCTGGTGTGAAACTTTTCTGCCTTCAGTCTTTTGATCTTTTTGCAAAATATCAATGAAGCCTTCTAACGTGATGACAAGGGGCTGCCATTTTGAAATCATTAGAGCTGCGGATGCGTTTTGATTGGTCGCTAGATCTTCTTCCCTCAGCAGACAGCTCAAGTTGAGTGCACACACACAGTGAGTTTTTCGCCTTGCGAGACAAAAAATTTCAAACATGTTTGATTTTCACCTCAAGGCCTTGTGAGGCAGAAAACTCACCAAAAATCAGGCGCACACGGCAAGCTATCTGCTGAGCAAACGGCCTCGAATGACTTTTAGCTCAGCAGAAAGCTGAGCTATAAGGCATAAAATTTGTGTCAAGAATGGTGAATCACTGCACTCTTGTTGTCATCAAATGGACGGCACCACGCAAGGATTGATCATACCTACAGTATACTCAGTTCCTATAAATCCAAATATGTTGAGGTCAACAGAGCACTGTGTTGTATTCAGTAATATTCAATGGCCAGGTTGGATATGTAACAGCATGAATACTTCTTGCCTCACACTGCACTTCCAAACATGCAGCAGAAACTACAAAACATGCAAAAAAGGAAAAAAATATTACAAAATCAAAAGAACCTTTTGGTCTATAGTTCTGTAAAAAAGTGGCCATCCACATATCTGCCCCCATAGGATGTTGGTCCACGCGATGCCTTTTTTCTATTTAAAAAATGATTTAGGCTACAGCATGTCTGGCGTTTGCAGTGAACATCGTCCTAATTTTGTCACAACCAATCACGATGTTGCTGCTGGTGTGGAAGAGTGCTTGGACAGCACTGTTTTTTAGCTTCTTAACAAAGTCATTTGCACACATCCTCTGTGAGGCAAAGATGCAACTGTCAACCTCTTGAAAAAACATACTGTAGAGTGAAATTCAATTAGATTTAAGTATCAAATAATCAAAATGAATGCAAAAATCATTTTACCGTAAGATTTTACTCATGGAGAGAAATAGCTTCAAACTATCTAACAAATTAAACCTTATTTTAGAATTACAATAAACTTTCTTAACAGTGTACACTGATATTCATCAGTAATGAAACCAGACCAAAACTGATTCAACTACTTGATCAGTTGTGATGGCTGGAATATCTGAATCAAAGATCCAACAAACGCGAGTGTCTGTCCAGTCGCACCAAGCTGCAGGCTTCATTTAAGATATCTCTCCTTCTGTCATCTCTGTCTCTCTCTGCCCCTTTATCACAAACCTTCTCTTCCACACAGTTTTATTCCCTTTATCTCTTTATCTCATGGCTCTCTGTTCTGCATCTCCTAGTTTTATCTCATGCTTTTTCTCTTGCTGCCAGTGGTAGCTTGCTTGTGCTTTCTGTCATATCTTTCATCTCTATTACTGAAAGATTGTTGTCTGTGCCTCACACAAGAAGACTAGTACTATGAAAATTGCTGTCATCATTACACCTTCTCCAAACTTTCTCTGGCACTTGGGTGTTGATTCCACTTGTCAGAGAGCCTTGTGGTTGGCAGGAATAATGCACAAGCTTGAGGGTCTGGGGCTTAAATTCTCATTAATGGCTCGGTGTCTGTGCTCAAATGAACCAGGATGTCGATATCTTTGCCACCTGTCTATTAGCTTTCTAAGTGCAACTGAAACCAGCAGCTTGGGGACACATACAAATTTGTTGGGCTCACAGATTAACACCAAGTAGATGTTTAGCATCTTAGATCTTAAGATCTTTTTTTTTTTTTTTTTTTTTTTTACAAAGAACTGCATTGTAAAAACTTCAAAATACAGTAATTTATTTTTACTGTGAGAATTTTAAAAAAAGAAAAGAAAAGAAAAACAAATATGATTAAAGATGTAAAAGCAATCCTGAAATTTTGCCTTTTGATAATTTACCTTTGGCTGGTAAAAGTTATATTTTTAGTGTAAGATCCTAATGGAAAGTATGTTTTGATTTGATTTTGTTTTAGTGCAAAGTTCATCCAGTGTTTATACCAGGCAGCTGAGAGTTTAGCCTGCTTTACTTCAAGGTTGAATTGTCTGTCATTATCACTGTGAGCTGGCAAAAAGAGATATATCTGCTTCCCACTGTTTAACATTATTACATATGTATGTTTGTGCAAAATTATACAGACTCACACAAAGACAGAAGACTTCCTGACATTTCAGTGGAGAAAATTCTTTTCAAGATTTGAGTTTGAGGGACAAAGAAAAACTCAGGCAGACACATGCATATAACTATAAAAGTAAAGCAATAAGCCCCGAGAAGCTGTGGGTTACAGCGATTTTACAACGGCGGGGCACGATGCGAAGCGGAGTGCATAGACCGCAGCACAAAATATCCCTGCGCCAGCATAAACAGATGTTGCGTTGCCCAGCAACCAACTGCTCTGTGTTTGACCCAGTCGTTGGATTACATTTGTTTTTAGACTTTTGTAGACTTTGTGGTGAATTTTGGAATTCTGGGTGTCTTGAGCCTGGATGACAGCGCTGATTTCACCGCAGACATGTTGCCTCACATTTGCAAAGAGCGACATCATATTGCAAAAAAAAACGCGGCCAAAGCACACAACGTACTTTTATTAAAAAATTTTAAAAAAATGGAGAAAAAGAAAAATGGGAGGGGGTTTTTAAAGGGGGGGGGAAAGAAAAAAGGCAAGGAAAGAAAAATCCCAGAACTGAAAATTAAAACAAAAAAAAAAAAAAAAAGAAAAGAGGGGAGGGTGGAAAGGAAAGAAAAAAAAATTTCATTATTTTTTTGTTGTTTGACTCTTCTGTTGGGATCGGGGGGTATTTAACTGGGCTTCGAGAGAGGCATAGAGGGGTAATTTATTAAAAAAAAAAATTAAAAGAAAAAGAAAAAAAGGAGATTTTTTAAAAAAAAAATTCTGTTTTCCTTCTTTGACTGGAGAGGGGAGGGAATCAAAAAGAAAATAAGGGAAGGGAAAGGTGCAAAATTTTTCTTATAAACCTTCCCTCTAACAGGGATTAAACAAAAAACAAAATAGGGGGAAATTTTCCCTCCACACACAACATGATATTTGGCAGAAACGTCTCTTGCTATCCCTCACTCCCTCCTTCTACTCGGCCAGTTCTGCTTAGGTGCGCAGCCCCCCCCCCCCCCCCTCTCTCTCTCTCTCTCTGACATCGCCATCTGTTGGATGAGGTGAAAACTGCAAAAATAACGACGATCAGCATTTGGTTCTCTCTGACAAGCTCTGCTAGAGATTAAAACAGCTCCCCTGATTAAAACCCGCAATTAACGTGTAAACACTTGATTGGCAGTTAACGTTCATATTTGAATCAACGTGTTTACATGTGAATGGCAGCCAGTGAGTTAATGACCCCCCCCCCCCCCCCCCCCCGTGATGTCCGTCATTCATGTTTTATCTTTGTGGGTGAAATGTTTTGTACCCCACTCTGACTGAGTAATATTCCAGTTTGTGGTTGAAGTGGTCAAAGTAAGCTATATAATACTCTGAACAGTTACTGTAATGGCTCAAGTTGAAAAACAATAAGCCCCATCCAGCCCACTGGATGTTCCTGAAGTAGGGCATGCTAGGCGCTTTCTGAAGAGAATGAGATGGCCACATTGCCCCTCTCTTCAATAGGCCCTGGCTGCATCTTGCAGTATTCAGATATCAAGCGGTATTTGGCATCCGATTGGGGTGGCCAGATTATGCTTATGCTTATTACATCTCACCCAATCCGCTGGTTGCTGTTTTTAGTTTGTTTTCTGATCCAACGGAAGCTGTCCTCCCAGTACATTTACAAAGGGTCATTGCCTTTCCTTCTTTATTAGCTAAAGACTTGATTTTACTCAAATGGAAGGCGGCTACTCCTCCATCTCATCATCATTGGATAAGAGACATTATGTTGAACCTTAAATTGGAAAAGAAAAGATGCACCCTCAATGGGTCCATCAACAGATTCCACAAAACATGGAACTCTCTAATAACATATGTGAACATTTACCTGGTCTAGAACTGGAACTCTGAATCATTACATCTGTCCTTGAACAAACTCTGTAATAGCAAGTATTAAGTGCACTGGTTATTACTGTTTTTTTTTTTTGTTTTGTTTTTTTTGTGTGTGTTTTTGTTGTTTCTTTGTTGTTTTTGTTTTGTTTTGTTTTGTTTTTTTTGGGGGGGGGGGGGGGGTATTCGTCTTTGTCTATTATTGGTGCTGTCTGTTGTTATTATTTGTAATACAGAGAATATGACTGTTTCATATGTTAAATGAAAATCACAAATAAAGTGTTAAAAAAAAAGAATAACAACCTCAAGTCATAATAGCACAAAACAGCATGGTATAGTGCGCTGAAAAATGTTTCTAATTTAAAGAAAATAATGATAAAGCACAAACAGATTTGAACTGAATGCAAAGTCGGGCACATCTGACACTTTTAATTTTCATCATTTGGCTCTGTCCTTAGAGAAATATTACTCTTGAAATTTTTTTTTCTTTAAAGTTGTACTTCCATGGTCATTTCATTAATATTTCTGTGTGCTCCATTATTATTGAATGCATTCTGCATCGTTTCTGTTTAAAAAAAAACCTTCTGGTTGCTTTGTATCCAGCTGTATTTGTATACTAGAAGAGAGGCTTGTGGTCCAAAGGCAGGCTTTTCCGGGTCCTTCTCATGAATTTCCGTCTGACTGGCTGGCTCTCATCAGTGTATGAAGGAAGCTCCGCCCACTGCTCTTATTTCGTTACAGACAGGAAATAGAGCCGACAAACAAGTTTGTTCCGCCATGCTAACAAACAGTTAGCTAATTAGCTTCTCAACTCCGAAAGCTACAGTCGTGCTGTCTCCACTTCTAGTGTGTAGTGGAGGGTTACCTGCCTTCCAATGGACAGATAGAAACCCCACGTGGGATACGCTATTTGTAATGTGACGTAGAAGTGCGAGGCTGTTCCCGATTCGCTCTTGTCTTCGTATTGTTTCTCTGATGAGAAAGCACAGCCGACTGGGGGGAACGCAACACTAGCAAGTCAGCATGTGTAAGTAAACAAGGGGATACCCTCCGTATTGCAGAAGGAGCAAGTTAAACGGGTTTTCAGTGGAAGGAGGCCTTTAAAAAAAATTTGTGTTATACTTTGAAAAAACACATTTGAATTGTCACACCGTTTGGAGCCATCAGCTTGATAATATTTGCTTTTTATTCTATCATTTAGAACCTCAACCACCTCAAAAGTGCTTGTCCCCGCAGTCATTTATGGAGAGAAAGTGCTGTATATTAAGTTTAAAATGTGTTCGACATCCATTCAAAATGCAAAAATGTATAAATAACTGTTAGGTTCCTCTTTCAGTGTGACCCAATCCACACTCCAGCAAATTAAAACAAGGTTTGTGTGTTTTCTTTTTTTTTTTTTTTTTTTTTTTAATAAATGTTCAAGAATACTCCAAACTGCTACTAATGATCCCTTAATGACATGTATTGTACCATTTCGCCATTATATGGTCAGTGCACAGTTGATTTCTGCTTGAGCTATAATTGTGATGTTTTTGCATAATTTTCTCTCATATTCTGCTGTGTAAAGGGATCTTGTCAGATGACCACAATTAATCAGTGTGAAATCTCTGTTGATGAGGATCAAGGTCATGATGAATCAAGAGGATCCCTGACGCACCAAATGCTTATAATCAATCTCTGAACAAGAGCTTGACAGCCTTCATAAAATAAAGGGAATTATTGTTATCTTTTTTTTGTTTTTATTTACTTAAAGCTAAGGAGGAAAGGGAAAAGGGTTGGTTTGCAATCACTGTGTTTGGTGAAATTTTTACATTTTGTTTGCATGTACAAACAACTGAACCTGTAAGCAAGTGGGACACAATGATTTGTGGGTGAGACATGTGAGTGCCCTTTGTTATGTTTCATTATGTTATGGTCTTTCCCAGACCTACACTATATTAATACAATACATACTTTTTGTTTCATGTGGGAACAGTACAGGGTTTAGAACAGTACTGGTTTGCAATAATCTGTTTTGTGTTTGAAAAGCATATCTTGAGGAGGAGCAAGAGATGTTCACAAACCATCATTTTGAAATAATGACCTTTGACATTATTTACAAAAGATGATAGAAAAGGATGGAGGAAAAGGAAGAGTGGGTCAGTCAGTCATCCTGGGCAATACACAGAAAGGAACCAGTTGCCATGGTTTCAGAGTAGCTATGGCTGGTGTTGCTGGGCCAATGGGAGGCAGGCAGCTGGTTGCCTAACAGCAGCAGATGGAGCAACGTAGGTTTCCAAGAACACACTAATACTGTACCTCATCTTCATGTGTCATCATTCCCATCACCATTATCCTGTTCACACAAAGACTTACACACTTGATTGTACACACACACATACATACATATTTATATCATGCCAGACGCTACTTCATGGGCATGACTTGGCTTTGGCAAACCTTTAGCTTTTTACCCTTTAGCTTTATCTGGCTTTGTCTGGTGGTGAAGATGCTGCCCAGCATCTTCAAACAGCGATGCCATTCATCTCTAAGCAGTTTTTAGGACTTAACACGAGATGCAGCAATTGATCTAAGGAATAATGAAATAAGCAATACTAGTGCCTGTGTAAATAGATTTAGCAGCATGAATACAATTTCTAGTTAGAAAAAGCACCACTGAAATGCGATTCATGAACAATTATCTTTCTACAGCTGATTCTGTTGTTGTGGGAGAGTAAGTTTCTGCACTAAAATACATTTAATGACTAGGACAAGCTCAAGTGTCTGTACATTCAAGCTTGAGCGCATCTTCCAGCATGGTGTGATTTTAAAGTTTAGAAAGGCAGATAAGCAGAGGAGGCAGCTGAAAATGCCAGCCAGAGGATCACTGAACCCACGACTGTGAACTTTAATAACTTCACAGACCTGTACGCTCACCCTGGCTAAGATAAGTCTATACATAGTTAGGCAGCTTGACATATGAAATAGACAGAAGTATTTCCAACACCCTTTATTTACTTCTAGTCCTTGCCTTGTGACATCAGATCTTTATTGGGGATAAGCTCATCAGGTTTTTTGTATGGGGTGGATAAAACTTCATTTTATCTAAGGTTGGGAGAGGAGAAAAGTTGTCAATGTCAAAACAATGGTAGGAAAAATCCAGATTACAATGAGCCTGACAAACGACAACAGGAAGAAAAAAAAGGGAGGAAGATATGGAAATGGCATTGATTTGAACAGTGTGACTGGAAATAGAGGACTCATCACAGCTGATCTAATACAGAAGATGAATTAACAGCCTTAGCAGTTTTGGTGAGAAGGGACCCTTTTCAAATTTACATATTAAAGGAGTCATCACCTGGAAATTCAACTTTTTCATGTTAAAACATGTGTGTGGGAACAGGACCTCAGTTAAAATGTGCCAGAAACTGCAGAGAGTGACAGTGGCTTTGTTTTTGAGTGCGGGCTCTCTCTTCTCACCAGGATCGGCCACAAGAGCGCGCTCTCCACAGTAAGCAATTTTGTCTCTCGGATGTGGATGACGTGAACTACAGAGGCTGCTAGCTGCTAAGCTTGCCTCTTTAGCACCACCTGAAATCAGCTGATTACCTGCCGTGGATTAATGCCGATTAATGACCAGCTTTGTCAGAGAGGAGGATGAGGAGGAGGTTACAAAAGCTAGCACAGTTGTTGCTGTTTGGTTAACTTCACGTCAGATGTCCGCTCCTTATATTCGTCAGAGTCCAGCCCTTTTACTCTGCGGATTCTCTCTATCAACCGTACCGTTACGTTTTAATCATGTTTTTCTGTGTTGGGACATCATTCTCCCTCACTTGGTCAGTCCTGATAAAACTTCGTTTTGGCTTTGACTTTTGCCTCGTGAACGCGTTTACAGACGGGTCTAATTCTCATGCGTATTCTCAGGACGAACAAAAGTTGGGGATGAAAAGAGGTAAAAATTAGCTCATTAACTTTTCCTCCCAACCGACTATGATTAAAAATTCATTTGAAGATAATTTAAGAAGGATTATGTATGTAAAACACTAGGTTATGACACCTTTAAAGGAGTGATGACATAGCAGTAAAAACTGGTTCATGTAGTTGACATTACTGCATTGTAAATACTCCAAAGAAAAAACATCACTTTTTACAGCAGGGGATTGTTTTGGCATACTAGACCTCCCTTCCTCAGTAATACAGTTGGGTGCTGTAATGATATCCAGCTTTACCCGGATACCAAGTTGACTTCATTTTGATTGGCTACACCTTATTTGGCTACAACCTTATTTAGAGACAGTAGGTCAAGCTTTCCTAGTGGTCGGAGTTATATCTGTCAGCATCATGTGCACTTCAGACAGTGAGCTATGTTTTTCAGATAAGACAGCATCTGGAAAATAAATAAACTTACAGGTAATGACAAGATTGCGGTCGCCTCCCTCAGTGTTGCTGCATTAGTTTTCTTTTAACAACTAATCTACCAACTGCCTAAATAATTTGGTTCCATAACCAATATGTAAAATTCCCGAGGTTTGTTAGCTTCTGGTATTTTTAGGAGTATTAACGCCTCGTCAACTCGGCTTCTATTATGCAAATAAGTCCCGGAACAGCAATCAGCGTGTTGTTGCAGACAGAGTCCAGCCATAATCAGCATGTTATACATGTATTCACCTCGTGTCATAATGATCCTTTCTCTTTCAGATCAGATGTACAAAATGATTTATTAGAAAGTGTCGGTGTCTCACATCTCTGCATTAGATAACACGTGTCCTCCACACTCGTGCAATCAACTGTTCGACCACGTGGAGCCCTTCCGTGACTCGTTTTAAAGAGCCCTAATAAAACATTCAATAATAAATAATAAAACCATCCAAACCATCTTCTTTTGTCGGACTTGTCTAAAATAAGAAGGGGAAATGTTTTGAACAGAGTGTTTCACACGCGACACATCAGAAATTACATGATTACAGACAGTATGGGGAGAATCAACAATGAGAGAAAAGTGAAATTTGATGTCATGGCACCTTTAACATGCGTCGATATTACAGCTCCCTATTCCCATTAATGGATTTGTTATTTCACTTGTTTGAATAAATAATCAACTGTTGTTGTTGTTGTTTTAGATAACATAGAGGCTCAATTTTGAGATCCTTTAATAGCATGTCACTGTTCCACACAGTCACACATCTCATCCATCTTGCTCACCCACTGCTAACCTGGAGGAATTGGAATGACTGTGGAATTTCACCCATTAGGATAATTCATTTCCCATAGTGGAGCAAATGAGAATATATTAGCGTCATTAATAATGTGGTAGCAGGGTCCAAAAACAGCTCTTCCATGACAGAGATGGAGGAGGCCAGTCAGATTAAGCTGAGAAACTTACCACAGACTTCAGGCTGGTGCCAACCATGTTGAACAGCACTTTGAAAGTAAGCAGGAGCACAGTCCCAAAGATAATGAGTTGGTGTGCGAAACTTACTCACATACTGAATAAGTGAGGTTTACAGTGACACCAGTGTGAACTCAATGTATTGATTCCCGCAGGGATGCAGCAGGCAATTTATCATTTCTATTGAGTCCTATGCATTTTCCAAGCTACTATAAATCATGTTCTCTTATTGCCCACAGTGTGATTTTTAAATAGTTGAATATTAGCTCACAAATTGTCTACATACAAATTGAGTCATGTCTTTTTTATGTTTCTTTTTGTGTGTGTTTGTGTGAAGCAGAAAATAAAATTATTTGATTCAGTGTTATTTGGATCACTTAACATTTTGACAGCCCTTTTTGCTTTGTATATTTATTTAGCTAGGCTAAATAAAGATGTTCAGTTTCTGCTCTAAAAGTAAAACATAAACAAATTTGTGAAAAGCCAATGAACAAACAACGATAACAACGATAAATCAGGGTTCCCCAAATTGGTCCTACAATGGCCACAATCCTGTACACACTTAAAATGCCTGCTGGGTTAAAAAGGGACCAGCCCAGAAAATTGGGTATTTTTTTTACCGCAACTTTTGGGTGGAATATTTGACCCAAAAGTTGGGTTATGTTGACTACAATGTTGGATCATTTTAACCCAGAGGTTGGGATAATAACCCAACAAACCAAATGTCTGGGTTGAAATAACTCAGAAATCAGTTGGTCCCCAGCAGTTTGACCTGAGAGTTTTTAGTGTGCAAGTTTTCAATGTGTTCCTCCTCAAACACACCTAACTCAAATTAGTGAGTCATTGTTCTGAACATCATTGGTTGTTGGATCCATTTAATTTGAGTCAGGTGTGTTTGAGGAGGGACACGTTGAAAACCTGCAGGATTACAGCCCCTGTATTGGGGAACCCTGGTTTAAATCAACAACAAATATTTCAACCACCACCACCACCCCTTCAACAATCCTGACTAAAAAATAAGACAGAAAGAAAAGAAAAGAAAAGAAAAGAAAAGAAAAGAAAAGAAAAAAGAAAAGAAAAGAAAAGAAAATTTGACAAGGCATCTCTTGCTCTAGGCTTGCCCAGATAATGGCCAGCTAATGGTCATGGTTTGTGGTGGGTAATGATGAGAAACCACAGTGTCTCGTTTGTCTCAAAATATTAGCATCTGACAATTTGAAGCCAAACAAGTTCCAACGTCACATGGGGACCTTTAATTCTGAACAGAAAGAAAAGTTAATTGATCACTTTAGAAATGAACTAGTCAACTGTGTGTGACAGTGTGGGGTCCTGTCACTACGCCTCCGATTGATCATGCGCTCTGGCTACTTGGCCACAAGGATATCCCTTCGGCCGAATGGTCAGTGCACATGACTCTCACCTGGGAGTCTGGGGATCAAATCCTGCCCAGGCCCTCTGCTACATACCTTGCTACATGTGTTAATTAACAGAGTTGTTTCACTAGCATCTGTCTTGTCAAATGCTCAACCCACCCCATAGAAAGTAGCATACAATTTACTGGTCTCAAAAGCATCACATTACAGTAGAGGAATTAATATCTTTTTAACCATAATTAATGAAGTAGCAACCAATAAGCTGAATACTCTTTCTCTGCCAAACAATACTATTCTGCTGCACATTTCTTTGTGCCTTTCATTGCAAGGGTTGGGGTGCATGTGGTACTGGTGGAACCCTGCGAGAAATGTTTGGGAACCACTGAGACCCCAAATTAACAAGAAAATTAATAAAAGACCAAAAGAAAAATACACCATGCATGAAAGTGTGACATAAAACTAGGTCACTTCATCCACATGTGCCACCCCTTTCCCTGTATGAACTCCTGCTTTGGCCCCCCCTTGCAAAGTTCACTGGTTCCTAATTCTCCCAGCTGAGGTGTCCAAGCATCGTGTCATCAGGCAATATATCTTACAGTTGTAAATCAGATAGATAATAACTACTTTTCCAAGTCATTTTTAAAATAAAAAAAGGACAGATGACATCCCTGTCTATCTCATCCCAGATGATCAAAGCCACACTATTTGTGACTTTTCGTTACATTATCACCAGTTCTCTGTAAAGGGAGCTAGGGTGCAGATGTTTACCAAACCATACATTATTTTGTATAAAACCAAAAAAAGCTGTGGGGAATTTGCAACCTGTATGATTTTTTTTCAATATTGTAAAAAATAGCTTACTTTAAAAATGTGTTTGCTATTTAACTACAAAGCGAAGACTCCCAGCTTGTTGTCAAGCTTGCAGACAATGCAGTACATGCTTATTTTGAGCCTTTTTCCTACCATTATACATTATACCCTACCACAGACCTTTGCTATCCATTCTCCCTCCATAAGAACAACACCAGCCATCATGAAATAATGTTAAATACAGTTCCTCTTTTCTTAGCAGTGTTAATGGACACTGCTTTGCAGATTTGGAATTCATGTAACCACCACTCACCCTCCTTAGTTTACAGTAAACAGTCTTTTACAATCTAAATTTCATAATTTTCATTTTTTTTCTAACTCTCTGTTGCACTTAAGATTATTTGACGGTGATATTTTTGTTATATTGCTATGTGTGTTTTTCCTTTTCATTACATTTTGAATCTCAGTCAATTTGGGGAACATGGACATTAACTGCTGAAACTGAACGGTGCATTGTTGAGAGATTCTCTCAGTGAATGGGTAAGTCATTGAGTGAATAAATGACAGTTTGTTCTACCACCCCAAGCTTTCAGCAGCTGACAGTGATGTTAAGTGAACAGTTCTTCGCTTTTGTCATCTTTGAGCATTTGTGTACATACAGTACATGCGTAGGTTTTGAATTCTTGTGTGTGTGCGCGTGTGTGTGTATTTTTATTTGTGGCTGTCAGGGCTGTCCTCCACCCCTAATGGTTTAATGGGCACCCTGTGGTGCCTCTCAAGCCCCCTGGAGAGGGATACACTCAGCAAGTGGGGGAGCAAAAAGGCGAAGCCATGTCTCTGGAGAGGAGTGCCTTTGTGGTGAGGGGCCACTGCTGTGATGACTGGTGCTGGCCTCATGGTGATTACCCTTCCCAGGGGGTCTGCATTGTGGGCCATGCAACCCAGAACTTCACCTTTACATCTCCCCTGCTGTGCCTCAACAGGGGGTTGAAACATACCCCTGTCAATCATCCAATTTTGGTAAAGCAGCCTGTCTGCTGGTCAATGTCTTTTTTATATTTTCCAGTTAAGCTTTTCTATTGCTTAGTCTTAAAACCATGGCAAACCTTGATGTATGTAAATTGATATATGTTTTTGTATAGAAATGTAGAGATACATTTATATCAAATGCGCTCTCATTTTATGACCGACTTGTGAACAAATACATGTTTTATAAATCAAGCATTTTCAGAAACATCATGTTCACACACAAGGAGCCAAGTACAGTATGCAGATCCAGTCCCACACATTCTGCCCACTGGCTTCTGTGTGCCAAGCTAAACACTATGCATGAAGCTTTAATTAAGGTTAGACTGTGCTCCTTACAAAGTTAACTAAGAATTACTGTAATATGCCTGAGAAGGAGGCTAACCTTAAAGAAGAAAGGCTTCACCTTAGACCTTGCCTTCATGGTAAGGGGCAACAGAGGTGAGCACCCTAGTTATGCTAATTCCACTGATCAGGGCCATACTGTGGGGGCCAGTCCCTTGTGAATAGTTTTACGCCCACCTTTGAATCTTGCTGTCATGGAGACTGCAGCTAACTCTAACACGGACATCATAATATTTTCTAAATTGATAGAAGCTCATGTTACAAAAATGAATGCATTATGCCCTTCAAATTGGCTTAGATGTGGAATAGTTCTTGTGCATGCATCTATTAATCGTTAAAAAATCAAGTAAATATGAGCCACATTGCATCTACAATAATCCAGTAATCCTGCAAAGAAGCAGACAAGATTGAGTGCCATTCGAAAGGACAACATGAATGTAGGTGCCCAAAGACCTGGATTGTCTACATTTACAGTAAGCAATGTGTGGACAAAAACAGTTCTCACTTATGTATGGAGGGCCATTGCACTGAATGAAGGATTGGAAGATTCTTGAGCCAATACATGAGACAAACTTTCTCACATTTTATAGCTTTTATACTTAAAAGCGACAGATCTTGTGGACAGAGTCCGTGTGCAGTGCAGGGTGCAGCTTTCAAAATGATGCCATACCTTTTTGTCATGATGCCAATATAAACAAAAATATTCTCATAATTAGCACAAATGACAGAGGAAGAGATTTGAGAACAGATAAAGGCAAAGCAAGTTTATTTGTATTGCATATTGCATACGCAACAATTAAAAGTGCTTTACATGAAACATTAAAAGCATTACAGCGGGTGCAGAGGAAAAGATGCATAAAAGCATAATCAAAATTAAAAAGTTAGAGACAACATTAAAAAATCACTTTAAAAGGCTGTGCATTAAGTCAGTAATCAATAAAGAATTTTTAAATGTCAGCATGGTGAAACAAATTGCATAACAGTATAAAACTTTGTTGGGTTATATTTAGATGATTTTTTTTTTTGAGTTGGAAATGTAAATTTGGGAAAGGAAGAGTTATCTTTCAATATTACAAAGCAGAGAACTGACAGACAGGAAACAGGAAAATGCTAAGCATAATATTTATTATTCTCGATTTATAATTATGCATGTTAATAAGCTTGGCTTCAAGCGATTTTGATTTTTTTAAAATGCTGCAGAAGACTGTCTGCCATGACTTTACAATATTGCAAGTTGTGGCCAAAGAAGATGCACATGATGCATGTCATTTTCCTCAAACAAAGAATTGGAATAAGATGCCTTGTTGTAAAATGTGATAGTGTAGGGTTCCATCACTATACCTCCGATTGATCATGCACCCTGGGCACAGGGATATCCCTTTGGCTGATTTGTAAGCACACCTGACTCTCACCCGGGAGTCTGGGGATTGAATCCCGCCCGGGCCCTCTGTTGCATACCTTGCCACACGGGTGGGATTTGATCCCAGAGACTCCCGGGAGAGAGTTATGCGCGCTGACCTCCTGGATGGAGAAACCAGTAGAATTTGTTGCTCAGGTGTGATTTTGGCCCATTCTTCCACACATTCTTTCCAAAGACTTTCAATTGGATTCAAGTGGGGTGATTGATTGCACCATTCTAGCAGCTTTATTTTCTTTTTCTTAAACCAGTTGAGTGTTTCCTTGGCTGTGTGCTTGGGATCGTTGTCTTGCTGAAAGATCTATCCTATTTTCATCTTCAGCAGCCTGCCAGATGGCAGCGGATTCTCGTCAAGAATGTCTCTATGCTGCTCTCCAATCCCACACCATGATTTTCCCACCTCCAAACTTCACTGTTAATATGGCGTTTTTGGGGTCAAGTGTGGTGCCATTTTTCCAAACATGTTATGTCTTGTGACATCCGAAGAGTTCAATTTTGGTCTCATCCGACCAGACAGTGTTTTCCCAGAATGTCATGGGTTTGAAAAGATTTTGTGTTGCGAACTTCAAACAAGCATCAACATGCTTTTTCTTCAGAAATGGAATCTTGCGTGGTGTACATGCATGAACACCATGATGATTACATATGATACATATATACATTAGATGATACATATATATATATATATATATATATATATATATATATATATATATATATATATATATATATGTATATGTATATATATATATACATATACACACACACACACACACATATATATATATATATATATATATATATATATATATATATATATATATATATATATATATATATATGGTCAGGCAGACAAGTAACTTACCTTACCTTTGCAGTGCATTATGTGAAGGCCACACCCTCTAGTGAGGCATTTCCTTTCCCTCTCATTGCAGTGACATGTGTTTGTGCATGGCCAGTCAGTTTCTCCATAAAAAAAATCATTTTTATGAAAAGGCAGATTGTTTTTAATAGTTGATGTAAACTGGGATAACCATGTGAATGGCTTGAATTAAGTGCAAGAGGAGCTGCACATACTGTACATAGTGTGTTGAACATAAGCTTGTTATTTTAGGTTGTTGCTTTCAGGTAGTCCTTAATTTAATGTATCTGTGAGGACTCTGGAGCAAGACATTTTTGCCCTGCAGACACCTCCGTGCCTGAGTTGTCATTTTCTCAGTCTTAAACAAGGATGGTACTCTGTTGTTATGAGATATAAAAGTAATTGGGAGAGTCTGGGGACTGTTTTTTAATCATTGTTTCAATTTTTAATGTTGTAATCTAAATTTGTTAGCTTAAGCAGGCACTCACCTGCCTACACATCTACATTGTCATTGATGTCTTGGTCGCAATTTTTGACAGCCTGCCAACCTTAAGCCTGGATCAGACTACACAAATTTAGCCTGATTTTGGCCCGACGGAGACGTCGCAGACAGTCGCTCACTGTCGCTCACTGTCGTGCCCAATTCTGCGTTGTCGGATCGCAAAACGTTGCGTCTTTGCTCCACGTAATGTGACATAATCAGCGATTGGTGATTTGGCGTCTGCGACGCTTCATGACCATGATGCAGAAAGACTGGGGTGTCAGAAATTTGGGGGTTTGTCCGCCTAGTGTGACATGTCCTGCGATGTGTCCCTGTATATCGACCAATAGAAGGACAATGCGCCCCTCGCTTCCACCAGTGGAACTGATGTCCCCGTCCACTTTCCATTTCATGAATGACCCAAACAGTCAATTCAGAGGCCTCCAAACCAAGTGACTGATTGACAGGTGCTTGTCCCGCCTCCCCGTCTCGTGTTGTCTTTTGCGACACCACACAATGATCAGACGGTTGTCTGTCTGGTACCATTCTTGTAGTCGTGTAGTCTGATCCTGGCTAGAGATTATATATATATATATATATATATATATATATATATATGTATATATACATTATTACATACAGTATTACTCTTCTTTGTTCCTGAACAGCATCTCACTTACTGTTTATGGCCATTTAGTATCAGGAGTGATGGCAGTAAAGGGAGGCAGTCTATTTCCCAGTGAACCTCTTCCTTTCAATTAAAATCTCTCTCACTCAGTTGTGATTCAAGTTGACAAAAAAGCATTCATGCAAAAAACAAACAAACAAACAAAAACAAACAAACAAAAAAAAACCCAGCTCCCTTGATAATGTCTAAAAAGTAATGTATTCAATGGAAATATTCAGATGGGGGATTTTGTAGATGAATGCTCACTACTTGTGTTCCGTCTCAGCCTCCATTTGAGGCTTGTGCTACATGTAAATGTTATTGTCTCTAACAAGATACACTTACATTCCATTATGGCTTCCCATTATGCAGACAAATAAAATTTACGCTGAAGTGAGCAATTTGATGAGATCAGATGCAAATATCGATTTCAAAATCAGGTTTTTCTGGATAAGAAATGTCCTTTCATTGCCTTTCATGCACATATAGACTTACAAAAGATGATTTTGCTTGAAATTGCCTTACCAAACGAAGAAAAGACTAAAAGGGGATTTTTAAAGAACATTTATTGATCTCAGGCTGAAACAAACACGTCCTTTTAGCCTGTATGAGTTAACATTTACATGTTTATATGTAATGCATGTCAATGCTGCATGTGCATTGTACACATACAGTACTGAGAGTGTTTATGTATCCTAGAGTAAAATAACTAATTTAATTTGCTATAGGTCTAAGTAATGTGCCATTACAGCAACACACTGCATAAGAGAACACACTTGAGATGCATTATGTAATTCTGGAGGAGTTCCCAGTGTAAGGCTAAGCAGTAATTTGGAAGCTGCAAGGTATGCTGCTGCCTGCTGCAACTGCAATGAACTATTCATGGCACTTCCATTACAGCCACAACGTTTCTTCATGCTTTTCCTACTTTTTAACAGCTGTGCAAACTTGCCATAACAGAAGAGGTCAGAAAAGATTAAGATCTTTTTTCTTTCTTTTTTTTTTTGGAAGTACTGTAAAAGCGTACCTCAGTACCCAATGAAGGGTATACTTTCTGGATTTATTAGAGCACACTGTAAAGTGTGCCCCCCCTCCCCCCTCCCTCCCATCCCCCCTCCCGTGACTAAAAGGACCAGATGATTATCCAGAAAAACCTGAATGAATGAATGAATGAATGAATGAATGAATGAATTACAGTTGATGTGTAATGTATACTCCAGGTACAGGTAATTCTAATTGCTACATGCTTTCTCCAGTATATAAACTGAACTAAGATTATTTAGCCTGGCATTTGACCCTGGGACAATTATTTAAACAGCATTAATTCAGAGTTTGAGCATTTGTTTCTGTGATAACTAATGCATAAAAGAAAAAAGAGGAAATGGAACTGTTAGAGCTAATCTGTTGTTGAAAGGCTATCACAGGTTTCCCACAGCTTTAATGGCAGTCTTTAACAGCAAAGTCAGATAAGAGGGAGGACAAGAGCAATGAAAGGGATCGAAAGCCTTTTGGTGCATATACAGGAACCTCACTAACCCTGACCTCAATATCCAGCCTTGCTGTTCTGCACACAACAAAAGTGATAAAAGTTGTAAAGATACAGTACACTGTTTTATCAGCAGTTGTATTTGTGTTTTACACAATTAAACACATGAGTGCTGTTTTATCTGTGAATATTCCCAATCCCACACCACGTGCATGCATAAAATAGGCTATTGTGACTTCCAACTTGTATGTAAACAACAGCTAAATTGGTCACGGAGCAAACTTCACTGTCCTACCTTTCTGTACAGAAATCTGTTGCCTCACATTCTGACATCATATTTTTGCAACAAGTCCTTAACTGAAATGTTTGTATCTGTTGTTTTTTCATTCCTATTAATGGAATTTATAACTACGTTCTGCACACTGTACTTTAAAAGGACTTGAGGCAAGATTAAGAAACAAAGCTCGTGACTGGCGCTTCAGGTAACTGCAGCCACGAGCCAAGCCGTCACGGGAGCGTGCACAAACTGAAGCTATAATGTTGTTTACTCCTTTTTCTTTGTAGTTACACTTTTTAGTGTCTTTCAGTTGATCTGGATCATTTGCTGACGGCAGAAGAATCCATAACTATCACTTACAGTGTTTGAATTTAATGCGACTGTC
The DNA here is from genome assembly GCA_023101725.1 of Atherinomorus stipes. Taxonomy (NCBI): domain Eukaryota; kingdom Metazoa; phylum Chordata; class Actinopteri; order Atheriniformes; family Atherinidae; genus Atherinomorus; species Atherinomorus stipes. The sequence goes on from JALJCO010013221.1 coordinate 1,576,567, forward strand.
TTCTTCCTGTATCAAAACTGCGGATGCAGCGTCATTTGACGTCACGTCCGCAGGGCAGTGCGGGAAATTCGGACACCGAATTGCAGTGCATTTTGCAGCACACAGCCAGTTCAAGGCAATGGAGAGTGACGTGGGTGGAAACGTTCTTTTTGGTATTTAGCGGTTCATCACCCATTAGTATGAAAAAAAAAATGGACATGCATGTTTGTTTTTTTTAAATTCCTGCCTCTAGTCCCTTTAAGAATTTTGAGATTGGAGCAGATGTAATTGTCATGTCTGTAAAGTTACATTGAGTTTAAAGAGATACAAAGTCCACATAAGGAGAAAGGAAGCGATGGAGCAGTTAAAAGCCTGTGCTTCCAACTATGTGCCTTTGTGTCAATGAGGTTGAACACAACATATGTTCCATCAGTAACATGAAGGCGCTACAAAACACTCCTAACTTCTGGTTGGATTTTGACAAAAACATTCCCTTACCAGGATTAAAGAATTACTATAGTCTGAACTAAAAAATATTATTTTTCACAACATGACCACCACCTTAATGAACAACATTTTGCAGGTTACTTTGTGCACAAACGGCAGCTGTAGCTCAGGTGGAAGAGCAGTCGTCTTTCAACCGGAGGGTCGGGGGATTGATTCCAGGCTTCCCCAGATTACATGCCGAAGTTTCCTTGGGCAAGACACTGAACCCCAAGTTGCCTCCCAGTGTGCCTGTTGGGGTATGAATGTGTGTATGATTGTGTGTGTGACTGGGTTAATGTGATATGTAGTGTAAAGCGCTTTGAGCGGATCGTATGACTGGAAAAGCGCTATATATGTACAGTCCATTTACCATTTACAAACATACCACAAAACAAATCTTAACTTGACATAATTGTTTTTTGTGGTTTCACCATTGCGTGTTGTTTTAACTGTGAAATTCAACATATTCTTGTAATTAATAGTTGTTAACAAGGGAACTAGCAACAGAGCAGATCATATTATTTTTATTTTTTTTAGTTTTAGACAATATATTTTGTCTTTCATGTATTTGCAAATACATTTTCCCCAAGTTCTCATTGGAATAAGGAACAATAGCCCATTAAATCACACACACACACCTGCAGAGAAGGGAGTATTGCTGTGTCTTGTCTGTTGTTATGAAATCTTGAAGGAGCTCTAAATTTTTTCCATATCTGTGCACTTATTGTTCAACATGCAAGAAACAAAGAAAGAGACACGCACAGCAGATTTGTTATTCTGCAGGAAGCAAGTTAATATTTCATTAGACAGAATGGATGGGATGAATGGAAAAAGCCTGAATAGGCAAAACACTAATGTTACTTACTGTAAAGTCGTACCAACTATAAACTCTGCATTTCTGGCTTACTTGATGGCAAAGTGGCATTTATTTTTGTACATTTCGGGAGCCGTCACTGCCTAGTGTCCCAAGCCTGAGAAACTGCACTTCACAACTTTTGCTTCTGGGATGCCCAGTGACATTGCTGCTGAGTTTTACTCATGAACACGTCACATGTTAGCAAGTGGATATTAACACACTGACTGTTTTAAACATGCCACTGGCTGATTCAGAAAGAAACATAAGGAGAAGACTTTATCAGATTTCTCGATATAAGATGCATTGCCTTAAAACAAGATCTTATATCTTACTGAAATTTTTCTCTTTAAGTAATTTTGTCTTATTTTGAGTATGATGAGATATTTTGACTAGAAATGAGAAAAAATATACTTGGTAAGATTTGAGTTTTTGCAGTGTAGTTGTTAGGGGAAATGAGTAACAGAAAATCTGCCAAATGTCAGTAATGCCTCTTTAAGTAACAGATTTGAATAACATTAATATTTAACTGATACATGTAGATGACCCATTTTAAAGATGCACTACAGAACTTTTGCAGACTTTCTTTGTGACTCACCCCCTATTTCAGCATCCGTCTTGCATCCTACCTGTGCTGTGAGTCCTCACCAGCGAGAAAGAAACTTCAAGTCTTATCTTGACTCTTGTCCTATTTCTTGCTCTGTCCCTCTCTCTTAATTCTTTTCCTCTTGCGTACTCCTATAATGTCTTCTAGTGTTTCTTTGTTGAATCAGCAACTGTGCGTGTCTAAATCAAACGGTGTGTTTATAGCTGTATTCAAGCATCTGATGCGAAACTCAGCTGTAATTTCATATGGTACCCAAAGGAAATGCACATAATAGATGTCATTATGTCATCAAATGAGAGTTTATGGTCAGGAAGTAACATTGACTGACATAAACATACACTCATTTCCTCAACAGTTACATTTTTGTAAGTGGAAATTCTTAATTCATTTTGTCACAAAGATTACTGAAATACTTGCAAGCAATTATAGCTAATAATAAATTCATTATTGCTAAAGGTGAGCAAAGTTTTGCAGACTTTGTTCCCAACTTATGTTAAAAACTACATCTTCTTGTTGAGTTGCTCTGGAAATAAATCCAAGGTGGGGCTGTGGTAAAGAATCTCTTGGTGTGTTATCATTTCCTGTGTGACTTTGCAGAAAATGTGTGAAAAAGAAGTTGCAAAGGACATCCTTGGTGTTCAGGCCTCCTCGGTGGTTTGATGCAGACTCTAACAATCAAACACAACAGCCTTGTTCTTCCTAATTTTACTCAAGAGATGACTTGCTAATTGCCATCTCTCTAATTATAAATAAACCTTCATTGCTGTGACAGCAAAATATCATGCTCCTGTGACCTGTTTCGATTACTTATGTCGTTTTGGAAAAAGGAAAAAATGTCCCTAATATCAAATCAGGTCCTTTCTATACTGCATTGCTCCACTACCCAACTTTTTTGTTCAAAAATATAACTTCCACCTCATAGGGCAAGGATAAATACTTGCCATCTGGTTGCTTACACACTGTACCATATGTTGTGCGCAGTGGTAAAGACAAAGAAGATGAGGAAGGACGATAAAAGGGTCAGGTGTGAAAGGTGCAGTACAACACTGTGCCATAGTGCCAGGAACTGTATGGATCTGCAGCAGACCTACTTGGGTTATGTAATAGATGAGCCTGGTCTGTGAAGCCTCTGCTGTTATCATTAATTCATGTCACCTAGGACAACAGTCATTGCAGCTAAGAAGCCACAGTGGGAGACACTGAGAAGGGGGTGATCCTATGGGAGTATCAGGCAGCACAGTCGATTAAGGGGAGGAGTAGACAGAGAGTCTGAGGCTTGGGTGTGGTCAGATTAAAAAAAAAACAACAACTATACTTCTTATGAAAATGTCATTGTAAAAGTTACAACAACTGAAAGTGACTATGATGCTTATGCAATGTTATATGACTAATTCAGAAATGGCATGCATGAACTACAGCAGTCACATTAACAGACAGGCACAGCGGCAATAGCCTAAACTAAAAGATCTCACAATTAAATAAAAGACAGTACTGTAGAAACATTCCCACTCCACAGTTTTATTTAACATATTTTGCTGAAGCACTTTGTTTTTCACATAATCTGAGAAACTTCCACTTGAATATCAACAAAGATTTCTGCTCTCTCTCTCTCTTCATTTGCTTCCATCCACCTTTGCTTTGTTTTAGGAAAGCACAGAGTACTTGCTTCATATAGTTTTGTATGATGTTTTTAAAAAAACAGCCGTAACTCTAAGAAATGAGAGATATCAGTGTGAAGGAGTGGCTTCACATCTGACAAGCAGCAATACTCAGATGAAGTAAATGAGCAATTTTTTTGAGTAGCTGACAAACAAGGTGTTACATTAGTGCACGAGTTTAACACTTAATGAAATCATTGATTGAGAACTTTTCTATAATTTGGTTCTGTTTATTACTACTATGTCTTGTACAGCTAATGTGAGCTTGGCACCTCTGAGATACTGAGAGTAAACATGGTCCTACTGGAAATAGGATTCAGCTTGATATAAAAGATGTACACACTAAAAAAATGGTTTGAATGCTTAATTTTGATGTAAAACAACATATGGGAACATGAGTAATGTATCTTCAGTCTTGCACTACTGGCAAAGATTTTATATTCATCTTGGCTCCCTTTGTTTCTGAGTTAACCATAAGATAAACAGTATGAACACAAATGCAACTTATCACTGAATTTTGTCACCTTAGCAGATTGATGAATCCATTTTCCTATTAATGTTACATAACTCATGTCTGAAAATAATATGATATCATCTGAATGTGTTGAAACCTTTTTTTTTCTCTCTGCATTGTCCCAGATCTAATGCCAAATGTTTCATGTTTTCTGACAAGTGTTTCCTAAACCAATCCTACAATGTTACGAAGATATTTTAGAATTTTTCTTACAAATAAAAACATCTTTTTTTTCACTTATAATCTTTAACATGTTATGCTTCATGTAAGCAAAATGAAAGAAAAGAAAAGAAAAGAAAAGAAAAGAAAAGAAAAGAAAAGAAAAGAAAAGAAAAGAAAAGAAAAGAAAAGAAAAGAAAAGAAAAGTAAAAAAAGATGGAAGAAAAGGATATGGTATTTTACAATTGATGGTAAAAGGTTTGCCTCATCTGTTACCTTTGATCAAGCATCCCTTTAGTCATGACATCCACTACAGTTACAGCTTTATGGGTGGAGATTAATGGTGCTAGCTGACTCTAAGGCCTTTTAAGTTCCACGAGGGACAGACTGTGTCAGCGCTGCCTGCTCTTCAGTGACACATCAGAGGGCAGCACCTCTTTTCTCTGCGTCCATCTGGCCCATTGAGATCCTGCAACAGCAATAAGCTTTTGGTCACAGTTTTACATGTATCAGAGGGAGTATAAAATGCTTGACTTCCTTCCACACAGATTGATACTCTGTGTCTCTGTCTCATTGCTTCCTCCTTGTGATTTACATGTTCAGTCATGTCATTCATGGCCTTGACCCCACCCTAACCTCTGACAGCACTTAACCCACAGCGTTCCTTCTCCCAAAGGGACACAGAATCATCATCAGACACTTTTATGCCTATAAGTGTAATGCCTTGAAGAGTAAATATGTCATTAACAAGCATGAACTGTATCATCTTTAAGCTAAAGAATGCAAAAATTCTTGTATTCATATTTGTTTACAGGATTGAAATATTTGGCATTTTCACAGATTGAAATTCTCTAACACTTTTCTTTCATCACATGCCAGCTGGCCAGATGGCAGGTAGATGGGAAAGATAAGAATAGTCATCTTTATCCAGCTAATGAATATAAAAAAAATACAAGAGGGTTTTAGAAATAACACAGTCAAGTAAACCAGGAGATCCTCTCAGTTCTGAAAAAAATGTAATATTCTCGCTGTATTCTAAGAGTTTAATTAAGACATCTATTCCTCTTTGTTTTACAATAATGTATGAATATCATTGAGCTTTATGCAAATTACATTTGTTTGTTTTTGTATTCCAAAGCAATGTTTTGTTGAGCAGTGAGCACATGCTCTTTTACTGAGAGGACAATCAGATTACAGAATCATTATGATAATACCAGATAGTATTCAAAGAGAGCATAACTGATGCAGAAATGTTTCTTTACCTTGTCAGGGCATACATTAGTGTTAGTTTCTTAGCCTACTGAGAGATAGCATCTAGTCACCTTTCAAAGAGGCTTAAGAATCTGAATTTGAAGCTTGTCTCTGATCTGTTGCAGCTAGTGTTATCAGAGGCTGTTACAGCACTTGGATGGAGTGCTAGATAATTATCATTGGTACGGTATGTCTGTTCCTTCCTGTCTATTCTCCCATATTCAGATTCTGGTTATGTAATCGCAGCATGCCTGGTCTGTGGAGGCTGACAGCATTGGATGTCAGGCTGCAGATAGAAATCTCTTTTATAATGTCTCTGTGAGCTATTGAAAGCAGTCTTCACCTTCTAAATGAGGTTGATCCATTGGATGAATTACTATTTCTAAGACTGCAGATGTATGGAGGGTATACTGAAGGTGTATCCCATCTCCTGATTAAATTCTTTGTTTTTGATGGGACATTGATAAGAGATGAGTAATTAAATAGGGTGGATGTTACAGAGATCGTGAGGAAAAGAAGTGACCAGAGGCTGAGGCAATACAACAAGACAACTTCTGCAACTTCTTAATAAACAACTATCTGCTTCAGGCTACAGTACGTAAAACCTTGCTGCAGGGTAAAATGAATAGTGACACAAGAGAAATGAAAACCCAGGGGATGTGCAAACCTTCTGAATCTATGGTTAACCTCAGATGTAAGATGGACTAAATGCATGGTTTATCTAGATCCAGCAACAGGGTTGGGGTGTGTACATGCATGCATTTTATTGATGTATTTAGCCTATTTATCTACACCTGTATTTATTGTTACAAAAGCTACCTTTAATGATCTGTGACTGCAACTAGAGTCATCAGACTCTGTGAGCTTCCTTGAGAGATATTTGGGCAATGCTGCTCTGGACATTTTGACTTTATTTCCCAGAAAAGGATGCTACATGAAATGTTCATTGTGATTCAAATGCTGCAATGAAAATATGCCAAATATTCAAATGTTGATTTCTTTTTATTTATTTGTTTGTTTATTTTGTATTGAAAAGCATATTCAATTTAAGTTTAAGATAACAATACCTGTACATTTCAACTGCACCATTTTTTTGAGCTGCTGAAATCTTAGGGAAGTAATGGGAAAATATTGAACAATACATATGAACATTTTTAGTAGTTCTTACTCGTTATTGTGGTTTATAAAGGAAACACAAGATAAAGAAATAATTTCTATTTTATGTACTATACAGTTTCATGGTCTGATCTAATCGTCTATTTTGCTTAGGAAGGTTCATAACTGCAATCTTTAAACCTTGGTCTACTTTTGGATTTTGTCTGGGAAACTACATTATTTGTGATGTTTGCATCATTGGCTCTGTCCAGAATTGTGGTCCTTTACCCTGTTATCTCCATCACTGTTGCTTTACACACTCTTTGCAGTGGAAAACATGCTCCGTGGTCTTGATTCTCAGAGCAGCTTCAAGTTTCCTCCACTGACTCAGCATCCAATTCAAACCCCTTCTACTCCTCTGTCATGTCCTGTTTTTTTCATTTTTGCACAATATCTTGATTTGCAGTACACCCCCCCACCCTTCTTTTGGTAACATTAAGAGTCAACAGACATCCAGCCACGGGCTGTATTAGTGCTTTCACAGAGAAGTGCTAGGTTAGCCCTCACAAGTAGAAATGTTCCCTGTGGAGTTAAGGCCTATCAGACTGATCCAATACGCCATGAACGGTCATTAACCATCAAGAATAGCAAGAAAAATAGCAAGAAAAGGCTATTTAGGACTAAATGGCCTCCAGACTCCAAGCCTCAAGTCACACTGATACACAATTTCAATTAATTTCAGGTGGGGAGATATTATGGAATAGGGCAGCAGACTTGTAAGCTGTCAAATACTGTATATTGCTGTTGTCCCTTCAGTAAAGAACCACAAACACATTCTTATACATACGTATACTCTTCATATACATATATATGTATGTTTATATATATATATATATATATATATATATATATATATATATATATATATATATATATATATATATATATATATATATATATATATATATATATATATATATATATATATATATATATATATATATATATATATATACCCTGTTTTATATATATATATATATATATATATATATACCTTGTCTATGGTGATGAGAAGGGTGTGCATACAGTGAGATGACAGGGGGACAGAGGCACACATTGAAACAGTCTCATGAGACCTGTGTCAGAATTTGCTCACTGATGTTCTGGTATTATAATGTGAGCCTAAGAAAACATCTGGGGAACTACAAAAGAACCTGAATCTGACAACAAGAAAGTTGTGTATATAAATAAATCAAAGAGACAGAATTTATTATTGCCTCTATGACAGGTTACCAAAGTTTGTCCTGCTTTCCTGGGTTGCATGTTACATACAATGCTGCCATCTGCTGACAAAAACAGGAGACTGATTCATAATACAATACTTTCTAAATTGAAAGCAAGGACACGTGTGACCTCTTTATGATTTTTTTTTAAAGTACATAAATGCTGTTAAAGTATGGAAACAAGTGTTAATATGACATTAAGTAAAATATACTCATTTTTTCTTATCTAGAAACTATAATCTCACAGTGGGACATGGTGTTACACAGCTGTCATTTGTCATTTGGAAAAACAAAACAACCAACAGGAAAAGAAGTTTGGCTTTCAACTGGTTTTCTTGGGTAGGGTTAAAGCTTTCATGTTGTGGTTTCATCTCTATTTGAAGAGTATTGGGTGCCAAGTTAAGTTTGAAATTTGTTATTACAGCACTTCAGTGTCTGCTTTTGAACAGTGTAAGCTAAAAATACAGTGAGCAAATTTCTTGTCACCTCATGGCGCCTTGTCTCCTCTTCTCTCCTCCACCCCTCTAACCTCTAAGTGTGCTGCACTAACCTTATTTTCTTGTGCTCCCCAGTGAGAACTTAACTCAGCACGGGATAGCTTTGCTCCTGGATAGGCACAGAAAATGTAACGCTCTTTGATGTACCAAATGCAATCCAGAAAGAAGTTAGAGCGACACACCTTACTGGCCACTCTAAGGTCGAGGCTCTTTCCTTGCATCACCCAGACCTTGAGGCCCCACAAACTCATAAACAGACTGTCCAATCTGCCAGGTCTCAAATGTCCATCTTTTCCGGAAAACAGAAAAAAAAAAAGGTCGCTGGGTGCAACATAGTTCTTAGACATTTAACGGTTTGCAAACAGGCTAGTCTGAGCGTTTGTGTCAAGATTAATCATGTCTTGGACAGTATGCTCTTTGGCTGGGCTGGGTTTTCAGTGAGACACTGGAGAGGGGGTAAGAAAGATCAGCTTAGCTGTCCTGCCTCTTATCGTCTCTTACTAACCAATATTGAATTAAATGAACACAAGGACAGGTCTTGGTATGTGTGAAAATCCTGGGAGATTACACAGTGGCAATTAATAGGAGTAGCTGAGATTACAAAAAACATGCATCTTTGTGTGTATGTGTGTGTGATTGTGTGACCCCTGTGCTCACAGCAGGTCTCCAGCCGGACATACCCCCCACTGTCCATGCCTCCTACTGGGAAATGTCTCGCCAAAGTCTCTATTTGAGGGGTTTCCTGCTATTAAGTATATTTGCCCCTTCAGCCAAATTAACACAATGTCATTTCTGTAAGATACTCTACCTGTTATGTTTCCAAGCATTTTATTCTGTATGAATTCAACAAAAGTGGCTAAAATAGATATTCACGTTTGCTCTTTGTGATTTATTTATTTTTTCAGTGAGGGAAATTTCATCAGAAAAGAAGTAAAGTTTATGATTGAAGCATGGGGTAACCGGTGACAGCTTAATATCAGTTGCATTGATCCTGCCAGGAAACCCTTTTATATCACTCATGTATAATTTCAGGACTGATATTCATCTTGAATCCACACCAGATGAATAAAGATGGAGCTTATTATACAATAATGCAAATGGAAAAAAAAAAATTCAGACAGGCGTGCACATGCTTCAAAAAGTAACTGCAATAACACAGGAAGTCTCATAATAAAGACTATTTAATTCTGTCTGAATCCAGATGTAATGGATGAGCTCACAGATCTTAGGGAAGGAAGCCAGGGAGTGAACAGTTAGATGTCTACACTTTCATGTCATCCGTTTCCTCACTGTGATCCAACATTTCATCAGCTGTGCCCTCGAAACACTGGTCTCACCTCAGATTCACTCAATCAGTCAGTGTATGCCAGCAGATGAAAACGGCTCCCACTGCTGATGCACTGGAGCTTCCTCTAGTGGACAAACTACAGTCACTGCAGAGGCCGGGAAGAACGGCTCAACCTGCTTTGTTGCTTTGCTTTGTTCCAGTTGGCTGTAGCTGCAAAAGTTTTATACATACATGCATACACACACACACACACACACAATATATATATATATATATATATATATATATATATATATATATATATATATATATATATATATATATATATATATATATATATATGCACACAGCATATAAAATATTTTCTGTTCAGCACAATATTCAATATCATGTTAGAGTAAAAAAACAACAACAAAAACTTACATTCATAGTTATGAATATGAGATAGTTGAATACAGTTAGTTAATTACAAATATGAGGTAGTACATGAATCAACTCAAATCAACTTCAATGTCACCGTACAAATGCAAACATTTGTACAATGACAAACTTTTGCCATTTTGGATTGGCAATACGAGAGTATAAAGTGCAGTCAAATGTGCTTATCATTAAGTGCATCTGTAAATAGCTTGCACCTCTCTTGAAAACATTTGGAAGACTTTGGAATATTTGATTTTGGTCAGATGTAGGAGCATAAACAGAGTCAGGATCTCTCAGTTTTTTTTTTGTTTTTTTTTAAGGAATTAATCAAGATGCTTAAAATCTTAGGAAGCCAAGCCTGACCTCTGGTCATCAGGCTCCATCCTTAATTACATAATGGGATGAATTAATTGACTCTATTAATCCAGGTGACCATCTGTTGGCCAGTCTCAGTCCAGACAGTGGCCCATGAGAGTGTAAGCCAGCCCTCTTTCAACCTTTCGTGCCAAAGCATTATAGCCGATCTATTACTCTTTAGTAAACCTGCCTAGTTGGAGAGATCTTAAATTGTGGAGCACGCTATTTGACACACTTATATTGCTCTCTTTTGGGTGATTTGAAAGAAACTGAAGGGGTAAAAATGTGTTTTGCAAGAGCTTATTTTGACATGGATGTCAGAGAGAGAGTGGCTGACTGTACATACGTACTCCCCCATACGAATTTCTTCTTGCAGCTGAGCTGTCACTCCGTAAAAGGCAAGGAACAAAGCACAAACTTTGTGTCATGTCATTTCTGAATAGACAAAGCATTGGCTTTTTTTTTTCTGGAAACTCTTTATGTCTCTGCCTGTCTTCTCTTTCTCTCACTCCAGGCGCGTCAATCTGCCATAAACTTTAATATGCATTGTTCGATAGGTGTAGCTTGGAGCTCTGCACACATGCTCGGCAAGCTTGGAACAAAGACCTACCTCCACCTTCTTACCAGCCTTTCAACTTGAAATCAGCCACGTTATCACTCACCACCATTGCACAACAGATTTAAATGAAGCAACTGTTCTCTTCTCCCTGTGTATCAGTCCAAATAGTATCAATCCGTCATATACTTTCAGCTGGAAGACTAAGATGTCCATTGGTGACAGAGAGAAAACAAGATGCAGCCTGCTGTGGCAGTTATTTGAAGTGGCAACTTGCCAAGAACACTTTCATGCTCGTCCCTAATGATACCAGTCCACAGCAAAAGGATTAGTGAGGTCTTGGTGTAAATATAACTCACTTCCTGTTTACTCTGAGCGCAAGATACTTAAGCCTGTTTCAAGCTTTATAATGTCTCAGGATGGATATGAAACAAGAAAAACTAAACTTGAAGACACTTATTTCATTATAAATTAAGTGGCAAATTATGACACTTGAAAATAATTCTTTCTGCTTAATCAAGAAAGATGCATCAAATATCAAATATTGGACAGAAACTGTGATGTTTATGTTTGATTAATAATTCTACTTATAAATAAACAAAACTACCTGCCTGAGGCATTATATCTCACCATGGTAAAAAATACATAAATCTTGTCCAGCAGAGGGCAACACAGAGCCTCTTAAAGGGTCCTTCCAGGAGAGCTTCAAGAGAGCTGGCCTCAGCTGGCAGGCTGCTTTCAGTTTAATTCTACAGTAGTACATTCGTAATAGTAGCAATATCCTGCTACTTACTTAACATTAGTCAAGAACCTGTGGCAACAATTTTTCTACAACAGCCCACATGCCTTTCATTCTCTGTCTAAAATACCCAAGTCCCACTTTTTAGTACTTACAAGGATGAAAACAAGGAAGCAGAAAACTGGTGATTTTGCGGTTTACATTGCCACTTCTGTGATGGTTATTTTATGGCACTTAACCCAAACCAGTATGTGCGTTTATGTTGTGTGCTGAACTTCTTCTTCTTCTTCTTCTCTTTCTTTCTTTCTTTTTTTTTTTACACAAAATAAATCCTTTTCTTCCAAAGAAAAGAGCCATGATGAGCAGGAGGCATATGAAACTCTTAAGAGGAGGGAGAATAGAGACGCAATGAGCTGAGATGGAAGAAGCGAGGGGAGAGAAGAGACTTCATGGTTTGTGCCAGATCTGTGGTACAGGCAGCAGGAAAGAGGGAATCAGTGCTCCTCTAGTCTTAGCCCCATTTGAAACAGATGCTGTTTATAACCCAAAACCTTAATGGGGAGCTCTCTGGTCTGGTGCTGGCCTATGATCACGTTCCAGCCTAGCTACAGTGCCCATCTTTTTTTTCTTCTTGTATGGGGAAAAATGCCACGGGAAAAAAAAATATATCTCCTCTCCTCCTCTTAGTGTACCACAGGCAGCTCCTCTGTGAAGCCCTAGATTCAACCAATCAAACCCAGCACTCTGTGCACACTTCAAATGTGCACCCCCTCCCCTCCTGAATTTAGCCCCATACTAAAAAGCAGCCCTCATCTTTTCCTCTGACCACACAGCAATATGACCAAAGACATGCTTATTATTTTATAGACTGTGATCTCTGAGCAGACGTAAAAGCATAACCTAAAAGTGTGGATTTTCAGGTTACATGTGATCCCTTAATAAATCTGCACCAGGCTGCCTGGCACTGCATTTCAAACGAGGACATCAGACATACACCAGGCTATATGAGCATGAGACAGTCGCCTGTGTCGTTACCATGTGCATGTGTGCCTCATGTTTTGCATAAAACTAATTCTTTATTTATTTATTTATTTATTCATTTATTTATTTTACTTTAGCGCTTCACTAAAAACCAATTCAAGGTTTATTTTGATTTCACAAACCTTTTAATCTGCTTCTTCCTGGTGAGTGCACAAGATCAAAGGGAGAGCCGACCAAGTCTCATCATGCAAGAAATAACATAATATCTATTCCATTACTGAAAAACATTGCTAAGATTATGACAGATGATTACTCATCTATATGCTATCTCAAGCAGAGAATTAACTAGGATTTAGTTTTTGCCCACTGGTCACAGTGACAAACTGGAATTTCAATTTTGGAATATGCATGTGAAGTGCACCCAAATGAGGGAATCAAAAAAGCTCAGCGAGGCTGTGTACATATGATTATTTGACTTGCTATGGCTAATTTTGAGCAGTGTGAGGGAATATCATTTCACCTTGCTACTTTATCTTTAGTGGTGCCTTTTGTTTCAATGTGTTGTGCTTGTGTGCATTCTGTAATTCAAAGTGAGAAGAATCACTGTGTACAGACTATCTAAACTCAAGCAGTTTCTTTAAACATAAGAGATTTAGTTAGAAGCCGGAGAAAAACTCAGTTGATACACTCAATTTTTGTTCAAACACTTTTTCATTTTCATTAAACACAACTTATATATTTATGTATATATATATATATATATATATATATATATATATATATATATACTGTATAACTTTTGACCTTTGAAGCCACACACACACACTGTTTTGCTTATGGCGTAAGCTTTTGCAATGTCACAATATCAATATTTATTTTTATCCAGTGCATTAAATTTTCCCCAAGGTTTTGTATTGATGATGGGAGGGTCCAACCACTGTGCAAAACCTTCTCCAGCACATCCCAAAGCCTCTCAATGGGCTTAAAGTCTGGACTCTTTGGTGGCCAATCTATCTGTGAAAATGATGTCTCATGCTCCTTAAACCACTCTCTCACAATTTGAGCCTTATGAATCCTGGCATTGTCATCTTGGAATTTGGTTGTGTCATCAAGGAAAAAAAAAAAATCCAATGAAGAAATAATCTGGTCATTCAGTGTATTCAGATAGTCAACTGACTTCATTCTTTGGGCACCTAATACTGTTGAACCTAGACAAGACCAACCCCAGCAACCTCAGGTCATAGACTGCCCCCACAACGTTGTAGGGGTGGGCACTAGACATGATGGCTGCATCACTTCATCAACCTCTCTTCTTACAATGATGCACCCATCACTCTGGAACAGAGCAAAGCTGGACTGATCAGATCACATGACCTTCCATTGCTCCAGAGTCCAATATTTGTACTCCCTAGCAAATTGAGGCCTTTTTCTCCAGTTAGTCTCGTTGATTAGTGGTTTTCTTATGGCTACTTAGATGTTCAGCCCCAATAGTTTAGGTTCACTTTACACTGTGCACATGAAAATATGTATATTATATATTATAAGATTTTATGTTCAAGGTAAAAGTGCCACAAATTATCCAGTTGTTTAAGGTAAGTGGAAGTACACATGCCCTGCAAGGTACATGTGCGCTAAAAATGCCACTGGTAAGAACTAATTCAAAGTATCACTGCTTATCAACTAAGGCAATTTAATGTCATGGCACCTTTAAGTGATCACCACTCATGTAATTCAAGATGTTTTTTTCTGTTTCTTCCTTGAAGACGGTGGGTCTCCACCATCCTTCCAGTTTTTAATAATGTATAGAAATTCTTAACCCAATAAAGATGATGTTGGGAGATGGTCATCCCTGCCGCTGTCATTGTGGGTAGGAGCTGAGGTAAAGAAAAGGAATTTTTTGCTCCGACTCTCTTTTATAATATCTGCCATCCCATTTAAAATTTCTCAAACATGGTTTAGGGGAATAGACACCCTTTTTATACAGTTTTTATGGTGTGGGAAAAAGCCAAAAATAAACTGCAAAAAGCTTATCCTGCCCAAAAGAAAATGTGGGTCGGGAATACCTAATATATATATGTATGACTTAGCCTTTAACTCAAGATATCCTTTGACCTGGGGATATAATGAAATAAACATGACCCATGGAAGTTGGGAAGTTGGGACCTCCACCTTCCAAAAAGTTCAACTTTTGCCTCATCAGTCCACAGAGTATTTTCCCAAAAGTCTTGGGGATCATCAAGATGCTTTCTGGCAAAAATAAGACGAGCCTTTATGTTCTTTTTGCTCAGCAGTGGTTTTGGTCTTGGAACTCTGCCATGCAGGCCATTTTTGCCCCCCAGTCTCTTTCTTATGGTAGAGTCATGAACACTGACCTTAATTGAGGCAAGTGAGGCCTGCAGTTCCTTGGATGTTGTTTTGGGGTCTTTTGTGACCTCTTGGATGAGTCGTTGCTGTGCTCTTGGGGTAATTTTGGTCAGTCGGCCACTCCTGGGAAGGTTCACCACTGTTCCATGTTTTCACCATTTGTGGATAATGGTTCTCACTGTGGTTTGCTGGAGTCCCAAAGCTTTAGAAATGGCTTTAGAACCTTTTCCAGACTGATAGATCTCAATTACTTTGTTTCTCATTTGTTCCTGAATTTCTTTGGATCACAGCATGATGTCTAGCTTTTGAGGATCTTTTGGTCTACTTCATTTTGTCAGGCAGGTCCTATTGAAGTCATTTCTTGATTAAGAACAGGTGTGGCAGTAATCCGGCCTGGGTGTGGCAAGAGGAATTGAACTCAGCTTTCAAAGATGTGATAAACCACAGTTAATTTATGTTTTAACAGGAGGGGGGAGCAATCACTTTTTCACTCAGGGCCATGGAGGTTTGGATTTTTTTCCAAAAAAAGAAAATGCAGTTTTTTCATTTAAAAACTGCATTTTCTGTTTGCTTGTGTTATCTTTGTCTCACATTTGAATTTGTTTGATGATCTGAAATATCAGTGTGACAAACGTGCAAAAAAAAAAAAAAAAAGAAATCAAGAAGGGGGCAAACACTTTTTCACACAACTGTATATATTTATACACCCCCCCCCCCCCCCCCCACACACACACACACACACACACACACATATATATATATATATATATATATATATATATATACACACACACACACATATATACAGAGAAAGAGAGAGATAGAAAGAGAGATGACTGCAAGGATGAGGGTCAGGCAATGCCGTCAGCAGACTGGCTTTCTGCATGTGAGTAACACTAAGTTAACATTTGTAATTTACAGGATATCTGTGGGGTCAAAACTCCCATTAGGATGCAGGCATGGTCTGAGCAGCCTGATGCTCAAGGCTCTCAACACAACCCCAGGGTATATAGACTCTGATTTAAAGCCAACACTTTGGGGAAATTATGCACTTGGTCCTTGGCTTGAACATGCAAACCCTTCCCCTCCAAATAAAGATTTAACTCTGCTACTCCTGTTATTTTGCAGCCTAGGAAGTCTTTGAGTTGTGGAGATGCTCGAATTCTTCTGGGGCTCCATTAAAGACAGGGAAAGTCTGTGCTATGGTGCTTACTTGACTGGAATTGGAAAATAAAAGATCTAAACAATATCTTACTGTTTAGCCTATTCCCTGTGACAGGAAAGGAATAGCAGACAAGGAATGGATTGCTAAGACACTGATGTAAACTTTGCTCTGTATAGTTGTTGAAAGAATTCCTTTTTTCTCATTTGAGTGGGTGAAGAGGTATTTTGAGATTGTTTGTCAGCTTGAGAGCTGCACTAAGACACAAACTGCATGATTACCTTGCTATAATTAAATGTCAGCAATAACAAATCTAGTTCTCTAAATGCTTACTGATCTAACCTGTTTATTTTCATATTTTTTTTGTTCCTGAAGCTTCTATAATCTATTTTTCTA
This sequence comes from Atherinomorus stipes, assembly GCA_023101725.1. Classification (NCBI taxonomy): domain Eukaryota; kingdom Metazoa; phylum Chordata; class Actinopteri; order Atheriniformes; family Atherinidae; genus Atherinomorus; species Atherinomorus stipes. The sequence continues at coordinate 1,593,212 of JALJCO010013221.1, forward strand.
AAGAATTGGTGAAAAAAAAACTGTTTCTATCAAACATTTTTGACGCCCCTCTCCCCACAATTTACTATATAATTGACTGTTTTTGCCCATGCATTAGCCTGGGATCACAAGCCCTGGAGGTTCAGACATCTCTTTTTGCAGCACAGATCAAATGGAGCCAGCTAACCAACACAGTGAATACCCTCACACAGAAAATTGGGCTGCATAAATATGGATTTTAATGACTGCCCAGTATTTATCTTTCCTCTCCACTCATCTTTTGATGTTGCCATATTTTCAGACCAAAATATGAGTAACATCTTAATCAGGGTATGACAGGAGAAACACTCTGTTTTCACTATTTCATTAAATTCTTATTTTGCTTGAATATACATCCCATCTTTAATTAGCTTTGTAAATATAGAGGAGAAGTTATTTGCTGGAGGGATAGAAAAACCAAAGATCTGCACACAAGTGTCTGTGATTGACTTCTCTCATGGACCCAGAGCGTGGACAAAGACTCAAAAGGGGGTCCAAGAGGGAAAGGCCCTGAAAAATGTGCCCAGCAAGCTCCTTCAGTATTTTCCAGCCTCTTTTGTGACCACAGCCACATTTCTTGAATTGTCAGTGACTCTCCAGCACCATCTATACACATCAGTCACAGGGGCTGTCTTATTTATTTTATCTGTTGTTCCTCCTCTTTCTCTTTGTTTTTGTCTCTTTTCTTACTGTCAGGTATTTAAGCAGCATGCCAGTTTTATAGAGACCGCTGAATGGTCTTGATGGGCTGGAGACTCAATGGACAGCATGTGACCCATCTGACCAAAGCTTCTTTATGCACCGCCTCTCTTTGTTGGTTTGTTTTTGTTTGTCTGTGAGAATAGAAAGAAAAGACCACTTCATTGGGTAGGAGGAAACCAACTTGCTTTATTAAGGCATTGGGCATTTCATTAGCCAGAGTCAAACAAGGCAATAAATAATAACTTTTGACCTTTGAAGCCTTGCAGATTGACAAAGGGGAAGAATGAGGTTCACTTTGGCAAGTCTATAAAAGCTGACAGACTGTCCACTAGCCTGTTGAAACAGTTTCCTGGGCAAAGAGCAAATCTGTTACTCCCATTGTTTTATGATAATCTCACTCTGGACACATTTTTTGCAACCAGTAACTGCAAATAATCACAGAAGAGTCACTGATTTGGAGTTGCTGGCCAGTGTAGCAAGAAGTAGTGGTGTAAAACAAGGTTCATTATGAAGTGTGCGAGAAATGGTGCTTTCACGCTCCGGTACACTTGTTTGCTCAGGGTGATTAACTGCCTCCCAAAAGAGGAAATGCTGTATTACTTTAGCTACTATGTTTCTGAGAATGGGAAGGTTATGTAGTGGGGATTGTAGGCTGAAATGCTCAGGCTGAGAGTGAGCCTCAGAGCTGCAGTTTCTTCAGTCGTGCTTCTAATCCTATATATTTATAATTATATACACTACTCACAAAATGTTGGGGGTATTTGGCTTTTTGTATGCCAGAATGTACCTAAAATGCATGCTAACTTTTAAATGTGAACCTCATTCGACTTTCTCTAAATTTTTTGAATGGCCATGTACAATTCTTTGGTGTTAAAGCTTTTTTTGCACAACATGTTCTCTAACAAGGTGATTAACCACAAAAAAAACCCAAAGAGGTGTCTGGACCATGAATCGACCAATAAACGTTCTGCTTCAATGACCATTTCTATTTAAACAGTCCCATTCATTATGCTGTTCACATTTAGACATTATCAGACCAAGATGACACCTAACGCACAAGTTTCTGAGACATTAATATTTTTTATGTTATGATATACCCAAAGCCGTTAGATTGTTTTATTAAAATAAATATATAGATATATAGTTATAAATGTATATATGTGCTTTTTCATTTGCTTTATTTCAACTCTATTCTAGGCTTTATTTCTAGCCAAAATGTGAGGGGTGTTTAATTAAACAATAAAGGGCGCACTACCCCCAACAGGCCTAAATTTCATTGGGTCCTAAATTTGCGTGACCTGGCCAGGATGGGGCTTTTGCTGAGTTGCCCCATACAATGGCCTCTGAGAATTCACTGCCTCTGTGCTGCAACTGAATCCCCAACACCCACCCCTCGAAGTCCTGAAATCCCCTGCAACTCTGCACTGCTTCCTGTAATCATCCCCACATGTGGTGGTGGCATTTAGCCTCCTCTACCATGGCACACGTCATTAGGCCAAGCTTTAAGCAGGTCTACCTTGCTTCAGGCCAGAAGGGAAACTTTCTTTATGCAGGAGGGGAGGGGGGTAGACGAGGTGGTTGGAGGTGGAGGTTAATGAACCACTGACTGAATCATACCACCTACAGAGGTTTTAAAATGCTGAAGTAGCAGTAGCAGCCTACACATCGGCCAGCAGCCCTTGTCCAGCGACCAAGCTGGATTCACGTGACAAGAGTGTCTGTAGGAGTGTCGGGTGGCAAAGGTCACACCGGTGAAAGCTGTAAATCCCAGAAGGGGGACCAACCCAAAGGTCAGTCAGTCATGGCGATTAGAGGAGGCATCTACACGATGCGGGAGAATTGGGGGTGGCATAGAAAGTCCCCCACAGACTCCTACATTTGAGGACAGACACTATTGTTTTCAAAAAAGCCACTTTGACGACATGTGTGGTTTATATTTCAGGATTATAAAGAGAACTTCCTCTGATGAGAAAGAAGCACTATGGCAAGCATATGTAAAACATGCACTGTCCGTACTGTTGACTGAAAGTCTGGCGTGTTATAGTTTACTTATTTTAATTTATCTAAAGTTTTTCTAATAGCATCAATATTACTTTTTTGATAAATGTCAACTGGAAATTGTAAGTAAAAGGCTTTGGCCACATGTGTTCTTAAACTGTTCAGTGTCCAATCAGAAAACACGATGAGGGCCGACTGAGTAAATATTTTAATTAAAAATAATTTCACATAAAGTTAATTTCCCATGAAGAAAAAAAAGTAAAAGAAGATGTTGAACAAGCCAGTTAGAATAATTTGGAAAGACAATTAGAAGATATGCAAATGTTAAATTACAACAATAAGAAAGCTGCTGTTTAGTTTTTGTTAATGCATTAACAGGTGTTCAAAAGACAAACTGTTTCAACTCAGTAACCTTAAAAACAACAACAAAAACGAACAAGAAGATCCCTTTAATTTGTGAGGAGAACAGTTTTGGATGCTGCACACAGTAGTAACCTAATCAAGTTTTAGTCTCTTATTTCCCTTAGATGAAGTCTCACTTAGAACATATAAAAAACTCAAGGATGCGATGAGGCGTTTTTTTTTTTGTTTGTTTGTTTTGAATCATGCTATGTATGTATACATATACATACATAGTGTGATTCAAAACTAGGAAAAAACAAACAAAAAAACAAATGCCTTATCAGAAAATCAGAATATATATATATATATATATATATATATATATATATATATATATATATATATGCCGGATCACAAGGATCCAACCTGTAAAGCATGTTTAAAATCAATGTCTTTTATACTGCTTTATTTATCCATAAATTTTAAAAGGGGTTGCAAACAGTGCTTTTACAAATGACTGTTTTCGATGTTTGTCTCTGTGTAAATTTCTATTTTGTGTATTATTTATTGTATTTTCTTTTCTTTTTTTAGATGCAATAATAAGAAGAAATTTAACTATGATAATGACTCCTGCTATTTTTCAACATTTTTCATCAGAAGAAAAGAGAAAAGACTGGAAATATATGCCAATAACATTGTAAAAATAGAATTTTGGGCTACAGTCAATTTTCATTTCCGGAATTCTCTTTTTTTGTTTGTCTACGTGGTGATGGCAGTATACTTTTGAAGATTCAATCATCAAAAGCACACTGCCAAAAATGTTCTACTTGGCTGAAAAAAAGCTGGTAATCTGTTGATTCTAAATCTTTTTTGATAAAAATTTATTTATTTGCATTTCACCGAATGAAGCAAGTCATTTAACTCTTGTTTAAGAGTTGTATTAGATTTAATTGCTAAGTTAACAAAAGTTCAATCAATAATGCTTCATAGTGTATCATAACACACATTTCTTTAACTCATCCAGTTTGTTTATTCACATGCTGTTTTAAATGCATACATATATGCAGGAGATGGAGGGAGTGATGGCAACGCCTCTATTTTGGCTGGCTAAATCGAGTGGTGCACCACTTGTTTTCTCTCAGCTTTGACCAATGGTGAGCGGGGAGATAAAGTTAACTTATCTGGAGGCGAATGAGGTCGCAGTGTGAGTATGAAGTGAAGCATAAAGTTCCTTGATATTGGAAGTTTACAGGTATTGTGTAGCCATAAATAAAGTCTTTACTACCAACAAAAGTCATTCGATGTTGTGTTTCATGTGTTATAAGGCTTGAACCCAAAATAACCAAGTAAAATGCAACATACAGTACATAACCTATCACTTGTGCAAAAAGATTTGTTTAACAACCTGACAAATTGTTTATATGTTATTATTTATCATAAAGTGTTGACTCACTTGCAGGAGGAGGGTCCCTGGTAACATTTCCATTATTTTTTCAGAAATATATATATATATATATATATATATATATATATATATGTGTGTGTGTGTGTGTGTGTGTGTGTGTGTGTGTACACTGTATACTGCATTTTAGTTGAGTTATTTTGGGTTTAAGGCTTATAGTACATAAAACACATCATCTAATGGTTTTTGTTTTGAGTTAAGACTTTATTTATGGCTACACAATAGTTGTACACTCTATATCAAGGAACTTTATGGTTCACTTCATACTCACATTGCGACCTCATTCACCTCCAGACAAGTTAACTATATCCCCCCACTCACCCTTGGTCAAAGCTGAGAGAAAACTAGTGGTGCACCACTACAAACGAGCCGGCCGAAATAGAGGCGTAGCCATCACCTCCCCACATTCACAAATGCCCCCTTAAATGAGGAGAAGTCAAAGACAGGAATTCTAATCACTTGCCTTCCCCTTCTTTTTTGTTGAGAGAGATAAATAAGGAATAGAGTACAAATTGAACCGAGTCCAAAGGCAGGGGAGGCACTCAAAGTATTGTTGGATGATCTCCACTTAGTGGAGGCAGGGATTGAAAAGACTGCTGTCTTGTTAGTTGGTGTGTAATGAACAACTTTCACAAGCCATTTGGTCAATGGGAATCACAATGTTCCATTTTTGTGCTCTTAGAAATTCACATAGAAGATGGTTGGCGCTGTACCAACTTTCCTTGAGCCAAATGATGATTTAATTAATACTTATATTATTATGAAGAGTTCATTTTTTCTGCACTGTTTGTGTCATATTGGTCACCAAAGACTTGAACCTCATCTTTCATGGAACTAGTTGAAAAGAGTGAGAGTTTAGGGGTACAGGAGCTGAAAAGGACTGCCTGTTTGGTAATCGTTCTCTCTCTATCTTTTCATATAACCAGACCTTTCATTCTATCCCATTCACCGAAAAAGAAAAAAAAAGTTTGTCAGTCCCCTGTTCCTTTTGTTATGTGCTTTCTTCTCCATGCTCTTTCTACTTTTATCCTAATCCCAGCCATGCATGAGCGATCAGTTGTGTCCTGTTGTTTCACTGTTCTGCTGGTTCTCAATCAGTAGGGTTCCTCCTTTGTTCCTTTTCTTTGCCAAACACCGAAAAGGTAAGGCGAAGAACGAGTAATGAAATCTCTTCTGTGGACTTAGGCCTTTGTATCCATCATCAGGATTTTTAGATATAACTCTGACAGTAATTAAGGGGGATTGTTGCTATGATCCTGCTTTCTGCTGCCTTTCCTGTTGGTCTTTGGAGGGTTAGAGGACTGCATCAAAGCTGATATCTGGAGTCCAACAATCACAGAAACTGCATTGTTTTGATGTGTGAATCCAATAAAAAGATGAGTGGACATCAGAACTTGTAAAAAACGAGTACCTGACAGGCCAAGACATGACTGTTTTTGTCTTTGAGATATAGATGTGCCAGGCATCTGAAAATCTTGCTGAAATAAAAAACACTGAAAAGCCAGTTTGGATTACCCTTTCAAACCTCAGAAGAAGCACTGATCCTCATGAAAATCTAGGAGGAAAAAACAAAAAAGAAAATTAAATGACATTTGTGTTTTGACTGTTGATGTCAGTGCCACAGTTATTTAGGGTGTATACATTTGCATAAACAGTGAAATGTGAAGATCTACAGAGCATGGGGTCCAATGTGGAGGCCACTGCTGAGTGTTATTACTGAACTGATCGTTATTAGCGTGATCATGGCACTATGCTCACCATATGGGCTCAGTGGGGACAGAGGCTGAGGCCCGTTCAAAGGGACCGTCATTGTTACAGACTGATCTCTAATCTCTGTGGTTGTCTGCCCTAATTAAAAGTCTTGTGGGTGTGTAGGGTGCCTGGGCCTCTGCACTGCAGGAAATTATGATCGCAAACGTCTTCCTGTCGAGTCCTGCACTTGGCACTACAAAGTGATGCAGTCCGCCATTACCTGAATGGGCTGGAATCAGAGCAGACAGCCGCATCATCCTAGCTCTTAGTCTATCAGGGCCGTGCACAAGTGGCCATTGTTGACGCCAAAAACGGGATTAAGGAGGGTCTTCAAGGGAATTGATTTTCATGTGAGAACAATAGTGGGGCGAAGAACACTGGGGCCTGGGTCTGAATCACACGGCCAAAGAGCTTTATGAAAAGGGGTGCGCCGCGAGCACTGAGATTAAAGCAATCAGGTTCTTTACCCCCACTCTTTCTGGATAACCCTCCTCCTCCCTCCCCTTGCTTTCGACTGTTCTGCACAGATTTTTTAGCCGAAATGGCTACAACTAAAAGAATATTTAAAAAATGTGGTGAGAGAAAAGAAAAATACAAAAATTATTATTTTTTGCCACATTTCAACTTTGGCCCAACAAAACTTTCAGAGTCATTGATTGGGTGGATGCATGTATGTCACGATGCAAGATAGTTGAGCATATTGTGGACACTCTGCTGCTAAGAAATAGCCAAAGGCTCATCTGTGTCTGTAGAAAGAAGCTGTAGGGAGTGAGTATCTGGGCTGGGAGGCGACATGGTTCTTTGGCGGAGAACAATTTTGGGGTGAACATGACGTGTCACTGAAAGGGGATCAGGGGTTACGGATGAAAGGGATGGCCGCCTTGTCCTCTGTCTTTGGCTGACTGTGTGCAGCTGTGAGTGCCATTGTAGACATGCTCATTTGCATACGTTTGGCAGGAGCTCCAGGAGGCAGCACAGGCCAAGAGGAGTAGCCCTGTTTAAAATGGAGGCAAAGGGCAAGCAAGTAAACACCCAATGTATGCTGATACATACCCATACATTATCTAACCTACAGTGCACACAACACCAGTGGCCAAGAGGAAAAAAAGGTCTATGTTTCAGTTTCACAATGTAAATATAAACAGTTGTGAGGAAAAAGTGTAAGTTGTATTTCCGTAGGTGATAAGGCTACAACACTCTGATGTCATAATGACAGACTGCATGACTGATGACTGAAGGAGTGTGCTGTGTGGGGATCTTGGCCGGCAGCAGAGGGGTGTGTCCTAGCCTGACTAGAGACAGGTTTATTGGGTCTGATGAGTGCTAAGCTCCTGTGCCTAGCCACAATGGAGCCTGTGATCTCCCTTTGTGGCTCATTGGGAAGCACTGGTGCGCTCTGCAGCCCCCGCTCTGTCATTAGACAGATTGTGAACAGGCTGCACAAGGCCCAGCCAGGGATGACGGAGCCACCAGCCACTTCATTAGGGGCATTATGAAGAGAACTGAAGCTTTCTTCTCTCTGCCTGTGTCCAGAATTCACAGGTCTGTTTAATCACATAATTCTCCTCAAGTGCCCCAAGGAGGCTGCAGCACAGCAAGGGCCCTTTAGACCCATGACAACTTGGAGAGATTAATTATATTCATCTTTTGGAATATCTGCAGAATAAGAGGGAATTTGATATTGGCTCGCTCTTATTTTTTTTTCTCACGTCTTTTTCCAACTAGGTCTTTGATGTCCTCCTGTTATTGTTGGGGGACGTCTGTGCAACTCTCTGCTGCTGAAGCTTTGATATGCGCCAGCAGGGGTTAAGGGTGAGCATCCAGAGGTCTGGGGCCAGGACGTCCTAACTTCTGTCTTGGAGAGGACTGACCTCTGGACCCGAGGGTTGGTCAGAGAGCCTCCAAATTCCGCCTCCCTTTGATGCACGCTCTTTCACAGTGGCTAATTAGCCAGGGTGGCTAAACGTTTAGCCCAAGAGTGAAAGAGTCTACGATAGCATGTGTGTCCAAGACATTGCCTGCTTTTTTGTGTGTCACAAGGTCTTTTGAAACAATGTGGTACTTGGACAACTTGTTTGCACAGGGTAGTGGGTGAATGGTACAGCCTATTCACAAAAGCTCATTCGACAGGAGTATTTTGAAGCCTTTCTGACAATGAAGAGAAGTCCTTGACATTTCACTCATTTCATCTAATCAATGACATGATTTCCCTCTTTTTCTGTGTCTTTGTTTGTTACAGGAGTCTATCCTAAGGAGGAGTGAAATAGGAAAACCTCTTATCTCGCAAGTGGCAGTTGCAGTCTGAATAATTTCAAGCCACTGCAACATATCTTTTCCTCATCTTCATGCAGTCTTTGGGGGCATTAATATAAATTTCTGAGGAAATGGCTTTCATCAAGTATCTAGTGAGCAGCCAGGGTTTTAAGCAGGATCCAATTTTCTCTCCTTTCTATTCCTATAAGCAGTCATGAGCCAGATTGGTAGCCTCAGCTGTAACATGCTGGATTCATCACTGCTTATATTTCAGTTCTTTATTGCTGCACGTAAGGGATAATAATTTCCTTGTGTGACAGTTTGAAAGGGCAAAGAGAGCTTGTTTGTTCAATTTTGGAGAGGCAGTAAAACTCCCTTTTACCACCTGGCCTTCAATGAACCGCCCTACAGTAACAAGGTGATGAAGCTGAGCATCAATTGAGCTGAATTTAGATGTGGCAGTACTTATGATAAACACATCAGCACTTCTCACTGCTTTTCCTATAGACACAACAAGTCATTGGCCACAAGTGATCTATGTAAGTTTCCTTTTCCTCTCCAAATCCTCTTCAGGCTAAGGCAACTTTCAATCATTTGCCCACAGAGCAACATCAAATAAAATTTCATCTCATGTTGTTTGTTCTTCTGATAGCGCAAGAAGGGAGCCAGGTTGGGTTTGGTTGACATTGCAGAGATATTGATCTGCTATTGAGTGCAAACTGTGTCCAGACAGTTTTCATCCCCAGGGACCCCAGAACCAAATCATTCTCTCATTTTAAGCTAACTTGTATGTCTACAAAGCTGCCAGTTCTCTCAGGGTAGACAAACTTTGAAGTAAAATACTCATTCGTCCTGTCTAACTCTCTTTTCCTCCATTCTTCTCTCCTCAGCTTAGCATCCATCTCTGCATTGTGCCTTATAGGGATTCAAATGTATCATCTGCCATGGCAAACTATGATCTCAAATACATGTTCCCAAACAAGACCCTTTTGTCTTAACAGGCATGAAAGGATTTTAGAAGATTTACACTCTGCCTGTGATTTAAACATCAAGGCTTAACCTATTTCTTTATGAATAAGCAGTTGCAGGGGAGTTGCAGCTCTCACTGGATAAGTTGATGATTCACTCATTTGTGGATACATGGAAAGAAATCGCTTTAACGGCTTTGTTACTTGAATATGTATTTCGTGTGTTTGATCAACCACAGTGTTTCTTATTCATATCGGTGTTGTACTTTGGCCCGTAGAGCTGAAAGTGCAATCTCCAATCACAATGTCATCACATCGGTAATTTGAAAAGGGACATTTTTTGAACCTTTAATTACACATTTCCCAATAGAAAAGAGCATTGCTATTCACCACAAATCATAGGGTAAGCTAAAGATCATCATTTATCAAAATAATAAAGAAATTCAAACTGTTTGTCGGAGTATTTTTTAATACTGTAACAATTTTCTTTTTTGGGGGGGGGGGGGGGACCTACTGTATTCCTTCTTTTGTAGTGAAATTATAAAGAATTCAGTGCAAGGATCAAGAACTGCACCCTACTCCAGTGCATCAAACAATTTTCTAAAGTCAGTATATCTGTCTTATCTGATGATTGGTAGACTGGCTGCTCCCTCCATACACCGTTTTGTTTGTGGTATGTGCCCACGTATGCAGTTTGTTTGGTAGTCAGAGCAGGTTTCGGAACCCTCTCTTGCTTGGCCACCCGCAGCTGGAGATCGATCAGCTCTCTAGCACCACAACTCAGCCTCCTTCACAAGCCAGCCGCCACCTCTGCAATCCCATCCTGTCCTTGACTGCATCACACAGACCAACAGGGGGCTGCCTCTTTCTTTTTTTTTTTTTTTGATGAGAGTGAAGTTCACATCTATACAGTGTCATGGCTGAGCCAAGGATGCTGCAGGTTGACAAAAAGCACACAAATAAAAAAAAAAAAACATCTGACAAAAGCTTTTGTTTGTGGAGCTGCAACATTTTATATGAAAAAAGAAAAGTAAAAAAATGTAGACGTGTGGACATATTGTATGTGAAACAACTGTTTTGCTTTTATTTATTTAAGAATAATAATTGATAAAGTAAATCTCGGACAAATTAAGATAGTTTTATATTTCAGTTTATGCATTAGAAGCATGTTTATTGTTCTTTTTGGGCTTGTATATTAACATTTTTGTTTGTTTGTAAATTCCTCCTGATCAACCTTATTGCTACCATAAAAGAACTTCATGAGTAGCTTATTATACAGTAAGTTGCCATTCAATTGTCTCTTGCATGACAATGAAGTGCAATATAGTGCATTAACAAAACATAAATATATAAACAAAATACTATCAAATTTCTTTTTGTCTTTAAATTGATCAGAGTGCTGTAATCAGTTATTTAAATGTGTATACAAATTTTAAATATAGAATATTACACTCGGTAATTGCACAAATGAAATACAAAATATGTTTACTTGAAATCAAGAGGAAAGCACTAGCACACATTTAAGCACAAATGCATTTAATTAAGACTTAGGCCGACACATGCAAACTGAGGCACACGCTACTACTGTAATGGCCTACCAAGGGAGCACAGTTAAAACTCCAATCACTAAAACTACGTAAGAAGGAGATTTGGAAGTCTGCTTTGGAGGGTTACTCAAAGCCCTCTTATTTTAGAACTCTTACCCCTTGTCAGCCTCATTTTGGCACATTGGTTTTGACAAGAACAAACTGGTCCTGCAGGAGGAGTGGAATTTGTGCCAGACCCTTGCAAGGTACTCCCTGCTGCCTATCCAAAAGAGAGAAGTTTTCTATTATCAAGGACTCTCCCTTAATGATGAAAGTAAACAACATGAACAAGAGTGTTTAATATTTTATAGGCCACCCACAGGTGTAGGGATGTGAAGGGAATAACACATAGATCTATATACCAATACAGGACTGATTAAGATGAGGATCCTGTCCCATCTGCAGCTGGAGAGGTCTCTTGTGTATGTGTGTTAGTGGAGTCTCGAACATATTTGCTGCCTATATCTTTTTTATTTTCCTGTCCACTCTATGGCTTCTCTCTCTCTCTCTCTCCCTCTCTGTCTCTGTCTCTCTCTCGCCCTGTGTTGATATATGGAACATATGGGAAATTATTGGGAGGTTATAAAGGGCTGCTGACTCCAACAGACATGCAATAAATTACACTGTTTGTGTAGGGGTGGAAAAACACGAGCTCTTTAGGAACACTTAGAGCAGATTTCCTGTACAGACTTAACACTCCTTCTTTCTGTCCTTTTTTCTCCCTCTCGCATTTTTTCAAACGCCTCCTCTTACCCTTCAGTTAGTTTCCTCGGTCTCTTTCTGACTCCCCTGCACTATTGTAACACAGGCCACAGCACAATCTCATTCTGTTCTCCTAGTTGGTGGTAACACAGTGGGATATATCCACACAAATTACACACATAAAACTCGTAAAGCCTGGAAAATATTTTAATAGTTTCCGCACCCCCTTAGTGGCTACAAGCTGCATGTGCAGAGCTGGTGAGCTCCACCAACATTATTGGTGCAATTAAATGTGAAACACAAGAGAGGAACATGGGGGAGTGGGAGCCCAAAATGGCTGTAAACAAGGAAAATGACACTTGACAAGTTGTAATTTATGGACGTCGTTTCAAAGGCAAGAGACTTACCGTTCCTACACAGGCAGAGTAGGAAGAGTAAGGCACAAGGAAGCAGGCATTAGAGGAACTATTCACAGAATGTTAGTGCATCAAAGCCACACAGACAAAAAAAGGGAAAGAGAAAGCTGTGACTTCAAAGTCGAAGCATGATGAGCAACACAGAGAGAAACCAAGAGAGAGGAAGTGTGTGTATATGTGTGTCGAGAGAGAGAGAGCAAAAGAGAGAGAGAGAGAGAAAGACTGCTTTGCAGTATGATACTATCCAAAGCAAGCATGGGGTGGGTGACTGAGGTGGGGGAGGCCCCTGGATACGGGCATACAATCCTCATCTCAAAGAATCCCAAATCATACACACATGCACACACTGACAAACACACGGGCTGTCTGGGGAAGACAAGCCATTAAACAGAATAGAATAGAACTTGAGCTCTCATACCCCAACCCCATCTAGAAACAAATCAGCGTCACCATTTACGTGTTTACTCTCTTCACAGAATGAGGACAAAACTGAACCAAAACAGTGGTTGAAAATAGACAAACTAAGAAAACTGAAAGCGTTGTCATGCAAGATGAAAACCTCCAATTTATTCTTCAACAACAGCAACAGAGTGTTTTGATGGTTAGACTTTGTGTTGTTACTGAAAGATTTCTCGGTTAACAAAGCCAATACTCATACAAGTCTACCAGTCCTTAATGGCCGCATAGGTCGTTTTGTTCCTCCCCCTCTAAAAACTGACTCTACAAGGACTTTTGTAACATACTGTATCTCACTTGTTTTACTGTCCATTTCTTTGTAAATGGCAAATTTCTTGCACCTATATTGGCTCTCTGATTTAACACACCTTATGTTTAAATTCGTCCTGGAGCTACATCTGAATTTTGTATTGTAAAGTCAATGCAAAAATATTTATTGTATATAAATACAAAATTATTCATACCCTCCAATCAAAGACAGAAAAAATCAGCTGCCAGTGAAATAAGTTGAAATTTACAAAAGTAATAATAAATAAATACTCTATAAAAATCATTACATTGATTTTGAACTGTAGTTCAACAAAAATATAAAAAACAAACACACAAAAAAATATATTGTGCAAACAAGCATGATGGGGCTCCAAAGCTAAAACGTTGTTGAGCAACACATTGAGACAATCACTGCAATCAGGTGTTACGTCCAATCAGAAGTCTGCACCTGCTGAGAAGTATGTTGGTCCACTGCACATGGAAAAGGTATCTAACGTGTCTGGGACAGTTTTGTTTGCATGTTTTTTAAATTATTTATTTTCAACCACAATTCAAAAGCAATATTTTATTTCACTAAATTAGAATTTTGCAATAATATATATATATATATATATATATATATATATATATATATATATATATATATATATAGTTTCTTTAGTTTCTTTTGTGTTTCCATATGTGGGGTACGGTTGTGGAACAGTTTAAGTGAGGAATTGAAACAATATGGAAACATAAAACAGTTTATGAATAAGTACAAACAAAGCATATTTGAAGGCTACAAGAAGGAGGACAGAGCTTGACTACCGTCAAGATATGGTATTTATGGGTTTACTGTTCACTAGGGGTTTAATTGTTCTGATATTTTGTTCGAATGCAAACATGGTTATTTAGATGACTTTGTTACTTATTTAAATGTTAAATTTTTTTTTTTACTTTAAAAAGATAAATGGTACAGTGAGATTGACTGACCAATAATGTGAAATGGAGAAGGGGTGGGATCTTTATAAGTGTTTACTTCTACCCACTCCTTTTTTGGACATATATTGGGTTAATTTGCTTGTTATCTTGGGATCCCTGTTAGACAGGGTAAGTTTTGTATTTTGTGCTGTTTTGTCCAAAAATAAACAAATGAAATGAAATGAAAAATGAATTGAAATGAAATGAATTGAAATGAAATGAATTGATATTTCAATATCTATTGTCAGTTAAGCATTTTCTTTAATTGGAGGGTATGAATAATTCTGAGGACGACTATATATATATATATATATATATATATATATATATATATATATATATGTACATATATATACACATATATATAGGTATAGATATATATAATACTCAATTATTTATAATTGAGAAGTATTCTTTTTTTTTTTTTTTTTCTTCTTACTTGTCCTGTCCCGCATCGAAGCAAGCAGAATGGAAATCTGATTGCTTTATTCTGTTGAACAGTTTTGCTTTAACAAGCGGAGCTTTATGAACATAAGGCTCCACTTGATATCATGTTTATTCATTTTATTTCTTTAATTAAACATTTGTCTATTACACCATTCCATTTCATACTGCTGGGCCTGACAAGGGAGAAATGAAAGTTAACAGAGGTAATGATAGAAAGTGAAACAGAGAGAAAGGAGTAAGGAAGAGGAAGAGAGAGAGGAGAGAAAACATGAATCCACTTACACAGTTCACTGGTACATCTGTACAGCGATCCCTAAACAACCAAGGTCAACCAAGGTTGAGAAGTATTCTCAATTATTCATATCAGGAGGGAAGAAGAAAAGGTCATATCAAACATTATGTGAATGCAATAAGCTTACTTTTTGGTGACAGTCTGCTCAATACCAGATGAGGCATTTTGATTGATTGGCCATACCAAACTGTACTTTAATATGCCCCTGACTAATAGCCCGTTAACTTTTGTCCATATGGGTTCAGTGGCCAAAGCTCAGGAGCAGTATTGTGACGGTGAGCAGCCAAAAATTACGTTGCTGTTACTGTCAAAAAAGGGCTCTTGCAATATCATTTTTTTCTTTTTACTCTGAATAGAAACGTCCTCTTTTACTTGTTCCTACCAAGTAAAAAACATTATCCAGCCATCAAGAGAAAAAAAAAATTGCATCCAGGGTTTTTTCAGAGTACTGCACTTTTTTGTTGTTGTTTTTTTGGTACATCTGCTCGCAGTGCTTTTGAACTTTTCAGAGAAGTGCTGGTGTCATCACTGTAGTTACTTTTCAGGCAGCAAATCATATGGGTAGAAAATGCAAAGCCGGTAACCAGGAAAATGGCAGAGAAGTGGTTCTGTCAGCAGTGCTGTCTAATCTGAATTGAACTCTTATGATCTAACAGACAGAAATGACTAGGCTACAACAAACATAGAAAAGCCCGCTTGTAGGAGCAGATCACCCGGACACTGAATGTGACTAGTGAGTGTTGTGCTTTTCACCATACCAGTTACAAGCTTGATGTGAGCTGTGTTGTCAAAACTGATATGACTGAGAATATTTTTGTGAAAAGGCTCTGAGAAGAATTTCTTTTCAGTGTTCTGCTACTGCTTTTCTGCCAGGAAAAAAGGATGCATCCTATTCTCATATTCTGGTTTAGTCTACTGAAAGATATCAGAATTTAGTCTTCAAATTCATCTTCAAATGGATGGACAGAAATAATTTCTTATGCCTTACTCTTCCAGTGAGTCCAAATACTTGCATACCAAAAAATGTGGTCATTACCTGATTTCTAGAGTTTTTAGATAATAAGTGATCATGTAAAGAACATAATCCGATCTGTTTTATCAGTTAATGGCAGTTATCTGATTATGTCAAAACAGATTAACACACCTAAATTTCTTGTACTCTGTTGTCTTCAAGCATGTAGACCCATCTGATTTATTTTGGGATTTTTGACACATGCGAAAAGTTGTGCCACTTCCATCTTTTCAACATATTCCGTTAAAAAGATGGAAGAGAAAGAGATATACCAGACCAACTTTATTTATCAAGCACTTAAAAACAATCACAGCTGAAACAAAGTACTGCACATAGGTAGTTACTAAAAAGTTTGAGGAACTATTTAAAAACATAAAACCGATAAAAACATTAGACATAAACATGACATAGGACAGTGTAAAACCTGACAATAAGACAAATCAAAACAAATAATAATCAAATCAAATCAAATCAAGAAACTAAACCCTTTTATAAGCCAAGGAATAAAAAATAAGTCTTTGGGTGCATCCCAATACACCCACTAGCCCTACTTTTTAGCCCTACCCCTAAATTTTCCATGTTCCCGTGAAGGTAGTGCTGTCCCAATTCCTCTTTGCGTGTAGGGGTAGAGGACATAACGAGGGGTAGTGGGTATGAATCTAGCCCTTCAGAGCAAGGGGTGTCAGATGCTGACTTGCTGAGGAAGGGCCAGAGAAAAGGGAACAGCAACCTCCAGAGAGCGACAAGACTTGGAGAAGAAAACTCACAAATGTACATAGCCTATATTACACATTTGTTCATAATGTTAGCCAGACTAGCCATGCTAGCCAGGCTAAAATACTGATGAAAAGCTCCCGAAGGCTTTTCGGCAGTTTACAAGAGGCAACAGTCATCATGGCGACTACTTCCCCATGTGGTTGTTTTGTTTATTAATCAACTGAAGCATGATGAATTACAAAAAAAAAGAAAAAAAAAAGACTGCAACTGTTAACTCTGTTTTGTTGTTGGGGGTGTTGTTATGGTAAGATGTATGCGCAACTGTCTACGCAGTCGCTTACATGCATAAATGTAAATACAGCAAGTGGCGTCCCAATTCATAGGGAAGATTACAAAGCCCTACCCCTTGTGGCTTCAATTCCAGGGTGTAGTGGTAGTGGGTGAGGGCTAGTGGTAGCGAGTAACAGCTAGTGGTTGAAAGTAGGGGGAACATTGGGATTCGGCCTGTAACTCCCCAGTGCAAATGACAAGTCATTTCTTTCATAAACTGTTAGATTACTGTTACTACAGTTATATCTCACACAGGCTTTGCCCTGTACTGGACTCTATGGGTACAACTCTCCTCCAAACGCAGACACACAATGGCCCACTGAACTTTTCATGTACGTAGCCGGGCTGTAGGGTGTGTCTACTCCTTTTCCTTAGTGGGTATAAAGGTAGGTGCACCACTGGCCACCCCCATTCCTTTTCTTTCAGCGTCGGTGAGTGCCCACTGACACACTATTTCCTAGGATGGAGTCGCTGCTCCAAGATCTATGATCCTGCTAGGCCTGCCTGACCGCGATCATCGCCCTGACAGACCTACATTGTCTCTGCTTCGAGTGTCTCGGGAGGCAGCACGCCATTGCTGGACTGGATCATCTCCTGGCCTGCCCAAGCTGCGGAGACATGTCCAGAAGTGGCAGCGAGCTGACCACTTCACCAGCCGTTAAAGTTGTACTTCCATGGTCATTTCATTAATATTTCTGTGCTCTCCATTATTATTGAATGCATTCTGCATCGTTTCTGTTTAAAAAAACCTTCTGGTTGCTTTGTGTCCAGCTGTATTTGTATACTAGAAAAGAGGCTCGTGGTCCAACGGCAGGCTTTTCCGGGTCCTTCTCATGAATTTCCATCTGATTGGCTGGCTCCCATCAGTTTATGAAGGAAGCTCCGCCCTCCGCTCTTATTTAGTTACAGACAGGAAATAGAGCCGACAAACAAGTTTGTTCCGCCTTGCTAACAAACAGTTAGCTAATTAGCTTCTTAACTCCGAAGCTACAGTCGTGCTGTCTCCACTTCTAGTGTGTAGTGGAGGGTTACCTGCCTTCCAATGGACAGATAGAAACCCCACATGGGATACGCTATTTGCAATGTGACGTAGAAGTGCAAGGCTGTTCCCGATTCGCTCTTTTCTTCGTATTGTTTCTCTAATGAGAAAGCACAGCCGACTGGGGGGAACGCAACGCTAGCAAGTCAGCATGTGTAAGTAAACAAGGGGAAACCCTCCGTATTTCAGAAGGAGCAAGTTAAACGTGTTTTCAGTGGAAGGAGGCCTTTAAGCTCTTCTCACCATGTCTCCTGATGATAGTGAGGAGGAAAAGCAGGACTCTAAGGACAATGCCATGGAGGAGAAGATCGCCGCTCCAGCATACAGCACCTCCACTCTGCCTTCGGCAGCATTGGTGACCAGAACTACTTCGGCCTCTGCTGCAGGCTCACAGTCTGTGCGAGGCGAGGAGGAGTAACTCTCATTAACTCTCACTAGCCGTCAGCTCAACGGTGTTAGGCGCCGCTTCTATCAAACTCCCCTGCCCCCCAAAGCCAGTGAGCCATCTCCGTCTGGAGTTTTATAGTCCAGCTCAACCACCTCCACCCCAGCGGTTCCCAACATCTGGCAGTGCATGAAGATGTCGTGGCCAGAGTCGCTGAAGACCAAGGCGAAAGTCACAGGGGTGTCATCTTTCCTGCGTGTGGAGAGCGAAATGGAGACTATGTTTCCCAGTGTGCCCCCGATCGAAGACGCTTTGGCTGCAATCCCGCTTATCCCGCAATCGGCCAGCTGGTCAGGGTACAGAAAACCACTGCTACTGCTGCCGCAGGACAAGGATGCAGTGTGCAGCTAGCAGCAGCAGCAAATATCATGGGTGCGCTAGACGTAGCAGTGGCGGCTTCACTCCCCCGCGGTGACCCCTCCCACCTCCTCTGACACTGTGGAGTCTCTCAATCGCACCATTGATCAGACGAACAACCACACTCAGAGAATTGTGACTGCTGCCGGGCGTATTATGTCTCTGTCAGTCGTTGGCTCTTGCCATGTCTGGCTGGGTCTCACCGCCCACCCTAGAAGAGACCGACAGGATCTCCTGACTGCACTGGTCTGGTCTGACAGCCTCTTTGGCTCCCTAACTACGGAAACACAGCGGCTAAAGAGGCTGGAGTAAGCCCAGATTAAGGAAGCAGGGGCCCCTGGGCACAAAGTCTTGAAGGGCCCCTCCAATCACAACCAAAAGGACATTGTATATAATGTCCATCATTCAGATTTCACACCACATTGTTGTAAAACAACATTTCTCAGCTGGCAGCAACAACATGAAGACACTACATTGTGATCAAACTATAGCGGATGTAAATACCTGGAGTTTCTTTGCGTCTTTGTCTTCCTCCCATCTCTGTCTTTCTTTGTCCTCCTCTTATGTCTTTATAAACTATCAGAGCCAGATGTCTACAGATCAGTTGTCCTCACATCTCACATCATGAAAGTCCGCAGAAACTGGCATTGGCTCACCTCAATAAGCAGTCAACATCTCTCAGGATCCATTCCAGTTTGCATATCATAATGTTCTTGAGGGTGAAAGCACCATCATCTACCTGCTTCAGAGATCCTCACTCTCATCTGGACAAATCACGCAGCACTTTGAGGGTCATGTTCTTTGATTTCTAAAGTGTTTTTAATACGATTCAGCTGCTTTGTTACAGTTTGTGAGAATCCAGGTGGATTCCTCCTCCACCACCTGGATTTTTGACCAGCTACCAAACAGACCACAGTGTGTCTGAGGTGGAGGTCAGCAGCACTGAAGCACCACAAGGCACTGCACTCTCACCATTTCTGGTCAGTCACGTGATGACATGGTGCAGAAACAATCAGCTCATCTTCAACATAAAAAACACAAGAGATGATTGTTAACTTCAGGAAGAACTAGAGTAATTTATTTTCCATAAATTCCATAACTCAGCATTCCTAGCTTGATGGATAAGCTTTAAATAAGATAAAATAAGATAAGCTTTTTTTTTTTCTCACAGGGTGACAAATTTGTGTATTTGTCTAGATCAATGCTTCTCAATCTTGGTCCTCAAGGACCCCTGCCCTGCTGGTTTTCAAGATATTCCTACTTCAACATACCTGACTCAGATGAAAGGCTAATTAGCAGCTTGCAAAGAACTTGATGAGCAGTTGAGTTGATCTGAATCAGCTGTGGTGGAGTTGGAAACCTGGAATACATGCAGGGCAGGGGTCCAGGGCAGAGGATTGAAAAACCCTAGTCTAGATTGTCTCATCTTTTTTTTCCTTCACTTTGTGATATAATATGTGCAAACGACACAACAAACTTCCAGAAAGATGCTATTATTTACAACACTGATCCTCTTTCTCGCCGCTGCACAAGTAAACACAGCGCAGACACCGGTGTCTATACCGTAATGTGCTGCATATCAGCGCAAAGCTGCGCTTCTCAGCTTTCAGATTCTGCTAAAATTATGTCAATTGCGTAAGCAGTTGAGGAGTTATGGTAATTCTCAGAAGGTAAGTTAATGTACCTTATGTTATTTTGCCAGCAACATCCAGTTAAAAAGGCGCTGCTACTGGCGGCCAGACCAAGGGTAGCAGGGGCCGCTTTCATCAGTTCTTCACCAGTTGACCATTCTAGTTACAAACTCTCCTCTGAGAGAGCTGCTGCTCTGTTGTATTCATGGTTGGTTAGTCCTCTGGGGCCCCCTTCTGGCTGGAGGACAGATGCATTTCCATGTATACCTGCCACGCGGAGCATCTGATCTGATTCTGTTATTTTCCTCACAGTGGGCGCCTGGGCCTGTGCCCAGAATGCCCTTTGGATAATCTGGCCTTGGGCTGGAGAGGAGGAAAAGGCGCAGCTTAGCTGTCATCTAGCGCTCTCTGCCACCGCCAAGCTGAAGGGAGAGGTCAAGCAGTAACGCTACAGTTAAGCGAAAGGTACACCATCAGCGACGGATCCCCCGGACGACCAGTCTCAGCAAAGCCCTGCACAGGACCACAGCACACCTCGGCCCGCTGCCTGCAGCACGCCTAGGCTGAAGCTGTCCTGGAGCACCCAACGACTTAATGACAGTTTCCGGGGGGTTACGCAAACTCCAACCAAGTGACTGGTTCTCAAACATTGCCTTAAAGGATGCTTATTTTCATGTTGAGCTGGCACCAAAACACAGGAAATTCCTGCGTTTTGCATTCCAGGGAACAGCCTACGAATACAACAGGTGGTGTGTGGTGTGCCTCTGGGGGAGGACCATCACATCAACCTCGTCGAGTTACAGGCAGTGTTCTCCAACATTTCGGTTGCCTATTAAGGGGGAAATATTGGCATCCCCTTTCAGCTGTGTTGAGGAAAGAACAGATGGAAGCTCAGCTCCTCATCCTGGTATTTCTTTATTCTCCACCAGTAAAGTGCAGGATGCAAAAGTGCAAAAATTGTAGAAAAAGGTTAAAAGAAAGAAGAACTACAAAATGCTAAACACTACGCCCTAGCTAGCTATAGGGCTCTAGTTCTTGTTGCCCGTCCAGGCCCCAAGCTGCAATACAAAAACCCTCTCGTCTGGAGCTTCCACTCCAGCTTTATACCAGACGCCCCTCCTACAAGACAAACCATTGTTGATTGATTAACAGTCACTTTATCAGTCACTTAATACTCATACTATTCCCAGCCCCAAACATGAATGTGTATCTAAATTGACTAATAAAGTAGTCAAGACTAAACAATATTCACAATGATTCCAATAATATTTCTTCCCAAATTACTAGTTACCTCACTAGGGAACACCCCCTTCAGCATATCCCCATGGTACATTCCACACATGCTCTAAAGGTAGCATCTAAAATGGTGCACAGAAACAGGTACACATCACAACCCAAGCTACACAGTTCTATAAGTCGCCCAGATGTAAAATGATAAATAGAATGTATATACTTAAGTGGTGTGTGCAAACTGTGTGCAACCTACTTATTAGAGAGCATGGGCTACACCATGACAGCCCCTCATTAGGAAATGCTCATGGTGGCTCATTGGAAACTGGAAGTTTCTAGACTAATCCGGGCAAACACCACCAGTAGACCGTCCATCGCTTGGGGAGCTGAGAATCTGACTTTTTTCTTAACAATATGGAGGAAATCTGGAAGGACCTGCACATTCCTGGTTGTTGGAACAGCAGTGGAAAACTTAAGTTGTGGTAATAAGTGAATAAGTATCACAGACATTTATTTCATGAAGATTTATGCTGTTTGTGACAAATGCGGATGGTGCTGCTGCTCAGTCCACTGATATCAGTGTGTTTATATCGGGGATGGGAGGAATACAGAGCAGAAGAGGAATAACATGCTGCCATGGCAGAGAAAACACTGGATTTAATCCCCAACAACAAAAGCATGAAAAAATTTTGGTAAATTCATTAATCTGACACTTTATTTCATGTGTCTATGCTGCCGAAAATTATGCACAGCATAACATTATTATGCTAGCTAATGCTAACAGAGACAGCTGTGGTGTTGCTGCGAGTTAATGACTAATCGGAGGGATATTGTGAAATATAACGTTATTTGCTCTAATCAGGGCAATATTGTGACCAGAAAATAAAACTAGTTCAGTTGCAAACACAAACAGATCATGTAGACAGTGTCCTGCAGCCTTTAGTTTCTTCTGCAGGACATGTGAAGGCTACATGATCTGTAGCTACAGTCCTTAAACAATACCAAAAGCCAAATCTATGACAAAATAGAAAAGCAACAAACTTTGAAAGAGTTATTTTTTAAAACCAACTTTGATAAGTAATAACAAGATTTGTGTTTTATATTCCAGTGTGGCTTGTAATTAAAGCCAGTTTCTGGAGATGAATAATAGTTTACATTAATGCACCAATGTAAAAATATATGTCAGAAGAGTTTAGAGATCTCTGGATAACATACCTATAGATTATTATTATCTTAGATGACTGTAAAATGTTGTAAATCCAGATATTCACGCTGCTTTCCATGTTGGCAGATATGAGGTAATTGGGACTGGAGCCCAAAGCAATGGCGGCGCCGCAAGATGGCGCAACACACAAAACGCTCGTCGGATTCGTCTAATTAATCCTGTTGGCTGAGAAAAACCATCACGGCAAAGTTAGAGGCCTAAAAAAGCCTGGATTCGTGCATATGCACAATCAATGATTAATTAATTAATCAATTTTTTAAAATGAATTTACCTCTTTTACCACATAATATACCTTGTAAAAAGCATGTTTCCAAGAGAGATTAAAATAAAATCAGGTACAGTGCCTTTAACTTGATTCGGGTAATGGGTAAGAGAAACAAGAGGAGAAAAAGAAAAAAAAAAAAAGGAAGAAGGAAAGAGGGGAAGGGAAAAAAACGGGAAAAAAGAGAAGAAGAAAAGCATTTGGGGACTCTTGCTTGAAAAAAATTGTGCTTCATTTTTTGCTTGCACCTGGTCACTGCAGAACCAAGCAGCTCTTCTTCTACTTAACCTTGGCCCTCATTTATCAAATGATTGTACAACAGAAATCTGTACATACGACCTTTTACACTCAAGGCTCAGCATTTATCAATTTGGACGTGAACGTTGGATGTCATCAAATCTCACAACAGGGCTGAGCTTGTGTGACAGTGTGGGGTCCTGTCACTATGCCTCCGATAGATCATGCGCCCTGGCCACTTGGCCATAGGGATATCCTTTTGGCTGACTGGTAAGCGCGTGTGACTCTCACCCGGGAGTCTGTAGGACTGAATACCTTGTCACACTCGCATATGCAAGTTTGAGTCAGTGTGGATTTACAATACAACAGAGCAAACTTTGAAAATGTTAATCAAACAAACCTCAAACCCTCATTTGAGCATAAGCAACTGCATATTGAGAACTAGAAACTAACCCATTTGCCAAAAACCCCCAACACTGAAATAGATTTTCCAAATCAATGAAATAAAATTAGCTGTAGCTGAATTGCATTTATCTATTCATCTAAACAAAGTGTTCAAATCATTAACATGCTATAGTTCTATAGGTGACAAGTTATATGCACTCATGGAGCATCTCATCACCCCACTGGCAAACCCTGCCACAAAGCAGGAGCATAGGTTCAACAGTGCTCACACACATTCACATGCCGCAGTGTAGCGCTTCAGGATGGTAAAGTGCAGATCAATGTGTCTTAGACAACGGGCAAACTCTGCTGAAAAAGTGTGAAACCAGGAAGTGAAGTTTTTAATTGCAATTTTTTCTTAATGGGGCTGGCTCCATCAAGAGCAAATCCCCATGGACTCATCATGTTAAAAAGATCAACTTCACAGCAGAAATAAACAGTTTTACAGCCTGGTTCAAAAAACTCATTTTAGGTTTAATAGGTCAAGTTTACCTTCATGTGATTATGAATTTCCCCTCAGGATCAATAAAGTATCTATCTATCTATCTATCTATCTATCTATCTATCTATCTATCTATCTATCTATCTATCTATCTATCTATCTATCTATCTATCTATCTATCTATCTATCTATCTATCTATCTATCTATCTATCTATCTATCTATCTATCTATCTATCTATCTATCTATCTATCTATCTATCTATCTATCTCTGTGTGAAAAAGTTTTTGCCCCCTTCCTAATTTCTTACTTTTTTGCATGTTTGTCACACTTAAATGTTTCAGATCATCAAACAAATTTTAATGTGAGTCAAAGATAACACAAGTAAACAGAAAATGCAGTTTTTGAATGAAGGTTTTTATTAGGGGGGGGATCCAAACCTTCATGGTCCTGTGTGAAAAAGTGATTGCCTCCCCCTGTTAAAACATAAATTATCTGTGGTTTATCACATCTTTGGAAAGCTGAGTTCAATTTCTCTTGCCACACCAAGGCCGTATGACTGCCACACCTGTTTTCAATCAAGAAATCACTTAAATAGGACCGGCCTGACGAAGTTTAGTAGACCAAAAAGATCCTCAAAAGCTAGACATCAGCGATCCAAAAGAAAATTCAGTAAAAAATGAAAAACAAAGTAATTGCGATCTAACAGTCTCGAAAAGGTTCCAAGGCCATTTATAAAGCTTTGGGACTCCAGCGAACCACAGTGAGAGCCATTATCCACAAATGGTGAAAACATGGAACAGATTTTGATAGTTTCAAGCCTTACATTTAGAGCAAGGTTGCTCAAATCAGTCCTATGACAGTCGTAATCCTGTAGGTTTTCATTGTATCCCTTGTCCATCATACCTGACTCAAATTAGTCATTTTGCAGAACTTCATAGGCCTATTGAGCCATTTCATGTGAGTCAGGTGTGTTAGAGCAGGGATACATTGTAAACCTGCAGGATTGTGACTCTTGTTGGACCAACTTGAGAAATGATTTAGAGCAGCGATTCTTAACCAGTGGGTTAAGAATCATCAAAGACTGCCTTGCAAATGCTACCTTAAGGGCAGCAAAAAAACTCACCACGAGACCAGCACGCACTTTTGATACACAAGGGATGCTGATATCCAGTTGTAGTGTGTCTTCCCTCTTTCTGGTGTCAGCAGCCTAATGTGTCAATTAGCTGCTCAATAAACTCCATTAACCAGAGGAACACAGTCAGCTAGTCACTAGCTTGTAATGAAAGCTATGAAGAAGGTTTACTGCTATGTGCTCGGCTGCTGCAGCTAACATTTTGCCTCAATAGAAAATAATGGTGCATCTGTGCTTTGTCTTTGGATGTTCCGATCAACATCCCAGGATGAGATTTAATTTTCCAGGCTGCCTGCTGACCCTGAACTACATGCTAAGTGGGTTGATGCCATAAAATATGATAAATTTAAATGGAAGCCATGGGAGAGTTCTTGGCTGCAGCAGCCTATTAGCAGCACAGTTATTGGTGGTAAGTTTCCTGCTAATTCTGTTTTTCGTGAGGTGGTCTATGTTTATTTACTTATCTATGTAAAAATGACAATGATGCATGGCTAAAATGCAGCAAACCACAGTTAACAGTGTTGCAACCAGATGCTTTATTTTTGTAGGTTGTTCAGAGACAAAGCAGACGTCAGACGGAGGCTTATTTTGTCTTCTTTCAGGTAAACAATGAGACATCCTGTTGTCCCCAGCCTATGTCCCGTTCATTGTCGTGTTTGTCTGTGATCCAGAGAAAAGAAGGCAAAAGGAAGATCTGGAAATGTTTGCAAGAAGACAACAAGCTAATGAGTGTTTCAGTTCTTTGCGTTAATAAAACTTATGGACTTTTATTTTCCTTTGTGACGTCAATAAACTAAATCGTCATAAAACAGCAATGATTTTTCTCAGTTATTGTAGCATTAGCTCATAAATATAATGTGCATATGTCAATAATGTTTACATGGTGTTAACGTTATCTGGCTCTGCTGTTTACATCTCTGACATGAAGAGGAAAAACTTTTTTGGTATATATTCCACACCTGAAGATCTGATACCATCCTGCCACCAGATATTTATAAACTTTTAACCACTTTTAAGCTTTTATTTCTGCTCCTGTGACGTGTGACTGTCGATTGATGAGGTAGTTGTACATGCCATGCAAACTAATCAGACCACATCTCCTTCTGGTGGCAGTTGTAGGCCCTGATTTACAAAGAATGCACATAAAGACCGCTAATTCCTTTGCCGCCCAAATAAATAGCACGCACTGTCTCTTCAGCATTTGCGGGTGCTCTATAAAGATTACACACGCAATCTGTAACAGGTGCAAACAGTAGTATTTAAATGAGGATTTAGCGTGCGCTATTGCTGTGCCACGGACAGTTCAGAAGAGCATGTGGTAAACACAAAATGAAATTCGTCCTGATAGAGAGATATTAGTTCCAGAAATATAATATGAGGCAAGTAAAAAACAAGATATAAGATAAATATGATGTTCATTTGCAAAAATAGTCAAACGCCATTTAGAAAAAATGGAGTTAGCTGCTTTTGCAAATAAACTCTTCATTTACTTTTTGAATATTTTCACCAAATCAAGCTCACATGAAGTAGAGAGTTTTAATGATGTGAAATGGAGATAGGAGGTTTGTACAGCGATGAAAAGCAGTTAACTCCGTTTTTCCACAATGGCGTTTTTTTTTTTGCAAATGAACTCTTCATATAATAGCTATAAAATAAAAAACAATACAGCAGGTTTCCCTGTGGGTCGTAAGAAGAGGCCAGGGGTCGGTTGCACGATGAAAACCCTGAGTTGTTTAACCCTGAAATTAAGGAAACTCTGAGTTTTCCGTAACACAAAGGTAGGTAACTCAACCCAGGAAAAGAGGAGTAACTGTAGCCTATTGCACGAATAGGGGTAACTTAAACCCTCGGTCAGATACCATAGTAACAGACTCTCTGAAACTGACCCAGTAGGGAGCAGATTAGTGTGGAGAAACCTTGAGTTTCTCACTGTCTCCACCCACTTTTAGCCACACTCGCCGTTTCATTTCCACATTCATTCATTCAGTCATCGGTGAGTTTTGGCTGCTGCCGTCTCAAATAAAACATGTTAAAAATAAATCAGTGTCGATAGGTTACAGATGTGTTCTTTCCATCAGGATTTCATGGATTAAGATGCTGCACGACTGCTGGAAGGGTTAAACATTTGGAGATCGTTATCAGACCACGGATACAAGTTTCATTTCCTGACACTTGTCATTTCTGACGTTACAGTTTCACATCACAGACAGTTATCTACATACACAAGCTGATCTGTCATTTATAATATCACCAGTCATAGGTGACAGCTGGAGGTCCCGTCTCTCCGTTTCCGAGAGATGGTTTGGTCTGATTATTTGACCTTACAGCAGTGTCTCTTTCTGGGTAAATGGTTAAGATGCACATCTGTCATGCATGGAGAGCTTGTGGTTCAATCCCTGGTGTGACTTTTTTTCATGTTGCCATACGCTGTCCCCTCAAAGCATATTGTTTATTGCCCTGCATTTTTTCGCAAATAGATTTTTTTCTTTCATTGGAGATGCAGGGCATTTGAGAAATGCAACGGTTATATTTAATCTTAATGCTGCCAACAAGAGCACTTCTCCCTGAGGGATTGCACCCAAGTTAAATAAATAAAAAGGCTGATATAAAAGTACAGAGGTGGATTCAAACATCAGGCTCCCAGGTGGGAGGGAGGTGCGCAAACCATTAGACCAAACAGCCATTCATACACAGAATTACCTGGAATCATACTGACAGGATCCGAGACTGTCGTGTTACCATGAAACTGTTCTACCCTATAACATCATTGTGTTTTTAAAGGACAGCATTTAAACTTAGATCTTCTCCCCACACCGTCTTTCTTTCTTTCATTCTTTCTTTCTTTCTTTCTTTCTTTCTTTCTTTCTTTCTTTCTTTCTTTCTTTCTTTCTTTCTTTCTTTCTTTCTTTCTTTCTTTCTTTTTTTTTTTTTTTTTGCTTGCAGCAGCAGCAGTTCAAACTCCCCATATGAGGCTTTAGAAGTTATAGTTCCATTCAATGGCGAATGCAGCCCCGCCCTTGCGTCTACGTTGCCATGGTGACCCATCGAATCAGTACTCAATTGATGCTGGCTTTTTATCATGGTAGAGCGTGTGTAAAACCCCGGGTTGAACTACTCTGAGTTGATTAAACCAACTCAAATCAGCTGTTCTGGGACTGAAAACTCAGAGTTTCGTATCTCCGAGTAGATCAACTCAGAGTTCAGGGTTACACTCAGAGTTTGTTGAACCTGCTTCGTGCAACGGACCCCAGTTTATAAGGACATGGATAAGGAGACACTGTTGAAGATGGTATGATATTAAGCACGCCGTGCGCACTCTTTGGCAGAATGCCGGGTGCTGGACCTGCGTAATTGCCCCCAACCCCACGCAAAAATCAGTAAAAAAAATAGTATCAATTGTTTGTGCTACTTTACTGGTTATTTTCTGTGGGGTGGGGGCCAACTTCATGCAGGACAGCAACCTCAGAGCAGCAGCATGAGCAGCGATCTGGAGAAGACGAGCACGCAAGAGTTAATCTTAATTTAAAAATATGCCATTGGCAAAAAATAAAAGAAGTAAAAAGACATAATTAATTCAGGTTTAACTGGCCTACCATTATCCTAGCGCTGCAGATGTTCTGATTCATCTGTCTAGAATAACCAGTGTTAAACAGTAATGTTGATTGTTATTCATGACACTTGACGTGTCGCCTGCACACCTCATGAGAAATTATTTTTACTGCTGCATGTCTGCAGTCCTGAAGGCAGCACTCTTTCAGCCATCAGTGCATAAAGCTTCCAGTTAATACCTGCTTTTCAGAAGCGCTAAATTACACACAATTTTTTGCGCCCGCTTACCATTGCATAATTTATAAATCACATTGCGCGTGTTAAGCTGAGTTGTTTGCATAGTTCCCTCCCAATATTTTGTGCCTTCTGGCAGAAACGCCCAGATTGCATATTCATCTACAGCAGACATGCAAAATGGATAGCGGGGCTATTTTGCCCAGTAACAGGAAGCAAACCTCCTTTTGCCCAGCTTTGTAAATCAGCTCCAGTGAATTATTGCGTGTGTAATGATGATAGCTCCCGCTTTAACACGCGCAAACCTTTCGTAAATTAGGGGCTTGGAGGTTAATAAACCAGGATTTGGAAAAATCAGGGTCTTGAGCACCAAAAAGTCCAAATTTACCAAAATATGACTGTCTGAGCTGCGCACATAAAAGCTGAACTGGCTTAAAAAGTGTAAAGTCATCTAGGACCATCATTAAATTAAGGAATGAAGCAGCTCACAGCAAGTTAATAGTCACTCCATAGCGAGTGCATAGTCCCATGCTAAAATTTTGCCACCTAGCATGGCTGTGTAGCTGAACAGTCTTGTGACTGAGAAGGGTCTATATTTTACATCTGGAAATGTGCAAAAAGTGGTGTTGTGTTTGTCTTTTTCAACTCTGACAGCTCTGACAGTGTTTTGCATTCGATGTGTATCTGCGCAATTAGACACAAAAGGCCATTCAGGGAAAATTATCTTCATGAAACATCCCAGATCAAACAATATAGCCTGTTGGCATAGCACAATTGTACATAAGGCAAAACTAAAAAAAAAAAATAAAAAAAAATCTGACCAAATCCAGTAAATACTACCACTAATAAGTGATACCCTTGCCTAGCAAGCATTGCGGGAGTATTAACTGCTGCTGAGACAGTTTCCTGTTCCTTGACAGCTAAAATCGGAAATCATTCCCTCAGAAAATTTATTTCCTAAAGAATACTTGACTGCACAGATTGGAGAGATGAATACAGTACATTCTGTGTTAAAGGAGAACAGTTTTGAATGGATTTTGAGGCTAGGACGACATGCTTTTCTTCAGATTTGATTCTTAATGAGATTTGGGGTGTTGATTTGATTTAAAGGTTGAGGCTGAGCCCTGGAGATATTGTTATCTATCTCTGAAGAGGAGTGACCTAAGAGCAAACATGAAGCCTACATTTGATGGACCCCACATAAACATTTCCCACGGCATCAAAACAGTTACAAAATGGTTACTTTTCTCCTGGATTGGTAAGTTAGCTCACTTGCTAACGTAGCTGTCGTGGTTGTCCTCTGCAATACTTGTTGGACATGGTGCAGACTGCTGGTCCCTTGTTGTATCAGCAGTATGCCTGACAACTCACCAGCTGGAGTTGTTCTTCTGCAGTTGCAACTACAAGCACACGTGATGTCGCTGTTTTGTCCATATTCCATATCCAACCTTTAAAATTTGACCAAAAAAAAAAAAAAAAAAACTATTTTGGGGAAAAAATCCCAATTGAAAAAAAAATGTTTTAAAGAAAAAATAAAAGCTTGTGTAAACAATTCATCGGAGGAAGAGCAGTGCGGTGAGCACATGGGAAAACTGGGCTGGCCGAGTTGTTAAGGAATTTTGTTTGGAAACAACTGGACATTTTGGTGGATTAAAAGACGAGTTAGAGATGTCCCGATACCACTTTTTTTGTATTGGCATTTAAGTACCGAAATCGAGTACTGATCTGAGTAATTAATAGGGAGAGGGAGAAACATTTATTTATTTCTTTGTTTGTTTTTTAAATAAAGTGAAGCATTTCTGCATGCTCAGGTGTGATGCCAGCATATTGTTGCCCTCTTAGCCCTGATAGACAGTCGGACTTCACTGGGGCAGAAATAAAAGCTTACAAGTGGTTAGAAGTTTATAAACAGCGTGCCTATTTGAATCAGCTGCGATTTGCTGTATTTTAGCAATGCATTGTCATAATTTTATATATCCAAATTTATACGAGCTCAACAAAAATATACTTGAAAAGTGTAGAAAACATAAGTAGCAGGAAACTTGCCACCGACAAACTGAATCCTGAATGAAATGTCCAAAAATGTATGTTGGGGTACCACAGCTCCGGTGGGAGGGAAGGATAGAGAGAGAGGGAAAAAAGTACGCGCTGATCACCACCAAATTTTTTCGAAAAGTATTCCAGGGACATGATACGGGTCAGATATATTTAATCTATCCTCGTGTAATGAAAAGTGTCTTCTGATTTAAAATGAGATGTAAACTCAAAGCCTCTGCTCATATAGACAAGTTTCACGGACATTTCCAGTTTACTTCCACAGCCAATCAATTTCTGCTAAGCGCTTCTGGTTGAGTAAGATCTGCGTTCATTTACACTGAATAGTGATGTCTCTAAAATGGTAACATTCTCATTTACTTTTTATAAATGAAGGTGTTTTATTACTTCCCCACTCTGCTATGACATTCAGCTGGAAGGATAATACTATATGTTGAAAGGGCCTAATGTTACAACTAGTAATATATTTTCGTACTTTGTTGAGTCCATGGTGGTAAACAGGAATGCCATAGACTAACACAGTGACGCTGTCGGCCGTGTGTTAATAACCGTGGTAACCGGAAGCCCTTAGCAGAAACTAGCAGACATGGCGGCTCCCATGGTTTTGGCCGTGAAACTTGTCTATAGAAGAGCATTTTCCTGCCATTACCGATACTGGCATCGGTATTTAGACATCCCTATTTGAAGGAGATGGATAAAAGAGTGGAATCTGCAGAACAACAAATAGTGGGAGTTGCAGGTCAGGAAATTAGCTTTACCTGAGTGGTGAGATACACACTCAGTTTGCAGAGACAATGGGCTTTATGCACAACTCCATTACTTCCTGAACTTAAGGTAGCTTCGTCGTTTCCTGTCTTTCTTTACTGGATAAACTGATTAATTCAGGTGTGTCTGGCCAGTTACTGAGGTCAGGCACACCTGGATTAATCTGAGGACACAGGTTTTTAAAAAAGGAAAGGGTTTTATTCACCCCCCCGAAATTATATCAACAAAAATCACAGGGCCCGAGGTCAAATGCACAAAACCATAAAGTCAAAATGCAAACTTAACACAACCAAGAAAAGAACCAAACTGACCTAACAAACATGAAACAAAGGGGAACTGAAATGCTGGCTTATCAGACCAGTCTTAAACACATAGGGGCAAGACAAACTAACAAATAAACTAACAAAAGAAACATAACAGTCAGTTTATTCACTCAAACAAAAAACAATTAACAAAAATAACTAAGTAAATTAACTACTCAAATCCAAAATGAATTTATGTAAACATTGAAAGAATAAACTAGAAATCTTACCCCCTTTTTGAGGGAGCCAAGTTGGTGCAGGCCTCAGGCACTTCCTGTGTTTGAAGCTTTACCTGCACCTTGTGCTCTCTAATGTCCCCAGATTGCAGATGGCTCCCCAGCACCAGAAAACAGAAGAAAAGGGTTAAACAACAGTAAAATACAACAAAATTGAATACAAATAATATCTAAACTCTATACAAATAGAATTTAAGTATTTCAACTAAGTTTAAAGAAAATAAATAATGTGTGTTAAATGATAAACTAAAGATAACTGAAAGCCATCCCACTGAGCCAATGCTATATTTTGTATAAAGACACGGAAGCCCCCCACCTCATTCTTTCCATGGTCCCAAAAAGAAATAATTGGGCCAGAACTTTTGCCCTGTTTTTGCTAACTCGAGGACATGAGCAAAGTTCTCTGTTCTTGCGGAGTATGTAACAAGCTTTACATCACAACATGCATACACAGAAAGAAAGCGGATACAGGAAAATGTAGACATTTCATGTAGACAGGGTTTTCAAATATCACGTCCGAAGTGCATGTAGACATGTCAGATTTGATTATTACAATTATATGATATTATTACTCCCAGTTATCAAATTCTGATGGTCATGTAAACAGACTCGGTCCAAACTGCTCTTAGGGAAGGCATCAAAGTAAGTACAGTTCAAAAACCTCAGTGGAGCAACAGCAAAGAAATCCAGTGTAAATTGAGTGTAAGTATATTTACTGTTAGAGAATTTAACATAGAGAAAAAAAAAAAAAGGGGGAAAATTAGATAATCTTGAAAAAACTAGAAAGGCCGACTTTATTCCCAATAAAAAACCTGGGAAAAAAACCTATAAAAAAAAATGGTCAAGAGTACCTTTGCCTAAGAGGAAAACTGGTAAGTGTTTGTGGGCCAGAAGTGGACCAGATATCAGCTGTCAGCCTGACTTGGATTATCAAGTCTCCTGTGGGCTACATGTAGTCAAGATGTGAGTTGTTTGCCTAAATATGGATTACGGTAAGTGTTTTGTGGGCCAGAACTGGTTTTAATATAGGAAGCCTCCCATATGACAATGGGGGCCACAAGTGGTGGTCATGTGGCTGAGTTTTGGCAGCAACACTTTAGTTAACACCATAAGTCAAGGCCAAAGTTGAACCAAACATTCTATCCAGGGTGGGTTGCCACCTCCAAGTGGGATTACAGCTTCCAGGGAAGAATCTTAAAGGGACTAGAGGCAAGATTAAGAAATGAGACTCGCAACTGACGTTGCGGGTAACTGCAGCAACAAGCCAAGCCATCACTGACGCATGCACAAACTAAAGCTTTAACGTTGTTTACTACGCTGATAAAGTCTTTTTCTTTGTAGTGACACTTTTTGGTGGTCTTTCAGTTGATCTGGATTGTTTGCTGATGGCAGAAGAATCCATTACTATCTCTCTCAGTGGTTGAATTTAGCGCAACTGTCTCCTTCCTGTATGAATACTGTTGGGGATGGGGATGCGGATGCAGCGTCATTTTACGTCACATCTGCAGGACTGCGAGGGAAATTTGGCCACCGAATCGCAGCGCATCATGCAGCACACAGCCTGTTCAAGGCAACGGAGAGAGACGTGGGTGGGCTCGTTCTTTTATGTTTTTAACGCTTTATCACCCATTAGTATTAAAAGACTGGACATGCTTGTTTATTCTTTTACAATTCCTGCCTCCAGTCCCTTTAAGATCGGTTACAATATGAATTGGGCAGGAGGTAAAAGAAGAAAGGGTCTCAGGGTGCTGACTCCTGGTGACACATAGTATTGGCTTGGGGTACCAGAGTTGCTGTGGCAGATGACAGGGTCTTTCACACTGGCATGGTTCTTGTTCTAGCAACAGCTCTGCACTGAACCATGGCATTTTTTGCAAACTAGCTCATGTTCATACCAGTTCAACGAGAACCAAAGTGGCTTTACTACACACAAATAACCATCAACAACTTGGATATTTGGTCCTGGAAGTTAATTGTTAAATTTTCAGGCTCCATAAGAACCTATGGTCTCCCAAAATTAAACAATATATTTAGATGATCGAATGAATTTCGTAAGATGTTAAGATGCCAATATGAGCTAACATAAAATACCTCCCAAAATTTAAATTGGTTGCCAGGCAACAAAACAAGTGTTTCTAGGTGTTTGATCAACTTCAGTTAGCTGATCTGATCACACCAGCGGTCTGCGTTGTCTGTGAATATACTTGCTGTAGCACATTGCAGCCAAAACACTCGATACCTGAGGTCCCCCTTGGAGCCGTACACAGCGCTTGGACATTGAAATTGTTAAAAGGTGAATCTGCCACTAAGATTGTCTCTCCAGGGAATACGTGAATGATCCAGGTATTTTTGTAAAAAGATCTGTGGCCAACTATTATTGCATGCATGTTTATCACGGTGCAACAGGAAAACCTTATAAATGCCAGTAGTCGCGGACAAGATCCGAGAGACGCTGTTCAAAACAACTCACCATTGTGTTTACGTCTGATCTCGTGTTCACACTTCTGTATGCATGAGCACCTCCAGCTTTCAAGTTGATATTGCACCACACGCAAGCTTCACGTTACCTCATGTCAATGAGTGCAGCCTACATAGGTACATTGGGAAAGCTGGGGGGCTATGATGCGGACGTGTTGCCAGCAGCAGGTGATGTCTCGGTTCACTATTGGGAACCACTGCTTTCCAATACCTGTTGACAACCAGCCTTTTAAGTTTGAAACCTTTTTTTTTTTTTTTTTTGCAATATGAATGCAGCAGATTCATCTCTTTGTATTGACATGTTCAGTTTAACAGTCACATTAAAAGTACCAGTATTGGTATCAACAATACTAGTATTTTATTTACTTGATATCAGATTGATCCCAAATCTTGCAATATCACACTCAACTAATTTTGGATACAGAGGGATACTGATGTACTTCTGTTGGCTTCTTTAAGTCATGACCTTCAGCTTACACTGGAGCAATTCACAGCTGTGTGTAAAGTGGCCATGATAAAAATCAGTCCCTCCAAAGCTCAGACTTTGGGTCACGACTAAATGAGGGTAGAGTGAATTTCTGCCTCAAGTTGAGGAGTTAAGCGCTGGGGAGGGGTTCAGGGTCTCATTTCAGAGCAATTTGTGTCAAGTTCGATTGCTTCTATAAGTCATTACTTTCAATCATTTTCAGGTACAAATATGTACTAATGGATTTCAGAAGTAGGCCTAAGTGCTATACATGAAAAATCTACTTTTCCCATTGTATACTATAAGTAATGGTCTGATCACCACAGGTATTATCCAACATTCCTGAAATCACATTTTTAAGAATATCACTTTAGGATTTTAAATAATCTTTTAGCTTTTTTTTTTTCAAACAACCAGTTATTTACTGCTAAAATATTACCATATTTTCCTGTTTCTTTTGTTGCCACTAAACAAAACAAAACAAAGAAGTCCCTAATGCTTTCACACAGTTTGTGTCTCTCCTACTTCTTGGAAGGTAGCTGCATGCTAGTGGAACGTGTCCAATACGGTTCTGTCAGTGCATATGTGTAGCTCAGCTAGCAAGATGTAAGAAAAGGCTGGTTTTACTTTGTGAAAGTATTTGCATTATTCCCAGTCTGTGGGTGAACATCACAACTTAATGCATTTTGTCTGTGGGCTGCAAAGAGTTTTACTGTCAATTTGAACAAACATATGAAAGCTAGTTGCAGCACTTTATTGGTGGAGAGACTACATTAAAAGACATATGTATAAAATGCAACCTTCCATCTACACGATAAAAACACTATATGCAAGGAATTTGAAATTATTGTTAAATGCTGTGCTGGCATTAAAGTTTTCTAATGAAATGCAGCAGGTGATGCTGTTGTGTCTTTTTAATGGCATATATATGCATATATATATATATATATATATATATATATATATATATATATATATATATATACATGCATATATATGCATAATATATATATATATATATATATATATATATATATATATATATATATATATATATATATATATATATATATGGCATTTTCTCTTTTAGCTCCTGGGATTCTTTTTTGTTTTAAATTGGATTGAAAGCCAAATTAATAAGGCATTCATACAATGTTTTTTTTTTTTCTTTTTTTCAATATAACTCCTCTTCTTTTAATGTGATCCAATAAGTTCCACACAGGACCAAGGAAAGAGATGTAAATAAAAATACAAATTTAAAAGTCTTTTTTAGGAAATGTGCTTGAGCTTTTTGATTTATAACTGCACAAGTTAAATTTGCAGTGTTGATATCCTGTAATTTGCAAAATGACAAAATGCTTGTCTGATGCATGAAACACCTCCAATTGCCGCTCATTAACTCAGTCAGGGGGAAGCATTCTGCTGGCACAAAGAAAAACTATAAAATACTTCCATTAACTGGAAGAATAAATATCCCAGTTGCAACCCAAAGTGTCTTCATTTGGGCTCAAATGTGAGATATGCCGTTGCTATGGTAATGTGGCGATGGCTGTAGCCCTCCTCCCAGCTGTTGGTGGGTTTTGTGTGTGAGAGGGCGAGGGTAAAAGAAAAAGAGAGACTGTGTGTTTGTGAGCGTGCACACACGCATTGATGCTGCCTCCGTGCTGTGTTCCTCCTTTCAGCCTTCAGAATATGTCTCTACTAATCCGTGAAAGTTGCGGCGCTCTGAACCAGTGGCCAAGGCTTTTCCCACTGAACCAAGGCCCAGGGTCTGAGCTCTGCTTCACACTTGATTGGTCCCTCCTGTGGCAGAACTCCCCTCCCCGCTGGGTGTAGGCGCGTCCCCCTCATTGGGCTGCTCAGCACTGCTTAATCGCCTTCTCCCCACCATAATTACCAGTGCTGAGCCCAGAACTCACCAACACACCATTAAAGTCTGGCCAGCCTGCCCTCACCAGGCCTCACACATCCAACTCTTAGCACCGGCCTAGAGACAGGCCCAAGACTAGGCCCAACTCCACCAACAGAACACCTGTTCATGGCTGGGATGCCCTGCAGCACTGTGGACTTGGCTGGTGCTGCTGCAGGCTGGGATAAAAAGAAGGAGTTGGCAGCTGTGCTGTTGTCCTCCTCCCCCTGCAGTGGAGGTGATGTGTTTATTTGGCCTGCATTGAGAAGCTGTGAGAGGTAACTATCTCCTTGTTGTGCTGTATAGAGTACCAGAGAATCCACCCTACTGAGACAGAGCCCTTTGATATGTGACTACTTCAAACCTGCACATACAATGGAAGCAGTCAGTTGTGGAAATAACCCAAGTTGATGTTGTTAAAGAAAGGTGAGGCAAATTTGTTTTGCCTACAACCAACACTGTACTTCACATTTCCACCCCTACATATTTTCAGCAAACCATAAACACCAGATATGATAAACTCACAGCGACACGACTGCAGCAGTGTAAAAAATAAAGATAGAAATACCCTCACTTTTAATTTTGTTGTGCCAGCACGATTCCTAAATTTTAGCCAACTGAAACATTGGTGGGAGCATATGGAACTGTGCAGGTGAAATACAGTGACCTGGCAAACGGTCTAAAGACTGATGAGAGTCGGGTACACGTCAGAAAGCACTGGGAGTTCTGGCACAAACAGTTCCCAGAATGTGGATCAGTCAGACACACAGCACTCGTTAGTTTATTGCTCTCTTATTAGGAACATTTTTGCCTTGCATGGATTGGCAGAGTCCTGCTAGCCACCCTCTTCACATGGCCCAGGCTCTGTCAGAGCTGATCAAAAGACATTTCTTCACATCTCCAGACGCCAGGGAAAAAAGCAGAAGAAAAGAGGGAGAGAAGAAAAGAGCCAGAAGGGGGCATACTGCTCTCTCTTTACTCTGGTCTTTTGGTAAATGAGGACTTTTCACAATACCCTCTCCTCTTTTTTTTTTTTTTTTTTTTCGTTTGCAAAAAAAGAAAACAAAAGAAAACAAAAAGAAAAATAAAAGGCAGCATTTCCCAGTGTGTTTCACCAAATTGTTCTTGCCATATCAAAAACAATTATCCTCAGGTGAAGAATGTGCCTGCAGAATTACAACAATTCCAGGGGGAGAAAGAGGTCTTCACAAATCTCACTGGCTTCCAGGCAGCCAAGACCCCCTCGAAGTGGTAATGAAAAGTGTAACTTTAGTCTCCCAGCTGTACGTCTCAATCCATAATCCTTCCCCAAAAACTTCACCGTAGAGCCGCCTACCACTCCCATGGCGTTCCCAGCCTTTGCCAGGCAGGGCCTGCACTGATTTATGTGGCAGTCCTGTGTCATACTCTCAACCTGAAAAGGATTTGCTCTACTATATGTACCGGGTGGTCAGGGCAGCTGTCTGAAAACCCAGAAAGCCCTGTCTCTGGGCCTTACTCCCACTCTTTTTACTCCTCAGTCTCAATAACATGGACTTTTTGGACCTTCTCAGAATTCAATGCGACTCCAGAGTTTTCATAATGGAACATTTCGGCAGAGCAGAGGTGAGTGTTTGTGGGCATATGTACAAATCTTTGTGTGTGTTCACAGGTGTGTAAAACAGAATGCGGAACCTAAATTAGTACCAAGTATATTTGTGTTGTGCTCAGGGTTGGTGATCTGGCCTATAAATCCACAACTGGCTCACAAACGTCCAAAATACAGAGAAAGAGCACTTGAGCCTGTTTTTCTTGCAAATGAGCATTTATTGGGTGCATTGCAGTTGTTTCATAAGGATGCAGTGAAACTACTCATCTAAAAGACATACAGTATGTTTGATTCTACCTCAGGCTCAGAAAGGAATTGAAGTGTTTTACAGTAGTTTCCTGGTAGCTGAAGCCATCTGCTTCTGTGAAACGCTTAACTAAAAATTTAATGATTTCCATTGAATTATTCTGTCAAAGTTGAAAAGGAAGATACTAATTGGTAGAATGATAATTAATTGATGAAGTGAGTGTAAATTACAGATTTTCAAAGAGTTAAAAAACACTGGAAAGAGCAGTCTTAAGCAGGTTTTTCCATCACAGCTCCTCTCTTTGGTGCAGTGGACTTGGATAAAAAGTACAGATCGTGCTACTTACCCCTTCAAGCCTGTCTAAGGTTCCAGTTAGAGCTGTAAACTGAACAGAGAACGGTAGATGAGCTGTTGTGGACAGCAGTGGTCCATTTTGCTTCTTTGAATCCACTCCAGTCATGTAAACAAGCCAAGGTGACCTCTGGACAGCTGGGTTTATACATCCTGTGGTCGGTTGTCTACGTAGTGTCGGTAGTAGCAGCGGGTGGTTGACATAAGCTCTAAGAAAGGGATCAACTCTTCTTCTTTATATATGTGTGTGTGTGAGTGTGTGTGTGCATGTGGGTGTGTGTTCATTCATACTTAATTTGACTGCACATGAATGTCTTGTATGTATGTGTCTTTGTGTGAGAACCATGTGGTTAAAACTAAACACCATTTGGCACCGTCTGAGCTGAAAATGAGAGAATCACTGCTCAGGACATGCACAGCACATGCCTGATAAAATCCACTTTTTTTAACTTGATATCTTGGTTAAAAGCTCAAATGAAGAGATCTTTCTGGAAAACAACAAAAGGAACCAGTGGTCCCATGTCTCAGCAATAATCTAAAAGAAGTATGGCACGACCTGAGAAATCATCTCGAGCACATCAAACAAAATGGCTGCTGTTGCTAAGCTAACAGAAGAGAAGGAAGATGGGGCTGATGCTCTGGCTGCTGCAAGAAAACATCAAAAGCATCATGTACATGTTTGGCTTCTTATTGCATTAAGGGCGCAAAGCATATTGAATAATTGAATTTTGCATCATTTTCCAGTTTGTTTTAATGGCTAAATGTTACTGTGGGCCATACTAGTTCAGTACACACTGAGTTACGCAAGAGACCACTCGTTTATCATTTTCTAACATTAAAGCTTCAATATAACCTTTAATATTCACACTATTAAATTTGTTTTGCTTTTGATTAACACGCATATGGTATAGAACAGTGTTAATTAAATAACAGCAATTACTTTAAATTACTTTAGCTCTACAGAGTGACTGCATAAATATTTTTTGCCAGGATTGTGAGTTTTGAGATGAGTAAAATGCGACAGCTTCATACGTAAGTCTGTTTGAGTCTTTTCAGTTGAAAGCCATCATGGTATGACACAAGGAAGCCTTCAGTTTTTTTTTTTTCTTCTTCTTTTCTCTGAGTGCATTGGGTTAACTTTGGGAAGTCTTGTG
Source organism: Atherinomorus stipes (assembly GCA_023101725.1). Taxonomy (NCBI): domain Eukaryota; kingdom Metazoa; phylum Chordata; class Actinopteri; order Atheriniformes; family Atherinidae; genus Atherinomorus; species Atherinomorus stipes. The sequence continues at coordinate 1,633,675 of JALJCO010013221.1, forward strand.
AAAGTGGTCTTTGAGATTTAAAGCATAAGATTGGTAAATTTCTTTCCGCAGCTTTGCTTTTCCACTGATCAAAGTTTTTTAACTCGAACTGAAGTCGATACATTTTGGATGTTGTACAGTAATGATCTTTAAAGTTATAAGAAAGACAAAAAGAGGACAAAAAGAAGAAAAGAGACAAAGAAAATGCCTCAAAATATAATGGAAGAGAATTTTATTACATCAATGTTGTAATTACATTTTCTGTCTGGGATTCATTTTTAAAATAAGATGGCAGCTTAAATAAAACAACTGATGAGTCTCCACTTTCATCAAAGAGCAAATATTTATTGTTCGCACTTTGACCACAGTTGACCTACTGATGTAAATACAATACAAAAGATTGGTAAAGAATTGAAGACTTGTTTTGTGAGGATGTCTAACAGTCCTGATTAATAGAAGGCGGACTGCTGACAGTTCAATGTCCTCTCTACAGACAACATCCCAAACACAGATGGTGGCCTTTCATTTTGCAAACTCAGAGAAGTTTTCACACTTCAGTCTCAGAGAAACATCTGATTTGAATCCCAGTTGTTTGATCAAAAACTGCCACTCGTATTTATCATTCCATATTATTTGATTATGATGAGAGCTTCCCGTTTTAGACAATGTCCCTTGAAGAAATAAAAAGACTTGAAACAAGAGAATCTTGCCAATTAAACACAACCTTGAAACAGTACGCTGATGAATTTCTTTGTCTTTTGATGCTACGCATTAAGTTTTTCAAATCTAAAAACAATGAGAAAGAATTACAAAGAACTATGTAAACAGATGGCTTTCTAAAAAAAACAAACAAACAAACAAAACAGCTAAACTAACAAAAAAGTATGAAGACTGAAGAACTAAATTACTCTGATTATTCTTGCAGAAACCATTTGTCTGACATAAGCTGAAAAACTATTCATAATTCTTGACTAACTATGGATCTAAACTATTAATTAGAAGATTAATAATGTCCATTTTATTGTCCATAATGTCTATTTTCTCTAATTAAAAATGATTTAGCCGCTTCACAATTATGTCTAAAAAGAATCAGTCTTACAACATTTTTTTTTTCTAAAGTTGCTATTTTTATTCAAATAGTACATTTATGTTGTTGTCATACAGATAAAAATCAAAACCTTTTTTAATTGCTGCATAGCATTAAGTTGTTTTTTTCCATCACAGTTTTTTTTTTTATGAAACTACGTAATTATCTTTTCTATTCTTAATAAATTAACTAAATACAAATTAAATACAAAAATACACTCTTCAATTATACTTTTAAGTCACAGCAATATTATCAAATTTAATATCTTTACTCAAATTTTACATGAATTATAAAGTAGCAATTATTTTATTTTCAACTTAAAAGTTCAACATTGACGGATATTTCAGCACTATAACACAGTTACAGTGCTTTGTTTTGATATTTTCAATCTTAACTACATATAAAGAAATGGAAATTTTCTAAACGATTATTCTATATCATCAATCTGCAGATATATTCACACAATAAATTTAAATAAACTAAAAGTTAAAGAGTTTATATATGCAACAGATAAATAGAGTTTATTTATGCAACAGATAGAACTTTAATTTTCCCAGCTTTTGCAATACAAATTTAACTTCATTTCTTTATTTTTGTCTGCATTTGTTTTGCATTTGGTTTGCAATTTTTTTAAGAGCATGATGGTTAAAAAGAAATATGCTGAAGACGAAACAGTAAGGACAATTAACTGAGCACCAGCATCTCTTTAAAAAAATGCACTCAATAAAATGAGAGGCCTACTATAAAACAGGCCTCATTTTCATTATGATACAGTAAGTTAAATTGCTTCACCTAAAGGTTCTGGGAGCATATGTACATTGAATTTACCTTAATTTAGTCCAGCCATAATTCTTGTGTACAAGAGAAACATGTCAGAGTCACAGCACTGATGAGAAATAAATAGGGGAGAAAGGTTCTGTGGATGTTCTTCAAAGGAGCTCCAATTTCACACCAACAAATTAAACCACCCTTAGAGGCATATAACTGATAATCCTGCTTTTTGGACGTCAGGCTTTTTCTTTGACATAGTTCAAATTTAAGAGCTCTAATATATTTAATAATATTATTTTAGGAGATAAATGTTTCAAAGAGATTTGCGTGTTGTTTTAAAATAAATCTGCTTTTAACAATTTTAAGACTAATTTGTTAGAAATTTCCCCAAATCATAAACTGATAATTTGTAAATCAATCATTTTGGTTGTAGCTTGTCTCCACCTCATATTTCAAATAACAATGTTGGCCATCTATTTCATCTTTACCTGTTTTGAGGTCATGACACACCATAACTGTCTCAGCTGTGGACTACCAGACGTTCTCAACATCTGTTCAAGGAATATCTGCTTCGTGTCAGGTAGCATTTGTACAGATGATATTCATGATATGGGACGTGCACACATGCTGCTTTCAGTACTGATGTCTACTTGAAGAAATCTAACATGAAAGTTTGATGTGAGGAGATTTCGTAACCTTTAGCTATTTAAAAGAAAAACACATAATTGGATTTGAGGCAGATGATTGGCAGCGTCCATCATCTAGTGAATGCTAAAATTGTCCAAATTTAAAAGAGTTGAGGATATTAAATGAAATGATGATATATTCCTGTTTTGTAAATAACATCACACTTTTCATAATTAAGATTTGTCCAGCATCATATAACCAGGAAGCTGACTGCCAACATCCTGCAGCTTGTTTACGGTGACATCTCATTGATGGTCAGTGGGGTCCTGCCAGAGTGCGTCTTTATTAGCTTCTATGCACGGCTGGTTTGCACTCCCCAGTAGAAGCAGTGACAGCCCTCATCCCTCCCCTGTGCCCCTCCTAATACTAAGCCTTGGATTTTAAGGTAAGGCAGTTCGGGACAGAACAAATGCAACAAAGCAAAGCTAAAGCAGAGCTGTAGAGCAGAAGGCCACACTCCACGGTATCTTTCTTGAAAATAACAAGTGCACCACACAAACAGCATTTTTAAAAAAGGCACGTCACAGTGAATGCTTTAACTGGCACATTGTCAGATTTTAGTTTTGAAAAAGTTGAGGTTTAATAATAGTGAGCAAAAAGGCTACCTGTCGAGTCTGTAAAGTCTATCTTTGAGCAAATACGAAATCCAACAACCGAAATCCTCATGTTCTTAAAAAGCTCCTAAATAAGGCAAATCTTTACTCACTTCAATACAGTTATTACAGTTTCACATTTTATTAAATATTCAGTATAAAATAATGATAAAGAATCACTTGCCATAATGACTCAGATATTATTTCCTTTAAATCTGAAGACTGAATTCTTATTGCAAAAGATGAAGTTTCCTCCCGGGGAGCACCAGGAGGTGCTGTAAAGCAGTTAGCCTTTGATATCACAACAGTAGCAAAAACAAACATGGCTGATGAGGGGGCCATAGCCGAAAGTAGTGTATACTAGTTCAGAAAGTCAATGCAACATTTACACTTGAGGAGCTTTTCAAGCCCCGAGCATCAATATTGGAAAAGCTCCCCCTGCATGCCCTCCTGCATGAGACTCAAACAGGAGATGCACCCTGCCATGACCTCAGCTCAGATATTCAAAGTCTTGTTGAAAAGTGGAACGCTGTTGTTAGCATGGTAGCTACGAAACACTGAGCAGTGCTTAGCACCCCACAACGCAATATGTCGTAATCAATGTAGAGCTGCATCTTGTTCTCGTAAGGCAAGCTTGAAAATACTGGACACTTGTGTTGTTAAGTTCAAGTCAGAACCTTTATGAATACGATTTTTCATTTGAAAACTGCCCACTGTTTACTCACATTTATAATCTCAAACAAGTTCAGGCATTTCATCTATATTTCTTAGTCTGAGAGTTGCAAGCCATTTCAGTCCGTTTCAGTATGCTCATCTTCACATGTTAACACAACAAACTAGTTATGAAGTGACAAGATAGGAAAAAAATCATGTTTCGTTGTAAAGCGAGTGAACTGACTGAGGCAACGAAACAGTGCTGAAAGCATGGTCCCTTGAGTCCCAGATTAAGCTTGACAGAATGTGATAAACTAAAAGACGAAGTGAGGCGACCTGGTCCTCCTTGGTCCTCATCTGAAGTGTTAAACCTCACCCTGACTTTGTAACGCTGAGGCCTGTGAGTCACAACTGTGAAGATATAATGTTATCTAAACCCAATCTGTCACCAAATGGAGTGAAAAAAAAAAAAGCTTGCCAAATGCACAAGCCTAACATCACTACTCATGAGGCACACACTCCTACGCACACCAACACACGCACACACACTTCCCTATCTCCATGTCATTATACTGGCACAATCGGCAATTAATAAAGAAGTGAATTGATAGAGTTGTCATTAACACGATCACTTTCAAAGGTCAGGTTAGACATTAGGGAGTAATTGACAGATGTACCAACACTATTATGTCACTTAATATGACACAATTATCTGAAATAATTAGCCCTGTCACCATCAGGTTATTTCAGTAATAATGATAATAAAGAAAAATCTGAAAATATTTTGCTAATGTGATAACATAGAGTAATGAGTAATTTCCCAGTGATGAATATTACGGCAGGCCTCATGGGTCTTAGCTGCTGCCTCAGCGCGTGACCCATTTTACGTCTTAAGCGAACCAGAAACATTGCTAATTTTGACAGCTCAATTCACGGGTACCCAACCCTTAACAAGTCTGCCACCCTCTGCAGCAATATTGAAGTCTGTAGTGACAGACAAGAAGCACTGGCATGGCGGTGCCCTGATGGTGCCCAGGTGGTGCTTTTGGTTCTGCAAATGCATGCTACCACATGCCCATAATGGATGGAAGTATGGCTGCTTTCCACCAAAACTTAGTTTTGGCTTTTATATTGGCGCTCAATAAAATATTCAGATTCATTCCTCCAAGTAAAGCCACTTAGTGAATATGCGTTTACTAGTCTTGTAATTGCGGCATCAAATTCTATTATTAGATCTTTATTATTATTTGCAGTATTTGAATGTTCAAACCGGTAAAAAAAAGGGGACTGGTTTAATGTTTTAATCAAATAAAAATGTTGGGTTGCAAAATGCTTAATGATGAATCATTCTCCAAATAAATTTTAATTGCTTTTATATAAGTAAAATATCTGAAAACTGAAAATCCACTACAGGTGTCTGATATATGCAGCGCAAAAAAAAAAACAAAAAAACAAAACAATACCAGTCCAACGCAAAATTTGTAGAAATATATTTTTCAAAATACCCCCCAAAATTTCAAGTAATCTTTTTGCTTATTAAAGGAAATATTTTAATTTCAGGGGCTTATTAGTAAATTGGCTTCCGACAGATTTGAATATCTTGCGTTGTGGTTTCTTCATAATGTTGTCAGAAATATTCACATATAGAAAATCCTAAATTCTCAATTAGCATAACACATATGCTGTTTTATGGAATATAAACCCCCTCCTTATTATTAAAAGATATGCAATGTTTGTTGTAAATTCTGTGTACGCTAAAGCGTGGTCCACTTTTGTGTATAATAATATTTAGGCATTTTGTCTTTAGAATTTAAGACTGAGTAGAGTCTTTGATCTGTTTCATTGTGCTTCCATATGAGTGAAAATATTCCCACTCTTGAAGATGAGCCCTAAAAGCTGCTCAGGGGGGTTGACTTCATCTTCATAAAGGTCAACAGATTCTGGTGAATGACTTTACACCACTTTGTTTAAATCAGCACGTCTGCGGAATAATAGAATTGGCTAACTTAAGTACACTTAAGATATATCACTCAGGCATTTGAATTCAAACTGCTGAGAGAGGTGGTATTTGCAACCTCAGGCCACATTAAGTGCCAGCAACATGGCTGCTGGGCTTGAAAGGATAATAATAATCTAAAAGAAAAGAAATTACAATTTGCCAAATGAAACTGGCAAAGAATGCAGGGCGTGTACGTAGCAGTGGGCTGCTTTATAAAGACATCTGCTGATTGCACAGTTTGGGGAGGCCTGCTAGAGAGAACCCTGGCAATAGTATGTGTAAAGAGACTGAGACTGCAGTACTACTGCTGAAAGAACACAGCTCTCAAACACTCACAGCCAGTCACTCCATATATGAATCCATAAAGATGTGAAATGGAAAGTTGCCTTCTCTCTGTTTTATACAACAATGGGCTGCTCAGAGTGGCAGGATAATATTAGGCTGCCAAAATGTAGTCAAGGGCTCTCATTTTGTTCCGACCTATGACTTGGCAGGTGTACCAAATATCCAGCATCAGCTGGATTGAAGTTTTCTTTGCTCTTGTGAAGCATTAGTAGAAATGGGGTAAGAAAACTGATGGTCGGTCAAGAACATATGTACTCCCTTTATGCACAAGATGTGCTGTGGTCACCCTCTGAACATTGCCGCAAATCGGTGTCTGTCTTGGATGATGGTGACATACCTGTAGACAGGTCTGACCACATGTATCCCAGCATGATGTTGTGCCAGCGCTCTGTGTGGTAGACAGAGAGGGAGAACAGCTTCAGGCGTCCCCGACACTGAGGCTATCTTCCTCCACATGACATCAAGGCCAGCCCTAAAAGCAATGACACACAGCATTAAGAGCTTCACACCTAACAGGGCCAGATCAGTGTAAACAGGCAACACCTACACCCTTCTGCTGTGCTACTTTTAGATTTAATATTGAATCAGTGGTGCATCTGCCACCTATGTAATTTGCTCATCAAGCCTTTCATGCTGAAATATATCTTCAAGGTTCATTTCAAAGTAAGTAAACATTTGTTTTCCAACTATGATAAGAAAAATATAAACGAAAAACTATGAAGAACAACGGCTGAACTATGTAATATTGAATTAAATCAGAACTTTCTTGGAAAAATGATTCAGAATTAGCTTGAATTAAAGTAAAACATATTCTTAATGCAGTTATATTTTCAGTGCAGCTGCATCAGAGAAAAAGTTTTATCAGAGATTTGTTTGGATATGTTGCTCTCGTAAGTTACACACAGGGCCGGCAACTGACAACTCGGGGAAGAAGCATACGGACTGGAGAGAGTCAGCGATCTGTTCTTTCATCTTTTTTCTTTTATCACATGTCTATAAATATTGGCTGGAACAACCTTTCCTCAGCGGGCTGCAGGTACTTCTGTTCAGCAAAAGTGCTCATTACAATTAAGCTGAGAGTTATTTTGAGAGACGGCAATTTGAAATTGGTTTTTAATGTGTAACTGGGCAAGTGTAAGTATTTTTTATCGGGAGATAATCAAATAAATATTAAGTCTTAATTGAAGCATGCTTTGAAATAATCTACAACTTAGCGCTATCAGTACTGAGCAGACATGTTTACATTGAGTTTAGGTTTCATTGGAACATCTGAGGGCATCTGGTTCTACCTCTGCTGAGCCATATGGGTCCCTGTGATCGTGTTTAGCCAGTGTGTCCTGTGTGTTTTCCCTAAGCTTTCTCGCTCACCCTGACCTCTCACCCGGGCTCTCTCTTTTCTTTTGTTGTTCAGGTCAGAGTCCACAGACTCGTGCCTCACAACCACATGGTCGCATTTTGGTATGCAGATACACAGACACAGGTAAGTCTGGTTCAGGTGCACCCCACAGTGATCCTGACCCACTCTGGTTCACCCCACAGCTCTTGGGGCCCAGCAGGTTTCCAGCTCGGGTCATAAGAGGCCTCAACATCCCAGGGATGAGACTCCACACTGGCATGAAGAAGAACGTTTGATGTGGCCCAGCGCTGGGCTATGTTACCATCTTACTATGCTTTTAATTAGCTCCAGCAGCTGCTATTTCCTGGTTGTCAGTCCATGGCAAACTCCACTGTCTCTGTAATATCTTACAGGTGACTGTCGGTTCAATGTCAGCTTGGTTGGTAGCAGCACAATGTGTGTTCTCCTTTGAGTCAGGTGTTACAACTTTAGAGTGCAGTATCCTTGTTTACCAAGTTAATTAACTGTGAAGGGACTAAAACAGATCTGAATGAAAAACAAAAATGCTCACAGCACCATAAAGTCCACAGCATGTTTCCAAATACGTTATGCAAATATGTCTCCAAGTGCTAATCCCTGTCTATTATTACCAGCCGTGATTGCAGTGCTGGTATTATTTTTCACCTTGTGGCAGAGCTTGTGTGTCGTCATGGTATAATGCATGCTTTGAGACCCCCACAGTAGCGAGTAACTACCACTAAGGCAGTTTTAAGCTCTTCGGCAGGTGTTTATACAGCAAGTCTGTCAATGGATAGATTTTTTTTCACCATGGTTACATCACAGCCATGCAAACGTCACAGAACTTTGAAGGTATGTCGTTGAGACAGAGATCAGGTTCAAAGACAGCTATAGTCTGAGTCGTGATTAATACAGTAATATAGCTACATGTGGGTCAGAACATCACTATGACTGTGTTTGTGTGTGTGTGTGTTTGGGGGGGGGGGGGTTGTTTGTTTGTTTATTTTATGGATTCCCTGTCAGTTAGCAAGCATGCGCAATCGTAATAAACATACAGCAAAGTTCCCCAGGTTACTGTTAAAAGTGCCACCCTCCAATCTTATTATTGTTCACCAGCTTGCACAAAGACAATTTAAGCTCCAGAAATTGCCCTCTGAGGACGGACTGCTAGAAACTGATCTCTGATTCAGTCGGCGCACCTTGTTCCCTGATCTCTTTTGTCACTCCTGAGTTGGTGGACCTTTCCTTAAAACTCCACCAAAGATTAAAAATAAAATAGAAATGGAGCCTTCACAGCTTGCTATGGCATACTAATACCCTGGACTCATTAAATTAATGGGGGCCAGATTTCTCTTACAGAATGTGCACTGATGCCCTTTGAGTTTGCCTGGGCTAGAGGGTGTGCAGCACTTTGAAAGCCCTGACCGGCATATTGAACATGCTTTAATAGAACCCTTTTGAGACTCCAAGTAGGATGCTCAGTAACTCTTTGCCTTCAAGTTCCCGCATATCTCTGTGTGATCTTGTCAGATAGCCACTCTATCCTCAGATTCAGGCTGGGGAGGGGGAGGGGACCATTCGCGTTAAATGAGGCCAGAGGTGTCCGTGTCTCAGCAGAGGCCATTCTTTCCTGGAGATGTGTATCTTTGAGACATGGTGCTGAGCAAGCTTTGATGTAGAAAGGTGCTCCGTGTAAGACTCTGAAACAGAAGGCTTACAACCGGCATTCAGTTAGATTCCCTTCAGGGACAAGCGTCCAGTCCCTTGTTGGACTGTCCATACAGGATCGATTTAATTACTCCATTCATCCAACCACTGACATGGATAAAATAAATCCAACCCCTCAAATAGCCATTATAAATGCCACTGCCTATTTAAATGTGAAGACGCCACTACGAAGCACTTTATGATGGAGACAAGCTGTGGGACTTTAGAAAATCCACTTTCATTGCCAAAGGTAGCAATAGCAGAATTTCAAGGAGTAAAGGGCAAAGGGAAAGGTTCTGTTTTATCAGCAGTGTATTATAATAGATACGACTTAATATAATGGGAGAAATAGAATATTAATATATGATTTTAGCATATTTGCCCAACAGCAAAAAGATGACTTGATAAGAAAAAAAAAAAGCCAGTGAACCCTCATTTGCATGACAAAAAAGTCCCTTTAGAGTACTAATACATCACCCTCATACTTATCACTATCAGAAGTTCTTGATATTAAGATAGAGACCAATTATCCTTAGTAAAATTGAGATTATAAAATGAGAATGTTTCAATATTTGGATTTTTTTATATGGTAACTATCAACTAAGTCTGATTTTTTTTTTCCAGAGCTGAAAGGACATTTTTAATGTAATTATAATTTTTCTTTCTGTTTTCCTCTGTCATTTTGGCTTCATGCTCCTGAACTCTAAGAAACAAAAACAAAACATCACTGGCATGAAGACAATTATAAACAGTTTAGAACAAGGAAGGAGGAGTCATCCCAAAGGGCTGAAACAGTTTTTTAAATTCAGACAAGTGGCTGACAGGAAGATGCAGCGTCTGAACCGCACAATAAAGCTCTAGCTGTTGAACACAGAGAATAAACAGAAATCCTGTCGAGCAAAAAGTGGCTGACTCAGGTGCACAGCAGAGCTAGCATCTCATCACTCAACTACAAGTGTCTATCTCTCACTCGTCGATTTGTGTCTTTGCATGTGATAAAACAGCACAATGCAGCACACCCTTACAGAAATCCATGTTGGGCAAGTATTTGATTTACAGATCTAGTTTTGACAGTAATGATTTCATAAAGCCTTTGATTTTAGCTCGATCACCATGGCTGAAACATGGCTGGATACTGCTGCTCATTAGCGATTCCATAAGCAGAGAGAAATGCACCGTTGTAATGGCTGATACTTACATGCCTCTGACTCTAAAGTGTGGCAGTAATTTATTCTCTTCCCAGTGCTCATCTTCCTGATGCAACTCACACTGTGTGACAAGAATCCATATCTGTGGTACCTGGCAACAAAGTCGCATATTTTGTGATCACAATCAGGGAAGATGATGGTTACTAAGCAGGTGGAGTGCCATTTCACTCCCACTAAGAGATCATGTGAGGATGAAAACTCGTCAGATTGTATCACTTATAAAATATGCAGAGATACCCCGAGCATTCAACAAGTCTCCTGAGTTTAAATAATTTCATGGGGAAAGGTAAAAACAGTTCACTGATTTGATCCTTATATAAGCCGTCTACTCCTGCTAAAAGTCTTTCTCAGAGTATGGCTTAAGCACTTCAAAGTTAGGTACTACATAGAGAGCATGATTCATTTGGCAGCTCGTATTGTCCAGCCTCAAAAACCCAAAGCAACCCAGAGACTCACTTCAGAGAAGAGAAAGAATTTGGCTTGAGCTTAGGCCGCCCATCCCCATCCCCATCCAGAGATGGGCTCTTTTTCATCTTATCGTAGTCTTAGCGCATTGGTGTGGTGACTATGTGCTTCACAGGTGGGAGTCTGCCTCTGTCAAATAAGCGAGCTCACTAAGGATGGGATTTGCCGCTGTTATTTTTCTATTAGGGGAGAATTATGCTAAGCCTTCAGAGGCCATCTTTGTGTTGCTATGGCAGCCTATATTTCCTACCGGGTTGCGACCTTGAATGACTACAGTGCAAAGCCAAGTAGGCCTAAAACCCTTTGAGGATTAGAACCAGTGCCTCATAGTTATGCAAAACACCTCTGATATGATTGAACTTTGAATGGATGAATGACAAAGTTTATTGAGATTGCCTCTCTTTTCTTCTGATCATTGTCAGCTGATTATTCCCAATCACTTGGAATGAAATGCAGCGTTCAAACTGCCATTGTTTTGAACAACTCTATGAGCTTTTCATGTCCAACTACCTCATGTCTTCAGCACATGAGTAAAAACACAAACATGATGATTTAAACATATATGATTGAACTTGGAGTATTATGATGCAACCCAGCCCTTCAGCTGACATTTATGAAGCAGGGTCATTTTTGACCAGGGCTGCCAAATAGATTTTTTTTTTTTTTTCTGTCGATTGAACATTACTTAAATATCTAGTACATGCTTATTTAAAACAATGCAATGCCAAGCTTCATGAGACTATTCATCTCTAATCAGTATGTTGATTTCAAACCTGATGCAACATGGATCAAAGTATGAACACTGCAAACAGTGAAAGCTATAGATCCCTGATTTACTGCAGTTGGGAATATCCCCCTCACCACCACCACCACCCTCACCCACCCACCCCTCCCCCTTCAGCTGGCACAATCATTTTCAACTTAATCATCTTTCAATGCCACAACCACTCAGTTTGTGTTCTGGAAAGCAATTTCACAAATCACAGGTCAAATTTCACGTAAAGCCAAATCAATAGAAATTTTCTTTTTCACTGGATTTTGTCATAATGTTCCACACTGTTCTCAGACCAGTCACCAAGGCCTCAACTCCTTTTGGAGGAACATATAGACAGCTACTCCAACCTGACACAGAGATGAGGCTTTGAAAGTAAGAGATTGACACTATTGTGGTCACAAAGCACAACAGGAGACTACTTTGAAGAGGAAAATGCTTTGAGTATTGAATTTCACTTCAGAAATAGTGGCCAGAGAGACGAGCTCAACTATTAGAGGTGTTGAACTGGTGTACATAAAACAACAAAACCACGTTCATGACCGGCTGCTTCCTTGACTATGTCCAAACAGAAATAAAGGAAAGCCAAACTCTGCTGTATAACCCCCTATAAATATATGTTCATGTTTGATTTTTTTTTTTTTTTGTTTTTTGTTTTTTATCTTTACTTCTGCATCTTGGGAAGACGTGGGTTTAGGATGTAAATAAAAAAGTTGATAATACATCCAAGAAGAGAGAACAGATTTTTTTTTTTCTTTTTTTTTCACTTTAAATAAAGTGCTGTTTTGACTTGTTGGCATTCAGGGAATTGATCAGTCTGAATCCCAAGCTACATTTCTGTCAACTGGCAACTGGCAGGTCTGCGGAAGCTGACACATTTTCTGACAGTGTCTTGTCAATGACTGCTTGAGTGAAATCCCTAGCCATGTTTGCTCACTGCCAAAGTGTTGTCTATCATCTTATTTTTGACAAATTTGTCATTGCCATCTCTCCATCTAATTGGTCTTTGAGGTTCCTGTAAGACAAAGACTGCTAATCTTAGTGTGTGTTTGAACAGTGTTTGCCACTGAGTACCTCTCAAGTCTTTCAGCTTGTGTTCGACAAAGTTTGAAAAACATGACAGTCACATTTTAGGTGCTCTGATGTCACACAGCTTTTTAGGCTTAAAAGTTCACTCAATATGAGGTTTGGTCTACTTTGATGTGAGGTCTCTAGTGATGCGATTTTAGCATGCTATCTGCCTGCTGTTCTCTGTCACCCACTCCTGCAAAGACTGACATGGGAGCTGCCAGAGCTGAGATTCAGTCTTTTATTCCTGGTGACTACAAATTAAAGATACAGGGAAGGTAAATTCTGGCAGCACCATGACAAGTAGAACATGCAAACTTCTGCCAGTGTTTACTTCTGTGAGGCCCAATACACTTAAATACCTGAAACAGACTTGTGCTGTGGTTCTGATATATATTTTTGTTTATGAGAAGACAACAATGTTATTTTCAATGTCTGGTAAATGTAGGCAGCCTCTACCCACTCAAGTAGCATCCAAACAAAGATATCAAGCACAGCTTTAGTATTGCAACTCCAGATTAATTTACATAAACAAGCTCACCTGCTCTCTTGTTAGAGGAATAAAAAAAACCTGGAAAACATGCATGGAAGTTTATTTATGACACATTCATTTAAGTTTAAAATATCCCCCCAAAACAACAGTTCATTTCCTGCTCATTATGCAACATTTCCTGCCTGAACCTGAGATTGTGAAGTTGCAGTTCTGTGAGGGAGGGAGGGGACGTTCGATGATACAGATCTAGTAATCTTGTTTTATGCTTATGGCGGCGAGTGGAGATCCTCCGCCCCCTGCGAGGCGGCGCTCACCTGAAAAAGCAACGGGAGCTCCACATGACTCCGCTGCTGCATACATCTCCGGGTCCTGAGAATTGGGAATTAGTGAGGATTAGAGCAGAATATTTCAATTTAGCACCGGAATTTACCTGGATGTGCCGGAGTAATTACCAACCCCCTTCTGGAAAAAAAAAATGCAATTATGGAGACAGTAGAAGACACCTACAGACGAAAAAGCTATAAATGGCTCCTAGTCGATTAAAGAGGAAATCTAACATTGTAATAAAAGTAATTAAAAAAAGAAAAGAAAGAAAACTTCACAGCATACCTATTAGGTTATGAAATTGTCAAAAGGTGATAAAACTGAAAGATGTAGAGTAAGATAACGTGCACTCTCAACCACTCTTGAATCATCTGTTTTGGATTTCATTGTTTTGTTAGGTTGAATAAGACGTCTTTAGTCTTGTTAGCGAACTGGGTGAAGACGGAGAGTTTTAAAAGGGGGGGGGGGGGGGGGGATTAGTTTTTATCTTTGTTTTTTTTGTTGTTTTTAAGTTTAGAAACAAAAAAGTATAGGCTATCATTTTGTTTATCAAAGGTAAAAAGAGACATTAATTAAGACAAGTGTTTACACAAAGGGAGCCCTTATGGTTCATTGTTAAATTAATATGAAATAAATAAAGATTTAAATTGTCAGCCTCTTTTTGTTCGTGCGGAAAAGCAAACAGAAAATAAAAGAAAAGAGAAAGAGAAAGAAACTCCAGTGACTGAGCCAAAATTAATCTGGTTATTTTGGCAATTACGAATCACGTTTCTAATTTACCACACAACCACACAAAGTACATTTGACTAAATTTGAAGTTGCAAATGTTTTTGCTTGCATGCTTACATTTCAATATTAGGTCCTGAAATAAATTTTTTAAAGATTCAAAAATCAGTTTTGACATAGCTTGGATAGGAATTTATGCGCCAACACTATTTTATCGAGACGTAACTCTTGTTTAAATCTGCGTTTGTTTATTGGTGTGATATGATTTTTTTTTAATTATTATTTTTTATATTTGACTGCAAAAAGGCCTTTGCAGTGTTTTGATTATGCATGCATATGGGCCAGCTGTTAACTTTGTGTTTATAATTTTCAAATATGAATTAGATTATTTTCTTTACAAAAATGCTTCACACATTTGCGACTGGTGTTTCCAAGCGTTGCGCTTGGGAAAAATCTAAAAGGGGTAATGACTCAGCCAAAATAAAACTTTATGCAATTTTCCTTTGACAAACTGCCGGTGCTTTACCAAATACAATTACAATAATTCGCACTGCCTAACTTTCTGACTCGTTGCTTTGATTTTTGTTTTTAATTTTTCAGTTTATTTGTTTGTTGTTTTTTCACAGTACACCTGATCAACAATTTTTCCTTCGTTCAGGTCTGAATGGAAATAAATAGTCTAAGTGTACCTCAGTCCGGTTTGTGATGGAGGGAGGACGAGGCGGAGGCCCTCTGTGGGTATAGCCCGTGTAAACAGGGCCCTGTGCATTGTGTCATTTAGGTGGATTAGCCCTTGCTTTTGTTGGGCAGGTTGTGTATACACAGACACTGATTCAGCTCTCCTAAAGCCAGTTTGGCCCATAAGGAAGTCTTACATTCTCCAACTCTCTCCGGAGATGATCTAAAAGGGGGATTCCCTTTGAAGCAGCGAAGCTTTCAGGTGATTGTTTTGTTGGGAAAATGCAGAAAAGTTGAAGTAGGTCGGAGGCTTCATTATCAGCATCCCGTTTGGTGCCTTAGACGCTTCAAATGAAATCCAGATATTAATTCCTACAGACAGAACTGTGATCGAATAAAATCATCTTTGTGAATTTATTAACTTGATTTATTATGGCACTATGACGTTTATCAAGTGATGTGGCGATATTATGCACTAGGCTACACACTTTTAGTGTGGTTTCATTGCCCACCTACAGCGCGTTCACGGGAGTGTACACATGCTAGATTTAGGTGTGCAAATATAATCATTTATGCACATTTCCTAATAATACATAATAACCCCAATATTTTGTCCAATTCAGGAAGACGGTTCAACGGCTGATTTAGTAGCGGTGGTAAAAGGAAATAGAATAGGTACAAGTCAGACTTTACTTAATTGTCAGGTTGTATCAGCCATCCTGATGAGATTTCTTTTTTTTTTTAACAGGTATACCTGTCCGATTATTCCAAGACGTTATTTTGCTGTTATCTTAGACTCTGTATTTATTTTGTTGAAACTTTGTGGGTGGTCAAGAAAGATAATTGGCCTTTTTCATTAGAAAAGAAAAGAAGAGAAAAGAAAAGAAAAGAAAAGAAAAGAAAAGAAAAGAAAAGAAAAGAAAAGAAAAGAAAAGAAAAGAAAAGAAAAGAAAAGAAAAGAAAAGAAAAGAAAATAGTTGTCCTCCCCTTGTTGCCTTTTAGCCTATACTGAGAAAGCAACAGATGTTCGAGACGGAAGCGGGAATTATACAATCAGACACCTTTGACTACATCTAACATCTTGTCCCTTTTATCATTTTAGCGGCTAAAATACTACTGATTGGAAAATTGTTTTAACCCAGATTTCATGTGAGAAGTTCAAGAACAAACACATGCAGGGCCTGCATGCCTACTGTCTGAGGTGTTCATCATTCGGCTACCTGTAGCATCAATGCGCTCCTTGATTTTACGCCAGAAATTAAATATTCCCCTTCAATCTTTCTTCTTTACCTTTTTTTTCTTTTTCTCAACGTCATAAGCTGTTAACTTGAATATATTGGGACCTAAACTGTTAACAGATCATTGAATATAGATTTTAAAAAGATATTGAGACATTGAATATCTAGATATCTTTATTCTGCTACTTTTTTCTTGAGACACTTCCATGTAAACAATCTCAATTTTATCCAAGATCAATCTGAGAAAATTAACTCATTTGCAAAAAACAAAAAACAAAAAACAAACAAAAAAAAAACGTGGATGAAGACATAAACGTATGATTATGACAATAATGGTCATTGTGGCAGGTTTTGACTTTCGCTGTCCGGTTTATGAACAATGTAGAAGCTTGTAGCCTACTGACGGACTTTTAGTCTCCTTTCCAGAGAGTTTTTTTGCGTCTTTTTATTTGTTGGTGTGAGCAACAGAGTGTCGCCATTTGGTGATAACCCCTTCAAAAAGAAGAACACAGTAGCGACTATCACACTTTTTTTAAGCTATAAAGGACTGAATATAGGCTATCACTCCAAGTCTAAACTGATCGACTTTTAACTTTCCAGCAAACAAATGTAGGCTCACATATGAACCAAATTCAGATAATCAGAGGGAAGAATTGTTGGCAAAGAGTTTTATTTTAAATGCAGAACAATTATTTGTTGATTAAAATGATTAGAAAATTAATAGCATTTTTCTGGCAACAAATAATGCATGTAAAAAATGAGAGATTTTTCAACAAATCTAAAATCATAGATGCTTTGACAATATGCACTGATTGAGTACTGATGGCAATTAAAAGTAAATATTTTCCATGAGTTTGCCATATGTACCATTTCCTCTGTGTTTTGTGAAAGGAAGATTTCTTACTAAGTGTTGTCCTCTTACTAAACAATCAGGGGAGTCACACACTAATTCAGTGACTTCAAAGTGTATGCCTCTGGAATCACTAACATGAAAACGGACATTTTGCATCACTCTTTTTTTTTTTTAAATGTAAGGATTTAATTTCTCTTTGTGGACATATAGTGATATCATGACTGAGGTTCACCTCCATGATGACCTAAAAGCTAATATACTGTAAACAGATTTACCCTTGTTCCTGTTAAAAGGGGACAGTTATTGAGGTGGTACAGAAATCATAACAGGCACAGTGAAGGAGTTACTTAATAAGCAATTGAATATTTATAAATGCACTGATGAAGTGTGTGTGCGTGTGTGTGTGTGTGTGTGTGTGTGGTTGGGGGGGGG
This sequence comes from Atherinomorus stipes, assembly GCA_023101725.1. Lineage (NCBI taxonomy): Eukaryota > Metazoa > Chordata > Actinopteri > Atheriniformes > Atherinidae > Atherinomorus > Atherinomorus stipes. Next base: position 1,651,108 of record JALJCO010013221.1, read on the forward strand.
GGGGGGGGGGGGGGGGGTGCATGTAGGCAAAGCTTCACCAGATAAGTATTCTGGCCTGAGTTTCTCAGAAAAAAGAAATAAGTAAACTAAAGGAAGAATGGTTCCTGTTTTGCATCTCGGGTTCTAGACTCAAATACAGGGTCATTTAATTCATTAGTGTGATGAATAGTAAAAATTTGCATGTCTAATTTTACACCGTACACTACAGAGTTAATTTGTGTGTCCTGGAATCTGTGCTAATCATAGTTGTGTTGTTGTCTGTGTCTCCATGTGCCAATGTAAGTGTGTGCCCGTATGTGGGTGTATGAGTAGTCCACTGTTACTCTGTGTCCATGTGTGCTTGTGCGTGTGCTGTGCAGTCTATTAGTGGAGTTTAACCCCTCTGTTCAGGGAGTCACATCCCCTCAACGCACCAGGCTCCATTCTTTCTGCAGCACGTTAACATTTTACTCTCTTCCCTCCCCACCCACACCGTTCACTTTTGTCCTAAGAGGGCAATTAAGGAAACAAACGTTTTCCCCAAGATAAGCTGGCTGCCAGCTTTGCATACTAATGCAATGCCAAGTGGTTACAAATAGTGAGTGCTCTAATTACCGGCACTATTTTCAATCAGAAATTGCTCAATTTCCCAGGATGAGGTCTCTGTGGCTATAGAGAAAAAAAAAAAAAAAAAAACAACCTGACAGAAGCAAGAGACAATCATCTCTATGTGGAGTGTGGCTGATTTTTATCTGCATATGTATGTGTGTTTGTGTGGGTTTATGTGTCTAGATTTGTGCATGTATGTTGGTCCAAATAAATTCATCTGTCTGTGTGTGTACAGAGCCCAGAATGACCCACTCTATCACTGCTGCCCTTGACAAGTCAAGAAATGGATCCTGTCAGCCTCGACAGCATTTAGCACTACAATTATCCCCTTTCACAGCCTGGCTGAATCAGTGTAAACCACACCAGGCAGCAGTTGCCACTCAGTGATGAGCACGATGCGGTGCACCATCTCTGGGTGAGCAATTTGAAGCAATTGTGTTGCTGTGTGATCATCAGTGCAAATCAAGACCTGCTCATTTATTAAGCAATTTCTGTTGAAGAAAATTAGAGGGAAGGCTCTTTCAATTTGGCAGGAGATAGATAGCAATATCGCTAAAAGCAACAATAATGCATAATGTGGCTGACATCAAACCAAAAAAAAGGGAGGGGGGGAGGGGGGGGGGGGCAATGAGTGGGATGCATCAACTCGTCTTGGAGGGGTCAGCTATTCTGAGAGGAGTGGTCATCCTCATGCAACCACAGCGCAGACTAAAGTGGCAAGGACTTGTTCTCCGGATGCGAGAATGAGTCACTCCATAGGCTGCGCATGCACGACCCATCCGCTGGCCTTAGCTGACCTTTGGCTCTGACGGTGGTTAATGGAGGGCTGGCACTTGATCAATGCACTGAGAGACTGGGCTCCCTGTCCCTGCCCTTTCACCAGGCCAGAATCGCAGGGATGCTGCCAGAAGCCACGCGGCGGAGCCATCAACCCCGCCACTTTCCCATCCGTGGGTGACAGCTGCAGAGCCAAGGAGCCTGGGGACACCACGCTGCCCTGCCATGTAGGAAGGACAGCCAGCAACTCCGTCCCTGTGGCAGTGGGAGGGAAAGTCACAAACGATCCACTTGTGAATGTCACATCCATGTAAACATCCCCAGCATATGATGATATAATGACCTGCACCACTGTTGAAAACCAAGATAAAACTCAAGTTGATAGTTTGTACTTCAAAACTTTTTTTCAGAAGTTTTTTCAATTAGTTTTGCCGCTGCAGTTATGCTGAGCTACAAAAAGTAGTGCTTATTGCTATTGAACTTGAGATGTGGTTTAAACACAGGAAAAGTTACCACCCATGTTTAGACAGTGCTGTTTTAAAAATGAGTTCTACAACGTTCCTTTAAATTATGTTTCATACAGTTGGACCAAAAGCTGAGAACATAACCTTTATCTGTAAAAACTTAAAGTCCTATAAACAAAGCCTTGCACTTGCACAGCCCTTTGTCAATCGTTAGAAGTTATGTTTGCAGTTTAAGTGTTTTTGACATCCGTTGTGCACTTAAAATGTCCCCGTAGGGAATATATTTTCTTTTGCTGCACCATGTTGCTAAGACGCCTGATGTTGTGCATGGTGATGTACTTTGTAACCCAGATGGTGCACCGCTGTATACCTTTTATCGGAGCACTCTTTTTTTTTGTCAATAGACGATGCTTGCATCCGAATACAAAACAATATTTAGAGTGCATTTTAATTGCACAGACTTTAAAACGTGACAATACTCAAAACAATAGCAGATAAAACATTTAGTCCATATGGGGAGAGAAAGGAAAACATCCAAGAGGTTTAGCACAGATTGTTCTCTTTATTATGATTAACAGTAATGTGATTCTGAAGCCCTCTGTGACCCCCTCACAGCAGCACTTTATCTTAGAAGTCATTCATTAGAACAAACAGAAGGCAGGCAGAAAGACAGCAAGAAAGAGACATGGGGAGAAAGCAGTGTAAAATAAATTAGATTGTTCTTAAGAGATGAGCCACTTTGAGATGCTAAAAGAAAGCACACTTCAGATATTCAAAGGAAATCCAGCAGTACAGTATCGGGAAATGAAGTTGTTGAGTGGAGTCTGTGATCAAGTTGTGGTTTTGTGCTCTGTGTGTAATCGCAGTCACACTTACTGTCCACTTTGGATTTAAGAACCACAGAAGCCTTAAATGATGCAGTGCATGCTTGGACTGAGTTTGGGTTACACTGTTACTACTAAAGACTGTGGCCTGACACAGGCTGTAGTGAGACAAATCACAAAGCTTCTCATTTAGTCTTCCTCTTATGATAATGACAATAATAATAAATGGATCTCTCCATCTTCCTCTCATGATTTGTCCTATCGTTTACCAAATACGATTTTTACACTGAGACAGCAGCAAAGACCACCTTTTTCCGCTGTGTTTCCCGTTTCCAGGTTAACTTTTTCATAACTGCCTTTTTTTATCCTCTTATCTTCTGGTGTTGTGTATCAGCTCTGTAAAGGTGCAAATGATCCAACTCCATACATGCTCATATGTGAATGTATACATCCATGAGGAGAAAATAGAAGAAATGTGATACAGAGTGGTCAGGGACTGTTGGGATGGGGAATCGGTGGGTGGGTGGGTGGGGTGGGGGGGGTCTGTGTGGATCCTTGGAGTGGTGTGACAGACTCCCCGGCCTCCTGGTAGGATTTGTTGGAATGTGAGAGAGGAGGATTTTAGCACCAGGCGAGCCACGCCAGAGTGCCGCAGACTTCATGCCATCTGTCTCAGCCTCCATCCTCCCTCTGCCAAACTCATCAGACCTTTATTTCCTCTCCCTCTTTCTCCTTCTCATCCCTGTTCACACGAGTAGCCGACATACTGAGATCTGCTAATGTATTGGAAGGAAAAATGGCCGGGCTTTATAAACACGTAAAAAAAATCTCGATTGATTCATATGTATTCTTGGAGCTAATTGTAGGATAGCCATGGTGAATATAAAAATATGTGTCCAGTATCTGTTATTTGTTATGAGACCAACAAGGAAAGAGAGAGTTATTCATACCATAGCAGATCTGTTGATAAGTTAATAATGAAACATGCTACATGTGAGAGCCAAGAAGTGCATTTAATTCATTTCTGTAAACATGTTATTACCTTCCTGAACTTGATTTGTGATAACATGAGAAAGATGTACACAACAGAATGTGATTAAAATCCATACAATAAATTATTTCTTGGTGTTGATGTGATTATTCATTCATTGTCTGAAGTCAGGAAATGTTACAAACTTAAGGTATGTAATAATAATAATAATAATAATGATAATAACGTTACTGTAGCACTTGCAAATACATAGAAAAGAAGATGTAAACTTTGGCAAAAAATTTGTTAAATCACTTGATTGTAGAGTGATATGCATTCTCAGGCTATAATTAAATCAAAAGAAGATTTCCACATCAAATGGTTGTGTGATTGTGTTGTGTTTGTGTGGGACTGATCTCTCACCCAGTCTCTGCATGTGGGTAGCAAGGGAGGAGAAAGCAGGAGATCACAGGGAGGAGCTGTACCAGCTCCATGTCCTTAACCTGTTAGCAGAAGAGTAACGGAGGGTGGAGGGACTGGAAAGGAGATGCACCCTTTGTCAGATATAGAACACCAGGTGGCAGGATGCGGGCAGGAGGCCTTTGAAGCTGACCCCTGGTCTCTGCACCAAGATGGCCTCAGTGATCGATTTAGCCAGAGATGGCAGGGAGGGGAGCCAGGTGCCCCCCGAGGACCCTCAAACCACTCAGATCTATTATGGGCAAGAAGGAGAGAGTCAGCTGGGGCTGAGCTCCACAGTTCCCAGTCTTTCAGCCAAAATCAACTGCTACACCCTAACAGGTAGGGGAATACCAAGAGCAGTGGCGTACAAATAGAGTTCAACGAGCACAGTCATTATTCAATTTGTTTTAGAACGTTTTTTTGAGAAATACTACAAATCTGGATACAAAATATCATAATGCAGTTTTTGGAAATGTAGCTGAAAGAGGATTCTGCAAAAAAGTTTATTCATTATAAACAAAACGGCTATTTTTTCAAAAAAAGAAAAGCACAAATAATATAATATAATATAATATAATATAATATAATATAATATAATATAATATAATATAATATAATATAATATATACTTTATTAATCCCAGTTAGAGAGCCAGTTAGGAAATTCATTCTCTGCATTTTAACCCATGTCAGGTTGAACCTGAGAGCAGTGGGTTGCTAATTAAAGCGACCGGTGAGCAGTTGGTGGGGGTTAAGGACCTTGCTCAGGGGTCCACAGTGGTTCACCTGAGTGCCGTGTCAGGGACTACACTACAAATTTCAATTTAATGACTTGAGAAAAACTGTTGTTGCACATGTAGCTCAAATAAGACCTATAACAGAAAGAGTGAAGAATCATCAAGATGGAAGAAATAAAATTTCAATGCAGAAAGTTAAATCAGCAAATGTTTATGTTCAGGTGGACAATAGTGATTAAGAAAAGCTGCCACAAGATCATGTAAACGTCCAACATAATACTTAATCTGAAAGGATAGATTTATGCACACTGTACAGCTATTGTATGTTGTTGCTTTTGCCAGTTAACGTTAATGTTCAACATCCAATGATAAAGCTAAAATAAAGAGGGAAAACAGGATATAATGGCTGATTCATGTGTATGAATCAGGCATCCCATTGATAGTGTTCATCCTGGACAACACTAGAAATGCGCAGGCTGCTTTGTATTTTGGCCAGATTTGGAGGAGGTGAGAGCTATCAGTGTCTGCATGCTCATCACTGTGTATTTCTCTGTTTACCGTACACAACGTGCAAGCATGGACTCATAAGCACACACTTAAACTCACAAACAGAAACTCAAATCTTCTAACTCTTGCTACCCACCCACCCACCCTCTATACCTCCCTCTCTGGGCGAGGAAATAAAAGCATAGGCACTCGGAGAAGGATGGCTGGAAAAAAATGAAGATGTGTTTGATTTCCCCAGCAACCAATGGTGTTGCAGCGCTCTCTACTCTCTGCCCTCTGATAGGTCTTTGTCATTCTCTTCATCTCAAGCCCCATGTCATTCCCTCTAATCCCCCTCCTAAACGCAAAACGGCCAATCCTGAGACAAGGCTCAGGGGCTACGGAGGGATGAGGCAGCTGAGGCATGGAAGAAGTGAAGGATGTAGTTCAGGAGGAGAGAAAGGAGCACCAGAAGCTGGTGGTGATGTGAGAAGGAGCCAATGTGTTATTATTAATAAAGCATTAAAAAAAAGTGAGCACATCAAAGCATACAGGGGCTATGCTATCATACATGAAAGTAACGCACTATGGCTTAATGTTTCCTAAGGCATGTTATGGTGACGCTGCTTTGATTTGAAATGCATTGTGTGAAAAATGGATTTACAGGAGTGGGGAGAGCAAGCTTGGTGAGGGTTCAGACCATAATTTAAAACCTGACCTCATAGGCTCTTCAAAGTGTCTGTGAGAGTGAATATTTGAGACATCCTTACAGAATGTGTGAGAAACCGAAGCCACAGCCACATAAACAACAAATAAACAAACACGTCTTTGAGGGAAATGTGGAGGGCACTGTAAAAAAAAAAAAGGATAAGAAATCACTTTTTGTACCAGTTTCCAAATAATGTGTCTTCTCACATTTTGATCATTATTATTATCATTATTTTTAATTCTTTCCTTTTTGACTAAAGGGTGTCACACCTGATTATACTGTGCCCCTTTACCAATCAAGGCTTGCAGGAAGTAAGAGATTTTTTTTCCCCCATTTTGCCCCCATGGAAAAGGTAATTATCCTAATCTACCTTCCTCCTGTGCTCCAGCTCCAGTGCCACACTGACTCAGACCACCTCCGTGGCTTCATTATCAGTGCTGGGACTCACTAATGGCTTGACGGCTTCAGTGTGCAGGCTGCTGGTGAAGACCGGGGAGAGGGAAAGTAGAAGAGGAAAAAACGGGAGGAGGAGAACAGAGAAAAAAAGGGGAAAAAAATAAGAGCAAGGGGTTGCCATGAGGGTTAACATCTCAATCATGAGGGATAGCACAAGTTCTTCAGCTTTGCTTGCCAAAAAGTGAGTGGTCAGTGATGGATGATGAAGTGGCAGAGCACAGTGGTGTCAAAAAGGCAGTAGCCAAAGTGCTTCCTGTGTGACAGGATGACCATAACATGAATGCATTTGAAGTGGCAAGCATCTAAATGTGCTTCTCACACACCTCCACCTTGCATATTTGCAACAGTTATAACCTCGCAACATACAGAAGGATTGGGGGTGGCAATTCAGTTTCACTTTTTTTTTTCTTGACAAATGACACCCTGACAGTTGGAAAAATGTTGGGGTCCCTGAACAGATTTCTCAGCTATAAAAATAAAAATGTGTTGGATTAGACAAAGACAGACATAGTCTACTTTTGAACCCCAATGAGAGCACTGACAAATGCCACCCCACCCCCACTCCGTCTGTGCCATGATTGTTTTTTTTTCTCCCAAGCAATGTCATATAGCTGAAAGGTGATAATTCTATATTGCACAAACAGACACTGATTTCTTCCAAGTGTACATAGCATATAGCCTGACAGATTGAGATGGTGTTTTCTTTGAATCACACTAAATTGGCGTGCGAGCTTTAAACATTCTTTCTATAATGAGAGATTCCATGGAAACCTTTGGAAACCTTAACATTTTGCCCTGGAGGTGATGAAAAAAGTGCAGAGGTTAAAAATAGTTCAAACCTTATAGTGTCATTTCTGTGTAGGTGTGGCCTACATTCCAGAAAACCCCTGAGATCGCATTGTTGTATAGCTCACTAAATACTTTGAGGGTTGGTGTTGATGCTAAGTGTGAGCAGCACAGAGCAGATCATATGTCAAATGCATATTGTTATACATACTAATTATCATAATTTGAAGAAATCTCATGATGCATTTTTGTTCTCCATCTGTTCACTAACAAACTTATCAGATTTATCTAAAAAAAAAAAATAAATAAAACAAACATTTTTAAGGTTAAACACAACATGCAAAATTTCTTTGCATGTGCAGCTGTGTTGATGATTTACTCAGATATTACTGTGAATTTGAAGTGATTGTGTGTTTGTGTGTCTGGGTGGGTGTGCGTGTGTGTGTGTGTGTGTGTGTGTGGGGGGGGGGGGGGGGGGGGGGATCTGAATCCCTCCGCACTCAAACAGTATTTGCATATAAAAAATTTAGCCATACATTTAAAAAAAAGTGGCGGTACAATAAATATGACCATATTATCAGCAAATAGAAATACTGAAGTATATCTTTGGACTGGTTAACCACAAGGACAACTAGGTTTTCCAAAGTAGGACAAATACACAAAATTGAAACTGAAAAAGAGAGTGAGTGGCTGGAATAGAGTTACAAGCTTAGTTCAAACTATTTTTTAAAATAAATACATACATGTCAATGAATATGTCAAGACACGTAGATAGATGTATTGTGGACATCATTTATGTTTAATGCTTTTGGTGAAATTACCCATCAAAATTCTGAATTTAGGCCAGTAAGGCAATTCTGAGCTCTGTAGAGATTAATGTCCCACCTTTCCCTTTATGTAAAATTGTAAGAGAAAGAGCCAAACCATCTTACCATGGCAAGCCTAAAAATTGGAATAGTTCCTAGTGCCTCTTAGGACACCTATATATATTTGCTAAGCGTAAAAATGGATAAATTAAGGTGACAATAAATGTGCATGTCAGGGCTCAAGAGGATATTAATACCCTCTGCATCCCAGTGTTGTTGTCAGATGGCACATGTAGCTATTAGAGGGTTCTCTGAGAGGGGTTTGGTACAGACAACCATGAAGACATGCTTTATTATTTTGTCAGAGGTAATGTGATGAAACTGGATGCTATAACAGTATTTTTGCTCAGGATTCTGAATCAGAAACTAGTTATAAATAAACATGCAAAATTGAGCTTGGTTGGGGTTTTGGAGGGAGAAAAAGGGAGGTCTCTGCTTCCAATGTTTTTGGAAGCAGAATGATTTTAGTTGTTGAATAGTTACTGAAGGTGAAACCTAAAAACAAACCTTGTTCTGGCTTTTTAAGGTCAGACCATAAAAAGACGGAAGTATACTTACCTGAGCAGATATTTATTTATTTACTTGTCAATGGTCCTTTCCGTAACACTGTTCTATTGCTGAGCAGTGCGACTGCACATGACTTAATTTTGTGGCTTCTCGGTAAGTAAGATGTACATAGGGGAAGACATACGTCTTATAGGAAAGATGGAACAAGTTTTTCACATTTCACATAAAAAACCCTTAGCTGCTTCCATAAAGGGATCCTGAAGGAGTGCAAAAGCCTGCTATTCTGCAGCTTCTTTGCTTTGACAAACCAAAATAGGAACTAGCAAGGGTGAGTGTTCCTCACAAAGACGTATCTTCAGCAGATGAAATGCACCCCCCCCCCCCCCCCCCCTCCCCACCCCTCTAAAGATGACTGAAAAATACACAAACAGCACTGATAGGGATAGGGATTATAGCTAACAAAATACTGTCAGGTAAAAAAAAAAATTTCAGCATTGGAATTAATTGCAAGTTGTGTGTTTTCATGCACCTTTACAGGAACATAATGTACGGTATCTAAGAAACTGTGCCTGACATTTTGTTAAAATATATGAGTGCAGCAGAAGCAACAAAAACAAACTACTAGGAAATTTATGGAGTGTGATAATCAGCTATGTTGCAGTATGAGCATTTGTAGCATTTCTCTGCCTGCCTTGAAAATTCATGTATTCTCTGTTTTTCTCTGTTCTATTCTCTCACATTGTGGCCTCAGCTGTGTTCTCCACCAGCACCTGAGGGAAATAACTGGCTCATTGGCAGAAAAACTTTCCTCTCTGCTCACCTGGTAATTGGTAATTGTGTCAGTCAATCATTTGGTGTAAAGGAGGTAGCATACATATTTAATTTCAATTTAAATGAAGACAGCTGCTTGTTTCCGTCAAAGTTGATGCTGTGATGGTGCTGAGAGTTAAATAAATTGGTTCTCAAACTGCGTTAATCTATGTCTGCCTTTAAAGCCTCATCAAGCTCAAGGAAGCCACTATGTCAGACTTCATGAATTGGTATCGTATCAGGTCCCACTAACATTGGCTGCCAGTTTAATAAGGACAAAGTCTCCAGCCAATTTAAGGCCTTGGTAAAGAGAGTGTAATCTAATCTCGACATAATCAGCAAGTGTATTATTACCTTTTCCAATTAAGGTTAAGGCAAGTATGGCTTGACTTTAACAAGAACCCTTAGGTGGTTAAAAACAAACAACAACAAAAAAAACTCTTAACCACTGCAATACGATGTAAAATGCAGTTATAAACAAATACTTAAAGAAATAGAATTAATAAACTCAGAATATCAAGCGGAGCCTTATATTTATAAAGCTCCTCTTGACACAGTCAAACTGTTTTACAAAATAAAGCAGCCAGATCATCATTCTGCTTGCTACGATGCTGGACAGGACAAGAAAGAAAGAAAGAAAGAAAGAAAGAAAGAAAGAAAGAAAGAAAGAAAGAAAGAAAGAAAGAAAGAAAGAAAGAAAGAAAGAAAGAAAGAAAGAAAGAAAGAAAGAAAAAAAAAAAAAAGGGGGACCCAAAATAGAACCCTGGGGAACACCACAGGTTAACTGGGAGGGGTCAGAAAAGCACTGTTTCAACTGGGCCTTGCATGTCCTATTTGTTAAGTAGGACCAAAACCAGTCAAGGACAGCACCCCCTCGCCCTGAACACATTGTTCCAAGCGAGAGATTAAAATGTGATGGTCTACGGCAGGGGTTTCTCAATCCTGGTCCTCAGGGACCCCTGCCCTGCATGTATTCCAGGTTTCCAACTCCACCACACCTGATTCAGAACAACTCAACTGCTCATCAAGCTGTTTGCAAGCCTGCCAATGAGCCATTCATCTGAGTCAGGTGTGTTGAAGTAGGAATATCTTGAAAACCAGCAGGGCAGGGGTCCCTGAAGGCCAGGACTGGTATCAAATGCCATCGTTAAACTACGGATTATCTTGTTTAACTCATATTATCATATTGGAAAAGAAAGTCCTCTTTTTCATTGCTAACTTTTTTTTTTAAATAATATTGATAATAAAAAGAAATTACAGTTGTTTGACACTGACTTTTGGAAATGGTGATACACACGCAGCTCACTTTTGGAACTGGCTTTGCAGTTCTTCTCATATAACAGCAGTGGAGATGTTGTCTTATTTTTATTCATTATGGGGCTTAAATGGTTTACATATCATTATACTCTGTTTTTAGGCATCCAAGCAGTGAAGTTGCAGGAGCTTCAATTTGTGCTTCAATTATTGTTAATTTATTTTTCCTTTATGACTGGATTTTGTCATTTCCACAAATGCTCAGGTGATTATAAGCAGTGTGATATGTTAACAACAGTCAAAGGGCAGAGAATAAACGAATAACTTTGCATATGGGAACACGTCATCACCTAATCTTGAGCATATACAAGGCAAAGAAGATGACTGAATTTTAGGAGAAGTAGGAAAAAGACAAACCCTATATCTTTTCTGTAACAAGAGGCAAAGATGGAGGACTACACATGGGTGTTCACCTGAGCAACAGACCGGACTAGAAATGCAACACTAAGGCAGTTTGAAAAAGGGAAAGAACATATTCTATTTTTGTAAGAAGCTTAGGTCTTTTAGTGTTCCTAGCAAGGTTTTGCATATTCTCTATAAATCTGTGGTGGAGAGTGCAATTTTCTTTGCAGCCATCTGTTGGTGTACCAGCATCAGAGCCGGTGATTCAAAGAAACTCAGCAAACTGACAAAGAGGGCTGGCTTTGCGCTGATGACTGCTCTGGAGCCCTTGGAGCTGACTGCATAAAGAAGAATGTTGCACAAGCTGCTAGTGCTAAACATAATAAACAAGACACAGACCTCTGCACAACATACTGATCAAACAACAAAGCATTTTCAGTCAAAAGTTTCTTCAGTTTTGTTACAATGATGAGTGAGTTGAAAAAGTCATTCCTGTCCACAGCAATAAACTTTTTCACCAACTTTCTGCACCAAGAGGAATCTTAAATGTATATCCTATTTATCTGTTTTTGTAAAGCTGTTTTATTTTCTTTTATATTGAGAAAGTATTATTAATTTCAAAGTGTTTATTTCTATTAGACCTTCCACAACTTGAAGGATTTCAAAATATGAAATAATACACCTAAAAGTCACACTTTGAGAAGTGAATGATTAATTATTTAATCAATATACCGCATCATCTATCCCTCTGAATCAGTGGTGGAGCTAGATCTTACTCGGGGTGGCCAGCGAGATGACAAGGCTTTATCGGGGGGCTATTTAATAAGAAAGGAAATCACTGTATTCCTCACTGTAACACACACACTGCTTAGATAACTGTGGTCACATCACAGACATTAGAGATAAAACAGCTTTACATTAAAAATCTGGACCACCAAGTGAAAATATTTCTAACAAGTTCAAAGAGGTCCATTATAAGGTAAGATGTTTTTGGGGAGTGTAGATACTGTACTGCTTGATGTGGCAGCAGGAGGATCAATGGCATCTCCCTCTGTACAGCTCGTATGGCTTACTGTCTGCTGGTGGCAATGGGTAGACTGGATCCTTGTGTCTGATTACAGCTAGCGAGGCTAGTTCCATGTTAAGAATTCATTGTTGCTGACACTGGAGCTGGGGTCTGTCTTGGCCCTCCTCTTTATAAAAAGTCAGGAAACTCTTCCTTTCTCTTCATTTTAACATCTTCCTTTAGAAAATAAGACTATGTTTTTCCACATTCCCATAGCTTAATTTCAATAAACTATCAGCCTTGCTAGCTTCCTGTTTAGATTAAACTGGATCATGCAGCTTTAGCTTAGTCAGCACTAAGAAACTTGGATGACAAGGTACTTTTTGATCATCTTTATTTTGAGCTCCAATGTGAAAATCTTGATTATCAAAGTTAATGTGTAATCTATAAAGTCTCTAAAACCTAAATATGATGTGGTTTTCCCACATAATCTTAAATCAATTCTACCATATAACTAAATTAGCACTACTGCATAGCTTCATGCTAAGATTAGGTTAATAACTATGTAACATTACTAACACAAAATCTCCTCTGGAAACCTGAAGCTAAATGTCAACATTTTAAAAGGATGACTAATTAGGAAACCACCTTGATCCATTTAAGTCTGGAAAGACATGTCTGTCCTCCTCCAGAGGCCTGTCAATCAGCTAGGTTGTAATGTCCACTCAGGTTTTGGAGGTGGCCACCCTGTGCTACTCCTCTAGCAACCGTAGACTGGGCTTATTTCATTTCATTTTGTTTTACCAGTCTCAAAAACCTATAGTAATACTTAACATCAATCAAGACAGCTGGAACAATTATGATGAAAATCCCTCAGGATTGTTTCAAAACTTGTCTGGGAACTTTAAGAAGTCAACCTGTTTTACTTTCATAAATACATCCATTCAAAATAAATGTCATTTTCTATAATATGTTAAATAAATACCAACAAGAACTCTGAAGTCTAATGAATAGCACTGTGATTCGACTGCCAAAAGATGTGGAAGTTTATGTCCAAAAAATGACTTCATAGAGTTGTAGAATCTTGTTATAAAGTGCAACTCATTGGTCATTGTCTTAAATTTAGCAGCTTACTGAAGTGAAGCTTAAAACCTTAAATTCACATCTTTATACATTTTGCCTTCTCCACGTTAGAAGTTGTACATTAGATGCAGACCACTTTAATACATGTACATATAATGAAAGGTCATTACTATTTCAGATTGATTGTCCCTTATTTTGAATCCAATATGATGCATTCATATATCAGCAAAAGCTGAGTTTTTGTTTGTTTGTTGGATTGGTTGGTTGTTTTTTTATGTTTTCTTGTTTTTTTTTGTTTTTTTTTAATACATCAACTGATCAGTGACAAATGTTTTTCCCACTACAAACAAGGGTCAACCCAGCAGTCCACAACTCAGCTATAAAAATGGTCACAATGAGTTAAAGGTAGAGTCCGGAGTGTCCCCCCATTTCTGTTTAAACTGAGAGCCCCTCCCCTCAGGCTAATTGCCACATCGCTCTTCAGCCCCAAGCCACTCCTTCAAAGCTAGAAAGTGGGGAAAAGTCAAACCAATACTAACCGATGGTTTTCAAGTGTGTAATATTTAAAGCTCTTTTTGCTGCAAAATACTTCCTTTTTTTCGGTGCATCTGCCATTTTTATCAAGAATTCGAGTGAATCTGGTCTCAGCTCCAGTGAACGTTTAAAAAAAGAAAAAAAAAAGTTTGCTCCAGTCGACAAGTTTATCCCTTGCAAGCTGGAAAGAACATGCAAATCTCCACCCAGAAACATCCCGAATACACCAAAACAAAGGGAAAATGTGAAACACAGTCAGGGGAGGGCGAGTTGCAAACAAAACTTGCCACCACATGAAAGCAGAGGCCCAAAGGTGCGGATTAAGATGGATTTCACGTACAAAATTCTAGCGATTATTTTCAGGGGGAAAACTCCGGACTCTTCCTTTAACATCCATATCTCTCTATTCTCAATACTTTGTTGTTTTTTCCCTTCTGTTTGAAGCTAGTAATGCATCCTTATTGCAAGGGATTTTCCAAAGTATGTTTAAGTACATGCAAAATACATGAACAATGGTGTGTAATTTATTTTTTTTAGAATTTGATCGGCGACCAACTCAATTTTTTCTACCAGCAGGCTAAAAAAAGAAAAAAAACAAACAAGTCAACCCAGTCAAAAGCAATGACTATCACCAGCTGCTGTTATGATTTCTTTTTATTTTAATATGCATTCACAACTCCAGACTGATGTTTGTCAAAACACTGACTAACATTTGGTGTGGTAAGAATTCTGAAAGAGTTATTCATCCGCATTTTATAAGTTTCATTCCTGGACAGGAGGTCAGTCTGTCATGCACAGAGTTAATATGAACATGCACATGAAGGACAGACCCCATGTTGTTAAAGGACAGGGTGTGAGAATCTCAATCCTATTTTTCACAGTTTTGTCACAGTGCAGATCTTTCGGGTGACAGTGCTCAAACACTATGTGCAGATTCAAGGACAGAGCACAGAGAAGTCACTCTTCCTCTGCACTGGTAATAAACATCGAATGGCAGGTTAAATGAGACAGACAAAACACAAGCAATCTATGGAGGTTAAAATTGCCTCTTTGCACTGCAGGCCTCATCATGTCCCTCAAATAATACAAGAGAAGGTGTAAACAAGAGGAAATTGGTGGTGCAACAAGATTATACAGTGATGTAATGATGTAATTCTAAGGTAGCTCTCCGAATTGGTTCTTTAGATTGTTTTTAAGTCATGCAGTAAAAGTGACAGAAGCTGGCAGAGGCTACATTCTTGATGAAGGCATGCAGCTGTGATCTGAACAATGACTAACCAGCTCTGGTTTCTGACTGGCTAGCAGCAAGAAATCAGTGTCAGTGACTATTTGTCATCCAAGGTGAAAAATCTCATCTTTAACCGTCTTCAACTAGTGGAAATTTCTTTGAATGGAAATCCACTACCAGTCAAAAGTTTTAAAATACCCCTATCTTTTCTGTTCTAAGTGGAGAGACAGGTGGGGCTGTAAGTATTCAAAAAAAGTTGGGAGAGTTCTGGTAAATGGTAGCACCACGTTTCAAGGCTTGCTCAGCTACTGTTGTTGCACAACAGATTTGAGTTGTTAACTAATTTTTTGCTGCCTGTTAAAAGCATTTTATATCAGTTTGACCTGTTCGTTAAAAGTTTTAGAAACCCTATTTTAAGTCATTTTGTTCTTAAAATTCAAGCAGCTCAAGCCCAATGACAATTAAAAAAAGTTAATGATGAGCTACCAAATAAAAAAAAAAAAAAAGGTCTCCCTGCACTGATGAATTATATACATGTCAAAATTGTACAAACTGCTTTCATTAGGCAACAAGAAACAGGTAGATAATTTAAATCTGTACTGCAACAACATCTGTTGATCAAGCCTTGAAAAGTGGTGGTAAAATTTCCAAGAGCTCTCCCAACTTTTCTTGGTTAAAACTTCTGACCAGTATGCAACTGTTAAATATTTTATTGATTATCTTAAGAATCATAACAGCTGCTAGGGTTGCTTTTAAACACATTTTTAAAAAATTACTTTAAAATGTAAATAAACTTATTTAATTCTTTGACTTTGGGCTGCTGCAAAACATGAAATGTTTGCATTTATCTGAAAGATGTTGTGTAATGGATTGGCAGTTTGCCCAAAATGTACCCTCTTTCTTGTCTAATGGGATAGGCTACAGTCCCCCCATGCTTCGCATTGGCATAAAGGAGTGTGGAAAATGGATGGACTGCATTTATCTTAAAGATGTAAAGATGGGCACATACTAAAATTATGATTTAAAAAGACTAGAGGCAGGAATTGCACAAGAATAAACGTGCATGTCCATTTTTATAATATTAATGGGTGATGAAGCGTTAAAAACCAAAAAGAATGAGCCCACCCACGTCTCTCTCCGTTGCCTCGAACAGGCTGTGTGCTGCATAATGCCCTGCGATTCAGTGGCCGAATTTCTCGCGCTGACCTGCGGATGTGATGTCAAATGACGCTGCATCCGCGTCCCTGACAGTTTTGATACAGGAAGGAGACGGTTGCGATAAAATTAAAACTCTGCAAGGGATAGTTATGGATTCTTCTGCCGTTAGCAAACCATCTAGATCAACTGAAAGACACTAAAAAGAGTAACTATGAAGAAAAAGACTATCAGCGCAGTAAACAACATTATAGTTTCAGTTTGTGCACGCTCCTGTGACGGCTTGGCTCGTGGCTGCAGATACCTGCAGCGCCAGTCGCAGCAGTTGCAAGTCTCATTTCTTAGTTTTGCCTCAAGTCCCTTTAACAATAGACATGAGAAAATTGTCAAACATCTTTTCCACATTAAGTTGTCAGTATCAGCGTGCCAGTAAGATCGTAAATGAAGCATTGCCTGTGAGCTACTTTAGGCAGGCAACTCAAGCTACTTTGCTGCTTCTCATATGATCTGCTTCACACTCCAAATGCCACATATCAAAAATACCCAGCCAATCTGGGCAGAGCATTTAAGCTGCAAACTTTCTGTCTCTCACCCTCATATCTGTTGCTTCTGCATGGCAACACAATATGCTGTCTGCTTTTCATGTAGCTGTTGTCTGCCTCTCGACATAATATGATTCCTTTTCAGCACCTCCACTACCCCAGCATCCACTTGCAGGCTTCTATGGGAAACTTCTCTCATCACTCCAATATCAAATTTAAAAAACAAATGTGCAGATTCATAGGGCTGCCACCAAACTTTAATTGTTTTGTTCATAAACATTCAGGTGAGTTGTTTGACTGAACAGATGTGGGTTGCTTGGTTAACCATGAGGTGTCACTTAGATTTCATTATAATTATTAATAATAATAATAATAATAATAATAATAATTATTATTATTATTATTATTATTATTATTATTATTATTATTATTATTATTATTATTATTATTATTATGTCCGAACGACATTAGGGATGTCGTCATACCACTGTTTTGCCAACCAAGTACAAGTATGAGTACTTCAGTCATCATCATCATTTTCTGTATTGCTTATCCAGTTCAGGGTTGCGGGGGTTGCTGGAGCCTATCCCAGCTATTATCAGGCGAGAGGCAGGGTACACCCTGGACAGGTCGCCAGTCTGTCGCAGGGCCAACACAGAGAGACAGCCAACCATTCACGCTCACATTCACTCCTAGGGACAATTTAGAGTGATCAATTAACCTAACACTCAACCTAGTACTCATACCTATTAGGTATGAGTACTTGCATTTGAATACTTGCTTACACGGAGTACTGATCCCAGTACCTAATTAATGGGGATAAGTGAAATAAGTGAAAGGAGTTTCTTTTCTTTCTTTTCTTAGTTTGATTATTTGTTTTGAATAATAAGAAGCATCTCTGCATGCTCAGGTGTGATGCGGCCATGTTTGTTTGTTGTGGGCAGTGACCCAAAGCTCGTGTGTGGGTTGAGACGCCGGGCTGGAGACGCGCCAGATAATGTTTGTGACGGCGCATCACTGTGAAAGCAGCCTGCAGGCTTATTGGGCTTCATCAGTGCCCTCTTAAATGAAACTGTATCCCGTTATATATCATTAAACAATCATCTCACTTCCTTCCTCTGATCAGGCCTGATTAAGAGTTGCAGACCAACCGAGCTGCAGGTGCTGTGGCCACAGCTGGCAGCGTCATAACAAGACGGTAAATAGTCTGCTCCATCACTTCTTGTGAAAAACTTACCATTTTAACTGTAAAAAAACAAACAAACATTGATTTAATATGTATTTCTTTTGTAAGTGGCCATGGCATAAGCGGGATACTACCTTGTAAGAAATAAAAAAATTAAAGGCTTACAATAATAATTTTACATATTCAAACTTATGCCAGCTTAACGAACATAAACTTGGAAAGCATAGGAAACAGAATTAGCAGGAAACTTACCACCGACAAAGTGAATCCCGAATGAATGTCCATAACTGTTTGTGGGGGTACCGCATCTCTGATGGGAGGGAGACAGGGAAAATGGTCTGCTCCGACCATCGCCAAGGTTCTGAAAACTATCTTAGGAACATGATACGGGTCAGATATATTTTCTGTCCTCATGTAATGGAAAGCGTCTTGTAATTTATAATGGATTAGATTTCTATAGCGCTTTACAAGGCACTCAAAGCGCTCACAGTAGCTCCATTATTCTTTCACTCCTCAGTCATACTTGGTGATGGTAAGCTATGTATGTAGCCACAGCTGCCCAGGGGCAGACTGACGGAAGCGTGACAGCCATTTTGTGCCTACTGCCCCTCCGACCACCACCGGAACCATTCATACGCACTCATACACCAGTGATGCCCCACTGGAGGCAAGGAGGGTTAGGTGTCTTGCCCAAGGACACAATAGCCCCGTTTCCACCCGCGGGTCTGGGTCAGGTCGGGCCGGGCCAGGCCAGATCGGGTGGGTTTGGGTACGGATGTGTTGATTTCACGCTGTGTCCCCACAGCAACCTGTACCCTTATTCTGGAGGCGGAGAATTAGCTGGACAGCGCTGCTACGTGATTGTGTGACATCATCGCCGTGTAACGCCGTTTAACCAAAACACCGGCGCCACACGTGACAGAAACAGAAAGGAGTCACCCCGGCTTTGTTTTTACGCTGGGTCACACGGGAAGTGGCGGATTTTTCAATGAATCAGCTGATTGCTGTGTATTAGCTCCACCTCTTTGGTCCGGATCGGTTAGATCAGTACCCCTACCGAAGGGTGCCAAAAAAGTAGGCCGGGTTGGGTCGGATATAAGGGTACCCGTCCCAGTTTTTATCTGTGGAGACGCAAAAAAATGTGGACCGATCCGGCCCGACCCAGACCCGCTGGTGGAAACGGGGCTAATGACATATGGTTGGTGGATTGGGATTCGAACCGCCGATCCTTCAATCATTGGCCGACCTGCTCTACCACCTGAGCCAGCATGGCAGCATAAACACAGAAAGTCGCGTGACGTCAGGTATCGGGTACCCTTATTTCAGTACAGCAAATTAGGTCAGTATCAGAGCGAGTACGGATACTGGCATCAGTAGGGCCATCCCTAATTATTATTATTATTATCATTATTATTATTATTATTATTATTATTACTTTATTCGTCCGAATTTGGAAAATCAGTCTCTGCATTTAACCCATCTCAAGTTTGACCTGAGAGCAGTGGGCTGCCAATTACAGCACCCTGGGAGCATTTGGTGCATGGGAGTTAAGGACCTTGCTTTATAGTCCATAATGTTTCACCTGGGTTCTGTGTCAGGGACTCAAACCTCGGTCTTCTGCACCAAAGTCCACTGGATTACCACTAGGCTGCCCACTCCCCCCAACAGAGTGGAAAACCTTTTTGAGAAAGTTCAACCTGTAGGATTGAAACATTGGAATAAATGCAGTTGGGAGTGAGTGTAAGCTTGTTTTTCACTTTTCATATGTATCAAACAAACCAAGGCATAATGACCTGGTTTGGTCATTCAGAACAAATATTCAATGTTACAATACTGTACAAACTGTACAAAAAAGAAAAGAAAATAGCACGGTGGTATCAATATACACTTACAATTAAAACCACTACAAAACTACTAATGTGCAAGTTAATAACATTGATCCTCTTGCTTGGGCCATAATAGAATGAGTCTTTGCCCAAGGCAAACCTGAAAACTCATTTCACAAAATCTTTAATGTGCACTTGACATCTGCATGTAATGGTATCAGATAGCAGAAGGTTAGATTTTTGCAGATAAAACCACAGAGGAAAGCATAAAAAAAAAAAAAAAAGGGGGTTGGGGCCCCATAGTGGAAAAGCTATAGTTACACTTGGTTGTGATGTGCTCATGACAGAAAAAGCACAGGGAAAGCAAAAGCCTATTACAGGTACCATGACATAAATTTCACTTTTTGGGGGGGGGGGGGGGGAAAAATGATATGTGGTGGGGGAGGAAGGGGGTGGTGGGGGGGGGAAAAAAAGTGTTGTATTGTTGGGTTTTTTCTTCTGAGAGAAGGGGAGAAAGAGAGGGGAGGATATTAATGTATAATCAATTAAATAAATTAATCAACAACATACGCCCTCTCTCTCTCTCTCTCCTTTTATGGGCTGTCCCGCCCCCCCCCCCTCCCTCTGCTGATTCAGGTTTGGGTATGGGGGTAAAATAATTTGTGGGGTGGGTTTAATAAAAAAATAGAGAAAAAAAGGGAATCGGGGGAGAGGGGGGGGGGGGGCAAAAATGAAAAATTATAAATTTTATTAATTTTTAATGGTGATTGATGTGAAAAAGAGGTTTAAGCAAGGGGCAAGTAGGTGTAAGGATTGGAAAAGGAGACTTAAATAATAAATAGAAAAGGGAGAGAAGGAAAATGAAAAAGGGGGGGAAAGCAAAGCACAGACAATAAAGAAGGGGTGGAATAATAAAAAAATATTGACAAGAAAAAAACAGCCTGACTAACACCATGTATGAGATACATGGCAAGTGAGTCTGGGCTTCCTCCATTGGAAAGTGATTTCCACTCCGGTAAAAAACTTGACCAGACCAATCAGTGCATGAGGCGGGACTTTACAACACGTCTTTTTGGGGGACTTAAGGCCCTATTAGATAGAACGCGTTTTTCGCTGCGCTCACCGCGGGGTAGGGCGCAGAGTCGGCGGCAGAACACAGCGGCAGCAAGCATGTCAGGCACGCATTGCTAAGCGACAGACCAGGAAGTGTTTTCTCTCCGGCATGCTTCGTTGTGAGAGAAGCACCCCTCATTGTCGCAGCAAAGAACTTTTCTCCTGAGGAGGAGATCAGCAGCAAATAAAAGGGTGGGGGTCCACCTGATCCTGATAACAAGGCAGAATTTGGAGGAGTTCAGGCTCGTCCGGGAGCTGCATTCTTTCGCACAGACCGCTTCAAGGTTCACTTCAGGCTGACCAAGGACCACTTTTTTCCCTGAATTGGCCTCTCCTATTGGACGTGCTAGGATGTTGTCGCAGTGGCACCGTGGCAGCATGCACCCACCTTGCGTGCCGCGGAGCTTCACGACATTGCAGAACACGCTGCCGCGGTGGTACCACATACACAATAAATGGGTTTGCTGCCGTCCGCCTACGCTTGCCCCGTTCTATTTGAAAGGACCTTCAGTTCTCTAACCATGAAGAGTCAGAATGGCGGCTGCAGATGTATTGATGTAAATATGCCCTTTCTGATGTCTTAAATAAGCTGCATGTGTCCTTAAAACCGCAACAACTTGCTGCTCTGAAGGCTTTCCTCTTACTGAAAGTTGCTTGCGTCACTTCCGTGTTCCTCTGATTGGTTCTCTCCGGTTCACTTTGCTCCTGTTTGTCCCGCCTCTTGTCTCGCATTGGAAATCAGTCTCCAACAGAGGGAGCCCAGACTGGCTTGCCATGTAACTCATACATGGCGATAGTCAGGCTGGTGTACCAGGCTAAATTAAAGGCAGCATAATGTTTTCCATCAACCTAAAAAGTTCAGACAAAAGGAAAAGAGTTCACAAGAAAAAAATATGCGCTACCCTACAAATTAATACAAGTTTTAGTTTTTCAGACTGAAAACGGGCTAAAAACTCAATAAGTCTTTTGAAAAAAGACAAAATACAGCAAACAAAACATTGAGTCTCACCAGCTTATAGAGTAAATGTTTCACAAAATTAGCTCTTATATTTACACATTGTCTCATGCACTGATTTTCCTGATGCTAATGATCGTTGGGTTGCCTATATCTGCAAAACGTCTCGAATGAATGATGTGAATATTATTATTATTCTCAAATACCACGCCTCCAGTTCATCCTTAGAGTATTTCATTACTGCAATGTACATGTAACACGCAAAAGAAGGCTATACATCACAAACTAGTTGGTTAAAGTTGCATAAAAAACAAACTGGTTAGAGCTAGGGAAACATAGCTTCCGTCAACACCGATCCTGCAATAAAGGGAAAGCTGTGACGTCAGCAGACATGTTACTGTACTTGGATATGCCTGGTTACACCCCCACTGAATGACAAAAGGCTGTTTTAATGACTGCAGACTCTTTTACAGACTCAAAAACCCATCTAAAATGAGGAAAATGGGACATCTGTGACAAAATTTTCAAGAAACAAGTTGGACTTAACTAGCAGCAAAAGGGAAGAGAAGAAAGAAAAAAAGATTGCTATTATTTATAGAGACAACTGGGATCTAGACATGGAAATAGATTTAAAGTGGACACTCTGTGCTCTTTCTGTTTTTTTTCTTGTTTTTTTGTTTTGTTTTGTTTTTTTTATCATTTTATAAATTTTGAGAAACCTAGTAGGCTATTTTGCATTCCCAATTCATAATCTGTATAAAAACTGCATTATTTCTGCATTTGGTGAAAAATTTGTGTACAGACTTTTCATTTTAGTCTGCATTATTGATCAGGGTTAGATGCTTGAATGAAATGATAACTTCAGAGCATCTTACACAATTAAATTGTGAATGTGATATTTGTATATTAAATTGTGATATTTGTGCAGAAGGATTGCTTAAACATTTACAGATTAAGTTTATTGTTGTCATTTTGATGGATGGTTAAATCATACTCCAACCCTGGTGTACAGTTAATTTTTTACCCCAATGTTGAATTGAAGGCGATGAATGTAAAAAAGCACACTGAAACCATGACAGTGACAGTGAAGAAAAAAAGGTGATCTAATAAATCTTTTTAACCCCTCACATATACTTCTGGTTGAACAACTGCTTCTAAAATTGTATCCATGTTAGCTTTCCAAAAACTGTTTGAAACTGCAGAATATTGATCTTGCTGATCTTTTATGTTTTCATTTGTGAATTTACTCATGTAAAAACATTTATATGTTTACATTTACATTAAACAAACCAATTTCTGGCCAGAAATTAAAACACCAATGCTGAACTTTGTGCTTTCTCACTGTGGCACCACCTAACGAAGGCTGATTCAGCATCTGTCTAGCATTCTCCTGTTTTCTCAGCTCTCTCCAGCCAGTAGAAATCAGTCCAGTGATTACTCTGGTCTAATCTCTTGCTTTGTCACTTTCTCCCATTCTGTTCCTCTCTTCCTCCGATTATGTGTCCTTGTTGAATCAGCCATGGTGTGTGCTTCATGATTGTTAGTACAGCATCAAGATAAGTCCAAAGCACAGAGTTTTTAAGGTCAGAAACTTGTGTTGTGGTGCTCTTATGTTTGCAATCCCCAATTTCTTTGGCTGCAAAAATCCTTGTCAAGAATAACAGCCTTTAAAACAATGTCTGCTTGTCAGCCCCTGAAGTTTTAACGACAGTGGTTTTTAATGTTTTGCCTCTCAGGGGGGACGGGTCTAGATGTTGTCTTAAGGGAACAGTGATATATGCATACCATCCATAACAAATCAAATCAAAATATTCTTTTTCGGGATTACTGGCTGCCAATTTTTGCCTTCCAGCTAAACAAACAAAATGTGCTGTATACATGAACCACATGTTAGAGTTCTTTTAAAGTTGTGCTGGATGGTATGCAAAAAAAAAAAAAAAAAAGGGGGAAAAAAAGCAAACAAAAGAAAATATAGATTTTATCTTTGTCGGTATGAATACATAGTTTTCTGTTATGTGACTAAAATGTTTTGACATAAAACTGGACTGGAATCTTAAAGGAGTCCATTAATCACTGAGACCTCAGAGTGGATAAAAAGGTAAATAACATCGTCATTCCATTTTCTGCAGTTAGCAAGGTGTGTGTTTAGCTTTACAAAGGAGTTAGTCAAACAATGGGAGAGCATTAAAACATGCCAATACAGCAGTATTAGTCAAGAGCCTAAGTCAATAAACCCCACTGGGCTGCATGCCTTACTACAAACACAAGCAATTGCTTTAAAAGGCCTCAGCACTAGATAGAAACATCAATTACAGTAAATTACACCAAAACACTGTGTGACACTTCAATTTGTTTAATCTCCCAAGCTGTCTTGGCTGTTTTGGATAAAAGCAAAGCAGAGCAAAGTAAGATAACATTCAATAGCCCTAAGATGCATTGCACTATCTAACTCTCGTCATGTAAATGCATAGAATGAGATTTATTTATATTTTAATTCCTAGGACTGCCTTTGAAAGCATTTTTGCACACTCAAAAATGGGTTATAAATATTTTTCATTTGCTCAGTATCATTTTTATTATTACTATTTAAATAGGAGCACTCTGTCGCAGCCCTGTGACTTCAAAATCCACACCAGCTCCAATATGTAGCCTACATCCTGTTTTCTCTTGGTATTGGGACTTTAATGGAATGCAGATAATACTTTTAGGTTAGTAGATCAGAACACTGAGAAGCACATGCTTAGGCAAAGTTGGGATCTGTCAAATGTTTATCAAGGCTTTTGCTTAAATGTCTTGGGGCACAGGTTGATAAATTCTGCAGTAAGACTACTTGGAGGAAAGGGAAACAAAGACAATAATACCCTCTTGGTTTGCACTCACTTTCTTGCACTGAAGAAACACAAAATAATTGCATACTAAAGGCAGAAACTATGCTCCAAAACAAAAACATCCAGTTTTGACTAAACTGTGCATCCCTGACTTCCCTTGTCATGGATGATTATCCAGGAGGAGTTTTGGTTGCTGGGGACAGATGAAGATTTGGCTATTTCAGTGAGCATTTTGGGAGGGGGTAGGGGGGCCAGAGTAAATGAAAGACAAATGCGAGTAGTGCCCACTCAGCTATTTTCCCAGTCAAGATCAAAGGCACGCCGGACTGGCCGCTCCACGGGAAACTTGAGATGGGTCCTGCCTTTGTTTGCTGTTGCTAGGAGACCTGCAGAAGGCTGAAAGTGTTTGCAGTGGGATACAACATCAAAACCATTTCCAATATAAATTTTTAAGACAGGCATGTATTTGTGTCCTGAGCTTTGAATTTACTGAGCACACTGAAAACACTAATAATTATTTATCCTTGTGTTTGCAGTAGAATAGTGTTTGTTTTATTAAACAACAACAACAAAAAAATCGTTACACAGAGCTCTGCACTTGAAATGCCACATCAGTCATGTGCAAACTATGCTAATTAGCTTTGATTTAATAGTTTGGACATATTGCCAACTTGATGCACAAAATAAAGTGACCAAAGAACAATGCAGGCAAGAATAATGAGACCAATGCAGAAACACACAGGCTGTAAAATTAAAATAAATCTAGAGTGTACAAAACAACTTAAATATCAGTGGAAAGAAAGACTTATTACATTGCTTTGGCTTCCGAAGAAAACTAATTATGATGCTGTTATATATTAATAGGCCCCATGATAGTAAGGGTAGCTAGACATGTGTCACAGAGAGCTCATTACATATCATTAGTTCAACACTTCAATAACGTCTACACCTGCTGAGCAGCAGATAATGACTTGGCCCCTGATATTTGCTGGACTATTGTCTACTTAGGAAAGCACTGCCAGGAGAATAGGTCCACAGGCTTATGAGGGGCATGGAAATTGATAAAGCTGTAAAAAAAGAAAAAAAAAAAGCTAATGTACACACATTTTAGATTTGGTATAAGCTAGAGTGAGATCAGCATAGGAAAGAAGAAAGCTGCATTTGTCTTTTTTTTTATGGAACTGGGACATCAGGGCTAACTCATTAAGTAAACAATCGTAATGAGCCACTAGTGAACCAACATGCATCCTTTCTGTACACATGGTGTTACATCATTCTGGAATTATATAAATATTACAAGATTTGCAATTCTCTATGCACCATTTTTGATGGTGGCTTACATCCTAATGTACTTATGGCATTCTTGCTCTGTGGCCTGGCTCACCCAACATTGCATAACTGACAGATTTAACAGACCTCAATCATTTTTTGCCTAATGTGAAAAAAAATCAACATTTTAATAGCCTATAAAATCTTGTGAAGAAAAAAAAAAAAAAAAAAAAGAATTAATCATTCAGGCTGCATTCAATAAAATGCAGAATGAATTATGGTCTGTGATTTGCTTTCATAGTTCCACACTCACTATATAAAATCTGTCTTTTGACTAACAGCACGCATAAAAACTGCAGTCGCCAAAAAAAGTGACCTTCGTGTCTGGAATGATGAAAATTAGAATTGTGCTGTGTCTGCCTTGTGTTTTCACTATTTGAGCCAATTGGCACGGCACAGGCGTCCTCTCCCAGGCTCCCAGTCTGCCATGATGACAATGGCAACAGCTACTGCATGGCATGTAAAAGTGACAAAAAATACCAGCAAGCTCAGGAACGTTTGGGAGATCTGAAGATAATGTAACATAGCTCATCAACCATGTCACAAAAAAAGAAAAAAAAAAAAAGTGGTGCAAACAGTTTAGATTTTCTAGGCCATCAGCCTCTTCATCCATGTTTATAATGCAAGATCCTTTCAATGGCCGCCTTAAAAAGAGCCAAATTCAAGCTGGAAGAAAATAAATGAGGTTCCTTGAGGATTCTGAGTTTGTATCCTGTAGAGGGCTGAATTTCTTCCAACCAACTCAAACTAAAAATGGACTACATTCAAGTGTATCATGAGCTTATGTGCTGTGTCCTGTCTTAACTTGCTGCAACCATTAATAGTGAGTGCTTGTGAGGCTTTTGGTTGAAAACATGCAGGACATGATGGGCAAAAAGTGACAAGACAAAACAGATTCATCCTCCATTTGTTTCACCCTTTATGAAAAAGAAGGCAAGTCTAATCCTGCAGCTCAGATGTGAGAAAGAGTTGTCTTTTCTTGTCACTGCAACCAGGGATCCACCCCTGCGTGACATCACAGTGAACACACGACTGCCAAATCTTGCATCAGCAGCCTAAATTCAATTTAATTGGTGTGTGAATAGCTACAGCAAAGACTGAATATCTTTTAGATTTACAACTGCTGAGTAAAAATCTATTATGTGCTGACATTATTGTTAGACTAAGAGTGACTCTGTTCATTTTGCTGCCACCTGCCAGTTACTTATACTAAAGCCTTTCTTCAGTTATTGCAGTAGGAAAGGAATAATTCTTTTTTCTATCTTTCTTTTTTTTTTTTTTTACAATGTAATTTAAACTGGGAACCTCTTGTTCTTTGGGTGTTCTTATTTACAAAGTACAATATTGCAATTAATAAATCATCTGTAAGATAAGTTATGAATAATGTAGCTATCAGAACTTTGCATAAATAATCAGCTCTAAAACACAGTAGAGTAGATTTGAGCACTAAAAATGTACCAAATGCAAAAAGCTAATAAGTTTGGGGCCCTTACAAAAACATCTGCCAAGTCTTAGTCTAATGTTTGTTTAGATTTGACTTAAAAGTGGTGATATTTTCATTTAATCTTCATTACACATTAAAAAAAAGTCTCTCAAATGACTATCTTTTTGTAGTAGCTTTTTCTGTAACTATGCACTGAAATCTAAAACTTAGCAATGAAGAATCCAAACAGACTTTGTCTTGTGGTTTAACAGGCCTGACTGATAAGTCAGCACAGTAGCCAGGATGCTTTTCCCCAAAACAGTTCACCTCTGTCTCGGGCGATGACTGCTGCCTGAACTCTGCACCCCCACTGAGACAGTAAAACGGCTGGATGACTATAGGAGCAGTGGAAAGGCCAATGGTTTATTACTCAAGAGAGGCAAAGCTATACAGCTTGTGTGAAGACAAAGATTTAAAACAGTAAGAGGTTGAAATTCTCTCAGTCTGAGGTCAGAGGGCCAAAGTTACCTTTTCAGTTCCCTGAGGGCAGATAGGAAGACACAAACCGCATCCCTTCAACTGCAGACAAAGAAGATGCCTCAGTGTATCACTGCTACATTTTATTATTCTAATCAATAAGTGCTTACTTGGTGTATAAATGACATGTACAATTTTTAGTCCAAAGATTAATACAATATTTTCACATATTCAGTTTGATTCAATATTATTATAAAACTATCATTATGAACAAGTCTCCATGAACATAAACTTGATTTGCTCTAAAAATGTCATATATTTTTTGACTGACATTCAGTGTAAAACAACCAGTCATTCATTTCATTCTATTTTTTGTATTTACTTGAATCAAACTAAAATAACAAAAATCTCCATCACACAACTTTCATCCACATTCTGTTTATTATAAAACACAGACACAATACTTCAGGGAGTCCTTTTAGCTTTAAACATGCAAAGGACCTAAAGAGAAATCATTCTTAACAGGAGAAATAAGAATCAATCATAAACTTTAATTGTAGTTTTTACTGCCATATTCAAGATATTCAAACATACAGAAACAAAGCTGTTGCAGAATGAACATATTGTGGTCTATTTAATTTCATTTTCAAATAACTTTATAAACTTAAGAATTCAGTGTTTCAGTGTAAAATACTTGCATACAGTTCTTCAAACAAAGCCATATAATTTAAATCAACACAAAAATACATTACAATCTATATTTCAATCTATTTAAAACAGCAATAATTTAAAACTTTGGGGCAGTTTTATCCTATGAGGGCACATTATGATATAAGGGTTGTTTTGAGCCTTGATCTTTTCACACTGTGAGATTCTCTTTTCATTCTACAGCCTTAAAAAGAGAAAAAAAGACTCGGCAACAGAGGAGTGAGGCTGACGTCACAGTCCAAGAGTCACCCGCCGTGTGTTTGGCGTCTCCAAGTAAAGACTTATCTGCAAAGAAGTTTGGACGGACAATGTGGGCGGACAGGGCGTGAAACTACTATCATCATCAGTTCTGAATGAAAAAAAGAAAACATATCTTCCACAAAAAAGAAGGCTCATTCCAATTCAGCTGCGTTGTTAGGACAACGAGAACCATCCCTCAGATGATTAGTTCCACTTCAAAAGAATTTACTTTCCGCGGTGGAAACGTCCCCCTTTTGTGTCCTTACACAGGGTTTTCTCAGCCCGAAAGAAGAATCGTATGTTTAGTCAGCCTGTTTATTATTCCCTCTGTTCACACTACAATTGTATTAAATAAATAGAGTACTACTAACAAAGGCCTATTAGCCCATAAACATGTCCTGAGACACACAAAAAAAGGCTAAATCGCAGCCTGCACAGGAATTAAGATACTCTAGTAAAGGCATAAACTACATTGCTGAAGACATAGTACCAACTCTCTCTGCCTCATCACTGACATCATGGAGCATGTTGTGATGCACTTATTTTTTTCCAATTTGAGGACTTGTTATGTGGTTCCATCTCAATTTTGAGAAACACCGCCCCTTGCAAAACAGCGGCAGCTATTGAGGATGCAGTGAAGCAGCAGTATGTGGTAGATTTTCTGGTACATGTATTTTCAGAGGGATGGCTGCACGTGGCTTCTTCGGTTGTGAGCAAAAAACATCCCCCACACCCTCTTCTCAAAAGCAGCACTCATTAGAAAAAAAATATATGGTGATGTGCTCAATGTAAATTTGAAAGATGTCAGATACTCGCCACAGTATGGGTCAAACATTTCTCAATATAATGCTTTTGCTTAATCAGAAACTGACTCAAGTTAAAAATGATGAGCGTGCAGTCAGAATTCTGTTACACAAGGTGAAAGAATATGGGTAAAAAAATAAATCTTGGGTACGAATTATTCTCAGCTTAATGTGATCATTAATATGTGGTTACAGGCACAGATCACAGTTACAGCAGTTTGCTTGATTGCTAATTCTGACTTCTTCCAGATTTAAAAACACAATTTAAATGCAACAAAAAAAGGCTGTGCTGACGTTCTGCAAGTTGTTCAGATAAACAGACATCTTGCCTGAGTCCAAATGCCAAAAGGGCTGAAGAAAAACACAGAGGAACACACCTAAATGCAGATGAGTGAAATCAAAATGAAAAGTTCTTTTTTTCTTTCTTTTTTTTTTTTATGTCACAGCCTTCGACAGGCAGCTCTGACATTTTCGTTACTTTTATTGGATCTTTCTTTTTTGCCTGAAGTTTATTTCTGAAGTTGAAACATGGAATGAAGATAATTTGAGGGGCCTTTGGCAACACTAAAACATGCTACTTACACTACAGTTTTGCAACAAATAAACTGGATGCACATGCAAACTCAACTATGTGGAACAGAGATATCATGTTATTTTTTATTTGTAAGAAATCATCTTTGAGCTTAACTTTTTACAGACAATATCTTGATTTCATAAAGTCTGGCAATAAACTCAAATGTACCTGTCACAGCTTAGAAGCATCCATCCTCCAGTATATGATGGACCTTCTGTCAACAGTGGTTTAACATGCTTAGGGAAAAAGGAGCCTCTTGGCACAGGACACGCCAGCAGCAGCCCTTTAATGTTGCCAACTGTCAAAGCTTTGATTTCCGATTGATGAGCAACATCGGTGCAATAACAGAGTGACACTACCGGTCATCTTGCCCCACTTCCACAGCATTAAACTCATGTTTTAAAAGTGCAACACAGCTCTGCTTAGAACTCCAACAGCTTCCTCATCATCTGTGTGAAATCGTATTTCCACAAAGCGAGTGACCCATTCCTATAAGTATACAAACTGTTACAGTAATGAGGAATGAAAAAGAGATGGGATATGTCCCTATCATGGCTAAACTTGTATTTTTCTTACTATTGTAACTGTAAACTCAGTTTACAGTTTGTTAGCCACACTGATTTAAAAAAAAAAAGTCTATTTTCCGAACACAGTATTGCAATAAATTTTTGCTTCAAGGGGTCACAGTGTTCAGTCTTGATACAAATGTTCAAAATAATGTTGACTCAATATTTATGGTAATTCGGAGGGCCGTAGGTTGTGGTGCTATTGAGTTGTATTGCACTATATTGAAAAGAGTAGTTTGCCCAGACCATTTTAATCAAGGAAGATACATGAAATATTCGAAACACCACTCCAGGCAGAAGGGTTTAACTGCAGCTCAGAGTACAGCCCTCATAAGCACTACAGTTGGAGTAATTAACAAAAAAGGAAAGTAAAGAGCACACAATGATATAGCTGTAAGCAAATATTCTCCACGTATTAGCAATCAACTTAACATAATACTGGTTGTGGTAAAACACAGGGTCATCATACAGAATAGGTCTCAATTAAAAGTTATGCATCACATGTGCAAAAGTGCACATATGATTTTTGAAATGTTCTCCTTTCTGTTTCCTGGTATATTGAATTGATTTAATCAGGATGTAAGAATAACCAGAGATATAACTTCAAAATGTAAATCTGTACTACAGTCTACATTTGTTGTGCCTATGTTGTTTAGATCTTTATTGATTTATGTTTCAGCATGAAGTTAATGTAGAATCATTTCTGTAAATTAATTAATTAATTAATTAATTAATTAATTAATTAATTAAAGTGTCTTATGATGCATTCTCGTAATGCCTCTTTAATCTATGGGTAAGTTATGTAGAATAATTTCTGTAAATTAATTAATTAATGAAAGTGTCTTATGATATTCTTAATCCTCTTTAATCTAGGGGGGAATGATAATGAAAGTGTCTTATGATGCATTCTCGTAATGCCTCTTTAATCTATGGGTAAGTTATGAAATTAGCTCTATTGAGACATTCATGACAATTTCTTTAAAAAGTGAACTTGATTAAAAAAAAAAGAAAATATATCATTTAAAGAATAGAATGTAAACTTTAAAGACAACCTGTTGTGTTGAATGGACATTGGTACCACATCTCATCTTTGTCTAAAAAGAAAGAAAGAATCTAAAATATGGTTAAATTCATCACTATTTTTTCCCAGTTTTAATAAATGAGGACAAGCTGACTTGAAAAAAAAAAGACTTAACTCAACTGCAACTAATTGCTTCTTTCATCTATCCAATTAAAAGCAGGATTTTAATCCAAGTAGTTTATTTCTTGTTTTGATTGCTCATCATGAGCCACAGCCTTTTAATCAGGACAAAAATGTAAGTATTGCATATTAATTCTGCACTGAGGTTATTTCCACCTCTGATTTTCATCATCCTCTCAATGCACAGGACTCCTCTTGGGCCAGTCCTGCAGTGATTGGATGTAATCGACAACTGCAGCAAAGGATGTGTTGGCAAAGTTAGCTGCTAACATTTTCAATCCATAGCCACTCAGGTGTGCATGTGTGAAAGTGTTTGAGGTAGTTGTTAAAATGGTGCTGAGGATCAATAGGATGTTGTTGTTAGTGAGAGACCCTTTAAGGGAAACATCAGTAAGGTGGCATCACAAGTTGTCATGTGTGATGTTGGTGAAATGTATGTGGACTGCCTCTGCCTTCAGTTGTCTGAATAAACATTCAGCAGCAAAGGCTCAGATCCTCCACATTTTCCTGTGATTAAACAGCTTGGTTGCATGAAGTAATCTCACCCTTACCCAAATGAGATGGTAATGCCTTCTCTCAGGGAATTCAGCTACACACAGCAGTACCTACACAGCAGTTGTGCAATTGGAATGGGACTAATAATAGAGCCTCCGTTCTCTTAACTTGGAATGTATATTATTCACTTCAAAACTGAGATCAACTATATGGGTCAGTGGGATTTCTGTGGAAAAAAAAAAAATACTGAAAGGAGCAACCAGCAGAAAATACGCTCTGCTGACAACAGATCTAAAGAATGCAGCAGCTAATAAGAAAATTATTTGAGCAGAGTAGCAGCTCAGAACTTTAATTAACAGAGCTGGTTTTAACTGATTGAAAGGGAGTACATGTCCACACATGTGCGTGTGAGCCTAATTATTTTCAATTCCTTGATTGTCTAAATAGGCTTTATAAATAAAAGCAAAAGTGACTTGAAATGTTCAAAGGAAATTATTTTAGAAATGGGAATGATCAAAGAGATTTTCATAACTTCTGTGATCTGTGAGTTCATACGCTGGGACTTCAGTCCTCCATGCTGCTGTGGCCAGGAGACACACACACATACACACACACACACACACACACACACACAAAGCACTGCTCCACTCCCAACATCTGTCTTTCTCTGGGCACAATAAATAACATTTATTTGTCCCGTCTTTGCTCAGGAAGTCAACCATTTAAGCTAAATTTAAAAGAAAAACAGAACAATTTAACAAAAAGATGAGCAACATGAAATGATTAAAGGTGAGAATGAGAACATATGTGAGATATAAGATGAGAGAGATTAAATGAAAATGTGAGAAGAGATAGGATATGGGATGGAAAATCAGAAAGATGAGATGAGGTGGCATGATGCAGCATGCTGTGCTGTGCCGTGGCTTTATAAATGATGTGATATGACCTAAAGGTATCCAAGGCGCCCTGGGTGATGGATTTAGAACATGCAACAACAACAGAGGCTGCTCTATAATGCAGATGAATAAAAAAATGTATGGGGATAATTGCACTGCCCTTGGCATCTTGTTCACATGTGTGTATTACCAACAGCCCACGCTGGCTCCTGGTGTGGGTGGTATCTTTACTTAATGTGTTGATAAAAGGAAGTATTTACAACATTTCAAAAGACAGAAAAAAAAGACAAAAAAGAAAACAGTTTTATACTTACAGTAAAGCTTCATGGTTATGAACAAGGGAGGATGCTGTTTCTTTGTTTTCCTCTCATATAGACTCTTTGGCATCTATCCTGGCCCTTTGAGGTAGATTCTAAATCAAGTTCGTGTACAGAGCATAAATTGATTAAGTCTTTCTTCAAATGATGATAATACCCGTCAGATACACTATGTGCAGAGTTTTGAGAGATTCAGCTGTAGCTTATTGTTTTGTGATGCTGCTAAAAACTTGAAATTTTGGACCAATTCAAACAAAAATGTTGACATTTTCACAATATGCCAACTCTTATCTACTCCACACACAGTTTCAGAAGTTAGATTTTGTTTGTGTATTATTGAGCTGATACCTGTGAAATAAGGTTTGGGATTATACATTTGACAGCCTGACATTCCCACACAGTCGTTCTTTGTTGCAGATCATTTTTCCCCGAGACATGCCCAGTTAGACAAATAGGTTGCATAATTTATACCATTATATAACTGAAGGATATCATTCACTGAACTGACAATACTAGATAGTAGAAAGCAACTGAGGGCATGTGCTAATTATCTCAGCCATATCCGAATTTAATGATGGACCTGTAGAAGCCACAGTATGTAACACACTCCTTTGTTGCACTGGAAATGGATTCTTGATCCTTGCGTCTTAAACACACCTTGAAAACAGGATTATTCCCTGCAGCTTCAGTTCTGCCTTGTTCTTATTGAAAGTCACCTTAGGAAGGTGCAAACATGATGGGCTTAAGTTTGCACTGATACTAATGTAGTACTGATCCTGGGTCAAAAATAGCTGCAGTAGCTTTTTATGTTAAATGTACTGAAGTGCCATGATGCACATAGTTATCATATCTCTATATTCCCACTTACAAAACGAAGATTTGATGTGCTAAATGTAAATAGAAACACAATGCAATGAATATCTTAAACTGCAATAGAACAATAGCAGTACTGGAATTAGGCTGGTTTAAAATGCTGATAATACGACCTTAACTTCAATCAATTTTGAAATGCAACAAAACAAAATAAGTAGTTATGTGCAGTTAAAAGTCAATCAGACTTATATTCATGTAATTATCCAATGTTTAAAAGGCCCTGCTTGCTAGCAGTTAGCAATTAGCCTCTCCATGACACGGCATCACGGGTAGAAGCAGTTGCAGTTGTCTGATTGATTTATGTGTTTAATCCAAGCAGTGTAAAAAATTAAAGATGGCTGCAGAACAGCTAGATTGGAACTGGTTTATGTGGTGGGATCATCAGCCAGTTCAGAAGAGTGTGATAATGCTGACCCTGCTGAAAAAAAATCTTAGAAACCATTAGGAATATTCTAATGGTTTCTAATGGTTTTACATCCTAATGGTTCCTAATGGTTTCTTCTAATGGTTCCTACTGGTGTCTCAATTCCCATTAGATCATTAGAATCCTATTGGTTTCTGATGGTTTTTTCTAATGGTATTCTACTGGATTTTTCAGCAGGAGAGGAATATGGGGACATCAGACCTTAAAGGTTTAAAATAGAATTTAGAACTGTAATGGGCCTTTCCTATTGTAGCTGCACAGGGCATGGTACAGCACAGTACAGCACCACACGGTAAAGACAACCAGGACGGTTTTTGTTTCCACACAGGAGAAGCAGTAGTCTACTACCTGGAAGTGGGCGGAGTTGGTGCAGTCAAGAATGCTGTGATGTCACTGCCGAGCCACGTGGTGGTCAGTAAAGAAAAAACAACAATGGAGGGATAGGACGATACTGATTGCTGTTGTTGTTTTCTCTGTGGCTTGCAGTCACAGAAAACAGAGCCAGATATTTCTAGAGGAGGCGAGGTGAAACACGTATGATGCATAGGACAAGTTTCCTTTGACCAATCAGTGGAGATCCATCAGGTACGTCACGTTTTGTGTAGGTTCGGCACAGTTAGAGCTAGCTCTGAAACGGGTGCGGAAAATCCTAACGGCTCGTTACGGGTTTCCCAGAGGAAACACAAATAAAGCGTGCCGTGCCGTGTGGAAGTGTTACGAAAATGTGCAGTGGGAAAGGCTCAGCTACCTACAGCTCCAAGACCTCCCAGGCCCTCAGTCCCTGTTCAGCTCCAGCATGCAGTATCCACACCGAGTTCTCAGAACTGTAAGGAACAGAGCAAGAACAGCACCAAGCAGACCCACAACTGCTTAGACCTGCACCAAACCAACCTGATCTCACAAAAATACGTAACATGAGCACGAACAGTTTTACTCATTTACGTGCCCCCAACACGTAACTGCTTCAAATTACGTGTCACTGACACGTAAATGAGTAAAAACTGTGAAGACCCAAGGAGCAACTATCTCTGTTCACAGCTGCATGTCACAGTTTTGTGTAAAACACTGGTGAAGGAAGAATATTCCAGCAGACGTGACTACAGTTCCATGTGTTAAAAGTCTCAACATGTCCAGTAAACTGTCTGCAGACAGGAGAATTTTACATGCCGGAGCCAGCCTCCTACTCCAAAACCGATAAGAGAGACCTATTTTATCCTCATAAAATGTATTTAGGATCTGTAGGGAACAAATAATGCTGTCCTTATGAGCTTTTAAACACTAACTGGCAATACAACAGAAGGCTGAGCTATTTCTGTCTGTCTGTAAAACTGGAAAAGTAACTTAAAAACTGCAATAAAACTATTAGAGTCAATAATGACAGACGTGTATACTGTAGCTTCCCCCCTGAAACGTCACATCCAGTTATATCTCACACATGCTTCGCCCTCTACTGGACTCTATGGGTACAACTCTCCTCCAATCGCGTACACACGATGGCCCACTGAAATTTACATGTACGTAGATGGCCGGTAGGGCGTGTCTACCCCCTTTTCCCGCGTTAGTGGGTATAAAAGCAGGTACATCACCAGCTGCCCTCATTCCTTTTTTTTCAGCGTCGGCAAGTGCCCACTGACACACCGTCTCCTAGGATGGAGTCGCTGCTCCAAGAACAGCAATCCTGCCCGGCCTGCCCCTCCGGGGTCATTGCCCCGGCAGACCTACATCATCTCTGCTTCGAGTGTCTGCTTGCTTGACCCCCACAGGGTGTCATGCACCTGCATTGGTTCGTGCTCTGCTGGACACAATCAATGAGGTGCACAGGTGGTCATAGTTGAGACCCCTGCGAGGTTAGGCCACAACTTCACCCAGTCTAGCCAGATGCTGCTAATGATAATGAAGTTGGACCCGGTACCACTCCATACGTGGCTAAGATTAATAAAGTGGTGACTGGGTCTTGGTACCTAATCGGTAGCTGGCATGGTCAGTGTGCAAAGCCTCTCCCGCGGCAGACAGTACATATATCGGGCTTTGCTTACTGTACCCATAGAGTCCAGTAGAGGGCGAAGCCTGTGTGAGATATAACGAAGGTTACGATATTGTATCCCTAGTTATATTAACACAGGCGGAGCCCTCTACACAGGACCCTGCCGCTCTTTCGCCTTACGCTGACGTTAGGTGGAATGAGGGCAGCCGGTGGTGCACCTGCTTTTATACCCGCTAACGCGGGAAAAGGGGGTAGACACGCCCTACTGGCAGGCTACGTACATGTAAATTTCCGTGGGCCATTGCATGTACGCAATTGGAGGAGAGTTGTACCCATAGAGTCCAGTAGGGGGCTCCGCCTGTGTTAATATAACTAGGGTTACAATATCGTAAGCTTCGTTTCTGCAAACAGTGCCACAGTCTGGTAAGATGTGCTGAAATGCAGGGATGTTTCCTAATAACTCAAGCACAATGGGAGGCAGACCCTTAGGCTATCGGGCCCCTCTCATATGGAGCCAGCTACCAATTTGGGTTTGAGAAGCAAACACCCTCTCTACCTTTGAAATCAGGCTTAAAACCTTGCTTTTTTATAAATCTTATAGTTAGGGGTAGTTAGCCATTCCTTATTTATGCCACTATGGCTGAGGCTGCTAAGGGATGTCCATGATGCACTGGGCTCTTCCGTTCCCTCTTATTGCTCTGCTTTTTTTCCATGTGTGGCAAGGAACGCAACAGAGGGCCCGGGCAGGATTTGATCCCCAGACTCCCGGGTGAAAGTCATGCACGCTGACCATTCAGCCATAGGGCATCCCTGTGGCCAAGTAGCCAAGGCGCATGCTGTATCGGAGGCATAGTGACAGGACCCCACACTGTCACACATGTATAAACTTGTGACAGTATTACCTAGGGCAGGGTGATATTGCCAAAGATATTAATCACAATACAAAGTAGAGAATGTGCGATAACGATATAATTGACGATATGATTGACACTAGACAAAATACTTCAAAATTTCTCAATGTTATTTGTGGAAATCAAAACATACAATGTCTTTTCATCTTAACAAGCAGCTGTTTTTGACGTGCATTGAAGCTATATAAAATTTTATAAAATCAAGAGTGTGTGCATTGCAAATTTCTTGCTGACTATTAGTTTAAGCAAAATGCATTCCCAGTGGAAATGGGCATAACCATGTACATGGTTCTCCTGATAGCAACCACGCCTCCACCACCCCCCCCCCCCCCCCCCCCCTGCATTAATAACCACCCCGTCATAGACAATATTTGTTATTGAGTATAAAATGACCAAATGAAAACAAACTTTTTTCTTCTTCTTGTGGCTTTGAGAACAAGAAGAAAGTTCTCGCTTCTTACAGAACATGGAACAAGCTTTTAAGTCGATGCATTGCTTTTGCCTTCCTCCTTCTGGCTGCATGTGCATTTGACCATATCAAAACAATGGCAGTGCGCATGCCTGTTTCACCCAAATTCTATTGCCATATATTTCCAATTCTTATCATCCCCTAAAGTTACAACGGTATTACAATGAAAGGTATGATATGGCCCAGGCCTAGTATTGCCATCATTAACTGTATTTCTCCTCTCTGCAGGTCTGGCTGGATAACAGCAGCAGTACCTGTTGGTCTCTCTTTCTGTCCGCACCACCCCAGCCGGTTGAGGCAGATGTCTGCCCTCCCTGAGTTGGGTTCTGTCGGAAGTTTTTCCTCCCTGTTAAAAGGGTGCTTTCCTTCCCACTGTTGCCCACCACTCCGTGCATCCTCCGGATGGAGGATTGAATTGAAGTCAAGATTCGATCCAAGCTGTTGGTTTCCTTAGCTAGGCAATTATGAATTAACTCAAACTGATCTGTCATTTAAGTGCCCTGATATTACATTGTTGTGAAATGGCACTACAATAGATGCTACAAGTACAAGTATTGCTGAGGAGTTCAACTGACAGCTAACGTTTCTCAAGTTAGCGAGTTAGCTTACCAATCCAGGAGAAAAGTAGCTATTTCTGCATGTGTTTTGATGCCATGGAAATTTCTTATGTGGGTCTGTCTAGTGTAGGCTTCACCTAAATTTACTCTAGTTATTGCTCTTTTCCAGTCACTCCTTTTCAGAGATGGATAACAATATGTCCGGGGCTCCGAAGCAGCTGCTTGACTTGGCCGCTCCATCATTTTTCCCAGGTCCTGCCTAGCTGTGCCGAACATACTATTGCAACATAGAGGCCGTATTTGGCAACCCGCAATGGCGGCCTGTATAACACAACTGTTGAACCCGTTAAAATTGATTTTACATTTATTTCAGGCTAAATATAATTTTTTTTTAAAGAAAAATGGCCTACTTTTATTCTGCACCCCTCTAAATGCCTCATGGAGGTA
Organism: Atherinomorus stipes; assembly: GCA_023101725.1. Taxonomy (NCBI): domain Eukaryota; kingdom Metazoa; phylum Chordata; class Actinopteri; order Atheriniformes; family Atherinidae; genus Atherinomorus; species Atherinomorus stipes. The sequence goes on from JALJCO010013221.1 coordinate 1,690,355, forward strand.
TCATCTTTTTAAATATAGCTTTTAATAAAAGTGATCCATATTCAACCTTTAATACAGTAAATGTATAAAAATGTATGAGCCAGATGTGGCTAATGGGGATATGGTCTGCGTACTCACCTATCTGATGTGCTCTTCAGGGCGTTCGAGTAAATATTTTCCTGAGGACCTGAATGCTACTTAAAGGTTCCAGAAGAAACCATTAGATAGGTATATGGAGAGTGAGATTAGCTGTCTTTGGGTTTTAAGTGTTGGAAAATGTTTTTAGGGTTAACTTACAATGTTTGTATACATAATTCTTTATTAGTAAGTAGAGTAAGTAGATTGCAGATATCTGAGGAGTCCAAAGATTTTAGAATGTAGTATTTGTTCAATGACATGGAAAAAGCCTCTTTTTAAGAAAGTAATTCAGACCAATCAGGAGCGGAGGAGAATGCTAAAAAACTACCCTCAAAGATACTCCTGTTGTACCATCAGCAGTGGTTACTCATTTTTATTCTTGCAATTTGTGCCTCAATAAAACCCGCATTTTACCTCTGGGGTAATCCTGGTTCAAAAATACTGGCCATTATAAGGTAAAATTACAAGAGTAAAAATAAGTAACCACAGCTGAGGGTACAACAGCAGTACCTTTGAAGATACAAGCCCGGTGACAATTCTTTGTACTCCAAAAAGTGCAGTTAGGTACTTTGTTGTCTGAGATTGCACAAAGGGTCAAAAGATCTACATTAAGAACATTTTTGTTAAACTACTATATAATTTGTAGATACAGTTTTATGCAGAATGTTAAATCTCTGCCCATCTCTGCTCTTGGGAGTCTCTGCCTCTCTTGGGTTGTCTTTTTAGTATCCAATGGTGTTACTAGCCAACTTCCAGTTAACCTAATTAGTTGCAACTTATTTTTCCAACTGTTTCTTTTTCACTACCACTTTCATTTCATTTTTTGTTTTGTATTGTCATAAAATTCATGATAAGCTAATGTTCTTGAAATGGTAAAATGTCTCAGTTTCAACATTGGATGTGTTTTCATGTTGTACTATAAATAGAGCATTGATCTATAAAGTTCTGCAAATTGCTGTATTCCACACGGCATCCTAACATTTTTGGAATTAGGACTGCATATGCCGAGTATGAGGTTAGGCTGCATTTATTATCTAAAAAATAAAGGAGCCCCATTACCTGGAACCAGTGTCTAGCCTCTTTCTTGAAAAAGCTCCTCTTTACATGTGGCGAGTGATAAATTGTATCCATCAATAGTTATTTATAGGGATCGACCGATATGTTTTTTTCTTGGCTGATACTGATACAGATTATTAGTGATCATGGAGGCCAATAACCGATATTAGGAGCCGATATTCATTTACAGAAAAAATTTATAAACTGCAGTAAAAAAGTGAGATTTTCTCATGCTTGGAAATGGATCATGACATGTTTTATCTCACTCTTCCACTCTACAACTTCTCACTTCTCAACTGTGATAACAGCAGGGCCTGGACTACTGGGCTAGGTTTTCTCTTATGGAGGTAACAATAGGGTAAACTCTGGGTTTTCCATCCTACAATGCTGCTCCACTTCTTAGCAGTGTAAATCACCATGGTAACTGATGTACGCCTAACCTGCTCCAGAGGAGGTTAGTTCTGGATCAGAGGTCAGTCACCACCTCCTGACCAATCGGATCTCTTCGAAAATGTCCTGCCCATTATTAAAACATCCTGTAGGTGTTTGTGTGCAGTTCTAACTGGAGCGCTTAAAGAAAGAGTTGATAGATGCTCCTTTTGATACCCCGATGACGCCCTATGCAAGGATAGATTTTCATCAGATGCTCAGATTTTTAACTGATGGAGAGACATGTTGCAGATGCAATGCTTAAAAGTATGATTTTGTCATTTATTCTTGACTTGTTCCAAGTATGTTTAGTTTCACTAGTGCAATAATGAGTTTGATAATAGTAGTAATGGTTACAAATGAGATAACTGCAGAAACATGAATTTATGGAAACTACTCATACCATCACAAAGGGGAGTTATTATTATTATTGTTATTATAATCATTCCAACACAAAACGTGCTCTCATAAGCTGAACCTCAAATGAGCTGCATGTTAAATGTAAAGGAGATGGAGGAAGCTCTGTTCAAAATGTCTGCGCTGTAATAAAGTCAGACTGCATCATCAGTCATGTACATTCATGTCGTCTGATTAATTAAAATCTCCAACTTCGCAGACTTGCGCATGAACAGAGTCAGTAGTAACACACGACGCACGCTCACTTTTTATAAGACTTTCGGTGTCGTTTTGCTAAACAAGTGGTCTCGTGGTGAAACGGACAGAGCGGGGGGGAGGCAGTTGAATAGCTAATCGCTAACTGGCGTGCTTTCACTACTGATGGTGTCCAGACTTTCTGGAACCATGTGGTTGCAGGACTGTGGTGTTTAGTACAGCGGCTGTCAAATCTGCTTTCTCGGCTCACCTTTACGTCAGCAGGACGCTGCAGCTTCTCTCTGTCTGTTAACTTGTCATGCTGTTTCCTCCACACAGGCAGTGTGAGATTCGTATGTGTGTTGAGCATGCCACGCCCACAGCCCCATCTGATTGATTCAAACAGCAGAAGTAACAGCTGATTATGGTTACTTTTAACCAATCAGATGCTTTTATGGGAGGAGCTTTAACCCAATAGAGCAAAGTAATGAAACAACCGGGAGTGAAACAGCCAGCTGAATCATTGTGTGCTGCTGACGCATGACAGCGTGTGACATCGCCGATATCACACTTTTAAATTATCGATACAAATGGCAAAATGCTAAATATCGGCCGATAAAATCGGCTGAGCCGATAATTGGTCAACCTCTCTTTATTTTGACTTCAGAGGCCACTTTACTTTCATGAGGTACAATTTTACTGATTTATCTGAACAAGTAACAATATGTTACCTCGCATGAATTCCTCAATCCTCAGCACCACAACAGCACTTCTAACTGCATCAGGCACTTCAGGGTCAGCACCACACCTAATCACATTTGTCCCTTCCATTAATGTCACAGCTTTAATTCAACATATCATCACAGTGAAAACCTTGGTCTAACGGTAATTGAAAAGGCCCCAAGGGGAATTCCTGGGTTGTGTCTGGGGCCCCCTTATTCCCCACCATCCAACATCCATCATTGTAGAGTTAGGCCCTGGGGTGATGTTGGAGCATTTAAGGTTAACAGCAAGATTGCAATGCATCTTCACTTACAGCTCTCTAAACTGTGGCCTCATGGGATCCCACTAGTCCTCCTAAAACTGGGATACAAACTACACACATCATCATGTCCAGTACATATAAATGCAACGGCAACGTACCAGCAGGAGCAAGCTTGAGTGTGTCAACACATCCATGATGAGCGAATGGATGGACTTCAGTAAGGATGTGATCAGAAACAGAATCCCTCCGTCAGATGTTGAGTTCACAGGCTTGATTACGCAGCTGCCTTGCATTGCATACTGCAACAGATAAAATTAAACACTCACGATTACTCACGGCTTTGAAACACCCTGGACCATGATCAATGTGATCCCTGTTTTAAGTTCAGCCTCAAACAACAGAGAATTTAGAAATCACACAAAAAGTCTCACAAAAGATCTGAGTTGTTGCTAATAAAAGGTGATCGTTTTGAGAGACGACAAAGACAACAGCCGTTTAGGATATCGTTGCATATTTCTGTAAAAATCTAAGGCCGAGTGTTCTTTAGGAGGGACGATCAAAGCCTTTGTAATAATTTCTAACAAACACTTCAAATGCATTCTGTACAATATGAACCGTTATACACAGGCTCTAAATGTAACTGATCATTTCTCAAAGATCATTTTGTGTAGAACTGTTCAGAAAAACAGATGAAAATAAAAGCATCTATTCCTGCTCAAATATGCAGATTTAAGCATATTCATATGGCTCTTCACATACATGAAAGCTACCAGCTGCCCTTGCCAGCTAGTGGAGGACATTAAGGCTCAGATTGGTTGATCTCTGTTGACAAGGGTCTGGAAGAGAGATTAGAAGCAAGGGGACCAAAGTTATGGTCATTCCCTTAAAAGGATGGCAGGGCATCTCAAAGGCTTGGAGCTTGCATGACTTGAAAGATCTTCAAATGTCTGTTCATCTCACACAACCCACTATATCTCCCAAAAAATGTTGAAAGTATGAATTTTAAAGGTTTGGTTTTTAAATTGTTTGTTGATTATTTTGTCTTTTCATTCTTTTCTTTTGCATTACATCAGGCAAAAAAGCATGATGCTGCCAATATGTAAAAAAAAAAAAAAAGCATTGCTGCTTTCAGTCTGTTGTTCAGTCTTTGATGAAGGTTACTGTTATCAGTCATGCGATCACCTCTTGAGCTTACCAGCTAATGAGAGACCATGAAAGTATCTAAAAAACTGGCACATCAGAAACTGTCAAAATATCGGTTATATAAGCCATGGATAATAAATGACAAAATAAAAAAGAACATCTTTTTAAGAACTATCCACAGGGATAAATTGCAACGCATCAAAAGACAAGCATGCATTAGACATGAGGGTGGGCAGGGCCTCTCTCTCCATGCATGTTTGCTATTCAGTGATACTCTAGTCAGTTACACCAATTTTTGGTAAATTCTGCAACAATAGTCAGAGAGCTGAGCATTTTGGGGGCTTAGGTTTAAGTTGACAGAGGAGCGACCGTTGAGACGAATAAAAAGGAGCCTAGTTTAATAAGCCCTGGTGCAGGCTGGACTACACAGGGGGTTGGCACCGCAGAAATCAGAAAACTGCTGTGCAGATGAAGATGAGAGAGAAATTTAAAGGATTGGTCTGGTTAAATTATAAGAGCACAGAGCTGGGACTCTATTTCTCTAAACATGTGAATATAATCGTAAAGATTGCATTGTCTTACGTAAGAGTTCTACTTCTGATGTCTGTCTTATACAAGCTTATTAATTGCCAGTTGTCAAATTAACACTGACATCAAGGAGGTCACCTGATCTCCGAAACAATTTGCATGAGCTAGGCAATCTGTCACTGTAGGATTGTGTCTTCTCTTCCATGAATGTCTTCTATTATTGTTCAGTCTTTTTCTTTATAATCAATCTCTATGGATTGCTCCAAATGGCCTCATTATGCATTGTTTTTTTCCATTGATGCTAGGATGCCAAACCTCTATGTAGCACCCATTCATCAGCTGAAAATGGAATGAGGAAAATACGGGGCATCACTGCAGCTGCATCTGCATCCATGTGGTGTTGCAATTTTCTATAGAGAGAGGGGCAGTGTTTGGGGAGAAAAAGAGCAAATTGAGTCAAGTTACACACGTTAGAGGAGAATCTAGCAGAATACGCCTACTTACCATTACACCACACTGGCAGAGATTCGGTGACCATCATCAGGAAGCCATTGAGGGTGAGGAAAGCCAGGAGCTGCAGGGATTGAGGTGGATGAGAAAGAGGAACAAGAGCATCTAGAAAAAAAAATATGTGGTTTTTATCCTGGTTTTTATCAACCAGGGTTGATAAAAAAAAGAAAGCAAGTTTGAGAGCAAAAGCAGCACCACTGACTTGACCTGGGGAAAGGGGGTAAAAGCCAGGGATCCAATGAAAAACATTTGGCCAGTCAGTGTCAGTGCTGACACAGCCTTTCCAGTAAGAACATGAGTGCCTAAGCACTCTTGGAAAGGTATGGGAGCTGCACAGTGTCAGTTACGCAAGATGTCATATATGGTTATGATGATGCATAAAAGCAAAGACCTGGAGTGACAAAGCAGCCCACCCTCTGGTACACAGCTGGGTATCTACCAAAGTACAGCCCAACAGCAGCACAGGGGGCTACGATGATAATTCAACGGATGCCAAGGTGAAACGGATTTATTTATATCAAACTGATGTATACCCTGTCCAAAATGGCGCCTGCGCTTGTTGCTAGGCAGAGCCCAAAAGTAAAGATGGCGGCACACAAGTGGCAAACTGGGAAGTGGAGGTCTAATCAGTCATGATTACTATGGGGGAAGGGTGTGGCAGAGTTCAGTGTTTATGTAATACTACCAAGGCTTGGTCAAAATTTTCATCGTCATGGTTACATACTGTAGTGAAAAGTCGCAGTTCAGGTCATTGCCGTTCGGGGTTTTACGCATCCCCACACAACTGCAGAGCTATTTTAATTATACTAACACAAAAATGTCTTTGAACTCAGAGCAATGTTTGATCACCTCTCTTATGTTTTCTGAAGAGGGCTGTGTTAATTTTAGAAACAGGAGAAGAGGGAAAAATATAACAGTGCATACAACAGTTGGGGTTGAGAAGGAGAATAGCAAAAAGACTGACATGTAGAACGTCTTCAAGAATATTTCAAAACTATGATACCACAGCAACACCAAAGCATTTGATGCAAGCTGTTGATGAGGTTGCAATACAAGACAAAGTGACCTCATGAATTTCAGTTATCCATCATTAAAGTACACTGATCAAAGCTCACCAACTTTGCCCCAATTTGTTTGAAGACAGAAGCACTTCACAATATAAATATTTTAAACCGACTGCTTGAAATGATCTTAGGCCAGATAATAAAAACTTCAGCTACATAAATATTACTCTTTATCATCCTAGTCAAGTCCCTACCAATGAACAGAAACAAAGAGTTTAAACCGCTTGGTGTTGCATTAAGACTGAAATGCAGTAACATGAGGAAGATTCCCACAAAAACTCTTGATCGAAAGTTGGGAGTGAAAATTAACAGCAGTTAGATTCAACAGGGATTTGCAAAATGCATCATCAAAAATATCTGACTTCCCCAAAAGATGTATCCCCATGTGCATCATGGGCATCATACACAGCACACAGAATGCATAAACAAGTTAATCACAGATTGCATCTCCAGATACATACACAGTATTTGCTTTTTTCTGTTTCACCCAGAAATGTAAAAACTGAGAGAGTTTAATGTTTTCTTTTTACTATTGAGAAGTCAAATAGAATTTTTGCTGCTTGTTTTGTCTTAGAAATAACATCTAAAAAAAAAAGAGCAGGTCAACAATGCAGTGGACCATTTATTCCGTATTTTCATGATCAATCATACATTAACACCCAGATTGTGGACAGATAGTCACAATTCTTTGTTTAAAAACTAAATCTAAAATTTGAGAACTAACCTGCTTTCCCTTTATATATGTAAACACAGTGGTCTGGCACTAACATCTATACAAAGGTGTAAAGAATGAAGCTCTTTTCTAATGGCAAAGGTTTTTTATTTAGCATTTCTTTTTATTAATATAACTGAAACCCATCTGCTTTGTTGCAATAATGAAGCTAATGCATAGCCATCCCCAGCAGGAGAAAGATGAACTGTCACTCTGTGTATTGTCTTCAGTCACACACCATTACTGTACTTCAGCCTGGCTTCTGAGCATCAAATCACTCTCCCTTTGTGACATTTTTAGACGGATGTGTAGTTTCAACAGGGAGTGTAAACTAAGAACAGGTAGAACAACAGCTAGCACCTGAAGATGAGTTTATCTTCTGCACCAAGATTAGAGTGTAACTAAATTTAAGTTCTACAGAGAAAAGACAGGGATCGAAGAGATATCTACCCGCCTTACTCTTGTGAAATAATGAGGTGTTTGTTGACAGTTGAGCTACAGAAGCTACAAAAGCTAAGCAAAAGGTGAACAAATGTGTTGGTGAGATTCTGGGAGAAGCAGACACTTTTAATATAGCGTGCACATTCAAAAAGGAAAATCTGTGTTTAAGCATTTTTTTATTATTATTTTTTGTTCCTCAAACTATTCCAACTTGTGTCAACATGTCTGTGTGTTTCTTCCTTAAGAAAAGTGCTGAACAGAAAAAAGAGAAGAAAAAAAAAACACTAGTAAATCAAAGTCAGTACTCTGAATTTTCAGAATGTTCCATCCAGTCATTTTCGTGTTTATTGGATGGTTTAAACGATTATGTGAGTAATAAGGGAGTTGATGCTTTTTATTATCTGCAACTTTATATCATTTTTGTTTGAAGTCTGCTGACCTCCAGTGATGTAAGATGTGCGTGCACGTGTGCGAGATAAAGAAATGGAAAGGGAGAAAAGGAAAGAGAAGAGAAGAGGAAGTAGGGAAACGTTTGTTAAATATGAGAAGGTGAATCAATTTTCTGTTGAAAAATGAAATCACGAAAATGTGTTTAAGGTCAAAGTAAAATAAGAATTTTTAAAATGACAGTATTATTAGAATAAAGCACGCGCCTGGGGGACGCCTACGAAAACAAAACAAGCATTCATTGTACAAGAAAATTAAATTCGGAGACCAATTGTTATTTGAAACAGATTTACGCAAAAAAAAATTAATTAATTAAAAAAAATTGTAGTCCTCTCCTGTGAAATCTTCCACAGATTCCTCTAATACACAATATAGATGGTCTCTGTGGGAGAGCAGGCTGTGAGCAGGCGGTGAGCCAATGGTTTGCGCAGAACTGTAAACCTGCAAAGGCGTGGACTATTTTTTTTTTTCAAGCAGAACAAAGTTTGAGTCAATGATGAAAATGAGTTGATGAGAGTTAACCAAATACATCGGATCAAAGAGAATATAGACACTTTAATAAAATATAGGGTACATAATTAATTATACAGTAGGCTTATGTACAGTGGAAGTGTATTCTAATTAAACGATTAACCATTAACACGAACACTGTGGTTTACACTCACATTGGTCTTACTTTGCACAGAAATGTGAAATAAACATATAATACAAGAGTACTGGTGTTTAATTAAAGGGGGGCCAAAATTTGAACTTAATCAGGGAAAGAAAGGGGGGGGGGGGGGGGGGGATACTGAACCTGCCGGTATTTTAATTACAGTCAAATCACGCTCCAGGCCCCACCAAGTAGGCTTGTTAGATCTCAAAATTTAACTGGAGAAAAGACCCTCCAGATAATTATTCATCTTGCAACATACATAAGTCATGAATAACATTTCTATTCATCCCAACATACATTACACCTAGTAACATTCAACATAGACCCCTGCAGTGAGGGCATACATTCAGCAAGACTTAAAAAAAAAAAAAAACAAAACAAAAGCAATCGTTATAACTATTATCATTATTATTCACTTTCCAGTAAAAGATTTTATCGTCGGAAAATTCAATAGGCAGAAAAAGATTTCCATAAAGATATATGTATATTTTTTTCTTTTAAAACCATCATGTCTTTCTTCGAATAGACGATCTTAACAATTACGTAAACAGCTAGGCTACACTTCGTAACCTCGCCTGTAGTGTTTTCCAGATGTTAAGGCTACAACCAGGAAACAAAACAGGCCTTACAACAACAACACATACAAAACGGTCCATATTTCGTAATGCAAAATTCGATAAGATGACTGAAAATGTTTAAGAAAGATTTGATACAATATTCACGAAAGTACAGAGAAAGTTGAGAGGTTACCACATGAAAATAAGAGCCTGCACATTTGCCCACGTGCCCCATCTGGATCTCAGAGGGACGAGATGTTATTACACTGCTTTGATGGGAAAGAGTCCACGCCGCTGTGGCATGTGTACCATCCATTTACAATACTTTTCTGGAAGGGAGAGGTGGAGGAGAAAGTCCGCGAGCTCTGGGCAAAAGTGTGACCTGTCTGGCCACAGGGGTACTGGGAGGACTGGGACCTGTAGCCGCTTCTCTGTAGCAACAAAGGGTCCAAGAGGGGCTGTGACCTGTGTGTGGTGTAGTCCAAACTGCTGTCAAACGTGTGATGGAAACGTGACCTCGGGGTCGACTCGTCTCGACTCTCAGGGGAAAGGGGGACATCTTGAGTCGAAGTGGGTGGTTGAGGGAGGCTGATCTGGGTTCCAGACCTGCCCTCTGCGACGTGACCTTCCTCATCAGGACGCGCGTCGCTGCCTTTGGCGACGTGAGCCTTATTGCAGTGGAGCTTCATATGCTTTCGTAGGGAGCTTGGATGGGTGTAGCACTTGTCGCAGCCCCTGACCTTGCACATGTAGGGTTTATCGCTGGAGTGCACGTGAGAATGCTTCTTTCTGTCACTGCTGTTCGCAAATCTCCGGTTGCAGCCCTCGAACTCACATTTAAAAGGTTTTTCACCTAAACGAGCAAAGAGAAAAATGACGACGAGTTACGAGTTTTTGTAGGCCTATGCATGCTCTGCCCTGCCATGTCAAAAAGCTACTACTGATGCTTCATGAGTGTACACTCCATATAGTTACTTTCCATCACAATAAACCATAAAACTGAGAAATGCACACCCAAAACAAGACAGGCAGGTCTGCTCTTTTACTGCAGATATCCGCACAACAGGCCTATGATCAGCATTATTTAAAAACAAAAGAAAGAAAATGACAACTTTTTAAGGCAAATTGTTACTAATCTGTAAAACAAATATGTCAGAGCCATTCACATTCAGTTAAAATAGTTGTTAGAACTTTGGTGCAGTCCTGATCGCAACAAGTGAGCCGTTTATCTATAGGCTACGAATCAATAAGACTCCTGCTTAACACATTAACCCGAAACTGCAACAATTGTTTTAAACTCCCTTATCACACATGGGAAGAATTATGAAAAACAAGATGGTAAGTGATCTTCTAAAACAAAATTGTCTATTGGTGTCCACTACCCTGTTCTATTTGCCCGTAATCTGGATGCCTAATCTGGTGTGTGTTCCTTTTAAAAAGAAAAAAAAAAAATAACAAAAAGTGATTAACATGCACACAACAAATGCAGTAGTGTAAATAGCTTACATGTCATTAAAGGTCTCTGTTGTGTCTCTTTTCTCTGCCGCTTTCATCAGTTAAACAACAGAGCTGAAATAAAGAGGACGCCCAAAGAATATTTTTGTCCAATCTGGGAACAGTTCACTGTATTTGTCTAATGCCTATAGGCCTATATTTCATCGCTGTAATGCTACATCAAACTTGTGTGTAGATGAGAAAGAAACACTGACGCATGGTAATCCCCTTTAAAGTAGATGTTTGCTCATATATATATATATATATATATATATATATGTGTGTGTGTGTGTGTGTGTGTGTGTATACATACATACATTTATATATATTCCAGTTTCAAAGTGAAATGCATTTTATTGCACAATTTCAGTGTCTCGTTACATGTAACACTCAATAAAATGATAAAAGGCCCAATGTAGAAAAGAAGCAGCCAGTGAACATCTCTATTTTTTTTAAGTACTACTCATTTTGTTTATATCCAAACTCATCCCTTAACTCAACTTTTTTTCTACATAGCCTACTACATCATGACTGCCTCACAGTATGATATGCTGTAAGAGCTCCTGAGCACAGGAGACGAGTCCCTGGGAGGCAGAGGCAGCGTAACGGCTACGTCACAACTCCCCGGTGTCCCGACATTTATTTAATAATTTTGCTGAATGAAGTGAGGGAGGCACCCAAAGCACCAGGCCTGCTGACTACAAGTCGTTTGCAGCTGTCTTGATACTCCTCATCTGTGGTTCATGCACGGAGACTACATGTTTTTTCCCCTGCAGACCCATTCAATTACGGGAAGCTGCAAAAGCAGCACAAAAAGCCCCCCACACAGAATCTAGAAAGCACTATAACATTATTATGCAATAAAAACAACAACAACAACAATTACAAATAATAATAATAACAATAATAACAATAACAACAACAACAACAATAATAATAATAGTAAAATAATAATACATGGTGAATTTGATTTTGAAATCCACACAGGTAAAAAAAAGAAAGAAAATGGAATAAATATTCCGTTATCATCATCATCATCATCATCATCAATTATTATTATTATTATTATTATTATTATTATTATTATTATTATTATTATTATTATTATTATTATTATTATTATTATTATATAACAATATTGAACTAACCTGTATGAGTCCTTTTGTGGATCTTCAAATTCTCTGATCTTGCAAAAACTTTCTCGCAGCCGTGAAATGGGCAGGGAAAGGGCTTTTCCCCTGTGTGGACTCTGACGTGGTTCACCAGCTTGTATTTGGCTTTGAAAGGCTTCCTGTCTCTCGCACAATTCTCCCAGTGGCACACGTATTCAGAGTGCTCTGGTCCTCCGACGTGCTCGACTGTCACATGGGTGACAAGTTCATACATGGTCCCGAAGGCTCTGGAGCAAGGCAGCTTCCCAGCCCCCTCTTGGCCGTCTGTCCACTTGCACACCAGCTCATGCTTTACTGTTTGCTTAGAGCACCTGAGGAACGCGTCGCCTCCACGCTGAATCGCCATGTTCAGGGGTTTGTACAGACCCAGGAATTGTGTAACAATTTGCTGGCTGTTTCCCTTGGGGCTGATGGTTTGGCCGTAAGGGTGAGTCCGGGTGAGGAGGTCGCCAGGTAGACCCAACATCATCTGGCTGCCGAGGTCTCGAGAAGCGTCGGTGGAGGCATGGGCCTGCTCCTGATAACTTGTGAAGAAAGTATGGCTTCTGTTGTCTCTGCAGCCAGCAAAGTCACGATACCTTCCAATCCCGCCATGTTGGTTAGCTCTTGATGCCAGTTGATCAGTGACGGGTGGCATGCCGGCTCCAGAAAGATTGGCTCCAATGATAATGCCCCTAGGGCTGTGCTCTAACCGGTGGCTGGGGTATCCAGAGTCTGAGAAACAGGGAATCGAATGGTCAACATATGCACTGGACCTCGTCTCGGGGTAGTCTCGCAAATTGTGCGAGGGGCAGAGTTTTAAGGAACTGCCAGTGGGGTGTCCCATGTGCTCTCCTGCCAAAGGTGGCAGCACCACGCTGGGTTCAGTATTGCTCTCCCCGGGGTTGACGCAAGAGAGAGGGCAGCCACTAAACCTCGAAAGGCTTGTCATGTTTTGTTGTGAGTTTGGCTGTGAGTTTTCAAAATCAACCAATTCAGCACTCAGGATACACCCAGAAGTTCTGTTCCCATTTTCCGTGTTGTTTATCATCTGTATGTGAAATTCTTGGCCGTGAACTTCGCAGAAGTAGGAAGCAGACTCAATTTCGTTAAAGTTGGTGTGAGTCCCATGCCGCTCACTTTGCCCTCTTGATTTGTGGCAATAACCGTGGTAGTAGAAATGCTTCGAAACAGGCCATGGTGCAATATAAAAGCACAGCAGGCAAACCTGCTTTTAAAAAGGGAGCTTTGGGATTGGTTGGAATGCGCTGTGATTGACAGGCGCTGGGTTTGTTTTAAAAGGGACACGCAGGCGTTCACTGCACGACTCCGTTTTCAAATATTGCAGAGAAAATGCTTTGAAATGTGCCGCGATACTACTCCCTAATATTGCTCCCTCTTTAACTTCAGGCGCCTTCTCATAAGACCCCCTTCTCCAAATCTCATTTTAGGAAAAGAAATGTACAGGTTAATGCCTAATACTGATCATCTGCTAGAAGTTAAGTGATTAGACGCAGACATGAACAACACACAACACAATCACAGACTTCACAGCCTTTTATTTCGCAGCAATCTTGCCAAAACAACTACTCCTGCTTTGCAAGAATAATAGAGACTGCTCTTTGTGTGTGTCCAGGCCAATTATTGTCAAGACCTGAATTATGAGTGGAATGCAACGCTGAAAATATAAAAAGTTACATCTAGCAGTTAATCCATGGTTTGATTAAATTATCCAATCTAAAATTATTTCGTTTTATCCGCACGAAGTTTAAAGCCATTTTTAAAATAGAAAACAGGTTACCGAGCCTATAAGCTAAAATACTGCAAAAGTTGTGTTTTTTTATTTATAATTATTTTATTTAATTTCGTGTGCATTTTCAGTAAGGCGTGCAATCCTGCAAATATCAAGTCCTCGGAAAAAAATGAACTTTGATAAAGCAACAAGTAGGCTTTCATACATGACATGCAAGAAATTTCCTTAATTATTTCTTTGGGTGGGTTTAATACTTACAGATTTTTTTCTAGTTGTATCATTTGGGGGGGGGACAGAGTAAGGTGTATTTTACCTCAGAGCCAAATGTAAACTATTTCTGGAAATATAACCTTTCTCATTAACCCCAATAATAAATTAATAAATCATTAAAAGTATTTCAAACGTCCTTCAGGCTGACACAGATGCCAAAAAAGATGTTATGTAAAATGTAAATCGTGTGAAACATAGGAAGAAACTGAGCTCCGCTATTTTAAGAAAGTCGTAAAGTTTTTTTTTCCTGGTTTTTTTTTTCTTTCCTTTTCTTTCTTTTTTATTTTACTTGGGGTGCTATGAGGACATGGAGCTCTCCAAGCTGCTCCATGTTTCTGCACGTCAGTTTGCTTTGACGTGGTTCAGGCTCTATCAGTGCACTTTCCTCCACCATGACCAGTTTAGTCAGATTCTTTCATCTGTTACTTTTATTTAAATCTACGCGCCGTGGCGCAGGCTCCTGGCTATAGCTTATGTAGGTTTAAGGTGAAACCGCCTTATTTCCAGAGACTGTTGCTGAAGGATTTTTTTCTCCACTTCTTCTCCGAAAATGAAAAAATAAAAGAAAATACAAAAGAAAAAAGAAAAGAAAAACCTTATCCACATTGTTATGCTGACGTCACTTGCAGTATGTTCTATAGGCAGACACAAAGCCAGGGGCCCACTTGACATTAAGTGCTACAAAATAGTATACAGGCCAGAATTGGCCTTATTGCGTCAGAATTGTAATGGACGCTCATGTTTGTCAACCTTTAACCCGATGCAGTTCCGAAATTGATTAAAGGTCTCAAGGCCAATAAACTGAAAGTTTCCAATCTGTTGTTCATATCGTATAAAGGTCTGACAGACATGATCCAATGTCTTCATCTGCTGCAGAAGGGAAAAGGGGGGTAAAGAGGGGGAAAATGTTGCATTGTTCTGGTTTTACATGATATGCTGATATGAGGTTGTTTAGGTTAACATTTTCAGTAAGAGTTAGCGGTGTGGGCACTTCTATTTAACACCCTTTCATTAAATTGTGATATTTTCCTGACAGATGCTACTGAAGGGGTAAAAATATTTTATGATGACAGATGAGCTTAATTAACTGTTTAAATTAACCAAAATTTGTTTATGACTAAATTTTGGCCAGATGAGTATGATATGTTTACTCATTTTTTTTAGAAGTATATTAAATAAATGAAATATAAAATGCAAATAAAAAAGACCTTCAAAAATCTACCAAAAAAGAATTTGGATTTCAATCAGTAAAATTAGTTTTTAATTTCCCAAATTCATTCAATGAAATATGAATTGCATAGGATTAAAATCAGGGTAGAGAAGCTGCTTTCAAGCAAAAAAAAAAAAAAAAAACAAATTAGAAAAATAACAATGACCTTTTAACAATTTCTTTTTACTTTGTGGAGGACTCAGAAATTGTTACAGCTCTGCTTTTTATTAAAGCACATATGTCAGGAAAATGTAGCATTTTAAATGTGGAGGTTCCTTGGCAGTACACACCTTAAGCTGAAATATTCATAGTTTAACACCTTTTTAAAAATGCTATTTGACATCTGATATCTCCTCAGGCCCTGTGGCTTCATGAGTGTGGTCATTTATGTTGGCTTTTTGAGAAGTCAGACAAAATCCTGATGACAGCTGGACAGAAATGATCACTTTCAGCAATCACAACATTCATGTCAGGGAACACGACTCGCATCCACAAGATCTTAGTCAGTTTTAAATGCACTAAACTAATCACAAACATGCCATGCACTGATAAAAAGTCAAATGCCAGATAAAAGATCAGACCTGAAGTACAACACCTTGCAGCAGAGTGGCCTTAGAAATCAGCAAATTCAGTATCCTTCACCTCGGAAAGTGATGAATGCAGTTTTACAAGAACATATTACTACTAACGCAGCAACAACAAAGATATACACATAGAAATGTATACATTTGTATACATGAACATGTGAAACAAACTTCTCACATTCCATACAAGAATCGCCATCTTATGCTTGGAGGTTATTACCATTGTAACACAGGATATTAAAACAAAACAGTTAAGTGAGGACAAAATTATTTCCCCAAACTAAATTTAAATATCCAGTCTTTCTTTTCGTGTTTGGCACAAATTCTGTACGTTTAAACAGTTGCATGCACTCTTGTGGAGTCTGATGAGGTATTACAATTGATGAGGGATGGCAGACCACAGTCCTGCCATCACTTTATGAAATTTAGATGAATTAACAGGTTTGGGATGAGTCCATTTGGGGACAGATGCTCCAGTAAATCACAGCAAGAAGTCAATTAGCTCTATCCATCAGCCATATGAAGGCAAATTCCAAGTGCAGTCACTCAAGGCCCAACTGGCATATAATTTATGAATGTATATAACATTGGTCCAGATATTACTGCAGTGTTGAAACTGTTCAAAATGAGGCAAATATTCAATGATAAAATATTTCTCCAACAAAAAAAACACAAATACACAGCGCAACAAACACTTCTACAGTCGATGCCTTAAGTCAAGCATTATGCTATAAAATTCCACACAATAAAACAGTTTAACTGTTTTCAAATTACTATATGAGTCGTCTTCAGCAGCTACTGCACATGAAACTGCCTTGTACGAATCTCTGTGTGTTTGAAAATACATCGTAGAAAATGATAAATGTTTTCTGTATCCGCAGCATTTGAAAAGCATTTGCAGAATTACTGAAAACTATTTCGAGAAGTTGAAATATAAAAGACAGTTGTTCAAATGTAGACCAGAGCCTGTTTTTTTTCTGCTTCCGTATGCACGGAAGAATTAAGGTGGACAAAAGAAGAAGAATGGAGAATAAATTCCAGTCAGAAAATAATGACAACAATAATTTTCTGATTAAGTTGAGGAGCATACTTTGAGGTGTCATTTTATTCAACAGTAAATCCTGCAATTCTATTTAGTTTAATGGCCATTTAAGAAAATGGGAAACCACAGTATTGTGTAAGCATGTCTTTGGGACACACCGAATATTTTCTGTTTTAAAAATAACAAAACACAATCATATACAATGGCATCAATGCATTTTGAGTAATAATAAGCTGTGGTTTTGTTGCTCAAGGCAGATTAACATTTCACTTTTGTCTGGTCATTATTGAGTTAACGTCAAGTCCACAAACTTGTCTATATCACCAGTGACTTGAGCCAACACAGCAGAGTGTGGGCTACAGGCCAGACAACAAGGACTAAAGAAATAGTTTAACTTTGCAACCAGAGAAAAGATACAAAGGAAAAAAAAAAAAAAAAAAAAAAAAAAAAGTTCTGAGACACCACTTTGTTGATATAAGAAAGAAATTACCAAGTCTCCGTGTCTTTTAACAAATTAAGTAGCAAAATAAGCTTGATATTGCTGATTCTACACCTCTAGTTAGAATAAACATAAATGTCAGATGTTTACCATGTAGGCTGGTGGTTATGTTCTGCTCTTTTCCAGTAACGTGGGCCTACTGTCAGAGAAGTATGCACACTAAAATATTCTCATATTTTAAAAGGTAACGCGCATGCTCTGTGAGAGGTAGATTATGTTATAACCAATGGGCTTTCCAAACGCCCAATGAGGTAATCCCAGCAGAGATGACTAAATAACCAAATTATACTTACCGCAGTCCTGCAGAATAACCTGCTGAAATTGCATCACGTTGCATTACGGCTGTGCTCAAATCAATCACTGGAACATTTTAAACTGCCTTGCTTTTAATGGGAGAAAATATTGACTTCAACTAATCGTTTGCATGTAAATGTCTTCAGCCAATTTAAATTCATATCAGTAAATGTTTAAATTACATTTATAAACTAGAGTGATGGTTAAACTTATTCAGAAAATTAACCTAAATTAAATCAGATATTTATTTATTTTTTTTATTTATTTTTTTTTTGGGGGGGGGGGGGGGGTGAAAACGTCAGGGCGACGTCCTCTAGGAGAGGTGCAGAATATTTTAGGCGAAATATATTTGGTAAGAATTGTTGATTAAACTGGGTCTACAAAGTTGTATTCCATTTTCCTCTAAAAAGTTTCTTTAGCCTATATTTGCCCTATGAGGGGAGGGAAAGACTCAAAGTGCTTCTGCTCTCGTCTGGTCACACGAATGTGAAATCACACAGACATACATTTACACACTTTAAAAAAAGAAAAATGCCAATAAAAATAATAAGAGGAAGAAAAGCCGAGATATGAACGACCTGTGTGGCTGGCTTTGTTTAGATGAGAGTAAAAAACAATATTTGTTAAACGTGTTTGAAGTTCCCTTCTGACGAGTTAATTAATCATTTAATAAATGCCACCGTACCAAAAGATATCAGCAGTAGTTACAAATTTAACTCTAAAGCAACAGTTGCTTTACATTTGGCCTCGTTGATAGCAGCTCCCCCTTTTTCCCAGCAAGAGCTCAGTGCCTACGCTGCTTGCTCTGTCGATCACAAACATTTGTGACTCATCTAAACCATGTCACTTAATCATTTCATAGTGGTAATATGGTTGTAAATACACGGCACGTTTATTTAAGTGGCACACGGAGCCTTCAACGTTCCAACAAGCCAGTAAAATATGGAGGGATACAGCAAAAACTTAACAGGCTGCTTGACACTAGCGAAAGTTCACAAAGGTCGCAATAAATCTGCATGCGCGCATATGTGTGCATATATGCTATGTCTTTGGTAAAACCGAGTGCACGCGCGAGTTGTGTGCTGTTAGAGAAGACGGAGTGTGTGAGAGTGGAAGGGGGGAGTAAACTGCGAGGGCTATGCCTTCGTGAGACGGAGCGGGGAGGGAGAGGCGCATACACACACACACGCTCACACATATAAACACGCGCAGAGGGAGAGAGCAGCTCACGGAGAAAAAAGATTAAGTGAATCTCATTCGTCATTTTGCTCACGAGAAGTTATTGAGGTTGTGTTTGGGAAAAGCGCAAGTGTTGTACTAATATGCAAGATGCCTATAAAAAAAAGAGGTATGTGGGTCCTTACAACAATTAAATTAACATATGAGTAACAGGCCTAAACATAGAGCAGCTTTGGTTCACGCTAAATCCCTTGCAACCTCCGGAGGCTAAATATTCAACTGTAGATTTCCAAACTTCAATAGCATGCAATTCGCAAGTGCCTCCAACTCTTTCGAGAAAATAAAAGTAAAAAGTAAAAACAGATGACGATAAGTAAGCAAACTCACCTTTTCAATCTACTCTTTCTCGGTGAAATGTTCTGAGAGTGAATGCGGTAGGATGAGGGCGACAGCAGAATGAAGGATTGATTTGATTTTTCTTTTCTTTTCTTTTTTTCTGGGGTCCAGATCCTTCTAAAATAAAGAATGTGAGCTCCTTCCTGGGACAGATTGAGGGGGGAAGGATGTGAAAGGCTTGGAGTTAAAAAGCGCCGCTTGAAGCACTCAGCGCGTCTCTGAACTTGATCAGATTTTATGTGTCCTGCAGCGAGTCAGCGGCAGCCCTGTGAAACTTTCTCAATGGCACGAATTTTTTGGCTAAGCGGGAAAAAAAATCTCAGGATATTACAATTACTGCCATCTTTCTTTATGCCTTTTATTCTTCTGTCTTACACCCTATAGAGCTTTTGCAAAAAAAAAAAAAAAAAAAAAAAAAAAAAAAAGGAAAAATTATAATACCCCCTCCCCTTTCAAGCAGTTTCAAGAAAACCACATTTTGGAACTGCTCCAAGTACATTCAAGTTTCCTGTTAATAAGAACCAAATTGGCCATACACAGGAGAAAAATAACTAGTCCATAATAATTCAAGATAGATAGATAGATAGATAGATAGATAGATAGATAGATAGATAGATAGATAGATAGATAGATAGATAGATAGATAGATAGATAGATAGATAGATAGATAGATAGATAGATAGATAGATAGATAGATAGATAGATAGATAGATAGATAGATAGATAGATAGATAGATGCTTTATGCTTCTTTTTAACGTTGCAGTATAAGCTCACTAACAGAAACAACTCGGTATAATTAGTTCACCAAAAGTTTCTAATGAAACACTGCCTGTCCAGATTGAATTTGATTTCATTCATGAAAGTGCTTGAGAGTTTCTTGAGCACTATGAGCTACAAATCGTGTAAGGCTGCATAAGACAAGCGCTCCACAAAACACATGTAGGATCGCTGGAGTGTTCCGTTATACCTGCAAAATAATGCCCGTAAGAACCAATCAAATGAAACCAACGAGACGACCTGCCATCTTCAATCCCAAACTGTGCCAATCACCAGAAATCCAGCCAATTATCACCACGCTTGGCAGTCACGTGTTAGAGGGGTAGCCGAGCGCCGATTGGCTGCCGTAGCACTGCCTCCTGAGTTCATTTATGTTCTGGGAGTGAGTGATTGACTTTATCAGTCCAAGGACATCATCCGCCTGGTAAGGGGGGGAAGTTTGATCCTCTTTCTCACGGATCGCAGTCAACGGGAGTTTTTTACTCCCAACTCTGTACGTCGGATTTTTCCCCAGTTTTGGCTTGGTTTGTGTTTTTTATTTTCGGATTTTTCGCACAACGTGGTAAATCTCAGCGCAGTGTCTGCAGCGCGCGCACTCCGCTAAACTGGATTTTAATTTTATTTTCTGTTTTCTTCCCGACTCCTAAGTTTTCTTCAAGCTCATGACTATGCTTCTTGATAGCGGTCCGCAGTTTGCATCGTTAGGAGTGGGGGGTTTTGGGACACCACGGCATCATGAAATCGGCAACAGAGATCCGAGTCTGGGACTGAATCCCTTCTCTGATTCCTCCCACTCCGCCGCTTTTAAAATCAGCCCCGTGGCTCACGATATCGCTTCCAGCCAGACATCAGCTTTTACTCCGCAAGCCACTGGATATGCAGCTGCCCTGGGACATTCTCACGGCGGGCAGGTGGGCTCATATGGCGGGGGAGCGTTCAACTCAACACGGGACTTTCTTTTCCGAAACCGGGGTGTTGGAGAGGCCACGGCGCCCAGCGCCCAGCATGGGATCTTTGCATCTTCGGCGGGGAGCCTGCACGGACCGCCCGGGATCACCGATAACCCTGGGCATTTGTTGTTTCCAGGACTTCACGACCAGGGAGTGAGCCACACTTCATCGAGTGGACATGTAGTAAACAGCCAAATGCATCTTGGCTTACGCGGGGACATTTTCGGAAGACCCGATCCGTATCGTCCGGTAGCAAGTCCTCGAACGGACCCCTACGGGGCTCAGCTTCACAACTACAACCACCCCATCAATATGAACATGGGAATGAATGTGCCGACACACCACGGTCCGGGGGCCTTTTTTAGATATATGAGGCAACCGATTAAACAAGAATTGTCCTGCAAATGGATAGACGAGAACCAGATGAACAGACCCAAAAAGACTTGCGACAGGACTTTCAGCACCATGCACGAGATGGTCACGCATGTGTCCATGGAGCACGTCGGCGGCCCCGAGCAGAGCAACCACGTTTGTTTCTGGGAGGACTGTCCGAGAGAGGGGAAATCTTTTAAGGCCAAGTACAAACTCGTCAACCACATCCGCGTGCACACGGGCGAGAAACCTTTCCCATGCCCCTTCCCCGGATGTGGGAAAATATTCGCCAGGTCGGAAAATTTGAAAATCCACAAAAGAACACATACAGGTAGGAATACACTACATAAATGCATGGTGGGAAATATAATACATTTTAAAAAGCGAAGATATTCTGGATGTGAACTGTGTGTGTTATAGCTTCAAAATGCTCCCAATAAAGTAGTCTTGTTGTTGTTGTTTACAAACACAAATTACAAAATTAATGTGTTTCAGACTTTTTAAAACGTCCACATTGTTGTTAATGTAGATTTGGGGAATTATTTTAAAATAAGCGAATGACTTAATGAAGTTTCAGGCGTGTATAGACTACATCCTGTTGAACAACTTTGGTGTTAATCCTCGTTAATTCTTGCAGCTTTGAGCTGAGAAGTTTGGTGTGATACTTGCTTGTCAAAGTTTTAGTGCTATTAGGCAGACAACAACTAATCAGTTTTGGGTTGTGTTATCATTCCTGCTGTTGCATGGCGTCCTGTTGATTCACTGTTTACTATACAGGACCAGAGGCATAGCGCAGGTCAGTAGTTGCATGAAGGAGCAGGCCTCTTGAATAAATAAAGCCTGACAGAGCAGCGTGTAGTAGTGGAGCTGTATCCATGTCTTCCCCCCATTAATATAGGTTACTCTGTTATATAATCGTCTGGAGACAATTTACATGTCTTAGCTCGGGGTTTTTCAGGTGGTGTTACAATGGGGAGTTTGTTTGTGCGGGCCATTTGGGTAATTCACGGTGTGTATTTAATCCTACAGGTGAGAAGCCGTTTAAGTGTGAATTTGATGGCTGCGACAGACGCTTCGCCAACAGCAGCGACAGGAAAAAGCACATGCATGTGCACACATCAGACAAGCCATACATCTGCAAAGTGTGCGACAAGTCATACACACACCCCAGCTCTCTCAGGAAACACATGAAGGTAATTAACGTCTTCATTACTCCTTAAACACATTAACAGACACGCACACACACACACAACCTCCCAACACCCCCTCATCCTCCCCCTTCTCTGCTACAGACCGGGACCATCACAACTTCAGGCATTTCTTAAGATCTCTGCCACGCAGCAAAGAAGAAATAGATAAAATAAACGTTTGCATGTGTAAACAAATGTAAGATGTCAATTAGTCAGGAAAAATTGAAATCTCAGCATCATAGGCAGCAAAAATTAATTGTCAAAATTCTACTTTTTGTCATTCTTTAAAAGTAAAGCAGCATATCTATAGTATTTTATTTTTTCAAAAATAACAGTTGAGAAAATCTATTAATAGCACTGTGCATTGTGCAAGTTATTATGTTAAGTTTGCTCAGTGTTTACCATCAAAGGTTCAGTTAGCCTGTAGGCTACGTACCTTTAAATGCAGTGTTACGTGTCAACAATTCACTATTTCGGTGTCTTTTGCCTTTTTCTAAATTTGTATTTATATTTTCTTCTTCTTCAGGTACACGAGTCCCAAGGTTCAGAATCATCTCCAGCAGCAAGCTCTGGATACGAGTCGTCCACACCGCCAGTACTGGTTTCAGCCAGTACCGAGGACCCGACAAAAACACCACCGTCAGCCGTGCAAAACACGTCTGGCCACAGCGAAGGACTGGCACCCAACTTTAATGAATGGTACGTTTGAAGAACAACAAACCCTCTCTCAATGTGGACCACGAGGATGAGGATAATCGAGGAGTAAACCTTAAAAAAAGAGAAAGAAACAGAAAAACTATTCCTTGTCACTTCACACACATACCAACATACCCCTGCACACACGCACGACACACACAAATGGGATTGGAGGAACAACAACAACGGGAGATGAGAGCAAAAGCCAGCAGCAAGCAGGCCACGTCCGTTCTCAGGATCACAAAAATTTGACTTTTATTCCAGTTTTGAAGAAATCAAATAAATCACTAAGTCAAACGTAAATAAAAAACGTACTTCTCAGTATAAATAAATGTTTTTTATCTTTTAGTTTACAGATTTCAGAAAAATTGTTTTATTTTTCATTTTATGTATTTTTCAAATTTTTATTTAAAAAAATAAATAAAAAAGGAAGATTATTTCACGCTGTTTTATATTAAGGTGACGCGCTACTGTCACCTCTTCAATTGATTGTTGGAACTTCAAACAGTCTTAAGAAACGTGCCAAAGTCTTTGTCATGAACTTGAACACAGAAAAAAAAATCATAAATAAATATTATACTCGTGAATGTATTTCCTTGTTTGATGGGGTCGAATTTGTTGTCAACGTCCGTTTTTCAGGTGGAGACATGTGGTATTAGGTTACGATTGTTACCGTTGAATATAACGTTGCCTTTTGTTAATACCGTTGTAAATACATATCCATGATGCCATATTTATCAATTTGTAATTTAATTATGGGTATAAGTTCTGAAACTTAAATGATATTTATGGAAATGTTTTCTAACAAGAACTGTACAGCTTTTGGTCATAACCAGCTTAACAATGAACAAATGATAAACTCTAAAGCTCCAACATCGCGATTGTATCCTTCTGTTTTCTCTTTTTAACCAATAGGCCTACATGTGTCTTATTTGGATCACACAAAAAACATCTATATGAATATTATGGGATTTGTCTATATATAATGCAGATATTTCCGTCACTTTTATTTCATTTATGAGACCATTGACATGTATAAAATCATTGACTTTGTAGAACTGAGTTCAGTTGAGCTGAGAAGCTATAAAACAGTTCTGTTGATATCTTTATTTTTGGCTAAATTTAAACTTTTTGTGTATTTTACTTTTATAGAATCAGAAATAGATGTCAATTCTTAGCATAAACTCAGTACAGGAGAGGGGGAAAAAAGAAAAAGATAAAGAAAAGAAATGAAAAGAAAAGTAAAGAAAAGAAAAGAAAAGAAGAAACCCATCAGCCTATTGCACTCCTATACAGGTCTTAGACGAGTGTGCGAAGTTCATGATTTCCAAATTAAGGTGACAGTATTTTCAGTATTTTTTAAATTGAGGGGTCAAGCCCCCGAATTTATGCGCCTGTTATGGCAATCTTTATAGTTCCAGCAATGTCTTTGTGCAAGTAGCCTATGTTTAAATGTGTGCATCGGCAACAATGGAACTGTCACAACAACAGTATCTTCAAAAATAAAAAAAAAGTTTTTTGTCTGTCAGCTTGCATTGTTTTAAATGTAATTCTTCTGTGAAACTAAGCGTGTTATTTGTTGTGATGTTGCATATAGAGCAGTTTGATTACACATTTGCTTGTTTTGTGTGAATAACTTGTCAAGATGACATTTTTTGTGTTTAACAAAAATTAGAGGGAGGAATTTCAGATCTATGTGGGATGGGTGGAGAATACGTTCAGTGGCGAAAAAGAGTTACAGCATTGCATTTGTAACCTATTCTCAAGAATTAAATATTATGCATACACAAAGTATATTGTACTCGTATGAGAACAATTTCAGACCACCAGCACTACTTTTAAAATAAAATGTAAAAAAAAAAAAACGGTACCTCTTGACAGTGATATATGAAATAAGTTTATTTAAATAATTTAAGGAATATATGTTTTATATGCTATTTTCTATACCTTAATTTAAAAAGAAGTACATTTTCTTATTCTCACCACCTTTCTGCCCCATGTCCAGAGGTCAGAGGAAAATATCTGATGTATAAACACAGCTAGAATGTGATGTTGTAACACTTTCTAGGAGAAATGGGTCACACTGCGAGTTATTCCTGAAGAGCAAAACTGTTTTACTGATGAACTGTGTCACTGTGCCACATCGAGGCAAATCATGTTACAACAGCAGGCATATGCGTTAGCCTATTTAGCTACCAGAGTCAGACGTTCCTTGTACTCTTTAGGCTACTGTATGTTGGTTGATTTGTTTTACCAACTATTTATGAAAAATGTGAACGGAAATTTTGATTGACATTAAAAAAAACAATATGAAAAGCGAATTTCGGACTGCCACGTGGATTATTATCACCATTTTGTTCTACACCCTGCATGAAACGCTTAGCAGACACTGTGTTCCATGCTTTTTGTATTAGACTGGTAGGAGTCACTTGAACTTGACAGCGATTAAGACGCCATCTTAGTATCTGAGCTGTGTGTGCGTGTGTGTGTGCGTGTAGCCTATGCGTGTAAGTGTAGCCTATGCATGTGTGTGTGTGTGTCTTTAATGAGAATACTTTGAGAGTAAGTAAGAAACTTCTTGGCAGTATAGGTAAGAGGTTCACAGGCAATAGTTCATTACCTGACAAACTTGTACATATTTTTTCTTCTTTTTTTTTCTTAATGGGCATTAGGAGTAGTAGCAATAATCCTATTAAATAAAAATCCTGACAGGCAGACTGGAAGACGGGCAGATGAGGACATTGCGTGACCGTGAAAGTGGAGTTGGATGGGTGGCCAAATGTGTGGCAGTGCCACTGCATTTCCCACTAGCAGATTAACTAGGCACCGCTACATAACAACAAGCAAAGAAGTTACCACACATCAATGGGTGCCGTAATAAGCATTTAAGCAGCGAAAAAAGGACGAAAAAAATCAACCTGGTTCACAAGCAAGAGTTCATGTACAAGACTGAAATTACTATTCAGTTATACAGAAACATTTGCAGTTTTACTTGAACTTGCTCTAATGAGATGCAATATTTTAAAAAACAGCAAATGCGTCAAGTGGGCTTTTTGGAAGATTTTTTTTTTTTTTTGCTTTGTTTTAGGCGTCTTCTATTTCACCATCCACTAATAACTATCCTTTAACGGTGAGCAGATTTAGACATACTGACTCAAATTCTCTTTTTGATTCTTTTGCGCAAGCGCACCCCTTGCTCTCCGTTTGATTTAATTTCTTTTCACCCCCTCCTCCCCACCCCGCACCCCCCTCCCCACCCCCACCCCCCACCTCCCTCCTTTCCCGGGTTGTCTAGTCGCACATTTCAAGTTCCTCCTCTCAGACAACGTGACGTCAAATAACCGAGACCCGGTTTCTCTCCGGGACAAGGTGCTGAGCTCACACGGAAGCTGCACTTTTAACGTACGCATTTTTGGATATATTTGCCAGAGAGGCTCTGCGCTCTGACCACAGCAGCAGGGGATCAAGGGAGAAAGGCAGAATGTGATAAGGAAATAAATCAAAGCTTAACTTGTTTATATTTTATCACAACTCTTCTTTTTGCCATTGTACACCAGGCTGATGTGGATTTCGGGAATAGATAAGTCACTTAAGTGTAATTCTGTACATAATATGAAGCATGCGAGCACAGCACATGATTGAAAACAAATACAAGTCGTTTGTAGATTATAGGGAGCAGAGTGTGCGATTCATTGTGGCGGCGGCGGGGGAGGTGGGGGGGGGGGGGGCACATGAAAGGGTCCTTTCTGGTGCATTTTCAATGGCTTAGAAAGCACTGACGGTCACGTGGATGCAGTTGTGTTAAGACTAGCGGCTGTATCTCAACGATGTCTGTAGCAGACTGTGAATTCGCGCTCATTCATGTCAAGTTGGCGAATGGACTGGACTGCAGTGTGCAGTCACCGAGGATAGCAGCTGACTGTTGGCAACGTGCAGTTGCTTGAAATTTCTCTCTTTACAGATTCTGTTTGAAGATATGGAGAAGGAAGAGAACGGCGGCTACATAGGGAGGGGAGCCAGGGGTCTGCATTCTGCACGAAAAAAAAAATAGAACTGAGAAGCTCTTCTGCACGCGCCTTCCGCTGAAGTTTAATATAGGATTGATTGGTCTGCCCCAACCCTTACCTTCCTCCTCTTCTCAGTCGCAAAGTATTTGCTGCCTAAGCGGGAGAGCGCGCTCTAAGAGGATAAACTGACACAAGCAAGTCCCCAGCCTTTTGTCACGCAACGGAGGCTGTGATCTTAACAAACCCAGCGGCTAATTTATCACTCAGTGATAATTTACCAATTATTGGACGCATCATAGCCTGCGCAGACTTCCTCTCAGTAAATTCATAAGTAATCCGATGTGTGCAGACTAGCAAAAGATGCAGGTCGGTTTGTTTACATTCAGGGCTTTTATCCCGCTCTTAAAGTGGGACTTATGAGCTTTGTAGTGAGCAAGGCTGTGTTTGGTTGTGTTCAAAAGCACTTTAGGTCGTCCCTTGATCTGAACCTGAGACATTTTGTGTGGAGGACGCATCTGCGCCTGGCCACTCTGGTGTCTGATTCACCCAAGATTTTTAGTCTGTCTACCATTATTAGTAAGTCGCCAAAATGAAGCACATGAACTAATTTAGCCATCTAAGAAATTAAATGTGTGTCTGTGAAACCCGGGGTTTATCTTTCCACGTGCTGCAACAAAACAAGTTAACATTGCTGATTTTCCAACAGGTTGTCTGTTTAATCAAAGTATTAAGCCTGCGTGCGAAACTGAAATAATTTGCCTCTAAACGAACCAATTAGACAGAAATTAAATGGATTTGTAACATCATAAAGCAAAATATGGCTTTACAAACAAATAATTGCATATCTGATAATCAACCGAAGGCTTCCATTTGCGCGGAAGTTGATGCTTGCCAATTATCGATGCTTATTTCACCTCCAGCAGGGTGCTGAATATGCATTCACAAAGTACCTTAATCCACGGTGTGTCTTTACATCTTTAGGTATTTCATGCCTTTTGTGATGCAAACTGATTAACATAATGGCTTTGTGTTTGAGTTCAATTATTCTTCAATTGACTCCGAAGGGACATTTACATACGCAGTGGTGATAGGCTACTGTAGCCCACAGGCATTTTTGCCGACGAGGAGATGAGGGGAAAGTGAAAAATTCCGAAATGAGCAGAAGTTGCTGATTGGTTTCTATAAACACACAGGGACACTTTGACTTAAAAAAAAAAAGCCTAATGAAGAGAAGAGCATATAAAACACTTATGTTTTGGCCCTTTTAACGCACATAGTGCCACATAATGAAGACAAAGGTATGCAGGAATGATGATATATTGTTTCATGCTATCATGCACTTCCCAAATATCAACCTTTCAAATATCAGATCTTTATGCCGCGAGCAGAAAGACAATCTATTAGTAGGATGTCCAACAGGAGACACCAGCAATTCCCCAACATCTGGCGGGGTGTCAGAAACTTGATGAATTCCTTATCAGAGCGAGCGCAGGAATCAACGCTAATAGGTCCCCGGAGTAAGCGCGCTCACAAACGCTCATTCAGCAAAGCAGCTGTTCAGCAATTGTGCTTTGCGTTTGCCTTTTAACAGACATATTTTCAGCACTTTTAAAAGGTGGCGAATGTGTAAATGAGCAACTGACATCTTTTTAATGACCCGTTGTTCTGCCCCTGAACGATGCGGTGGTGATGCCCCCCTACACAAACAGGCGCAAATAACAGGAAGCCCCCATGAGGTAGAGAGGGGGGCAGTTTTATGAATCACTGAGCTGAGCATTATTGGAAAATGTTATAATGCTGATGTTGAAAATGTCAGACAATGCGAGCCCTTAACTTTCACCACCTGCCATTAAATCGTTAATTAAAGCCACACAGCAGCCTTAACTGAGCATTTGGCCATTATATATCTTGCCAGGTCAACAAAAAAAAAGCTGAATTTGTTTCAGCTCGCATGAATAGCGTGATTCAGCACTTCCACCAAACTTTTCACCTGAGAACCCCAGGGGGGCGGGGGAGGAATTACAGGACGGGTTCTCTCTCCCCTGAGGGGGGAACGGACCCAAATGCTCACATATTCATTGCTTTTTCTAAATAAAAAAGACACAATGCTCCCTAATGCCCCCTTCTCTAAATACAATGAATGGAAATCGAAAGAAGCCTCTCCATTTATTTAAAGAGTCAATTTTTACTTTCAGTGGTGACTTGATAGCGCGTGCGCAATACTCCGCGTGCCCAAAGTTGGCTATTTAAATATCAGATTGGGGTTGAGAGAGAGAGAGAGAGATAGATAGATAGATAGATAGATAGATAGATAGATAGATAGATAGATAGATAGATAGATAGATAGATAGATAGATAGATAGATAGATAGATAGATAGATAGATAGATAGATAGATAGATAGATAGATAGATAGATAGATAGATAGATAGATAGATAGATAGAATAAAAGCATGTAGGCCTATCACCCCGAGTAGCAAAAGTAGCTTATATCTTTTTCACAATTCAGATTTGTGCCCTAGAAATGCCAATCAACGCAGAAAAAAAAAGGCCAGCTCCGGTTGCATAACGTCTGCGCAATCTTTAATCCGTTATATGCATGAGGCAGGGATAGCACCATGAATAACAATCCGCTTGATCCTGCCACAGCCTCAGCACGTGTGTGTGACTCCTGGCATCAGAGAGAGAGAGAGAGGAAGAGACAATGAAAGATAGTCACTCCTTGAGTTTTCTTTTTCTCTACCTTACCATTCAGGCAGGTGGTGGGGGTTGACCTGTTTTCCTTTTTCTTTTAATCCTTAGATGCACACTGGGTTGGTATAAATACATGTCACGATTAATAATGGCACAATAATGGCAACAGATTTCCAAACAAATGGGGTGAAATGTGGATATTTCATTTTCTTATTTCCTCCAGTCTTAATGGTTAGCTTTTTATATTCAATATCAGTGCTTTAATTTAATATTACCAACACTTGCCTCATATTTGGTAAGTTAATAATAACATTTCCAAAAGCGCAGGGCCTAAGAGACTTTAGACTTAAGGCATGATACAGACGACACACAAAAAAGAAAAAGATTATTTTTTCTTCCCTAAACATGCTTTGGTGACTTTTTCAAACATTTTTCAAAGCCTAACTGCAAACTCTGACTGCAAAGTGAGTAGGCTACAATTTAAGAAAAAAAAAGAAAAAGAAAAAAGTAGGTAATGTAAATTCAATTTGTTGCTACATATATATGCTATTTAAGGAATGTGCAAATTAATGCAAAAGAGGACAGCAAATAAACCTTTTGTTTCTATGTTTATATTTCTTGGCATTATCTGGGTTTCCTTGCAATTTTAAGAATTAAATACAAACAACATGGATACATGAAATTTTAGAAGGTGCCCAAATGTGCATTTCCAGCAATTGTTTTAAGAGCATATCAAGAATATGAACATCCAACATCTGCAACATACAACACAATGTCCCACTTTAAAGGAAAAGTTTGAACAAGTTAAAAATAAATAAATAAATAAAGGAAAAGTCTGAGTAAAAAGGCAAAGAATAACACATCGGCAAACAGAAGGAGCAACTTTACAATCTGGATTTTCATATGTAGTGCTGTGGCCCCTGTTGTGCATTTACAAGCCCCACGATCAGAGGTGATCTTTCTGTAATAAAAAGTGTTTGGGTAGCAAGGCCTAGCAGGAAAAGAGCAGGTTTTTTGAGTGGGTGGCAGCAGTTCTGGTGCAAGAGGAGAGTGATATTCAACAGCTGTGTTATGCAGGTTTTCAACAGCCATAATAAAAAGTGTGAGACATAGCACCAGTTATTTTCTTCCCACTTTTCCACTAATCTACTCTTGACTCTCCCACCATGCCTTTTGGCCAACAGTACACCACTGGCTGATATTTTCACAGCATTAGCTACACTATTATTCTGTGGTTTATGGTCTAAAGTTGTTTTCACGGTTCTATGTTCAGCTACACCAACAAAGTCAAAGACATTTTTCTTGCATTGAAGACAATGTTGACAATAAGCTTCATTTTAATTGGGGAAACAATGCAAATGAAACTTTTTGTCAGACTCAGAGGACATCAAAGATTTTTTTTTTCAATCAGTTTAATCTTATTTAATTTTTCATTATGATCCCCATCCTGGGACATTAACAGACATGTGGGGTTTAAAGAGAGAGGAGGAGGTGCAAGAGGAGAAAAAGGAACCAGGTAGGAGGGCCTGGTGAGAAAGGGGGATGGGAAAGCCAGGTGCTGGTGGAAATTGGCAGGCGATTGCCAAAGCGACCTCATGCCAGGATAATGCATGGGGCCTTAGGTGTCCCCCAAGCCAATCCCAACCCTCATGCTGATAGCTTTTCAATGCCTGTGGGACAATCTCAACAATAATTGCTTTTCCTGTTTCAAATCTGGTCTGAGGGCCACTAACAAAAGAATAGGGACTTTGTTTCACAAGGCCAATCCAAAAAGACTTTGCTGTTTCAGATCCATTTTTAGTCACCATAAAGTTCTAAGCAGGACTACAATTTTATCTTAACATGTTATGTAAAACACCACAAGAAGTGGTTTTAAATTTCAGTTTTAAAAAACACCACAAGGATCCAGAATGACAGAGTGTACTTGGCTGGGTGACTGGCAGATCCCTCTCTAATATCTTGCACATTTTCCCGCAGGAGGCCTTCGGCGGTTGTAAATCATCTCTTGTTTGCTCAAAGTTAACACAGCCAAATATTTTCACTAGCATCTCAGAGACACCCAATCCATCCTCTGATGACCAGTGACATATTTCTTTGCTGATGGAGGGGAGGAAGAGTGGAGGAGTAGTGGAGCTGCAGTGAGCCCAGTAAAACTGGAATCCTCTGTACACTGTTATTCCAGAAATGCCCAAGTTAATGAAAAGTTTAGCTTGTTGCTCTAACAACAAGAATAATTTCTGAAGTACTTTTTAAAAACTAAATAATATCTGATCCATTCATTTAGCAATGAGAAAAGTAAAGTTTTTGTTTATCTAATTTATTTCAAAACGCATTTTTTTGTTCAAAGTAAACAAAAAAAATATTATTATTATTATTATTATTATTATTATTATTATTATTATTATTATTATTATTATTATTATTATCTAACCTTGAAATACCCTGTCCGTTTTAAAGTTGAAGAAGAAATACATAGCCTCAGCTTAAATCACTTTCCTCTCTTAGCGTGTCCAGTCAAAAATGACAGAAAAACGTAATGTACGAAGTCTTAATAGTTAACGACCCGCTTTGTCTTCTGGGAAGGTTTGGCACGATGAAATCAGGAAATGCGACTTCAATCAGAACGGGGGCCACTGTCAGAAAAGGGGAAGTATCAAAAGTGTAGCGGAGGGGTAAAGGGCTTTTATTTGGCTAAAAGTGATTGTTAAAAAAAAAAAAAAAAGTTGTTCAATTTAAAAGCTTCGGTAGAGAGAAAATTAACGCGACTTCTAAAACAATATCAGAGTGAGAAAACTGCGCAACCGTCAGGGTTTTTTTTACATGTCGGAGTCTAGCCTACTTTCCTGATTTCTTTTTCTTTTCTTTTTTTTTCTTATCTTCGTCTTCTGCAACTCGTCCATCGAATTCAATACTTTCCTCCGTTCTGAGGAAAAAAAGAAAAATAAAGATAACGCAATTGAGATAGATTTCCTCTTTAAATAAAACAGAAGGGTGTATGGTTGTAACTCAATCTGTGTGTAGATCAGCATACAGTTTCATACTGTGAAGCGTTACCACGCAGGCAGTTTGTTTTCATTCTTGCTGAGCATAAATAATGTATAACCTCTGCTGTCTGTCACTTGCATTCAATATTCCATCGTTCATGCATTAGAAATGAAGCTGATGAAAGCTGCTGTTCCTAAAGGTGATATTATAAGACCTGACACTAGGAACCTGACCCAAACTTGCACGACCAAGTTCACACCTTGAAAAAAGATTTTTTTTTTTTCAAATCTGATCTCTAATAAATTAATAAGAAACTCAAAGTAGTATAATAAGTCTAGGCCTACATGTTTATGAAGTGAAGTATAATCTGTGTAGAGCTGAATTTTTTATTTCCAGCTTTACACAGCTAACTTTATGAACTGTGGAAACACACACCACACACAAACAGAGCTCTCTTCTTACTGTTTTTCTTTTTTCTGCTGAAATTGGCAACAGTGTGCCCACCCAGTACCCAGTTTAATTTACCTTGTCTTGGGAATTATTTTTCTGTATTACCTAAACAAGGTGAAATCTGGGGCATGCAGACTCTCTGTTGCTTGTCAGAATCAGTGGAGTGTTAAATTGCAACACCAGACTGCTGGGATAATAGCTCAGAAGGGGGCTAATGTCCCTGCTACATTCGCAGAACATTTTTATAATGACTGAATTGAAAAGAAAAAAAGTATAGATTTATGCTACAGTGAGGCTTTTTCACTTTATCCCTGACTTGATCTGGCTTTCTACAGGTGCATTTAGTCTCAGGATTAAGGAGAATAAACTGACAAGGCCCCAAAATGTTAAATGGAAACAACCTGTGCAGTGCAGGACGGCCTTTCCTGGCTCTCATTTGGGCCTTCAAGGACCCTCTCGTCTCAGCCCGCTTTCACATAGGGGGCCGGTTAGAGAAAATATCATTACTGAGTTGCTGTATCTCCTCAATCATCCTTCCCAAGACATTCAACCCCACATCCAAGACCACAGACAAACCCCATCCTTCTTGATTTGTCCTTCTAATACATGCACAGACACACACACTTGTTCTCCAACATGCACATAAATAACATGGGGATTACTGAGACATGGTTCTGTTCTGTGAGAGATGCCACCAGCAGGGTCTGATTTGTCAGGCTTTACTGTACCCAAATTTGGCTGGTAATACGCCTGCTTTTAGATGATTCCAAATAGCCCAACAAATCCCCGCCAGTCACTATTTAACACTCCCATTGGTGCTAAACCTAATCTTTGCTATGGCTGAGGTCACCATACTGGTGGTCTTAGTGACCAGACCAACTCCTCTCAGCTCAGTCTGGTGTCTTCTACATGTAATAACACAAGGAAATGCAATTAGTCCATCAAAGTGGCAGCTTGGAAGAAAGTAAGTTAAGTGGTGGTCATTAACTACATTTCAAAGATTGTTTTGATTGTAATTTATAGAAGTGAATGAAAGAGAGACTGAGATCCCCTGAAAAATCAACAAGTATTTGATAAACTGATGAACAGCCAGTCAGTGGTTCCAACCTTGACTGTCCATATACAGCCAAAGTAATGCTTCTTTTAAGTATGTTGTTCTGGTGTTATCAGATTGTTCCCACTAATCCAGGTTTGTTCTTGGAATCAGAAACCTATAAAATATACCTAAATAAGCATGTTTTTATGTTTCCAAAGCCCATGAACTAAACCCAACCCTCTTCATTAGTAAGATATAGTGTTTTTAGATTGTTTTGATGTGGTCAGAAAGCAGACGGAGCATTGGCTAAGCATTGGAAAGAGCAGACAGACAGACAGTCCAAGCGGTTTAGCCTTGTTTAAAATTATTAATCCACTTCTAATTCCAGCTGGCCCCCTGACAGCATAGAACCCTATCAAAAAAATCAGCGCTTCCATTGTGAGACCTGGCAGAAGGGGACTGGGCGTATTTTTTCTGCTCCAATCAGTTTCTAGAGGTTGGGCGATTAAAAAAAGAATCCCAAACCCCCCTTCTTTGCACAGCAGGGGAATAACGGAATCATTAATTCCCCATTAATTTCTGAAAAAAGAGAAAGAAATGTCAACTCGATGTAGTGCCTTAGACAAAATAAAAAACAGGAGCGACACAGAAGCGACAAGTGATTTTGGTTACCCAGAATGTGGTGAAAGACGTCATAACAAAAATTCCAGATTTGTTTTTCTGGGGAAAAAAACAGTAACATGAGGCTTAACATTCACTAACTAAAATTTAGAAAATGCAGTTATTTAGTCCAAGCACAACTTCTTGTTGCTTCCTTTTGTTTTTGAATTATCTATCTATCTATCTATCTATCTATCTATCTATCTATCTATCTATCTATCTATCTATCTATCTATCTATCTATCTATCTATCTATCTATCTATCTATCTATCTATCTATCTATCTATCTATCTATCTATCTATCTATCTATCTATCTATCTATCTATCTCTGTATATGTATACATATATATATATATATATATGTATATATATGTATATATATATATATATATATATATATATATATATATATATATATATATATATATATATATATATATATATATATATATACATATATACATATATATATATATACATATATGTACATGGTCTGTAAATAGTAAAAACTCTGTTTTTAAGTTTTCAGCTCAGTTTTTGCATCTAATTCAGATTATTTTGAGTTTTTCACAATACCTACCAATATCTACACATAAACCCCCATGATTTTGCACCTGCAACATAAACTTAGATAATATAGACTTATTTAGCTTTGAAGTCTCAAGCAGTAAAGTGTTGTTTTCATTTGAAACTATATTCATGTTGTAATTTGAAAAAGCAGCCAATTATGGTGCAACTTGGAATTCATTTTTTTAATTAGTTCTTTTCAATGACTGGTTAACACTTCTTTATGGTGCCCCTTGTTCAATCTGTCCATAAATGCAAGGATGTTCCAGGCTGCTAAGCTCACACAGAGCAGGACAGCAGTAGGGGTGTGTCAAGGGGGACGGCAATGTCAAATCTCACAAGGGACAAAGAGGTGGTTCTGCTCCATCTCACAATGTAAACACCATACCACAAGCTCCCGACTGCACGAGCACCCAGCAAACGGATAGGTTTTGATTAGGAAGCAGTGCCACCCCCTCAAGCGTGGACCCCTATCATCACCCTTTCATGATTACACACCCACATACACACATCCATATATACTCACACGCACACGCAGACATTCACGAGGCCATTATAGCTGTCTCTGCTCAGAGTGACAGCCTTTCATATCTGTCTGTCTTCAAGCCAAGTGGTTATCATCTATGCACCCAGCCATTAGGAAATGTCACAAACACACGCAGACACACACACACACACACACACACATGCATGCAAGCACATGAATGTGCATGTAAACACACACTTTTCAGGAAATGGGGTCCAATTAGATGTTATAAATGGCAGATAAGTAAAAAGCATGTAAAAAATTTCAAAGCTTTAAATATTTTTTAATTGATTTTCCCCTAATTTCTCACTCTCCCCCTCTCGTTTTCTCTCTCCATCTCTCTGGGTGACTTTTGAGCACTCTAAGATTGACAGAACAAAAGAGATTGTTGTGGAGATACTAATTATTTAATGAATTCTTTATTTATTTTAAAAGTTCCCTGGGTGGCGATGTGCCCAGACTGTTACAGTAGATGGAAAATTACAGACTGGAAGACAGTGAGTGACACATGAACAGAGGCAGAGGGGCAAGGGGGGGTGGGCTATGCCATCCAAACATGCCCATGCCCTTAAAGCCATGGCAACATCCGCCCATTCCTACCAGACCCCCCTCCCCACGCCCTGCAATCCCCTGCAACCTCCCTTCCAACCCCTCACCCACTACTTTTCTCTACCTCTATTTGCCACATTCAACTTTGACAAGATCACCATATTAATCATGTGAGCATACTTCAGTCCAGCTTCAGTGGGGGTTCCCGAAACTCTGTTTAAGTTCCATTTTTTTCAGAAACAATCCTTTAAAAAGAAAGATGACAAATGAATGTCAAATTGCCGCAGCGAGGGGTCGCATCACCACTACAACACAAACTACTAAAGTAAAAAATCTTTTCTCCACATAACAAGCTTTTGTCAAATGATGTTTCCTCTCCCACCGAAACTGATAAGTAGGGCATGGGTAGAGTAGGCCACTAAAGACCCGGTCATTATTGATTTGACAAGTGAGTGAATAATTCATCTCTAGTGGCAGGCATCAGCTGGGACAATCCTTTATGACTACTACAGTTACCATGAGAGCGTATCCAAATTCTGACCTTTCTTCCTTCTCATTTGCTGGTCTTTTAAGTGGTCTGTCACTCTCATACTGTACATCTATGTGCACTACCTTTGTCAACCTTCCTCTCTTTATGGGAACTCCTTTTATGCTCTCCAGAAATAATTCCAAATGCTTCTTTCTATTCCAGATTCTCCATGTTCTCCTCAGCCAAGTTCTCCTTAATTTACGGTCATTTCCAGTTTCCCTGCAGCTCTTGGCCAGCAGTGTACAAGGACAGCTTTATGCATGTGTGTAATTCACACACTCATTGGCAGTGGCCCCATGCAGCCACTGCCTTCAATAACAAAAAAAAAAAAAAAAAGGATTTACACACTACCTCAGCAATAGAAGATATTAGAAAACAGACAGTTTTGATTGGCTAAGTCATGTTCAAAGCTGTTGCCTGATAAACACAGATGTGGCTCCAGTGCTGTTAATAGAAATCAGACATTCCCATTTGCGCCTGAAGGACTATGGTTCTTGGTAGATGAATAAAGAGCTGGTTAGTTAGTTGTTAAGACATACTCTGTAGCACAAATCTGATGTAAGTCAATCTTGTTAGCGCCAGCAAAAACAACAGGGAGATGAATAATGGCCCTTGTGGTGGTAACCTTACTGAAAGGTTGCAGGCTTGTTCCAGGATTTAAGTCGCTAACTCCCGGGGAACTATCTGAAACTAACAAATCACCAGCTCAGCCAAGACTCCAGCTCTAGCTTTGATTAAACAAGTGTCACTAAAACAGGGGCAATTTTTTTTTAGTTGCAGTCTCACAGGGTATTCCAGTAAAATCATAAGTCTTTGACACAAGTGCACCTTGTGATAAAATGACAAGGAGCTGAGCAACCCTGTACCTTTCCCATCTGTTCACAATAAAAAAAAAAGAACTCCTGCGATTTATTCTACAATAAAGAAACGCCCGTGCTCTTGAATAGAGCTCTCAGAGTGTCATGAGTGCAGAAAGGCAGAGTTAGTTTCAATCTGTACTCGGGCTACCTGCTGAGTTACCAGATCCCCAGCGAGTGTGAAGTCAAGCAGACTGCTTCTCTGACTCACGCTGCCTGCCACCACCTCCACGATGCATCATGATTTATTCCATGACAACAAGATGCTGCCGATGTTAGATTAAGATGTGTTCTGAGAGATGGCTGACAGTGATCACACGATAGAAAAATAAACAGACAAGTGTTAAAGAACATAAACACACATACTCTGTGCCTTGCCTTCTGCTTGTGCATACAGCTTTAGCCACATATATCCAATGCATATAAGCAACACACTAGTGCACACACAGCTCGCTTGTCAGTAGGTCAAGACACCATAAAGAGTGTCAGAGTGGGCTGAAAGATGAAGAGTTATGTGCTTGAGCTGACTGTGACCTTTGCTGTTTTGTCCATATGATATCACTCAGAAAGGAGGGGAACCATGGAGAGAGTCCGTCTCAATCCTGCCACTCTAAACCTGCATACCAGTCTCAGGCTATCTGCACTCTGGCAGCATGTGTGTCAACCCAAAGAACAAAGTTATATTCG
The DNA here is from genome assembly GCA_023101725.1 of Atherinomorus stipes. NCBI lineage: Eukaryota > Metazoa > Chordata > Actinopteri > Atheriniformes > Atherinidae > Atherinomorus > Atherinomorus stipes. The sequence goes on from JALJCO010013221.1 coordinate 1,728,996, forward strand.
TCATCTTTTCTGTTTTACCTCTACAAAGGCGGATACTGTAACACAGCTATGTGGCTTTAAAAATCTTTATTTTTTCTTCATGTTTCTTGTTCTTTCATGCTGTCTAGCTTCCTTTCTTCCTTCTAGCTAAATCTCCCCACTCACTTAAACACATACACACACCCACACACACATACACACAGGGGCCACAGGGAACTCCAAGTTTCCATTCATGCTTCTCATTATCAGGGCATGTCGGTATTTTATGAGGCCGTGTAAACCACTGAATTACTGCACTTTAAAATGCATCCTGACACTATTACGTGACCATGCTGATGGAGAGACCTTTCATTGCTGGAGCAAGGACCTAAAATCATGGACGACAAAAGAGCATGACTTGTTAATTATTTTTAACTGCCGGATAAAAATGATTATGAAGTAAGGCAGGATGCACAAATGGCAGAGGCCACATCATAAAGCGACTCCTTGTCTCTGGAGAAAAACTAACATTAGTTTTAGAGGGGAAATGTGAACATGCAGAAAAACGAAAAATGCGTTCACCTCTAAAACACACTTTACCTTGTCTGAGTAAAAAAAAAACACTATATGAGGTTGTAAACATACATTTACTCCTACACATATGATTTCATACTTAACATGAAAAAACCTAGAACATGCATTTGTTATTAACTATCCATAAAAAAGTGGACTTGCACAACACCCCATGATCACACATTAATTACAACAGTATATCCAACACATCAAGTTCATAGTATTTTTAATTTATTCTAAAGTGTTAAACTAATTGCTCCAAAGAGTGAAAGTGTTAATCCTAATTGCCATTTGAATTCAATAACTCAGCACTTGATGAAGTGATTCTCAAATGCAAACGCATACAAATTACTGTTGAGAAATTCTGCTGAATGTGTGTGTATGTAAAAAAAAAAAAAGGTTAGGTGAGGTTCTTGTGTTTATCGTTTTTCTGCATATACCAAAGTTTAAAATCCTGTAACAAAAATCTGCCGACACGTCCAAGTTCATTCATTCTAATCATTTTTTTTTCAATTGAAAAATATAAATTCACATCTATCAATTGTAAATTTATAAACCAGTTTTCTCTGTTCTGCAGTGCACTCAATTTCATGGTGTCATATTTGCAAATATCACTCAGAAAAATTATTCATTGGGTAAACTCAATTAAATTGAGGGCAGTTTTGCCATCCAATAAATATATGTAGAGTGAACTCAAACTATATACATTACTGCAACGTAATATACCGTAGTTGAGTTAGTCCAACAAATTTTCAATCAATTGCCTTAAAGTGAAATAATCACATTTGATAAATGTAAATGATTTATGTTACCTAACACAAAATGATGTAGTTCAGTGAAGTGGAATGACTTACGCTGCCTTGCTAGAAGTGTGTTACTGACTCAATTAAATAACATTAATTGGGGATGGAGGTGGGATCATCCAATGAAATCAGGTCATGGTCAGAGTGAATTGCCTTATTGATAAAGATAAATTAGTTGTTAGGCATGCCCACTTGTTATTGCTTAGAGCAAGGTTTGAACATCCGGTGCTTGTACATAAGATGTCAAACAAACAGCGAGAGTCATGGGATTATATATATATATAGACATTTAACTCACGGTGCAGAAAAGAATAGAGGGTACTGTAATGCATGCAGGGAAATATGTAAATAAGCTCATCAAACTCATTTTGAGTGGATGCATCTGAGAATGTTTGCTATGAAATCATTTTACTTTAACTCCATAAAAAATGAATATAGTTATATCTAACTGCTAAATTTGTGTAAAATAAATTGAATCTCAATGTGTCACTTTTAAAAGGGGTTTGAATCAGTTTTTTGAGTGTCATAATTCTGGATGATATAAACTTAAAAATCTTATATATCATTTTAAAGATAAAGAAAAAAAAAGTGGCTTAATGTCCATTTCTAAGCCATCATCAGTAACACTGATATAATTTACAGTGTTTGGTCATTGGTTTATCTAAGTTTACTACAGTCCTTTCAGTCTAATCAGTATGCACTTATGTGCACGTATAAATTGCTGTCAGTTCAAACATGTTTGTGCACAAGTGCATGTTGAGTGACTGTTTCTTGGGGAGCCACAGTGGCAGCACAGCTGAGGCAGCACCAAGCTGTTGGTCGGCAGAGCAGTGACAATAAAAGGTGGCAGGCCAGTCAAAACATGCCCTGTTCTTCCAGGCTGGGCCACAGTGCTGCTGAAGAGGGCCTTTTGAGGCACCCTTTAATGTGGTAAAGTGATCTCCTCCACAATTGGGACACTCCAAGAGGCCATCCCTGACAACCAGGGCAAAGCACCTCCCTCTGCTCTCACTCATCCTTGTCATCTTCTATCCAACCCATTTGGCCTGGATTCTGTCAATAACATGGGGGAATTTCTGTTTATGTGTATACAGCAAAAGTTAATTTGTTTATGTGCCAATATTTAACTTGAGATAGTACTCTGAATCTTCCTCAGTAACTGATATTCTGAAGGCATCTGAATTAATTTTGGGGGAAAATAACACATTTTGTCTTTAACTTAATGGTTACAGGGTTTTTCTTTCCCCCTCTGATTCACTTGTGCATGTAGTGGTGACTTTGTGACTCAGCCGCTTTACCACGGTAACCTCCGTTGGCAACATGAAAACTTTCAGACTTTGTGGAGAAGCATTCTGAATGTAGCAGAGGCCTGGGTTGAGAAAAAGCCAGACAGTGCCCAGAACACGACAGCAGAGCCCAGTTGGCCTCCTGACAATCTGGCCGACAATGCCAGAAGACTTAGCACTCACTTTTTACAAGGGCTGCCTCAAATTACTTCTCTCTTTCTCTCTCTGCAGCTCTCACAAAAGAGAGAGTGGCAAATTGAAACTGAACTTTATTTGAAGCTGTAGCCAGACATAGTCCGTAGCAAGTATTGTTGCCCTGATCCAAATAAATAATCGCCATCAAAGGAAACTGTCTGAAACACAGATCTGACCATTCTGGCTAACTCGCCGTAAAGCTTCCAAAGCGGAATAGAACTTTGGGCTCAGCTTAAATGAAAAGGGGATTTCTTTTCTTCTTTGCTCCCCATTCTAACTCTTCCTCTTTTCTCTCTTTACTTCTTCTTCTTGTCTGTTGAAACATGTGGTCAGCTGTTATGCTTCCATGTGGTCAGATGATCAAAGCCGGGGAGCAGCAGTAATTGTCTCCCGCTGAAGCCCTGCCCCGGCTGGGATCAGGATCCCAGCAGGTGGGGGGGACAGCCATGAGAACGGAGGGAGAGGGTGGAGGAACGCAAGAGGCCCTGCCTGGCAGAAATAAAGACTTCCTAAGGGCTGCTCTCTGACAACAGAGCCCCAAAGGGAGAGTGAAAAATGAAGCCTACACACATTCGAAGGAGTTTTTACTCCGGGAAAAGGGGCCGCAACTGGGGTGAACATTAGTGAGAGAGGGCAAGATGGAAAGCATAAGAGAATAGGATTATAATATTTGCTCAGAGTAGAAAGGGACAATTGAGCGCCTCTTTCAAAGTGTCCTTAGATTGTGCCTGTGTCGAATTCATGCTGTTTTTTTCTTTTTTTTATGTTTCATGAAATATGTATACTGTTTATTTCACCTGCTGACCCTGCCTCCTCTGCTCAAACACCTTCTAACCTGTCACTGCTGAAAAAAAAAGGAAAACTACAGAAATAAATTTGGCAAACTTTCTTGTAAAACACACAAAAAACATGAGCCACTGACATGGAGGTAAACATAAGAAAGTCCACACTTTCCTCTCACAAGCAAGCCAACAAACACATTATTACCATACACAAACAAAATCACACACATTGAGGTGGGGAGAGACCATGCATACCTTGGCCTGTCAGTGTTTACCTGAAGACCAGAGGGAGCTGTGAATGCTCACAAGTCAGGCTACTTTGCATCTATGCGAGAGCTCGCAAAACACTTCTCACTGCTGTCCGTCATTTTGATTGCCCAGCATGACTCCTCAGCCCCAAGCCTCCCAACACCCCATCTCGTAACACCCCCCACAAACTCCTCAGCCAGATGGCTTTTTTTCTTTTTTTCTTTTTTTTTTTTTTTAACTGTCTGTAGGCTCTTGCACCTCTGCTCTACCACACTAAATCCCTGAGATGGCTGGGTGGAGCGGAGGGTTTGGAGCTCTGCGTGGACAAATGGTTCGGAGGTAGCAGAGCAAATAAAACGGATTAAGAAGAGTCTTTTCACAGATACTTCAAAACTATTTTGGCGCTGAGCCATGGATCCCCCCCTCCTCCTCCACCACCACCACCACCCGCCCTTCACAGGAAGGAAAGATCAGACACTCACAAAGAAATGTCCGAAGCACCCTCCTCGTCTTCGGCCAATCCAAGATATAAAGACTGTGCATGTGTTTAGATATACAGCAATCCATTCATGACTATATTTAAAGCTGTAACAGTGAAACTGGATGTGATTTTTTTTTCTGTTCTGTTCATTTTTGAGTCCTTCAAGAGACAGCGTCTAAATATTAATGCATCAATCTGTCAGTCTGCTCCAAGAATATTGTTCAATGTCTATGGTCGTAGTATGATCATACCATAAGGTAATAACAGAAGTCTCTCAGCACATTAGTGCCCATCAGTGCAACATCATGATCATAACTGTAACATCTTTCACACTGGTAATGGGTGAGATGGGACGTAAAGCCAGTGGAAATTTCTACAGTGAAAAAATGATTCATTCACCCCCACATGTAAAGGAACTATCATTTTCATAACAGCTCTCTGTTCAAGTTGACTGGCATTGATTGAGTGCTTTAAATATTCTCAAAGAAGTTTGAACTGTTTTGCTTCCTGAGTATTAAAAACAGTAGAGATACTTTAAAACACACGTGGAACCATTTGAAGCAGCACGGTGCATCAATAGAAGGTGATATGAGGGAAATCTAAATGTCACCTCTTGGCTACCCAGCCAAAGGTTAGATTCTTGACTCCCTGCCGTCTCGTGTCATTAGGTTGCTTAGCAACAGGCTACAGGCTATAATTAGTTTAGCAAAATTAAGATTTCCATTTTGTTAACACAAAAACACTTATCTGAAAAGTGTCACGTTCACTGAAAGAAATTCAAAAGGCAGGCATTGAAATATGAGTGATGAGTTTTTTGTTTTGTTTTTTTTTCTTTTAATTTTTTGGCAAGCTATGGCTGTCACCACTGAGTGAGATATAGAAGTGCAGCTGTTACAGCATACTTAATGAAAAATCATAAGATGGAGCATGATATCATCCTGTGAGCATCTGTTAAGTGTTATTCTCATATGTTTGTAGCATACTAATTTTCAAATATGGAACTGTCCCTCTTCAATCACCCCACCTATCTGCAACGGGGACATTTTTCCAAGGGACATTAACCATTCATATCTTACAACCTTCCATCTATTCATCCTTCCACGCTGATATGAAGTCATAACATGAGGCATTTTATTGGAAGTACTTTAAACTACCATAATTTGAGCAATTCTGGCTTCATCCATTCTGCAAGCAAACAAGGCAGAAGCATTAACATCATTGCAGAGCCACTAAACTGCACTAACCTCTGCATCAAGATTAATGTATACTCAGTATTTCCACCTGTCATCTGTCTATCCATCATTTTAACCATTGATATAGAAGTGCATTCCACAACCACCCTTCACCGAGCCTGACATCTAGTTATGACTTAAAGTGGAAGGCAGGGACACCAGCTCCTGCTGACATGTTACTAGGCAGTGACGACAAGGTCACAAGGATCACATAATTAGCAGGGGTGACAAAAAGACCCAGCAGGATCCAGCCCAGCATCCCCCCAGCCTCGATAAAACATCAGCCACCACAAGCAGCGGCCTGCCTGCTGCTGCCAGCCTCTGTACGTGTGTCGATAATCGTCACAAATATAAATAATGCCGGTGATTTTCAGGTGGTAGATTTTGAAAAACAGCTGAATTCAACAAAAATTCAATATGTTTACAAACCTGCAACACTGAAAAGTGGAATTATATCACACTGTCCTATCTTAAAAGAAGATCACAGACTACAGGGGAGTAACTAAGTTTGTTTAATTCTTACTGGCTAAAAATTTGCTAATTTACTTTATCAAATATAACTGTTAAAGAAATAAACCTGCAGCCCGGGGCATTTGTTCAGTCAGGAAAATATCTTAGTTTCAGGACAAGCTACAATAACATTAACATGTCCTGTCTTTTTGCTTCAAGCCACTGCTGATCAACAATGTGTTGATATACAAAAAAAATAATAGCAGTAACATTCAAAGATGAATCTGCAGATGTACTGTTGGAAAGGTTTGTAGGTTGGAAAGCACCAGTTACAGTAATATCAATCTAAAATCTAATAGCTAATCCATCCACTCGTGTTTACATGCAATTTGAAAATCTAAATGTTTTCAGCCTGACTAAAAGCAGACCTTTGGAATAGATGTAAACACATTAGTCTGAGTAAAATCACAGTAAATCCAAAATCACAAATTAAACAATGAAGCCAGATAACACAGCTGAAAGTTTATTTAATTCTACTTGTACTGTATGTGTTCAGTTGGACTGAAACTTATACCCTCTTTGTGAATACTACACAGTTACTGCTGGATAAATCCTTTGGTCTATGAAGCCCTGTTACATAAGCTGCTAGGGGGCATATGATCACCTATAACAGTAAAACGTTGATCAATAAACTGACTCCCTTCTTGCGCTTTTAAGGGCAGTTGTCAGAGAAATTTCCCAGTGACACTTTAACTACTTCAACTTAACACTAAATATAAACGTACCACATGACAAGACAGAGAGAATACTGCAATGAAGTTTTAATAAAAATCAAATCATATATATATATATACATGTGTGTGAATATCTATAGATGTGAATATATAAAATCACCTGTGTTAGCAACACATGAATGTTGTCACGCATATATGCAGGAATTTGCATATAAATACGTTTGGTACAGATGTATTTTTGTCTCTGTAAATGTACTTTTCCCTCATCTTCTGTCTGCCACAGTACTTATCTCCCCTGTTACTGAAAAAAATAAAAGGTTCCCATCTAAATCTGTGCGGTTTCCCTGCAACAGAGACCAGTCATAACTCTGCGTGTGATTTGTGCATTCCCTGTTGAGTGGATGATTGTGTGTTGAGGACCCTGGAAGCTGAGGAGATATTGCCAGAGATAGATGTTGGTAAGAATGGTGGCATTGTTAATTAGACCATATCCCTTGATGGGGCTCCACCCCAGCTTTGATATGTAGAAGAGTACAGTAGTAGTGATTGTAGAGGGATATGCAAGTACACATATACACACACAAGAGCACCATACAAAAGGCACCAAGGCAATAATAAGATTTAGAGACTTAAAAAAGAAAACAACTCTCATGAGTCTTTCAAAAGCTTATGTGTGAATGCCTGTGTTTCTAAGGAAGTTTCTGAAGTCAACAAGTCCTTGTTTTGAGCTTCCTATACCCTTAGTGATCACTGAATACCATGGTCACTTCGCTCCATCCATTCAGACCAAACTGCTTCTTTAAAGCATTCAAATAGGAATAACATCAGCACAACAACTATGTTACCACACAGGACGGAAAAGATTAAAGAGCGGCAGCTGCCTGTTGCCAGGGAAAACAAGTTGTTGATGACCATCATTTCACCCTTTTTCTTGTCAGTCTTTTCTGTTCTACTTTTCCAAAATGGCAGAGGACTATGAGTAGTGAAACATACAAGTTAGCTGAATTATTTACCGGGCAGTGACACCGCTGCATTATTAGAGGGCTGACATGAGATGTAGTCGAGCAGCAAGAGAGCAGAACATTCAATTAAAAAAACAAAACAACTTGAATATAAGAATGTATTGCATTTCAGAGGCGCAACAGAACTGATATTTTTCTTTACTTGTAATGAATTTGACCTCAATGAGCCAGTCGGTCAAAGCAGTGCAACAACTGGCCCTTGGCAGCTGCTCGCATTCAGAAGATAAATACAATCATCAAAATAAACACACCTCTGAGACCAACAAACTTTATGTGTCGGTTCATTGCATTTGCATGGTGCCATTTAAATTCCAAGTTTGTTTACCTTCTAGGGTCTCCTCCTCTGAATAACCATCTCACACCAAGTAGGTAGGCTACTGCAAGTTTACACTTCTCTAATGGTTCCCTTTTGGTGCCCATTAATTACCCAGTCATTCCTCACACTGCAGTCACATGTCACTTTATGTCACCACAAGTTGGTCAATGAGAGGCAGGGGATATAAGAAAAGAAAAAATACCTGAATTTAATGAATCAATATAATAAATTAATGCGTTGATGCATGTCGAATAAGACAAATATGTAGAATGGATATTTTTGTATAAATGTAAATAATAAACCTGTAGTCAACCATTACATACTTAAATCCAAAGAAGCCACAACTTTTTTTTAGTTTTTCAGTCATTTATTCATTTTTTGAAATGTAAGACAGAAAAATTGATGTCAAATCAAGTATCAGTTCACATGCACACCACTGCAGGAGATGGCAGAGTATAATGTAGGCAGAACAGGCTGCAGATTTTTTTTTGTTGTTGTTTATTATTTGTCAAGAATGGTGGTTGAGGTTCCCTAACTGACTATAATAATGGTGGGTTTTCTGTTAAAAATCAATTCAAATCAAAACAAATTTATTTGTATAACACATCTTTTAAAAAAACAACCAACGCTGACCAAAGTGCTTGAAACAAAAATCATAATAAATAATAAAAACAGATAATAAACATATAAACAAATATTAAAAATAAAAAGTAAAAAAGTAAAAGTAAAAGGATTTAAGAACCCCCAAAAGATTTAACATGTAAATGAGTCCTCAGTTTTGCTTTAAAAGTACTGATGGAAGTTGATTCTTTAACAGAGACAGGAAGACTGTTCCAGAGCTTTGGAGCCTCCACTGAAAAAGCACGATCACCCTCTCTGACTTTGATGGAAGAGGGAACAGTTAAGAGCAGTTGATCAGCAGATCTGAACTCCTCTGCTCTATACAAAGCAAGGAGTTCAACAATGTATGAGGGGGCTGCACCTTTAAAGGTTGAATATGGAATACGGACAGAACAGCAACATCACGTGTGTCTAGGTTGTAGTTGCAACGGCAGAAAAACAACTCCACCCATTCGGGTGCCAGGCTTGCTGCCGATACGCAAGTGACCAACAGTCTGCAGCATGTCCAACAAGTAACACAGAGGAGTTTATAACTGACAGCTAATGTTAGCCATGTTAGCAAACAAGCTAGCTTACCGATCCAGGAGGAAAATCGCCATTTCCATGTTTTGACGCCGTGGAAAACGTTTATGTGGGTCCATTTAGTGTAGTCGTCAGGTTTTGCTCTTCTCAGGTCACTCCTCCTCAGAAACAGATAACAACATCTCCAGGGCTCTGAAGCAGCTGCTTCACTCGCCATCTCCATTGTTTCTCCCTGTACCAGCCTAACTGTGCCCAAAATATTGTTGCCACCCGCACACAATATTGTGATTTTGCAACCCGCAATGGCGGCATGTATTGGCTTATAGACGTAAATAAAATGCCATTATCAAACCCGTAAAAATTTATTTTACAATTATTTTTAGGCTAAATCTAATTTTTCTAGGAAATGTTGTACTTTCATTCTGGAACACCCCTAACCCCCACCCCCCCACCCCCCCCAAACGACCTGTGGAGGTTTTTTTTTTTTTTTTTTAAAATATAGCTTTTAATAAAAATGTTCCATATTCAACCTTTAAGAGCTTCAAAAACATACAAAAGAATAAAGAATCTTGAAAATGCGGAACTTCACCGGAAGCCAGTGAAGCAACATGAGGACATCAACTAAACCTGTTCTTGGACGTACTATGGACGTATTGCAAATTTATTCTTAAATTTCTCCAAATGTCTGCTATGTTCAGTTGTTTTTGTAGTTACTGTTTGGTATCTACCTGAATAATGTTGGGAAGAAGATATTTAAACACTACACATGTGTATCAGCCCTACAGAACATAGACAGTTTTAAGGCTACATTGCATACAGAGTATATGCAGTATAAGCTACTCTTTGCATGGCTAAATTAAACAGTCACTACCCAGAAAGACAAACAAAACTTTTAGGTGGGTTTAGGAGAGCTGTGATTACTTTTACATATCAGCTACTATTGGTCATGTTTTATGCTTTGAAAATGGAAACAATCAAATATTTTAACAGTCAGGTGATTAAAATCAATACTTCTTTGCAATAGCTGTTTCCATCTTTCTATGTGCACCACCCTTTTCAAAACAGCCAATCCATCGATAGCAAGTTTAACTTTTTAAGCAGTTCTCAGGAATTTGGTCCAGCGCTCAACTTCAAACTGCATATAAAAAAACCCAGCAATCATTGTAACATGTAAAATGACTGTCACCAGTAATCATTTTCTGCTAAAATCAAGTCTTTTGTTGCTTGAAATCAAAGTCTAGATGTTTTATATTTGTCCCTTAAAGGGACTAGAAGCAAGATTAAAGCGACTTGAGGCAAGATGAAGAAACGAAACTCGCGACTGCCGCGACTGGTGCTTCAGGTAACTGCAGCCACGAGCAAAGCCATCACGGGAGCGTGCACAAACTGAATGGTGTTAACTCACCTTTTTCTCCGTAGTTAAACTTTTTAGTGTCTTTCAGTTGATCTGGATCATTTGCTGACGGCAGAATAATCCATAACTATGGCTTACAGTGTTTGAATTTACCGCGACCGTCTTCTTCCTGTATCAAAACTGCGGATGCAGAGTCATTTGATGTCACGTCCGCATGGCAGAGCTGGAAAGCTATAATGTTGTTCACTAAGCTTTTTCTTCGTAGTTATACTTCTTAGTGGTCTTTCAGTTGATCTAGACTGTTTTCTGACGGCATAAGAATCCATAACTATTGCTTACAGTGTTTAAATTTAATGCAACCGTCCTGCATCAAAACTGCGGATGTAGTGTCATTTGACGTCACGTCCGCAGGGCAGCGCGGGAAATTCAGACACCGAATTGCAGCGCATTTTGCAGCACACAGCCTGTTCAAGGCAACGGAGAGAAACATGGGTGGAAACGTTATTTTGGGTATTTAGCGCTTCATCACCCATTAGTATGAAAAAAGGGACATTTATGTTTGTTTTTTTTCAAATTCCTGCCTCAAGTCCCTTTAAGAAATGAGACTTCATGTGCCGCGACTGGTGCTGCGGGTAACTGCAGCCACCAGCCAAGTCGACACAGGAGCGCGCATAAACGGATGCTAAAACATTGTACTACATTGATAAAGTCTTTTTTTTTTTTTTTTTTAGTTTCACTTTTTAGTGTCTTTCAGTTGATCTAGATTGTTTGCTGATGGCAGAAGAATCCATAACTATCCCTTGCAGTGTTTGAGTTCACCGTGACCGTCTTCTTCCTGTATCAAAACTGTCGGGGATGCGTATGCAGCGTCAATTCATGTCATATCTGCAGGACGGTGCAGGAAATTCGCCCTTCGAATTGCAGCACACAGCCTGTTCAAGGCAACGGAGAGAGACGAGGGTGGGCTCGTTCTTTTTGGTTTTTAACGCTTCATCACCCATTAGCATTGAAAAACTGGACATGCACGTTCATTCTTTCACATTTCCTGCCTCTAGTCCCTGAGCTACAAAGCTGCAAACTACACATCAGGTTGGACAATAACTGAAGTGTTGTCCTGTCCTCTTCTGAAAAAATAAACACTAATTACTTGTGAAGAACACTGAAGTTATAAGACCAAGTCAAAGTGCAGCTGTAACATCTCTCTGGAGGAAAAATGAGACAAAGACAGAGGATGGGGGAATACAACACCTTTGTCTGTTGACTCTACACGTGTCATGCTTAATTAGCTGTAATCCAATTGAGGGATACGGCTTCCTGTTAAGAGAAGAGCAAAGGGTTGAAATAAAAAGCTTATAAGACTATTAAATACTAAAGATGCAGCTTACAGCCTCCAGGAGGACAAACCTATGACCTTACTGACACATTGAGCATCAATCCACTCCTCAGGAGTGACTTCACCTATGGGAGCTGCTTCAAGTCTTTATAGCTTGTGCTTTCTCAGATCTGAGAAAGAGTTTTAGCTGGTTATTAAAGCATAAAATAAGAAGCAAAATACAAAATGAGAGGAAAGATTGAAGGGATAAAAGAATAAAGGAAAACAGGCAAGCAAGATCAGTGAAAAGATGATTTTGGTCACAAAAAAACCTATCTAATCTTATCTCACTTTTATCGTGTCTTGCCTGGGGGTGTCATTAAGGTAAGTTTTCTGTAAATGTCGTTTTCAAGGGAGATCAAAAATAAAACATGGCAAGCATGCATTTCTAACTGGAGGTCCACCACAGACAGTGAACACGGTGTAACAAGGCTATTATGATTGCTATCTCTTTCTCTCATCAAAGCCTCTGTTTCAAAACCACCCATGAGCCAAAGGTGTCAGCTTGTAAAGGCTCTTTCTCCAAAGCTCATCCAATCAGAGTGAAATCATCGTCCAAGCTTGCTATCCTGCAAATGAATGAAAATCCGTATATACATAATTTTGAACAATTGGTCTAAGGGGTACAACAGTTGGTTGATGCAGAAGGCACAGGCTTTTTTTTAAAGGAATAAATAAAGCTAAATGGTCAAAAAAAGATTGATTGGAACACAGAAAACCATGGCAACAGCCTCCTTAGTAAACAGTTTATGGAAACCCAGCGTTTGGTTAAAGACAGCCTTGCACTAATCAGTGCATACCAACACCTCCATTGCACAAACCTCCATGAATTTCTCAGGAACAGATGTGTCAGACCCTGCTCTAAGCTGCTTCACGGTCTGAGCCCGTCAGGATTTTGAACCTCCAGGAGATTTTCTGCATAAACAACTTTTTAACTGGACAAATGTGGAGTTTATTCTAATTGATCAAAAAAAAAGAAGAAAGAATTATAATCCGAAACATACTCTAACGTTTATTAAAACAAACAGCGCAACCCCACTCTTTACACTGGACTTACAGGTTTTTCTAGTATTAGTGCACGGATGCCAGCTCTGGACTAAAAGGTCAAACTGTCAGGGAGATGAACTGTAAGCTCTTGCACAGGTGCTGAACTTTAACTCCGCAGTTCAATTAAGGCTGGCTGTTATATCCCAACACATATGAATCCACATATGCACACACAGACACAGATGTGCAGTGACATGCACTCACTCACACAGTCTCCTTCCTGAGCATCTTTTAGCCTCTCCTTCCTCACAGTCTGTTTTTCCCTCAGTGCAACATAATGCTTGATTCCCTGCCATCATTTATCAAAATAATCATCCACTGGGTGAAGTAGCGCATCTGAGGTCAAGAGAAGACATCTTTCAGCAACTGCGCTTCACTATGGGTCGTTGCCAACCTCTCCAGCACTGGCTGGAGAGGTAGCCGTGGCAATGGTGAATAAGGGGGTGGGTTGGGGGGGCTGCCAGTGCAGATGCCCACAGACAGACCGCCTTGCCTGAGAGCTGCTGGAGCCTCAGACAGCTCTCTCCATCACCCCCTCCAACTCTCCCTCCCCTCCCATTGCCATCTGTGAAGCACACACACACATAGAATCACAGCACACTAACTAAGAGGCAGAGGGACACTTAGCCACGTTAGCAGCCTCACTAAGACCGCTGTGGCGGGTAACTGCTGACATGCTTTAAAAAGGCTGAAGAGAGAGTGAGAGTTAGTAAAGAAGAAGGGGGGAGAGTGAGGGAGGTAAGCAGAGCTGCTGAGCCAGATGGCTCGTATAAGCTAAGCTAAGCACTGAAGAAGATTGAGACACCAGCCAGGTGAATTTTTCCTCACTTTTTTTAAATTTGACAGGTGGGCAAAGGAGAGCCGTCTGGGCTTGACAGAGCTGCCATGCTCTCAATAAGCAGCTACTGTGTTCAGCCGTACTGATGGTGCAACTGTTTTTGTGTGTGAATATGTATGCATGTCTGTTGCTCTGTTTCTGCATGTCCATATGGGCAGTATGTGCAAGTACAGTCACAATCTATTTGTTTTCTAATACATGTATGTCTTGTGTACTGTAAGCCTCTGTGGCTTAGCCCCACACTTGCATCAATTACAGTGGTGTGGACAAGTGTAATAACAGAGTAAGGGCCTCTAATAGGCAACAGTGTCACAGCGATGAGTAAGCCATTGTTCATCAGTGTTTTTGAGGTCTTCTTCCTTCCCTCCTCTGTGTGCTATTCTTACTTTTCCTTCGTGACTTTTCCATTTTCCCCTTTTTAAGATTATCCTGCATTAAAAAGGTCAAGGAAAATGACGAGCTTACTGACAATAAAGCAGCAAATATTTATATTTTTACTTTAAGTTTGCAAAGGATAAAACCATACTTTTTAGTCAAAATGAAGAATATTGCTAAAAAATTAGGGGTGGTACTCTTCATACAACTCACAATTGAAATAGATTATGATTCAGATGTGAGTATAAAATGGTTATAAATTAATCTTAACCTGTGTGACTGGTAAACCCCTTTCTAAGTGGGAACGTGGTTTCTTCAATTAGTCATAAACAACAAGGAAGAAAACTTGCTCATCTATTGGTTAATGACGTCTGTTTCCACCATATAAGAGCAAGACATGGAGTTGAATCAAATCCAAGCAGTCTTAGATTGATCATATGTCAATCAGAATTATTACTTCTAACTAAGGATGTCCCGATACCACCTTTTTGCCGACTAAGTACAAGTACGAGTACTTGCAGGACTGGATTTAGACAGTCCCACTAGGGGGTGTGGGTAGAATATCGGGGGGAGAGTATGGCTGTGCCGCTTTGCAGCGCAGCCGGAAAATTTTGGGTGTGTCAAATCCCCCTAAACCCCTAAAATGCATAGAAAACTATACTAACTGTGCTATAATCATGTCAGTTCATCTATCCATATCTTTATCTTCTCCTTTGATCCATCATAACACTGACTGATAATTTCAGCTGCACTATCCTGAGTCAGAAAGATGATCAAGAATTTGTGTGGTAATAAATTCAGCATTTACTTTTGCAGCTTTTGCATTTTTTTTATGTGGCACTAACTTGATGCGTGCTTTGTGAGTCCCTTTTCCTTTACCAATGTCATTTTCCAATTATTAAATCCTTGTTTTGTGAAAACCAAATCCCTATCATTGTTCCCCACAAATTTACAACATGGGAAGCAAAAGAACACATCAAGCTTTGCTGAATTTTCAAGCCATAGTCTCCCATTTTACCAGCCGGGACAGAATGAGCGTGCTTTCTTACCAAAATTATGCTTATGGAAAATCAGACCAATGGGTTGTGATGGTGCTGTAGTTTTTAAAATAACTGCAGTGGCCGCTGCAACTGGGCTAGGCCGGGACAGCGGGGGCCGAAGTGCCTGTGCAACTAGGAAAACGAGGTGTACTGAAACTGGGCTGGGCACAGGGGTTAGAATTTGTGGCGACTCAAGGAGCAGTACCACCCGACGTGTCGGGTAATGGTTAGGTCTCTGCTGCTGCTAATGCCGTAGCACTGCCACTGGCAGCTTCGCTGCTACTGCCAGTGATTGCCAGGTTTAGCTTTAGCTACCAGAAATCTGCACATAGTCGACTAGACTCGTCGCTCAGTTCAAATTACAAAAGAGTGAGTGATAGAGGGACACAGAGAGAACGAGAACACGTTCAGAGAAAGAGAATAATTTTGATGACAGATGGCTGAAGAAAACTCAAAACAGTGGCTGAGCTCAGCTGACGGCAGTGTGTCTGTGAGCTCTGCTGTGACTGTGAGTGAGAGGTGGAGCTCAGGTTGACCAGAAGAAAGTTAAGCGACTGGCCCGGACAAGCCACACCCTTCCTATGCATCTATGAATCAGTAGCTACTTAGAAAGAGGGACATAGAGAACAGAAAGCGCTCTGACCATTTTCCTTGAAATATTTTTTAAATTTGGGATTTTTGCATGCTATCACATTTGGGGAGATAGTCATGGCATTTAGAGGGGCATTGGCCCTCCTTGCCCATGCCTATATCGGGCCCTGAGTACTTGCATTTGAGTACTTGCCGATATCGAGTACCGATCAGAGTACCTAATTAATGGGGATAAGTGAGAGGCATTTCTTTTTTCTTTTTTTTCTTTTTTTGTTTGGTTATTAGGTCAAGAGAAGCATCTCTGCATGCTCAGGTGTGATGCTGGCATGTTGCTGCCACTTGCTGCCAGCTTACTACGGCATTTAACTACCTTGTCAGAGAACAGACAGCTACAATAAGTCATTAGAAGCTTATAAACAGCCTCTGATGCTGCTGCCATTTGCTGTATTTTAGCAGCATCGTCATAATTTTCAAAAATATATATGCTGTAATATTTGGGGGGTTTTAAAGGTCAGCGGATGGGAATGTTTTTAAACTGTAAAGCGCTTTGAGTCGCAACTTGCTTGAAAAGCGTTTCATGAATAAGGATGAACTGATTGATAATTTTGCATATTCAAAGTTATACCAGGTTAACAAACATATACTTGGAAAGTATATGCGGAGATGGTCCCAATGAATTCAAACACTGCAAGGAATAGTTATGGATTTTTCTGCCATCAGCAAACGATCCAGATCAACTGAAAGACACTAAAAAGCAGCGCTATGAAGAAAAAGACTTTATCAGCGTAATAAACAACGTTGTAGCATCAGTTTTCGCACGCTCCCGTGCTGGCTTGGCTGGTGCCAAGTTGCGGCACACGCGAGTCTCATCTCTTTATCCTGCCTCCAAATCCTTTAATAGATAAAAATCTATTTTTCTTTTTTGCATTTGTACATTCTGAATAATCCTTGCCTGCAATTAATCTAAAATGCAACTTTTTTTTCCCACCCAGTAAACGGAACTGCTTTTACACTGATGTTAAGTGGCAGTAGCTCTTATTTACAGATTTATCATTTCATTTTCAAGTGGTTATAGAAGAATAGGACATTTGGTTCTGTGCCTTGTCTCTATCTTAAGCCTTTCTTACACTTATTAATGGAAAAATAAATTCTTTAACCTGCTGCTGTTCCTCACTCATATCAAGTTTAAACAGTTTGTCACATGCAGGGGTTAAACTGTGCCAGAGTCCACCGGAGCCCAGCTCCGCCACCTCTGGATTGGACTCCAGCACCCAGGAGCTCAGCTTTGCCACTTCAGTCAAATAAATACAGTAAATCATTTAATTCAGAATGGCAGTACAGATAATTTTGGCATCCACAGTCTGCATGACTTTCTCATAATCAGCAAGATGCTCAACAGTTCAGAGTGCAAAATCATCCCCATCATTCTGCTGGTTCAGCCTCCTCTCTACTGAGTGGTTATGCAGGCCACAGTGCCAATCACGGCACCAATTTCTTGAGTGTGTTGGCAATCAATTAAACAATCACGGACAATACCAAGCACCTACGTGGGATTGATGGAAAAGTTGCTCTAAAACCGGCTATATTGTTATAGCCTGGTACACCAGCCTGACCAACGCCATGTATGAGATATACGGCAAGTGAGTCTGGGCTGCCTCCATTGGAGACTGATTTCCAATTCGAGATGTGAGGCAGGACTAACAGGAACAAATTGAACCAGAGAGAACCAATCAGAGAAACACAGAAGTGACGCATCTTTTTGTAAGAGGAAAGCCCTCAGAGCCACAAGTTGTTGTGGTTTTGAGGGCATCATTAAATTGTTACTCCTCTGCGGCCACCATTCTAACTGTTAATGGTTAGAGAACTTAGTGGCTGAAAAAGACTTTTGTTAAGTCCCACCTCCCACGCTGTGACTGGTCCGCTCAATTCTTTTTAGTGGAAATCACTTTCCAATGGAGGGAACCCAGACTGACTTGCCGTGTACCTCATACATGGCATTGGTCAGGCTGATGTGCCAGGCTAATATTTTGGCTTTAGATTGATAATTTCTGGGGGGTTCTTTTTAAGTCCTTTTTAAAGGGTTTTTTTTTGGTTTTTGTTTTCATGGGCTTTTTTAATAGTTTTTTTTTTTTTGGGGAGGGAAGACCACTCTTTGACTTTTTTACGTTCAGGAAAGGAAAGCAAAGCTATATTGTTAATAGAAATTCTTTAAGAGAAAAAAAAAAAAAAAAATGAATTGGTTTTTGTTTTGTTTTTTTCCTTGTAATAATTAATCGAGGAAGGGAAAGAAGGGTTTATTGGAGTGCTTTTATTGTAAGGGGAAAGGAAAAAAAAAAAAAGGAGGGGATAGGAACTGGATTAGTATTTTTAGGTTAGTGGAGGATGCTCCCTATAAAAAAGAAGGTGACCCCGTATCAACAGCGGTGCTGTATAGGAGGAAACACACGAGGGAGAGAATGGATTATTATTGGGGCTTAGGATTGGTCGGTAAGTTTGGTCGGGCGGACAAGTGGAGCGGCAAAAAAGGAGGGCATTCAAAATGTTGGTCCAAAAGGGGGGCAAGGGGCAACTTTGTCTGAGGCCAGGGGGGGGGGGGGTGGGTGGGGTTTGGGGGGGAGTTTTGGGGGGAGGGGGGGGAGGGTCGGGGGGGGGGCAGTCTGAGAGGGAGGGGGGGGGGGGGGGGTTTTGGCGTATTTGTGTGTGTGTGCTGGCTGTTCTCTTTTTTCCCTTCTATGTCACTCCAAGAAAATGCTGCTTCTCCCTCCATTTCTCAATCAAACTGGCGTTCCCCCCGGGGGAAGGCGGGGAGAGGGGTTCTTCTCTGGGGGGGGTTCAGTCAAAAAGTCTACACAGAGATAGGGACAATACTTTTATAGGGACTTATAAATCACAATCCCCTACTCTTAAACAGAATCTAATTACACAAAATTTTATAATTTCTGCCTATTCAAATGTATATATGTCTTTCTTGAGAAAAACAACCAAAAAGAATGGCCGCGGTAAACACACCCAATAAGAGGCGTGGAGAATAGTTGTTTGATTTTCAAGAGTGGAGTGGATAGGTTTGTTGAAATAAGGGAGGAGAGAAGACGTATAAGGAATAGGAAAGGAAAGGGGAAATGGGGTCTTTGAAAGGTGGGGAGTTGGCTATTATTAGTACCACATCAAATTTCTAAATTGAAGCCGCATTGCCACCTATAGCAGTGTAGCAGTGGTACTATAGCATACTCTGCTGTCAGATCGATATTTGCTCTACTACACCAGAGTGAGTCGATGCGCTGCAGAGGTAACCGCCAGGTTTGGTAGGAATTGGCCATAAGGCTTTAAAGAAATCAAACACTTCATAAATACACACATCGGCCACTTTATTAGGTATTAGGTACTGTCAAACTGCTTGTTAAAGCAAATTTCTAATCAGCCAATCACATGGCAGCAACTCAATGCATTTAGGCATGTAGACATGGTCAAGACAATCTGCCGCAGTTCAAACAGAGCATCAGAATGGGGAAGAAAGGTGATTTAAAGTGCTGATGACACGTTTTTGACATTTTTTGCCATGTTTTGTAGACCAAAACGTCCTTCATGATGATATATGTGACAGAAACAAGCACAGCTGCATAGATGAGTTATTAGAAAACATTGCTGCTTTTCTGACCAGACTGTGGCGCTGTGAGCCGAAACCGGATATTCTTTTCTTTTTCTAGTTTTACAGACAAACAGTAACGACTCAGCCTTCAAATTGTGTTGACAGTTAATGGTTAAAAGCTCGTAAGGGCAGCGTTAGTTTATTTAGGTTTCCTACAGATTCAGAATTTTATTTTGAAGAGGATAAGGAAGCAGATTGGAGTTGTACTCACCGAGAAACAGGCAGCAACCGGACCTCTCTGCTCGTCTAGAGCATCTGTTCACTGAAACTTCAGGAACCAGCGTGTTGAGACTTCTAACACAATGAAACTGCGATCATCTCCTCAGAAATATTCCTTTTCATCCACCATTGCTTCATCACATCGGTCATACAGCTCCTGCTATCAGCAGCCAGCTGCGGCTCGGCTATATGAATGTATCCGGTCATCAGATCTCCTCGAGCTGCTTCCAAAGATGCATCCTTTCATCAATCCTCAGCCTTATAAACGGGAACTATTTAAAACTCCACTGGAACCATGCAAGTCGTTATCTTCTCATTTTTTAAAGGCTAATTTTTTACCGCGGCTAGCTCACAGCTGCTGTTTGCTGCGAGCTCCAGCAGGGGGCGAGTGCCTCGTTTCTGTCACTACTGTATGTCAAACCGCTGCAAATCATCGAGTTGTGGGTCTGCTTTATGTTGTTCCGGGTCACTCCTTACAGTTCTGGTTCCCTCGGTGTGGTCTTGCAAGCTTTTAGCTGAACCAGTGGACCTGAGGCTGGGAGACAGACTGTAGGCAGTTAGCTACAGTTCTACTCCAGTTCTAGCTTGTAAAATATAGTTTACCCAAATTCCTCAGCGTAATTGGGGTCCTTATAGACGTAAATGTAATGCCATTATCAAACCCGTTAAAATTTATTTTAGTTATTTTTAGGCTAAATATAATTTTTATAGGAAATGTTGTACTTTCATTCTGTACCCCCCCCCCCCCCCCCCCCCCCCCAAATGACCTGTGGAGTCTTTTTTTTTTAATATAGCTTTTTATAAAAATGTTCCATATTCAAACTTTAATATCTCTTGATATTAATTTTGACAGACCTATTGTTACTATTTTATTGGTTTTACAATGATCGATAATAATTAAAAAGATCAGCCAGTGAGACGTTCATGGAGTCATAACACTTGCTTCTGTGCTAAAACACAATGTTGTTTAAGTAGAATAATGGTGTTATTTAATTAAAAATGTCAGCAATTACTTAGAGTATTTCATGTTTTATTTATTCATTGGCTCCTGTGATGCCCTGATGAGTGTAATACACAAATACACAGTGTAATAGTCTTTTCTCCATCCATTGCTCATGTTTTCAATGCCAATTCAAAATGTTTCCCTTTTTTAAATTCACTCTCTATCTATCTATCTAGCAGATTGATACGTCAGCAACAGTAAAAGGAACAGATCTTTTTCTATAGTCAAATGGCTGAGGAAAAGCCTGAGTCACAGACAGCTATGCTCTGACTCAAGACAATTAGCTTATAAGGTTTACTTGAAATCTCTTTGATCTCACTGACAGGAATTGGAAATTTAAAAATGTGGAATACTTTCAGTATTTAATTAAATCAAAGGAATAAGTGTTATAATTTTTGTATTAGCAGTTAGCAACACAAACAACAGCAAAACATGAGTTTTGCCTTTATTGCATTTAGTAACATTTAAACTGGACTGACTATGAAATGACTAAAATAACATATGGGTGTACTCAATTTCATCTAAAATATATAATTGTGTTGAAAATTATTGCTTGGATAGATTTGCGCTAGATGAGGTGGAATACACTATTTTTGGCAACAGAATTTTCAATACATTTTCATATATTGATCATGCAAAAACAGATTTAATACAAGTCTTAACCATCCACCAGTGGGTAGCTGCTGCATCGATCTAGGATGGCGAGTCAAATCTGCCGTTAATAATTAATGATTTGTCTGGAAGAGGCAAATGCATTTTGTGATCACAGAGACAGTGCAGATTTGTTCATAGAGGATAAAAGTGCTCTTGCTCAGATGAGATGTGTGGACACACAAACTCCTGCATAAATGCGCACACACACATTCACACACATACACACATTTATGTGCACACAGTTGCAATGCCTCTAATCTGTAATGCATCCAATATGAGAAGCTATTGGCCAGCACACTGGGAGGCAAAGCAACATGGCACACAGAAACCTGCACGCTAGTCTACATCCAGCTATCCAATCAGCATCTTGTCTGGCTTCCGTGCCAGTGGGCCAATCAAATGTCCCAGATGCAACCCATTCCCCAACCCCCCATACACATTTCCACAGGATACACACCAATCCAGCTGTGATTGTTGGACATAATCCAAGTTTCCTGTCTGGTGTGTTGTGCAAAATGGCACCAATGTGTGTCTGTGTGTCAAACAGAGAATCTTTTACCACAAAAAAATAATACAGCATTACATCAGAGAGCACAGCTACGCCTCAATATAAAACAGAAATGAGGTGAACACTGAAAGAGAGCTGATCACAGGGCAAGAGAGGGGCATAACAAAAGACAAACAGGAGAGAATTAAAGAACAGGAGACTAAAGGGGAAACGTGACTGAGAGCTACTGACAAGCAGGCAGTCATTCACACACAACCAGATCAGCCAGAGAGATAAAAGAAGAGGATTACTCTCCGGCTGAAAGACTTAGAAGTATCTCGAGTCCCTTTGACTCTCTGCCACTTCAACAAAGTCACCCTGGACAATGGAACTATCTGTTAGCACAGAGATTAAAAAACACAGAAGTACAATTGTGACATATCCGAAGTGATGTCGAGGGGTTTTATTCAAACACAGTATAACAAAGGCCAGGGTCAATGTTTACAGAAAAGCAATAGAGAGGTGGGGAAAGTTAAGTCTGAGCTTAGCAATCTTGTGCTGTTTACAGTGTTTTCAGACTTAACGAGACTCACCGGAGATCACAGCTTAAGACCACAGGTGTCAGTCAGCTCCAGTCAGACCAGCTGACCAGCTGGTCATTTGAAAGGCAACCAGCTTCTGTGAGCGTTAAGCCCTCAAGAACCTGGATTAATTTTATAAAAAGGACATTTTTTTTGTAACGATAAAATCTGAAAGAGCAAGAAGTACAGCCACTCAAACAGGTTGTGTACTAATAAAATAAATAGCAAAAATTTACTTGTCACCGCTCATGTCTAACTAAGCATTCAGGTAAGATTACAGTACAGAAGTATTTATATGCCTTAACAACCAATGAGTGGTTAAATCCTATGCAGGTGGCTGCAGTGGCTTGTCATCACTTAAGCAATCATGTCTGTAGACACATCTTGTTGTGGAAAATATATTAATTTGTTGAGTAGGTTTAAGTTATTGGTCTGCATCCACTATGAATGAGGTGAACATTTTTACTGAAACCCCGACGAATGGTGTTAAACCATCATTGTCAAGAAAGATTATGAATTGTGGAGAAAATAAAGTTTTAAAGACTGCTACAAAGTCAAGCAAATCCAGAGTAAAGCTCTTCTAAAATCTCTGTAAAGTGCAAGGGAGCATGAGGATTGAACTCAAGAGTGATGGGGGAAAAAGGTCGTGCACTCCGATGTGATGGGTGGCACCCATCATGCTTAGTGCTTACTGTACAAGCCTGTGGGGATAGCTTTATGATCTATGGGGTGCTTTCTTCTGTAGACTTTTCTTCCATAGTGGCTAAAGTATGTTCCAAAATGATAATAACAGAATTTGTTGAGTTGATGAACAGTGGCTCAGGGAACTTGAAACATCTTTTTCACACATGGACTGGCCAACAAAGTGTCCAAACCTTAATTTCGATGAGAATATTTAGAAAGTGCAAGAGAAAAGCACAATTATTCTACTTATCACAATATATTGATGAAAAATATATGCAACTCTAAAGGAAATTAATGCTGAAAGATAACAAAGGCTTATTGTGATGATGCCAAAACAAGGCAAAAAATGATTAAAGGTGGTTAAAGCTCAAATGTTTCTATGTGTTACTGCTTTATCTCCACCAGGTCAAAGCTGAACTGAGTTGTTAGTCAACTGTGACTGACATTTACAATAGATATACAGCTTTTATTTGTTTTGTCCCAAAGATGTTTTGTGTCCTCATTTGCTTTAAACATGTATGTATGGCAGTATAATTCCAGATGATTAACCTACAGTTCAATGATGGAATGGTGAAAGAATGAGCAACTTACACTATGACAACAGTAACATCCCACCATTCACTGGAACATCTCTCCTAACGCCTCAAAAACTCTTATTTAGCACTTTTGGATCTATTCTATTTGTACTTTGTCATATGAAAACATCTAGCACTTAATACGTAAGATTTCCTACTCTACTGTAGCTTGTTTGTGTTCTTCACTTGTAAATTGCTCTGGATGAAAGCTTGAATGACTATCAAAATGTAAATGAAAGCATAAATTTGCATCTCCTGATTCATTTGATCCATAACATACAAAAAAATGTTGTGTAAAACTGTCATCCACTGTTCTCTAATATGAGTGAAACATGCACCGTCAACAGCTGCCACTTCTCAGAACATGTCTTTGGTCTTAATGTGTCTAGACGAGATCTTAGGTGATTTAACAAAAGTGCTATTGTTTAGTGTTATTTCTTTAAAAAGAAATAACATACAAAATGTGAATATCTTTATTTGGCTAAGTTTAATTATATTTTTACCTATGCCAAAACAATAGCAGCCAATTAAAGCTCCTTTGATGGTTTTCTTTCAAGAGGAGTCAGACAGTGAAAAGGAGAGACTGACACATTTTAGTTTGTTTCTTTTGTTTTTCAATTTTTTCTTTTTGCATTTTTAGGACATTTAGCTTATTTTTTTCTCTAATAAATGTGATGATTCTAGCAGACAAACATCACTATTATGAGTTGAGCAGTATTTTCTGAATAATCGTGCATTCCAGTTGTCTCAGTACTCGTTTTTTCAAGAAAGTGACGTGATGAACTCGTTTTTCCGAGATACAAGCTCGTAATTTGCAGAGGACCCCGAGATTGTAGATTTAAAGATGGCGGCATCCAGTACCATTGTTGTGTTTATTGAACTTCGATAAGAGATTTTCTGATCATAATTTCCAAGTGTAAACGGCACCGAGTTGTTGTTATTGAATTTTACGGTCTCACGGCGGTCTTTTTTTCTTTAAAAACGCAGCGTGATTACGTGTTGTTTATTAAACACACACACTGAAATTAGCTGTTGTTATCATGGTAACAGTGTTATAACGTCTGTGTTATTTTTCTAGCTAGAAATGTGTTGTTTTCTAGCTGATCTAGCTCACAAAATAAACTGTTTTGGAGATTTCTATTTTTTCCTGAGTTGGTGCAACTGGAACGCAAAATACCTGGTAATGACGTCACCAACTCGCGTCAACTGGATCGCACCATTAGTGGAGTGCTTTGTCTTAAAGTTACATCACAAAACCCCTCTAACAAAAGGTGCATTCAAACTGATGTAGCTCTGTGCAGGGACTGAACATCATACACGACAGATTTGAAGCATTTAATGCTAGTTTTTGTGTGTTTTTTTTCCCCTTAATCCCGACAAGAACAATAGAGAGTCATCAATTCAAATGACAATAAAACCTCCCATTGCCAGCATTTAGGCAAAGTAAGGTGCTCCTATTGCACCAACTGGAAACAACCATTGTACAGATGTCGACTGCCCTTGACTGGCTAAAATCAGGCCTGACAAGCATGATGTATGGCACATTTCCATTTGAACAATTTTAAATCTGTCCATCTCTCTCAAAAGGCATGCATTTTATATGATCAATTTTTCTGGGGGCTCATCTTTTTATATGAGTATAATACACTGAATTTAATTTCCAGTAAGAAAGCTTTAAGAGCAATTCTGTTTAATAAGTAATACCTCTTTACTGTAGGTCACAGTGTGAAGCTTTGTCTCATGGTAATAGATTTAATATAATTCTAAACTTTATGGTTGTCAATGAAACACACTGAAATAAAAACATTTTGTAACTGCTTAAAAAGTGTTTATCTAAGAAATATTCTTGAGAGACCCGCTTTTTTTTGTGAACGCAAACTTGCCAGTAAAATCTGTGCCGCCTGAATACAGTGTATTTATTTTCATCCAGTAAGTATTTAGTCAGAGGTGGTTCATGTTGACCAACAGCTGCAATCAGCCAAAGTCAACACATCTAGAGCCTTGAGTAAGGTCATATTCTTATTACCAGCCATATTGTTCAGTTCTGATAAAGTACGGATCCAATTTTATGGTTTGTATTTATAACTTCAACTTTTTTGCAACTGACTTTTTATGTGAGTATCTCTGTCCACTGAAACGGCACAGATCACTGAGGAGAGTAGCATGGGATACATACAATTGTGAAATAAAAGTAGTTGAACCACATTTGAGGATAAAATCAAGTGCCAGTGGATGGCATACATTTGCCCTGCTATGTCTTGGATTCTAGACATGTTGGTTGCGGATTTGTGGACTACAGCTCTCATCGCAAGCAAAATGCAGCTGCCCAAGGTGCACGAGCATGGTGATTTCACTTCGACACTCCACTGCTTTTTTTAAAGGGCAGGAAAAAGCATTAACAGATGAAAACCATCATACGTCAGGGCATGTCGAGTCTTTCCATTACGACAATGGAATGATGGTCGGCCTTGCTCACGCCAGTCGCAGGGAGTGGCATCATCGCTCATCACAAAAGCTGTAGTCCACAAAGCAGCTTCAGGAAAAGGCTGCAATCAAAGTTCTTCGCAGCTTTTTTTTTTTTTTTTTGCATGAAAAATTTTCATATAAATCCACAACCAACATACTGTATCTGGAATCCAGGGCAGAGAACAACTGGGACCAGAAAATGATTAGCAGCAGAAGAAGAAGGAAGCAAGCTTTGACAAAAGGAAATATGGTCGTATTTTATTTCACAATTTGAATAAAAATAAACCCATAACAGAAAATCAGGTAAAAGTGAGTTTCCTTTTTTTTTTCTGATTCTGAAACAAAAACTGAGAGACAGCTCATTTCCCCCCTTCTTTTTTTGTGTGTGTGTGTTTACCTTCCTCCAAATGAAAATCAGAAATTGGATGGATTCCCATTTTTGTTTTTCTATACCAACACGAAAAACGGATGGCCTTGAATTACACAGACTGACTATGACTAGCTTAGGGCTGCAACTTTAATGCCAACACACAAGTCAAGAAATTATAAATAAATACTGTGATATTCTGTATCAAAGTTGGTAGTTGGGCCCAAAACCACCAAGACATCCCAGAAACTAGAGTCAACTGTTAAAAGCAGATCATAAAAAACTCTTTTTTAAAAAAAGAAAAGTTGAAATGAGACTAAAAACTTATATTTAAAGGTAGATTTCAGAGTTTTCCCCCTGAAAATAAACGCTAGACTTGTGAGAGTGAAATCTGGCTTAATCTGCACCTTTGGGCCTCTGCTTTCATGTGGCAGCGAGTTTTGTTTGCAACTCGCCCTCCCCTGACTGTATTTCGCCTTTTCCCTTTGTTTTAGTGTGTTCGAAATGTTTCTGGGTCGAGATTTGCGCGTTGCCTCCAGCCAATGACAGAGCTAAGGGGCTAGCGGTCTATTGGGATAAAACTGTTGATTGGAGCAAACTTTTTTTATCCCTTTTTTTTAAATCGTCGACTGGAGCCGACACCAGATTCACTCAAAATCTCTTTAAAAATGGCGGATACAGCGAAGAAAAGGATTTTGCGGCGAGAAGACCTTTAGATAGTGCACACTCAAAAACCATGGGTTAATATTGGTTTGGCTTTCACCCACTTTCTAGATTTGCAGGAGATGCTTGGGGCTAAAGAGCGAAGTGACCATTAGCCTGAGGGGAGGGGCTCTCAGTTTGAATAGTGTTTACAAACAGAAACATGGGAACACTCCGGACTCTACCTCCATCAGGCATTTCTTCAATTGATTACAGACTGCCTTTGTTCAAACCTTGCATAGAAAAGGAAGTTTGGAAATGTATATTTGTTAGGAAATCAAATTTAAAAATTTGAGTGATTTCAGCCTGATAATGTGTAAACAGCTTATCATTAAAATAACATTTCTCAAAAGTTTTAAATATCCCAGCAGAGGACTTGTGTCATAGTTGGACAAATAACTATTATGACCAGCTTCTAGATATAAAGCTGGAGGACCAATAACTTTACTGAAGGGCTGTGATACGTACACTGCAACAGGAGGCTGAACACTGTTCTCCTGCATGTGAATTCATAAAGGGACCTAACAAAAGAAGAATTCTTGCCCCAGCTTGTATGATCAAAATAAATAAATAAATAACAATTTTGCAAATAAAAGACCTATAAAAAATAACCATAATGGTACAGGTTGGGATCCTATCCCAGTCCTGTGAAATGGTAGTGAGCGCTGCAGTGCTTGCTGGCAGTGTTGCTTCTTTCTGACCTTAAATAGCTTATTGATCTGTGTAAGAGCAAGAATGAGTAGACTGCAGTTTTTCCCCCTGCCCACCTCCTTTTGTATTTTTCATTTTCCAAGCCATTGGAATTATTAGGCTCAGGTTTATTGTGGTATAAATAATTGTTGTTTACTCACTCTGACTGGCTGAAAATAATAACAAGAGCATACACAAACACATAAAAAATCCTTGCTTTGGTGTGTGCCTGCTATGTATTAGAGTCCAACAGAAATTTATCCAAGAGAGTCAAAGGCATAATGGGTTATAATCTCCTTGTGGACAACCTTCCCACCCCACAACACCACTACAAACAAAGACCTTGGCCTCAGTCCTCAGCTGCCACTTCCCCTCCCTGGCTTCTACCAGCAGACCTCCAACCTCAACTGCTCCATTGTCGTCCAGCCTATCGACTTGCTAGATGAATTCAAACTTCACATGTCAATTAAATGAGTGTTGCCCCGGTGATTAGCAGATCCCACTAATTGTTGCTCCCTCCTCTTTCCTCCCAACTTTTTTTTTTCATCCTTCCCCTCCTCCTCTTGCTCTCCTGCCATTTTCCACATGGAGGAGCAGGGAATGGGGGCTTTGTGCCGTTAGGCCCCATACCCCATGTCAAAAATGGCTCCTCCTCAGCCTCTTCCCCAGCCACGCTCCTCCTGTGAGACTCATAGACCCCGTCTCAGAACTCATGGGAATAAGAAAAAGATGCTGTATATCTGTGTGTGCTTATTTGAGAAGGCACACAGAGATCACATTAGCGTAAAGAAGTGCAGTATAGGGTTGAGTGGATATGCTTTTCATCCCATTTGGGGCTGACACACCAACACATGGCACTGGATGCTTGCAAACAACTCCATGCTTACCTTGCAGACATAAGCAGAGAAACACACTTGTTCTGACAAACACACTCCAACGTGTGCACCCTGGCAGATAATTACTCCGACGGCCCCTGGAGAGCAGAATGCTCATGTGGGCCCCGTAACTGCTTTAGACAAGGGCGATGGCACACCCAAGACCTTCCTTCTTTGTCAACCTCCAAAGCCATATGTTTGTTTTACTTGACTTAATGAACTCGATCTGTGCACGTTAACGGTAAGCTATTCTGTTTCCTGTGCATCCAAGTGGAGTCAGAATTTAGTTTACTAAACTGATGAAAATGATAAATGTATGCATTTTTGTGTATTTTACAATTTAGCCAACCACCCAGAAAAGCAGATGTCATAACAGCAAATGTGTCAGCAGTTGATCAACTAACAATTGTATGAAAATTTTTGCTTCCAGTTAGCATGCTCAAATTCCATAAAAGCTCCATGAAATTATTGCATATTCTGTCAGTCACCCCTTTCATTTGAAACCTGAAAAGTTACTGCAGGTGTTGGAAGGATTCATTAAAGTAAAAACTTGGATATTTCCCACAGGCACATAAATACACCCACAGACATATGCACGCCCTGCTCTGATCACTTTGACAAGTGTGTCATGCTGGCTCTGTCTAAGAAACTACAGTCTAGAGATTCTGAACCTCTTGAAAACAAGCAAAACATAAAACTCTCCTCGAACACTCAAGCAGGGCTCTAATCACCTCTCATCACAATTAAGCACGGTGGACAGCAGCTCCAAACACTGGGGGACATCTTAAAACTGTGTGAATGGACCTACTCCCCCCACAACCACTGCCCCAACCACCCTCAATCACTTAATGTTCAACACTAACCAACCATCACACAGACCTACATTCATAGGACAAGCTACAATGGAAAACATAGCAACCCAGACGGTTTCGTTTGCACTTTATCAGACCCTACAAAACAGCAACGCCTCATTGAGCCACAATTTGCTGCTAGTTTCCTACAAGGAGCAAAACAAAGAACGGGGCGGCCTGGTCTTCCTTTTTGTGCCAAAGCAGCAGAGCAGAGAGTGCACACCCATACACACACACACACACACACACACATACACATCCCAAGAGAAGGGGACATAAAGACAGAGGAAGAAAAAAAGTGAAAACAACAGAACAACGCAGTTAAGAACACTTCTGTCACATCTTTAAAGGCATAACATGAGTAAGTTGTACAACCACTTCAAGAAAAACAAACAAGACATCAAACACCTGCAACACAAACGAAAAAATCTCTAATTTCACTCTTGTATGTGAAAAATTGCATGTAGAAAGAAGAAAAATGATATAAGCTCAAATAAAGAACTAATCAAACTTTCCTTTTTTCACTGAGCAGGTTTGAGCAGCTAGAGGACAGAGCAATGGCTTGTCCTTATGACTGGGTCAGGAACATGGCAAGCTTTAAAAAGAAAATGTTAGGTTATTTACCCTCCTTTTCCCTCCCTCTGCTTCCTCCATCCCTCCCCCTTCTCTCTCTCTCTCTTCTCTCTCTCTCTCTCTCTGTGTGTCTCTAACTCTTCCTCTGGTTTTACTACCATGATAATTCCTGAGTGAGTAAGTGAGTGTGTTTTGTGTGCGTGAGCCAGTTGGGGCCGAGTCCTGTTTGTGCATTTGTGTAGTCATGCGAAAGCGCGTGTGAATGAGTGTGTTGCTCATGGATGAGTGCTGCGGCGGGGAGTGTGCTGAGGGAGACAGAAGTCTGCAAAGCGAGAAGGGCTTACTTCGAGTCAGACTATCAAGCAGACAAAAAGCCACAGTTAGGGAGTTTGGCTGTGTTTGCCTCAGTACACACAACACAGAGAAAGAAGAAGAAACACTACAACTGCTTTGGAATGAGGATAATTCAAATGACATAATATGTGAAAGATAAATGGGCCACTCAAAAAATAAATAAATAAATAAATAAATAAATAATGATAATAATAATGATATCAGTAATAATAATAACAATAATAGTAATAATCTAAACAAACAAAGGCAAAGCGCTGCTTTACATGACTGGATTCATACAAACCAAGACCAAAACATTTTCTCAAGTTCAATACTCCTCAAAGAATTCCTTATCAGAGTAGAGCGCCCCTTGTCACCCCCCTTCCCTTCAGCCCCCTCCAATATTTCAATGCAATTTGAAACAGAGAAGAACAGTCCCTCTGGCAGTGTAAATTACATTGCCATGACAACCTGGAAAGGTACAACTCCTCACAAGAAGGTGCAGAAGATGTGCTGATTGTGACTAGAGTGCAAAAGCTTGCATTGGTCGAAGTGCTCCCTCTATTACCCCACCTTTAACTGTGCCATATGGTCCTTCTACAGGATAGGCATGTGTTCTTTAGCATGTGTCTGTGTCAATGAATAAATAATGAGAGATTTGGACCTTGGGGACAGGTCCAAGATGCTGGTCAAGCCCAGAGCAGCTTCTCTGTCTTTCTTATGTGGTGAAAAGGGCCCAAGATGGGCACTAATTGGAAGTGGCACAGCGATCTGATGACACTGGGGATACTCTGGTTTGTCACAACGTGTAAAGGCCTTCACATATCAAGGGTGGCTGCACTCAATGAGGAGTTAATCAATGCACAGCTTAACACAGACCACTCAGGACAGAGCGCCGTTGCTGATCCCGGGGTGACAGAGGTTAAATTCAGCGAGACATCTCAGGAAGACGCTTGCTTTCCTGACTGACTTTGAAGCTACTTCAGCAGAGGGAATGTACCCTCAGCAATACATCACATAAGAAACTACTGGCATAGTATGTCAAGACTGTCATCTAGCGCAAAGGGAGCCGAAGACAAGCGTATGATTTCGGTGTCTCACCTCAGTCAAATGTTGTTAACAGACAGCATCTTTTCCAGCAGACAGCCATGACATAGAGCCTGTAAAAGTGAAGATAAAGCTGCATAAGTTTGAGCATTAAACATGGTCAGAAAATAGAGATTTTTTTATACGCAATTCCCATGGTGTCTTCACTCCCCTCAGCATATGATACCATCTCTCCACTATTTTCTTCACAATCACAGCTGAGATGCAAAAAAGGGATAAAAGATGTACATCCGCATCTTAATTCCTTTATAGGGCAAAAAGCATTCGATTTATCAGACTTCTGTCTAAATCAACTCTTCTCTCACTTTTCATGTTCTTGCTTTCTATCACACATTAACAGCCACCATTTACAATGTCCTACACTTATGTGTAAAGTTGTGATTTACACTTGTGTACTAAAAACAGCTTGAGACAAACACATTTAAAACCACAAATGCAAAAGTCTTTATTGTATGCTAGTACTGTAATTGGGCTACTTTGAGAAGACTCTCTTAACCCTTTTCATGGCCTGCTCTACCATTTAGTAGAGCTAAATTAAGTAACCTGCCTAAGTCATTGCTACCATTTGGTTTGGGTATGTAGTGTTTGTTACTCTGTTGGTGTTTCTAATTTTGACCATTTCACTATTGCTACTATTAAATTTTATCTCAATCATATGTTTGTAAAAAACATTTATTTTCATTATTATTGTCCAAAGGAAATTAAAGAAATACAAAGAAACATTAAACAATTCTTGCTTTTAATTTAGTTTCAACACATAAGGGTAAAAGTGGTAGTAAGACAAAATCTTGTAAAAGATGGTACACCATTTCTTTTTTTTTTCTTTTTTCTTTTCCTTTATTCTCTCTGGTTTTTTGGGGGGTGCAAAAGTTTAGATTGCTGAACTTCAACTACAAGGTGAAATCTGAGAGTTCCTCAAACCTCTGTCACATGTTAGCTCAAAGACCACCTTGGTGTTTTCTCTAAGTAAAATTAGGATCTTTAGAAGCCAATTTACTTTGCAAACACACCACACAGATCATGTTTGCTGTGTTGGGCGTCTGCAGACATTGTGGTTGGTTGCAGAACCAAGGACAGAGAGGGTGTCTTCAGGACTGCCACACATACATTAAGAGAGACACTGCTAAACCCTGCACTCACTGACTTTTGTCACCCACACACACACACCCCCACATCCACCACCCCTGGAGGGAAAAGCCCATCTCCTGACCTCCTCTAACAGGGGGGTCAGAGGGAATTTAACACGAGGGTCCCACATTCCTTCAAGGTGATAATTGCTGTAGCTGCTGGCAGGGGGTCATCAAGCGCAGGGTAAACAAGCAATGACTCTACGCACCCCCTCTTTCCCACCGATCTAAACTGTATGCATGGCTGTGACCTGTGTAAATTATGCCATCAAGCCAAGGCTGACAGCATGTCATCAGTTGCAGTGCAGTGAGACTGTTTGGGGCCTGAGCACCCAGGTGATTCGGTTAACTGTAACTAAACCATCAGCAAGAAAAGCCACTTCACACATCCTGTCAGCGGCAAGCTTGAAACTAACAGGCTAGCTGAATTAAATAGCCTTAGCCAAGGCATAAGCTATGCAGAGGAAGCACTCAGAACAAGAGCTCGACAACAAATCTCCTCAGCTTAATCACACCTCTTCATCTCCTTCCTAGCACTACACACCTGGGAGCAGGTAATGAATGGGAATGGATGGAGCTGCAGAAAAGCAAGGTCTGTTCTGCTCCACCTTGCTCTCAAGGGCAGATTCCCCTGCGCTGCATTGCACATGGATTCACCAATATTAAGTTGTCAACATACAGATTTTTAGTCAGTAAAACAGAATCCTTCTGCTTGAGCTTTTTTGCAGCATAATTTGAATAATAAAATTATCCTGTTTCGGATCCCTTCCGATGGAAAAAAAAAAAAAATTCAAGGAAATCTGAAAGGCTGGTGACATTTTGCTTGTATAGCTGTCAACAAATTACATAAAAACACCAAACCTAACAATGGCGTGATCTGAACAAATATTATCTGTGTAGACATATTTGTGATTCACTTTTAAAAATCTGTGTCTTGAGAAAATGACTTGTGGGAGTTGTGGACAAATGCCTTTCATGGAATCTGTCAACAAAACAATAAGCATCCTTTAAATCATGAATATTCAGAGGATTGTTGCTACAGTAGAAAAGAAAATACATATACACTATTGTCATTTGTAAAAAGCTTCTTTTTGTCTGTGTAAAATCTCTTGGACATGGGAGAAAATGGGGATAAAAAAATAGAAAATTGGCTGAGATTGAGGCATATTCTGCTATAAAACAGTCTGCTGTCAGTGCATGAGCTATGCCAAAAAAAAAAATAACATAGTAAAGAGAATTTAGTGTGATACTGTCATAATGGAGATGCTTGGAGGGTGGTTCCAAAGAAAAGCAATGCCAGATTTATTCTTGTTTGTTTGCAGTCCTGACAGAAAACAAAAAGGAAGGACATTGAGTTTTCAGATCAATTGTTCAAAAGCAAATAATATACTGAAACCCTTTTCTGTCTTATACTTGAGTAGTACACTAGATGTATTCAAGAGGCGTGTTCATGTCTGTTCAAAAATGTATGATTTTCCAATTCCTTAAGTGCAATATAAGAAATACTCTTAGTCTCATATTTTTTTAGGTCAGAATATAGATTTTTCCTTTCATCTTTCACTCATGTCCAAAATGTGACTTTTAGTAAACACAGGCCCTGTTCTCTGCCCACATGTGGTCCCCCTAGCCACACACTAAGGCTTAGGGAGGTTATAAAAGCCGAAGGGGTGATTAAAAAGCAGAAATAATGGCCTCCACAAAAGTAGGAATGCATTTAACTGCTACAGCGGCTCCAGAAATGTTCAAAAATCAGACCGCCATTAATATCAGGAATTATTCTGCCTTCTCTTGGGTTGTCCACATTACAGAGTTTCAGTTTTTGTTTTTTTGTTTTTTTTCCCCCTTTTTTTCAAAAGGAACTGGCCCTGGGAAACATGAGAAGCATGGACAGGGTGTGCTGTAGGTTTATGATTTATGTCCGAGAATGACCCCAGAGGATTTAAGCCGGGTGCATCTAGAGCTGTGCTGAACTATCCACCAGTTTTGCATTGTTGGAGATTGGTGGATGCTTCCAAATCCAGGATTTAAAGTGTCAAATACACAAACACCTCCACCTCTTCTCTCTTTGTCACATGCTCCATAAGAAGGAACGGGTTGGCTGCTGTGTGCCTGCTAAGCATGCCCAAACCCCAAACCCCATCACTTTCCTCATTACTAGAGCTTCATGGCTTTTTAAGGGCTCTGTGCTTTATCTGGGATTTCACATTTCCCAGCCTGCCACTTGACATGGCTCACCCACCTCCCAGCAATCAAGTAGCAGAGGCCAATAGTGGCAGACTGAGACTGCAGGCAGCACCTTGATTTGAGAGTTGCACATTATAGCCACTAGCCCTGCTAAGCTTAAGTAATTACAGGTCACACATCCCATCATGTCTCTAACTTCATGCTCCACATCAGACATTGACTTGGCAGAATAGGTGGAGGGGAAGGGGGTGCAGACAGAGACAGAGATGGTCACGGGCGGATTCTGAAGACATGGATTTACACCTCAAAAGGCATTATGTGTGCAATAAGTTGAAAAAGAAGTGATATCATGGGCTCGTTGCATATGGAACATCCTATTAAGTTTTTTATGCATGTGTGCTTGTATTTGTGGGTGCTTGCTCCTACAGTGCATGCATTGTATGTGTGTGTGCCTAATTGAGAGGTAAGCAAAAAAGTTGCCTTTAAAGTTGCCAATAAATATCCTGCCAGTAATGTTAAACACCTGCCCGTAAAGCTCAGAGGAATGCTAAATGAAACCAAGTTGCAGAGCCTGTCTCCTGTCTGGGGTCTAAAGTCAAGACAGCAGGATTTGTAATGGCTGTAACCAGGATTATGGAGTTCAAGGAGAACAGCCAGGAAGCAAGAAAAAACATGACATGGTCAGCACCACTACCCCCCCACCCCACCCCCCCGCCCCAATGGCCAGTACAATGGCTTGTGTTTCCTCTTTACAGTAAATTCTTTATTCTTAGACGTCATTGTTGTACAGCAGCCTTTTGGCATCAAAAACATGTCAAAACACAACAGCCACCCCCCCACCCCCTCCCTTTTTCTTTTTTTTCACTGCTATTACAGCTGAATGATCAAAGCTTCTGCAGGAGAGTTGTATAATACCAGTGGACACATGGGTGTTTAACCAAAAAGTGTTCCCAATTTCTTTCTGCAAGTGTGAGCCACATAAAGTAGGACAGCTGATTACTTCGACTCAAAACATGCCCCTGTGATCTCCCCACCCCATCTCACACACCAGTAACCAACTTACACACACACAAGCTGCCTGTACTCACATGAAGATTTATGTACTGATGCACTTACTACTACAGAGTCAGTGCAGGAAGAGGATTTGGCTGTGTTTTGGAGCCTGCAGGGGTGAAAGAGAGCACCTGACCCCAGAAGCCAGAGATGCTGTCGTTTACCCCAAGCTCTGGTTTCCATTCCCTAAACTCTTGACGCCTTCTTTACGCTGCACCTGTCGAGCGCCAAAAGACCCCCTGCCAAGACCCTTTCACCACTGAGAATATATGGCCCTTCTTCCAGGTCCAGTATGGCTAATTACAACTGGCCTCAAATTGTCCCCAAATGCCACAACGGGACAGGGGGCATTTAGCTGCTGTTGCCACCCTGAGGCCTTCCTCAGCAGTTGTCTCTCTCTCGCTACTGCCTTTCCATTCCTCAACAAGGCCAGAGAAGGCTGACCGTGCACAAGCATTTACCTCCAGAGTCACAGGCTACCCTATTCAACCCAGAGATTAAGCACTGCTGTCTACACGCAACCATGAATAATGAAGCTATCACTCCAGACAGGCAGGCAACAGCAGCATGAGTTATATACACCAGTAATCCCACAAGCTGCTGCACGCACGTGCCAAATGTATACAGTTGTAACACTACTGCACAGCTCATGCATTATTTCATAATGCAGAAGAGTCTATTACAGCCAGTTCAAGATCTTAAGTAGTCTTGAGTTTTCATATAAGATATTTAACTCAAGCTTTCCTGTTATCTTACAATGGGTCGTGTCACTAATGTGAAAAGCAAAGGGGCCCAGGAGTCAAGTGTTGTGTGAACATATTGCACACTGCTTTAGCCTACCTCAAGTGTCTCTGGAACTACTTCTTGTCAGTGTGCCACTTTCCATTCAGTCTGAAGACAGCCATGATATATAAATGAAAAGAAATATGTTTGCATTAGTTTATACTAACACAGTGGAAAAATATATTTTGATATACTCATGTTTCAGTTTAACTGCTACTTTTATAACAGATATTTGAAAATGTGGGCAATAAGGAACATCTGATCTACATGTACCGATATTAATAATGAAGATTTTAAAGCAGCTTCATCATTTGAGCTGTCCTGTAAAGTGTGATGTAATAGGGTTGTGCATCACCATAGATTCATTTCTATTTGCATTTATTTGTAGATATTATTCAGCAGGCAGCTATTTATGCTGTGAAGCAAAAGTCTCCAAGTGCAGACTGAATCATACAATTATTATTGCATGATTGATGTATTCTGTATTCTTTTTATTAGAATTTTCATTCATATCTTTCCACTTTCATAATTGTACAGCAGTTCTATTTCCTCTTCAGCTGTGGAACATGTGGCACTCCGTGACACGGCATGCACGCAACATAGGCTGTACCTGACGGGGAGGGTGGATAATAACAGACACCACGTGACTACAGCGCTCTGTCTGGACTCACAGCAGGGTCTGTCAGAGCTTCCCAGGCGAGGACAACACACACAAGCACCAGGGCGGATAAAAATAGATGCCATTCATGTATTAAGGAGACGCATGTAAAGCTACATGAAACACGTCAAACTTGTCGAACTATCCATAAGCCCCCCCCCCCCTCTTGCCGATATCGTTAGGTTACAAATCAGATTGTGAACA
The DNA here is from genome assembly GCA_023101725.1 of Atherinomorus stipes. Taxonomy (NCBI): domain Eukaryota; kingdom Metazoa; phylum Chordata; class Actinopteri; order Atheriniformes; family Atherinidae; genus Atherinomorus; species Atherinomorus stipes. The sequence goes on from JALJCO010013221.1 coordinate 1,766,659, forward strand.
GTCCTCTCAGTTTACTGTATCAAAATAGCCGACTAAAAACATCTTTCTATCCCTGCACTTGCCATTCAAAGGAAACATTTTCTGCTCTGTCGATCCCACACACCTTAACTCCCGTCTCTTTAAGAGCGACGCCGACTTAACTCATTTAAACACAGTAGTCTTATCGCCTCTGCTACGCACTGCGTCACCGGCTCAGACAGGGGCAAAGTATAGCACCATATCTGAACTTGCATGAATGAAAGTGACGGCATCAAAGCACACAGTCAGCAGGCGACTCACTCAGCCTTGCGTACGTCTGTCTGTCTGCGTGGCGCTCTTCTGTATCCCATCAGAGAGCATCACTTTGTGAGGCGAGGTGCGAGGCATCACTCCCTTTACAAACACTGGACATGTCCTGGACATCCTAGACAGTCCGTCCTGCGACATATTTTTAGTTTGGACCCGTTGATGTCACTTCCTGCGTGGGTAAGCCTGTACAAATAAGCCCTGGGATGTGGAGGGGTGTTCGAAAAGTCATAACGGAATTCTCGAGACGAGTTCACAAGGTCACGCAAAAGCGCAATGTCCAAGCGCATACATGAAGCACTTTAATCCTTAAAATGCCAGCTATCGTCCCACATGATTCGTTTTAAACTGTGTTGTACACTTTTACATAACCATTCACATCCACATCCTCCTACCCCCCTGTGATGCGCCGACGAGGATCATTTCCTGGTACGTTGTAGGACGCATTTACGGCCACGATTATGCAATGGAAGCTGTATCATCTGTGCAATTATTATACATCCAATTCAGGAAAACAGTTTCCAAATTTCTCAGACACCTGTTAAAGATCAAATAAAAATTCGGTTAGTCAACATCTGTGGCATAATTTACATTTGCTGCTCTTATTTAGTCTAAAACAAACAAGGTCCTGGCCTGTTTGGCCTCTTCTCCTCACTACTGTTTAAGCTTTCAAGTCAGACATAGCTTCCAGATGTCTCCATGTCCACTGACACCTATTTAAGGTGAAGATTCATAATAAGGACACAGGAGGAGAAAAACTTCTTTGTGTGGCAGGCACACTGAGGTGTAATGTGAAACGGGTGACAGAAGCTGCTCCAAGAATGAGCCCTGCTAAGAGTGCTGTCTTCTTTCCTCACCCAGGTCTCCCTTTTTTTACCTTTGAACCCAGGCCCAGCAGCCTATCTCTGATCTACAGAAGCTCTAGTCTTAGCCCCATCGCAGTGAAGGCCTCAATGATAGATGACCACCAGCATGCCAATACTTCATAATATCTTAATTTCCTGCACTGGAAGAGAAATTCAAGGGGTTGAGCGAAGTTCACAGAAATGGTGTGGTGCAATAGTGCACACAAATAACCCCCAGAATAGTGCCAAGAGGCAGAGATGCAAACATTAAGCTGACAGCATTCCACAAACCATGGTCCTCTACATGTTAACAAAACAGCTCCCAGTGCCCTGACTGAGTGACAGGAGTGTATATGTCTCTGACAAACATCTAGGTGGTGCAAGAATATTCAAAAGTGCATATTGTGGCTGGAGAGTTAGGCTAATGACCATCGCATCTGAGTAACATCAGCCAATGTCATATCTGCTGTACATGAAAATCAGTGTTGCTAATCAACTGTTCATTCATTTTCTAAATGTATGCTAACTTTGACTTAAGTCATGGCTTCAGCTTACCTATAAAATCTATTTTTAAAGGCAAATAAATGTTCAGGTCTATCACTTAACCTATTTGGGATTTTTGTTTTCAAATTAATATCAAGTCTAGAGAAAAATGTATACATAGTGCATTAAAAACGGAAATAATAAATATGTGTTTGACTTTTTCATATGGAAATGATATATTTATATGATACGGTGATTCAGAGGAACAGGATTATGTTCACTGTATAAATGTAAGCAAGGCAGGCAGTTATCCAGCATGTGCAGGATTGCACACACATCCGTGAGTATAGAGTAGTATTTTTTGATAGGATGACGTTCTCATGTGGTTCTGTTAGCTATTGGCTGAGTGAGTGAAAGGACTGTGGCGGGCAGGAAGAGAAGCAGTGAAGCAGGCACTGCAACCTAGTGGTGGAAGAAGGGTGTGTAGTAGAGAAGCATGTGCACTCTGACTCACACAGACCCACAGAAAATACACACAGAAAATACACTATCACGCTCATAAACATACAGGGATGCACTATAACAGTTGAACCCACATGCCTTGTTAATGCACTGTATGGTAATTTATCTCCTTAAAACACGCGCTCCTAACCTCTAACCCATTATTTCATATAATGTCCTAAATACCCGACACAGTATTTCAGGTTTAAAAATAACATAATTCCCTTCAACCCACCCACAGATGTGACTTAATGCTCTGTAACCAGGTTTGTAAAGGGCTCACTTCAACAGCCCATCATCCTAGCCCCTCCACCCCCTGAAACCCATGTCTCTTGCCTCCGCTCACCCACGGCTAAGCCCTGGTCTTGAACTGAATTGCACTGGTGGAAATTTCAAAGTCAAGAGCTCTGTGACTACCCAATCAACCAACTGAATCTTAGCCAGGCTGTTTCTAGACATGATCAGACTAAGATTGCAATTTACCCCCAAACCCGCAAGGACATTACAGATTACAACACTATCCAGATGTGATGCAGCAGTGATGGAAGAGACAGAAGGAGGAGCTTTAAGAAAGAGAGGGCTGGGAAGAGTTCAATGGGTGGAGTTGGTTGCCAAATTTGGGAGAAAAAAGACCACAGTGTAGTCTAGGTTTAGCAGAGGCCTAGCAGCCACAGACTATTTTGCCTTGACAGGGATTAATAATAAATTAAGGCACTACCACCCCCCTTCTAAAACGATATTCATGCATGCTAATGCATCCATTATTTATAGTTTGCATGGAGGCTGGCTAGTGGTGGCCAAATGCAAGTGGGAGGGATGTAAGGGTGAAATAGGGAGGTGGCCCCCCCCCCACTTGAAGCTCTGGGGCTCTGGAAGCAACATCCGCCCATTGTCGCGGGGCTGGTGCTGGGTGGGGATGGCAATGGGTGTGGATATAGAATGGTAGGGAGAGGTGGGGGATGCCAGACAGGCAGCTCGTGCATAGGGAGAGGGCCTCCAAGTGTTGTGGGGGGAGGGGTGGATTAAACAAATAAATACATGATAAGAAATAATCATGCCAGGGAGGGAGTGCATGATGGAGACAAAGAAGCTAAGCGGGACGAAGAGGGGGTGTTAGTTAAGTCAGACAGGATTTACTGTCTGGACTGACCCCTGCTTGATCAAAAGCCCACATGGAAGACAACTTTGTTGGATGTTCTTCAGATTTGACTGATGCATTGCGACAGCTCACACTGATTATGGTCTCACCACAGAGCGAACGAAAGCCTTTTAATTCAAAATAAACTTAATTCATCAAATTTAATTTTTTAAATTTCAATGCCACATCCAGCAGATAATGTTAGTTGGCACTAGATGATGATTTAATAAAGTCTTACAGAAGTTGATGCAATCAAAGCACAAGATGAAAGGCAGAAATGTGAAATAGAGGAAAAAAAGAGAAGGTGAGACATGGAGAAAGAGGAGGAAGAGGCTGCATTTCTTTAATGTGCACAGCATGCCAGGTATGTGGTGATGCTGTGCAGACAGGAGCAGGGCAAGTAGAGTGATAAGATAAAGCAAAAAGCACCAGTCAGATGAGCTTTCTACCAGACTGATCCCCATATTAGCATAGATACAGAGTCATAAGCATGGCAGGGAACTGGTGTTGTGAAGGTGACACCAGGACCATGACAAGCCAGCTCATCTACATAGATATCACCGGGGCCATGCAGGTAGATCATACATCCGGCTTATCTGAGCAATGTCTGTAGTGCATGACTCTCTGCCAACAAGCTGCCACCTTAAACTTCAGTAATCCTTGTAAGTGATTAATTCTTAATACGGTTTCAGTTGTCTCTAAAATGAGAAAATGAAGCTGCTTACATTTTTTTTCTGTCACAGTGATTGCTTTGAGTAATTTGCACAGTCTGTACCATTGCTGCTTCCACAAACAGTACAACTTCTGGACAGGATATTTAGAGATCAATGTTTTTGCCCTTGCTTCTTGCATTAATATTTAACAGTTGAGATGTTTTTGATATCTAGGGTAAGGGGTTATTGGCTTGGCAGCGGCCATGGGACTCCTATTTCTTTTCAAAATGTGGCCTGGTATTTTTTAGATTGGATATGAGGGGGCACAAATCCCTTGGTGCAAGGGAGTTATTAATCTTTGTGCCATAAATGAAAGAAATATGAATTTTATGTTTCAGGAACAATCAGGGTAAAGGCCACACATCCATTAATGGCAGACATGCAACATGTTTCTAAGCAAGTAGCACCGGAGGGAAGACCTCCCAGAAGGGACAATCTGCATTGTGCAAACATTACAACCATTATTACCCCAACAAACACAAGGTGAGGCACTTACTACAAAAACCTCAACCACACACAGGAAAATCCATAAACGTCGGAATGATGTCAAAACAACAGTGTGAGGTTTGACGGTTTTAATTTTCCGCTGCTCAAAGTAAAAATGGCTCCTGCAACATTTCCTGCACCCCTGGGGATTTTTATGACAAATACAACAGCAGCTTAATTATACATGCGGCCACCACCATAAAAGCAGAACCATTAACTAGCATCTTGTTAACACACAGGACCTGCCTTGAAAGTGCAAGAGTCGCATTTTGAAATCTTTTCACTCTGCGCCTGTCTGTCGTGGCAGATTGGCACCAATTAGCTAAAATGTGAAAATGAAAGTGGCAGTGCATACGTGGTCATGCATGGCTGTCTGCTGTGAATAAACCGTCCAATGAAGGTAATTTTGATTGATCTGTTCTTGATTTACAGGCTGAAATATTAAAAAAGAAACACAAGCTACAAATATCATCAAAACACATATCCAAGGAGGAAAAAAGCTCAATAACGGACACTTTTTTGGCTGCAGGAAGAAAACTTGCTTCTGATGTCTCTGACCCCTCTCACTGTGTCCAAAGAAAAACCCTTGGAATCTCCAAATAAGGGTGAACTTCCAACCCTTTAGTGAAGAGGCTTTGGTTAAATTTCAAAGGCTTCCTGGTTTTACTTTACTGGCCAAACATGCCCCAGCTGTACACAAAGTGGTCAGTCTCAATGAGACCCTATGGAGGCAGAGGGAGATCAGACACCCCTTGACGTGACCAAACATCCTAGTTAAAAGCGATTTGAACAGAGGGGATGCCACTGATGTTATTGCTTGCTTAAACAGGTTAGTCTTCACTTGTGCGACGTGTGATATTACAGAATGTAATCTCACACCTGTGAGCACTGGTTCAAACCCGCATGCCTTCATGAGGACAATTCAGTGTCTGTCACTGTCTTGAAAAATATCAGCCATGCAGATTTTCATTCTATGTCCTTTAACTTGGCTTATCCTTTAGATGTCCATATGGACTTCATAGAATGTGTCAATCTCTTGAGTGATAGAAAGTAAAACCCACAAAACACACCTCCATGAATAGTCCTATCAAGCAGCATTCTATCCAAGATGTATGGGCCTATGTTAAGCCAATGGGAGGGGGTATGGCAACCCACTGAATTAATTATTTCTTATTCTAAATATATCCATTGTCTTTATGTCTTCCTTATGTGAAAGTTCCTTTAAATACATGTTTAAAAGACAAGAGCGCTCTGCTTTGGAATGAGCTAACTTAATTATCATAGCAACTGGCAGTACTCTTTAACATGTCAATGGTATTTGTCCTGCATGCATAATTTTGCTGTTATTGTGATGGCCTCTGCATTTCTCACTGACAAAAAACCCAAACCACAGGCACGGGGGCCTATTGTCATGGGCACATCCATCTGGATCGAGGCCATTAGAGGATATTTGCACTTCCTCTGTGGCTTCTGGCTCTTTTTGACATGCAGCAGAAGGAGAAGGCATCACCCACCAGTGCAGGACCAATTGAGGTGTAGATTGACCAGAGGGACAGTGAAGAAGGCCAGCAGGGCAGAACTCCTGTCAAACCCAGTGATGGACACCCATGTAGCAGCTGCTAGTTGGCCTGCGGTTTCCGAGGTCCTATGGCAATTGATGGGACACCACGAGGTGGACGCACCAGTTTCATTCTTTTGTCCCCGGGGATGTTTGAGGGTGTATCAGAATGTCAGGGGCTCTTGACTACAGCACACTTATGGTGTCAACTGCCCACAGTACACAGCTGCCCCTTGCTTGTTCTGGCACACGTCAACAGGGAAAAACGAAACTATGTAGCTGCAAATTATATACAAGCATCCTTTCCTTTTAGCTTGCTTTTCAGAAGGAAGGAGCAAATAACTTCTTTTTTTCTTTTCCTTTTTTTATTGAGTTGAGTGTATAATTAAAGCATGGACCAAGCCTACTGTATCATATGCAGCAATATAGGTGATCTTAACGCTAATGCATGAATAGTGTCCTTTGAAGAGGTGAAAACATGCTGACAAAGCATACAGATATGCATGATACAGTTATCATCCAAGCTACATTCAAGGGCCTCGGATGCTCCTTTGTGTGTGCTTGAATGTGTGTGTGCAGGTGTGTATCTGTGTCTACACAGGTGGGGAGACAGTTGGTTGGGAAAGTATAGACATACATGCCATACTGAAAAAACAGCTCTAAGAGACGTATCAAATAGAACCAATTCAACTCCAACATATAAACACTTTAGCTGTCAATCCACATCTCCCCACATGAAACTTATATGCTTGTTGCTGTGCACGCAGCCTCTCTGAGCTGTGTTGGAATGCTGACAGCATGGAGATATGAATCTTGATTTGATTAAGAGTCAAAGTTGGGGTCTAAGCGCTGGAGCCAATATCGGTTCAGGCGGGTGGGCAAGGCAACTGTTGCAAAGAAGCTGAGGAGTATAGGAAGGGGCAAAGTGTGATGGCAAGGGAGTTGATGGGGGAGGGGGGGGTTACCTGTGGCCCTGTCTCCAACTGGGAGTAATTTGGAACAGACTGCTCCCAATGTGTTCATTAGGTTATGATTGGGCTGAATGCAGGTGGGGAGGGCCTGCCAAGCCTGACGCTGAATAGTCCTGATTGTGCCCGGCATAAAACACCATCTGTTTCGATGAGGCAATGTAGGAGAGAGAGAGAGAGAGAGAGAGAGAGAGAGAGAGAGTGGAGCAGGAGGAAAGAGGAGGGAGCTACCGGTGAAAAGTCATGTTTTATGATATCTGGACAATTTTGCATACTAGAAGAGTGACATGAGATGGAAGCAAATGTCAGTTGTGGCAGCATTGTCATAAATACAGGAAAGTGAAAACAGATCTATCCTTTTGGTGCAAAAAACTTTTAAGTTCATTATGTAAATTAATGGCTTAGTTTGAAAAGTGAATAAGAAAACTTAAAGTAACATGACATTTCAAAAAATGTCATTGGTGGTTAAAAAAAAAAAAAAAAAGTTTTGGTTGTGACTTGCAACCATACCATGGCTTAAAAGACACTGGGACTGGAGATAGGGCAGCAGTTTATTTATGGGCCGTCTGCTTCAAAGCTTGGATGGTTTTGGTTAATCCTGTGCCCACAGTAGCAGACATACAAATGTTAATCTCGGTGTTTACACGCACATTTATGCTGTCGACTTTGCTGTAGACACAATATTGCCAAAAAAATCACATTCCAAGGTCTCCTGCGGGTAAAAGTGGAAAAGACAAAAAATATCTTCTTACTCAGTCAACCTCTCTTTCAGGTTTTTTTTTTTTTTTTTTTTTTTTTTTTTTTTTAACTGCAAGGCCCTGGGAAGAAAAAGAAGAGTGCAGAAGAGAAGAAGGCCACTGTTCGCTGCTCGACTTTTGAAGCGTCTTTATCGGGCTTGGCAGCGTGGTCTTGCGTGTCCAAGCCTCGTCGTGCTTTTCATCCTTTGTGCTGTCCAAGGTGTGTCCAATGCAGTGGGGCTTTGTGTGGTGAGGGAGACGACACATCACATTCTGTCTTCTGTCCCAAGCTGGGGGATGGGAAGATTGAAGGGAGGGTGTGTGAGTGTGTTTGGGGGAGAGAGGAGACAACAGAGGGGTGACAAAAAGAAAACTTATAGAAGGCCGCGGTTCTTCAAAGCCACGATGCACAAAGGCTTATAAAGCGTTACTTCATGCAGAGTTGTGCCAGATGTAATTGCGGGGTTCCTGGAGATAGAGAATCACGTGAAATTCTTAGCTCCGCCCCTGCTACCATGAAAGGACTGTGGCTAAGAAGCTGCAACTGCAAAAAGGTGTGAGCAGAAAAGTTTGCTTCGCTTTTATGCGCAATAAATAGGCAAGTAACTGAGTTATCTTAAAGGTTCAAGTACAAACTTGGTGCCTCGAAAAGGGTAATGTGATGCGCTAAGCTTGATAAATGGAGGAGGACTGGCTGTCACCACTATAAATCAAGATGGGAGGAAATTGCACTGAGCGACAAGTGATTACCCTCCCTTTTCTTGCTTTGCCATCGGCTTCATAATATAGACTGTCAAGTCTATCTTACTCCTTTCTACGAAGAAAAAAAAACTATGTTGATCCATTCTTAATAAGCCCAGCAGTTGGCAGTGTGCACAGTGTATCGCAAGTATGGCCTGGCTGTAGTTTTCCTGATCAACCTGACTAGTCTTCATCTGTTTCCTGTGGCCTCCTGCTGAGATGGGACTGGTGTCAAGTATGCATTGGTAAATACGTTCCCAGGCACAAATACTGCCACTGTCATGTACATTGGCACAGGCTGCTCCTTTTTTTGTGTGTATATGTGCAGGCGGGTAGGTGCATGTGTGCTGTTGACAGTGAACGGTGATGGTTAAGGAGGAAAGGGTGGTGCAGTCACTTTAGGCCTGTCGATGAGACTCCCACAGGAGGGACACGCCCCGGAATTTTTCACAACAATGAAAGCAAGCATGGCAGCAGATCTGTCTTTGCATCTTCACGGTTCAGCAGACACTTGTGTAGCCAAAGAACTGTAACTTCATGGCATCTCTTCATGTTTTGTGAGCAAAGGCCTCCTGCTAGGGAATGTGGAAAATATACTGTCTTTATCTGCAAGGTCAAGGCTTAGATGTCTTACATAAAAAAAATTAAAATGTAATAGAGAAAATTAAAATCATATAATGCTTTAACAAGGTGATAGTGCGGGGACAGTAACAGCATGCAAATGTACCTCAGTGGCTTTTATCTGAGCAGAATGGCTTCATGCAAGGACCCTCATTTGTTTCACCTCTGTTCCATCACCATGCATCTAAACTTAAGTTACTCCATACATTTAGCAAAGAAAAAGTCCATTTGTAGGTTTTATTCTAGTACGATTACAGTAGCTGCTAATGGCAGAAAAAAAATTGAGCATTATTAGGTGGAATTGAAGGATCTTGTGCATATACTAGTGATTTTAATAAGTACCTGGCAGAGCAGTGCCCCTAAGCTTTACCCAAGACATCTTTGCATATCAATTAGATACCATTTGCATGAAATAGCGCAATTCAAAAATAGGCGCATGATTTTTTTCTGTGCAGCATGTATTGCAGATTACTTATATTCAAAAAAATCTATACATACATGCATTATTATTTACATATGACAAAACAAATAAAAAACAAAAAAATTCAGCACTGGAATTGTAATGGTTGTCACTGGTAGGATGGCAGAGGATTAAGGTAAACATCAAATGTAAATATTTAAAGTTTTAGTCTTGTTTTATTTTATCACTCACCACCATTGTGTCTAAATTAAACATTTGGACTAGCTGTGAGATTGACTCTATCTCTTTCCACATATACGCACCGTGCAGGGGTCATAGAACAAAGCGCAAGGGTCAGCAAGCAGGTGTCAGGGATCATGATATCCCAAGGGTACCTTGAGTCTCATCCCAAAACCTCTAACATTTTTCAAAGCCCTCCTGCAGCCAAGGCCCTCATCAGCACACGACCCCGATGGCCTCGTGCACGTACGTCCTTACCCACACTCCTCTCTAGTGGACGAAGGAAGAACCTGTGTGAATCTCCTGGAGCTCCTACTACGTGCCAAACAGGCTTGGTGTGTCCAAAACTAGCCTGAGACCCAGCAGGGGGGCCGTAATGATGCTGAAGGGGTACAAATGTGTACAGAGGCCAGACGTCTTTCCCTTTATACTTAATGAAAGATTTTGAAACATTCTTTTTGGGCTGTACACAGCAGATTTTTGTTGCATGACACATAATTGTTTATAACCTGTTAGCTCATATGCATTTCTTTAAGTTTGAAATATTTCATCACCTTGGGTTTACTAAAGCAGAGGCCGAAAAAAACATTGCAGTTTACACAGAGACAGGAATTGCTTTTCCTGCAACTTCTAAGACAAACTTTATCATCACTTGCTTATAAATCAAGATCAGTGAAGGATGATCAGTTTTGAAAAATAAAAGAATGTTGCTTGCATTAATTCTACATGCATTTGATACGTGAAAATGTCCACTGGGCCTTGGCAAAGTGATGTGGTTAAAACCACTGATGCAGCAAATCCAAACCCCCATCTCCTTGTCTGCTCAATCAGCCATCAATAAAATCAATCCTCTTCACTATAGCTGGCAGTCATAACACAGCCCAAGCCCTACCTCACATACGGGAGCCATGGCTCGATGTTACGAGCAAAGCAAGAGGCTGAGAAAAATTAAGGTGATCTCTCAGCAGATTACGCTTTATCCAAGATGAAGGGCTGAAAAAGAACGAGTGTAGTTCAGTCAAACTAGCTAAATGGGTGAGAATTAAGATGTTGCAGCGTGGGATGAGGCAGTTATGCATACATAACATGTTGAGGCTGGGACCCCCTACTGGGGAGAGGCACGACAAAGCCTCTCTAACAGCAATACCTCTGGGACAGCTAATGATTAATTAGCTTGTGTCATTAAGTGAGGCAAATGTCACCAGAGCTTCCTGGGGAAGCTGTCACACCATGTGTAGGCCACTCACAAGTTTCCCCTCAGGTATCGGTGGAGGGAAGTGGGTGGAAGAAGTGCACAGTTATTAGTCAAACCCTGACATCTAGTGGTCAAATTTAAAACCACATAACTCTAGCAGGGATAGTAAACTTAAAGTTTACCTGGAATTTTCTTTCAATAATATGATATAAAAAAATAGATTTCAGGGAACTAATGTTTACATATAACTTGTGAGAACAGCTTCTGACAATAGGCTTACAACAAAGAGGCTCTCCAGATTTGGTTTTGGGATTATACTCTGATCCCTGATCACTAAATTAGCTGAGATGGCCTCTGACCTTTAGTAGTTACTCAACTCATTGACCATGGCATTGACGTCAAAATTGAAGAGCTCACGCTTTTCACACCCAAGTTTTTAAGTAGGCATGAACTGGCACATGGGCATGCTTAGCCAGGCAGGTGTTCTTTTTACTGAAGGGCTTGCTATCATTAAAACGTGTTTGAATGTTTTGTCCTAAAAAAATTAGATTTAACTAGATTTGAATGTAGCTTCACTGACATTTCATCAAAATTTGTACAGTTTTTAAAAACGGCATGGAGTGGTTCCAGACATAAAGTAGACAAATTAAATTTTCTTACCAGATAGCTGAGTTGCAAGCTGAGTTTGATGACTTTCTTATGAAGTTTTGGATTATTCCAGAAACAGGGAGCAACAAAATGGTAGTGAGGATCACTTGAGTTTCTTTCTTCACTGATTGAATCTTTTTTTCCTATACACATGCACACACTTATCCTCTTCCTCTTCCTTCATCCTGGTATCAGGGAGCCTGAGCTTTGTGAAGGTGAGCACAGAATCCTGGTCTACTATAAGATCAGACCAGGGAGAAGTGAGAAGGCCCCTCTCTTCACCGCAGAATGGTAGCACAACGTGGAAAGGCTTAACACACCCACAAATCTGCACACTAACACACCTCATGCCTGTGTTTATTCACATCCATAAACCCATGTGCGCACACACACAATCTGCTTCACCCTTACATAGACATACGCATACAAAAGCACACCTGTCAGGGCCTTTCCACTGTGTGAGCAAAAGCAAAGAACTCTGCCCCCTCCCTCTGTTTCTCTGTATGTGGTATCCCATGTCTGTTATATTAAAGCAAATACATTCAGTTCCCACTTTCTCATCTGAAATAATGGCATGAGCAATTTTCACATTTAGGCAAGCAAGGACACATGCAGTCTCTCCCTCTCTGTTTAATGAATGGAATCAGGGCTGGGCCCCTGTGGCTGTGGTCTAATCTGCCTTTGAAGATTTCCACAATTTACAGACAAAAAAAAAATAAACCTGAGCCCTTCTTACACAGTTTTAGTCTTCTGCAAAATGCACCATGAAATAATACATTCGCTTATATGTATTTCTTAATTAACTTATACTTTCATATTTATGCATTTTTTGTGTTCTTGACCATAGTCGAATAGAGCAGGCTGAGGAGCAGCCTCTGCGCCAGTCCACTGGGATTCTGTCAAATAGAGAGATTGAATTAAAACACACTTTGGTCCGGAGAGCTCTCGCTTTGCCACTTTCGCACCATAACATGTCTTGTCCTAAAATAATTAGATTGAGGCCTTGGGTGGTGGAGTGGCCGGATCCTCAATGGTCAAAAGAAGGAACGGACCAGCATTGAATGAAAGCTTCCAATCTTAAAAAAGCACTTTATTTCTTTGCACTTGAGGTTTGTTGTCTTTTGTGACTATTATCCCCATTCACCAATTGCTTTCATGCAGCTGTGCCCCTCTTAAAAAGTCTTTGTGCCAGCACCATGAATACAGGGAATGTGTCCATGGCAGGTAGCCCTTATTGCAAGTTAATCTCCTGAAAGAGCCTCATACAAGTACTTTTAAATTCTCCCCAAGCCACAGAAGGCTCATCATCAATCGAGCACTTCTCCCCTTTGTAGGACTGATGAGTGTGGTGCATGGCCGGTGACAATGGCTGCCAAGTGTGGCAAAGTAATCACCTTCTGGGGAAAACACTAGTAATTACTTCTAAACTGTTTGGGCTTCAGAGACAACTGCTATTGTGCAATAAAATGAAAGGGTCCTTTTAAAGAGCAGTGCTCTCAATCTGTTTGTCATCTGTTTGTTTACAGATATTTTTCTTTTTGCACTTGCCCACTACAATCATGCTTTTTCTTATTTGTGTGTGTGAATGTGTTTCACATTGAGGGTGACCCCTCGGCATAGAGACATGCTGAATTCCTCACATGAGAAACATCATAATTAAAAACAAACTAAAAGACTTCTATTACATATTATTTAGCCAGAACAAGTCTCTCAGAAAAAACAATTCAACCAGCCAGATGGATAATCTCTTTCTAGTTTCAGTCACATTTATCATCTTAAAGATTTAATAAGGGTGTGTGAATATTTTCTGTTTCAATAATCAGATGATTATTAATATTGCTCAGACAGTCAGGCTTTAAGTTGAAACAGGTGAGGACCAATCCATTGTGACTTTAAAGCTCAAACTAGAAACTAGACCTGAAAGTGTTTTAACATAACATGTTAACTGTTTTTTTGCATGTCTCATTGAAGAATGATCTGCTGACAAAATAATTTAATTCATGACAAACACATGGTTATTGCATCAGTGAGAAAAATTACTCAAATATCTGAGAGATACAATCTTTTAATCTCCAAAATTATTCCTATGACAACAAGGAGATAACTGTCATAAGATTTTAATTTTCCTTGTAATCTCTTTAATATCAAATATCAAACGCTAATTCCCTTCATCTGCTTTCTCATATTCATGTTTTTTATGTGTATGCAAGTGAAAAAAGATTCTTGGTTGATACACAAATTAACAATACATGAAGACAAAAAATGGCATACATAATAAAGGAGAAAGAAAGGAATAAAAAAATGTCAGTTTCAGGAAAGTTCTTTCAATTTGACTGTTAAAAGAAGACTAACACAGCACCATCTGTATTAGTCTTTCTAATCAGGGCAGTTAGAAAGCGTGCTTCAGAACAGTGACTGGCAGCCTCAGGAATTACATATGCAACACATGCAGATCATAAAGCTCAACACAGTAAGTTGAGCTTTGTAAGCTTTTATACAAGTCAGGGAAAAGAAGACTGTTAGATACAGACATTTCTGGAAAAAGTGCCTGAAAAATATACCAAAACTGTTTTAAGTTGTGAGGTTTGTCTGCATCCTGCTGAGTTTAGACAAGAACTACAGAAACATGTTTTTACTACATCCTCAACTAGGCTACAACAGAAACCCGTTCGATTAAAAAAATGGGTTATATGGGGAGTATGTTGACTCCACCATAGATTTAGAACATGAAATGTCCACGTGTGTCTGTGTATGTAAATGATGCAAATCCTTTTTTTTAAAAAGTGTAATACATTTTAGTTAATACATTCTGTTAAATAAAGAAAGCGCAAACACAGAAAGCCCGATGTTCAGACTGGAAAATATTATTGTTTTTTTTTTTTTTTTCAATGTTTGCTCTCTTCAATTTTCATGTCAGTAATGCAGTTGCAAGAAACTGAGATGGCTGCTGTTTACCACTGTATTGCATCACCTTTGTACACTATGAAGGCATCTAAGGACAGTCTTCCACTTTGCCTCGGTCCATCTCAAATGAGCTCAAGCCCAGACAAGGCAACAGCACTTCTGGATCTTGTTTGTATGTGGCTTTTCTTCTCACGACAGAGTAGAAATTTACATATAGATGTCTGACAACCTGTTCTTGCTGACAATTATTTTCAGAAATATCTCTGAGCCCAGTGATTTTCACCAAAGAACTGTCTTCTTTCGTGCAGTTTTGCCAACATTGTTTGCAGACTTGCAGTGAGAAACACTTCAACCCATGACACAGTCTCTCAGAGGGTATTGAATCCACTACATCTCAGTACTGAAAGACTCATTCTATTGTCAGTTAAGTATTAGGTGTGAGGTACAGTAAGTTCCATCAGGTCTTGTTTTTTTCTGTCATGATGAAAATCCTTTTTTTTATATAATGCAGTTCAAAATGATTAGGGTCTGAATGATCTGACAGTCATCCCATTCTGTTCTCATTTATGATTGACATGGCAAAGAAAGTTTTTATTGATCTGATTTTTGTTTTTAAAGCATTTTAAAGGCAGGGTAGGGGATCCTGGAAAAACAGTTCAAGCAAGCCACATTTGAAAAAATATGCACCCCTCAAAACCACGCCTCCAGAGCACAGGAGCGCGTGCGCCGATGGTGGCAAACATAACCGGGAACAGCTGAGTGGCTAGCTTGTTAGCTTCCCAGTAAACTGCAGAGGAACCACGTTTCCTAAAAGTGATAATTATCTGACCTCCAACTTTTGCAGCATAAAACATCCTCACTGCAAACACCATCACCTCCATTATTTGATCCACATCTGTTTTGTCTTTTTAAGAGCAAACAGCGGCATAGATAAGCAGCAGTCATGTTTGTCTTGGTTCGTCTGCACTGTGAGATGCTCACGGCGAGTTGCGAGCACTCACGAGGAGGGTGGGAGGGCGACAAACAGCAGTCAAGTTTGATGGACAAAATAATCATTCAATCAATGAGCACGGACCATTAGCAGCCCCATCCAATGAAATTGGATTGTAGATGTAAACATAATCCCATTGTCAAATCCCTTAAAATTTATTTTATATTTGTTTCCAGGCTAAATATCATTTTCTAGGTAATGCTTTTGACTTTCACCTTCTGACCACCCCTCCAGTGAGAACGACCCGTGGAGGTTAAAGAGAGTAATAGGGGGGGAAAATTCGAGGGTGAGTAAAAAGATGTTTTATAATGTGTTTATAAAAATTATTTTTAAGGGGATTTATTGGCAATATTTTAAAGGTCTTATAAAATAAATTCTGTATATAATTAAAAAAAATTTTTTTTTTTTTAGAAAATATAGCTCTTAAAGACACACAACGGAACTTTTAGCAGCTTTCTCAGTGACGCGCCCCCTATCGGCGGCTAAACTAGCATCCATCTTGTTCGTACCTGTACTGTAAGCTCACTCCAGCCAGTAAAAGACAGTCTTATCTTGACTCTTGTTCTGTCCCTTCCTCTGTTTCTTTTCCTCTCTTCCTCCGGTGATGTTTCCTTGCGTTTCTTTACCGAATTCGACATGATGCGCATTCAAAACACCCGCGATGGTGATACCTGGTTTACATCCGGTTGCTAGTGAGTGACGCGGTGCTGCAGCCAATAGTCGGCTTAATAAGAAACCGGGGGAAGGAAAAAAAGCAAAAGCAACGTCACGGTCGCGTCCCGGATGCGGGAATCTTACATAGTGCTGTTTCTGAGCCCTTCGGGACGCCTCTGGGCAGTGACGGCTCGAAAATGCGCATAATGAATGTTGGTGTGACATCAAAACGATTGTCAGATCCTAACATTTATTTCAGATTTTTTTAAGGTCTAAATAAGTTTTACGTTGTGTGTTACTTTCATTCTGCACCCCTCTAAAAGAACATTAGTAGTATTATTATTTTTATAAAAAATACTCTTAATAAAAATGTTCAATATTCAACCTTTAAAGGTAGAGTCCGGAGTCCCCCCACCGTTTCTGTTTGCAAATAACAGCATTCAAACTGAGCGTCCTTCCCTCTCAGGCCAATGGCCGCTTCGTTCTTCAGTCTATTCAGCTTCAAGCCTCTCCTTCAGAGCTCAGAAGCAGGTAAAAGCCAAACCAACATGAACCCTGGTTTTCCAACGTGCCCTATCTAAAGCTCTTACCTTTTCTTCGGTGCATCTGCTGTTTTTCTTTCTTTTCTTTTTTTTTTTTTCTTTGAGAATTCAAGTGACTGGCGTCTGCTTCAATCATGAGCTTATTCCCACACAGCATCATGTCCTTAGTTCTGTCATTGGCTGGCGATATAAAGAGAAACCCAGAAGCATCCCAACCAGACCATAACAAAGCGAAAGACCGAATTACAGACAGGGGGAGAGGGAGTTGCATTCAAACTCACCACTGCATGCGAGTAAAGGCCCAAAGGAGCAGTTTGAGATGGATTTCACTTGCACAAGTCCAGCGTTTATTTTTAGCGAGGAAACTTCGGACTCTGCCTTTAAGTACCTGTAAAACTGGTAGGGTTGTCAAGACCACATTTTTACAACAAGATCGTTGTGGTCAAAAGTATTGAGACATTAATACATTATTTATAGAAAGCTTGAATTTATCATCTTTATTGCACATTTATATATTTACAGATAGATAGACAGACAGACAGACAGACAGACAGACAGACAGACAGACAGACAGATAGATAGATAGATAGATAGATAGATAGATAGATAGATAGATAGATAGATAGATAGATAGATAGATTTATTTCTGTCTTTATTTCTGTCAGTTTCATTTATTGATCCTATAAGATATAATTTAGCTATGTAAGTAGAAACTGATCCGTTTTTATATCTTTGGTATGATAAATACACAAAGATAACTTCACACAATTGAATTTGTCTAATTCTTGTCATGCTAGAACACCATGACATTTCTAATAAGGGTGTCAGTCCAAGGTCTCAGTGTGCTTGTATTGCAACTTTTCTGCACCCTAGTGGCTAAAATTTAAAATGACAGCAATCAGAAATCAGTGACTTGAAATTAACAAATTAGTGCAACAAAAATTGACTTCATATTTAGCTCTTTTTTCTGTCATTAAAAGAAAATATGATCAATTATTACAATTATAACCTGCTGATTTCTCTTTTTTTTCATTAATGCAAAACAGAAGATTTTCCACAGCCTTGCTTAAACAATTTTAGTTTCTAAAAATGTAAATAAGAACAAATTTACTGTTATGTCCATCAAATGTGCAGGGCCAGTCCTTGGTGCCCATTGTGTGTCAACTTTTTGAGCTCATATGTGTCAGTGAATGAAAGGGAAGCTGAGTGACAGACCCAGAGGCATCAGCACTTCAGGACACTGTGAGCATTCATACAGTATTGCACGTCTAATAATCCCAGGAGAGAGAAGGCCCGTGGGTCTCCCTTTGAACCACAGGCCATTCATAAGAACAGTGAAACATCTCCCCACCCCTTTGTGGTCACCAGCATTTCATTTGCAATCTAAATCTAAAACACAGGGTGTTCGAGTCACATCAAAGGGCTTTTTGATAGTTAGGATAGAGCAAAGACTTGAAATAAAATGGCTAATTACGAGTGTTGATTAGTGGGCCATGTAAGCCACAGACTAATTGGATTGCACAATGCAGAGCTGCTTTTGTTTTATGTGCATCTTAATGAAGTCTTTCTCTCTCTCTCTGTCTCTCCTCTCTCTCTCTCTCTCTTTGTCCATAAAGACTTAAATGTTTGGGTAATTTTTGTATTTACAGCGGCAGGCCTATGCAAATGTCCACCAGCATTCAAAAAGAAGAGTGTTTCTACATGATTTATCTAAACTAAAAATGGGGGGGGGAAAAAAAGGGGGGAGGGGGGGGGAAAGAGAGAAAAAATAGGGGAAGGAAAAAAGGGGGGGGGGGAGAAAAGGGGAAAGAAAAGAAGGCGAAAGGGGCCGGTCTTATAAGTTATTATTAAAAATAAAAGCAAAATAATTTGGGGATAACTCATCCTGTTAAAGTTTAAATGGCCTGGAAGAACTTGAAAATCATAAATTTTCATCTACAGTTAAAAAGCAATGGCTTGCTTGGATTACACACATCCTTGTACTTCTGTCTTTGTGAGGACATTCGTTGACATAATGCATTTATAGCCCCTCACCCGGCCTAACCCTAACCATCACAAGTGATTGCCTTAACCTAACCCTTCTCCTAACCATAGTCAAATCTTATTGTAAACTAAACTCTAAAACCAAATCTTAACTCTCAAAAATTTTGGCCATTTTAGGCCATTTAGTAAGGACCGACCAAAATGTCCTCACTTTGCAAAAATGTCCTCACTTTGTTGGTTAAAAGTGCACCACACCTACCTCACCCCAGCTTGCTATCTCACATATGCTTCTAAGACCAGGCCAACCTGGTTGACAAGTCTGCATGAAGACAAGCGACACACCTCAGTGGACTGGAAAAGCAACTGAGGACATACTATGAGTGATTAAGCTGTATTTTCTTGAAATGCTTGCTGAGGAAGCCAAGCACAAGCTGTCCATCAGTATTTAAAACAAACATTGAACAGAGGTCATTAACATTCTCTGAAGAATATTTGTGACAACTGTGAAAACTATATGTTGTGGAGAGGATTAGCATCTATTTGCTCTCAAATATTGTAAACACAATTTTGAGTCAATTCAGTTGAGTATTTCTATTTAATAGGCTGCTAAATACTTCTACTCCTACACATTTCAAAGAGAAATATTGTCTTTTTGTTTTGTTTTTTTTTCTTTATTTGAATTCTTCCATGACTGATATTAAAATGGAAATCTGAAAATATTCAACAAGTTTTTAATCCCCCCCCCCCCCCCCCCCCCCCCCCCCCCCCCCCCCCCCCCAAAAAAAAAAAAAAATACAAAACTGTGCGTTCAGGGTTCAGGGTCACATTTCAGATTTCTACAGTATATACAGTAGTTAATGCATGTTTAAATGATGTCTAGTCTCCCCGACATTTAGAATGTCTCTATATGTAAAACTAAAGTAACTTCATAAGCTCTATTTTCAATGAATAACATGTGGCTTCAGTGTTGTACATTTAATGATAGAGCAGCCAGATATATAAACTTCACAGTTCGTTTGTCCTGTTTACAGTTTTTCTTGTTTATAACCAAAGTAGGACTTGTGTTGCCCAGTCTGCCATTAAAATAGCTAAAATAATCACTCAAACATTTAATATAATAAATGAACTGCAAAAAAATGACAGGGCGATGTTGTTTTTTAATTGTTGCTTATCGTTTAGACCCTAATTTTCACAAAACATAACTGTAATGTTTAGAAATTATTTTCAATGCCGATTAAAAAGGTTTGCAGTTTGTTTGTTACAATGACAAATGAAGGCCTTTTTAAAATATCTTGGTCTTTATTTTCTTTTGTCCCTCTTTTAGGCAATCAATGGCATCTGTGAGCATGGAATTATCATGGGGTCATCTTTCTCAAATAGGGGAAAAGAACATCTGAGGATATAATTTACATATGTCCCCTGTTTTATTGCAGCTTTTCAGGTGTAGAAATTAACCAAACTATTTTGACACTGGGAATACATTCTATGAAGTCCCTCGATGTCTCTAAAGAGTCTTGAACATGAACAAGGAAATCTTTGCTATCTTTGGGTATGTTATACATATCAAAATGTATAACATGCCCATTTTATGTAGGAAAATACCTTTATGTATATATATATATATATATATATATATATATATATATATGTCAAGATCTTTAAGCTAGTTAACAGGTGCACAGATAAGTAGGCTAGTGTATAAAGTGTGTTTTGGTTTAACCCAGATTTCTCATCAGGTAGATTAGTTTGGTTGAGCAACCGTCAGTTTTAATGATTATCAGGACTAAAATCAACAGTTTGTGCTACAGTTTTTGCTTTTTATCTTTCAAAGGTCTTTATTTGCAGGTGCTACAAAAAATTTTTTATCCTATGTTGACAGCTTGGGTGTGAAGATAGCCCTCAGATTCCTTTAACACATCGGTTCCCATAAAGTTTGGTTTGCTCTATGTCTGCACTGCTGTGGAGAATGCTATTTTGTTCTGTAATGTGACTGAATGACTTGTTACCAGGGAGATCTGCCTACACTGTGACCCTGAAAACTATGGCCAAAAAAGAAAAAAAAAAAAAAAAGGTGAAACAGAAATTGTCTGACACAACCCTAAATGGTTCTATCGTAACACTTACAAAAAATATATATTCTTAATGCATTGCTACGTTTCAACTTTAACGCTGGTGGTCTAATTAGTTTTTTTTTCTGTCATAGACGAAGCTTTTCATTAAAACTGAAGTTTATGATTCCATGCATAAATTATGCTATGCGGGATGGTGAAAGGGACTTGCACATTCAAAACAACATGGGGAAGACGAATGGGAGGGGGTCTGTGCGGAGCTCCAGTGGCGGGGGAGATTTCTGTGCAGGTGTCCTTTTTTTTTTTTTTTTTTTTTTTTTTTTCCCCTGACACCTCGGAGACAAGACCCGACCGTAAGTAGCCTAGCACCGTAGAGGAGGAATCAAAGCTGATAAAATAATACATATTTGATCCGTTCTGAATCCCTGAAAGAGCAGCAAACGGGGAAACGTACTCGTCTGGATGAGAGACCCCCGCTGGGTGAAGACACGCTGCGTTAGCTGAGCCGTGAAAGCCCGCTGCTGTTGACTGGAGCTGATGCTGAAATGGAAGCAAAGCGATGAAAAGCAAGCGCAGGGGAGGGAAGCATCATCGAGCAAATTATCACATCACTGATCATTTGAAGGTATTATACATCAATTACAGATTAGCAATCCGTGATATTTGTCACTGTGCGGACATCCGTTGTCGACGCCGGTGGCATCTACTGTCGCCGAACTCCATTTTTCAATCTGCAGATGTGAGCTGCAAGAAGACGGCCTGGTTTGGTGGGCGAAGCCTTCAGGGATTAATCACTGATCACGATGAGCAGCGAAACAGTGTCGGTCATCTTCTGCTGCTTGTGGATGAGGCTTGTGGACAATTTTCGCATGTTATGGATGATGTGTCAAGTTAGATGAAGTACTTCTGAGAACAATGTGAGATGCCTGATTAATTTTGCACCTGAAATCCATTAAAGAAGGCACACGGCAGCTTTTGGTTCTCATCCCTTCAAAGGGAAAATGGGCTGTTTTTCACAGAATGGGATTAACCTGACTTCGTGTTAAGGCTCTGCTGGATGTCAGACATTCAATGTCAGGTTCACAGACACTAAGTATGGGCACAAATTTTACTGGTGTTTACCCGGAGCTTGGTTTCACCAGCCCCAGACAGGAGCCAGTCTGGTCCTCCACAGTTAACAGTGTAGTGAAGGTGGTGCTCATATCGCTGATTGTGTGCTTGTCCTTGTTTGGGAATGTGGTTGTCCTCCTGGTTTTTCAAAGGAAACCTCAACTCCTTCATGTTGCCAATCGCTTTGTTCTCAACCTCCTCTTGGCAGACCTACTCCAGACCATATTAGTCATGCCCTTTGCCATTGCAGCCACTGTGCCAGCTGTGTGGCCCCTGGATGCCCGACTGTGCCAGGCCCTGGTGGTGCTCATGCATCTTTTTGCATTTGCTGGAGTCAACACCATCATAGTTGTCTCTGTGGATCGCTATCTGGCAATCATTCACCCCCTGTCTTATCCTACCCGCATGACTCCTTACTTAGGCACCAACCTGATCATCTGCACCTGGGTGATGAGTTTCCTGCAAAGCACACCCCCACTCTATGGCTGGGGGGCCATTGACTTTGACAGACATCACATGGTCTGCACAGTGGTGTGGTCTTCTAGTTTGTCCTACTCTGCAGTAGTGTCCACCTTCTCTTTCTGGCTGCCTGTGCTCATCATGCTGGGATGTTACTGGATGGTATTCAGAGCAGCTAGAAGGCAGAACGCTCTTGTACACCCCATACAAACACAATCCTACTCCCAACCCTGCCAACAGGACTTCCAAGGACCAAGCAGTCCACTGCAACAGCCCAACGCCCAGCAAGCCAGTCCACCTGAAGGCCCCTACACAGCCAGACGATACCCTGTTCGAGTTAGACACAGACGTTTCCACTATCACTGCAAAGCTGCTCGAGTGGTTTTTGTGATCATGGCTTCATATATTTTCAGCATGGGCCCTTACAGCATCCTGAATACTATATCTATGAGTACCAAAGCAGCCGTGCCTCCATGGTTATCCTCCCTAGCCCTTGTGCTCTTCTTTTTACAGTGCTGCCTACACCCATACATTTATGGTTACATGCATCGGAGTGTGAGGAAAGAATTCCTGGCTTTGCTCTGCGGACTGCTCTGCAAGCAGGGTCGTCCCAACCAAAGCTCTGCTGTGGAAAGCTGCTTCACTACCACTGAGGGGCGTTCCGGCGCCCACCCGCACCTGCCCAGTCTGGCTGCTCGAGTTTTCCCTCTGCAGACTTGGGAAGAATGCACAACATCCTCCTCTCCCACATTTGAGAGGAAGTCGAAAGACAGCCGCAAGGAGACCACCTCTACCAGCCTCAGCTCTGAGAAGGAGCTCCCTGTCCACAGCAAACAAAGCACATGACCTGCCTTGAGCATTTATCAGACTCAACAAATTTGCTCTTACTTGAAGAGCTTGTCATGAAGGGTTCATAATTAACTAAACTGCAGGATTATGGATTGTAAAGCTGCCAGCTTTGGTGGCACAGACTGTCTGGTCACCAACATTGTGATCTTATACTGATGATTCAATATAGCCTATCATTTGTGAAAAAAGTGGTCCAGTCAGTGTTGCATTATTTCTATTTAACAGAGCTGGCTATGGAAGGAGAAGGGGTGTGTGTGTGTAAATGCAGTTTTAAGAGTAACCACATAGGCTATACCCTTGTGAGCAGCTGTTATTATGTTTTGCCTGTAAAACAACTAGTATTTTAAATGTATGCAATATTGTACTTAAAACTGTTACATTAAAATGGGCCTTTGAATATTTTAAATTGTAATTAAGCAATCTTAAACCTTAACATGAAAAGAAAAACATTGCCACTTCACTCTTATTCAGGCCATAGATGTCTCTGATTATGTATTAATCAGTAGTATCTCTGCAGAACTATTGAATCTCCTTTAAACCTTTTTTGTGTTACATTCTCATCTGATGTCCTGGAGGGTGTAGGATGTTTGCAAGCGTCCTTCGTTTGCAATTCATGAACTCAGGGTATTGCTTGTACAGAAAAAAAGATTTAAAAAATATATATATAGTGCCCAAAATCAGTTCTTGAATTTGTGAATACATGTACATTCCGTGTTGCAGTAACTCTTCTTAGTCTTGAAGCGCCTTTTCAATAAATAGGTAGATATTTATTGATTCATTGTGCCTATCAGTTACAGAACACAAAAAGATATTAATGACCCTTCTTTGCAGACAGGATGGCCAAATGTACATTTGTCTTAGTCTCTTGTTTCATTCTACTACAGCTCATCTGTGGAATTTTGATCTCGTCCTACTTCAGTGTGCCAAATTTGAATTTAGTACTTGCTACCTTTGTGACGCCAGCCTGTATTTAAGGAAACGGAGCATTTTCTGTTTGTATAAACTCCACAGCACAAAGAGAGCAAGGTGTGATACAAATATAGCTACAGTGGACTTTGTGCATCAGTGATATTATGTGGGCTGCATGTCAGAAGAGCTTACGTAACAGTTTTCTTACATTCCACTAAACATGTAGATTTGTAAAGATACCTCATGACAGTATTTTTATTAGAGATAATAAAAAAAATAAGTTGAATTAAAAAACTGCTGTAAGCCACAGATAGGGTCTATTTATGTAAGAGTTGTATACTTGTCTTGACTCATGTCAGAGAAAGAAAATCCAATGTCTTTTGTGCATTGTTTTAGGTGTATTTCATTTTGATTTAGTCAAGATTTATCTTATGAGAAAGAGAGAGAATGGTTTGGCAGACTGAGCCAAAGTGCTCCTGCTACACTTTTTCTTTATGCAGTGACCGTTTTCAGACAACTTATCAGACCTGCCTTAGTTCAGAAAAACCTGTTTGAACAAGCCACTGGAGAAATCTAGACCACAGGACTACAACAGACGATCAAATTGTCTTCACAACAGTGTATTATAGCAGAGGGGGGAAAAAAGTCTTATAAACTATTATTTTGTAACTAAATTATGTGCTTTTACATTATTTTAAGGTCTAATATATATGATGTTTGTTGTTTAATAAAAATAAATTTGGTGTACTGTGTGTTTAAGTGTAAGTTCATGTTCAACACAACTACGTTTTTCCTGAGAAAGAGAAAAAAAAGAGCAATTATGAGTATGTCCTCTCTCTTTCAGCCCTATCAGCCAGTTTCTCCTTTATTGAGGAGCAATTTTTTAAATTATCCATAGTGGATAGACGAGAGTAAGTAACTTAAAAAAGCAAAAACCCAATTAAATCTGAATCTAAAGTTTAGCATTGTTTCACTTGATTAAGTTCTCACTTAGCAAAAACGTTGCTGCATTCCACTTGAAAATAAAAGGATGTGAATTTGGAGTTCAAATATTTAAATATTCTAAATTCTATTAAGCTGTGTGGAAGCAACACAATACACTGCATTTGTCTGCATGACATTATTACAAGAGTCAGAACACTTTGCTATTACCACATCCCCATTCTTTAAATAGCATCTCCCTTAAGTTGGAATGATTTTGCTGCATGTTTTTGTATGAGCCAGGAACCCTAACTGTATAAGCTGGACAGCAAGGAATAAAAGTTAATTGTTGGTAGTACTCATTATAGTAGCTTAAAGACAATAGCATGGCTTCCACTTTGAATTAATTATATTTATTTGTAAAATTGTTATCACCTTTGATGATGATGTCTCACTGCTTGAAGCAAATGGTACTGTAGCAGATTTTAATGTAATTAGCAATTCAACAAACCACTCCGTGAGATCTAAAAGGGAGCATCTTCAATGGAGCACGCGTTCTTCATCAGTAAACTCATGGACTGCATCAAGATTAACTAGCTAGGAATTTCTTCTGTAGCCAAACGTGTGTCATCAAGAGATCATCCTTAATATAGAACACCGTAACAGCTCTACAATACAGGTGTGGCTCTCAACCAGGTGTATCCTTCTACTCTATGCAAACTTAAATTCAAGAAATGGACATGTATCATAGTAATGTCAGTGTTTTATGTTTCTACTACAATACAGGCTGACATTTAAGGAATTTTAGCCAAACTGTTTACCTTAAAAAAAAAAAAAAAAATCAGAAATAATAATAAAAAAAACAAAGGAAGATTCCATAATGGTGACAATCTTTAAGTAGCATTCTTCTGTTCTTTCCCCCTCTATACAATATATGTACACACTTGTTTTTTAATCATTACAGAACAGGCAATGAAAAAACAGAACATTTAGCCATGACAGAATAGAAAAGCAAAATACAGGATATTTTACTTTCTCCAGAAAATTTAAGTAAAACATTTCCGCAAACAACCTGCTCACCGTGACATCCTGATCATTGGAACCCAAACTGATTTTCAAGGCGCCATTTAAAGTATTACTGGTCAACAGTGAACACAAACTGATATATAGTTTTAAAAAAAGAAAATAGCAACAGAGGTTTAAAGCACAAAAGAGGACGGGCTCTGCTCTGCGGGATTTTTCTATCATAAGTGATGGTTTCAGTTCAGGTCTACTTCGACCATTTTATGACACAGCCAGCGCTGGGCAGCCCAGTGCTGCAACAGTAAGGAGTTAGTCCGTGCTCCAGTTCTCTAGTCCACTTTGACCACACTGTAGATCTTATTTACAAACCAGAAGCAAGCGAAGAAGCCAATTGTACCTGAGAACAGAAGACAGGATAGAGAGAGAAAAAAAAAAGAAAAAAAAGAGAAAGAAAAAGAAAGAAAGAAAGAAAGAAAGAAAGAAAGAAAGAAAGAAAGAAAGAAAGAAAGAAAGAAAGAAAGAAAGAAAGAAAGAAAGAGATTTTGATTAAAAAACATAACACAGGGCACTAGAGTACAGACACAAAAAACTCTGAAGAAAATATTACATCTTGCACGCCATTTTTTCACTGCATAACCAATATCCTTCCTCTAAAAACTATGAATAAATAATAATAAAAAATAACTTTTGGTAGCACCAGCCCTTCATTTTGTCAAAGAAAGAGCATATCTGCTGAGCTTTGCTGTGTTGATAAGCTCTATAGGTCGCGATTCTGGATCAGTTCATCTGGGTTTAAAAGTCTTATCTGACTCCTCAGTATGGGCCACATACGACGCCCCCACCCTGAATTACGTTAAGATCAAAGTTGGGATGAAGTGAAAAAGACAACAAAATAAAAAGTTAAAAAGGGAAATAGGAGGGGATTAGGATAATTCAGATCAAAACTAGAAGCAAGGAGGGAAACTAATAATCTTTTCCTTGAGTCCTTGGATTACTTCACGGTGATAATCTTTTGACATCTCATCCTCATGCTACTTTAAGCTCTTTCTTAAGATATTGTCAGTGCTGCTGTGACAAGCAGTGCTACAGGCTAACATTTATCTGCCCTAAGGACAAAGTAAGCAGAAAGTATGTCATCATCTGAGATCATGGTGAACAAAATATTCCTGTGCAGCATACAGACTAGGCGGGTATTTGCAGTTTTTATAATGTTAAATATCCTCTTTTTGCACACACCCAGTCTCATATGAGTCACAATAAAAAGGTTAAAGTTTTATTGACTTTAACAGAGGCACCAATGTTCTCTTCATCCTTTTTGTGTAAATACATCTGCTGTATATTGACCCGTTTAAAATCAACAGCAGGATTTCAAGTACGAGCAAAAAAAAAAAAAAAACGTATAAAGAAAAAAAATAAAGATAAAAATAAAGATAAAATTTGGCTTGTCAGACAACACACAACAGTCAGAAATGTTGACCCATAAAAAAGAGCAAAACTAGACCTGACCAAGAGGGACATCATACTGTCATTTGCCAGTCTCTCTGATTTTCTTTAAACAGACTCAAAAATGACAGCTCAGAGGAGAGCATAGAAAATAAATGCTCTTTAACCTCATTTGAAAAAAACAAGAAAAAAAAAAGACAGATACAAGAGGTCTAGACTTATCGTTAAAGTATAGCAAACAAATGTGCCATTGTCTGAAAAGCTTCCTTGTTTATTTTAAGAGCAGGATCCAGAATCCTCTTTCCACATAACAACTGATGGTGAAATTCATACATTCAAACTCCACACCCTTGTCTAACTTTGAAGTGTCTAAATTTCACAAACAAGTTTGAAGTTCAGCCATTTTTCTAAAGATTGATCCTAATCTAAACTCACAATTAAAAGCACACTGCAATATCAGGATAACAAGAATAAACAAATAAAGGAAAATAAACTGGCTACATCTGAGATCATTCATCAATAAATGGACATCTTACCTGTGAAGAGGAAAAAGATGAGGACCATAATCATTGTGTATCCAAAGTACAGTATAGTACTGGCCGCCCCAATTATTTGAAGCTTTGAGAAGAAGTAGTGTACAGCATAAATGAACAAATAGACTGCAGTGAAACCGCTGGTCAGGAAGGAACGCCACCACCAGTGGTAGTCCTTGACACACAGGAAAAAGATTGCATATTAGGATACAGCAGTGAGGGTATGACAAGTTTGATAAAGACAAACTTCACAGAAAAACTTCTAGGTACCTCAGCACATAGGTGGAAGTAGCACAGCAGAATTGTGGCCTCTGAGCAGGTGATGAGCAGAATAATGAAAACCAGGAACAAGAACCCAAACATGTAGTACATTTGATGAGACCTAAAGAAAAAAAAAAAAACATCCAAAGAAGGCAATGACAAAGCATTTAATACTTTCACCTATTACCTTTATAAATTAGAAACCAGGCAGGAAGGACAACTTTCTTGTATTCTTACCAAATGCTGTTAAGAATGAAGAAAAGCTGAATGAAAATGCAGCCAAAGGGGAGGATCCCACCCATGATGATGCCAGGAATAGGTTTGGTGAAGAAGGATTGTTCAGGTATTTGACGAGGAATTTGGTTTGTTCGCACAGGTTGTTCAATTGCCTACAAAGAAGCAGAAAAACAACTTACATGATTACAAAGCATTAGACAAACATTTTGCTAACAATTAATGATGTTTAAGAACAACACATAATATTATGATGCCTGACTCACAGGTTTCTTGAATCCAAAGTAAGCGCCAATGAAGGTGAGGGGCACAGAGATTCCAAACCACAGAGCTAAAATGGCCACCAGGGTGCCAAAGGGGATTGCTGCTGAGGACCCCTCCACCCAAAGGATCAGGTTCATCAGGAAAAAGTCTGCGAATACAATACTGCCAGAGAGAGGAACAATGGACAAAGACATAAAGAAAGATTAGCATGTGTGTGACAATGTTAGTCATCAAGGCTGCAGATTGATTACAACACTTGAGGGCAGAAATATGGTACATATACAACATAGATAACCAGCAGCTGAAAACAATGAGGAGGGGGAACATACCCTGGGCACAACAGTGCTGTCAGCAGGACGTTCGTCTTCCACTTTTCACCTCCAAAGGCTGATAACAGAAAAAGACCAGAATAAGACCATTGCAACAGGAACTCAGTTTGCAGCAGTCTGTATTCATTTTTAAAATTTTAATTTGGAATAAAAGTAGACACACACTTTTGTAAAGACGTGCAGACACATAGCCAGCGGGTGTGCCCAGCAGGACCCAGAGGACCACAGCACATGTCATGAGAGCCCCTCTGTTGGCCGGAGACAGGAAACCCAGACAGGCCAGGACTACAGTGGACAAACAGTCATCAGTACACTCCTTCAGACATGCAAGAATTACTGCTTGTATACACTCAGATACAAAAAAAAGCTTTGCATAGTTTCTCTATCTGCAGCACTTAAACTTCAGACTCAGCATATGCTGACTAAGCTGAATGAGGCTATGGTTAGAGTTTGACCCATTAATTTAACTGGACCATGAAGGGGGTTTTGATGGTGAAGGCAGTACTTAAAAAAAAAAGGTAACTTTAAGACATTTTGCCACTTCTAGCTCTGTTAGAGATCACTACATGTGAGTAAAATCTGAATTCACTGCACAGAATTTTTTTCCCAAGTGTTTTACAGTGATTTATATTAGATGCTGCTGCAGTTATGAAATCCGGATTTTATTAGCGCTAGGCTGCAGAAATTTGGGACTCTGGAGCTTGTGCATCAGGTTTTGTCCCATTTCAGTCTGGCAGACTGTAAACATGCATGATTTATTAAAGACTCAATGTAACTTTTAGACCTTAAAAATATGCTTTTCTGACTCGTTTTGATGGCACACTAACATTCATTATACGTATTTTCGAGCAGTCACTGCCCAGCGGCGTCCCGAGGCTCAGAAACTGCACTATGCAACTTTTGCGTTCAGGATGGGGCCGTGGCGTTGCAGCCGACTATTGGTTGCGCACCACGTCACGTGCTAGCAAACAGATATGAACCAGATATGAACACAGCGGGTGTTTTGAACGCGCACCATGTCAGATTCGGCAAAGAGAAACACAAGGAAACCGGAGGAAGAGAGGAAAAGAAAGAGATGAAGGGACAGAACAAGAGTCAAGATACGACTGTCTTTTACTGGCTGGAGTGAGCTCACAGCACAGGTAGGATGCAAGATGGATGCTAGTTTAGCCATCGATAGGGGGCG
Source organism: Atherinomorus stipes (assembly GCA_023101725.1). Lineage (NCBI taxonomy): Eukaryota > Metazoa > Chordata > Actinopteri > Atheriniformes > Atherinidae > Atherinomorus > Atherinomorus stipes. The sequence continues at coordinate 1,796,882 of JALJCO010013221.1, forward strand.
CGTCACTGAGAAAACTGCTAAAAGTTTGGTTGTGGGTCTTTAAAGCTCAGTATGTTGGTCAGGTTTTTAGAGCTTTAATTTTGTATAGTTCTTTGGTTAGACTTGCACCTTTACCTGCATTTAGGTCTGATTTTCTTCTGATAATCAATTGTTTTTTGTTTTTTTTTTTGGGGGGGGGGTTGTTTTCTAGTGTCATATAAACATACTTATTTTAAGAGTTTTGTTAACTTTGAAAGCATCTATGCCAACTTTAATGCCTTTTTTTTTTTAAATTAATTAAATTTATAGTTTAGAGAATAAGAAATTACTTTGAAGTGGAACCCTTTTTGTTAAGAAAAAAGGAGAAAAAAAAATAGTAGCCCATATTGCATTGCACTCATTTCGCATGCACAATTTTACTATCTGATATAAGGAAAAACTGATATGAACTCAATGTCAGTGTTAAAAGTTTGACCAAAACTTATCTGAAACATCTGAAAGTGTGAAAACTAAGGGGCCAGTGTCTGATAAAAATGCTTGCAAGCAGGAAGATTAAATCAATTTAATATTTGAAATAAGGAGCAGAAAAGGCCTAACTGACAACCAAAGTCTTCACGATTAAAGGTTACTGAAGGAATCAGAAAATGAATTGTAAGTTCATCTTTTTGTCATTCTTATTATGGCCTTTGTCTAGTCCCAACAGGACATACATTTCTCTCCACTGTCTCAGATTAATATTGTCATTATTATTATAATCATCAATATTCTTATTTTACCGTTTACAAACATGTAAAGGCAGTGAAGGACACCTACACATCCAGACACGGACAAGTTTTAGGTCTTTTTGGGCAACTCATCATGTACACGGTTAAAGAGGGAGTCAGAGTGAATGAGAAATGACAGCACTTGCATAAGTTCCAGGACAGAGTCAGTATTTTAGATTCTGAATACAAAACACTTCACTTCAAAGTAAAAGTCAGTGTGAATACTGTAGAATGTCAAATATTTCTTACATAGGGTGATGAATGTCATGATAAAGATCTGCGTGCCCTGTCCAAGAAACACAGAGAGCAGCATTCCTTTCCTGGGGGGACGGAACACGTCCCCATGCACCTGCTTCCATCCCGACTCTTCCTGTGCATCTTCCTACAGAGGGAGGCAGACAAGGGGGTCAAAGGAGCACTTTGCTTAAAAGATTCACCAACCACCAGTCACTAAATGCTACCTCTCCATCTGACACCTGCTAACAAAGCCAAATAACAATTGCCCACCCCACCCCCCTTTTTTTCCTTAACAAAGGGAATGTAAAATTTGGTGTGGAAAAACCATTCAGTGGTTAGAAATAAACCTGTTTTAAGAAATCAGAATTTTCTGCAAGTTTTGACCTCACACCACATTTGACATTTTCCATCCACCTGTTTACCACAATCATACAAACCCAAGCACCTGATTAAATTGCCACAAAAAGTTTGTTTTTTCTTGTTTAAAAATAAATCTTCCATTTGGCTTACATAGTGCATAGAAGATTTTTCCTTGGTCGATGAAAGCTTTATCAAGTCTTCCTGTGAAATGTAGCAAAATATTGATAATTTTGGGAACTCTGCACCCACTGTGCTGGGTTTTGTGTCACACTACAGGGTTAAAACATTGGTCAAAGTACTGTGATTAAAAAGATTAACATGTCAAGAGATCATTCCCATATAAAGATCAACAGTTATTGCACACAGCCCTTTTACCACCAGGTGAAGTCCTCAACCTAAAATGTGTATAATTTTGTTGTTTCTCAAATCTAATAATCTCATAAAATCTCATCAGCAGATTAAAATATTAAAAATTCCTGTAAAAATGTGACCTTTTAAACCTAATTAATACATCTGAATAATCATGGGATGCTCCTCAAAATAACCATTAAAGTTGTTGGCTTGGAAACATGAGGCCTTCCCTCAAAAAGCCACTTTGAATTTGTATTTGCATTGTGTAAATACCTGCTGGGCAATAAAACGATTCACATTGTACCTGTAACATTTTGTTGTAATTTATGCTGGTGTTTCCTATAGTTAGCTAAATCACAGAGTCCAACAATGCCTTTACCTGGTCCACCTGGTTGTATCTGGCAATGTCCTTGTGCAGAGTTCTTAGCATGATCATGGCAACCATGCCAGATAGGAAGAGCACAATGACCAAGGAATTCATAATGCTGTTTAACAAAAAGAAACACATCTTTATATAAATTCATCAGATCATCAAGAGGTTTCTGAGGACTTTTCTTTTTCTGGTGATAAATATAATAAATCTCTCCATACCTGAACCACTGGATGTTGGTGTGAGGCATCGAGACCAGGATGTAGTCCCACCTAGAGGCCCACTTGATGGAATTGTTTTCCTGTAAGAAAAATGTATAAATCAATGTAATACACAGTATTTAACAGATACATACAACTGTTAGATGTTAGCTTCATATGATTTATAACATAGTTTGGAGGCCTACCTCAAAACTGACAGAGTAAGTATAAACTATTGATACGTCACTGTCGAACACTCGAGGGACCTCCATGGGGCCACCGTCACAGTTTGGGTTTGTAGCATCTGCATGTTTTATGCTATTGTGCAGACAACAGAAAAACTTCTTAATGCCATTTGCAATGATTAGTTGTCATTGTCATACAGCAAGTTGAGGTGTATTACAGGTTTTTCCTGTTCATCTGCTACAAAGTGACATTTACCTCTTTGGTTCAAGTGTGGCAGCAACCAGGCGAGCACCTCTCCAACCCTCTAATGCTCCACTGTGGTAAGTGATTTTGATGTCAACATGGTTGAAGACATAATACGTGTCTTTCTTGTTGAACTCAGACTGAATAAAGGTAAATACAAAGATAATACATTTGCATGACTTCCAGCTTAATTTTCATCACAGTACACATAAAGTTCATCATTTTTTGTTAGACTGACATAGCCCTTACAGTCCAATAAGTATTTACCTTACTGATAATTAAAAGGCTAAATTAGAAGGATTAATACTTAACTACACAAAAATTTGTGGTAACACAATTCAAAACTACATCTTTCTTTGATATGAAATGTTAAGAATTTCAAAGCAGGTGAAAAAATAATCTCATTTTAAACGTGAAAATGTAGAAAGGATATCTTTACACTGACATATACTGTATACACTTAGAGAAGAAGTAAATATGGTAATATACACATGCCTGTTAACCTTCTTTTCCCATACAAAAATTAATGTTCAACTAAACTCTTTTTATAAACTTTTATTCTAAAATAAAAACCAACCAGTCACTTTAAAATATATTAACCCTCTCCTCTTTCTTACACTACTCTCTACGCTAACTAGTGTTGAGTAACACCATACATACTGTTTATAACAATTCATTAGAAGGATCCTCAGGAGAATTATAATTAAGCTGTCTTCCTTATTAGCTACTGATGCATTGTGTATCCCAAGAAGAAACTTACTAAATGTCTTCAGAGTGAAAACCACTTGAAAAGTACATTCAAAATTAAAGTATGACACCAAAACTCACGTTAATGACACAGGCATCTTTAGCTCTACCATCTGATGTAACAAGGCAGCCAATGGGGAAGCCAGGGTTGCAGTACTTTTGACCATCTTCCACATCATAGCACCATGTCACTGGCATGTTGTCAATGATCCTGAAATTAATAAGTCATTCACAATAAATCTTAATACAACTTTTAGATAAGAAAAAACTCCAAACTTTTAAGAATTTATGTGGAGTGCAGACATTAGTGTATCTTATACCAACCAATGATGCTGATAGTTCAGCTGCATCCCCATTTTGAGAAACTTCAGCTTGTCGTCATCTTCCTTGTTGTCCTTTTTGTAGCTCTTTGTGCACACTGCACTGCATTTCACATCGTGTTTGAATTTAAACTGTAATAAATGCAATTGAGGTACAGTGAGTCATATGGCCAAATAAAACATGTGTAATACCAGGGGCACAATGCAAATACCACCTTGTAGGGTGAAGACTGAATTCGCTCCCCAAAGAGTACCTGTCCCAGGTTCTCAGATGGCCTCATCTCCTTGGCATCTTTACAAAAGTCGAACCTTTAACATATTTTCAGATTGTCATGCATACTTAAAAGTATGACAATTACACAAAGAATGCCTATCATGACAAAATGCTATCAAGGAATAGAGTGGATTTAACTTACATATCATATTCATAAGGTAGAACTGATTCCACCGAGTCCAGACGATTTACAAACAGTTGAATCTCTGTCTGCAAAGGAGAAAAATGTTGCACTTTATTTCACTTTTCAGAAATTGAGAGTTATCTGATCTGTCAATAAACTTTCATGTGCGTCACCAGAAGGAAACTATAAGTTCAATGCTCACTATCATCTGTCACTTTTCACTACTTCAATTGGGCTTGACGTATCAAGTCTCGAGGTAGAATGTCGGATCAAATAAAAAGAAAAGTGATTCTTACATTAAAATAAACCCTTAATTGTAAATATGCTTAGCTTAAATAGCGAAAACATCCGAGAGTAATTTCTATGCATCGCAATAATGTGCTAGTGCCCTGCTCCAGATATTAGCCGGGGCCTAGTGATACCACTACACTGGCACTAATATCAAGATAGTACAATGAAGTTAATAGCTTAGTGAGAGTACTATGCACTAATATATGATAAGAAGTGTAACTCCTGTGAAATACCCATACCTGGCAATCGTCGCCACCATTGCCTTCTTCACAAAAACTCACTGGGGCTAAACCCGGAAGATAAAACGCCGAGCACGAACAGAAATACGCAACTAGCAAATACACCAGCACAAAACTAAAGGGTATCCGCCGCTTCATTTTTCCACCAACAATGTTTTTCGAAGATTTTAAATACTAATACAAAGGAATGTAATGCCTCTTTTACAGAAAGTTACCGTGTGCTAGCTGCTAACTAAATGCTAAGTCTTTCTACTCGGGTTACAGTGACTGAGCTGGACTGTCTGGAGCATCGGTGACGTTTACTTCTGTCAAGCTATGCGGAAGTCATAGGATCGATACCGGAAGTTAAAAACTACCTTCGAAATGAATGCATGTAAGACGTATCCTGGTCATTTAATCGGGTTTACGAGTTTTTTTAGCTACGGTTGATATATTTAGTATAGGTATATGTATAAAAAAATAAGTCATGAGTACAATTCTAAGCTTATATTGCAGCTTCAAACGGTACAGGCGCGATGCTGTTTGTTTTATTTTGACAGGTAAGAAATCGGAAGTCGCATAGTGACACCGTGGAACGCACGTTTCTTGTCGACTTCCATCAATACCCTTGTTTTTTTTTTTATTAATTGAACGAATACCTGGTCCTTCTTCCTCTAAGTTAAAAACATAATTTGGCTGAACGTCTTTTGATCACACAACTAAATGTGGGGAAGTATAGAATGACTGCAGTGAATAGGCGAGTTAACATTCAAGGAAAAACTATTAATTTTTAACAACATGCAAATAACGGCTGACTTAACTAGAAAAACCGGAACAGGGACGTTCTCGGGTCATACAGTGTTTGCAAGCAAAATCTTTCCACTGTAGCATTTTTCTATTTTTGTATTAAGCTCACAATTGACTACATTGCCATAATGTTTTTGTCCAACAAAAAACTGTCGTATCGTGATTATTACGCTGCTACCGTTTAAAAAACTATAATATAAAACAGTAGGTGGAGCTTTCCTAAACAAATGTTAAACATATGTCACACAACAGCAGACAGAATTAAATTGGCATTTGCTTCAGTCTTATACAATCTGTTTAATTGTATAGAGCTGATTCAAGTAAATAGAAACGGGAAACATGAGATAATTCCCATTCGAGAAGAGGAACTCAAAACACTGTTTGTTTTGTTTTGTTTTAAGCAATTTGCCCCCTCCATGCCATGGTAAAAGAAAAAACAAAAACGAGAATCTAAACCTCTATCAGTCTCAAATGAAGGCATTTTGGAACCATCAATAGATTTTAAATCCTGCAGCCTACCTAATAACAAAGTATCTAAAAAATCAGGGGTGACGTTTGTTGGTAAGACAGAACCGACAAACAGAGCTCCAGCAAGCAGAGTTCCTGTGTGAAGATGAGTAAATCATACAAAGGGATACAAGGCCATGAATGGAGGATTCACCAGTCACCAGGGCAGAATGGCCAAAGAAGCCATTCTTCAGTTAAAGGCAGATGACTGTGAGGAATTCACTGGAGAAAAGGTACCTGAATGACTCATCAAGAAGTAAAATTCTCTTATACAGTGAAACAAAGCTGAACTCTAACATTTTCAGCAGCAGGAGGAAAACCAGGCTCTGAGCATCACCACATTAGGGATGGGAGCAGCATTCTGCAGGAATGTGTCTGTGGCAGCATTTAAGTAACTGGAGCAAGATAGACAGCTGGATGTGAAAAGTTAAATATATCATAAATCATGTATATTATATCACTATCATAATCTCTTTAAAATTTGTCTAAATGTAGAAAAAATGCAGGGAAACTAAAATCATCATAACACTTTTCATTTTTATCTGGGATTAGCCTCATTAAACTAAATTAATTTGAATTCATGAATAGTTAAGAATCCTACTTACAAGTCCTTTAAACACCACAAATGACAAACTTTTAACACATTCTGCACTTTCAGGCATTCCAAGAACTTTAATTATGTGTGTACAAGTCAGTGATTAGTTACATTTATGTTCTACTTTCATGTTAACACATCATAGATGATCCAGTATATTTGAAAGTGTGCCACTTAATAATGATAATTTGGATAAGTTAGAAAGATTTGTATTGTTTGGCATGTTACTGTAGGCCTATTTTAATTTATATTTAGTTTCATACTATGTCTCCATTTATTTACCTATCAAATCTTATTACTCTGTTTTGTGCTTTCATCAAAAACTGTAAAATAATAATTTTAAAAAAGTATTCAAATGTTTTGGTTATCATGCATGATAGAAGGGAAAGGAAATAATTCTATTCAAGAAAATTAGATGGAGAAAAATGGAGAAAAGAATGGGATGGTCCTATCTTTTTTTCTTACATGGTCAGAGAAACTCAAATGGTGTTATTATAATGATGAAAAAAACTATTTGATTTCCAGTTTTTCTCAATGGAAAATGATTTGCAAGGACGTTGGTTAATAGTGAATATTATAGTTCAAAGTCATCAGGTGTGTATTCTGAATCTGTATGGGCCAAACACAGACAAACCCACCTTTTTTGATGATATAAGGTAAAAGTTACAGGAACAACAAGGGGAATTTATTATTTTGGGAGACTTTAATGTTGATTAAATGATCATCCCCAAGCCTCGCTAAAGATACAAAACATTATGGATGCATATGATTTAGTTGATATCTGGAGATTTAAAAACCCCAAGCTAAGATATACTTGGCAAAATCAGGCAAGTATATTTCCTCATATTTTAACTGATAAATAAGGTAACTGAAATATCAATAGAGGATAAATTACGCTCAGATCATAATTGTGTCCGTCTAAAATTTGCAACAAAAGATGAACTACATGGACCTGGATATTGGAAGTTTAATCAGTTCTTGTTAAAAGAGGAAGAATTTATTTGCTAAACAAAGGAATTTATTCAGGACTTTTTCAAATATAATGAAGGGTCCGCAAATCCACAAATTGTTTGCGAAGCCTTTAAATGCAGTTTTAGAGGACATGCCATTGCCTACTCCTCATGGAAAAAAACAACTTAAAATTAGAGATGCACCGATTCAATACACAGATCAGATATCGGCTCCGATATTGATAAATTAGCTGGATCAGATATCAGATGAATGTGGCCAGTCCAGCCTTCCGATCCAGTCATATCTGTTTTTATTAATATCGTAGTAAATGTACACTTTGTTATTTATGAAAAGATAAGATTAAGTACATTTCTATTTTAATGCATTACGTTTTGTGAAACAAGGCTAAATATATCAAGCTTGATTCCTTCACTCACATTGCAAGGAATGCAGTTCATACATTCAAAAGTAGTATCGGATTGGTAGGCTATCGGGTATCAACCGATATGCTCAGCCCTGGTATCGGTATCGGAAAAAACTGGATCGGTGTATCACTACTTAAGAGCAGAGATTAAGGAGGGAGATTGAGGATTTACAACAATTTATTGATAGCAATGGAAATTCAACAAGTGAGCAACTTAGTATATTGTCAGCCAAGCAAGAGGAGTTAGATGATTTGATTGAAAAATGTCTATTGAAAAGTTATTGTTACAGAGCAACCTGGATGAAAAAAGGAGAGAAAAGCTTTGTTCCAAATTTTTTTTTTTCTAAATATTCAAACAAAGAATCATTCAAAAAAGAACATTTCCAAACTAATTCAGACTAATGGAAATGTATTGTAGCCTATTCACAATCAATGATAATGAAGGAAATGGAAAATTATTTTCCAGTTCCATATTGCACATGTGGGAAATGGGAGGCCATATTTGATTGAAAAATTTGGAAAATATTTAGATTGATTTACAAAACTGTTACTGATGTGCAGAATCAATTTTTTCAAATTAAAATAATATATCATTTTTTTACCCACTGGGAAAATGTTAAAATTATGGAATATGGCAGAAACAGATGCTTGCCGTTTTTGTTGTCAGGAACCTGAGACCACTCTGCATTTGTTTTGGGTTTTTTTCATATTGTGTCCTTGTTATGGATGGAAGTGGAAAAACGTGTTTTGATATTGGTTTGTTTATGAAATAGACTTTGTTTCTGTTCTGTTGGGAGATTTTGTAAAAAGTAGTGACTCAGGTAATATTATTATTATTATTGGTAAACAATTCATTTTTAAAATCAGAAATAGATTTTCACTTAGTGTTGAATTGTCAAAAGATTTATTCAGCAAATTTCTGTTTTGGAGGATTACATGATTGAAACGGAAAATGAAGCCAAAAAATTTAAATGTAGATGGAAAACTCTTAAATGTTTATTTTGACCTTATATATATGTTGACCTTTATATCCTTATGTATCTCACCCTATGGTTTTGGGACATGACACACTGGTAAGATGTAGTGCTTCTCAGATTTTGTATGAAAGGTAGGCCTATAGAACCTTGTACTCTTGATGTCTTGATGTGGTTTACTTGGCGAGTCAGGATCGGTCTGACTGAAGTTATTTTTCAGAGCGATTTTTGGCTGGTCAAGATGTCTCTTTTTTCCATTGATAATGTATCTGTACTTGTATGATGATACGATGTCAAGTGTAATTGTGTGTTGGTGTGTGTGCCTGTGTTAAGTGTGTTTCATAAATAAATCATTTAAAAAAAAACTTCTATTCAGACATTTGATTTCTGGAGCTTTTTTAAACTCCATCTGAGCCTATCATTTTCAGTTGGTGGAAGACAAATAAAGCAAGGGAAGTTTATTTGTATCAGAAATTTCACGTAAGACAACTTAAAGTGCATCACATCAAACAAAATCATTACATTGGGGTACTGGAAAACAACATTAAAAAGTCAAAGAATAAAAAGCATGATACAAAATAAAAAAAACAAGAAGATATAACTTAGATTTTAAAAGAAAGTGGAGATTTTAAATTTTGAATGAAACCTCTTTGAATGCAACTGAGCAGGTGGGTTTTTGACCTAGATTTAAATAAATTGTGTTTCAGGTGATCAGCAGTAATGCAGGAAAAAACACAAGTAAAAGGGTTGAGTGACAATTAAGTTTTCCCCATCAAACTAGTTATTGTGATTTTTAAAGCAACCTTTACCGATGTTGCATTCTTACACTATTTTTCTAACAGGGTAAAATGCTATGAATGAGGTAATGAAACTCTAAAATACAAGACAGACCCACCATTAATCAAAATAAAATATTATTCCAATCTCTAAATATTCAATGAAAACTCCAACCAATCCTTGAAGTGGGGTGCACCTCTAGGATTGTCCAACGGACCTGCCTGTCAGACCTTTGATTCTGCATTGGGAGGTGGAGGGAATGAAGGGGTGTGTCTTAGAAGTGAGGCGGGACTGTTTATATTCAAATAATCTTGCTGTGCTTTCTGAAATGCAAGATTGGTAAAGGTTGCTTTAATATTAAATCAATGGTTGGAAGAAGCAATATATATGGGTAAGGCTAGGCAAGAATTTCTATTTCCTGGAAGAAGATTGTGGGACTGGATGGAGTCAAAATGAGTCTGGTCAAACAGGCAGCACATAAGCAAATTAGAGAGGACTGCATTACTCAGAGAGAAACTGAGTAGCTGCAGCATAAGTCTGGAGAAACTGAGTAAAACGTTTTAACTCAGCTTAAAAAAAAGTTTGCTACTGTGATTGTAAATGAAAGAAAGAGCAGGAAATTGCTGTGAAAAATAACATCAAAAACTATTGAACAAGTGACTGTGAGCAGCAGAAAACATAACAGAAAGAAAGAAAGAAAGAAAGAAAGAAAGAAAGAAAGAAAGAAAGAAAGAAAGAAAGAAAGAAAGAAAGAAAGAAAGAAAGAAAGAAAGAAAAAAAGACATTCTTTCGGAGGTTTCCCGTAGTAAAGTTCTCAAAAAACCTCTGGAGGGCGGCAACGGTCTTCTCTACAGCATTTTCAACGCTAAGGAGGTGTACACGAAGAAGAGGTACAGTTGTTCGTCGATGTCGTAGGCTTCAAAAAGTAGCAGCACGTTGGCGTTTAGTAGCAGCTTGAAACGTGCTTGGATGCTTGATGTTGAAAGAAAGTAGCGTTTTCATTTTATATGTTTTAGAAAAACCGTGTTGGCAGTCATAAAGTAAAGTCGTTCGTTGGCAGCAGTAACATTTGCTAACTAGCATTTGCTACCTCAAGTATCTCGCGAAAAGTGGTCGCGCGTTTCGCCATTTTGCGCATTCAACAGATTTAGGCTTTTGCCAGCATAGAGGTACAGTAAACAACGCAAAAATTATAGTAAAATGAAGATATAGTGATAATTGTATTCTTTCTACACATTTTAAAATGTTAATGCGACTTAAGACGACAATTCCTTTGTTCCAGGAGGACCGGTTTGCAGAATGGCAGAGGCAGACCGACCAGGAAGCTCTTCATCGGCGGCTTGAACACCGAGACCACAGAGAAGGCCTTGGAGCAGTATTTCAGTAAATACGGCAGGATTGTCGAAGGTAACTATTGAGACTAGTTTATTTTATGTAAAATTATTAATTGATATCGTATATAACTTAAAAAATAACACCCTTTGTGTTGATTCGCGCCTTGTACATGGCTTCCTGTCGCTGCTGTATTTGAGAGGCATGTGCTTGCGAGACCGAGTCATTTTACTATTTGAATTAGTCTGACTTTGAGTAACGATCGAAATTTGGCATCAGACTTGACATTAGAATAACTATTGTGAGGTAATTCAGTTTGGGATAATTTTAAGTTTTTTTTTTCCTTCCTTTTTTCTCAAATGAATATAAAGCAGACTCAATGGGCCCCGATTTCCGTGCAATATGTAGTAATCATTTTAATGGTGGATTCTGTTCAAGAATTAATCTTTCAACAACAAAAACAAATCTGAGGTTGGAAACTAAAATGTGGGATGTGTTCTTCAGATGAGGAAATTAATAGTATTTAAAAATACAGATCTTTTCTGTTTTACGTAATGCTTTTGTATAAAAGTTCTTAGTTCTGTCTTCACTTTCTGCATTTCAGTGCTTTTGATGAAAGACCGTGAAACAAACAAATCGAGAGGCTTTGCGTTTGTAACCTTTGAAAGTCCTGCTGATGCTAAGGATGCAGCACGTGAGATGAATGGAAAGGTAATTTTTTTCTTTTCTAATTAGTCAGCTCTCTTTTAAAAAAATTCTTTCGTAGTCTTTTAGCTTAAAGCTGATTATTATTGTCCCTCCTCAATTAGTCTCTGGATGGCAAACCTATCAAAGTGGAGCAAGCTACAAAGCCTCAATTTGAGAGTGCTGGAAGGCGAGGACCCCCACACATGCACTCCCGCAGTCGTGGTCCACCCAGAGGTCCTCGTGGCTCAAGAGGAGGTCCTGGTGGCATGAGGGGCCCCCCTTCCAGAGGCAAGTTATTTTATGTTAGTCAGTTGGGTGAAATGCTGCCGTCATGTTCTATCGTACTAATGGTAAATACCAAAAACCACCAGCAAAAATGCACATGAAAACCCAGTCGTGTTGTAATTTCTACTGGAATGCTGAAAAATTATGATACCCGAGCTGCCAAGATGAGAGAAACTTTGACCTTTCAATGTGGCGTAGATCAACAAAAACATCCTGATTGGGATGCATGACATTAAGTTAAAAGTTCTCTGCTGCTGTTTGTAGGTTTAATATTGCTGTGGCACGTAGAACTTTAATAACATTTGCATTTAAACTTAATCTTGTTTTTAAAAATGCAGTTATCGTTTGTTTTTACCTCTCAAGGACATCATGTTGTGACTGACTCGGGTTGAAATTCATTTGGTACCAATTTAGTGAGCACTTTAAAAACATGCACTGGAGCCTGTAAAAGAAGAGCTGGGTTAACAGGAAGAACAGATGTGGCAGATGTGACAGAAATAATCGTGACTATTCAAAAAAAATGATAAACATATTAGTCAACCACTAAAATAAGTGTTAGTTGCAGCCCTAGCTAGCTAGCAGTCAGTCCAGGATAGCCTCCGGTGTTTCCTTTCATTATGACAACCAAATCCCTTAAACACAACGTACTGGCAATTTCCACTTAAGTGGAAACGATCATCTTTTCCATATCACATGAAGGCAGCATAAGTCAATTTAATATTTGGGTTTCTTGTCTTCCCAGACTACTATGATAATTCTGGGAGTGGAGACCCCTTCTTTAAAGGAATGTCATCCAGAGGTCCCCCGCCAATGAAACGAGGGCCCCCAGTTCGTAATGGAGGCCCCCACCCAAGAGGCCTGCCCCATCAGGTCCTATGAGCAGGCGTAAATAGCCGTTTTATTTCATATCCAGCAAAAGATATGCAAGTACTAGGGCTGGGAAAAAATATCGATACACTGAAATATTGCAATATTTTCATATGCTAACATCATATCGATATTTAAAAATGCGGTATCGATCTATTTTACTGACAAAATCTCGCAAGATTTGTCGTTCAGTCATGTAATCTCACGGGATTTTGTGAAATCTCGCAAAATTTTGTTTGTAAAATGGATCAATATTGCATTTTAAAATATCTATCTATACACAATCTGTTTATCAAAATATTGTAATATTTCAGTATATCGATATTTCTTTCCAGCCCTAGCAAATACTTGGAAATGGTATGATGCCTTTTGGTTTCCTTTTGAAATGTTCTCTGTAACCTTAATCAAAATATACACTTGACAGTTTTTTTTAAATAACTTTGTTCTGTAATATTGTACATTCTAGCTCCTATGTCAAGGGATAGGGATCCGTATGGTCCTCCCCCACCTCGCAGAGACTCCATGATGTCCAGGAGAGATGATTATCCATCACCAAGAGATGATCATTACAACCCTAAAGACGGGTAGGGATATTCTTGATTGATTACATTCTAAAATTGTAAACTATCTTCTCAAACCCAAGATTTTGCCAAATTTGATTTTCAACAACAATAAATGACCCTGTTAGAACAACTGCATGTAGGTTTTTTTTTTTTTTTTTTTTTTTTTTTAAAGGGTCTGTTTTCTTACAGTCAAAAAATTTAGCAAAACTTAAGAGATGAGCTAGGCCCAGGTTAAAGTAATATTTTATCATTTAAATGATAAAATATTACATTTATTGTAATTTATTGTATATTTACTTATTTTCCTTGAAAAGCACCTTGTGATATTTCCTTTTATGTAAAAGGCACTATAGAAATAACTTCCTAATATTACAAGACTGATCACACCTTTAATTCTGATGCTGATATTTGTCTCCTGCTTTACATTATGTGAGGAAGTTTAATTTGGCGACTTGGTATGACTGTAAACTACAGCTAGATTAATAAAATCTGTCAATCTAAACTTGGTTCTATTCTAGCTCATTCCTAATTCTTGGTTATCCACAAAGTAAAATTATTTATTATAGCAACATGTAATGAGAGCATTTTAGTATTGATCGGGCTATTTTCTTTTTCAGATACTCAAGTCGGGATTATAATTCTAGAGATTCAAGGGACTATGGTCCTCCTCCTAGAGATTACTCATACAGGGATTATTCAAGCTCTGGTTCACGAGATGACTATGGTTCAATGTCAAGAGGATACAGGTGTGTGGCTTTGTATGGTTTATGTAGAGATTAAAGCTGAGATTGAATTTTTCCTGGACAATAGATAATGTGTACAACTTCTTTTTAGTGACCGTGATAGTTATGGAAGCAGCCGAGAACCGAGAGGATATATGGAACGTCCCAGCGGTGGATCATACCGAGATTCATATGATGGTTACGGTAAGATACACCTCCAGTTTATAAAATGGCAACAGATAATCACCACGAAGATGAGAGCAGCACAAATAACAAACCAAATCATGGCATTGGTTTCCACGCAAGCTTTTTTTTTTTTTTTTTTTTTCCTCCTCAGAGGAAACTCTCACTTTCCAGCACTTTTTTTTTTTTTTACCAGCACGCCATCTTGGACATTTTCACTTTATTCAAAATGTAAACCATTGGCTTCCCAACTGAAAACAGAACTAAATCCTAAAACCGAGTCTTTTATCACAATCCTTATAACTGCTGCATTCATCGGGAAAATGTTTGGCAATATCATGCAAAAAAAAAAAAAAAAACAGAATTTCTAAACCTCACAAAGTTTGCAACCATAAGGAAACCCTCAAAATCCATGGAGATATCCGTTGTCCAGTATGTGTTGCCTAGCAAAGCACTCCCTCAAGGAGTAACCTTCAATAATCATCAAGACCAGTCTGAAAACCTCATCCTTTGCTACACTTGGAGTTCTAAGAGGAAAAATGGCTACTCAAATCATGCAGAAATGGGTTACTGCCTACTTTTTCCCTGTGCTTGGATATGTTACTGCACTTGTCAACTAAAATATCCATGTTAAAATTTAAGTCTCAGAAATAAGTTGGAGATTTGACTTTGCCATCCATGATGAAAATTGTTACAGAACTAATTCTATTGGCAAAAGATGAGCACTTGAAGTGCAATAAAATGTATAAATTGAACCTTTACAATTACCTGAACCATTGACCCTGCAGGTAACTCACGCAGCGCCCCACCTTCAAGGGGCCCTCCACCATCTTATGGTGGGGGTGGTGGAAGCAGTCGTTATGATGACTATGGAAGCAGCTCCCGGGATGGCTATGGCAGTCGTGACAGTTACCCCAGCAGTCGGAGTGACCCATATCCACCTAGCCGTGGTGAGCGAATGGGCAGGCAGGAAAGGGGCCCAGCTCCCCCTGCCGAGAGAGGCTACCCTCCTCGTGACTCGTACGGCGGCTCAAATCGTGGAGGGCCACGCGGTGGTCGTGGTGGCAGTCGAGTCGATAGGGGCATGGCTCGCAGCAGATACTGAAAGTGGACTTGGAAATCACATTGAAGCAAACATTGGTGTCCGTGCACACTTGACACACGTTTTGGAAGAAATCTGGCAAGACAAACTATCCATGTCTAACTCTGTGGAATAAGAAAATTAGCTTTAACTTGTATCTTGACTTTTCCCTTTTTTTTTTTTTTTTCCTTTTTTTTAATGTGTAAAAGTTTTCCTTTTTTAAATATTACTCTGCTCATGTCAGTACAGTTAGCAAGTGTTAGTTTTTGTACATTTAGTGCTGTTGGACTCAATGCCCTATACGTATGACTTTCTTTCTCTAATAAAGGTTTTAGTTGTACCTTAATACCTGCTCATCAATTCTCAACCAAGACCTTGGACAAGGCAAATGTTAAATGATGTTACAGTGTCCTTTACAAAGACCTGTAATGCATACAGTAGGTGAGTCTATTCGTGCTATATATTGGAATGACTTGAGTTCATTCTTCAGCAAATGTGCTTCCAACTGGATCCAACTGTTTGCAAGGTTAGGAAAATGTCACTGTCAAAATGTTCTAATGTAGTTCCCATGGAAATGGATCCATCACCCTAGAGCCATATGATGGCATGCAACGACAAAACCAAAGGCAACAACCAAACCAAGTCGACTGCTAGTCAACAGCTGGTAAGCAAAGCAAACCTCTTTGTTTCTCATCTGTAAATGAGTTTCTCATTGTCCTGTACTGCAATCTCCACTCAGAAGGTGATTATCAAGACAACGTTTGCCTCAGGAGACGAAGCAAAATGGAGATCAACTCAAATGAGCCCTTTTTATTAGTATTGTCCATATTCACCAGCTAAAGTTTCTAAGTGCAACAACACCACCTCAAGTTTTCTTCCTTTTGAGCAACGATTGTTCTTTATCAACCGTTTTCCCATTTGAGCCCTTGAAGCAGTTCTTTTTGCCTGACTCCAACCTCAGTTAAGATAGGCAACAGAGCTTTTTTTGCATCAGAGGTAATGATACTTGTTGTTTTCTCATTAAAATCTGAATACAATAAATAAATTAGGCATTTGCTCAGTATCAAAACCTTTTCCGCAAGCATGCCAATTCAAATACTGGAGAATCTCTGGAGAAACATCATCAACCTAAAGGAAAAACTGGAAACAAACACTGAAGAGAAGTTGCAGTCGGATGAAGGACTACACTATCGTTTTCATACATCTTTTTGAATAAATCAATTTTTATTATTATTTTTTTTAGTCATTGTGCTAATATTGTTTTTTTCATTGCAGGATAAACATCACTCCAAGGCAACGGCTCTTGCAGTGTACCCAAATTATGTCCTGAAGTTGTTGGACCAGTTCTTCCAGCATGTGCCGTTGTATCTGTGCAAGTATGTCGAGCAGATAAATTGCAATTCCTCAACTTCAACATTTTCCCTGGGGCTGATTTCAGCACTGATTCTGATTATTTGCTTTTTATAGCACATATTGGGTTCTATTTTGGTAGTCCATTGTTTCAGTGCAATTTGTACTACTTCAATGCTTATGACAACGTCAGAAATTTGGCTCCTAGGTATTTTCACCTAAGGGTGGATTCACACCAGATAGTCCATTAGACTCTGTCCGATTAGGGACTCTGCTCAGTTGGTGGGTGGGAATGATTTCCCGGTGTTCACGCTGCATTATAGCCAAAGGAGCCAGTCTCGTTGCCTGAGCTACCACTTCTTCCAAGCATGCTGCGTATGTTATATAGGGCTAATGTTGACAGTTTTTTTTTTGTTTCTTTTACTTTAGCACGGCACTGGTCTGTGCGGGCTTATTCCAGAGCCTCCATTTCTCAGCTATTTAAAAATGGCATTATTTCTGTGGTTACTTACTAGGAAACGGGACGCTTTCTTTTGATCATATAACACAACTTTCATGTCGTCGTCACTCCACCTTTGACCACGAGCCATTTCTAAAAAAAAAAAAAAAAAAGTCCTACACGTATTTGTTTTTGGTAACATTTACCAACAATATCGAACGTAAGATATAAACCGTAATATTACCCCACAACCGAATCCACTAATTTGGTCCGAATTAGTGTTTGTTTGCGTGTTCACAATACCAGGGGCGCAGATAGGATTTTTGAACTGGGGGGACCAAGTTGTCAGCAAATGATTTTACCTCAATAAGTTATCTTTGCGTAATTTGGGCTTTAACTAGGGTCGCAATATCACATAGCTACTACCACTCCCAGGATCTCACATACAGTCTGATCACTCCGCGATATGATACAAAAATGTAGATATTATGACAATATGTGTGATCACAGCCCTACGGTGTACATGCTTCCCTGTAATTCACTCACTCTGTCAGCTACTGAGCAGGCCATGACCAGCAGAGAAAACCATGTCGCTGATAATCGGTGTGTTTGCAGCAGCAGAGCGTTATAATTCATTGTGGTGATGTTGTTGTGAATGTACAGCAGAATGTAGCCAACCATACATAGCACAATTCATTACTTAAGGAAAATGTTGCAAGAGCTACTGGCTATCAACTTTGCTCCAAACAGCACAGCACAGGGAGAAGTGGAACCAGTTCACACCAACCAATAGAAACACGTCTCTCATCCACCAGTGTAGGCACCGCCCATCAAGTGCACTTGAATTCACAAGCAAAACGTTAGAATTTGCAACCAATAAGGACAAATTTGTAACATAATTTTTAAAAAAAACTTGAAATCAAAGAGGACTGATTCACAAGAAAAATACTTTATATTAATTATAATATAATAATTATAATTATTAATTATATTAATATTTTCAAAGATTATTATTGATTTTAAAGTTGAAAAAATATGCATCTATTTTTACTTTTCAATTGCAGCCTGTTTTGTTTTGATCTCAAAAAATTGTTTTTGGTTGCCCCTGACTATTTTGCTCTCAAATCTCTTTTTGGTTTCAAATATATTCTATGTATTTGATTAAATGATAAAGAAACAAAATTCTCTCCATAGATAACTGCAACAGGCACACATGCAGGTAGAAATTTCTCCTTAGCACCCTGAGGTATGAACCTTGTGGTTTGTTCTATTGAAGAGGGTGTGTGTCAGTACGGTGGAGAGCTCCCAGCATGAAGCAGCCTTATACAACAAAACAACGAACTACTGTAAGCAGCAGACGGCATGAATTCTATGTAGAGTTGGTGAGATGAATTCGACTCTGAGCTGAATATCCGATTTCACAGAGGATTATGACTGCAGCTCTGACTTGGAGTTAGGAAATTCAGACATTAGTGTATAACTTAAACGCACCATTAGTCGAAACACAAACACCTGGCTCTCAGTGCACACTGCTATAACTTTAACTGTCTGGCGATGTCTAGAAAAGTGTTTGTTTGCGGGGATGGATCGGGTGATATTAGTCATTTATTATGCTCACTTGCGTACGTAAATGGCGACGTCCTTTTCATGCGTTGCCCTGCGCGGCTGCCGTCATACTTCCTTGCATCTTCTGCATTCCCATGGTTCATAAATCAGTTTGTCCGCTGCCTGCCCCCGCGTCCCGGCGATGTGATGTTGTAGAGTGTATTTTCTGACACACAGCCCCTCCTGTAAAGCTCCAGTTATGTCTACAGATGCTCCTCTGTCTGTTCGGCGTTTTTTTTCCTCCGGTGCTTTTGCTGGGCTATTGACCCCGGCTGTTTTGTATTGTTATTCTTTCGGGTCCTGTTCTTCTTCTCTGGTTTGTATCAGCTACACAGCTCAACACTGACCCCCGGTTTCCGGTGGTATTGCTCCGTCTTCTGCACCGAGCATAAATGGACTTTTACCCAGGGAAAGTGGGAGGGACAGATCAGCGTCATTAAAAAACTGAGGGGGACACTTCCCCTCCGATCCCAGTGCCATCTGCGCCCTTGCACAATACCCCAAACGAAGTAGACTTTGAGCCAACAGACCCTGATTTGAATCAAAAAGGCAGGGGTGAATGTGCCCCAACCCTACTGAACTTATAGTATTATGGAAGCACTTTGAAATTGAATGTTTTATTGCTGGAAAGAAATCAATTGCTTGTTATGCTTTCAAGTTTCAGTGTATCAGGACATCATGCCACCACAACACTTTCTTCCCCCGCTATAGTCAGCCAGTTAAAAGTGCACCAACTCCCCCCACGCACCAATTCATTAATCAAATTTTAGTTTTATCATATATACTGTATATGTGTGCGTGTGCGCATATACACTACTCACAAAAAGTTAGGGGTAATCAACTTTGGGCTTTTGGAGAACAGCATGATGTGCAATAGATATTTAACCATTAAACCGTGTACATGTGCATTGAAAAGTTTAGAGAAAGTCTAATTCAGTTCACCTGGAAAGGTTGTAGTGGATTTTAGGTTCATTCTGACATCATACAAAACCCCAAATATCCCTAACTTTTTGTGAGTAGTGTATATGTATATGCATGTGTGTTGTATGTTGCATTTTTTCCCCCAGTAACTTTTCCTCAACCTTTTTGCTTGATTATTTTCACTTGATGCCATGACAAACTACTGTGAAATGTTCTTTACTGTTTTCCAGGTAGACGCGGCCTTCTGTTGAGTGTCGGCTGGATCCCTTCAAGCGGCACGAGTTGTTAAAAGTGGGGAGAAATGTGGCCTAAGGATTAGCTCAAACTTACAATCGATGTTGTCAATAAAGAGTTGAAACAAACTGTTTTGATCCATTTGTCTTGTGTTGTCATGGAAAAAAGAATGAAATGGGTCTGTTAAGGAGGCTTGGTGCAATCTTATCAAAGTAAAAATTTAAATGTTTTCTTTCATAAGTATTAGATTTATAGCATATTTTTAGTATATTTACAGTATGATTTTTAGATGTAACGCAATCCAAATGATGAGCTGCAAATATAACTTTCTTTTACATTTGTTCAGCAGTCGTGAAGACACTGTATGACCAGCAAAACCGCATGGAAGGCAGATTTACCACATCTCAATGTGACTGATTTCTAATAGTCTGCTGATTTACATCAGAAACTGGTTACCTGAAGATGCTTTTTCAACTCTGCAGCGTTTCTATATATAGTGTCAGATGAGACAAAATGCCCTCTCCCTGTCTGTGCTGCTTTGCAGGGGGAAATGAAGAACCTTGTCTTATTGTTGAGGTGCCTGTTTGCCAGCAGGGGTGATCATCCGTTTTGCGTGTAGTAACAGCGTCGTCCTACCCCCCTCCACCGCCTGTTTTTTTTTTTTTTTTTTTTTTTTAGTTCTAGCAGAAGTGCGGATGTGAGTTGCATATTGATACGGAACAGGCTGCCAGTTTTCTTAAAGCAATGCAGGCTTAGGCAATGATCATTTTGTGGAGCTATGAATCCAGAGGAACAGACGGTAACGTGGTTGATATCATTAGGAGTGCTCAGCTCACCAAAAAAGAACATCGCGGACCCAGAGGAGTTTCTGAAAACATCACTGAAGGATGGGGTCGTCCTGTGCAAGCTCACGGAGCGGCTCATACCTGGCTTCACTCCTAAGGTGAGCTATCGATATAAGCAGAGAAATCAAACGACAAACAATCGGCTGCTGGCGAAAAGAAAGGGAGGGGTTTGATCGAAGTGATAGCGTGAGGAACTTCTCTGGTCGGCCTTTGGATTTGAAACTCCAACTGTTAAGTTTTGACAACCAAATTGTTGTCAGTGTGTCGGTTACGTCGAATTACAGCTACAATTAGTGAGTTAACAGACGTGAGATTTCAAGAAGTGGTTTCCTGTGAAGCGAGAAAAATGTTCCGCATTCTTCACACGAGTGGGTCAATGTGAAGAAGGGGGAAAAATACCCAAAACGACAAAATTCGGCATCAAAGCCACAAAACAACACATGTTCAAAAGGTCTAAGTAGTGTTTCCACTAAAACTAAAAAGTCTTTTGGGCTTTTTAGTTTGATGAACACATGATAACTAATATGGAAGTGTAAAGATGACAAAGTTGATAATGATAACAGTTGCAAATTCAGATCGTCACTTCCTCTTGAACGTCCGCTCTTCCCGATGCGACCTCCCCTTTGAAAAATTGCAAAGCGCCCTTAACGTAAAGACAAACGCAACGCAACCGGAAATAAAGAAGTAGTATTTTCGTAGGGTTTTCTCCCAACACAACCTAGGTCTATGTCACTGTAATGCTGTTTTGATACTAGAATAGAAAAGGCTTTAAATTAGCAGCGACAAGGCAAATTCGTAACTCATCTTAACGTTTTATCTTCATCACACTCGTATATTAGTAACACTTACAGGCTTTTATTTTGACAGTTGGCAAAGTGACCGGATGTTGTGCTTAAAATGGCTGCTTTGTCGTTTCTGTGGTGTTAGTGGTTATATATGCATGAAGGGGACGCAGAAAGAGCCCAGTTATGTTCAAAACTGCGGGAAACAACGCTCGGACTGCTACTTCACTGTTACTTTAAAGTAGATCTAAACGGCAGCAACGTCGATGTGGAGTGGTTGATAAGCGCGTGTGTATGTGTGTCAGATGTCTGTCATACTAAGCCGCGGTATGTGTTTATATATTTATTTTGTGTGCTCAGTATTGCCAGGATCCAAGATCTGAAGCCGACTGCATTTCCAACATAAAGGAGTTTTTAAGAGGATGCTCATCCTTAAAAGTAGAGGTAAGTTTTGTCCCCCCTCTCTCTCTCGTGTATTAAGTTTTATATGATTATTTTTGAAAACATACCTACTCTGTCCGCGCTGTGTGCAATAGTTAACAGGGAATAATTTAACGCACATTTGTTTATGTCCTTACTATGTTGGCAGATGATTTCTTAGCTCGTCCATGTGGAGTGAGCCACACAGCTATGCTGTCACTCACTTCCACTGACCAGACAGGAAGGAGGTTGAGTCCTATTTTTTCATTGTGTATTTTTTAAAATGGAAATAACAGTGTTTACTTCACTCTGAATCCCCTCTCTCTTGAAGTAGATGTTTTTGCCACAGGTTCGAAACTCCTGCAAGCATCCCTTGCAGACCTTTTATATTAAAATACTAGGAGGAGATAAATCGTTTGCAGATGTTGGGAGTTTCTATGCCACTTTTTCCAGCCTGTTTGTGACTGCCACACTGGGCATTAATGTCTCTTCCAACGTTATAAATAAGCTGTTCTGGTTTTGAAATGCATCACTTGGTTTCTTTAAACAGCTGATTGAGTCAGCAAGCTTGGATCACTTCAGTGGTTTTGTAGTCCTGCCCAGCTGGCTTGTTATGTCTGGGAGGTCCTCCTTTGCTTTATTCCTCCAAACCGTAATTAGACCTTTTGCAGCAGTCAGTAGGTCATTGGCAGAAGTTTCCTCTGTCAGATGTACCAGCCACAGGATGGCAAACTCTGCCCTTCCGTCAAAGATGTGCATGGTTTCAGAGTATTTCCCTCCTTTTTTGCTGTAGCAAATAGTACCAGTTTGTGCAGTAATGAAACAAGTCATTCTGTTTTCACTTCTGCTCCAAGATGAAGAAAGAGGAAGCACCAATTACAGTTCAGGGCCCCTGATTTTTTTTTTTTTTTTCTTTCTGTGTTATGAACAGCATTAGAGAATGTATTGCTTTGCTACTGTCATATGACTTGGTGAAATTCCTTTCCCCTACCCAGGTCACCTGTCATGGTATGCTTCAGATGCTATTAATTAATGTCAAAACTGTGATAATAAAGCACAACAAACACTGGATTTCAGCTTATTTTTAGTTTCTAAAAAGGAAAACCGGACTCCTCCACCACTCCCTAAAGCTGACATACATGGAAATGTAATGGTTGCACACAACTCTGCACAAGGCTGTGCATAACACATTACCTAGGTTATACTATTCAGACTCCATATTTAGGATGTTTTATTTAAAATGGGAAACCTTATCCATGGGAAGAAAGGAGATAGCTGTCTGAGACTGACTAAACAAGCAGAGTGAGTGTGTGAGCATCTCTGTATATGCATGCAAGTAGACAGTGAATTGTAAATGAATGTGATTGTGTGAACAAGTCACAGTATATGGGTCACACTCAATATGGCACTTTTTATCTTCGTCCTATTACAGGTTTATTCAAATCCATGTGTGTTTGTTTTTTTATTGTGGCCAAGTGTCTTTCCACTGTTAGTGTTACAACCTACAGTGAGTGTCTCTCACTCTACTCTCTCTTTCTGTCCAGACAGAAAGCTGTACAATTCAGCTCTGTTGACCTGAAGAAATGGTCTAATTATGATTGACTCATCTTCTACATCTAATGGATTCAAGCTTGTGTGAAAAGATGGTTTGGGAGGTTTTGGTCTGACTGTTGCTTTTTCATCCAGGGTTTTGAACCAGAGTGGTTATACACTGGTGAGAACTTTGGCAAGGTCCTAACTACTTTGCTGGCAGTCAACTTTGCCACTCAAGGTAAGAAGTTTAAAAATAAAAAAAAAAAAAAAATTATATATATATATATATATATATATGTGTGTGTATGTGTGTGTGTGTGTGTGTGTGTGTATGTGTATGTATGCACTGTGGCCCATGTTAAAGACGGTTTATTAATATGATGCCCTCTTTTTGTCATGCAAGTTCACTCAACTTCCTCGTGTGTTATTATTATGAGATGAGACTTTCTTTATCTCTAAGGAGGAAATGCACTTGTTTCAACAGCAATATAGACTAAAGACATATACTTAATTTCCCCTTTTAATGTGTATTTTAACATGAAATAATATATTAAAATTCTACCCAGACAAGTGCAAAAAAACAAAAAAGCAAAACAATCACTATATACATTCTGTATATATAGAAACAAGGCATTGTATTTATTTACAAATCCGATCTGGGAGTGTGTTATATACTTGGTATGTGGGTGATATTGAAGGAAATATTGTGCTGAAATACCATTGGGAGTCAAATAGAAATATAATATTGTACAATAAAAACAACTGTTGAATCGGACTCCTGTGGGGATGTCGGATATGTTGACCCAAATAAGACATTTAGTAAAAGCACACATCGGGATATTAGGATGAGCTTATATGGCAGATAAGGTTCAGTGTCTTGTTTGTGGGATTTGGCTGTTTTACTCAGCCGTATTTTGTTTTTATCGGTTTTGTATGTGGACCTCTCCAAAATTATGATTGGATGTGTTTGAGATGGGCAGCCGGCATGGCAGTGTGTGTTTGGGTCATGCTGTGTGCCATATTTACTTATGTGCACCCTGAAGAGCACCCTGCGTTGTTAAATTCTCTTTGCATTTTGTACATTCAGATTAGATTCCAAGGTTTTGGTAAATATGAGTGTATCGGTTGTAGACACACATCCTCTTCTTTGTTAGGTGTATCTATTTAATAAAGACAGAAAATAAAATGGCTTGTAATGCAGTGGGCCCCTTAGCGATTTGTTTTGTTTGTTAGTTTTTTTTTGTTTTGTTTTTTAGCTCTGGGGTCCTTTTGAGGGGGTTTAAAGAAGTAATGTCAGTCTCCCTCCAGTATCCAAACTTAAAGTTGTTTTTTTGTGTATGCGTTTTAAACCTCCTCTTTATACTTTGAATGAGATTATGTAAGCCAACAGGAATATGTATTTGTTCCTTTTTTTATCTGTAGATGCTGTGGCATATAAGCCTTAGATTATGCTTGAATGAAGATTTTAATGTTGTTGCTAATTCTTGTTTTGAATATGAATATTTCTCTCTTTTTATTGATTAGTTTATAAAGGGGATAATGCAGTGGAAAGTGACCTTCTTAGCCTGCCAGAGTGAGAGGGGATGTGTTCAGATAGCTGAGTTAGTTCATTAGAGAAAAACAAAAGATAATACTTATGTAAATAGGAAAAGGCACTCAAACTATGTGATTTGAAAGCTGTTTGACATAAAATTGATTTAAAAAAAAGCCTTTTTTGGAAGTATTTAAGTATTTAATTGACTTATGATTAATTTGTTGGCAACTGTTTGGCAAACCATTTTACCTGCTACAGCCTCTTTGAGAAAATGTTACACTTGCCCTTTGTTAATGCTCAATGTCTTGATTGTACTTAAATGAAGAGGGAACACAAGCCCTAATGTAAAGCGTGGAGCAGCTGAAGCCTCTGTCAGTGCTGGCCATTAGCTGATTTGCAAGTCTTTTATTGGCTGCTCTACCCCACATTTGAGAGTAAACTTGATTTGAATTGGGTTAGTCACAAGTTAGATTATGTGATGGAACATTAGAGACCTCTTGTTATTTGCTTCCAGGCCTCGCTCTTTGCTCGTGTGTTTATGCTCCCAATGTGTTTTTTTTTTCTTTGTTGTTCAGGTTAATAATATTAACCTGAAATAATAATAATATTAAATATTATGATAGATATTAAACATTATATTGAAATGAATAATATTAATTAATTAATTGATAAATATATGTTATATTCCTTGGAATATTATCTTCATACAGTGGTAACAACAGGACCTAGATAACAGAAGGGTTTGGTAGGCTTCACTGTATGTGGGGAGAGGCATACGAAGTCTGTTAGCCCCACCTGTCACTGCCTTTGCTGCTCCTTTTTAACATATATATATATAATAGGCATCAGTGTGATCAACACTTGCATCTCTCATATGGAAAACTAGTGAACATCCTGCCTTTTTCCGTGACAGATACCATATGACTATTAAAAGAGAGCCTAAAAAAATATGCTGTTTTATTCCCTGAAAGCAAATTGCACTCTAGCCCTGTCAGTATCATATCCTCCCCGCTGAAGTCTTTATTTGATCTGAAGTTTAGGTTAATAAAGCTTATTGTGCTCTCAGATTCTTCATTTATCCCCTGTGATTTGAGCAAGGATTAGACGGCGGCCTTGGCGAGCATCCAGTTGGCATTTGATAGGCCATCTTCTGTGAGTGCTTCTGTTTGTTAGCGTGTAAGAGGTCTGCAGTGCTGCCATGTGTCACTTTTCTAGTGAATGTTGGCAGCATAATGGATACTTCTGTTACTGCAGGACTGCACTCACACTGCAGGACAGCTGGCAGCATCTGACCCTAAATTACAGTTTCTCTGCTGCAGTGGCTGAGTGATGGCTCTGTGGAATGGTTGGGTGTCATCAACCTTTCACTTCTGATTTTCGTCACGTCACTCCTTGAATTTTAAATTCATATTAGGGATAAAGTTGGAAAACTTGTTTGAGACTTCAGCTGTTAGTCATAAACTCATTTGTGGCATCAATGCTTTGCTGTGTGACTGATCTCTGATATTTGAATAAATTTTTGTCTCAAGGCTGTAAGTTGTTTTCCATGGTAAGAGTTGCTTGATCTTTTTCTGGCACAGTGTGTCAGTTTTGTTCAAATCAAATGATTGTATGAGGAATAATGAATTTGTAGCGTGTGTGTGCTTGCTGTCCTGGGGCTTTGCAGTGCAACAGACCATATTCATGAATCATCATCAAGCTGTCAGCCCCCAAAACTATGTGCACCTGCATGACTGTGATGATGGTGTGTGTGTGTTGTGTCTATATTTTGAAAGTAAGATTACATAATGAGAGGAACTAGGTTCAAACCTTAATATAACCTAAA
Source organism: Atherinomorus stipes (assembly GCA_023101725.1). Taxonomy (NCBI): domain Eukaryota; kingdom Metazoa; phylum Chordata; class Actinopteri; order Atheriniformes; family Atherinidae; genus Atherinomorus; species Atherinomorus stipes. The sequence goes on from JALJCO010013221.1 coordinate 1,823,789, forward strand.
TACAAGGATCTGTATTTGCTCTGTGTGTCTACAGACTGTGCTGCTGAGAGATGTTCACAGTCTGGTTCCTCCTCTCCTAATCCGGCGACGTCTTCACACTCGCTGTCCTCTGCCAAATCCAAAGGCTCTCTGCGCAGACAATCCAAATCAGTGGTATGTTATCTGTGTTTTATCTTTTACATGTTTGAAAATAGGTTTTGATTATATTATTTGGAGTAGTTCTTTTAACCCAGCTGACATTTTGCACTTCCAAGCAAAGAAGTAGTAATTTCATTTGAAAGAACTTGTCTGAAAAAAACATTAAGATGGGCTAAAGATAATTTATTAATTGTGTAACACCTGCATGCACTGACACACAAAAGCTTGACTGATGGACATAATTTTAGGGCGTAAACTATTTCAATATAGACTTGTATGCCAGTTTTGTTTTATGCACACTCATGAATATACATTTTGTATGTTAAAGTCCTATAGAAAGGCGAAAACAGTTAGGTCCTTATTGGCTAAATGATTGACTTCAATAACTAGTGAGCGGCATACACGGCTTGAATCTGCAGTATCGGCTGCTTAGCTGTGATGCATCATCTGCTACATGAGCTGCAGACAGTAATACACTAATACTATTCTCAATATCGTCTCTCACATATTGGGGTTACATCAAGCCAGTGGCAAGTGTCACATGAGTGACAAGTGTCACTGGTTAGAGTAGAGTTTTGCAATACTTAGTTACAGTTTCATGCATAGTCTGTTCCACCTCATCTGCAGGCTCAGAGGCACATGAGTGGTAGATCCACTTCAAGTCCCTTATTCCAACTGTGTATTCTCACACATATATGGAAAGGCTTTGCACCGTTATTCTGAAAAACAACACTTCTTTCACATAAATTAAAGGTGATGGCTACAAGTTTGATTCTTCTCTGCCAGCAGGTGGCATACTCACACCCTCTTACTCAATTAGTGCTGGCAACATTACAGAGCCAGCTAACCATCAATTAGAGATGTTCCAATACCATTTTTTCCTCCCAATACCAATTCCGATACTTGTACTGTGGGTATCAGCTGATACAGAGTACTGATACCACTATGTTATAGTAAAATATATTACACCTGCATGACTTTGATATGATTATCATTGTGGTAAAGGCTGGCTCAGGTTAAACCCTTTGTAAAACATGAATGAACACAGCAAATTGAAGCCCTTTATTTTTAAATGCAGTCTTGCTGGTGGGAGAATCCAGAGTGAAAACTGCCACACCGCCAACATGATTACTAGTTAGGTCCTTGTCGAACAAGTTTTGGGTGATCAGGACTTCCTTGTCCCTCTAAAACAGCAGGCTGCAGATGGCAGCACAGTGCAACTGTTTTAAGAGCGATGATTTAACGAGCTGTGTCAGAGCTAACATAGCTAATCATTAAATAGATTCCTATTTTAATCAATTGCATGGTATCAGATTGGTGCCTAAATTCCAGTACTTACTAATACCAGAATTTGGGGCAGTATCTGAGATATTTCCAATACTGGTATCTGTATCGGAACAACTCTACCATTAATTAAGTAAATGTTTAGCTTGCATATCCAAGAGAAAAGTGGCAACCTCTGCTGGGCTTTTGAGCCTATTTGCTACTTTCTCCCTCATCCTGCTTTGTTTTTTGTTTTGCTCGAATTTGAAAAATGTAATGCAAGATGCTATATTTCTAAACAGAGTAATCAAGCTAGCAACTTCTGAGCTAATGCTAATGGCACAGAATCCTTTCATGTAGATGTTTGCATGGTAATCAAATGTAAAATACTTCTATATATTTTGAACCAGTCAAAATTGATGAAACATTTATTTATATGCTATAAAAAATTTTTTTTTGTAAAATTAATACTATATTCTGCTCCTCCTTAATGCTCTGTGGATGTATTATTTTTGAAAAATTTTGATTAAAAAGTTGCAGATATCAGCTTTAATATACTACTGTAACATTACCTCATCATAGTGATTCACAACGGACAAGAAAAAAAAGCCCTAAAATTTCTAGGAGCTGGGTCTTTAAAACGTTCTAATTACATGTAAGCTATTGCCAGAGTACATCCAGCCATTGATATCATGTGCAAGGCAGATGTGTCTATGCACAGCATAGCCACAGCAGTGGTTTTAAGCTGTCTTCATTTTTGTCTGGTTTATAGCTACATCTTGTTCTGTTTTTTTGTTTTTGTTTAAAGGAATTTTGTCAGCAGTAGTGGCCTTTATATCGCAGTATATTGACAGAAAAAGACAGGGCCGCGCCATCGTTTTTCCTCACCCTTGTTTTATTTCTTCTAAGCCAGCAAACACAGTCTTAAACATCTGGATAACTACTGTGCTGAAAACCTGAACTTATCCAGACACTATAACTGATTGTAAGCAGAAGTGGACATCCCTGGTCCAAAAAGTAAAAATCTTGTCCTGCGGTCGTTCCAACCCATCACTAAACCAGCTGAACTTAATTGGCACAGCTCCTCTGCCAGGTTGATGAGTTTGTTAGTATAAACACCTGTTCTAAATGTACAGGCAGATACAAAAAGATGGCAGGATTTTTACTTTCTGGCATCTGAAATGTCCTCTGGATGCTAGTCATCTTCTCACACTTGCTGGCATACACTTCAAAGCAGGCGCTGGATTCTGTAACACTACTCACCGTCAGAGAAGAAGCTGCCAAATGTTACGGAAAAAACTACATCACACCCAGCTTACCTACAAGTAGGGATGTCCCCAATAAGAATTTTCATAGCTCGTCCTGATCTGATTCGTCAGATCTTGCCTTGTATCACCGAATCATGTTTTTTTACGCGTTGATTCATAATCTTATTTGCCTCTTTTTCGGCTCCAGAGAGAGTACAGCTAAAACACTCCATTAAACAAAAATGTTTTATTTTATGTAGAAAGTCCTTATATATATATTGAAAAATTACATGATAGGTTAGTATGAAACAATTTCTTTATGTGATTGTTATCTTTCAGTTAACACTGCAGGCTTAAACCCAATGTGTGTTTGTTTTTTGGTTTAGCAATTTAAAGTAGGGAAAGAGAAATAAAAATGTGTTAACAGCTTGTGTCCGCTCCATCGCGCACAGTCCAAATGTCAAACATATGAATTAGAATTCCAATAGAAAAACCTTCACTGAATAAATAAAGTAATTGCACAACAAAAATAGGCTAATAACAAAATATGTCAGATCCATGTAAAAGGGAAAGTACCTAAGTAAAAGTTAAAACATCCACAGCAAAAAGCAGATCATGCTGCGCTGCAGAGACAGTCTCCAAGTAAAGTTTATAATGTCCCAAATTATAATTAAGATCCGACCAAAATAAAGAAAGAAATAAATACTGCCATAAAAAAGGCCATGCTGTACTGCACCTGTTTTCGTCTGACTCTTAAAGTTGTGTGCCAGGAAAACTTGTTCCCATGAGAGAAGGGCTCCTCGCTTCGTTTTCAATAAAGCTGACCATGGAGAATATCCTCTTAACCATGGCATGCAGGACTTTACATGCCATGGTTATTCTACACCTTGTTGGCATGGTTCACCAGTTTGCCCCCAATCCTCCCAAACATCTCCACCACTCTTTGAGGAGGCTGAGCCGCTCCACAACAGATCGCGCTGTGGTCACAGCTGCAGACGCAGTGGGTCGGCCCAGTTCAGCTAGATCTAAGAGATCATCTAGATCTAGGGAATCTAAATTGGCATATCAGCTGCAGTCATCATGGCTCAGGAAATTTTCGTCCCGAAAAACGCATTCTTTCTTAATTCTGTCATTTGTATAATTTTCCAGGAACGCCAGTGCATCCATCTGGAGCACTATGCATGGGAGTAGTGGCAGTGTTTGTTTGCAGCAGGCAGACTGTTTCCCACCTCGGCAAACTGTTATTATCAATCAGTGGAATAGGTTACAACAGTGATGATGAAGTGACTGTTGAGGTTCTTCTAACTGCCTCCCAGTGATCATGTGCTCAGGCTACTTGGTCAAAAAACATCTCACTGGCTGACTGATCAGCGCTTATGACTCACTGGGAGACTGTGGAAAGATTTAACTGGTAATGGTGTTTTTGGGGGCCCACGTAGTGTTTACATCAAATATTACCTCATGGCACTATGTCTTAAACAGAAAACAAAATAAGTATACACAAGTTTTCCTATTGGAGAACAGAAACACGGACAGTGATATAGCAATGATGGCTAGCATTAGTTGGTAATGTCAGCTGGCCACTATATCACTGAAATCAAACATTTTTTATATGTAAACCATGCAAAGATTTGCATTTGTGTTGCTGACTGGTGCCAACAACCTCCCTTACAGGAAATGTCTGAAAACGGTGGTGGCGGGCAGCTAATGGTGAAGGCCCGCTTCAACTTTAAGCAGAACAACGAGGACGAGCTGTCATTCAGTAAAGGTGAAGTGATCCTTGTGACGCGGCAGGAGGAAGGAGGATGGTGGGAGGGCACACTTAACGGCAAGACTGGCTGGTTTCCCAGCAACTATGTTCGTGAGATCAAACCCTGTGGTGAGTTGGAACTGTGCTGTCTGCATCTTGACTTAATATGATGATCCCACAATATGATGATGGTATCTATCTCAGAAACATGTTTGTAAAGTATTTATTTGCTTGTTTTGTTTGTGTGTGTGTGTGTGCTTTTTAAAAAAAAAAAAAAAATTGCATGCCTTTCCATGTCAGAAGTTCAACTGTCCAATAGCACTGACTTACTTATTCTTTTATCATTTTTTAAATTGAAAAGCTATAATAAAAATGAATTGTGTTGGAAAATACTGAAATTATTTATAGTCAAACTATTCTCTTTGTCCTCTTTGAGGACATTTTTCTTACCAATTTGTTTAATTTCAGACTAAACCAGCCCCTAAGATGGACAATGGGGACATTTAGAGGGAATGCTCTATTTTTATTTTATTAATGACTACTGAACTTTATGGACATTTTATTTTGAGTGGAAAGAGGACAGAAAAAGCAGATTGGTGACATGCAGCTTCAAACTTTGAGCCTCTGTATATCAGCTGCCTGCCCCTCCTTTTTCAGCCTTTTTTTTTTTTTTTTTCATTTTAATGAATTACCTCTTGTGAGTATATCCAGTCCTTGTCTCTTATCTCCTCCAGAAAAGCCGGTGTCTTCTAAAGGAACTCAGCTGACAAAGAACTACTACAGTGTGGTAAGTCGAAATCATACATGCACTTTGTGGTACTTTGTAAAGGCAAAATAGATAAAAGTGTGTTTGGAAATTACTGGTTTTTACAAGGTTTTATTTTTAAAAAAAATTAATTGAGTTTTAGTTGTTCCAAGTTTAACAATTATGAATTTCTATAAATAACTTCTTGCTTTTAGATATTTGCCAGTTTTCTTTGTGGCTTCTTTTTTTTTATTTATTTTCTTTTGCCAAACTATACTGTGTCAGCAATGTATCTGTATTATTAAAAAGAACTCAAAGTAAAGTACAGATACGATATTGTGGATTTATATACTGGTTTTACAGGAAGTAGGGCGATTGAATGGTTTTTAGCTAACACTTACCCACTTACAGAAGCCAGTTAAAGGATAACTTTCTTTTTTTTTTTCAACCTGGACCTTATTTCTAGGAGTATATACGTGTATTTACTCACCGGTAAAATATCTGCATCACTTTGACTCCTTTGGAAGATATAACGTTGAGTCGCCCTTCGGTGTACATCCAGTAATAATTGCAGAGATGCGGCAGTCAATATAGAAGGCATTATCTGCAGAAAAACTCCTTGATTAATGCCAATACTTTAAAGCCCCTTTCAGACTTGCACTTGAAAGCGGTAATATTGCGGACTCTGTCCTTTATAACGCTGCATTCAGACATGCGATCCGCTCTTTTACCTCGAAGATGTCGCGGACATGTACCGGCTGGATCCCATGTCATAAGAGCGGAAATGTTGCGGCACGTCATTTTGGCTAAATGCACAAGGAAATGTTCCGGACAGAGTTGAAGGGAGAGTGGGGCTGTGCAGACTTTTCCGCAACATTTCCAAATGTCTGAAAGCAGCCGGGACGCGATAAGTCTGCAACGAAGCGGCATGTCTGAAGAGACGAGTCTGTTTAAAGAGCGGATGAACTTTACCGCTCATGTTCCGCAATGCAAGTCTGAAAACGGCTTGAGTAGAACATACGAACGAATGAGTACTAATGTCCCGTGAGTCCAGATTTAACTCTCCGTTCGTTTAGTACAGCTGAGAAGAGTAGCTCGCTACCCAGACAACAACAATAACACAATTTGTGAAACTCTGAACTCGTAGGACAATACTCATTCATTCATTCATTCTACTTAAAGCATTGGTGAATTCAAGGAGTTATACTGCAGATAATGTCTTATATAGTGGCTGCCCCATCTCCGCCATTTTACTGATGTACACTGAAGGGCATCTCAACGTAATATCGTCCCAAGGACTCAAAGTGATACAGAAACTTTGAGTAAATGCACATCTATACTCCTGTAAATAAGGACGAGGTTAGGAAAAAAAAAAAAAAGAAAGTTATCCTTTAAAGACACACAACGTAACTTTTAGACCTTAAAAATCTGCGTTTCTGACTCGTTTTGATGGCACACCAACATTCATTTTGCGCATTTTCGAGCCGTCACTGCCCAGAGGCGTCCGGGGGTCAGAAACAGCACTATGTAAGATTCCCATCCGGGACGCGACTGTGACGTTGCAGCCGACTTTTGGCTGCAGCACCGCGTCACTCACTAGCAACCGTAAGTAAACCAGGGATCAACCCTGCGATTGTTTTGAACGCACATCATGTTGGATTCAGTAAGGAAACATTACAGGAGGAAGAGAGGAAAAGGAAGAGAGGAAGGGACAGAACAAGATAAGACTGTCTTTTACTGGCTGGAGTGAATCACGGTGCAGGTATGATACAAGATGGTTGCCAGTTTAGTCGCCGATAGGGGGCGCGTCACTGAGAAAACTGCTAAAAGTTCCGTTGTGTGTCTTTAAAGCTTTTCCCATTAGGTCCATGAACAGGTTAATCTTACAGGGAGTGCAGAATTATTAGAATAAGAGTGCAGAATAAGTGTTTTGACCACATCATCCTCTTTATGCATGTTGTCTTATTCAAAGCTGTATAGGCCAAAAGCCTACTACCAATTAAGCATATCAGGTAATGTGCATCTCTGTAATGAGAAGGGGTGTCGTCTAATCACATCAACACCCTATATCAGGTGTATTAGGCAAACATAATTATTCAGCAGTGGAGGATGAGCTTTCAACTGTCTGGAGACCTGTTTGCAAAAAAGATAAATAATTTCCCCATTTTTTTCCCCCATGATTTGTTGCTGTCAGTTTTCTTATTTTTACATTCAGAAAGTTTGGCATCTGACAACATTAGATATTTTACCTTTTGTGCTTCTTTTCTGCAGGTGGTACAGGACATTTTGGAGCATGAGCGCGAGTTTGTCAAAGAGTTACAAACAGTGCTGAGTTGTTACCTACGACCCCTGCAGGCCAGCGACAAGTAAGAGCAGTGATGAGATGTTACAGATCCATTCATAAATACCGAGACCAGAAACTAGCTTGGATTACCAAGAAAATCAAACTGATTGATTAGATGATCCTCATTCAAATTTTCATTGAATAGTAATAATAATTACACACACTTGAATGTAACTTTTCATGCATTGGTCAGTACATCATGTGTACTTTTCTTCTATGTTGTCATCTCTTTAGTCATGCATCTTATAGAGTGGTAATTGTTCCTTTTTATCTTAATATTCAGGCTTAGCAGTACCGACAGTGCCACGTTGTGTGGAAACCTTGAGGACATCCTCACCTTCCAGCAGGGTCTGTGTTTGGCTTTGGAGGAATGCACCAAGTACGTCTTGCAAGATACTGACATCTAACAGATTAAGTGGATAAAACCTCGAATTGGTTTAACCAGTCATTGTTGAAAACCCATTGGCTAATTATTTTAACTTTTTTTTAGGCAAGCCAAGTTTATTTGTGCTGCACAAGTGCTTTACATTAAACATTAAAAGCATTAAGCAGCAAGAAGACTGCAATGGCAAAAAGAATAAAAAGGAGGAAAAATAAAAGGACAAAAACAAGCTAAGAAAGAATATAAGTATTAAAAGCTAAAGTTAAAAAAAGAGAAGCAGACAATGAAATGCCCATAGTGAGGTAAACAGGCATCCCTCAACATCCTCATCACCATCATTATCAACATTGATGTAGATGTGCAAGAAAATATATTCAAAAACAAAACTGCCCCTCTTACAAAAAAAAAAAAAAGCAGTGACAATTAACAAAATTAAGACCAATATTTAAAGTACTAAGGTCAGGCTTCAGGTTTTCTTTAGTTTGTTCCAGAAATTAGGAGCACAAAAACGTTATGCTGATTCTCCTTGTTTAGTTTTAACTAAATGGATGGAAAACAAACTTGACCAAAATAATCTTAGAAGTCTCTGCGGCTCATATGGTGTCAGCAGATCAAATGTATATTTTGGTCCAGAACCATTCAGTGCCTTTTTAAAAGAGCAGCAAAATTCAAAATAAATTCTTTTGGCTCATTTCATAATCTCACATTTATTGTGGCACTTCTCTGCAAACTTTACCATACTTGTTAATATTTTTGCAATCACTTCCTCTCTCCTGCTGTAAGTACCTCTTTCTGGCTATTTTTTTCTTAACAGTATGTAAATATTGCTTGCAAAGTTTTTGAAATAAGCAATCTCTCATTTATTTATGCTTTACACACATTTATATGAAAAACACATGCAAGCTTTTGGTGCATTCATGCACTGGTGAGTAAACATGCCTTTTACAATAAATGAACACAAATGGGTGGTGGGAGAGGAAGGAAAATGCTTTTGTACAACTCAGTAAACCATGCTTTGGAAGCTGAAGTTTGAACATGCTAAAAATGTCCTTTTGGATTCTTACAACATCTTAAATGTAATTTGAACAGAAGGCTGTGAAGACCCATTTAGCAGTAAAATGTCATTAAAGATGAAATGATGACTGAGATGGGCTTTTAGTAAAGAAATTATTTGTATCATTCTTGTCAACTTTTCTCAAAATTTCTCACTTCCTAACAAACCCTTTTTCACTATAGCTCTGTTTCTCTGACTTTAAAGGATCCCAGAGGCTCAGCAACGAGTGGCGGGCTGTTATTTAAACCTGATGTGTCAGATCAAGAATCTCTACATGACTTACTGTTCCAGCCACCCTTCAGCCGTCTGCATCCTAACTGACCACAGGTTAGCCCCTGCACCTAAAGGCACCTTATGCATCTATAATATATGAGCACCTATAGCCCCATGTACTAAAGCATCACCTCATAACCTCATAATGGCTTGCGCAGGTTTGAGTCCTGGCCTGGGGTCCTTCGTGTCAACTTAACTCTGATGCATTATTGAGTAATGTCATTGGCTTTTATTGGCTTTTATATGAGACTGCATCCCTCAAAGCCTAATATAAGCCACTGGTTGCCAGTATTGTACATTGATTCCACACAGATTGATCACAAAATGATTTTAGAAAAATGGGACAACCCAGGAAAATAGATACACCTTATGCCATCATCTTCTTTCTTAGTTGGTGTCATTTGAATTGTAGTTTCAGTTTCACTTTTCCAGTTCAGCAAGTTTTTATTTTAAACGGTCTTAGAAGGTAAAATCAGTAGCAAAGATAATTGTAAAACATTACTGTGACTTTTCTAAATGCTTACCTGTGTGTGGCTATGTGAGATATTCAGTACTTGTGAGAAAATTTAATGGGGGTGATTGATTTTCAAATAAATTGGATAAAACTGCATATTTTTATGGACTGACAGTGATGGGAATAACGGCGTAAGAATAAACAGCGTTACTAACGGCGCTATTTTTTTCAGTTACGGGCTAATCTAATTAATTACTATGTCTGTCGTTACAACGCCGTTACCGTTACTGGCCTTCACTGATAGCGTGTTATTATTATGTGAGATTAATTTTTGTTCCTGGTGAACAGAAGTTTCACATTTGTTGGGACTATATTGCACTGGTGCTCTCGCAGAGAGGAGGCGGAGTGATACAGAGATACCTGGAGATACTTGCTCATACACTCAACAACCTGTGGTCTCCAGGGCTGCAGACACATGACTCTCCATACACTCATGTTTAAGTAAAAATAAAAAAAGACGAGTTGCTGTGTTTTGTTGAGAGCAGCTGCACGTCAGGCTTGAAGAGGCTCGTGTTGAGCCTCTGCTGGCCTATACAGGGCGTACGGCGGTGACAGCGTCACCAACCTGACACGGATGCAGCGCGAGTATGAATCCAGTTTAGGAAGAAAACTGCATCATAGTTCGAGCAGCAAGCTTCCCTGAATTATTTCTTTCACCCATGACCCAAATTCAGTTAATAATTAATACAAAAGATATATTACAGTAGTTCTGCACATTGGATTTGTCTTCATCTGACCCGGAGTGGAGGAGATGATGATGATGATGAACTGACATTGCAAATGCGAGTCAATGTGCACACACGTGCGCACATAACAGGAAGGATTATAAACTGGAATCATCACAAACATCAGTTTCCCCTCGGAGATAAAAGAGACGAACATGATAAGAAAAGTTGATTAGGAACTATTTGTTTCTTCATGGTGGCTGGAAGCTCTAATAATTGCGTAGACCTGAGGAGGAGACGGAGGAGATGAAGCTCCTCTCATGAGGAGTAGACAGAGTCTTGACATCCATCAGTCTGCGAGTCCATGTTTTTTTCTGTTAGTAATTTATTCTGTAAAGTTGCCATTTCATTTATTAGTCAGGTCTAATATTCACTTTTATCACAAATGATTCAATATAAAGATTAATTTAAAGTTGCATCAAAAGGAATGTTAAAAAGTAACGGGGTAATAACTTTTCCAAGTAATTAGTTATTTTCATAAAGCTGTAACTCTGTTACTAACGCCATTACTTTTTTGGAGAAGTAATAAATAACTATAATTAATTACTTTTTTGAAGCAATGTTCCCAACACTGCTGACTGACTGTGGTTTCGTTGATATCCACAAGGTGTCAGTGTTACAATGTGTAAATGCACATGATGCCAAGTTGAGTATAAGCAAGTTGACTGGCAGTTGTTCTGTTGTTATCCACAAGGTGTCGGTTGTACATCTGTAAATAGACATGATGCTAAATTGAATCTGAGCAGTCTTTGTACTGAAAGTTCCCTTAACTTCAGTATTAAAATATATATTTCTAACTCAGTGAGGGCAGCTATTAAAACCTTGATAAAAATGACGGGGGGAAAAAAGTCAGAATGCAAAATAAATGAGACAGTTTTTGAGGTCTCTTGTCAGATCCTACACACAAGTTAAACTACACACAGGAAGCTGACTGTTGACAGGATATATAGAGTTGTGGTTATGTTGACAGGCAAACTGCTTTTTCACAGTAAGCACATTTGCATTTCTGTTGAAGGAGCCTGTTATGAAACATTCTCATTTACTCACTGCGATCACTAGTGTTGCTACAGGATACTGTGTGATTGAAGCTTTTGGAATATAGAGAGTCAATCGTGGGGGTTTCTTTCAAAGCATGTTTGGGAAGTTTACAGAAAAAAAAAAATGGCACAAACTAAACCGATGTCCTAATTTACACCATCTGCTAAAACTGATAATCATGACAGCTGTCTGATGCTTTTTTTCTTTTCTTTTTTTTTTTTACATCACAGCATGTGGTGTTTTAGGCCCATTTTCTGAGGCCAGTTGTTGTACTTGTAAAAGTGCAATGTTTTTTGGGCTGTTTTTTTCTTGATATGATTCCAGCTTTTCAACAGTTTGGACCCTCGTTTGTTAAAGTTAGTGATTTCTTATTTTCTTTGGGGACCTTTTACTCAAGAGCTGTTATGTGTTGTAACACATTCAGAATTTAAGGCCTTCCCAGTAACAGACATTTGCAGTATTTGCAGCTCCAAAACCTGTACAAGCACATATCATTCATCATTAATGTGGTGCCTTCACAGATGTGCTTGTTATAAATCAAGTACACTAATATCCAATATCACCACGGATGCAAGCTTTTGAACAGTGGACTCGTTTGAAAAATTTCTCTTTCCTTGTCCATGTTCTTAGAAAGTGTTTTTCTTTTCAGATTCACCAGACCACATAGCCGTTATTTGTTTTTCTTCTGTTCATCCTGAAACTGTTTCTTTGTATTTATTTCACTTAAAGTAGTTAATCCCCCATAGTCCCTTTTTATGAAACCTTTAAACTTGCATCTTTAAAAAACAGTGACAAATTAGAAGTTTCTTTCAACTTTAATTTATACTGAAAGTTCTGATTTGTGCCCTTTTTACCCCCAAAGAACAAGGTCATTTGTTTGTACTACTAAATGTGCATAAAACACATGTAAAATGTCTGTATTAAACAGTGACGAGTTGGACAAGTTCATGGAAAGCCAGGGAGCAAGTGCACCAGGAATTCTGACCCTTACCACCAGCCTCAGTAAACCCTTCATGAGGCTTGACAAGTATCCAACCCTCCTGCAGGAGCTGGAAAGACACGTGGAGGTACAATTTAAATACAGACACACAACATTACATATTATACCCTAAAAAAAAAAATCTATAAAAGCTCAGATGTACAATTAGTTTCATATTCTGAACAGCTCAAATATGTCTGATATTTTATGTTAAGATAAAAACCTTTTCTTTTTAATAATGTTGTACACTTCCTCACTTCCCTTTTTGCATGATGCTGGATGAATTCTCTGAATGCTGAGAAAAGTTGGTTCAGTGCTTCCTTTGTTTTCTCTTTTATCACAGGATGTAGTGGCACATTCTTTTATGAAAGATTATTCAAAGCAACGGAAATTTTCCCTTTTTTCAATTTCATTATTTTGTATCAGTTTTCTTCAGATATATACTGAATACAATTATTTTCCTTTGAATCATACTTATTGAGTCTCAGAAGTAGGACAAACATGAAGGTAGTGAGTGTGAGCAACCATTTTCCTTGTAACAATATGTTTAAATGAATTTTATGAATTTTCCATGTTTATGTAGCCTACATCAAAGAAATGTGTAAAATGCAAAGTCTTTACCCTCTCTGTAATCTGAGACAATTCCATAGCATCATATCCACCTTGGTGTACTTTTCCCTAGAAAGTCCTGTTCTTATCTTTCCTTGATGCAATGAAGTTTTCCATCAAGGTTAATTACGAAATTATATTGTTCCTTTTTTTTGTCTGTTTGGTTAGACTTTTGGTCTTTATTTAGGATATTATGATTAACCTGATGTTTTGTGTTTTTTGCATCGAAGGAAGCTCATCCAGATTTTGCTGACATCATAAAGGCAACAGCAGTGTTTCGGAGCCTAGTGGTAAGTCCGGGCATCCAGGGGAACAAATTTTTTTCCTGAACAAACCTTTAACTGTATAAGTTTGATTAACTTGGATTGAATCCATATTTTATCAGTACCTAACAAGTCAAACAACCCATAATCCCATCATACTAATTCTCCTTCCTGTCATTTATCATTAACAACCTGAAATAAGTTTAAATTGTATTTTTCAAAAGAGTTAAGTGTGATTCAAATACATTTCATTCTTAAAAAAGAAAAAACAAGTTTATTCTCATTAAAATCTTAATAGAGAATTTAAGCAACTATAAATATCAGTATCCTCTGAAATGTGCATTATTTCTGGTATATTTTGTAGACTTTATTATTGTCTGGCTGGCTACACACAAGTGGCAGCATATCTTAACACTTTACAGACTGCACGAGAGGAAAGATCTTTACTAAAGTGATCTTTTCCTCTACTTTGGGTTGAGTGAGTGCATTGTTCCTGCTGTAAGTGTGAAGTGAAATCATCTTAAGAGAGCTGGATCAGAAATGTGTAACCACATTTTTACCTCAGTGAACATAGATGTGAGCCACTATTTCCCCAGTGATGTGCAGAGTTCCTTGTAAGAGCAAATGAAGTGACTCACTTGTGTCTTAATCAGGGCTGTACAGGAAACGGGATTAAAAAAAAACCTCAACAGTGCCTGCAGTCATTTGCATGTTTAGTTATTTTCTGTCTTTTGATTATGTGGTTGGGTGGGAAGACGCTAAAGGGTTGCTCCGCAGTGCTTTCTCTACATGCACTGGAAAATCATAGATGTTGCATTGTCATTTTTCCTGTTTGATGAGGGAGAGCCCCACCATAGCACCTGAACATCTGCTACCTTTTGGTGCAGGTTACTTTCAATGAGGGGGAAAAATCATGCATACTAGATATAACAATTTATAGTTATAGTGTCACAAGTCATATCCATAATGGAAAAAAATACTTGAGATCACAACTTAAACTCAAATGGCAAAAGGTCGAGCTATTTAAGAAAGAAATAGCTGAGAGCAGACTCTAATTTAATACTAGGTTTTATAGTTTTTATTGCTATAAAGTCACTGCCTAATGCACATATTTGCATGTTAAGACCCAATGCCAGGACCTGCGGAAGCGCAAGAACCTGGAACTGCAGATCTTGTCGGAACCAGTACGGGGCTGGGAGGGAGACAGCATGAAGAGCCTGGGTCATGTGGCCTACATGTCCCAGGTCCATGTGAAAAATGGAAGCAGTGAGGTGAGAGATCCACATTCACCAAGAGTGTCATCAGTTTTTAACTTGGAGGGAATATTGCAGAAGGAAAGCTGTTGCATGATTTATCGCATTGCAAAGCACTAAATTAGCTAAAAGATTCCTGGATTTCTTGCCTCCCTTTCCCTTAAAATTCTAAGGATTAGTTGAACCATAATTATTCCTTTTAAACATTAAAAAAAATTGAAAGAAATGTAATGTAGATGTCATCTTGCTCTTCTGGTTCTTCTCCATTTAGCAGTATGGGATTATTTAAATTCAGTATGAAGATTTTTTTTTATTTATTTATTTTTTTTGGCCTCAATGTGTTGCTGGTGCATTACCAGTGTTCATTCATTGTCTAAACTGCATTTGACATCCTTTGTTGCTAATTTGATAAACCCACCCCCCACAAGTATCAAGGCAGAGCCCTAAGTAGGCCTCATGCAGCTCCTAAAGCGCTTTCATCTATTTTTGTATGGTTTTTGTGTAGGGGTCGACTTCAGTGCTGTGGTTGACATTTTGATTCAGCTATGCCAAATGCTTTCCAACCACCAAGCCACTCATCATATTTGTTTTCTAGCTTGTTATCAGCCTAATTAATTTTCCATGTATTTAACAAGTAAATGCATTGCCAAACTGGTGCGTGCCTAACTGGGGTAAAGCGATGATGGTTTCACATCAGTAGGTGCAGCAGCATGCACACGGTCTTTGACAATACCCACATTAAACCAGTTCATTTGCAACCGCCCTCTTATTAGTATCAGGTGTTAAAAATGTCACCCTAGCAAAAAAAAAAAAAAAAAAAGTATGCCAAATCTTTCCTTTATCTCCCTTTATAGGAAAAAGAGGAGCGATACCTAATGCTTTTCCCTAATGTGTTAATTATGCTCTCTGCCAGTCCCCGGATGAGTGGCTTTATTTATCAGGTGAGAAAATGTATTTCACATTGCACTGTTGTGTGTTACACCCATTTGAAAATTGAAAAAAGGTGCACTTTGAATAAGAATTTGCAAATTGTTTAGCTTGAGAGGAAAATCCTCCAGGGAAGTATCTGAAAGCAGTTTTATTTTATTTCTGATTTATGTGGCTACAGCAGGTTTACATGGTCTTTAGCATTATAACTTGGTTAATGTAACAATATGTGGTCTTAAGTAAATGTGTTTTCACTTAGTTCCTTTCCTAATATCTAATAATAGAACTCAACTGTGCTCAAGTATATCCTCCCTGGCACACTTTCACTCATTTGGTTTTAGGTGTTGGGCTAGATATTGTATTTTACTGACTTTGTTATTTCCTCCCTCACATTCAGGGCAGACTTCCTCTAACAGGCACCACAGTAATGAGGCACGCAGAAGATGCAGACACTGCCCACTTTGCATTTGACATCACAGGTGTGCATTTTAACAACCACCGGAAAAAAGTTTTTTTTTCTTGAGAGGGCAATAACGTTGAGCTACAGGGAAGATATTGCGAAATAGTTTTAAATCAAACATCAGCTTTTGAATAGTTAACAGTTAGAAGCCCTTAAAGGTGCCACTGCAGTCCCAGATACCAGACTTGATTTACCACCATGCTGGAAATGCAGCATGTTTCTCCCTGTTCTAGCCAGTAAAGCCAGTGTAACTTGATTTCTCTTTCTGAATGCAAATAATGAAAAGGTGAACTGAAATCGCAAAAAATAGAAGAAAAAAAAATTCACTTTAAAAAGAAATGGCTTAAAAAATTGTCCTGCTTACTTGATGATTTTTGACTGTTTCAAATACGACTTAAGTAATGAAATAACTTTTAGATTTGTGTCAGACTAGGGCTGGGTGATAGGGCCTAAAATTAGTATATATTGAGCAGTTCACCTCGGTAACGATAAATAGACGATAACTCATTACAGATAACTCATTACAGAGTGGATGGGGTGAAGTCACGTGACTACAGATGGTACGTGTAGCTCAGCATCTTAAAGGGCCATGAGCACAGCCTACTTAAAAACAGCCAAAACAGGGAAGCTCTCTTAACCGTAGTTTGTTTTCTTTCCTTGAATATATGTTTCTGTGTAAGAAAGCTACGATTATTTTTGGTTTTACAATTTTAGTTTGTATTCAAGTCTGTACTTGTTACTGCCATATTCCATTAATTGCTCATTTGAGAAAGAATATAAACCCAACATAAATTACAGTTTCTCTGAATGACATCTACATTCTCTCTAAAGTGGGTTTTGTATTCTTTGTTATTAGATGATCTTTTCAGTTTTTTTTGTCAGCTTATGTAACTTTCACTGAGAGAACTCTGTTCCTGTGTTTTGTGTTTGCTGCAGGAAGCACGATCGATCGCATATCGGTGTTCTGCAGCAGTGCCCAGGAGTTGCAGGACTGGCTGGAACACCTGCAGCCCTTTACCAAAGGAGGTAGTCCTGCAAACACCATTTCAAAGGTCTGGACACCCACTCACACAAACAAACAAACATGCATTATGATGTCATAACGATACCAAAAGTGATCATTGTGTCAAGTTAAAGTGTGGAAAAAGCAAACTCTCACCTACAATACAGAGAAAAATGAGTCTAGTGTTTGTCAACTCACAAGTAATTGTCATGCTCTTGCTCTGACTTTATTCTGCAGTGTGTAGATGGAAAGGCTCAGAGCATGGTCGGAACCCCTGCACACCTGCCCCATCTGGGTGGTCTCAGCTCTGCCAGTCGTGGCCCCCTGGAACCACCAAAGATCAGCAAGCCCTGGTCTCTCAGCTGTTTGCGTCCCGCACCACCTCTCAAACCCTCTGCTGCACTGGGTTACAAAGAGGTAGGAAGTTGTAGAGCTGCACCAATAAGCCCACGCTGATCCCACACTGATCTCTTGTGATTAGTCATGCATTAGACAAGAAGTCAGAAAATGTAAGTCCCCCTCCTCTATATGTCCACCTTTGGGGTCGTTAGTTTACTCAAAGCTTCCCACTAGATACACAAACAACACGCACTTTTAATGTGTTCGTTTGACTTGTTTTAATTGACAAATGTAGACTTGACTCCTGGACTCTAAAAATGAGGACATGGACTTAATCTGCTATGCGGGCTGATTTGAGACTTGAATTGGCTTAAATGAGACTTGGTGTCTTGAATACTGAACATTGAATATAGCTGCTGTCTCTTCTGAATAATGTTGTGCTATGTCGCAGTGGCAAGCATAACCAGAATTATGACAAAATTATTTGTCAGTGCAGATACACAAAGGCTTGAACTGGCTTTGATGATAATGATATGAGCCAGCAAGAGCACATTGTAACTGTTAAAAGCTGCAACAAGCACCAGTATACTGTAGCTCTGATTATTTAGTAAGGCAGCTGAGGAACCACCGTTGGTTGATGATTGAAATATGGCAGTGAGATGGTGTTCTAAGGAAATGTTTTTCAGAAATGGGTGCATGGTCCACAGATTTGATAAGCATTTAAGAGCACACAGAGCAATAGTAGCAATGAGCCACTTGTCTTTGATGATGTGGTCCATGTGGGTGGTAGATTTAATCAGTCAGCACTTTTAGCAGGTTTCAGTTATTCCCTTTCCTCTACCACCATGTGCAGAGTTGAATATACCACAAGTACACTTGCTTTGACTGTTTGGTAGAATTGTGATGGAAACAAGAGGCAAGCTTGCAAGTGTCTCAGACTTTCAATCTTCCTTATAGAGATACAGTCATCCTCAAAACTTTTTCACACCCTCCCATTAAAGGGGTAGTTTGGATTTTTTTTTTACTAAAGTTGAAACGCTGTAAAATGTAAATTAAAAACAGAATGCAGTTATTTGCATATCTCATAAATTCTTTCTTTTATTTGCAGAAGAACATGAACAAAAATCACATGTTGAAACTTACAATTTCATGGAAAATGTGACCTAATTTTGAATTTGATGGCAGCAAAAATCAACAAAGTTTTCTATTGGTGAGAAGAGTGGACTGCAGGCAGGCCAATCCGACACTAGGACTGTCACACACGATTTTGACAATCGATTCGTCACTGATTATTTTGTCGATTAGTCGACTAATCGAATCATGTAAAAATTGTAGCATATTTACAGTACCAGTCAAAAGTTTGGACACTTAATCATTGAATCTAATGGGAAAACGTGTCCAAACTTTTTGACTGGTAGTGTGAGTTTAATTATGTCAATAAACAATGGGGTTTATACACAACTCCACTACTTCCTGAACTCCTGTCTTTCATTACTGGACAAACTGATTAATCCTGGTGTGTCTGGCCATTGTCTTTGTGGTAACTGAGGTCAAACACACCTGGATTAATCAAATCATCCAATAATGAAAGACAGGAGACAAAGGAGATGGTTTAAAATGGGAAGTAGTGGAGTTGTGCATAAAGCCCATTCAAGAAAAGCTGAGCAGACAGGAAGGCAGACAAGGCAGCTGCAGGTACAGTGGCAATTTTGAGAGGAAAAACAATAAACGATTAGTCAATTTGAAATTAGTCAACGACTATTTTGAAAGTCATCGATTAGTCGATTTATCGATCTATCGACTAATCGTGGTAGCTCTATCCAACACTACGACTCTTATCCTGCAAAGTAATGCTGCTGTGACACTGCAGACATGCAGACATTTGAAGTGTCCGCTGGTAATGAGTTGGATGATCCTTCTCAGTGTTGATGGTTTCCAAAGAGCATTTCAAATTTTAATCCATCTGGCCACAGAACTGTTTTCCATTTTGTCCTAGATAGTTTGCTTTGGTCCAGAGAAGATTGTGGTGTTTCTAACAGTCCAAAGATCACGAATATAAAGTTTTAATCTTCAGCCTGGTCCCATGCGCACAGAGATCGTTCCTGATTCGCTGAATCTTTTCATATTATACACTGGAGATGTTGGCATCTTCACAGTTATATGTTGAGGAACATTTTCATGAATTTATTCTCTAACTTGTTTAAATCAGTTTCCACATTTCGTTGAACAGAAGTATTCAAAGTACAGTATTTACCTTGCTCTGTGTAGAAACAGAATAGATCCAAGGCAGTGGGGTTACAATGTTTACCAGTAGCTTTCTATTACACTTTTCTCTCATTGTAGTTTTTCATAGACTTTTTCCCCTTTTTCTCTTTTTCCACTCTACCTTCTTTAGAGGATGTCTTATATCATGAAGGTAAGGTTAGATCTCACTGTCTTCCTATCTGTCTGCGTGTGTGCTGGCAAAGGTGTGCATTAGGGAGGTGGGATGGGGTTACCTGTGTGTGTGAGGGGGTGTGTGTTATGCTGACGTGATTCTTCTTTATGTGTCACTTCTCTCGTCATCTTGTTGGTTTCCTGTTTTCAGTGGCCAAGTTTGCAAGCCTGCTCCCCCCTCTTTATTCCTGTTCCCTGTTAGGCGTCAGTCACCATGTATGTGTGGTATGGTATCGGTTATGTTTTGAAATCCTTTTCATGTGCAGCAATGGTAGCTGAGTCTACTAGAAAGATTATTCCAGGTAACAGTGCAGTCAGGTCTTTCCCTCACAGAGGATTGTTGGCACATCTGAATAATACACACACACATGCTGACATCATAGAATTAAGGATTTCCCTTTTAGGTAGTTTTCATGTCTTCTGGAAAACATGATGGGAACTGTTTCCCAAGTGCAGTCTTGTACCTTTTTATGTTAAACTGAGAATGATCTGCGTCATTCAGTACGTGGCTTTAAACACTTTAAACAAACTTTAAAGCTCCCTTATGTATGCTGGATTGTTTAAGATATTGAGTTGTGTGTTTTGTTAGCCTCTCAAGAGGTCTGTTCCTTTCTTAAAATGTGGAGGGGGGGGAATCAATGCATATTGCTTTAGCTGGTGTTCTGTAAGACACAACCAACTTAAGGGTTGAATATGGAACATTTTTATTAAAAGCTATATATATATATATTTGAAAATGATACCTCCTCAGGTCATTTGGGGAGGTACAGAATGAAAGTACATTTCCTAGAAAAATTATATTTAGCCTAAAATGCGTCTGCTACACCCATCTACACTGGGGAAAGTGTATCACACTATGACTAGTCAGCTATTTTATTGGATGTTAATCACTCATCAAATCTCAGCTTTCAGTGTGTCTGTGGAGGAAACTCGTTATGATTGTAAGATTCAAGTCGATTCAGCAGAAAGAAAGGAAACCCTCTTGTTCACCAAACCACATCTTTGTGGTTTAATGAAGAGTAAAATTAGGTTGATAATATCTTGAAATTCTATCCCATGAATTTATTAATTGTGGTCTAAAGGTAAAATTTTGACATTTCCCCAAGTCTTGAATGTATTAAATGGCAAAGATATGTGAAGTACCAGAGAAAATAATTCTGAGAATATGTCAATTTTATTTAATAAAATTTTTTTTCTTTTATGTAACTCCCTGCTGTTTGACATAGATTACCCGGCTGGTTTGATCGCAGTCACTACCATGTGCTTGCTGCCTTGTTTGTGGAACTGTTGTTGTTTTTTTGTTTGTTTTTTTTTCTCGTACATTTGGGTTGCACATCCCCATGAGCTTGCATTCTGTTTGGACTGGAGCCTCAGCTTTCAGATGTGTGTAGCAGTGAATGTTTTAAGTTTACAAATATGTACTGAATGTAATGTTGAACTCCTCTAGGACTCCAGTAAGAGCCCGCGGCCCATGAAGAAGTTCCTACCAGGCAACAGAAAGAAGGAGCGCAAGCCATCTGATGACGAAGTTCAGATGAGGAAAAGTAGGCGTTTTACCTTTCTTTTTTTATTTTTCAGCCTACAGTAATATAAATGATGACTAGCTGAGCTTAGCCAAGCTATTTCAGGAATTTAAGATAAACAGAATTATGTTAATCAATGCCATGAAAATTTTAGGTGCTTTCAAAAGAAAATCTACATACAGGAGCTGTCCTCTGCTAAACTTGAAGGGGAATAAAAGAGGGGGGGGCACTCAAGATTTGTATTGATTTTAATGCTAATCTTTGGTGATGACAGGCACGGCCGCTCTGGAGGAGGATGCTCAGATTCTTCGGGTGATTGAGGCTTATTGCACTGGAGCCAGCCTGCACCAGAGTACCACAGGTTTGTGTTTGTGAACGAGACAAGCATAAATGGATTTATTTAATGTCTTTTTCGTCCATACCTCTTCAGCAGCTGTTATAGACATAAATAAAAGCTTTTCCAATAATTTGTCTGCGCAGCGGTGCGGAAAGAGTGTGTGCCCCAGGTGCTTCTGCCAGAAGAGGAGAAAATCATTGTGGAGGAGGTTAAGAGCAACGGGCAGACAGTTATTGAGGAAAAGTAAGGGTGTTATTACTCTAAAGAAAATAGACCGTCACTTACTTGTATCATTAAGAGCCTTCTCAATATCTGTACTTAGAATCTGATTGCTATCTTTTCTTTCCCCCCTGCTATTATATTCACAAATTTAATTATGATCCTAATTAAGTTGATCACACACAGAATTACTTTCTTGTTTGAAAGTCAATAAGACCTGCACATGCAAATGTGAAACAAGGGTCTAAACCTTGGTATGGGCATTGCTTTGCAGATTCTACATCCTATAGCATCCAGTAACATCCTGTACATGTGTTGCACTTTTTAATTTTGTAGGAGCCTGGTTGATGCTGTGTATGCTTTAAAGGATGAGGTTCATGAATTGAAAAAGGTAAGTGAGATTGATTTATGATGGAATAAACTAATCATCAATATACAGGTTTTACCTGTATAACCTGCATGTTTTTATTCATTACTCATATTTTCAATTGGTGACGCAAATTCCAAATGTAGAGGCTGTGAGGGGAAATTGTGATTTAGATAATTAATGTGTTTTTCCTCAGTCTGGTAGACTTGTTTATCAGTGAGGTTTGTGCGTGTCAGGGAGTAGAGAGTTGTGGCTGTGTCAACAACTGATTTCGTGGAAAATGGTAAATTCTAGCCAAGAAACATCGACTGGGACCATGTTGACAGGTCTAAGCTCAGGGTTTGCCAAATGGTAGGTATTGGTGTTATTTAGGCGAGTCGCTCCATTTCAAGTGTTTCACAGTTTTTGCTATCTTTGCGAGGTGACGTTACATCACAGAGATGACTGTTGAGTTGTTGATTCTGAAGTTGATGCAAAATGTTAATGCGTAAACAGCTGACAATTATTCCCCTTAAACATCGCCAGGTATGATCGATATATCATAATATATATATATATATATATATATATATATATATATATATATATATATATATATATATATATATATATATATATATATATATATATATATGTGTGTATGTATATATATATATATATATATATATATATATATGTATATGTGTGTATAAGTGAGTGTGTGTTTTTCATAAAGTCAGTTTGTATAGATATTTATGGAGAAGGAAAAAAAACTCACTTGGAATATGAGTTGCTCTGTGGATAACCATTTTTCTACTAGTCTTGGTCATTATCCCAAGACCCACTTCTTACTGAATATAATGATGCTCATTTTGTGAGGTATGATCTCAGTTAGACCAAGCTTCATAAAAATACTGGGTATACCTTGTGGTGGAAATTCTAATACAGACCCAAATGAGAGATCTTTGCAGAGTATGAAGTTTATTTTACAACCAGGTTGGAGATGGTACACACAATCAAGATTGAGAGCACCCTCTGAAAGGGGAAATGTTTAACATGTCTTTTTAACTAGAAACAGAGAAGAAATGCTGGAAATAGGGAGTCATCATTGTCTCAGTTGACAAGACACACATCCTCTGAGAATCTGCGAGTTTCGTGGATCTCATGTCTCCCACACATCCACCTTGCAAACATATCATGAATTCAGACAGTCAAGGCCAGTGCAGTAAGAACACCTATCACCTTATCATTAGCTCATCCTCTCAAAAAGAGAATCAGACATCCCATTATTGCAACAACACACTCATGTTTTTATATTTGTGCAGAAGTAATACCTCATATATTGAAAGCATGCATTGTGAAGGGTTTAAAAACATGTAATGTACGTGATCTTGTGCATATACTAGGTGTGACCATAAAATTTCCCCATTACAACCTTAAGGCAGGTAAGTCAATTCAGCCAATGATTCCAATGCAGACTCCTTGGGAAAATGTATAGACTGATTTACTTGGTCTTGCGCTTCGGTATTAACTCACTTGCTTAAGCGGCCACTGGAAAAGGGAAAACACCGTGAATAAGAGCTGACAAATAACGATGTATTATTCCAAAATAAGACCCAATTATGTGTCATAATCAGATGTTTACATCATAGAGTGTGGAAATTGATCTGATCAGTTAAACTAACAAAAACCAAAGTGGTAGAGTGCCTGTGGAGGTAAGTAGAGAAAGTAATTAATTTAAGCCGGAGTGCAAGCCCTGTTCCAGCAGTGTCATTCTCAACCGTCCCTGATGAAAGATGATCAATATGAAAGAATCAAGATGACACCTCCCATCATGGCTAAAAATAGCAGACTTACGTAGCACAGTGGCACAGGTTCAAGTACCACTGTTGCTATGGTTTTGTGAGCAAAGATGGCTAAAGCCGAGTTCCTGACAGTATCAGAAATTTAGGATGATCATCACGAAGCTATCAGGTGTGACACTGGTATGTGAAAACCAAAACAAACCTGAACATGGGCGAAAATTGAATTGTTGCAAAGCAACAGACCCCAAATTAAATTCGACAAAACAAGATGTCAAAGTGAAATGGGCGTGTGATTGTTGATGCCGCCTCAAACCAGCAGGTGTGAATCTGACCATACAATATGGTACCATTTTAAACTTGTAGCCTGCTTCTGTTCAGCAGATGTCATCATCATCAGATGCAGGCTGCACACATTAGATATGACATCGTAGCCAGAATCTTAAGGTGCTGCAGTGAACAGCTGAAATTGCAGTGTGTGGAGCAGCTACCTTTAAAAAAAAAAAAAAAAAGCACAACTTCCTGGGCTTTTCTGGGTCAGACCTATCAGCACTAGAGCAGATCTTTGTTAAGAACATAACATGAGAGGAACTGCAGGAGTCACTAAAGACTTAATGGCAATCTTTTATCTAAGTGAAATGAGATAACTATTCCTCTCAGAAGAGTTTAAGTAGCCTTGATGTGGATGTAACTTGTTTATGGTTTTGCATGACTTATTTCTGTCAGCCAGCATACTGTAGATGCCAGACTGTGATAAAATATTGTTGGTTAACATATATTCTAATTGAGCAGACTAAAATCACTCAATAAACATTAATTGTCTTATTACTTTGCAGGAAAATAGATGGATGAAGCAGTTTCTGGAGGAAGAGCAGAAGTCTCGCAAAGAGCTGGAGAGATTAGTCCGAAAACTGACCAAGCAGAAGAATGACTGTGCTTGGGAGGACAGCAGTCACTAAGCACATCCACTCAGCCATCCTCACCCACTCGTGGCTGTTCTTCTAAGGCTAAATTCATTTAGAGAAGGTGTTTGTGTGTGTGCATTTGCATATCTATGTTGCGTCTTCACATTTCAGCTCTCTCTGGTGTTGATACCTGGAGCTTCTCTGCTTCCATTTCTGGAGCTTGATTTGAAATGATCATGAAATCTGATCCGTCTTCCTGATCAGCCTGACTAGACAAGCCTACACCCTCCTTAAGCAGCTCAAACCAAGATGTTTCAAACATGACGTCCCACAGTGGCTGACACTGTGAACTCAACCTAGCAAATGGAACAGTTTTGGACACGAATAAAACCAGCTCTCTTTGGTTTCTTTTGCTTCATTTGGAAATTGAAAAGGAGTACGAAGCCATTAAGTCTAACGTGTTGTCTTGCATGCACTTCTTTTACGATGTGGACTGATTATCTTGTTTTAAATCATTTTTTATATCTTATAGAATTTCCCAGTAGGGAAGATGGACCTGTTTTGCTGTTATGATTTTTTTTTCTTTTCTTTTTTTTCTTTTTTTTTTTTTTTGACATTCACTTCACATATGCCCAGGCTTTTTTGTTGCCATTTAAGCAATTCAAACAGGTGAGCTCCTCATCTTAAATTCATTTTCCAAATGCAGCTGTTGACTGTTTATTTAAAAACTGCATGAATGTACAGTGTTTCTACAGTATGACTTCTGCATCAGAAATGTGATTAATCTCAATATATTTGAATATAGACTCCAAAGCTTTCAGGGATGCATCTGCTTAATAGAATAGGAAAGTCTTAGCTTTACCATTTATTATTCCTAAAATGCATAAATAATGACAAAGAAGTAACCTTTACTCTTCATACTAAAATATATTCATGAATAATTTTAACATATTGAATATATAGCATTGTTTTATTTTGGATTAAAAAAAAATCTTTATTTATTGTTAACCCTAGCATAAAAATATGGTGTTAGCCTTATAGATATAGTTCTGCTGCCTTCATGTTTCTCTGGAAATAAAATCAGATTACACTGATGTGTAAAGGCAGAAAAGAATCTTCCTGTTTTGGCTAAGGGAAGAAAAGACAAACTATTTTTCTTCAATCGTAAAAGAGGAACTCAAGAAATGAGTCTGCTTTGAGAATTGAGAAATGTTTGTTAGATTGATTCGGCGTTGAACTGATGGAGACGAGCTGAGGAAATAATCACACAGGGGTTTATATAATTGTGTCATGCTCGAATGTTTAAGTGCCTCCCAAAGGGGTCAGTAAGAGAGTATGAGACCGATTGGGACTGTATGTGTAAAATATATCTGAATTGTCAGAAGTTGTTTGTTGTAATATGTATGTTAAGAGTATGAAAACCAACAGCATGCCATTTAAGATGCGGCCTCTTTTAGAAGAGCCACAGCGGTACATTTCCTCATGAGGTTGAGCGTGTGCACTGACGACACTGTTATCTAGTCTTGCTGCACTGCAAAAAAGGCAGTGAATGTTTCAGAAATGCAATAAGTGACTGCTTTACTGACTGACCTCTGGCTAAGCCCCCGCACTATTTGGTCAGATCTGGAGAAACGGCAATAATAATGAATGAATAAACCCAGTTTAGTATCCCAAAAAAAAAAAAAAAGGGGGTCAGACTTTGGGACTCAGCCACCACACAGTCTGGCTTCTCATTTGCCTTTTATTTAATCAAGTCTCTTGCTAATAATGTCTTTCTAAAAACATACAAAATCCTCTTTTTTTCTCTTTTTAAAAATTCACAAATAATCCAAATTACAGCATATGGTAACAGCCCCTGCATGGGCGGTGCTGTCTTTTGCATGCACTTCTGTACAGGAACTGCAGAGCATTGTGTAACGATGGTTAAGCTGCATATGCTCAGTTATGCTCAAAGGCATTTCTGTAAGGTTAATGCTTGCAGTGCTACAGGAGCTGATTTTTAATGCAACTTTTATTTTTTTTTAGGACACCTGTTCTGCAGGCAGACTCCTTTGCGTTTCTGACAATTCCTGTACAGTTGCATGTCGCAGTCACGCCACGTGCTTGTTGCTGAGATTAGCATCTTGCCTGTTTTTCTGTGAAAACTGTTTTCATGTCATTAAGCACCACACACTGTAATCTGAAATTCCCCATAGCCTCTGAGCACTTACTGGTGGGAAGAGATGAACTCCAGTTCATTTAAGATTTTATCTCCAGACCACTGTGTGTTTTGTTTTTAAAAAGGTCGTTCTATGCAATTATTGTTGTTGCAAGTATTGCTTTTTTGTTGTCTTGTTTTTTCTAGACACCCTGTACTTTATGTTTGGTATGATTGTTCTTTTATTAAAAGTTTAATACAACAAATGGTTTTAAAGGTTTTGGCTTGTTTACCACGTGAGAAATGGAAAACTGTTTCCTTTATTCAACACTGGAAATCCACAAAGGCAGGCATTTCCATGCCTCATTCAACTCGTGTAGAGCAGGAATTTGTAGGTTGTTCAGGTATGATATCAAGAAACCCTTTACAGGATGGAAGGAATGACTAGAATAGATGACATCCTGTTAAAGAGCACAGCCTCTGCATCTACACACCTCCAAAGAGGTTCACACTTTCCACGCTGTTATACTCCACTGTGTGAAGTGCTTGTTTGAGGTGCTAGCTTAAACTTGCACTGTACTATATTTCACTTCTGGTGGGATGGAAGGTGATCATGTTGTATATTACTCATCAAGAAGAACATTTAGATCTTTGTTACTCTAAAAACCACGATTCATAAGAAAAAAGTATTTCCTCCTCTGGGTTGGTAGCGTATATTTTAAGCTGCTGTCTTGGCCAGGCTTCGCTTGGAAAAAGAGATCTTTGCATCTCAATGGGACCGGCCTGGTTAAATTAAATAAAATAAGTAAATATTTTGAATGGTCTGATTTGACTTCTTGAGAAGAGCCATTCTTTGCTGTGTGGTTTTGTGTCCTAGACATTTAAAACCCCAGTGGTAAAGGCAGAGCTAAACCAGATTTAGCTCATTATAGCAAATACAAGTTTTGCTGTGTGTCGCTTGGAGGATTACTTTTAAAACGTCAAAACTTGGCTTTTATTAATACTGATTATTGATTAATCTGAGTACATCCTAATCATGAAGCAACAGCTGATTTTTCAGAACTTCTTCACCTAGGTTATGTTTTCAAACAGAATACTAAAAAGTGTTGAAAATAGATTGATTTTATCTAAATAAATTGTATAACTTGATACATCATACACAAGTTTAAATAGTTTAAATATAGAAAATTCATTTCAGTTTGCTTTCATTCATTCAGTCTTCCAAGCCAGTTTGCATCAATAAATACAGAACATTCACAAAATGGAAATAACAAATATATATATATATATACATTTTTCATGTGGTTTAATAAATTATAGTTTTGGAGTGTGGGTTTTGTCTTCCAAAGCCACAAACTTAGGAGTGTTCTCTTAATTGGATGTAAATCCAGATCCTCGAACTCTTTGAGTTCCCACTCTTGAGCCACTCTCAAGTCTATGGTTGTTCTCACACAGGAGTCCTACAGTTTATACATCCCAAACGTTGTAGCACCTTCTTCATAGTCCACAAGCGAGAGGTCTTGTACCCAAACACTGAGTTGGTTTCCTTTCTCCAGTGTGAGCAGCTCCATCTGCGTGGCTGTGCACATGTGATCAGCATTTGCTGATTTGCTGCTGCCGCCGTTCAGGCTGCAATAGGCCTTCATCACAATCTCCTCCTCTGCAGTCTCAGACTTCCTCAGCATGACTCTGCTGGCCAGAGGGAGCTTAGGGTTGGCTTTGGAGAAGGTTACCCTGGAGTACACATTGTAGTCACCTGGCTCGAGGATAGTCAGCCAGCCGTTTTCGTAGGAATTGATGTTTTTACGAACTGAATGGTTCTTATCCCACTGGAGATAACCAGCTAGAGAAACAGAAGAAGAAGTTACACAGTTATGAGTTATGTTTTTATATGTTTTGGTAACTTCATTTTCATGTGAGAGCAGTTATTTTTTCAGCTTCTTACATGGTTTGTATTCTTTCTTTTTCTCTTCTTTTTTGGGAGATTGTTTCTCAATTACCATGCGGGCAAGAACCACAGGGGATGCTTCCTGTTTTGTTGGGGGATATCCAACTGGAGAAGAAAACACATGTCATTGATGAGATAGGCATTTCTCTGTAAAAGTTAATGTGTGAATTTAATTAGAGATATTTATGTACCTCTTCCTTCAGCTGAGGGACTGTCCTGGAAGGATAAAAAGAAAAAAGTACATATAAATATGCATTTATCATAATCCTTTATACATAACATATATACATATGTGTGTATATATATATATATATATATATATATATATATATATTTACAGCTGAATGAATGTATCACTGCTCATATGCTTGTCTTGCTAAAAGACAGATGTGCAGATGTGTGATATTCACATTGGGTTTGAGCATTTCCTGTACCTATATTACACTTGTAAAGTGTGATTTTTACATATAACAAAATGTGTGAATAAGCAGGGGTGATAATAGATTTATATAAGGTAGATTTCTCAATATAATCCATCACACAAACAGCTCACTTAACAACATCATGCTTTTAAGTAAACATCCAACATTAAATTTCTAATAAAGTATTAATTTTAAAACACTGAAAATTAATTTCTAATTTCTAAATGTAATCATTTATATTTCCTATTCCATAATGCAAGCAGATTCAAATAAGATGTTTAAAGAAACTTACAGGTAAAAGTGTTTTATCTTTGTAGAACAGAAAGATGAATCCTCCGACAGACAGTACTAGGTGCAGCATCACCACACCAGCCAAAAAGTGTATTAGAGGCTTGTTATTGTAGCCCGGTGGTGGAAGCTGAGCTGGGATGAGGATCGGCTGGGACCTGCCCAATCGTGGAGGCAATGGCGGTGGAGCCAAGCTGGTCTGGTCAGTCCTGATCATGGTGGAGAAGAGCAGTGAAACCTAGAGAGGCTTGATGTCTGGAACATCTCATGCGCTTCTGAGCAAATGCTCTCTTCAGCAACTGAGTTTGTCTGTCTCTACTTCCTGGAAGTTCTGTGACAGATATGACACTTGATTGCCACATGTGTGCGTTGTGATAAATACCTCAAACCTGGTCTTGCCTCCTTTTTGACAGATATAGTTTGTGAAGTGCTAAAAACTGCATGTTGAACTTTTGTTACTCTGTAAGGCCAGCTCTCCAAAAAGTCTAATATGACACATTCTGTTGCTTTATTATTTAAGATAGGCAACATTACACAGACTATACCAAAGGTTTATTTTATTTTCATGTATTTAATTCATTTATTTAACCATTTCAATTTTTATTTGATTTATTTGCCTGTCATCCATTGATCAAACCACAGTCAATAAGAACATCAGTGTAATGGGACCAATAACCACAACCATGAACACAATGCTACGTTCATGTTAAATTTATTCATAGATACCAAATACATAAACCAAACCTCCTTAATTAGAATATCTGTTGAAAGTTTGCTGAATTGATTTCAGTGTAAATAATGAAGGTTTAGAGTACTCTATATCTCACAGTGAATTAATCTTCACTGGTTGCCACAGATATGCTATTTACTTGGATGTGGTGGCTGAATCATTCTGAATGAGACCATTAATGGTTTAAATGCCCACAGTTTTCATTCAGGCAAAACTGAAACATTTCTCATGTGGTACAATTTCCCTGCCACTCGGTGCTGTAAACAAGCATAATGCAACTATACTGTCACCAAATGATGGCTTTGCTTGCGCAAGGTTGTGGGGTTAGCGGAATTAAGTCTCACTCAGTTACACCACAGTGGAGCTTTTAATTTTCTTAAAAACTATTTAGATTGTAAACACCTCATAAAATCCAGATAAAGAAATCCATGTAATCAAATTATAATCGGTATAGTGCTAACTGCTACAGTAAAGATTTATCTTTCCCCAAGACAGTTTCCATTAGACCTAGTGTTCACACATGTAGCATTACTGTCTTATTTATGCAAATTAAAATTTGACATGATCAACTCCAGTTCTTTTAAATGTAGGTACTATTATAAAATGCGTTGTATCTAAACAGTCACATTTTAATTTGGGTGACCTAAAATATAATGAAGAGCAACAAAAGCTCTTCATTATGGTCATATCAACCCTCAACCCTTTAATACTGATTTAGCTGTTTTCTCTGAACAGCTGTGACCCACCAAAAATAAAATTATAACATTTAATTTTTGGTGAGTTCATTTTACCGCTTCATTTTGAGCTTTAAGTAAATTGAATGTGTGTTATATAGTGTACACTACACTATCAAAAGGTCACAGATACAGTGTCGCTGAGTGAAAGCTGCGCTGTATCTGATTTTTAAAGGATTCAGAGGATATTTCCTAAAAGAAAACACAAAGGATGAAGAAAATCAGTGTTGAGGTCAGACACACCTGGATTAATCAGTTTGTCCAGTCATGAAAGACAGGAAACAAAGGTGCTGTCTGAAGTTCAGGAAGTAGTGGAGTTGTGCATATAGCCCATTCATGACTCCACCATAAGAAAGAGACTGGGCAAAAATGGTCTGTATGGCAGAGTTCCAAGACAAAAACCACTGCTGAGCAAAAAGAACATAAAGGCTTGTTTCAGTTTAGCCAGAAATCATCTTGACGATCCCCAAGACTTTTGGGAAAATACTCTGTGGACTGACGAGACAAAAGTTGAACTTTTTGGAAGGTGTAGGTTCCATTACATCTGGCATAAAAGTAACACGGCATTTCAGAAAAGGAACATCATACCAACAGTAAAATATGGTGGTTTTAGTGTGATAGTCTGGGCCTGTTTTGCTGCTTCGGGACCTGGAAGACTTGCTGTGGTAAATGGAACCATGAATGCTGCTGTCTACCAAAAAGTCCTGAAGGAGAATGTCCGGCCATCTGTTGGTGACCTCAAGCTGAAGCGCACTTGGGTTCTGCAGCAGGACAATAATCCAAAACACACCAGCAAGTCCACCTCTGAATGGCTTAAGAAAAACAAAATGAAGACTTTGGATTGGCCTAGTCAAAGTCCCGACCTGAATCTGATTGAGATGCTGTGGCATGACCTAAAAAAAGTTGGTTCATGCTGGAAAACCCTCCAATGTGGCTGAATTACAAATATTCTGCAAACATGAGTGGAACAAAATTCCTCCACAGTGCTATAGAAGACTCATTGTTAGTTATTGCAAACGCTTGACTGCAGTTGTTGCTGCTGGGGGTGGCCCAACCAGTTGTTAGGTTTAGGGGTCAATCACTTTTTCACACAGGGCCATGTGGGTTTGGATTTTTTTTTTCCCCCTTAAAAATAAAAATCTTCATTTAAAAACTGCATTTTGTGTTTACTTGTGTTATCTTTGTCTCACATTTAAATTTGTTTGATGTTCTGAAACATATAAGTATGACAAACATGCAAAAAAATAAGAAATCAGGAAGGGGGCAAACACTTTTTCACACAACTGTAGCATTTTTCAGTAGCTTATAGCTTCCCCTAATGGTTACAGAGTATACTCAACTGGAAATATTTTCTCATGCCGGGTAGATTCATGCCTCTATAAATTCAGAATAAACTTAACATGAGTAGCAAACAATTAAGTTTGTGTAGCAGAATTTCTACAGTAAAACCAGTGATCACTGTTTCCTGATGATATTGTAAATTAGCATTTAAAAAAGATGGAGAAAAAATAAGGAGACAGTTTGGGTGAAATTCACTTTATTTAAATAACATGAAACATGAACTAACCTGAAAAGTGTAGGAAATACATTCTTACTGTATTTTCAGAGTTCTAATCAAATATTTCTGCAATTACATTTGCACAAACAAGTGTTTAAAAGTCTAAAGCTGTATAAAGAAGGTTATTGAAACAAATGGGACAAAAATATGATATGCGGTGATTATTTATTTTGGATGTTTATTAAGTATGAAACAACTGTGAGTGGGAAGAGTCATAGCAGCCCATGGACTCTGGAATGGAGTCTCTCTCTCTATGTCTGCCAGAACTCTAAATGAACTTAAATCTCTTTTAAAAACTCTCCCTTTTACACTGGCTTTTAACTCTGGGGAACACCATCACGAGTCCAGTTTTTGTCTTTTGCCTTTAATGTTTATTTAGTTGTTGTAGCTCACTGCTTTTATTATTTTTTATTCTATGATTTCATCTTGTGTTTTTATTCACCGCAGCACTTTGCTTACCTTTTGGGATGTGAAAGCACCTTATAAATAAAGGTTTGATTGATTAATAGCAGATTTAAAGTCTGTTAGGACCTTCTTGTAAAGCACTAACTGTTAAACTCTATGCTTCTGGTCATGAATTTACAGAACTGCTTCAGCTTCACATTATGATATCCATGCAGAAATATTGGAAGTGTTCACAAACTTTTAAGCACCATGGAAGGCCAACACTGACAGGCAGAGGGCTGATCTCATAGCACTGACTTTACATTCATACCTTAAAAGCTGAGATTATTTGAAAGCTATAGCAGTGTTAAGAGAATTTTTAAAAAGGCAGTTTAAGTGTGTTGTAGTTGCACTTGTGAGTCTGTACAAGAGATAAATGGCTTTCACATTGAGGCATGAGAAAAATATGAACATTTTATGGAGTGTAACGGACAAAGAGAATGTGCTGGTCATTGGTTTTGCTGCAGAGGACGGTGTTTCTGGTGCTGTTGGCAACCTGAGGTTGTGAAGAGCTGAGGGAGGCCTGTCTTTGAACCCTGAAGGCATCTGACACGTGGGTTCTTGGGGTTGGATGCTCTTCTCCTTGAGCAGTGTGGGGCTCCGTGGTACACTTCATGAAGGCCACAAAGCATCTATAAAACTTGCAACATGAGTACAAAATGAAGGGTTGTTATTCCAAGCCAGGATTTGATGATATGCAGGCTACACAGATCAGTAAAGCATGACTAAATCTGGCTGGCTGAGAAACTTTTAACATAATTAGCACTCTGCTCTTAGCTCTCACCTGGTTGTTGAAGAAAACGTAGATAACTGGATTGACGACTGTGCTGAACTTGGCCAGGATGGAGGGCACCACACTAGCCATGGGCGTGACTAATCCTGTCCTACCGAAAGTGGCTACGAGTGCCATGATGCCATAGGGCATCCAGCACACCATGTAGCAGGACACCATGGACAGCACCATCAGCAAGATGTGCTGCTCTCTGCGCTGAGCTGCCAACAGATTGATCTTTCCCACCTAGAAGCATAAAACAGGTGGACAGAAGTTATAAATGTCCGTGTGAAAGCTTAAAAGAAGAATTGTCTGTTTCTGAAGGTGAAAATGTGGTGGAGTCATGTGCGGTCATACCTGTAAGTGCATTTGCCTGTTTTTATTTAAATTTCATTGTCTGTGTGGTTTTTCATTAATATCTATGCTGCATTTGCATAAGTAACAAGGTGCAAAATCATGTCTCTTGTGCCATCTAGTGGTTAAATGAAGAATGACTGTGAAAGCCACAGCAATGCATCGTCGTGTCACATCTGTTAACCCAACAGTGATATGAATAAAAAGACTAAATGAAACTAAATGCAACAGTCAATATTCAGTCCCACTGATATTTTCTTTTCTTATATCTTTGCAATAGTAAAAGGCCCCACCCATCAGAAAAAGAAATGTTAGTTGTGAATAAGACTTGGCATCTTATAAGTTTAACACTTGTAGATCATTTGATAATTGATTTACAAACATTGATTTACAGGAAGAAACAGTAGTTTTATTCAATTAGTTGATAAATCAACTATTAAATTAATTAATCAATTTAACTACTGTTACTTGTATACAATTTTTTTTTACAGTTTTTAGTGATTGCTTTGACACAGCAGTCGACTCAAAATCCACATTTTTCAAAACAGTTAACGCAGAGGCCTAAATAGTGGCACCAATGGTCAAAATGACACATTTTGTTAGCAAAAGGCTCTAACTCTGCTAAAACATTTAAAATATGGACCAAAAGCACATTTTGCCCTCAAACAACACAACTTGCACACAAATGTATGAGCGCTTCCAATCACTCATTACACATGGGGCAACAAAATACAAAATACCTCACTCAGTGTGAATCAGTGTGGCATTGCTGGTCATTGTAGCCAATGACTGTACGCAGCTCACATGTCAGTGTCATTTGTCAAATTTGCCTTCTTGCAAAAAAAATGGATCCAGAATCAGATATGCTATAATGCAAATTTTATTGATTATTCATTCTCCTATTTTCAGATTGTGGCTAACAAGCTGAATCTGATTGAATCTGATTTACCACATGATCAGTCACAGTTGCCTGAATTTCATCTGTAACTTGAGCCTTTCCAGCTACACCTCCACCTCGCACACGGACTCCTCTTCCTCAGACTCCTCTTCCCCTGAGCTCCCTTCCTCTTCCTCTCACTCTCAACTGCCTTAGACCATCCATCCAAGAACAACACAAAACATGGCACCTTTTAAGGCCTGCAGACTGATTGCAAATTGAAAAGTTGTGTGAAGAAGTGCCAAACAGGTGCTTCAGTGTTTTTACACCAATCAAGAAGTTTCTAAGAGCTGAGAACATGTGATTTCTGTTTGGCTACCACAGCTAAAGCAATGGAGTTGGACTGCTTGTATGGCTTCTGCATTAACTGTTTTGTAAAAGGGTGGGGGAAATGTGTCAAACCAATGAGAATGGGTTAACTCATTTGCAAGAGGCGTCTTTTGCTCTGCTGAGATGGTGATGACGAAGAATGAGAGGTTGCCAGTTTCTTCACACAGGTCAAAACAATCAATAAAATCTGTGATAGGGATGTTTGTACATGTTGTATTGTTTTTCATACTTAAGTACAGAATTTGAATATTTTCTATGATAAAATTCTGACTGTAATAACAGTCCTTGAATTTATCATAGGACTGTTACGATAAATAAATGATTCCCATGTGGATCAATTTATTGATCCACATGGGAATTTAGCCCCTGCACCTCTATATTACCAGAAAACACAAACTTAGGACCATTAATATAATCACAGAAATAGAAACACAAACACACACACACAAATGAAAACAACAACGGGAGCATTCTGGCCACACTGCAGCTTCCTTCTGATGTGCCGATGTGTTGAAGCCTCGGTGTGCTAAATTTAGCTCAGATATATAATAAGCCAACTAGTATAGCAGAATCTCATTTGTGGTGACTGTCACCTTCTCAGTATTGATTGTGGTCTTCTGTGTAATTACTGCTGTGATGCTCAGTGTGGTGCTTTATGAATAAATGAACATCTCTGTAACGTGAAAGAAGCCCCTCACGGGTGAACTCAATGCCCTTTCTGGGAAATTGCTGCACACCTCTCACACACTCAATTACCTGTCTCCTGTCGGGTGTTATGTCATGACCTGTGTTGCTGTGTCTTCATGATCCTCTATGAAGTTAAGCCGACTTATGATAATAGTAACCTTTAATCAGCAGTGATTTCTGCATGGCTAAGCTTCATTTTTGGCATGGATTTTTACTCAGAAACAATCTGAAAAGCATTTTATCTAAAACATGTTGTCTCAGAGAAATCACATTTGTATGCAGCTAAACTGCAACACCAAAAATATTTCTTCTGCTGATGAGTTGCATTGTTGTAGCCGATCATATGATTGACATTAGTACAGCAGCATTTGTTTTGTAAGGAAATTTATTCATGTCTAATTCAGCTAGAAAACCCACTGAGCAGTAAATCTCATGTGTGAGTGTTATAAAGAAATAGCTTTTTGATTGCAACGTGAGAGCAATCGAAATGCAACATAAATCTGCCACGCGAACAGAAAGAATTTCAGGCTTGATCCACTTTGATCCTGTTGACATGAATGTCGCATCTCATTCTGACGTGTCAGTTTAAGTCACCTTTGAGGCACCAGCAGGAGGTTCCCCAGACATATTGTTTCTAAGAAAAGCCTACACCAAGACTCTTATTTGGTACACAGCTGAGCCCTAATTCAGTGGTAAAACAAATCAAGTCTGCAAAGTCCTTTTCTGCTCCGACTCCTTTGGGCATACAAAGTAAAAAAAAAAAAGAAAAAGATACTTATATAACACTGGGTATCCAATGGTAACAGGTTGCTTCCATGATCTAAAAATATCTTCTAAGTGATTCATTCATCAGAGTAGTAGAAGCAAAGACTGTGGAGGAACCCAACACCAACTGGGAGCCCGTAATTATCAATTATATGTATGACTGGCAGGTTTATATAAGCTCCACAAAGAGACATGAGTCACTGGAAACTGAGAGGGGTCATTGTGCAGAGGTCACTGCAAAGAAGCATAGCAACTCTCCCTGGAAAACGTCACCCCTCTTTCCTCCTCTTGCTGGATGGACTGATTCTCAGATTGTAAACAGACCAGTGGCTTGACAAGCCTTGAAATCACCTTGAAAAACCACAACCAAATGTTAGTGGAAGTTTGACAGCCACTGCTCGGCTTCAAAGACAAAATCTTGTGTCTCAAGCACATTGAGAGCTGAGTGAAACAATGGAGCCCACATTAGCAGAGCTATTACAGATTTGTTATTCAACAAATGGACAAGGTGAAATGAAAGCACTTTGAGCAAATTATCCTGAGAAAATTACATCTCTGGCCTGTGCCATGCGTTGCAGCTGTGTGTCTTGTTTTTAGTCAGTAATGTTGACAAAAGTTGTATAAAATATGTGTAAAAAAAAAAAAGAAGAAGAAGAAGCTGCTCCACTAAGTATTTCACTATAATAATGAGCTTCAAGCAAACCACTGAAAACTAAATAAAAGGGGGGAAAAGATCTAAATGGAAAAGCTCTGTTAAGCAGTTCTGTGCTCCTCAATATGGATGTATTTTGAAACTGTACTCAGATCATGACAGACACGGCTGAAACACAATTCAAGTACTGTAAATTTGATTCTGAGCTGCCATCTGTTTTCAGAGGTTTTATTATTTGGCAGTGTTCATATTCACTTTCACACAACTAAGAATGAAAACATCTGGGTAATAATAACTGTGGCAGTGATTAGTTTAGGGAGTAAATGAAAGGCATACATTTAAGAAAAAATGGGGCATAGATTTTCATTTTGTACAGTTAAAGAGTAAAAAAAAAAAAAAAGTAATGACATGCAAAGTTCAAACCCCTCAAGTCTTAGTTAACCTAGTGTCTCCATATCTGAGACGTCAACTCACCTTTCAGGTCAGAGGCATGGCAACATTAATTGCTAGGAAATATCAGGAGGTGCACATTTCAAAACTTTAATTACACTCCTGAAAACGTGCCTAGATAGCAGTTCAATGATCAAAATACTAGATATCCAGAGAGGAGGATGCAGCAACAAGAAGGTATCTCATGTCAGGTATCAATTTGATATGTCACAAAGAAATGTGGCTAAAAGGAGCAATGCAGGTTGAGTTGAGGTGTGGTGGGCCAAGAAAGTGACTCAGAGAGTGTTTTCTAGTCAAGCACTACAAATTCCTGTTACACTGCAAAAGGCATCAGGAAGTCTTAGTAAACTCTGCAGGGATGGTTCTTACTTCCTTGTGCAACTACGGCTGCACAAATGTGACCTTCTGTTACAGGAAACTATTTTGCTTCCTTGTCACAGAATTCAACTTTGTTTTTGTTTTTTTTAATGAATATCTACAATGTACTAAAACTGGATTGACATTTTGGAATTGATATCGTTGGTCCAATGGGCTAGCTCGAATAAACTTTTTTGTTTTTGCTGCCATATTTGAAAAAAACCTAAAGTTGATCAAAATTTCATGAAAAGAGTACCTATCCAGCTGTTAGGCCTAGACAGAGATTTCACTTGTATTGCAGCCAGTGGTGCGAGGATATCTGAGATCAAAATTAGTGAAAGGTAAAACTGATTAAATCAAACTGACAATTCCTGTAAGTTATCATCACACAAAAGCAGAAGATGAAAAGAGAAGAGTTTTTTTTATCAAGACAATGATCGTAACTACAACTAAAAATCTAAAGGACAATGGCAAGAAATGCAAACTGAGAGTTTTTCCATGGTCCTTGATGCACATTTACCAACACATCATTAAAAATATGGAGTCTTATGCATGGATCTTGCAGACTTTTAACCCATCATACTTTTACAGATGACAAATTGAAATAATTGTGACTAAACCATAATAGCTGCCAAAGGTGGCATTGCTCAGAACTGACCACGCAATGGTGTCCAAATTCTGTTAGTTGGAAAAAAAAATGTTTATAATCTTTTCATTACATATTTGACAGAGCTTTCCTTTTCGCCCCGTGGAAAAAACATATCTTTTACTAAGTGAGCTATTCACAGTAACAAATGTCTTACCCAGGGGGGGCTCAAAATTTTGCATGGCTCTGTGCATCTGATTAATTGGTTGTTGAGTATTGAACTCACCCTCCTAATGGCAACCAGGATTCGCCCGTAAGAGTACACCATCAGTAGAAGGGGCAGTAGAAGACAGAAGATGAAGAGACACAGCACGTATGAGACGCTGGTGGGTGAGCGCAGGTGCCACTGGACGGAGCAAGTAGTACCGGGGCCCTCCGGCCCGTAGCTGCTCCAACCTAAAAAGGGGGGCAATGTCCAGAAGAGCGAGTAAAGCCAGGAGCCTCCTATACACAGCCAGGCTTTCCTGAAGTCTGAGATGTCTGCTTGGGAGGAATGGAGCACAGCGGTGTAGCGCTCATAGGAAAGAACTGATAAGGACACCAGGGATACGATACCTTATGAAGCAAGAGAGAAGAAAAAAGAAAAGAAGATCTTATTAGCGCCGTTCATTAGTCCGGAGAGGGATGCTTACTCATTCAGTAAGTCTACATGCACTGACTGGCTATGAGTCAATTTAAGTGAATTAGACCTGTAGCTTTTACAGAGGTGTGAAACTTATTTAACTTCTGAAAATAGCCCTCGCTCAAACCCCCCCCCCCAAAACACACAAGATAAGTCTAGCAATTTTAATTTTAAAGCAGATTTTATACAATAAATATTAGAATTTCTTTACAGTTTATAAACACAAGAAAAGAAGCATAAATTATTAAGATGAAACTAAAAGAAAAATCAAAAATACATATGCAATAAAATATTTAGAAAAGAATATCAGTAAAATGTAAACGAAAAGAACAGTGGAGAATAAATTACAGAATAAAATAATAAAATAAAGAAAAGGAGACAAAGTGTAGGAATCTTTAAGGATGTATAAAGTGGAGGGGGGGGGGGGGCATGGGGGTGGCGCTGTTTTTTCTGAAAAAAAAGACATATTTGTTCATATTTAAACCTAAAGATAGTTTTTATTCCCTGAACAATACTATTATTATAGATATTCAAACTTACAACCAAATGTTTGTGTTTTTCTTTTCTTTTCTTTTTTTTTTTTTTGATCAATCTCAAACTAACTATGATGGAAAAGAAAGTTGTTAGACAATAGTGGGCTGAATGGGACTTCATTTGTTTTGTTACAACATCCATGATGTGAAGGCAATCTTGGTCCAGTCTTTTCTCATTTTTTTGAATATCTAATAAGCTACGTCAAACTTTTCATGTGATGCAAAAACTTGACATGTTGCAACTTACAAGAGAAAATTGAGACATAACATTTTGGACTCTTGGAAATGTTATTTTTCCATTTTTGAGCATTAATTGTGAAATTGCTACTTTTTATGTGGACCAACAGATTCTTCACATTCTGGTGTGAAACTATGTTTCAGAAGAAAATAATCTATGCACGTCACTCGTCTCTTGTGTCTGTATTATCAGAATTTAGACTTAAAGCAATTACTGATCCTAATTGGTTGTTTTTATTTTATGCATTTAATTTATTCTTCTTTTCTGAGAAGCATAAAAGGATTTGCCTCTTTAAATTTATTGCACAGCCTCTGGTTAAGTAATGATAAAAAATAAATGCTATATTTATTAGTTTATTCTTTGTTATTTGCTTAGATAATACATTATTGGATCCTTATTGAGGACCACCCCTACCAAAAAGAAGTATTCCTTAAGTACATGTCATTAAGTATACTCAAGTATACTAAAGTTTATCCCCCAAGTGTACTTTTATTTACCAAGTACACTGCTATCAGTGTACTACCAGTATACTAACAAGTGTACTTCTTGGGACTAAATTGGCCCAATTTAAGTATTTAAAAGTATACTTTTAAGTACACTTGAAGTAATCTTCTGGTATACTGTGAGTGTACTCGTACTAAAACTTCAAGCTCACTTTTACTTTTAGAAAGTACACTTTAAAGTATACTGTAAGTATATTTCTAGGTATACTGTTAGTTTACTCATATTAAAACTAAGCTTACTTTTACTTTTGGAAAGTACACTTTTAAGTGTACTAAAAGTATTCTCTGTATACTGTTAGTTTTCTAGCAGTAAATCTCTCAATGCCCTTTTAATGCAAGAAAACAAACCGCCACTGCCAACTCCCCAGCGACAAAAGTCACCAGCAGCCGCTAAGTGACGCCATCGAAGCAGCCAGTCAGCATCTCGCACAAGCAATACCATTTAATGGCTGACTACATTGGTCTTTTACAAGGGTACTGAAGGGGTAACATACACATTTCAGTCATGGTGCAAAGAAGACCCAGTTGTGCCACCAGGCATCATGGGAAATAATGTAGATGAGGGGGCGTGGTCAAGAAGAAGAAAAAAGTTCTTTTTCGTCAAGTCACTTCATACTCCACAAGAAGGACTGCGTTCACCCAGTGATTATACATTTACAATAAACTTCGTCCGTGGCAGGATGGAGTTGAGCACGCGGTGGTGTGCGTGTATTTAAATGCCACGTGTGTAGTTTACATTTTTTGTACTTTCTCACCACCTCTATCAGATGTTTATTAAAACTATCTGTTCAGCGTCGGGTCTGCAGAGATGTGGAGCTGACAGCTCTCTGCTTCTCAAGCGTCTGTTTTAACCCCCGCCCGCCTCAAATGTCCGTCCAAACACACAATGCTTCTCTGAGCTCCCCGAGAAGAAAGTTCTGCTCAGCTGAGGGGTCAAGA
Organism: Atherinomorus stipes; assembly: GCA_023101725.1. Classification (NCBI taxonomy): domain Eukaryota; kingdom Metazoa; phylum Chordata; class Actinopteri; order Atheriniformes; family Atherinidae; genus Atherinomorus; species Atherinomorus stipes. The sequence continues at coordinate 1,865,709 of JALJCO010013221.1, forward strand.
ACAAGCCGCAAGCCGTCCTCACACAGGTCCGCGAGAACAAAATGACGTAATTTTGTTCTCATGGCCTCGAGAACAAGAAGAAAGTTGGTGGAGTATGTAGCAGCCTTAAGTTGGCAACAATGAAGTAGACTTTTAAGTATACAGAAAGTAACCTTTTAGGTTTGCTATGACTTTACTGATAATACACTTATAGTCCACTGTTTAGTGTTTAAAAATACATTTTCAAATATACTCAAAATTGCCTTAGTATACTTCTACTCCACCTTGAGTAAAATAAATATTATAAAATTTATGTCAGAAATAGATTCAGGTGTTTTATTTGACTTCACCGAATGGTCCAGTAACATTTGAACTCTCAGTATCAAAGAAACCAGTATGTTTGAAAATGTACTATGAATGTACTACTATTAAAGTATATTTTATTAGTAAATGCCAAGTAAACTTTAAGTATATTTCTAATAAGTACATAAGACAGTATACTTTCAGTTTACTATTTATTTAAAGTATACTTAAAGTATACTTGCATACACTACTTTTTGGTAAGGGTAAGTATAGGTTAAATATGTTAAACTTCTAGTATATTTATTAGTAAATGCCAAGTAAAATTTGTTAAGTATATTTCTTATAAGTACATAAATAGTAAACTGAAAGTATACTGTCTTATTTAAAGTTTAAAAATAGTATACTAAAAACATACTTGCATATACTACTTTTTGGTAAGGGCAGCACAGATCTTTTTTTAGACATTCATTACTGTTACATTCCAGTTTGACATTTAGTTACTTTTTGTAAGTTTCAAAATTGAGGTTAAGAACAGATTAATCGACTGCAATGAAATTTGAATCAAATCAACCTCAACTTGACTCTATATTAGCAAATGTTGAATTACAACCTAACAACCCAACACAGTATGCTTGCTGCAAGTTCATGTTGGACTCACACTCAAACCTTTACTTGAAGTTGTCTAAAGTACACAAAACTTTTCAGCCCCTTTTAATTAGTCATGTCAAACATTTCCCACACAATAACCTATGACTACAGAGGCAGTGTTTGTTGTGAATCAAGTGTGACACATCAGCATATCAACATGATAACAAGATTACACATACTGTGTGTGTGTGTGTGTGTGTGTGTGTGTGTGTGGGGGGGGGGGGGGGTGTTAATTACAGTCTGGGACCACATTTAGAAGAAATCCAACTCTGTAGGCCTTCACCTGAAAGCTGTGGTTAAAGCTTTTATGTCCCCTTCATAGTTATACGTCATATTATTGATGCTGATGTATTGTGGAAGAAAACAGTGGAAGAAAAGCAAAAAAAGAAAGAAAAAGAAAAAGGTCAGAGGGTCCAAACTGATTTAAATCCATCCAATGACATGGTGGACCCTTGTAATTCTTACATGAATACATGATAAATGGGCTGCATCAATGCTTTATCACTGTGGCATCACACAGCTGCATTCAAATGTTTGCATATCACTGAGAAAATTCAATATTTGGAAATGAGAAAAGTAAATAGAGCAAACAGAAATTAAAATGACAACCAAAACGGCACTTTATTTGCTGATATATTTTTGGTTAACTTGCACAGGATCACAGGATGTTCAACATCAAGCCACTGGCTCTCTTATACTGAACAACTAAGGGTTTTTTTTTAAGGACCACTAACATTCTCGCTTTGTCTGACAATATGACACCCATGCTTTTGTCCACCTGGCAGTTCCATGACTCAAAAGCAGAATCAACAGCCATTTGTCTTAAGAGCTTGTACCTGAACTGACTTGATATATCAAGATGCCTTAAGTCCCATTTAAGTGCTGCCATGTGTCCTATTTATTCACTGACACTTTTCAGTAGAAACTTGGCCAGCTGCTCCTGGGTCAGCAAAGTCTCGCTGCAGATGCTCATAAAAATTACCAATCATCTGAACAGTTAGAAGGCTTTCACAGTTTTTCAGATGATACTCAACATTTCCCCTTTAATAACATCCTTACAGAGTTTCTGGAGAATTTAACTAATCTTTTTTTTTTTTTAAAAAAAAAAGGCATGTAGATATTATTTTATAGCCTTCCTGCTTTATAAATATGAACTATTTTAATTTTCAGAAACTCAATCCCTTGCCAAGAAGAGCTGACTGTTTTAGGATTGAAAGAATGAAAAAGCATGGTCTGTGGAGCTGTCATTGTGGAGGCTACTATTAATATTTAATCTGCCACTTATGCAAGTTTCTCACACATAGATCAAATAAAACTTAAGCTCATAAATAAAAACTACCCGTGCATCAAGATTTATTCGAGGACTAAAAGGTTTGTAATCTAAACTATTAACTTTTACTGTAGCACTCTTTGGAAATGGTCACTTACCAAAAAGAGAGTTAGCGAACCCGTACCACTTACAGCCGTACTCTCCAATGAGCCATCTACCGTGCAAACTCGCGGCGAAACTGAATGGTGTCCCGAACACGCACACGAGGATGTCACTCAGGCTGATGTTCAACAGGATGAGATTAATGGGCGTCCAGAGGGAGCGAAACTTTGCGAAGATGAGCAGCGTGAGAAAGTTGTTGAGGATCCCCGCCACTAAAATGAAGCCGAGGCATACTGCCACCGCCGTGTGGCCGGTCCGGCTCAGCCCATGAGGGCTCTGGGGCGCCGTGGAGTTGCGCAGGGCGGCGTCGGTGCTGAGGCTGGGGCTGGAGAAGGAGCTGTCTGTGGTGCTGAAATTCAAATCGCGCAAGTGGACGACCATAGCAGTGGGGGCGAGATATGAGCGCTGGAGAGGAGCTGAACACAGATCGAAACACAAAGACTAAAAGCCACAGCAGCTTTACTCGCTGAGGAGGCCAGTAACTCAGTAACTAGAGTGTGAGGAGAGTTGAACGTGGCCAGTGCACTTCTTTATACATGCACTCCTACAATGCAAATACCCCCACCCCCTTCACTCTGCCACACACAAACACTCACCATTTCTCTTCTTCTTTCGAGACTTCCCTTAGTTATAATTACCAGTCTTCTTGAACACAATGACCTGTGTAAATAGACTTAATCCTCCCAATTTAAGTTTTCAACTGTTAAAGCAATTCCTTTCAAGGGCTGTGCTGAGCTTATGAGATGTGATTCAGGGTTACATGTGGGTTCAATAAGGGTTTTATGATTTTCCATCCCAGATGCAGGCCAGATAAGGTGATTGTGCAGAGTAAACTTCTAATTGTGCTATTACAGTTGAGGAAATTACTTTGGGCGCTCTACTCCAGAAATACAAAGTTCAGTGCATGATTTTGCTAGGCTCTGCCTTTCCTTTTCACTGCTGTTTTCTGTGCCTGACTGCTGCTGTGTTTAGCTGCATGAAGCAGGTTCAGTTGAGCACAAAGAAAGTCATCCAAAAGAAAGCTTCACTCCAGTTCAGCATGTTCTTTTCTGCACATCCCGCTATACAATAAAATGATGGACAAAAACATTTTCAGTGTTTTTGCATTTATCAACTCATTCAGAATGGATGCATTCATAATTTCTGCAAATTTCACACTTCATGACATCAGTTGTTGTTCATTTCTATATTATCTGGACTTACCTGAAATATGAAATAAGTTTTTTAAGAATGGTGTTATGCTAACGAGAACTGGTTAGCTCCAAAGCATCCTGTTTAATTAAAAGGAAAATTGATTTAAGCCCACCAAGGCACTCATCACTTCTATTGACTACACCTTGTGACCCTCTTTTGTCTTTAGAACAGCCTTTGAGGTGGTGTCTTCTGTGATTTGGTGACTGTGGAGCCAATGGAAGTACAGCAGCCTTATTATCATGCTCAAGAAACCACTTGGAGATTATTTATTTTTTACATGGTGTATTATGACACTATGCCTCCAATATTGCAACAGGCCACAGGGATATTTCTTTGGCTGACTAGTTAGTGTGCTTGACTCTTATAGGGGTTCAAACCCTGCCACACATTATCCTGATGGAAGTATCCATCAGAAGATGAGTATACTGTGGTCATAAAGATACGGATGTGGTCAGGTCAGTTGGTACTAAGGGGTTCAGAGTGTGCCAAGAAAATATCTTTCACACCCTTACATCACCAGCAGTCTGAGCAGTTGATACAAAGCAGGATATACTCATGTTTTCTTGTTGCTGCCAAACTCTGTCACGACTGAAATCAAGACTCATCAAAGCAAACAAAAATTTCAGATCCACAGTCCAATTTTGGCAAGTTGTAAATTTCAGTTTTGTTGTTCTTTGTTGACAGGAGCTCAGTATCGTGTTCTGCTGCTGTGGCCCATCTGCTTCATGGTTCAGTGTGATTGTTTGATGTGATTGCCGCCTAGATATCAACTTCTTTTGTCTTTAATTCCACATGCAAATCCTCCTGCTCCAACCTTCCGTTGTGATTGGCCTGGCGCTACACCACCATCATCTCCTCCCTCCCTCACCTGCTAACGATTCATCAGTCCCACCTGGAGCTGCTGGCTGGGAAACACAAAAGAGCCCGGCAGATCTCAGTCAGTGGCAACTGTTTGGCCTGGAAACAGTCTGTTATTAGTTTGTTTTGTTCGTGGGATTTTGGTGACTTTAGCTGGTGTTATCTTTGGGCTTCTTTAGTTTTGATTTCCAGGTGTGTAGTTAAGAGTTTAGTTGGTAGATTCCCTTTTGTTGTGTTTGTGTTTTACACTGGGTTAGTTTTGGAGTTGGGATAGCTAGGCCTTGTTTTGTTGTAGTTGTGTTTTTGAAAATGTTTTTAGCTTATTGGTGCTGCTCCTTTCCATTTTGGTTTGTAGAAGTCCTAAGCCATGTCTCAAACCGCACACTTGCCTGAGTGCACTGGAATTCAGTGTGTGTGCGCCTTTCTGTAGTGCACACTATTGTTGCTAAATGCTGACCCAAACAGAGCACTGCACTTACAGGAAGTGGCAGACTAGCATTGCCCGCTAATGTGTGCTAACTCTACTGAGCCAGTATAACCATGGCCTCAAACAAATGACCAGATTATAACTGTCATCAGGGAGTGAACAGCTTGGTAGCATGCCACAGTATACATTAGTAGTTATGTCTAAATCATTTCATAAACATTACTTCAATTGGTACAATTCAGCCTCCGCTGCAGCAGGGGTCGCCACCGCTTCATTCACCACCATTATTCAGCTCTGAAAGCAGTTCAAAAGTCCTGCCTCTTCCTCTACGTCGGCAAGATGGCGTCCATTTAGTGTGAGTAGTGTGCTTCGTTCTGCACTTTGTTTTTGTCCGTTATTAGGACAGCACCCTGGTACTTTCAGTGCACTGAATTTTCGCTTAAAGCAGTCTTTCTCAATTCCGGTCCTGAGGACTCACTGCCCTGCATAGCTTGGATGTGTTCCTACTCCAACACACCTGATTCAGATGAATGAACTTCCTCATCAAGTTCTTTGCAGTGTGTTAACGAGCCATTCATTTGATTCAGGTGTGTGAAAGCAGGGTTGCCAAGAAGTTATGTAGGGCACTGGAATTGAGAAAAAGTGGCTTAAAGGGACTAGAGGCAAATGAAACTCACGATTGCTGTGACTCGTGCTTCAGGTAACTGCAGCCACGAGCCAAGCCGCCACGGGAGCGTGCACAAACTGAAGCTATAATGTTGTTCACTACGCTTTTTCTTCGTACTGTAGTTCCACTTTTTAGTGTCTTTCAGTTGATCTGGATCGTTTGCTGATGGCAGAAGAATCCATAATTATCACTTACAGTGTTTGAATTTACCGGGACCATCTTCTTCCTGTATCAAAACTGTCGGGGATGCGGATGTAGCGTCATTTGACGTCACGTCCACAGGGCAGCGAGGGAAATTCGGCCACCGAATTGCAGCACGTTTTGCAGCACACAGCCTGTTCAAGACGTGGGTGGGCTCGTTCTTTTTGGTATTTAGCGCTTCATCACCCATTGGCATAAAAAAAAATGGGCATGCATGTTTGTTTTTAAAGTCCTGCCACTAGTCCCTTTAAATGACACCATGAACGCACTACACACTCAAAAATAGTGTTTGAAGTGCTCAAGTGTGCGGTTTGAGACATGGCCTTAGTTTAGGTTTGTGTTGGGTTTTCCCCTTTTGGTTCTTCTGTAGTTTAGGCTTTGTCTGTCTTTTGATTTCATTTATTTGAGCAGCATCTCTAACCCCATCTCCATCTCAGGTTTTTGTGTTTGTTTATGCCTTTTTAATTTACCTCCTGAACAAATAAACCATATTTCTCCACCTTTCCACCTGAAACCAGTCTTTTTGTTTGCGTCCCAAAACCCTGGCAGAGCTGGGACCTAACAGTGATGTACATCCTGGTTTGCTATTCAGCATATGTTGGTTGTAACCACACTGCAAAACCTCAAATCTTAGCAAGTATATTTTTTAAAAATTTCTAGTCAAAATATCTCAGCACATTCAGACAAAATTACTTAAAGAGAAACATTTCAGACATAAGATTTTGTTTTAAGGCATCTTATTTCAAGAAATCTTATCAAGAAAATTTTGCTTATGCCATTGGCAGATTTTTTTTGCTTATTACAAGCGGAAGAAAAAAATCTTGGCCTCTCGAATAAGTTTAAGATTTCTGTAAATCTTAATATAGTCACTAGTGCCTGTTGGAGCCCACATGCAGCAGCTATGAAGACATAATGCTGCCTCATCTTGTTCTGGCAGCATGACTAGGTTGTTGAAAACTCACTGGGCAGTAATCACCTCAGACCCAATGCCTCTTCCTTTCCCTCACTCTCTCTCAGATATGGGCTTTAGATCAGGCTGATTATCATTGGCAAATGACAAGAAAGATTTTGATTTTCAGTCTGTATGCCTGCTGTGTCCACATCTTCCTCCCAGAGAGACACCGATTTCCTGCTATTTCCTATCCACACCTGGTACCAATCTTTTGTCTGCTGTCTATCTCCTATCTTTTGTCACTATTAACCAGTGGTGGACCAGTGAATAGCAAATAAACTAAAGATATTTGCTGACACAAAGGGACAGAAGAAAAATTGAAGGGAAAGATTAATAAAAGTGATTTAAAATTAAATACTTGCAAAGGATGCTATTGTGAAGTTATGAAGGTGAATGGAATCTATGAGTTTTCAAAGGTGACCAAGTCCTGTTAATTGAATTTGTTAATTACAGCATTTAAATGACAATAGTATATTAATCCCACCTGAAAGTTTCCAGTGATGCCAAATGACAAATTACCATGTGAAAAGCAGCATTACTAAATCTGGAGCGGCTCTAGATGCAGATGTCAGCCGTTTCACGCTAATTTTGTATTAGCAGTGGCCTTTTAATGCCTCTAACAGAGGCATTTAGAAGTTTTTGAATTACTTAAAATGACAATAGCAACGTTACTGCACAAAACATAGATATAGCTGGCATTTGAATTATATCAATTGCCTGATATCTAAAGGCCATTCATATATAAAAGAATCACATGATTAGATTAAAAGAAGTAGAAAAAGTTCACCCTGCTGTCATGTTTCTAATGTTTTATGGCAGCTTTGTAGAGTTTTGTACAAATGTGCGATAGAAATAAACCCGCCTTGTCTGATTATAGAATAAAAATGCAGTCTTCCATTAAAGTCATTGACTTAAAGGGGCAGCTGCTTTTTATCTAAATGAAAATCAAAGGCCAGCGTAAGATAAAAAGCACAGTATGGACCAATAAAATTATTTTGTCTGTTATAACAATAAACACAGCTGAATTCAAGCAGAAAGATAATCGTTACTAAACCGTTTTAATCTGTTTGAGGACAAGACACAGCATCCTTGGTTTAGTGGCCTTACATACCATATACGTTATTGTTGCTGTCATTTGCTCTGAACCGAATATTAACCTCATCTATTGTTGCCATCGTTACAGTTTTGTTTGCACCCCACAAATTCAGCAACTCTATTTGATGTCTATGTCTGCCCCGGTTCTCTACCAAACGCAGTACATTAGCAAATATGTGTGCAATTAGATTTACAACAGAGCTGGTTGATTTTCAACCTCTCAAATGGAAGTTTAAAAACCACATATAATAACACCGAGTCTGTCGTTAAAATAAATATACATAAAATAAATGTACAAAGATCTTTGAAAAGGAAGAAAATCATAGTTAGTGGCCAATTCAAGCTAATTAACAGCAAAAAAGGGTTATCATTGATCAAGTACTCCCCTTTTTGAGAAATAAAACCTTTGGTAGCCTTACTAAATTTAACATGATGCTCTGCCACTGTTTTGTTTCCTCTGAATTGAATTGAGAACTTTGTTCACTTGTTGGTGTTTATGTCTAAATAATGATCACTCCATCATCAGTGTCACTTGTGCACAAACTGAGACAGGCTGAAAGAGAGAACAGAGACATCTGCTGATGAGGTGATGAGGACTTAACAGAATAGTTTTTGATGCAGACAAGTAAGAAGTATTTAACAGGGTCTATTTAAAAGGAGGAGACAAATTTAGTATGGATACCATATTGAAGGATGTGCATAAGACAAATAAGAGTGACCATCAAAAATGAAGGTTCAAACAGTATTTTCAAATAATATAGATATTAAAACCTGAAAGTGAGATTGAGCTCATTGAGACACAGCTCAAACTCACAGTATGACACCTGTAAATAGAAAGATTTGCTTGAGTTTATCTTGGTTCATGTTATTTTTGGAATTTGTTTCAGGCAGAAAAGGAGTCTAAGGGAGATCAGGGTCAATGGGCCGGATGCTTATGTCAGAGATAACATGGAGCTTTACAGGTGCTACTAATGTATACAGAGAGAAACAGATCCAGAGATAGAAGAAACAATGTCTTCCACTATTGGGTTTGGTTTACATAACAAAGCTACAAGGCCCAGAGAGAGGAAACTGAAGAGCTTCCCATGATAATTATGATGCCGCGTTCCATCCATTTAGTGGCAATAGTTTAGGCAAAGTCACTGTAAGAAGTATGGAGTTTATAAGGAGAATGAAACGATTTTGATCCTTTTCTACATTACATCTTGTTAAATTTCACCATGAGCTTTAAATGTGCAAATCTACAGTATTTGGAATCAAAATGAAATGTAAAGCAAATTCATCGTGCTTGAATTAATCTACAGTGCAGCAACTGGTGAGACTGAATTATGTTTAGAGCAGGCTGTTGGGTGGTGTGGTGGTCAGCAGAGTTGCCTCACAGAAAAAAGTTTGCTGATAAAATCCTGGCTCAATCCTTTCTATGTTGGACTTTGTGTGGCAGTTGATGGTCCTGTCACTTTGCCTCCGACTGATCATGTGCCCTGGCTGCTTGGCCACAGGGATGTCCCTTTGGCTGAATGGTCAGCGTGCATGACTTTCACCTGGGAGTCAGGGGTTCAAATCCTGCCTGGGCCCTCTGTTGTGTACATTGCCACATTTGCATACCCTTCCAATGCATGCATGACTTCCTAACTGTACATTTGGGGATTTTATACTGCACATATGGATTTGAGCAAACCCAAATAGCATGTACAGTCTGGACATGCTAACTTCCCCCATGTGCCGCAGAGCTTTGATGTGTCTAGACTCCCCGTTGGCTGACAGAGGCAAATTTTAAAGTAATTTCCAAAGGGCCACTCTGTCTTTAAATTCTAGAAACCCTAAGAGCCGGTATGAAAAAACATAGCTAAACATAAGTAGGTACAAGCTAAATGCAGAGGAAAAGCTAGTAGAACTAGGGATGGGCGATATTTTATGTGGAAATATCGTAAAAAAATTCCCCAAAAAAAAAAATTAAATTTATTTTTTTGGGGGAAGAAAATTTCGTTTTTTTTTTTTTTTAAAATTTTAATTTTTTAAATTGAATAAAATTTAAAAATATCCCCCTAGCAACACAAGGGCCGTGTCTCAATCCACGCACTTTCCTGAGTGCACTGGAATTCAGGGCATAGTGCGCACTGTGTACTTCGTCTGAAGTGCACACTATTGTCACTAAATGCTGACCCAAACAGAGCACTGCACTTACAGGAAGTGACGGACTAGCATTGCCCACTAACATGAGCTAACTCTACTGAGCCGGTATAACCGCGGTCTCAAACAAAGGACCAGATCATAACTGTCATCAGGGAGTGAACAGCTTGGTAGCATGCCACAATATACATTAGTGGTTATGTCTAAATCATTTCATAAACGTTACTTAAATCAGTACAATACAGCCTCCAACACAGCAGGGGTCGCCACCGCTTTGTTCACCGCCATTATTCAGCTTTGAAAGCAGTTTGAAAGTCCTGCCTCTTCCTCTACGTCAGCAACATGGCGTCAGTTTAGTGCGAGTAGTGTGCTTCTTTCTGCACTGCAGTTTTGGGCGTGATTAGGGCAACATCCTGGTACTTTCAGTGCACTGAATTTTTGGCTTAAATGACGCCATGTGTGCACTACACACTCAAAAACAGGGTTTGAAGTGCTCAAGTGGACGGATTGGGACACGACCAAGCTGTTTTTAAATGACAGTTTAAGCTAAATTCTTGTATTAGTTTGCTGTGTTCACATTGACAATAGAAAAATAGTCTCCTGATGTTTTCTTGGTACGATATTTAATGTGTTGAGAATCTTAGTTTTGTTTACTAGGAGATTTAAACAAAAAGTTGTAGTTGTCATGAAGACATAATTTGATTTGTAGGTGTTTGGTGAAAACAAAAAGGAAGTAGCCTCCTGGATGACCTGATGTTGACATTATTGTGTACAAATTTTGTTACACTGTGTCCAATGAATTTTGAGACCTTTAATTTGAAATAAAATTTTGAACATCTCTGAGGCTTCAGAGAAAAACCTTATTGGGATGACTAAAAGAACGTCTTGAAGGGTAAATATTTGTCTATAATTATGTCAGGTCATCCAGGTGTAGAAAACATTCTTTAAAAAAATTAGACCAAAGTGGGAAATGGAACTTTAAATACCTGTGATGCAATGTCAGGGACATTATAGACTGAGAGCTGGTGGACAGAAGGACCCTCTATATGTGCACATTCACCAGAGAAAATGTTGTCATTGTGAGACACAGAAAACCAAGGATAATTTTAGTGTTACTGAAACCAAATTATGTTTCAGAAATACACACATGCATCAGGTTTATATTGCTGGTAGAGAGTTCCTACTGACGCAATAGATTCTTTTTTTGTTTGTTTATTTTAAGAGTGGCCAAGACTTTTTTGCTTGTAATGAGCAAAAAAATTCTGCCAATGGCATAAGCAACATTTTCTTCATAAGATTTATTGAAATAAGATGCATTGCCTTAAATCAAGATCTTATATCTTACTGAAATGTTTCTCTTTAAGTAATTTTGTTTTATTTTGAGTGTGATATTTTGACGAGAAATTAGATTAGACTAGAAATTAGACTTGCTAAGATTTGCGTTTTTGCAGTGTAACCCTAACCATCTCCTAATTATAACCCGAAAACCTGCCCCCCTAAAAACATTTTGATGTCATAGGGACAAATTTGCTGTCTTTACATTCAGAGATAGTCCCCATTCGTTGGTGCACAGTTAGATTTAGTCCCCAACATGTAGGGGGGGGGGGGGGGAAAAACACAGACAGACACAGTGTTAAAGCTTCTCGTTGTCATGTTAGGTGGAAGCAGCTTATTCTGGACTCTCATCAGGGATACAGCTAGTGTAAGATATAAATAACTTGGGACAGACTGGTGACAAACAGTTTGGCAAATGACTGAGTGAGACAGTTCAACTGAAAGTAAACACTGAAACCTTAATGAGATCATGCAAGACAGGTTTACATGGAAATAGCTGTCACAGCTGGGTAAAATGTAGCAAGGACAACCAGAGGTTGGGAATGGGAATTAGATAAGCCATCTCATTGCTGCTCTTTCTCTCCGTCTAAATCAACCTGGATGACAAAGCCACAAAGTCTCAGTGAGAAGGCTGATTAAATCAATCATCCAATTAGCTTTTTATCTTGAAAATGTCTGAAATAGTGTTGTAGACAGTCTGCACGATGTGATTAAGAAAGACCAACAAAGCTGTCGTTCACATCTCATATTACTCTACATTGTTGGCGTGAGCCTAAAAAAGTGTCTTCTAGGCAACCCTGCTTTCACACACCTGAATCAAATGAGCGGCTCGTTAACAGGCTTGCAAAGAACTTGGTGAGGAAGTTCATTAAAGCAAAACTCAGTAACTTCAGCTCGGGGCTCCCCCTAGTGGTGTCTTTTCACTGTTGTGAAGGTTGTACTCCCCCTACACTCCCCACAACACACAGACTTCTTCTCTACCTGTCTTTCGTCTATTTTGATTCCTGAATATATTTCTAAGCTTTTACCAGCTTGCTGATGCTACTTTGCTACGTTGGTAGCAGCAGCTCGTCTCCCTCTGCTCAAAGCAGAGTCCTGTGTCTCCTGCAATGGGACGTTTTACCCGTGTTTTGCGGGTCAATATGCCTTGGATTATATTTTTCTCTGGTTGGCGGGTAGCAGGTAAGAATTTAAACTTATATTTACTTTTTGTGGACACGACAAGTGATTACTGAGCCCATTCGGCCGTGAGGCTCAGTGCTACTACTGCACCCCACGCCCAGGCGGTGCAAGCTATAACCGGATCTTCACTCTGGTCCAGAAAAGAGTTGGTTTTAAGAGCCAGGAGTCTGTGTTTAGGTAGTGGGAAGCTAAAGAACTGTTTTTTTTAGTCAGGTTCTGGCACAAACCAGCGCTGGAAGCAGTTCGGTGGACAGGGGACCTGAGTGCCATGCAGTGGTTTCTGTTGTCGCAAGATCTGTGTTGGGTCTGCTCAGGCAGACTTGCAAGTGCAGAGACACTGGTGGGAGGGAAGGAAACATCGAATTGCTCCGTAAACACTTTGTTTAGCCCCACAGAGATTCTGAAAAGCATTTATTGAGGTGAAAAGTTACTGAGTTCTGCTTTAATCCAAATCAAGTGTGTTAGACATGCAGGGCACAGGGTCTGGGGGACCGAAATTGAGAAACACTGGCCTAAAAGTAAGTTTGTCTATATACAGTAGTGTATAAGATTTCTCAATGGTAGAGGCATCATGTACACATAACCTTTTGTGCATATTTATCCAACTAATATGTTGTGTATTTGCATGTACTGCTCTGGCAATATCTCAATTTAAACATACAGTAGGTGTTGGTTTCACAACCTGGGCTGGTTATGGGCAGGTTGTATTCCTGGGGAGCAATACCTGGATAGCTTCTTATCCAACAAAACCCACAATTGGCTTGGTGCCCACAGTCTACAAGAAAAAAATACCCAATAGGCCCATTTTGTATCCCATCCATGGGTAATACAGCACCAGATGGGACAGAAACTAATACCAACAGTGCCATCATTAATCCACCCTGAACATGTAGAGAGACAGCTAGTCTTCCATCTGTGAGCGTGAATGGGTGCTGACAGTGAAATGTGAATAATATGACTATGAAAAGGGAAAAAAAAAAAACTGGTATGTTAACACGAAGACTCTCAGACTCTCACACTTATTATGTGTTGCATATTACATGTGTAGTACTTGGGGAATTTGAGAAACAATCTTGTCATATTGTTAGAATGGTAAAAACAAAAAGCTCTTGGAAAATATAACAATAATATAACAGTTTGTCACACATAGCACATCAAAATTTCACAAACCCACAAGAGTCCAGGAATCGCAATGGCTGTTAGTCTTCCACTCTAAAGCAGTGGTTCTTAAACTGGGGGTTGGGGCCCCTGTGGGAGTCGCAGGATAATTTCAGGAGGTCATCAGATCATTGTTAAAGAAACAAAACAACACCCCCACCCCCATATTTATCAAATTAATTTGGGGTTTTGAGGGCTTTTAAAAGTAATGCATTATTGCAAAGAGATCAATCTATAAAATCAACACACACTTTTTGATGCTAAAATAACTATTGCTTAAATAAATAGTTTCAAACCCTTTAAAAATCCAAATTTGGCATTATCTCAGCAAGAGAAGGTGTTTTTGGGCATGTGAGTGCCTTGTCACTGCAGTGAACCAAATCAACCAAAAACATTGATCCTCCTTTTATTTTTAAGTTTCTGACAGTTTTCAAGGCATACATATATATTTTTTTCTTTATCTTTGTGTGTTCAGAAACATTTTAAGTTATTACAGGGTTAGACTAAAAATCCCAACTTGGCCTTTTCTCCATGAAAAAAGCTGAATTTCGCATTTGGGAGCTTTTTCACACCTGTCAACTAATTCCCCAAAATCCACTTTACACTCTATGGAGGTCGCAAACACCAGTGTATGTTATCTTGGGGGTTGTGGCTCAAAAACCTTGGCAACCACTGCTCCACAGGAAAAACAAAAAAACAAACAAAAAAACTAACCAGGTCTTGAAAACTAGCAGGAATGATATAAATTAGATTCAATATGAGATATAAATATTCTTTTTGTGCTCCAGTGAATTTAAAAAAAGAATTCTGCACACAGCAAGGTCTTCATCAATGTAGAATGCAGCCATCAGCTGATACACGTGTGTTTTCCTGCAATTTATGCTGTTAAGAGGTCTGTTGGATGGATTGTCATATCCCCTGTCTGTCTGGATAAATGGTAATTTGATGGACCCGTAACCTCTCACGATGCAAAAACTTAAATCTTAGCAAGTATTTTTTTGCCATTTCTAGTCAAAACATCTCATCAGACTCAAAATAAGACAAAATTACCTAAAGAGAAATATTTAAGTAAGATATAAGATCTTGTTTTAAGGCAATGCATCTTATTTCAAGAAATCTTATTAAAAAAAAAATTGCTTCTGTCATTGGCAGAATTTTTTTGCTCATTGCAAGAAAAAAAAAAAATAAATAAATAAATAAATTTACCAAAGAGTGGCCAAGATTTTTTTTGCTTGTAATAAGCAAAACAATCTGCCTCACTTCCAGAACTTGTCTGTTTTCTCTCATTTACATCTTTAGATAAGGCCTAATTTATTTTTTTGTGTATAACCACATTGATCCCTATGATTGCCAATGACCACTCATTACCACTGTTTCACAGTCTTTCATTTAGAGCAGCATTCGTTTTTTCATATATTCGGAAACATTAAATAGATTTTAATTATGTGCGCAGCACTTTGAGCAACATTTCTCATGTTTAAATGCATTATAATCAGTAAATATACTGATTTGACTTGGTCAACACTTGGTCAATGGCATAACATATTAGGCTTTTTACTTTTTGCTGAACTTTGATTAATATGTGCAGCCACCGTACAAATATTAGCAGGTCAAACAGGTGACTGAAGTTAAGGATATTATTTGGTATACTGTATGATGATGTGTATGTTCAAAGAAACTATTTATGTGGAGATTAATCTGACGCTCTTTACTCTGTATCTTATGGTGGTACACATCATCAGGGATAACCCATTTAAAAATGTACTGAAATTCTCTCTAATTTAAATAAATGTATTGCTCTTTTGATTTACTGCAGTATAGCAGTAGTTCTTCATCAAACTGTACAATAAAAACAAATTAACATTAACTGCATTGCAGTAAGAATATGAATCACAAATTAAAGGTTGAATATGGAATAGCCTACGGACAGAACAGCAACATCACGTGTGTCTAGATTGTAGTTGCAACGGCAGAAAAACAGCTCCAGCCGCTGGGATGCCAGGCTCGCTGCCAATACGCAAGTGACCAACAGTCTGTAGCATGTCCAACAAGTAAAGCAGAGGAGTTTATTACTGACAGCTACATTAGCCACGTTAGCAAACAAGTTAGCTTACCGATCCAGGAGAAAAGTCGCCATTTCCACATTTTGATGCTGTTTATGTGAAAACGTTTATGTGGGTCCAGCTCGAAGGCTTCAATCAAATTTACTCCAGTTTTTGCTCTTCTCAGGTCACTCCTCTTCATAAACGGATAACAACATCTCCAGGGCTCTGAAGCAGCTGCTTGACTTGCCGACTCCACTGTTTCCCCCTTGTGCCAGCCTAACTGTGCCCACCATACTCCTGCCACACAGAGATCGTTCTTGGCAACCTGCAATAGCAGCGTGTATTGGCTTGTAGATGTAAACATAATGTCATTGTCGAACCCTGAACATTTATCTTATATTGATTTTCAGGCTAAATATGATTTTATGAGGAAATGTACTTTCATTCTGCACCGCTCCAAACGACTTGTGTGTTTTTTTTGTTTTTTTTAAATATAGCTTTTAATAAAGATGTTATATATTCAACCTTTAAGGTGTTGAAGGTATAGGTTGATAAGAAGGGTAACACTTTAACATACAAGATTATATTCATTTTCATTGAAAGAAATGCAATACAACATGCACAAAACAGGGACATTTATCCACATTTTGAAATCAGAAAACATTTTTAATTATGATTTCTCATTTACAAAGTCTTTCTCTGCTAATTACTGTAAAAGAAATAAAGTGCGGTACCTATAACCTATGATTTTATACAACTGTCGAGTTGTTCATAACTCTAAGGTGTAATTAATCTACTAATAGAACATAATTTATTGAAGTTCTATAAGCTAATAGTTCAAATAACTCAGCTGGAGAAGTCATGATGTTAGTTGGGTAATGCATGCATGCAGTGATACACTGTTACAGTTTACATAAAATCATGTATTCACATATTTAAGTTACTTGAGTGAAAAATGCAAGTATTAGTGACAAAATATCATAGAAGCATTCATAGTAAATTTTCTGGTGTCCAAAGTACCTCACCGATCATGACTAATATCAAAGTGTTTATGGCAGTATGTGTAAAATGCTACAGTCATAGATAGATAGATAGATATCTGTTGGAATAATCCGTTGGATCCAGACCCTTCCTCCTGTGAGGCATCTATTAACTATAAGAACCATAATAGACATAAAATAATAAACTCTCAAAAGGTGGATTTATCCCTGTTGACCATGTTTTATTGCTCTTTTATTGAGCCTGTAATTACTTTTTCTTTTATTTGTTGGTTTTCATCCCTTGGGGAAAAGCAGAAAAATGTTCTGAATAAGGTTGTCAGTGTATGTAGTAAAATAACTGGAATTGCTCAAGAAACTCTGCAGGATCAGTAACAAACAGCTGCTTAAGAAAGCTGGATCTATCCTGTCTGACTGCTCTCTTCCTTTACATCATTATTCCATCTGGTTAACTGCTCAAACTTCCACTAGTCAAAACGAACCGATATAAACATTCCTTTGTTCCTTCTGCCATCTCCGTACTCAACTCCAGGAGGAAAAGGTAGCTTGCCTGTAGTGTTTTGACTGATTTTTATTTTTTTTTTTTATTCTGCTTTATATATGTATGGGAACAAAAAGTGATAGATTTACTGATTAATTTATTGATTGATTGTACAACCATGCTAACTTGCATGACTGGGTTCAAACTTGCCACCAGAGGTCAGCATTGTTTATTTTACATGGTAGGCTATCTCACTTATTCTCTGAAAAAGTACCATTATTTTTAAAAAGTATGTCAGCTCGTAGAGTTGAAAAGACCAGCTCACAGTGTTCAACATTAACTGATGCTTGAGATTTTTATCTGTCTGTTCACATATTTATTTGTGCATTTGTCATACAACAGTGGTCTTCATCCGGTTATTAAACATAAATCATCAGAGAAACTAAAACTCACCCAGGTCAAGTGTTGGTGGGTTAATTATCAATTATGTCAACATTCACAAACACAAGAGGCTCTGTAGACTGATGTAAACTCACAAAGAAAAATGCCCTTCGTCCAACTTCCTCATAAAGGCAGCGACAACCCATAAACCGTTCTGAGATTTACAAGAGGAATGACAAAGTTGCTGAACTGGTTTGTCAGCGAGTGTTCCCTTTTAGAGAGGTTGTTCCAGTCTGTGCATGCTGAGGCACTGAGGTCATCTTCGTGGAGAGAGTGGGGCAAGGAATGGAAACACTGCTATTTCTTTGACTTGTGTTTTTAAAAAGGCACTCAGAGGCCATTCTGATAAGAGAAAAATCTTCTACTGCAGAGAACAGAAAGACATATAGGATGCTTGAAGGTGCCCATTGTCCATGTTGCCCTGGCTGGTTCCTCCTTAGTACCAGTACAAGTCTTTCTTGTCCACATGTCGTCCTGAGGAGAAAGGAAATAAATGTTAAGTCGCTCACAATTGCATGAAACAAAGTAAAATCCAACTGTGATTAATATCTTTTGCTTATGACTAGATGAAAATGGAAAAATAAATTGTTTCCATTAAACAGAAAGGGAAATAGCGAACATATGATTTTAAAAACAAACCTACAAACAACTCAAGATTCAGCCATTTGTTTGTTTTGTTTCCATGAAAGTACATACTGACTTAATCTTCTCTATTTAAATCATAGTACTGTCCTCAGACATTCAAATGGTGTCGATTGTAAAAAGATTAACTAGTAATGAAGAAAATTGATTATAAATGCATTTATTGTAACTTATGAAAATATTGTTTTTGAACCACTCAGAATTTTGTTAACAAAAAGAGCATCTAGATCTAATGTGCACTGTTATGAGGTTTTTGTAAATAGGTTGCAATGCAATGATTACCAGCTTCAAAGCTTATGGGAGGGTCTACGGGCTCTCTGAACCTCTGAGGCACTGTCCAGCTGGGCATTGGTTCTGCCTTGGGACTGGAGACAGTGCTTGGCCCCATGTCAGCCCGATCACTATGTAGGAGGTTAAGCAGGGATGTGGCGTATTGCTGTCCAGTAAGACTCAGCTCCCCCGAGGCCAAGGAGCACATGATGGTCGGCAGCCCTGAAGCCTCTCCAGTCCTGGTAGTGAAAGTCTGCCACGATCCATGAGTGTCATCTACAGAGCTGAGGTTTAGGATACGTTCTGTTACAGGGGGGACCTGTGGTACAGAGAAAGATGCAACAGCACCATCCTGAGGGGTGCTTGCCTCCTCTGCGGGGACAAAGAAAGGAACCATTAAAGATAAACTAGAGTAAATTATCAAGTTAAAAAAGAAAAAGGGGGAACAAAGGAAAAAGGCGGATTTTGTGCACTTACCCATTTTAAAAGTTTTTCGTATTTTCTTTGTTTTTCCTGCTGGTTCCTTGGCCTTGCACACTTTACTTAGAGCGCGTGAGAAGTGGGCATCCACCATGCTGTTAATGTCCCCTTGGAAGTAAGTCAGGATGACACTGTGAGAAGGCCCCTCCACCTTCACAGCTATCGGACTGTCCATTCTGTCCTCCATGGCTCAGCTGCCACTGAAAAAAAGTTCACACATTCTTCATAAAATTCTCACTGCTAGTATTTTCTATAATGCAATTAAATATGAATTTCAATGTTGCTCTTGTGTTTCTGGCCAAAATTTTGGGGTTGACTATTTTCACAGTCACACAAAATACAACATAAATCAAAATGTAGCAGTTTTAGTTTATAGATTTTGGTCTAAAATAAATGTAAATTCCTTTTAGTTTGTCTTTCTTTGGAAGCAGTAAAACATGATACAGTCTGGAGACACAATATGTTGTATATTTTTGCACTAAAAAAATGTTTTCTCAAGGTGAGTAAAACACATTTCACCCAGCTTTTTTTCACCTGTGTGAAAAACCCACATACAACCCATTTTCGACCAGTGACTAATTTACATACAATTGCTTTAAAGTAACTTGCTTCTCTTACCGGGCCTGATGAGTGACCAACGATGACCAGGTAGGGAAACCTTGCATTGACCACTATCGAAGAATTAATAAGCAGCAGCCAAACTTGATGGGAGAAAAGTCACTTGGCTTCAGTTTGAACATCAGTCCGTGATTAGAGCTGAAGAACCAATAACGGGTGTTTATGCTTTCCTCCTCTCTTCTACAGAAAGAGAATTTCACTCACAGAGCCTCCAAACTCGCTGCGAGTGTTGGTTTGGGAGGGTGACGGCTATGAACAGAATGTCATCCAGCGAGTTCGTCCAGATACTAAGTAACAACCCCTGAAAACATTCCTCAAACTGTCTAGAAGCCACACAGTTTGACAGCTGCTCTAAACATTATATTTATAAAAGTCAGCAGTGTTGACATTATGATAATTTTATTAAATAATCAACACAATATAAAAAATCAAGTCTATATTGATCTGCTTATCTGAACAGTCCATGAATTTTAAGGGGTCTGAGGTTGATTTGTGGCTCTTTGAACCAGCTTGGGCTCAGTTTGTTTCTACATCCTCTGTTCTTCGTATATTATAAAACTTCTGCTTTTCGCAGGAGTGATAGGGAGTATGAGGTGGATTGGGATTTTTGAGTTGTGGGTATTAAGTTGTATCATTGCTGTTTTGTCTGATGGTAAATTTTTGTTTTCTTTCTTTATACGTGGACTCCAGGAAGACTCGCTGCTGCCTTTATGGCAGCTAAAAGGGGTCCCTGATACAAATTAACAAATAAATAAGTGTTCCATCTTGGGGAAATTAATGTATATCAAACTCAAACAATAGACAATGGTACTAACAAAAGGATATCAAAGTAAAACATGATTAGTATTGTTTAATATAAAATCAAACAGCGACAATATTTGCTTTTTCATGCCAGATATACAGTGAATAAGAGAGACTGTTTCTGAAACTAATGTCATATCTTAACCATAAATATGTTATAGTTTTCAGTCTATTTATAAATAGTCAAAGAACTTAAAGATTTACCTTAGTTTACATTCGCAAACACACACACACACAAAAAAAGAATTTTAGGGGTTAAAGTCTTCACTCATAGACTAAATTAATGTATAGATATGCCAAGACTAACTTAGTAAGTCTTAACTTTATCTTAAGAATGTAATTGCAAATAAACAAATGTAAGGCTGTCAAAGTTAAATCACAATTGAACATATCACAATTACATATCTCAGCAAATCTGACAGGAATTATTTCAATATGAAATCAAATACCTAATTAAAAGGAAATATCATGAATGGTAAAGATTTCTAGCTCCAAAGGAAGACTGTAGAAGTTAATGTACTGTAAAACTAGATGCAGCATACTTGTTTTACAGACACAAGCAATAGTTCAGTGAAAGCATTAAAACTTTAAAGGTAAAAATAAGTTTTTAGGCTTTTGAACTTCTTACACAAGCTGCTTATTTAAAATGAACCTTTTAAAGGATGATTCTTTATTTTAACCTGAACAGATTGTCAGTATGGTATTTTGGTTTCAGGGCAGATTTTAGTTAAAAGTGTAGGAGTGTGTCAAGTTAGTATTTATATCTCATGTAGTTTATTATTTCTTAGTGACCTTTACAGCAATAACTTCCATCAGTGTTTGCTCTGATATATGAATACAGAGGTGATGCACATAACAGCTCATCTAGAGGTTGCCGCCTGCCCTCTGGTGGTGGTTCTGATTCCGGGGGGCGTCAGGGACCTGAGCGAGGAAGTGTTGTCAGAAGCAAATGACTCTGAGGTGATAAGATTGTCTTTTTTGCTGTGTCCACCCACTGTCGCAGAGCGGCTCCAGTCTAAATAGGGGGATGAGGGAGAGAAAAAAAAAATGGTTTATTTACACAGAAACTACACACGTGCAGCAGTAAGGAAACAAGCAGCATTGTACACGGTACCTGAGTTATCACTAAGTCTGAAACGTCCACAACACAAGTGGATTCTCCACTGTTTCCTCACATTTTCCTTCAGGAGACAGTGGAACAGGAATATAAAAAACCCTGAGAAGAAAGCACACATAATCAACCTCCCAATCAGTGTGACTTTGGACATATGATAATCAAAAAAACTTTATCATTATTTGCTTTTTATGAACTGAAAATACCCCAAATTTTGAAATAATTCTAGAAACCTAAGAAAGTTGTAAAAACACACACAAATGACACCATATAAACCCAGAATTTCACATTTGATTTTGTGATCTTGTATTTTGTTAACTACAGCACATACATACCTTGAAATGTATTGCAGATTGAAAACAGATACATAATCACCACTCTGCCAGGCCCAAATGAAAAAAAGCCCATTGACCATGTCAGGCCCAACAGGACAGTAAGACTGGCAACCGCTCTCAAGTCCTGCAGAGAGCTGCCGCTGTTTGCTGACGGTTTATTAAGCCTCATTTGTTTGATCTGGACAAGAACCACGATGAATACAGACGTGTTGCACAACAGGATGAGAAAAATAAATGCCACGACTGTCACATAGAAGTACACGTCATTCTGCAGCCAGCAGCTGTAGGGGCAGAAAGGGAGAGTCATCATATCATTTATGAGAAATCATAGCAAATTTATTTCTTTATCCACGCTTTGTTTGCCCACATCTTTTCCAATGACCCCCATTATCTTGTTTTCTCACAACACCCAGGTACTTTTGTACTTACAATGGAGCATCGGACATATACCCCATCGTGGCCTCCTCGGTAACCATGGTCCCATAAGCATCTTTATCTATGGCAAGCACCAAGCTGACTATCACCAAAGGCAGACCTGTGAAAGCACAAAACATCCAAATATATGCTTACTTTTGCGTGAATTGAACTTTTCTGTTTCATTTACATGGTTCTGTAACTCCTGTGAAGTACAAGTACATGTGGTTCAAGAAAATGCTGGACATTAGAAATGTGGGAAACTATTCAATTACAGATTAATGATGGTGAGGCAGATCAGGCAGATGGTTGTCCATCCAGAGGCCATTTGATAGAATCAAAATGATTGGTTGACAAAGATGGACACCCACCCAGATTGTGGTTTTGCCAGATCTTTCTTTCTTTTAAAAGCCTGCTGGTCAGATCTTTATCTATTTTACTGACCATGCAAGAGTAACGTAGTTATGATTTCGTATAAATTGAATTACACTTTACTAAATTTAGATAAAGTGTGACTAAACCCAGAGATGCTCAACCTCAACCAATCCAAATCCATTCCTGGACCCTTTATTAACACCCAAAAAATGCAGGTTTGCTTTTGAAATACAAACATATATATATACATATATATATACAGTATATGAAAAGTTTTGTCTTACCCCATCCAATGGCACAGAACTTGAGGATGTAAGAAGGTACATAGGTATTGAACACCTTAACCAGTGCAAAGTACATGTGTAGAGCCTCCAGTCCCATCCAGGTGAAGGTTGCCAATAAGAAATAATGGAGGGCTGCGGCGGTAGTGATGCACAGGCCATAGTTGGAAAAGGATGCGAACCAGGAGTCAAGAAGGAAGAGCATGTTCAGCCCCAGCAGTGCAACTGACAAGTTGACGAGTATCTTAGATGGATAGTCCTGACGCAGCTTCCTGATGTGAGACAATTTATTGAGAAGAAAATGAAAATTCTCTATAGGACAGAGCTCTTAAGAGGTGTCAGAGTTCCATCTAGAAAACATCTGCACAATTATAAGAATAGAGTTGCTTTATCAATAAGTCAGAAATGACATCAAATTATTGAAAAAAAAAAGACAAAAATCTTATTTGTTTCTTGAGCTTTGAACTGTGTCCTTAAGATATCAAGACCTGAACTTTATGCTCTTTATATGACTGATAAGTGAACACAACTAACTGAAAGATCAGAAATAACCAGCTCAATGCTGAAGGAGCAGTGCTTTGTTGATCTTGGATATGCCAAGGATGCAACATAAGCTCAGAGGAGACAGAGCTTTTGCAGTGGCAGCTCCTTGGTTGTGGAACTTGCTCCCACTGCATGCTAGACAGGCATCTTAACTGTACATTTTAAAATCTCTTTTGAAAAGCTACCTATTTTCATTGGCCTTTTACCCAGCTTGAGCGTTGATTTCGCCATTACCTTTATCATTATTATCAGTGGTGGTTTTTATATACTCTTGTTTTTATCATTTTAGTTGTGGTCATATCTTATATTGTTTAATTATGTGTACATTGAATTTGTTTGGTGTCTTTTAATCTTTTTTGTATTCTCACTGTTCAGCACTTTTACCACCTTCGATTTTAAAGTGCTTCATGAATAAAGTTGGCTTGGCTTTGCTTTGTAGCTACTGACATCTGGTGGTCGAGTTGGAGATAGCAACAATCTAAAATTCAGTTAACACACTATCCAGTGTTGCCAGATCTTGTGACAGTAACCAGTAATAATAAAAACAAGCCCAAAAGGAAGTGACTGTTTTTTTTTTTTGTTTTTGTTTTTTTAAAGTACGGCTAAAAATGTGATTAAGAAAGTAGTTCTACAGTTTGAAAACAGTCTGCTGCACATATAAGCAAAAACAGGATGTGCCTTGCCCATATCCTTGACAATTCATTCACTGTAACTAATTGCTTGTTGTATTACACCTGAATTTGAAATTTCAAATTATGTACATCAAGTCTAACCTAAGAAATTTCAGAGTTTTGCACAAACATTATATGCAGTCAGTTGTCCAGTCCAGCTTGCCCCAGATCATAGCATGCATACTGACATAGCATGCAACATATCCTACTATCAGCTCAGACTTCATTCTTTTAATCCCAAAATACCAACAAGACAGTGAAATTGAGTAACAAACCTGGAAAAGGACAATTTTTTGCAAAAGCACTACCCAACATGGAGCTATCCAAGATGTCTGAGACAACACTTGATGGACTCAGTCAGTTTGATGAGCATCCACGTGTGCAATAACTGTCTGCTACAAAAGTGACACAGTTTAAAACTGATTATACTGCATGTAGAATGGACTCTAAGTCTAAGCAATAAGTAACTTCCGAGATTTAGGTTTTCTGTGGTGAAATGAAGGGCTGTGCAATATACCGGTATAATGAAGGAGATATGATGTCTGGATTAACAGCAATATGACATTTACATATATCGTTATATCGCAATATTATAATCAGGGAACACGGTCACCTGATTATGTAGACTGTCTGGAAGACAATCCTCCCCAAGACTTCTACAATTAATCGTAATTGGCCAGCCAACTATCTTGAATTATTTTGATTAAACAAACATTTCTAACCAGTGTTTTGTCAATTCCATCACTAAAGTGGAGCTATACCTTTAAGCTAAACATGTTTCAATACTAAAAAGAGGTGTTTTATATGAAATGAAGTGTCATCTAAAACAAATATATCAAGATATGATATTTGATCCATATCGCCCAGTCCTCATGGAATGGTGCTCAATGGTGCTCCTCTGTGGCCTTTTGTGTGCACAGCTTTTAGTTTAGCTCCTTCATCATGACCTCCCTCTGATTCTTCAAACTGAGAATGCTCTGACTACTGTCTGCGTAAGGAAGACACTGAAACCATGAACTGATCTGTTCATGGTTTCATGTCTGAATACTGTAAATACGTGTATGACAGGGTGCATCTTCACTTACAGTATGCAATATTTTCCCCTTTTTTGCCATTGCCTCTCATTGTGGCGAGACAGTGAAATTTGGATTAATCATAAATGTAATAATACAATATATTGAGATCTGTATGTGACTTACTCAAAAAAAACATAAGTGAGTAGAGTGATGCCCAGAAAGATGGAGGATATACCACAACCAACATATGAGATCACTGTCAGAATGTGATTGTCACTTTCACTGATGGGGCTTCTGGATACATCCTGAAACACAATACATTTTCATTTAACAAACCAGGTATCAGCACCCTCTTTTAGTGATATCATTTATAACGTACGATAAGCAGAAATGGAAGATGTTCAAGCTTATTTCATTAAATGAAATAAACACACACAGGGGGGCTGTAAAATCAGCATCTGCTACTGTTGGCAGAAAGACTGGTTAGAAGTTAGTAACTGAGCAGATTGCACGCAGTATGTTGATGTCTGAGGCCTTGTTTAAATGATCAGTGACTCACCAGGAGAACAGCAAAATGTGTGAGGTGATCACAGAGACAGCTGGTCTGATCAGATGAAATACTCCGGGTTTCACAGCCACTGCTGTTCCAACCACCCTGGCCACCTGATACACACAGACACACACGTAACATGTGATTAAACCATCTCATCAACAGACAATCACCTGCAGGAACCTGGTTCCTAAAAAGGCTTAGTCTCACAATACTATCTAAATTCAACAGTAAAGATAGCAAATAAGGATCAACTCACTGTTCATATGGAAATCCCAAAACATACATTGCACCCTGTCTTCAGGCTATAAAATATGAGTAAATGGTGGTGGTGGTGTTAATGCAGAGTAACATAAAAGCTGTTTTTCCATGTATCAAATGAACACTTTGCTTTCTTACCTGTTTGGGGTATTTATGCATGAGGGTTACCACCACCCGATCTTCCAGGTTAACGATGTGACTGTTGTTGATGCTGGCAGATACTATATAGGAGTTCAATGTCCAATTGCCTTTAGTTTTGTCGGTTATGAAGGGGTCCTGAGATGATGACATATGAGATGATAAGCTTTATCAAAAAATAAATATTGTATACATCTTTTTTTTTTCTTCAACAAATAGTGTGACGTTTTCAGAAATGTGCTGACATTATTAAAGCTTAGTGTTGCAAAAAGAATAAAATCAGGAAGCAAGGCTGGCTCTGTCTAAAGGTAACAGAATCCACATCTCTTGTTTGATAGACCTGTAAAAAGTGATGTGTAAAAATGTTGCCTGGCAACTGCAGGAAGTGAGTGCACCCAACCGAAACAAACGCCTCTGCAAAACCGCAGATTGTTAGGACTTTTTTTTTTTTTCATTTTATCTTATTTTATTAAATAGATGAGTCAGATGTAATTTGTTTTTCTTTATTTAACTTGAGACGCTGGGATTTGGCGGTGCTGACAGATGGATCTTCTCATATTTAGATATAAAGCCAGCCCAGCTGCCCACTCTGGCTTCAGTCTGTATCTAAGAGTCCTATCAAATGTCTCACAGCTTATATCCCTTTAATTGTTACATAGGCAAGATGTACTGAAAATACATAAAATAGAAAATTTGAAAAAGAGAAGGAAGCTGATAGGGCAATGAGAGCAACATCAAATGTTTATGACAGACCAGTTCGAATAAGGCACCTGAAAAAGGTCATCTATCCCGTAGAACTGGAACTGAACTCGGGTTGTGTTTCTCCCTCCAGATGGGAAAAAGTTGTTGAGTTCAGACGGCAAAGAGATAGTTGCATTTGTCTCGGGGAGTAGGTTATTCACAAAGCTTTGGTTGAGAAAAACCTGAGAAAGAAAAACCAACACTGGATCTTGGTGCCACACATTTAAACCATCTCAGCTGAGTTTGTGTCTTCAGTCTGAAAAACAGTGTTCCACACGAGCAGCTCTTGTTAAATTTAACTGCTTGAGGTCACAAGATCTGCTTATTAATACTGTTTCTATAATTTTCTCATGGCTTAAGGACATACATATACCTGAAATTGTCCTGAAGCAGTGAGGTGCAACAAAATAAATATTGGCTTGAAACATGATTGGGGCATTTCTTGTCAAAAATTTGGACTGTGCAACACTATTACTTTTAACCCATTCAGGCTTTAGGCTTCTAAAACCCAAGGTTTTCTGAAACCCTTAAACTTGCCCAGTAAAGCCTTTTAATTCTCAGCTTTGAAGATAATGGAAACATGACATAAAACCTCCAGCTTTTATTGTAAATTACTGGCTTTTCCTTAAGTGTCTAAGGATTTTTTGAAGAGAAATAACTGTGTCTCTTGGAAAGTTTGAGAAGTTTTAGCAGTTGTATCATGTGTGAATGGGATAATGAGTAGGCGTGTCCACATTTTTGGCTGTTACTGTACATTATCTCACTTCTGCAATTCACAGAAAAGGTTCATAAAGTCATTACCCTCTTTACTGGACACTGTAGGATAATAACATCTCACCTCAGGGTTCATTGTAGATGACAGAGATACACCAAAGGTGAGGCCACTGAAATGACCTGGACCCACATTGATCATGGAAAGAACCAGTGCAGGAGCTGTCATACTTGCAAATTCACTCTGGAACTCCATAGTATTTCCCATCCTATCTGTCAGATCGAGGAGACTAGCAAAAGATGAGAAGAAGATTAACAATTAAAGAATAACATCTTACATACAGCCCAAAATACAGAATCTCTTTCATCTCCGTTTCCTTACGTGCTAGCCACCGGAGTGACATCAGTTTCAGAAACCAGGATATCGGCAACAATATTGACCATGTGTGCTCCAACATCAGGATCAATGATGCTAATATCAACCACCTCATGCAGCTTCTCCACAATAACTCCAAGCTCTGATGATGAGAGCTGGGAACTGTTCTTCAACTGAACATCAACAAGGTCCTGAATCATGTCCACGACCCCAGCAGCATTTTCTAGCATTCATAACAAGTGTTAAATACTGGCATGAAGCTGTGGAAATAACACAACTGTATATGATCAGGCCTCTTACCAGTTGTGACAGTGACATTGTTGAGGTCTGATATTGATGAAATTATGTCACAGTTTGTCATATCAGGATCAGCCCAGCTGGCTGTGTCATTTTCAATGTGTAACTTGCTGAAAAGATCAGAAAATAAATGACAAACAAAAGAATCTCAGTCTCTATCCGTGGTTAGTTTTATCTTTGCTAATTATTGATAAGAATAACAACAATGATGGCAAAAAACTTCAGAATATATCCACTGTTAATAATTACATCAACCCAGCGTTTAAGAAGCCATAAAACTTATTATAATAACAGTAATTTAATCATTTATGAGCTTTAATGCTAAACTGGTCAAAGTTCTTGATTGCAGTAATAATTCTCACACTACGTTTTTTTGTGCAGGAAAACAGGAAACCAGCAGATTTACAGAGCTGTCGAAGATTGTGCTCAATATAAGGACTGCTTGTGAAAGGAAACTGTGTAAAGTAATCAATTTTTTTTAGAAAAAATAAGAAAGGAATTTTTATTATTTTGTGTGTGTGTATGTGAATGTTTTTTTGTCTGTTTATTTGTTTGTTTGGGGGGGCTGTTGATGTTTTTATTTTTATTCTTTCTTTTCTGTGAGCTACCTCACAGGATTTTTTTTTATTCTTAAAACAAGGTAAATAGACATCTCAGACTCGGGCCTGTGTGTGAACTTATGAATATCACCAAACTTTATTAAACCATAAACACAGATATTATTCAATTCTATCAGGATAGATTTTCCATCAGTTTGTACAGCACTGGGAAGTCATGATATTAAAAGTGTCATGATTAATTTTTGATAAAAGTTTGATTAATGTTCTTGAAATTTGGCAATTAAAGCGTCGTTGACTGTGACAATAAATCTGCTGGTGATGTCTTACCACAGTCTGGATGCTCTCTCTGATGTTGGCTTTTCACAACCCATTATTTGGGTTTCTTGTGGAAAAGTTTCTGCCCATCTGTAAAGCCCATAAATAGTTAACCTGGTCTCTTCTGGACAGCTTTGAGGCTCTGGAAATAAAGGGAGGAAAAGAAGGAAGAAATGTTTGTTGCATGTTGCCATTTAGGGTCTTTCCAGTGTATTTACATTAGGAACAAAACTTACCTATTGGATTGACTACTATACCCCCAGTTTGAATAGTAAAGGTCCCATTGTCATATTTTGTTTGCAAGACTTCAGTGATGAAAAATATGATTTCACTTGAATTGTTTACTCTGGTGCTCTGAACATGAAAGCTGCAGAAATATCTGTTCATAAAATACATTCTGATTAAATTAAGATACAGTGCATAGATTCCTGTAATTTGTTTTTCAAACCTTCATATTTTCAAAATATAACAATATATGAAGAGACAAAACAGATAAAACAGGGACAAAGGACACAATATCATAAACACTTTTGTTTTCTAGTCACCTACTGTTGCTGTTGGCTGTAAGAAGTCTGTAAAACAGGAAATCAAAGAGATTTTAATATAAGATTGTAATATACAGTATATTTATATTATCTTTTCAGCGCTAGTTCATTATTTCCTTGAAGCAAACTTCATTTACACAAAACTGTTGATCTAATTTGGCGCTATGGTAATGGTACTTACCATTAAACCGGTGTTTTTCTTCATGTTCCTATATTCAACAATTGAACAAGAGAGACTTGTTATATATGACAAATAGTAAAACTAAGATGGTAACTTTGCAGAGGCAAATTCATACAGGAGCACCCACCTGCTGGGATTCTCTGTTGCAACAAGGTTCAGCACTATCATGTTTGTATTTACTTCAAGCAGGGATTTGACCTTTTACAACCAAAGGGAAAAAAATAACAGTTTTTGCATAAGTTTATTTGCAGTGTGCTTGTGTGTGTGTGCTCGTGTGTTGGTTACTTACCCATTTCTCAATCACATCCTTTGGTTTTGCCACACCACTTGTCATATTTAGGGTAACATTAACTCTGAAGAACATATCTGGTTGAACTGCAAAGACAGAGAAAATAAACCCCAATTAATGCTTTATACAGAGATTAGATTAACAATTGATAATTCAAATAATAAAACTGTCATTTAAAATGTTAAAAGTGTTGAAATGATTAAACATATGGTAATTTTGAGCAAGTCTAAGACTGTTCAAGGGAGAAGAGTTGAAATTTTATTGAAATATAATGGTTTTACCACTTTTTTTTTTTTTTTTTGTACATGTACATTTTTGCCAGAAGGGTCGGGAGAAACTGACAATTCGTAGAAAATATGAATGCAACAAATTCAGTTTTGTTGCCAATCTTTAACATATCCAAAAGCATTTTTAAACAAATGGGTCTTCAGTGTTCACAGAAGTATTAACCACATATTCACCTATTTTAGTTTAAGTGAGAAAGAATTTCAAAACTTTGGAGCATCATCATCAAAACACTCAACATCATCTTTGGACCCAACCCAAGTCCAGCAGAAGCAAGCCCTGAAGTGTCATCAGTGTTAAACTGAGAGAAAATCTTCAGGGACTCACATATGAGTCATATCATATAATTTCATTGACTGATTCGAATGAAAATAGAAATATCAAAGCAACTTCAAATAGTCTCAACAATGACATTTTCTAATTAGGAAATTGGGTTAATTGGGTTGTTTAATTTTTCTATGTTTTGAACTTTTTGTATTTTTTAGAATAACAATAACATCAGAGCAAATTATTCATATGACTTGTTTCTGACCAGCAGTTTCATTGACATCTAAAGGCTCTTCGGTTGTTGACATGTTAGTAGGTTGAGCTGGATTGTCTGGTGTTGCATTCTCTGTAAATGAAATTAAACATTTAACAACACTCTTCTCACATACGTATAATTACACAGATCGTCTGGCAGATTCTGCTTACAAAAATATAATCGTCCTCAAATTTATCCACTCTCCCATTAAAGACAAAACTAAATTCACAATAGTTATTCATATAACAAGATACCAAAAAGTAATAATTAACAAAAAAATTACTAAATTACGATTTAGGAAATAAAACATTGCTCTTTTCAATTGTAGTTGAAAAGATTAAATAATAATAAAAAAATGTTCCAGAAAAAATTGGAGCACTTTGCTCATTAACAGTGGGCAACAGGTGCAGAAGTCTGATTAAACGTTACAGCAAACACTTGTACGCAGTGATTGCTTCAAAGTGTTGCTCAACAAAATTTTAGTTTCAGGAGTCCCATTATGCTTGTTTGCTTTTAATATTCATGTTGAACCACAATTCAAAATCAATACTATGATTTTCATCAAATTTTCATTAATTTTTACTTTACTTTGGTCAATTTCAATGTCACTGACTTTTTCAATGGAAGGGTACAAATACATTTAAATTGATCCTACAGTATATATATATATGCATGTGTTATATATATATATACATATATATATATATATATATATATATATATATATATATATATATATATATATATATATGTATCTCTATTAGGAATGCACAACATTGGAATTTGCCGATATCTGATTTGCCAGTATTTTAGAACTCATATGGCCGATAACAGATATCCGATATTAAAGCTGAAAAATAAATTATGTAATATTCAATCCTTGTGCAAGATTAACAAAACACCTCAACTTGTGTCATGTATAACAAGTCAAACTTAATGACAGTTGTTCAAACAAAACTAATAGGATATATGCATAATATCGTAGAAGGACCTGGATTTTCTTCTCCATGAGAAAAAAACAAACAAAAAAACCCAATACCCAATAACAGGGGATATTTGGTTATAAATAATATTAGTTTAAATGCTTTACAGCGTATTGCTTTATTTTCATTGGAACACACACCTGTTGCAGGTGAAGTAGTGCTGAAAGATGGCGGAGGTTTTGTTTCCACATGCGGCACCTCTGAAAGGTATGAAAATAAGCATCAGCATTGTCAGTTTGTCAATAAGCATCTTACAGTATCTACAATACTTTGTAATAGTGAACAAAATTTAATTGAAAGTTCTTCAAGATTTATTGAAATATTCATTGCATTCTCCTCATTTCAGTTTGAGTACTTGCTTAGGACCTATTTGATGCAGCCAATACACAATCAGAGAATAACAAAATTGAACATATATAGAGTATATTTTTAACATATTCAGCATATAACATACAGTATATAAGAACAAAAATTGATCAATTCTATGCCTAAAGTAATCATTTTCAGTCAGATCTAAGGTCTGCTTCCTGTCATTAAAATCAAGAACCAATCAAACAT
Organism: Atherinomorus stipes; assembly: GCA_023101725.1. Lineage (NCBI taxonomy): Eukaryota > Metazoa > Chordata > Actinopteri > Atheriniformes > Atherinidae > Atherinomorus > Atherinomorus stipes. The sequence continues at coordinate 1,898,108 of JALJCO010013221.1, forward strand.
TATCCAACTCCTCAGATTAACTTAAAGTCAAATATACACCCCCTGCAGTGGCAGTCTTAATTGTTAGGATTGGTCACTGAATTTCCCCATAAAACACACTCACCCACAGGAAGAATGAAGATGCTGTCAGGCTCAGCTGTCAGAGTGAGAAACTTGTAGGTAAAGGGCTCACTCAGAAATCGAGTAATGTGTCCCTGAACCACTTCTACATTAGAAGCAGGCTCCACGTTGACATAAACTTCACAACAGAATCTGGAGAAAAAGCACATGAGCACACTAATGTGAACTATTTGGGGCTTTATTTGGTTATCCAATGAGCCTTCATATAAAATGCATTTGCATTCTTACTCTTGTTCATAGATGGAACTTGGTCGTCTCCCCCGTTCCTACAAACAGATTTTTTTTTAATGTCTTTGAAGGTTGCACAATTTTACAATTGTTGTTGCTCAAAGTTGATTCCCAGTGGTATAAATCATGCCCTCTATGCATCTAAGTTGACCTCACTGCTCGCAAATAAATGTCATTTCCTTGGAAAATTGTATTGCTAAGCCTTTCATTTGTTTTTTAATTAATCAGCCGTCCTTTGAAGACACTGCTGCCTCACTCGGGGGAAATCAAACTCTATGTACCTGAGGTCGCTGAGCACGCAGAGCAGCAGAATTATTAACCACATGGCAGCTTTGCCTGTGTGGGAACACAGATAACAGAAATTACAGGCAGGAATCCTTTCAAGTGTTGCTGTGGTGAGGCAGAGGCAGCAATCTTTGCTATCATTTACAGTCTCGGTTGTAGCTGGAAAGCAAGTGCTAAATAATATATTTATCATTATTGCACTGATTTGAGGTTTCTGTGCTTGCTTTTGTATTTTGTCTTACAGTGTTTAAACACTGTACACTAACACTGTTTTTAAAGGAAACCTGTCAAAAATTAGGCTAAAAATCAGTTAAATTGCGAGCAGCCAGAGCAAATATAAAGGCATCATTAAAAACAAGCAAAATAAAAAACTCATGAAACTTGTAGAGATCATTTGTATACTTTTGCTTTTAATCAAGCAATTTGCCACTTTTTATGATACCTAAAGATTTTATTTATCTCATCTGCCAGCTGAATTTTATGCTTCAGAAAAAAGAAAAGCTGTTTTACCTTGGTGATGAAACAAAAATCTCCTGGACAGAAATGCTGTCAGGGAAAATGCTTTCAAGCTGTAGAAATAAAAGATGAACAAACTTTCAGTCACTTTAAAAGGCAAATCTGACTTCAATGCATTTTGAAGATATTCTTTTTTCTTTTCTTTTTTTTTTTTTTTTTACCCAGATTCTTGTGAGTTCCTGAAGTGGCACAGTGTCATTTCCAGGGTTTACAGATTCAACTATGAACGCCCATGCTTTGATTTTATAATGTGAACATGCTGGAAAATAAGCAAAAGGGAAGAATGGTTCAAATTATGTAAGGGCTATTAATGATTTCTAGAATTCTATCCTTTATTTGAGCCTGTATTTACTGCTGTGTAAGGACAAAATGTTTAAATGATGCTCACCTGTGGTCCCCCAAGTTTAGACTGGCAAGAACTATAAGCTAAAGTTTAGAGAACATTCGAACAAGGCAATGCTAGCAATTGGCACAATGTTCCCAAAATTGGGGTAAAATAAACTCTGCTGTCTTTGGCAATTTAATGTCAACCAGTAAAACCTGAGCTACTGGATGGACTGAAAAAGTTTAAGGGAACTTTCTTGCAGCCAATAACCTCTGAAAATACTGTGCAACCAAAAAGAAACAAAGCTGCCCAAATGCTCTGATAGTGTAGATGTTCAGAGAACACTGAGGGACTTGAAAAATGTAAGTAAAAACTAATGTTTTATTGACATCAGAAATCTATGCTGGTGGATGTAATTCAACAACCAAAATGGTCCCAAAAAAAGAAGCAAAAAAAAAAAAAAAAAAAAAGCCAGCATTCCTGTAATTGTTGACACTCAAAATTGATATCTGGGTGCAGGTTTTTTTCTGTCCTCTCATCCCATTCCTGCAGGTTTTAGTGTTATGTACGTAGGTGAGAAAACCCAGGGAGCAAAGTGGATTTCTAAGAAATACAGCAGAATGAATCCATTTTATATTTACCGCAGTGCAGGTTATTATCGTTCTCAGGAGGGAAGTTATACTTCCAGTGCCGTAGATCCCAGCTCAGCACGTCCCCATCTGCGCAGCTCGTTCTCCTCAGCTCCTCAGCACTAAATTCTCTGCTCCACATCTTAAACAGCCCGACCTCACCAAGCAGGTTAGTACCACTCTCTGGATGTACTTCACCATGGATGTCAACATAATGAGACACCCCCAGAGTGAGAGTGCCATTGGGGTCCAATATCTGGGGTGTGGATTGCAGAAACTCATCCAGAATTGTCCCATTTATGTATATCCGCAGCCTCTGAGCTTGGCCAGACCAGGTGATACAGATAGAATACCATTCATGTGCTTTCAGTTTCTTCTCCAATTGCCATTTTTTCCCAAACAGCCATACATTTAGACTTGCAGCCGTGCCCCCTATTCCCAACTGTATGTACCTGTCTTGTGGAGCTTTATAGACAAAACCAGTCCAATCTGTTAACACAGTACGCTGTAGCAGCATGCACACACTCAGTTCCCTCAGCGGTGGAACTCCAAACCCTGGCTGTAACTGGCACAAACTGGGAAGGGCTTTAAACTGCAACTTCTTACCCCACAGGCTAGTACTGGTAGAAGCAACTAAAATGATAAAAGAGATTCAGAATTACAGTTTGTCAACCACATGAGACATCAAGCAATCAACAATGTAGAGTTTACAACTTCACCCAGTTATGTTAAATTGTCATTTGTTGCACAATAAGTCGTACCATAAAAATTTTCTGTCGTTGCTCTATGGATATGTTGTAAATACAGTTTTAGACTCTGTCAAGTCCTTTAAAATCACTTACTCTTACCTGAAACCAGGGGACACACTGATATCAGCACACACAAGCCGACGATCAGAGGAGACAGACTTCTGATGGAGTTCATGACGGCAAATTCAAAACAGAACTTTCTCTACCAGTCAAGTGGTCCTGTGCTAGAGGAGGACAAAGTGGATTCTTTCATGCATTTACTTTAGAAAAAAAAAAAAAAAAAAACAATCTGGCTTTGCATTCAAATTAAGTAAGATACTCAGACTTACCATGATGTTCTTTTTAAAATGGTCAGATCTCAAGTTAAATGTGCAATTTGTCAGAAAATAAGCTCTCAGGGTCACTTCATGAGGCGCTGGCTGAACCATAAGTGTGCTGGTAAACGTCACTTTATTACTCTATAAGGATATGTCCACACCCTCTTTCCTTGGTTCCAGAGTTACTCATTAATCACTGACAACACTCATAACTGATAAACACGGTCATGTTATATCATGTTATAACCATGTCTTCATGATACACTCCAAACATCCTGCTGCATATGTGGCACAAAAAAGTTGGTATTCTCTGGCTTTTGATGGTAGACATAATACACCCCTGTGTGATTTTCATCAATACGTTTAAACATATTTTCTTTTCAGATTGTTTCTATGTATAGATATGTGCATCTATTTGTGAACAATATATGCATGTGCAATATATATATATATGCAAAATACAGTAGAAACAATCTTAATTCCAAAGAAGTTCAGATGCTTCATGAAATGTTGATAAAGAGAAAGCAATGATCTATTAACCGATATTCTATTTATAATAGTCCACCGAAAACATTAAATCTGTAAACTGAGATGTAATATTTCATGAAAAAAGTTTGCAGCAACACAATATCTAAAAGATATTGTGGTCCATATGTTTTCATTTCAGTCTTTATTTAGATTTAGCCTTGTTTTTCAGGTTCTGTGTCCTCTGTTACTTCCCGTTTTATCACTTAAAACATGTTCCTTTCTCTTATAACATCTACTTCTCATTTAGTCATTAGCTTCCTCAGTAGAAAGTAGTATATATTTTGTGACTAATCAAGCTAATAGGTGACTGATTAATAACATGCCAAGCTTTTAAAAAGCACCTTAGAAGAAGACTCAACATGGGCAGAAGTAAAGCAATCTCTGTCTACAAATGTAAAGATAATTCATAATGTTTTTGCAACATATAAGTGTGCAAATCATTGAAATATTCCACCATCTGCAGTTTATAATCTCCTGAAAAAGTTCAGACATTCCTGTGAGCAGGGGACATGACAGAAAACCAAACCTGGACGCCTGTGATATTTTAGCCCTGTCAGCTCTACATTCTGACTGTCATGGAAATGTCATGGGCTTACTTCACAGTTCCCCATGCCGTTCACTAATGTTGGTCATCATATGCAGATGAAGCAATATGTAATGATATTTCCAGAAACTGCTCTCTTTTGTTGGTCAAAGCTTATTTGAAATGGATTGATGCAAAGCAGAAAACTGTTGCATCTTCAGGACTTAAGAGAACTAAACAAATTGCTGTAATTCTGTAACATGCTTTTTTTCTCTTTTCAATTTTTCTCAAATTAAATTTCTGAGTTAGGACAAAGTAGATTTTAATTATATCTAACACAAAACATTATATTTATTGCCAGCCGTAGTGGTACTTAATGTATGAGTCTTTGACTCAACAACAATTTTTACATCAGTTATATCTTGGTAGTATTGAGCCACTTTTCTACTCTGTTTGTCATATGGGTTGGGAATTTATCTCCGTATATTATCCTTTACACTCATGGTGCAACTTTAACGTCCAAACTGAACAGAATTTCCAAATAATTTCCTCTGAATGTGAGCATAACACAGGCAGTAATGCACATAACTCAAATTTATAGGAAAACAATCATAAAAGGTTAAATTCCTGCTGAATTTGTATTTCCCATGAGTCTTTATGATCCAGATATGATGAGTTTTAAAAATAGCCACACCCCCTTCATTGTTCATGCATGCTGAAGTTGAAACAACTTAAAAAAAATTACTTTGAGTGAAAGCAAAAATTTATTTTGGACTAAAGAGTGTGATTTTTTAGGTTGATTTAACTCAAAAACATTAGATTTCATCACCAAACCAAAATAATTAAGTTAGATCAACATAAATAAGTCCTTCATATCAACTACAGCCCAGATACTCTTTTTACAGTGCACATGGATAGGCATAATAAACGCTGAGAGATTTGTAAACAGGCTTTTCTCCAGTCTTTTTCAGGGAAGGTCTTGCATTTCACACATCATCGCAACTTTTCTGCAATCACAAATGTACAGTATATAAAACATCATCAGCATAGTTTGCATAGTTATATTGGTCACAATCAAACTCTGATATAGATTTAGCCTCATTGTGTGGGTGTGTATGCATACATGGGTCAAAGTATTCTTATGTTTCACAATTTATCTTCAAGTGATAGCTATCCAAATAAATTTAATGAGCCTCTCCACGGGATATTGTCCACCAGTAATTCTCAGCTGTAAAGACCCCACAGCAGGACTAGTCCATACAAACAGCTCTGTATAGTCTCATCAATGTATCTTAACAGTGCCTCTTTTGTATGCCTATGATATCCTGTCAGGGTAGTCAACAGATCTAACAAGGAGTGGCATCATGGTTTCGATCAGTCTCTTTTTGTTCAATACTCCCACCAATGGCTGCAATGGTGAATTGCAACAATATGATTTTGGGTCTGTTTTATAATCCTTACCATAAGTTTCAACTTCAGCAAGGTAATGGTTATGGCAGACCCAAAGATTTTAACCAAGCCTGCAAACACACTTGCACAAAGTGTCTTTGTTGCATAAGGGTTCTAGAACAAGGCTCCCATTCATCTATTTTTTCCTCCCGTTCCCTCCTTGTTTCACTGGCCAGAATTAAATCCAGCGACTTCCCTAGAGGGAATATGAGACAACAAGGTGTGACGTTGGGTGCCCAGGTGGGGGACTTGTATTCACTGGTTAAAGACTGATAGCTGGGTTGGGAAGCCCTCCTGCGTCATAAGTGATGTAGAATGATGGGGATTCCCAAAGATCTTCCCAACCCCTACTTTCCTCTGCTGAGTTGGGGAGCAATGTGTAGAGAGGGAGGCAGAATTACACCCCACAGAGTGTAAATCAGTTATTAGTCTATAAGAGATACGCAGCTATTACAATTTTTTCATCTTACTAAGTAAGGTTTGACTTTTTTTTTTGTACTTGCCAATGGAAACTTGCATCTTTACTGTTCTTCTAATGGTAGGTCTGACTTTTTATTAGATTGCTCTTACAGACACAAAAAGCAATGTCTTTTTCTTATTCTGTTTTCAGACAGTCAGTTTTGGAAAATAAATGGGTAAAAAAAATAAGAGCGTTGCATTTTTATTTTTATTTTTTTCATTGCATACAAATGAAAGCATCTTCTCTGCTGTAATCCAGAAGGACATATTGAGGTCCTTACTAGAAAAGATTTATTGCATATGTGAAGTTACTATATTGGCAATATCTATAAATTTTATATCAACACAACATGTCAAGTTTATAAAATATGATGGATTACACCCTGAACCACCCTGTTTCTACCATCATAAAATAGACGAATCCTAAACCATTTTCAAACTTTGAAAGCTGGATCATTTTGTGTTAATTGCTCACTTTTTTGTTTAAAAATTGAGTTCAAACTAAAAATGCAAATAAGAAGCAGATGATTGAAGCTCCAAGAGCAGTAGCAGCATGCAACCTATTGACAATCTATTGCATTATTTTTCACAACATAAAGGCAAACACTTTTTTTATTTAGAATTATGAAACAAGTTGAATATCTATCCACATTAAAACTGATAAATACTTGTCTTTGTGATTTTACAAAAGAATTTATTTAACTTTTTACATAATGCAGTGTAAATTCAATTCAGTTCAAGAAAAAAAAAAGACATGATTTTGCTTGCAAAGCCTATAAAAGCTTGTTTGGAAGAGTTCTGTTTTCTTTTCTCAACTATGTGTGCCCTCAGGTTTGCTGTATGCTGGTGCTGTCTGAGCCCAGCTGTGATCAAACACAGTTCTTACACCCTAATGGCACTTGTGTTGCATGTCCTGTATGTAAGCCTGGAGAACAGCTGTCAGAGGTAAGACACTTCCTTTTGGCAGCATCGCTTCTCCCCCCCCTTTAACTATGTTTTCTGCTTGTGGTGCTCATGAATGTGACACTCCACGGTGCATTACTTTTCAGGACTGTGGGTTTGGAGATGGTGAAGAAGGCATCTGCATTCAGTGTGAAGAAGGAACGTTCAGCACAGATACAGGCCTGGCTCCCTGCAGAAGGTGCACCCAATGCAACCTGCTGAACCGCCTGATGGATTCAGCATGCTCCCCCACCAGTGACACTCTGTGTGGCCAGTGTCTCCCAGGGTGAGTTACAACCACAGCAGCAGCGTAAGCAGCTGTCACATTTGTTTGTTTTGTTTAAACATACAGTATGTATATGGCTGTATGTACAGGTTTTATGAACTAAGAAGTATGACAGGGGAGGTGGAGCTGTTCTGTGTGCCCTGTTATAGCCATGACACAGTCCATGAAGAGTGTTTGCTTTTCACCGCTCACGACTCTAAAACAAGTACGCTCCAAAGATAATAAACTTGAATTTATGGCACTGCAATACTTTTATTTACTTAGCATTTTATTTGCTTGTAGTGGTGTAAAATTCTAATTGTTGTATGACAGAGAGTGCCAACATGTTTCCTGAGGAAAATCCCAAAGAACCTGAAGAGACAAGTGAGTAACTTTTAAATACGACCATGATTTAATTCAGCTTGACTTGACTGGACTTGACTTTGAGTTGACGCTATCTTTTTGTTTGTTTGTTTCTAAGGAATGAAAGAGGAAACTTTCTCAGTTGTGTTAATTGGTGCAGCCATAGCTTCTTTGATTTTCCTCATTGCTCTGCTGCTTTGGGTTTTCCTTTTGACTGCTGAGAGATTCAGTGAGTTAGATTATATTTGATCTTTAACCGGTTTTTACCTCATCTTTTGTTTGCATGACTAAACTGGAATGACAAACACTTGTTTGCAATGTTCAGAGCAGGTTCCTGAGCATTGTCCTGAGCCTGAGGGACTATTATCTGCAGCAAACTCTCAGAACAAACCTCTGTCCTGCCACAAAGAGAGAATACCAATGCAACCAGACATCCCTTCAGAGACTGTGTCAGCTGACGGTCCAACAAGGTATATTCTGTGGATACTGCCTCAAAGAGCAGCTGTATTATTAGCAAACTGCTCCTCATAGATCATTTACACTTCTTACCTTATTATTATTACCTCCCTACCCAGAGGCCTTGGCTCACTGTGCCATGAGAATGAAATGCACCCCACTTCTATCGTGATAAATGTCACCACCAACTTCAAGCCCTGTGGTCAAAGTAAAGATATCACACAGGAGGAACAACAAAGCTTCTCCACAGAAGAGGTATCATGTATTCAGAGTCTTGTAATTAACCATGCAAAGCATTGGTGTTGATGTTAGTCTCTTTTTCATGTGCTGTGTATTAGTTCAAACTTCAGCTTGGACACAAATTTATAGTCATCCATGTTTATTTTGGTGTTTATTAAAATCTTTAAGACACTCCAAGTAGTCATGACTGACTGTAGGACTCTTAATGAATAGATCATTGAAATCCCTGGAACACAGTCTTATTAAAACTAGTTAGAGAAGTGTTAGCTTTCATAAAAGGCTGTTTCTGATGAAAGAATTTGGCAATTCCTCATTGATTTTCACCAGAGATAATCATAATGGCTGAACAGTAATTTAACCTCTTAACTGTGTATATACAGTATTTTGAGATTAACTGGCGTATCCCTAAATCTAGAATTGGCAAATAACATTCCAAAAACTGTAACCAAATAAAATTTTGCCTCATAAATATCTAAATTCATTACCACTTATATCTTCTTTATTGTTACAGACAGTTCTGACAATGAAATCCATTATATATTTGTTTATTTTGGCCCTGTGCTGATAGGATCATCAGTTGCACCTTTATCTAACTCTGTATTTTCTGTCAATATAAGATGGAGCAAAAACTACAAACAATATGGGAGATTGCTCAAGGTACGTATCATTATCGCTAACAGCATTTGCACCACTTTTAAATGAGAGTTGAAATACATTACATTTATTTAAAGGGCCATTCATTTTTCCATTGCTATGAGTTCAGCCATGACTTTATGCTGTTTCCTGTTCTGATCTCTTCCAGGTCAGAGTATTGAGATGCTCGACTACGACTCTGTCCAGGAACTGTCCCTGCTGCTCGACTCTGCCGACAGCACCTACATTTTAAAGAGACTTGGGCTGTCTTTGGGTGTCCCCCCTCAGGTCAATGCTCATCTCCACAGCTTTCAAGACCTTTTTCAGTACCTGCGCACATCCACCTACACACAACTGCCACAGCTGGCCCAGGCTGCTGCCCTCTTGCCTAATTTTAACGTTGTTTCAAGGATACATCGAGCAGTGGTGAACAAGTGAACGCTTCGACCCTAGGGATATGTTCCCATGGTTTGAACTTTTGTACATAATTTTTGACCTACTTTTGCATGATAGCATTGTCACCAGACTCTCAACTTGCAGCTGGAACAGAGATATATTCTTTTTATGGACACAAATAGATTTTAAATGAAATATGCTAAAGCACTATAAAATGAAAACAGTTTAAACAACATCAAAGGCTTGACATTTCCAACACAGCTTTGTCCATTGTTGCAGTGGCAATTGAGAAATCATTAACAAGTTTTATGTTAACAAATATAACAACTTTTGGGATAAATGTCATGTGAAAATACAGTGAGAAATATATAAACTTTTGTGTCCTTGGAGAATTATATAATATAATATCCAAGTCATTGCAGCTGAACCCTACATGTGATGTTATTTCCTGTTTACCATGTAAAATGGATGAGAGGCCCTGTGGCTAAAGCATGTGAGGTAGACCAGGACAGAGAGCTAAGTGTTCATGGTAAGAGAAAGAACCCTGAGCTCAGAGAGAATTTTATTATCCTCTCAGTGGGAGAAGATTGTCAACTAACCATCTCTTGGTCTGCAGATTTTTTTTTTTGGCACATTATAAAGGTAAGACTGCAAACATCACTATGTTTCAAATCTATTTAAAAATCAAATATTGAATAATTTCTGTAAAGTATGTTGTTTTTAACTCAGGTAGTCCAAAAAGTCTGATTTTCAGAAACCTAATATTAAGTATTTCAATTTGTGAATTAACTCTAAGATCATTTACATTTACTCGTTTTATACAAGTATGGGAGTTGTGTGTTGTTGGCTTACAAACTTAATTGCTTATGCTGTTTGCGCCTCTGGGGAATTACCTTTACTTTTATTAGTATGCAACAACTACTCATGTAAACGCTAGAGGGCGCTGTTGACTGCTAATGTAAACGTAGCCAACACTTCACTGCGTTCCTCCCTTTCAGGGTGATCGTCTATTGTAAAGATGTATACAGTAAATACTCACTCATAATTTGCACATGGTTCAGCACAAAGATACACATCTATCAATCTATCTATCTATCTATCTATCTATCTATTATCTATCTATCTATCTATCTATCTATCTATCTATCTATCTATCTATCTATCTATCTATCTATATATATATATATATATATATATATAAATCAGCTGTCAGTGAAATAAGATGAAAAATGGATAAAAATCACATGAGATTCATGACACTGATTTTTAATTGTGGTTCAACAAAAATATTAAAAGCAAACACACAAAAAATAAAACACATAAACAAGTATGATGGGGCTCCTAAGCTAAAATTTTGCTGAGCAACACTTTGAGGCAATCACTGCAATCAGGTGTTTTCTCTAATGTTCAATAAGATTTCTGGACCTTTTTGGTCCGGGGTCCGTGAGCAGGGTGCTCTATCAGTTCTGGGACAGTTTTTTTTTTTTTTTTTTTTTTTACAATTTTTTCCACACTTTTTAAAGCAATATTTATTTCACTAAATATATATATATATATATATATATATATATATATATATATATATATATATATATATATATATATATATATATATTATATATATATTTCAATTTATTATTAGTTTCTTTAGTGTCTAGTTTTTTTTAAAGCCTGAATCTTATCCTTGCTTCGAGTTGCTAAAATGGGTTAGAGTGACACATCTTACTCCTTAATCCATCTTCGATGTCCACGTCCCCTGGTGTCCGAGTTCTACCGGTTGCGACGCGTTGCGCGCCCCTGTTGTAGGAAAAAAAAAAAAAAAAAAAAAAAAAACAGAGAAGGAAAACTTCATAGAAATGGCGGAGGGTGCTACGACACTTAAGGGCTTGCGAGCCCAGATGGGTAAGAGAAATAATATCAGCAGTGTCTTTTTCTGACTCAGTTGTGTCTGATAGTGCAGTGATCACTTTGTAATGTTTGCAGGTAGTCGCTGCCGTTTACCGGGTTATTTGAACATGTTGTAACGCGGCAAGCTTATCTGGCTAGTAATGTTAGCTCGCTGTCCGGTCATCTGCCTACAATGGACGCTGACAAAATATTATCTTATCCATCAAAAGTGAGACATTTAGAGGAAAGTTGCCAAACATAGCTGATAGTTATGCTTAGAAAAAATAAACTGGAAACTCTACGACCCAATGTAACTTAGTGAAAGTGAAGTGCGTGCAGCCAACTTTAGCAATAGCCCGTTTGTAGTTCGGAGCCGGTGTTCTGTCGGTTCGGAATACTTCCTATCAGAATAGCACACATAGTGGTGCCGCTCTGATACAGTAGCCCAAACCAACGGACACCGGTATGGTAAAATATTCTGACAAGGTATGCCAAACCGACTGATCACCGATTGTCATATCCCGACCTCAGTCTTTGCAGCTTAGCACGCCTAGCTTTATTTTAGCTTTGCTTTACTGCATTGTTTTCATATTTGTTAGACGTTTTGTCGCGTTGAATTATAAAATTACTGGGGTTAAACGTGTTTACGAAGCTAGCTAACTGCTTCGTATCTGCAAATGCCTAGTGTTTATAGCTTATTGCTCTTTATTTGTGGATTTATGTTGAAAGTGATCGTTATCTGATTTTATTACGAGTACAGTTTTTTTTCTTTTTTTTTTGTGGCTGCTTTTGCATTAAAGTTGAAAGTTTTCTGAGTCGTTGCTTGCAGTCGCCACTAACCCTAAGAACCAGCTTATTTTGCCTAGCCACAGACAAGTCGCTTAATAGGACATCAGTAGTTTTGTAGCTTCCTGCTTAGAATTTTATTCAGTGATCTTCCCCCCTCCTACATCATTACATGTCAGTTATGCCTATTTGTTGACATATGGCATAACCCCCTCCACTCTTCTGGGTGGATAACTTTAACAATGACTGACCTGAATTTCATATAAAGCTGGAATGTCTGTCAAAGACAGAGCTTTGAGTTCTGATTGGACAGTTTCCTTGTACAGCTGCTTTTTCTTGATATGGTGGCAGTGCATTTATGTGGACCAGCACTCCTGTGTCAAAAACTGTTTTGTTAAGCAAAAGACACTGTGCTGTTTTGGATACAGCACTATGTAGGCCAACTGAAGCAGCAAAGACTATCTGTTCCTTTCATCCATGCCTCAACTGGCCCCATCCAGACGTGGATGTTTGCTGTGTTTGCATCTGTGGGCATGAATGCATGGCTTGTTATGTCTGGTGCAGCAGTTGGGCTGCTTTTTAGCGTTTTAGGCTTAGAGGGAGTTTTCTGCATACCCAATATGGGTGTAGGCATATTTTACTCCTGGCAACAACGGGACCATATTTAGTGCTGATCTTCCTGTTTCCCGTCACTTTTCCATTCAGTATTTTCAATCTGGAATTTTACGTCCACCCAGTTTTGTGGTTTTATGAAAATATCCACCAAGTTCAGAGTTATATGTCAGAATCTTGGCTTTGTGAGGAATTAAATGATGTCCAGAGTAAACTTTTGTTCGACCTTCAGTCAGATTGAAGGACTGACAGTAATAGAATAATGTTAGGAATCTAGCTCATGTGCATGGTCATTTCCACAAGAATGTAAGGAAGGAGAAAACGTACCCTGCCATTATGAAGGGAGATCACACAACTGCATGTCAGCCTGCAAGATTATCCCAATTGTGGCGCAGCAAAGGCTTGTACAGAATTAAAAGCATGAAAAGTATGTAAGAAGAACTGGTTGAATTTCCAAAGTAGAGAATGAACCTCATTTTCAATTTGTAGTTTCTTGATCTGGCCATTTATTTTTGCACAAATGGACCATTCGTGATTTCATTATACAATTTAAATTGACATATTGAGTATCTGACAGTGTTCATCTGTTTGCAACGACACATAAGATTTGAATAGGAAAATGTATCAGTTTGTATAAACTATGATCAAACTATGGCCAGATTATTTGCTCATAAGATGTTGGTAAATTTAAATGTATTTTGTATACATATCGTTTGCATATTCAAATAAAAAGTTTTTCTTTCATTTTTATATGATCTCACACTATGTTAGCCTGCACATATACAATCACCCAGCTAGCTTTGCACAAAGGTTTGAAATATTGAAGGATGCTGTATAATCCTAATTATAGCCAGTTGCAAATTTATTTATTTTTTACACTTAAGTAAAAGTTCATTCTATCTTGTGTGCTTTGTGCAACCTTTATTTAATATGGCACATAAGTCTCAGACTGCAATATGAATTTGATAATGAGAATAATAAATATAGGGCACAAGTAATACTAGTTCATACTTTTCTCACATATTAAAGGGACATACTGTACTAGTCTCTCTACAGACTTGCCTCCAACCTATTTTAAATTACCATGGCCAAGAAAAAAGTAGTTTAATTGTAAAATGAGCTACCAAAGGTTGATTGCAGTCTGTTTCTTTGCACAGAATTTAAAGATATATGCAATACAGATTTTGATTTTGCAACCCACACTATCATAAGGAGCTCAAAAGAATCAAGTAAAAAAAAAAGAAAAGAAAAAGTGATTTGAATTGTAAATTTACAATCCTTTTCATGCCCATTTTTGTAACAGAAAGTGGTCCACCTGGAGGAAAACTCCATAGCAAAACTGGGTGTCATCATTATCCTGCTAGTACTACAAATAGCCAAGGCTTACCTTTGCATGAACAGGCCTTGATAATCCCATAGAAGATTTAGTGTGTGAGTGTGCGTGTTTGTGAGCATGCTGTAGTGTTGTGGCTTCATCTGACCTGAGATCTTGAGGTTGAAGACTGAATGTCTGATCATCAGTGACTTCATTTAAAGTATTAGACAAGATTATTTCTCGCATTTTTTAATAGGATTACCAAAGAGAAGGAAAATGGATGATAAAAATCTTTGTCAGTATGGTTGCCTTACTGTTGAATAAAATGTCCCTGTGATTGTACTATTCAATCCCAAATGGTGGCCCTTCCTTATATTTAGCGGTGCAGACACTTCCTGTGTATCATGCTACTTGGCGGTAACATGCTGCAGGGTAGTATAAAGAGTGCAGCTGGAAGGAGATACAGGAGAGAGACCTGACTCATTGATCTATCCCTTGCTTCTCCCTTGCGTGGTGCTGTAAGTCCATTCTATCAACAATACATGCAACAGAAGCTGTGAAAATATCGGTTGATGCTGTAGAGGTTGACTGAAACTGTAATGTAATGCTGACTGGTCTGTTTCCTGTTTAGTGCTAGTGTGTTGTTTAAGCAGCAGCACAGCTTTGCAGCTGGGTCATCATTAGCCCCCCTTGGCGGTCTTCGCTTCTGCCATAAAAACCCAACACCCGAGGGCTGAACTGCATTTAATCAATAAGTAATTGTGCCCCACTCAGCTTTTTTTTTTTTTTTCAGTCTTCCTTTTTTTTTTTTTTTCCAACCAAAGGTTGCTGGACATTGAGTCAGTCAGAATAGTAACAACCTTAATTTTGTATGGTCCCATAGTACCTGTTAAAGTTTAAAGCACATTGCATCTTAACTACATCGGGTACGGAATTGCAGCCATTTGCTAAAATCAAAAAAGTTAATTTTATTTCTCATTAATGAACACTCAGCACTCCATCTTGACAGAAAAAACAGAAATGTAGAATTTTTGCAAATTTATTGAAAAAGAAAAACTGAAATATCACATGGTCATAAGCATTCAGATCCTTTGCAGTGACACTCATATTTAACTCATATGCTGTCCATTTCTTCTGATCCTCCTCGAGATGGTTCTACTCCTTCATTGGAGTCTAGCTGTGTGTAATTAAGCTGATTGGACTTAATTAGGAAAGGCACACACCTGTCTATATAAGACCTTACAGCTCACAGTGCATTTCAGAGCAAATGAATATAATTAGAGCGAAGGAACTGCCCAAGGAGCTCAGAGACAGAATTGTGGCAAGGCACAGATCTGGACAAGGTTACAAAAGAATTCCTGCACCACTCGAGGTTCCCAAGAGCACAGTGGCCTCCATAGTCCTTAAAGTTGGAAGAAGTTTGGGACGACCAGAACTCTTCCTAGACCCGGCCGTCCAGCCAAACTGAGCAGTTGTGGGAGAAGAGCCTTGGTGAGAGAGATAAAGTAGAACCCAAAGATCACTGTGACTGAGCTCCAGAGATGCAGAAGGGAGATGGGAGAAAGTTCCACAAAGTCAGCTATCACTGCAGCCTCCACCAGTTGGGGCTTTATGGCAGAGTGGCCCGATGGAAGCCTTTTCTCAGTGCAAGACATATGAAAGCCTGCATAGAGTTTGCCAAAAACACATGAAGGACTCACAGACTGTGAGAAATAAGATTCTCTGGTCTGATGAGACCAAGATTGAACTTTTTGGCGTTAATTCTAAGCAGCATGTGTGGAGAAAACCAGGCACTGCTCATCACCTGCCCAATACAATCCCAACAGTAAAACATGGTGGTGGCAACATCATGCTATGGGAGTGTTTTTCAGCTGCAGGGACATGACGACTGACTGCAATTGAAGGAAAGATGAATGTGGCCAAGTACAGAGAGATCCTGGAAGAAAACCTCTTCCAGAGTGCTCAGGACCTCAGACTGGGCCAAAGGTTCACCTTTCAACAAGACAATGACCCTCAGCACACAGCTAAAATAACAAAGGAGTGGCTTCGGAATGACTCTGGGACCATTCTTGACCAGAGCTCTGACTGAAACCCAATTGAGCATCTCTGGAGAGACCTGAAAATGTCTGTCCACCAACATTCACCATCCAGCCTGACAGAACTGGAGAGGATCCGCAAGGAAGAATGGCAGAAGATCCCCAAATCCAGATGTGAAACACTTGTTGCATCATTCACAAGAAGACTCATGGCTGCACTGGCTCAAAAGGGTGCTTCTACTCAGTACTGAACAAAGGGTCTGAATACTTATGACCATGTGATATTTCAGTTTTTCTTTTCCAATAAATTTGCAAAAATTTCTACATTTCTGTTTTTTTCTGTCAAGATGGGGTGCTGAGTGTACAATAATAAGAAATAAAATGAACTTTTATGATTTTGGCAAATGGCTGCAATGAAACAAAGAGTGAAAAGTTTAAAGGGGTCTGAATACTTTCCGTACTCTCTCACTGTATATGAAGGCCTCATATAGATCGTTTGGAAATGCTGGCTGATTTTCTGCTATAGTCAGGAACATCTTCCAAAAACTTATCAAAGAAGAAAAAAAAAAGCTCATATAATTCTATTGTTTTTTCTAGAAAAAAATCAGCAGTTAATTACAGGTGGTTTTGTTTAATACCTTTACGACTCACCCAAGTTTGTTGACGGAGATGCAGTGATGTATGCTAATGTGTGCAAATCTCCATAGTGATGGAGTGATGAGAGGAGCTCCTCTCATAGGCTCTTTTCATTTCTGTGATCACACCTGGCTCTCATGAGTTCAGTCGGGAAAACAGCCTCTCTTCTCTCAAGCTTTTTAATCAACACATGAATGTGTCTGTCAGGGGACAGATGTGTGCATTTTATATGCCATTTCTGACTCAGAGTTTTGCATACGTTTAATTTATTTCTGGTTGTTGAACCCAGAAAGTTTTACTAACTTGGACATTAGAGTTGGTGGTGTTATGCATAAATAGCTTTCCTGTCAGCTTTTACTTCCCTTAAAAAAGCAGAGATTGCAGTTTGCTGTCATGAATCAGTTTGCTCAAGTCTGATATTATGAAAAAGGTCTCAACGTTAGAATCCAATATGGGTCTCTTGACAAATTATTAATTTTGAATTAAAATTAAGAATAAAATTGTTAAATTATTTTTGGTGTATTATTGCTGCTTGAATACAAAATCAGCATAATTAAATTCTTGACATGGTTGATTGAAGATATAGTTGTGTCTTGAATGTGAAGTAATATCAACTTGTACAGTGCCTATAAAAACTATTCACCCCTTGGATCTTTTACCATTTCTTGCTTTTGTAAATTAATCATGTTAAACATAATTTGGCTTTTGTGACCAAAAAGAAAAAGAAATGAAAACAACACCACCTCTTTAATGTCCAATTGTACCGTAAGTGGATTTTTACAAATAATGGCAAATAGATAAAAATGTGTAACATTTCAAGTGATTGCATAATTATTAAGGCCAGGGCTGGGCGATATGACTAAAATCCCATCTTCAATTCAATTCAATTCTTTATTGCATACACAAAGAAGGTCCATATTGGTTATAAAAGATAAAAAAGGTACAGCAACAAACATAAAAAAGACAAAAAAGACAATCAGTTCATCACATTAATTAAAAGTCTCTCCATCCAATGATTCCTCAAAGCAGATGTGAACCTGCAACTGCTTAAATGAGGATTTGTCAAGGGCTGAATAATTGAGTTCTCTGACTCCTCGAGCCGCTGCATAAATCTAAACATTAAAAAGTCTTTGTAATGCCTCACAGGTGGGTATGCGAGCATCTACAAATAACTGACTTGCACTGTGCAACCTGGGCAGCCTCAGCAGTAGCCTGACACATTGAAGGCCACAGTCAGATGGTGCAGATGGTGCACCGCCTATAGTTCCACCACATACACATATCACAATGTAGCTCATTTTATATCATGATAACAATATACTTACGATATAGCAACTATCATCGGTCTTTTTTGATATCCAAACCACATCCATGCGACAGAAGTTGCCCCCCCCTCTTTTTAGATACAAGCCTCTCAGTTTGGGTCGGCTAGTCATCTTGTTATGAATTAGTCTAATTACCCGTCTGAATGGTCCGCCACTGTCTTCCCCCATGTTTGTTCTGCGCATCTTGATTAAACACTGCAGTACAGTGCCTATCGCTGTATAAATGATAGCGCTTCATATGAAACGATAGAGATTTTCTATCGTCCAGACAGTATAAATTGTTACATCCCCCAGCCCTAATTAGGGCTGTCACAAACAATTATTTTGATAATCAATAAGTCACTGATTATTTTGACGGTTAGTCGACTAATCGGATCATGCAAAAATAGCAGCATATTTACAGTGCCAGTCAAATGTTTGGACTCTTTCCCATTGAATCTAATAGAAAAATGTGTCCAAACTTTTGACTGGTAGTGTATGTGTTTATTTATGTCAATAAACTATTCGAAAAAGCTGACCAGTAGGGCTGTAATCAACCAAGGAAATTCTTGGTCAACTGAAACCCTGTAATTTTGACTAAATATCGACTAATTGGGGAGGGTGTATTTATAAAGCACTTTAAAAACATCAAGGCTAAGCAAGGTACTGTACGTTACAAATATAAATGTAGCATAAAAGTAAGAATAAAAATATAAAAGGAAAAGTGTGGTGTGAATGAAGAAGTAGTAAAAACATTCAAAAGGATAATAAAAGCTATTAAAAACTCAGCTCACATGGAGGTTAGGAAGCTATTCAGACTTTCCTGGAGAGATTACATTGCCATCACTTTCTCCACTGTTTTGCAAAAACACCTTCAGATGAGGTGAAGTTGAGGTTCATGTTTTGACTGATGGCTTTGATATTTTGGGGGAAGAAGAAAGTGCAGAAACATAAATGTAAATTAAAAATAAATCCCATTTTCATCTTGGTGGAGAGGCATTGGAAGCTCAGTGCATGATGGAAAGCAGGACCTGGAAGTTCTCATCAGTTCTACATAAACAGGCTTTTTTCCTCTTTTTTTTTTCATTTTTTTTTGATATACTGTTTAGAGTCCCGAGGGGAAATTAGGGCTCTGTATTTTACCCATCTCTGTACAGTAGTACCAGAGAGCAGTGGGCTGCTACTTAAGTCGCCTGGGGAGCAGTTGGTGGGACCTTGCTCAGGGGTCCACAGTGGTTCACCTGAATGTCGTGTTGGGGACTCAAACCCCGGTCCTCCGCGTCGAGGCCCACGACATTACCACTAGGCTACCCACTCCCCCAACACATAGCTGGTGTTTCTATGTGTTTATTACATTATTACATTCTGCAGAGAAAAACACCAAGCAGAAGGACACTTGGTCAAAATTGATCTTCTCCACCCCACAAAAAGTGGACTGAATGTCACAGTATTTTTTCACTTGGGCCTAAACTTTATGTGATCTTTGGGCTCCAAAAACTCCAAAATATTGTCGACAACATAACAACACGTCCTCAAAATTATTCATACCCTCCAATGAAAGTAGGAAAAAAATCAGCTGTCAGTAAAATAAGTTGAAATTGACAAAATTATAAAAATTTTATGAAACAATGACATTGACTTTGGACACCACTGCTTTAATGCAGTCATTGCAATCAGGTGTTTTCTGTAATGCTGTAATGTTCTGTAATGTGCTGTAATGTTTTTTTTTTTTTTTTTTGGGAGATTAAGGATAGATATTTTTAGGGAATAATAGGGAGAAAAAAAAAAAACACCAGGGGGGGTAGTGGTTTAGAAAAAAAAAAGGGAATTTTCTTAGGGGGGGGGGGGGGGAGAAAAAATTAGGGAAAGATTTCTAGAAGAAAAAAAAAGAAAAAAACTCTGTAATGTTAACCCCGCCCGCCTCGAATGGCTGACTGTTTACTCAGTAGGCTACTTCTCATAGCCCCATGACATGACCACTCTACTCATATAAATACGATCACGTTCTGCTCAGAGACTGATTATGTTGAATCAGGTGTAAAAGGGCCTGAAATTCGCTGCGGGATTGGGGAATCGCGAAAAAAACAATAAATTCCGAAAACTCCTATAAAAAAGGAGGAAAATCCCGGTAAAAATGCGACGAAATAAATGGGAGTGAATGTTTCGGTGGAAAAAAAAAAAAGATAAAAAAAGGCAGACCGAGAGGCGTCGTTCCTCTCTTTAAAGAAAGGAGTGACGTCCCCCCCATCTATTAAAAGGCGCGCTCTCTCTCTCTCTCTCCTCTCTAGATATCCCATTTCCTAACAAAAAACAAAGAGGATTGGAATTCAGGAGAAAAAAATCTAAGGGAGTCTTATAACATAAATGTAACGGGGTACTGGAAAGAAGCTGGTCTGAACAACAACAAAGAAAAGCGGGGGGGGGTGGGGGTCGTTTGTTCAACAAAATCAGGATTTGGGGGGTGGGGATTAAAAGCAAGAAAAAGAAAAAGTCTAACCTAAGGGATAGAATTTTGTAAGAAAAGAGTAAAGTTAGTTAATGTGGAAAGCAGGTCCGTATCACGTTTCTACATGGAGCGAATGTGAGATGATTATAGATAAAGATAATATTATAAATAATAGATATTAGGAATACATTTTATATTTTGACGATAGCAAAGAGCATTAAATATTCATATTAAAAATAAAATTTGATATTTGAGAAAGAAGCTATTTGGGATGTTTCCTCATCATTTTCTCACATTCTCACTCTCTCACTGTTCTTGTTATTTTAGCTTCTTTTTTTTTCTTTTTTTTCAATTTCTTTCTATAAAGTATCTGGATATTATATAGGTTATATATTGTTATTTATTTTTTTCGGTTAACTAAAAGCGTTCTCCCAAAAATTTATTTAAAGAACTATAAAGAGAGAAGAGAGAAGAGGGAAAGAAAGGAGAAAGAAAATAATATTAAAAAAGAAATCAAAATCATTATAAAAAAAAAAAAAAGAAGGGAGAAGAGGGAAGGAAAAGAAGAAAAAGAAAAAAAAAAGGGAGGGAGGAACAAACCAAAACCACGAAAGAAGGGGAATCAAGGCGCTAGAAGAAGGAAACATGGAATAAATGCAGGACGAGGGCCAAAGTTCTCCACCTGCTATACATGGTTAACCTCAGGATATGCAGCTCATTTCAACATTTAAGCTTTTTGCTTAAACTAACTGTCAGCAAGGAATGACACTGTTGATTTTATACAAAGCTATAAAATTATTTTTAAAAAGTTTGAAAAAGATATTTATAACTTTAATGCAGATCAGAAGCAGCTGCTTGATTAAGTGAAAAGAAATTGTAAAATTTCATTTGCACCAACAAAGTTGTGCAGTTGTCAAGTATTTTGTCTCGTGTCAATCATATCGTCAGTTATATCGTTATCATAAATTTTATCATTTATATCGCCCTGCCCTGTTGATGGTAAAACATTCATTTCTGGCTCAGTCTATTGAGTACCCTCTCCCTCTGTCTGTCTGTCTGTCTGCACCGGTCTCTGATCAGGTGCACAGTTAGTTTAGTTAATGTTGTCTGCAGCAGTAAAAGGTTATACAAATAAGGCAAAGAAATTGCAGATTAAAATACTTTTTTAAATATCAAGTTTAGGCCATTGTTATTCTTTACATGAGGAAAAACTTAGGTATGTAAATTAACACAACTATCATAATGATAAAGTCATGATACCATATTATACGAAGAAAAGGTGGCGCTACCAACTGAAAAGGGTAGGTAGCAAAAAAATTAGTCTGGAGCCCTGTTATTATTTTCAACTACATTTCAAAACCCGGCTGGCTACTTAGATGTTATGGCTGGCTACTCTCTGTGGAAAGCTCTGAAATATGTCCCCAAAACATATAATAAGTTGTAAATTAATAATGTATAACATTAAATTTGAAACCTCTTAATAATGTATAACATTAAATTTGAAACCTCAGTTTGAGATGTGCTCCTCGGGTTAGTTAGTCAATATTATTGATAAATATATGTGACCTTATAAAGTCAAATTGAATGTGACCTTTAGTCTGCCTATGTCTGTGTGTGTGTGTGTTTTTTTTTTTAAACATACAAATGTCATGACCTCCATTTTCTTTCAAACTGTCAGAAATGTTTGTTGTCATGGCTCAAACAATTTGATGAAACTGAGTTGTCAATTTTCCCCCCGAGGTGCAATGTGCATGCTCTCTAACTGGGTATTTCACAATATGTGTTACATGATTTTGGTTTGGAACAGCAAAATGATTGATTAGAAAAGCATGCCCTTTTTATTTCTTTGAGTTTGTTTTAGTTCTTTGATGTTTCTTTTGCACCTTGCTCTAGTGATTTTTTTATATTTTATGGCAAGCGCTTTGAATTATCCTGTACATGAAATGTACTATACAAATAAACCTGTCTTGCTTTTTCCTTTTGGTTGCATGAAGTAGCCTAATATCATTTGGTAGTCAACTGAATGAGTCAGTTTTGTATGGTCAATTCATGTAAGAGGTTCATTGTCCTCTCCACTTTCCAATGTCTAGGGCATTAGAAAGAACTGATTTACATACAGAAATGCAGACATGACATGCTACATTGTAGTTTTGAAACCATGATCAGTGCCTGTGGTGTCCACAGCATGATTTGTTTATTTTACAACAACACAGTTTAAAAAAAAAAAAAAAAGTTGCTTATTTTGATTACTTCGATCAAGTGCTTTTGTATAACCTTTCCAGTTCATAGTCGTTGCTTCATTTGAAAGCAAAAAGCTTGTGTTGTGCCTCTGGGAAATTCTAAAATGTTATGATTGCCGTTTTTTTTTTTTTTGTTTGTGTTTAAGTCTTCTAGTGATTTGATGTTTAAAGTGAGGCAACAGTGACACCAGTTTCCACATCTTTTCTACTCCCCTTTTTAACCCTAGTATTTCTTAAGGGTCTCATGTTCTTTCTTGATGTTATGTAGTTGGTTGCTTGGGTTTACTGCATCTATCACTCATCTATCACAATTATTCTGTAGTTTGTCCACCACCACAATCGCTGATTATTGAGCCATCCCAGTTTGTCAGTCTGGATTTGGAGGTGCTAGGACCTCTGTTGTTTTGTTTTCCTCCGCCTTTGAAGGTATTTCACATTTTAACTTTGGAACTTTCTAACCCATACTCGGTAAAGACGGTCTTGTACAGTATTTGAGCCACTTGGTTATGCTTCATGTATGCTATACCTCCCTACTACAGGAAACAAACAAATGTTATCTGATCGCCACCTCGACTACTCGGCTCTAAAAAAATCAACATCAAATCCGGTTGTGAACGTGTCGCCACGCCCACACGCACGCTCGAAAAATGTTATGCTTCACGGCCCAGAGATATCGCACCTCTTTTTCTCCTCTGCGTGGTTTTCCTGGCATTGATGGTTTTATGACCAGTGGTTGGTTTGATTCTACCTCATATGAACCGCCGGAGTCCCGCACGCAGCTCAGTGCTGTATGATGCAGCATCACCGGGCGGTACAGAAGTTAAATGTAACGCAGCAGCAGCCTGTTAATCCAGACGTTAACTGCAGTGAAGGCGGCTGTACTGCTAAACTGAGCCACTTTTAGAAAGTTTGATCCATTTGTCAAAGCATATGCCAATGAAGTCAATATAATATGTAACACACTTTTCATATTCAAAGACGTAGCGTGACAGTGTGTGCTGGTTTAACATTACTGGTACAGTGCATGAACCTGTGTGGGTTTGACAGGGCTGTTGCTGTGTGGCGTTACAGGTTCAGAGTGACAGGAAAAAAACAAAAGACTATTAGTTAAACTTTGTTTGTCATTACTTAGTGGCTAAAATCAAAGCACACATTACATTATCTGTTGTATCACTGTTTATTTGAAATCTACTGTGTTGGTTTTATTTGATGTCCAACAGACAAAGAACCGTACGTTCCCATGCTTCAGAGAAATGGAGAAATAACTAAATAGTTTCCTACTAGACATTCATAAATAATCAATCCCTCATTAATTTGTCATTAGTTTGGTGTACAAATGTATTTTAAATATCTTTTTTTAAATGTGATTGGAAGAATATAATATAATAAGAATTAATGTTAATTAATATTATATAATAAGAATAAAAGAAAGAAATAAAAGGAAAAAATATAACAGTCTTACAGTGTTACAACTTCAGTGTTACAACTCCTGACCCCCCAATTCCACCTTCAAGCTGTGATTTAAAATTAGGATTCATTATCAGATAAGTGTGTTGATACAGGACAGGGGAAACACTGTCCTGTATCTGTCTTTTCAATTTTTACTATAGATAGGGCTGGACGAAAAAAAGGGGGGGGGGGGGGGGGGTATAAAATCGAGAGGCACCCAACTGGAAGTCCCGACCATCGCCCTATATCCAATCCACGTCAGAAGTCCCCGTCGTAAGTTTGTTCTTCATGTAACTTACTAAAATCTAACCCTAACCCTGACCCTTCTCCTAACCCTAACGACCCGACTACACCATACACATCTGTTTGCAAGCCACAGATAGTTACTGTTAGCTGTGTTTAACTAACTTGTTTGATCACTTTTCCTTGGTTGTTGTGCATCTACTGGAGAATTAAACTATGGCCTATGAACGTCTTGTCATCCATAGTGTCACGCAGTGTAAAGTGAGATTCTCTCAGCTGACGGCTTGGATCTCCAGGTTAGGACCTAATGCTGATGTTTCAGAGTAAAATGTGATCCAGAGTCTGCGCAAAGTTTTTTATTTTTAAAATCGGCCAGATTGACTTTGTTTTTCATCGACTTACCTACTTCCATCTGCTCTGCTCTGGATAGATGCGGTTTCAAAGCCGCAGAATACAGGACAGAGCAGTTTCCCCATGATTATTAGCTTGTGTGTCTGGTGATGTAACCCGGACATATGTTTCTTATGTTTATGGTGGGGACCATTGGCTACAGTATATTTCATTGTTTTTCCTATTTGTGTTAAATTTGTGTAAAATGATAAAAACGGAATTCTCAAAAATTAAAAACGGAAAAACACAGAAAATGGGAAAAATTAAAACAGAATTTTATCAAAAATAAAATGGATTTCTTAGGGCTCTGTAGAAGTATTGGATCGGGACTTGGTATTGGCTGATCCTCAAAATCAAATGACTGAATCGGGGGAAAAAAAAAACCTGATCGGGACGTCTTAAGTGTTTATGAGCACTAGTAATACTTAATTGCAGATAAATACCTCTAGATGAATATGGATACATTAGTAGAACCAAGTTCCACTGTTGGTTCAGTGAGAACCTGAAAATGACGTGCACCCCTTGGTAATTTCCAAGTTATGAAATTCAGACACTGTTTTATTTTATGTTAAGCAGAAGATGTTTGGCTTTAGAAAACCGTTGTATGATAAAGAAAATTAATACAGTTTTGGGGGGTATTTATTTGAGATTTTATTTTTTATTAATTGTGCAACGGAAAATAATCGTTTAATTAATTGGCTTATAAGTCATTAGAATAGTCGACTGTTTGATAAAATATTCGTCCGAATTATCGTTTTAGAAATAATCGTTTACCCCCCAGCCCTAGCTTCTAATGATGGCTTTGTTTGCTCACGTTGGGGTGGTGTGGATGAACAAACGTTCTCTGATCTGGATCAGAGAGGCAAACTCTGGTCCACCAACAAACATGCTGGTGCTTAGTGAACCAAATACAGGAAGCAGACTACAACACAAGGATAATTGTGGGTTCAGTATCGGGCAATGTGGGTGAACACAGCCAAAACAAAGATAAATGTCAGATGATTGGCTAGGCCTGTTGCAATAAGTCAGTTATTTGCATGGTAAGAAAAAAATAGTGCAATAAGGTGACAAGTTTCATTCGTCCTCTCTCTCTCTTTACCAAAGATTATG
This sequence comes from Atherinomorus stipes, assembly GCA_023101725.1. NCBI lineage: Eukaryota > Metazoa > Chordata > Actinopteri > Atheriniformes > Atherinidae > Atherinomorus > Atherinomorus stipes. The sequence goes on from JALJCO010013221.1 coordinate 1,923,985, forward strand.
GATGATGTTACAGTGCATCTCAACTGAACCCTCTCATTTCTGACGGGGTGATGGCTGGCATCATACTGGCGTCGGCATTGTCTGTACAGTAGGTAGGCCACGACAGAGTGCAACACGAAAGCCACTCTAAGGCAGTGGTGCCTTTGCCTGTAATGTTTTACATTTCACAGTCTTTGACCAAGCAGCAACCTCCAGTGGCCAACTATGAGGCTACCCGGAAGAAGTCCGTTTTTGTAATTCTCCCTCGATCCACTAGGGGCTGGCTGCAAGACAGAGCAAATTCCCATAGACTCCCATGTTAAAAATGCCATCTTCACAGCAGAAATAAACATGTTTGGGGTGGTGTTTAGCTCAGTTGGTTGAGCAGCCACCCCATGAACAGAGGCTACAGTTCCTCGGCGCAGTTTGCCCCGGTTTGATTCTCGGTCCAGGTCCCTTTGCTGCATGTCTCTCCCCACTTTCTCTGCCCCCTTCCTGTCGCTATACACTGTCATATAAAGGACACTAGAACCCAAAAAATCCTCTTAAAAAAAAAAAAAAAAAAAAAGAAAGAAATATGTTTACAGCCTGATTCAAAAAATCATTTTAGGTTTAATAGGTCAAGTTTACCTTCATGTCAACTGTGAGGGGGGTGAATGTTTTTTATAACTCATCAGTTTAGATGTTATTTAATCTTGAAATTACACATAATTAAGGGCGTGTCCTTTTGATTGACATGTGGCAGACCGGAAGCCCGATATTTTTAAAGGGTGTTGTTGCATTATTACAATATTATCATTATAATAGTTGGAAATGAAAATGGAAGAACATAAAGTTCAGATAGACATTAGAGATGTTCCAATACAATTTTCTTCCTCCCAATACCGATTCTGATATGTGTGCTGTGGGTATCAGCTAATACCAAGAACCAATACCACTATGTTAAAAAAAAATATTACACCAGCCTGACTGTGAAATGATTATTATTGTGGTATGGCCTGGCTCAGGTTAAACTCTTGGTAAAACATGAATGAATACAGCAAATTGTAGCCATTTATTTTTAAATGCAGACTTACTGGTGGGAAAATCCAGTGTGATATACACTCACACTGCTGACATGATTACTTATTAGTAGAGTTGTTTCGATTCTGATACCAGTATCAATTACCAAATTGGGCACAAAGTGACAATATTTTCTGCGGCCATCATCATTTTCCAACACTGCCCTAACCCTGGTGGGCATGGAGTTCACCAAAGCATCACAAGTTCCCACGAGTCTTCTTGCACTCCTCCATGATGATATCACAGAGCTGGTTGATGTTAGAGACTTTGTGCACCTTCTTTTCGAGGATGCCCCACAGCTTCTCTATAGGGTTTAGGTCTGGAGACATGCTTGGCCAGTCCATCATATTCACCCACTCATGTGTTTGGGGTCATTATTGTGTTGGAATACTGCCCTGTAGTCCAGATTCCAAAGGGAGGGGAGCATGCTCTGCTTCAAGATGTCACAGTAAATGTTGGCATTCAAAGTTCCCTCAATAAACTCAGTAAACAATGCCAGCAGCATGCATGCAGCCCCACACCATGGTACACCCACCACCATGTTTGACAGTGGTAGGCATGAGACACTTGTCCTTATACTCCTCACCTGGTTTGTGCCTCACACGCTTGACTCTGTCTTGACCAAATAAGTCTATCTTGAACTCCTCAAACCACAACACTTGCTTCCAGAAGCAAAGCATGCTCCCCATCCTTTGGAAACTGGGCCAGTTTCCAAAGGGAGGGGGACAGTGAAGGCAATGTTCTCCCCAAAAAAGACATGATAAAATGAAAAGGGTGTGCTCACTTTTTTTGACTGACTGTATGTGATTGAATTATCGCTCAGCCCTCGCGGAGGGTCTTCCAGTGTTTGCCTGGATTATTTTGTAGCCTAAAGTAACACAAAGTACTTTGGAAGAAAAAAAAAATTTACCATTATGCAGAAGAGACCTTGAACATAAGATTGAAATGGTTGTGCTTGTTTACCTTAACCTTAACAGCTTAGTTTAGTTCAACAACACAGATCTTCTTTGTAAGTTTAAGTATTTCATCTTTCTCTTTTTAGTAGGAGCAAAAACTTGTCATAGTGATTATAATAGATTGCATCCTACGCAGTGGATTAAGTCAAGTTAGTTCAGGAAGTATATCTGAAGCTATGGCTGCTGTGAATAGATACTAGACACAGAGCATTACAAACTATGGCAGCCATTGACTTAGTTTAGCTTGGTTGTGTGTGGCTGGCTGCCACATGAAACAAGTCACTTTCACAAATGAACAACAGAGATGTTCTTGATAGTGTGCACAAAGTTTGGTCTGGATTTTTCCTGAATTTCACAGCAGGAGAGTTTCCTCCACAGGTTTTCTGCTATAGATAGAAATGCAAAGGTGGGTGTGTAGGGAACATCTAAGAGCACAACAGACAGGACATGATTCAAAATGATTATGGTTTGTGTTTGCATGCTTATTGATAACTGTTCTGTTAGTGCCAACACCACATGCATTTGCATTGATAGAGGTCGACCGATTAATCGGTTTGGCCGATAGGACATTTTACAAACTATCGGTATCGGCTGAACTTGGCTCCGATAGTGACCGATGGCTGCAGTTTTTTCCAGTTTTTAAACCACTTCTTTCCTGCGCTTTTCTCTGATCACTGAGGGGTGGGGCTGCTCTTCACACAGAGACAGCGGGGGGAGAGGTGGAGGGGTGTGTGCAGGCAGCACACAGAGGAGAGAAGTGGTCCAGGTGGAGAATATAATGAGTGAGGCGACATCAGTCAGTGCAATACAACCTTCACGAGCTGAAACTCAACCAACAAAACCTCCTTGGAGGAGGCAATAAGTAGCCTACCGGTTGTAACAAGCAGAAACGTGACTCATATTTCAGCATAGTACATGGTAGTTTGTTCAACGGGTTGGTCTATTTTTTTGTTTAAAATAAGGTGAAAAAAGTCATGGCCACAGCTAGGGCTGTCACAAACGATTATTTTGATAACTGATTAGTTACCGATTATTTTGTCAGTTCGTCAACTAATTGGATCATGTGAAAATTGTAGCATATTTACAGTACCGGTCAAAAGTTTGGACCCTTTCTCATTGAATCTAATGGGAAAATGTGTCTAGACTTTTGACTGGTAGTGTGTGTATTTATTTATGTAAAAAAAAAAAAAAAAAAAAGAAGGGGGCAATAAACTATAGGGCTAAGCCCGATTATGGAAAAAATCATTATCACGATTATTTTGATCAATATTGAAATCACGATTATTTTTAAGTTACACGATGCATTTATTTAGCATTTTTTTCTCTTTCAAACAACACTTCATTGATCATTTATGCAAAACGTTCAAACTGTAAATAGATATAGGCTAGGGCTGAAAGATATTCCGTAATCGTATCTATATCGAGATATGAACATTCAAGATATTAATATCGAAAAAGCAACTATATAAAAGATATAGATTTCCCCTGCATGTAAAGCTCTGGAAGTCACAAACAAAACTGCACTTCCCACAGAAGTGCTTGGTTTTCAACGAACCCGTAGTCATATCGTATTGTAACGATATTGAGATGTCTGGCATCAACATCGAGATATGAAATTTTCTCCATATCATTCAGCCCTAATATAGGCTACAAATATGTACCCATATAGCTGTTTTACAATGTATAAAACATTAAATTAATAAAATAAATATACTTTGAGCATTAAATAAATGCAAAAAATGTAGAAAAATACCCATGTATCCAAAATAAACAATGTATCCAGACTGATACCTATAAGGTCACATATGTGACTTAATTTCTTTAAAGTGCGAGTCAAATTTTAATAAGGTAGCACCAGTACGACTTGCGACAGAGAGAGAGAGAGAAAAAAACACAACACTCCCTGCCACAGCCCTGAGAAACGGGCAGCTGTGCTGGCGCATTAATGCATGTTGTAGTCGATGAAGGATTGGGTCATATTGTACCGTTCACGGTAATACTGGCATAACGTTAGGGAATTAATAAGAAAATTGTAACATTCCGACGGCCCACTAGGGACACCGTAGTCTCACGTGATGTCACTGACTGTCGCGAGATTCTGTGTGTGTGTCGAGATGGCAAAATAAACGACAACCAGACATCGTGGTCCTGTGCAGTTCATTAAACTAATCAGAATATCCACACCCAAGGAGGAAACATTACAAAAATTAAATATGATGTGACTCGCTATGAGCACTGTTGTTGTTTCGGTACTGGCAAACGCACGTGCCAGTACCAAAGTGCCAGTACAAGCCAGCCTGGCTGCGACAAAAAGGAGAAGGAATAGGAAGGCAACAGCAGCGCATTAACTTAAAGCTTTTTCCATCCTCCATTAGAAGCGAGAACTTTCTTGTTCTCAAGGCCGCAAGAACAAGAAAAAAGGTTTGTTTTGGTCATTTCATCCACATAAAGCTTCATCCGCGACCGGGTGGTTATTATAGCAGGAGGGGGATGACTGTGAAAAACTTTGTTCGTCGCAGGCGGGCTGGGTTGCACACACGGTGGTGTCCGTGTCTAAATGTCACGTGTTGTATATATTTCATATTTTCTCAACCCCTTGATCAGCTGTTTATTAAAGCTACCTGTTTAACTTCACATCAGCAGAAATGTGGAAGTGACAAGTAGGCTTTCCACCGATCGTATCGGCCGATATTTTACATTTTTAAAAAAAATTTCTGATCAGCCCTTAACCCTTCATTCACCGATCCAATCAATGACGTCATTGTCATTTTGAATCCGCTCCGGTAAAACTCTCATTTACACCAATTAAACTTAGAAAACAAACAAACAAAGCAGAATAGACACGTCTCACTAGTATGTGTTTTATGTCTTCGTGGCGTTTTTGTCGTGGGCTCTGCCACTATGCGCTGGAAAATAAAGTTTTTACAATCCAGAATACGCCACATGTAAAGGATGGTGACGTTGGCGGCAAACAAGGTAAGCAAACATGTTGGCGGCCTGGAGACCTGTTATTTACAGTCTTTGATGGAGACACAGTGACAAACACTTGTGCTGCAACAGTTTTAGGTAAACTGCTGTTTGCGGAAATGCAGGAAATGTGCTGTGTCCTTTCAGTCAAAGAGCTCTGTAGTCTTCCTAGGAAGGAGAGAAAGGAAAGGAGGGAGGGCCGGGAAAAAGCTTGTATTTGAACGGGCTGATGGATAAGAGCTCAAAAAAGTTTTGTATTCTTTTTTATTTTTTTTTTTCCGGGTTTTAAAAAAATAAAAAAAACAATATAAATCTGCGGAGAAGAAGAAAAAGAGAAAATATATGGGGAATAAGTCTCTTCGCGGGAGGAACCAAAAAACGAGATATTTCCTAGGATTTGGTTTTAGGAACCCGGGTTAAGCATTTATTTTTTATAAAAAAAAATTTTCGTTAAAAAAGGGGTTTTTTTTTTTTGTATTAAAAAAAAAAGTCAGGTATTCTCCTTTTTTTTTTTTTTGGGGAAAGGGGGAGAGGAGAGTAAGAGGGGGAGGAGGGGGGGGGGGGGGGTTATATACATATTTTTTTTAATATAAAAAAAAAAAGAGAAAAAGAAATATTATTTTTTTTTTAAAAAAAAATTTTTCGAATTGGGAGCGTGTTTTTTTTTGGGAAAAAAAATTGGGAAATGAACTTAAAAAAAAAAGAAAAACCCAACATTTCCCCCCCCAGAAAATAGCGGAGATCTCCAGTATCGAGCGTTTCAGCCGCCGCATGCTCCTCACATGCTGCAGCAAGTATGTACACAAACGCTCCTGACGCTGACACTGACACATGCGTCCACAGCAGGTATATTCCAGCCCTACTGTGGTGATACTGGACTACATGAGCTTCAGCGGGTTGTTCATTCTCACGTCGAGGGTCCTCTGAGTGAACACAGTCATTTGATTAGTTTGACCACTGATATGACGGTCATCAGATGTAAGCCCCAACTGTTGAAGGAGCATTACTGCCTTCATTTGCACTGTGACTGTAAATAATTTCAGTTATGACTGTTTAAGTTGTGCCTATTATTTGTGCCACTGGCTCAAATTATTTTGGTTTGTCTTGATTAAGCCTGAATGCCCATTAGAGGTTATTGATGTTTAACCTTTTTTTATCTCAGTCAGTTCAGGACAAAAAATGTTAACAAAAATCCTTTTTATGATACTCAGTAAATGGATACATTTGCTTGCTCACATGATCGGATCGGTGATCGTTTTTTTTTAAACTCTCTGATCGGTGATCGGCCCCAAAAATCCTGATCGTGTAAAGCCTAGTGACAAGTTTCCGTTTCCAGCTTGTCTGCTTTAACCCCGCCCGCCTCAAATGTCCGAGTGAACTGACAGATCAGTTATCAATACTTCTCCTAGAAACGCTCTGCTTATATAAATATGATCACGTTCTGCTCAGAGACTGACAGAGATGGAATCAGGTGTGTTAGAACAAGGAAACATGGAATAAATGCAGGATGAGGGCCAAAGTTCTCCAGCTGCTGTACATGGTTCTGCTCAGGAAATGCAGCTCATTTTCACTAACAAGGACTGACACTGCTGATTTTAAGTTATAAAATTATTTTTTAAAAAATTCAAAGTTATTTTAAAAAAAAGATATTATTTATTACTTTAATGCACATCAGAAGCAGCTGCTTGATAAAGTGAAAATAAATAAAGTTGTGCAATTTTTAAGTATTTTGTCTCGTGTCAATCATATCATCAGTTATATCATTATCGTATATTTGACCATTTATATGGTGATAAATATCGCACTGCCCTATTGATGATAAAATATTACTTTCTGGCTCAGTCCAGTGAGAACCCTCTCCCCTCTCCTTCTGTCTGTCTGTCTGCACCGGTCTCTGATCAGCTGCACAGTTAGTTTAGTTAATGTTGTCTGGAGCAGTAAAAATTTATATAAATAAGGCAAAGAAATTGTGGATTAAAATATTTCTTCAAATATAAAGTTTAGGCCATTGTTATTCTTTACATTAGGAAAAACTATGGTACGCAAATGAACACAACTATCATCATAATAAAGTCATGTATTAATACCTTGTTTTGCGAAGAAAAGGTGGCGCTACCTAATTTGTGGAGGCGCTACCAACTGAAAAGGTAGGTAGCACCAGTGCTACATGTGAATAAGTTAGTCTGGAGCCCTGTATCCAACTATTCTGCAATGTCTCTGTATTTGAAGAATGAAATGAATAAAAGCTAATATCCCAAAATAAATTTTAAGCTTTAGTGCAATGCTAGAACATTCCAAATCTAACATTTTTGTTAATGACACCCAACAAATTGCCTGGGTGAAAGCCACTGAATTTAACTTAAGAAGAATAACTTTCAGAAATTGTCAAGAAAATAAAAATTGACTTAAGCATACAATTCAACTCATAGGGGTTTGGAGATCGTTTGACTCAAAATTTGATATCACAATTAAATTTCGATTAATTGCACAGCCCTAATAAGCTATTCAACAAAAGCTTACCAGACAGAAAGGCAGGCAAGGCAGCGGAAGGTACAGTGGCAATTTTGAGAGAAAAAAACAAAGGTTATAAACTATAAACGATTAGTTGATTATGAAATTAGTCACTGACTGTTTTGATAGTCAATGATTAGTCAATTAATCAACTAATCGTTGTGGAAAAAAATATTGATACACTGAAATATCACAATATTTTCATATGCCGATATATCTATATTCAAAAACGCAGTATCGATCTGTTTTACTCACGAAATCTCATGAGATTTCATTGTTCTGTTACAAAATCTCACAGGATTTCGTGAAATCTTACGACAACAAACAGACTTCTTGTCATTCTCCAACATAAAACACCGGTATTACCATAAAAGGTAGGATACGGCCCAGCCCTATTTGTGAGTAGAAAGCAACATACAGGTCTGCACTAAAGAGTATACGACAGCAACTTGTACTAGCAGGCAGCATGCATAGTCATTCAGTTATGGCACATGGTCCTAGAGATTAGTTGCTACATATGCAGATTGTGTCACCCTCTGATCTTCCAGAGATTTCCTTCTGTAGCTGGCTGGAAAATTTCTGCAACAAATCTGGATAAAATGCTGCAGACATTTGCTTTCTCATATGCCACTCCTCCAGATCAAGAATGCTGTGTATGTGTAAGAATAGCTCTGATGAATTGAAATTGTGCTTCTTAAGTAGCATTTCTGATCTGCTTTATCCAAGTAAAGTAGCAATGGAGAGCTTTAAGTAGTTTTGTTGTTTATCATTATTGTGTTTGCTCTCTGAATTTAACTTTTCTGTGACACTATTTCAGACAGATGAGATTTAAGAGCCGGCAAGCAAATGTAGTTTTCCACATTGCGGTATGTTGTCATCATCCTAATGAATTATATTTTTCATTTATCCAATAGAGAAAGGAGCATGCCGTTTTGCTTTGTTTTTCCTGTTGTAGTGCATTTACTACTAATTGCGTAACTTATTGCTCGTAATTTCCTGAAGAATGCTTTGGGCTTTTGAAGACTGCACAGTCAAACTTAATTTGCCAGAGTTTTCTAATGATTTCATGGATTTTAACTTATTTATGGTGTTGTTGTAAAGTGGATGTGATTTCTAATATAAAATGGGCTAAAATGTGGTAGCTATTCTTAAAGAAAAGTGTTAAATATACCTGAATTGTGGTGTCTTGTCAGCTGGGATCATTTCTGTCCATTGCTTTGTATTAGCAGTGGAGAGAGCCAGACATCTAAGGACATATTTAGAAGGGTCCAATCAATATCACAGGACTATCGTTTTCTTCTTGTCAGCAGTTCCGTAATGCTGAATACTCAGCAACAAGGAGGAAAGAAACGGATGACAGATACTGGAGCACATAAAGCTTATTCATGTCCTTGCAATTTCCTTCCTGTCTGACCTTGTATTTGCTACCCATAGTTTTCATCATTTGAATAGTTTTGGGGTTTTTTGATTTATTTTGGTTCTTGTTGTTTGTTTTGTGTTTTTTTTTAGTTTGATTGGCCCTGAAATGGTCAGAGAGTTAATGTGCTTCTTTGAAAGGATATTTGTTGCTTCTGCCTTTTTTTTTTTTCTTTTTTCAGCTGCTCGTTATCCGGGTATTACAACCAATTGACTGTTTTCATGGTGATCAGTGCAGTAATGACTGTTTGGCCTATATTTATTAAATTGATTGCTGTATGTCAGAAAGATTTCAAGAATTTAATTGCAGAAATTTCTCTGCAGCCCATTCCGCTTAGCTCGTCACAGAAGGCTGTGCATGCTTGTCTGCAGGATTGACCATGAAGGGGGAGGAGGGGCATTTGTGTCTGATGGTTGAATAGCTTGATTGTTATGTAGCTTCAAATCTGTCAGATCTTTCTTGAAATGGCATTCCTATGACAAGAAATCAGTGCAGAGAAAATGTGGCCCATTCTGCAATGATTTAATATACCTGATTTGTCAGACATAAAATGGTGAGAATGTCGTTCTGTGTGTCTAAAATGTTGGTGTCTTTTGTTTGCCACACAGCTGCAGCTGCACAGGCACAAGCCGAGGAGCGGCGTAGCTTGGCTGGGAACAGTCCAGGACCTCCAACCAACACACCAGCTAAACCTCAGGGGTGTAGGCCAGGTAAATGATACCACACTGACACATAAACCAACAAAGCTCTGTCACTGCTTTGTCTTCAAAAATCTTAACAGATAGATGCAACACAATCCACTCTCACCATCCTCTCAGTTATCACCTGCAGTGGGCTTACTGCAGTTTAACCTTAGTCATCATCTTATTACTGTAACAGTTGACAAAGCTCATTAATGACAGTCACATGCACACATCTGCCCGCTTCATACAAAGCCTTACTAACACTGTGCTGCATTGTAATCCCCCTCAAGTTCTCTGTATTGCTGCATGTTTTACCTTGTCAACACATACACACTTGTATGTTTGCAGTCATTGACGGGGCTTCACTTAGAGTAGACGACCGACTGCGAGTGGCAAAAGAGAGACGAGAAGAAGCAGAGAGGCAACAGGGTAAGGGTGATTTAAAGAAGTCATCACCAAAAAAACCCACAATAAATAGTCTGTTGATATAAATATAGAAGGTATTAATATAAATGATATAAATATAGAAGTTGATATAGATATAGAAGGTGCTGGCCTTCTGGCTGTTCCCAGTGTTCGGACCACAACACATGGCGAGCTTTCGTTTCACCATTATGGTCCCTGCCTTTGGAACAGCCTACCTGAGGGCCTCAGGGCTGCAGAGACTGTTGATTTTTTTTTTTTTTAATGCCTTAAGACCTACCTTTTTTTGTTTAGCTTGTAATTAAATTTTATTCCATTTTAAGTTAGTCCTTTTTTTTTTACCCATTTGTTTTGTAAACTGCTTCTTGTCTGCGGCTTTTATACTTATGTTCCTATCATTTATCTTTTTTTAACCAAGTGGATGATTCATATGAACTCTTTTACGTGTACTGGTCTTATTTGTTGTTACTGTTTTAGGTTTTTCGGTTGATTTGTTCTTTGTCTTGTAGTTATTTTTAATCACTCCAGTGCTTTCCTCATGGGGGGTCCTTTACATCAGGAGCTATGCCTGTTCTGACTTCAGGGTTGTTGCCATGATGGGTGTCTTTGGCTACGTTCACACTGCAGGTCTTAATGCTCAATTCCGATTTTTTGTCAGATCCGATCTTTTTGTGTGGGTGTTCACATTACATTTCTAAATATGGCCTGTCGCCGACTGCAATATGAACAGCTCATGCTTCTGAAGTGACACGCATGCTCAGTTAAACATGAATGACATCACGCACATAACGGTGGTCATGGAAACCAATGCAAACAAACATGGAGGTTACCGGCATTGCGGACTCATGTTGAAAGCAATTTGTGGCGGCAGTCGGCAAATGTATGAGCGGGTTTTGTGACGACGGAGGAAGAAGACAAACGCATTTGTGATGACATCTATGTGTTGAACAGTTGCTGCTACATGTGTAGGAGTGTGTAGCTGCAGAGGAGTGTGTGGATGCAGCGTCGGAGCAGGATGGTGGATGAGGAAGTCTCGGATCAGACGTTCTGAGGATATCATATCTCTTCACAGATATGATGTCACCAAGCACTTAGCTGCGGTAGAAATAAACTCATATATACAGTGATCAGCTGATTAGCCTACTGAGCGGGGGGGGGCGTTATGCTATTTTAATTCTGCACATTTATCACCGCGATTCTTCTCTCTACCTGCTGCGGTGAACGTGCCTTTCTAAGCTGGACACATTTCACACACCTTTCCTCTTCTGGCCTCATCCACAGCGACGCTGTTACGACCCCGGCTCAAGAGCCGTAACAAGAAGGGAGGACACAACGACAAATAAGTTTTAAACCCTTAAAACGGGCATTTATTTAAGAAGACCATGGCGGAGGATCCCAGCAGCAGGCCAGGCGCGATGGCGTGTGCCCAGCAGCTGCCAACAAAAGAGAGAGAGAGAGCCCACAGAAGGTCCTGGCGGAAGCCCTTATATAGCATCCGGGTCAGAGCTCCACCTGGACGCCACCAGACCTCAAGAAAAGAACAAGAATATTAACAAAGGCCATCAAGCCGTCACACCCCCACCCATAAAAAGCAGGTTCCCCATAGAACCTTGCAATACACCAGAAACACATACAAGTGCCCACACAAACAGCAACACCGCACAGAGTAGACCCAGCCACCTCGAAGAAGTAAATCTTCCACACACACGAGGAAAAGAATACTTAGCACAGTCCAAGTCACGCCCTTCCAACTCATTCCACTCCAAAACACTCTCCAGCCCAGCAACTGGTGCACTCAGAAGCTGTTTAAGGGAAAGACAGTGGGGAGGAAAGGAGGGAGAAAGACAGGCACATACACAACGCTACTGTACCGGCGCGCGCGACAACGCATCTGCAACAACATTATCCCGTCCCTTGATGTAACGTATGTCCAAACAAAACGACTGGAGAAACAACGACCAACGAACCAAGCGCTGGTTGGGACATTTCAATGAAGACAGAAATGTGAGCGGGTTATGATCCGTGTGTACCACAATGTCAGCGCTACCGCTGAGATACACCTCGAAGTGTTTTAAAGCGAGAATCAAAGCCAACGTTTCCTTCTCAATAACAGAATAATTCAGTTGATGTTTGTCAAACTTTTTTGAGAAGAAACTGACCGGCCTGCAAATACCCAGGTCATCCAACTGCGTAAGCACCGCACCAGCACCCACATGGCTTGCATCCACATAAAGCTGAAAAGGTTGCTCAACCCGTGGCGCTGCCAACACAGGCGCAGCACAAAGGAGCAACTTCACGCGCTCAAATGCCTCCTGACAAAGAGGTGTCCACACAAAGTTAACGTTTTTACACAGCAAGGCAGTTAAAGGTGCCACAACAGTAGAAAAATCCCGACAAAAACTTCTATAGTAACCAACGAGCCCAAGAAAACGCATAAGCTCCTTCTTGGTCACCGGAACAGGAAATTCCTTCACGGCCTGAACTTTAGCTGCAACGGGGCGAACTTCCCCTTGGCCAACCACACGACCCAGATAAGTGACCGTTGCCCTTGCAAAGTCACATTTTGCCAGATTGATTGTCAAACCGGCTCCTTCCAACCGACTGAACAGCTCCTCAATGCGCCTCACATGCTCTTCCCATGTGTCAGAATACACAACGACGTCGTCTAGATATGCTGCACAGCCAGACATGTCACCAACAACCATATTCATTAAACGCTGGAACGTTGCAGGTGCATTTCGGAGACCGAAAGGCATAACCGTATAAGAATACAAACCTGTAGGGGTTACAAAAGCAGATACCTCACGAGCTCGCTTAGTCAACGGCACCTGCCAGTAACCCTTCAGGAGGTCAAACTTACTCACAAACTGAGCAGCACCAACCTCATCAATACAGTCGTCCATTCTGGGCAATGGAAAACAATCAGGTTTAGTAATGGCATTCAGCTTTCGAAAATCTGAACAAAACCGGGGAGTGTTGTCTGATTTGGGCACCAGAATGCAAGGCGATGCCCAGCTAGAGGTGCTCGGTTCCGCAATTCCGTTGTCCAGCATATATTTGACTTCGGCATCCAAATACCTCCTTTTTTCGAAGTTAACTCTGTAAAAACGTTGCTGTATTGGCTTAGTCTCACCCACGTCAATGTCATGCTCAATTAAATGCGTGCGACCCGGCGTGTCCAAAAAAAGACTGGGGAACCGATGGATCAACCTAGTCAACTGATCAGCACGACCGTCGGACAGATGAGCAAACAAAGTGCCCAAGTCACGCAACGTTTCAGAGTTCTTAAGACGCCCCTGCGAATAACCATCCAGGGCGTCCGCAACACCATCACCAACTCCAACAGGTGGCAGAGCGCTGTCCATGGTGCTAGAGCACTTTGGCCCTGTGGCAGGCCTGCTCGCTACACACGCTGGAGCAGCTTTAACATTAGCCGGCGGTACACAGACATTCCGAGCATAATAAGGTTTTAACAGGTTAACATGACACACCTGGGTCTTTTTTCGTCGCTCTGGCATGGCAATAGAATAGTTCTGATCAGAAACCCTGTCAAGAACTGTATATGGACCACTGAACTTTGCCTGAAAAGGAGAGGTAATAACAGGACACAGGGCCAACACCTGGTCACCCGGCAAAAACGTTCGGGTCTCCGACCGCCGATCAAACAGAGTTTTCATCTTTTCCTGTGCCGCAAAAAGCTTGTCCTGAACAACCTCCCTAGCGGCATATAAGCGCCTCCTGAAGCCATTAACATAATCCACCAGATTCTTAGGTGGATCTGGCTCCTTCAAACCATCCGCCACTACAGCCAACGGACCCTTCACAGTGTGTGCAAAGACCAGCTCATTGGGGCTAAACCCAGTGCTTTCCTGAGTGACTTCTCGCGCAGCCAACATCAACCAAGGCAAACCTTCCTCCCAGTCGCTCCCCAGCTCTACACAATAAGCGCGCAGGAGGGACTTCAGGGACTGGTGGAAGCGCTCCAAGGCCCCCTGGCTTTCTGGATGGTAAGCCGTGGCTTTATTATGCCGCACTCTGAGCTGTTTCAAAACTTGACTAAACAAATGAGACGAAAAGTTCGTTCCCTGATCCGACTGGATCACCTTGGGAATCCCAAACACAGAAATGAACTGGGTGAGAGCACGCACAACTGACCTAGCTGTTATAGTCCGTAGCGGGTAGGCAGCAGGGTACCGCGTAACCTGACACATCACCGTGAGCAAGTAGAAAGACCCAGCCCTGGAACGGGGTAAAGGACCCACACAATCAATGATCAAATGCTCAAACGGTTCAGACGCTACTTTAATTGGGCTCAAAGGGAACGGCTTCAGTACTTGGTTGGGCTTAGCAGTCAACTGGCAAACATGACATGTCCTTATATATGAGGAAACATCCCTCTTAAGGCGGGGCCAGAAAAAATGCCGTAATACTCTGTCATATGTCTTAGTCACGCCAGAGTGTCCAGATTCATCGTGGGCGACCTTTAACACAGCAGAACGAAATTTAGCAGGCACAACAATCTGAAACACAGGTTCACCGACAACACCAGCATGTGGCAACCATTTCCTCACCAGTAATGGACCCTGAAGAAAATAACCACACGCGCAGTCCATCACCTCACTCATTGGCCGCACCTGATCAAAAAGAGACTTCAAAGATGTGTCAGCCTGCTGCTCCACCGCCAGCTCACTGCGGGACAAGGATACAGGGAAATCAGACAAAGGCAAATGCACATCCCTCACATTTTCGTCTTTCCCAACCTGGTTCCGCGCCATTGCACGCGTTACTGCACAAGCTGTAAACACATCAGAAAACTCCTTGCTGTGCTCACAAACCTGAGACTCTGGCTCTGGTTTCACAGAGGGGAACAGAGCATTTTCTTCCCACAACCGCGCACCCACCAAACCATTGCCTAGAATCACAGAAACCCCCTCCATCGGGAACGCAGGACGGACAGCCAAGGCTGCTTCACCGCTGAATAGTTCACACTCCAGGGACACTTTATGCAGGGGAACAAAAAGTACATTCAACCCCATACCTCGAACAGGGACGCAGGTGCCCGCCTCAGACTCGGCAGACAACGGCAACACATCAGCTCGAATAAAAGAGTCAAACGCCCCAGTGTCTCGCAAGATCTTAACACGCACCTTCCTGTCACTGCCCACCAGTGACACATAACCCTCGCGAATGAAAGGCAGGTACGATTCACCAGCATCAGAACCAACATCTCTCACCTCCTGTGTTGTGCACACTGGTGCGGCTACCCCAGCACCCTTCGGATTAGCCGGCAATGTCCTACTCCTGAATTTAAGCATATGACAGTCTGCTTTAATATGTCCACGCTTGAAACAATAATGGCAAACCCGGTCACCACCACGCTGGATGGCCCCTTCAATGTCACCCGGTCTTGCCCCGTTTGGCCGACCAACACTCTCAACACGCCCCTCTCTCAACCTTCCAGAGCCCACATACAGATGCGATCCCACATTATGCAAAAACTCCCTGTGGGTCAGCACATACTCATCAGCCAGTACTGCAGCATCCACCAACTTCATAGCCTTTTGTTCATTGATGTAAGTTGCAATTTTCTCAGGTAAACAGGTCTTAAATTCCTCCATCAAAATCAATTCCCGTAACTGATCAAAAGTCTTAACATTTTGTGCAGCACACCAACGGTCAAATAAAGCGGTCTTATCGCGGCCAAACTCCACATAATTCTGAGCACCAGATCTTCTGTAACGCCGAAATTTCTGGCGGTATGCCTCAGGCACAAGCTCATAAGCCCTTTCCACTGCAGTCTTCACCTTATCATACCTCAAACTATCCTGAGGTGACAGAGAAGCATAAGCTTCCTGAGCCTTACCTGTAAATACACATTGTAAAAGCACGGGCCACACCTCCCTCGGCCAACTCAGCGTGGTGGCTATACGCTCAAACAACACAAAATATTTATCCACATCTTTTTCAGTGAAAGGGGGAATCAACCGAATGCATTTATTCACATCAAAGTCGGCATCCCCTGGACCACCACTCCGGTTATCGAACGCACCCGCTGAATCGCGTCTCACAGCTGCCTCGAGTTCCAATCGACGCTGCTCAAATTGAAGCTCCTTCTCCCGAAGATCCAAACGGCGCAGCTCTAACTGCAGCTCCAATTTACGCACGTCCCCGTCTGGCGCCACAACACTGTCCTGAGTAACCACAGGATCAGCAGGAGGAAGAATATCTTTAACAGTCAAAGCATTGTGTATTTGCCGTTTGATAACCGCTTTCTTATCCTGCTTTGCAACGGGGATCTCATAATGACCCGCAATCACGAGCAAATTGTTTTTACTGCACTCCTCCAACTTCAACAAAGTGGGATCAGCCACAAAATCATCCAACTCAAACTCCATCCTTGGTCCTAGCTACGCGCACATACAAGTGCCACGTACAAACAACCACAACAAAATCACCAGGCAAACACAATGAGCTGAAGTGCCAAATAAGTAAACGTGCACAGCGACAGCCCAACGCAAACCGCGCCCCCGCTATGCTGCACCTGCCTACACAGTCTCACCTACCTAACTAAGTCCTAACTCTTCACGTGGTTCGGCGGCGGGATGATTAAGCAGTTAAACCAGCGGGATATCAAACCCACGGCCTGCCCCCGAGATCACTGCTTGCGCAATGAACACCAACCGCACCCCCCACGACGAAAACAAAAAAGGAAGCCACAAGTGGCAACACCTTACACCTACCAGGAGACGCAGCCGCGAAGCACAGCCAAAACACACGCACGAAACACAAAAGCACTTCACTCACCTGTATGCCCCAGCAGATTATGCCGAAAGAACTTACCAACACCGCACGTGTCCCCCCAAACAGCCATCAACCACGCGCCGCCACCACCACTACGGCGCCGACGTCACAGCCCATTCACAAAAGCAGGCGTGGGAAAAACAACGCGCACAGGACGAGCCCCCAATTGTTACGACCCCGGCTCAAGAGCCGTAACAAGAAGGGAGGACACAACGACAAATAAGTTTTAAACCCTTAAAACGGGCATTTATTTAAGAAGACCATGGCGGAGGATCCCAGCAGCAGGCCAGGCGCGATGGCGTGTGCCCAGCAGCTGCCAACAAAAGAGAGAGAGAGAGCCCCAGAAGGTCCTGGCGGAAGCCCTTATATAGCATCCGGGTCAGAGCTCCACCTGGACGCCACCAGACCTCAAGAAAAGAACAAGAATATTAACAAAGGCCATCAAGCCGTCACAGACGCGCACGCCGTCTCACTCACCTTCACACACTGAGCTGCTGGACCACAAAAAAGTTTCCCCCAACACTTTCATTAGTTTCCAGGTTGACGTTCAATCAAAGCCAGAAAAATACGATTTAACTGTTCAGTCCATTGTTTACATTCCGTTTCTGTCTCATCTGGTGCAGAAGTAAGGACGTCAGTCTCGATCGGTCGGATAAAATGCGACATGCCCGTACAGACTGCAGTCGCTTCAACACAGATCGGATATGTATCCGATTTAATACCACATTTGAAAGTGGCCTGAATCCGATCCAGAAATGTCAGATTCAATGCGACTTGCGCTGTTCACACAGTCAGAGGCAGATCGGATATGGGTCACATTTGAGCCAAAAGATCGGATTCAGGTCGCATTTACCTGCAGTGTGAACGTAGCCTATGTCTAGGTGGTCAGGGTCCAACACTACAGCCAGGCTGTGGTGTGAGCCTGGTCTGCCCAGATCTGGGTGGTTCCCATGGTAGCAACCCGGTGGCAGTGGGTGGGGTGGGTCCTGCTGTGGAAGGACCCCCAGTAGAGCAGGGCAATGTGCCCCAAAATATTTATCACGATGTAAATTTAAAAATTTACGATAACGATATAACTGGCAATTTGACTAACACGAGACAAAATACTTGAAAATTGCACAACTTTTTTTGTGCAAATAAAAATTTACAATTTCTTTTCACTTAAGCAAAAAGCGTTTCCAGTGGAAATGGGCTGAGTATCCTGAGCACAACCATGTGTAACAGAGATGGAGAACCTTGGACCTTGTCCTGCATTTATTACGTTTCCTGCACACCTAATTCAAAATAATGAGTCCCTGAGCAGAATGTGATATCTATAGGAGCAGAGCGTTCTTCTCATTGGGCTATTGAGTGATCATTAGGACATTCGAGGCGGGCGGGGTTAATGCAGACGAGCTCGAAGTGGAAAACTGTCACTTCCACATTTCCGCTGATGCGAAGTTAAACGGGTAGTTTTAATAAACAGCTGATCGAAGTGGTGAGAAAGTATGAAATACATACAGCATGTGGCATTAAGATACATGGACACCACCACGTGCGCACCCCCGCCCGCCTGCCAAGAGCAAAGTTTTTCACAATCATCCCCCTGCATCAATACCCACCCCGTCACAGAAGAAGCTTCGCGTGGAGGATGAAGAGACCAAAACGAACCTTTTTCTTCTTTCTCTTTCTTGACCCAGCCCTAACTCCCAGAATATTGTTCCTTCACCTGGTGCCAAGACATTTTTCTTTCTTTCTTTTGAGACGGTCTGTTTTCTCCTTTTTTGTTGGGTTTTCTTTTGGGGAGACGATTTAAATTTTGTGTGTGTGTGTGTGTGTGTGTGTGTTTGTTGATAAACTTGGGGGACTTTCTTGATTTGTTTTGTGTTTTTGTTTTTAATGTGTAAAGCTCTTTGTGAGGCTTTGATTTTGATTTTTATAATAAGTATCTATTCCATTTTTGAATTTAAGAAAACAAACTTTTGTTTTTTCTATATTGGTCACTCCTAAAATGTTTAAACACAGAATATATGGGCTTTCTTTTCTTCGTCTTCTTTTTTTCGACAAAGTAGTCCATTTAGAATATATAAGTGTTACATTGGTAGGTTTATAGTTAAAGCTTTTGTCCAAAACAAGTCTTTACTTTTCTGTGTTGTGAAATACCACTTTTTGACAATTTTGTATCTGTGACTGTTCTTTTTTTTTTGTATGTTTTGATTTGGACCCAGGAAGACTAGCTGCTTGCCATGGCAACAGCTAATGGGGATCCTTAGTAAAAAATGACAAATTATTTACTGTAAGACTCAGAAACAGGATTTTACCACACAAATAAGAGGACAATTTATTAATAACTCACTGTTTTCCTCTATGTAAGGGGTGTCCAAGGTTTGTCCTTGAGTATCACTGTCCTTCAGGTCTTGGATATTTCCTGCTGCAGCACACCTGGATCAGATCAATGGGTCAACATGCTTCAGCAGCACTTGATAATAAGCTGTTGAGGAGAGTCTTTTTTTTTTAATCAGGTGTGTTGAAGCAGGGTAACGTCTAAAACCTGCAGGAATGTGGCCCCCCGAGGACCAGAGCTGGACATCCCTGCTCTACGTAAACTCTTTCATACAATCAAATACTGTATGTGTGGGCAGCTCTACGAGAGTCTCAGATCATGGAGCGGGAGCGCAAGGCCAAGCTAGCTGTGGAGCGCCAGATGGAAGAGCGGCAAAAAAAGGTTGACGAACAGCGAAAGAAGGAGGAGCAGAAACGGTTGGCTGTAGAAGAGAAGAGAAAGCAGAAGATGGAAGAGGAAAAGGTAACTGCAACAAAGATCGAGGCAAAGTCATGATTGCCACTGAGCAGTGTTTACTGTTGAGACGTTAAATTTAACTAAAGGTTTATACTGTAGTGTTTCCCTTTCACTTAAACTAGGAAGAGGGATACAACCAGAGTTGTATCTAAGAAAAGATCCTGCCCTGTCAACTTCTCTTAAAAGATTAGCTCTTAGATTAGTTCTTTTTTTTCTTTAAATGTTTTTCATTTTTCGTTTCTCTGTCCTTGTTACGCTGCAGGAGCACTATGAGGCAGTAATGAGGCGGACATTAGAGCGCAGTCAGCGAGTGGAGCAGAGGCAGAAAAGATGGTCATGGGGAGGACTGTCCACAGACCAAGATGGACGAGCAGGTAGAGGTCCTAATGTTTTTAATTTTTACTTTCACTCTCCGCCTTGACAAGCCACTTAAAATCCAGCCCAGACTCAGTCAGGATGCTTTGCCCTCCACCAGAATTGGGGTTAAGTGTCCATGAAAACCCTTTCTCACCATCGAAACCACAATGTTTTTACCTGTTGACTGATGAAATTGCTTCTGTATTGACAGTTATACTCAATCTGACAAGGTTATTTGAGAAATACTGTATGCAGTGTTTTCTTTGTTATTCCAAACAAAGAAAGAATTCCCAACAAAATCTGCCTCGTTTTACTAAGTGATTTATGCAGTAGGTATCAAGTAAAGGTTATGGCTTCAAACCAGGTTTCATCTCCATCTATCCATCTTTCTTCATTTGAAGGATGTGCTCCATCTTGTTTTGTTTTTTTTCCCACTCCTGCCTGAGAGCTGTCTTTTTCCACAGGAGATTCTGATGCCAGCGTATCATCGCCAGTAACTATAGTTGTCTCCCCTGCCTCGCCAGAAAAGCCACCAAGGAGTAGACAAGGTTTTGTTTGTTAATGATTTGTTCACTAATGTAGGGACATGGCATGGACTGGCACTGGCAACACAGGGTTACTCTCTTTCCTTTCTACCGACACCCAACTATCCCAACACCCCACCTGCATTCTAACTGGCAGTTTTTCTACTAACATTTCTTGTCGTATGTGACATTGGCCCTGAAAAGGTCTTTGATTTTGGTTGTTAGCTGTTGGCTCTTTTTCCCACCTACTCTGTTGAACAGGGCTGGGCAAAAAGAGATGGGAAAAAGGAATAGATTAATACACTTTTCTGTTCAACAAAATTTACTTGCATTTCTTACTCTGTCTAGTTTTAAATGCTGTGGAGCCACCTTAAACTGCCTATAACTTCATCAGGTTACTAACATAAAAAAGTAGCTTAGTTAGCATGTGCTTGTGTTAGCACCACTTAAACTATTACCCTGTATTCAGCTAAAGTTTACATTTGCATATACGGCTACATTTTAACAGCCAGATACTGGATGTTTACTCACTTGATTTGAATGATTTTTACGCGAGAATTGAGCTAATTATTCAGGAGAGTAAAATGATTAGTTAACTTTCGGGGGTTGGAAGGGTTGTTTGTCACCTATCAGTCACTTCAGTCAACTATGAACATATCAGAGCCTGGTTATTTTGAAAAGCCAACAACAGGTTGCTTTTAGAGCTAACAATCCCCTACACTGTGTTTTCCATGACTAGGAATGTCACAATTACTTGATTATTTTGTTAATTGTGGAATTCAATGCTACGATTGATGAACTGTAAAGATATAAGGCATATCCATCTAACTTTAATCATTACATTGTTATGAAATTAACGCCTAATAATTGGAATAATCGTTAAAACTAGATTATTTCCCTGACAATAATTGTACAAAGAACATCTATAATTGTGACTTCTCCAACCATGACAACTCCTTTTGCTAAAGCTTCTTAGTTTTGGGATGCAGTTGTTAAAATCTAAACATTTTTAAGCCATTTCTTAAATATTTTCCATTTAAGTTATGTCGGGGATGTAAATGCAACATCCAATTCTGGCACTGACTTTAGGTAATACTGCCCAGCCCTACTGTCATGCACCTCAAGGTTACATGGGTGACTTGGCATGGAAGACCATTCAATTGACATTTAACAAAGAGCTACTATTGTATTTAGCATGGACAATGTAGTGTTGTTGATGCTTCTCTCTTTGAAGTGGTTACACTAAAGCATCTGCTGTTTGCCTGACAAATGTTTTTGCATTTGTGTATGAAATGAACATTCATTAAGCGGTTAGTTGTATCACTGGGCTCATGGGAAAAATAATATTGATATGTAATAATTATAAACTGTCAAATATAACTGATATTTATAAATTTAGCTTTTATTAAGAAGCCCTTAATGCAGAGCTTGTTAACCTTTGAATCTAAGAGGAATTAGAATTTAGCAGAACCTTTCACTCCTCCTGTCTGCACCAGAATCCCTCCCCAGTCCGCTGGCTTCAAACCCACTTCCCTTGTTTGTCTTCCTCCTCCCTCTTAGTTGATAAGCGCTCCACTTCCACCACAAACCTGAAACAGCTACCCGATTCCGGCATCAGCAAACGCTTATCCTCCTCCTCTGCCACCCTCATCAAATCACCTGACAAAAGTAAGTCTCCTCTCCTCCCTCCCCGTCTCCTTTGTTCCCTCCTAACCACTCTACATTTCACTGCTGCTTCTTAAATCCACACAGGATACATAGGCTGTTAATCAAACAAGTAAATACAGTGACTTGCAAAAATATTTGTCGTCTTGATTTTTCCCATTACAATCTTTTTAATTTTTTGTTTGTTTGTTTTTTTGTGTGTGTGTGTATGAGCATGTGTAATCACTCCTATGGTGTATTATAGTGGCCCTACGGACAGATAAACCAATCCTCTCTTTGGAGCTCTCCAGCTCCTTCAGGGTTACCTTTGGTCTTTTTGTTGCCCTCCTTGTTGAGTTTCTGGTTGATGGCTCTCTTTAGGCAGGTTTGTTGAGGTGCCATATTGTTCCATTTTATAAACATTGATGTTGTGGGACTCCATGAACCTTACCCTCATTAGATTAAAATTTAAAATTTATTTATAGGAAAAACCCTTGGGAGGACCATCTGTTTTGGGGGGGTCCCAAAAATTTTCGAAAAAAAGAAGAAGGAGGAAAAAGAAAGGGAGGAAAAAAAAAATGAGAAAAAAAAACACAAAAAAAAGAAAAAAAAAAAAAAAAAAAAAAAAAAAAAAAAAAAAAAAAAAAAAAAAAAAAAAAAAAAAAAGACCCAAACAAAAAAAACATCCCACATAAAAAAAAAAAAAAAAAATTATAAATAAAAAAAAAAAAAAAAAAAAAAAAAAAAAAAAAAATTTTTTAAAAAAAAGGGGGGGGGATTTAAAAAAAAAAAAAAAAAAAAAAATAAACCAGGAAAAAAAAAAAAAAAAAAAAAAAATAAAAAAAAAAAAGGGAAACTTCTCCACAACTTTATCCCTGACCTGTTTGGAGACCTCTTTGTTTTTGATGGTGCTGCAGAGTCTGGGCCTTTTCAAGGCATGTGTACTTAAACTGAGATCATGTGACACTTGGAGTTCACAGAGGTGGATCTTATTTAAATAATTATGTGACTTCAGAAGGTAACTGATACTGCCAGATCATATTTACGGGCTTCAAAACAACAGGGGTTGATGCTTCTGCATTTATTTATTTATTTATTTTTGTATGTTTGTAATATATTTCAGATTATCTATTGAAACTATATTTGTGGGTTTTGTACATAAAATCATCAAAATCTATCTCAGTAGTAGGTTACAATGCAAAAATATATATATGGAATAAGAAATATATTTTTGCAAGCCACTGTAAATGTTTTTGGTTTTTTTTTCCTGTAATTGTTAATGCTCTGGATTTTCCATGTGATCAGCGGCAGATAAGCTGGACTAGATTAACCTTTTCTGCCAGGTCTAAGCCTAGAGCAAGGATAGATAAGTTCAGTCTTTGAGAGCCACAGTCCAGCATGTTTTAGATGTTTCCCTGTTTCAACACATCAGATTTAAATAAATGAGTCACTGAACAAAACTTGATAAGCTGCTGGATCTATGGAATTTGAGTCTGATGTGTTAGAGCATCGAAACCTGCAAGACTGCAGCTGTTGAGGGCTGAACTTGCCTACCACTGGTCCAGAGTAAACTCTGACCGCTGTCCTCTTTCATATCGAGGGTTTAACACACTCACTGCTGCACAGACAGATGAATAAAAACGCTCCAGCATCTGTCTCTGATTCCAGAGATGCCACAGCTGTGCTGCAAAAATTGACTATAAGTCAGTATTAAATGCTGAATTAAATGTAAAAAATGTTTAGAGGTCCCAAGCACTAAAAGGTAATGTTAGTAGAATTTTTACTGTGTAGTACTACAGAAGCATGTTGCTCTGTTGAGAAACTAAAAAAAAAAAAAACAACAACAGCCTAATGAACTACTGTATTTTAGACTTTTAGGAGATAAAATCAGAAGAAGGGTCTTTAATTTCTGCATTAAGAAAAGATCAGCACAGTCAAAAGATTAACATCTCTCCACAGCTTCCATGAGCTGCTAGTGCCACTTTTCTTCTTTTAAATAACTTGAATGATCTTAACTTCTTAATGTTTTTTCTTACTTATGCAACAACTTTGAATGTAGACTATATTTTCTAAAAAGTCTGAGAGATTGTTTTGCCATCCACAAGTTGGTGTTCTGTAACTGTGTCACTGGATGTTTCATCACTGTCCCTCAGGTGTTAAACCAAGGAGTTCATCTTGTAACCGGTTGCAAAGCAATGGCAATGCTGCTCAGGCCAGTAAGGAAGACGGCAAAAACCTCAGGTGGAACAGACAGGTGCAGAAGATCCACTTATTCCCGCTTTACGCTTCTATAACAAAGATGGTTTACAGTACAGCGTTTATCAGAGGCTTTAACAGCTTCATTATAAGCTAGCTTGCTATTTGTTGTTTGGCATGAATGCTGACAGCTGTTAAGATTCATTTTAAAGTAGGAAACTCTGGGTTAGGTGGAACGATGTGGCATGATCAGATGATACTGTTGAAAAGCTTGTCTGTGTATTTAGGCATCATCTCTTAGCCAGCTCTAACCTGGTGACTCGCATAAGGCCAAATGAAGTCCACATGACTTACAAAATGTCTTTCTTTCTCGGGGGTTTCCTTTTTGACAGCCTTTCGTTCCTGCTTGGCTATAACTCCACTCTTATGTCTATAGGCCGTTCTGTGAAGAAGAGAAGTTCCTCCCTCACGCGAGTAAGTGTGGGCAAAACGCACCCCCCTGCCAAGCCTGATAAGGGAACAACGGATGATCAAGGTGGCTAGGATGTACAATCAGCATGCTTTGCTCAGGCATCCCTCTTTGAATAACAAGCATGCGACTGTGAAGGCTTGCTCCCTAAACCCTTTTTAAGTCTTGAACCATACACTGCTGCAGAGATCTTTTTGGGAAAAATGACATTTGTCTCAATTCATTGTTATGGAACTCGGGTTTTGGGGGTTTTCCCCCTTTTGACTGGTGGGTTGCTCCAAATGTCTTCTTTTTTTTCCCTTTCTGGTTTAACTTTTCCTTCATCCAAATGTCTCGTCTCACTGAATGCTCAATTATCCCTCTGGCTGATGCAAATGTTTTCCCTCTTTGACTGTGATTTACTGGAAATACTGTGATCGTACCATGAATTCTTCAACCTTCCTGCTATCTTAACCCACCAGATGCTGCCCTGCAATGTTTCACACTAACCACTGATTTTGTTTGAACCTTTTTGTTATTGTTTTCTTCTCAAGCAGCAACACAGGAATGGTTTTGTTGTGTGGTCTGTCTGCACTAACAGTTTATTGTTCTATTATCTCAAAGTGTTGATTGTTTTCTCCCCTCAAGATGACGTCAAAGCTGGATTTAAGTTGCTCATGCCTCAGTGTGGTGTGTGTCAGTGCCATCCCTCCATAGCAGCCAGAGAGCACCGATATGACCACAGCAACTTATCACAGTCTGTGTATTGCTATTAACCACAAATGCCTTTGTTTGTCAGCTACTTCAGCCCTTATGTACTGTGCCAGTGAAGCTGTAAAAATGTTTCTGTCCTGTACATTTTGTTTTGTGTTATTAACCTCAACAGTTATACAACACAGCTCCTGTTACTGACAATGAATAAGCACTTACGGTAAATCTAAAATGAAAAGGTCATCAGCAAGCATCAGCTCAAAACTATAGTCTTACCCCGGGCTAACAACTGAGATTCTTACCTGAATGCAAAGCAGCGAGCCATGCTGCCATGCTTCACAGTGGCACTTAACAGTTAACAAAAATTCAAACTGTCGGCAACAGATGTCCTTTCTGTAAGGGGAAGTGAGAATTTGCAATCTTCCATAAAGAGCTAACTTTCAGAGAAGTGGCAAAGTCAGTCCGTCAACACTTAATATCCTTGTTTTTTTATTTTGTTGTTTTACCTCTTTAACTTAAATAGCAACAAAAGCCTAATTGGGGAACTGTCACTCCTTCCATGTCATTGGAAGCCATTGCTCTTTGTTTCTGCTGTGAAATCACTGGTTACTGTACGACTAGAAGAGTTGTGGATAAGCTGCTTATTTAGAACATTTAAAGTTACTTATTTTTTGTAATAAAGATGCAGTCATTGTGTAGCAGAAACTAAAGAGCTCTTGCATGGTTACAATTACTCACCCCATCACTAATTCTTAGGTCTTCTCACACAATAGTATTCCTCTATTTTCTTTGAAGTTAATTAATGTTTTTTTCCCCCCATCAGCATACCTTTCCCTGCCTCGAGGAACCATTGATTTGACCTCATCATCTACTTTGATTTCTGCTTTAACTGATCTTCAGTTACCAGACAATCTGTCTCAGCAGTCTTTCATGGTGTCTCTTCTCTAACTATCTTTTATTGACTGCACATGCTTTATTGGATATCACTGAAAACTAAAAAAGATAAAGACAGTTGATAAGAAAACCATGTAAGATCACGGGGACGTAACCTTTGGTGCTGTAATGTTGATTCTCCTGTTAAATCACATGGTGATCTCTCTTTTCGTTCCATTCCCCATTCTTATCCACTCTTTCCCTCTTGGCCTTTTCTTCTCTACTGTTTTTTCGGCATTTTTATTTTTTGGGCCGTGTAGCTCGCAGGGCACCGGCCAGTACTATGGATGGAGGGGTCCTTAGTCGACTGCTTACCCCCACCCAGGCCTCACTAGCTAGGAGCAAGAGCGCCGCCATCCTGTCCGCTGAAGGAACAGATGCTCCAGGTAACCTCTGCTTAGGAGACCCTGACAGAGGAAGGATGGCTAGACGGACCCTTGTTCTACCTACCTTTTTTTTATTTTTATTGGAAAGTCAGTTTAGTATTGCTTTTCTAGATGAATTCATCCCAGTACCCTGCTGTAGTCCATTACGCTTTTAAAACAGTTCATGGTGACCTTGCTTGCAGGGGAATTACAGAAATCTGTCTGCAGCCCCCTGTGTTTAAAAGCTGCCGTTGACGTGATCAGCTGTTTATGTATGTACAGTAATTGGAGTAAATTACACTCATGTGAGAGAGTAGTCAGAAAATATTGACATACACATGGGTCCAGCTCACATGCAATCTCACATCTGACACAATTGGCTGTTTGTTGAGCTGAGCTGTACAGCAGACTTGGCCACAAGCATTTCTCTCCATCTGAGAAGCCTCATGGTCCATGCCTGGAGATTTACTCTAAGCTGCTTACTTATTGGTTCTTGTTACGTCGGAACGAGACTATTGTGCTTTTCCATGTGTTGGTGACTAATAGGCGCTTGAAGTCACATTAATCATATTGAGTGCTGACGTTATGAAGTCATATATGCTCAAACTACTTATGTGGTATTTTTTATTTCTCAGTAGATGACTAGTTGTCCAGTTTGTATTTCATGTGTTTATCTCCTTGATGCAAATGATATATGCTGCACAAGACAGCAGTTGAGGATGTAGATAGTCCCAGTATTTCCAGCTTGGAATTCGTTATACACAGACTTTTTTGGCTTACTGCCTATTTGAAGGGTAGAGAGGAGCACAGACTCTTTTTAAAGTTTCATTGTACTGGGAGTGTTGGTTTTAGGTTGTGGTGTTTATTGACCGGACATTACAAAGCCATTAGCAGCTATAGATCCTCTGCTAAGTATAGCCTCAGTAGAAACATGACTCATCCACATTAGCAGCAGCAGTGGTATCCCATGACTGGGTACGTTTCATAGTCACCACTGCTGCTCAGTACAGAGCCAGGATGAGCTACAGAGCACATTTGTGACCACGCTGTTGCTGGAAGCATTCTCCAGGTCTCAGGATTATGATGCCTAATCCCTCAATCTGACACAGCAAGCCAATGGTCAACCTCTCTTACCTAACTACAGGATACACGTCACAGTAACTTACAGCTACTGCCATCGGTTTGATTAGTTTAGATGTATTGGTGCTACTTACATACAGATAAATTGAAGTTCTGTATCTGAAATCACAACAAATGACCTGTTTTCTGTCTGCGATGAAGCAGCTACACACCCCACTGCAGGATGTACACAAAAGACACACACACACATTTTTTAGTGGCTCATGGATAACAGGAAGTGACACATTGTGTGTTTATTGTACTAATAAATCTATGTGATATGTGTGTTCAGTGTTAGTGTTTGTTTTTGCTATGTTGTTGGAAGGATTGATGTAGTGTGTGTGCTGTGGTGCTTGGTGTACAGATTTATGTTGTGTCCAGAAGCTTTGGCAGTTGCAGAGTGTTTGGGGTTTTTTCTGAGATTTTTACTCTCTGCTCATCGTGTTTCCAGTAATTTGCAACCTAGACAAAGCTGTAGAAATCAAGCTACTTCCTCCATAAAGTGCTACATCTAACAAATTGCTTTTCGTGTGCTCTTTTTTTTTTTCTTACAAAAACCCTATTCTGCATTTCTGTCAACCATCATCTGCCTACCCCCCACTCCCCCCTTCTTTTCTCTTCATTTTCTCCCTTTGCTCTCCGCTGCTTTGCTGCCCAACTTGGTCGCTTCTCACACCTCCCATTGGTTGTGCTCCCCTGGTCCTGCGATGACTGTGTCCTTTACCAGAGTGTCACCTGTGTCCTCGTTCAGCCTCTGCCAGCCCCCTGCACCCGCCGCGTGGACCCGTGCGCAGCCGCAGCATTGACCGACAGAAGAGCGGCATGACCACATCTATTTCAGCCGACGGAGCCCTCGACCCTTCTCTGGTGAGGTGTCTTCTCTACCCTGTTGTAACTAACGCCTGGTTGTAAATGACCAAATGTTTACAGAATACATACAATGTTAGTCAGTTTAAATAGCGAATTAACATACATTAGGTTGAACATTTTATTTATTTAGAACAATAATACATTGTATTATCCCATATACATGTGCCAGACCGAATGCGAGGCCTCAGATGACTGATTTAAGCACAACTTTATTCAAACTATAGAGTGATTCATGTAAAGGAAAATTTGTGTACAACAGAGATCACATTCAGAGGCAGTTTGTTGCTGGTTATTTTTTGGAAATAATTTAGAGATGAAGAAAGTTAAGAAATAAAACTTGAAATATATTATTTGCTATATTTTGATTATGTAATAATTGCAAAATAATTCAAAATTCTTTAAAGGGTATAGCTTTTTGTGTCAAAGAGCCATTGAATCTGACTTTTACAGAAACTGTGTACCAGGACAGAGTTTATACATATATTTACTTTGTGAAAACAGGTGCATTCTTTCCAACATGGAAATGACATCGCACAGAAAAATAAGCATAGTGCACCACAGACTCTGATTTATATGCACATATCTCACTACATTTGCCTGTCAAAGTACGTCTGCAGGATGCTAATCATAGGGAAATGTCTCTCCAATGCTGTTCTTTGAACATTTCTGGTCACTCATGTACGTTGTTCGAACATTTGTACTTTTATCTTCCTATCACTCCAAAGTCTATCTCTAGGTTATCACTTGGTGGCCTTTAGTACTGGGTGCTCTCATAATTTCTCCATCTTTAACCTCCTCTGTGGTTGTGAAGGGCTTCATTGTTACACTGTGAGACAAAGGGATCCACAGTGGCCTGATTACGGGCAGATCAGGCCATGCAAAGCAGACCCCACCCAGACCCTTGAGCCTAAGCTTTTGACTTCCTCACAAAAGCCTTTAACTTTTCTCGCCATGCTACTGTTTTCTCTCTTCTACATCCATATAATTAGTGGGGACTGGAGATAAATGAAATTTACAACTTGTGTGTGTGTTAGAATATGGGCTAAATTCTGTCTTTGTGTTGGGTTCAACATGGCTCATCTGCAAGTGTGTCACAGTATAGTAGGAGCTATGTGGCATTTGTTATGGATGTGCAACATTGAGCAACTGAAGGAAGAAATATGTGCTGAGTGCAGTGCCAACAGATACAACAGTAAGAGGAACCACTCTCTAGCTGTTGTCCACAACTGCCTATAATTGATCTAAAAGACCGCTTCTTTGAGATTTCAGTTTACAGCAATGGAATTTTCTCCTTTTCTATGAGTTAATAAGAAAAAAAGTCAATGTTAAAGAGTTAAGAATCTTAAAATGCCATCCACTAACACTTGAGCAAAGAAAAAGCATCCATGTAATTGCAGAAAATAACGTAAAAAGGAGAAAACAGCAGCTCCAGTGTCACTGCAAAGACCTATGGTCTTCATTAGCAAAAGCCACACTGTTTATTTTGTTATCTGCTCTCACATATACTGAATTAGCTTTGCTGGTTCTTGTTTTCACTTCTTGAGATTAATTCATTTGTGTTTTGTATTATTCATTTCAAAGGGACATTGCGTTTTTAGGTACATACATTAGATTTGTACAAGTACAAAATTGCAGGATCATAGCCTAGTCTGATTTCCATCCTCTGTCCCCTGCTGGGGACAATTGTTTGTTCAGCGTGTACCTTGAAAACGCCACCCTCAACCACTAATCCCTTTTTTTTGTATTCCTCGTCTTATAAACTATACTCCTCTTTTACCCTCCTTAAAGAAACCTCATCAAGTTTTAATTTTTACACTATTTTTTTAACAGGGAAAAAGGTAAGAAAGGGGTAAAGGAAATCTAAAAAAAAAAAAAGAAACAACAAAAAATAAAAAAAAAAAAAAATTCAATCAATAAAAAATAAATTAAAAAATCAACCAAACTTAAGGGGGGGGGGGCTTAGGAAGGGGAAAGGGGAACGGCCGTGTCAGACAGTTTTTGCTTCGGGGGGGGAGGGGAGGGAAGAGGGGGGGGTGTAAGAGAGGGGGGGGGGATGGAAAAAAAAAAGAATCTGCCGGGCCTGCCGGAAAAGAAGGGGGGGGGGGGGGTTAATGGTGGCGATATGTTATAGAAGGACCTACTGAGCAAATTGATTAATATAAATGGTTTGTTTTAAACTGATCAATAACAAGTAATTTATCAAAGCAATTAAATGTTTATGTAAATTTTAGTGATTTTTTTTTCTTTTTTTTTTCTTTTTTTTAAGTAAACAATCCTCCTTGTGCCAAACTTTTAAGAAATCTTGAGTAAGATTCCTTCTCCACAAAAGATTTTGTGATGTTTTAATAACTACTTTTTTTATATGCTTTTAGTCTCCTTCAGACGATTCATCTGAGTCTGTGCCCCTCTATATATTCATGCAGGGGTCAATATTAACATGGGTATGAAATTAATGTTACACCCCGTTAAACTGTGCAGCTATTTTTTATTGTCCCACATGCCTGTACTTAAAAAATTATAGTAATCAAATTGTGTGTCCCTGACAGTTTCTCACAAAAATATGGTCTATACTTGTGTTTTAGAATGAAGGAATTTCTATAAATATTGTTTTGTTTGTTTTTTTAAACCATCTTTAAGAGCTCCTTTATTCATGCATCTTTTACATAAAACTACAGAAAGACAAGCCATTAACACCGCCTGGGGGTCAGCGTCCCCCCTCCCCATCCACTTCTCTGGGACGCAACCGCTCACCATCTCCAGCCCCAAATCCATCTCCAAAGAGGACCCCATCCCCAGCAGCAGCCAAGTAAAACTTCACACAGCTTTCACACAACTTTCACTTTTGCTATTCCAGTTGTTTAATTTCACGTCAGTATAAACCAAACATGAACACACTGAATGTGTCTTCTTACAGGCAAAATCCCAAGATGCGTCCACCCTCACCAGGTGCAATGAAACAACGTCCCCCGTCCCCCCAGCCCACATCAGCCAAGCCCCCTCCTATCCAGAAGCCATCTCTCACTCCAACAGGACCCCCAGCCTTACGAAAGAGAGACTCCAAGTCGAAGGATCTCTGTGCTGTTCAAGCTGTGGCTTCACAGTCCTCTGATAGCAGCAAGACCAAAGAGAAAGATGGTGAGCCAGTGAACAATGCGTGAGGTATAAATTTATTAGGTGTTGTGGCTAAACTCACACTGTCAGCTGACAGTGCCAGTATTTACCCACGCTGACTATTCAGGCAGCCAGGATGTTTGCACTGCTGTATCCAGACATGTTGTTAAGTTTAGGCAGTCAGGTGACCCAGCCATAGAAGCTATAATCATACACATCTTATCATCATTAATATGAACATTTTTAGTTATGTTGGTCCAGATTTATTTATATTTCCACAAAAAGTTAAAGTTACTCTTTTTGGGGGGGCAGGTATTTTACTGTGGCACATCTTGTTCCACTTAATTACTCATGAAAAATAGTCTGTCCCTTAATCTTTTGCAAGTAAAATTGTGCTTCAACACAATAGCAGCTTACTACTCCCCCTCTATGTAGCCATTGTTCAAAAACCTGTTCCATTTACACAAAATTAATGGAGTGTAAACGAGTACAACAGAGAAACAGCATCTTCATATCCACTTCTCCGATTGAAAGAAATTCAAGAGGGAGTGTTTGTTAAAATGTAAACTAATTAATTTGCCAAAAGCTTACTGTACATGTTTCGTTATACTATTGTAGCTGAAAAAATAATTCCCGCAATATTAGAAACATGTTTAATCATGTTTGTTTGTTTTTTTCCTAACTCTCTTTGTGATTGTCGTATAGTAGTCCTTCAAGAAGCAGTTTGGTTTTAAGAGAATAGATTACAATAATCTGTTCTAATAGAAAAATCATCAACTCAAAAACAAACAAAAAAACAGAATGTGTGAATGTTGCACACTGACGTGGCAACAGCTTTGGCTGCTATAAATCCCAGAGGAGCAGGAGACCTACTAAGTCCCAGCTGGAGTCACATCCTGTTAAGAGCTCTGGATTTGTTTGTTTCTGCCACCCTCTGGATAGAAATGTGCACTGCAAGTCAATGTTTGATATATTACAATACAAGATTCAAAAAGTTGAAATGGTTCTTTATATTTTACCAATACAAGAAAGCACTCAGTTATTTCTGAGCCAGACGTTCTTGGAAATTTTGGTCATCTTGGGTA
Organism: Atherinomorus stipes; assembly: GCA_023101725.1. NCBI lineage: Eukaryota > Metazoa > Chordata > Actinopteri > Atheriniformes > Atherinidae > Atherinomorus > Atherinomorus stipes. The sequence continues at coordinate 1,956,926 of JALJCO010013221.1, forward strand.
ATAATTTTCAAGACCTTTTTGAGGATTTGCTACTGACTTATGAATAATTTAAGCAGGAAAAAGGCCTACTAGCTCCTGGATTAAACGTGTGTTGTTTCGAGACACAACAACTTAACAAACTATCATTTTATAATTATATGTTTGTTTATGTTTTCTCATTTCTTTAGCTGCATCTGTTGACAAGGTAAAACATAATGGTTTATATAGAAGGAAACGGTGGTATCACACCGTCCCAGAAAAGTCAGAACTAAGGGGCCGTTCACACAAGGACGATTGCGGGTGAAAATGGCAAAATATTTCATCTGAAGTGCCTTTCGTTCACACGACAACGGCGTTATTCTGGGTTGAAGACGCAAAAATCTGAAGACTCACACCAAAGTGGAATTCCTAAAGACGTGACGCTGTTGCACTCTCGTCTGCACGGTTCAAAACGCAAAAATGAGAGGAGACCTGCTCACGCCATGCTTATGTCGCATGCGCGTTGATGTCACACACAAACAGGAAAAACAACAATGTACATAAACTACGTGAACCCAGCGGATCTAAGGTAGATTTTATGCATGCGTGTGGACATGGTGGAGTTCTGTCACAGCTCCACCTCACGGCCTGGCGTGCATATCCAATGGAATTTCTCACACTCTTGCATCCTCGTATGCACGCAGATTTCTTCATCATGACGCTCGTGTAAACACGGATAAAAAAATGAAGACGAGACGCCACTTTTGTGTCTTCTCTTCTGGTTGTTGTCGTGTGAATGTAGCCTGAGTGCTGGATGAAAGTAGAAAACAAGACAGAAAATTAGGATCCGCACACCAGAAGTTGCTCCTAAAAAATTTAATGAATGTAACGTTTCTTACAGATTTGCAGATTGATGTATTACTGCTTAATATACTGACACAAACATAGAGCAGCAGTGTACAGTACACCACCTGATCCTGTGTGTTCTGAAAATAGTTTAAGTTCTTTCAAAAAGCACACAGATGATCATGTGCAAGTTATATAACTTTTTGTCAGGCCGCAGTCCTCTCCATATTTGTGTTTGTCAGGGTGAATCTCTTCCTCTTATCAGTGTCTAGGGCTGGGCAATTAATTGAAACCAACATTCAGAACAATTAATCAATGTAATCTTGCTCATGTCAATTATTTCTCTTAGCAATTAGAAATATTTATTAGATGAGCTATAGTTAAACCTGTTTTATAATCAATATTTGCTGCTTTTTTTTTCAATTATAGAAATATTTGCAACAAAAACTTTCTGTAAGCTACGAGTACTACAAACAAAACAAGACTGAAAAAATTGCCAATTAATCTTAATCAAGGCAGCATGTTGATTTAATCGTGATTTTCATTTGTGGTCATCTTGCCCAGCCCGAGTTTAGAGTGGAATATTCGTCCATTAACCAAAACTGAGCTCAAAGGTTCAATTAATTGTTTTTTTTTTTATTTATGCCATAATCGCCCAGCCCTATTAGTGTCTCATCTCTGTCATCTTTCTTTGCTTTAGTAAAGGGCCAGATACTTGTGCCTTCTTGTCATCACATCATTAAGAATTACATGATGTGGCGGCAGAAAGTACGAAACTGATCTTCTACGTTTGCTTTTCCACCTGTCAGACTCAAAGGCCACGACGGGCACCAACTCTGCTGCTGAGGCGGCCAAGATCCTCGCAGAAAACCGCAGACTGATGCGAGAGCAGAAGGAGCGAGAGGAGCAGCTCAGGATACAGAGGGAAGAGGAGGAGAAGTAAGGCTTTTGGAGCCTTTTATCTGGTCTCCCATTTAAAATAATTTTCTTTGTCATTTGTGTGTTCATTTTATTATGTATGAATTTGATGCATACGATCTGTATCTGTCATCATCAACACTGTTGCTGTAAAATAGTTTCCCAGGAAATTGTAGTTTATAAGGAGTAACACGGTGTATACCTTTTGGGCAGACGTTTACAAGTCTGTCAAGTTCACTAGAACTTTTCATGGATTTATGCTTCTACTTTATTCTAACTGCTGTTTGTTTTTTGTTTGTTTGTTTTTTGTTTACCTCAGGCTGAGAAAAGAAGAAGAGAAGCGTTTAGCCGAGGAGGCTCGACTGAAACGCCTAGAAGAGGAAAAAAGACTTGCAGAAGAGAGAAAAATTAAAGAGGAAGAAGAAGCTCGCCTAGCAGAGGAGGAAAGAGTGAGGCTGGCAGAAGAAGAAGCACAAAAGCAGGTTGAACTCCAGAAGGAACGGGAGGAGGCTGAAGCCAAGGCCCAGGAAGAGGCAGAAAGAGTCCGTCAGGAGAGAGACCGCATTATGCAGCAGAACCAGCAAGAACGTATGGAGAGGAAAAAGGTAGAATGATAAACAACAGTACTGTCTTAGTATTATACAGATGTCACATTATTTATAAAAAATAAAAGATGCTATATAAGCTAAAAACCTTTTATAAAGTATTACTGTGCCATATTTTATTTATTTGCATTTAACTTTTTATCTTAAAACAATGTTTGACGTTATCAAACATTATCTTAAGATCAGTGTTTACTTCATATATGTTGATCATTGTTGTAGAGAAATTATTTGAAGATCTCAAACCTCAATGAAAAGAAAAAATAAATAGATACTGTACATTATCTTTATTTTAGAGAATTGAAGAAATAATGAAGAGAACTAGAAAAGGAGACCAAAATGACTTTAAGGTAAGCCCCTACTCAGTCAGCCCAAATAAAATATCTGAACAAGTTTTAGAGATTGTTGACTGACATTTTCATGACATGTCCTGTGTAGAGAGATGATGATAAACAAGAGGACGGAGATGAAGTTATGGACCAGATAGACTGTGAAACCAAAAGTAAGTGTTCAGAGTTTCCACTTTGATTTCACCTTAATATTTAGTTTGGATTTAGACCTTCATTAGCCTTAGTGATACACTTAGACATGTTTCACCAAATCATTATTTATCTAAAACTAAATTGAAATAGAGAAAAGGTGAGAGGGGGGGGACACCATTACTTCATTAGGAGTGTAAGTAGCAGCTGATAGCGAACTGATCATCAGCAGGGCTGGGCGATATTGACCAAATATCATATCAATAATAGATATATTTTAGATGACAATGTACGATTTATACTAGTATTTTTACCCTAATTTGTCTGAAAGTTTCATTTCATATCAAACACCTTTTTTTTTAGTATTGAAACATGTTTAGCGTAAAGGCATCGCTCCACTGCAGTGATGAAACTGAAAAAAAATGGTTAGAAATGTTTGTTAAATCGAAGTGATTAAAGATAGTTGGCTGGTTTTTTATGATTTCTTTGTAAAAGTCTTGGGGAAGATTGTCTTTCAGACAGTTTAAATAATAGGGGTGGGAAAAAATTTCGATACACTGTAATATCACAATGTTTTCATATGCCAATACCAAATCTATATTAAAAAATGCGGAATCCATGTATTTTACTAATGAAATCTTGTGAGATTTCATCGTTCTTTCACAAAGTCTTGCAGTATTTCGTGAAATCTCATGAGATTTTGTAACAAAATGATATTTTGTGAGATTTCACCAGTAAAATAGATCGATACCACATTTTTAGTATCGGCATATGAAAATATCGCAATATTTCAGTGTATTTTTTCCCACCTTTATTAAATAATCAGGTGACCCCTTTGTAGTCAGTTGAGGTGCAGCCGGGTCATTATGAAAAATAAAGCAAAAAAATGTGCACAACTAATACCGCGATACAGCGATATGTGTAAATATCATTTCTCTCTCATGGAAATGAGATATCAGTATATCGCACAGTACTAATCATCAGAAAATGTGAGCACCTCTTTAAAAACAGAAGTTTTGTCAGTTTGCTGATCTGGATGGTTCAAGTGTGATTTGATGCAATGACAACAGAAAGACATCAGCGATGATCTATGATAGTCAGTTGTTGCTGCCCATCCCAGACCAGCCCAAAGGTTGATAATAAGGCTCAGAAAACCAACCACAGTATATTAGCCCAAACCTCTCATACCAATGCTGATGATTTTGGCTTGTTTAGAAGCCACCGGACCTGGACCCCACCCAGAACCTGTCAACTTCTTTGTTTACCAAAGTATTCTAGCATTACATGTGAGGCCATCTGTTCGGCAGCAGGAAATTGCTCTCAAGCACGGTAGCAAATCTACAACAGAATGACTGACAAGGAAAATAATCAAGATGTTACACTGGTCCACGCAAAAGTCCGGACCACAGCCTGACTGAAATGCTGTGGGGGGACTTTAAGAGAGAGGAGCATCAAAAGAATACCTGCAAACATCCAGGAACTGAAGCAGTTTTGTAATGAAAATGGGAGCATACATCATGGCATCGTACAGAGAACGGTTTGCTTGTTGTTGCTAAAGGTTATTCTACGAGTTATTGAACCATAGAATGTACTTGGTTTCTCACACTGCTCCTGCATTTGGTTGTTTTATAGATAAAAACACTGTTACTTCACATGTGGGCTGTTTTTTTTTTTTTTTATTATTATTTATTTTTATTACTTCATTATGGCTTGACCTAAAACTTGAGGAATAAGAGGGGGGACATTTCCATATGACTAAATGACTTTTTTCATCTGAAAGTACAGTAAATGAATCTCCTTATTGTTGTAGCCCATACAGAAAACATTGCCAAGGAGGCTGATGAAGATGATCTGTCCTCGGATGATCCTGGGGTGAGCCCAGAAAATCCAGCAGGCTGCTTGAATGGGAAATCAGAGATGGAGGACAAAGAGAATGACAGCACAAGTATAGATGAAGCAGTCAGGTATGACCTTGAAGAAATCTTTAAAGTGTTTTAAAATGTCTTACAATAGTGTACTCCAGATTAGAGGTGTGCTATATTGTATCTTTAATGATAATACCAGCAGTTTTTTTTTTACACCGCAGGGCTCCAGACTAATTTCCAGCACTCGTTGCACTGGTGCACTTAACTTTTTAGTTTGGGTGCACCAGCAAAAAGTTTAGCTGCACCACAATGTTTCCAGCATCGCTGTCAGCAGCTCATTTTAATCCAGTTGAAGGATTTTTATTTTGATCAGTTCATATAGACTTTGATGATTATTGAAGTTATTTTGAACAATAATGAGGTTTAGAAAAGTGTTTGTCTTAATGTCAGTAGAAAATAAATCATTTTTTTTGGGGGGGGGGCCCTTAAAGGTCTAACTTCACTGAACTTCATGAAACTAAACATTTCAAACTATGAATATCTCATGAGGATGCGAAGCTTCAGGCAAATTGTTTATTTTATTATTGAGCTTGTCATGCTGCATATGCATTAAATGTGTTAGAAATATTAACCCAATTAATAACAGAAATTGGTCACTGCCATTAACATGTAATTTTTGACAGTATTAGTTTTTATGAATTTCTAGATAAGTTTGACTTCTTAACCACCACAAACTTGTGTCACCCTCTCCAGTCCTGTCCCTAAGGGCCGCCTTGTTGAGGGCTCAGAGTTCCTGAATGAGCAGGACTCCACCAAAGTGGAGCTGGTCTCAAGTCTCAATGGGAAATCCAACCAGTGGAGCTTTGAGGAACTCATTGACGTCAATGTCCACGCCAAGACTCGACCCCTTATTGAGGCGGAGGATTGTAACCAGGTTTTGATTAACTGTGACGGAAGCTCAGATGGGACAAAGGTAGCCTTCGATGACAAGGGAACCTCCATCAGCAGCCTGCATTCCTCTAATCAACCCATAGAAGCCATGTCAGGTGAGTTTTTGGCTTCTGTTGCTATCCGTGTTGACCTTTACAACAGAGTCTAACTTTTCTGTGTTGTGCGTCTGCAGAGATTTGATGCTGCAGTTGTCGCTGAGAAGCCTCAAAGTTGCACTCCCAAAGTTCTCGTCCAGCTGAGCTCCTTAAAAGAATCTTCTGTCAGTTCCAAACAGCTTCCTCCTCTTCATCATTCTGTGAGAGGAGCACAAGGTGAAGTGGAAAGACCACCCTAATTGCTACATTTGCACCCTACACAATGAGGAGACAAATATGCTAAACTTATATATGAGAAAATGTGATACTTCAGGGAAATATTGTATATTCCTCCAGCATTTTTGCTTCAGGTGTCTTTCCTCTTCCTCTTGTGTGAAGTTCTTCTCCATTGTTCCCTCAATGTTATGTCCAAATTAATTATTTTAAAGAGCTTTGTCTTTGTCAGGGGTGCATTGTTTTAATTTATTGATTTTTTTTTTTGCTTCTTTGTTACTGTAATTGTTATATGTTTAGTGTTTTTTTCTTTTCTTGTATGAGAATATTCCATGACACGTGCACATCAGGCCATGTGAATTATATTGTGATTTATTTGAAAAAAACTGTTATTACATTCTGCTCTGTCATTCTGTTAATTTAGCACGTGGTTCATCTAAATTTACTTGACCAGTTGCTTTTTGCAGCATTCAGCAATATGGCCTTATACCCTGTCAACTTCTGACTTTTAAGTGCAAATACTTAAAAAAAAAAAAAAAGTTAAAAATGGTTTGTACAGAAGCTCATGCACATACAGTGTAGTTATCTCCCATCATGCGCTTAGAGTTGGGAGTGATTTCCATATTCATGCTTCTGTTCATGTGAGAGAGCAACCCCATCTTTCAGTTTTTTCTCATCTGCCGCGTTTCCTTCGGTGGCCACTAGAGGGCTTCATGATCTCACACACAGGTGGAATGTTTCAGTTTAATGCAAAACTTTAGTGAAGTCAGATGTTCTGTGAAGTTTCTGCAGTGTGTTGTTACTGGGCTCATGGTGGATTTAGAGTTTTATTTTTTACATATTTGTATAGAATATATGTTTACTAAACTCATTATAATTTACATGACGGTCTGAGTTAGCCCTGGTTTTAGTCTCTTGGTGATGACTTTATATTCTGTATCTGTTCCATGAAGCTGTAGAATAACTGTACCTGTAACATTCTTATTTAACATGCAGGTGAAATTACTCACATTCAGTGCTGCTTCTGAGTTTAAGACGGTATGTGTGTGTTACTGAGCTGAACTTCCATGTTTGACTATTTTGTTGCGATGTTGATACTGCAGCCTTTGCAGAAACTAAAAATCAGGGTTCCAGCGATCTGATTGAGTTTTGCTTTTTTCATCTTCTCCTCAGTTAGTGGTTTGTTATAAATTCCACTTCCTTCTCACTAACTCCTCACATTAGCTGCTACACCTGACATAATGCATTTCAGCTGTTTTTATAGTATAGGAATTGGCAGTTTGTTTATATGTGAAAACACATTTCTACATATATTTAAGTGTTATGTTGTGTATATAATCAGTATTAGGCAAGTAAAGCCATGTTTAGGATGGAGTGACTCAGGTTGTGGACAACTGAAGTCTTTGTGTAGGTGACCATTAGGATCAGTGTGATTGGTGCCCTGTGACAGGTTAGTGAGGCTTGGCTTGCACATGGAAACCCAGCATTTACGTAAAGTACCTCTCTGCAAGAGCTTTGCAAAGCAATTGGCCAAGGGGGATCCACTTCACCTTTTCTAAATTCTGAAGTGGGATACAGTGCATATGTTAAGCTTTTAGTCCCATCACCACAAACAATAGAAACTAGTGTGCATGATGAGAAGAGCTGGTTGAGTCCTTGGCAACATGTCTGACCTATGATACGAGTCATTGTTGTGCCTCAGTGCTTTTAAAGTCATCAGGCATATCAGCTCAGGTTTCAACTGTCCTACTGTAGCACAAACCGGGTGCATCCACCAAACAAAATATATGTGGGTCAGGCTTGATTTTGTGTTGTTGTCTGTCTCTTCTTAATTTTTCATTAACAATATAGAAATTTTGAAATTCCCTTTGCTTGAATAGTCCAAGCATGAGGTTTGAGGACCGTGACTTTTTGCCTTGTTCTCTGCTGGCTAACTAAACTCTCTCTGTACATAAAGACTCTGGGCTTTAATTATATCAGCTTTGATTAATAAGCTCAAAGAAAACCGTCCTGCATTATTTACCGGATATCTCAGAGCTGCCCACTTTCAGCATCCGGCATATATTATTCAAGGAAATGTGAGACTGCACTGTCACAGATTATGGGTTACTAAAGAGTAGCTTTACGGTTCAGACTCCCAAGAAGACATGGTAGAAGAGCAGTGTGATATTTCTAGAGCATAAAGATCCACCTTATTCTCAGCCAGATGTTCATTCAGTCATAACTTGTATTTAGTCAAACTTCTCCCCAAACCCCTCCTACATCACTTTCCACTTGTAAGTAGCACATGTTTGGGGGCTTTTTGTAGCTGCTGCTTGAACAGTTTGTCTATTCCTGGTCCTGCTGCATATTTGGGGGCTCAAATAAAGAGTATACGATGATAGGATAGAACGGTGCCTTAGATTGAGATTTACTATTTTTATTGCATCAGTCAACCAAGAAAGTGTGTCCTTACCTCGACCTTGACAATCAATCCACCCAACTGGGGCAACTCTGTGAATATAAATATTTCTTTGAAAGATTCGATAATAACCCCCTTCCCATAAATAAAATTTGTACTGTAAATATATCTAAAGAAAACTGAAATGTTATGGACTATTAAAACAATAAAGTTTTGCAAAAATATTCCTTTGTTTTCAATTTCTTGCTATAAAGACAAAAGACTTCTTAGCACTTTCTTTTATTCCTTTTTTTTTTTTTAGTTTGTTGAACTTCAGAAAGTTTTAAATACATGAGTGCTTCATCTTTCAGCATCCACCTCAAAGACTTCATGTGTGATTTGAATTCACTCTAAACATGTTCAAACTCAGCCCATTTAAACATTTAAAATGTAACAGATTGTTTATCAAAGCTGGTATGCATGAGCAGTGGCAGACTTGGAAAAAGATTCCAGTAGGGCTAAAAGTACTTGTCTGACAAGGCAGTACAGAAAAGTGCATATTACAATCCAACATCCAAAATCATGATAAAAAAGCAACCTGCTACCATGTAATATTCCAACACTGAATACTTAACAAGCTGCAAAACTGTAGATAAATGAAAGCTACTTTATATTTATTTAAAATAACCTAGTCTGTTTATCTTGCAAAGAAATTTCAACAAAACTGACTCCTGGCATGCAAGCTAATACAGAATAAAGCTCTGTTATTATGGCTAATACAAAGCTTAATTCCTCAGAGAAACACTCCAATAGTCACTTTTGGTGTAATTTAACTTTAAACTGTGATCCACGCACAGCTGACGGGGCAGTTTACAGCTTCTTAGCACAGTCGGGGCAGTAAATGTGGTCTCCGTTGATGACAAAGCGCTTATTGGCCAGTGAGAGGGAGCACTTCTTGCAATTGAAGCAATACTCATGCCAGGAGTATCCCTCATAGTTCACCACATTGGTACCATGGCCGAACCCTGTGCAGACAGAGACAGAGGGGGTTCTGTGAGTTTGCACTTTCATTAATAAATATCCCAGATGTTGAACCTGCTCTGGAGTTGACGTTCAAATGGAACATAAGAAACCTGGTTGTTCATGTGTGTGGATATTTGGTTATCTAAGTAGCTGGGGTATTGATTAAAGGTGTGCAGCTGGGTTCCATTTCACATCATCTGAGCAGTGTTCACATTCAGTAACTTGATTTCTGTCAGTGTTACAGGATACTGGTACACCAGACTCCTGCAGGTAAGAGGAACATGAATACTATTTATGGAGACGTGTCTATTGTATGGTCTTACATTCAGCATGCATTTACAATTTCTATAAAAAGCAGGATCTTAAACCTAAGCTCTTGTTTGAGGCTTTGAGATATTTATAAAGGAAGTTTGAAATCTGTTGTAGATAAATATGATGTGAGCTACCACATTGCATTTTGCACCATAAGAATTTCATGTCTAACTTTTTCTTTTAACTAACAAGATAACTTGGAATTAATATTTAAGATGATCAAGAGGATAAATAATAAATTCAACCATGATTAAATATTTGTGTGGCAGTTGTAATTTTTTTTTTTTTAAAAAAGCACATCATAGATGTCGTAAGCTTGCCTCAGGAAAAGTGCATGTTTTTGCAAGTGAAGCTGATGTTCTCTGACTACCTAACAGAAGATTTGGTGATGATGCTGGCAGCCAATTAGAAATAATTACATGAAAATCCATTATTTCACAACCCAGCCTTTTGTTTTTACTGCAAGCGGTACAAAATAACTAGTTTCTCCACTTATTTCTCAGTTTGAATGTGTTTCGTGCTTTCTTCTCTTTCTTTTTAAGCAAGTTCACAGCATGACTTTGGAGAATCAAACCATCCTCCAGGAGGAAGGAAAATGGGATTATGTGGCACAAAATAGACAAATGAGAGTGTGAATGAGGGTGTGCATATTTGCAAAGGTTCAAATCAAATGTCAGGAGATGCACCATTCCTACTTCTCAGGATGAATGTATTGCAGTGGAACACCAGGCATCTCCCAAACTCTCTCAATTACTCGTGTGTGCACATATACAGATAAAGAAAATGGGGAAAAAACATGTCTTATAATTTAACCCTGCTTTCTGTACTCTAATAATAAAAAAAAAAAGTGCTATTAATTTATGAGAGCAGATGTTGATGATGATGCTGTTCTCACCTGTGATTGGGTTCTTGCAGCCATGACACTTCTTGGCCACATCAGTTTTGTAGCAGTCCACACAGTAAACGTGCTCCTCATGGGAGGTGAATCGAGCTCCTGCCAGAGCTTTACCGCAGGTTTTACACACAAAACACTCCGAGTGCCAGGGCTGGTCCTGGTAGCTGATCCCTCCAGAGGTGATGGGCTTGATAAAAGAAGGCAGGAAGACTATTTAACCACGTTATTAAACTCAACAGGACTGGAAAGTTCTGATCAATTCTGGAGTAAAGGGAGCCATCTTGAACATAGCTCAGGACATTTTTTCAGTTACATGAGCGCTTCCAGACAAACAACAACCCACAACGTGTACCTGCTTGCAATGGAAGCACTTCTTGGCAAATTTCTTTTCATGGCAGGGGGCACAAAAGATGTCATCACCCTTGGTGAGAAAACTCTGAGTGCGGATTGGCTGCTTGCATTCAAAGCAGGTGAAGCATTCCTCATGCCACACCTTGTTCTTGTACTCCACATTCTGTGAACCTAAATAAATCAGAAAAGGACAAAGATTTCAAATAAGTTAACTGAATTCCCCTTGATAGCAGATCTAATTTCACAGCTCCATGTTTTGAGACGAGCCAAATGGAGCCATTTCACTCTGAGGAAGGCTCCAATGAACAGAACAGATGTCGGGGCGAACCAACCTGGCATTACCACCTTGTAGCAGCCCTGGCACCGGTTGCCATCCTCCCGTGAGCCACACTTGCCGCACATTATCTTGCCATCATCCCGAGCGCTGAACGGCTCACCGGCCAGTGACTTGTAGCACTTGACACAACGGAAGCAGTCCTCGTGCCAGTAGCGGTTCTTGTGGTGAAGCTCCTGAGCAGAAAGAGGGTCAAGGTGAGCAGATGTGCCCTCATCCTTCATGCAAACAGCATTAATGCGGAGTTTGTTTACTCATCATGTGGACTGAGGTGCAGTCAGAGGGTTTGGTAGCCATGAAGAAGATAAATGTGTTATGGTGTATTCAAGCCCTATTTGTATGAGATGAACAGACGGTGTAAACATACAGTAAAAGAATATTGTCACTGTCATGGCCGGATGTTTCATACCAACTCTCACATTTAAAACAAACCTAAATAAAATGTCTGAACAGAACACAGTTCACACACTAAATTTTTACCTTGGAGTCTGCACCAATGGGGCGCCTGCACTCCGCACAGGTGTTGGCGCAGAGCTTATCGAAGCACTTGGTGCACACATGCTTCTCATCCTTCTTCACATATTTCTTCCCGTGCAGGTTGTCACGGCAGTAGTAGCAGTCGAAGCGATCAGTCATGGTGGAGGTGAGATAACTCCTGGGACCTGAGGAAACACAAAAGAGAAGAGGGTCGTTGAAAGAGAGTCGTTCATTCTCCCTGATGATGTTCTTCCTTTTCAGCACCAGATGGGGACAGTGTTGCCTTTTCCAACACAGCAAAGTCTAGTGAGTAGCCCAGGTCATTACTAGAGCGTTCCATAGAGCAGTAATGAATATGTTGCACAGCTACAGCATATTAAACTCTGAATATTTACAGCTGAAAGAAAAATGAAGATGAACACAGATTCATTTTAAGCAGCAATAAATCCTGAAATAGTAATGTGTGTGTGAGCCTGTTTGCATTGCTTGATTTCTGTACCTTAAATATTAAAAGAAATTGGTTTAAGCCTGTAATGAAGGACATACGTTTTCCATGTTCTCTCACACAAGTACTGATGCAGCGCTCATAGCAGCATACCAAACAGATGAGAGAAGTGTGAGTGAGGTAAAACAGCAGCCCACAGATGTCTGTCCTCCAGATTTTTTATCAAGCGCTCTCTGGAAAGCTGTAGTCAGTGCACCTCCGGCCTAAAAGCTCTCTCTACCCTGGGCCCAGCACACACTGACTTTTAACTGCATTTTGGACGGGTCCTTTATTAGACGTCGGAGTAAACAACTCAATTGCTTCCTCAGTCATTAACATTCCTGAATTCCCGTCAGAGGTCACGTACGGATAGAGAAGTTTTTCTGAACAGTGTAAATAAGGTGGCGCATAGACATGTTTGTACCACCAACAGGACCATGAGCATTTAGCAAAATTTATAATGTCAGTCATACAAATATCTTCTTAATCCAATTGGTCACAACAAGAGCAAAGGAGGAAACAATGGGAGGAATGGCATTTTTCCCTAGTATCCATAGGAACAGGGAAAATATTTATGAAAGGGGACTGTAGCTATTTAAGTGAGATGTGGTAAACAGCCATGTGAACAAGATGAACCTCCTGGAGTGTGGTATGTGCCCCTGGTGTGTGTGGATGGATAGATGGGAGACGGTTTGGAGCAAGGGAGCGATGTGCAGCTGTGCTTCAGGGATAAAGAGTGGACTGAGGACTGAGCAATGACACACCCGCTCCAATCTGCTCAACAGGCAGAAACCCACCCTATCCAACACTGTCAACCTTGTCACATCACACCCACAGGATGGGTCTATTTCAGAAGTGGAGCCTATTTAAAGAACACTGACCCTCCTCAGGCAACAAATGTAGAGGGATGCGGAGTGGTGACTGGAGGGACTACGCAGCTATTGTGGCTCCAGCTGACACCGGTCCAGTACTTTAATCTTTTGTTGCAAACAGTGTGGCAGCTGCCTCCTGTCAAACAGGCGTGTGATGTGGTATGTACTGATCTTTAGCTATGGAGGGAGAGGATTACACCACTGTGGTCCCTTTGGAGAAGAGTCCTCCAAAGTGGAAAAAGATCACAGTGAGACCAGTCTGGGAGGTGAGTCACAGACTAGATGGAGTGGATCATAGGCAGCCTGATTCAGACTGCGTATCATATCAACATCTCCGTTAATGAAACTGTCTGTTCCCTCCTCCTCTGGTAATAACACAGAAACAAGCATTGCCTAATTGGCCGAATAATACCTTCATATTTTCAAGCTCTGAAACAAATGATCTTACAGCTTTAAACACACTAAGGGACCATAATTAGGACTGCTTAATATTAGGAAAACATTTGATATGTAATATCATTGCTCAGTAGTGCAATGGTAATATGGCTTGCAGTATGTAAACAAATCTATTTATGGCTCTAATCCCAGGTGTATTAAAGATAGATGCACCTGTGCATGCCAGTTAGTTGTATAACAAGCAGAAGTTGCTCTAATTTAAAGGTAACCATCAGTTATACACCTGCATTTGTCCTGTTTTAAGCCAAGATGTATTTACAATATTGATATTGCAGTGGTGATAAATTTTAATAATCAGAAGAAATGTTAAATTATCAGATCACACAGCTGAACTTCAAGACAATATAATTACATATCAATTTCACTTGATTTCAACTACAAGGTTAAATTGTTTATGAGCTTTTTTCTCATAATGAAAAGTCTTATTTGTGTATAAGTTGATAGTGATAGACATGGTTTGTTTACTGTCAGTGAGGCTGAGCCACGGATACTTTAACTTCAGCTTACTCTACATTGTCCAAGACTAAATCAGCATCTTTCTGAAGCTGTTTTATTAAAAAACCAACATGATTGCTTTTATAAATGTAATGCGCAGAAATGTTGAATCAACTACATCATATTTTCAAAAAATGGAATTATTACAATGCAGTGGACTAAGATTTCTTAATTTCTAGAATAATTCCTGACATCCAGAAGAGAGGATGACTGTAGACTATTGACATTGACTGTAAGGCATTACCAACACTCATTTAGTAATGATTATTGTTCAACCCTAATATGTTTTTCATTTTGGGCCTCTGCTCAAAAATTGCGTAGTCATAATTAAGTGAGTATGAATGAATTAATGGTAATATGAGTATAGGTGTTACCAGTGAAGAATAGATGTAGCTGACACATATCACAAATGAAAGAAACGTTTTGGGCAGGGCAATGATGCGTCTGTAGCTCCAAATCTTTATCATAATAAAACATGTGAACATTATGCAAAGAAAACTAATAAAGCAGAATAAAATTAATAGTTAAGAACAAGCTAAAACCATTTGTCTTTAAAAAAAGAAAAAAAGTCAAGAAGGACTAAATTAAAAGGTTTAAGTACCAACAACTGAAGCAAGGTCTTCAAAAATGGTTATTTTGACAGTAAAATTTCACCATAAGCAACAAAAGCTTAAAAATCCCTTAAAATCAGACATCAGAAAAACCTTAAGCAGAAGATTTAAGCAACTACCTTTAACAGACTTGTAGTATGAAACAGTGTGATGGATTAAATTCAGCTCTACCACCTATAAAAGAATGATGATGCTGAATTGTGCTTTGAGAAACTCAAATCATTGGTTTTCTGAGGGAAGTTATCTGGATGCCTACTGTTTCAACAAAACTCAGAAACGTTAAGTGGACCTAAGCCAATGAGGTTAAACACAAACAGGATTCTCAAGTTTGATTATTTTTCTAATCAATAAACAGAAAGATGAAGATATTTTTATGGACGGGGTCAAGTCTCCACTTTCTCAAACCACTTGTCTATTGAGTCGTCTTGAAATGGACAAAACAATGAAAAGAATGAAGCAGTAGTCATCACAGGCTTCATAATAGTACATAATTACATAAATAAAAATCAACTATCCAGTTGCCCAAGCTTTATTTTACCTGAGTGCCTGTAAGTCATGTTCGCTTGCAGTCAAGTTGAGAAGAAGAGGGAGAACAGTCAGGATGGGGACCGTAACATCCACAAAGTCAAATCCAGACACCATAAGCATCAGTAGGTTAAGCAGGCCTGTATATACCCTTCTGTGACCCCCGAAACGCCCATGACCCCACATCCAAATCCAACCTTCACCCTCCAGTCCTTTTTAGGATATGCATTAGAGAATACAAAGGATGATGCAGGACGATAGCTTAGCTGATGCAGATTGGATTCCACTGCAGTAACATCACAAGTTAAAAAAAGAGAAAACAGTCTAAAGGTTTGGCCCACTGAGGATAGCAGATACTCCCCCTGCCCTACAGTGATATGTTTTGTTAGACTGTTAAACAGATCCAACATGTGATGAACAGATGGCATGTAGGATCATCCGGTAGCATGGGGATGACATATGAGAAGAGCTGACATTATAAGTATGTGAAAAATGTAATTAGATTTTAGGGAAGACAATGAGTCGAAGGAGAAATTATTTCATAATGGATCCATGTTGCATTGTTCTGTCTGTCTCTCATCTTTCCCCTTTTCATCGCGTCCATTTCATCACGTTATAACATCGCAATCATATATCAAAAACAGACAAAATGAACATAGTAATCATCCTCATCATCTCGTAGTCATCCTTTTAGTTTCTGTTTGAGGGTTCAAACTTGGTTTTAGTTTAAATTAGGTTTGGCTACAACAGTTCATGTAGGACTGTTGTGAAACAAACAAAATAAGATGGTGGTGTGTGTAGATGTGTGTGTCTGTGTGTTTGGGCTTGCTTGTTAAAAGGGCATTTGGTTGTAATTTGATTTGGTCCATTACCATAGAACACAAGATTGCATTTGCTCCCCTTTTATAATCTGCCACCCAATTACTCTAAACCCACACAAAGACTAATTAATGTGCAGGGAGGCGCCACATCTCAACAAGCCCAAACCTCCAGAGCAGATCATCAGGTCTGTGTATACTTCTGGTAATCTGTCACTCCGCATCTTTCTATTTACATTTGAATTTTCTCGTTTCCCATCTTCATCTCTAAGCAGATTCCACTCTCCCTCCTCTCTTTGTCTTCTTAAGTTCCAACTTTCTTTTATCTCCCCCCATGATGCATTTCTGTCTGATTATGTCATTTCCATCCTTGACTTAATGGGGATTTTGACAGTGAGAGATGAGGAAAACACTCCGGGGAAAAGAGTCATGCCGGGATGGTTCGCATTCTTTTGATAATCTCACAGCTGACAAGTGGAATAATGATGATGAGGAGGTTAATCATGAAAAAGATGAGTGTGGCATCTTACAATCTAAAGTATAACCAACAAGGAAATTTCTCATTGCCTGGTCCTTGGCGAGCTTGGTTTTTCCCCTGCTGCAGGCTAAAGGCATCTTTGCATCTCTTCAATGTGATTAGCAGAAAAGATCGTGATATATAGAAGAATGGCCACATGCCAGTCTGATTTTCAACAAATATGTTAGATTAGCTGTTTAAGCAGTACATCACATTCGTTTATTGTTTATTTGCCTGTTTTCATTTGCATACTGCAATCATTTAAATGCATCTAGTCTGCCACAGGGTGATGCATGCTGACAGACGCATTTGCATCTCATTTGATCATTTTAACTCGACCCTGGGCTCCTGACCTAAAACAAAAAAAAAAGCTGGAATACATGGCCCTCCTCCCAACCTGCCATCTGCAAAGCCCCACTTTTCAAAGAGCAGATGTAACTCCTCATTATCTGGAAGGATAAACAAGCCTATATGTAGGAATTTCAAATGAGAGAATCATGGTTGAACATGCAGCTGAACTGGATTTTTCTGTCTTCTTTTTTTTTTTTAAAAAAAGGAGAACAAAGACTTAAAAGTTGTGCTTGCTTTTGATTAAAATGAACGGTATGTGCTCTCATGTAATGTGTGCGTGAGATGCAATGCATGTTGAGCTTTTTGTGTGTGTATCTTGGCTGCGTCCCCATTATCCCTCTAAGTGGTAGATTTGAAGTTTCCTGAGAAACAGGATATCTAGGCTGAACTTCCTGAACACATGAGTTCAAATTATTTATGATGATGATGATGGGGGGGGGGTTACCCTCATTGTGCTGTTACCATTGGCAACAATAGCTTTGTTTGTGTGTCAACAAGCTTGTTTCTCATCATGACCTCTTGTCCTGGACGTCGATGAGTCTCAGTCACCCTCCAAATCTGATTTGTGGGTGGACAGACTGCACAACACAAACACAGTCTGGGAAACGGTGACTCACCATGCACACACAGAAACACACAGCATGCTTCTGAACACATGAAACTGTGTTACAGCATGGACATAAGGTCAGGAGCTGGCTGCAAGATCTGGACACACCTCAGTTAAATAAGTGCAGACAAAAGGCTAAGAAACGAGCCCAATCTCTGCTATAGCACACCTAACTAAAGGGTGCCGATTGGACACACACTTTAACACACTGAGATACTTTTAACACTGTAAATGCAAACAATGTCCTAACTAAAGATCAGTTTTTACATTTCACTTTATTCATGCTAGTTTTTCCAAATTTGCCTACTCACATTGAGTTTTCTGTACTTTCTACCTGCATACTTGCCTAA
The DNA here is from genome assembly GCA_023101725.1 of Atherinomorus stipes. Classification (NCBI taxonomy): domain Eukaryota; kingdom Metazoa; phylum Chordata; class Actinopteri; order Atheriniformes; family Atherinidae; genus Atherinomorus; species Atherinomorus stipes. The sequence continues at coordinate 1,974,711 of JALJCO010013221.1, forward strand.
TTAAATACTATGTACTTTGTTTTTCTGGGTGTGTACAACGTCTATACACACCTGTTCCTGGTAAATGGGCTTATTTAGTAAGTAACCTTTATTTAAAACCAGGTAATTCAGTTGAGAACCAGTTCACATTTACATTTACAGAGGCAATAGAGTACAAAACACCAGACAATTTACATATTTCCCATCATGCTTTGTGGCACGATCTGTTCTGCACCATGAGTTAAATGTCCATCCGATCTCATGACTCCCTCTCTGACTAACAATTATAACTTCTGCCAAACCAGGTTTCACTGGTCTTATCCTTGAGGAGATTTTTACAAGGTACAATGTGCAGTTTTTACCTTATGAACCTACAGTAAGTATTGTGCATTGTAGAATATGCATTGAGGAAAGTTTATGTACCATTGTACTGATAACTGATTATTGGGACCCGCTTTAGGCATCCCTGACTTCATTGTAGTGTATTACATCTTTCAAGTAAAGTCCACTTATTTTGGCAGAATATATGAAGTTCTTGTGACTTAAAGCAGTGTTTCTCAGCTCCTGTCCTCAGGAACCACTGCCCTGCATGTCTTGGAGGCAACCTTACTTTCACACACCTGTATCAAATGAATGGCTCGTTAACAGGCTTGCCGAGAACTTGATGAGGAAGTTTATTCAATTCATCAGAATCAGGTATGCTGAAGAAGTAACACATCAAAGACATGCAGGGCAGTGGGTCCTGAGGACCAGAGTTGAGAAACACTGATACAGTATTTAAGTTGTAACAGCTTGATTTGAATTTAACTATGGTGTATTAAGTGGTCACAACACAACTTCAAAAAAAGTATGTCTCACTTAAATATAGGGTGAATATGGGTCAACTGGGACACTTTCTGAAAATTTTACCTCAACGTAATTTCAGATTATGAACCAATCATCTTAGCCCATCATATGATACCATTCTAAGTAGCTTAAGATCTCTACTATACTATGTAGAAAAAAATAAAAGAAATATTGAACACTACCTGGATGACCCTTCAACAAAAACACACTGACCCAAAAACAGAATTTCCAGGCACTATTGATAAAATGGGAACCATATATTGACAAACTAGGACACTGGCAACACATTCCATTTTAATGTAAACACAATAATAAAAACAACAACAATTCATCTCTAATTAATATAAATATTAAAAACTTTCATGGATATAAAGAGAACAAGACAAGAAGACACAAGTTCATTCCCTGAAGAAATTAAACAAATAGTTGGCTATTATTCAAAAACTAAATGGACAATCAAAGAACAAAAGCCAAAAAAAAAATAATAATAGTAATAATAATAAAAGGCCGGAGAACAAAGGCAAAAATGTTTTTGTAATCCCCTGGTGAAATGAAAGAGCAAAGAGCAAACTGTGTGAGGTGGCCATTGTAGTTTTTGTTTTATTTTGATTTAAAGAGTATGCAAAACATGTGGGAGGCGGGGCAAGGGCTAGCTTAGACTGGCAAAGCATCACGATCATCATTTTCATTGTAGAAAGCTTAATTTATGCAATTTAAGTCAATTTGTGTATCTAGCTAGCTAGCGAGACAGAAAAAAATGAGGGATGAATGAATTGGGAACTTATTTCCACCATTGGAATGACTCAAACAATATCACATTTACAAACTATCCACCAGTTTTCTTATTACTAGAACTCTAACATTGTTCACCATTTTACCCACCATCTTGTTTTGCTGCAGAAGTAGTTGAAGTAGTGAGCCACACCCCCAGGAAGTGGTGTCATCCACAAAAAACTTTTTTTTAAAATCTCATGCTGCCCTATGATAAACTCAATGATAATTTTTAGTATAGAAGTAAACACATGTAAAGATAAACATGATTAAACTTAACTGTCCAAGTTTGCCCATATTCACTATACTAATTTCACAATAATCTCCACAATTCGGTTTGTTTACTTACTTTTCCCATGGTAATTGGTTTCCTCAATATTTTCAAGTAAGCTTAACTTGTTAGAATTTACAGTGTAATGAAGTCCTCCAAGTAGGTCAGCGTGCCCTTCAGTTCTCACAGGGTTCATACGACTTAATACAAGAGAGTTTCATCTCTTTCTATTTATGTCTAAAGCTTCACAGGGAAAAAGAAAGCCAGCATGAACTTAATGACACACTAAAAACAGCATAAAAGTGCACATATAGTATGTTTTTGTCCTATGAAGCATGTAACATGTTCTCCTTGTGCAGAATAGAGTCAAAAGGCAGAACTTTTGAATCCCTTGTAAGGAAGGTTGGATTAACTCCACATCCTCAGTAGTAAATACCGATTGCACATGGAATAATGCACAATAGTGGCTGTTTTGGAAAAGTCAATGGTACAATATTTGTTTCACTCAAGCAAATAATGTGGTTATTTCAGCTTTTCTACCTCTGAACTAAACCATGATCACACTGCTGGCTCCTCTTTTTAAATATTTTATTCTCATATTATATTTTTTCCCTCACTCTACTTTTCTTTCTCATGTTTCTCCTCTATAATTCACTAAGTAATCATGTGCAATTCGGCTTAGCTTTTTCTGTGGGAAGAGAACAGCAGTACATCACAGAGACTTATCGCCTCCATTCAGCTTGCTCAGCCCACACAGAAAAACAAGCAGCATTGCCTATTTAGGAGTCTCAAGCTGAGCTGTTGAGAGTGCAGTTGCGTGTTTTTCATCAACTTGGTCATCAGCACTGAACCACACCCTCTGCCTCTCTCTTTCTGTCTTTCTGCTCAAAAAAAAAGAAAGAAAGAGGAGGAAGAAGGGATGAGACTTGTCTTGTTAACAAAGGCATGTCTCTGCCTGAATAAACTGCAGACACCAAAGCCCCCAGTTGCCTCAGCAGGTTGGCAGATGTCCTGCTGCTGGCCTGCTGGGAAGGAGACCTCAGAGGCAACTAACTAAGAGCTTCACTGAAAAATAATGTCAATTATATACCACATACCAGCTGTAAGAAATAAATATCCCATCACTTTGGAGTTTGATATGTGCTGATATCACATTAAGATTTTAACACGATCCACACATTAGTCCTAAAAGTGTTTTAGAAAATTGCTGCAAGACCCTCTGTGAAAAAAGCGTTCTGATCAAGCAGCAAGCAGCTCAATTCATTACAAAGCAAACTACTGGGATTTTACTGGGTTTTATAGGATGGTGAAGTCATACTGAAGCCACAAGGAGGTCCAGTGTGCCAGAAAAAGAAACGTAATCTCCAGGTCCCTTTTAATGACATCATGCATTTGGTTTGGCAGCTGCTCAAACAAGAAGAGGGGGATGCATGTTTTTACAACTTAGCCACACATGTTAGCTGTTATTCAGACCAAAAATGTATCTGGAGGACCGTAGCACAATTTGTTTACATGATAGATTTGTCTAAATCCGATTTAATGTCATACAGAAACCTTGCAGCTATAGCTACCTGTTTAATAAAATAGCCTAATGTCTAAATTAGGTCATTATTAGATAGCTCTGTGACATACGAAAAAAATGTTAAGTGCTAAAAACGTAACATTTTCAACTTATTTTGAGTTTTTTCGGGTTTTAAAGAATACACTGATGTAGTGAAATAAAAATGCGTTACATAAGGAAAATAAAATCCATGCATCTTATATTTTTTCTTTTTTTGAGACCAACCCAAACTTAAAGCAGTAGAACTTTCAGATGGTTAAAAAAAAAGAAGTACTAACCAAACATTTAATCATGAATGGAATTTTCTTGTTTAACAAAAAATTCATGTGGAAATGTGAGGTTCAGAGTTGTAGCATAGGCTTTCACCTGCTGCACAAACTGGAATTCTGCACCTTGCGCGTATTTCTTCGCTGTTTGGATCCGCTACGATCCCATATTATAGACTAGCTATGGTAAGTATCCATCCGATAAGAAAACGTCCGCAATTATATACTTAGCAGGACAACCCAAACGGAGGAAACCGCATCCTTGTAATAAACTTCCTCCTCTCTGATGCATATCATCTGTAGAGCTGAGAGGCTGCAGCGGGCTGGACTCACCTCTGCAAACTGCGTCTTTCACTCCGCGCAGGGTGTCTGTGTGTCTGTCTGGTGGGTTTGGCCAAGAGGTTAAAGTGTGTGGACTCAACGCAGCTTTTAAAGACAGAGCAAGTTGGAGAAAAAAATATTCAACTCATGAGCCAAACCCCTGAGAGCTCTCATAAACAATGACCTCAACCAGGAATTTACAAGCTCTCTTGGTAGGTTGTCATTGGTCCTGCGCTCCAGACAAACGGAAAATGCTCATAACTTTTCTGCAAGAACCAGTGCTGAGACTTTCTCACCAGTTTGTGTCAGAAGCGTGTCTGATCTGCAACAATCTTCTGACATTTTCAAATCTTTGTCAGTGTTTGAGTCCTTTCATTTTCCTGTCCTTTGTCTTGTGTTATAAAACGGGGAAAAAAGAACATATAAATTTAAATTCTGCTGTTCATTAAAAACCAGACTGGTTTGTTAACTTGAGACACTTCAGTGCTAATTTTACTCATTTCCTTCTTTGGTAATGAAAAGAGGAATTATGTAAAGATGGCTCATTCTCAGCTCAAAGTAAATACACGTTGCTTGCAAGTTTAACCCCCAGTAATTGCAAGAATGATCAATTTTATGAGGATACTTTTAAAGTTTTCCTGTCACCTCTTGTGTCAATTGAAGTTAACATTCTGAAGGTCAGGCTAAAATCATGAGGGGAAGCTCAATTTGTCTGCTTTACTATGCAGCCTGGGCTCATATCCGCTCAGAATACCTGTCCTGTTTCTGTAAACACACCGCTGGTTTATTAGTATAATTAACAAACACAATCATAACAGTTGTGACATGAAAGCAGTGTTGATACCCTACATATTTACTGTCTGCAGCTCTTTATGGACATCAGGTTGGAGGAGGAAGCAACTTATCATTTTTATGAAGCCTCATTCCAGTAAAACAAAAAGTCAGTGCTGTATATAAAGAGGAAACAACGGACAAAGAGCACTCTTAAATGAAGGATTGCTTGAAAAATAATCAGTTATGATCGAAGAATAAAAAACAGAAGTGGAGCTCTACTCAAGCCTGAGATAAGTGGCCCTTTAAAATCAGTATTTCCTCCGTGGACTGGAACCCCACTGGACAGACATTCTTGAGCAGACTGGAGTGAGTTGTGCCCATATTAGGCACAGGATACCTGATATCTGGCAAGGACTGCACATTGGAGAATTAAACACAGTTACTCTTCGCAGCATCCAGATTTTAGCTTTAGACCACTTTTCTTTTGACTAATAACAGGCAAAATCTGAGCTAATGTGCTGTAGAACAATGTTGTAAGCACATTTTGTGTTGTTTTTTAAACTGTATTTTACATAACTCAGGAAACATCAGGAGATGTACCAAATGTTTATTTTATGTCACGCAGGCATTGGCACAATATGAGAAGATCAAAACCAAAAAACAACCAAGCCTAACTCCATTTGATCTGCTGCAGGAGAGCTGTTACTGATATTCAGTCTAAAATGTAACCAACTCATCAACAAGCTATTTTTCTTTTTTTTTTAGCCACAGTAAAAACACGTGAAGCTTGTGACCCTCGAAATGAATCAATTTCTGCCTCTGGCATCTCATAAATGCTGCAAATAGAAAGAGTCTTTATTCTGCTTCATCTTTTCCCCAGTCTTTTAAGAGCTGTCAACAAAAACAAGAATATACAGCATTTCACTAAATAAATAGATGAATAATAACTATACTTCAAGCACAAAATAATATTAACCATGAAAACAAAGACACAAATCTGAATTTTGACTTTTTAAAAAAAATATTTAGTTTTAATGATTACCATTTTGAAACCTTGTGCAAACCAAACACGGAACAAGAACAGCATAACTTCTAATGTAGAGTTTTATCTCATTACATCTCTTGAAGTACTGATACAATACTGAAGTCGGCTACCATATTCGAACACATGGCTTTTGATCTGGACCTGCTGTCTTTATGCAAAATAAATGAAATAAAAAATAAATAAAATAAAATTACCTTTGTTTTTGTTGAATTTTCATGAATAAAAGTTTCACAAACTGTGTAAGTTTTCTTTTCGAGGAAAAAAAAAAAAACGGTAAGGACAAAGTTCCTTTTGAATTTTGTTCACATATTAAAGCCAAAAGGCTTTTACAGAGGGGATTTTGGATATCTCTAATTATCATTTCACAATTTAGAATATACTGTCATCAACCAGAAAAAAAAATCATTTTTTAGCATATTTTTGGGATGAAATGTTTTATAAATCAGGCTGTGAATAAGATATCAAAAAGTCCTTCAGTAAATACGTTAAGAATACTGTCAGGAGCAAAACGTGAAAGTTTGGTGCCTGTAAGTGCTCCTGAAGTTGAGATTTTTTACCCAGAGTAAGAGAAAAAAAAACTCATTTTGAGAAAATGGCAACTTAAGCTGCATTTTGATGGGATTTGGGTGCATCAGACAAAGAATCATGAAATAAACCCCTAAAATGTTCATTTTGGACGTTCTTTCTTTACACTAGTCTGAAAGAAGACATGTTGAAGGGGGGAAAAAAACGAATATCTCAAAATTGACCAGCTGATGAAGAAACAGGGCCTTTGCCAGTAATGTCTCCCCTTAAAAGAACAAAGAAAACAAACAAACAAACAAAAAAAAAAAACAGCATTCTGCAGTTCATCACCAAACAGTGCCTGTTATGTATGCGTTAATTATATTGGGGCTGATATTAATATACAGCTTTAAAGCCAATATTGGCAAATATCAATATCAGACCAATACTATCATGCATCTCTAAGAGGAATATTTCCTCCTAATATAGAGCTAAAAATCAGAAGGTGACTCCAGGGATGTGTGGGAACATCCACTGGGTAGTGAAAACGCAATATCTGCATGAGATTTAGTTTATGGGGACTGAAACAGGAAAGATATTAATCTGCTAGACTTCAGTTCTGCTGGTCAATAAACAGTCAACTTCATGCTACACCATGTGATACGTTTCATTTTCTTTTTATTGCGTTTTATCTATAAGCTGTGTAAAGAAGTTTTCTCTCTGACCCTACTTCAGCTTTCTTGTACAGTAGATGGGATGATTTAGCTGTACACAATCCAGACATCTAAAAAAAAAAACCAAAAACCAAAAACAAACAGGATAAATGACGAGGTCATTACAGCGAGGGATTTAATCAAAAGCACAGGCTTCTGTTTATTGACCATTGCACACACATGAACAGGTGAGAGTATATTTACACAGATGTAAACAGTCAGTACCTGCAACAATGAGGAAAAGAGGACACATTGGCGCTCTTTCTCAGACACACACATACAAGTATACACATCCATATACACTTGCAGGCTTGAAGACACACGCACACATACACACACAGTTTGCAGTATAAAGATAGAGTGGAGTGTCTGAAAACACAGAGCACAGCAGGCCTCTTTGGTCAGCTACTTCAGACGAGATTTCCAAAGATCAAAGCTTATTACGAGTCACCATTCAGAGAGCAGAGACAGAAGCGTACTGGCAGAGCAGTAGGCAAAACACCAACACCGAGATCACCTTTTACACGCTTCACATTATTCAATGTGTTGGCTAAAGGCTGGTGGCACGCTGTTCTGTTGGATATATTTGACTTTTTTTTTTCTTTCCCAAAGAGCCCACCGTTAGCAGACGAGGATTCATGCTCTATGAACGTTATGGCAGCAGCATTTAAACAGCGACTTGTGGCAAACATACATAATACAAAGTACCTGAAAAGATGGAAACAACGGTACGAAAGGGTTTGTAACATCTCATCTGCAAACCGCAATGTCAAAGTATCTCTGTACAAAGCAACACAATGAACTAAATGTGTACTAAATATTAATTTATCTTTCATTAAACTGGCATATTTGTTTGTTTTTTTCCCAACAACCCATCAAAACATAAATATAAAAGCAGCTGTTAGATACGACAAACATAAAACAGAACGTTCTCAACTTGAGTGCAAATTATTCAGCATTTTTTTTCATTCTTCTTCAAAAGTATTTAAACAAAAAAAAATTCACATCAAGGTGTTGAAATCATAAATCATATATATAATAGATGGTTGTGATGTCACAAGGAATGCTCGATTTAAAAAAAAATAAAAGACACACACAAAAAAAGAAAGTTAAATTAGAAATTCCTGCACAGCAGAAGATAACTGTGGAAGGAAAAGCAATATCTACAAGCATCCTCTTCCTTCCACGTCCGTATCATCCCCAACACGCAAACACAAACACACCCAACTGTCCTCTTTTCTCAGCTTCTGTGTCGGATTCTTCTCTTTAACCTCTTCATCCTCCACTTCTCAACTGTTTTTTCTTCAGGCCAAAAACATACATGTTCAATTAAGCCACTAAATGTTCCTGGCTTCTAATCAAATTCAACAAACGGTTGCCTTGGTGACATCCTATCAACACTTCCTGTTAAATCCAAACCAACAGCTGCTAAGATCACCACACTTTCCATTCCTCTTCTACATCAACTAAAATAGGCCAAATGCATCACATCAAACCATGAATACCCTTTAAATGGTACAAATCCTCTGATGTTTTGCACCTTTTTGCTCCTTAAATCCTTTTAAAACAATCAAATTGGACATCCTCGACAAACCTGATGTACGTCAAAAGAAAAACATCCAGCACTTAAACAAGCATTGCTGTTCAGTTTGGCTATTCTCATAATGGTAATCTGCAACCATGCCAGTGTGAAGATCTGTTCTTATCAGAGATGGGTTCATTTGAATAATAAGATTTGTCTAATGCAAATTACCTCCTTACACATATAAATCTAGGGTTGTAACAGCAGGTAGATTAATTACCTCAACAGTAACTAAGAGATCTATATGCAACAATTTTGTACTGATAAAGGTAAAATCAAGTTTTTGAGCAAAAGTGCACAGAATTCCTCAGATCCGACCCTTTTCAATTGTATCAGATAAAATTAGACGCTGAAATATGTCAGTTACAAGTCTGGGAACTATTATGGCCATCGTTCACTAATGACATTACACGCACGTTACCCTATTTTCCAGTTTTATCAAAAATTAGCTGACAGATGAAGAATAATGGAAATAATCACTGGTTGCAGACTTCCTGAAACCAGATACAATCATCTCCTTGATTTGCAAAAATCTTACAAAGAAAAGAGAAAAAAAATCCTCACAAAAATCATTTGTGCATTTATTAATTACATGGCAAATGGATTTAGCATCAAATTCAGATATTAATATCAGTTTTTAAGATTCATTTGATGAGAAAATACAGTTCCTAGTTATCAATGAAATAACTGTGATAGAAAATGTGTGGAAAAAAGCTTGAGTGGGTATGAAAAATCTAATCCAGCTTTAAGTATTTCAGCACTGCTGCAACAAGCATACAAACACTTTAAGGTCATGTGCGTTCAGTTTTCACAAAAACATCCAAACGCAGGAGAGAAATGGCACAAAGCTTTCTCACTTTAGTTCTTTTGGATCTCATTTTCACAATGGCGGCTCTTCCTTCTGCTGCGAGCCGCATCAGCTTCTAAAATAAGGTGTAAAGCCTCTCTGTATGTCACAGTCTAAGGTCACTGGGAGAGATCCACAACGTTCTCTGCCAGGCCACACCGCACCAGTGGCATCACATTGTTCCACACTATTTACAAGCAAACAGCACAAACTGATAGCCCAAACACCTGCTGAGTATATTGCTACCTTACAAACAGAGGTGTATGCTTTGTTTTTAGTTTATTGTCTTCTTTTTTTTTTTATTTTTACAAAGAAAAACTGAATGACTGCCCATCCTGAAGTTGCTCTGCTTCCCAGAGCTGATCCAGTAAATGGGTCGCCATGCTTAAAACTACAACTCCCAGGCACTTGATTGAAACCAAATGTACAGCAAAGTTGTCCACTGGGTCAGCCAGCCTCTGATGCACAGAGAAAAGGCAGCAACATTCAAAGTCAGACCCAAAACAAAACACAATGAAAACAGCAAGCGTCCTCTGCATGCATAACAAAGATATAGTACTCTTGAGATATACTGTACGACAACAAATTAGCTAGTGGCTGAAACTTGCATTTACACACCAACACATGCTGCTAGACCTCGGTGCAATGCTACAGTAAGGTGGAAAAAACCTGCAAATAAATAGAACTAAAATAAGGTCATGTTAGATGAGAGAGAGCTGTGGTAACAAGTAAAGGAGAATGAGGTAGAAACAGGGATTTGTCTATAGAAGGAGAGAGAACATGAAAAAAATAAATATGTGCAGAAAAAGGCAGAAGGAGTGAGGCAAAGTACAAAAGAAAGAAAAGGAGTGAAAGACGGAGTCAGGTACTGGTCTTTTGCTCAGTGGCTTGGGTCAGTTTGGGTCGGACGGCTGCCTGGGTTTGCGATCAAAAGCCCTTTTCACATCCGCAAGTGGCGGTGTTGGTCTGTGAAGGGCGGCTCCGAGTCATCCATGGGCAACACCAGGCGTGTGCCCCTCATCACCAGCTCGTGATCTCCATACGTCAACTCTCTGTCCAAGTCGTCTGAGGTGGCGGCGGCGGAGAAGCCAGCGCCGGTGCTGGTGTGGGCACCCGTGGCGTCCGTGCTGACCGTGATGTCACCGTAGGTCAGGTTGATATCACCGTCTGTCAGGATGAGGTCAGAGTCGTCATCCTTCAGCTGGCACTCATTCTGCAGGAAGAGGGAAGATGTCATGCTTATTATTTCACTCTCCAACCAATAATCAAAATACCCATCTGTTAACATTTAGGGGATTTACCCCCCCCCTCCCCAAAACTGTTGACACAGGATGAAAAAATTCAACAGCTGTGTCAAAAATAGCTCTTATATGAAGCAAAGTCTGACCTCAAAGGCCTGCGGGCTGGTGAGTAAGCGAGCGAGGGGGCCGCAGCAGGGAGGCAGAGTGGCTGTAAGAGGGGGTCCGCTGTGAGTCAGGATGGGCTTCAGGTAGCTGAAAAGGCTCGAATTAAGGACGGACTTCATATAAATAAGCACTAATGGACCCTTATTGGAAAACCTTGAAACGGTGTGATCAATACTTGATAAATGCTTGACAGGAGTAAAATGATCAATATTAAAGTAGTTAAAGGCAATTTACACTAAATGCATGAAACTGAATCTCCTCCATACTTCACAGCCAATGGAGAGGATAATTTGCCCTTAAACCAACACGTGTGGCTCCCTCTGCTGCCTGATGATATAAAATTAAAATATCATCCTTGAATTTAATGATTACACGAGTGTTGAGGCCGTGTACAGAATAAAAACAGGCATATTACACCGAACACAAAATAATCTGTCAATAAAGGATACTTGTGGTCAAAGTTGTACCAAATCCTGAAAAGCCAGGCACTTTCTTGCTTGGTGCTTCTTCTCTCTGATCCATCAGCAATACTTATCTAATCAAGACAGATAATGTTAGGAGTTTATCTTCTAAGAGACATTTTCATTAACCAAACTGCTGTGAGATGTATGCCCACACAGGACACTTACAGAGTTATCTTGATCAGAATCTACTCCCACCCTGTGGAAGGAAAAGAAAACATGCAAATCAGTTGCAGATACAAACTGTTGGAGCAAATTGGTGCTGTGAAGCACGTTTCCCTCTGAGCAGCAAGGTTTCATGACAAGGTGGGCAGGAGTTCCTTTCTTTTTAAACTGGCATAATAAAGAGATGAGATGAACATCGGTGAGGCTAACACAGAAATTACTATTAGAAAAAAATCATCTTCCTGATTTTCTTTCATGTGTTTATTGCTACCAGTGTCAAAGTTTTAAACATGCAATCATGTGTCTGTTGAAAATTACATGTTTTCCAGACTCAAATTTAGAGGCCACAGGTCACATCAAAACAAAAATACTGTAGTTGATGGAGCTCATACAAATCAATTAGCATCAGATCCTGATGAGCTCACTCTGCACTTTATTGAAGCTGTGATGCAAAAGCAGCAAGAAAGAGAAACATCACCCTTGGCCAAAGTTTTCAGATTTTTTTCATAAAATAAGTTGGAAAACTGCCAATATTTTGCTTGTTTACTATGTGATCAGGTTTCCTTTTGATATGATAAAAACTGCAAAGCTCAAATGATCAAAAAAGTAAAATATCAGTATTTTTATTAAGATGTGTAGTTCACAGACTTAAAGAGGCACTCTCAGAGCAGAAGTCCATTCTTATTGTATTCCTAGAACATTTAGTTTGCACCCTCCAACAGCAAAGCTTTGCTGTGGTTACTTCCTGCTTCTAACCTGATGCGTCAACACATCCGTCCTCCAATAGCACTATTTATACAGGAGCTATAAAAGTAAATACCAGCTGCTTATTAAAATAACCATGCATCACTGTCAACATTTAACACCTCAATGCCTGAATTTATTTACGATTATATAAAAGCAAAATGAACACAGGAAAAAATAAATCATGCAAACAAAAAAAAAAAAGGCTAGAAAACTATAAAATACTATTAAATATAAAGTGAATTAATAATAAATTAGTTGAAGCTAAGCCTCAACTAATCATACAAAATGAAACCAGACAGCGGATATGAGCTGCCACAGTTCACAAGCTTAACTCATCAGTCAGAACAGGGCTGACTGGTGTGATAGTTTGTGACATAAAAACCTCCTCTGTAGCCTACAAGAAAATAAAACACCTCATGTCCACACTTTTGTTTCCTTCCGAATCATCTCACAAAGAAAAACCATTAAAATTCAGCTCTATAATTCTTAACTCCACGTTGGCACCCTGAGCTGTGAATCTGATGCTTTATGTATGCAAGTGCACTCATGACTGATGTAATAAAGGTGTCAACATTTCTGCAGAACACCTCCATCATGGCACTGCAAAGCAAGGATGGTTTCAAAAACTGGGATTCAGAAATAAGTTTCTCGTATTTTTACTCTCAGAATGGTACTTGTCTGACAACTGGAAAGTTTTATCTGACATTCCCCACTCGTTGCGTAAGTAAATGAAGAGTTACTGGTGTTTGAGATAGGAATGGATTTGACTGGGGAGGGACAGACGTACCGTATATGCTGGCAGGACAACATCTGAGTGGTTCCACCACCACAAATCCAAACAGTGAAGAAGACCACAAGAAGAGTGGTGGAAAACATCATCTGGCGGGCGTATGTGGCCGTGTCCCTGATGGACAGGGCGAAAGTCATGGCGCCTCTAAGGCCTGAAAAGCACAGTGCAAACAACGTTGTACACAGAGAGGCAAACAGACACTACAAATCAGGTCATCTTTGTTTACAAGGCTTTGTTGTTCATCTTTTATCTTCTTACTGCTGGAAGCAACAATTAGAAGATTTTCCAGGGCATGAATGCAGAAGACATCTGTGTGCTATAACGTACATGATACACACCCTCATCTGTGCACCACTAACCTGCAAACATCATCATGTGCTGGAAGTTGGATCTGATCTTGTTGCGTCGTCCCAGATTTAGAAGACATGAGAGAGGGTAGATGTTAGCAGCTCTTCCCAGGAACACAGCCAGCTGCACGGGAGTGAGGTTAAAGAGGACATCCGAACAAAAAACAGAAGCTGTTAAATCCCCACACTCTGTGTTAAGCTTATTTACTGCCACTTACGATTAATTACCAGTCATCTCCTGGAAGTTAGTTGTAATTGTGTAATATTTCTTTAGAAAAATATGAAAAATAGAGGCAAAGCTTCATATTTCTTTCTACCGACATGTGAAAGGAAATATTGACCGTTGTGAACAAGCTGAGGGTTTGTGACCAGCAGGTGCAAAAGATACAAAAGCTCCGATGATGAACATCGGATTGAAGACGTGGTTCTGGAAGGTGAAAAGAGTCAGACCCATGTAGGAGAAGATGAAGTTCTCGGCCAGGAAATTTAACAGTTCAAACAACTGCAAAAGAAAAAAACAAGTGTAAATTCAATGTCTTGTTAAGAGGATAAAGGACTGTTTAGGATTAAAGCACTGTAGTAATATGTCTAAGTATTTGGGTTTTAATTGAATTAGTAATATTATTGTGTCTTTTCCGCTTTTAAATCAAAAGGCGATACTGGACCTGCTTGGTCCGGTCCTGAGACTCAGGAGACAGGTTGTTGTAGGTGTAGTGGGCCTGAGTAATTCCGCAGAAGAGCACTGACACCACACCTGCAGCACACAAAGGAAAGACGAGGATCAATAAACACTGATTACCAACATTACAATGCACGAGCAATAAAAGCTGCATTTCTGTCCACAGCACTGACACCTTCAATGCTCCGGGGCTTTGCTCAAAGAGCGAAAAGGCCATTTCAGCCCTGGATCTTTTGTGTTTCTGTGATAGAGGCTAAATAAGCAATTAAGTCAGATAAAGTGTCTCATTCCTCCCCGACGCTCCTCATGCAAGAGTCAGGGAGGACTGAAACCTTCGGAGCAGTCCAACCAGAATTGTCCATCAACTCTATTAACACAATAGAAGTTAAAGTGTTTAACATGTCTACAGGCTGAAGGTGTAGCACATTATCTTATTATTCAGGCTCACACCTCTCTTGTCACAACTGAAACTCACTCTCATCATTCACTCTGGAGGTCAGCCTACTATCACCATCTCTCCAGCTGATTGAAGAGGGTAAGCTAAGCATGGTGGAGGCTGAATGATGGAGTTACAAACAGTAAAAACTATTCTGGCCACAAACCTCAATATCAACAGATGTTAGAAGTCGTAGTGGATAATAAACCTGAGATTAGAAAGTAAAAAAAGTAAAAGCTGGGAAGCCTGACTCTGTGGCTGTGTGATTGTTACCTGTGAAGCCACAAGCTTCAGCTAGCAGAAATGTGCTCCATGACATGAGGAAGAAGAGAGCCGTCTCCAAAAGCTGGAAATCCCTCAGCTTGGTGAACTTGGTCACGTACAGCGAAGAGTCAAGGAGTCCATCATGTGTAGACGTTTCATTTGTTCCTGGTGTCTTACATTGTCTGACAGTTAAATTTAGGGACGCACGATATTGAAATTTTGGTCGATATTTTAAAACGCATGTGGCCAATAACCGATATCGAAACCGATAATAAAGCTGAAAAAACATAAGCAGTCATTGCAAATAGCAGTTTTGTTATTCGTTTCGGACACTTTGAAAAAAAGGGGTGGGAAAAAAATATCGATAAACTGGAAATATCGAAATATTTTCATATGCCAATATCAAATCGATATTTAAAAAAGTGTTATCGATCTACTTTACTAACAAAATCTCGCGAGATTTCATCATTCCGTAACAAAAACTCACGACATTTCTTGAATTCTTGCAAGATTTCGTAAGAGAACGATAAAATATCACGAGATTTCATTAGTAAAATAGATCAATTCTGCATCTTTAAATGTCAATATGAAATCAGCATATGAAAATATTGTGATATTTCAGTGTATCGGTATTTTTTCCCACCCCTAGTCTTTCGAAGTTTTAAAGTCTATAAAAAATTATTTTTTGAAGAAGACGTAGTTTTTTTTTTTGTTGTTGTTTTTTTTACTGATTGGTTAAATATCAGTTAAATATCGGTGGAGTAGCCGATGTCTGATACTCGTTTTAAGTTTTAAGGCCAATATAGGCCGATACCGATCAGGGGGCGATTATATTTTGCATCCCTCGTTAAATTATTATAAGTTCATTATTTGCTTATCTTAATATTATCTGAATAATTCTATTTAAAAAAACAACCTTCTGCCACTCAGATTAACTGATTAGAAAACTTCTGAATTGTTTTAGGGAAACCCATTTATCAAAAACTAACTAGATTTTTACCTACATACACTAGTAAACAATGCAATATCTAGTGGTGACTGTAGAGCAGAAGAGAGGAGGAGATGACCAAAATGATTTATTTAGTTGCTAAAGCAGAAAAAACATAGCCGCAGAAAGGATATGAGAGCGGTGACGACTCCAGTGGCCACTCCCAGAGCAAAGGAGCCGCTGAAAACTCCAAGGAATATCCCAAAAGACTTCAGCAGCGCCATGACCTCAAAAGTGTGGCTGTTGTTTCCTTGTGGCTGGTACGCCACGATGGACCTGACATAAAACATAACAGATATTTAACAGCAACTGTAAATGTAAAGACACACATTAACAAAAACAACCTTGGTTTATGGAATTATTTGTGCTCTACAAGGAAAAGTTGAAA
Source organism: Atherinomorus stipes (assembly GCA_023101725.1). Taxonomy (NCBI): domain Eukaryota; kingdom Metazoa; phylum Chordata; class Actinopteri; order Atheriniformes; family Atherinidae; genus Atherinomorus; species Atherinomorus stipes. The sequence continues at coordinate 1,990,862 of JALJCO010013221.1, forward strand.
CCTGCATTCAGGAATCCCACATAACGTATTCTGTTAGAAAATAAGCTGAAAATTTGTGTGCGCAAAACTATGTATGTCATGCAAAATAAAGGTGAAAATACAGTAAACAAATGTGAAGGTGAAAATAACTAATGGCTGTTTCGCTTTTTACACATTAAACATCTACTTTGTGTCTCCTGGTATCCATGCTAAACCATCCCAGAGGTCATCCTCAAAAGAATAGGAGTGTACTTCTTTTTTATCAAACTTGGCTCAAACAGCTTTTGAAACTACTTTTGTTTCTGGGACATGGGGCCTGGGAATAGAGGATTATTCATAAATTAGCTACCCAAAAGAAATTCTAAAACTATTTTTAGAAATATTTCACTGAGAGTTCTATGATAAAATGTGACAAAGACAGCAAACCACTGTCTCCAGACAGGAGATACTGGAGCTATCTGAACAATGTTTAACACTGAAATTAGAAGTGTTCACCCTCTTCATTTAAAGGTCCACTCCTCCACAAACACACACTGGCTGAACAAATAAGGCATTTTGTCATCACGGATTGCAGGGGTTCTGCCTTCCAAACATCTTCAAAGATCACTGAAATGTGTATAAATGTTTTCTTTACAAACTCACAGGGCAGAACTAGAAGAAGTAAACTGAGAAATAATGGGAAGTTCTGCATCCCTGGCTGGAAAAGCTGGAGTCTAACAGAAAATAATCTGATTTGTCATGTTGGTCCCAAGGCACGGCAAAGCCACTCAACACCACGCTCTACTTGGTGCACCCGTTCAATGTGTGGGTCAGAATCTCTCTGCAGGGCCTGGACCCGCCTCGCTTCCTGTTATTAAAGCTTACAATTCTGTGGAAATTTCAACAATCCCAAGAAAAACTGAGCATCAGCTGCGGGGTTAACTCCTGTTAATTAATAATCACTGGTCAGTAAATTTATAACGTACATACATAGTTGTGGACATTAAAGCAGATGAATGCAGGCTTATGGGCTGAGTCTGATCACATGCAGACAAATACTTACGAAGACAGAACCACAGCCACAGCATCATTAAGCACGCTCTCTCCAAACAGTAACGCATAGAGGTCCACGTCTACTTGCAGCTCGTTGAAGATAGCCAGGACGGTCACTGTGCAAGCAGAGAAAAAAAATGACCAAAAACTACACACAACACGGAGAAGGATTTGCAAATATAATATCTTTGCGCATATTATATGTGTTAAGTGTCCTCAACACATAAGTGTCCCTGGACAAGACACTTCACCCTGTCTGAGGGAATCAATGGTTTATGTGTATGAATGTTCTGGTGGAGATCAGGGAGGATGTTGGAGCAGAATGTCACATTTCTGTCAGTCTGCCCCCACGCAGCTGTGGCTACATACGTAGCTCACCATCACCAAGTATGAATGAATAATAGATCTGATGTGGGCACTTTGAGTGCCCAACAGAAAAGCACAACATAAATCTAATCTATTATTATTATTATTAATAATGATAATAACGATGATGATGATGATGATAGCCTTTTCGAACACTGCAAACAGCATTACTTTGGATAGCTAAGAGTTGTTACTATCAACTAACAGGAAACCACAAACATACTTTAAAGAAATTCTGCACCTCTACAAACTGAATTTTCTAGTTTAGAGTTGATAGGATTTGGGTACAAACGTGAGCACGAGCCTGCGAGTTGCTATAAATATGCACCGAGTCCTCAGTCTCAGTTTGGATGTCCTGCACACTTATACTGTAGCTCCGCTGGGAGGCACATTTTTAGATTTGAGATTCATTGTCAGCACGTGTTTTTGTTTCACAAAACTTGTTTAACCAGCTTTGAGCCCTTCCAGAAATTAGTTTTCTCTAATCAATAATTAGCATTAAAAGTAGGTGTCAGAAAATATTGATATGGTGATATATCATGATATTTTGTGTTGCGATATCTTGTGTTGAGCAATCTCATGAAAACTTGCTATCCTGTTATGAATTGTCACAAGATCTTGTTGTCCCGTGACAAAAATCACGAGATCTTGTTCCATTAACATTTACTTGCTATGGTGTCGAATAATAGTGACGTCATCAAAGCCGCTGCAGTAAAAATGTCTGTAAATAAGGACGAATCACCACAAAAAAGCTGCTTCGAGCTCACAGGGGGGGTGCGACTAATGTTTGGTAACAAAACATTGGTGAATTGAAGGAGTTTGTGGCAGATAATGTCTTATTTAGAGGCTGCATGTGGTTGCCCCATCACTTCCATTATGTTGGACATACACTGATCTCGAGTGGATCTAAATATCTCCCGAAGGAATTCAAGTTGCACCGAAACCAAAAAGTTGCACCAAAAAGTAAGTTAATGTATTTCATGCTAAAAAATAGGTCCAGATTGAAAAAAACAAACTTCCCCTTTAACACCAGTCCAGCATGTCCCCGTTATTGTGGAAGAACTTCATATCCCAGCATTCCTTTCAGAGTCATGTATCTACGATGCAGCTGCTGCTGCTGCTACAGACTGACTTGCTTTGAAGCTGCTTATATGTCTGGTTTTAAGTTGTTACTTAAGTTACCAAATTGTCTGAAACATTATAATTAGCCACATGTTGGATATTACCTGCGAGCATCTACTATCTAGTAGAGATGCACCGATGCAATTTTTTGCGATCCAATTCTATACCGATGCCAGGGCTGAGCGTATCGGCCGATACCGATCCGATACTACTTTTTAATGAAAAAACTGTATTCCTTGCCGTGTGAGTGAAGGCATCAAGCTTGACATAAAAATTTAGCCTTGTTTAAAGAAAGGTAACGAATTAACATAGATAGAAATGTGCTTTATTTTATCTTTCAATAAATAACAGAGCGTACATTTATTGTGATATTATTGAAAACAGAAATGACTAGATCGGAAGGCTGGATCGGCCACATTCATTCGATATCCGCTCCAGCTTATTTGTCAATATCAGAACCGATATCCAATCCGGGTATCAGATCCGTGCATCTCTGATATTTAGCAGCACTGTTGATGCTTAATGTGGCTTTCAAACCTAATAGCTTTGATGAAATAAAGTGCAACTCCACGTGATTTAAGTGAATGACTCACACCAGACGGACCATCTTTACACATGAATACTATGCTGTTAACACAATATCGTAACATATCGTCTTGCTTATAGTATCACTGCTCCTGTATCGTGATACATGTCGCATCGCCAGATTCTTGTCAATACACACCCCTAATTAAAAGTGTGATGTGTACCTGGATCTGTGGCAGAGACGATGGCTCCAAAGAACAGACAGTCAGTGAAGAAGAAGTCTCCACCCAGCTGTCCTACCTGCTTCATCAGCGTCACACAGCCGTACATCAGCAACCTGTTGGAAGACCAGTGGGTGCTTTCATTCACCATCAATGCACACTTCATATTATATTTTCATTTTAAGCTGTGGACACTTCTCTCACCACAACAACAGACTATATAAAGAGAGAATGATGCTTCTCTTGTTTCGCAACTGAATATCTTACCCAATAAAAAAACAGGAGATAACTGTCCCCAGAAAGGCATAAGCCAAGATGGATCCCATGTTACGGAAAAAATGTCTCTGAAAAATGAAACAAAGACGACATCAACAGCCATCCACATACAAATGCTTTGAACACTGAGGTCTCTTAAAAAGGGAGGATTTCACATTCAGTGGATGACATTATTTCATCTGGATTTAACAGAACTCACTAAATTATACATGTGAATTTGCTTTTATTCAGCATAGAGAGTGCCTGAAACAATACTGTACCCTTTTTAAGCTGTAGCCGGCATGAAAGATGATGGGTGGCAGCAGAATGTTAAAGAAGACCTCTGGGTCAAAAGTAACCTGAGTCACACACAAAGAAAGACAACCACCACAATGTGTGGGGATTAAACAGTAAAAGGCTAAATGTTTTTTCATTCATTTCAATGTTGCTGCATTCCTGGATGACTTAAATAAATATTCAATCCGAAAATGACACATCTGGGGCATCACGAAGCTGCTTCCAGGACAATGAAAAAAAGTAACTGTGATAGTAAAATGACAAGATAGAAAAAGAGGGACAGTTTCTTGCACACAGGCAGAGTAAAAAGCATCAATTAAGGCTAAAACCATTTTTAGATGTGAATCTAGAACAGTACCATGTTAAATTTGTTATTAAAATGTGATAATATGTGTATTCCATCTTTGGTTGCTGATGTTCGACCCTAAACTAGCAGTATATGAATTCAAAGATACAAAAAGTGCAGCTGATGTGGCAGCTTGGTCTTTAATTGGTTGTGTTGTGGTTAGGATTTCCAGCAATGAAAAGCCATATGACTGCCTGAAAAGACAGTTAAGAGTGTGAAATGCAATGCACCACATCACATGACAGTATTTTGGTGTGTCTCACAGCTTTCCATCTTTTTCACTTATTAAAGCAGTGTGACAACGAGTCTTTTACATTTGAAACCTTCTGACATCTCTTACTTGACTTCACAAGGATTTTGGTTTTCAAGCAAGTATTAATGTCAGCAGTGGAAGATGTACACTACAATTATCCAAATCCCAACATGACAGTAGATTGCTTTGTCTGATCAGCAGCTTTCACAGCCCAACATCCAGAGAACCTCACAATCCAATCATTAAATTTAACTACTACAACTTTTTATGACTGCGTTGAAATTTACAAAACAATAATTTGATAAATAATGGCCCGTACCTTTCGCAGCATCTCATTGTCTTGCACATCGTTCACCTCGTTCGCACCGATTTCCCCTTTTAAAGTGTACTCATAGAATTTTCCACTGACATTGACCAGCAGGGTGGCAGGGCTGGCGTTAACGTAGCAGCTCAATGGGGCTTTGCTAACATCCCGAGGTACATGGACGCCGTAGCGCAAGATCACCCCAACAATCAAGCCTGAAAAAAAGAGGTGAAAAGCAGAAGGGAATATGGAAGGGAGCTGGTTATTATTGAAACCTGTAAGAAAAGGTCAAAAAGCTTCAGAACTTTGTTGAACAGGAGATTTTAAGCTTTTCTAGAGTTCCCCTTAATTTCAGTGTGTTTTACAGGTTTTTCCTGAAAACTGTGGGGTCAGCCACACAAACAAACTCAAACATGGAAATTCTACTTCTGGATTTCATGAAAAGTTTAATTTGCAGTACGAGGTTTTTTGCATGTGTGTGCGTTTCTCATGTGCATCTCCATGAAAAAAAAGATTTGCTTCATCCCTGCCAAGCGGCTAGCTGTCATGCCTCAAACAAAGAATAAGCAGTAAATGAAACTAGGGATGCACGATATTGGAATTTTGGCTGATATCCAATATGCAGATATTTTAAAACTCATGTGGTCGATACCCTATATTGATACAGATATTAAAGCTGAAAAAAGTAGTCATTGCAAATAGCAGTTTTGTTATCCATTTCAGTCACATTGAAAGATAAGGGAAAAAAATATCGATAAACTGAAATATTGCGAAATTTTCATATGCCAATATCAAATTGATATTTAAAAACACGGTATCGATCTATTTTACTTACAAAATCTTGTGAGATTTCATCGTTCTGTTACAAACTCTCGCAATATTTTGTGAACTCTTGCAAGATTTCATTAGTAAAATAGATCAATACCGTGTTTTAAATGTCAATATAATATCAGCATATAAAAATATCACAAAATTTTCGTGGATTCTCACAAGATCTCGTAACAAAATGATGAAATATGGCAAGATTTCATTAGTAAAATAGATTGATACCGCGTTATTAAATGTCAATATGATATCAGCATTTGAAAATATCACGATATTACAGTGTATTGATAGTTTTTCCCATCCCTCTTCTTCAGAAGTTTTAAAGTTTGTAAAAAATAAGTTTTTGAAGAAGAAGGAGAAGAAGTTTGTTTTTTGTTTTTTACTTTAGAAACAGCAGACTGATCGGTTAAATATCAGTTAAATATCAGTGGGGTGGCCCGATATTCAGTTTTAAGGCCAATATAGGCCGATACTGATAAGGGACCGATTATATCACGCATCCCTACATGAAACTCAAGAGGTCACAAAGGTCCAAAAACACATATCGTGTCACTAATTGAATGTAATATTTCCTAATCCTTAAATCAGTTTTTACACAGTATCCAGTTACGTCAATGTAGTCAAGTATCCTATTAAAGTTAACATCTAAAAAATCTTTGGCCCATCCCATCATGGTCAAACTTCTTTTAACATGTGTTCAAGTTCACATTACTGTCACACCAGTTTACAGCTGGATACAACTCAGCTAGGCAGTTTTCACACCAAGTAAACACAATAAGATTTTTACCAGTTACTCCAACATATTGGAAATAAATACACAGCTACAGCACCTAACATTGATTCTGTGAAGAGAATAAAACTTCAAATTCAGACAAATAAAATCTATTAGATCAGGTGAAAGCCAAATGATCATCAGTCCCTGAGGTTGTGCAGCTGGTGGAAAGCAAAAGTGGCAAACAGTACTTCTCACCAATAAAGGAAGTTAAATGCCCTGACCAAAAAATGTGTTTCAGTACAAATTAGAGTATAAGATTAAAACAATAAGTTATTATTAATTGTAAGGATGCACGATATAATCGGCCCCCTATCGGTATCTGCCTGTATGGGCCTTAAAGCTGAATATCGGACATTGGCCACCCCACCGATATTTAACCGATCAGCCCGCTGTTTCTAAAGTCTAAAAAAACCCCAAAAAAACCCCAAAAAACCCTTCTCCTTCCAAAACGTCTTCTTTACAGACTTCAAAACTTCTAACTAGGGATGGGAAAAATATCAATACACTGAAATATTGCGATATTTTCATATGCTGATATAATGACATTCAAACATGCAGTATCAATCTATTTTGCTAATAAAATCTCACAATATTTCATTGTTCTGATACGAAATCTTGCAAGAATTCTGAAAAAATTTCACGATGTTTTCATAAGCTGATATCATAATGACATTCAAAAATGCAGTATCGATCTATTTTACCAATAAAATCTCGCAATATTTCATTGTTCTGTTACGAAATCTTGGTAGAAATTCCTGAATTATTGTGAGATTTTGTAACAGAACGATGAAATCTCGTGAGATTTTGAAAGTAAAGTAGATCGATACCGCATTTTTAAAAGTCGATTTGATATCGGCATATGAAAATATTGCAATATTTCAGTGTATCAATACTTTTTCCAATCCCTATTTTTCAAAGCGTCGTAAATGGATAACAAAACTAAACTGCTATTTGCAATGACTGTTTTTTTTTTTCAGCTTCAATATCGGTTATCGGCCACATGAGTTTTAAAATATCGGCATATCGGATATCGGCCAAAATTCCAATATTGTGCATCCCTAATTAACTGCTCTGCTCCCCTTAAGAACAAGCATGCAAGTTCAATACCTGCAAGCTGGATATGGCATTTGGCTTTTTGTAGTTGCTCAAAGTAGTCTCTGTGGATACTAACAAGTCTCTTAGCCAACAATGCGTTTCTGCAGGGTTTCCCAAAAGTCCATCATGCCAGTGGAAGTTACAGATGGATTAGCCAGATGAAGGATGCAAATTGGTTTTAGTTTAAGACGTGTTAAATCCAACACAGCCCCACCATGAGACAGGGCTTCTGTAGCTTTGAAGGGTGGAAATATTTAAAGCTGGTCTGTAACTAAATAAAAATCCTAACAACCTCTTTGTACTTGATCCAATACTTGGGGAAAAATCTCAATTTTCTTTGCAAACATAAACTCTAGTGACTGTTTGCAATTGGAAGTCAAATATAACTAAAATGCAATCACACGATTTAAATAAATAAATAAAATTAATGTCTGTCAGTCATGTCAGACTACATGGAAATGTCTCCAGATACCATGTCAGTCAAAGCAGCAAATGATTATAAACGGTCATGTCTGGATAAATGAGGAAATAATCAACTGCTTTATTCAGCCAGCTGGAAATCAAGTGTTTTTAACCAGATTCACTTCTACTAGTCCTTACAATGGTTTGGGGAAGTGAAATACTAGCCTGACATTATTAGTTCTTCTCTCCCTGGGACTAATTTAACCGCTTAAAGTTATTTTCAAGATCAGATAGGGAACACAAGAGGCCTTCTGTGCCTCAACTCCGCGTCAACCAGAAGCAGTCCACAGCCAAAAATGTCTTAAAGTGAGCTACAGCTTAGTGATTTAGAAACATGGAGGCTGGCGTTGACAAGCAGTGATCCCAAATCTAACCAGCAACGCTCAACAGTAATGGCTCTGATAGTGACGTCTCTCAGTCACGCTTGTGCATCTCACCATAAATCATCGCCAGCCCGGTCTCGTGCAGAAATCTAAACCGCCGGTGTTTGAAGAGCCAGATGGTTAAGATGGTGAGGGTGAGGAGGAGGATGAAGATCAGCAGGTCTGCGCTGTCCTGTCTGTGGCTCTCCTCAGCCTTTTTCTCTGTTACGATGTTCTCCATGGCACTGTCCTCCTCCTGAGATGATGCTCGACATACACTGATGAAAACACACAGGCTGACTAGCATGACAAACCACAGCGTCCTCGCAGCCCTCCAGGCACTGTTGACAGTCACTTTTAAACCCATATTGGCTTTTCGACGAACGAAGGCAGCAGTGTCACAAGAGATAAAGGGAAAATTTGGGCAAATATTCACGGACTGAGGGAGTAGACAGCAGAAAGACGACAGCAACAGAGAAACCAATTCCGACCCGGAAATGAAATGGCTTTTCTTCTTCTTCTTCTATTTGGTTTTTTTTTTTTGGCGATCGGCAACTTTTAGGTGCATTCCGCTGCCAACTGGTCAGGAGTGTGGACCGGAATTTTGCTGACGCAAAACAACAAGAAAAGAAAAGAAAAGAAAAGAAAAGAAAAGAAAAGAAAAGAAAAGAAAAGAAAAGAAAAGAAAAGAAAAGAAAAGAAAGAAGAATCGAATCGAATGACGTTTTATTCATCATTGATTGAACAAAAATAAGTGTTCCACAAAATAGGCCTAAATATATGCAAAATGTTCAACATTTATTTATTCATTTGTTTGTTTATTAAAAAACATATAGTTAATTTTTTGTGTTCACAAGTGTAAGTATTCCAGGAGACTTTTATTTTGCAGCAACACCGTGCTGCTCCTTTTTCTGTGTTTCTTTTTAAATTTATTATTATCATTATTATTATTGTCATTATTTAGATTGAAATGGTTCTGGTTTTGGTTTGGAGGTCTAAAGGGAAAATAGTTGAAGCTAACTGGTGTGTCCTGTTTTTGATGGAGGGAAGAGAAATTTCCACAAAAACTTTCAAACAAATCCAAAAGAAGGGAAAGACAAATGAGGGAAAAAAGGAAACAAACAAACAAAAAAAAATCATCAATGAACAGAAAAAAGGGACAACCAGCTGCTACACCTGTAAAAGGAGAAGGAAACATCCTACAACCTCTGTAAAAAAACAAAAAAAACCAGCAATTCTCTGGAGCACATGCAGGAACACAAATATCTGCTTTTTATGTCAGATATATAAGAGGCCATAAGAAGTCACACAGCTATAAAGACACGTTTACCCAATAATGATGGATTTGTATTATAATTTTTTTCTTTATATTTACTTCACTGATAAACTGATTTCTTCTCAGGAAAATATTCCTCTTTATGTAAAACACAAGACTGTCAGCAAGTCCTCCTCCGCGGAGGACCTGGGTTCGATTCCCCGACACGACTCCTGGGTGTACCACTGTGGACCCCTGAGCAAGGTCCTTAACCCCCCACCAACTGCTCCCCGGGCGCTTTAAGTAGCAGCCCACTGCTCTCTGATACTCACAGTACAGAGATGGGTAAAATGCAGAGCCCTAATTTCCCCTCGGGGATCATACAAGTATAACAAAAAAAAAAAAAAAAAAAAAAAGATCTCATAAAGATCTCAGCAAGAAATCTATCCATTCACAGAGATTCCTCCTCTGGCGGAGACCACATTATCAAAACTCCTGATTGGGCCTCCGTGTGGGCTGAAGGTGCAGCTGCATCCAGTGGAGAGTCTCCTCTCCTCTTCTTTACTGGAGTTTTCAAAGTTCAAGTCAAAGTCCCTCTACCATTAATCTGGCAGCTGAAGACATTTAAATTTTACTAAATTTGTGATCACCTTCTAAAAGTCATTTGTGATCGAAGTTAAGTGTTTCGCAGAACAGAGAAATTTCCATTTTAATAATTTTATTGACTTAAACAGCAGTAGGTTATAAGAGGTTCATGACAATTATTTTTTGAACATATCATTTTATATCTTCTTCACAAACAAAACTCAGTATTTATTGTAGGTAACTACAACTAAATTGGGTTGACAGATTAGCAGGCATCTCCACATGTTAAAGAGTAAATATAAAGTAAATAAGAATTCCTAAAATGCAAGATAGTACTTCAAAGTATTCCACACAAAACAACCAATCCAATATGTAAACACGAGTTAACCAAGTTAAATTCACAGCAAGGCAAGTTAAAAATGAATGATCAGTATTGTAACGAAAACATTGAACATATTCAGTCTAAACTCTCAATGTCTTTGTTAACAGTGATGATTTCTGCACATGGAGTTTCTTTACGTCTGTTGCTTCATACAGTCACAGCTTCATCTCTGCTGGGTTTAGGATGCTCTTCATCATCTCGGCTGGGTTGAATTCCTGTTCTAGAATCTGACATCAGGTGTGGTGCAAGAGTGTTTTCAGATGTGTCTCTTAGTTATGATCACCTCAGTGAAACAAAGAAAAAAAAAAAAACTTTCACCAACTCTGATACTAAATGAACAAACATAACCATGCAACATTTCCAGCTTATTGTTGGACCCTTTCAAGACAGAATCAGAAACTAACTTTTGTCACACACTGTAAGAATCCTAGTTCCACTTTCTCTCATGTAGACAAATGAAAACAAGACAGAGCAGAACCAGGATTCACACATCTGAAGAAAGATCTAGGTCAGCTCTCTTGGGCTACCGACTCAATTCTGGGGGACGTCCACGCAGAATTACCATCTGAAAGCCATAATGAATAAGTTGATAAAATAAAATCATCTCTTTACTTCAATGATTCTCATACTATAACTCATGGACTCTTATTATGACATTTCCGATTTAAAGAATCATAAACAGGAAATGAAACCAAATAAGAAACCGTATTTTTCTTTACCGTAGTTTGTTATTTGATTTGATTATGATAAAAAAAAAAAAATGCTACGTTGATCAACTTGAAGATATGATTTACCAATAAACTGAAAAACAAACTTGTTATTTTAGTTTAACGAACGTGTTTTTCTTTTTTTTTCTCCAGGAACATGATAAATCTCGCGATACAGAAGGACAGATGTGATGTTTAGAACTATTGGTAATTACCAATTTCTGATATGTTAATGTTATACTGAGCATCTTTATTTCTTTATAATTAAGAGTAACCCTGTATAAAAGTTTTTATTCACACTTATTTAATGTTTTGATTAGTTATAGATGTATGGTTATTGTGTAGTTGTAAGACATACAATAGGTTGATGTGGTATGCGGCATGAAACCATAAGAGTGCGTGTTCAAATATTCCGAGGCGGACATGAATGTTGCAGAACGATAATCGTCTTTCACATTTCTGTTCGTCAGGGCTATGTTAGCCTTCTGCTAAATCTTGATGGTTTATATTCAAAGTCATCGATTTTTTCTTACCTTGCGGTTGCTGATTTTATAATATTAAGTATTTACTTAGCCGCACTGTGTAAAGCACAAAACCGGAGATGACATCTAAACTTAAAGGTAATGTATAGCTCCACAATCGTCTTGCTAACAACAGCTATGCTAACCCCCTTTTCTTAAACACACCTTACACACACAGATTAATTTAATCTAATGATCAATAAAAATTGCAAAAGAATACAACAATCTGGTGAATTGACTAGTTTATATGTAAACGTACTGTTGTTGAAGTATAAATAGTTGAATTAGTTTCAGTTGCGCTAAATTGGCTATCATGATCTCGCATGCAGTTGTTGATGATTATGAGTAACATTAGTTTATTCAGTTTTAGTTTACCCAGTTTTATTAGTTTAGGGAATTACAATCTAATCTCATAGGAAATTAAATGTAGAACCACACAGAATCACTAAAACGCAAAAGATAGTCAAATATCACACCGTTAGCGATACGTCCCCACCTCCGTTTAAAGACGATAGAAGGTTGTGTTAAAGGAATTTTTTCTTTCTAAAGTCAGACATTACTTTTCGTTTTTAGTTTTCCCAGCGGTTAATGTTTACTCAGAAACATATAATCGGAAAATTATGACATGGGCAAGCAATCATTTTTAACTCCCACCCCACCTCTAGATAGATAGATAGATCCATTCCTGTAGATTTGCAGCTGACCTTACCAGTGAAGCTATTGCCAGGTTTAGTACATTTTTAAATATCTGTTACTCAGTTGATTAATTTTTCTGTCTAAAATAAATGCATTGCAAAAATTATACACAGTTACCAGCTATTTCAATAGGCATACCCTGCTAATACAGAGTTGAATCCCCTTTGCTTTCAGAACTGCCTTTATTTTTACTTCTGGCAAAGTTTCAACAAAATTTCAGAAACATTTCTCTTAGATTTTGGTCCATATTGACATTATAGCATCGTGGTTGCTACATATTTGTCAACTGCTTATCTATGATTTGTTACGGCAAGGGAATCCAGACTGACTTGCCGTGTATCTCATCCATGGATAGTCAGGCTGGTGTACCAGGCTAAGTTTATCTTACTACAATGACCTCCACAGTCACCAAATCTCATTCCACTGGAGATCAATATATGGTGGAACAGGAGATTCTTATTATTATTATTGTGCTTATTAAGATAATGCACCATGTTAAAAACCTAAACTCATTTCAAACTGCTTTTTAACTCAACAGTTAGTTTATCTTAGCCTGGATACACCAGCCTGACTAACGCTATGTACTGAGATACGACAGCAAGTGGACACGGTCAGTGGAATCACTCTCCAGTGGAGGCTGTTTTTAGCCCAGTAAGCACTAAGGAGCCCAAAGTTTGCCAAGAAAATATTCCCCACATCATTGTACCACCACCAGCCTGAACCATTGATACAAGACAGGATGAATTCATGCTCCCATGGTGTTAAAACCAAATTTTGACCCTATCATCCAAATGTTGCAGCTGAAATTAAGACTTATCAGATCAGGCAACATTTTTCAAATTTTTCATTGTCCAATTCTGATAAATATACGTGAATTGTACCTTTAGTTTTCTGTTCTGACGACAGTGATGCACAGTGTGATCCTCTGCTGCTGCAGGCTATGTGTCTCAAGATTTAAAGTGCATTTTTGTCAAAAGATGGTATTCTGCATTCTTTGCATTGTAACAGGCTGACTTGAGCTGCTGTTGTCTTTTTCTAATCTAAAACCAGTCTGCATAATCTTTTGATATCAAGACATGTTTATGCAGACAACTGCTGCTCACTGGATATTTCTTTTCTTTCTTTCTTTCTCTCTCTTTTTTTCTTTTAAAGCAATTTCAGTCAACCCTAGAGATGGTTCAGTTTGAATATCCCAGTAGATCAACAGTTCTGAAATACCCAGACCTGTTCTGTTTGGCAGCCATGCTTTTCAATCACTTGAACTCCCTTTCTTCCCCACTATGATGTTTTTTCTCTTTTTGAACTTAACAGCAAATTGTTTTGATCATTTAGAGTTGTCTACAATGAGTTGCTGCCATGAAATTAGCTATTTGTGTTAACAGTCAGTTGAACAGGTGATTCAACTAAAAAAGATTCAGTTTAATTCAGCTTTATACGTATGGGGCAACAAAAACTTTTAAAGTAGGGTACTTTACAGACAAAATCATTTCAAGCCAATTCGTTGTGATCCAACCAGTATTCATACAAGACAATTACTAAAAATAAAAAAAGCCCAACCAAGGAAATTAACAGCTTGCATTGAGATTGCTTACTTAAGCAAAAGGAGACTTATTGGTGTTAACTATGTTGTAGGTTCAACAATCTTGCATGGCTTTAGAGTAGCCATCTTAAAACAAACGTTGTAAATTTTGAAAACCTTTAGGTTTATAGACTGGTGGAAGTGTTCTGACTTTATTTTCTTCATTTTCCTTTCTCTTTTCTGTACTGTTCAGATTTTTGTCATTTGCCTGTACATTACTGTTTCATAAATTTAAAGCAAATGCGAAACGGATCACAGCAGTAGTTGGTTGACTTTAATGTATTTTAATTCTAGCGGGAAAGGTCGGCTCCAAGAACAAGGAGGATGCTCCTTATGAGCTGGAGAGTCAATTCGTCCTGAGGCTCCCTTCGGTGAGACTGCTGTACTTGCAGAAATGAATTGAAATTCAATTTGACCATAAGCTCAAAATGATGTGGGCTCATTGTTTTTCTATCACAGGAGTACGCCTCTACAGTTAGAAGGATTGCACAGTCAAGCAGTATGAACATGAAGGACAGACTTACCATCGAGCTGCACCGTAAGCTGTTTCAACAGTAGTCATAGCATTTGCATGCGTGTGTGTGTGTGTGTGTGTGTGTGGTGTTTGCTTTTGTCTGGACTATGAAGCCAAACTGCAAATGTGAATGCAAACTTCAACTCCCATTTGAAAAAAGTATGTGAACCCATAATTTGAGCAGTATGCCATTTTTGTGCAGCACCAACACATTTTAAGAACATTTCCTCCCAGTTTTATGCCGTTCCTATTCTATTAGATGTCTTAGACATATTTGTGCTTTTTTTTTTTTTTTTTACTTCACACCGACTGCAGTTTCCCTTCAGCTGCTGTTAGAGCAGTCGCACCCACAACACCCGTTTTACAGTCATGTTCCTCTCTGTTCCTGTTGCTTATAGCTGATGGCCGTCATGGGATAGTTAGAGTGGACCGCGTCCCTCTGGCCTGCAAACTGGTGGATCTGCCATGTATGATTGAGTCTCTGAAAACAGTAGACAAGAAGACATTTTACAAGACTGCTGATGTCTGCCAGGTAATTCCATTTAAAGAGGATATTTTTTTATCGGATTGAATGGTTATGAGTAAGAAATATATTTAGCCAGAAGAGCAGCAGTCTGATATTAAGCTGCTTTCTGAAACTGACCGTATGCTAAAGACCCACTCCAATCTAAGGTTGCAAAATTCTAGGAATTTTAAAAGTTGGAAGCTTTCCATGAGAATTAACAGGAATATATGGTAATTAACCAGAAATGAACAACATTGAAGGTTTATTCCCTTTACAGAGAACTTAAATATAGTTGAGGAAAATATATTGTAGGATAGTCTTCAGTTGAATGCACACAGAACACTGCTTACTGCAGGGTTGAGGCCCCCCTGCATGAACTGTGCATCCCTCCATCACATGCACTAATGCTTTCATCAATCAGAAGTACTGAGGCCACACATTAGTTTACGGACTACATAAAGTCGCCTACGTTTTGTTAATATTATGGGATGAATATATTTTATAAATTAACTCACTGCCTACCAAAGACGTCTTTTGACATTTTTTCAAATCCGAACGCTCGCTGCTAACATGCATGTTTTTGGACAGTGGGAGGAAGCCAGAGTACTCGGATAGGACCCATGCATACACGAGGAGAACATGCAGACTTCGCATAGAAAGGATATCATACATTTTCTTGAAATTATCCCCAAATTCCACTTAATTCCCATAAATTCCACTAATTTCAGTGGAACGTTTTAAATGTGGAATATTTCCAAAATTCCCTAGCTTAACTTCCCATGGAAAGTTTCTGAAAAGTTAGTGGAAATTTACCAGAAATTTTCCTCCCCTTTTCAGACCCACTCCAGTCCTGCTTGTAGTTATTTTAAAACATTCTCAGTGGCCTTTAGATTGTGATTATGAAGTTTTCAGCCAAAATTACAAAACCTGTGCAATTTTCCAAGACTACTTCTGTAGAGCGCCTGTAGCTCATTTGCATTTCGCCTCTGAGTCGTGGGCGGAGCCTGTGCTGCTCAGTGCCCCAACTGCCCCCCCAAGAAACCTGAACCAAAGTCTTTCATAGATTATGAAAGCTGATGTTAATATCTTTTTTGCATTGCAACCCGCTACAGCACATACGTGTTGTCTACTTCTCAGAGTCTGAACAGGCGGAGCAGGGCAGCTTGTGGCCCGCCCAGTGACTTTGTGACATATAAAGCCAGTTTGTCTGGGCCTGCCTTTTAGGGCCTGGCTTTGGTTCACGATGATTTAAATGCATAAATACTCAGAAATGCAATTTTGAGTTTAGTTTTCTCAACATGTGTCCTGTACCATCACATAAATATGTTAACATAAAATAACATGAGTTTATGGGAATGGGTCTTTAAAACTTCAATTTTTAACATGTACTTGGTTAAGTTGTGGATAGATTTAGTCTACTTTTTAACACTGTTTATTTTCATATTTTTGCATTTGTGGGTTAGATGCTGGTGTGTAC
This sequence comes from Atherinomorus stipes, assembly GCA_023101725.1. NCBI lineage: Eukaryota > Metazoa > Chordata > Actinopteri > Atheriniformes > Atherinidae > Atherinomorus > Atherinomorus stipes. The sequence continues at coordinate 2,007,302 of JALJCO010013221.1, forward strand.
ACTAGATGGAGACCTTTACCCTCCTTTAGAGGAGCCAACTGGCACAGACCCCAAGAGCAAAAAGAAAGACAAGGACAAGGACAAGAAGTTTGTCTGGAATCATGGCAGTGAGTAAATAAATACCTTCACACAACAATCTCTTGTCAGGTTTGTGGTAAAAGCTTCACATATCAGTAGTTGTGGAAGCAGTTTGGCACCTGCAGCTGAATTGACATCGCTAATTGCTAATCCTGCTGTTTTTGTCCACAGTCACCTGCCCTCTGAAGAACACGCGCAAGCGAAGATTTCGGAAAACTGCGAAGAAAAAGGTTTTGACACTTTCAATTTCTCTCTGGCGATCCCCTCCTATTTCCCATCAATCTTGTCAGCATCTCATTTGATGATCCATCTCTTTGCGAGGCTCTTTCCCAACTAGACATTTAAACATTTACATTTCATAAAACAGACACTGCGGTAAAAGTGAAAACCGAGATTTACATATAAATAAAGCCTTTCCATCTTAGTTGCCCCAAAGGCATGCAAAAAGCAATTTCACTATTGCTTTGATCAAAGTGAAAGCAAGTGAGCTGGAGCACTACACTTCTGCTCTGTCTTCTGAATAGATCTTCCTGAAGGTGCCGAGCTGAGCCATATCGATTTGGCCCCTTCTGTTTTAATCGCTAATGTGCTTCCTGGCACGCAGCCAGCTGCTACCTTAGCATGGGCTGGTGTGTATACGTGTGTGCTCGAGGAGTAACCTGATCTCTCTCTTTGCCTCTGTCCCTTTATCTATCTTCTGCAGTACATTGAATCCCCTGATGTGGAAAAGGAAGTGAAGAGATTGCTGAGCACAGATGCTGAGGCCGTCAGTGTCCGTATCCTTTCAGACACCTTTAAATAGTCAGTGATGGAAATCCCAAAAATCAGTAAGGTTGTTCGTAATGAAGCTAGACGGGTACGTGTCTGCCATGTATCCAGAAAAACAGCACAGATTCTCAAAAATGACATGATCTAATGGGTACTTTAAATATTCATGATGTGAAATTTTAGTTTTATGTTTTGACTCCTTGCTTCATCATTTGATTTGACTCAAACCTTTCTGAAAGAGAAGTTTGCTAAAAAGAAATAAAGAAGCTATTAGTGCTTTAATGAAACTCTGAACTTGGCTGACAGAATAAGAGCACAGCAGGGCCGCTATGAGTGGCTGCATGGTGTGTGTTAATTGAGTCAGACCGTTTATTATCATTGCTTAGTTGGTCACAGTGAAACTAGATTCTAATTTTAGTTTTAGTGTTTGCATATAGCAACAGACATCCACACCACATGCTAATGAATGTTCAATTTTGTCCCTTAAATCCAATTTTAAATGTTTCTCATTAGACTTCAAGTCTTTTAGAGTAGGACTTTTAAAGGGTGAAATGAATTTGCAGAAGGTGGTTGACCATAACTCATGATGTCCAGGATGGGAAGTTATAGCAGAGGATGAGTCCAAAGAAGGAGATCAGCACAGCTCTCTGGCCAACCTCGACTCTTCACCTGGAACTTCAGGACACAAGATGGGTCATGGATCCTCTGGTAAATATAGTTAAGTAAATCATTGGTGATAAGTTTTGGTGGGCTTTGTCGGCAAGTGGGATCCTTTCCTTAGGTAAAGCTGCGATAGAGACATGTACTGTTAGGGCTTTTCCTGGTTCAAACTGATGCAGAGGTGGCGCCATTCTGATCATGCCCACTCGTGCATCTATACCTTGTCTTCAGTCGGCTCACGCAAACTCTTTTTACCAGCAACATATATATATATATATATATATATATACAGTGGGGCAAAAAAGTATTTAGTCAGTCACCAATTGCACAAGTTCTCCCACTTACAAAGATGAGAGAGGCCTGTAATTGTCATCATAGGTAAACCTCAACTGTGAGAGACAGAATGAGAAAAAAAAACATCCAGAAAATCACATTGTCTGATTTTTAAAGAATTTTTTTGCAGATTATGGTGGAAAATAAGTATTTGGTCACCTACAAACAAGCAAGATTTCTGGCTCTCACAGAGCTGTAACTTCTTCTTTAAGAGGCTCCCCTGTCCTCCACTCATTACCTGTATTAATTGCACCTGTTTGAACTCATTATCTGTATAAAAGACACCTGTCCACAACCTCAAACAGTCACACTCCAAACTCCACTATGGCCAAGACCAAAGAGTTGTCAAAGGACACCAGAAACAAAATTGTAGACCTGCACCAGGCTGGGAAGACTGAATCTGCAATAGGTAAGCAGCTCGGTGTAAAGAAATCAACTGTGGGAGCAATTATTAGAAAATGGAAAACTTACAAGACCACTGAGAATCTCCCTCAATCTGGGGCTCCACGCAAGATCTCACCCCGTGGGGTCAAAATGATCACAAGAACGGTGAGCAAAAATCCCAGAACCACGCGGGGGGACCTAGTCAATGACCTGCAGAGAGCTGGGACCAAAGTAACAAAGGCTACTCTCAGTAACACACTACGCCGCCAGGGACTCAAATCTTGCAGTGCCAGACGTGTCCCCCTGCTGAAGCCAGTACACATCCAGGCCCATCTGAAGTTTGCTAGAGAGCATTTGGATGATCCAGAAGAGGACTCGGAGAATCTAATATGGTCAGATGAAACCAAACTAGAACTTTTTGGTAGAAACGCAACTTCTCGTGTTTGGAGGAGAAAGAATGCTGAATTGCATCCAAAGAACACCATACCTACTGTGAAGCATGGGGGTGGAAACATCATGCTTTGGAGCTGTTTTTCTGCAAGGGGACCAGGACAACTGATCCGTGTAAAGGAAAGAATGAATGGGGCGATATATGGTGAGATTCTGAGTGAAAACCTCCTTCCATCAGCAAGGGCATTGAAGATGAAACGTGGCTGGGTTTCAGCATGACAATGATCCCAAACACACTGCCCGGGCAACAAAGGAGTGGCTTCAGAAGAAGCATTTCAAGGTCCTGGAGTGGCCTAGCCAGTCTCCAGATCTCAACCCCATAGAAAATCTTTGGAGGGAGTTGAAAGTCCGTGTTGCCCAATGACAGCCCCAAAACATCACTGCTCTAGAGCAGATCTGCATGGAAGAATGGGCCAAAATACCAGCAACAGTGTGTGAAAACCTTGTTAAGACTTACAGAAAACGTTTGACCTCTGTCATTGCCAACAAAGGGGATATAACAAAGTATTGAGGTGAACTTGTTATTGACCAAATACTTATTTTCCACCATGATTTGCAAATAAATTCTTTAAAAATCAGACCATGCAATTATCTGGATTTTTTTTTTCTCATTCTGTCTCTCACAGTTGAGGTATACCTATGATTACAATTACAGGCCTCTCTCATATTTTTAAGTGGGAGAACTTGTACAATTGGTGGCTGACTAAATACTTTTTTGCCCCACTGTGTATATATATATATATTTTAGGAGCCTAATAAATAAGAAAATGATGATAATCTTTAAGCATATTTTATGAAAAATGAATACAAATATGAAGGCGCCCTGTTCAACATTAAATTCACTGCAAAAATTTGAAATCTTATGATGCTGTTATTCCCGGAGGGAGGGGGCTGCGGGAGCACCTTCTTTTTAGGAAGATTAAATATGTTTTTCATGTTAGTCTCCAAAAGTCCCCCGATACTGCCAGAAAAAGTCACTAGATTTGACACTAATTGATTTTTTTGAAAAAAAAAAAAAAGTTGCTAGAGTGGTCTGAATACTCGCTAAATATAGCATCAAAGATGTAAGTTGGCAACACTAAAGAAAATCCTCCTGGAAGGGAATTTTCCAGCCCTTTTCCTCCTTTCTGGCAGTTTTGACAGTGACTTCTGGTGCACTCTTGTTGCACATTGACGCAATGCTGCAACTGCAGTTAAAATGACATCTATCTACCACAACGCTTGTCATAAAATAAGTTTTCCCCACGTCAGAGTTTTGAGAGGCAGTGTTGCACAAAATCCGGCCTCATAATTTTATATGCAGGAAAAACCCTGACTCTAGATTTCTCCCTCCACTTGGCCTTCAGAGAGGCAATAAAACCCAGTAGATTCTGCTCATTATGGATTCTGTTAATGTATAAAACAAACGAAAAATGGAAAAGGGAAACGTGTATCCTTAAGATTCATAACTGACTGAGGACATGAAGTTTGACTTCTTGAATAATGCTCTAAAATACTGAGTGATGGTGGTGGTGGGGATGTTTGTAGTGGAAACTATGTCCTTAAGACAAACCACCCTCTTCAATCTGAAGAATTGTCCCCCTGAGACCATAAGATCCAGTATACTGTATCATTTAAGGTTTTTTATTTCTAGTGCAAATGTTTTAAACCATTTCAAGAGCAGTAATAGCTATCGTGATTTTAAATCACATGAGGCCCTTGTATGTTTTTACCTTTCAACCCCATCAACAAACCATATGTTCCACACATGTATATAACCTATATGGGTTCTACAAACCCAAAATTATTCAGTGCTTCTTGTATCTTTATCTATTTATCTATATCTGCCTTTATTTATAATAAAGAAATAGATATAGATTCTATATCTATACTACCAGTCAAAAGTGTTGACATTTCCCCATCGGATGTAAGTGTGTCTAAAGTTTTAGCTGGTGATGTGTATACATACATAGATGTGCTGTAATTGTTTTGCTATATTTGCTTGCTGTTGAGCATCTTGAGAGTAATCTGGGGTTCAGTGGCTTGCACAGGAACACTTTGACACAGAAAGTGTTAAACCACTGATCTTCCGACTGGAAGAACCTGTTCAATATTTTAATTATGGCTCTAATTAGATTATTGATGGACATAAAGGAAAAATCAATAACTTGCAATCAAAGCAGAAGGTTTAACTTGTCAAATGGTTTTTGTTTCATATTTATCGTATCTTCAGGGGACAATTCTGTCAAGTTTTCCAGGAACACTTTAGATAAAAGGATGTTTTCAGCCCCTTGAAAAATAAATTCTTAAACAATGTCTTAGATCTGGATTGGTTTATTTAGATTGCTTTAATATATCCAGACCTTGTATGAACTAAAATGTTTTAGAAATGTTTTGGGGCAGTGGGATGTGAAATTTCAAATGTTTGCAACATTCACTCCAGACTCAGTAAAATCTTCAGAACACCAGCTGTGTGAGATGATGCAGTTCAGCTAAGAGCATTAACTGTTAGGTTTGTCCTTTCTGTCAAAGCTGCGTGCTTCTTTGTTCTCGCTCCCTGTTGTTGTTGCGTACAGATGCATGCAGTACTTTTACAGACACTAGAAGGATTCTCATCTGCTATTCTCAATGTGTTGTAATGAGAACACAAATTTCCACAGACTGATTTCGGCATCACGTCCTGCCCCTTAAGCACTCTAGACAGACGCACCCCCGCATCTCTTCCCTTGAATTTCCAAACAATACAGCACATCCCCAGCAGAAAGCCTCCCACTGTGAAGAGCTTCTGTGAACTGCAACTGTGTCCAGACTTTCTCCTGAAAATCTGATGTTTGCGTGTGACGACGACTTCAGATTTGGGCTGAATTGTGTTTTTACTTAAGAAAGATAAGCTTGTCTCATGCTCTTGGACAAACCTTTACTAAAGACTATTTTTTAAAAGGTTTTTCCAAGTAGAACCTTTGTAGTTTGTTTTATTTTTCTTACCTTTAAATCTATTTAAATTTACCTTTCAAGCTTCACTAAGATGTAAATAAAGGTGGAATATAAAATGTTAGAAACGGAATCATTTTCTTTTTCTTGCAAACCTTTGCAACCTTGAGCTGATTCATGCTTTTGTGACTTGTAATTGTACAGCGAAGGGTCCTAGCAGTTTTTTTGTCCGCCTTGTAAGAAAAGAGCATGTCGGCTGTTTGGACTCTGCATCAATCATTCCTGTTTTATGTCATTAGACCACAGCTCTGATTTCTCATTTCAACGTAAATTCTTGTCTCTTTGAGCTAATCCAAGTCCAGCCAAGTGCCCTGAAGTCCTGCCTTTTTTCATCTTTGTGTTCTTGTTAATAACATTAATGCGTTCTGCATGTTCAGTCCCGCACGACGAGCTGAGGGAAATCTTCAATGACATTAGCAGCTCCAGTGAGGATGAGGAGGACGAAGGAGACCGACATGAGGACGAGGACCTGAATATCATGGACACAGAGGATGATCTGGTGCGACAGCTCCAAGACAAGCTCAACGAGTCTGACTCTGCTCCCCACGAAAGCGATAGAAACAACCAGATAGGTGAGAGAACATCAAGGTTTCTGTGCAGATCTTTTTAGTTTCATGGGTTTTACTCAAAACTGGTGATTATATAAAACTCTGATTGGAACGGTAAGAATGCTGAAAAATTGTTAATTCAAGTTTGTCAAGCATCAGATCTAGGAAAGCATTTCCACCACCCTCAGGTATGCAAATGTGTTTAGTGTTTTTCATAAAACAGTGAATGGGTATGGCATCTTTTTTTAAAGATGAAAAGCACATTTTAAATAATTTATCAGATTCTTTTTCCAGAGTTTAAAGATTAAGATCTGAAAAAATGAAGGAATGTTGAAAGTTTAATTCACATGGATTTATGAGCTGTAGATGTACATCTCCACATGGGAGGACTGTTTAAATGCACCTGCTGTTGAAACGAATCTCCTCCCTGAGATGCTTTCTCTGGGGATATTGGTTATGGAGATATCTGGCTACAATCTTTATTTTAGCCCTGCACTGGAACATTCCAGTTGTGGTTTTAGTGCAAACACTGAACGTTGATTCAAGTTGCCTCCAAATAACCTGCATGCCTGTTTGGAATGATGACATTAGATTATTCAGTCCTTCATGCCGTGCTCGCCAGTCGCACCCCAGGGTAAATGTTGAGTCTCATAGTGGATTTAGTTGTTCAGTTTTCTGGAGTAATGGTCTTGGCTAAAAACTTGGACTTTGAGATTAGGGCTGCGTATCACCACAAATTTCCTGAATCGATTCAATTCACAGCATCCTGATTTGATTCCGTTTCAGTTAAATTCGATTAAATTTCTATTCATTCACAGATGTTTTTGTAACAAAACAATTTTTTTCTTAATGTAAGACTTTCTCAGATAAATACTGTATTTGTATAAAACACTGAGTCTGCTTACATGATCACTAAAATCAGGTATCAGGGAGCGATCAGTAAATTATAATGATCTGTCATGTTTACATTTGTTAGTTGCAGGTTCACAGCCACAAATGCTGTGATAAAAAGCACTTAGGACAGAAAGAATTAAAACCTTTTAAATGTCTCGATGAAGACCGTTTCATTCATAATTTTTGTTAAAGTTCAGATCTCAGATAAGGTGTTGACATTAATAAAACTTACAAATAATATTGGATCTATTTTAGACCACAATACGACGCAGAAATACCCAATATGAAGCTTGATCAGCTATGCGTGTTCCCATGATGAGCATGATGTTTTCAGCGTAACATTGGGGCAGGAGAAATACTCCAGCTGCTCCTCACTGGAGGAAGAGTGTTTCCATCTTCATCTCCCTGGCAAAATTTGCTAGAAGCCTCATATTGGTGTTTTCTCTGTAGCTGGTTGATATGTTTTCTGAGGCGCGCTCCTTGTCCGGTGACAGAAGTGGATCACCTGTGTGTGTGCCGTGTGCTCACAACTCTGCGTGAACACCACGAGCAGTTAAGATGTGCTGTCGTGTAAATCATATAAATAACACCAGACCGACGAAGTATAAACCTGTTCTAGAGGAAATAATGACTTCTGTTGTGACTTTGGTCCGTTGTTGGATTTCAGAGTTCGTGCGTGGTGACGTCGCTTCCTGTCATTTTCAAAATATTCTGTTGAACATGGCGAAGCTCGTGTTCTGGGAACAGTAGGAGAGGGAGAAGGGATAAGGCAGGGGAGGAGAACGCTGCTTGTGTTCCTTCGGGACGAAGGGCTGGCAACTAAAATATGAAGGAGGTAGACCTGACATGATGGTGCACACTCCTGTACAGTAGGTTGCGGTACACACCTAAGAATTGTTTTAAATAGAGAGAAGAAGGAGAAGAAGGCGGCGCCCGTGGTCTTAGCGTTAACTGTTTATGTGAAAGGTAATAAGCTGCTAAATAATGAACAGGTGAAAATAATCCATGGCTGAACGAATGAACTTGTATTTGGCATTAGCTCAGGCTCGCAGACTCAGAGAAGCTTTGAATAGAAGCTACACAGTTGACCTCTCAGTTGTGTAGGTATGCTAAGGTATCGCCGCGTATCGTTAAATCACGTGAGACTAGAGTCACTTCACTGGAAAAGGAAACTTGTTTAATAACATAAATCTCTTAATTTTATGAATCGATCTTGGATTGAAGGTAGAATCTGGTGTTCTCCCCATGAAAATAAACGCTAAACTTGTGCAAGTGAAATCCATCTCAATCTGCACCTTTGGGCCCTACTCTCGTGTGGCGGTGAGTTTGTTTGCAATTCCCTCTCCACCTGTCTGTAATTCGCTTTTTCCTTTTGTTTTGATGTGTTCGGGACATTTCTGGGTGGAGATTTGCATATGTATCGCCAGCCGATGACAGAGCGAAGGGCATGGCGCTGTGTGGGGATAAACTCATGACTGGAGCAGACGCCAGTCACTCGAACTCTCTCAAGAAAAAAAACCCAAAAACGGAGGACGCAGTAAAGAAAAGGAAGTACTCTGTGGTGAAAAGAGCTTTAGATATTGCACACTCAAAAACCAGGGTTCGTTTGGCTTTCACCCGCTTTTGAGCTTTGAAGGAGAAGCTTGAAGCTGAATAGGCTGAAGAGTGATGTGACCAGTAGCCCGAGGGGAGGGCCACTCAGTTTGAATAGTGTTTACAAACAGAAACGGGGGGAAACTACAGACTCCTTTTGTTTAACCTTGAATTAATTAAAATCAATTAATCAATTTATTCAAACCCACCCCTTTCTGAGACTGAAGCCGGTCCAACATGAAATTAAATCAAATCACCCTCAGATACATGTCAAAGCAGAGGTCAAAAATAAACTAAGCCAGGTGTCAGGAGGTTTAACCAGGGCTGAGTTATCTAGGGCAGACATCAAAAACGGTCAAATAAATAGCCCTTCTTCCACATAAATACGCATGCTGTGCCCTCGCCCACAGAGATGCACACACTGACAGCTCTCAGCTCCCATCCTCAACTAACCAGCCTGACAGGTGTTGTAGCGCAGCGTGCAACTCAGACAGCTGTCCAGTCTGACAGCACAGCGCCTCCTTATCTGCATACACAGAGCTGCCAGTCAGCAACACTACTGGTCCATTCCAGTGTAGCATCCCAGCAGAGGCTTTACCAATACGTCACAGGCTGGTTCTGGATGCTTCCTGCACCAGCGCACAGTTGTAATAAATGATTCTGCAGGGGCTCCTTCCTGCTTAATTTTGCAACAGCTGCATCAGAAAGTTGAGCACCAGTGGGAGGAAGCAGTGAATGAACAGAATTAATTTGAAAGATTGTAAAAGGCAGTGGAGCCACAGGTATATTTGAGACAGTTTGGATGGATTTAGCCAGAACTGCATTGAGCTCAGAGCAGAACGATTTAGTTGCACTTTTAGAGTTTCATCCTGCTGGTGCATCTTTTTCCAAAAGGACCAGTTGTACCCATTAGCTGCAATTTGTCAAGCTGGAATAGAGGCATTCTTGTTGTGAAGCAAGCTTAGGAGCATATCTTGTCCCTGTGGTATTGTTAGTGTACTTTTTCTTTGATGCTGCATCATCATCATCATCACATTACACCTCTATAACCTTTTCTGTGCACTCTTCACTTCACATGTAAGCAGAACAACAAATGTTTTCTGAGTGTTGCTAGGACAGTCCTAACACATGACCCGTCTGCTGTCTTCTGCAGTTATGGAGTATCAGGTGCAGATTAACAGCGTTAAGGCCAAACTTCAGGAGACTCGCGCCCGGAAGAAACAGCAGGAGGAGCTCATCATGAAAGTGGAAAACCAGGCCCTCAAAGTAAGCAGCAGATGCAGACTTTTTTCCCCTTTTTTTTCTGAACAATCAGTCAGAAACTAGGTCTGCATGTGCAGAAATATTTACAAGTGCATGCAGATGAGCTCGGAGGCAAACATTTTCATGCAGCATAAATTCCCTGCAGTGATATGAAATCTAAAAAAACAGCTGATTACACTGAAGGCTTTTTCCCCCTTGTATTTTAGTTTGAATACAACATCTCCCCCACCAGCTATTCGCTGTACAAGCACTGTCATGCACGAAAAATTGCATGAAAATTCATTCTTCTGCCCAGCACTCGAGTAAAGACTTTACAATGAGTGGAACATGAGCAGACATGGCCCTTTTTTATGTTGCCATTTACAGCCCTCATTTCCTGGTGTTTTGGGACCATCAAAGCCTCATCTCTAGTCGTTATTATCACAGTCGCATAGAAAAGGTCATCTGTCTCTGACTGGCATTCCAAGTGGCCTTTCTGTCAGAGAGAAGATAGTGACATGAGCGGCCCGGGCAGACACACATTTAAAGCTATCACAATTTAATGAGCCTCAGCGTGTCGACTTGTACAAATCTTGTTTGTCTCTGTTCTCACAGAACCGCTTCCAAGCCTTGTTGGATGAGATTATTCAGCAGGAGGAGCGGGAGATGGAGCAGGTAAGTGTCTTTTTGTAAAGGAATATGAGAATCGGAGCTTGCTTTGCGTTTACTACACCTTTCAGCACTTTACATGAATGTCAAAAAGCATGTTTGCAGGTTGCGTTGTCCTTGCTGTCCTTTTCAAACCTAGCAGGTTTTATAGCTAAAAGGAAAGTTTATATCCTCTCAGATAAAATTAAATTTTTCAGCAGCTTACAACAGAGTGCTTTTTGCTGCTACAGTGTAATGACCACCCACTGTTTTGGGTAATTGTTTATAATAACAAATGAAGGCAACAAATTGATATGAAGAAACATTTTATTCATCATCCACTTACCCTACAATTAAACTCTTGGGTTGAAGGGCATCAATCACACCCTCTGTTTTATGCTCCAACAGCTGGCGTCCCTGCAGGAGCAGCTGGACTCACTGATAGAGAAGTGACCAACAGGGGGCAGTATCATCTCATCTTCAGCCTCTCATCATGAGGATGAGGAGAAAAGCCTTCATCCAGGGAGGGAGCCTCTATTAGCTGACTTGCTGTGTCATTCTTCTTAGTTTGTCATTTTTATGTATTACATCTACAGAACACTGGTTTCTGTATTAAAAGTGAGTATTTTTTATGAAGCTGACAAAATTTGTTGCAGGTTACTGCATGATTGAAGTATATGGTTGGCCTCAAGGGTGAATATTGCCTGTTTTGTGTATCTTTACACTAAAGCTAAATCTCAGCCAGCTTTCTGTTCAGCTCACCATATTTTTTATTTCATAACGTGTATGAAAAATAAATGACCTTCTTGTAAAATAAATTGACACTGGATTTTTATTGAATTTGCTTATATAGTGTAACTTGTGGGTCGGACAGAACCTTTTCCTTCAGTTTGGGTTTTCTTGCTGCTCTGATGTATTCTGCTTACAAAGAGTGCTAGCATAGTTTTAACCAAATCCATATGGTAAAAGTTGAATATGAGCAGATCGGTGCTGTGGAGTACGTTTCCCTCTGAGCAGCAAGGTTTCATGACAAGGTGGACAGGAGTTCCTTTCTTTTAACACTGGCATAATAAAGAGACGAGATGAACATCGGTAAGGCCAAAACAGAAATTACTAATAGAAAAATTTAGACCTTTTGTTTTTAAATTCAGTTGGTTTTAGTTAGTTATTTGAGCAGGTTTACCAGTTTTTTATTTATTAGTTTTTAATTTTTTTGGAAAATGCTTAGTTTTGGTCTAGTTTTTATTATTTTCATTGTTTTAGTTTTTAGTTGTTTTTTTTTCGTAAATTATACTATTTGTCTGGTGTGGCATTCAAAATCATCAGAAAGTTGCTCGGAGTAAAACCGGTAGGGCAAAGTAAACAGATTAAATGGAAATAGATTTCATAGATGTATTAAATAAATTTACAAAGCTTAAAAATAAGGACACTTTTGCAATAATTTAGTTAGTTTTGTTAAGACAATACAGTTTCAATTAGGTATCGTATTATAAAAAACTGTTATTTTTATTTTCATTTTAGTTTACAAAGAAAAAAAGAAAGTTTTCTTTTTCTCCCGGTTTTCGTTAGTTTTAGTTAACTAAAATAACCTTGAGTGGCACAGGGGGGAAACAGTGGAGTCGGCGACTCAAGCAGCTGCTTCAGAGCCCCAGATATCTGTTTCTGAAGAGGAGTGACCTGAGAAAAGCCAAAACAGGACTAAATTTAGGCGAAGCCTCCTCTAAACAACCCGCATAAACCAACCATGGCAGCAAAACACGGAAATGGCGACTCTTCTCCTGGATCGGTAAGCTAACTTGTTTGCTAACGTGGCTAACGTTAGCTGTCAGTTATAAACTCATCTGCCTTACTGTGCGTTCAGGCCAAGAGCGACTAAAGCTGTAAAATGGCCGGAAGTCATTCACTTTCAATGGACAGGAGCGACAAGAGCGAATAAAGCGACAGAAGTGACGAGCTACAAAAGTTGAGCGATTAGAGCGACTAAACAAAGTTAAAAATAGTTTAACTTTATGCAAATTGGCTATGACACGTTTCGGCTGTAAAACGCTGACAACCAATTGGAATGTTTGGCCTGAGTGTTGCAAGGCACACCGCTTCTCCTAGTGTGAGAAGGGTCTATCTGCGGCTCGCAAGACAGGGGCGTGTCGTAGTGTGACGTTACTCGACGACACGCCCACCAGGCCAATGAGAGCACAGTAAAATCTAGCCCTACCCTGACCCTTCCCCTAAACCTAACCAGACCCACCCACAATGCGACACGCCCACTATAGGACACGCCCACTGGGTTGCAAGCCGCAGATAGATACACTTGCCTAGTGTTGCAAAAAGCAACAGAGGCCCAACTTTTTGTAGCTTTGATATAGCGTCTGAGCCCCAAACATGAATTCATCCTCATTCATGGCACAAAGGCACAGTTACCACGCTCATGTGTTGAAAATGCCCGTTTAAGCGTTTCTCGCCGAGATATTGCGTTTGGGGAATTTTCGCTCCTGCTTCTCAGGAACGACCCAGAGGTGCTTCCAACCTTTCTGCTCTTCTTATTTTTGACACTAGCTACCCACTACATTTGGAATTTTCAAGATCGGATGTTCAGAAATAAAGTTATGAGCTCTGCTTTTTCACCGGCTCTCGCGCAGAAACTTGTCCGCTTTAAGGGTGCTCATAATCTGCCTGAGTGTTGCAAGTCACACCGCGTCTCCTAGTGTTGCAATAAGCTACAGAGGCCCAACTTTTTGCAGGTTTCTTGGTGTCTGAGCCCCAAACGCGAAACTTGCCTGCTAATCGAGCGCCTAGCATGCTACTGTATGTGAATGGGACCATATAATTTAAAACATGGAAAGTACTATGTTATAATAAAATTTTCAAAGGGTTAAAACTAAGGATCCGTTTTGTCCATCATTTTGACATTTAGTTTGAGAGTGAAAGACAATAGTGAAGATCTGCAGATTCAGATTAGGTATTGTATTTAATAAGCTAAAACTGTTATTTTGTTTTGGGTCCATTTTAGTTATGTCCAAAACGTTTTCTTTTTCTAGTGGGTGTCGTTAGTTTTGGTTAACTAAAGGATACAACTTGACATAGCACAAGGGGAACAGGGAGTCGACGAGTAAAGCAGCTGCACTGCAGAGCCCCTGATATCTGTTTCTGAAGAGGAGTGACCTGAGAAAAGCAAAAACAGGACTAAATTGTAGGCGATGCCTCCTAAGCGACCCACATAAACCAACCATGGCAGCAAAACACGGATTATGGCGACTTTTCTCCTGGATCGACATAAGCTAACTTTGCTAACGTGGCTTACGTTAGCTGTTGGTCTGAACGCACAGTTACTTGTTGGACATGCTGCAGGCTGTTGGTCACTTGCATATCGGATCGGCAGTGAGCCTGGCATCCAGGCACCTGGAGTTGTTTTTCTGTCGTTGCAACTATAACCTAGACACACGTGATGTCGCTGTTCTGTCCGTATTCCATATTCAACCTTTAATTAAAATTTGTCCAAGTCTCTGAAAAGTGAGATTTCTCTATTTAGCTTTGATTGAAAGTAGAGAAAAAATGAACTCCCCCATGTTGGTGCAGATACTGATGTGGCTAATATTAAATACCTCTTTAAACACTTGTTTTGTCTTGATAATGTGAGATAAGCTGTGCTCTTCCACAGTGCATATCTGCATGTGTTTGCTTCCTTAAGTAGCTGTGAGAAGAGCTAGATTCTCAAATGACCCTAACAAAATATTACATTTTTGTGACTATTTGCTTCAGTTTCTCAGATGTCATCAAACAGCTTGTTTAGAGGTAATTATTCATTGTGATTTCTGGTAATAGTTGTGTGCATCATATCAAGGATGGACAAAAAGAAAATTGGTCCCACTCATTATTTCCCCTGCCAGTTTGCATTTACCTGAGCCTTTATTTATAATGCTCTATTTAAAACTTGAAGAATAAAGTGCTTTGAAAAACATTAAAATGAAGTGAAATAACAAAGTAGCCAGTAAACCAACAACAGACAAGCAGGAGAAGAACAAAACTAAACCAATAAAATAAAATATGAAATAGAAAAGTAATTTAAAAGGGATCACTGGCTCTGCTGACCTAATGTCCTCTGGCAGCCCATTCCACAGCTTGGGTGTCCTTACAGCAAAAGTTCCTTGTCACCCCTGGTATTTGTTTCATGCACAAATAATGTCTGCAGCTAAAAAATGTCAAGAGTGCATGCAGGCTTGTATATGACCAGGTCAGATGTGGCTGTCGAAGAAACTATTAAGAGAATAAAAAGTGAGTGAAATAATTGTTTGTTTTTTTAAATGGGGCGACGGTGTTGCTCATTCTTGTGAAATCGCATTTTAGAAGGAAATACAAATGGCCGCATGTTGATTCATCACAATGCTTCTGAAAAATATTTCTGGACAGATGGAACGGGAGTGTTTTGGTAAGCTGCATCAGCTGTGTGTTAACAAGGGAAATAGCCTCTCATAGAGAACAGCAGCGTAATTGAAACATGGGAGGCTCAGTTGTTTTATGGACTACTTGTTGATTCTTGCGGAGGCTGTCTAGAGCAAGCACCCACAAAAGCATTGCGGTGTGTGATATTATCTCCAGTATCAGCTCAGATCATGGTTAACGACCAAAAACTCACGTCTGAAAACATTCAGGAAAGCTGAACAGCAATGATGAGTCCCACTACGAGGGCTGAATTCACCTGACAATCTGAGGAAAGAGCTGAACTCTCAGTTGAGTAAGAGATGCATGAATCAGACTGGAAACAGTTAGTTCAGGTGGAGTGAACTAAACTGCCAGAGGAGGCAATAGGTCACACAGTTTTTTTTTTTGTTTGTTTTTTTAAGTTTAATGCAATGATTGCCTCAAAAGGGTATGCAAAAAAACAGCAGGTAATAGGTTTTAATTAAAAAAAAAAGCAAACAAATAGGGGCTGCTAAGTTTCAGCTTATCAAAGCAAAAATGGCAGCATCAATGCAATGCAATACTACACATATATATATATATATATATGTATATATATATAAGCATAATACACATATACATGCAGCTATTTCAATTGCTTAATTTTAAGTTATTTTTAAATGTAGAATCATACACTGCTGAACAAAATCTTAAGACTGCGAAGAAAAGTAGCCTACATGGATTCACATTTTGTGTTTTAGGATCAAAACCAGGTTACAAGTAGACAGTCTTCAAAATGCAAAAAAAAAAAAAAAAAAAGAAAAAGAAACATGAAAAAGTGACAAAAAAATCGAGAGTAGGCTTGGTATTGCAAACTGCATTTAAACTAAAACAGGTTGTTCATCACCTGATCAATAGACAATGCCCCCCCATCAGTCAGGACCTTAACATGGGTTGAGGATCAGCCTGTGTCTTCACAGATGCCCGTTTGATCCATCAACTCAGCGCAGATTAAATTTTCTTGTCTAATACTTGAGTTCCTTATCCCATAACCCCCAAGATCCTTTAAGACATTTAAAGTGAGTTTTTCTGTGTCCAGCCTCAGCATTGATGGTGTGTTGTGAGAGACCTCGTTTGTGCAGCTGAGCTCAACATGGTCAAAGGCAGACCTTTTTTTGCCTTTGCCATCAGGAGAACGTGACAGTGTGAATGCTGAAAGGAAAATGTCATAAAAGTCAGATTTCTTGCACAGATTTTGATTTTATAAGGCTATGGTTTTAAATTTTTGATCAGCTGATGAACAGCCTGTTTAAATGTTAATGCAGTTTTCAATACAAAGCCTATGTTCGATTATGGTCCTGTTTCTTTTTGCATTTTGAAGCTTTACTTGCAACCTGGTGTTGATCCTCCAAAGCAAAATGCAAATCCTTGTACTTTTTCTTTTTTTCTTTTTTTTTTTTTTTGAGGTCTTTATATTTTGTTCAGGAGTGTATGTCTCAAAAACAATACAACAACAAAAGAAAAACTAAAATAAGAACAACATGCAAAATTTCACAGTTAGCTGACAATTCATCAAGTGGTGGGCAAAATGATCAGAAGTTTAATTGAGTCTCAAAGCAGTCAGTTGCTGTGTAATTCTCTCATATCCAGTTTATGTCATGCAGCGATGTTGTGGCCTCCCATGGCTGGACAGCTGCATTACAAAACCATCCAGCCATCAAAGTGCTGTTTCCAGAATGATCTTTTGTTGTTGGAGAGCGGTCTGGGCCTTTCTCATCCCCATGATTCTGGACTTTCTCGCTCCTTCCTGAAGGGATTGCCCCACCAATCGTAGGGGTAGGCGAGGGATTAGCTCCACAGATTAACGTGGCCATCTCCAAGCCCTGCCTAATCCTGCCATCTGTCAGAGAGCAGCAAACCAGCCAAGAGACTCTCCACTAAGCTAATTAGAAAGGCAGAAGAACACTCAAAGAGGGGAAAAAGAAAGCTTGAAAGCACACAGAAAGTTTTCGGCTTGGTATTATAGAGCCACAATGGAGGAGACATACCTTCTCAACCATCCGGGAGTCAAGAAGAAAATTCTGGCAGGAGGCACAGGACCGCTGCCTCACTTTCCACCTGGGACAAAGGTATCTTAAAACATAGCTGACCAGTTGATCCAAGTGTGGTTAAATCAAATAATTCCTTGCATAATTATTACCACGAAAAATGTCTTGTTTTAGTCGAACTTTTGATATTTGTTGTGCACCTCAATTAGGTGCCTTTGAATTATTCATAAGGCAGGGCAATTTTTCTGTATCTGGCTCACATGCACAGAGCAAACATTTGGTCAACCAAATTGCAACATGTTTTTTTGGCCCAGGGCTCTGTTCATCCACTGATCTGCCGGTCTCCAACTTTATTCTCTTCCTAGTCACATCCAGCCATATGGCACCGAGCCTGGACACTGTGACAAATATTTTCCATGACAACGCCAGCATAAATTTCCATTCACCTGCATGTATGTGTGTGTGCGTGTGTATATGTGTTCCTATCCCAGTGAGGTGATTCCCAGTTGCTCACACAGTTATCCTACTTTTTCATACACAGTCTGTTGGGCTATAAATAGGATGTTAATGGATCCAACATAATTTTAAAGTCAGGGTGACCGAGACTTTGTGGCTGTGACATATGAACAAACAGATGGGAGGCATAATGAAAATCTGCATGCATGTCTTGCATGAGAAGTTTCTGGAATTGAGTTCATAGATGGTATGTAAAGGTATTAGTATGGTTGTTTTGCAACAAACCAAAAACACACAGTGTTCTCTTAAGATTTTTAAGTTTTCCATCTATAAAACACAAACATTTCAAGAAGTGTGACAGAACAATAAAAGTGAACTCATTTGGAGCAAATAATTTAATTTAAAATAATTTATTATGGGTAAAAATAATGAGCAATGTGAACCGCTGAGTCCTGAATGAAGAGGAGCGATAAGAATAGATTCCCCCTGAGGCTGGAAGTTGGTGGTGGCAGAGTTAGAGGATGGTTGAGACGGTGGATGGGGAGGAAGAGATGGGTGGGAGGGCTGCACGAGAGATGATCTCGGGCAGAGTGATAAAATTGCAACGACATTTAAAGAACGAGGGCTAAAGGCTGATTGGGTCCAAGAAATCAGGCGAAAAAATGATTGGATGAAAGCAGTGATGCAGAAACTGAGGATGGAATTATTTTGACAGTGTGGGAAAACGGAAGTGATGAAGAGAAAAGGCCTGCAGGAATAAACCACATCCACTACAAAGGATCTGAGATGAGGGAGAAAGAACAGATCTTCCTTGCTGAGGTTGCATTTAACCTGCAGTCACAATGAAGACAAAATAAAGGGAGAATGCTTTTAAAAAAGATGGTTTGATCATCTGTGTATTATCTTTTATGATCTAATAGATGATTCCTCACATTACCATTGTTCAGAAATCTTTTTACTTATTTATTTATAAATATTCAGTTGGCTACTTAACTACTTCATCAGTTTAATGCAATAAAACCTGAGGACAGTTTTGTCATTCATATCTCTTCTTTAATTCTCCCCGTTCCTTCCATTCCCTTCGTATCCAAGCTGGTCTTCCATTTCCAGACACTGTTGGACAACTTTGAACGGACCGTCATCGATGACAGCCGACTGGCTGGTAGACCAGCTGAGATCTTTGTCGGAAAGATGTTCAAGATGGAAGTGTGGGAAACCCTGCTGACATCCATGAGGGTTGGAGAAGTGGCTGAATTCTGGTGTGACGCCATTGTGAGTGGGATAACAGACTTCAAGCGCATGTGTTAAGATATCAAACCCCAGACAGGTCCTGAAAGTCTTCATGAGCCTAGAAGTGAAGCTTTTGCCCCTCATTATGAAGCCACCTACATTATCAGTGTGCAAACAGGACAATATTTTCTCTTCTTTTTTCTCCTCTGCAGAAAAATGTAATTTGCAAGAAAAATTAGGAATCACAAGTTATCTTGTAGAAGTGATTAGCATAGGTTTGCAGAACCAAAATGTTTGTGTGTAGTTTTATTGAAGACCTTATAATCATGATTCTGTGGTGTACTTATTCTGCAGCACACAGGCCTGTACCCCATTGTCTCTAAAGGAATGAGACTGATTGCTCAAGGCAAAGACCCTTTAGAGGGCCAGAGGCACATGTGTGGCATGGGAAACATGTTCAACTATCACTCCACCGGTTTCCCAGAGCTTGATGAAATAATGCGAACTCCACAGCCACTGATATTCATCATGGAGCTGTTGCAGGTAAGCACTGGTGTCTCAGTGTCTGGCAGTGGAAAGCCCAAACTGAATAAAATACAAACACTGAATAAAACAGCAAGAAAATACACAATGTGACAGCATCTAAGAAAATGGGAATAATTCAGAGAACAAAACTGCAGAAAACACAATAACAAAAGATGTTTTTGATAAATTCTGCAGTAATATCAATTTTCAAATGTGTTTACTGAAATTATGGGATCATATATTGTGTTTTATTCCTCATTGTAATGTGTCTCACACCTAAGGGGCCACTTTAAAAAGAAGTGTGACAGAACACAATTTTGAACCATGAGCTGCTCTCAAACTACTGTTAATAAAATGCTCCTTTCATAATACAGAAAAGAAGCACATATCCACTAATTTAAGCCTTTTCTGCAGCTGAGAGATGCTATTTTTCTTTTAAAGAAAAGCCTCGACAAAAGTGACAACACAACTCCTTTTCTATCAAAAACATCTGAAATGATAAATTACCCAGAAAAATGTGAAACTTATGAGCAATCCAGCTGTGAGGGCAGTAAATTAAATCTGCTTTTGGTTATTTTTGTTTTTTCATGTGCCTGAATTGGCAGCTTTGAAGTAGCAGGAGACTTTGGATGTTTAACTTAACTAGAAACTGCTAGACAATGTAGAGGCTCATTAGTCAAATATTTTAAAAGCTTAGCTTTTTAAATAAAAAAGAGAGAGAATGAATATTACCAGGACAGGTAAAAGCTCACAGCCATTGATAGGTAAAGTTTAAGTATTACAGTATATCAGTATACAACTACTGTATTTATATATGACCAGCATATATGGCCTTTTATGACAGTTTCCTTGTAATTGAAAGTTAATAGTTTCTGCACTCAAATTACAATTTTTTTGCAATGAGATGACAGGATGGTCTCATCTCTTCCCATCTGTGATGTAACGTACAGTATAAAGAATGGAAAATCATAGTTTGCAAGTAACTAAATACCTCAAAGTTCCGTTTAAAAATTTGTGTATATTTAGTTCTATCCTTGTTGTTTTTTTACTCCATCCTCATTTTAATCCTGCTCCACCGGTCTCTGCTGCTTCCAGGTAGGGGATCCCTTGTCCTACCACAGAGAGTCCTGGATGATGGAAAAAGATGAGAAGCTGCAGACGGTGCCAACTCTCCACATGGAGGGCAATGCTCTGGTCAAGCAGAAAGAATTCAGAGAAGCTGCCAGCAAGTACAAAGAGGCTGTTCTGCTGCTAAAAACGGTCCAGTCCAGGGTGAGTGATGGATGATAGGAAAAAAGGTGGGATGGATAGAACTATGAGTTTTCCAGCTTTTTTTTCTTTCTTTCTTCTCAGTTTTTAGGGACATGCAAGTTGTGCTTTTCCAGAGGGAAATCCTAGTTTTCCTGTTTTGCTCTGATTCACTCTGTTTCTGCTTGCAGGCATTGGGGTGGGAAGGGTGGCAAAAGAAAGAGAAGAGAGGGCAGTTCAGGACTTTCCAGGATGAGCAGGGATATAAAACTTGGGTGTAACAGAGGGCGAGGGGAAGCTGTGCATGAGATGTTTTAATAAGAGAGCAGTTGGGATTCTGTTGTGTAAGATTAATTTCAGGCAGCTTTTGTGATGTTAACAGCTTACAGATAGCTGACCTTGGTTCAAAGAACTGGTAAAGCTCCGTTGGTCAGGTATGGTGTGTATCTTCCAGTGTCTCAGCACCAAATCTAAGTGAATTAACATAAAAAATATTCCAAATAAGGTGATTAAAATGAATTATTAAAGTATGTTTAGGAGCTGCCTAACAGCTGCATCATGAACATGCCTTTGTTCTTCCATCTCTGTGTTTAGGAGATGCCTGGTGATGTGGACTACATTAATTTAGGTCGAATGATTGTCCCCCTGGAGCTGAACTACTGCCAGTGCATGCTGGAGCTGGAGGAGTACTATGAAGTCATCGAGCACACCACTGAACTCCTCGAGAAGCACAAAGGTAAAAGAAACACTAGTATATCTATATCTGGGCTTTATCCTGATAATGGTGCCGTGAATCACAGATTTCATTTTTCCTTTCTGTGAGGACTTAATATAGCATGCTGTACCTTTTCTCCTTGGCCACCTTGCCTCAGACTTACACAGACCCATCAACTCAATCAAACTTCTGAGGTCGGCAGCTGCGTTTGCTTCCAAGGGTAATGTTGTGCATTGAGGTGGTTCAATAGTGTGGCACCTTATTCTCTCACTTTCTTTCCAGAGATGTGAACCAGCAGACCATAGGTTCTCCGTCTTTGGCTACTGAGCCCAGATTCACAAGTAAAAGAGAATGTTGATGCCTTTCTGAGACCGTAGGGGGTGATCTGAAAATTCAAACAAAGTTGGCTCTTAGCAGATTTGTAATAAGATTAAGCTACTTGTTGAGTCCCTTTAGAGATAAATAGTAAAAAAAAATCCAGCTACTAAGGACAAACGTACTTCATGGAAAGAGATTTGTCATTTGTCTTTGTATGAACTGTGTATGGTGAGTTTTCTCTAAAGACATCTTTATACGATAGGGATGTAACGATATGACAATTTCATATCACTGTTATTGTGACCAAAATGATCACGGTTATCATTGTAATGGTGGTATTATTGAAATCCCTCACCAGCATCTTTGAAAATATCCAAAATGGGTCTAGGTGTCCAGAGAACTGTCCACAAGGGTGCCTTTAGCCCCGTTTCCACATGCGGGTCTGGGTTGGGTCGGGTCGGGCGAGGCCGGATCGGGTGGGTTTTGGTACAGATGTGTTGATTTCACACTGCATACCCATACCCAACTGTCCCCTTACCCTGGAGGGGAAGTATTAACCGGATAGCGCTGCTATGTGATCGTGTGACATCATCACAGTGCAACACTTTTTAACCGCACTACATGTGACAGAAACTAAAGGGTCACCCCTGCTTTGTTTTTACGCGGGTCACACGGGAAGTGATGGATTTTTCAACGAATCAACGGATTGCTGTGTATTAGCTCCACCTCTTTGGTCCGGATCAGTTAGATCAGTACCCCTACTGAAGGGTAACACAAAAGTAGGCCAGGTCGGGTCAGATATAAGGGTACCCGTCCCAGTTTTTATTTGTGGAGACGCAAAAAAACGTGGACCGATCCAGCCTGACCCGACCCAAACCCGACCCAGACCCCTGGTGGAAACAGGACTTTTGTTGCTTTCCACCATGTTTTGATAAATTGAATTATACAAACTGGGACTGCTGCTGCTTTTCCAGGCAATAAGCAGCATCACAGTGAGTTTTTCAAAGTGCAGTTTTGTGTGCAAAGTGCAGTCACGGTTAATCATTTTTATCGATGATCGTTACATTGCTGTTATACGACATAGAGACATTCTGCTAACCCTGACATCTTGTTTGTGACAACAACTGCCTAACCAGCCAATCACATGTTAGCAACTCTGCATTTAGGTCAGAGTTGTGTCAGACAGATCTGAGTATTTCAAAAGCTGCTAATTCACTAGGATTTTGTTGGAATAATCTGAAAAGCATTGTCTCTAAAAGGACTTCAATCCAGCACTTGCAAGGTGTTTCTAATAAAGTGGCCGATAACTTTCATTTTTAAGAGAATAAGTGAAGTGAAGTGGAAAACAGAGTCTAACATGTAAGGAACCATAAATATACTAATTTGGATATCATTTCGTGACATCTGCAACTTCATGTTTAGCTCTGGGTGGGCAACACAATTAAAAATAGAAATATCCACCTGTAATGTAATTGGCTGATTTTGCTAATACATCATTACAAAAAACATATGGATATGCAAACAAATTGACAAAGCAAAATTTGTTGTTGGATTACTTATAACAATCCTCATCTATGCTTAAGCAAGGCAAGGTATGATTAGCTTAGCTTAGCATGGTGATAAAAAGCTAGTAGCTAGTTTGGCTGTTTTCTGTCATAACATGTCCTGGTTGAGACTGTTGTTTGTTATAATCAGAATTTTCTTATCCAACTCTTGTCAAGAAAACAACCAGCAGCTTTTTCCTCGAAGCTTTTTAATTTGAGTAAGTACATTGCTGCAGATAATAAAAAGAAACAGTAATTTTAAAATGCTCTAAAGTGCTGACAGGCCAGAGTCTGATGCCTGTTCTGGCTTCATCGCAGCGGCTGCTGGATGTAGCAGATCTGTCTTCTGTGGGAGTGTGGAGGAGGACATGAGGTTGACATTACTTTGGGTTTTTACAGCTAGAGCAGCCCTGGGAATTCTACTGTCATACCCATGGCTACTCATATAATCCTAAAAGAGCCTCACATGCTGGCACAGCCTCCACTTCCGAGCCTCATGAATTATGCCCCTCACCCTGTGACAGAATCCACTGAGGCGGTCTTCATTCTACTCTCTATTCCTCAGCCTGGATTTTCAGCTTTACAGTATAGGCTGTTTGTCTTATTGTGTGTTTGTGTGTGCACCTCTGTCACTCTTTGTCTGGTGATGAATCTGTTAAGACAGTCGCACAGAGGATAAAAATGAAGTGCCTATAGAGCAAACTTCAGAATAAATACTTGTAGGTTAAGATGAAGGAAAGCTTTATGCAGTGTGATGATTATAGTTAGGGTATTCTTTAAGAGTGTCATGCAAGTCATTTTAAGGTCATCTGAAGCAATGGAAATATTATTTGCAAGTGTGTATAACGTGTAAAATGTAGGCGTTTCTTAGCTCCACTGATCCAGTTCAAGCAGTCATCTCAAGTTTTTACCTTTCCTCTTAATTTTCGGAAAAAAAGATCTATTCTGCACTGGCACTATCTCACCTTTTACCCCTTTCCTACTTTTTCCACTGTCTTTAGTTTCTCCTTTTAATTTCTTCTCACACTTTAATCATCTCCCCCGTAGTTGCGTTCCTCTCCCTGTTGTTGTTTCTCTTGTCATCAGTGTCATGTTGTCTGCAGCATTTAAGTCAGCCCCCTCTGCCACTGTTTCATCCCCTCAACCCAGTTATTCTTTGGGAAAGGCGCTTCACTGCAGTGCCTTGCTTTTGCCAGAGGCAACAAAGAAATCTGTTTAACTGCTGGCTGAATGAAAATTTAGCACAGACAGAAATGAAATGCTGAGGAACAGAAAATCATCAGTGGTTATCTAAACCAAAGACAAACAGATGCACTGCAGTTTTAGCCCATGCAAGCACAGTGTGTCCACGTGTGTGCATGCCCATGCGTTTCCCATTTTTGGATGTTTAATTGTTGGTTACTAGATGAGAAGATTACTGTAACTTTTATGCTTGATAAATTTAAGGCAAAGGCTGCATTTTATGTCATGCAGACGGGAAGTCATTAGTATAGCTTTGTCCAAAGGAAATATATTCCACCAACAATACTAAAGCTACTTATGAACACAGTATATTTAGTTCAGTTTTTAGAAAAATCGAAGCAGAAAGTTGAAATGTAAACGCAACAGTTTAACCTTTAATAGAGGTTTATGTGTTTGACTGATATTTGGCAGAAATTGATCAATCTACAAATGTGATCTTATCATTCTAGCGTCTTTTTCTTATAATACAAGAATCAATAACAACTGAGCAGTTTGAGTTCATTTCTCTAATGTTTGGCAGAGCTCAGGTTGCAGTTTCCACATGTTTATAATCTTTGCGTTTAATGATATATGTAAGTCTTCTTCCCCAGAGAGAGACAAAAAAAATGTATATCACAAGCCATCAAACAACTGCTTTTCAAAGGGAGCAGCAGAATGATTGCATTTCGTGGTTTGCAAACACAATATTGACTTAAAAAAAAAAAAAAACAACCTTCAGTTCCTCTGTATATGCATTCTTGATTTTGACAATTTTCTCTCCATTACAGTTCTTAAAAAGACTCATTCATCCTTATTTATACAATATCTTCAATATTCCCTTTGTGGTTTCCAAACATTGCAGAGAAGAGGCCTTCAATGTAGATGAGTCTGTGTTATTTTAACTGAATCTACTGGAAGAGTGATTGCTATGTTTCGTTATAATAAGGGGTGCATGGTTTTAGGAACCATGCAGCATGTCATATTGTTGACTATCTTGATAAATATCTCAGATATGAGGGCTGTATTCTACTTGTGCAGCTTTCCGTTAGTTGTATGCACAAAAGCACAACTTCCCTTCATTAAAATATCTCTCAGGTCTGTCACATCGCCTTTATATGTGGTGTTTGATTTTAGGCCTTTTTGTGTCCCTGATGAATTTTAAGAAAAAATATAAATGTATATAAATGTTCTAACGACCAGTGGTGATGGTACAAAATTTCTCACGTCTGTCTAAAATTTCACATTCATGAAAGTATTTTTTAAGCATTTTTATGGAGCTATTTTACTGCTTTTCCTCCGTCCCCAGAATAGGTTTTAAATATGCAGTGCTTTATCTTTCTTCTAAAAATTGATAAAATTGTGCAGGTTTTTTTTTGCATAAATTCCTTAAAATACAGCACAATTTGTGATTTCTTATCATATTTGACAAAAATGTCTAATCCATTTATTGAATTTTTTAATAAATATGTCTGTCCCTTAGTATTGCCGTCATTACCGCCATGTTAAACGTTTTTAGATCAATAAAGTTTAGTTTAAATTCGATTCTTTAACTGCCCGTGTCAGTTTGTGCCAGTTACGTGTCATTACCAAACAGCTTGTTGTTTATAGATACTTAAAGATTTTTGTGCAAAAACTTCAGATTCATATAAAAACATTGTACAGCACTATCTAGTTAAAAGATTATTTATGCTAACTCTACCATTTTAGCACACTAAGCTAAAGACTGTAAAATGTCATTACCACCACGCTTGTGGTAACGTTTCTACGTGATCAGACTAAAAGAACCATTTTTAAAATAAAATCTAAAATTAATGTATATCAACATATTTAGATTCTGACTAATAGAAGGATGACGATTTAGGTAAGATAGGTTTGGCAAGGTATCGTGACATTCGATCTTTTAGTGAAATTTTATTTTTTAGAAAAAGAAAACTCAAAAGGGCCCAAAATCTAATAAATTCCCACCTTATAAAAAATACTGAGTCAATTTTCTTTTGTTTGCTTGTATTTCTGTTTCTCAGATTGCGTGAAGGGCTACTACAAGAGAGCGAAGGCCCACGCTGCTGTGTGGAATGAAAGGGAAGCCCGGAGAGACTTCAACATGGTGTCCCAGCTGGACATCACTCTGGCCTCACTTGTCCAGCGAGAGCTGAAGGCCCTGTCAGAGCGTATGAAGGAGAAGTACTGGGAGGAAAAGGAGCACTACTGGAACATGCTGGAAAAAATGGGGAAGAAAAATGAGGAGCAGGTGGAGGGAGACGGACATGATGAGGAGGAAGAGGAGAAAGAAGATGAAGGCAAACAAGAAGCCCATGAAAGTGTAACTGCAACGGATGATAAAGTGGGAAAAATAAAATGTGCTGAAGTTCAAAAAGAGGCACTTGAAGAAAAAAAGGTTACACCATCTGAGGGAATGACGAAGGAAGCAAGCTGTTCGACAGTCAATCTAAACACTTATGATAAAACAGAGGGGAAGGACTGGCAGCAGATGTTACGACTTGTGATGTTGTTGCACAATGAAGGGAACTTCCTCATTAAAGAGAGCCGCTTTCAAGAAGCTGCTCCCAAGTTTAAGGAGGCTTTAGAATATGTGGATTTACTACAAAACAAGGTAATCATGTAGAATAAAACTTGCTATGATGAACATCATCATTCTTACTATACAGTATAAGCCAACAAACTTTCAATCCATCCAGGACATAAGTGGCCAGATGTGCTAAAAACTAGTATTGGGATTGGGAAATTTTACTAAATAGGGAATTATAAATTATATAGGACTGAGGGGGGGGGGGGGGGGGGGGGGGGGGGGATCATATTCATGTGCCACTGTCTCTTTACAGCTGTGAAAGTGTAGGTGTGCTTGCAAAGTGAAGAGAGAAAGTGTGCTAAAAATAAGCGCTATCCACAGAGATATCACTGTCACAGCCCTTGCTCATGCTTCCTCAACCTCCTCCTCTGCCACACCTTGCTGTCGAACTCCCCAGCGCCTCTCGCACACAACAAACCCTCCTCTCGTCAACCCATCATCCTCCATCTTTATTTCGTCTCTCCTTTAAAATGCTCTGAATCCTCTGTATCATCCTGCGTCTGATCTTCTTTATCATCCCTCTGAATAATAATACGGCTTTCCATATTGTATTTTTGTTTTTAATCATTTCCTCTGCATCCGTCTTCTCAACCCGTCTTATCTGCGGGGTATTCTCATCAGGTGGACCAGAAATGCGAGGACTGGGAGTCACTGGAAAAAGTGTGTCTTCCACTCACTCTCAACCTCAGCCAGTGCATGCTGGAGATGAAGCAATACCAGCAAGTGGTGGAGCTCAACAACAAGCTGCTGAAAAGTCATAAAGGTATCAGTGTGTGCTGGTGTGAAAAAAAAGTTTGTAGTGTTTAGAAGGAAAATAGTAAGCAATAATCTTGCTTTGATTAAAAAAAATGGCAACACAAGATTTTGTTTTGGGGTTTTTGTTCCAACCTCAAAATTATTTGTCAGCCTAAAAATATCAAGGTCTGATGCTCGGCCCTCAGAAAACACCTGCCTTCACTGTGACAATCCTTTATCTCTCTGTTTACCCGGAAAACACGAAATCAAACATTCACAACAGTAGTTCTCCCTTTTTTTCCCTCTTGGCACCCAGCCATGGACATCACAGTCAAAAATGAATTTTCTTTTACTTCTTGTACCATGAATTATTTATAGTTGTAACTTATTTGAAGTAGTTGTTTTAGTTTTTACCTTTTCCTTTTTCTACTCTCTTATCTCCCTGGTTTCCAGTTTGGCTGCTTCAGCCTCATTCTTTCTATTTCACTGCTTTTTACTTTTAATCATGCTGACCGGCTGATCTTGTTGACCTCCTGTTTCCTCCTGTTAATGTCATGAGTTGATATTTCTACCATTTACACTTATTCACACTTGCTTCTCACACTCCCCAGGTAACTTTAAAGCAGTGTACCAGAGGGCACGAGCACACGCAGCGCTGTGCCACCAGGATGAAGCTCAGAGAGACTTTGCTATGGTGGAGAAATTGGACCCAAAATTCAAACCTTTTGTTCGAGAAGAGATGAAGAAACTGGGGGAAAGGGTCCGTGCTCTGCATGTCTGCCAGAACAAGACCTACCAGGATGCAACGAAGGAGAAGTGGGGGCCTGGTGGAAGCAAGACAAAGAGTGCAGCAAGACAGAGGAGTGTCAAATCTAATCAGAAAGTGGCAGAAGAAAAAAGAGAAAAGGATGAGAAAACAGAGGGGGGTGAGGTTCAAGAAAAAGAAAACTCAGAGGAAAAGCACCTTCCTGAGAAAGAAGGTGAAGATGATGCAGCAACCGAGAAAAATTCAGATGTGAAAGCGGAGCAGAGCAATAAAGAGGCAGAGTGTGGGCCCGGGAGTGGAGAGAGGTTAGAAAATGAAAATACAGGGAGGGTCGTGGCTCTGAAGCCGGGCCAGGTGGAGGAGATAACAGTCTAACAGATAAAGATAGTGATCCTGTGGCGACCAGGTCAGGCAAAGATAATGTAGCGAGCAAGAGATCAGCACGTGATAAGGGCAGGAAGAAGGTCAAATGCCAATCAGGCGGTGCACCGAACCAAAGCAGAACAAGCCCTGGGAACAAAAGTGGGAAGACAGGAAAAAGTGCTCCATCAAAACAGGCCAATGAGCGGAAATTATCCTCTGCAGAACCAGAGAGTCACAATTAAGGTGATGTCACAGATATAAAAACACTTGATACTGAGGATGGATAAAAATACAAGTAGAAACAGAAAGAAACAGTAGGTGTTGAATTTAAAAGGCCACGCAAAAAGAAACCAGCATGTCTTTGGCCTCATTCGGACTGAATTTATGTTATTCATTCTCAAAGGGATCAATCCAGTCGCATAAAAAGTACAGGAAGACAAGGAGTTTGCCAAATACAAAGTTTTATTTCTGTACACAAAGAGTAAAAAGCAGCCAGTAACCCACTTGTTTTTATTACAGTAAAAAGCCTTTCTTCAGAAAACATATTATACAGATTAAAAACTTCAGAAAAAAGACAGTGAGAAGTGTTGGAGTTCAGGACAACTACAGAAAATCAAATCAAGAAGTGATTAATGGGAAATATTAATGTTGAAGTTAGAACAAAAGAATATCCTCAGTTTACCAGTAAGGTATAAGTGTGTCATTTTTTGTGTAGTCGATGCTTTGCTTGAGGGTAGGCGACTCACCGCCCTGTTAAATGTTGAATAACATACACGATCAGATGCATCATGTTCACACGATGAATGAATGATAGATGTTGTTAGTGTGCTGCCTGACAACACGCAGCATCAGAAGTCTGAACAGTGAAAGCGGTGTTCTTTAGGGTGGCTCTGGACTCCGGCCAGCCTTTATATTCAGTCACACGGCTCCAGTCATGCCACGGGGAGCAGGGACTGCGTTAGTGTGTGCGTGAGGGGGGTAATAGAGGGTGCCTGCAGCAGAAGAGAAGTTTGTTCGTGAATCAGACCTCAGATGATCACAGAGATGAGGCTCAGTGCGTGTCTGAATCACCATCGGCTCAGGGACGAACTGTGAATGGTGATGTCTGCTTATGTCTTTCTGCCACCTCTGTTTGTTCTTAAAATAAATATGGTGAATATTGGTACTGTATATGGGGAAAGCCTGGTTTTCTTTTTCACAACCTGTCACTGCTACATCATTTTGCATTACCTCTTACGAGTGTAAGGAGACGCTGTGTGTGTTGGGTAATCATTGTGTAATGAGAGTGTAAATACCCATAGATAAATGACTTTGAGTAAACACTGCTTGCCATGGCTTTTTTTTTTCTCCCCCATGGATTGCTGCTTTTTGTCCTGACTTGTGAGTGCTCTTACAAAACAAATTCTTAGGTGACGCTGATGCACATGAAGATTCCAGAAATAATAATGACTACCTTCAGCAGGAAAACAGTAGCAGGCGTCAGTGGAGGGGGAAGTGGAAAAATGGAAGGCTGTGTTTGGGAAACAAGGTGCCCTCTCTTGCTTCCCTTAAGGCTATTAGCATTTGTAATATGAACAGCACATCAACTAACTCACAAACGTGTGGAACTGCGTCCTTGGAGATAGTTCCCTAGCAACAGTATTAAAACTAACAGGCAACAAATGCTGAAGAGGATGGTGTCAATTGTGAGTGCTGTGTGTGTGCCTAGAGCAGGAGCCCATGATGAATGCTGCACACGGGTTTCCAGCTCACATATATGAGCTCAGAGAGCCTTTTTCTGGTTTACGATGAATTCTTTATCTCGGTCTTCTCTGTGAGAATGAGGTGGTATGATTGTGGAGAAACAGAGCCAGAGCTTCATTGTTTTAGGCATACTCCACTCCTGCTTGAAATTTTGCCGTGGCAGGCACATCAAAGTAGATCTCTCCCACCAGCCCTCAAGCAATAAATACACAGTTTTTTCCCCTCCCTACCTTCCTCTCATGTCTCTCAGATCTTTGGCCCCTCCAAGCATGCCCTGCATCATGGGTTCACTCATAAGCATCCTACTTAACTGGTTTTCAACCCAAAGATATTCCACTGGTGATCCACAACTTTCCACCTGTTTTGTTGCTTCCAGTCAACCACACAGCTGTCTGTGGACTTGCAAACACTGAGACAGACAAAAACATCTGATGCAACCCGTTTTCATGAATGCAAACGACCATGGAAACGTACAAAAAAAAAAAAGAAAAGTTGAGAAAAACTTGCTCTTGTCTCAAATGGATTCAGTTTTAAGGCATTAATTGACTGCTATGTTTAGAAGAAAATGCACCTCATGACCCCATTAAGATGAGGGCAAAGCCAGTCCAGCCACACGTCCTTCTGCAAATCTAAAAGCAATTAAGTATGCATTAGCAAGGGAACTGACACATGCCGAGCTGACACAGTACTTACTGCTCTTTTCAAACCTACATGGAATGAAAGGATTTTTATGGATGGTGTTGAACTGGTGTAGAATCGCTTTATGTTGGTGTGCCTTATACACCCCCCTGGAGTGGGTGGAATTAGCCCAGAAGAGAGAAGGAGAACCTCAACCTGGACCCCCTGTTGTTGATGTCTCTGTGCACAGCGGGAGAACAATAGGATCCCAGGGTGGAGGTCTGCATGCTGATATTTATCAGCATATATTTCTTCAAGTAAACATAATTCCAGTCATGACTCAAATTGGCTCAAAACTAAAAAAGTTGCTTTTGGAGGGATAAGATGGTTCACTTTTACAAAAGCATATGGGACGTATCTTTTTATTGTTATTGATCATGCAAGAGGATGTTTGTGTTCTTGTGCATAACACAGGAAGAGTGCATTGTAAATAGAAAATATGTATAGCAGCATAAATGTGAGTGCGTGCATGTGAAGGGATCAAGTGGGAAAGGCGAGTGATGAGAGCGGCGAGCAGTTTGAGAAGATTAGCGGAACGCGGTGTGTGTGCGTACAGAGGCGCTGTGCTAGCGGGCACTTTGGCTGTCTGAAATAAATCATGGATTTAACTGATGATGTGTCATTCTCACAAAATAAACAAGCTCTTATGGGTGCTGTCAGTTTCAATTTGCACCACGTAGCCACATAAAATCTGTTCGCTCAGCCTTGATCCAAAGGCTCAAAACTCAAAAATAACCACGATGACACATTCAAAGAGAAAGAGAACAAACACTGAAGATACAGGCGTTTTGACACAACAATAGGAAACCCTTCCTATTCATTTTTGCATTCTTGTAAAGTTCCTCTGATGAAGGGTCCAATTTGTGCTCTGGACTGATGTAAAGCTTCACACCTCTGAAGGACTACACAGATACTGGTAAGCACAGTGTCATGGCTGGGCTTTTCTTCTCACTTTTGGCTCTCCCTGCTATGCTGCTAACAATAGTTTCCTTTGGCTCTTTAACATGGTGCCACTCAAGCTATGAAGCACAGCCTGGCCAAAAGGACGTCAGCATAAGCCTTTAGCAGTTCATATGAGAAAGGCTTTTAGTGCACAGAGTTCTGAGGAGGGTTAGCTCTGAGTATTGTAGCTGCTGCAGTGGTCACAGGGCCCGGTGTGTTGTGGCTTGACCTCAGCCACTTGGAGCTCCTTCCTTTACTTTCAGGCATCCTTTCAGGCCATCATCCTGCTCTTCTAGGCCCACTCAGAGCTAGATGTGTGAGGTGGTGCCTGAAATTAGAAAATAGAGGAAATGAAGAAAAGGAAGAAAAGCAAAAAAGGCCAAGAAAATGT
Organism: Atherinomorus stipes; assembly: GCA_023101725.1. Lineage (NCBI taxonomy): Eukaryota > Metazoa > Chordata > Actinopteri > Atheriniformes > Atherinidae > Atherinomorus > Atherinomorus stipes. The sequence goes on from JALJCO010013221.1 coordinate 2,039,775, forward strand.
TCTTGACTACAGCCATGAAGGCTTTAATTATGATAATCCCTTTCTATGTCCATGTTAAAGGCTTAAGTTTGCTCAGCAAATTGCATTTTAAATGCAGCGGGACAGGAAAAAGGCCATGACAATGATGCTCTCTGTTTCTGCACTGTAGTCTATGTGTCATTCTTATCTTCCTCCTCCCCCCTCTGCCATTTTATCTCCCTGTCTCTCCCTCCAACTATCGATCTGCAGCAGTACATATTTGCTCTCTTCTCCATCTCTCCCATTCCCGAGGGCCATCGAAGAGGCAAGTCTCTGAAGTGTGGCACAGTGGAGCAGCAGAACTCGCATCCACAAAGCACTCACCCGGTTCTGAAGGGAAGACGTTTCTCAGCTGCTCGATGACCTCCTGAAGCTGCAGCACCGTGTCCTGCTCATGCTCCAGATCATCTCCTGACACACACACACAAAGTTTTACCCAGTTACGAACTGGCAAGATTGGGAAGTGAGAGGAGAGTGTGTGTTTTATATACATGCCCAGATCTAAGCCTGACTGCACGTCACTGACCTGCCGCTTCTGTGTCGGTCGTCTCCCTGCTCGCCGGCTCCCCATGGTGACCCCCTCCAGACACAGGAGAGGACAGTGTTGATGGTTCTGATCCGTTTGCCTCCGAATCATCTTTGGGCTGTTTTACAAAAGATTTATTAATTGCTCATATCCATCATGTTTCAGACTTCGGAGTCATTTAGTCTCTCAGATGAATGAACGGGATGTTTCATGTCAATCTATCAGCAACTCCTCAAATGGACCTTTGAGAAGAATGATGAAAAAAGCTATTTTACTCATGGGCTATTTGCCAAAATTATGCAATCACTGATTTTTGGCCGATGAAAAAGAAAGAATGACAGCGTACATGGCAGCTTTCCAGAAAAACTAACAAAGATGGAGGAAGGCTTCTGATCACGATAAAAGATCTAATAACAAAATTCAAGGAAATTATATGCAATGCAGCATCTTTTGTATAGTTTATAGGAACACTATAGAACTACTCTGGGGGGTGATTAATCTCCGGGCTGCAGTGAGACAGAGGCGTCTGCAGAGACTGGGACATTCAGACTACAGATTCTACAGATTTTATTTTCTGAGGAAATGAAGCTGTGATATTGCTCCGGTAAGGAGAAAACTCAAAAAACATCTTTTTTTTCCCGCCATTCCCTTCCAACTCTATTCTCCGTTCACTCAATTTCCAAGTCTTAGACAGCATCTAAGTGGCAGCATCATGTCCCTTTTTCTCAGTTTCTTTCTCATCTTCGTCCCTCTGCCCTCTCTTCATTTGTTGACCTGAAAGTGCAATTTAGTTACTCTTAGAGTTAATAATTTAAACCAGAATCAGCCTCCGCTCTCTGTTGTCCCTCTCTTTGTTACACCTCACTTTTATACTGCAGTAAATCCTTTATAATGGTGCTCCAGAGTGTGTTCAGCTCCTTCTTTCTATGCTATCTCTCTTTGTAGTCCCATTTCCTTTCTCACATGTACCCTAGTTACCTTTTTGTACTTGAATGAATACGTTTGAAGGACTGTTTTTCCAGATGTCAGCGCTGTGACATAGATAAAGGTTGAAAAGCATTAACCTTCAATTTTTCACTCTGTTCAAAGTGCAGTGACATAAACTGGGAAGGAATAAAGGCGACGTGGATAATCAGAGCTGTTGAACAGAACAGAAAATGTTTTTGATCATGGTAACAACAGGGAAAGATCTTGTTTCATACTTCACAGCTTTAGTGTTCCAACTGCTTTCTTCTACTGTCATCCTTTTTTAAAAGATGCAATATTCTAAACACGAGTGATAAGTAAAGAAAAAGCGCAAGGCTAAGGCTGGAAAATAAACGGACGTTTTCATGAATACTTAGTATAACATAAGCTTATCTGCTGTTTTGATGTGCATTAAATTTTTCATTATTACCAGAGTATTAGGTTGAGGTTAACGCCTATCTATGGCAAACTTTCATCAAACACCTTCAGTTATTACTTTGCAGTGATCTATCATGAAGTATCCGGGCAGAGCAGATGCAGGAAAACAGAGGGATCAGTTTGCTCTCATCTAATTAATCTCAACTGTAACCTTGACATTGTTGAGGAAACAAAACATTTGAAAAACAAAAACACAAGGAAATATATATCAAGACTGTTGCTTCCAAATAATATCAATAATAAATAAATCTCTATTTCAGTTTATACGGGGCAGTTATTTTGGGAAAATTCTTCTGGTAAAGGGATAAACTAACACAACTCACTGAATGCAACAGAATGAATATAGACATTACCACTAGATTATATATAATCATCTTTTTCAAGGAATCCTAAGAAAACTACATGGGAGAAGCAAACACAGCATGGTCTATAATTGAAATTTAGAATGTAGTGAACGGTGATTAATAATTTGGTTTAAAAATATACTAGAACTGAAGTGGACATACAAAAAAACAAAACAAAAAAAGCAGCTGAAAAGTGTGTTTTGTACCTGTAGCAGCAGCTCCCTGAGCCTGCGAAGCTGGGACTCAAGCTGTTTGTTGTGGTCCTCCAGAATCTGCATGCGGGTCTCCAGCCGTGTTTTATGTTGTCGGAGGACCCTTGCTTCAGCCAGGAGCTCTTCATCCTGCTGCCCTCCTTCAGTGGGTGACCCCAGCTCGCCCTCCCCAGCCTCAGTCAGCATGGGAACTGAAGCTGCCTCCTCATGTTTCCACTTGAGCCGCCTGTACTCGCCTTGCAGCACCCTGAGGACGCACAGTAGAGGACAGATGGAAGAAAATTAATTAAAATGAGGGCAAACTTGTTGGCGCAGCACACAAAATATACTACCGCTAGGGATATTTATCTACCTCCCACCTGACACAAACAAGAACGCACCTACAGTACCCACAATAATGTAACATTTTGTGTTTCAGTTATTTAATTAAGATAGTTTCACCTCATCTGCACATATCAACACAAAACACAGTGTGGGAGGGTGCAAATGTATAATTGTGAGCTACTCTCTGTAATCATTTTAAAAAGGCTTTTTTACATATGAGCATTTGAAGTTCCATTAATTTGCCTTCTGGGAAGTCAGGGTTCAGATTATGCTTCTTAAAGCACAGAATTAGTTATAAGCTCTGTAAAATAAACAAATTAATGGAAAATGGAAACAACAATAAAGTGCTAATGTAACAACCTGTTTTTATGGACAAAGTGTGACATAAAATAGCATTTACGAGTCTTTTTATTTAAAGTAATGTAAATGATTTTTTTATTATTATTATTATAATTATCTACAAATGATTTAGATCATTTGTTCTTAAAAATGGTGAAAAAAAATATCAAAATTTTACATTGTGACTGGAAAATTTGATTGTCTTTTAAATAATATTTTTTCACTTTGAATCTGATGTTAGCAACAATTTTTAAACAAGTATAAAAAGTATTGTCTGGTTCAACAGCTCATTTTAAAATAATCTGAAAAAATGTGAGTATTTTATCACCAATAGTACAAAGTATAAAGAAATTTAAAGAACCTTAAAAGATCTCTGAAAGCAATGATGAAGCAAACTAATATTTTGAATTTTTGTGATTCTTATGCCATTTAAAACATAGTTTTATAACATTGTCACTGCTTGGGCTCAGCAATACTTCTGAAAGTCACTGTCACTGAAAATCGACTCTGGTGTAACATTATTATGCAGGTTATAATCCTTGGCTGCAAAAAACAAACAAACAAACAAACAAAAAAAAACCCTACATTAACAAGATTTAAAAAATTTTGATTTCTTTAGACCCCGGCTCACTAAAAAAACCTCATGTGAACTACAAAGATGTTTATGGCCTGATGAATCTTAATCTAAATCTGAACTTCTTCTTGGAAATCACAGATGTGCATCCTCAAAGAAAAACCAGCAGCTTTCATCTTGGTGTCAGAGGACACTTCAGAGGTTACTGTTGGTGATGTACGGCAGATACATCTGTGTGTATGGCACCATTAATGTTTAACATATAGAGCTCTAAGAGCAACTGATGCTGTCATCAACATGACCTTTTTCAAGGAGGTTTTCTTTTTATCAGACATCTCTTTTCATTGAAAAAATTTACAAGGTTATGTAAAAAAGAGACTTAATTCAAAACTGCATAAATTAGCAATGATTGTTGTTAAAGAGGTGATTAAGCACAACACTGGAACAGTTTATTTAAATAAAGGTTGAAGACCTGTCTGCTCTCAGCTGCATTTACACAGATTTTTTTTAGGAGTCCAAAACTGTAAAGCCTCTTAAGACTCTTTATGATGTTTTTTCTTCGTTTTTTTAATTTAAATCATGCTTTTCTTTTGCTTTTTAATGCTTTGAATTGTGTACATGAAATGTGCCACACAAATAAACTTGCCTTGCCAACATGGCCATGTCTCAACTACTCACATGAAATACAAAAGTCAACAAAACAAGAACGACACATCTGATTTGTCCTGCAAATTTATAAATAATCTGATTTTCCCTGCAAGTTTACTCTGGCCAATCATCATTTATAGTAACCATATTATTGTGATATGATGAGAAAGCTAAAAAAAAATAAAAAATAAAGAGAGAGAGAGAGAGAGAGAGAGAGAGAGAGAGAGAGAAAGAAAAAAGACCATCAATCTTTTTATTTTTACATCTTTTTGTGTCTTTCTTGGAGAATGGATTACTTTAAATTATTATAAAGACAGAAAAAAACAGTGTTTGTTTTTATTTATGAAGATAATTTCCCAACAATGACATATGTGCATTATCGACACAGTATTTACGTATATATAATTCTTTTGAGTATTTTGATTGTCAACACCAGTATGCCCCAAATACCAAGTTAAAATAAAGTTGTTTTTTTAAGCAAATCTTCTACAATCAGCCAAATATGAGCCACCAAACTTAAACACTAATATAAATATCTCTATATATTTTGGAATTTTATTTGATCCTAGTAGTTTTGCTTGAATGTTTCAGAAACAACAAGAATGCCACAGAAAATAGAGCAAAAAGCCACTTCAGTCATTTTTAAAAAGAACATTTCACAAAAGAGCATAGTATAGCAGGTGACACAGAAAAAACTAAAGTAGGTCAAGGTTCCAGACACCCAAAGGGCACAAGTTTATGCGTGTATATAAAGCAGCATTTTGCTGAAGGTCTACAAAGACGCAGAGACGATAAAATTATTCACATGAATCATTCCCATAAAAGATGCCTGTGGTAACCAATTAAGGGGATAGGAGAAAAATGAATTTACCTCATTTATGGAAAATTCCCAAGCTTCAAGCAAATGAATTCAAATTCAAACAGTGACATCTTCTCTTTTAGACATGGTTTACACTTGCATCAGACCATAATAAGCTCCTCAATTCCCCTCTGCAGAGCACACATGAACTGTCAAGCTGAAGCATGACTTACATGTACTTTCATGTCAGCACACTATTCTACAGACTTAACTGGCAGCTTAGTATTCAGTGTTTTCTTTTTTTCTGAAGGCTGCTCAAATGATTTCCAGCGTGAGCGTGTTTACTCTCAGCAGGAGGTTTTTCAAATATCAGCAGGCAAACTGTAAAAGTGTAAAACCTTCAGATAAACACATACATAGTTGAATTATGCTTGTCTAGAGTAATCCCTAAACCAAGCTCTATATATCTCCTGTAAGTCTCATCTTAAAGCTTTATACACCTTCGTGGAAAGAGATGCTAAGAACAAACTAATATATGAATGCTTATGGCTTTTTTCTGTTCTTTTCTTTACTCTTTTCTTTAGTTTTAAGGGGATGTGGTGGGATTAGTTTACTTTTCTGCTATATGCTGCAGAGACAATGCCAATCAATGGTGCGCAGAAGGATTTTGTTGTATATGCAAACAAATATTCAAAGAATTATTAAAAGAAAGTAACTCCAGACTTATAGCATTTTTTATTCAAGTATGAATTTTGCCTGGTTACAGACCTGTTCTCGTTCTCCAGGCGCGCCAGGGTGCGTTGGAGCTGCTCCTTGTCCTGGTGCTCCAGGTGAGCCAGCAGCATCTGCTGCCCGCAGGGTGAGTCATGGTCCAGGGCTGGGCTGGAGTGACGCAGGAGGTACTGATCTTCATCCCTGAGTCCCCCACACAGGAGACAGCACACTGAGCCACCAGCACACAGCCACCAGCAGCACAAAGCAGAGCCAATGGCATGGCAGAGCAGACACGCCAAAAGCAAGGCAAGCAGGACGAGGACGGGTGTTACAGGATGAGGTGCGTCAAACAAGACAGGACTCTGCAGGGTGGGATACTGTGACACTGTGCCAGATTCACAGTCCAAATGCTAAATGCTCTGTAATAAACTTGCCTCCCCAGATCATTAACCCACTTGTGTTTATTAAAACTGGAAGGTGCATCTTAAGCTGCAACACAATACACTGCCAGAAATGATAAGCACTTCTTTGACTTTGGAATTTAATGTGCAGATCTATGACAGTAGCCCTCTGGCTGTTAAACAGTAAATGGGTCTTTGAATGTTTAGCAATTATCTTAATGGAAAGACAGTTGTTTGTCAGTTTATGTGTGGCAATAATCATTTTGCCTGCAGAGGAAAATCCTTTATTAACTAGAAGTTAAAAGGAAGTTATAAGCTTTGTATTATTATAAAATATTACATCACTATATATAAAGGCCCAGTTAAGGCAACATCTACCTTTGCTGAAGCAATCTTTAGTTCCTATGAAATTCTTATTTAGCTGGCAAAGTTTGGTTGTTTTCTTTTCAGTGAGTTGAAAAGTGATCTCCAAACGGCATATAGTTACAGATGAAGCGAGAGATTTTGTGTTTTAGAACTTAAAGTTTAATGAAAAGAGAACCGTGCAAAAGCCTAAGCATAAACATGCTGGAGCTTTGACCACTTTTATCTTGAATAAATAAATATTAAACTTCTTAACAATCAGCAGATACGGATTCCTCACACGCAGCCTGTAACCCTAAAAATCAAAATAATTTACTGCGATGCATTTTGGATATAACTGAATATAATTCAAAATAGAAATTCTAGCCCACATTTAGTTAAAAAAGAAGGAAAAAGTAAAAGAAAAGAAAAGAAAAAAAGTATGAATTAAATAGAAGAAAATACTTGTTCTGCTGTTAAGCTTAATAAATGAGAGTTGTGTTAAACCCAGTGGTAAAAATTTCTTGTGAAGGAAGAAGAATACTAACACCACGCAAGTTTGGACCTCTAAAGAGAAATGCACTCAGGACAGCAAGAGAATCAAACAGAACTAGAAGTTGTTTGGAAAAAGAAGCAAGAAAATCATTCAAACAAGAAGTGAAAGACTCGATTGTCTGTAGATTTATTTTTTAAAAAGTGCTTTTATAAGCTGTGATACTTGCTGAAGGGGGCGTTACTAAGATCTGACCATGCAGGGCTGTTTAACTTTTGCTTTGAGCTTTTACTTCTCTTCTGTTTTTCTGTCAATCTGTTTCCTGTAAAAGATGGTAACAGAAACCAGGATTTTGTTTCAAATAATAAAAGGAACTTCATATTCAAACTGATACCTTTTTGTAATTAGGTCATCTTTAAATGGCTTAAAAATGAACAGTAATAGATTTTTAAATGAGGATTGCAGAAGTTTTAGCAACATTGTTGATAAACAAATCACTAAATGCCAGAAAAAAATAAGAAAATTTAAGACAAAAAGGGAAACAAAGGAAATAATCTTATTTTTACATGGACAGTAAGTCAATGCAGATGCTACTTAATGGGGTAGCTTTACCTTGTAAGGTGTGGTGGAGTGGTTCTCTTTCAGTCAGAAGGTTGTTGGTTTAACATCCAATCTTCCTATCTTAAATGCCGTTACATCCTGTGGCAAGACACTAAACCCCTCATTACCCCAGTGTGTTCCTTATAAGTTGTTTTGAATAAAACATCTGCCGTAAACAAATGTAATCTTAATGAGCATCTATTTCTGTCTTTACGACTGAATAGGCCATTTTGTCTTTCTTCATTCCAGCACTAGCATTGAGGATTCCAGGTTTTCAGGTTTTCTATAGTGTGCAGAATGTGGGTTTGCATTATCATGCCGGGAAATCATAATGTACTTTTCTGTTTTAATGCTGCTGCCACAGAGGTGTAAATGAGCTCTGCCCCGGGCACTTATGCAACCCCATATGATCACAGAGCTGGGATTTTGGACTTTTTTGCTAATAACAGTCTGGATTGTTCTTTTAATATTTGATGCAGAGCACATTGAGTCCATTTGTGCCCAAAAAAGATTTGAATACTGATTTGTCTGATCACAGTACACATTTCCACTGCATTGTGTTCCATCCCAGATACTTCTGAGCCCACAGAAGTCAGTTTCGGGTCTGCACAAAGTTCACACAAGGCTTCTTTTTTGAAGATTAAAGTTTTAAGGGACATTATACCTCTGTTTCTTTGTGCTTTGAGAGAGGTTTTCTCATTATATCAGCTGATACTGCACTGAGGCAGTGCTGAGGGATAGAGGGTGTCCAGTTTATCTTTGGCCTTATGGACTAAAATTTCTCTAAAATTCTTGAATAATTTAATGACATTATGGATCATTGAAGGAGAAATATTCAAGTATCCTCCAATTGCTCCGAAGGAGACATTTTCTTTGAATATTTCAATGATTTCTCTCATTGTACATTTCTTTGCAAACTAGAGATCCTCAAATCATGATTATAATCATCTGATGCAATTAATTTTTATTTTACTTCATCACAAAGGAAGATGTTTTAAATTGCCTGCCGAAATCTTTTAAATTAGTTGCAAATCAACGAGGAAGAAAAATTGTATGAAATTCAAAAATGGGTTCAGACTGTCTGCAGTGAAATATTAGTAGATGGAAGAACTATTAAGGAGAGACACACGCAGAAATATTTGCAAGTAATTTTTGACTTTAGGCTTGATGACTGAGGGTTTCAATCATTTCCCGTCTGTTACCTGCCAATAAATACTGTGAACTCTGAGCAATGTACACAGGTGGAGAGTGAAGGCTGTGCATGCAAACAGCATGGTTCAGGACAGAAAACAGTATGACACCAAGCAAAACACCAGCTGGAAGCATAGGTAGCACAGCAGCCTATACAGATGCAGCACAAAAAAGAAAAAAAAAAAGAGAGGCACTGACAAACAGAGTTTCGCAGAATAATAATCAAATGCAAGGCCAAAGGAGCAGGAAGCAACACTGCTACTCGCACAGGGGAGAAGTTAAATGTCATGCTTATAAAGACTCTCAGGAACAGAATTATATACCAACATTCATGCAAATACTTCAATAATAAAAGCTGCATGCTTTGTCACAAAGTTCTACCAAAGCTGCTCTACACATGCAGATGGCAAGGAAGACGAAGAGGGAAGACTCTAGAAGTACAGATGCTGATAGAAAAATTTGTTTTTCCGCTGCAAAGTATTACAGCTGTCTTTGCATGAAAACTACTTATTTATATGATATCAATCTCAGCCACCTCTATGAGTAAACACATAAAAACTCATCTGATAGGAAATAATGAGCAGAATTCACAATGCACACCTTGAGCACAATGGGTCATGGAGCACTTTACACAAGGCTGCTGGACATGCAGCCTTGAACTAAATGAGCAACAATGAGGAAAACTCACAGGATGAGATGTCTGACAGCTCAAACTGATGTAAACATAATGGGATGTGGACACAAATGTATGATTTGAAAGAAGCCTAACCCACTCTCCACACACACAATGAAGAATGACTGCCTCATTCACATCAAAACATCCTAATTCCGCTCACTGCTATACCCTCTCAGCCAGCTTCTACAAACACACTTTGTATACTATCTACAAACAGCCACAGACCTTAATCGCAGCAGGCATGAGGATGATGAAGGGGGAGTGTATGCACACTGCTCTCTGTGGGTCATTCTCATTATGTGGCTGATTATTTATGTGATTACCCAATCGTTCACTAACGCTCAGACATGCATGTACAGTCCTGAGCACACACACAAACACAGAAACAGTCAATGTCTCAGGGGGAAAGAGTGCACACACAAAACAGTGGTTGTAATCAGGGGAGTTGTGTAGTTTGAGGGTGGCGTCATACTCACAAGCTTTCATCAGGAGACAGGCTATCCGTGAAGAATGAGCAATTCTGGCTTTCCATTTCTGCCAATCTGTACAAACAAACACATACATGCAAGGAGCAGCATGTTAAATATTAACACCAGTTCACACATACAGCAGATAGAAAGAAAAACACAGAAAAGAAGGTGAGTCAGAGCAAGCGCAGCAGAGGACATTATCGCACGCTGGGGAAATATGTTGCCACAAAGTCATTGTTACAGCAAACAATCTCAACAATTTAGCTTTAAGATGGCGTGGATAAGCCGCCTGGCCTTTTTAGTAGCCGCAACTGAACAACAAGCTGTCCAGAAAAATGCAACGAGACTGCAGTGTGGCAGAAATTCTTCTTGTTTTAGAGTATAAGCTGTAAAAATGCCCACAAGGAGAGAGGATAAAACTGTACTGTACAGTCTTCTGGCATGCAGGCAATAAAAAGCCTTTTAGAAATGAGCTGCTGTCCAGCACCACGGACAGCAGCTGTATTGAGTGAAAGCCTGTGAGGAAGCAGTGCAGTTTTTCAGGACCAAGGACAGCACTTCCAGCTCTGCCGCGGTGAACAGCTGAGATCCACATGCTGCTCAGGAAGTTGCATCAATGTAAAGAATGTTTTTTTTTTTTTTTTTTTATTTTTTAGGGGTATAAACAACATTTATACCTTTATATTTCACTTTTAAAGGAGTTTATCTTGCCTTGTTTGGTGTAATTTTTTTCAGGAAAACCTCACCAGTGTGATTTTACTGTTATTTTTTCATTTTGACACACCGTATTAACACAGTTGGCCTAAAAACATTAAAAAAAACATAAAATCCTAGTAAAAAAAAAAAAAAATTATTTTTCATTGTGAAAATCACAAACTTGTTTCACGAACCATTTTTATAACCTAAAATGCAAATATGAGTAGTTAGTTTTAAAAATATTTGGAAAAATTGGCAATCAAAAGAGAGATAAAACAAGAATTACATCAAAATGCAACAAAGCCTAAGGCATTTTTTCCAATTATTCACAAAACAATCAATAATCACCATGAGATGCCAAAAAGATTAATTGCTCCAATCCAAAAAGATGGTTACTGTCCATCACAAGACAGACAGGACGATTCAAGTCTGGGTGTGTTCGTCCTCCTGCCCACCAGGAGGCAGCCCTGAAATCTGATTTTGGGGCATTTTTGGTTACTTCAGCCACCTCCCCTCTTCCTCAGCAACAAAATGCATCATGTTGTCACATAATTTCCTTATTGGTTGATGTGTTGCATTTTTCTACCAACTGTAAGGAGGTTGTTAGGTTTTTGTGATACTTTTTTTCTTGCTTACCAGCACTTTCCAGAGAATTTGCCATTTTCCCAGTTTTTTTCCTTCACCAAACGGGCATTAAACATGTACGTATTATCAGTTGGAAAACTAGGTTGTACATTTTATATCATAACTCCGGTAATATTTGGTTTATTAACACGATTTAAAAACTGGTTTATAGTTTGAAGTGTTCACTATTCAGAAAAGCCAGAATGGTGTCTCTATGTTGCTGCGTTTAGTTGCTACGTCATCTTAAATCGGACATGCGATCTGGACGCACCAGTGCGTCCAACTGCCAAGAGGGTTAAATGGTGGGTTTCTTGGTGCTTGATGGGATAAATGAGGATAGGGTTACTGGAACTGGAAATGTCCTGTCAAGATGGGAAAATTGATGTTTAACCGTACAGTATGATGCCAAATATATTGTATGTGATACACAGGTTTGTAATACCACTGCATAATCACAATGTTTCAAAAGGTGCACTGCATCATTTTCTGGACTGTAAAGATTGTATTATACATTTTTTGTGCTCTTATTGTTGAGTAGCATGCCGAGGCTGAGAAAGAGCAATTTACTATTTTTTTTCCCTAGACCTAGCACACCACTCAACAGCAGCATTTCAGTTTATGACACTGTAATAACAGTTAGCAACTAGATATCCCCCACTGACCATTGTGAAAGCACACCAAGGCTGATTTAGCAAAGACACCCAAAAGGACATTTTTGGAAGAACTAAGGCAAAGAAAGAGAGAAAGGATAGAGCAAAAATGTAGACTACATCAGACTGACTTATACTTGCTTGAGAGAGCTCAGAGAAAATGCAGGATGCAAAACTGATACCAAACTAGCCCACTTTGGGGCTGCCTTAGTGAGAAAATCTGCAAAAGTCAGGTGTTAAAATCTTTGAAGGAAATTAAAAGATAAAAGATTTACTGTATTTGAAAAACTTATAAACTTATCAACATTTTAGAGAATCATAATTTACAACATGAACACAGACTGCAAGCAATGTTTTTTTTTTTTTTTTTAAATTGAGTAAGACAGTTAAACTGTCTTTCATTATTTTGGTGTACTGTGTGACAGATGTTTCTCTAGAGCATTAACCTTACCCCTAAAACTGCAGTTTCAAATAGAAGAAAGAAATAATATCTACATATTAAACTACTTACATTGTCATTTTTCTAATATCTAACTAGCTAACTCCAAAACATGGACAAGTATTTGGGCTTCTACATTAAACATAAATAATAAGATAAAGATGAATACCTCATCGACTTTACAATCACCTGCATATACTCTCACTTATGTTTTACAGCTGGAAATTTTTGCTTTTCATTGAAAAACATTGATTTATTGAAAGCTGATGTTACTGGTGAACATGACTCAACTGATAAAAACCATCTGATGATCTTTATTATACAACATACTTCCATCCAAGCAATTTGAAGCAATTTGATTGGCCAAGAGACTGTCAAAACATAGCAATATTGGAGTACAACACCACGGTTTTGTGCACTCTGAATGCATTACTCTGCAACATCACTCCTCTGTAAGCACTCTACACATGGTGAATTGACAAGACAGAAATTTGACCTGACATGACTTGAAAACTGTCCATATCATCTGAAGTGGGCACATCCCAGCTTTACTTCTTTTTTTGTCACACTGAAGCTAAACTTCATATATTATGTGAAAATATTATCAGTAAAAATTAGCTGGGTGCTTAATAAGACATTTCTTTGTATCTAAAAACCTTTTGACATAATTACTGTTTTTGTTCAGTTTTAGACTAAAATGGGGCAAACTGGAAATTAGTCTAGCAACGGCTCATTTCTCCTATCTTTCAGAATGATTACTGTGTTTTTGTGTGAGTTTCTGCATGCAGCCACAATCACTATCACACACATTTGTACCAAGGTCACAGTTTTTGGATAATTTAAGATAATTCAAAAGCGTAGTAGCAATCGCCACAACAGTCCTTGATGCAACTGCAAAAGAATATGAGAGAAATCCTTTTATTTAGATGCATCCGGCCACTCCACATACATGAATAACTGCCACTCTAAGTCAAACGTACCCTTTACCGGGACATGGGGTGGGGTGTGTGTGTGTGTGTGTGTGTGGGTGTGGGTGTGTGGGGGGGTCTGACAATATATTTAAAGTAGATGTATACTGACTGGTAGTGGAAAAGCCAGAAGGTTTAATTAAATTACATATGAAAGCAGTACTTGATCAGAGTGAAGGTTTCTCCCTCAAGCATGGTAATTAACCATTACAGAGAGCCAACCCACAGATGCAAATGTACACACACACATCACATGTGCTACATAAAAGCAGTCTTAAATCTTCGTAGCAGCATTTCCCGCACATGCTGACACACTGTATCATCTGTCGCTTAGAGTTGTCAGTTGAATGAGCAGAAATGCGATGGGAGATGGAGGAGTGAGTGATGTTGAGACGACATCCCATTTCTTTTCCAGAGAGACCATAATACTGAAAAACTCAGGATTTATCCATGTCCTGTTGCAGGAGCCCAGTCTGTGAACATAACTGCTTGGAATTCAATCTGTGACATGATTAATCAGAGAGGCTCCACAAACCTCAAGAGTCAGTCAGGGACAACAGCAAATGAGAAAGGAAAGGACAGTCTGTGTAGGAGTGCGTGTGCACACGTGTGTTTAGCTTCTAGAGAGAGGATGTAGATGGATGTGAGAGGAAATGAGACATGGGAGAGAGAGAGTGAGAATTTTGGAGGAAAAATCCTCCTACAGCTCCAAGAATTGTTTTTATTATCTTCTCCATATCTCTCCACTATAAGATGCCAAAGCTGCTGTGATGATGAAAGGAACGAAGTTCTGCATCAATGCAGAAGAGGAGGGCCAGAGTTAGAAAACACAGATGATGTTTCTGTTTGACATGACTAGAAATCTGACTTTTGAAACATCAAATACTCCATTTCCTTTGAGATGACTAGAGACTATTTTATATTCCAAAACAAGATTTCGGAAGATTGTAAATTAAATGGTCTTAGAAAAAAAAATGACTTCTATACTTTCTCCATGTTTACATGTTTCTAAAAATTGAGCTCATCTGAGACTGATCACAAGACTCAGAAAATCTTGGTGTAATAATCACATTGGTCCACCTTAAAAAAATGCAACAGTTTAAAATCAGTTTTATTTTTCTTTCTTTTCTTAAATGTTCAGTTTATTTCCTTAGTGCCATAGAAAGAGACAGATAATGATACTTGAAAATGAGGTTCAATGTCTCCACATGTCGTTTTGTGAAAATACTGATGCTGCGTCTTCACATTGACATTCAACATCTTCATGATAAAATGCATGCTCATCACTATGGATTTGACCAAAAAAAATGGCTGTTTGGAGCAACAATGAACAAGCATGGTTAGGTTTACATATAGGAATGACATGGTTAGGGCCAAAACCTTTTACTCTCCTTGAATCATGATTGCCAGTATGGCATGTGGATGCTGCCTTACGGAGCAAGTCAAAGACACATTGCTGTCTCACAATACTACATACTACATACAATACTATGTAAATGCTTCTGTTACTGCATCTGTACAGCTTAGCTATAACTGCACACTTACCAGGTTTCTGAGCTGTGACACATGAAGTGTGACATTCAGACCTCCCTGCCCCTCCAGCTGATGATCATGTGAAAAACATGTTGGTTCATCTATCTGTCAAACTGGATTAATAAATAAATAGCTCCGTAAGGAAAGTAGACATTAAACATAACTGTGGTTTCAAGGAATGCCAAAGGGCAACATATTTTCTTTGGGACTGGGTTGATAAGTCAATAATGGGACATCTAAAAGTTGCTATTAATGCTGCAAAACAACCACAAAAGCAGTGGGATGACAGGTTAAACAGATTCTAAAAGAGAGTCTGACATTAAATCCATAAAACACATGTTGGTGAAGTTTACTGACTAAACTGAATTTGAATCCAGCAACTTTCAAATTTTGCCTTGTAGGCCTAACGTCCTAACCTAGTTTCCTTTCATATAAATTAGTGGCTGATAGCTTCTGCTGTGAAGGTGTGAAAGGTACGTGTGGTCATGTTGAATGTTTACATCTGTGAAGCTTCCTGCTAACAATGGGCAGAAACTCCCATGGCTGCTTGAATAGGTTTAGTATCATGTGCATCCATAGAACCGTGCTGACGTGGTGGGAGACCAAAGCCGCCATGAGGAGGGCTTTATTTTCAAATTCTACAGCAGCTTCATTGCAACAGATTACCTAGTTTACTATTCATTGACAGAAGGGCACCTTGACACACATGAACAGGCACACATACACTTGTAATATGTCACCCCAAGGGAAGAATTTTGAACACACTGAGCTGTCAGTGATGATAACCAGTATTTTGATATCAGCTTGACTTTCCATTAGTGTTCAAAGTGAGTGGTGAGTTATGATTGAGACTGGGAAGGAATTCAAATAAGAAATGTAATACCATCCTGTTTCTAAATCTCTTAAATACCAAGCAGAGAGATAGGAGAAAGGAGGAAATAAGGAAAGAAGAGGGTGTTCTGTATGCTGGCAGAGAACAGGTAAAACACTATATCAGGAACTGCCCACTCCCATTATAATGCCGCTTAGATCATGCCAGTAAATGAGTGTCACATGGTTCTTTTTTTCCCCATGTGATTAAATGTGCTACCATTAATGTTCACTCAAAAATCTGTGTCATTCATTTATACACCAGAGGAATGAACCACCAGTTTTTCAACTGCACAGAAATGAAAAAAAAAAAAAGAATCATAACGGTCTCATACAAATTTTTTCCCCATTCACACACGCTGGAAGCTGTGCGGGTTTACTGCCTGACGCATCGATGTAGACAGAAAGAGTCGTTATCTAAAGGTTCAGCCTGCATGCAATTCAACACAGCTAACTAAAGCCTCAAAAATAACTACGAAAACCAGTCAAAGCTTCTATGATTTCTCAGGAAGAGATAAAGTCAATAAAAGAGCTGAAATCATGTGAAAATACATACAATAGTTAAATGAATAAAGAGTGTATTATTAAACATTTATCAAATATGCTAACTGGAAATTTACAAATTTCCTCAGAAAGGATTAAAGGATAAACTAATCTTGCTGCCAGAAATATCTCCCACAAACCAAATTTGGTCTGAAAATAACACAACTGTTCATTCAAGAAGCGCTAAAAGAAGGAGGTCCTGCAGGGATTTTAAACTTGGACATATTTTGGAAAATGAAAAGATCTGCATGCTGGACATCGAACTGTTAGCTGTGAGGTTTTATCCGTATTATCTTTGTGATGTCACATGTTCCTTATTGCTGTAGTGTTTGCAGCACCAGCTGTTGATTGTGTGAAGAAAGCAGAAAGCTCAGTTTAATTTTCTTTTTTTCTCAGTTACTTAGATTTGGTAACACGGTTTGTCTCAGGTGAGCCCTGCCATTTTGGACTGCTGTCTGGCTTAGTCAGAGGCTTCAGTTGGGCCTTTTCTCATCTATTTCATCGATCTGCGCTGAACTTTGGAGAAGTTTTGTTTATGAGTAAAACTGACATCTTTTATGTTCAGGAATGCGTCATGATGTATATTTTTTCTTTATTAAATACAGGTTAAGATTTATAGTGACCTTCTACTTTCACATGCAACATCTGCCTCATGATTACCAAATGATTTTATTATTTAAGAACTGTACACTGAAAGAACATTTTGTGTGTGTGTTTTTAGTTTCACAAAAGTGGAGAGTGGAAAAGCACTGTAAGAAAGCCAATTGATCACCAAGAAAAGTAAAAGCTTATGTCCACTTCTCAGTCATCGTTTAATCCTCGAGTGCCAAGTCCACCAATGTTTACACATGCAGGGGACAGAACAATCTTTGAATAATCAAGATTAAGACGGCTGGCTCTGTGCTGGGGACTCTAGACTCTGGAGTTGATTGTCCAGAAGATTGTTGCACAAGCCTGAAAATAATGGACAATTCAAATGGACATGTGTTCAGTCAGAGGCTTTTTCATGTAGCTGCAAGAGAGTAAGATTGACAGCCATGGACCTCCAGTGCCATATGATTTATAATTTATTATTTAAAATAAATAATTCCCCTTGGGGGATTAATAAAGCAGTTTTCATTTGACTTCCATTTAAATTCAAGAACTCCTATTTTCAGGTAAGCTGACAACATCAGCTGCCCAAACAGCAGCAGCTGTTGAATAAAAATTCCGTTGACATGAAGCACATCAGGTCTGAGCTTCACATTTTAAAGCATTGCTTCAGCACATCCTAGCATGTTGATGTAACAATGATTGTCAACTGGTGTAACAGATTACAGTTCTCCATCACTGTCAACACATCGCACTGTCAAATGTGTTGTCAAACAATTAAAATGACTACCGTGTGTGTTTTGCTATTAGAAAATATCAGTGAAGTGAAAAAGATAATTGTATCCTTCTGGTGTGCATGTTGTCTAAGCTGTGAAGGACAAGTGCAGTTGCAGCAGATCGGTGCACACTGCAGTCAGAGGAAGTTCTCTGAAATGTCAGTCGGTCAGGTAAGTTTCACAAAATTAAATCTCAGTTTGTAGGAGACGCTTTAATTAAACAAAGCTGCTTAAACAGTGTGGTGGAAATAGTTCCCAAATAGGGAGGCGTGTTTAACAAAGTATTTTAGATAAATGTCCTTACAGCTGTACTGTTAAATATTTGTATTACATTCAGCTGAATTTTTCTGGAGAAATGGATGAAGGTTGAGCCAATCTGTGACATAACAGGCTGCAATTTGTCATTACTTTGCTAGTTATGTTTTCTCTCAGTGAGCTGAAAAGTCAGAAAACAGCCTTGGATCTCAGTGCAGCACAATAATCATGCCTGTTCTGTCCAACTCTCTCAGCTTTTCTCATTATTGTACTTGAAAGAAGCCTTAGCATCCATTACAGCATCCTTAGATGTACTGTATTTATGATCATCACCTGATGCTCTTCATAAGTGTCGTTTATGCACCACGCTTCATCAACACTTTGGGTTTGAGTCAGTAAACTCATTTTTACCCCAAATTTTGGGGCAGAGTAATGGTGGAACACAGTGCTCCTTTCTTTGCAGCATTCTACTTAATAAACTGTGACTGTTTCATGTCTGGAGGAGGACATCTCTGCCTGTTGATTACACCTGCATGACTCCCCATCTTATACTCGTCATTAATTTAGGTCCGGTGCGTCACAACAGGACCTGAATGCTTGTTTCTTTGAAAATAAATGCGAGTGAAAAAAGGCTGAGTGAAGTGAGAGTGACAGCCAGCTAACTGGACCAACACAGGTGGATGAGGAGCTGCACAGTTTTAATTGTTCCCACCCGTGCTGTTATGATGACAGATACAGCTCATGTCCACTCTCTAGTCTCTCATTTACAGAAGACGACATGCAGATTCTCGCTCCCTCCTGGTGATCCACAAGATGTTTGACAATGGAAAAAAAGGGGTGTGCTGAGTTTTAAAGTAGGATACAGCTGAGTCTCAAGAACTGGTGACTAAATGCAACCAAGTGTTTGTAGTCTGAAGCTTTTAGAACAATAAAAATGATGTCAGATCTGTTTTAAACTGCAACAGCAGCATCTCTGTGTGTTCATGTGAGGGGAGGTTGTGTGCTGTTTGTAGCAGCAAACTGTCAACCCCAGGAGCGCCATAAAGACGGCAACATTGGTATTGATGCTGTTACAAACTAATATCTTTAGATAAAATAATAATAATAATACATTCTGGCTCTGATTAATGTCTGACAATGCTTTTTCTTTTTTTGACAACCCTATCTTCAACAACCAAACCTGCATGGCGAGCAGTTATTAAACTAGATAAATATGCTGTGGTACTCAATGTCAAACTCATGTTTTCTTTTTCCCATCTTTCAATAAATATTGCATATTACCAAATCATTGTTTCGCTGTGACTACTTTTCCATGTCTGCTTCTCTGAGAATGAGCATATTGCAAAAGTTGATATTTTCTGAGTAACCTACATGACTTAAGAGCTGTTTGAGGAAAATTGCAGTGTAATTGACAACTTTGCATAGATGTGGCAGAAAATATATGAAAGAATGAAAAATACAGGGCAAGAAAAGAGAGAGCAAGATGCAAAAAATGGTGTGGAGGGAAACAATATAACAGAAGGATCAACGATAAAGAGAAAAGAAGGCAAACAGAAAACAGGTGAAAAGGGAAACGGGGGGACCAGGAGGAGTAAAGAGGACCATTGTGCCTGCTCTCTCGTATGTGTATGCTGGTTTTTTTTTTTTTTTTTTTTTTTGGCAGGGTGTAAAGTGTGCGAGAGCCCAATGGAGGTAATACACAATGGCACATTACCAGCACATGAATACACACTCCCATTCATGCACTGCAGGCTCATTGGAAAGGGATGTATGTGTCCAGCGCTGCCCACAGTGCAGAGCTGCAGGGAGTCCAGGCCTGTGCCCTGTTTATAACCTGTCAGACAGACACTAATCCACCCAGACAGCTCCCAGGTGACCAATGGGCTCACTGCCCTAGCAAGTGACAAGCCGCTAGGCACGTTGAACCTCGCTAACCTCCACACATTCACACATACAAACGTACAACCACAAACTGTGTGCTCGTGCAGCCACGGTGTGCTCGTGTGCAGAATAAGAGGAAAGAAACTGCTGGGCAGTGCAGCCTCTATCCTGGCCAGAGTACAGTACACAACACAGCCAAATCAATACCACAATCAGCGCTTTGCTAAGACTTAAGGGTGAGAGAGCAGGAAGGTAGGAGAAGAGAAAAGGCGTAAGTGGCATGGAGTGAATATAAAATAAAGGAGACCATTTAGAGAGTAGAACAGGGAGAAATTGCTGCACAGCAATTATTTAAACATTGCACAGCTCTGTGAGACACATACCTGCTAGCATAATGTTCAATCCTGCTGTGTGTGTCTGCATGGGGCAGCCTGGGTGATGAGCATGGTCTGAGAAGAAAAAGAGTCAAAGTCAACACCTGACAGCATTCTTAAAGAAACAAGCCAAGTTTCAACTTGTTTTTGGTTTGAAGCCTTATTGCTGCTCTTTCTTGTTCAGCTACGGTCAAGAAAGAGCAGCAGGGAGTAATGATTCAAACTCAACTGGAAAAAAAAAAGCTGTCTTTTTAACATTTAACACTGCTGTTGGGTTTTTAGTTCCACGATGCTCCAAACGTTGTGTATAGTGAAAGGTCTGAACAGCAGACAGGTGAAGGTGAAGCCAGACTGTTGTGATGGATGAAGTGTGTGGTTTATCACTGTATCGCAAAAAAAAAAAAATACAAAGCTTTTCCTGAAAGAGATGTTGGGAACACATGTTGCTCTAAAACCTCAAACATTCAGCGTTGATGGTGCTGCCACAGATGTGTAAGTTGCCCATGTCACAAGCACTCATGCATGCTGTCAGAGATGAAGGTTAGATGGTCCATTTCCACTTTAGTCCACAGGACATGGCATCCATGGTTTCCAAAAGGAGTTTCACATTTTGATTCTTCTGATCACAAATGTTCCACATTGCTTTGCTACAGCAGTGTTTGTGGATCATGCTCACATCTGGCCTCTTCTTTGCTTGGTAGAGCTTTAACCTACAAGAGACAGCCTCAGGCATAGTATATTCATATTGAATAAGTGGCCCAGTACTTCTATAAATAAAATTGATGTAGCACATGTTATGCTCCATTTATGTTGCAATTAAATAGCACAGCAGTTAACATACAGGTTCATTAGTAGCAATATCGCTGACTATTATTTACTATTCAATGTGGTTTTGATTTAGTAGAGGGTAAATGTCCATTTGCAACTCAGCTTTTTTCTTTTAATCATTAATTTCCCTCTTGGCTGATAATATGGATACTTGCTGTGTTCTGCTCGTCTTTCAGATATAAAGATTGAGGCTTTTCAGGTGGCCTCGTGGTTGTGAAGCTGTTACCAACTTTCTTTCCTTTTTTTTCCCCCCTTTCTTTTAACTTGTCCTGTCCAGCATCATACTGTAGCAACAGAATGATAATCTGGCTGCTTTGCTGTGTTGAACAGATTTGCTTTGCCAATGGGAGCTTTATGAATTTAAGGCTCCTCTTGATAATCTGAATTTATTTGTTTTATTTAATTTCTCCCCGCGACCCTGAATTGGACAAGCAGTACAGAAAATTTCATTTTTTTGAATATTGCTTATAACTGCATTTTACATAATACTGCTGGACCTGACAAGAGGAGAGAGAAAGTCCATACAGTCCATACACCTAAAAACCACCAACCAGGCCAGAAATCTGGGTGTAGTGATGGACTCAGACCTAAACTTTGAAAAACACATCAAGGCGATCACTAAATTAGTCTACTATCACCTGAAGAACATCTCAAGGATAAAATATCTGATTTCTCAGGAAAATCTGGAAAAACTAGTCCATGCATTCATATTTAGTCAGCTTGACTACTGTAACAGCGTCTTTACCGGTCTACTTAAAAAATCAGTTAAACAGCTGCAGCTCATTCAGAACTCTGCTGCCCGAGTTCTCACTAAGACCAGAAAAGTGGACCACATCAGTCCAGTTCTCAGGTCTTTACACTGGCTGCCGGTTCATCAGAAAATAGACTTTAAAGTTCTGCTGCTGGTCTATAAAGCTCTGAATGGTTTAGGCCCAAAATACATCAGTGACCTCCTGACCCAGTATGAACCTACTAGACCCCCCAGGTCATCTGGATCCGGTCTTTTATCAGTTCCCAGAGTCAGAACCAGACATGGAGAAGCTGCGTTTAGCTTCTATGCTCCACATGTCTGGAACAAACTCCCAGAACGTCTCAGATCAGCTGAAACACTTAGTTTATTTAAATCCAGGTTGAAGACCCACCTGTTCTCAGCTGCATTTACGTAGATTTTATTCAAAAGTTCAAATCCGCACGTCTCTATATTCTCTCTTTGTAATCTTAAATGTTTTTAATGTTTTAATTTTAGATCATGCTTCTACTTTTTTGTTCTTAATATTTTTTCTTTCCCTTTTGCACCCTGCTCTAATGCTTATAATGTTTTATGTAAAGCACTTTGAATTGTCCTGTACATGAAATGTGCTATACAAATAAACTTCCCTTGCCTATCATTGCATAGACTGCTTTTGCACAGCAGAATCAAAATACAGTATGAATATAAACGTGCACTTTTTGCATCTAAAGAATCCAAATACTGTATGCTCGTAGAAACCATGAAATCTGCATTCTTGTATTTTCCTGTGCATGAGACTCATCTGAGCAATGTGCTTGAGTCAGAGTGGGATCATAAGAGTAACACTGAATAAAGATAATGCCTTTAAACCAGGGCCACAGTCCTACAGTCCTGACTCAGCATGATGATTAGCATGTAACGGCAGCGGTATGTACAGGAGTAACTAAACAGACAGATGACAGGAAAGCAAGCACAAAGAGACCTCTGTGTGTTGTGGGACTCACGTCTCTGAGCTCTCTGCTTCCAGCACAGATTGCACTGGCAGGTAACCTCTCTGTGGGTGCTTTGTGAAGTACTGTTTTGACCTGAATTTGTTCTTCAGAGTCTTGGCAAAGTCCCTCATCTTCTCCCCTGAGGTTGTCTGCAGTTGTCGGGAGGAGGGGTGACAAGGGGAGGTTGAAGCACAGGGTGTAGATGGGAGAAAGAGAAATTGCACAGTGTTAGGATTCTTGGAAAAGTTGCTTGCCCCCAAAATTAGCTCATGCCCCATTTTCAACTTACAAACTTTCCCTCTATCTGTACTTTATTCAGTTTCTGTTGCTCTCTCTTTTTCCATCTTTACCTTTCAATTCTGTTCAAAGTCTTTCCTCTTTTCTCTACTTTTTGCTCATTATTTCTTGCCCTATCATAGTAGTAACCAATCATAGCAGTAATGATGGTTGCCTAGCTGTCGGGAAAATATGCCCTGCTATTTTGAAATGTCCACTGCACAGATGGCCTTTTGCCAAATTTTGCAACTTCTATCTGATTAGAAATTCTGGCACCGTTTCAGTAAACTTAAGCACTCCTTTGGAAAGAGCTTTGGTTCATGCACTTGCTTAAGATTGGGGTTTTATTGGTGTTTTGTGCTCTATATCGTACTTTAAGTGTGCACTATTCGAGCCAAAAAGGATATCACTACTGAGTGGTACTTATATGCATGCTATAGATCTGGATGAGATGATAGAGACCTTACTGTGGATTAGACCTCTAATCCACGTCTGGCAGCAGGAACCAAGAGTAAGGAGTATGTATTTCACTTTTGAGTAGAGCTGAGATTTATCTTTCCCCAGAGACCAGAATTAGTATTCAGGTGCAGCACTATATAATGCTTTTCTTACTGGGGTGTAGTATTCCATGATGGGGTAGTGCAGCTTCTTTCCCTTGGTTGTGCGGCCGGTTAGAAAACATGTCTGGCAGATGTCCACATTGAACTGCTTCAAACTGCGATACCTGTCAAGATCAATATAACAGAGAGGCTCAAGTGATGTTTGCAAGAGATGTGGATGGAGTTTGTGTGAGCAGTTGTTTTACTTATGTTGTGGGGACACATCTGTATACACTGTGAAGAGACTTGACTTTCTTTCTAAGATGATGGTATTTCATGGTTGGTTGAACATTAAGGTAAGATTAACTTTCGGTTAAAATTAGGGTTAGTCTCAAGGGAAGCTATGCTAGTCAGTCATGTCTTTGAAAGTGCTAGAAACATAGTTATTTAGAGGGTAAGTATGTCTGAACCGGTCTGAACTCAATTCTGAATATGCTATTCCTTATGTGCACTTGGTAATGCATGCATACTTTATATTTCTTATTTTTTATTCTGTCATGAAGATGAACATCATAGAATAGCTGAAGCACAATAAATGAATGAAACTGCACATGCAGAAGCCCGCACAGCTGCTCCCCTCTTATTACATGTTTTAAATTGGTTCATGCATCTCTTAAATAAGAACTTGTGTGCTGGACGGTGATCCTTACAGTATATACAGAATAAAAACAGAAAACTCACATATACCTGTATCTGCCTCAATATATTTCAAAGAAACTATGAACTGAAACTATGAGGTGGAACTGTTCAAGCAATGCAATACCTCTTATTTCTTATTTTTTGCTTCATGGTAGATATCCCCTTTGATGCTACATTACATGATGCTATCATACATATTTTTCATTTCCACAAGCCCCTCTCTGACTATTTTAAAGGTCTGTTTCTTACTTTTTTCTTTGCAGAAACAAAATCCCAGTTTAGGAAAACCCTAGGAATATCTTAAATGCAGGTCAAACAAACAATCTGTTTGGTTCAATCAGAAAGAAAGAGCCTGTCATGGTTCTCATTTCCACCATGCCATACATGTGTTTAATATGTTTTCACTTCATATTCTCTGGTACTGTCTGTGAAGTTAGTTTTTTTCTGTTTCAACATCTACCCCAGATTCTTCTGCCAACCACCATTCCAACTCTGACTTCCAACTCATTGTATGTCTTTATATGTGGTACATCCTGTAATACCGGAAACCCATCTGGGGTGTACCCTGCCTTTGGCATGCTAAATGTTAGGATAGGCTCCAGCTTCCCCATGACCCTGAACTGGAACAAGCAGTATAGAGTATGAATGTACATCATACACCTGCAAGCATTTTCATCCCCTCAGACAGACATTCCTACCTGAAGCCCTTTATGGGACATTGTTTGCAGACAGAGCATTTGGCCTGGTGCTTGGTTGACTCTGCAGCAGTGACACGGTGGAGGACTGGCAGCCAAACCATCGACTGGGGCTCAAGACTCATCCATTCGAGGAAGTGAGACACCTCAATGGCAGGTTTTCCAGGGGCCTTCAAAAGACATGAAAATGAGGAACACAAATGTAGCAGACCAGGTAGCTAAAGTAACAAGACAGGAAGTAACACGACAGGAAGGAAAGCTTCCTTCTCAAAGGTGGTTCCAGCTATTTCTGAGCAGAAATAAGAAATACAGAAGATGAGATGCCAATCACAAGCATGGAACAAGATGTACAGTGACAAAGATATATTTTGCTTTTATGGGAGTGGTTAAGAAATTTATACATTTCTGTGCATGTGTATTTGCATGTTTGTCATTTGGAGACAGCTTGTAAAGAATCCCAGAAAGTGGAAAAAAAAAAGGAAGTCAACCTAATAAAGGAATAACGTGCCAAGTGCTAAGAATCCACGATGTGCTAAATTCTCATTAAGTCTGCATCAGAGATGCATTAAGAGGTTGATTTCCCCGGGGCTCTCCCCAATGCTCAAGCAGAGAAACATAAGTGTGAGTGTGTGTCTGTGCACTGATAAGAGACAGAGAGGTGCACAGGGGTGTGTGGTCTCCAGTGGGTGAAGAAGCTGTTCTGTTAGGAGAGTATCCAGCTTTACTCCCTGTGGGAGGTCAAATGGCAACTCCTTGAAAACTGAACACCTGGAACTCGAACTGCAAATGCTGAGAACAATATTTCATCACAGACTATAGTGCACACAGCAGATGGCGCGTCAAACATGCAGTAACCCACTAAAACCCTTTTTTGCATATCTAAAATAAATACTTGTATCTTTTAGACAGAATTGAGTGTTAGAATATTTATGTGGAGTGAAGTTATTCTCCTGGTTGATTTTGTCCCGTTAACCTCCGTGCATGCAGCTACACTATCAGTACAGTCAGATTATTCTGGGCCGGCCACTGCCTTACTCAGCCTATCCTTTCTTGGGTCAGTTTCATTCACTTCTCCATCAGCAGAGTCACTTTGATGTGGCAACAAATGCTGAACCCAGATCTCCAAATAAAATCTGTCACTCATTTCTGAGTCAAGCGATAAACTGGCAAATTGTTCACCCTCCAGTTCGCATTACAAGGATATTTATCTGCAAGGAAATGCTCTGACATGGAGCAAATGGAGACATAATTGGACTTTAATCAGCCATAGCTGATTCAGCAAGCATGGACCAGAATACATTGCATATAATTAAGATCTACCTTGAAAACAAGGGGAAATAAAATGGTTTGTGTACGTTACATTTAAAAAAAAAACAACAACGACAACAACAAAACCTTTGCCTTGTGCTTAAGAAAACAGTAGGGATGTATATCGTTATGATTTTATCGATACCGATACCAATATCGATACTCCTTATCGATACCGGTATTTATCGATTCTCTTATTGATACTATAACATAATTTAGAGTAAATAATAAAGACATTACAAGATGTTAAAAGATCCAGTGGTGGAGAACATTTGTTCAGATGATGTTGAAGAAGCCTGGACATGAAGGTAGGTGAAGGATCACTGGGAGAATAAGGGAATTGTTTCTGTCTTATTCCATCACTGTGATTATTTGACTGCGTAATGATAACTCGATGATTGGGTAGATGTACAAAAAAGTATCAATAAGAGTATCGTTTGTCCAGAATCTTAACGGTACCCTGGTATCGTTAAGATTAGGAACCGGTACCAAACAATACCGGTACTCGGTATACATCCCTAGAAAACAGTTCTGGGGTCTCATTTATAAACGTTGCGTATGCACAAAACAGGGCCTGAAACTGGCCACGCAAAAGTTGTGATTTATAAAAAGCAAACTTAACGGGAAAATGTGCTGTCTCTCACGTTAACCCTGACCCATGCGTACACTGGTTTTGGAGACTGGGGAAACTGGCGACACAGATAGTGAGGTGGGGATCTGAAACCACACTGCATCATGATTCCCCTGCTGGCTGCGCGGGGTCCTGTCACTTCCTTCTAAGAGGTACTGTAGTGTGCTCAGGCTTTTTGCATGTCAACTTCTCTATGGAAGAGTGGTTAGTGTGCATGACTTTAACACAGGAGACTTGAGATCGAGCCCTGTTCAATCTCTCCTTTTTTTTCCTGTCACATTCAAACATTTATTTCCCTCCTTATATCAAATTTCAATCGTATTGGGTTTAGGATTCAAACCAGCAGCGTTATTTATGCTGCGCACTGTGCGCAGGTGAGCTGAAACTATAAGAACCTTTCAAATAAATAAAAAGGTCCGTAAGTAAACTTATATGTTAAATCAACTTTTCATCAAAGTTTTCTTACCATCATCTTCATCTACCAATGATCATCATGGTGATATATTTAGCACATTGATACATAGATTCTGACAAGGTACGCGGCAGTCAGACTGATTGATGTAAACATGTTAATACTGTGGGTACACAGTAATGCTGCACATCGGTGCTGCTGGAGGACCTACAGATGGGAAAATTAGAAGGGTGCACGTTTTCAGGATTTCCTGGCCCAATGATGATGACCTGCTATTAATCACATTTACTTTTGTAGTGCTTTTGTCTATGAACTGGACCCAGATAGACCGACCACCGAAACCGTGCCCATCCCGACGCATCAGCGGCTGCTGACCACAGTGCGCTCCGTGGTGGAGCAATAGACCTCAAAGACCGGCGGAGGTGTTTGCAGGCAAGGGGAGGGCACGGGAGGGGGAATCACGCTGCACCGCACCAAACAGGTGTTCTGTGTTCTGCACACAGTCGTTCCTCCACAGCGGTTCCTCCACAGCGGTTCCTCCACAGCGACTTCTGGAACAGACCTCTGTTACATCATCACCCACAACAACCATCCTCTTCAGTGTGATGCAAAAAGGAAGGGTCCATATTTGAAAAAAAAAAGAGAGAGAGAGAGAGAGAGACAGAGAAAGGGGGGGGGGGGGGGGGGGGGTGTCCCTCAACCAAAAACTTATTGCTTTAAAGTGAATGAGGTACTCTACACTAAAATCAACGAGGGGACAAAAGAAAATGCAATGAAAATAAGAACCTTCATGAATTTTACAATAATTACTAAATTTGAAAAACTGAAGACATTAACTTTAGCTTTACAGGGGTAATTTATGTAAATAATCTTGGGCTTTAATACTCTTGCTCTGTTAGTAGTTAGACAGCATGAAGAACTCCCCCAGACTACATTGTTTCAGCCATCATCAGAAATGGTTACAGCAAAATCAGTTCCCCTGAGAGGACCTCACCTGATCAGTGAAGGCATCATTTGGGATTAAAAGCGCCTTATAAAACTTATTAATAATCATCTTAGAACCAGAGTTTAGGATAATCTTGCCTATTTCTGGGAATGTCATCAGAAAGCAACTTAAAGCAAAGACTTCTTGTTCTACTGGGTAGAATGGTCCTTTCATCCTGATACAAGTCAATGCATCATGTATTCATAAAACTGAAGGAAAAAAGTAGGACCTCTGTGAGAGCTACGGTTCTGTAAAAACTCTGACCAACCCCTGCCATTCGCATCAAAAGGCAGGAATTGGTAATTAACAACGTAAAATAAGAATGAATCGATGCCTTTATGTCTCGTCTCTTTCCCTCCCCTCTCACCATCCCCCACGTGACTCCCCTGTGCGCCAATCACTGTAAATAAATATAGCTAATGGACTGCTAACTGCAGCTGCGCCAAAAAAACAAAACAACAGATAAGGATTAAGTCTTGGAGGTGTTGACGTTTGCAGTGTTGACATTTTACACCACAGGAGTTGGAGGTGAGTGGATTAAAGCTGTTAGAAACATGGTTTGTCAGCTGTTTACTATCAAGCTAACGAGCTATCCACTGTCCGCTGTTATCGTTAACCTGCATGTAAAACATCGGTTCCCGCGCTCTGAAGGAATGTTTTTTGGTGGTGTGTTTTTTTAAAAATGTCATTTGATTGAACCATTTTTCCAACATTGCTAACCCTAGCTTTAATGACAGAGGTACAGTGTAATAAAACAGCGTACTAGTCAGTCAGTCAGTCATTTTCTGTACCGCTTATCCAGTTCAGGGTCGCGGGGGTTGCTGGAGCCTATCCCAGCTATTATCAGGCGAGAGGCGGGGTACACCCTGGACAGGTCGCCAGTCTGTCGCAGGGTCAACACAGAGAGACAGACAACCATTCACGCTCACATTCATACCTAGGGGCAATTTAGAGTGATCAATTAACCTAACATGCATGTCTTTGGATGGTGGGAGGAAGCCGGAGTACCTGGAGAGAACCCACGCATACACGGGGAGAACATGCAAACTCCACACAGGAAGGCCGCAGTTGGAATTGTTTGAACCCCCTCCCCAGCTGGGAATTGAACCAGTGACGTTCTTACTGTGAGGCTGTGGTGCTAACCACCACACCACCGTGCAGCCCATTAAAACAGCGTACTAATAATACCTAAAAAATTACTCTGGGGGAGACCATATTTTTCTCTGAGGTGGTTAAAAGACTTACTGTGCTATTCCAAACTAAATCAGCTATAGTTTTAATACCCCTAAAGACCAACCAAGAGTTTTCTGGGCCCCTAATCCACGGAGGAAATCTGGATTAAAGCAAATAGGAGTGAGCAAAGCAGCAACATTTTCGTGATTTTCTCATTTTCTTGCTAGTTTCCAAACTTTTATGGAGTTCTGGAGGGTAACATTCCTTTTAATGTTCGGGCTAACCCACTTCTTAAAAAAAAAAAAGAAAAAAAAAAGGTAAATACTGTAGAGGTCATCCCAGCTACCTAAGAGAAGCCAGGAGTATTTAGGATCATCATAAAAGTAATTGCACAGGTACTGTATGCAGTTTGGTAACATTTAATGTCTGGTAGTCTCAGGCCTCCACTCTCAGAGGGCTGTTGTAACCCCTTAAGTTTTTGCCTGGCTTTTTTATATTAACAAAAAAGGAGGATAGAGAACTGATCAGGACAAAAAGGGATGTGTGTGTTAAAAGGATCAGAATAATTTGAAATGGGTACAGTAAGCATGGAAGTATATCTTTATTTTAAAGAGATTAATTCTTTCTAAAAGGGATAAAAGTAATGCCTATCCACTGAGCCAAGTATTCCTTAAACCTGTGAATGAGAGTCACAAAGTTTGCTTTATACAGATTAGAAATACACAAATCCTGATGGAGACCAATGGAAGGACGCAGAGGAAATGGGAGAGCAGGACGAATAAGGCCTCAGATACTCAGTCCAAGTACACATCACAAGATTTGTTTGTATTGTGATGATACGAAAGAATATCTGGACCTATCTCTATACTTGATACTAGCGGGTCACTCCTAATGGCTTGTGCTAAAGTCTGGATTGAAAGGGCAAACAGCAGAGGTGAAATAGTCTGCAGCCATGTCTCACTGTGAAAGCAGGAGATCCAAGCCAGTTTGTGATGACTGATGAATGTGGGCCAGCATAAAGAAGAAGAACCCATTTAATAAAGTTGTCACCTAAATTCAGTTTAATAAGGACCCTTTGTCAATAGGACCACTCAATTCTGTCAAAATCCTTCTCTGCACCACAGGAGATCACTAGACATTTAGCCTTTGACTCAGAACTCAACTGTATAAGATTCTATTGCTATAGAGTTACACCCTAATATGAAACCTTTCTGATCCACAGAGATTATGTCAGGAGGCCGGATATCTTCAGTTCCTCCTTTTTGCATTTCATGGTCTGGTTTTCCTCCTGTCTTTGGCTTGTTTCCCATCTCCATGACACCTTGACATTGCTCTGATATTCTGTTGTATTTACATTTGCTTGCTCTCTCTGTCATGCTGACCTGCTTGTCCCAGTCTTACTATTCCTCATGCTTACTTAGTTTTTGGATCTTTACTAAAGACTTTGCTTTGAATTTCAATGAGATGTGATACAGCAGATTTAGAAGATGGCGCTTTCTAACTTCAACCAATTAAGTCTATGAAGTGCTAGAGACTAAGACCAGCCTGACAGTTGTCACACCAATGTTCGTCTGGGACAGTGACTAGTCCTAATTTTTGTGTTGTGGCCTCAGTTTAAAGCCTGGAAAGATGAATTGTCTCATGAATGTGATCTTATGAATTTTTCAAGAATGCAGCTTCCTCACAGGGTATCTTTGCTGTGCATTAAATGAGAGTTTTGTTTGCCTGGAAATAAAGTTTGTGTGTGCCTCTTATGAAAGCGTGCCTTTTTATTTCATTCCTTACTTGCCCCCAAGTGTTTTTTCATGTTGGTCTCCTCCTGAACTCTTCTTGTAACAGAACCAGAAAAAGACAGTTCTGCTCATTAGCTATGGCTTTGTCCACTTCCAGACCCCGATTTTGCTTCATATTCTCATACTTAGTCCAATATTAAAAAAAATATATATTCAACAAGACATTTTCCCGCATAAATACCATTGTGTGTTACCTAATGATGACTATATTCTAACATTTAATGGAAAGTAACATTCGTATCATGCAATGCTGAGAGCAACTGTCTGAACACTGTATGTTTGTCACAGTAGTGGCTTGTTGTAGTTGTGGAAGATGAACACATTCATTTCATGTGTGCTGTACTGTATTTGTCTTGGGAAAAATTCACAAAGCTGGCAGCTTCCTTTCTTAATCTAATCCAGAGTCTGCCTTTTAATTCCTGTTATTAATTTTTACTGTTGTCTTTTGTCAGACAGGTTCTGTGCTGAACATCTGGAGGGGTAACCATTGTTTCCTTATACATTCATTAGGATTCTGAAAAACTTGTTGACACTTACACTATACATCAAATAAGCAAGTTTTCAAGATGGCTTACACATCATCTTACGGAGACAACTAAACTTTGGCTTCAAACCGGGGTCACCATCATGGGGGTGGCCCCCCTCCACTCACCCTCAAGCAGGCCATGCCTTTGTGCAAACTTTGTATTCTATTGATTATTTAAACTTGTCTAACTGAACGTGAAATCATCCCAGGTAAATGATAAAAAAAAAAAAAATAAAAAGGACACACACTTGTCAATAATATTCGCATCACATGTGGAGACATATGCTGATTGGTGTGATTTCTTGTCATTTCCTCTACATGGCTGTGGGCCTTCAATATTAAAGCTTTGATGAATGTGGTATTCAGAGTCTGCCTCCTCCTGGTGCCATCCCATGTTTTGTTTTTTTTTATCAGTAGAGTCAGGAGCATTCGCCTCCTATTATGTCACTTCCGGTCTGTTGCTGAAGATGTCATTTTTAGTCAGAGTGGTGAGGAAAACCCC
This sequence comes from Atherinomorus stipes, assembly GCA_023101725.1. Taxonomy (NCBI): domain Eukaryota; kingdom Metazoa; phylum Chordata; class Actinopteri; order Atheriniformes; family Atherinidae; genus Atherinomorus; species Atherinomorus stipes. Next base: position 2,072,139 of record JALJCO010013221.1, read on the forward strand.
GTCGGACATGTGTCTGCACATTTTATTGTGACATGTGACCCTTTTTTGCATTGGAAATGTTCAGTGTGGACCTTATGTACGATAGAAGGGTTTCCACATGTGTTTAAAATGAAAGTTTGCTTCCTCTTCTTTCATGTGTCATCATCAGATGTCCAGCTCAGTAGCACATAGCCACAGCCTCATCTCAGGTCCTACATCCAAAAGGCTGGCCTCCAAGGGTGGTTTTTATGAGGGACAGGTGGTGATTATGTGCTCAATGGTCTGCTCCGGCTCCCCACACTCACATGCTGATCCATCCGCCAGGCCCCACTTCGTCGTTGATCCTCTGTCGCGTCCGACCCCAGTTCGCAGGTGGTTCAGCAGAGTCCATTACCGGTGTGGCAGTTCCTCCCCTTTAATACCGCCTCCAGGATCCTGGATGTAACGGTGGATGCATGTGGGCCCGGCTGACACCCACCCCTGCAGGCTGCCGCCAGCCATGCCTCTATAACAGGTCCTCAGGAATGGCCCTTGCAGCTCTTGTGCCACCTGGTTGTACATGTGGCGGGTCTTGAGTCTATGACGAGGCAGTGCTGTTGTGGTGGTGTTGTGCAGGATGTGCCAGTCGTGTCTTTGGGCTTTCCTTGCTAGAGCGCGGCTTGCAGCCTTTCGTCATAAGTCGGCCGGGGCAATTCCCGCTAGTACTGGCAAGTGGAATACAGGAATGGGCTTCAGGCAGCTAGTTATGATCTGAAGATTGTTTGTGGCAACATCAACCTCCCTGGCATGTTGGCCTCTGCACCAGACTGGGGCACAGTATTCAGCTGTGGAGAAGACCAGGGCTTGTGTGGATATTCGAAGCACCTTGGCAGTTGCCCCCCAGCTAATTGGCCTTTAAGCAAAATGTGGAATGTTTGGGTTTAGGTCTGACTGAATTCATTCAATTAGAAATTTACCATTCACATTCTTATATGTGTGTGTGTAGAGAGAGATGGAGGGGTCGATGGGGGGAGGGAGAGATGTGGCCTGCACTGCAGCTTTTTTCTTTTTTTTCATTTTCCAGATTGGGTGCAAAGTACACTTGTGTGTGTATTAAAAATAGATTTTGCAGAATATTGTGTAACTGGAATTGGTTTGCTGTGTCAGTTGATGGCAAATACATATTAAGCATTTAAATGATATTTAACTCTTGAACAGCAGTTTGTGCCCCCCACTGATTATTGTATGCCCCTGATTAGATCTGTTCTGCTGCGACTCTGCATCAAACACTAAAACTATCACAGCTCTTACATCACATCAATATGTAGCCCTTACAGGGATGCTGGACCACTCATATCCACAGAACGTCACAGCTGGAGGAGTTTAAACCTGTAACAGTGTTACCTGATCACTTGTGTTTAGTTAAATCAAAACATATGGCCAACAAATGCTTTTATCTGCTCTCAGAGTCCATAAGCATGTGTTTTGATCAACACATCTGCTGATGCGTTTAGGAGTAAAATGTGTAAATGGGACTGTGTCCTCACCATGCGAAAGCAGCTATGAACGCTGGGCTCCACATTGCTGCCACCAAAAGCAGCGACTTCACCCAGCTGGCGTGGAATCTGGATGGCTTCATGGAGCAGCAGGCTGAGGTGACGCTGGTCTGTCAAACCTCCAGGACCAGACACCTGACGGAACAAATCTGCAAAACATGCATGCTGTTATCCATCAATTATGCAGTTACTAATCTGATTACACTAAGTGTAGCAGCATAAATTATGAATGGTGTTAGTGTGCATCTAAAAAAAAAACAACAAAAAAGGAGGCGGATTTTCATCACATCTGCCTGTTTTTTCTGAGGTTTTTTTTTTTTTTTGTTGCCCCTACACATTTACATCTGTTAATTAGATGCATTTGTATTTTTTGCTGCATCTAAGCTTTTTGAAATGTAAATTAGGGAATTTAATCCCAAATGCAAGCAGAATGTCAGTAAGAGGAGCAAAACTGTTCAAACAATGTCAGTTTTCATCTCTTTTATTAACAATCCATCACAAAGTTCTTGTGATAAAGCCTATATGACCCAATACTGCAAAATAAAAATTCAATTCAGTATATGCAGAAAGAGATCAGATCAGTAATAATGGCCTGGCTGGTCAATTCAGAGATGAAAGAGTTGCATTAAGTAGCATTTTGTCAGGTTTTGAAAGAGCCGTTTACTACGCAGTAGCCATGGCAGCGAGTCTGCCTGTCACTGAGGAGATGGATGCTGACAGGCATGAGAGTTGGCTGCAGAATGCCAGTATAAGCATCCCATGTACACCCCCCCACTCTGTGTACTTATTCATTCTCACAGAACGTCTCACTCAACGTTTGGCTTTAACTCTTGCATCTTAAATAGCCTTCTCATAACCAGAACTGAGGCGTGCTTGACGTTTTAAAAGTCCCACAAAGCTCCACAGAGGAGTTTTGGCCATGTTTTATGGAGACACTTTGGCCGTAAATCAGTCTATTACATCTTAAATATGCAGCGTGCAGTGTTTCAAACTCTGTGGGCAGGTAATTGTACTCCTGGGTTTGGAGGCACGAGCAACAAATTATATGACTGTTGTTGAAATGTTTCAGTCTGTTGAGGTAGTGGATGAACAGACAGAGACTGCAAATGAAGTAAAAAGAAATGTGATGCTTGATCTGACAAAAATATTTAATTATTAATTGAAGTGAATGAATTTAACAGGACTGAAAAACGTTTGAGGCAAAGACTATAAATTCAGGTCATTAACAGAATACAAAGTGGTGCAAATAAGATTAAACGAGTGCGTCAAACACTGATAATATTGTTACATTTACAACAGGAACCTGTCATTTAAAGATAAAGGTGTCATCATTTAGTTTTGGATCTCACACAGATGGGGTGCTGGGCATGAAAAATACTGCCATGGATTTGCGAGTCCAGTTTCGGATCCTGCATCTGATCTAGCTGTTACAGGTCCAACTAATCACCTCGAATGCTAGCTTTCAATTTTTTGCTGTGTGTGCAGAAATACACTTGGGTTACAAAAGAACAGTAAAAACTAATCTCAGACCAGAGCAGCACACAAATAAAAGATTAAATGATTTATAATAGGAAAAAGGATGAAGGGAGTGGCTCGGCTCTGTGCTAGTTGACTTGATAAAAAAAGAAAAGGAAAAAAAAATGAGCCACATAAGGAGAGTCTGCATGAATGGCATCTTTGGCAAGCAATCCTTTTAAAGCTCCTGGTGTATTTCGAAGAAGTAAAGCAAGCTTTCTCCATTATGGCAGCAGAGCCATTTCCTCTATTACACTAAGTGGATGTCTTTATGTGATACTGCAGGCAATCAGGGCTGCTTTGTTTTGGATCATTGCAGCTGAGAAAATGCATCCACCTCCACGAATCACACTCACATTTGTACTTATCTTGGACGTCTGCATTGCACAAGCTCACCAATCCCATCTTAAAGCTGAGAGCTCGCATCTTGCCATTTCGAGCACTGCGGAAAAGAAAGTGAAGGAAAAAATATCAAGGATTATGACTTTTGAAAGGTGAATAATCTCAAATCACAGAGTACAGGGCCATGAAATATATTCATACATTCATTGTTTGACCCCTGCTGGGAGGAATTACATGGGTCAAAGCAGCACAATACAGGTCAGTGAAGTCATGTGAAATTGCATTAGAGTGAATTCGCAGTAAGTAAAGGCACCACAGGGACTTGATCAAGTGTTGTGTCCGTGGGTTTATGCGCATAAGAGCAATAACAAGATCATATGTCACTTTCAAACACATGCACGCAAATAGTGTAAAAACACACATACACAAATGCTTTACATGTTTTCCACACAGCTTCAAAAGTGCTTTCCATGGACGAATGATAGTCTCGTCATTAACTAGTAGCAAGGTCTATCGGCAGGACATTTTTTTCAGCTTACAATACAAAAATAAAATACAAAAATAAATAAATAAGTAGAAGCAATGTGGGAAAGACACGGAGGAGAGGCTGAATTTGAGAAGCAAACACACCATTACTGGTGCCAAAACAGCCTGGAGGAAGTGCCAAGCTGAGTTTCTCTGGCAGAAACCTGGCTAATTAATTTAACATTTCAATTGTTAAGTGATAAATCAAGAACATCACATTCATCAGACTGCATCAGATTAATGAAGCATAGAACTGAGTAAAAGCGTGAATTCATTTTTAAGAAATTGTTTTCAAGGTTTGACACGCAGAAAACAGGTTTTTATTCCAAAGTCTGGTTGAAATACATGTCATCAAAAAAATTAAGCAGATTAAAAACAACTGGAGTCACATGATGGGACAGGAGGGAGAGCATCACTGTCAACCCCCCTATTAGATTCTGCTGGAGGAAGTCCAGAGGAGCTGGAGAGCACACGGGGGCGATTGACTGTCAGCACCTTTCACACACGCGTTCTGCTGTGTGCCACATGCTAACCTGAACAATGCACCCCTGTGCTGCTCCTCAGGGTGCACATCACTCCTGCACGCCCAGCTAATGTGACAACCCTCTGGAGCACACACATAATGCTGCATAAAATGAAGAACACTTATTGGCACAAAGCGTATTTATAAATGTATTCGCAAACACAGACAACTCTCATTCACATTTCCTCCAGCTATTTATTGGGAAACAAAAGCAATTACAGTAATGTATTCAGAGGGTAAAGTCTCTGATTGTCTCTCATTAGCAAAAGTGTTGAGAACTACAGACCGGATTTATAGCACTCATTGAGACTTTTTTTTCTGGAGATGGGACAAAAGAGTCATCTGAGATCAAAGATGGGTGAGTGTTGATGTCAAAGGCGATTTGACTCTGTTGTGTCTCATAGGGGTTGACTGGCCCTCTGCCTGGACAATGTTATTACAGCTTTAGCTGGTATGACTTTTTATAGATGTCTATATGAGAAGTAATGGAACTGGTTACATCTGTGGACACACTGCTCATCTGTGACTATTAGGAAATAGCTTTTATCCCATCACTCACTGCATGGCATCACAAAAACGATTATGCATGATTAAAGTAAATGATATGAATTTATTCATTTTAATTAATAACTTACTAACAACCTAAAACACTGCTACTGTATGTGATAGAGTTGATAGCCTTTCTCTGCCATCTACACCAACCTCTCTAATATTTTTTGACTGTATTGATCCATAACTGGACCAATAGGATATGCTGCAGGCATAGTTGTGGCTGCCTAAGCAGCACACCGGTTTGCAGCATTTAAATTGGTCCTGGAAAGAGTCAATGTCTGCTAAGTATTACATCATACATCCAGAAAAAATAGGTAAATGTTAGCAGAGGGTAAAAAGAAGTCCAGACATACTAAGTTTAAAAAAAATAGAGTCAAAGGTGTAGAATTGGATTAAACTCATGTCTGTTTAAAATCTAAATTTCTCCATCACTGACAGACAAAAGTGTGATTCAGCATTTTATTCTGAGCAGGAAGTGGAGGCTGCAAGCCAACAAAGACACAAAGATTGCAATGCTGAAACTTTGCTTATAAATGCGAAGTCATACAGATATTTTGACCTTGTCGCGATTTATGTGCATATTTTTTAAACTCTAAACCATGAAAATAAAGTGTTTGAAAAAAATTGAAAAAGATAATCTGTAGAGTTTGGAAGATCCAACAAGTACAGCGAAGGACCTTCTGGATGAGGGGCACAAACATTACATTGTTTTGTACTGCTACATTACCTTCAACGTTTCCGAGCTCCACTTTTGGACTGCATAAGCATTAACCAAGTTTTTCTATGCCTTGTTTATGTCTGGAATCTTCAATCTTGGTCATTGAGGGCTTGTGTCCTGCAGCTTTTTATAATTTTCCCTGCTGCAACACACCTGACTCAAATTGGCGGATAATCTGCAGTCTTGCGCAGATTAACATCAAGCTCTGTGCAAGATCTTAGTCTGAATCAAGTGTGTTGCAGTTCTACTACAGGAACTCTGATCCCTGGTCTATGTGATCACATTGAATTTATTTACTCTAACAGTGGAAAAAGACAATAACATGACACCAAAGGCCATAAATTCTCAAACGCTTTTCCTGAGAGATGCTCCTAAACTGGCTCAACTACTGCTATGTGACCACTTCACAATAAGAGATGTACTCACAAATAGTTAACAGGATGATGAAAAAAAAGTGCATGGCCAAGAAAAGATGTGAATTAGTTCAAAAAGATTTGAGAAAAATCAAATATATAGCTACAAAGAACTAGTTATTCTTGAGTATAAAGACAATCTGCAGAACTGCAAACTTTTTAATGTCCAAGAATGAAAGGTGCCAATACCACCAATGAAAAGCTTTACAAGTTTAAGCTTCAAGACGCAGCTGAAATGACCCTTGATAGAGGAGAAAAAGGGGTCCACTTTGGACCTTAACTGACACTAAGAAGCATTTCAAGTCATGTCAGCTTGTAAATTGAAAGAGTGATAACCCAACTACAATTTCACAGATGGAAGACGGACGGGAAATCATTTCCCAAACCTGCTATACGTTTTAAAAGATATTTTAATACATGCTGTGGGGGCAGAGAAAAGTCTGCAGAGCCAAGATCTTTATGCAGGCCAATGTTCCTTCACATGCATTTAAATACTTCACTGCTCATCTACCTGCATGCCTCTAAGATAAGAAAGGAATAATAAGCTGGCCTATTTTCTTAACAAATCTAAATTTAGGGGTTGCAACAAGGATTGCTGAATTACTAAACTTAATAATAAACTGTAACTACTGTAATTAGAAAACTTGCCATACTGATCAATGGAAAATGATCTCGTTAAAAAAAAAAAAAAAACAAACAAAAAACTTATTTTGTTTTTGTTTAATCTTACTTATTACTCACAAATTTTTGAAAAAAGAGAAAAAGAACATTTTCTCTCTGTAATTCTGCATGCACATACTGTATATTTATCTAAGGGAGCTAAAGCTCACTTTTCTTTCACATAAAGATGCTTAAGGTTTAACAACATTTCAGACTCATTGTATTTGTTTTACAATAGAATCAGCTGAGATAATGTCCCTTACCAAAGGTTATAGAGGGGATGTAATCTCACACTTAATTAACATCAAATATCAGAAATTAGAGTCACTTTGAGTTAAAATAACTGGAGTTTTGCTACCGTTCGTTCAGACCAAAGTGGCAAAAGCAGCAAGGACGCTGGAAGTTAATACATTTTCAACGAGAGCCTAGAGTCCTGAGCAGCCAGTTACTTTATGGTTATTAGCTATGACATGGTTCAGCGGCAACCGGTGGCAACTAGTCAGAATAAAGGTGTCCTTTGACTGATAGAACCCACTCGTTCTATCATGGATGCCGAGAGGCTGATTCTGTGTTCCGGCTTATTCCATCCTTTATACAGTAATGGTCTCCTTTTTGGCAACTAGGACCCCCCCACAAAAAACCCAAACTGCTGAACATCCAACCAGAAATGAACCGCTCTCTGTCCAGCCACAGTTCCAGCACCGCCAATGAAATTCACCAAGCTCCTCATGGCGTTGCAGAATCTTGTGCATCCAAACCTGGCAGCAGGGTAATTTCCAGGTGTACAGGCAGGCAGCAGCAAACATCACAATGATGTCATCCAAATCCATGAGTTGGTATGATTTTGAGGGTTAAATGTGCATATTTATAGTCATTGGAGACCATGTTAAAGGCAGGGTAGGGGATCTTGGAAAAACAGTTTGAACAAGCTACATTTGAAAAAATATACACCCCTCTGAAACCACGCCATAGGGCACAGGAATGCGTACGTCGATGATTGTCGGCGAACATAACCAAGAATAGCCGAGTGGCTAGCCACGTTTCCTAAAAGTGATAATTATCTCACCTCCAACTTCTTCTGCGGCGTAAAACATCCTCACTGCAAACACCAACACCTCCATTATTTGATCCTCATCCATTTTTTCTTTTTAAGAGCAAACAGCAGCATAGATAAGAGCAGCGAGCAGCCATGTTCTCTCAGTTTGTCTGCACTGTGAGATGCTCACAGCGAGTCGCGAGCACACGCACGCGAGGATGGTGGGAGCGCGACAAACAGCAGTCAAGTTTGATGGACATAATAATCATTCTATCAATCAGCATGGCCGTCCGGAATTATGAGCCTCACCCCACTTTCCCTGTTCTTCCAAAAAAGGAAAACACTCTTTGGCCACAAGATTGTTTTGTTTTCCGGCTCCAGACTACTTTTCTTTAGACCTATAGAACACACGCAAGGGTGCAAATGCAAACTCTTTACCATGTCTCACCTGTAACATCTCTTGTGCAATTAGGCATGTGGTGTTGTTTGCATGTCTTTTGTTTGGTGACATACTGTAAAAGGACTTCATTTCCTCCTTGCGCAGCGTTTTATGCATTTTTATGCATGTATGTATTTCTGCAGCGATAAAACATATGAACTCAAAACATAAAAAAATCAAGCATTCAAAATGTGTTAGGAGCAAACTCCCCTAGAGAAAAGTGATGCCACTTCCAGGTTGCCCAAAAACTGTAGTTCTCCCCTCATCTGCTATAGGTGCTGGCTGCAAAACGGAGCAAATCTCCATAGACTCCCATGTTAAAAAGGCCAACTTTATAGCCTGTTTGCAGGCTGTTTACACCCTGGTTCAAAAATCATTTTAGGTTTCAAACTAGGGTTGGCAATGTTGGAAAAATAGTTCAAGCAAGCTCCATTAAAAGAACAAAAAAACACACCACCTGAAACCACACATTCAAAGCGCAGGGATATGTGCGCCGATGTTTTATGAGCAGGTTAACGATAACAGCCGAGTGGATAGCTTGTTAGCTTGATAGTAAACAGCTGGCAAACCACGTTTCTAAGAGCATGAATCCACTCACCTCCAACTCCGTCTGCAATGTAAAAAGTCCACACTGCAAATGTCAACGCCTCCAAGACTTAATCCTTATCTGTTGTGTTGTTTTGTTTTGGTGCAGCAGCAGTTAGCAGTCCGTTAGCTATATTTGTTCACAGTGAGCGGCGCACGGGGGGGTGGTACCAGAGGGGGACGGTGAGAGGAGAGGAACAGAGAGGAGACGTAAAGGCATCGATTCGTTCTTTCTATACGTTACAAATGACCAATTCCTGCCTTTTGGTGCAAAATTGCAGGGGTTAGTCAGAGTTTTTACAGAACTGCAGCCCTCACAGAGGTCTGACTTTTTCCCTTCCTTTTTATGAATACATGATGTATTGACTAGCGTCAGGATGGAAGGACCATTTCACCCAGTAAAACAAAAAGTGTTTCTGAGCAGGATTACCAACTCTGGCTTTAATAAGCCAAGTTTACCTTCATGTCAACTGTGAGGAGGCAAACTCATCCGTTTAAATGTTATTTAATCTTGAATTTACACATAATTACTGCCATGTACTTTTGATTGACAGGCGGCAGACTGGGTGCCGATTTTAGCTGCGGAGGCTAATAGTTTCCTGCTTGCTCCCAGGGAGGCCTCAGTCTGTAGCAGAGTTGCACAATGGCGGTTTTTACCCTGCTAACACAAAGTCTGAGCGTGCCTCACCTTCTCCTCACCAGATTCTTCCATTTCTTCTATGAACAAAGACATCACAAGAGTGAGCAGCTTGTGTTGACACCATCTTCTATTGCAAAGTTTGAAGCTGTATTCTGAGTTTATTGCCATCCTTGCTTTTTTGTTTCAGTCATATTTATGTTCCTGTGGTGGATAAATCATAATGCCCTTTGTTAATTGCTTCCTGCTCAATACTGCATGTCAGTCCACTTGTGACTAATTAGATGGTGTATTTGATTTATCTTCATGCTCTGCAATTTTTTTTCACAAAACGTCTTCTGCAACTCTGCATGCTTTGACTGAAGATGAGCAACAGCAAGGAGCACTATGCCAGTATCAAGAAATCCGCTTTGTAGCTCCTTTAAAGGAACTAGAGGCAGGAATTGTGAAAAAATACACATGCATGTCTAGTTTTTTAATGTTAATGGGTGATGTAGCGTTAAAAAACAAAAAGAACTAGAAAAGCACTCGGAGAGCGCAGATCTCTGCCAAGCAGCTCGACTCCCTTATTTTTGTGTGTTCTGGATCATAGTATCCAAAATTTTATCTGGATCCGGATCAACTTTTGAAAAATGATAGAAGTAATTGAGATCCTTTCTTGTAATTTTTTACCAAACACTCGGACCATTTGTATGGAATTATATGGAAAAATTCCCAAAATTTGGCCTTTTAGGAAGATGTTCATGTAAGACTATTTAGGCATTGGAAAGGAGGTTTGATGTTCACCATGGGGTGTTGGTCAGAACACACAGGACTCGCTTGTACAGTTAACTATCTTAACTGGTCATTCTTAATCACAACAGCACAGTAATGCAACAAACGACAGGCTTACAGGTGAGGAATTCCAGGCTAGTTAAGGTGAATGGCCAGATAGGCGAGTGTGGTCTCTAAGCATGGAGATACAAAGCCATGAGGAACAAATAAACACATTCAAGGTTTTAATTATAACTAATTAATTCCTTACAGTTAGGACTAAACATGCATATGTGTTCAATGCTAATAGCTACAGTAACTGGCATGTAACAGGTCAGCTAGCTTAATAGCATTAAAAGGCTCATGGTGAATGGAGGAACACTTCTGAATAAGCAAATCAACTAAATAATATCAAAGGCTAATTAACACCCTGTTCAGGCAGAAATATAACTAGTTGCTTACAGTTCTTCACAGATGCACACAGTTCACCATATTCAACAGTCTTCTCTCCTTGGCTCACTGCTGCTCATAAGTTTCATTTCTGCATCCTGACATCATGTGCTCAGTAGTGCAGCTGCACACTTCTGCCACAAGGGGGCACTCACACCTAATCAACAACCTTTCCAAAATGGCCTATCTCACAATGATAAAGAATCCTTCAAAAAAGTCCTGGATCCAGAAGGTGATTCGGATCATCACCAAAATTTAATGGGTTCATCCTTGGGCTGAGGCACACGGCTGGTGAAAATTTAGGGTCAATCCGTCCAGTACATTTTCAAAGTTCCTGACAGACTGACAGACAAACCAATGCTACCAAAACATTACCTCCTTAGCGGAGGTAACAAGCCCACCCACATATCTCTCCATTGCCTTGAACAGGCTGTGTGCTGCATCACGCACTGCAATTCAGTGGCAGAATTTCCCGCGCAGTCCTATGGATGTAATGTCAATTGACGCTGCATATGCGTCCCTGACAGTTTTGATACAGGAAGAAGATGGTTGTGTTGGATTCAAACACTGTAAGGAATAGTTATGGATTCTGCTGCCGTCGGCAAACGATTCAGATCTACTGAAAGACACTAAAAAGTGGCACTACAAAGACCTTATCAGCATAGTAAACAACGTTGTAGCATCAGTTGTAACTGCAAATAGTTGTAGTTTTAACTGCATAGTTGTAACTACAGCCATCTGCAGCTACCCACAGCGCCAGTCGCATCACTTGCGAGTCTTTATTATTAATTTATTTATTAATCCTGCCCCTAGATCCTTTAAATGACTAGCGCGATTTAACTTTGACATCACTCACGTGAGGAGCGACTAAAGAGGCATTATATTTTTGTAGCTGTCCTGTTTCTTCTGCAGCCTCCGTTGTCCTTGCCGCTTTTGGTTTGAACGCACAGTTGGTCGTCCACCCATTGTTCTGTTCAAAATGTGGCAGCTCCATTATCAAATTGGCAAACGGACTGCATGAAAACCTGCAACCCTGCATTGGAATAAGAAGGTATAGATAGTACAGTAGTTGCATGGATAACTGAATGAAAACAGGTCTGCTGGCGTTTCACTCATATTCTGCTGTCAATACTTAAACAAGACTGTACACAGAGATGAGGAGCAGGTATGGGAAGCACATTTCTTCCCCCAAACCACCAAAGTCTTTTTTATGCAATCCAAAACTTGTTAAAATGTTTTCTGTTTCTGTGCTTTTGCAGTGTTTGCTTTTGGAGGTAATACGTTCTTAATTAGTCATCCATGTCAGAAACTAAAAGTTTAATTCAATTGGATGATGGACCGAAGCTTGTACAATGGTTTTACAGTCAATACACAACTCATCAGAAGCACACTGTAAAAGTAAACTTGGTTTCTTCAACAAACTTCACACAATGCGTTTATATCACAAATAGCTTTTAGCAAGAGTTCGTCCAGCTTACTCACCTGTCATATACGTTGAGCAGCCAATTGAGACACATGTCAACACAAAGTGGAATGTTGACCAGAGTAGACCTCTCCTCCTCCAGCCTCTCGAACAGAGCTGTTAGACCATGAATCACCTCCACAACATCCATCACGTGCTCCCCCTGCTGCAGCTCCTGCTCCCGAAACACTTCCACTAGGCTGCTCAGTGCAACTAAATCCACTAAACACAACGCAAATTGGCATTTAGTTACTTAGACTGTCACATTTGTAACAATGTAAGTGCAACTTTCATTTGGAACACAAGCATTTATGTTTCTAGAAAACATACTGCTATTTTTGTTTGATTTATGCGCATACATAGAGATGTGCCGAAGCCTTTGTTACAACGCTAACTTTATTAACACATACATGAGTGCACACTCACTTTCAAACACACACAGATACAGCATCATCATCTACTCAGCAAGCAAGTGAACAAGCGGCAGCAGTGCTTATTCACCCTTTTTGGCCACTTAAGCCCTACCATATGTTTCAAGAGCAGTGGCACAAATTTGATTTCACTCTTCTAAACTAATTTGATGGCCCATCCCTAGGAGTGGAACTAAAAGGGTGTCCGTTGATGCCAGGTATAATTGGATAGCACGATAATGAGGTAGAATACAGAGAGAAGAGATAAGAGGAGTATTCTCAGGGTTGGAGGGAATCACCTAAAAATGCATTTCTAATGGGCTCTAATGCAGCACTGCTCAATCATTCACGAAATGTGCAGAGAAAGAGTGAAAATTCTCCAGTTATCAAGGCAGCCTGGCAATTAAATTCTGTAATGATATCAACTCATAGAGCCCACTAGGGTAAGATAAGAGAGTCAGGAAGCGAAAGGAAGTGGGAGAGCAACTGAAAGACATGTTTTGTGCATGTACTGATTTTTATTACAGCAACAGGAAAGTTGCAACAGAAAGGAAAAGAAATTGGATGAACAAGGATAAGGAAATGTGCAAAAATGTGCACTTTTTAAAGACAAGTATGAGCTGTGTTGAGAGTTTGAGCACTATGGTAGTTGGGGAAAGGACAAGGAAAGAAGTAAGGCCCTAAAGGGACACAAAATCAAGCTCCAACCATGCAGCAAAAGCTAATTGCTTTCTGTTTTGTAAGTCAAATGGACCAATTAATAGCTAATTACCCAGCATGCTACGTATCCAGGCCATGATGAAAATTAGGAAAGAATCTGGTTGGTGAGTAATTGTTGTAGCTCCTGAGATTAGCAATACTTTTGATTGCTGCCTTTCAAAGCAAAAGGTGTTGGAGAATGCTGGGAATATTTTCAAGAATTTGCAAGAAATTATTATTTTAACAGATTAATAATGAAACATGCAAACGCTATTTGATATCTCTCATTCCCACAGAAAAAATGTCACTGTAAAGTACTGATGGTGGAGGATAAAAGTGCGCAACTTGTCCAGTCATTCTGGCCCTGTAGACAGAAATGATGTACGTACATCTCAGAGCCTTCTGAACTCGTCGCAGCTTCATAGCTGTTCTGTATGCTGAGAACTTGATGTTGTTCAGATCCGCTAATGGAAGGGAAAAGAGATAGAAAGAGAGAAAGAGATTAAAGAGATGAGAGAAAACTAATCCATCCTGCATCACTCTCTGCCCTGCCATTGAGAAATCACACATCACTATCTGCTCCTCTGTTTATCACACCACTGCAGCAGTCATTAGTACTATATTGTTTCACAAATATTTTCTGTGTATGTGTCTGTGCACATGCATGCCTGGCTAAGCATGTGACTGTGCATATCTCCCCTGCAAGTTCCCCGTGTCAGATGAGATTAACTGTAAAACACACAATGTCGTTTAATAACAATTAATTAGAGGCTAAGCACGAAGCAATCATGGCACGGCAAATTGGACCTCGTAGGTTAATGACAGTAGAAATGTAGTCCCTAAGGTGGTTCAAATACAAGTCCCTTAATGAGCTGCGTTACAAGGCCTTCAAAGCAGGAGCCCAGGGGCACCACGCTACTGGTGTTGCTGCAGCCCAATGGGGGTCCTGGATGAGTGAGCAAGAGGGCTTTAATTGTCTCCATACTCACCCAGTGCTTGGTACAGTTCTGTCATCTTTGGATGGTCCCAGCACGTTGTCTGGGCCTGATGGCTGAAATAAATGAGAAAAAAGTCAAACATTTTAAGATGCAGGGAAGAATGTAGGTATGCATCTGTACTCGGCCAGAAAGATGAAAGTAAAGATGGAGCACAAATGAGCAGAGAAAGAAAGGTGAGTCAGTAAGTAAAAAGAGTGAAATGAGAGGGCAGCTAGTAACAGATAAAGATGAGAAAGCAGAATAAGATGATCGCTGTTTACAAATTAAACCCAGAGATCTGAAGGGAGGTAAGTCCAATGTAAAATGTAAAGAGTTTCTTTTTCAGATATTAAAAATCACACAAATGTACTGCTCAGCTCCACTTATAAATGTGATGTGAAATCAAGCTCATTCTATCATCTAAAATACATCATCTTTAAAATAGATCCTATAAAAGACAAGTGCAGCAGAATAAATGCAAAGCCCCCGAACAGGAAATCTGCTAAAGCCCAAGAGCATTTCAGAGCTTTCCATGCAAGTGCTTATTGATTGCTGCACTGTGGACTGCTTCTCACTGTGCACCTCCCACTCCCGCTGGAATAACAATATAGTCCATAATGATAGGTAGACTAAACAAAGACCCACAAGGTTGTGTTACAAATCATTAAAGGTCCTGTACCTGATTTATTTCAATCTCTCTAAGAAAAATGCTTTCTACACGGTATAACGTGTTAAAAGAGGTAATTTCATGAAAATAAATCACTCATTGATTACATATATGCATGAATCCAGGCCTTTTTAGTTTAGGTTTCTAATGCTGTCGTGACGCTCTTCTCATGCCACTGCAGTTCGTTCTACAGAAGTTTCGGTTTCCAATCAACCAGTCACAGCATTTCCTAACGAGGAGCGCCCTCCCCTAGCGCGTGCAGCATTTGTAAACAGAACCGCATGGCGTCTACTGAAGGGAAAGTCAAGTAGACTTTCAGCAAAACTCAGCAAAACAGCCTGAAAGCATCAAAAACGAGGAGGAGAGAGAGTTGAAACACAGGAGAGACCAAAGAAGGAATAAAGTTCATGTTCTCGGTGGATTGTACTGCAGGTAGAGAGCAGCTGGACGGTCTCGGACTGAATGTGGACTGGAAACATGCTGTAATCCGACTGGACAGGTATTTTTTTCAATATTTTTCTTCTTAGTAACATGTTATATGTCCTCAGGTGCTGGCGCTGCCTCTGCTGGTCTACCGTATATAATACATAGTGATATTTACACTGTAACGCGATGAAGCTTTACATCACTTCCACTCACAGTGGCCGGTTAGAAACTTTATGAGGTTGTCATGTTGTAATGTCGCCTATAACATCATAATGCATCATAATTGTGCATCTGTGTACATAACTGTAGTTACAATAAACTACCGGTTATGACAGAAAATGTCATTTAGCTGATCTGCAGCCATTTACTGCAACCAGAACAGGAAATTTACTGGAAGATGAGAGTTTTCTCTGGAGAGTTTCTTTGTGCATGAGTATGATATTGTGCACGTTATTTCATGCATGTCAAGTAGGAGGAGAGAAAAAGGAGAGCAAGAGTGTTTCTCACTGGGAGAAACAGGTAGGGGCGGGCCTTACAGTTCAAACTACACTGTTCACCTCGCTCATGGTTCGAAAATGTGCAAAATCAGGTATAGCGCCTTCAATGGGATTAATACTTTAAGACTATGGGAGAACAAACATGTTTATATGGTGGTTGAGTTACACTTTATACCATCTTAAACACAAGACACACTGAAACACTCGTATAGTCCTAATTCATAGATCAAAATCAGTAACTCTAAAAGAAAAAGTTTGGATGAAGTGATCAGTGATTTTCAGCAACCCCACGTCTTGATGATTCATGTCCAGAAAAAAACGTATAAAGGAATAACAACGTTCTTGCATCGCAGAGTAAGTTAACATATTGTTTTATTTTAAGCTAACTGTCATATATGACTCCAGAAAGTTTTAGGTATCTGACGTGTTTTAGCCTGTTGCTGGATATTTTCCCTTTGGGTTATAGCGAACCAGGATGCTGTTCCCACATCGTGGGTTTGATCAATACATTGGATCTGATCAGGGTAGCGACTACTGGACAGAGAAACTTGCAGAGAGGATCGTGTTCTATTCGTCTCTGTTTGGCAACCAACGTGACTTACTAGTGTTTATCTGGTATATTTGTTTAGCCTCTAGCGACACACAGCTATCTCACTCCATGTTAAAACAGTTGCTTTTACTTAATATTATACCGCTGTCTTGTAGCTAACAACTATGCTAGGCGCCGTTAGCATCTTACCTTGGAACAAACAGTTTGTTCAGCTCAATGTTCAGCCTAATGCAGCTGCCAGTGAGGTCTTCGATGCCGCTTAATCAATCTTTCACGCCATTTAATCCATATTCCACACTGGTAAATCCACATTCCACCCGTTTGATCCATATTCCAAAACGTTTAGTCAGTAATCCACATTTCTCCACTGTGTTTTTTTTTTTGGTTTCGAAAAGGCAAAAAACACAGCATTACCCAAACCTTCTGGATATCTGTAATCAGACTTGAAAATTCCATCTATGCCCTGCCTATGGAAGTGAAGTTTGCCAGAAAGTCCTTTCCTTAGTTACCGTTCCTACGTATGATTGGTCAGCAGTGGTTCTAGGGCGGGGCTGTAGAAGGGTCAATTATGAAGTAAGCAGGGCTTATGGTAGCTCGATAGTTTAAATCTTAATAGAATGGGCTTTATGCACAACTTCACTACCTGAAGCTCCTTTGCCTCCTTCATTACTGGACAAACTGATTAATCCAGGTGTGTCTGGCCATTGTCCTCATGGTTACTGTGGTCAGGCACACCTGAATTAATCAAATAATCCAATAAATGAAAGACAGGAGACAAAGGAGCTGACTTGAGTTAGGAAGTAGTGGAGTTGTGCATAAAGCCCATTGAAACTTAGGTTTGTCCTATGGTAAGAACAATAAAGACATATTTCAAAGTTATATTTGTATGAAGTCATACATGGTTTATAAATCAAGGGGAGAGATTTTCTCTCATCTAAAACATTTAAAAAGTTTCTTTTATTTCTGTCTGAGAAAATGAAATTTTAAGAACGAGTTACATGTTAGTGTTGGCTTTTGCAGTCAAATGTGTTTTCACTTTTCTTCCTTTTAAGAGCACAGAGCAGCATGAAAACCTGATAATGTTGCTGACATATCTGATCTCTGCAGAAATTCAAAGCAGCACGAAGCAGGCTTCACTGATGCCTTAGGAAAAATAAAAAAATTCCATTTAAATGGATCCCAAATCTTAGAAATACTAAGTAGGTATGAGGTGAACTGCAGAGAAATCTTTTCTGTGGTGAACAAGAACAGTGTTGAGGG
The DNA here is from genome assembly GCA_023101725.1 of Atherinomorus stipes. NCBI lineage: Eukaryota > Metazoa > Chordata > Actinopteri > Atheriniformes > Atherinidae > Atherinomorus > Atherinomorus stipes. Next base: position 2,089,749 of record JALJCO010013221.1, read on the forward strand.
ACTTGCTTTTTTTTATCTTTCATGCAGAATAAACGGATGTAGTTGGAAGAGACATGCCGGTCATTTCTGATATGTTATTGCAAATACGATGTTGGATCGCAAAACAAAGAGAAACTTGTATAGTTGTACAATGACAAGGAAAAGGAAGTAAAATGATTCTTGTCCATGTTTCCCTGACTTCTTAGTGTTGCACCATTTGGACAAGCTGAAGTTCCTTCATTCCTCAAGACCCAAGTAAAAAAATCCTCTTTCCAGCTGCATTAATCTTCACCAATGGCAACCTTTTCTCAAACAATGCAGCATGCAATGTAAACGCTTGCCTGAAAAGGAGCTTTCGGACTGTAGGAACCTTTTGGAGTTCCTATTACCTTTTCAGGAACCCGGCCGTTGTTTTTGCACATTCGGACATATAAACTAGGGACCTCGGCCCTCAGTTCCTATAACCATTTTTGCTCCTATTCTGAGGCAGGGTCTTTTCGGGGTTCCATAGGAACTGAAATACGTAGATGTTTGGTGATCAATAGAACTGGCAAGCCGCTTCCCTTGCATGATCTTCGTTTCTTCCGACCTGCCATATTTAAAAAAGTCCCACAGCTGTTTACCTGCTTAACTGTGTACCGAGATCGTTATATCAAGAACTATTACAACAGCAGTGTACCAATTCATTATTAAATCTATCACAATGGTACACGTCCTGAATCAACAACTATTCTGAAGCAAGCAATTATTTTCATACTAATTTAATGACCCTAATAAAACTGCAAACTGTGGCAGTAGAATCTGCGGCTGCTGCATGGACACTTTAGTGGATGGACTGTCCACTAAAGTGTCGGGGCGCACGTCCACAAAAGGTAAAAAAGGGAAAGGGAGGGAAAGCTGGTAAGAAGCTTTTATAATAACTTTGAATAAAAGATATGGAAAATCAAAATACAGTTGCAAATTGTGTCAGGACAATCTGCGCCATATTAGTGGACGAACCCCGGTCTGTCCACTATAGTGTCCGGGCGTACTTCAACGAAAGGTAAACAAAACGTTTACAGGGCAGCTTTCCAATGGGGGGCTGCTCCGTTAGGTGATACAAACTACCATGATGATGGAAAGCCAGCTTTTATAATAGCTTTGGATAGAAGAGATGAGAAACCTCAGTTTTGTATTAGATCTACTGGGGCATAAATTTGTCTCTGTTGCTGACGATTGTGTCGCACATGGTCCCTGTCAAGGTCCTCCCTCATGTGCGAACGCAAACTGATGGGGAAAGGGTATTTCTTATAACTACACTCAAGGCGGATAGTTATTGGAACTGCGTTCCTAGAACCTCTCTGTCCGAATGCTTCTAATGAGCTGGAACATTCAGAACCACAGCAACCTGGACCATAACACTCAGTGGAAATGAGCTGGTTCAACTTGCTTACTGTTATCTTACTTGTTGAACTCACTGGCTTGTTAAGCTAACTTAAAGGCGCTATACCTGATTTTGCACATTTTCGAACCCTGAGCGAGGTGAACAGTGTAGTTCGAACTGTAAGCCCCGCCCCTACCTGTTTCACCCACTGAAAAACGCTTCTTCCTTTTTTTTTTCTCTCCTCCCACTCGACATGCATGAAATAACGTGCACAACACTGTGAATGTGATGTGAGAATGTCGGCAGCCTCTTGAGGCTTTTTGTTGTTCCTGCAAAAATGACAGCATCATCAGCATACATTTGGATATGAATATTACTGCATGTGTTTGGTGAGTCATCAATGTACATGGAAAATGAAAATGGGCCAAATATGGACTCCTGCTGGACGTTTCAGGTATGGTGGTTTGACACTGTTTACAACTAAACAATGTTGTCTGTCTCCTCAGTATTATTTCATCCAATTTATGGCTTAAAATGAGTGACTTTATCTGGTAAAATGTTGTGATTAACAGTTGCCTTTTCTAAATTTGAAAACACAGCACACAGTTACATTCATCAAGAAAGGACTTTCTTCTTTCTAAATTACTTGCTGGCTCCGTTGAATGGTGGGCAAGGAAACCAAACTGAGGGGGAGTTACCTTTATTCAGAGGTCCTACAAAAGTCTAAATTATTTTTGAGACTACTCGATGGGTGGTAATCGGTCTGTAGCTATTTAAATCTATTTTCCCCCCTGACTGCTACTACACCCATCTTATAAGCAGTTGGGACAACAGCTTGTTCAACTGATAAGTTATTTAGATGAATAATTAGAAAAATGAGAGAACTTTTACGTGCTTTTAAGATTGTGTCTATGTCATAATTGTGTTTTTCTGTTCAAAAAGCTGATTATGTTTACCACTTTAGTTTTGGTTAGTTCCTTTCTATTGAAAAAAAAAAATACAACTAATTTATCGGTTGATATTCATAATAATCAGGTTGATTGAATCATTCTGAGATGTCATGTACAGAGTAGATGAAAAAGTTAGTCAATTCAGTGGCTAATATAATCGGACTGTTCACTAACTTGTTGTCAAGAATAAGTTCTATCTGTGAGAGCAGTCACGTCATGTCTTGCTGGTATTTCTGCACAAGCTGAATGTACAGTAGATGTTTCAACATGCTAAAAGCATTGCAAGTTCACACAATGGAAAAAAAAAAATGTTTCGTCTATCCAGCTTTGGCAAGACCAATTTGTCACAAAAATAACAAATCACCCTGAGCTGAATTTAACCTCCCATGAAAAAGTAGATTAACTTTGACAATGCAGACACTGACCCTGAAACTGCACTTACTTGATGTAGTAGGGCACTTTGTTTGGGGAGATGGCACGCTCCCATGGTATCTGCACTGAACCTGTGCAAACACATAGAGAGAAAAAAAAAATCAATTTCAGAATGGGCATGTCATGCATGAAATGCCATTGTGCACAGTGTGCCAGTGACAGCGTGTCCTGACGGTGTCCATTCAGACCCTCTTAACAGAGCTGCTCCCCTGTACAACAGGCAGTGTAGCCATAGAGATGGGTCTATTGTGTGTGATTTCCACAGAGCATTAGTTTGTTTGGCACAGCTTAATAGATTACAGCAGGAGTCGGTTAGACTGGGTCACTGTAGCATTTTAACTGACTCCCAGACTGAACCACAGGGGGTTCAGCTGAGGATCAAAGAGGACAGGCTGCTCCAAGAGGGGCAGGCGGCAGACTGCAGGCACATTATTTCCACACTTTATCTATTAAATGAAGGAGGAAGTAATTGTAATTGACACACTGTTATTTAAATCAAACCATTCAGAAATCCAAAAGAAGTCTGTGATGACAACTTAAACCCCTAAAACATGAGGAGGGAGTTAAAAAGAAACAGATATGTTCAAAGCCATTTAAAACAAAAATGAGAATTAAACTACAGGGTTGAGAACCTCTGACTAAATATTATTATTATTTAGTATTTTGTAAGATTACACAGTAGTAAAGCAAATGTACTCAGTTACTCTTCACTAAGACATAAATTCTTTTATTTGTACAGAATGTATAAACACTATATGCTATTTCCATATTCAATCTTTAAAGTCTTACACCAGAGTCTTAAACCAGTTTAAAGTAACCCAGTTGAATATGTGGGGAAAAACATTAAACTTTATACCATATTTTCATCATAGAAAATCAGAAACCTGAAAATTGGTGGATACAAACACACAAATGTAAATCCAGACTGTGTCTGACATCACTCAGCCACCTACTAATCCCCTCTGATTGCTTAGGATGTTTCTAAGAGGACTGTATGATACAATTATAATGAAAGAACACTTTTGGAATTGGGTCATTTTTATGATCCCATGAATGACGTCACATCTGACGTACAATTTAGCACACCAGGCCAATGGTGCAAGTTTCTTCGACACACTGATTGCATTTTTACTTTGTTCCCTACATAAATACATGTCTTGAGTGATTTGTGTAGTGATTTGCTGCTTTTCATATTATCTATCATTTATTTAGCTAAGCGTTTTATGCTACAACTAATATATTTATCTGGTGCCGACGATTACATTGATAAACAAACCACTATATTTGTCAGTTTGCACTAGTTTGCATGATTTAGGGCCTGCTGTAGGTCTGAGTTGACAAGCCATTCCCCATACATATTCCTGGTTCTCTCTGGGTACTTCAGGTTCCACCAGCAGCCCCAAAACATACACGTTTGGTTAATTAATCCTAAGAGTGACTATAAGCATGAGGGGCTGCTGGCCTCGTTTGTCTCCGTTGGCCCTGTGATGGACTGTCAACCTGTCCAGGATGCACCCTGCATCTTGCTCGATGGTAGCTCAGATAGGCCCCAGTGCCCAAATTGTGTTATTGGGGACTGAAAGCAGATGGATGGACAACGGCCATCAAATTTACGTTCCTTCTCCTGAAGATTGTGGGAAACATTGATACCACAATTCAGCACTACAAAATGACAAGCTCACAGCATAATTCACCATTTAGTGGGTGGTGAGTGACATGGTAAATAGCCCCAGTTTCAGGAGTGTGCAATGGGCTGAGTCAGCTGCAGAATTATTCCAGACAAGGTGACTGAGTACAGGCGTGTTTATATGATATGTAAGTGGCTTGACAGCACTTAGTCCTTGTCACTGCATATCAGCAAGATTGTCTCCACTTTCACTTCCCTTGAAAAAATGGGTCTTATTTCACTGAGCATTATTTTCACGTAAGCCTACGTGGATGTCCTACATCAGTCAGCAAGGCTGCTCTCCCATGATGTCCTTCATTACTCTGCAATCTGGTTTGGCATAAATGTTTTATCAAAAATATACAATGCACTCCTTATTCTTTTTTTAAATTGAACACCTTTGCACATTCAGCGTAATCCCCAGTTCGTGCTCATTTACATAACTCTCTATGTACACTCCTGTATGGCTTGTTGACAACTAGTTATTACTTACATCACTTTTACTGCCAAATATATAATGTCAAAAAGTTCCTCAAATACAGCAAACACTGTTTGGACTGAATAAATCCTCAAAAACCTTTTCCATTAGCTTTTGCCACGCTTCTATTTTTCTTATGAATTTGTTCTTAATAACTTAATAACTAGAAATACAAAAGATCAAATGAGTAGTAAGTAACGCACATCCCAGTATAGCAGCTCTGACCAAGGTTTCTGTACAGCGGTAAATCTCAGTAGGTTTGGTGAGGACACTGTAGACACATGAGCAGATGCAAACATTTCACATAGGCTTGCAAAGAGCCCTGCAACATAGTTACTACACTTCATCATCACTTTAAATTTAATCACATTTTCAGGCTCCCTGCTACTTTCTCTGTTGCCTCTGAGGAACAGCAGGTAGAAGCAGAAACAGAATTTCTAATTACAAGTGTGCATCTCAGCTCAAATGAGGGCCATGTGTGCTGGAGCTGAAGAAGACAGACGAACAAAGTCTGCCAGCTCCACCTCTAACCCAAATGCACACACAACCCCATACACATACACTCGAACTCTACAATTCGTAGGCTCATCACAGCTTAACTGTAATACACCAAACCAAACCTCCATCCCCTGATCCCCACGAATACACACTCTCTTTGAGATGATGCCTTGGCACAGCATGGCACAGACTGGTGCAACACAAGGCACCAACTTCAAATAGCAGAAGAGGACTCTTACTGGAGAGGAAGTGCTGCGATCCAGGGCCAAAGTCTCTGTGTGCATCCTGGAGCTGTTTCAGCCTCTCCTCTATGGAGCCCTGAGAACACACACAAACACACACAAAGTTAAATCAAAGGGAATCCTGCTGTTTGTCCCTCTCCATCACAAATCTCCACAATAGGAACGCACACACATGGACCACCTGCTTTTCCTCCATTAGTTAACCGCAGAATATAAATTATGTCTTTTTTTCTCTCTGCTGCCCCAGCTCTTGAAGGACTTCGAAAGCCTTTGAAGAGCAGCAGGTAGAAAATGAAGACTGAGATTACAAAGTAATATATTTGGTGAGAATGAGGACAGCTGCTTGCAGTTGCAGCATCAGTGTGAAAAAGAATTGGAGGAAAAAGGAGGGTGCAAAGCCTTAAATATGTTGCGTCAATAACCATGGAGACTGAGTTGACAGAATTGAGTTTGCCATTACAGTCGAAAAACATTTCATAACAGGTGTGTTTCCCACCAAATGGGATTTAGTCCCACTAATCCTAGTTTATTTGAAAAGTATTGGGCTTGGCACACGAATCCGCCTTCAGCTGGATGTTGAAATGTGTCCTCAAACAATGGGAAATAAATCCACTCGCTATAAGGTAAAGACACAGATAAAGACAGAGAAAGAAAAGGGAAAGATTGAAAAGCCATTTGATTCTCAATAGAAGCACATGTGATGTGTTAAGTTGAAATTTCTCAGTTCTCCCCCACCAGAAAATAATAATAAAAAATAGCTATTGAAGCGTGATTTAAATTGGATGAGACTAATACAGAGCATTGTCAACGTGCCGTGGAGATGTTACTGCCAACTGTTCTGTGTTGTACAATCTATTTGTTGTACAGGCAATTTGGGCAGCCATAAGGAAGACAAATGAGTGAATTATCTATGATCGACATTTATTAGCAAATTAAATTTTGAAATAGATTTTTTTCTAGCCTCACTGCAGCCAACATAAACAGGCCACAGGATGTTGCTGGGATTTACCATTTGTCATTTTAATTAAAATACAACTTGGACAAAGAAAATGATTTCTCCATTTTGTTTGCATTTCAAAATGCATGTTTGTGGTGCAGAGGAGCAGGGCAGCTCGAAGAAGGCTGACATCATGTTCTGTAAAGCAATAAGCTGCACCTGTTTCCTCATATGTCACTGAGTCTCAACTGATGGAGCTGAGAGTGATCCAAAGTCTGAGAGATGAATATCTGCTAATGAGTACGGGCCATATTAATAATCTGGGGATATTTTGAGGCTTTTGCTTACTTCCTGAATCAAAGCCCCAAGGATACACAGTACATACTGTAGAACAAAGACTGAGCAGCAAATGTCTTGTGAAACAAAGAAAACATACAAATAAAAGCCTCATTTCTGTTCCCTCTCTGTAGATTTCCAAAAATCTTGGATTTTCTTGATAAGTTAAATTTCACAGAATAAATAAGTGGAAAAAGGTTATCAAATTTTACTGTGCAAAGCTATAACTAACTCCAGATATTCTAATTAATGCTGAAGAAAGGTGGGCAACTGATGTTTATGAAAACTGACAGCTGTTGCTATCTGTATGTAAGTTGGCTACATTCTACATGTTAGAAAAAGTGTTGTCATAGCTGCATGTGGAGCACAGGAGGTCTTCAGTTTTTAAGAAAAGGGGACTTAAACATGATCAGTTAGATCAAAATATAGCTAAAAGAACAGCTACTGTAGAAAGAAACATAACAATCATATGAAGGCAAAACCTGTTAAAAAAAAACATGTATCCCATTTCAGTAAATTTGAATTGAGTATTTTTTTTATCCCAATAGTTACAGGACAACGTTGTTAGTGTACATATTAACAGGCATTACTAACTTACATAATAAGTCATGAAAAATGAAAGTATAGCATCTTTCAACTCTTTACAGTATTTGTAAGATGAATAATAATAAGCAATGGTAGTATGTTTCATGATTTACCAGTTTCCCTGGAATCAAGGGGTTCAGTAACAGCTGCGCTGTTAATTAAATCCAATGAATCAGCTTATCAACAGTTAGTGTGACAACCTCTACTGCATAAAACCAGAAGGTTTAACACTTCGCACGTTTGAAGCATTCAGTTCTATTTGAAAGAGTTTTATGAAGAAAGTTTCTTCTAGACCAAAGAGAAGATCTTTGGTCATGGCACACTGCACTGCATTTGGTTAAAAAGCAAACAGAGCATATTAGAATAGACATTAATATCAACTGTCAAGCACGTTGTGAAGGGGTAATGATTTGGGCCTGTTTTTCTATCACAGAACCTCAGCATTTTGCAGTCACTCAGTCAAACATGTACTTTTCTGTGTAGAAAAAATATGCAAAACAATTGCCTGCAGCACAACAGAAAATCTTCATCACTGAAAAAGAAAAGAAGCAAGGTTTTCCAATGGTCCAGACCACAAACTTACTGAAATGCCATGGTAGGATTAGATCTGTCCCAAAGATACTATAGTTTTACAAGATGATGATGATGTCTGCTTAATTTTTCACAAACTGCTTCTAGATTTTGTCCTACTTTTTTATAAAATAAATAATGAAACAACAATAATATGCCATGTGCTGTTGTTCACCTGAGGTTGTATCTACCAGCCCAATAAAAGTCAACTGAACTTTTAAAACAGTGGTGGGGAACCTTGGCCCTCATCCAGCAGGTTTTCCATGTGTCTATGCTCTAACACACCTGATTCAAATTAATGAATCCCTGTGCAGAACTTAAAAAGCTTTTGAATCCATTTGATTTGAATCAGGTTTGCAGGAGTGAGGATACATAGAAAACCTGCAGGACTGTGGCCCTTGAGGAATGGAAGTCCCCATCACTGTTTTAAATGCTGTTACACAAACCTTAGAATTGAAAATGAATATACTATTCAAAGAAAAGCTGTTTTTACTATGTATGATATCTGAACTGTCTGAAAGCCTTTGTCAGGTTTCTAGTATGAACACTATACTGCAAAGAATAAGATCACATCATAAAAATGACAGCTATGCTATGGTTTTTGTCAATTTCTATACTTAAATGCTGAAGCTATGACATGTTCGCAGTGCTACCACTGTTTTATCAGCATATTTTCCATTAACTAGGCATATTTTATGAATAATGCTTCACAGTAAGCACAGTAGCTGAAAGGAATGGTTTTAGTTTGTTATTTAGACATTAATCAAAATAAGTCCTTAACCACAAAAGGGATGAAAATCACTTGTGTGAGAGGGCCAACTGTTACTGATATCCTCATAATGCATCAAGTAGTTCTGAAGATATTTTCTTTAGTACCACAAATGACAGCTTCATGCGGTTGTGAAGCAAAGGTTAAAGAATCATGAAAGCCTATCAGAAACAGCCTCTTGGTGCAATGGATGTCTGCAAAATGTCATGGCAATCTATCCAACAGTCATAGCAATATCTCCGCCAGGACCAAAGTGGTGGGGATAAGCTGACAGACTAATATTTCCATGTAGGAGCTTTCTACACCTCCCCAGCCCAGACCAAGATGTGAGAAAATATTCCTGAAACATTGGCATGCAGCTTTGTCTGACTTTGATTATTTTGTTTAAAACAATCTATTAGGTTTCAGGAGAAAGGGTTAAGCATTTAACTTTATTTGTTTCAATCGGTGCAGGGAGCATGGAGAAACGCTGGCTTACAAATCAAACATGCAGCTTCTCTGTTCTGTTTTGTTTTGCTCTGTTCTCTCCACCAACTGTGTCACTCTGGGCAATTTCAGCGCCACAGAGGCAATTTGAAAGCAGAACAGAGTCAGTGCACAGCAAGGGTGTAAAGTGGGTGCTGGAAAATTAATTTCGGAGAATCGTTCAAGAGACCCTAAATCATCAAGTTCAGAGAAGAGAGACGGAGAGCAGAAGAGGACGCTGTGGCTGTTAAAGTGACATGTCAGGCTGTGGAAAGGTGTCATGAACGTTATCTAAAAGGAACATTATGTTCTAACATGAGGTGAAAGCTGAATGGGTTTTGTTGTGCGTGTAGAGAGCATGAGCAGTTTGCCAATGATGGATGCAACTGATGCTTGAAAGAAAAAAAAGAAAGGAAAAAACAGCAGTTAACACTAATGCACCGTGGAAAGTGCATCCATACATTTAGTGAAGGATTGAGGGGAGGGCAAGTTCAGTTCAATCTTTAAAAGGCTTTGAGAGTGCTTTGAATTTATTGAAGGATCGCCCTCCTCGTGTAAGTGCATGTCTTTAAATTTGTCCATCAGACATTTAAGCTCAAAATCAACAAGTCTGCTGCATCCCAAAGGTGTCCCATTGGATGCAGATGTGCCTGTGATACATTGTCAGATTCACAGATGTTTGAGATTGATTTTGCATTGCATTATGGTTGTATTATTTTTGCTGAAAGTAGCCGTAGAAGATGGGTATACTGTCAGTATAGAGAAGCAGAGTAAACTATTCTATGACTTTATCTATCCAAACAATGACTGATTTGTTTATAAATGTTTGAAAATGTGCATAAATAACATGTTCCTAAAAATGTGCTGAGTGTGGTCCTCTTAAAATTTACTCTAAATTGGGTCAAAACCATCCATCCATCCATCCATCCATCTGCTATACCTGCTTACTCTAATGCATGGTCACAGGGGAGCTGGAGCTCATCCCGGCAGCAACTACACTAGGGTAAACATTGGACAGGTTGCCTGTCCATCGGAGGGTCAGCACAGAGACACAACCATTCACATTCATTCCTAGGAAGGATTTGGAGTGACAAAGTAACCTAACATCCATGTCTTTGGATTGTGAGAGGAAGTACCCAGAGAAAACCCATGTGTACTGGGACAGAACATGCAAACTCCCCACAGAAAGGTCCAAACTTTTCCCACTTCTTGCTGTGAGTCAACGGTGCAAACACCACACCACCATGCAGCTCTGGCCAAAACCCCATCTTTGAACTTCAATTAGTATTATAAGTAATGAGAGCCATAAAAGAGTGCATGTGCATGTGTTTAACAGCTTTCTAATGTCAGCTATGGATGCCACTGTAGATTATCCCAAATGCACATTAATGTGCAATACATTTAAGATAGTATACAAAGTGTGAGTGCTGTAAATGAGTCAAAGCAATGGCTTAATGTGCAGATTAATGGGGTAAACATGCAATAATTCAGCTGCTTTGATCTGCTCGAGGCAGATGTTGCTTTTAAAGTCACATTAGAAAATGTTCTTGAGATTGTCTTATATTGTGAATTTTTACACTGTTATAAAGTCTTTATGATCATGGCATAAACATTGTTTTAACCTTGGTGATGGTCTTTCATTTATATTATGACTCCTTTATTTTGAACTGGTTTTCATTTAGGGGCGGTAACATATTTGGGGGCAGGTGCGGGATCAGCTTGGGATCTTGTGTGTTTAGGTTGTTTTTGGTTTGGCTTGGTGGTTATGCAGGCTTTGTCTCTTTCCCATCATGTGCTGCATAGCTGTGTTGGCTTGCTTTTACGCTGGTCAGTCTGCTTTCTTGCATTCTTCTCAGTAACAATGGCATTTGTACTGGTGGATTTTGTGGCTCAGCTGAGCCTTGAGGTGTTTGATTGATGTACCCTAAGGTCACTTATTGTCTATTGCTGCACATCTCTCTGTTCCTGTGTCTAAACAAATATGTAAATTAAGACATTACGGCCAAAGTTTATGGTTGGCCTTAATGGCTTCTCCGGTGTCTGACATGTTTCTGCGGAGATTAAATCTGCTTCTGAGGTCAGTAGTTTGAAGTTGGAAAAATAGAACAAGATGCTCCTTCGTGAGCAGGAACCTGGCGAGCTAGAGATCTGCAAGGTTAAGGAGGAGAACAGACAACAGCTGTGGTTGCATGAGCTTGAGTTAAGCAGAGCAGCAGCAGCATCTACTGTACGTCCTGTTCTTCCCCTGATTTTGATGACAAATGCATCAGGTTGATTCCGACTTTTTTTTTTTTGAGAAGGATGTTTTTTTTGTCTTGTTTGATCATGTGGCTCGGGCACTTAAGTGGCCAGAGGATATGTGGCCCTTATTGTTTATACAGGTATGGCCCTGGAGGCGTATGCCACCTTGCCACCTTGGATTACAAGCAGGTAAAAACTGTAGTGCTCAGGGCATATGAGTTGGTGCCTGAAGCATACTGGCAGAAATCTTGCCATTTTAAGAAAAATAGTGGCCAGAACTAGCTCTTTTTGATCGCTGGTATTTAGTTTAGAAAGCAAAAAATATTGTGATCAGCTGCGCTGGTTAATGATCATGGAGGAGTTTAAGAATTGTGTTCCTGAAAACATTGCCACATCTTTAAATGAGCAGGTCACTAAAGTAGCTGAAGCAGTTGTTCTTTCTGATGACTATCTTATCACATATACAGATGTTTTTGATAAAACTGCTTGTGTGTTGCAACGCAACTCCTCAGTTTTTCGTTCCCCCAGGCCTGACGAGGCAACTGGGGCTTTTGGAAGTGGTGCTTATCACAGTGGGCTGTTTTGTTCTTACTGTAGAAAATGTGTCTATGTCATTGTCAACTGTTTCTTGTGTAAGAAGAATTCCTCTCCTATAGGAGTCAACTTAGTAAAGGATCCATCGGTGGTCTGCTGAGGCGGACTTTAGTGTTTATTCTACTTTTATAGTGAAGGGGTCTGTCAAAGTTCCTGTGACTACTTTGTGAGACACAGACGCTTCAAGGTCTGTCATATTAGACAGTGTCTTACCTTTCTCTGAGAGAACTTTTCTTGTGTCCAGTGAGTTGGTACAGGACTTTGGTATGGGGTTTGTAGATGTTCCTCTTCACTGGAGTCCACACTGTTATTGGGTAAAGAAATTGTGGCTGCTTGCTCCGCTTTACCGATCAAAGGGGTGGAAATGATCATGGGAAACAATCTGGCTCATGGAAAGATCTTGGTTTCAGCACAGGCTATGGCTGTCCCTGTGCCTTCTGAGGGCCCTGATGATCTCCAGAGGAAGTTCCCAAAGGTTCTTCCGGTGTGTGCCGTTACGTGGGGCATGACAAAACGCTGGGTTCCGAGTCTGTCAGCCGGTGCTGGTTTGAGTGACGTATGGGTGATCCTGAATTTGATACCATTTCGGACAAGTTCATTCCGAATGATGTTTCCTTGCCACGTCTATTTTCCTCAAGTGAAACAGTAACTTAGCAATTACCGGGTGGTCTACCCGTGATTGAGGAAAACCTGTTATTGCCATGTCAGACCGTGTTATACATAGCTGTTTGAGTCATGATGCTGTGCCGAAACCTTACCATGATCCGGTCTGGAGCGCTGTTGCTGGTAGTTCACCAACACCCCAAACATTTTCTGATGGCGTGCCATCCGAGGAAGACGCATCTCTTACCACACCTCCCAACCTGTCTGTGTTCCTGGGGTGTTCCCTGCAGGAGCTTTCCCATGCTGATTTTGGGAGTAACCTCCCAACTAAGATGTGTTCTTTATCGGAGCTGTTCAGGTCTGAGTCAGACGTTGATGGCCCGTCTGAGGCCATGCTGCAAAGCTGGATTCAGGATTTTCATCAGCGTGCCCTGGTCCACCCTGGTCGGGCTTATGACCTCACAACGATCTTGGCTTTCCAGTAAGCCATCCCAAACCACCATTTTGCAGCACAATACCTATACAAGAGGCATGTCCCCTATCAAATGGCAACCGTGCAGACTTAATTTTTTCAAGCAACAGCATTTACAGCGACAGGTCATTAGAGGACCTGATATCCTATAGATGAAAGGATAACACTAGCTGATAGGTTGTCCTGCTGTCCTGCAGATGTTGTGTGGCCTTGTGCCCCCTGCAAAACATCTGGGGTGGAGGTGTTATGGGTGCCTCCCGTCAGCTATGGGTTTAATTAAATCTACTTCACCTGTATCTAATAATCTGTCTTTTCTCCCTAGTGATTGATTGAAGAAGCTCCCGTGGGAGCTTAAAAGCCAGGAGGTGGCAGCAATCAGGTGGGGGGCCACCGCCAGCTGCATTTTGCTTTGGTTGTGAGTTGGGAGTCATTGGTAATCTACACATATGGTAGATTGTGTATGGCATTGGTAGTCCTGTTTTCAGGCTTTTGCTTTCGTTTTGTTTTGGAGGAAGCCCAGATTCAACGACCTGCTGAAGGGTTGGTCTGAAGTCTGCTCCCTCTTTTGTTTGTTTTGGCTGGGGCTCTTGTCTCTTTACTATTTTCTTTTGGTTAATAAACATTGTTTTAACCATTGCTGCTTGGTGGTGGTCTCTCATTTATGTTATGGTTTCTTTATTTTGAGATGGTTTTCATTTAGGAATAGTAACAAGCATAAATAGAAAAAACAAAGATTTGGAACACGAAACACCATGTGATGCTGCGCAACAACTATCACAAGGTCCAAATGTTAGACAATGAAGAGGCAGGAGGGTGATGATGACATTAAGTAGGTAAATTGTATAAATTAATAAAAAATAATGTTTTTCTATGATATTTGAAGTTATATTACTTTTTTAATATACTTATTTGACACTAGCTTATTTGACTTTATCTGTTAAGTCTGAGGCAGACAGCTACAAATTCTGCATTAACCATTCATTGTATTGTAACCCTAACTCTAACCCTCACCCGTTATATTGTAATCTGGGTGCTCTGAGAGTAAACAAGACTTTGGCACCTTTTGTTGGCTATTTTGAGGCTTTAATAAACTTAAACCCTGAGTGGCTTTGGCCAATCACAGGGAGGCAAAATCAAACAAAAACAACAAACAACACAATTTTTGCGAAGGATAGGATGTAGAGAATGAATGGGCTAAATGTCTGGCCTCTACCCAAAGGAGTGGTGCTCAAGTTCTGTTAAATGCCTTTTGAAGATTTCCACTGACTGTACTGTATCTTCAACACAGTATAGACTTGAAAATGGACAAATACGTCAAAAGTTGTGTTTTTAGCTCTTTCTCCAGGGGTTTTAGCCTCCAATGAGTGGGTGGAATCTCATTAATCTACTGTCATTTATTCTTGTCATGTCTACATTACCTTTGGAAAACAACACTCAGGTTTTAAAAGATTTATTATGGTGCTTTTGGGGAAACAAGGCCCTGGACTGACTGTAAACACAAGTACTTAAAGTCCAAACTAATGAGCATCATCTACATAACTTTTCTATTTCCCTAAACTTTTCTTCAAAACATAGAAAGAAATAAATCAGGTTACTGTTTGAATGAAGTGGTGAAAATGGCTGTTATAATACAGGGTAGTGGACAGAACTGATTCATTCATTCATTGTCATGAGCTGCATTCTTCACACTCTATAAGTCAACTAATTCATTTGCATGTTGTGTAGAAAAACACCAACAAGACCAATGCTGCTTGCTGAGAGAAAACAACTCAAACGGCACAGCAAGAATTAACCTCATAAAAAAATAGTAACATATTTTGGAAAGTTAGTCCGTTATTCGGAGAGTTAAGGGAGAAGATTATTCCCATTCTCATGTCTCGTGCAAAGCTACAGCTAGAGGAAAATTAGCCTAGCTTAGCATAAAACTGGAAGCAAGGGAAGGTAAATACCCCCCCCCCCCCAAAAAAAAGAAAAAAAAAACAAAAAACAATGGTGTTATATTATCTGCTATAGCCACGGATAGTTTCATGCATTTTTATTTATTTTTTTTTTTTAAGGATTTTTTGGGCACTAGTGGCCTTTATACAACAGTGTATAGTGACAGGAAAGGGGCAGAGAAAGTGGGGAGTGACATGCAGCAAAGGGACCTGGACCGGGAATCGAACCGGGGCCGACTGCGCCGAGGAACTGTAGCCTCTGTTCATGGGGCGGCTGCTCAACCAACTGAGCTAATCACCGCCCCAGTTTCATGCATTTTTAAATGAGAAGCAATACAAAACAAAACAGATTTACAAGAGTTATATGTGTGGGTAGTGTGGTGCTGCCTTGGGCAGTTGCAGTTCCAAGAGACCCACTTGTGAGCACCTCCAAAGTCCAAATATTGTATGTAGGTTTGATCCTTTATGTCGCTAAGTTACTGCTGGATTAACTGCTGCTGACAACATCAAAGAATAAACTCAAACTCAGGAGTGAACTTTACCTGAAGCACTTTCCATCTGTTGTTGAGATGCTCCAGGGCGCGGGCATTCTCCATGGATAAATGGACATCAGAGATTGCCAGCTGGTGGGCTAGATCATTGATGTGTTTCATTCCCTCTTTCACCTGGGTTAGCTCCTCCTTGAAAAGCTGCAGGAACCAGAGCGAGGACAAGCAGGAGGGTGGAAAGCAGTGGATGGTAAAGAGAGAAGAGGAAAAATGAGAAAACAGATGGCATATTGTATATAAATATAGAGATGAAGAGGGCAGCCCAACTCCACTCACACAAAAAATAAGAAAAATCAATCTAATCTTGAACCCTTATAGCTTTCAGTGATGGTGCACAGAACATTCTTGCAGTTATTCTGTACCAATATCTTATATTCAAAGGAAAAGAATGTGTAATGATATTGACTGGAACAAGCATCTGCTCATATGTGTAGATAATGAGCAGAGACCAGGGAATTTCTAAAATAAACCGAATATCACATGAAAATTGGAGTGGAAGAGTGTGGGTAGTTTACAGTTTGTGTGCTTACATCTGCTTATATTTACTACAGATTTTAAAGACTGAGAAAACAACTAAAAAACAAATGCCCCCAAAATTCATACAACCCAAATTCTAGAAAAGTTCTGATGTTCTGTAAGTAAAAAGAAAATTTAAACAAAAAAACCTTTTCAATGACATGAGCCAATATTCTACTCACAACAGAACATACATAACATAACAAATGTCTAAACTGAGAAATTTTACAGTTTTATACACAAAATGTCTTGAAAGAGCTGGCACGGAGCATGTTAACCATCTTATTTTCTGTTCAGAATAGCTTAAAGATGCCTGGGCATCAAAGCAATAAGTTCCTGCACAGCAAATTAGACAGTGTATATCCAACACTTTAGGAGTATATTGTACACCAATTTCGGTGTTTATTTGGGTCCAAGGAGTCAGTGTACATTTTACACTGTTCTCAGAGTTTTAAGTCAACAATAATCTAGAGTTAAATGCCTAACACTTTAAGAGTAAAAATTAACTCTTAGGGTTGCTCTCAAGTATAAAAATGAAAATAGGCCTGCTTTGAGGTAATGGAGGTGAATACTAAAGGATTTTGGATTATGTAGTAATATTAGCACATTATTTCCCATCATGCATTGACCCAAAACTACTGTCCTGAATATCAGCACAGAAATTTGGGAGAGTTGTGAAGATTAGTTGGTACTTTGACAGTTACCAAGGAAGTACTGATAGTCAGCACAAACTACCAACTTCAGCAACATGTTTTAATTAATACACTGTGCACACCAAGGAGACCCAAAGGGATCACATACAGTATACACTTAACTCACGGTGCAGGACCATACAGGGGAGTCACAAAGAATGATGGGAAATATTCAAGCCAAAGAAAGCGGAGTCTTCCTGGGTGCACTTAGTTACACTTCATAGAGTTAATTACACTGAAAGAGGAAACTTGTTTTAACCCTGAAAATGTGGTGGTTATTTTACTCTCAATGGTGTTAGAATTACTCTAAAAGAGTTAATATGACGCAACAACTCAAATTTAACACTGGGGGTTTCACTGTGTGGAGTTTTGGAGTTGCAATTTGGTCTCATTCCTCCCTGATTGATTTCCTGCTGCTGAAGAGTTTGTGGTAGTCTATTTTTTGATTAATGATGTGCCAAATGTTCTCCATAGGTGGTCTGGACTGCAGCCAGGCCAGTTTCGCACCTGGGCTCTAAAACCATGCTGTTGTGATGGATACAGTATGTGGTTTTGAATTCTCTTGCTGAAATCTGCAAGCCCTTGCCTGAAATAGATGTTATCTGGAAGGGAGCATATGTTGTTCTACGATCTTGATATACTCTTCAACATTTATAGTTCCTTGCAAAACATGCAAGCTGCCCATATCGTGTATTTATGCACCCCCATACCATCAGAGATGCATGCTGATAATTAACGGCAATACCATGCTGAAAGGTCTCCGTCCTCTTTTAATCGAAGGATGCCGCATCCGTGATTACCAACAAAAAATGTCAAATTTGGACATGTCTGGCCATAGAACTGTTTCCCACTCTGACACAGTTAAATGAGTCTTCACCCACAGGACACAACGGCATTTCTAGACCATGTTTAAATATGGCTTCCGTTTTGCATGATGGAGTTTTAGTTGGCTTCTGCAGACGGCAGATTGTGTTAACTGACAGTGGTGTCTGAAAGTATTCATGGGCCCATTTAGTAATGTCAGTGCCACAATTGCGCTGATAAGTGATGTAGTGTCGTCCGAAGGCCTGAAGACCGCGGGCATACAACAGAGGTCTTTGGCCTTGTTCCTTATGCACAGAGATATCTCCAGTTCTTCTAATCTTTTGATGATGTTCTGCACAGCAGATGATGAGAGTTGCAAAGCCTTTGCAATTCAAAATTAAGGTAGATTGTTTTTGAAGTACTCCACAATCCTGTTACACACTCTTTCACAGATTGGAGAGTGTCTGTCCATCTTTACCTCTGGGAGGCTCAAGGACAGGGCCAGGGGTGGCCAAGTTCAGTCCTCGAGAGCCACAATTCTGCAAGTTTTAGATCCATCCCTTCTCCAACACATCTGAATCAAATGAATGGCTCAGTACCAGGCCTCTGCAGAACTGAATGACATGCACATGAGGTAATTCAGGTGTGTTGGAGAAAGGATGGATTGCAAGATTATGGCTCTAAAGGACTGAACTTGGCAACCCCTGCTCTAGGACATCCCCTTTGCTAATAATATTACAAACTTGATATCAATCAACTTAATGTTCTCCCAGCTGAATCCTTTTGAAGTATTTTGCTTTTTTTTTTTTTTTAAGCAACTTTGCTCCCGTGTCAGCTTTTTGAGATCTGTAATAAGCATCATATTTAATATGAGCTCATTTTGTGCATGAAGTTAATACATTTCTAAGTTTAGGTATGTGTTTTGTATGTTCTGTGAATAAAATATTGGCTTTGAGATTTTTTTTTTAATTTTTCATTTTGTTCAAATTTGAAGTACATCCAAGCTTTAACAAAGGTCTAATTTCTTTATGCATATATTAACAAGTGAAAACTGTTAAGATGATATTTACAACAATATACGTATAGTATGTGGGGGATTGATGGGGAGATGGGGACTGAAGTCACTGTAACTGACAGACCACTTCTTCACATACAGGCTTGTTTATGCCTTTTAATGCAACGGCTGTCGTCCGTCTGCTGTCTGCCCGGTTTCACATGAATGCAGCATGAAAAGTACGAGCAAGTTGCTTGCGATATACAACTGCTACACAATGTCCCTTTAAACATTTCAGTTGTGTTTCCTTTCCTCTTTAAGATTTAATAGAACTGAAAACATATTACTCTCCCCTGGAAGAGGTAAAATAGATATTTAGTGCTCTGGGAGTGACAATATTGGTTAGAAGAATAGGGATCTGCACACCAGGGAATGCTCCTCACAAAGATTTAATGCGTGTGACGTGTCGGGCTTCTGCCCTTCATCAGACAAAATGGTTGTGCATTGGAGACACACCTCCATATAAACAATCACCTGAGTCACATGACCCGAGCACAATCAGTTTAACAAGCTTGTAGGTGTGTATATGCTGATTGTGCTCTGGTCATGTGACTCAGGTGATGACGGTAAGTCTCAATGCACAACCATTTTGTCTGATGAAGGGCAGGAGTCCGAAACGTCACACGCATTAAATCTTTCTGAGGAGCATTCCCTCGTGTGTGGATCCCTATTCTTCTAGTTTGTACTCTGTTTGCATCCAGCACCCAGTTCATTCTTCTGGGATGTGCGTGAGACTATTGTCTATATACGTAGTGAGCAGTATTGGACCAACTCTCTGAAAACCCTCTCATATTATGGCTTAAATATAGATTTTGACTTTAAGTGTTATTTACCGATGTTTATTGGATATTTCATAGAGAATTATTTATGATGTTTGCTTCAAAGTGATTTTTAACTTTTCTGACTGATTTGGTTCACATGACCATAACGGCTTCTAAAAGAATGTGGAGGGTCCACTTGTTCCCTCTCGCTCTTTTATGTTGTTTAGAAGCCAAAGATCTGCTTTGTGGTGGTGTGCCGATGCCTGCTACTTATTTGTCATTTTTTGTACTTAACAATCTTTGTTTAAAATTTGTGATTGTCAGCCTCTCCCATCTGAAACAAGTTCAAGTTAACTTTCAGCCAATTTGCATTAAATCAGTGTGTAATGTCATCTCCAGAGCCTATTGTTAGTTTGTTGGAACTGCATCTCATTGGAAAAAAAAGGGCCATTTGCAACTAAAGCTTGTATCTTTCTGAAGGTACAAAATGGCCCAAATACAGCTGCCTCAGCCAATACAATCCAACCAGTGTAGCTTCTGGTACCATTTTTTAGTATGTGGCATAGCTGCATATCAGCAATGACGCATGATCACCCTGGCAGATCACATCTACCAATCAGCTACAACATTGAAACCATTCAAAGTTAAAATGAGTTTGGCCTGCTTGATTATGAAAAAGAAAAAATCAAAATCAACACATGGTAGGGTGCCCTTCATGTGCCACAGTGATGCATCAGTATGTTTTAACTTTTTACATTTTTGCGTCTAGTCTACTTACACATTACTAATATCTGTAAGCCAGGGTGGAATCAGCCAGCTCAGTTTAGTTCATGCACAATAAGCATGGGCGAACATCTGCTCGGAGGGATTCCTGCAAAAGCCTGTTGTTGTACCAAAATAAGCACCCCCTGTTGTGCAAGGCACAGTGCTTTTGAACGAGAAAGTGAAACTTCCAGCTATTGGTAATACCCGAAGGTACTTCTGCATTGGCTTTAGCTTTTAGTTTATCTGGCCTTCAGTACAATTTCTTCAGAGAATGCCTCATCCTGCTGACAAATATTCCCACTCCATTTCCATGTTAGCCTTCACTTTAGCTGCTCATCATCATTTATAACCAGCCAGCTTGTGCCAAGGCCTCTTGATATCGTTTCCCCCCAGGTCAACACTGAAGAATCCTCATTCCACAATCAGCAACCATACAAACATGTAATCTATATAACATACAAGCGCCTCTGTCCTACTATGATTGCTGAACTTGAGAAGCACCTGAGGGTCAAAAGATCTTCTGGATGATAAAAAAAAATCCATGTGGAGCCTTAGTGTGCAACACTTCATCCCAACATTTACTGATGCTAGTGTACCAGATGAACTGTAGTGCATTCTTTGTAGTGTTTTTTGACCTATTCACCTCATAGCTGTAATGGTTGGCAGACTTCCAAAAATTGATGCCTTTAAAGGAAAGTAAAAGGTACTTTATAATATTCAACTTTTGTAATCTGTGACTGTCATAAATCTTAGAAAACTCAAGCTGCTGGACAACATGAATTTGCATGACTGTAAGAAATCACCTAACAGAACAATGTGAACGCAAGTTATCTACAGCCAATTAAAACAAGGTTTAAATGATGCACAAACAATGCTGAAATCAAATTAAGGTTCCATATACCATGTTTATCTATCTAGGTAAAGCTATTTTTCTTACATTTACTGGTGAAATTTGAAAAATGATTCCTGTTGATGGAAGGAAATGAAACCCTGATACTTCAATTTATGCTGCTTCTGTTTACATGCCAACAGGCAACAAAAAGAACTTGTGAAAAGGAATAAAAGCATTTTTGTTAGTGTGTGTTGGTGCTCTTGAATCTGAGAACAAAATGTTAAATAATTTTGAAAATCATCATCGTTATAAAGTTTTTGTTTTAAATTCAAACTACTGATCAGCCAAAACAAGAAATTTAAAGGTGCCACCAGCTGCCGCTTGTTTATATTTGCACCCGATGTGTATCCATGTGTCTGTTTTTTCATATGTGTGGGTGTAAGCGCAAAAGAGCGAAAGAGGGCAGATGAGGCTGAACTGACAAGCCTTCCCTAAAGACTGAGAGAAACATGTGCTGGCTGTGACAGGAGTCCAAACAGTGACGTGATTACTGTGAAGGGGCCTCACTTATAATGAATAGTGCCACACAATTACAGGCAGCAGCAGCACTCTGCACTCCATAATGACTAAACCAATGACCTGCCATTTGTTCGACAACATCCCCGTGTCATTTTGAAGTGCCACATCCTTGTCATTATCTGTCAGATTGCAGCTACAGACATGTGTACACAGGCAAGCAAAACAAACATTTTGATGCATCACAGACTGATACGGGTCACATTTATTCATGACTAACTTATTGCAATGCTTTTTTTTTGACAAAACAAGTCAGATATTGTTTTGATGTTTGTTTATGACATGTCAAAGAGTTACAATGTGTGCTTATTCAGGGATAGCTTGAGGCTATTGCCCCTAAGGAGACAATTAAAATTACTCTGCAGGTTAAACCAATTTGTATCAGGTTTAATGACAATGTGTCTGCATGCAAAAGTATGTGTATATGTGTGTGTAAAATGTAGTGTAATGTGTGTGCTGCAGTGTGGTTTGCTTTGTGATTCCACCTTAGTAGCATCGATGTGATCCTGGAGGGAGTCAATGAAGAGGTCACCAACAGGCTCCCAGGCATCTCTCACTCCCTCTGCCTGCCCCAGGGCCCCTGCCAGCTCCTCCATGGCTGCCTGGATCTGCAGAAGACGCTCCAGTGTCCTCTCCATGTGTCTGGAAGTTTAGTTGAAAATTAAATCCATTGCAGTTTTCTACCCAACCAAGAAAATAACAGTTAAAATATACGAAACCCCTAAGCTGAGTAAGAAAACACTTATTCATTTTCTATCTGTTGCATAAAACATAGAAACATTTTAGCGAACAGAACCTAAATAGAGACAATATCTTTTTTTCTCCTAAAAGCAGTTAGCACCGTGAATCCAGTTTTCTTATCCAAAATTTTATGTGTTTTCCTAATTGTTCCTGTAGCATATTCCAGTTGCCACATCGTGCAATTAATGTAGTTTATGGTATAGTTTTATTATGTACAAAATATAGCTGCATAACCCTTTTACGGATCAGCAAACAGACACAAAAGTAATAACCTTTAACTTTGGAACCCTAAAATTCACAAAGCTTTTTACATATAGAAAATTTTTTTTGAAAGGTTATTTATGCCGTATATACAAACAATATACCGTTTCCAGGAAAAAATGCATGCATTTTTAATTGCACACCTTTGAGCTGCATTCTCATCCTGTAAATGTAAAAAAAAAAACTGAAAAAATGTGAGAATCTTTCAGCTCTTGACATCTTCCACATAATCCACCAAACTTCATCAATGTTTTGGCACAAGTTTCCTTTTTGTTCATAACATTAGTATCATGTTTGAGCTCTGACATTTTATCTTTTAGGTATAAAGAATGAGATTTCTATTTTTGAGTGTTATTTTATTTAGGAATTGGACAGAAAAGATTCATTAATAACTATTCATTTAATAATCAAAGAACATAAAACCCGAACTAAGAGTTTCAAAAAAAACAACTAATATAATAAAAAAAAGTTGCTCTTTTTAAACAAATTTCCACTAAGATTTGTAATTATAGACCGTGACCTTTAATTTAAATCTTGCATCAACATGATTCACACAGACAGTAATGTTTAAAGTTCTTGTATTTCCACAATCTCCTTCTTTGGCTCAAGGATTAGTAGAAAACCTTTTCAAATGCTGTACTTAATCTGATACTACTGAACATTCAGAAAATAGATATTTTCGTACTTTGGTGTCCCCTAACAAATGCTAATTCCCCCTTCCTTGCATCGTGTCTCATCTCTGAGCTCTCTTCAATCATAAAGGCCAGCCTAATGATGATCATAGGCCCAATCTCAATTCTCCCTCTTAGCCCTTCCCCATAGTTCTGTGAAATGACGCACATTATAGGAGTAGGGGTGTCTCACTCCTGTTAGTACAGAGGGCTGGGGGTAAGTGGTGGGGGTATATACCCCCTCAAACAAAAGGTTTTCTGATTCACATTTACAACAAAGGGGTTTGACAAATTTGCAAATCACAGGCAAGATGGCTGCTACAAAGTCCACAAAAATCCACATATGCAAATATTTTCTCCACAGATAAAGTTTAAAGACACAACGCAACTTTTAGACTTTAAAAAAAAAAAAAAAAAAAAAAAAAAAAAAAAAAAAAAAAAAAAAAAAAAAAAAAAAAAAAAAAAAAAAAAAAAAAAAAAAAAAAAAAAAAAAAATATATATATATATATATATATATATATATATATATATATATATATATATATATAATAATTATATATAATATAAAAAGTGAAGAAAAAAGAAATAATTTATTTTATTTATTAATTCATGCCGAAAGGTCATCACTTTTTCCACTTCCACGTGGGAAAAAAAAAAAGAAAAGGGAAAGCAACAAGAATTGTAAATTAAATTGAAATTGAATTAAAAATAAATTATATTTAAAAAAAAAAAAAAAAAAAAAAAAAAAAGGGGAAGAAGAATTAAATATAAAACCAATTGTAAAAATACGTTGATTATATGAAAAAGATGGAAAGGGGAGGAGGGGAAAAAAACTCAGGATTCTTGATAAAAAGAATTGGGAATGGAATGAAATAAAAATAAACAACCCAAAAAAAAAACAACATAAAAAAAAGTACGTGGGGTAAATCTCTTATCTTTAATTCCTTAAATCACCAAAGGGAGGGCACGCTTGGGGAAACAACAAAAAGGAAGAAAAGAAAAGAACAAAAATTTAATAGTCTACGGCAATTTGATTAGTGAAATTACAATGGAGATATTACAAAAAACATTATGTCAGCAATCACAAAAACGTAACTTGTGCTTTTATTTGTTCCAGAAACAAGAAAGTCGTGTAGACAACTGGCTCCGCTATTGACAATATTGATCTAATTTCCGACGTGCCTGGATCAGAAATAAGTGTTAAAACATCATTATAATCCACGTATTTCACGTACTTCTGTGAGATGGAGTTGTGTTTAGGCCTGATTACAAGAACACCGGCTTATTCCAGTATATTGTTTAAAGCGTTGCAACCACCGAAGTGAAAAAGTGAAAAAAACATAGTATTTCTACAGTTTTGTTGAGAGACCGGACAGAATGTCCGTCAAAAAAAGAAAAAATATTGTATAAATAAACTGAATGAATAAAGTGAAAATATAGCGTATATTTCTCGCTAGAAAAGTGATTAAAACAATGGTAGAGTCGCAATCTATCTTAAAATCTAACAATTTCCACCCGAAATTGAAGGGATATCCGCCATGTTCTCTTGGGAGAAACTCTGCAGTCACGTGACCTACAGAAATAAATGGGAAGATCAAACGTAGTAAATCTACGTTTTAAGAGGCCAAATTGTGAAATAGGTACACATTGTGCTGTGGACCAACGTAGGACTGTCACGTTTTGGAGTTAGACTGCCAAGGGATAGGGGTAAAAAAAAAAGAGAAATGAAATCGGGCCATAGTCTCAACTCCTGTTCTTTTATATTGTCGGTTTCTTTT
The DNA here is from genome assembly GCA_023101725.1 of Atherinomorus stipes. Classification (NCBI taxonomy): domain Eukaryota; kingdom Metazoa; phylum Chordata; class Actinopteri; order Atheriniformes; family Atherinidae; genus Atherinomorus; species Atherinomorus stipes. The sequence continues at coordinate 2,114,866 of JALJCO010013221.1, forward strand.
CATTTCTTCCTCATATTTTCTTTTTTTTTATGTTTCCTTGCTAAATCAGCAATGGTGCGCATTCAGAACTGCCAGTGTGTTTATATTGTGTTGCAGGAGTGTGACATAGTCCCATAAAACGAAATTCAGCTATCATTTAATGTCCTGGCTAGCAAAAAAAGGTGCAAAGTGCACTTTCTCAGCCCTGGGATGCTGTAGAGTAAAGGCAACCCCAAGACGGTGCATACTGAATAACGGTGTGCCATCAAAATGGGTCTGAAGCACAAAGTTTTAAGATCGTAACATAAAGAAATACAACATACATACAGTAATCATATCTTTCTACATATCACTTAAAGGAACAACAAGTGAAAACCAATCATTTCCAGGTTGAAGGAATTAAAAATTTGCAGTATGAAGCTCTAGATGTGTAATTTAATCTGTAAATTAGCATGACGTGACACACAATCTCTCTGTGTTGGTATCAAGCCCCTTGTTTACAAGGGTAGTCTGTTCTCACATGCATGTTTGTGCATGTAAATCTCCGCCTCCTTACTGAGCTGATAGTAGGCCAGATTAGAATTTGCAGTAAACGCAGTTGAGAAATCAAAGAACGTGACCCTCAAAATGCTGCTTGATTCTGAAGCAGGTAGATGATGTCATCTTTAACTCCAAGCCCATTACGATAGGCAAACTGTAATACTGTAGGTCCTAAAGGGTGAACTCCATTGAACCTGTTTCTATCTAAGTGGTTTTTAGTGGTGAATTAATATGTAAGCAGTATCGAAGGTTACAATATTGTAACCCTAGTTATGTTAACACAGGCTGAGGCCTCTACTGGACTCTATGGTTACAACTCTCCTCCAATTGCTTACACGCAATGGCCCACTGAAATTTTCATGTATGTAGCCGGCCAGTAGGGCGTGCCTACCCCTTTTCCCCCCTTAGCGGGTATACAGTAAAAGCAGGTGCATCGACAGTTGCCCTCATTCATATACAGGGAGTACATATATCAAGCCTGATATATGTACTCCCTGCTGCGGGAGAGGCTCCACACACTGACCACGCCAGCTACTGATTAGGTGCCAAGACTCAGTCACCACTTTATTAATCTTAGCCACGTATAGAGTGATAACGGGTGCAACTTCTTCCCCGTTAGCAGCATCTGGCTAGGCTGAGTGAGGTTGTGGCCTAACCTTGCAGGGGTCTCAACCATGACCACCTGTACACCTCATTGACCGTGTCTGGCAGAGCACAGTCCAATGCTTGTGCATGACACCCTGTGGGGATCAAGTATAACAAATACTTGACACACCCTTCCTCTAACAGATCCGGTGACTCTGCGGTGAGCACAGACCTGGAGAAAGAGCCAGACACATCCAAGAGACAGAACCTTATGAACGTGCAGGGTGAAGACCACAATGCCACCATACATATGTCCTCAACGCTCGCACCACTGAAAAGAGCCGTAGACGTCACTTCTTGTGTAGTGCACCCGGACCACAGTGGGCAGCTCTTAACCCACTTGAGTTTAAGCTGAGAAAATACATTCACACAGCCACCTCGCCAAGCATTTCCTGGACAGGGCTCTGCCAGCCGTCCCGTCACCAAACAACTGGGTTTGGTCCTACGACGGCACCACTGTGGTCCCCACGAAGGAGTAAACAACTCGGGTGGACTAGCAGGGCACACAATTTGCTCACTCTCTTGGCTGATGTCAGAACAAGAGGCAACGCTGTCTTAAGTGACAATACCCTAAAGGAGGAGCGTTCCAAAGGCTCATAGGGGTCCCTGGTAAGGCCCTGGAGCACTAATGGCAACTCCCATTGAGGCACCGAAGTGCTCGCAAGTGGTTGTAGCCTTCGGACTCCAGTGGGCACTTGCCGACGCTGAAACAAAAGGAATGAGGGCAGCTGGCGATGCACCTGCTTTTATACCCGCTAAGGGGGGGGAGGGGGTAGACACACCCTACTGGCCAGCTATGTACATGAAAATTTCAGTATCGCGTGTACGTGATTGAAGGAGAGTTGTACCCATAGACTCCAGTAGAGGGCAAAGTCTGTGTAAGATATACGCAACTTAACCTGTTTAAAACCACCTGGGCGCCGGCGCCCAGGCTGTGTTTTTTCTGTGTCACTTTTCTAATTTATATTTTCAGAAACTAGAAGGTGTAAGCTTTCAAATGATGTCTCACACAAGTAATTTGGCCTTACAGTTCCTCTGTTATTTGCATTTCCATTTGGGTATGCAAAATAGGCGAGGATTACTTAAAAAGGTGGGAGTTAAGAGGTTAAGTTTTAGATAAAGATGAAACCCCTCCAAAAGTTCTCAAGATAAATCTGTGGGTCTGTGAGATGATTAATGGGAATAGAAAGATATAAAAAATGAAAATAAAAAAGGGCTAAAAGAAAAATATGTGGTCTTCTTATCTGTCTGATCTCTTGGGAACTTCTTAAATCATTAAAGAAATTCCTAAGTATAGAGTGGGACTATATCTTTAGCATCAAACAGCTTGCAGAATAGAAGGGTTTAAATAAATGTACTGGAATGAATTTTTCCAGGGCAATAATAAAGTAAAAAAACAACAACATATATTTAATCTAAAATAGATCCAAAAAGTAGTTAAGAAATAATATCCAACCTATGGCGGTCCACACATCGTGCTGTCAGTTTTTCCCACAGGTCGCTTGCCACATTCGCTTGCTTCCACACAGACCGGCTCACATTCAAGATCCGCCGACGAGGAGATACTTCTGCAGAAAGAGGGAGAGGTTAGATGCCAGAGATAAGAGCAGAAAAGTGCAAATGAGCTAATAAATAGATTTGCTGGAGAACAAAAAAGGATCGACAAAATGGATGTGCAAGAGGTCAGACAAGATATGTGCAACGATTTGAGAGGGCTGTTTATATCAACTCAATGAAGTGTCAGGAAACCTGACAAAAGGAGGAAGACAACACAGACAAGAAAATTTCTACTGTATACCTTCAGTAAGCACTCAGAGGTGAAAGCCAAACAAGAAGAGAATGTGATGGTTGTGAAACAGACAAGCAGGCGGTATTATCGATCTGAGCAGATGGTACTTTAGAGTTAGTGAACTACAGCTAATTGGTCCCGACCCGAACCCTTTCCCTAAACTCAGCGTGACTCCAGAGGACAAATCATGGCTAATAACTACTAATGGATGATTTCACCTGCGTGGTTCCTGTCAAATGAACTCTGGGGTTCAGCTGAGGGGAACTGTGAGTGTGACATTTTGGCTGGCACAGCAGTTGGCACAGAGTATGGAAGGAGCAGACCTTTTCCATCGGTCAGGGTCTCCTCCGGCTCCTGGAAGGGGTGCTGGGCCAGAAAGGCCTGGGCAGACTCCAAAACAGAGTAGATGAAGGGCCCGCGAGACTTGACATCTTCCATGAATGCCTGCAAAGAGACAGAAAAGGAAAAATGAAAGATTCAAGTTGTCCCCAAGCTTAAATGTTGGATGTACTGAAGGAGTTGAAACTCTGACTATTTTTCCAAGATAGATTCATCTAATGCAGACCAAGGGTCAGATCTATCAAAGGTTTGAATGTATAAAAATGTATGCAAATTCATTGGACAAACTGAGTTATTAACAGTTGCAATAAGGGTTGTGTCGTTCAAAGGTGTTAAATCAGCATCCAGTTAGCACGTCTGCTGCAATCAATGTGCAATATGGGGCGTTTACACAAAATTGTGCATGTGTTGGGAGGAGAAAATGTAAATATAGTAATTTAGCACTCAAAAAATGATTTATCAACCGTGAAATAGATTTTGGTTGCCATGTTTTATGTTTAGTAGATCTGAAAAGCAGGTGTAAACTGGCAGCTTTGCGCAAAAGGCTTCAGCTTCTGAGGTCGACAATGAATTGCAGAGACGCAAAACTCTGATTCAAAATAATTTTTCACGAGCAGTGACATTAGTTGAACTGAATAACAATCAACACAGCAAACACTAACATGAGTGTTAAATTCTGGACAAACCACACAGAACATTTGCACTTACTGAATGGCTTAACGATAACTAAAGCTGGCATTAATTGTGTCCCCTTTTTGCCAACGTCACATTCTAACTTGGATTGTAGGGGCTGGACAGGAGCATGGTGGGCTCCTCCAGCCGTAACTGCAGGAGCTGTTGGCGTTGTGTCACAGAGTGCACACCTCGTTTTCAATACCTGCTCTTTAATATCAAATAATGTGTCACTGCTGATTATCATTACCATCATCATTGATCATTCACTCAATGCAATTAATGTTCAGATAGCATGACTTGAACAAACATTTTCCTCTCTATTGGTGTGTGATTACTGTATAGATTGTGAAGCTACAGTATGAAGGTAAACTTGAATTGTGGAACTGTAAGAACAAACCAAACTTGACTTATATTTTTCTGTAATGCCCAGTGACTCACATGTTCAAGCTATAAAATCAGGCGTTAAATCTCAGACTTCTACTATCATCCTCTCACACTCATACTTTTATTGATCTAGTTAAAGTAATTTATTACCAGTGACCAACATTATGGCCACCTGGGTGAAAACAGTCTTGTTTTTTCTTGTTTTTTTTGTTTTTTCAAAAAGAGAAGAAAAATAAAGCAAAAAAAAAAGAGTTACTTTTCATAGGAGGGTAATAAACTGAGACTGGAAACTCCAACACTTGCCTTTTATGCAATTATACATGGAGCTACTATAAGGGAGTGTTTGAAGCATCAAGGCTTGACAAAAGGCGCATTCGGACTGTAGGAACCTTTTTGATTTCCTATAACCTATTTTGGGAACCGGGCCGTTTTTTTTGCGCATTCGGACATATAGGAACTAGGGACCTCGGCCCTCAGTTCCTATAACCTTTTTAGCTCTATAACCTTTTAAATCAAAGAAAAACAACTGTAAAACTCAGGGCTGTGTTTAATGGTTAAAGAAAGAACATTTCCACACACAATGCAAAGTAAACTCAAGGGATTGGGACTTAACAGCTGCGTATAAGAAAACCAGTTATCAATGGGACTAACCAGAAAAGAGGGCTTCAAACATAAAGATTGGACTCTGGGGTAATGGAAGAAGATCATGTGGTTTGATGAGTCCAGATTTATCCTGTTCCAGAGTGATCAGGGTCACAAGAGAAGAGGATGAAATGATCGGGCCATCATGTCTAGTGTGTAATGTACAAGCCTGTGGGGGCAGTATATGATCTGGAGTTGCTGCAGCTGGTCAGGTCTAGGTTCAGGTCTAGGTTAATCATAAGAATGAGGTCAGCTGACTACCTGAATAAACTGAATGACCAGATTATTTCTTCAATGAATTTTCTCCTTCCCTGATGGCATGGTCACATTCCAAGATGACAAAACCAGGAATCACTGGGTTTAAATTGTGATAAAATGGTTCGCGGAACATGAGACATCATTTTCACACATGGATTAGTCCCCACAGAGCCCAGACCTGAAGCCCATGGAGAATCTTTGGGATGTCCTAGAGAAGGCTTTGCACAGTGGTCGGACTGTCCCATCATTACAAAGTCATGGTGAAAAATTAATGCAACACTGGATGGAAGTAAATCTTGTGACATTGCAAAGCCTTATCAAAATAATGCCACAGTTAATGCTGCTGTAATCAAAGCTAAAGGCAGTCCAACAAAATATTTAAGAATGGGATCTTTTGTTTTGGTGGCAACTTCTTTCTTGGCCAGGCAGTGTATACAAGTATATGTGCATATATGGCTATACTCAAATGTCAGCCAGGGCACCCCTGTTGCCTCCAGCTCATTCAAAATGCAGTCTGATTCATTACCCGGACAAAAGGCACAAACACATCACCTCTGTGCTAGCCTCCCTGCACCTGGCTTCCTGTTAGATTTCATATTGATTTTAAGATCTCCCTGCTCATCTGTAAAGCTTTAAATGGCCTTGCCCCAAAACAAATCTCAAACTCATTGCGCTGGTGTGCATTCTCCTGACCGCTGGGATCCACAGATGGTGTGCTGCTTATTCTTCTTGGATCATGGTTTATGATAAAGGAAGATTGAGCATTTTCCATCAGAGCTCCCGTCTTCTGAGTGTTTACCCTGTAAATTAAAGTTCACTAAATCCACACATGCAGCCTTCAAACTCTCCACGTGAAAGTCCTTCCCAATGTGTGATATATTTATCACACATTTTATGATTCAGTTATTCTGACAATTTATCTGACCTACTGTCACTCCTCATTACCACCCCCCCCCCCCCCCCCGAAAGCACCATGTCACATGATTATTATTGTTAATAAGTGTAATGTCAATAGTATTAATGCGATACAATTTTCTGAGGGCACAGTCCTGCCATCCCCAGCAAGAGAAAAACAAAGGTATCATCAGAAGAACATGATCCTAAAAAAGGTGTTTTCATGTTGAAACAAGATTTTGTTAATAAATATAATCTGATTCTCGTCATAACATCCAGGATGGAGGCAATGACTTATTTAACGTTGCCAAAACTTGTCACATAGAGTAAACTTGGGAAAAGAAGAAATGGACAGCCTGTGAGTTAAATATGAGTGTCACTGCAATAGGTGTGAATACTTTGACCACATAATATTTCAGTTTTTATTTTTTAATACATTTGCGAAAATTTCTATATTTCTGTTTTTTTTTCTGTCAAGATAGAGTGCTGAGTGTACAATAATGAAAAATAAAATTAACTCTTGATTTTAGCAAATGGCTGCAATAAAACAAAGAGTACAAAGTTTAAAGGGTCTGAATACTTTCCGTACCCACTGCATACCTCAAAGAATTGCTTTACAAAATTAATTGTTTTCGGTCTAATCATGATTGTCTTTGTATATATATATAAATATATATATATATATATATATACATATATATTCATTTGGTTATTTTTTCCTTGTGTGACTCGGCCAACAAAAATAGAAAAACATTGTACTGTACTGTTAATGCAGTCAACAAAATGTTGTAATAGTAATTCATGTTTACCAAATTAAATTTGGTAAATTATTGATTAAAAATAACTAAGACTTATCAGGCAATCTTAATGCCCCATCCTAATAAATAAAGACATAACTAAATAGAATAAAAATTAAGCCTGTTGAGAAACACAGATAATTAGAAATGTAACCAAAAGAGGTGTGAGAACAACATAAGACTGCATCCTAGATATTCCTATGTCCTTGTTAGCTAAGACGATTTCCTCATGGAAATAAAGGAAAGAATTGGTTTAAACCTGCTCCTCATTGTTCTCAATTTTGCTCCTGTTGTGGATCCGTGACATCTCCTCCACAACTCCCCTGAGCTTTGCACATTAGTTGAGTTTTGGAAAGCTCAATCAGCTGCTCCCACATATCTGTAACTCATACTGTAAAAAATGCTAGGAAGTCCCAGCAGGAATCATTACCCTCGCAAGACATCCAGTTGTGGGAAGTGGTAGCTAGTGGTTACAGAGGTAGGTTCCCCGGTTGAGTGGCCAGCTTGTATTAAAACTAAGGTTAAACTGACTAACTAAACTAACCTGTGGGCCATTGTTAAACTATGGGCCAAGACAGAGCAGCCCACTGCTCTGCAGTGAATCTAGAGGAGTCAAATGCAGAGCCTGAATCCCCAAATGGGATTAATAAGATAATAATTAAAAACTAGATGAGAAAAAAATATTAAAAAACAGTATTTTTAGAGCAAAAGCGCATTTCGAAATTTCAAAAAGAAAGTATGACTAAATATGACAAAAGCTACTGCAACATGTTGCCACTTGTGTGCTATTCTATCATAGTTGCATCACATGGCAACACAGCAGACTGTAACATCATGACTCTGATCATTGTGTAATATATTCAAAGTGTATCTTTGTATATCCAGCCACAGAACAAACTCAGGGAACAGTTGATTTATTTTCTTTATTTTTTATTTTTTTTTTTCCATTCTTAGTTTTTTATAGATGGTCACACTTGAAGATTATACAATGCCATATTGGCTGAAAAGCAAGAACATTTTCAGGAAAAGGGAAAAATAAAACATCATTTGGCATAAACAATGTGTCTGAACAAATGCATGTGTTACTGAAGTCACTGGAAACTCACATAGCTTACTCTCACTCACACACACGCACGCACACACACACCCTAGCAGTGATCTACAAGCAAGACCACATGGGATTACAAGGCTGTGTACTTGTGCTGAAAGCCCAAGGCACAATAGGAACCAAGATCTACTGGGATTGCTGGTCATCTGGTCTTCATGCACAGAAGAGCCAATTATCTGAAAGTCTGCTCTACAAGTCCAACTGCACTCACTATGCAAATTACACACCAGGAGCTCATGATGTTAGAAAATGTACACTCACACACATTCTGCCTGAGCAGATATCCAGATCCTCCCAGGGGCCTTGAAGAAAGCCAGTATGTCAACCTTCTCCATTCTTCTACACTAATCTTTGTTCTATATAAAACACACTGCAGGTATGGGATTTACTTCCAGGGATATTCCCCTCTCCAAAGTAATTTATTAAGGGTGAAGCAAGCATTCTCAATCCTCTTACAGTATAAAAAGATTACAATTTCAACTAAAAATCTACATTTTCAGTTTAAATTAGCAGTGTGAACCCCAGCTGTGACAGTGTTTCATAGCACAACTCCAGGGCCCAGCAGGCCTGATAACATCTGGTAAGTGGAGTGAAACACCAACAAACGCAACCTAGCACCAAGCAAACAAGCAAAAGTGTGTGGCGATGGAAAGCTGGGACATAAGATAAGATTCCCAGTGTCACAGACATAAAAACAGCCGTCTGTCTTTCTCCTCCTTCTCCCTGACACACTGTCTCCAGTCATACATTTCCCCCACAACCTCACAGCCCCGTTCCCTTCTACTCCTGTAGCCTCTTTTCACTCTTCATCCTCTCCAGCTCTCTATTCTTTCAACTCTCTTTAGCTGCTTTTCTGCCCAAGGAGGAGCTGAGCCATGGATTCCCTGAGCCAGCTGTCATGTTAAAACTTTAATTCCAGCTAAATTTCACACTCAGAGGCTTCATCTTTGGTTGGAAGAACATTAAGAGCGGAGCCTTCAGATCAGATTAAGATACATTATGCATGGAGTGGAGAAAAGTCAGGGGGAGGAAATGGCTTCATTGACTTGGTTTAACCATGTTGATGGCTTTCTTTTTACTCCTCGTGGATGCTGCCCCTCAATGTGCTTCTGACAGCATAGATGGGGATGAATTCCCCTTTAAATTATCCTTTCACGTGATGCCGAGCATATTCCGCAGCTGCAACAGACGCACAAAATCCTTTCTCAGCAGGGTTGCTCAGTCATCTCAACACCCATACCCACACATCCATACCACCCTCATGCTCATACAGTATATAACCTTCGCCTCTATTACCGCCCCAAATACACGGAGCACTAACGCGCTTTGCAGAGACTCGTGCAAATGTACACACACTCGTGCACACACACAAATGAGGTGAACAAACTACATTCACATAACAACATAAGAATAAATCCACTTAAGATCAATAATTCACATTTCTTAAAACGCTTTAATTCTCTATAGAAAACTGGAAAGCAATTTCCCTCTCTTCTTTGTTGGGAAAGTTTTAGTGCGACCAGACGCTTGGGAAGCAGAGGCATCACAGATTATAAAGACATGTGGTGCTGAAAATGGGACAAATGAGAGAGGAAAGGAAAGTAGAGGACAGGAGAGGGGTGGGAGTGAATACTGTGAATTTCTGGAGGTTTGTGCATTAGTGTTAAAGGGATATTTGTAGGAAAAGGAAGCTAAAATTGTGGTTTGAGAGCATGACAGGTAGACAAAGTACTTTAGAAGGGACCAGAAAAGGGAAAGGAGAAAAGCCAGGACAAATTATGAGGAAAGGATGGAGGAAAAGAGGGAGTAGATAGCCCAGGATACTGTGAAGCACCAGCTCAGGTGTATGTTTGAGTAAGGTGAAGCAAGAACCACAAACCTCTCCCTGTCAATACAAGTTGCCTTTCAGACACAATGAACAAGATGACAGCTCAGAAAATTGGAGAGAAGGTGCAGGCAGGGGGAAAAAAGTGCTATGGCTATCCAACCAATTACAAGTGTGTGAATGTAGGCTCCTGGAAATACATGTGTGTGTCTGTGTGCATAAGTACACCTGTCTGTAGTATACATCACTTGTGACAAAGGTGACTTGACACAAGAGAATATGGAAAGGATGTCCAAGTGAGTCGAACATGGGGGGTGGTCCTGGTTGTTCCATTTGTTTTTGTTTTTTTTTTTGTGGGTACAGAACCATATTTAGCTCAGTGTTGTATAAAGTATCCAAAAGCTATACTTGAGTGAAAGTAAAAGTACCTTACTGGAAAATGACTCAAGTAAAAGTGAAAGTTGCCTGCTAGAATATTACTTGAGTAAAAGTAAAAAAGTAGCTAGTATTTACTGTACTTAAGTATCAAAAGTATAAAGTACTGTCAATAAAACGCAATCAGAAATTTGAGTTTAAAGGTAGAGTCTGAATTCCTCCAGCATTTTTGTTTGCAAACAACAGTATTCAAACTTAGCGCTCCTCCCTCTCAGGCTAATGGCCGCCTCTTTCTAGCTAACCTATTCAACTTCAAGCTTCTCCTTCAGAGCTCAGAAGCAGCTACAAGCCAAACTATGATTAACCTAGTTTTCCTTCCAGAGTTGGAGTGACTGGCGTCTGCTCCAATCATGAGCTTATTCCCACACAGCGTCATGCTCTTAGTTCTGTCATTGGCTGCAGACATAAACAGAAATCTCCACCCAGAAACGTCCCTAACACACCAAAACCATGCAAAAGAGCGAATTACAGGCAGGGGGAGAGAGAGTTGTGTTCAGGCGCACCACGGCACAGGAGTAGAGGCTCAGAGGCGGGTTTGAGACGGATTTCACTTGCTCAAGTCAAACGTTTATTTTTTACGGGGGGAACTTCGGACTATACCTTTAACATTTTCTTTAGTTCTGTTTAATTTAGTTATTAAGTTTTAATTTGCAAAGTGCAAAGGAGTTTCAATACATCCTTACATAAACCCAACCATATAGAAAAGTACTGTAGCCTACACACAAACATCCTTACAGACCTGCATGCATGCCTACCAACATTCATATCCACGTGCTTTCAATATTATATCATTCCTAATAAACTCTTGGTGCTTGGAGGTGATGCAAACAAACAAAAAACTTGACTGGTTGAACTTTAAATGACTGCAGTGTGACAGCACTCGAACTGTCCATCCAGTCATTACTGAACCCAGAAAAACTTTTTGTTCAACCTCAAAAGAAGTTGTTTCTCAAAATGGTGAGAACTCAGTCTGGTTCTTCTTGGACTGAAGACCAGACCAGCGATGCTGAACAGTCGTTCACCTGCTGCTGAGGCAGGTAAAGGTGTGTTTAGCTTCAGAGACGGCTGCACACGGCTGCTACTAGTGGCTGCTAGTCCCACTACAACAAACAAAGACTGTCCATTGGCTGCTACGTTCCTTGTTATTTTATAACGAATAACTAAGATGCTCAGGTCAGTGTAATAGAGTAAAAGTCTTGATTTTTCTCAGAAAATGTAGTGAAGTAAAAGTAAAAGTAATCAGAAATAGAAGTAGTAAAGTAAAGTACAAATATAAAAAAATACTACTTAAGTAAAGTAACGAAGTATTTTTACTTAGTTACTATACAACACTGTATGCTGCATATATTATTAACTCAAAATACAATAACTAATTTGACATTTACTAATTATAAAGATTTACTTTGCAACCTCAGCTTGTTTCTGCAGATTTTTTTTTAAAAAAAGGGTGTCAATGAGTATGACTGAACAGTGAGACAGACAGAGATGAACAACACACATGCACACATCTGCCTGCTGGGCATTTCCTGTGTATGCCAAGTTTATGAGCCTCCCTGAACACAGAACCCACAAGGCTATATAACATGTCAATTAAAAAGATTTCAGAAGAGAGACTTTCATCCCTTGAAGACATCCAGGGATTTCAGCAGTTATCCCACCACTGGGTATCATTACCACATGCAAAAACTATTCTTTTGAACAGTCGGGTAAAGATTAACTGGCTGAAACTTTCAGTCATTATAATGTCTTCACATCCCGCGAAAACCAGATGCAGACAGTCAGCATCGCAATAATTAGGTATAAATAATGCAGGGTTTTATCAACATAATGTACAAGATGATTTGTTATATAGATAATCTAAGAAAGTGATAGAAGGGGCCATCTTTTTTAGAATCACAAAAATCTTGTTGAACATACCAGGAATTCTTGGTAAATGAAACTTGACTAAACCTAGTGGGCATAAAGCAACTGCATGTGAACTGTAAAAATGTTGTCAATGAAGATAACAGCTGTATTGTAAACAATTATAAAGCATTTTAAACCTAGTACCCTGTATTGTTTCTTAACTATAACAAATAGTGAGGATCTGACTTAAACCCAGTGAAGTTATTAGCTGTGCCCCATTTCAGGGTCTGCACACTTAGAAGTGCAGTTTCATCTGCTGCGTACATCACAGCAGCGTGCCAAGTACTGTCCCATGTCGGAAAGCCCCGGAAGGAGCCTCCAAATCTAGCCCAACAAACCTACTCTTCATTTGGCCTGTAGGGAAGGCTGCTGGTAGTTTATGCTCCACAGCCTCGATTCTCCCAGAATTCTTAGCACACGAGATGGCTGGGGAATAAGCAGCAGAGCTCCAAGTGTAATATTTGGATAAATTCCTGAATTTTGAAGTGTTAAATGAAGTGTTTACTGACTACAAACAACAAACAGCCTCTGAGAAAAATTTTGCCTAAGAAAATGCATTTATTTGACATTATTCAGTCAAGATCTAACAGAAACAACCCAATCCGCGTTACAGTAAGGACCGGTGAATGCCGTCTTAACATTAAGGTAACAACAGATAAATGAAAAAGACTAAAACGCCCGGTTCCATTTTGTTTCTACAAATGATCCAAAGGAATTAGTGGGGAAAATGCCGTCATTAGATAACTATTGAATCTGCAGTTACTAGGCAACAGGACTGGAGCACTCTGGGAAATTTTGTAGGAAGGGTGGGTATTTAATAAATGGTAGGGTGCTATGAAGTGGGAACTGTACTGAAAGACAAGGGAGGTAGGGGGAGTAGACCGCAAGTGGGGTGTATCCTTCCCAACAAACCAAATAAAAGAAGGTGTTAAAAGGCTTTGGGGGTGGGAGAGAGTGGGAGGAGAAATAAGATAAGGTGGGGGGGGGGGTGCTAAAAGAAAAGGAGCTCTTGGGTGGGTGGCCCCCTTGCTATTCGTATGTGTCTATGAATTAAAAAAAAAAAAAAAAAAAAACGTGTGGGGGGGTGTCGGGGGGGGGGTGAGGTATTCCCTCCCCTCCCCACCCAATGTACAAAACTGGCTGTTAGATTAATTCATTTGAGTAGGTTGTGACTGAGCAGGAACGGAGAGAAAACTTGCAGGACAGCAGCCCTTGAGGACTGATTTTGGACACCCCTGATTTACTGCATGACAGCTAATTGTCAAATCGTCAACAAGCCGCTTTCAGGCTTAAATTGCGGAATATTTGCAGTAAAGTCCATCCGCTCGGAGGTGTTTCAAACATATCGCATCCTTGCGGACTTCTTACGTCCCAGCCATGTTCAGATATCTGGAAATGTTCTGGATAGGTCAGTTATTGAATACACATTGGCAGCTCTCCCCTCAACCCAGTCTGAAATATTTTTTTTGTGCATTCAGCCAAAACAACATGCTGTAATATCTCCTCTCTAATGACATGGGAGCTAGTTGGTATGTAACAGCCGGCTGTTTACTAAGTTCATCTGTCTCTCATTCCACATGCAAATCCTCCTGCTTGATCCCTCCGGTCCGACTGGCCTGGCATCACACCACCATCATCTCCTCCCTCCCCCCTAACAACTCATCAATCTCACCTGGAGCTGCTTCATTGCAGCTTCAAAAGAGCCCGGCAGACATTCAGTCAGTGGCAACTGTTTGACCTGGTAACAGTCTGCCCTCAGTTTGTGGTTTTTGGTGATTTGTGCTTCTTTAGTTTTGATTTCCAGATGTTTCTGTTGGTTAATGGTTTTAGTTGTTAGTAGTTTAGGTCTTGAGTTGTGTTTGTGTTTTACACTGGGTTTGTGTTGGAGTTAAGATAGCTAGGCCTTGTTTTGTTGAAGTTGGGTTTTGTGTTTATGCCTTAATTTACCTAGTGAACAATAAAAACCTCTCTACTCCACCATTTACTGTACCATCTGGAAGCCAGTCTTTTGAGCTTGGACGTAACACAGTACATGTCCACTTCATCTCTGAGGTAAAAGAGCAGAATGTTCGAGTGAATGCAAACTGTATAAAAGACAAAGTCTGCACTATTACAGCTTTCCAGAGCAAGTCTGAAAGGGGCTAAAAGGAAGACCCCATCTTTTGTATGATGAGACAGAACAAAATTGGCATCTTGAGCTTGTGACATTGTGACCTTGGCTAGTGCTGACTTTTTAAGAGCTGAAAGATTTTGAAGCGCACATATTCACAAGTGATAATGTGGGTTTTTTTTTTTGTTTGTTTTTGTTTATTTGCTTTCATACTTGTCCCGTTCAGCATCATAGCAAGCAGAATGATGATCTGGCTGCTGTGTTGTGCTGAACAAATTTGCTTTGCCAGGGGGAGCTTTATGAATTAAGGATTCTCATGATACTATCATATCATTTTTAGATTGTTCTTTTGCTGAATTTACATTTTAATAACTGGATTCGGTGGGGGGCAGGAAAATCATTACCCCCCCCCCCCCCCAAGCATGATTCCCAGTCAGTTCACCGCAGGAACAACCGTGCATTTTCCCTGAAGACGATGGAGGGAGGTACCAGGCACTGACCTTTACAGCCATTAAAGCCACCTTTGCCGATCTTGCATTTCAGAAAGCACAGCAAGATTATTTGAATATAACAGTCCCGCCTCACCTCCTAAGCCCCCGCCCCCCCCCCCCCCATGCCCTCTCCCTCCTAATGCAGAAGCAAAGGTCTGACAGGCAGGTCCCTTGACCAATCCTAGGCGTGCACCTCACTGCAAGGATTGGTTGGAGTTTTCATTGAATATTTAGAGATTGGAATAATACTTTGTTTTGAACAATGGTGGGTCTGTCTTGTATTTCAAAGTTCCATTACCTCATCCATAGCATTTTACCCTCTAGAAAAAATAGTTTAACAATGCAACATCGGTAAGGGTTGCTTTAAGCACCAGCCATTCAGAGCGCAGACACCCACAAGCAGTAGTCGATTTGAGGGGGGATGAGGGGGGATGAGGGGGGATGGCATCCCCCCTGAAGCAAAAACGATCAAAATCATCCCCCCTGTAGAACTGCCATCCCCCCATTCCATCCCCTCCCTTTTTACAGTAAATCCTGGAAATATAACCAATACTCATATAACCATAGTAGGGATGTTGAGTAAAAATAAAAAAACTTTGGGCGCAGGGGCACGCACACATGCAATGATTGGTTGATGCCCCATGCCAGAAGGAGCCGCACAGGCCGCAGCAGCGGAGGACTGCGCTGCAATGTCAGCACAGCCAAACGAGCGGCTGGACAACGCCATACGGAGATTATTTCAAAAAGATGATAGTCACACAGGGGAGCAATGACTCAAGACTCAGAATCTCAATCATTACTTTTGATCAATCTATACAAAAGTCGCTAAATTCGTCACAAGTTGCACAATAACAACACAGCCCAGGGTTCAAAATTAACACTCTCCAGGCGCCAAATGCGAGTTAATTTTTTGGCGAGTAAATAAGTCTCAGAGGTCTATCCCCCACATGGTGAGTAAATGTTTATATTATTCATATTTTTAAATCTTCATTTAGTTGGATTTCTTCTTTATGTTGCTCTACTGTCTACATGTTTCATCAATGCGCATATTTACAAACACACACAAACGCACCTTCGTGACATGAGTAGCGTTTGTGGTGACTTTTAGCAGGAGCTGGTCAGTCTTCCATAAGAAAGCTCGGTGAACTGGAGAATAAACCAGCAGATTTACACACCAAACAGAAAGTTCAGTGAGAAGCAGCGCCTTGGAGACGTTGCAAAACACTGGCTGCACTAGTCAGGGTCCGCTCCATTTACTGCCCTGGCGACTGAGTGGTGAGTCAGGTGGGCGGAGTTTCACTCATCCGCTCAGATCCGACGTTGTGTTGTTCCAACTTGATAAATAACGTTGATATGCGGCCTGTATTGGAGCTCAGTAGATAAGTATGAGCATTAAAATGGTTCCTAGAACAACTTGGGTCTGATTCTGTTCAGCTGCAGCAGCATCATGTCACAGTCCACCTGCTTTACACTGTTACTGTCCTCGTTTGTTAAGAGACCTCAATGGATCTCTGCTGCACTTAGACTACAGCCTGAAACTTATCATTTAGTATAAACTTTTTTATTCTTTTTAATTATCATTTTGTTTTGTTAAAGAATCTTTCCATCTGTAAATGCTTTCCCTCCATTTAAGCAGCAAAAAGTTGTGAAGGGGGTTTCAAAACATTTAAAGAAGTAAAAAAAAAAAGACTGGGTGATACTGCCAGATCTCCTTATTGTCCAACTGTGTTCTCCAGAGATCAGGGAGTAGTTATGCTCCCACCAGGCTGTAATGCTGCAGGACTGTCAGGACCAGGAGGCCAGATTTCATTTTGTGTGAAAGCATAAAATAGAGAATGAGGAGTCTGACCAGGAAGTTCCAAATTAATGAATCTGGAAATGACCAGTTTACTAAATACAAATATGTTTTTCTTGTTCTTGTTTTTTTCAGTTTTCATATAATACTGCATTAAAGCAACCCTTACCGATGTTGCATTCCTGCACTATTTTCTAATAGGGTAAAATGCTATGAATGAGGTAATGGAACTCTGAAATACAAGACAGACCCACTATTAATCAAAGAAAAATATTACTCCAATCTCTAAATATTCAATGAAAACTCCAATCAATCCTTGAAGTGGGGTGCACCTCTAGGATTGTCCAACGGACCTGCCTGTTAGACCTTTGCTTCTGCATTGGGAGGCAGAGGGAATGAGGGGGTGTGTCTTAGGAGTGAGGCGGGACTGTTTATATTCAAATAATCTTGCTGTGCTTTCTGAAATGCAAGATCGGTAAAGGTTGCTTTAACGGCCTTAAGATATATGTGTGTAAAATGGTTTAATATTTTGGCCGGTAAAAAATATACTTGGTTGGTAGATTTTAAAGGGAATCTCCAATGAGTTTTTCCATCCCCCCTGAAACTTTTTTACAACTCGACTACTGCCCACAAGGGCATCTATTGATTGCAGGTTGTACAAATTCACTGCACTGAATTAAATTCACAATTAAATCAGCTAATTAACCTGTGGATTCAGGCATCACCAGACATAAATTTCAACCATGTCAAAAGAATGTTATGAGTGATTACACCAAATACACAATGTTCAGGAGCATCCCAGAAGAAGTTCTTCACTCCATCAAAAATACACGGGTAGTCTGCCTTTGAAGTCAGATAAAGGAAATGCATGGGGAAGTGTCTAACACATCACCACATCAACATTTCCCAAATCCAGCACAGATCCAGCTTAAAATGACAATGATAGATAGGACAAGGTTCAGAAATGAATTACAATAGTTTGAAGAAAAATGAGAGAAGACAGAAATGTAAAAGATTTTGCTCATTGTACCTTCTATATATTGGGCAAAAAAAAAAAAAAAAAAAATCAGAATAAATGCTTAAATGCTCCCACAATGGTTCAAACCCACTTGGAGAGTCAACCAAACCACACTTTGCCTGATACAGAGTTTATTGCTTGTTGTTTGTTTTTATTGGGGTCCCCATTTGATGGCGGCTTGTCTTCTTGGGGTCTCTTGATAGAAAGAGTCATGCGGTTGACTCCTAAGGTGAGGCTGATGTGTGTTGATGTAAACTGACACCACTGTTGCTGATCTGGGCCTTTTAGGGTCTTTGTACAAAACAATATTTAAATGATTAAAATATATAGAGGATTAAAGGACTGCTGTCTCAGCAGGATTTTGAAAAGCTTGTCCATGTATTTATTATTATTAGACTAGACTACCTAACATTATCTTTGCAGGCCTCCCTAAAACGTCCCCCAGACAGCTGTTAGTCCATCACTCGAGTCCTCATTAAGACAGATGAACTGGATCATACTGTATAACTCCAGTCCTTTACACTGGCTTCCTGATTGTAAAATAATTTACTTCAAAATCCTGCTGTTAGTTTACAAAGCACTTATAAGTTTAGGGCCAAAATCCATTCAGGATCTCCTGGTTTGCTATAAAGGTCCCTCAGGTCATCAGTCAAGCCTAGCTTCTGCTCCTAGAGTCAGAATTAAACATGGAGAGGCAGCATTCAGTTTTTATGCTCCACACATGCGGAACAAACTCCTAGAAACCTGCAGGTCTGCCGAAACTCTCAGCGGTTTTGAATTAATGTTAGAATTTTTTATACTTTCCCCTGCCTTTTAACGAAATGTGTTTAATGTTCTAAAGCACTTTAAGTTGTCCTGTAAATTAAATGTGCTATACAAATAAACTTGCCTTGCATTTATCTGCTGCACTATACTGTACGTAGATAGCAACAACAGACTTGTTTATGATACAGTACTGTATACTGTATCAACCCTGCAGAAAACTGAACTGAATGCATTACTTCCTGAATACCTGTGGCATCACACTGACATACAAAAAAAGCAAGCTAAATTTACTTTATATTCAAGTAAATTGAATCCATTATAAAAATAGAATATTTACTTTGTCAACAGGCACTTTTCTGTCCTTTTTCTTTGAAGACCTCATCTATTATTATTAATATTCTTTTTTAGAATTGAAAAAAAGTTTGTCTTTTCTGGATAAAAACCTCACTTGCAGATTTTTATTTCTGCTCCCACTGGCAGCAACTCCTTTTCACCAGGTGGTGTCAAAAATATTTCCTAAACAGCCTGTTAAATATCTAAAGCATCCACCTATAAAATCTGCAACTGAACGAAAAAACTTGTCACAGCGCACCCGGTTCACATCAAGTCAAGTCAGATTTATTTATAACATCAACATCCACCAGAGAGGAGAAACACGGCTCTGAAGAGTTGGAAAATTAATTGACAGTATTTCAGATAAAATTCTGTCTTTCGAGCTCCTAACTGTGAAGAATCAGTTGACAGCTAGTAATTTAACTCAGACAATGATCCCAGTTTCTTTTATTTGTATTCAGTATGAGGCTGAATATATCTATCGGGTGGACAAACAAACACTGATTTGTGTCACTGATCGATAAGGTGTTAGTCTTTGAGTATGTGAGCTTGTGTGCCCTTGAAGAGATTTAAAGACCAGTTCAAACCACTCAGCAACACAAGAATTATCTGACAGGAGGAAATGTTTCTGCCACTAACTCTAACTGATGTTCCCTGAAGCTTCACTCGTTGATACTGACTAAAATTAAACATTAAAATTGCTACCAATCCTATTAGTGTAAAAGCTTGTTTGCGTTGTTTGTTCAACACATCACCGTCAAGTGTTGCACGCTGCTAACAAAGAGATGAAAACTAATCCTTGAGTGGCTTATTGTAAATCAAAGAATTAATTTACCTAAGAGCCACTGAAATCTTTTAAAATTACGGCTGCAGTGTGCAGATTGTGAGTTTGCCTATGTGTTTGCATTGTCCTGCTGCAACTAATCCCTTTGGTCACAGCCTGGAATAAGTATGTAAACATGGCTGGCTAAATAAGGACAAAAATAGGAATCTGGATGGCCTCATGCTTGACAGTGAACATACAACCTTTCAGTTTAGTTGAATGTCGGCTAAAATCAGTCAAGGTCTTTGTTGTTCAAGGGAAAATGCTAAATATTTACAGTAAATGTTTCAACTTCCCAAATTAGCAAACTAGTTTTTATTTGTTTCTTGTTGTTTTGTTTTTCGTGTGCCTTTGTGAACAGTATTCATCTGTTTTTGACAGAAGTAAAACATTCGATTGTAAGTTCTTTGGGTCTTTCAGGATTAAAAAAAGAAAAAAAAAAGGTTGGTTGGAAGTCAAGTGTTCAGTCCTGTCAAATGTCTTTAATCTTACTATATTTTCCCCTTGATTAACAATAAAGCAACAGTCTGAGCTGGCTGCATTAGAAAGTTCATACAAAAGTGGATCTAAAACGGTGTACTCGACTCTCAGCAAATACTTTTTAAAGGTATTAAACATACAGGTAATAAATCATTTTTTTAATGCACTCAAATAAGAGCAAAGGTATGTTTGGTAAGTCTTTGCAACATTTACGAAGCACCCACTGCAGAGCACAGAGCCAAATCTGTAACAGCTGAATTCAGAAGGAAAGGTCCAGCTATCTATCAAAGTGTCTATGGACTCCGGCTGGACAACAATCTCAGTTCAGATGCATTTCTGTCACAACTTCTGTCTCCTTGTGCAAATTCAAAACAAATTATTCTGTTGCTTTTCTTCTGAGAAATAATTAATCTCAGGATATTCTCCGTCCATATGCTTCTAGACTCAGTCAACTGTCACCAAGGTGAAAAATTACCCACTTTACAAACATTTCCACCCCTGAGCCTCCACACATATTTCACAGATCAACACACACGACCCTGGGCACACACACTCCATCTATTTTTCATATTGCTGCCATATGGATTCACATGAAAAGCTGTAAAGCTAAGACGGGAAGGGGCAAGGTCCTCTCTGTCACACGCATGAATTTATAAACCTTTAGTGCATAGGTGTGCTTTTTTGTTTTAACTGAATTTGTCTTGATTTGTAATGGATTTACTGAGTAAGCATTACTCTCCACTTTACCTGATGGAACTCCCTCTGGTGCTGGACGGCCCCCACGTCGCCGCCTATGGGCAGCTGCTCCGACAGCTCCTCGTCCTTGGCTGTCAGCCATTCTATGATCTCCTGCAGGGAGAGCTGCAGCTTCCCGCTGTTGTCGGAGAAAGCTTCTAGCCGCGCCCTGCCAACACATACACAGAGCTGATTTAGCAAACATTTTCTGACACAGCACCCAAATTCTGCAGATAGCATGGGGTCCCTGCCTCCCACTGTTCAGAATTGCAAAGCAGCATTTACATTTTGTTACATACAAAATATTCATTAAAAGGTGTACATATTTTTTTTTCTTTTTTTCATGTTTAAACCCTCATTTGAATTTCTGTAATGATTGCAAGGGCTGTCTTATGGTCTTTTTAAATTGTGTACTTATTATCTGAGTGAAGTGCTATGGTTTTTCTTTCTCTTGTCACATGTCAGACAGGTTTTTCTTTCAACCCTCACATTTTCCTCACAAATGTGGCACAATCTAAAATGGAAATAAACAGTATAAGATTTATTGTCATAACATTTCTATACAAAAAAAATAACTGACCGAGCACAAATGTAAAGTTATAAAAGTTAGACATCTTAGAACTAGCCCTGTTGATTTGGTAAAAGTTACAATTCTGCAACCGCATCCAAACTCATAATACACTCCATAATCCAACGATTTACTTATCAAAGGGGCTACATGCTGCGTTGATCTTTTATTGAAACAGTGGAGCTGCGGTTCTGTGCAACGGTACAGATTTAACTCTCCTGTGTATAAGCCACACAGGCAGCAGCAGTATGCCAGTATATACCAACACAAATCAAAAACTGAAAGAGACACTCAATATTTTTGTTAGTTATGCTCCAAATTGCAAACTGAAATGAGGGTTTTGAACCCAGCACAGAACAATAAACACTAAAACACCAAAATCTCATCCCTGGTCTAACCAGATTAGGAAGATGCTTGCATTAAAATGAACTCAGTTACCAGAATTAATACTTAATTCATACACATATATATATATCAGCTAACTGGTCTAGAACCAGCTAGCTAACTGGTCTAAGGCCAGCTAGCTAACTGGTCTAAGGTGTGTTCTGGCTGGTTTCTAGACCAGCTAGTTCACTGGTTTTTCAGCAGGACAGGCAGATAAAGAAGCAAAACCCAAGTTTAACTCTTGATTTCATTCTGTGGATTGTGAAGATTGTGGGCGAGGTTGTAGCCAAAGAGACTGTTTGGTAAACGTGATTAATGGCAGATCAGCAGTGTACTGTTGACTCCAACTGAGCAGGTTAGTCTTTTAAGGAAAAAAGGAAAACAGTGTGACAGTTGACAGTCCTGTCACTATGCCTCCGAGTGATGATGCGCCCTGGCTACTTAGCCGAGGGGATGTTTCTTTGGTTGACTGGTTAGCGCGCATGACTCTCACCCAGGAGTCTGGTGATTGAATCCTGCCCGGGCCTTGCTTTATCCTGACACAATAGGAATACATTTTCAGATACATTTCCTATACCTTGTCAACATTGTTTACCATTTTTTCCCCCGGTTTTCAATACAAAATGCCTATCTACGGGCAGTCTCTTGAACATCTTTTTTTATTATGATGTGAAGTTTGTGCTTTATACCATGTATTTGGTGATAAGCAAAATTAATGAAATGAAATGAAATCAATGGTCTTATGTCTTTTTGCTGTGTATGCAACAAAATTTTGGTTGGCTCCACCAAATCTCACTCCAAGCTTCTGTAAGAAGTTGGCAGCCCTGGCTACCATGTGACAGCATCCAAAGCTTCCGACATGGAAACAGGAAATTCAGCAGCGGCAAGCATGACCAGATGTAAGGACCCAGCCTGGAGCTCAAAGTTGGCCTGGAGTAAGCCACAGGTTTCCATCTCCTCCAAGTCTTCTGCATTCCTGAGGGACAAGTGGACCCGAGAATACCAGCATTCATCATCTCCAGCTTCTTCTCTGGATCCGGGAAGCTGGTATCAGTTTTCAAAGAGCAGTCTGCATCATTGATTAAGGCACCGCATTTATTTTCTTGTTCTGCTTCAGCCATAACGTTTTGGGCTGCACCGCTCCAGAGCTGCGCTTCAGGCCTGCATTTTTATTGTTTTGTTTTATGCCGGCTGTGACTGAGTGTGAGTCAGAGAGTGGGCCCACTCAATATTGGTTTGTCTCTCTGTTTCATTTGACGTCACTGTAAAAAGATATGTGCCAAACTTTTATTTGGTTCCTTTGAAAATACAAGTTAAACTTCTATCAATTCATTTGTGTTTAGTGGTTGCTTGTTTCTCATTTGGTGTTATACAGAAGTTAAGTATAGTAACTACATATACTAACTACTCAGGGTTTTATTTTAACACAGTGGTACCAGTTTATAATAAGTTTGAAGACAAGACTAAATTGACCTGGCAGTGTTAGAGAGTGTGCCTGATTATTCTGAAACAAGTCTGCCTATGTTTAAAGAGTGCTGAAGTTGTTTATTATCTTATCGTACACATCCAGTTAATATATTTAAAGAGCTCAGGGCCCATACCAGAATAAGGTTAAGCGACAATTATATTTTTAAAAAAAAGTCACTGTGTTGGTGAAAGGGATGATCTGTACCACTGTTTGTTACAAAGGAGCTGAAAAAGACATTGACTGAAATGATTGTATGATCACTTGTATGGTTGAGGGCAAAAAGTGTTTCCCAATATGTAAGCAGCTTCTGCGCTATTATTCTTTACACAATCAGGGATCCACAGAGGCATGAGCAATTGAACTGTTTTATTTGATAAATGTCTTTCAACATACTGTTTATAGCTGACGTTTAAATTCTTATTTTAAAAAAAAAAAAAGGTGGGAAAAGCTATGAGTGACCATCTAAACTTACATAGCTGCAAATTAGTGTATCTGGAGCTGATGACAAATCTGCGAAAATTGTAACTACAAGCTTAATAGCAAATGAGAGTAAAGCTTGAAAATCACAGTTAGCAACAAAACCATTAAGATTATTAATGGACAATGCACAAAGTTGGACAAAGTTCAAGACAACCCAACCATTTTGCAGTCCCAGACATCAAGAGCATCACAAAGTATTTTGAACATTAGATACCACGATGCAACAGCAACAAATAGGGGATTATCACGCTTACCGGAAGTTC
Organism: Atherinomorus stipes; assembly: GCA_023101725.1. Classification (NCBI taxonomy): domain Eukaryota; kingdom Metazoa; phylum Chordata; class Actinopteri; order Atheriniformes; family Atherinidae; genus Atherinomorus; species Atherinomorus stipes. The sequence goes on from JALJCO010013221.1 coordinate 2,138,794, forward strand.
CCGTATTTTGACACTTCCTCTTCCGGGCCATGTTAACGACAGCCGTTCCTGCTCTGGAATGAAAACTTGGCATTGGCGTTTATCCGATTTACAAAGTTTAACAGAGTAGTAGCTGGCGGACTACTGTTAGCAGGTTAGCATTAGCCAGCTTGATGACGTGCCTAACTTTGTGCGGCTGAGAACACACAAGCATCTGAAAGCGTCTCATTTCTTGGCAGTCCCCAGTTGTTCCACTGGAAACGGGGGGGTACAGACCCGATTTTCAGAAGTTTGTGTGTTTTAAGACGCACAATGTTAAGCACGTCAGTAAACGCTAGCTGGCTAATGCTAGCATGCTGTGAAGTGCCGGTGTTGTGCCCCACCGGCGACAAACAAACGTGTGTTTTAGTATAAAGTTCGGCCCTTCACCGCGGCAAATCGATCGCTTTGATCCAGCTTTTGATCCAGTATCACTTCAGTCTAAAATGAAAACTTAAGTATGTTTGGAGTTTATCCGATTTAAACAGTATAACAGAGCAGGAACGGCTGTCGTTAACATGGCCCGGAAGAGGAAGTGTCAAAATACGGGAACTTCCGGTAAGCGTGATAATCCCCTATAGTGCAGCATATACAAGAAAAAATGTGAGTGTTACTGGCTGTAAGTTTGATGTAGAAAACCAGAAAAGAAAAAACAAAGATTTATCTGTTTGCCACCTGCCAGCAGCATAAGAGATGTAAAAGAGATGCTCCACTCTTATATCAGTTGCACAGCTGGTACTGAAGGGATGCGGGCATTGTGAAAGCTTCCCAGTGTTTCAATTACACACACTATGGCCTGAGCTCAAATATCATTATCCTATTTGCAAGTGTATCACATCAGAGATGCTGAGCTGGAGTCTGTTTTTATTTTTTAAAATTAAAGGTGACAGATATTTTTAAATTCTTCAACAGATAGAGCAAACTTGTATAACAATAAATGAAGAGGACACCAAAAACCCGCATCCATTATCAACCTTTGCCATTAGGATGCAACTTTCAGCAATGTCATTTTAGAGTCTGGAAAAGTCCTGTGAGGCCATTTCCTCAAAATAAAATTTTTGCACAAACAAGTTCTGACACATGAGGGATTAGGTATCACTTCAGGGATGTCAGTTCCAGGAAGAAATGTGAGAAATGCTTTTAGACCTAGGAGAAGAAAAAAAAAGAACAGAAAGTAGAAAAAAAGCTTGTAAGAGTGCATTTCAGAACTGATAGGCCTCTTTGTTCAACCCTGTGCCAGAAAAACCTGAGTGAAACAGACCATGATGTCCCTTAGCCTCCTGTTGCCCCCTCCAGCTTTGCTCGCTGTGGTAATTGAATCAAAGCAGAACTTCTTTTCTGTGGCCCCAGCAGAACAGCTTTTCAATCCATAACAGGTGTGAATACACACATGCACGTACAACACACACTCAACATGGATGTAGACAGATTTTGAGATTTGTCTAAGTAAAGTCATTCATCAACAGATGACCCTGGAATTTTTGCAGGAAAGTGTAAAAATGATTCAAAACAGTGAAGATTTGTACAGTAAACATGCACAAACAAATAAATTAATAAATAATACATGAACACACAGCACACTCACCGATCACTGCTGCTTCCATTACGCACACACAGTGGGTGAGACAAATGGAGCACTGCTTGTGCTGTAATGGAATTTTAGCCTCATGACGGGCGCTGCCAGGAAAAATTCCAGCCCTGCCAGGCTGCAGGTAGCCCAGGCTAAAGGTCTGTTAGTACTGGAAGCTGAATGATGGTGTTTGGGAAAAGGTCTTTTGATGCTCTGGAATTCTGAGTGTCAAAAGGGCAAACACACAAAGTAAGTTAACTTTTCTTTTTTTTAAAAGTCAAGCTTTATGTCAAACTTAAATAAGATAATAAGCTGATAAATGCACCACTGTGTACATAATGGAATTGCTGGAAGCAAATGGTGTTATTGTGCGCTTGAAAACCTAAATAACTAGTTGAAAGATGCTGTAATTTGCTGGAGAACGGCAGTATAATTTTTGGATTTGTCATTAAAGGGGTCCTATATTTAATATTTATTGACAGTTCAGCTGATCCTGTTGATTTTATTTTAAGTACTTTTTGGTGTCAGCTTAGAATAACTTTGACACAAAGGCCTGTGTCTGAGAACAACAGCAAGGCAAAATAACCTGACACTTTGTGCTGAAGGCTCTTATGTGTGTTCATATTCAATAAGAGCCAAAAGGCTTGATGACAATGCCAGCAATGATCAATACTTATGGGTGAATGGGGACTGAGTGCATGCAGACTTTCTGTACCACAGATTAGATAAGGCATATTGTACAGTCATCTACTGGAATCACAGACCAGAGTATCAAGTTTGAAAGTGATCCAGTGTCACCAGAGAGCTAATCATTAATGTCTGGAAAAGACTGGTCTTAATACAGGATGTTGTCAATCAAGCTCAGGCGGCACCAGGGAGGGGCTCGGTGTGCTCTAGCTACCCCTGGGATTGTCAAAGCATCCATACATATATACACATATACGTGTGCGTGTGTGTGAATTAAAACATCAATTTGCCAAAATATGCATGTGATTATGTGACCTTTGACTCGACTCTTCTCTTTGACTAGAGCACAGTTTTTTACTAGTTTGCTTTATTGAAGGAGTGCAGGGATGGATAAAACTGCTTCTGATGGTGAGGAAGTAAGTCAGGTAAGAGCTTGTTTTTGGGGTGTGGTGTTGATTAAATGTATTTAGAGATAAAAGGCACTTGTGGATTCTTATTTTTATCAATTTATGCTAATATGCTCATATACTGGGTGGGATATAAAAAGAGGCATTTGTTGATTTAAAAGCTGCAGCAGACTAGTGGATTTTTGGAACTGAGGCTGTGGTTTGCATGCATAGAATGCAGTGCTTAGAAGACATAGCTACATCAGCTGTTGCTTATTTTTTTATTAAGAGCGTTTTACATAGATTTTCAGGTAAATAATAAATTTGAACATAGATAGCACTCATGCTGAGTGCGTGTTGAATTCAAACGTGCGTTTTTACATAGACTACGTTTGTGGATCTTGGGTCCTGGTGTGACATTAATTCAGTTCAGTTTAGTTTTATTTCTTCAGCACACTTATAACAGCCCAACCGACACTCAGGAGGACCGGAGCCCCAGACGACCCCCCTAGCACAGGCCAGCGCCCACCCCAACGTCCCTGCACAACACAACTAACACCAGGGCGCTACCACCACTACCACCCCATTAAAAAACCACCACACTCAAACACACACACATACCCCCGACACCCATATGTACTCCCCCCACACACAAGCACCAACCCGCTCCACCCTCCTTGAACCTTTTAAGTTGAATTACAGAAATACGTGAATTTTTTCAGGATATTCTCATTTTTTGGGTAGTACCTGTGAAAAAATCTAACTGAATTATTTTGATATTGACTTTGATTTTTATACAGGCTGCTGGAGGCTACTCAGTGTTTTCATTCAACTGTCCAGTTTCCAGTAAAACTACAGGACATTTTTATTTTATAGAGATCATCATCTTTAAAAAAAACAAACAAGTGTTTCAATTTTTTTGTCAAAAAGATGTTTCATTCTTATTCTTTTGGAATGGTACAAAGAGAGAAATTCCCACAGACTCTGTAATGATGCTAACTGGTTTGTCCCTGAACACAACATTGCTCACCGGGACAGGAAGGGGGTGGGGGGGGGGTTGAAGAGGCAGGGCTGCTGCTTGTGGATCATCCGTTTAAATATGATTAAGGAGGGACAAGGACAGTTATTTAATATAAATATCTTGCTAAACAATTAATAAGTGCTGGCAAAACGCCTCCATTTCCTGGTCTGGTCCTTTAAATTTAAATTCTTGACTCTGTGAGCTTTCTGGCTTACTTGCTTGGCCTCTGTGTTAGTTACAGTTACACAATCAGTTAAACAGCTGCGGCTCATTCAGAACTCTGCTGCCCGAGTTCTCACAAAGACCAGAAAAGTGGACCACATCAGTCCAGTTCTCAGGTCTTTACACTGGCTGCCGGTCCATCAGAGAATAGACTTTAAAGTTCTGCTTCTGGTCTATAAAGCTCTGAATGGTTTAGGCCCAAAATACATCAGTGACCTCTTGACCCAGTATGAACCTACTAGACCCCCTCAGGTCATCTGGATCCGGCCTTTTATCAGTTCCCAGAGTCAGAACCAGACATGGAGAAGCTGCGTTCAGCTTCTATGCTCCACATGTCTGGAACAAACTCCCAGAACGTCTCAGATCAGCTGAAACACTTAGTTTATTTAAATCCAGGCTGAAGACCCACCTGTTCTCAGCTGCATTTACATAGATTTTATTCAAAAGTTAAAATCTGCACATCTCTGTATTCTCTCTTTTTAATCTTAAATGCTTTTAATTTTGAATCATGCTTCTAATTGTTTTTTTTTCTCTCCTTTTGCTTATAATGTTTTATGTAAAGCACTTTGAATTGTTCTGTACATGAAATGTGCTATACAAATAAACTTGCCTTGCCTCTGTGTTCCTTACAGACACACAATAGGCTCATTACAAATGCTGGAGAGTCCTGGTTTCACTTTTCTTAAAAAGAAAAAAGAGGAATAAAAAAAGAAAAACATTTCAATCATTTTCCATTTAAGACGCACAGCAGTACCAGCATCATCGTGATCTGATCCTGCTTCGAACTTGAGGAAGATTGAGTAAGTAATAGCCTACAGATAGCTGCTTATTTCATTCAACAAGTTAATTTGAACAACTCAGGCAACAAACCTTTCTTGAAAAACTGGGTCATGCTTTGTTCGTCTCTTCTTTTTCTCCTTTCTTTCTGTTCTTTTAAAAAAATCATACTTTGAGTTCTTGGGGTGCTGCATTCTTCTTTGGATCTCTGGCAGCGGTTAGTCTCTCGCTGAAGCTCCCTTCAGCTGCTCTCTCTCGGTCAGCAGCTCTGCTGCACTGATGAGGGGCCGTTCTTTATTTAAACATTTAACAAAGAACATTTACACAAACGTCAACTACGTCGCATGTATGTGCATAGATTGTCTATTAGTGACCGAACATTGCACTCTAATGGTGTGTTCAGACCAAGGGCGTCAAAATCGCGCCTGACGCCCAAAGCTGGACACTTGCCATAAGAATATGCCCTGATGCCCTGAGGCAGTTCATGAGGACCAAACCATTTCTTGCACTTTCACGGGGGTGGGTTGCCGTTTATGCTGAAAACAGTGATAACACAAAAGTAATTGATTTTACTGTTGTATTTTCTTGTTATACTTGAAATGTATGCAAACATCTTATTTGAAATGAAGGTTAATTCATTCTTTTGGGGCCCAGTCATGGGCCCTTGGAATCTGTGTTCATGGGAATACTTTTGAGTCTTACAGGTTTTAGCTTTTTTATGAGATTAGAAAAAGTATTTTGGTTTGGCCTAATTTTTAATATTTTCATTTTTTTGATTTTTGTCATAATCTATTTTATTGCTTTTTTCATCACCTTTGTTTTTGTACTTTATGGTAAGCTTGATGAGGAAATGGACGAGAACCGAGGGGTCTTTTAAAGGAACATACCCAGCGACAAGCGTTTGTACCCCTTTAAGCACAAACTGGTACCTCTATTTTTGAGTGTGGTTTTTTCTTTCTGTTATTATTATTATTTTATTTAAACAACAAAAAAAAAATTGTGTTGTGCTGTTGTGGGTCTGGTGGATTTCACACTGCAGGAGGGAGAAAAAGCTAAAAAAAAAAAAAAAAAAAAAAGATGGATTGATGGATGGAAGAAAGTAAGAGAAACTAAATCAACTCTCCAGACCATTTCAGACCATGATAGAGATGCAAAACCATCAGTCTGGAGGAACCTTTCAGCTCCCGGAAAACAAATACTGGTACTAAAAGTTCCTTGAAGCTTTGAAATTTAATTTCTGGAGTTTCCTTAATGTGAACATTCAGAATAGACAAAATATGCCAGCCAACATTAGAGACTGATCCGAGATATGAATGTGAATACACAGATTTCCGCTGGAGCAGAGGGAACAATCAACATCAGTGGAAACTGCTGAATTGAAATCAGCTCATAAGTTTTGGCAGCTGTGGTGAAGAATCCTAATCATAATATTGTAGGTGGAAAAATAAAATCACATTTCTGTTAAACAAACCTTGAACTTTTTAATTCATCAAAATTCTGCTCTTACCCATAGAAAAATCTTTTGCATGCCAAGTAGGGTTGTACCTCCACATTTCTTGACAGTTATAATCCAAAGTAAATAATATGCTCAAACAGAAATATAACTCTCTGCTCAGAAAGAAAGGTTACAGAAAGAAGCTTAGTGCTCACTTTGATTTTTAATTAATGTAGAGAGGTACGTGCACTGTTCCTGCTGTTGTAGTGAAGAGCTCGCTAGCTCATTGCCTTAGAGCTGATAGAAGCTTTGAGCACAGCCTTGTTTTTTTTTCTGGTTCTTTCTCAGTTGCAGGGATGTTGCAAGAGCTGGCAAAGAAAATTAATTTGTGTGATGTGCCATGTTGACACAGCACCTCTGGATTTATGCACTCAAGTTTTTTTTTCTTTGTCAGCATCTCAGGGGAAAAAATATAGAAAGCCTTACATCAAAATATGTTGTTTTATCATAACGTCTCTTACTGTAGGTCGTTGGTTTAGATTGAAGTTTGGGCAAACTGATTACTTTGTTTGGTAAATTGACATCACTTAAAGGTTAAATTATGTAACATTTTTTATAAAAGTTATATTAAAAAAAAAAAAAAAACCTCCACAGGTCATTTGGGGGGGGGGGGGGACAGAATGAAAGTACAACATTTCCTAGAAAAATCATATTTAGCCTAAAAATAATCATAAAATAAATTTAAACAGGTTCGATAATGGCATTATATTTAGGTCTATTAGCCAATGCACGCCGCCATTGCGGGTTGCCAAATAAGATCTCTGTGTGGCAACAATATGTTGGGCACAGTTAGGCTGGTACAGGGGAAAACAGTGGAGACGACGAGTGAAGCAGCTGCTTCAGAGCCCTGAAGATTTTGTTATCTGTTTCTGAAGAGGAGTGACCTGAGAAGAGCAAAACCTGGAGTAAAATTTAGGTGAAGACTACACTAAATGTACCCACATAAACGTTTTCCACGGCGTCAAAACACGGAAATGGCGACTTTCCTCCTGGATCGGTAAGCTAACTTGTTTGCTAACGTGGCTAACGTTACCTGTTAGTTATAAACTCCTCAGTGTTACTTGTTGGACATGCTGCAGACTGTTGGTCACTTGCCAAATCGGCAGCGGGCCTGGCACCCCAGTGGCTGGAGTTGTTTTTTTCCCGATGCAACTACAACCTAGACACACGTGATGTTGCCGTTCTGTCCGTATTCCATTTTCAACTTTTAAGTGGGACAATGTTAGAAAAATATGGCAGCACCTTTCTTGCATTGTTGCTTTGTATATTGATTTGAAATGAATTGTAGTTTATTGTGGTGTTCCAATACAGGGTCAGGGGGCACATTCAAACTACAAACTTAAAAAAACAAAACTTTTCCCTTTCAATTTAAAATGAAGATAGCATCATTACAAAAATAAAAGGCAGCTCAACAGGTGTATCTTTGTCTGAAAAATTGACAACCTCAAAGTACCCTTTTTAGTAGTCTAAAGTATCACTACAATAACATACAGGACAAAAGTTTAAAAAATGCATTGAGAAGTCAGTTTTTCTAAGCATAGCAATGTACAGTATACAATACCTTTTTTTGTTTGTTTTTGATTTCCATATTATCAGTATGCATTGGCTGCCTTTTAGCAATGTCCCAATTCCACACTGTATCTTGATGCATAAAGTTCATTTCAATCCTGCAGGAACCTATTCTTGCTGCTGCTTATTCAAAGTTTTCCAACTGGAAACCAATTCATAACTTTGGGTGTGTGGGACAGCATGAAGTCCAATAACCAGTTCCACTTTTGATTTGACATATTTATCATGAGGCTTTATGTTTTATTAAGGCTGACTTATTTAATGATTAGTTCTGTGTAAATGGTGATGTTTGTTTTATGAGAAGATTTTACTCTTCAATGAGTCATAATTGGGCAGAAATCCAAGTAAAATTGAAATGTGTTACAGTAGAACTACTCATTTTACTCTTTTTTCAATGATACCAATCAAAGTATTTTGTGAGTTCAAATCAAATCAAATTTTATTAGTTTAGCACCTTTCATATACTAACCAGTAGCACAAAGTGCTTCACACAATAAAAATCACCAACAAAATTGAAATAAATTATCAATTATGTACTCAATGTTTTAAAAATTAGCCTTCATTTATACCCAACTGTACAGCTTAAACCCCCTCTATGCAAATATCAGACATGGTACTGTTGTGGGGACGTGATATCGAGGGGATTGATTCACCCCAGGAGTCAGCCTATTAATGACAACAGAGGCCATGGCCACAGGAACCACCCAGATTGTGGCTGGCCGGGTCCTACACCACAGTCAACAGGATGCAGTGCGGGAGCCTACCAGCCGTCTGGACAAGGTTGATCACTGCAGCAGCAACACGCTGCCAGCATAGCCCCCGGTGTTGAAGATCCCAATGAGGAAAACACTGGAAAACAGTGACTCAGGTAAAAATATTTAAAAATAAAATGGAATAAAATAAAACAGATCATGCTATCTTAAAAACGAAAGAAAAGTAAGAATAATTGAGGATAATAATTTTATGTATTTTTTGTAAAATGAAAAATTACTATAGCCTAATTTCATTTTTTTGTTGCATATAAAAAAAAACAATTCAGAACAGACTGATCACCCACTATTAAAATCAATCAAGTTCTAGGTTACAGTCAACTGTATTGACTCCAAATAAATGTTCATTATTCTTCAGGTTGTCCAGTTTTAATGCGCTTTGCATGCAATATAAGCATTAAATACATGTACTGTACATTGATATCCATAGAATATGTAAAAAAATAATAAATAAATAAATAGGCAAGCAGTGTCATTATGCAGTTACTTTATTCACTGGTGGAACTTGTTAACTTGCCTGGATAACATAGTACAAGGTGATCACTTAGCCTCATGAAATATCCTAAGCTATTGTTCCAAGAATCCAAGATGATGAAAGCCAAATGTAAAATCGTAAAATTCAGGTTTCAAACAGCTAGTTAAAGCCAGAGTGTGTAATGCTGTTCAGAAACGCTTTGTTATACTGGGTGAAATGGTCCTTTCATCCTGACAGTAGTCAACACATCATGTATGCATAAAAAAGAAGGGAAAAAAGTCAGACCTCTGTGAGAGCTGCAGTTCTGTAAAAACTATGACCAACCCCTGCCATTTATGCCAAAAGGCAATAATTGGTAATTTGCAACGTAAAGAACCAATCGACACCTTTATACCTCGTCTCTGTCCCTCCCCTCTTCCCCTCCCCAAGTGCACCGCTCTGTGCGCCGTTCACTGTAAACAAATATGTCTGACAGACTAACTACTGCCACGCCAAAAAAAAACAAAACAAAACAAAACAAAACAAAACAAAACAAAACAAAACAAAACAAAACAAAAAAACAAGAAAAACAGATAGGGATCAAGTCCTGAAGGTGTTGACATTTGGAATGTGGACTTTTTACACCGCAGAAGGAGTTTAAGGTGAACGAATTAAGGCCAAACATGGTTCACCAGCTGTTTACTAGCTGGCTAAGTAGCTATCCACTTGGCTGTTATCATTTTTCTTCGCCAGCGTGCTCTGGCAGGCACGTTCCTGCACTCTGAAGGTGTGATTTTGGGTGGTGTGTGTGTGTGTGTTTTTTTAAATGAATCTTGCTCAAACTGTTTGCCCAAGATTGCCAACCCTAGCTTTAACATCATGTTAGCTTCACTTATTTTAGTCTCTCTGTGGCTAAACTTAATTTTCTCACTAGTGTATGACTGACCAAAGGGCAATTTCTTGGTCTACATTAATAAGAAAAGTGGGCACACGAGTCAATCTGATACCTGATCCTTGCTTTAGACCACACCTGAAGTAGCCTACTTGGTGCGGACAATACCACCCAACTGTAAAAAGCTGTCACAATTTTGTCTAAAAGTACAGTAAACATTTTGGTGCTTTCATTTTGGTCAAACTGCTACTACAGTTGGTATATGTGAAAAAGCATTTAACTTAATATGTGCTAATATCTTGTTTCCAGAGCACATCAGCACATCTCACACGCAGTACCCTGATGTAAAGGTAAGTCACCATAATCCCTGTCCCCAGACACCTGATTGTTCCCACTTGGGACTCTTCGCATTCTTTACCCCCTGATGAGACTGTGTGCACAAAATTACTATTTCCACACAGCAAACAGGCTGCATCTGCCTTGTGTTTTGAAATCACAGCAGGTGGTAACTGGAAATGTTACCTTCAAAGTCAATTACGCATCCAGTGTAAACTATGAATAGCATGCACGTGTTTGCTAGGATTTCTTTTGTTATTCCCTCCCCCTCTAAGGGTAGTGTGCCATGAGTGGTGCATTCAGAGACCGCTGTTGCAGTGAAGGAGATTTAATGATGCCCTGCTAAAAACATTTGCACTATCAGCCATCATACTAAGATTTGCAGTAAACACACTCGATGAATGATAAGCGCTGACAAGCTACTGGGGTTGTTTCCCACAACTGGAAATACAGTGGATGTTTGGAAATGTAGCCTTGGACAGCCAGAGTGAATCCATTCCTGTAACATGTTTTTTCATTGATACACACAGCAGTTTTGCATACTTTCAACCCAATGAACTGTAATACATTTTAGTTAGAATCATCCAGACAAACAAAACCACTTTTTAAACCTGGATAGGAAGATGTTTCTGAATTAACAATAGAATAAGTGTTGAAAAACACTGACAAGTGTAGCTTCAAGAAAATGAATAAATTTTTTTTTAGACCCATATTTTTCTCTGTATCATAATGACTCATTATTATAATTAAACCAAAGTCCTGTATGAATCATGCACCTTTTACAACTTCAGGATCACACGATTTGTTTATATAGAATCTCATGCAGTGCTGTATCATCTACAGAATATACACTAAACACAGATGCACTTTGGCTAAAGTGCTGTATTCACTGTTTTATACATCAGAGAGCAATTCTACACTCTGCACTGCTGTGAAAACATGTGAATGAAATGTGTTACATATCAATCCAAACATAGATATACACAGGTAGAGATGAGCATACTGTACACAGCTGAATGCAAAGAAGGAAGCTTTTTATTTTTCTTTGTCACACATCACAGAGTTAGAGAAGGAGTAGATACTGTGGACCTGAAAATGATAAAACACGACAACTAAGAAGCACATCAAAGCACTACTAAACCAGAATGCTATGTTTTCTATAGGACTACTGCAGGAAGAACAGTTAGGGACAGTGTTGTTGATGTTTGTGTGTAACTGAACTGTTTTCCATCAGAATCAGTGTTCCAGCTTATTGGGTGTGTGAATGTTTGTGTGGGAATATAGCTCTGCATACATATCATCATTTATGTGCATGACAGTGTGTGGAATTATTGCACAAGTTCAGTATTTTCCCCCCTTGCATCCATCAGATTTTGACATAATATACTGGCTGAGAAATGCAGTGAACAAGGACTCCCTGTCTTCAGTTGCCTACAGCTGGACCCATCCTTTCAGTGTTCCATGCAGTACCAGAATGAATACTGTGTTTCCCAAAAATCCATTAATTGAAATGGCTTGTTATGCTTATGAGAGCTGACAGAAGCAAAAAGTTGCCAACATAGTTTGAAGCAAATTGTGGCGTTTTCATCACTCAGATATTTCATAATGCAAGTCAAAATATTTAAAAAAGACTGGAATCTATGATGTGGAGCTTAGGCAATTGGTAAAGACAATCCTGATCAGTAATTGATCATTGATCACAGGGAAAGCATAGATCAATGCGGACAGATCAATCAGTCATTGATCATGAGGCAGACCTTTGCAAATGACCAGCAGCTTTTGTAAGTGTGAGAACCCAATCAAACAAAGCTGGAAAGGAAAGCTGGCAGTTGCTCTGGTCCCTCCAGCCAATATCTTTTTCTTTCTTTTTTTTTCCAAACCAGATTTATACTAAAAATTGGAGTAGCATATCACTCCACAAGTAGTAGGTAATCTTTATCAGAGTTTATTTTAAGTTTATTTTATTGTTTTGGTAAGTTACCATATAATACTGTAAGTGGAATAATGTTTAGTCTGATGATCAATATTGAAAATGAAATCCTGTCTCTTCCTGAAGGGATCAATAACTGAAAATTGGTCCACTAAAGCAGGCAGGTAATAACGCTCCATAAACGAGAGTGGGGCACACCCACAGTATCAGCAGCGGCACTAAACAGTGGCAAAACAACTCAAATGGATTTTGGAGTCAATCTTTTTTGTTATTTTCTTAATGGCATTTAACTCTGCAGGTCACCCCTAAAAATGTAATTCCGATTCTCAAAATCATGAGTCCAAATGTGAACTGTGTCACAGAGGGGGAAACACAATAAGAACATACAAAAGCCTTCCAAACAGGTGATGTGAGATTTTCCCAGCGCTACAAGAAGCATAATTTCTATCACTGTCAATTAAAATGCAACAGCCCATACCATTGATGTCAAAATGTACACTCAGCATACTTAATAATATTGTAGACCGCTGCATGTATTCAGCAAGTACTTTGAATACTGAGTAAAAGTAATCACTTTCTTTTCAGGCTGTTCAGTGACCCTCATGCCAGGCCGGTCTCAACCCTAAACACTTAACATTAACTAACCAGAACACTGACCAGGAGTGAAACTGTCAAATGGCATCATAATGATTAGGTAAAAATGTATTGAGTGAGCATTTCATGAGAAAAGCTGACATTTATTTGAATGGTATTCATTTGGAGACAGAGTTGGTTTTAAGCCATCGCCTAGCAGCCTTCAGGAGGAAGGCACAGTTGTATTGGCTTCACTTTTAAGCCCTGTGAGAATTTAAATCTTTTGGAGTCATGAAACTTACATTTCAGCTTTTCTTCCCATTCATGTATTCCCTTTTTTGTACCCTCTTGTTATTGTCCTCCCCTGAACAAAGCTCTCAAGTAAGTACTTTCTCTATTGTTTCAGGAGCACTGTCATTTTTCTCCCTCACCTCAAGACTCATACGGGATCCCTTGAGCAGACACGAGTTTAGGGAAAAGAAAAATGTCACATGGTATTAGATCAGGGGAGTTGGGTGGTTTACCACTGTGATGTGCTTCCCAGTCAAAAACTGTTTTAAATGAAAGTGCTGGTGGGTTACTCTGATAGAGGATGAAAATCCATTTGCCACTGCTGTAGGCTCTTTCCTCTGATCTTCTCCTGTAAAGATTTATATTTGTAATCATATTATAAAGCAAAAGAGAGTCTGAAGTTTTAAGCATTAATCTTTTGTTAATACCCATACCTTGTTGTGACATTGTTCAGCAGGTACAGTATAATATTGATTATATTTAATTTGGTGATAGTGACAAAATATTACAAAAGCAATGACCCTGCAAAATAGTTGAAATGGCTTCCTCCTCCTGCAGCTGCCACTGTTACATGCTTCCTACACTCTGATACATATGTATAAATACTGATGGATAATCTCCATGTCAAAAAGAGCCAGATGAGATGGCTTGAGCATCTGGATAGAATGCCTTCTAGACACTTCCCTGGTGAGGTGTTTAGGGCATGTCCAAAGGTTAGAAGGCCCTGAGAAAGACCCAGGGAATGCTAGAGAGACTTCAGCCATGTCTCAAACTGCACACTTGCCCGTGTGCACTGGAATTCAGTGCGTAGTGCGCACTGTGTACTTCATCCGTAGTGCACACTATTTTCGCTAAATGCTGACCCAAACAGACTAGCATTGCCCGCTAACGTGAGCCAACTCTACTGAGCCGGTATAACTGCGGCCTCAAACAAATGACCAGATCATAGTTGTCATCAGGGAGTGAACAGCTTGGTAGCGTGCCACAATATACATTAGTAATTATGTCTAAATCATTTCATTAACGTTACTTAAATCAGTACCATACCGCCTCCGATGCAGCAGGGGTCGCAACCGCTTCGTTCACCGCCATTATTCAGCTCTGAAAGCAGTTTGAAAGTCCCGCCTCTACCGCTACGTCAGCAAGATGGCGTCCGTTTAGTGCGAGTCGTGTGCTTCGTTTTGCACTGCATTTTTGGCCATTATTAGGGCAGCACCCTGGTACTTTCAGTGCACTGAATTTTGGTGAATTTTTGAGTCTGAATGCACAACACACTCAAAAAGAGTGTTTGAAGTGCTCAAGTGCCCAGTTTGAGACACGGCCTATATCTCTCGGCTTACCCAAGAAGGCCTCAGGATGACCTGCCCTGGATGAGCTGAAACAAATGGCTGGAGAAAGGGAAGTCTAGGCGTACTTGCTTAAGCAACCCAACCTCGAAGAAGTGGTAGAAAATGGATGGATGTTGTATAAACTTAGCACAAAAATAAGGAAAGTGGTGTTTGGTAATTTGTTTCTTTCCTTGATTCCAATTGGTATTGTTTTTCATTGCTGACAAGGCTTTGTCACCTTTACATTGAGGTACTGTATAGCATGTAAGGATTGTACTTCTGTGGAATGAGCAACTCAGTTAAATATTTGGGTAATAACCCCCAAAAATGTGCAAAATCAGTTGAACCATCCTGCTGATACTCACTCTTGTTTGGAGTTGCTTGGTAGCTTAAAGGTAGAGTCCGAAGTCCCTCCAGCGTTTCTGTTTGCAAACGACAGTATTCAAACTTAGCGCTCCTCCCTCTCAGGCTAATGGCCGCCTCGTTCTAGCCTATTCAACTTCAAGCTTCTCCTTCAGAGCTCAGAAGCGGGTACAAGCCAAACTATTATTAACCCTGGTTTTCCAAAGTGCATTATCTGAAGCTCTTACCTTTTCTTCGGTGCATCCACGGTGTTTCCTTTCTTTCTTTCTTTTCCCTTCGAGAGTTCGAGTGAATGGCGTCTGCTCCAATCATGAGCTTATTTCCAGACAGCGTCATGCTCTTAGCTCTGTCATTAGCTGCCGATATAACCAGAAATCTCCACCCAGAAACGTCCCGACCAGACCAAAATCATGCAAAAGAGCGAATTACAGGCAGGGGGAGAGAGAGTTGCATTCAAACGCACCACAGCACGGGAGCTGAGTCCCAAAGGCGGAGTTTGAGACGGATTTCACTTGCTCAAGTCTAACGTTAATTTTTTATGGGGGGAACTTCGGACTATACCTTTAAATGAAGTCTCCCACAATAATGTGGAAAAACAACATTATTTGGCCTTTTTTAGGCCCATTTATGCTCCCACATAGCAATTGCCCATTTCAAATGTTGCCGTACAACACTGCCTTCATCACATTGCCATAGTTGTTGAGTCAGTTCATCCAATGGTTGGCAGTGCTGAGTTCAGAGTTCAGTTTGGTGACCCTATGTCAGTTTCAAATGCCGGTTGGTGGCGATAATGCACCATTATAAAGTTGTTGTTGTTGCAGATTTTTGGTAATTATCTGGAATTTTTACCTATTTTTTAAAGTACTGTAAGTAAATAATTTAATTTCCTATGACTGGGGGCGGGGGGGGGGGGGGGGGGGGGGGGGGGAAAAAAAAAAAAAAAAAGAAAAAAAAAAAAAAAAAAAAAAAAAAAAAAAAAAAAAAAAAAAAAAAAAAAAAAAAAAAAAAAAAAAAAAAAAAAAAAAAAAAAACTAACTCTGCAACTTACAACTTCTAAAGTGCTAAAAAATGGAAGATGTTGGCATGTTTCAAGAATTTGCAGATAATTTGAATCTACCTATGTGCTCCTGTTTCTGAAGACACCCAGAGAATTGAACAAATTAAGATAAGGAAGAAACAGCAAAACAAGAAGCCTTTTCTGCATGTTTACAGAGTGGCAACAAGAATTTATCAGCATGACACAGAGGCGCTCAGCTAATTGGACTCTGTGCTAATAACAGAAGGTTAATGCTTTTGATTTTGTATACAAAGGTGGCACCATCATTACATTGTCACTCTCCAGCTGTGCAGCATGTGATATCCACTGCAAAACAGTACTTGTGCTATGTGCAAAAAAAAAAAGAAAAGAAAATGACAACATGCTGCTCTTATTGTTGTGCATTTTGTCCTAAGTCACACTGTGATTTAATGTCTTATGCAGGACTGAGATAATGGCCCCAAATAAGTGGACTGCTACCGTACATAGCACTGCTTCCGTCACAGTCACTGCTGAATGATTGGAAACATTTAAGAAAGAGACATTTATTACTGCAAGCATATTGCTGAGCCTATTCAGCCATCTGTAACTATTGTATAAGACATTACAGTATGAAAGTGTGGGAGGCTTCGAAGAATTTGTGCTGCTTTCCTCAGTAGGAAGTCTTTTATAAAAGATAGAAAAAAAAAATTGTGGTTGTGTAATGCATTAAATCGACAATCAGGGAATTAACAAGGATTATTTGTGTCCAGCCAGTTGAATAAGTTTTTTAAAAATGTGAAAAGGAGCTTATGGCAGAATTTGAAACCTTGATATGTCTGAATGAAATATCTCTTTAAATTATAAGAACTAATTGAAGCCTACGCGGCTGTCATATTCCGTTTATCTTTCAATATAATAGTCACTTCTGTAAAGAAATTATGCTTTTAAACCAGCAAACCATTTTGTTTTTCCTTTGATGCAAATTATATCTCTGCTGTTGAATTAAGTGTCATGAAACAGATCAGAAAAAAAAAGAAAGAAATGCCCATCAACTTACTCCACACCCCAAAGATTCCTCATCAACAGGTTTGATCAAACTTGGAGACAAAATATTTACATATATATAGACTGGCAACCTTAAAGTGGGATTTCAGGAAGCTTGAAATTCAAAGTGCAAAATCCAAAATCACCTTGGGTATAAAATTTCAATCACCTGCAACAAAACATACACAAAGTGAGTCCACCTCTCACAGTGATGTTAAGATGCTTCTATAGAAACCAAAACTCATCAAGACCAACAGTGTGCTTGGATAGAAAAACAACATACGACATCAAATGGAGAATAAATCATGAGGTAAATCAAATTCAAATCAACAAAGAATATATACATATGAGGAATTGTCATCCCATATGACAATTGCAGCATTAACATATAGTCTATAGATATAGAAGGAAATATCTGATCTATTCAATCCTTAATGTCTAAAAAGAATTTACCCTCTAAAAGAGAGAACATCAGGTTTCTATTTCTGTTAATATTTTAAAAGGAAATGTTTCATACTGTTTACTGAGACTTACAGGGAGAAAGGTCTGATTAAAAAGAAAAAAACCTCTTGGAAATCTGGTGTGTTTACTATCAGTCAAAATAAAAGTACTGATTCTTTTTTTTTTTAATATTCAAACTTTGATCAAATTAGGATTGAGTTGGAATAATGATCTCTGCTACCCTAAGGTTGTAGCTGTGTTTTCATTTTCATGCAAGATTTATATTCCCATGTGCCTTCATTTTATATAGTGTGCATGTAGCTTTCTCCTCTTTGTGCATGAAGGGTGGTTCAGACATTCATGTTCGACAGTATGTTTACTTAAACAAAGCTGCAGACTCCATTTGTGTTTCTTCCATATAGCCAAATAGCTTAATCTGTGTTCAACAACTGCTACAACATTTCAAAACCTTTCCGTTTAAAGGTGCATTTCCAATGAGTAATACACTCCACTACATTTGCATATTTTGGCAGTCAAACAAGAAACAGCTTGTTGCTGAATCACCACAAATCTCACGCAGCGTGGTATTTATCAGAACGTTTCTCAGCCTGTTGCAGGTATGAAATAGTTTCTTCATATGGTGTCAAGCATAATCGTAACAGTATCAGGCATTGTTGAGGTTCCCACTGTGCCACAAAGTGATGCGGCCATTCTTTTGCTCTGCAGGGAATGCCCACAGGGCTTGATGTGGGCTCGGTGGCATGCTATGAATTTATTTGCTGCATGGCTGGCATAGCTGCAGAGATCCAACCACCCACGCTCAGCATCTGTCTGAGGACAAATGGACACCTCTGAGTCTGTTTGTATCTCTGTTTTTGTCGTTACCTCAGTGTTTTCCCTATTCACAATAGTATCAGTCTGCTCACACCCTTCTCAACCAAAGTCTCTTTTACAGCCATTCATTTTCTATTTCAGTTTTTTGATCTTCCTGCTTGCTTTCCTCTACTGCAGTTGCTATTTTTCGTTAATATTTCTTCTCTCCATCTCTATTCTTCTCATCCTCCTGGGCTTGTTAGCATCTACTACAAACAGTCTGATCTTAGCACAAAGCCCTATGGTGATTCTGTGCTCCACATTTCCTACACCCTCAGGAAAGCTTTGCTGCGATGCCTGGAGGACTCACTGAGCTCCAATTATATGTTAATTATAATTACATTCTTTTAGGTAGGGGTGAAAGCCTTATTTTCTTTAGATGATAGCTATAAGATTTAAGGTGAGTACATCTTTATCAAAATTCAGTCATCAGTTATTCAGTCACTTGAAGAAATAGCATTTAGCTATTTTTGCTGTGAGACTCATTGAGACTTTTTGAGCTTAAGATAAATAGCTTTCTTCTAAGATGTTTTGCATGTTTTTTCTTTGTGTTACTAATGCAGACTGACACAGATTCAGCTATAGGGCCAAGTGCTGCAAATGTAACCCACTTTTCAGGGTTCTGATTTTGCCATTTGTTCCATTTATAAGCATTTTGTATGTCTTAATCAATTATCTTATGATACAGCCATACATAATTCTTCTTTCTCCTTCTCGTTTAAAGCAGTAATTGACGTCACCCTGATCACACTAAGTAAACCATGAAATGACTAAGGAGGAAAGGATCACAGCTTCAACACAGCATGCCTAAGAAAACCAGCTTTTTGACTCTTAATTGATTAAACAAGCCACTGTGGAATTAGGAGACTATTTATTATTGAATAAATTGGGTGGAGGTATATTGTGTATGTGTGCATGCATAGCTAGAGGTGAAGAGAGCACTTGGAGAGCGTTGAACTGTGCCTGCATACCAGTCATCTGGTGCTGCACAGATCAGAGCTGGTTTACACTGATTAGAAACAATGGTGGACTTTTTGGATGGCTACAGTGTTTGATTAGCTGAGAAAATAATCAGGTTTTGTGCACACACTCTATCCAAGCATGCTGAATAGTTTAGAGCAAATCAAATGGCTAAAGCAGAGAAAACACTGACTTGCTGAAGCTTTGCGAACAAAAAAAAGGCATATTTTGAACATTAGCCTTGTGTTCATGCAACCCTGCATGCCAACAATTACAAGAGAGTGAAAGGATAAGTTCAGTGATGCATAGGCTTTTCTATCAAAAGAAGGCTAATGAGTGAAGTTTTTTTTAATTACATTATTGCACTATTTAAATTACAGTAGTTGCTCCATAGACCTGGTGCAATGGCTAGCTGTGTTGCCAGGGTGTCTGCTGGTTCTGTGGGTGAGTTGTAGTGGCTGTGCGGGGCTGGATTTGGGACTCATGGTCCTCTCACCTGCCTAAGGCGTTTCTCATGAGGCACGGTGAGACGGCTGAGAGTGATATGGGTGATCATGTCAAGATGTCCACTTTGGTGAAGATGGTACCAGGTTTCTGGCAAGTATCAGTCCACATGTCCCCAATTAAGTCCAACTGGAGTGTATAAAAAGTATGACGTGATTGACACATTAATGACTAATATTCTGACTAATGTCTAACATATTTCAGTTGTCTGGTTGTGTCTTTGTTTCTGTATTTCTACCAAAAAACATGCCCAGATGTCCACCAGAACTTTGGTGAAGATGGCACCAGTGTTCTGGCAAGTATCAGTCCACATGTCCCCAATATGGCTGAAGTTGAATGTATGTCCCCAAAAGTATGTTGTATATAAAATATTATTGACATTTTCTCAAGAACAGCCTTAAAGGCGCTATACCTGATTTTGCACATTTTCGAACCATGAGCGAGGTGAACAGTGTAGTTTGAACTGTAAGCCCCGCCCCTAATTGTTTCTCCCTGTGAGAAACGTTCTTGCTCTCCTTTTTCTCTCCTCCCACTCGACATGCATGAAATAATGTGCACAATATCATACTCATGCACAAAGACACTCTCCAGAGAAAACTCTCGTCTCCCAGTGAATTTCCTGTTCTGGTTGCAGTAAATGGCTGCCGATCAGCTAAATGACATTTTCTGTCATAAACCGGTAGCTTACCGTAACTACAGTTATGTACACACATGCACAATTATGATGCATTATGATGTTATAGGCGACATTACAGCATGACAGCCTCATAAAGTTTCTAACTGGCCACTGCGAGTGGAAGTGATGAAGCTTCATCGCATTACGTTGTAAATATCACTGTGTATTATATACGGTAGACCAGCAGAGGCAGCGCCAGCACCCGAGGACATATAAAATGCTACTATGAAGAAAGTTATTGAAAAAAATACCTGGTACCTGATTAGATTCTAACGTTCAAGGCAGATTAAAGACAATCTCCAATTAGTTTTTCCATCCCACTCTGAAACTTTTTTGCAACTCGGCTACTGGTAAGTGTAACAGCATTATGACGACGGACAGAGTAATAAGTAAAATTACCCTATTACTGAAAAAAGTAGTGCTTTTGGTAATGTAGTTTCTTTTAACCCTGTTATTCCCATCACTGTTTGTGAATGATCAGAAACATCAAAATTAAGAAAACCTGTTTATTTGCCTCCCTCCGTCACATCCAATGGCCTATAACAGCAAAAAAGTGTTTCCAACACTTTGCGATATGCCAACACATCTGAAAAACCACTTCATGAGAACTAGGCACTTTTTTGAGATATTTGAGAGGTTTTCTTTCTTCTTTGTTCATTTGTTTGTTTGTTTTTTTTGTTTGTTTTTTTTTTTTAATTTAGGTGTTTAGCAACAATTTCAAAATACCAACATTGATTTTCTATAGGAGTTGCTATGTTATCACAAACTGTACAAACATGGGTCGAAGTGGATCGTTCTACCTGCACATTAAGAAAACAAACAGTTCTACACCCCAGCTGGGGGTGAAATGAATGAAGATTATTATACCATCCTCACATTACTGGTGACAAGACATCACCACTGTCGCTGTTTTAAAAAAAAGAGAGAATAAAATTTTTAAAGAGTAGATTTTGATGATTGAAGAACACACACTCTTGATATGCAATGAATTTGTTTTTGATTAATCTTTCTTGTTATTGTTATTAATAGCCAAGTTTCACAGCATGTCTAATTCGACTTCCTTTGGGTGTCTCAGACTGTGTTGAGTACTGAGATAAATTAGCATTCAGTCAAGCTCTTTGTTTCCATTATGGCTCCAACTTGTTTTATTTATGACTGTTGTACATCCAGATAAATTGGTTGCTTGCATGTTGCGTTTCTATGACAAATGGCAACCATGAGCTGTCCCAGCAAGTCATTACATGTTCAGTCTTTGTAATATAAGTGTTGTTTTTCTCTCTCTCTCTTTGAACAAACAAAACAGAGAGACATTATTCTCTCTAGGGGTGCTTTGGTATGCTCTGTGATAAACACCACCATATACTACACATCATGTTCACATTGTGCGTGTCATCTGAATTTCAAACATCTGATCATGCTAAGGAGAGGAAAGTGGCTGTCATTAAACAGAATTATGACTTACGTTTAATTTAATAATTCATATAATAAGTTTGGTTTTGTTTGTACTGGGCTGGATCACTTTTCAGTTATTTGTAGAATAAATCCAAAATGTTTGTGGAAACACTTTGTCCATTACTGTAACATAACAGCATCATGCAGTTGCTGCAGGAATTGTTGGCAGCATCTTCACACTCAGACAAATTTTGTGCTTCTTGCAGGAGCCAATTTATCATGTTTGAGAAATCAGTGAGAAACAATGTGAACTTTTGGGCCTTTTCCACTGCCCGTTTTCGTAACCCTTCCACACGGCACGGCACGCTTTATTTGCGTTTCCTCTGAGAAAACCCGTTACGATTTTTCGCACCCGTTTCAGAGCTAGCTCTAACCGTGCTGAACCTACACAAAACGTGACGTACCTGACGGCTCTCCACTGATTGGCCAAAGGAAATTGTCGTCGTACGCATCATATGTGTTTTCCCTCGCCTCTTCTAAAAAAATCTGGCTCTGTTTTCGGTGACTACAAGCCACAGAAAAAATAACAACAGCAGTAACACCTCAACATTGTTCGATGCCTCCATTGTTGTTTTTACTTTACTGCCCACCGTGTGGCATGGCAGTGACGTCACGGCAGTCTCGATCGCGTCTACTCCGCCCACATCCAGGTGGTAGACTACAATTCTCCTGTGTGGAAACAAAAACCGTCCTGGTCGTCTTTAGCGTGTGGTGCTGTACTGTGCTGTACCGTACCGTGTGCAACTGCAATGGAAAAGGCCCATTTATGGCCCAATGTGTTGTTTGTGGCCACAAAGGGCTGAATGTGGTCAGCGACAGTGCCTCTAATGTACACTGCAGACAGAGCCGGTTTGGACCTTCAAGGGGCCCTAGGCAAAATTCTGGTAAGGGGCCCTCCTAACGGAACAGCAAAAACGTGCAATAGTTGCACATGACACCCAGTGCTTTAAACATAAAAATATATATATTGCACATCTGTGGATGTGCCTGCATTGGATGATAAAGCTGGCGCATCTGTGCCTGTCCTAGATGAACCTGCTCTGTCTGTGCTGCTGCTTGTCCGAGAAAACTTAAGCACAGCACCTGTTATATGGATACGGCTAATATTAATTCATCTCCATCAAATTGGCTGTGCTTGTTTTACTTTCTTATACTTCAAATGTAGGCAATTATTTATACTATCATTTATCATACAAATTATTAATTCAGCACCATTGTCAGAATATTTTGTGAATTTCAGTTCTTATTAGAAAATATCTGCATCTACAGTTGTCCTCAAAATATTCATACCCTCCAATTAAAGAAGGAAAAAATTAAGTGAAATAATTTGAAATTGACAAAAGTAATGATAAATAAAAATTCTATGAAAATTGTGTTGATTTTTATTTGTGGTTGACAGAAATATTAAAAACAAACACACAAGAAATAAAACAAGTAAACAAGCATGATGGGGCTCCGAAGCTAAAATGTTGTTGAGCGACACTTTGAGACAATCACTGTCATCAGGTGTTTTCTGTAATGTTCAAAAAGACTTCTACACCTGCTTACAGGTATTTTGCTCCACTGTTCATGAGAAAAGTGCTCTGATGCGTCTGGAACAGTTTTGTTTGTTTGTTTATTTTAAATTATATTTTCAACCATAATTCAAAATCAATATTTTCCTTCACTTAATGATAATTTTATGATTTTTAAAAAAATCATTATTAGTTTACTTAGTTTGTTGATATTTGAATCACTATTGTGAATATAGCCTTTTCTTTAATTGGAGGGTATAAATAATTTTGAGGACGACTGTATATTTGCCTGCTGGTTATCCAAGCTAACGAAGTTAAATCTTAGTCAGTATTTATCCTTTACTTTTTTATTGTTTTGTAAGTTCAGTTGTAACTTCAACTGTTAGCAGCCAGTAAGATGCACAGGGAGACCGGAGACCCCCCCCCGCTAATTTAGGTCAAACTTGTACGAGTCCCTCCCATTCTCCCACCGAGAGCAGACAGTTACCTGACTGCTGTTCCTGCTGTTCATTCTCATGTTCTTTCCTTCTCCTTTTCTCATATCCTTTAACTCCGCTTCATCTCTCACTTCTCTCCAGCCTGATGTGCTGGAAATGCGGGACACATGCGCGACCGGGCAGTGACGTCGTCACGTTTTTTTTGTTTTTTTTTTAAATCCCTTCACGGGGCCTTTATGAGTTTGCGGGGCCCTACGCACCGTGCGTAGTGTGCGTATTGGGTGAACCGGTACTGACTGCAGACATTAAATGATTCTAAGGCCATGTCTACATTAGGCCGGGTAAGTGCTAAAACATCCACAATTCCTCCTATTGTCCACAGTTACCCGCTGTTTAAGGGGCCCTTATTCTTTTTTTTTTTTTTTTTTTTTAAGTCGGAGTGGGAAAAACAGGTTCAGACTAAACTGGTCTCCTTGCTCATGGTTAAAAACTGCAAAATCAGGTAAAGCTCCTTTAAACTGCACAGTTAAAAAAAATCCTAAAGACGGTATAAAATAAGTGAATAAACCCATCCATCTATCCATCCATTTTCTTGCCATTTTCAGATTAGTTTCTGGTAAGAGTCTGAATCCACTAAGGCTGCCCTTAGTCGTGAATTCTGTTCACAACCCTTATGGTCACACAAACACACTTTATGGCCGAGACGGCAAAAGTTGGTGTACATAAAGCGTTACTAACACTAGATCGCTGTGAATAATATCCAGTGACACTACAAACAGTTTATTTACTTATTTATGGAAGAATAGCCTAAGTAAGAAAATGACTTAGGATAATACATTTTGTAATTCAAAACATAAGCTAGCCAGACTTGGTCTGGACTAATGTGCCTCGAATTCCGGACTCCAGTCCGGATTCGGAATTTGAGGATCCCTGGGATACATTGTGTACAGTGTGGAGACACTGCTGACTAGCATTGTAAATGCATCTATAATATTAAATGTCTCTATCATTAAAAGTAAATTCAAACTTTGGTCTCATTTTCCCCATGCTGTATTTTGTCTGTGAGCACATTAGCAAGTTATAATAGAAGCTCACAACACTTATGCCCCATTACAAATGTCTCATAAAGCTTTTAGTGTCTCTTATTCCTTTTTAGAAGTAATTATGACAGTACAACAGTGAAAATTTAAGTCAGCTCCAGTCAAACTGTGATACAATACCTTTTTGGAAAATGAAGGATCCTTTAAAGGATTGGGAAAAAAGCAGCCATGAGTTTTATCTGAACAAACCTAAACCAGCTGTCAGTCAATGCCAGACAGGTCATTATAGCATGTTCAGCCACTAGCATTAAGCACACTTGACATTTCCTCTGAACAGCACTTGCGCTTAAGGTTAGAGTCCTCTTTGGTAGAGTTCATTCATTCATTCATTCATTCATTCATTCATTCATTCATTCATTCATTCATTCATTCATTCATTCATTCATTCATTCATGACATTCTTTGCTGCCTCTTTCTCTTCCCGGTTCCCCATATCTCTCCTGTGTGATGATTTAATACCAGCTGCCACTTCCCCACTCTGTCTTTCGTCCTCCTGACATCGATGTCGTTCTGTATCCCTCTCTTCCTCTCATAGCCCAGTACAGGCAGAGTGCGGTTCGGATATAAACAGCCACTACAGGCCATGCATAGTGATCTCATTACGCAGGACTGCAGGGGAAACTGTCTTACCCAATTTAACAACTATCCTTCTTTAGCATCTCCTTCCCCACTTCCAAACTACATCAGGGTCAAGCAAGCAATTAAGGGGCCAATTGTCTAAACAGGATGCCAACTGAATTGAAAAAGCAGAAATGATGCAGCAAGCCTGGGCTTTTTCCAATTAAGCATTAAGAATAACACAAATGCCCTGTAATTATTTTCCATTGGCAAACCTCTCAAGTGTCACTTGTGCAATAGCAGTATCAACCAGTTATGTATCAGTAATTATTATGCTGCCTGGAAGGAGAAGTGAAATATGAATTATTTTGTGATAGCACTTATTAAACCAAACCTCTCTTTTTTGAATTGCATGAAAACTGAGTGACAACAACAAGGATTGTGAGGAGGAAAATGAAAAGTTAATAATGTATGAGACATAATATATAGGTGTTACACATCATTAACTTCTATTCACAGTGCGATGGTGTGACATAATCCTGCACATATTAGCATTTAGTTTTTCCACATAATGTAAAAAAAAAACAAATCTCACAACAACTTTAAGTGTCTTAATATCCAAATATCTTTCCAATTAGCCATGTGTATAAAATTGGCCTTTTTTTAGACAAAAGCAAGAAGCTTTCAAAGAAGGAATTGTTTCTGATTTTAATCTCTATAATATTAAACTGCAAATTTAATCATTACTATAAAACCCGAGTCACAGCAACCTCACATCTGTCTTAGGGCACTGCCCACCGGATACGAATAGAACAGATTTTTTGTGCTTAATTTCGTATCCGGTTGGGCGCCTATGCATTTTCATCAGACCCGAAGCTCCGCCCTGTGAAGTCCTTGTGCCACCTGTGTTTAGCCAACACCCCCTTGTTTATCTCGTGCATGTGCTTAGATGTACTGACACCCGATACCCCTTGTTTCTCATGTGTGAGAGTTCATACCAAAAAAGACTTTGCAAAACTCTTGCATACATTTCTTTTATTTGTTCCTCTGTAGATGCATAAAGACATTTAAGATTTGGAGTGAAAACGATGTCTAATTCAGTGGTAGGAAGACAGAGGAAAGAGGTAAGCAGATAAATTAAAGATAGAGTCTGAAGTCCCTCCAGCGTTTCTGTTTGCAAACAACAGTATTCAAACTTAGCGCTCTTCCTTCTCAGGCTAACGGCCGGCTCGTTCTAGCTAGCCTATTCAACTTCAAGCTTCTCCTTCAGAGCTCAGAAGCGAGTAAAAGCCAAACTATTATTAACCCTGGTTTTCCAAAGTGCATTATCTGAAGCTCTTACCTTTTCTTTGGTGCATCCACAGTGTTTCCTTTCTTTCTTTCTATCTTTTTTCCTTCGAGAGTTCGAGTGACTGGCGTCTGCTCCAATCATGAGCTTATTTCCACAAAGCGTCATGCTCTTAGCTCTGTCATTAGCTGCTGATATAAACAGAAATCTCCACCCAGAAACGTCCCGACCAGACCAAAACAATACAAAAGAGCAAATTACAGGCAGGGGGTGATGCGTTCAAACGCATCACGGCACGGGAGCAGAGGCCCAAAGGCAGGGTTTGAGACGGATTTCACTTGCTCAATTCTAACGTTTATTTTTTACGGGGGGGGGGGACTTCAGACTATACCTTTAAGCATTCATCTATTTAGTTTGTTACAGAAGGCACTTCCACATTGTCTTACCGGATGTTATGAGACTTGCGTTTGATCTCACTCCAGCAGAGGTTCATGTCTCCCGTTTGATGTGGACCACCTCCTCTCAGTCTCCTACACTCGGTCCCCTCCTCCTGCCCCTCACCGTCCACTGTGGACTGGCACGGCACACAGCGGCATCCCGGCCACGAGGGCCGTCCCGCAGCTAAAAGTACGCAGAGAGACATACAGCAGGTGAGTGCTACAGTACAACTGCTTTCACTTAACCCAGCTGATTGTTAATATAATGTGAAGATGCAAAGGAATTTCACAAGTACTGTCAAAAAAAGACCACAATTATGCTGATGCACCACCTAATTCCAAGAACCCAACCTTGGTTATTGCAGCAGATAATCAACTTCCACAAATCTCATGGAACAGATACAGTACATGTACAGTACAGGTAAGCGTTATGAACTAAAACAAAGCTGAAAGAGGAAATCCATTGAACAAGTCTCTTTCTTCTTTACATGTTAGTAAAGTGTCAAGTTTAGATTCTGAGTAGGGGGGAAGCTAAACCTGAATATTTCTTATATAATCTGTATTTGAAAAGAAGAAGAGAAGACATGTATCAGTTTTTTCTCAAGGGAGATTACTGGGTAAACGTGAAGTTCAGTTATAGTAGGAGGGGAGGTTCTCTTTACTGAATTATTGTGGTCTACCAAATGGTTTTGCATAACCTCACCTCATAGCCTGTCAACGTTTGTCCACATGGGTTATCTCACCACTTTTTGTGGTTCTTTTTATGACTGAATCTGCAAAGCAGATTTAAACAATACAAAAGAGAGAGAGAGAGAGTGCAGATTTGTTCAACTGCCTCAGTGAAATATCATATTCCAACATAAAGATGGTGATGACGAGATGTCAAAGAAAAGGTGCAAAGGACAAGTGCATCAAAGCACCTTAAAACTGTTACGTTTTAGTGCTGCCGATACTTCCGTAACAAAGTCAGAAACAAAGAGGAGACAAATAGCAAAGATGATGAGCAATAATCAATCAGACTTCATCAAGAAAGAATGTAGTAGTGTTTTATAGAGTGCAGATCCAAAGAAGTATACTTAAACAATAAAAATTCATTAATTCATTCTTTTTCTGTACCACTTATCCAGTTCAGGGTCACATGGGGTTGCTGGAGCCTATCCCAGCTGTCATCAGGCGTGAGGCAGGGTACACTCTGGACAGGTCACCAGTCTGTCTCAGGGCCAACACAGAGACAGACAACCACACACTGACATTCACTCCTAGGGACAATTTAGAGTGATAAATTGACCAAACATGCACGTCTTTGGATGGTGGAAGGAAGATGGAGTACCCAGAGAGAACCTGCGCATACACGGGATGCAAACTCCACACAGGAAGGCCACTGTTGGAACTGTACGTACCCTCCCCAGCTGGGACTCGAACTAGCAACCTTCTTACTGCGAGGCTGAGGTGCTAACCACCATGCAACCGTCCAGCCCAACAATAAAAATGTCAATTAAAAATACAAAATATACATTTGTTTAAAGGTGTGACACTGTGGTGGATTTCTCAATCCTTATAGACTACAATATTAACAGTCACTGTCACTTATAAGTCAGAGTAAGAGATGGGCAGAAGCAGGTGTTGTTTACCAGAGTCAGAAGGGCTTAAGATAATATTATTATAGCCATGACATTTAAATCTGATACGGGCAATGATGTGTCTATGTTTAATTTAGTGTCATACTGTATATGGGTTGATCTAATCAGGCCTTTGTCTCAAGGGACATCGGTGCACTATAAAGATTGACGTCGAACGTAAAAAGAGGTCTTCTACCTCTGTCTAGGATGAACTCTGTATTGATAATAAATCCTGAGGTGTTGACCTTCTATCACCAGACCCTACTAAGCCTTTCTCATCCTTTTCTTGGGAAAACATTTTATCCACAACATTACCATAACAGTATAAACTATTTTATGTAGATGATATTGCTGCATTTGTTAATTCTCCAAAGAAAAATAACATCCCTTCTTCAGGGAGGTTTGTTTTGGCACAACAGATTTCCCCCTTCACTAAAAGGGTTGGGAACGGAAATGATATGATCTACCTGGAGACCATTTTGACTTAATTTTTGATTGGCTACAATACTATTTGGCTATAACCTTATTTAGCATATTATTCATATAACCTTACTTAGTTTTTCACTAGGTCAACCGGCAAGCTGCCAGGTTTGTTTGTTAAGAGGCTATCTGTTGGCATCATGGTACTTCAGACAGTGAACGTACATTTATCAGACAAAACAGCATTTAGAAATTAAATAAACATAGGTAATGACGCTGTTGTGATCACCTCCTTCATTGTTGCTACAAAATGTTTTTTTTTTTTTTTTATCTTTTTGTTAGAACCACGACTTGAATTCACCCATGTTCAGGAATGCAGTCAGACATGCTAGTAACTCACGCTGTTCACTTGATGGTGTGCTCTAATTGGATAATATGAATTACATAGAACATCAACCTATGTAGAATGATGTGCTGCTGTCTGATTTGACCATTTTTGAACAAAGCTGACCGCCCATGAACAGGGACTTTGATACTTGCTGTTGAGATTTACATGGCCTCATCAGTGCACAACAGATCATATTAAAGCCCGAAACCACAGAAAAGTGAAATCTGTTGTCATGGCACCTTTAAAAAGAAATCAAATTAAAAAGTTAAATTAAGAAAAATATGAGAAACAACTAAAAGTTAATTAAAAATGGGTACAATAAAATGAATAAGTATCAAAGAAAAAGTGAAGACATTAAATTGCTCTCAGGCCTTCTCAGGTTCAATAGCCTTGAGCCATAATTAGATGTACACTCAGTGACAAGTTTGGACTCACTTTCCCCTCAAATCAAATTGGAAAATGTGTCCAAACTTTTTTATAGAGACAAGGTTTTAGTTTTAACTTACTAGAATTGAAAGTTCTCTTTAAGAAGACTCAAAGGCTGTGGACGGTTCATCGAGTAAAAGCAGCTCTTTTTAAAAGAGTAGTTCTAAGGCCATTAAAGTTTTAAAGGTGTCATCACCCAGAAATCCAACTTTTTCACATTAAAACGTGTGCTGGAATAGGATCTCGGTTACAACATGCCAGAAACTTTGGAGTGTGAAAGTGGCTTTGCCTTGGAGAGGCAGAGCTTCAGAAGTGTTTTCAGGGCTGCCACAGTGGACTAAAGCCCCGTTTCCACCAGGGGTCTGGGTGGGTGGGCCGGATGGTCCACTTTTTTCAAAAAAAAAGGGGGGGGTGCCCTTTTCCCCGCCCCTTTTTTTCTTGGGGGGGGGGTTAAAATAGGGGGAAGAGAGGAGGGGAAAAACAAAAAAGAAAGAAAATCCCCCCGGAGGAAAAAAAAAAAAAGGGGGGGTCCCGGGGGGGGGGGGGGGTTTGTAAGCAGGGCCGGCCCCAATTCCCCCAAGGGGGGGGGGGGGGGAACCACCCCACCCCCCCCGGCGCCCACCAGCAGGGGTAAACTACCAGGAAACCAGTGGATTATATTTATCCAATGAAGATGTGCAGTCAGTAAGTGTTGCTGCTTGTATAACTTGTTATCTTTTGTGTAAGAGGCCAGGAAATGATGGTAGACGAACGGTGACAAGCCCCTAACATACCTAAGCAAGCGATTCTCTTGTTGTTGTTGGAGTAAATTCACATTGGATTAAGTTTTCATCGAGTTTTTTCTCTGTTGGGACATCATTTTCCTTCACTCGTTCCATCCTGAGTAAAGTTTGTTTTGGTTTATAATGCTTGCCTTGTGACGAGCTAACAGACAAGTCTAATTCTCATTCAGGCAGGCAGGCAGCCCCCAGTATGAGTCCAGAGATCAGTGACCAGAGGCCAGGGGGGTTGATGATGACAACAGGGTTCGTTTGGCTTTTTTTGCTTTTTGTAGATATCAGTCAGGGTAGCAAATGTCTGGGGAATCTCTCTTTGCTTTTTCCTTTCTTTCTTTTATTTTTTTCTATTATTTATTTATTTATTTATTTTAGAATATAGAACCACAAGAAAGATCTTTTGGGGTTTGATGAGAGAAAGAAACAACTAAAATGCACTCTATTCAAATATTGTTCTTTGTACTCTCAGTCTCAAGGTGAAGTCTTCCCCTGTATAGGCTAGCTTGTGGAGTTAAAGCAGAACTCAGTAACTTCAGCTTGGGGCTCCCCCTAGTGGTCTCCTTTCACTATTGTAAAGTTCGTACTCCCCCTACCCCCTAGCAGACGTCTTTTCCACCTGTCTGTCCCCTGTTCTGATCCCTGAATATTGTAAGCTTTTACTAGCTTGTTGATGCTACTTTGCTACCTTGGTAGCTGCAGCTCGTCTCCCTCTGCAGCTGCTCAAAGCAGAGTCCTGTGTCTCCTGCAGCGGGACGTTTTACCCGAGAACCAGTTCTTTACCCAGCAAAGAGTTGGTGACTGAGTAGAACCAGTTCAGAGAGCCAAGAGCCAGTGTTTAGGTGGTAGAAAGCCAAAGAATCGGTGCTTAGACTGATTCTGGTTCTTACTAGCACTGGAAGCAGCTTGGTGGGTGAGTGCTAAATGGCTAATTTTGTGTTGTCGCAAGAATTGTGTTGGGTCTGTCTGCAACAGGCAGACTTGCAAGAGCTGCTTTCAGGCCAGAGACACTGTGGGGAGACGAGAAAACATCGAATCGCCCTGTAAACACTTTGGTTAGCCCCACAGGGATTCGGAAAAGCATTTATTAAGGTAAAAAAGTTACTTGGTTCTTTTTTAAGCATGAGACAACAGGCAGCATCTCGTAGAATCAGTGCGGCTCTCCACTCTTTATTTTAAGAGCGGTAACACAGAGCACATCCAACACCTCGCAGCAGCAGGAAAACAACGCAACTCTCTTCCCTACGGAGTTTCATGCCAGTTACAAAGATGTTCACTGTGGAATGTCAACCTTTTAGGGAACGTCTTTCCCAGTACTAATACTGTGAGTCACCACAAGCCATACTAACTCAGCTGCTATTATTAATTGCTAGTATTTTGTTATCTTGCTTACAGTGTTGTTTTCTAGCTGTACTAAAAATGGTCCTCCTGCCATCAATGATCATAAGTCATTTAACTATTTCATTTCATTTTAGTTTGTCCAAACATGTTTTTCATGCACTTTCATTTTTAATGTTTGAAATTTACTTTTGTTTATTGCTTTTATAAAATAAATAACCTACATTAATTTTTATGTGTTTAAAATATTGGTTGTAGATTATTAGAAGGTACTTTCAATCCAACCTAACTTTATTCATAAAGCATTTTAAAAACACCATAATGAACCAAAGTGCTGTACACAGACAAGGGTAACAACATTAAAACACATCTTCAGTTTGAATAATTGTGTGACCTTTTGCATCACAAAATAATAAAAATAAATACCAAGTACTCTACGCAGCCCAAGTTCTGAGTGGTGCAAAAAATCATTTTGACCTAAACAGTGCTGTGTCTGAAAGCACTCTCTGACATGATGGAGGTTCATGTTGCTTTGTCTGCTTTGCCAAACAAAAACTCCCTGCTTTCTGTTGGCTCAGGTGGGGCCCCAATGCACAAGGATCTGGCAAAATAATATTAGAAAGGGGGAGAAAAGCACAGCATGAAAGTTTCACCTGGGACAACTCAACCCAACTTTTTTATAACTAACATTTTCCTAACACTTGTATTTTTATTTATTTATTTTTATTATTAAAGAATGATAATGATTTTGAGACAAGAAAATGGCCTTATTGACAATGGATCCTTTAAAACATCTGCAATGAAAAGGCTAACTACAAATCAATCCTAACTGATGTAATAAAATATCCAAACAAAATGCATTCAATCTGAAGTTTATGCTTTACTGAAGAAAGAATGCTTCATGTGAACATTAAACCATGTACAACGATGTTAACACCGCATGGGGAAATATGCTCAATGTATCAAAGCCAAGGTTAAAAATTTGATCCTGCATGTATGAAAGGAAACTTGAAAAATGACACACCAGCAGTTGTATCCAATCATTCCATTCCATTAAACTCAGGGATAAAAACAGAAGCAAAAAACCTCTTTCATCACAGACTCTGACAGTGTGATTGTATGTGAGGCTCAACATGAAGAGGTGCAATCCCCTTGATAAAGAGAAGAAAAAACATGATCTAGGAATCCCCATCAAACATACAAAAGCACTGAAGTTATATGAGAAGCAAGTCACACACTGTAACACATGGCGCTAAGGGCAGTAGAAGCTTTTCCACGTTCACAGGTCATGATAAATCTGGTGTTTGGTCACTGGGCTGTCAAAGGGTTTCTGGATTTTGTGTTCATTTTACAGCCTCTAACTGAGCAGCAGCTGGGCCTCCTGGCTTATACCCTCAGCCTTATAACACACACCATGACAAGCAGCTTCCCCTCTGTTTGGTCAGAGGTCTCTTATCAGAGTGTTTTTTAGACTGATTGATCTCATTCTCCCCTGCAGCAGAATGCAGCCTTTAACCCTCACGGCAGCAACATCCATCGACTGCAACACACACAAGATACAAATACAACTAACTCAGATACAACTATCAAAAACACAACTGCATTTCTGAAAATTCTTCCAACTAAATTTAACCTGAAAGTCTGTGCAAATATAAAGGAGCTTAGTTTCTAAATTCAGGGTTGTTTGCTCTAAGGGTTCATTTCTGGCGTAACTATACTTCACTCAAACTGAACAGTAGCATCAGCAGTCAAATGTCTAGTTTTCAGTGATGCAGTTCAATTAGTAGGATCAATCTTCTTTGCTTCTTGTTCTTTCTGGATGTCTTCTCTCCGTCACTAGATTTTATCATTTTCAGCCAAACAAATTAAAATCAACCCAAGTAAAATGGCTGAATTTGGAGAAAAGGAAGGCACGTTCCTCATAATTTGGCATTTTAACATATAACACTATATGTTCACCAGGGATGGGAGTAATGCCATTAAAAAAGGCATTAGTCCCATCCCTTGTGTACATATACAGCATTATTTTTTTCAGTACACAGTAAGTACCATTACGGATGATAAAATGTTACTGACAGTATGTTACTACTGTAAGATGAGATTAATTCTTGGTCTGGGTAAACAGAAGTTTCACACTTGTTGGGACTTTATTGTGCTATAGTGGAGAGGAAGTGGAGTGATATGGTTGAAACTGAAGATTACACTCAATGTTTCAATAGAAGAAGAGTTGCTGTGTTCTGTTGTGACCGGGTGCAAGCTGAGAATAAAGCAGCATCATACAGTACGCTTGAGCCAGAAGTTGTTCCCAAATTCTTTCTCTTACCCACAATTCAAATTCAGTTAATAATTGATGCTGAAGACACAGATTTCACTGTAATTCTCCACGCGGAAGATGTTGAATCTTTGTGGAGACTTGGGGGTAGAAAGAACCACATAGTGATGATGATTGACTGATGTTGAGTAAAATGTCCAGGCAGACCCGTGAAAGTCAGTGTACACCATAACACACACAACCACACACACACAAACTATAATAGATGCAGAAACAGTGAATCCAGAGAAAAACGAAGGAAGGTGTTTAAACTGACATCATAGAATGAGAGATATCACTATTTTCTCGGAAATAAATAAAATCACGAGAAATGTTCATTATGACTTGAGGTGGAGAAGGAGTCTGAGATTAGTGGTGATTATTTTTCTGTTAGTGATTTATTCAATGAAGTTTCTATTTTATTCATTAGTCAGACCTAATATTAAGTGTTATCATGAATAATTGGACATAGAGATTTATTCAAAGTTCTGTCAAAGAGAACATAAAACAAAGTGACAGAACTATTACTTTTCTTAATTATCAGTTATTTTTTACAAAGCTGTAACTCCATTACTAATAGTGTTTGGTTGTTTTTTTTTTTTGGTTGTTTTTTTTTGGGGGGGGGGGGGGGGCGTTATTAACTATGATTAATTGCTTTTTTCAAGTAACATGCGCAACACTGATGTTCACATTCTCTCTATATATTGTACACAACAGCTGTGTCTCATTTCAGGGTCTGCACACTTTGGGGTGCGTGGACTAGGCTACGGAGTGTTCTACGTGCAGTTCATGAACTGAGACAGCCAAGCCTACGAAAATTTCCCATTGTGTTTCAGTTCCAATGCCTAGCAACTGCAGATGTGACGGTTTTCTAATGACAGCATTCTTCTCACTAATTCCTTTAGATGCTGAATGGAGCTGAATATTTTAGTGTTTCTTATTTATCTGTCATTACAGTACCTGAACGTTAACGCCGCATTAACCTGTCTGCTAAAGTTGCTTCTCTTACTTCCTAATGTCAAACAAATGCATTTTCTGAGGAAAAAACTTTAAAATTTTCTTCACAGACTGACTGTTGTTTATAGCCAGTAAACACTTTATCTAACAATTTAAAAATTACGCTCAGAGCTCTGCTGCTTATTCCCTGCCATCTTATTCACAATGAATTTTGGGAGAAACTAGGTCATGGAGGGGTACACCACCATAGCTTCCATTGCCTGTGGAACATAGTACGAATTTGTTGAATGGATTTGGAGACGCCTTTCAAATGGGACAGTGCTTGCTGGAAATCTGTGACGTATGTACAGTATGTAGCTGACAAAGCTGCATTTCAAAGTATGCAGACCCTGAATAAAAGAATTGCAACACACCAATGTCATGTTCAATCCAATCCAATCCAGTTCAGTTCAATTCAAGTTATTTGTCTCCAAGGGATTTAATGGGAAATGAAAAAATAAAAGGAGGCAATGGCAGAGTAGCATGTTCCAGTGAACCGGGTAACTCATAAACATTTTAATCTACATGACATTGAACATGGTCCACAAAATCAGCAACTTTACCATCAAATTAGGTTTCAATATTGATATTTTGACTCATTATGTAATTATTAAGGGGACAAAAACTCTTGATTAGGACATCCCCAGCTCAGCCCAAAGGCTGGAGTCCAAAAACATCCCAAATCAAAGCCAAGAAAAGCAAGAATGCGCCACCTCAGATTTAGGGTCAAAAACGTGATTGAGAGAGCTGGACATTAATCATGAAGATTTTTTCAGATTTACTGGAAAGAGTTCATACAGATGACTGAAAACCTATTTTTTACTGTAAATGCAAGGCATGCAAAGGTATGTGAATTTCTTACAAAATGTTGTGAAACTGAAATAATATTCTGGCACATGCAAAGAAGGCTGCCACGACTAAACAGAGCTATCAAACAAATGTTACAAGCTGAAGTTCCTCCCACAACATAAAGGTCTCATGCTGGTGCATTAGATTGATCTTTGTGCAGCATTACTCAGCTGGTATTTTAAATGATAACTTTTCAGCAAAGCTTCATTGTGAATTTTAGTGACAAAAGTAAGACTCAAACTAATAATTTGCTTCTGGCAGGTCCTTTCAGTTTTACTTTCCGCTTCTTGCTGGGGACTTTTCTATCAAGCTCTGGTGGCTCATCTACTGTAAAACAAACCGAGCCCAAAATGAATGGGGAGGAGAGAGCTTTTATTGCAGTGTCATCATTTGAATGAATGACTCCCCGCTGAGAAGCAGGGAAAGACTTCGTTTCAGCACACTAATCCCTTTTCTTTATCTTTACCCTCAACCCTCCTGCTTATCCTCCTCTTCCTCTGCTGTACATTTACTCGCTCTCTCTTCTACCCCAGTTTGTTCTGCTATTTCACATGAATTACCACCATCTCGCTGCCATTGCCGTCTCCTGTTATCTCATTGCCTCCTTCCCTCCCTTCTCCACTTCAGACAGCTCCTGTTAGTGAAGGTGAGTCTTAGCAATACCCTGCACATCTCCCCCACTCTCTCCAGCTAGCTACGATTCTTCCCCTTCACTGGTAATCAGAGATCGCATGAGACTTCATGAAGTTGGCACTTCAAGGACTTCACTTCAGCCTACCTCCTTTTAAATATAATGAAATAGTGACTTTTATATTCTGCAGACAGATTTCATTCATTTTGCCACAGTGTTTGGGAATAATTCAATTGAGGCCACATGATTTTGAGAGAATTGATGCAAATTTGTCTCTTTGTTCTCATAGGCTTTGTTTTCAAGACTTGAAAAAGAGTTTAACGGTAACTATCAGCCACACAAATGCCAACGTCAAGAGAGTTGAGGGTGAAAGACAAAGGTTGTTCTCTGAAGTTCAGAGGTAAAAATGTGAAAGATCTCAAATTTATCCTCCACAGTTAAAGTTTTCATTAATTTAGACAACACGCATGTGACACAACCAAGCATGTGATCGCCATGTTGGTTGAACTCAGATATTGTTCACATCTATGGGAAGGATTACAGTGCGAAGCTTTGTTAAGACCATGTTTTAAACAAAAACACAAAAAAAGAGAAATTTGCTCACTGCGACAAGGTCACGAGAGAAGCATGGACTCTTTATAGCCGCTTTCAGACCTGCATTGTGGAACATGAGCCGTAAAATACATCCGCTCTTTAAACGGACGCGTCTTTTCAAACATATCGCTTCCTTAAGGACTTATTGCGTCTCAGGCGTTTTTAGCCCAACTCTCCCTTTAAATCTGTCCAGAACATTTTCTTGCAGCCGAAACAGCATACCGCAACAATTCCGCTCTTATGACATGCACACTCAAAAATAGAGGTACGAGACAGGAACATTTCTGTACCTGTAGGTACATTTTTTACAAATGTTCTCTCAAAAGTACAATATTGGTCTTTGAGGCCAGAAGTGTACCTATATACTATGAAAATGGTAAAATGAAATTCTGTCACGTTTGTTATGGGACTTGCTGTGCAACTACACAACAGTATCTCATCTTGTCCATTTTTTTTTTTTCTGGATTATACAATAAATGAGGTGCACAACTTAGCAGGTTGGTATGTTAGGATGGTATGTTACTCTCACAATTCTGTGTGTTGCAATGTTGGTGCGCATTCTTATTACTGCTACTAACAGGGCTTCAGGTGAGGGCCCAAACTCAACAAAGATATTCAAATATTAAAAAGGAATAAACAATATTTCTTCATTCTTCATTTCACTGCAAGCTGCATTTAAAATCATTGCAAACAGGAGCATGTCTACGAAATGCAAACATCCATTATGGTGCGCAGACTATTTCTTACAAGACAGTTGCTCAAAAAGATCACAGCACTAGCAAGAAAAGAGACAAATGTGCACAAATTGTTTAACAAATTGTTTGGGGTGGTGGTGGTGTGCGTGTGTGTGTGTGTGTGTATATCAGTCATTTTTATATATAAAAATGTATATCATATCATTTTTGTGCTGTAAATATAGTTCATTAAACAATTTGGGAGCAATTCTCTCTTTTTCAGTTAATGTTGTGAGCATTTGTTTTGTGAGCAATTGCCATGAAATCATCACTTATAGCCTCGTATGCACACATCTGCATCACGCAGGCTTGTAATCAACTCACAGTGCAAGACATAGGGTGGCTCCGTCTCTCACATTAAATTTAAAAGAATGAGTCAAGCTTTAAACATGCATTATTTACGGTCATGATTGGATGTGGCATCTCTCAGTCAAGCGGAAGTACAGCATGTTTTCCAAAGAAGCTGAAAACCAGCTGAGATTCCACTGACATGCCACAAAGTGACACTGACAATATTCATGTTTCTGCTTTGACTACGAGTCTCACCTCCATATTTCCATGACTGTTTCCTACACAAATCATAGCTCAACACTTTGAAATTTTCCCAATTACACGTTGTAAACAGCACAGACAGCTGATATCTGCCTTGTCTTTTTCTCCTTCTGACCACTCAAGCCAAACAACCTGAAAGGACATTTTCCAGACAATGTGTGAATTTTGAATCAAAGCAGCTGAGGGTGATAAAAGATAGCACGTCAAGCTTTGCTGGATTTCAAATAAAAAGAGAGAAGACAGTGTAATGGTGCAGATAAAGCATCGGAGGATCAAAGCCACTGTTCTGCTACACCATCTGTATGTTGATATTAATCTGTAGGAATTAATACTGCAGCTCAGATATCTCTGAAAAGCAGTAAGGTAGTCAAGATTTAGTCTCATTACTGGATTTCTGTAGATAAAAGTAATTTTTTCTATGACGTGCATGCTTACCTTCAAAAGTACATGCCTGCAGCAGCTAAAACTTGAACGTTGCCATTGTCTACCCAGTGTGTTGGTTGGCTTCACAGAAAATGTAAGAAGTCAGACGTGCAGCGAGAGATAAAATAAAGCCACCAGGAAAGAAAAGGAGGTTGGAAGGATGAGGAGGGGAAGACAGACACTGGCATGGAGTGACCTAAGTAGGAGAGACTTCTTGGTCAATGCCCCATCTGTCCTCATACATTCCCGCTTACACCTACATACATCCCACCCCATAGGACAAACTGGGAGAAAAGGCCATCTTCCTGATGTCTTTACCTACACTCTCACTGACCAATGCATCAGAAATAGCAGTTGTGTGAGCAGCATGGAGTTGGAGAAAAAAAATTGAACTAAATAAATCACAACCCAGCTGCAGAGCCTTGTATTTGCACCAAATGTTCCAACAGTACAGTTAATTAGCAATTAATAAGGATGAAAGCTGTACAGCAAGGATGTGGTATGAGGAATAAAATAGAAGACAGAAAAAAAGGCCAAGTAAAGATAAATATTTAATCATTACTTAACTTTTAAACTCTTCATGTTGGTTTTCCCTCATATAATTTTAGCTGAAAGAGTGGTGTGGACCCAGAATTGAACAACTGATTTGTGAATTGCCTTCATGGAGACATTTACAGTCTTCCCTGTTGTTTTCTTTCTTTTTTTGTGGTTTTCCAGCAGATTAACATTAATTAGTGAGAGACCTCTGAACTTATCTGCCAGTTGTGTAAATTGTTTTTCCAGATGATGTTCTTTATTTATTAACCATTAAGATGGTTTTGCAGGTAAATACAGTACAAACCCAAACTTGCTAGTACTTTACAATTCTCTAAAACTGCAGGATGACTCTGTGTTGTTACTTTGTCGAGGGCAGCATGAACTGAACTTACAGTACCTGACTGAGGAACTGTAATTGTGTTGTCAGACATAATGTATTTTTTTGTTTGTTTTTTATTTTTTTAATTGGCTCTATGCACAGCTCCACTACTTCCTGAACTTAAGGTAGCTCCTTTGCTTCCTGTCTTTCATTATGAACTGATTAATTCAGGTGTGCCTGATCTCAGTATCTGGCCAGACACATTTGGATTAATTGGGGTCTGTGGAGAGGTTTAATGAAACTTGAGTTGTTTACCGGGGAAAGGGAAAAAGGTGGACTAACAGGGGAGAAGAAGCTGTTGATGAAGAGGGGTATCTGGAGTTACAGGTAACAGACTTTGAAACTACTGGTGGGGAGGTAATGTGGAGAAACTGGTTTTGCTGTGCGCCTTTTAGGACCTACCGTTTATAATATAGTAGGGTGGTTGGGCGCGTAAATAAAAAGTTAAAAATAAATAGAGTGGTAGGTTCATGATAAGAATTATGGTTAAGTGCTGAAACGCTGGAAGGGTTAAACATAGAGTGTAGACACGGATAGAGTTATGACAGTTGTATTTGATGTTAAGTTTACATAAGTATTACAACAAGCTGTCTCGACATTATAATATACTGGCGTATGTGACAGTTGGAGGTCCTGTTCTCCATTTCCAGAGATGGTTTGTGCTGATTATTTGACCATTAGCTGTCTCGTTGGGTAAATGTGAAAGTTAACACTATAGAGAAAGTTGTGGTCAACAGATGTGGGTGTGGTTGGTTTTGTTTTTGTGGTGTTTCGAAGTTCTTTATTGGAGTGGGGATTTGAGAAATGTGAGGATATATTTTTCTTTGTGGAAGCGGGGGGTAAATAATAATGGTGGTAAAAGTTAGTGCGGGGGTGGGAGATGCGTAGGTGGTTAAGCGTTGGTATGTAGAAGTGGGTCTTGTTCGTGTGGTTGTGGGTGTTTGGAATTTGGGGGTCCGTGGGGTGGGCGGGCGGGTGGGGGGGGGGGGGTAATGGGGGGGGGGGGGTGTGGTGGGGAAGGGTGTGGGTGGTGTGTGGGGAAAAAGGGGATGGGGGTTAGTTGTGAGGGGAAGTGGGTGTGTTGGGTTTATGGGGAGGGGGGGGAGGGGAGGGAGGGGGTGGTGGTGTGATTGGTGAATTTGGGGGAAGCGGGGGGGGAGGGGAAAGGGGATAATGGGGGGGTGGAGAGAAATAAAAAAAGAATAAGTGTTATGTGGGTGGTATGGTGGGTGAGGGGGGTGGGCGGGGGGGGGGGGGCTGGGGGGGGGGTAGGGGGCGTCGGGGGGGGGGGGGGGGGCTGGCGGGGGGGGGGGGGGGGGGGGGGCGGGGGGGGGGGGGGGGGGGCGGCGGGGTGGTGGAATAAAAGAGTGGGCGGGGGCGGGGTGGCTGGGTGTTGGGTGAAGTGGGGTGGGGGGGAATTGGAAGGAGGAGGGGTTAAGGAGAAAGGGGTGGATGGAGGGGGGTGGTGGTAATGGGGGGGGAGTTGTATGGCGGGCGGGGAGGGGGGGGGTGAGGGGGGTGGATGAGAGGCGGATTACCGGGGGCGCTGGGGGGTTGGCGGTTCCTGGTTGTTGATCTGCTTCGTGCAACAGACCCCAGTTCATCCAGTAATGAAAGACAGGAAACAAAGGAGCTACCTTAAGTTCAGGAAGTAGTGGAGTCGTGCAAAGAGCCCATTTCTAACCATTAGTTTTTTTTACCTCTTCATTTAATCCTCATGGCTGCAGTCCGGCAGGTTTTAGATGTTTCTTGTTGCAGAAAACCTAAATTGAATTAATGGGTCAACATGCTTGGAAAGAACTTCACTAACTGTTGTGGAGAGCTATTTGATTTGAACCAAGTGTGTTGGAGCAGGGAAAACTTCCAAATCTGCTAGATTCTGACCCATGAGAACCAGAGTCGCCCAGCCCTGCATGCATTGCCATTAAATTTGGGACGCTCGGATTTTTCTAAACATGAATTTAATAACAATAATAATCCTGAATGTTCATGCTGTTCTCACACCAACATGTTAACATCTCTTAAACTCATGCTGCGCTCTCTTTTCTGCTAAGTAGAAAATGATAATAATAAGCTTTTTAACATCATCATTGGGAGCATTTCAGCTCCAAGCACCACTTAGAAAGAGGGCCAACCCAATCTCATCACAGGATGTGAAATAATCATTTTCACTGTAAAAAAAAAAAAAAAAAAAAAAAAAATGAAGTTGTACAATTAAGGTCTAAACATTACCAATTTTTTTTTACCTTGTTATCTGGATAAAGTCAGTTTGATTCTTCAAGTACATGTAAATGTAGAACATCTCCACATATGTGCCTCCAACATACAGTAATGCATCTTTTTCACACCTCTATATTTCTAATGCATGACTCATCCTGGACAACATTTTCAACAGCCATAGCATTATTCTACTTCTCTCCCACTCTCTTCCACTTTTCCAGTGTGCTTACAACTGCCAATAATCAAGCATTAAATTACACTTAATTAATGACCTA
Source organism: Atherinomorus stipes (assembly GCA_023101725.1). Taxonomy (NCBI): domain Eukaryota; kingdom Metazoa; phylum Chordata; class Actinopteri; order Atheriniformes; family Atherinidae; genus Atherinomorus; species Atherinomorus stipes. Next base: position 2,181,243 of record JALJCO010013221.1, read on the forward strand.
CATGACCAATGAAAAGCAACAGCTTACAAAGATTCATAATGAGTGATGCTACTGCAATTTAAACAGGTTGACAAAGTATTACATATTTTCCTGTGAATCAGGAGTGTGAGCGCACCTCCTCAGAGTTGCTAACTAACAAGCATTGTGATAATGCACACTGTGAATATCTATTTTACCCCCAGATATGTCACCTCTTGTAGAGGCCTGGGCCTGGTTGTTCAATTCTTGGTTATCTTAACCGCTTAACCCCCAATGGTTGGTTAAATCCTTAATCTGCCGTTAGCTAACCAGTGGTTAAATATGCGTTGTTCAAAGCATGGTTAGTCATTCCGTCAACAAACGGCACCATCAAAAGTTAGCCATGGGGTTAGCCTCACTGGTTAGCACCAATGTATCCCACAATTCCCCATTTTGTTTACTTCTGCTATTGCAAAAAGTAATGTTGTAAGTCTGTCTTTCTTATTGCTGAAGAAAGACACGGGGTGCTACTGCATTTACATTATTCAAAAGTTTACATCTGCATGGGCCTTATGCTCTCTCTCTTTTATTCTTAATTTTAAATCATGCTTTTCTTCTTTTATGTCTTTTTTTCTTTTCAATTCAATTCAATTAATTGTTTGTTTGTATAGCACATTTAAAACAACCACTGTTGACCAAAGTGCTTCATTACATCATCACGGCAAAACCACACATTAAGATTTACAGTAACATGAATCTAAGAGAAGAAAAAAAGAAAAAGTACATGTGTTAGATAATAGTTAAAGGATAAATGTAAATTAGAAATATATATATATATATATATATCGCATATATAAATATAGTTAAATGTCCCTGTTTGGTTTGTGGAAAAGAAATAAAGAGTAGAGAGATTGCCACTGAGGGAAGAAATGTTGCCGCATGTTGAGAGCAGCTACCATGGATGAATGATACCAGAGCTCTGTACAGCGTTTTTTGATCAACTCAACTACTTGTGGTAAAAATAAGCCCGGTGTGACTGGTATTATCCTGTGTGACCAGAGTATTTAAACAGGAGACGTCACACAGACAGAATAACTGCATCCTTTTCTAACTAGAGCAAAATGTTTCTCATGTTTCACCATCTCATCTACTTTCATTCACATAACAAATACTGGTTTTACACTTGAGCGTACAGACTCCAATATGTTGTTGAGTATACAGTCCTGATACACACTAGAGCTATAGTGACTGAAAGTGATAACTGGAGGTATAGACATGTGTAGACATGTATGTCTGCTTATGTAAGTAGACATACATGATGTCAAATGATTTGTGTAAAATAAGACAATGTTTGTTTTTCAGAGTATAGCTATGATGCTGGTTGTTGCTTTGAGCAACCACAAGTTATGGGAAGATAAAAAGGTTTGGAGAATTGAGGGAGAAGAAACATAAATGAAGACTTAATAGTTAGATTTAATAATTGTTTTTATTAAAAAATTAGTTGTGGTTTATTTAATGTATGTGTGTGTGTAATAAATGTGTATATATTGTGATATGTAGAAACTATTTCCACGCTGCCAAGTGAACAAGGAAGTGATTTGCAGTGGATAACGGTCAATTTGGTAGTCATTATTATTTCTTATTTTGAATCCATTATGTGAATGGTATGTGAATAATAATAAGTATTGAGGGCACTGTAAATCGCTTTGTATCTGGTTTTTTGGTTATTTGTTAAGTTTGGAGGTGAATCTTGGTTATGTTTTTATGTTAGTTGTAAATTGGAGAATGAGAAAAAGATACAGGTAATGAAGTTGTGATATATATTGTTACAGATGTAAAACATTGAATATAATTTAAAAAAAGAAATGTGTTGGATAGGAAGTATTGGTATAGTTTTTGTGAATGTTATAATAGTAGAAAAATGAGAATATATATCGTTGAGTTCTGTATAAGTGTAGAAGTGTTATAGTATAGAGATAATAGTGGGGGTATTAGTAATATTAGTATTACATTATACTTATCTATCTTATTATTGTTATATGTGACAAAGGCGTCAAATTACAGAAACAGCTGGTAAAATATTTAAGTTCTCGCCAAAATCTGTAATAAAGAGGAGGTGTTTTCAGCTGTTACAACAGACGCTGCGCGTTTAATAGCTGAGCAGCTAGTTAATTTGCCCTAATACAACTAAAGGAATAGAGACAGGATTAAGTGGAGACGAGTAAATAAAAACATGTTTTTAAGAGTTTGCTTCTGAGGTGTCTCTGTTATAGAGATACAGCAGAATGCTGCATCCATCCTCCTCTCCTCCTCAGGATGCAACAAGATGATGTCGCTTTGCATAAATGTGCCATTTTGTTATTTCGGCTTTTTAATGCTGTTGAATGCCGTTGCTTGAGTGGGTTAATGTTAGCGGTCATTATTTTAGTATAATGACCGCTGTAAAATATAATGACGCTGTAATGGCAACAGATTTTTTTAACCTGTGGTCTTCGGTGTCCTAATCCTTGCAGCCAAGTAGCCGGCCACTAAACAGCAAAAAAACAGCAAGCAAGCACTTGAACACTCGTGACAAAAATGGATGACTTAATTAATTTGAACGCTTCGGTGAGTGTGGAGATTTTGAGCACTGGGTCCAGAATGAGTTTAAGGATTCACCCTCCAAAACGAAAAAGACAAAAAGAGGACCAGTGGTAAGACGCATACAGCTAACAGCAGAGACGGAAATGTCCAGTTCAACTTACAGAAATAGCCGGTGCTAGGCCAAATTCCAGCTGCCATGGCTCAACTAACAAACATTACTAAGCAATGGGTGCCCCGACTGTGGGGAACTATTTTATTCTTAGCGTAAAACATCAGAACAGCAGAGGAGGGACTGTCCAGTTCAACATACAGGAATAGTCGGTGCTAGCCAAAGGTGCAAGCACAAATTCCAGCCGCCGTGACTCAACTAACAAACGTTGCTAAGCAAGGTTCCCTGACCTGGCCTCGACTGTGGGGAACTATTTTAATCTGAGCGTAAAACATCAGAAAGTTATTTGACCCTCGCAAAAATTGAATACTTTTATTTGAATCTTATTTTTTGCAAGTAGCCGTGTAATAGGGGATAATATATGGAACGCAGGTCATTATCGGGAAATACTGACCGACAGGGTGAATTCAGACCCTGATGCGAAGCGGAGGCCCTGTCGGTCCTGCGTTCCATACATTATCCCTTACATATGAATTTGAATTTGGAAAAAAGAGGGAGGCTTTGTGAATTGCTGCACGTCCCCTAAAACCTACCAGAAACTCATCATGGAAAAAAAGAGGCGATAAATCTCTCCATCTTGGGTATCATGATGTTGTATAGATGTTCTGTATGTTCATCTCTATCAATTTTACTGGATCTGATGTCTGGAAGTGCTTTATTGCAAAAATGTTCTGAATTATACATTCAAATATCTGCAGATGATTTTCAGGAGGTCTGCCAGCTGTAGGTGTCAGAGTATTTGGCAGTGATGCTGAGATTGTGTCCAGATGAAGCTCCTACGCATGCTGTATTGAAAATCTATCAGTTTTTCTTTTTAGCTATAAATGTTCTTCTTAGTTGTTCTCATGAATCTGATTGGATCTGATGTCTGTAAATAGTGTTTTACAACAAAAATGTGGAGAATTTCATAATCCAAAACTTTAAAGTCCGTTTTCTCAAAATAAGTTTTTTTTCTCTTACTCTGGGTAAAAAATCTCTGCTTCAGGAGCACTTACAGAAAACAAACTTTCAAGTTTTGCTCCTGACTGTATTCTTAAAATTTTTACAGAAGGATTTTTTTATATCTCATTCGCAGCCTGATTTATAGAACATTTCATCCCAAAAATATGCCAAAAAATGATTTTTTTTGTGGTTGTTGACAGTATATTCTAAATTGTGAAATGCTAACTAGAGATATGCAAAATCCCCTCTGTAAAAACTTTTGACTTTAATATGTGAACAAAATTCACAAGAAACATTGAACTTGGCTTTATCCAGTGTTTAGATTTTTTTCCAAGAAATGTATTCAAATTAGCACAGTTTTGGCTATATAACACCTAATTTAAAGATGACATTTCTGAAAACTTGCAAAGCAAAAAAAAAAAAAAAAAAAAAAAAAAAGATAGCTGTAATGTGAGGAATAAACCAGGAAAGTTTCATGGTGAAAACAGGTAAATTTTTTTACCCTCTCTGCCTGTAGTGTCTCACCTTAAAAGAATTGGAAAGATTGGCAATGAATACACACGTGTAGCAGTGTTTGTTTACATCAGAGATCAATGTCCTCATTTTTGACCACTGTTTCCAGAAAGTCAATTGTGTGCATGTCAAAAGGACTTCTTCCATTCAAATGTGATGCATGTAAATGCATGTGATAACTGGAATCACTTTTGCAGGGTCAATGTAATCAATTGGAATTGTAACTCAGTTAGAGACATTTCATGCATGTTAACATGGCTAGTGAAAGGTTGCCCCAATAAATGTCCAGAGAAGTACCACAAAGTTAAAGGGGTTTATCTAATGAAATGTGGCAAATGTAGAAGCCAGCTGGATTCTGATCAGAGAAAATGTGAAGATTAAGACCAAGTAGAGTCGTGACTGTCATGCAAAAGAATGTGCTGTCTACTCATTTAACTGGGCATCAGTGATGCTTCAGATGCAGTCAGACCAGATTTTCCAGGCACCCAAGCAAATACATGTGGCGTTATATAGTTTTTTTTTTAGCATGAAATGCTTTTCATCTGCCAGAGAGTCAGCTGGCGTCTTCATTGTTCCAGCTGCTTGGATGTCCTGACTGCAGCATCCTCTGTGCCATCGGCTGACATAATGAAGACTAGTTGGGGGTTTTGAAGCCAGACTTGTAAAAGCCTTGATCTTTGTTTTGTGAGTAATTCATTTCTTCTTTCTCTGAAACCCAGAGATATTTATAAAAATTTAAAGAGGTCTAAAGACATCAACTATCTGATGTTTCATGCGTCAAAATCAAAAACCATCTCCCTGAAACCTCAGTGCATTCTTTCCAGTCTTGACTCCTTTTGTCTGCTGACATGCTACAGTGATTAGAAAGAAAAAAAATAGACATCAGAAGCAGGGAAAGACTTAAAGTGCCCTCCTCCTGCCATTTTTCGCTGACTCATTCTTGCTGCTCATCATCATGCCAGTAGTGTTTTGCAAGTGGTCAAAAGCTGATGTGTTGCTTTTTTTTTTTTATTCCTCTTTGAAAAGACCTCAAATTTAACCTGATACCAAAAGTGATCTTCCCTAAATTGGGAATTGCTGACCTGGATGATATCTTTAAAACATGGGGAACCTGCTGACAATGGAAGACAGGGGTTTAACTAAAGGTTACACACATGTCTTACAAACTTTTCTTAAGAAGTCATAAGGGTTCAGTTTAGACAAATTAGACATAAAATATATCTCTGGTGTGACAGATTGATGTGTGATGGGTGCAACGTATTCTATACTGTAACTGTGAACACATCCTTCTGTCAGCAAGCTAAAGCCAACAATTTGTAAAACCATCATACCCACAATTACAACACTTAACAGAAGTGATAAAAACCATTATGCACTGGCAAGAAGAACTGGCTGATACAGAAGTGCAGAACTGTGTGGCTGCGTACGTCGAGTATGCCAAACCGATCTGATTTGAACAAATAAACATCACGCCAAACGTGACTCAGTATCAGTATCAGTGGCCAAGAGGTCCCAAATGGCAAGTGAAATGAGACTATAAGAGTTATTGTACATTTCTGTGAGTGTGTGGATGCAAGTTTGTGTGTCTGTAAAAACTGGCTCATTTCAGTTGCAAGCTCTTGGCTATGTGCCTGATGGGTGTTAGCGGAGGTTGGACCACTGCCTTCCTGCTGCTGTGCCCCACTGTCCCATATTCCCTCAACAGCCACCAGTTGGAAGAGACAGGGGAAACACAGAAATATGCACACACGCACCAGCTCTCAGTCCTTCTCTGCTGCTGATGCAGGATGAGCAAGCTGAGCTCCTCACAGCCGCAACAGTCGCACCGCTGTGGAGACGGGAGGAACTCCAGTGGCTCTGCACTCTAGCATTTTCAAACAAGCACTCTTGAATATTGACTATTAAATAGTAGGCACACACGCACACACCCAGACGCACATCATGAGAAAACACACACACTCAAAACTTTCAACATGATCAACTATACGCTCGACACCCCTGCTGAGCACAGCAGCTGTCAAACTCTTTCTATTCCCCCTTGAATTCCCATCATACTCTTTCCAGCCTTGACTCTTTTTTTCGTCAGATATGCATTACAGTGATTTGAGGTCGGAAGAAACCAAAAGAACACCAGGAGCAAGGAAAGACTTATTTGCCCTCCTACTGCCATCTTCCTCCTGTTCTCCCATCATGGCCACACATTGTTATGCTTGCTCTTTAGCCAGACATTTCATTACCCTTTGTACCTCATTATCCCTTTAATGACAAAGTAATTTCCCAGTGGAACAAACATGCCAGTGACACACTTAATTATATTTACTTGCTGCCATTTCTCCATGTCTTTATTGCCTTTAAACTGAGAGCACAACAGCAAAATACAATCTCAGTTTATATTAACATGATTACTGCAGGAGGTGGAAGTGGGGAAGTGTTATCGGAACACCTCACAGGGTGTTTGTAATGTTTATCAACATCAAGTGAGAAAATGTTTCTAGATCAGTAGCTTAAGTTTAACTGGAAAAAATATTCTGTAATCTTGCGTATGTATTTTCAGGATCTGCAAGATAGCATTGCAGTTCTACACAACGTAAAACTGAGCTCAGTTTAACTCTTGCATGATGTTCATTAGAGATACACATGTTCAAAATATTGGCTTTAAAACTGAATTTTGATATCAGCCCAAAATCTACCAGATATTGGCCCCAATATACTGAAATGTACAATAGGCGCTGTTTGGTGATGAACACACGGAGTGCCGTTTTTTTTCTTTTGTTTTGTTTTTCTGTTTTTTTTTTAATCTGTGGGGCATGGGCACACCATGCAACATTATGAAGTGTCTGGCAACTACCAAATCTGCAGCAGATGCAACATCTACAGTATAAAACACTTTGCACAGTACTTCTAGCTGGATTTATACTAAGTAGAAACATGACTGACTTTTTTTTTTTTTTTTTTTACATTTCTTTGAAATTTTATTAAATTCTTTACCGTTGAACTTAACCCTTCGACGACCATGAATAGCTCAGGTTTCAGAATATGCAGTGTTTTTATTAACAGTAAATTACCAGCTTACAGACATACAAGCAGAGCAAAGCATCGACAAAATGTATCTGCTAAATGTGATATCTCTTTCCAACATTAAAGCTTATTGTGTTTAAGAGAAAAAGAAGAATTTTAGACTTTATTCCCCCGCCAAGGCTGAAAAAAAAAAAGAAGCTCTTGGATCCATGTCTGGATCCATGTTATTCACCTATAAGTTAAGCTGTATCCCTCTGTCGGTAAATTTTTATGTCAATTCATCTATCCATTTTTAGAAATGCACCAACATTCACAAAGTCGATCAATTTCAGAAACATGCTGAAATAAATACAGCTAAAGCTTTGTCACATCTCTAACGAAAACAATTTCTAAATAAATAAACTTACTTAAAACTTACTTGCCAAGTCAATTAACTTTTGTGCAATCCCACAACAGACTCTACTTTCAAAAGCTCCCCCAACAACAAAGGACCACAGACAAATGTCCAGCTGTTCTGTTGATACCACTGCTGCAGTCAGCATCCTAATGAGCTTATTGTGAAAACCTGCCATTTTTATTTTGTTGTCAGCTCTTCCCCTCTTCCTGCTGGTTTTTTTTTTCAATAAAAATAAGACTTACAGCTGTGTAAACTTTAATGAGAGCTGCATAATCTCCTATTCTTCATATGACAAATTTTACCATCTCTATTTGTGTGCACAGAGTATGAATAAATCCACTGTATGATTCATCTTATCAATTATGTCTATGACTTATAACTAGATTCAGATTTTAAGAAGACCTTCTGCTCTTAAATGAGATTCAGGAATGGGGATTAAGGTTGATGTATTGCATCCTTTATCAAATATAAAACTTCACTGGAAGAATAGAAGCTTTAAAAGACATGGGGGGAAAAAAAGATCAAAAGCAGAGAAGCACAGTGCTTCAACTTACCAGTTAGAGAATTGGAAAATGGACTTGTTTAATTTTATGGATGTTAAAGCTCATTACTTAAGCAAAAGGGGAAGTGGTGATTAACTTCACAGATGGAGCCCTTTTCCTGGGTGACTGATTTCAAGCACACCTTCGTCAGACTCAAGTAAGTATACTGAAAATTTCATGGGCTGCATGTGCAGAGGAGCCGCCTTGAGACCGAGCAGCCAGATACAAAATAAACCCTGTGGGATTTAATTAGATATAAATAAATTCAACATGATATCCAGCTCGCCATAACTTTAAATGAAGGGTTCTTAATGTTCCATTATGTGTTCATTTATAAAATGGTTTCAGAGAAATCTTTCCTGTGATGATGAAACACAGAGAATTAGGAAATAAGGCAGACTGCTAATGAAGATAATCCAAAACATATAGGTCTAAGTTAGGGCTGTTAAAATAATACTTTAATTCCCATCAATTATGATGGGAAACATGTTTAAATAAAAGATTATCTTAACGCAGCACTACTTAACTTTGTCAGACTTTTCACACTCTGGCATACCCTGATTGTTGGCTAGTTTAGCATTCCTGCCTTTTCTCCGAGCTCTCTCCAGCCGGTAAAAGCCAGTCCGATGTCTCATCTCTTGCAGTTTCAACCTCCCACTGTGCCAAAAGGCTATAAAGAATTTGTCAAATGTGGAGGAATATGTTAAGAACATTTGGGCCTACGAATGAGAAATTTCTTTGTAAGCTATGCAGCAAGTAGATTTAATACCGTCTAATGGGCCTTTTCCATTGGCACAGGTCAGCTCAACTCAACTCAACTCAACTCAACTTAATTCAACTTGGCTTGGTAGTTTTTCAATTACAATCCCTCATCCTGACCACAAGTGGGCGGGGTAAGAGTGAAGCTGCTGCGACGTACTAGATTGTGCGACGTAATCGACAGCAGCAACAGTTAACACTCCCTACCAGTAGGTGGCGGTACACCCCATTAATTGTTAGCCAACCGCCAGTAAAAACAGCAACAGAGGAAGAAGATGAGGAGAAATAAGATGGAGGGAATGGATCATATCATTAGTTGTACCACTAATAGGAGTGCTCAGTTGGTGCAGATGGTAGTAAGCTTACCTTGTAATTTGGAAGTCCTGGGTTCAAGGCTGTTTTAATGCAAACAATATTCTTTTTTTTTCTCCACAATCTTGTTGCAAATCTGAATTCTATCTACTCTATCTATCTATCTATCTATCTATCTATCTATCTATCTATCTATCTATCTATCTATCTGTACATTGACAATAGTCTTCCGAATCTGAATCTTTTTAGTTGTTTATTTATTTAACCTTTGTTTAACCAGGAACATGGAGAAAAAAAATAATATTTTTTCCCTGAAAAGGGACTTGAACCCACAACCTTCTGGTTACATGGCAAACTTGCTACCAATTACACCCCAAGTGCTTTTACAAACAGTGCAAATAATGATATCATCTGTTCCTTCCATCATACGTCACCTCATCTTCTTCCTCTGTTCCTGTTTTTACCGGCAGCTGACTAACAATTCATGAGTTGCGTTACAGCCACTTACTGGTAGGGAGTGTGAACTGTCGCTCAGTTAATGATGTCACTCTCTGACCCTGACATCCGATTGGCTAACCCCTTGGCCAATAGGCGGCATGCAGTGAGATGACGTCAGACATAGCTCGCTTCAGCATGCCTCAGAACCTCCCCAGGGCAGGTACGGAAGCTGTATCACCTCAGCTCAAAAAAACCCCAGTAGAAAAGCCCAATAACCGAGGCGAGGTGAGTTGAGCAGAAAAGTGATGGTGGAAAAGGGGCATAACTACTTCAGGCCTGAAATAACAATAGATGAGTATCAGCAGATGCAATGGATAGCATCGGGCTGAAGACCAGTTTTACATGTAGAAGACAGCTAGCAGAGATTTTACCAGTAACATCTTCTTCCATGACTAACAAGCTGCTGCTGATTAGCAGCTTGTTGGTATTTTATTGCATGGAAAACCAAACAGCTTTATATCCTGAAAAGGCAGCAAATGAAGATGTGACGAAGGCAGAAAGTATTGCAACATTATTTTGGGGATCACTGGGCTTCAGACAGCTCCCACAATTACCTCTCTCCGTGAGTGGAGGCTTCATTTTCATTAATCGTTTGAACAGCAAAAACTGAGTCCTGTGATTCATTTAGATTAATAAATCACAGAGCATGTAATTAATCACTGTTTTTTAATTGCTTGACAGGCATAGTCCATAATAATAATGGATTAGATTTATATAGCGCTTTTCAAGGCACCTAAGCGCTTTACAGTGGATCCATTATCCATTCACTCCTCATTCACACTTGGTGATAAGCTACTGCAGCCACGGCTGCTGCAGACTGATGGAAAGATGGAAGCCAATTCACACCAAAAGGCTCTCCATCCACCATAAATACTTATACACATTCATACGCCAGTAAAGCAGACACTGGAGGGCAGGGAGGTAAGTCTTGCCCACAGACAAATTCAGAGACAAAATAGTCTCAAATAAATTCAGACCTTCACCCCAGCTGCAGTGCTTACACTGCTGTGGAAAGGAAAAACCTTGAAAGAGTCAATAAAAAAAAAAGATTGTCCTTTGAGCATGAAATCCTCATTTTATGACAAGAGCATCTACCGTGTTAAGATGAAGTTAAACGAAATTAACACACAGAAATGCACGTAACTCCTCACAATTACTGTGTAAGCAACACTGATTAAAAATCAGGCCTGTCATTGCTTCCTGCTGTGCAGTCATGTGTGGAGAGGAAATGCCTCCTTCACAAAAGAGGCAATTTGACAAACCCCAATTGAAATCTCCACTAATTAAGATGAGTTTCTGCTTCTGTGAGATGATACAGTTCTGTTGGGAGAGAACGCACTCACACACAGTCAACCAAAGTTTAAAGCAGGGAGTTGGGATTTTCTGCTCAAAAACTTACTATAAATTGTTCGTCATAGCAAACCAAAGCATTGTCTTGGGTAAAATTCATCTTCAGTTTTAGATCTAATAAAAACACTGAAAAATGATCATACACAGAGAAAGTAGCCTGGGATGGAGGCGTGGACCTCCCTGCACAGCTGATAAGATAACATGTGGAAACTTTGGTGTGGATACATATGCAGTTTGTCCCCTTATTTGGTCCTTAAACAAACAGGTTTGGCATTTTACTGTGACTAAACACCAGATGCAAGCAATCTTTCATCCATTCATCCACCCTTCTCCATTCTTTCTTCCCTTTGTATATTGATTATTGATGAAAAAGTAGTTAGCAACATGAATGTAATGCAAGTGAAAAGAGGAATTTTGATGTGCACATTTTGGTTTTACAGTGCTTGTTTTATGAAATAAAACAGATTAATATTATGAGTTTCTAACCTTATGCAACATAACTGCACATTTATCAAATTTCCCTCCAAGCAGTACATTAGCACTGCTCATTTCACCCATTATAACTTTGTTTATTCGCTATGATACAAGCTGGGCTGCTGCTCAAAAATGTCAGTTAACAAACAAGTACATTCTGTTATTTATACTGACATTTTTCTCCGATTTCTCTTCCAATAAGCAGATACAGCTGGAGACTTCTCTGCCAAGACACTTAGCTAATCAGTTAATGCTTTATCCTTTGCTGCTTTCTCCACACTGCTCGGACTATTTAAGTGTTTTGCAGCTCTTCATTTTGGTCAGCAAAGCTGTCACAAATGTAATAACTGAAAAATGAAAGCGGGATTTGAGAAATTACCTGGCAAACTAAGCTAATGAGATAGTATTTGGAGGATGTGGTGTCCTTTTGCTTTCTGTTTTTGAGGAAGCTGGACCATCAAATAATTTATCATCTCTCATTAAATCATACTGTACCTAAAATCATAGACTTTCAAAGTTGCCTGAGCAGTAATGAGTGATTTCATTCAATGATTTGTCATCATTTAGATCATTACTTTTAGCTATTCAGTCACATAGGTCATTTTAACATATTTAAAATGTGGATTATAGTAGAGGTTGTAGGCATAAAGTAGTTCACATGTCCCTCATTTCTTTTTTCTTTCAAGTCAAATACTGTGGAAAGTATTGAAAATACACCACTTATTTCTTCATGTACAGCATTCATGAAAATGTGTGGAGGTATAATTTATTACAGTTACTTGTTTCTACTTGGTTCTGAACATAGATTTCAAGTTGAAAGGAGTTCTAGTATTGAAAAAAAGTCTTATTCTTCTTCAATTATTATTTGACCTGTTTCTTAAATACTTTCTTACATCTTTCCCTATTTAAATTTTTGATTTGTTCAAACAAATATCTTAAAGGTTGAATATGAAACATTTTTATGAAATTCTATATCTAAAAAAAAAAAATACATCCACAAGGTGTTTGGAGGGGTGCAGAATGAAAGTGCAGCATTTCCTTAAAGGTGCCATGACATTAAATTGAATTTTTCTGGGGTTTTGGGGGTATAATATGATCTGCTGTGTACTGATGAGGCCATGTGAATGTCCAGAGTGAGTACCAGAGTTCCTGTTCATAGTCAGTCAGCTTTGTTTCTTTGTTCAGAAACGGTTGAATCAGACAGCAGCTTATTATTCTACGTAGTTCTATCATTCTACGTAATTCATTTGCTCCAATTAGAGCACACTATCAAGTAAACAGCCTCCCCCTCTCCTCTCTCCTAACGGTCTATGCACTGTACGCTTCGCTCCCCCCACTCGCCCCTCCCTGTCTGCTTCAACTGCGAGTGGGAGAGTGACTGCTAAGCAGTCAGGTCTGGGTTAACAAACAAATGGATTTAAAAGAAAACTTCTGCAGCACCACTGAGGGAGGAAACCACAACCTTGTTGTTACCTGTAAGTTTATTTATTTTCTAAATGTTGTCTTTGTTTGATAAACATAGCTTACTGTCTGAAGTGCCAATGTTGCTAGCAGTTAGCCTTTAGCAAACTCCGACCGCTAGGGCAGCTTGACCTACTTTCTCTAAATAAGGTTATAGCCAAATAAGGTGTAGCCAATCAAAATGAAGTTAAATTGGTCTCTGGGTAAAGCTCCATATTATAATCGGACCCAACTGTTTTACTGAGGAAGTGAGGTCTGGCGTTTCAAAACAATACCCCGCTGTAAACAATGCTGTTTTTTTCTTTGGAGATTTGACATACGCAGTAATGCCAACAACATGAACTAGTTTTTACTGCTATGTCATCACTCCTTTAAAAAATTATATTTAGCATGAAAATAAATATAGTATAAATTCTAACAGGTCAGCCAAAGGCATTATACTGTATATACACCTACAAGCCAGTGCAGACCGCCATTGCGGGTTGCCAAATACGATCTCTGTGTGGCAATCGTATGTTTGGCACAGCTAGACTGGCACTGGGAAAAATGGTGGAGTCGGCAAGTCAAGCAGCCAGTTTAGAGTCCCAGAGATATTGTTACCCATCTCTGAAGAGGAGTGACCTGAGAGGAGCAAAAAGTGGAGTAAATTTAGGTGAAACCTACATTAAATGGACCCACATAAGCATTTTCACAGCATCAAAACGCAGAAATGGCAACTTTTCTCCTGGATCGGTAAGCTAGCTGGGTGCTAACGTGGCTAATGTTAGCTGTCAGTTATAAATTCCTCTGCATTACTTGTTGGACATGCTGCAGGCTGCTGGTCCTTTGTCGTATCAGCAGCGAGCCTGGCAACCCAGCGGCTGGAGTTTTTTTTTCCTGCTGTTGCATCTACAACCTAGACACATGTGATGTCGCTGTTCTGTCCCATATCCAACCTTTCATGTAAATCTAAATCAATCCTAAGAACTTGGACATATGGAGGACAAAAGAAGAAATATCAGGCCTGGAAAAAAAAGTGCCATTAACAGGAGATGAACAGTATCTGAAACTGGTAGGATTATAAAATGGGAAATAATCTAGCAAAGACCCAACATAATCTAAATAATATAGCTGGCTTTTGAGCTGATCCACCAACTAAGTCTCTTTAGAAATGGTTATGATGGTCATGATTGGAAGAGTAGCTGTCATGAAGAGAAACAAGAAGTGTTGAGGTACTGTATACACCATCACACAAGAACTGGACTGAAAATCAGATCAGTGGCAACAAGTCTTTACAGACTGATGAATCCTCCCCAGAGCTGGCTACTCAGCATTATTGTGACGGTGTGGGATCACGTTGACAGAAAACAGAACAAAAGACAGCAAACATCCAAAGAAGAGCTTTGAAATGTCTCAAGAAGAATGGAGCATTCCAGTGGTGAAAGTAAGATCAGATTCTTGCAGGAACTGTGCAACTCAATTTTTTTTTAAGCTCTCGCGCTTGCATCATACCAACATGCTGACAGAGCATACTCTTCTTACTTTGATTTTTAAATCAGAAGTGCTTAATATAACATATCAACACATAATGTAATATATGGCAAGCTATACAATAATTTTCAGGTTAAGTGCAGGTAAAGTACTTCTTCAGGAGAGATAATAATAACACAACAGCTTCAACATAATTGAAGTGTTTTCTCTGTTGTGAGAAAGATGACTTGGCGGGCCAGACTCTGATTTTCGTCGGGGCTTAGTCACATTTGCACAATCACTCATCACCAATCACTCATTCTTCCATCTAACATCATGTTCCCGCACTTATTAACCTGCATGCTGATGACATCACTGTGATGTCATGTGGTGACATCACCACCAACTACAGTTGTTCCTTCCTCTGTGTGGTCAGTGTCTGGTTTTGTGATTATTATTGTCTGTTCCAGCTTGTTTGTCTATCAGAGGTCTTAATGATTGTCAGCTTTGTTTCTGTTGAAGATGTTGCTTTGTTTTCTTACAGGTGCAGCAGCTCTCTCTTCTTCTCTCCGCTCTCTCTTTCTTTTTCACTCTCCTTTCTCTGTCCCCTTTTCTTTTCCCTCTTGTCAGGTCCAGCAATAATATCTAAATTCAATAACATAACAATTACAAATAAAAACAAAAAACAAATGAATAAAGCATAATATTTGTACATCAAGAGGAGCCTTATACTCATAAAAATCCTCCTGGCAAAGTAAATCTGCCTGGCACAACACAGCAGTCAGATCCCCATTCTGCTGCTATGATGCTGGACAGGACATGTAAAAGAAAAAGAAAGAAAAAACAGAGCTCAAATACCTGCGTCCATGTAAACACACTCATTGACAGGCATCATTTATCAAGTCCACAATAACCCTATAGCATTCCCAAGAGGAATGCAACATTACAGTTTTGATTTAGTCTCAGTCTATCACGTTAACCATGTTAGACTGTGAGAGGAAGCTGCAACACTTCAACCTCAAGTTAATTTACAGTTGAGTGATGTTTTTATGGGAGCAGCACAGTGGTGAAATGGTTAGGACCTCGCATAAAGGTCTGCGAAATGTACATTTACTTCATTAACCTATTGTGCAAACTCATTTCAAGGCTAAACTGCCCAATTCCAAGAAATATTGCGAAGGAATGCTCTTCAAAAGGGTTTTTATTATTTTTATTCAGTAGAGAATATAATACAATTACTGAAAATTTACTTCAACTGTATCACAGTGTCAGCCTGTGCTAATGATGAACATCTGACACAATAAAGGCAGCAGAAGCACAAATCAAAAGGGAAAGAGCTTTAATGGATCCACTACTCCTCTGAGGCTCGTTTTAAAGCATGAATCTCATTAAAACGGCAAGAAAAGGCTTTTGACAGTCTGTGGTGTGACATTTGGCTCTCTGCTCAACTGTCCACACTTGCTCGTCTGTCAGCCTTGTCAGTTCCTATTTCCTTATGGAGCTTTGGAGACTCCAATAGTCAAGAATCTGGCTGACAGCTTCTGTTCGTTAAAAAGGTGACAATAAATTCCACAGAATATCTGTGGCCTACAATATGAGCTGCACCTGCAGCATAACTGACTGAGAAAGAGCTGCACAGAGCACCAGCACACTTTGCCAAGCAGAGGAGCAGACGCAAAGCACACGGGAGACATTCAAATTTAACAAACATTACAACAGAAATAGAATATGCAACAACAATGTTTTGTCTGTGTCACAAAATACTGAGACATAAACTCTGTGGCAGCCTATGTAATTGGGACAGGCTCGAATCCAGTGTGAAAGCAGCTGTTTGTGTAAACAGGGTCGTGTCTGTTTTCCTCTCACTGAACACAAATTAATTTATTTAATAAAAGAAATTAATAAAATAAATAAATGTTTCAAGAATCATTTACATGCTCCAAAACAGGCTGAACTAAATGGGAAAATATTTGAGGAAATGGGGACACAGACTGAGTCTCAGTGAATGAGAAGAGTTTGACTAAATAAAATCATTCTTTGAAACGAAGCTTCAACAGGGAGTTGGGTGTGAATTAAGTCAATGTCATGGTTGTACAGTGCTGATTAAAGGTAAAATAGATGGAAAGAAGGTGAAGGAAGAGGACAGAATAATCTGTTTCCATTAGATGAATCCAGGGTGGATTTCAATGCACTAATGAAGAGCTAATGATAGAGGAGAATTTAAAATATTCAGGTAGCACTCATCAGCTTTGAAACTAGGAGAACTCCATTAGCATACCTTCTCTTTTTTCATGGTTCCTGTTGCCATAAATTTAAGATCTCCTCTCACACGGACGTCTTCTGATCATTTTAAAGTTTGCACCCAAAAAAGAGCACTTTCTGCTTCAGAATGTTGGTAAGTCATCAACTGTGGGACAAGATTGCGAATCTGGTTGGAATATAAAAAGCTGAACAGGCCCTGTCAACACATTTCCAAACAAACTGTCCTTTCAGTGAGAAACAGTAGGCAGAGAGCTGGATGGAAAGAACTGAGCTGACATTTAAGGTTTTCTGAATATACCACTACATAGCACATGAACCCTGAATGAATCATTTCTCCTCATTTCGGAACAAGCCTGTAAAATAGCTGCACGTTCCACTGAGCCTATAATGACCATGGATGATGAAGTGCTGAACACTGCTGAGTGATAAACAACAGCAGACACCAAAAATTTCCACTGTAGCTGGGAGATAATAAATGCTCAAACAGGTGTCAGATGTCAGACACTGGGGGAAAAAAAAGCTGTAATGGAACATTTAGACAGTCCTAACTGTGATATCAGAACAACATACCGTTACCTTGTAGCAAATCAAGGTGCTTTTCTGCCTTTTTCACTCACTGACGGATGTTCGATTCGATCTCACTAATGGAGGACACAGATTAGATCTAAATTCTTTTAGTAGTAATGACTACTCATTTTCTGTTCAGTCTAAGCTGCTGAGCAAAAATATATTCACCAAAATTGTTGCACTACAGTATAAGCATGCAAAATATATTAAGGCCCAATATTTTTAAATTACAATGGCTTCATGACAACAAAATACTATTTTGCAAACAAAATTGTTCTAAAAATAATTACAATTCTTCAGAATAAAACATTTCAATGTTATATTTACTTTACATGTTGCTCATAAAACTGTAAATAGCTACGAGAAATGCAGCATTTTAACACTGCAGTCTATTGAAATTGATTTTAAGAGCTTAACATGTTATGTAAGTAAATCTTTTAGAGCTTTAGTATTGATTGGCTTTGTAAGTCAATTCTTGATCCACAAATTGTTTTGTTTTGTTTTTTTTTTAAAAAGCTTTACACATTTGTTTATCACAATGATCACCTTTACATTCTTTTGAGAACTCATTGAGTAAAATGGTTTTGTTTAGCAGAAGATCCGATCGGTTGTGTTAGCCGCTGTTTACATAAAGTGGATCATCAGAACACTACTTAGCCTACTCCTCTCGGCTAAAACATTTCCCAGAGATGCCATATTTTCAGGTAGCCCAGCCAGCTGTGAAACATCAATAGGCATCCCTGCTTGTGAAAGCTTTCTTTCTCCCGTGTATGAAGACGGATTATTATGTATCTGATAGGAAAAATCCGGTCAGCTGATGTCAGCTGTTTGAAAACTTCTACAGGGACTCCGTTCAGATCGCACCCCATAAAAGGAATTTTCTCCACTGAATCGTTTCAGTTTCCAGGGATTAAAATGAAAAATATCCATCACCTTAATTTGGCTCTACTACAGTGTTTCTGCTCTGAGTTCAATATGACGGCGGCAGTACAGTGGGATGTGTCGGTGACGTCACCATCTGAAACCTAAAGATCATTCATCTTTGACGTGTAACCGTGTACAAGACGGTTAGTAGTCCCGATTACACGTGTAGAAAAAATTGTAAATGTTGACACCCCTAGTATATACACACACACACACATAAAAATACATACAGTACATATATATATACATATATATATATATATATATATATATATATATATGTATATATATATACAGTATATTTATAATGAGTAAAACAATAATAAAAGGGTGGGAGACAAAGGATAATGCAAAAAATCTTTCAATAAATGTGCAATAAAATGATATAAAATTGACAGTAAAGATGATCTACAGAACCAGCTTCAGTGCGCATCTAAAATGTCCAGTATGCTTATGTCCATTTGCTCACATGTGAAAAAAAGTTCTAAGTGCAGTTTTTAGGAACGTTTCTGGGCAGCAACAGCTTCAGAAATGCACATATCCACCTTATTCCTGAGTTAGCGAATGTAGAAGTGATACATTTATATTACACATTATATACATTTAACTTCCTGTGAGATACTGGAAACAGCGCTTTGCCATTGACTCAGCATGTAAGTTGTCATTTCTGCCTGTGGTTCACTCAATCATCTCAACAAGAGTATTCATAATATTTCTAAATGATTTGCCCCAGAAAAATGTACTTGTGCGGTTCGGGAACAAGTTGCGCTTGTTGTGTTCCTGGTTGTACTAACAACCAGAGAAAGTTAAATTTGTGACTACCAGAGTGATGTGTAGAACATGCACCTCGGTCTAAGAGTGTGGTTGCAGGGATCCAGACTGTGACCAAATGGTCGCATTTTGGGACTAAAAAAACATACATCTGCTTTTAATGTAAGTACAACATCATATCCCACCTCTTTCAACAAAACACCACCAACCTTATCGTGTATTACTCTGCTCCCCATCTCTGGGATTCCCTCCCTCCTGATCTCCGGACAGTGGACTCCTTCCCTTTCTTTAAATCCAGACTCAAAACTCTTCTGTACAGTCTTTATTCGCCTAAGTCCATATGCACTAATCCAATATTGTACCTATATTGTAGCTGTTATGTTTTGTGTTTTTAATGTTTCTGCTTTGTGTGTCGTTTGGTGCGCTGATAAGGAGCCTGTCAAATAAAATGTATTACCGATAAGCCTCAGAGCTTTTGAAATGGTTCGTTGCTTCACAGTCAGACACCACAAAGCTAAGAAATGAGTTTCGTATCATTCTCCCGTCCCTCTCTTGCACAAAGCAGAGGGATTGTAATGTCATGTCTGAGCTATGACAGCTGATGTTCCCATATAGTTTACCTAAAAAGCTCCACGAACATCTAGTCGCGCGAACATCTGGCATGAAAATAAATGTTGGTTCCGGTCGTACCAGAAGCTGCATATTTCCCGCAATGGCTCATTGGGGCTAGGAAAAAGGTGTATAAAAGATATCACTCTGCTATCTAACAAGTCCAGAACAGGGAGAGTCAAGGTCAGGAAGTTACATAATGCATCTTTAAAAAGTCCAGCTTCTTGTACATAAATAGCTTGTGACATCTTAATCAACTCAGGACTATTCTACAACTTGGTTATTCTTTCTGTTAAGTACAAAAGTAGAATTAACTGAAAGAAGTGGTCAGCAGTAAAAGTGGGGTTTTGTTGTTGCTGCCTTTTGTTTGCTGTTTTGTTTTTTCATTTTTATGATAAAACTCAAGGTGAGTAAAGTGTCTGTAACACAGCCTAATTTTTTTTTTTTACCCTTTCCCACCTGTACTTGACTTGACTCGACTCAACTCAACTTTCAGGGTTAGAGGTAGTAAGGGTTGCGGCACCCGGTATCAGTCCTTCTTTTTAAAGCACCTTTCCAAACAAATTGAGTTCAGGCAAAAGTGGAACATCAACAGACTGCAGGCCATTAAGCCAAGGAGGGACATCACTGGATGAGTCATAAAAAAGACTACTTCACTAGATCACCACTAAACTCTCCTGTACTTCTCCAGACCATTCTCACCACCCACAGCCTTCTCTGGCTCTCTTCTTTTACATTAAATCTGACAAAAAAAACAAAAAAAACATTTTATGCTCAGAGATACTCTGCAGGTACTAATGGAATTTTCATTCTCAAAGCTCTAAATAAAATTTGGCTAAACTCCAAAACAGTACAAGGTCAGTGGCACTTTTATTTTTCAAATGTAAGAATTATTGATTCTCATTTATTATTTCTATGTATATATATATATATATATATATATATATATATATATATATATATATTTATTTATTTATTTATTTATTTTTTAACTTGTTCACAAATGGAAAATGTCTAACAAGTTGAAATGTTTAGCTTCACTGACTTGTATCCCTTGACAATCATGATTATTTTTTTCCAAGTTGAGGAGGGCTTACTCGTGGAATGAAACCTTTAGACCATTACTAAAAATATCTGCATGCCATAGCTGATAGAACAAAAGAAGACCAGAGCCATCAGTCTGTTTGAGGCTGTCAAAAGCACAAGAAATACTTCTAGTGAAATGTTTCATGATACTGTGCCAGCAGCAAATGTTTAATGCTGTAAGAACCCATGCACATCAACCCCAGCTAGATCTCTACAAGCCAAACATGAAACACAAACTTTCTCTGCAAACATTTTTAAGCCAAAATCACAAACTGCTGCCATTACCAGAGAACGTTGCAGCACAACAGAGCTGTGGAATCTTATTTCTGTGTGGTCTGGTTGACTTTAACACTAAAGACATGGTTTTATCTCTGCATCCCCTCTGGCTTTGCAGCGTCTGTACAAGAGTTTTTTGGATGATTTATGTGCTAAACTGAATTTCGCTGCACCTGTGAGGCTGCAGGTATGAGGCTGGCAGGGAGTTTAACACTCTTTTGCACTGTAGCTCAACGTGCTCAGCCAAGATTTTAAAGGTAGAGTCCGAAGTCCCCCCACCATTCCTGTTTGCAAACAGCAGCATTAAAACTTAGCACCCCTTCCTCTCAGGCTAATGGCCGCCTCGTTCTTCAAACTATTCAGCGTCAAGCCTCTCCTTCAGAGCTCAGAAGCGGGTAAAAGCCAAACTAATATTAGGCCTGGTTTTCCAACTTGCAAGCCAGGCAACCACCTCAAAATCAAAGATGGAAACCATTTGTCAAAATTGTTGTTGCATAAAATTATTAACGGTCATATGCAATGATCTGAATGTATGTCTGGATCCTCAGACTGGGCCAAAGGTTCATCTTCCAACAAGACAATGACCCTCAGCACACAGCTAAAATAACAAAAGAGGTGGCTACGGAACACCTCTGTGACTATTCTTGACTGGCCCAACCAGAGCTCTGACTTAAAAACCCTGGAGAACCCACGGGGTCAAATTTGGCCGCTGTTAATTGCCGCTGCCCAAAATGAACAAACAGAAAAAAAAAAATTCAAATTTGACTCCAAAATCCCAGAGTTCCACTTCTGACCCCTTCCTAGAGACACCTAGTGGATGAATATTGACATGACATGAGCCATTGTGGTAGTGACAAGAAGGCTGACTACATGCTGTTTTGTTGAGCTGGAAACCTACCCAAACAAAATGGTCTTTTCAGCAAACCAGAGGTTAATGAAATTTTTGTTTTTTTGTTAATCTGTTTATTTTAAGCTTGAAGAATACCTAGAAGTATGTTTTATGTTCTTTTTGGATTAATTAGCGACTCTGAACAAGCTTAAAAAACGATGGGCCAAAAATGACCCTCTGGGTGTATGGGTTAAAAAATGTTGGGTCAAAAATGACCCTTTGGTTTTTTGAGTGACTTTGTACATGGACAATGGTGACGATCCAGTATTTTGCTGAAGCCTTGAAATAAATTAATTTGTATGATATATTTTACAGTGTTACCTTGGTAGTACAGGGCCAGAGACTAATAAAGTAAAATCTTATATCTATGGCCAGGAGAGGAGTATGGCCTCTGCCTTTTCAGAACAGTGAAGGCATCAGAGAAAGGTCACTGTTCCAGAAGTATTAGAGCAACTTCAAGTTGATGATAGTGACTTTGGCCCTGAATTGAACAGCAATAGCAATTCTGATTAATTGTTTCAACAATATGAAAGTGATGTTGGTGAATCTTTCGACCAAGCCAGTGACTCATCCAATGACTCGTCTGGTGATGAAGATGTGGCGTTTGCTGAGAATGGAGCCAAATCATGCCCCAAAAACTTACAGGTGGAGAAAGATAGCCTTGAGTTGTTTGATATGCACTTTACAGGTGGACAGGTTGAGTTGTACCAGGATGCCACAACAGACTCGCCACTGGTTTACTTTCAACACTTGATATGTTTTCCTGTTGATATGTTTCCTGTGATGTGTTGGAAAATGTTGTTGAGCAGAGTGTAACAATCAATACAGTGTTCAAAAGCATGGAAAATTGTAGACACTTTGCTAAAAGAGAACAAGTTCTAGGAATGTATCTCAGGATGGGATTAGTTAAAATATCTGGAGTACGTCAGTACTGGGAAAGTGAAGTTCGTTTTGGGCCTATGGCAGACAGTCACAACCAATTCAAACTGCTCTCTGTCATGCACTTTTTAGACAACAAAATAGCCAGTGAAGAAGAAAAAAAAGGTAGACTTTGGAAACTGAGACCATTTTTGGATTAATTTAGGAGACAGTGCCTGATTATAGCTCCTTGCCAAAAATAGTCCATCAATAAGATGATAGTGCAAAGGGAAATTTGGTGGCAAAAGGCAGTACATCAAAGGAAAGCAAGCAATAAAAACATTTTTAAATGTAGCTGTGTAGTTAACTGATTATTTTCCTGAATATAAAATAGTTTACATTGACAGTGTTTGTTATTGTGATTCTTTGAAATGGTACGCCTAAAACCCAAAGGGTCAAATTTGGCACAAATCCTAAATTAGGGAATAAAGGGTTAAAATTGAAAAAGTGGATATTTTGGTGTTCAATGAACTTATAGAAATCATTTAATGCATAATTCATAATTTTCCAAAGAAAAAAAGGGTTCTTGGGTTCTCTAGGGTTAAACCCAACTGAGCATCTCAGGGGAGACCTGAAAATGTCTGTCCACCACTGCTCACCATCCAACCTGACAGAACTGGAGAGGATCTGCAAGGAAGAATGGCAGAAGATCCCCAAATCCAGATGTGAAACACTTGTTGCATCATTTCCAAGAAGACTCATGGCTGTACTGGCTCAAAAGGGTGCTTCTACTCAGTACTGAATACTGGGTCTGAATACTAATG
Organism: Atherinomorus stipes; assembly: GCA_023101725.1. Lineage (NCBI taxonomy): Eukaryota > Metazoa > Chordata > Actinopteri > Atheriniformes > Atherinidae > Atherinomorus > Atherinomorus stipes. The sequence continues at coordinate 2,204,734 of JALJCO010013221.1, forward strand.
ACCATGTGATATTTTAGTTTTACTTTTTAATAAATTTGCAAAAATTTCTACATTTCTGTCTTTTTTTCTGTCAAGATGCGGTGCTGCGTGTACAATTATGAGAAATAACACTAACTTTTTTTATTTTGGCAAATGGCTGCAATGAAACAAAGAGTGAAAAGTTTAAAGGGGTCTGAATACTTTCCGTACCCACTGTATTTACAATACTGTCAAGCTGTAGAAAAAAAAAACAAAAAACATCTTTCCAAAATATCAGAATAAGTAGGAACTGTGAGCTTTGAAATTTCATAAGTATAGTTGGACATACTGTAAATGTGTGACCACACAAGCACAAAAACTGAGCACCAAGCAAAGCTTTATGCATGTAGCAGCAGTTTCATCAGCTTATGACTATAAATAAATTGAACACAAAGGTCAAAATCTGCAAACTTTTTTCCTGGCTTGGATGTGGAGACTGTGGTCTTTTCAACCTTTGTTGGTACTTGCCCTCTTCTTGCCTCATTTATGCCACCTACACTCTCGATTAACACTAAGACATTAACCAAAGTGCTTCATACAGATAAAGTCTTATAATAAAGTGCAGTAGGCTCAGACTGAAACAGTCGGTTGATACACAATGGTAATTTTCCTTCCAGTTTATGTTCTGAATGTGTTTGAAACAGCTCACACAAAAACATCTATAACAATCCAAAAGAAGGAGGGGGCAAACACTGTCTTGATATTGCAAAAGAGAGACAAGAGAAGTTTAATTAGTTGCTTTGTTGTAGCAAGTACTAATTCTCTCATTAAAGTCAAGCAGTCTAAAGATATCACATAATTTTTAAAATATTTTTATTAGATGTTAGTTTAAAGAGTCCACACTGGGTTCATTTACCGGCTCACCCTGCTATTTTAGGTGTCAAGAAGACTAGATTTGCATTCTTAAATGTTTGAAGACTACATTATTTTCCTCAGACTGTGCATGCCTACAGCATCTCTTGACACCCTTAAGGGCCTTCTTCCAAGAGGCCCATTCTGTTCTGATTGGTTAAAATTGAAGAAATGCATGACAGCTGCTCCATCTTTGTTTGGGGTGTGCCAAAGTAGCCACTAGCCTGGGATTATGCAAATGTTTTCAAGTCCAGGAAGAAAATCTTGGCCTGTCATGGAAGCAGTCCAAGCAGGCAGCTCAGAAGCGGTGTCCTCTGAGACAGAGATTAACCCCCTGTGGTGTCAATTCTGTGCTTTGTTAAACACTGAAGGAAAGGGGAAAACACAAAGCATATATATTACTTCCTATTTAAATCCCCTGTGACAGTTCATCCTGTTACTTTACTCGTCACACATATACTTAAAAAAAAAAAAAATCTCAGCCAACAAAGCAGTGAGGGCATCACAAAACTTAACAAAGCTATAAAAATGTCAAAGTTGTGTTGTCTTAAACTTACATTTTGTGTTTCTATTTTACAGTATGGCTGTTTAAATAGCTGCACCTTGAAACAACTTTTGAGTTGGCTTCTAATTCCTGTATGCTAATGTTTCAACTATAGTCTCTCCAGCTATGACTGGGTGAGAGGTGCACCCTGGACGGTCCACCAGTTCACCACAGAGACAAACAAAGTAAACAACCATTCACACTCATACTCACTTCTGTAACAGTTCAAATTTAACATAATAACTAATTGATGTTAAGCTGGTAACCTATAATTTCATCCAAGTTTACATGTAAAATACCAAAAACATTAAATGCATTCAAAAGCAAATGAGTAGAAAAATGTCTTCAGCTTCAGCGAACACAAAGTATAAAGATATGCACAGAAATTTAAGTGTTAGAGAAATTAAGACAACAGGGGACATTACAGTCAGAATAAATTACCGAATAGTTGTTGAGATAACTCTTAAAGCCACAAATCTTGACTTAATGGCACCCCTTGGGAAAAAAATCAAGCTCTAATGCATTTATTTCCTTTGAGGAATCATGAATGTAGATTATGAAAAGAAATAAGTGCATGGCAATCCTGTTGATAGTTCTTAACATATCTATTTATGTCCAAGTGGTGAACTCAATGATAACCCAAAATGTGTGGGGAAAATATATCATAGACTGTAGTGGATACAAAAGAAATTAAACCCTTTTGTGCATAAAGATCACCACAGCAGACAATTATCTAAAAGCCATTTTTCTAATATAAGAATGAAATTGGATGATGCGTGCCGCCAACTGACTAAATAATTTAAGCAAAGAAATTGATATGTGTGTTGAAAGGAATCTTTTCTTTTATCTTTCTTTTTGTTTCTACCAAAGAAAATATGTATGAATCTGTCAGTTATCTTCAGTTGTGGCAGTGATGCACGGTTCGTCTGCATCAACTGGATGCAAGTTACCTGTATTCAAACTCTGATGATATTTCACCTGATGGTTATTTATGGAACATTATAGCGTTTCAGTGCTGCAGATACCGTAAGCAGTCAGTGAGTCAGCAGTGAGATCACTGTATCCTGCCCAGATGGTCCAAGCCGCACTGGGATGCCAGCTCACATCCAAACCTCCCACTAGTCTCTAACACAGAGGTGACAAGGACACATCTGATTCACAGCCTGACAGTGAAGAACCAATCACTTGTCAAAATGTCTGTATACATTTGCTGCTCTCCTCTGAGCAGCACACTTTGCCCTCTTAGTGCCAACTAACTCTGACTTCAAAACACACTGAATGCATTGAGGTTGACACTGACAAGATCCAATGAAATAATTATGGTCCGATCTCCAGTCAAACTGAGACAGAAATCTCAGATGGGACCTGGCATCCTCCCAGGTAGTTTCTTATTTATTCACTCCAGAATATTATGTAACTTGCAGTGCTGTAAACAGCTTCTGTTTGATTAAAGTTTTCCATGTGAACATTCACACTCTGTTTGGCTTCTAGTGTCGGGGATTAAGCCTCCAATTATAATTCTTTGTTTAGCTTCTATGGAAGCAGAGAGGGTGCAGTTGAAGGGGGAGGAGTGAGAGGTTGATGGCTTTGATTAGTGGGTCTTTTGGTGGGTGAAATAAATCACAAGTGGTCCCTCTGTGTAATGACCTTTCATCTAAACACTTAACTGCCAATGATTGCATGACTGAGTTCCTTCCAGTTTCTCCATCATCATCAAATGAATACAATGTATACCGGATTAACAGATTAAAGATCATGTTATAAAAATAAATTTTTCAGACATCTTTTAGCCTCATTTGAGTTGTATAAATACTTAAAGGGCCACACATACCACACTAACAGATGATGGAAGCAAGAGTAAAAGCTCAGTGTGTATTTTCTGTGCTCCAGTAGCCCCAGTAGAAAGTAAGTCTTTAATCAAGTGTCTAAATAGACCCATAAACCATCCTGAAAGGCCTCCCTCAGGTACCTTGCCGGGTAAATAATACCATCATTCTGTCATGATCCTGAATTAAGATATTACCAAATGCCAGTAATTAACATTTGTATTCAGACCCAGAAAAATACATCATCTTGATTAAATAAATATTGAGCGACAACTCCATGAGAAATGCTGTGTCATTTTCCTCCGGCAGAGAGCACCAAGTGGATTATATGGAAGGGATTTTCAAAAGCAGAAAACAGGACATGGAGGGTATTTGTGGAGCACAAAAATAGCAAAGCCCCATCAAAGCAGGTCTCCTCTCTGAAGAATCTAAGCGGTGGCCTCACTGCAGATGTGAATTTTGCCCTTGATGGCACATCAAGCTTTAATAGGCAAGCCATCAATGAAATGGAGGTGAGAAGAGACCTGGTGCATGGCAACATCTTTTTTCTCGAGGATTGAATTTTGGAAGACGGGTATGGACCGTGAAGAAGCAAGAGAGAGATGGATGTCAGGGGTTTGGAAACTTTAACAAATCAAGTATAAACTTTGGAATCCTAAGCTTGTGTTTCCTTTAGTTAAAATAATGATGAAAAACAGTCATTTAAAAATAAGGACACATAATAGCACAATAAAGCAGCGTATGGATTACAGTGAAGTTGTTATCCTGAGATTATAGGATGCAAACTTTGAAGCTAGCAGTTTCATGCCTGCAGCCAGCTGATACACACCCTCTCTAAAATGCGGAAACATGGGAGCCATGAAGTGAGAAGAGACTGAGGGAGAAGGGCTTTGAAGATCACAGGCTGTCATCAAGGCTAGTGTTTGGTACTCCATCAACATCTCAGAAAAAGACACTCCTTCTCTCCAGTAATCTTCCAACTCCTTTTCTCTCCTCCCTCATTATCTTCTGCTCTTCTACTCCATGTCAGTGAACATGGGAGATGTTTGGGGCGCAGCTGATTTTTCCTTTTTATTCCCATTAGCCATGGGTTGTCACAAACAGCATCCCTACTACACAGACAAAAGAGAATAGAAGGAAAAGTAAGACAGTGAGTGACAAGAAAAAGTGTGGTGATGAGGGACGCAAAGGGGAATCGATGTTAAAACAGAGGAAAATAAGAAAAAAGTCGATCTGAGATGCACATCCTCGTGGGAGAGAGCTTAGCGGTAATCAACAAGGCCAAGCCCCATGGAGGATGCAGACTGTCTGAAGTACTAGAATATTTCCAGGAAAAGAACTTACTTAGAAAAAGTATGTTAGAAAATGAAGGGCGAAGGTTGGAAACAATTAAGACCCTTGAAATAATTTATTGGCACTGTTACTGTTGTAAATGAAGAGTTTGGAGAGCGAATAAGGATTTCAGAACGTCTTCTCCAGTGTTACAGTGGTAACGGGAAGACCGCCTGTATCATCAGCAGCACACCTCCACCCCCTGACTCCATACGGGATGGTTTCAGAGTCAGCTGCCTGCATTCAGCCTCTCGCTCTTGCTCTGAGAGTCATCACTCACACAAATGAAGCAACTTGTCATCATGACTCTGAAGCTTCTTCTTGCACAGGCACAGGCTTTGTCTCTGCCTGTGTGTTTGATTGAATTTTTCAGACCAGGTTATTACTGTGCTATACCTGAACAGTTGTTATGATCTCTACAGTAAGTTTTCCTTTTCTGCCAATCGCCCAACTAACATTGATTGTTGACTTCCTCCACTTCTGCTCCTTTACAAGTAAAGATCTGTCTTTTTGTCTTAAAACTATTATTCAGTTATGAAACTCCAGCTCTAGATAGAGCAGACAGATAAGTGCCACTTTATGTATAGTTAAAATTTATTATTTTGTTATTTTTTATTTTCTGATGGATAATTAATCCAAATTAATCATATCTTCATCAATATTTATCCATATTTACTTAGCCAGCGTGACCTGGAGTCTGCACTGTTTTATGTTTCAAGCCTGGGGCTATGCATACAGTGGGTAAAAAAAGTATTGAACACATCAACATTTTTCTCAGAAAATATACTTCTAGTAGAGCTATTGACAGGAAATTTTCACCAGATGTCAGTAACAACCCAAGTAATGTAACCTGACTCCATCTGGGAATCATCCGTTAGAGCAGTTATGGAAGGGGCGAAAATACTGTTTAGCTGATTGGATAAGGCATCTGTCTATCACCACCTATGTTGGTCATAGATGGTCCAATTCAACCAATCAGATCAACGAAGCATATGGCGTACTAACAGAGTGATGACGAAAACACAACCGCAAGCCAGGCTACTCTTGCTGCTGCCGGCAATGGCTCGTTAGCTCAGCAAACAAGAAACATGTCGGCAGTAATTCTGATAAAACTTGAGCGATAGCAACGCTGACGCTAGTTTCATCCACTGAAGCCGCCATGTTGTTTAGACTGAGCTGTCGCTTCTCGTTGTGTCACACCTCAACCTGCCTCAAAGCCAATGCTGATTGGATGTTTGTTTGGTGAACTGCTCCAAATTCTCTTCAACGGAAAGTAGCCAGACTGATCTGCGAGTGAAAACCTAAAGCTCGCGAGATCAGGATGGTCTCACGAGGCACACATACAAGTAATGCACACATACAAAGAAATCCGAACATTTATGTCCACAAATTAAGTTATGTCTTATATAGTGAAATGACGCATGGACTGAACACATCAAGAAATGGAGGCACAAAAAGATCTGGAAAGCCAAGAAAACAGCTGGAGTCTGTCAGTCTTTAGAAAGTAATCCTGTCCCCTATCGGTGCAAAGTAATATCAGCTGGTTTAGTCCTGACTGATGCCTTTAAAAAGGTTTCTCATCACCAAGGTGTCAGACAAGAAGCATTCCGTGATGGGTAAAAGCAAAGAGCCGTCTAAAGACCTACACAACCTTATTATTGCAAACACACTGAAGGCTTTGGTTCCAGGTGCATTTCTAAACTTCTGAAAGTTCCAGTGTGCACCATTGGAGCCATCATCTGGAAGTAGAAAGAACACGGAATTGTCATAAACCGGCCACGGCCAGATGCTCCTCCCAAGATTTCAGACAGAAGAGTCAGAACAATAATCAGAAAGGTTCTCCAACAGCCAGGTACAGTTGTTTCAGAGAAAACAAGAAGTAATGCACTCAACCGCCATGGCCTTCATGCACACACACCACGCAAGATTCCATTTCTGGAGAAAAAGCATGTTGATGCTCATTTGAAGTTTGCAACATGATATATGGACAAATCCATGATATTCTGGGAAACATAGTCTGGTCAGATGAGACCAGGACTGAACTCTTCAGATGTCATAAGACACATGTTTGGAGGAGATATGGCACAGCACTTGACCCCCAAAACACCATAGCAACATTGAAGTTTGAAGGTGGGAACATCATGGTGGGGGCTGTTTTTCAGCATGTGGTACTGGCAGACTTCATATCACTGAAGTAAGAATGAATGGAGAAAAGTAGAGAGACATTCTAGACCAGAATCTGCTGCCATCTGCCAGCTGCTGAAGATGAAAAGAGGCTGGATCTTTCAGCAAGTCAACCATCCCAAGCACACAGCCAAGGAAACACTCATCTGGTTGAAGAAGAAGATAAAGCTGCTAGAATAGCCCAGTCAATCACCCTACTTTGAAAATATTTGGAAAGAACTGAAGATGCGAGTTCACAGAAGAGACCCGGAACCTTGAAGATTTGAAGGCAGTTTGTGTGGAAGAATGGACAAAAATCACACCAGCAATGTATTCCACTGGTTTCTCCATACAGGTGGCGTCTGGAGGCAACAAAGATTTTTGCACTAAGTAATAAATAAATTTCAGTAAATGTATTCAATACTTATTTCCCATGTCATTTCACAATATTACATATAACTTAATTTAAGTACATAAATGTTCGGTTTTCTTGGTATGTGTGCATTACTTGGGTTGTTACCAACATCTGGTGAAAATTTCATGTCAATAGCTCAATTAGAAATATAATTTCTAAGAAAAATGTTGATGTGTTCAGTACTTTTTTTACCCGCTGTATGCTGCCTCAATATTTTTAAGATGCACTCACAAATCTTTCAAAATAATTAATAAACATGATGGCAAAGTACAAAGCTGAAGGTTCAGCCTTTAAAATGTTTTTTTTTTTTAATTTACTTTCTTTAGAAGCTGAAAAATCAAAGTTTTAATGGATAGTTTTCCAGAATATCCTCAAGTTTAGGAAGGTTACAGGCAAAGGCTTAGGTCTTAGGGGGTAAATAAACTTCCATTGAAGGGATAATCTGTTTTTTAAGTGTGGTTTTACGAACAAAGACCATGCCATGAAAGAGGTAAGTGACTTATTGAGGACTGATTCAAAGGCAAGAGATGAGGGAGTAACAGACAGTGTTGAGGGGATGAGGGTCGAAGTAGGGACGGTTAATGAGGTTGTGATACAGAGCTTACTTCTAGGGAATTTGAATAAGTCTTGCTTTTCTCTGGTTATGATCCAAACTTCGTGAAACATTACTGATGTGTAAGATCTGATCCACATGACTAAAGTTTTCAAAGCAACTTAGAAATGTCAGATGTTACAGGGTGGGGAAAAAACAGTTCATTTTTAACAGCAGTATCTGAGAGACTCTAATAAAAGCTAAATACATCCCTCCCCTGGTAGGTGTGTGTGTGCGTGTGTCTTGGTTTTCAGGCTGGTTAAGATGTTTGCCATCACTGGGGTTTCTGGTCACGCTATTCTGCCTGGCATTATTACACCACACATCACTCAGATCTACTGTGTACATTATTCATGCCCCCAGAGGAGTCCGTCAGAGGCTGTGACTGCAGGTGCTGTGACAGAGCTCTCGATCACTGGCACCCATGCCGTCTGCTCATCCAACCCCATCGTGACATGGCAACCCATGGTTAAACTCAGTCCAGCTGTAGATTTAGACTCCGAGCTACAAGTAAATATCAAGCATCCAGTTTCTAAGTTAATCCAAATGAAAAGAAATGAAGGCTTGACTTTATTACAGGTGCAGTGTTTTAGATAAAAGCCCCACAAATAACTGGATGTGCAACACATATCAGCTCATGCCTGTCAACTTCAGCCCACCACAGTAACAGATAGCCTAGAGATCATACTAAGTTGTTTGTTCAATTTCACAGAGCCACATAACTCCTCCTGCCATTACCTATACCAGCAAAAAACATCTTTACGTGGCACTGCCTGTGAGCGAGTGTGTGTCATCTTATAATCGAATAAATCACAGTGGCACATCTTGTGTCCTGCAAGGCTTTTTTTTTTTTTACCTGTCATTACTGTAATTTGCCTAAATACCGCTACAACTGATAAATGCATGTGACTTTCACAGCCATCCTGCTACCCACCTCAGCGGTTCAATCAGGCATTAAAGGACGTCAAGCTGAGCTGTCATCCACCAAACGTGGTGTTACTTATGACTGCCTCTCTGATAATGTTACATCTTCTGTATCAGAGCCATTTCTTCACAGCATGATGCCACTTATGGTAGATTCTTGACTTGTAACCTCACAGGGTGGTGGATGTTAGGATGCTTATACCTGCAGAGAAAAGTTAGACTTTATAAAATCATTATCATTCTATGTCAATTTTTATTCTTTAAGGCATGACTAGACAACCAGCTTTTACTGCCAAGATATTATTTTTCCTTGTTCAGGTTGGAGCCAATTTTTACTCTTGTATGCTTCATAGCTTTTAGCACCTGTTAAGTTTAGGATTCAGTGTAAGTGTAAAATGCAAATAGAAAGTTATGCAACTTTCCAAAGAGCTGACAATGCAGAGCCCCAGAGAAAACCTTTATGTGTTGATTGATTGCTGATTGACAGAAAGGTCCCTCAAGTTGTGTGCAGCCACAGTCGATACTGTATCAGCCAATTTCATAACAAACATTGGCAATTCACACATTTCTCTACTCCATTTGACGACGTGTACTTGCTCCACAAAAGCTAATGAACTCTTTCCCGTATCAGAGAAGAAACCAACAGGAAAATAAAGCAAAGACACATATTTTTTAAGCTGCTTCATATTCTAAGTAGACTTCTTTCCACATATGACCAGGGAAAGCACATTTGTGGAAGCTGTTAAGAATTGTGAAGCTGTATGTTCATTCCTATTGTCTGAAATGAATAGTTTCAGTTTGTGGCTAAATGTTTGAGAAAATGGGAAAGATTGTTTCAGTAGCCCCCTTTTCACTGCGGGAACTTTTCTCATTTACCTGGGATTTTTAAAAAACCTCCGCACATTTCCATCGACATTACCCAGGTAAAAAGACTTTTACCTTCACTGAAAAAAGCCCTTAGTAGAGGGGTAGGACTTTTCAGATTCTCCTAAATTCATGAGGGGTGGGGCTAAGTGTTGAAGAACTCTAACTGATGGAACATACTTGCCATGTTCTCGCTTCAGAAGCTGGTGTGCAGCTGCATTTTATTTTACGACCACACTTACTTCTGTGTTTTGATTGTTTGAAAAATGAAACTATGCAAAGTGAAATGACAAAAAGGTCCAGGATATTAAGGGCATTTTTCAAACTGAGTCTCCCCCCGTAGTCCCCTTAGTTGGACAAGTAGGCAGAAGTGTTTTCTAACTAACCCAGTCATTCTCTGAATCTGGTAGCACTGACTTCAGCTTAGCTTAAGCACTGCGGATAGTAGCAAAGGCAGCACGCATGCGCAGCATCCCCAACTTCCGTAAACAGGGTTGCCACTGGATACTGCATCTGTGATTGGCCTGTACTTCCGCGGCATATAGTTCCCCTATTGAATGCCGCCTCGTCAGTCCTTTGATGTGAAATCGGCTTCTCGTTTGAGCTTGATCAGAATGTGCGGGTCACAAATTGTAATTGGAAAAAATCTTAAGTTAATTAGTTCACTTTCGTCAAGTGGTGCTAGTTGGATACGCCAGATTAAAGCAACTAAGCTAAGCTAAGCCGAAGTCAATGCTGCCAGATTCAGAGAATGACTGGGTCGGTTAGAAAACGCTTCTGCCCACTTGTCCAACTCAGGGGACTGCGAGAGGAGGCTAAATTTCACCCAGGGGTGGCATATGCCTTTAGTGGGAGGGTATGTAAAACTATATGTATATGTATATAGATATGTATATAGATATAGATATAGATATAGATATAGATATAGATATACAGTATATATTTGCCTCATTGCCTCAAACACATGCTGGTGTGTTTCATAGTTCCATTCTACAATTTGATTCGTGATTCGAAAAAAACATATTTTTACGAAAATATTCTGTCTTGCATAATATCAGTGCATACAAACACAGTAAGGCATTACATACAGTACAAGAAGTGAATAAGTGTCAGTTTGAACATGCAGTATAATGGTGCATAGAGTTAAAAACAGAGATTTATGTGAAAGTACAGAACACAAGGCCATAATGTAGTTTAGTGAGTAACACTCAAATAGATGTGGACATAATTTATACATAAGCAAGATGTTACATGGACGTCACCACGGGCCACGGTGAGGAAATGTGATTATCATTTATGCATAAGTACCATTATTGTGCTGGAACAGTGCACTAAAGAAAGTTATAACATCACTATTTTACAGCAGCTCAGCAGGCAGAGGAGCTTATTCCTTTCCATGCTACCTCACCAGTCAGCATGTGTGTATGTGTGTGATGTAAAGTTTATAGAAGTGGTTAAAGTAGTAGTACTTCACATAATAAACAGTATGTACTTACCAAAAGTTTAAAATATTTTTATGCAGTGATGCTTCTCACTGGTTTCCCCCAATTTCTGAGCAAGAAATAGTTTCAGTATACTTTGGAGTGACTTTGCAATGTAAATTAAGACCTACAGTAGAGGTAAAGTTATTATATTGTTCAGGTCAATGGGACTTCCGCTACTGACATGTATGTCTGACTTTATCAGATGGTCTAATTTAAACAATTATTCAAGGCCCAGAGACTGTTCTGCCAATTAAACAACACCAGCATTAGTTATTCAGCCAGTGCAACAAAACAACATATGTTTCAGTTCATCTGTCAAAGCCCTGAAGCAAATGTTGAAATAAGAATGTGAGAAAACAAGAAGTCAGTTGATATTATTGCGTTGATGAGGCCTGGAGAGGTCAGATTGAATAGGGTAGACCCACAGTACATAGCTTTAATTGGCAACCACTGTGTGGCTCTTGTTTCCAATCAACCTGCAGCATCTCAGAGTAAAAAGTAGTTAGTAAGCCCTGACTTTCCTGCTTGATCAAAAGAAACTAAATTGTTTTGGTGCAGCCCAAAATTGAGAGAGAAATTTATAACTTGCAAACAGGAAGCAGCTGTTGTGTAATCAAAGAGGCAACTATCCAAATCAAAATTCTTGTTTTGCTGCTATCATGCCAAAACATCTTTTATGCACATTCTTCATGCAAATAAACTGATGCCGTGCTGATGTCAGTTTAACAAATTAACCTAGAAAATAACTGACTTGCAGACCCATCCCCTCTGGAAATTTTCCTCAGAAAAAATTCTATGGTGCAGGATTTGTTTTCTTGTTTGACTAACAGGAGGTCAGAAATGGCCATTTTAAACACAATGGTCTGCCGGGCACAGTGTCACAACTTCAGCACATCCCAGTTTCTCAAACGGTAAGCATAGCATGGAATTTTATAGCAGCACTGTGTGGAGGGAGACAGTTCTCTCTGCTCCCATGTATGCTTTATGGTAAAAAAAAATAAATATAATAAGGCTGGAATATATACTAGCTTAAAATTCCGTGAAATTATGTTTGAGAATGCTACCAAATACACTGCCTGGCCAAAAACAAAAAGTCGCCACCTTGATTTAACTAAGCAAATAGGTACGAGCCTCCTATTGGATAATTACTGCATGGGCGATTATCTTTCAGCTGGCAACAAGTTATTTAACCCCAACTGGTGCAATGAGTTGCTTCTCATTTCCTAAACAACCATGTGGAAAGACTCATCCGTGGTCATGGAAAAGATGTTAGTCTGTTTGAGAAGGGTCAAATCATTGGCATGCATCAAGCAGAGAAAACATCTTAAGAGATTGCAGAAACTACTAAAATTGGGTTCAGAACAGTCCAACGCATTATTAAAAACTGGAAGGATAGTGGGGACCCATCATCTTCAAGGAAGAAATGTGGCTGGAAAGGCAGGTGAAGTGATGCACCCATCATGCCTAGTGCTACTGTACAAGTCTGTGGGGGCAGTTTATGACCTATAGTTGCTGCAGTTGCTCAGGTCTAGGTTCAGCAACAGTATGTGCTCAAAGAATGAGGTCAACTGACTACCTGAATAAACTGAATGACCAGGTTATTCCATCAATGGACTTTTTCTTCCCTGATGGCACAGGCATATTCCAAGATGACAATGCCAGGATTCATCGGGCTCAAATTGTGAAAGACTGGTTCAGGGAGCATGACACATCATTTTCACACATGGATTGGCCACTACAGAGTCCAGACCTCAACCCCATTGAGAATCTTTGGGATGTGCTAGAGAGGGCTTTGCGCAGCAGTCAGACTACCATCAATGCAAGATCTTGGTGAAAAATTAATGCAACACTGGATGGAAATAAATCTTTTGACATTGCAGAAGCTTATCGAAACAATGCCACAGCGAATGCGTGCCGTAATCAAAGCTAAAGGCAGTCCAACAAAGTATTAGAGGTTTTTTTGGTGGCAACTTTTTTTTTTGGCCAGGCAGTGTATTTTTCATTTGTCTGATGTGTCTTTTGTGAAAGTAGTCCAAAATTATCAGCACACATCTGCAAAATGTTATGCGGCGTGCAAGGGAAATTTTTTTTAGCATGAATCTAGCATAATTTATTGTCCTAATATACCATCTAATATATCGCAGTTCTCACTTTTTTTCTGCTGTCTTATTAACATAAACCAGGGTTACATTGGGGTTAAAAAACAAACATTCTCAGCTTACCTAACACATATTTTGATCACGTTTCTCCTGTTTTCCTGTCATAATTACTCAACATTGCACCAGCAGTTCTGTGCTCTGATCTGTGGTGTGCATAACCAAACTAGTGGATAACCCTTGACAGCAGAATGACAATGATCATTTATTTTGGAGCCCTTGTTGAACCCACTGAATCAATAATTCCAATATTTGGGTTAGACCTCAGATTAACCAATGACCTTACACATTGGTATAAAGATGATTCTACACTGTTACGTTGGTACAGCAATTCAAGAGGTTTCATGGCCTAGTTAGATATAATAAAGTAGATTTTATAGGACTTGTCATTGCTCTCATCACCCTGACAATAATAAATTATTACATCCCATAATTTACCCATGTAGCAGATGTGAAAGCATCAGACGACGCACCCTGGCTTTCTTGCAGGAGAGACCATTATCATGAATGCTGTGTGAAACAGAGAGGAGGTGACGGAGAGGCATAGTGTGTGTTTGTGTTGCTGCCACTCTGATGTGCTGTGAGCCAGTCGTGGTGCTATGAAACAGGGGCTCAGGGGGAGAGCTCCTTGATTGATTTTGTATGCACTTGCTGCATACAAAAGGCACATACCGTTTGAAATTCGGTTGAATTCAAGTTATAGGATCTGGGGTGTGTGCATGGTTGCATGGTTGCATGTTTGCGTACACACTTTGCTGTGTATCAACCTTTATTTAGCATTCTGTTGACATTTTCACAGCTTTAGTGTTAATCCTGGAGCACTGTAATTGTCAGGGCAACGGACAAAAGGTCTTTACATTGGTATCCATGAGCGCTAATACCAGCAATGAATTGGCCTTCATTAGGGGGAAGTTAATCCCAGTTTATAGTGCCGGAGAAAGATAGTAAAAGTGCTCTGCAGAAGTCAACACATTCATTACACTGTAGCCCCTCTGTTGGAGGAGGGCATCTGTGTGTGGCAATGAGGACAAGTCAGCTGTTTTTAGCTGGAGCCAAACAACAAGCAGAACTGACATAAATGTAAAGTATTGCCTCCCTGAAGCGTTGCTTTTTGGTTTATAGATCTGACTTATTTTGTTTATCTATTTACTCATTTCCATGAGATATGAAGTCTGTTCTAACACGCCCTCAGCAAAAGCAGGGAAACACTCAAGGCAGCATGCCACTTCAACTCAGAACTAAGTGGGACACAGACATCTACACGCCACACTCATATTCATGCCATGCCTGTGGGTAATTTAGACTCTCTGACCCCTAACCCATAAATCTGAGAAAACATTATGGTTTAGATGAGACAGACATGCAAATGTCACACAAACCCACAGAGGCTGTGATGCACAGATGTAAAAAATCAGTTTGAGCATTAATGCTTTACCCTGAGAGGTTTTTTAGAGATGTTAAATTTGGCAGAACCTCTGGTTGGTTGGTATGTTTCTCATTATACAAGTGCAAATATTCATCCATCTTCATAAGATCCATGTGAGAGATGGAAATTCTATCACTGGTTCCCTATCATACAAACTCCCAGCAAGTTTTGAAACTGAAACAGTTTTTGGGATAGTACCGGCTAATGCGGACTTAATGCTGGTGCAGTGTTGCAAAATTGTTGGGACAAATGCTTCAAACAGCAGTTTGATGCTTTATGAATCAAATGTTTTTAGTGGATGACAGGTCAGGACTGCAGACTGGCCACTGTAGTACCCAGACTCCGTCACTGCAGAGTCTTATAAGCCATCCACACTATGAGCAATGACTATAACAATAACTGTAAAAGGATAGTTGTAAATACTGTTCTAGTTTAGTTGGATGTCAGAGTGTATAACACAAGTTCAACAAGAAACAACAGTGGTATTCCTGAATTATTTCGCGAAGAATTAAAATCGTAAATGTTAGGGCTGTAACGATATCGTAAATCGTGACACTCAGAGCGACAATCCTGTCTCGTGGTGGGAGAAGGCAGGATCGCGACACCCACCAAGCCCAGTTCAGACGCTCTAAAACTCCTCAGATCACAGAAAACTATGACTTTTTTCCATCAGGGTACAGACCAATGTAGCATTCAGTAGCGGTAAATGTTTTTTGTCCTGCAAGTCAAATGAAACTTGTCAGTTTTCCATCGGTACATAAACCATCGACCAGGATGAGCCACTCGCGCGCATGCAGCTTGGGAGTGTGTGATTGAGGTGCGCGATGGCAGGTCTTTAGACACTGAGAACAGTGAAAGAAAAGGAGGAGCGGATCCTGGTTGTGTTCGGCAGGCCAGACGCACAGAGGATGTCCACCTGGGCCGAGCGTGTGGACAGACGACAGGGGGACAGTGATGAGACCCCCGCTTCTCCGCTGTATGGTTTGCTGTGACTTGTGATGGTAAATCAGCAGTGTTATCACGGCTGTCCCTAACGCAGGTCTCCCCATTTTCCCAGCGCGGAGTGGAGGAACCGGTGTCGGTATGTGAGGGACTCCCCATGGAGCCGCGTGTATGAAGTGTATGAAGAGAGCTTAGATTTTTATCCAGCCTTAACAAGCAAGACCTAATATAATGGTGGATCCTTGCAGAGTGGTGAAAGCATCCAATCGCCTCCTTCTGTTCGACTTAACTTTAAACAGCTGATTTCCAGCATATTGAAGTTTCCAGCAATGCAGCTGAAAATGGCCTGTTCCAGGAAAGTGAGGTGTCTGAATGCTTTCCTCACTTTCTTGGACTGCACTGGTCATAATTATGTCAGGCTAACGTCTGCTCATGCCCGGCCATCATAACACCATCTCCCCGACATCTTCCTGTTTAAATTCTCCACTGCAGGGAGCAGAGAGCAGCCGCTCAGCTGACAGTGTGGACATGATGCTGTTCCTGAATAAAAGCTCTAGTTTTAAGGTAGGATCACATGGACACTTGTCACGATTAAAATGTTGTCAAGTCAAGAAAAGGAATTAGATCTGTATTTTTTGCGCCATGCAACTGTGGCAAAAGTCCAGGGGTCTCATTTATAAAACTGTACGTAGGATCTTTACTAAAAGTGTACTTATGCCCAAAACCAAAAGTTTGCGTACACCAAAAAATATTCAGATTTATAACCCATGCCCACACTTTACCATAAAAGGTCAATGCAAAGCACCTCATGGATGTTTCTGCATATAAATGAGCCAGCTGATCTGAGGCATTTAAAACTGAATCGTGGCGACCGAAAAGATAATTAAACGCAATTTTGCGGGGACTGAAGTGGAGTTGCTTGTTGGTGAAGTGGAGCCTCACAAAATCATTTTATTTGGGCGTCACAGGAAACTCAGATAAAGGTAAGTCTGCTGAGTGACAGCAGGTTGTTGTGGCGGTGAAGGATGCAACAGAGGTCTGTTCCAGAAGTCACTGTGGAGGAAACGCTGTGTCAGGGCGACTGTGTGCAGAACACAGAACACCTGTTTGGTGCGGTGCAGCGTGATTCCCCGTCCCGTGCCCTCCCGTCACCTGCAAACACCTCCGCCGGTTTTTGGTGAGGTTGATGGCTCCACCACGGAGCGCGCTGTGGTCAGCAGCCGCTGATGCGTTGGGATGGGCACGGTTTCGGTGGTCGGTCTATGGGTCCAGTTTATAGACAAAAGCGCTGCAAAAGTAAATGTGATTATTACCCGGCCATCATCATTGGGCCAGGAAATCCTGGTGAATCCCTGAAAACGCGTTCCCTTCAAATTCTTCCATCTGTAGGTCCTCCAGCAGCTCCGATGCACAGCATTACGCATGAGTGTCTCCATGGTATTAACATGTTTACATCAATCAGTCTGACTGCTGCACACCGTGTCACAATCTGTGTTAATGTGGTAAATATATCAAATATATGATTGAGTGGAGGAACCTTTGTATTTATTTGAAAGGTTCTTAGTTTCAGCTCACCTGCAGCATAAATAACGCTGCTGGTTTGAATCCTATAAAGTCATCAATGATAATAATTTGATATGAAGGGGGAATTAAATGTTTGAGAGCAAAAGGACATAAGGAGAGGCTGGACAGGTATCGATTCCCAGTCTCCCATAAAAGACGTGTGCTAATCGGTCAGCCAAAGGCCAGTATTTAAAATGAAATAGCAGGGGCACAATATAACTTCGACACAAGTGACAGGACCCCACGCTGCCAGCAGGGGAGTCATGATGCAGTGTGGTTTCAGGGGAAAGAGGGGAAAAGGGGTGTTTTTGGATCTCTCTGGCAGCAGTTGTTTGTCTCTCGCCGCTTCTCCAGAAGTAGACATCCCTCATGCACACCAAGTAATGAGACACACAGGACACGTTTCTCTGAACTTCCTGCTGGCTCTCTCTTGGTCAGCATGCTCTGCTGCACGGACGAGGGGCAGTTCTTTATTTAAACATTTAACAAAGGACATTTACACAAACATCAACTTTGACGCATGTACGTGCAAAGATTGTCTATTAGTGACAGACATCACACTCCCAACAGGTGGTGACACCACCAGCTGGAGTGGAGTTTTGCCGTCTCTTGTTGCTTGCGCCACAGTTTCACCCTTGACGACGGTTTCATCCTCTCAAAACGTTTCAGAAAACAACCATGAGACCATGCAGAGTTGTTGGACCCCTGCTGCGAGTTTTCAGATCGTTCAAGTCTAGTTCGTTTGAGGAAACCCATGAGACCATGCCCTTGAAACAACCAAACAGGTTTGATGTAGAAAGCTGTCAAGGGTTTATTTGTTATTTATCTTCATTTTTGATCAATAGCTGCACAGTTCAATTGTTTTTATTTTCAAGCATTATTTTCTTAGAGAAAAGAGAAATGTTATATCTTTGGTTATTTATTCATTCATTTAGATTATTGTTTGTGTTTAGCTATGTTCAGGTTGTTTGTTACATTAAGTTAAATGTCATTATAATAGTTATTTAAATAAAATACTTCTCAAATTTAAAAGAATTGTTCTGTGTATGGAATTGTGGGTCAAAAAGTGTGATGCAAATCAAATCGTGAGTTTGTGTATCGTTACAGCCCCAGTAAATGTAAAAGCCAGCCAAAATTAGGGCTGCCATTATTAGTTGATTAGGCGCAATTATGTCTACTATCAAAATAGTTGGCAATTAGTTGATTAATCGTTTATTATTTTTTTTATTTTTAAGCTTTCTCTAAAAACTGCCGCTGCACCTTCTGCTGCCTTGTCTGCCTTTCTTTCCTTGATGCATATGCATTGTGGCCATCAGGGTCAACTCTTCTTGAATTGTATATGCACACACACCCACACAAACACAAACACTACCAGTCAAAAGTGTGGACATGTTTTCCGTTCAAATCAAAGGGAAAGTGTGTCCAAACTTTTGACTAGTACCGCATGGGCCGGATCTACAAAGATAAAAATTTGCATGTAGTAATTTGCACATGTGCGACAGTGTGGGCTCCTGTCACTATGCCTCCTGATCATGCGTCCTGGCTACTTGGCCACAGAGATGTCCCTTTGACTGAAAAGTTAGCGCGCATGACTCTCCCTTGGGAGTCTGGGGATCAAATCCTGCTTGGGCCCTCCATTGTGTATCTTGCCACACATGCAATCTAGAGTTTTGCGCGAGGGGCTGAACCACGGTTTGCTGGTGATTTACAAAGAATGATCACGAAAATGACAGCAGACGCAAATGTGTTGGAAATGCCCCTATATAAATGATAATAACAATAATGGATTAGATTTAGGTGTGAAAATCAGCACCTCCAAATCAGAGACCATGGTCCTCACCCGGAGAAGGGTGGAGTGTCCTCTTCGGGTCGGGAACGAGGTCCTGCCCCAGGTAGAGGAGTTCAAGTATCCCGGGGTCTTGTTCACGAGTGAGAGAAAAATGGAACGGGAGATAGACAGACGGATCGATGCGGTGTCTGCAGTGATGAGGACTCTGCATCGGTTTGTGGCCATGAGCTGTGGGTCATGACCGAAAGAACAAGATCGCGGGTACAAGCGGCCGAAATGAGTTTCCTCTGCAAGGTGGCCGGGCTCTCCCTTAGAGATAGGGTGAGGAGCTCGGTCATCCGGGTGGGGCTCAAAATAGAGCCGCTGCTCCTCCGTATAGAGAGGAGCCAGATGAGGTGGCTCGGGCATCTGGTCAGGATGCCTCCTGGACGCCTCTCTGGTGAGGTGTTCCAGGCACGTCCCACCGGGACAAGACCCCGGGGGAGGCCCAGGACACGATGGAGGGACTACGTCTCCCGGCTGGCCTGGGAACGCCTCGGGATCCCCCCGGTTGAGCTGGCGGCTGTGGCCGGGAAGAGGGAACTCTGGGCTTTCCTGCTTAGGCAGCTGCCCCTGCGACCCAATCCCGGATAAGCGGAAGAAGACAGTACGGTACGGTATGGATTAGATTTACATCGCGGCTTTCAAGGCATTCAAAGCGCTTGCAATAGATAGTAGAAATGAGAGTTTTGCTTGTGGCGAATAGCGAGAGACGCCAGCGCAAAAAGAAATACGACCCACAGATGGAGATATTAGTGGAGGAGGGAGATGAAAATATAATTTGAAATAAGTATGGTAAATATAAAAAATTTAATAATACAACATCTGTGCATTCATTGGAGCAGAAGTGCAAAATGGATGAGGCGCTATTTAGCACTATTTAGCACGTTAATTGCTGCCTCTTGGCCAGGACTCCCTTGTAAAAGAGGTTTTTAATCTCAATGGGACTTTTCCTGGATAAATAAAGGGTAAATTAAAAAAGACGGAACCCTTTAGCATGCTGTTGGTGGATCAGTTTCTACAATTTTTTGCGTGTGCAGTAAGATGGCTCACGTTTTTATACACGCAAACCTTTGATAGATCTGGCCCTATATGCTTAATATGCTATTGACCTATGGTCCAATTAGTCGACTAAATGCAAAAATAACTGGCTAGTCGATCATCAAAATAATCATTTCTGGCAGCCCTAGTCAGAATTGACCAAAATGATTTCCCCTCCTCTGTAGGTAAAAGATGGAAAGCTTCAAGGTTGTGCTTCTGAAAAAAAAATTAAAAATTGTAAGGCTTTAACTTTTTTTAATGCAAATATGGCTCCCCTCTTTTAAGAGAACTAATTGCAAATAATGCTTTTCCTTTGTTTTTAACAGAAGATGGATGGCAGCAAATTAAATTACATCCATATACTGTGGTTACTTTCTATGGCTGTCATAAGCATAAACAGGACCCCTAATGCCATAATTCAGTCCACTGCTACCAAACAAACTTCATTTGTGTGGTAGTGCAGAGAGAAGTCTGAGGATTACACAGCTGGTTAGAGACAATGGTACAATGAACAGCACAGGTTTGTGTAATGAGTGTTGGAAGGTGACCGACAGGGACCAAAAAGACTATCAACGCTGTAGAGTTTCACTGTAATCTGGTGTCACCTGTGGGACACACTGCAGCTAATTTTCATTTTAACAGACTGCCTGACCTTCATTGTTATCAGATTAATATGATTACCATCAACATTTAGCTTACCAGCAATCTGCTCCCACTAAGAGACTTTTCTTAAAATGTCTGTGCAAAATGCCACTCAGATAGGCAGACACTCAAAAAACATGTTTATTCTCTTTTTTCCTGTTTTTCTTTTCTGAAAAATGCATATTTTTAAGTACAGTATGGGTATTTAGAAAACCTGCATGAAAAATGAAGAGTGCTCTGGAAAAGGACCCTTGGTGAAATGTTTTTTCTCAAATCAAATATTTGTGGTTCATTATTCTCTCTATTTATTGGGAACATTTTTTTTTTTTTTTTTTTTAAGGAAATGGTACTTAGAAAAACTGTTATAAGGAAACTAGCCCTTATACCATACCATGACAGATGCTGTCTTTTAAACTGTGTTTTTATTACAGGTTGTCAGAATGGTGAACCCTTCCCTTCCTTTAAAAACCTATACTCGCTCTAGGATGCTTTAATTTCACCCAGTTAGAATTGTGCAGGCACTTCTGGAGAAGCCTTATCTCTAGGTATGAGCCTTGACTTCTCAAGTGTTGTACACATACAGTATAAGTGCACTACAGCGCTGTTAAATATACAGCAACTGCTCCTAACTGACACAATCAAAGGGCATGTGATATTGTAATGATAACATCATTTAAATCGTGCAAGTTTAGTACTTTTTAATAGTTTAATTAGAGCAAACAAAAAGCAGACAGACGAGATCAAGAGCTACGAATCAGTTGAATGAAATAGCTGAACAATAATTAACTCAACCACAGTCAAATAAAGGAGCTGTCTGCAGTGCAGCCTTCTCTGTTTATTACTGTCCTTCTCTGTTGCTTTGCTGTTTGATGTTATTATCCCTTCATTTTTTCTGACACTTGATTTTTACCCATGGTTTGCAACAAAAATTGAAAATGGGAAAAAATGATCAAAAAGTTATTCTAACAACCACAAACAGCAGGCAAGTAAAGAGGTCACCCTGCAGCTCACGGCAACAAATTTGTTGTCCAAGGTGCTGAAACAAGAACCGCTGCAGATCGTCAGGGAAACAGAATGGATCGTCTGCGCCTTGGTACAGAAACACATTTGCATCATCTTAAAAATTATAAAATACACAGATGTTTGATAAGATTAAAGCCATTCCTATTGATTAACCTATTTAAAGTCAGTGGTTGCAGCAGCCTGGGCTGTAAAACAGTTTTTATTTGAATTTTTCATGGTAACAAACACATTATTGACCCATTCAACAACACACCACAAATGAGCAGGGTGGCTACGTATATCCATTGTAGTGCAGCCACGCGATGAATGGATGGCCACAGAGTGATTCAATGCAAAATCATCAAAAAACAATAAAGAACTATGGTAAGGAAATTTAAAGTAATGAATAAATAAACAATGCTGACAAATTAATGGGATTTTTTTTGTTGTTGTTGTTGGGGTTTTTTTTGTTTGTTTGTTTGTTTGTTTTTTCTTTTTTTTCTTTTTATTATTTAAGGTGCAGTGTGTAACAAAACCAAACATCAATGGCAGAAAAATGTAATATGTAATTTAAAACTATTTATGTTGCTGTGTTATCATTTCACTAAAAAAGCTGATATGTTTATTTTCTTAGAATGACTCATTTACATAGCTCATGTACAACAGTGTTTAGCATATCATTGCTATACCCATCTTTACTACTAGATGTCAGTAATTCTGACACACTGTCCCTTTAATATATGTCTGGAGCCTTATGGAAAAGAAAATAAAGTAAAACAAATTGTTTTAAGAGCTCCCAATTTGCGTCTTAGGTAAGTGTTTTTGGGCAAGTTGAGTTCCTCTATGGAACATGTTATTTAAAAAGACCTGCAGGCTGCAGCTGGTTTATGTAGTTGTTTATAAGATGTCACTTCTGTGCGTGTGTGTGTGTGCCATTTGATATCTTGTCCATTTTCCATTAATTCAAAAATTTAAACTAAAACACTGAGCAAGTCTCTTCTCTTGAAATGAGAAAAGATTATTTCTGCCATTCAAGTTCAAATTCATTTTGGACTAAAAGTTTAAGACTGCTTCTGCAAAATATTAAATCAAAGAATAGAACTTGTTTGCCTGTATCTCTTCCTCCTTACATGGTCTGGCATGATTGCAAAAACATAATTAGTAAAAAAATTCTGATCGTGTTTGTATCACATCCAGAAAGCTTAACTGCCAAAACTCAATATAACCTGGAGAAAATAGATGGATTTTTCTTCAGCACTAATTAATTATCCTCTTCTTTAAATGGGTCCAGTATTTTTCCATAATCTCCATTGCTTTCAGTTCCTTTATCATTCATTAGTTTGGTCTATAAATTTGCTCTTATTACAAAAACTAATCCAATACTGACTCGATTATTTGAGTTGCTGTGAAATGCCAATTGTTCGGTAAAAGTTCAAACTGATGTTAAGTTGTGAATACCAAGTTGAAATAAACTTCTTCTTTTGCTGCCCAGTTTAATTTGTAAAAGAGTTGCAGACCATTCTCAATTCACAAGTACATAGCTTTAAGCAAGAATTTTACATCAGGGTTGATGGTTAGCATCTTGCTAGGTAAGGAAAAAAAAACTGCATTTTGAGGTTTGAGGAACAGCGAAGGAATATAAACTGAGTTTGTGTTATGTATGGAAACGTCAGCTATTTTGTGCAACTTATGCTTTGCAAGATAATGTTTGCTTTTGTTTAGTAATCAAGAGTGCTTGGCAATGCTTAGGACATATTTAAGAAAAGGGTGAATAGTAATTCAGATAACACAAAACTGAAATAAGTACGAATAAATAAAGATTTACTTAATTATAGCTTAATAAATTATTGATTTTGAACTTTTGCTTTATGAAATGGTCTAAATAAAAAACAAACAAACTGTCCTAGACAAATTAAAGCACCGTGCTCATGAACAGTGGGCCAAAATACCTGTCAACAGGTGCAGAAGTCTTATTGAACATTACAGAAAACACTTCAATGCAGTGATTGTCTCAGAGGGTTGCTCAACAAAATTTTAGCTCAGAAGCTCCTTCATGCTTATGTACTTGATTTATTTATTTTTTGTTTGTTTTTGTTTGATTTCTGTTGAATCACAATGCAAAATCAATGTAATGATGTTCATAATTTTTTTATTTATTATTACCTTTGTCAATTTCAACTTATTTCACTGGCAGCCGATTGTTTTCAGTCTTTAATGGAAGGGTATGTAAATTTTCAAGCGCAACTGTATATTTAGAACATATAAAGAGGGATTATTGTTATGTTTTGTCCTAAGCTGTGGCCTGGATATTCATCTGACAGTTTTCTCTCCTGGAGTTCAGCTGATCAACAGCCCACCTCCACTCAACCATCTGCATCTGTCTGGAATCACCCGCCATCTTTCCATCCTCCCCTGATTGGACAACATTTCCCTCCTTCACCTCTGGTTGGTGACTGTCATTCATCTTGTCATCACCCTCACCTGCAGGGTATATAACACCACCCCAGGCATTCAGACCTCGGGGGAGCCTAGAGCAGGCCACACAAGCAGTGGTCCCCTGTTCAGCTCAGTTGGATTCTCCTGGCTGATGACCTACTCTACCCATTTGAGTTTTGTGTTTGGTTTTGTTTGTCATTAGTTTTCGTCTTGACTCAGCCCTGACGTTTCTTTAGCTGTTTTTCCATGGTTCTTTTGTCGTTTGTATGTTGACTCCATGGACCCGAACCCAGAGTTAATCTTGTTAATCTTAGTTCATTTATTTGGTTTTTAGATCACTGATGGTGATTAGGCAGTAACAGGGTGATACATTCACCCTCAGTATGATGTCATTTGGTTTTATTGTAAATGTCTTTGTTTAACTCACCTCTTCTCCATTGTTTTATGTTAGCAACCCTTTGTCCCCTAGACACAACTGGGTCATAACAGTTATTACCTGCAGAAAGAAAAGACTATATACTGTACTTCCCTTTCCTTTTTTTTTTAATACAGACTTTTTGCCACTTAGATGGCCTGCATAGAAAAACATCAGCATTTGTGGACATCTGTCTGCTGAGGCAGGAGTATGTACTTTATATTAATTAGCCTTCAGATGGCATAAAACAACTTTCTAATGTAACTTACGCTTCCCCAATCAGGCTGAATTGCAATAACAATATCAGAAATCAAATTAATGGTGAGAACAGGGCTTGCTGTGGGCAGACAGTGTGTGGGGGACAATATCTTCATACTCAGATGAAGTGTAATTCAGATCGAGGACAGAGGAGAGGGGAAATGTACCGAGGGAACTGGAGCAAGCATCTGTCTCCAACGAAGGAAATGTCAGGTCCTGTTAATCTTATCTCAATGGCTGCTCACTGATGTGGATTTAATTTTACACAAGCGCATGCCAGATTACTTGTGTGAGCACATGCCAGACAGACTGTGCACACATACATATTTATGCACCGATGTATATAAACAATATAAATACGCATTCTCATATGTTTTGCTCATTAATGACTGGCTGCTAATTTCTAATGTGGCATCTGCATATTTAATCTCTTAAACTTGATTAGTGTTGATCATTCCTCCAGCACTAATCAATTTCCTAATCTGTACTCTGTTAGCTGCATTATCAGCACTGTAAAACAGAGATGGCAGAAAATCTTCACAGAAATAAAAACATGTGGATGCATTTTCTGCAGCTGACTGCATGCAAGTGCCTGCTCTTTAGTCCTTTATGAAAGCACTGCTTTATTCAGGGATATAGAAACAGCTCAACAAGTTGTCTATTTAGCCCAACAAGACTAAAAACAATGTCAAAGTGTTATATAACCATAGATATCTATCCTTTTTTAGTGGAGTTCTGTGAGGTACTTATAAATAACCTGTGTTTCGCCTAAAACAGCCATGGAGCAGCCAGAGCGTCCAGGCAAGCCAAGCTAACAGCTTAGCTATTAAAGCTAACACTTTAACCTAACAGCTTGACTTAGGTTAAACTGTATGTTATTGGTATAAAAAATTACTAATGGCCCTATTTTTTCAGTAATGGGGTTATCTAACTAATTATTTAATTCATTGTTACAGTGCCATTACAGTTATGACAGCCATTACTATTGTTACATCCCAGATTTAGAAAAACAAATCACTGGGATTCAGAATGGTAAAGGTGGAGTAAACGTTTTATTGATCAGGAAACAAATTAAGGCATACTGTAACGGATGGGTTACAGATGCGACTCAAATTAATTAATCAAAAAGACAGACGAAGCCTAAACGAAAGAGAAGCCAAAAGGGGAAAACCAACACAAACCTAATCCAGGACGTCTACGAACCAAAAGAGAAAGGAGCAGCACCAACAAGCTAAAAACAACAACATATCCAAAACCCAACTATAAAAAAATAAGGCTTACCTATCCCAACTCCAAACTAACCCAGTGTAAAACACAACACAAAGACAACTTAAGGGAACCTTGCAGCTTAACCATTAACCAAAAGAAACATCTGGAAAACCAAAACTAAAGAAACTCAAAGTGACCCAAACTAAAGTCACCAAAAACCACTAAAGAAACAAACTAAGGGAAGACTGTTCCCAGGCCAAACAGTTGCCACTGACTGAATGTCTGCTGGCTTCTTTTCTGGGTTCATGTTTGCAAATACTGTGATTGATGAGTCATTAGCGGGTGAAGAGGGAGGAGATGAAGGTCGTGTGTGGTGCCGGGCCAATCATAAGGAGGCTGATGTAGGATAATTTCCAAGTAAAATGAAACAGATGTTATTAAGTTATTAACGTGAGATTCATTTTTGTTCCTGGTGAACAGAAGTTTTACATTTGTTGGAACTATATTGTTTGCGTAAGCAGAGAGGAGTGATATGGAGATACCTAGAGACATTCGCCATACACTCATGCTGCTGTTGAGGTGCATCTTGAGCCTCTGTGGTCCTACAATACGCAGGGCATATGGTGGTGACAGTGTAACTGACCTGACACAGATGCAGCACGAGTGTTAATTCAGTTTAAGAAGAAAACAGCATCATAGTTTGAGCCACAAGTTTCCCTGAATTAATTCTTTCACCTTTCATGACCCAAATTCAGGTAATAGTTAACACTGGGGATATATTACACTGTAGTTCTGCACACTGGATCTGTCTTCATCTGACCCGGAGCCGTGGAGAAACAGTGATGATGATGATGGTTGACATCAGCCGAACACACGCGCACGATTGAAAGAATTACAAACTGGAATCACCACAAACATCGGTTTCCCCTCAGAGATAAAAGACACAAAAGTGATGAGAAATGTTCATTAGAAACTACGTGTTAATGTAGTGAAAGAGATTTATACACTGGAAAAACTGTCTTTTTCAGTCAAAGTGCAAAGGGACACTTTCTACAAAATATGGTCAAAGTGGACAGAATATGCTAAACCTGTTAGGTCTGACTTTTTGTAACACTCTGCTGTTATATAAATTGGTGCAGTGATTTGTGTGTTTTGTCTCTGTTTGGGAAAAAAATGAAAGCAAAGACAATTTAATATAATTATGCTACTGTAATATAATATGTGTACTTTCTCAATAAAAAGTTTAATTAAAAAAAAGAAGAAGAAAGAAACTATGTGTTTCTTCATGGTGTCTGGAAGCCGTTATAGTTAGGTAGGTCTGACACTCCTCTCCTAAAGGAGAAAACTGACCCACTGGGAGATTTTTCTGTTAGTAATTTATTCTGTTAAGTTGCCCTTACATTCATGAGTGAAATCTAAGAAATATTCACTTTTATCATGAATAATTCATCATAGAGACTATTAAAGTTACATCAAAGGGAATATTAAAAAGTAACGGAATAATTACTTTTTAAGTAAGAGTTATTTTTATAACGCTATACTAATGCTGTTACTTTTTGGGAAAAGTAATTAGTAACTATTATTATTTACTTTTTTTAAAGTAATGTTCCCAACACAGGTTGTTGCTGATGCCATCTTTACAAGCAAGTAACATGCTGTAGCTGCTTGTTGCAAATAGAAGACAGTCGATGATGATGCTTACGTATCATTCATTGACTTGCTTATATATGGTTCCCTTCTTGTCCCTCTTAAGTGGTAAATTAGCAGTAACTTCACAGATTTACTGAAAATGTACAGCATAACAGACATTTTCTTCACAGCCAAAAATATCCTCATCTTTATTCAGTATATCTTATAACGCATCATACAATCTCTTCTGGAACTTTCCTCGCTAGTGTACTCCATTTTCATAGCTTGACTGCCTCAGAGGTAACTTGTTACATTTATACACCCTACAGTCTGAGACACTTACAGACTTTTTAAATGCCATGGGGAAATATGTGCAAACATTGAAGAAGAAGGGACAGCCCTGTGACTGGTTTTGTGATTACATCATGACTACAGCTGCACCTATCGATTCTTTTTTTTCTCGATTAATCTAGAGATTTTTTTTTTCCATTAATCAATTAGTCTATCGATTATCTCCAACAAAATGTAAGCAGTTCACTTAAAAGGAATCATTCAATATCAACAAAAAAAGCAGCGTTACAGTATGGATCTGCTTTATGTGAAAAATATTTTTAAGGTGCTTTTTTAAAGAACTGTGCAAATATTGAGAAATAATGCGAAAAAGTAATGTGGCAGCTTCAAATCTCCAAGAATAATAACTTACTTAACGTGAAAGAAGAAATCTATGAATAGCTAGAGATGTTTCCAAAGAGTTGATGATTCGACGATTCGTTTCCAGGACTGTGCTTTGACTCCCTGTCTCTAAGTCAAATAGTTGCAACATCTTGTTACCAAGCAAAGATTATACCATCCTGGCAGTAAGGGGGTGCAGAGTGTTTGATTTTTACACTATATTCATTTGTTCTTTAAATAATTCGTGTTATACTGTAGGTCTATTAGCAGCCTAATAATTCTGTTACTAAGTGTGGCATACAGCAAGGAGGACCGGGCAGGCGGGTTTGAACCATAGTCCCCCGATGAGTGAGTCGCGCCCGCTGAGCATTCAGCCAAAAAGATGTCTCTATGACCAAGTAGCCAGAGACATGATGACAGGACCCTCAACTGTCACATCGTCATCATTGTTGAAGCTTCTTCCACTGAATTACAGCATCAGTCTGTCACGGTGGAAACAGTCTGACTGCTGCAGACATGAACGCCGCGTCTACTCCTGTGCGTAATGCTCAAGATGGATGCATTGGCGCTGCCGGAGGCTTATTTAAATTGTATCAGGAAATTCTTTCCTGATACGATAAAACATACCTTGTAATTTTCTTTTTGTTAGATATTTAAATAAATAAGATGAGGACTTTAAACGAGCAGACACGTTTTACAGCCTAATCAGTGATACAGAAAAATAAAAGTTGATGGAGACTTTCCTATTGTTGTTATCTTATGCCAAATGAAAAATTTAATTTATTTAATGAGGCGTTATAGCTCTTTCTCTGGAGCAGGAAAAGACGATTTGACGATTCCTTGACGAATGGCCTGATCTGACAAATCAGGTTTGACTATGAAAATTCTTAGTCGGGGACATCCCTAATAGCTAGTATAATGTACCTTCAACATGAAATATAACCAAGTAATACTGGCAGTCTATTTCTTCAAACATACTAAAAGTTCTTAAGTGAAACAAAGGTATTAAAAGATGTAGAGAAAATCGTGGTAGACATTTCAAGAAAGGATATAAAATTAAAGAGGAAAAAAAAAGAAGGGAAAGGATAGAGGGGGGAGAGAAAAAAAAATAAAAAACAAAAAAAAAAAAAAAAAAAATAAAAAACAGAAAGAAAAAAAAAAAAAAAGGAAAAAAGAGAAGAAAAAATAAAAAAAAAAAAAGGAGGATATCCTCAATAAAAAAATAAAAAAATAAAAAAAGAGGAAATTCCCTCCTGAAAGAAAGAGAGGGAGAGAGGGAAAGGGAGGAGGAGGGGTGGGGGGGAGGAGGGGGGAGGGGGGGGGGGTCGGAGAAGGGGAAAGAAGCTGAGAAAATGAAAAACAACGAAACGGAACGGAGGGGAGAGAGAAGAGGGAGGGAGGAAGCGGGCAGAGCGAGGGAAAGGAGTAACAAATAAAATTAATAATAATAAAGTAAAGATCAGTTAGGGTAGTATGAGATAAGACTTTGTCCGCTGCTGCGGATACGCACCTGAGGGGGAGGGGGGGGGGGGATTGAGAATATTATCTAAAAAAAATGAGGGGGAAAAATATAAAAAAAAAAAAAAAAAAAAGAAATTAATCGGGAGCGGGGGCCCCTCCCTGCAACAGCACTAAATCCATAAAAAAAATCCACACTCCCCCCAACAAAAGGGAAGGGAAAAAAGGATCTGAAAAAAACAAACATACAATAACCCCAAAATTAATCGTGTTCGACTCAAAAACAAAATGTAAGGCAATTTCTGAATAATAATCCATAGTTACTGCACTTTGAGAACCACTGCAAATAAGAACAATCACTGCCAAATACACGTGAGACTATTAATCTGTGAAACTGATGTGTTCATTTTTAGACGGCTAAATTTTAACATGCCATAACATAATTTTAACATGCCATATTAAAATTCTGAATTTAGCATCTCTTATTGAAAGAAGCTGATTTTTTTTATTGTAGGTTGCTAGATTCAGTGGTGACCTAAATCCATTAAAAATACTTTTTATTTATGAAGTTTATGGTATCAATAAAGCCTTATAGCCAATCCACATTCACAGCAAGCCCGTGTGCATCACGTTTGACAAGGTAGCACATTCAGACAGTCTACTGTAGCTTCAATGTCGTTCCGACCGCAGCACAACTCACAGCAATAGCCAGCGCCATTCTGCCAGGAGTGTTTCAGACATCTGCTCCGCAGATTTTAACAGCTGATAGCCGACCACTGCTCAGAGCCACTGCTTCTTGAGGTACCTCCCCTCAGAGGTCGCCATCACGTCATGCTGACGCATAAAATTTGCATCAACGTATTTACATAATCAATTACGTCCACACGTCGTCCCGGCTCTAATCATGACTATACGTAGTTGTGTATGTGCAAATAGACGAGCCAATGGAGAGCTATACATCTCAGGAGATGAAAGAATGAAATCATAACTCTTTTAATATCAGCATGCAGACTTGCAGCAAGATCAGGTTCGCATAATCTCACTTGGAGATCTTTCTGAGATTTGTAAAGAAACTGCCTCCTAAAATTTCCTCAAGAAGTCAAAACACACTTTCCCACATGCCTTATACGAACATTTCTGGGCAATTTCAAGACAGTCGCATAAGTATGAAAACGGCTATAAATCCGTATTTCCTGATAAGGTAACACTGATTTGCAGCAAATATAAACAACACGCCCTGATACCTCCCACATATTCCCACACAGGCGTAAAGATGAACAACCACCCAATACCCATCTACAATTCAAAAGAATACATGAGCACATACACACACAGAAGAATAACAAATGGTAAAGCTAATTCTGTAACTCTGTTTCTTCACCACCCCCACTCCCTGAGCATTACCCATCATTCTCAGAGGTGACAGGCAAAGAGAGTGAGGGGGAGAAACATGCTAAGTGAAATGGGAAATAAAGGAGTGAAGAGGAGGATTGGGAGAAGTGACAGCGAAAGGGAGACCAGTGAGTTAGAGGGGGATAGGGGAGTGCCACATTTGCTCATCCTCAGGCCCACTCCTCCGCAACAGGAGCCTCTGGAGGGCAACACACGTGCACGGCAGCCCCAGGCTCATCACAACACATGGGCCCTCAGGGGAGAAATGAGAACAAGAAAATGAAAGAGGAAGGCAGAGGAGATAAGAAGATCAAACTGTGACAAGGGAGTGGAGAAGCAGAATTACAGGGGTGAAGGAAAGAGAAAAGAGGAGAAAGAAAAGAGAACATGATGCTCCCAGAAGAAAGCATGGTGGGTACTCTGACAATGTGGCACACTCAGGGAGGTTTAAGGTAGGCTATCAGGCTAAGCTGCCTCGAACAGAGATTAACAAAAAGAAACACATGATGTCAAGACTGAACTCCAACTGTGGTCATATGAGAATTTTAAAAAGTTAAACAGTAGTGTGATGTTGACTTATTTAGCCAGTTTCGATGACTGAGCTATCACACTATATAGTTTATTAACCCACAGTATCAAATATTAAATGGTAATAAGTGGAAATCAGCCGTGAAAGAGGCATTATTTCATATATTTCAGTGAAATCAGGTTGGGGGGAACAGTATGATGTCTGCTATTCATGCTATCGGTATCGGCCTTTATCGACCTTAAAACTGAGTATCAGACATCAGCCACTGATATTTAACCAATATATAACCGATCAGCCTGCTGTTTCTAAACTAAAAAAAAAAAAAAAAAAAACTTCTTCTTCAAAAACTTCTTTTTTACAGACTTTAAAACTTCTAAAGACTAGGGGTGGGAAAAAATATCAATACACTGAAATATTGCAATATTCTCACAAGCTGAAAATCTCATGATATTTCATCATTCTGTTGCAAAATCTTGTGAGAATTCATGAACATTTTGCGATATTTTCATATATTGATTATATTGACATTTTAAAACATATCAATCTATTTTACAAAAAAAATCTCGCCATATTTCATCGTTCTGTTACGAAATCTCATGAGAATTCATGAAATATTGTGAGATTTTCTAACAGAACGATGAAAACTTGCGAGATTTTGTAAGTAAAATAGATTGATACTGCATTTTTAAAAATCAATTTGATATCGCCATATGAAAATATTGTGATATTTCAGTGTATTGATATTTTTTCCCATCCCTATTTATCAAAGTATCGGAAATGGATAACAAAACTATTTAAGTGACTGTTTATTTTCTCCAGCTTTAATATCGGTCTCTATATCGGTTATCGGCCAAATGAGTTTTAAAATAGCGGCATATCGGATATCTACCAAAATTCCTGTATCATGCATCCGTAAAGAAATATGGTGGTGTGTGCTGCCACATTAAGTCATTGTCCTGCACCCTTTGGCTGTGGACTCTGTGGCACAGAGGTGCAGGAACAAATAAAATGGATATTTCATGAACTGACACATTTGTACTTATATAGTTGATGAAAAAGATCTTTCATTGAAACAAGAAGAAATGAGCATTGAAGAAAGTCAATCAACAGCCAACAGCTCAGAGCAGAAAACAAGGAGACAAACAAACTTTCCTCACTGACAAGTGCAACAAATCAATACCAAATGTCTTGAAACAGGATATCATTTTGACGTGCAATTCCAATAACAGCTCTCTTATATGCAATGCTCAGGAACAAACAAGCCTCCTTATTTGTGCAACAGTTGGTTGATGGGGGAAACAGTGAACAGCACCAATCTCCCTGCCAGCCAAGAGCTCTGAGCCTGAGTTACACTCTCCAATTGCAGCAGCTTCATTGTGTATCTACAGTCAACTTTCTCCCTCTTTTCAATCCAGCAGCCACCTTTTATGACCTTAAGCTCCCCCTTTGTTCCTTCTCTTCCTTCAATGGGTTCTGCTGTGAAGACAAGACTGAAGCTCAGTAATTTAGAGTCAGAGATAAGAGCAGGCAGAGGATATTACCAGAGGGTAGACAGTGATTGAATTGGCTCCAGAGGGTCAAATACACCTAAATGACAACAAGGCAGAAGCCTAAGACCCATTCATTTAACGCAAAGAAGCCTTGAACAGCAGTGCGGGCAGATGCAACTGTCAAATGCAGTGTAGAGGAGCCCCAGGGTAAAGAAGGAAGAAAAAGGATGTAGAGGCTAACATCTCTCTTAGTGATCAGGCAGACCTAATTTTTGTAGAGGGAAGAAAAAAGAAAAAAAAAAAAGAAGTGCATAGGGACATCATATCAGTCAGGTCAATTTAAAGCTCTCTAGGAATGGGGAACAAAGAAAGACATGAAAGCAGAAAAAAAGAAATGGAAAAGACAAACAAATTCAAGGGAAGGAAAACAGCAACAGAGGAGATTAAAATCAAGTCAATTTATTTTCATTTCTCTGTACGCATTTTATTCATTCATTTCAAATTTGTGCACATCCATAGCTTACATTTTATTTAATTGATTTTCTTGTATTTATTTATTTATTTTTAATCCCTACATAATATCCCTACCTTTTTAAAAAAAAAATCTATTTTTGCTTAAGTTTATTATGATATTTTTTTGTTTGTTTTTGGTATTTTTTGCTGCTATGACAATACAGGTTATAAGATTTATGCCGCTTTCCCTCTGAAATTAGCAGGTCACCCTCTTTAGAATCGGCATTTTTCCCATTAGCCAAAAACAGCCAGGTCTGATTCCCCACTGGCAAGCTGCGTGGCCTATGTCCTCACCGCCGCATGTCTGGTGGCCACTGCGTTGGCAATGTCATCATTGTGACAGAAATCAGTCTGTGATATTTTTATAAATACTGGTGTCTTGCACGGTTGCTGATGCCTGACGCTAAATCTTCTCTTCTCCACTGATGATAAGAAGTTCATGGATTTCTCCTGCCAGTATTGCACCATGTTGGTTGAATGCAAGCAGAGTTGTTTTGGTAAGCAGTGGCGTGCACAGGCAGACACTGGGTGTTGCTACAGCACCCGTCCTTTGCCCTCTGGACCAAACAAGTGCCCTTTTGAAAGTTTGTTTTTTAAAAAAGTATTTATTTTTTTGTTTTTGTTTTTAACAGTGTATGTGGCCCATGCTGACATGGGCATCTAAAAAAAAATCTTGGCGATTATAAGCATGTGAATATTCTCTCCCCACCCCACCCTTTCCCTGAGCACCTGCCCCCCAAAATGTCTGTGCACGTCACTGCTGGTAAGTTCTTTGAGATGCAACTGCTGCGGTCTTATGAGGTGCATGTAACAATTCAGGTCAGTGAGCCTTTCCCGCTGCCACTCCCACTGTTATTTGGACAGTGGGAAAGGGGCATTAGTCACTAGCTCTTTTTTATTTGGAAAGTCCACCAAAACTAACAGAGTTTAATATCCTAACAGTTATTTCTAACATTAAGTCTTTCTGTGAGAAGACTCCTTTAGAGACAAAAGAGGCTGGAGGACGGGTGGACAGAGTCAATCCTAAGGCTTGGAGGCAGTAGACTCCAATTTAGGATCATTTTGGGAAAGGTTTGTGATCATTTTATCTATTTTGTTTGTTTTTTAACCTAATCAGGGCTATAGACCAACAATACCTTGAGCCTGGTCACAGCTACATTTTTTATTTTCTACAACCGCTTTTTATAATAACAATTAGACAAATGGCCTAGGTCATTCAAAATAGCAAGCTGTGTCTAATGGTTACACTAAATACTTATAAAGAACTGATGCCATTTTCCATGCCTTTCTTTATAAGTGATTTTGGTTATTAAGTAGTTCTTACATCAATAGCTCTGGTATTGTACTGCTAAAAACAGTGCTTTTAGGCATTCCGTTTTTTTTTTTTTCTGTCTCTTTTAGTCACACGATTCACACCACAGTTGGTACTTGACTGCATTACCATTATTTTTAATGGAAAGGGTGGTCTCTTAATATTTTCATGGTCGTATATACATACATAAATATATACGAATGAAAATTATAAGATATACCAGATCATCAACAACATGCCTTTAATATTCACCAAATTAGTACCAAACCTGAAAAAGCTGTTCCACATGACAATGTACTTTGCACAAAAAAGGAATAAATAATCCTTTCAGCAGATTAAAACAATAAGAGGATAATAAAGTCAAGCTGATCTTTTTGTTTGTTATTCTAGTAATGTTTTTAATCAAAGATTTGTTTTCGTCTCTCCATCTTAGGACAGAGTTTACATGTTAGACAGTTCAGAATCCAGTCGACATTAAGGTAGAAAATTCACGAACATGACCGATATAAATATTTATCCAAACGTACGGTGAGCCCTGAGGCTATCTTTCCCAACATCCACCTGAAGTGAATCCTGAAACAGCTCAGTGCGTATAAGCTCCACATCTATAGGATTACACCGAACAGAGGAGACACTTGAGAGACTTCAGAAATAAAGAAAGTTTCCTCATTTTTATCACTATACCATAGTTGGGTCTGAAAGACTACAAAAATGAAAAAACAAAATAAAGCTTTTGAATGCTGTGTTTTTATAATCATGGTTAAAACCAAGCTGTGCATTTAGTCTGACCATGAGTGCAACAATCAGAAAAACTGTGTAGGTTTTATTTTAGCAAGTATATCCAAACAGGAGAACCCAGAGAGGAAGAGGTTAATACAGGGGGCAACTTTTGGCTGAAAATGCTAAAAAGTTTGGCATTGTTTATTCATCGTTTGACGTACTGTATTTTCTGTCCCTGGAAATATCTGTTTAGTTATAGAAAGTACCACTTTGTCTTTCATTTGAAAACAGGGGCACTGACAGGGAATGAAAACATTCAAGTTTCATGCTGGAAAACCAAAAGGATGAGCCATATGAGTAAATAAAACTACTCCAAACCCAGAAGTCTATGGGTTTAAAACTGTGAGCCATTCCATATATTCAAGCGATCAGCGGACATTTAAGAAACATTTTCTTGGGGAACTGTATGCCTAGCAGGTCAAGAGTGATGCTTCCTTGTTTGACATACACAGTTCAGATAATAACACCTGGGGTCAAAGTCAAACTCGTCAAGAGGCTTAGAAAATAATAACGTCTAATCAAACCCAAAGAATCTGGCCCTCTGGCGTCACTCTTTGTGTGGGTGTGAGGCAGTGTGTAATTACATGCTTGGCCGGAGAAATTACCTCTTTTACATGAAGACTGCACACATGAGTGAGTTCAGAAGAAAAAAATAAGCATAAAAAACAAAACATATTCCAAAACAGGGACTACATAATCTCAAACCTCTGTGTTTCTAATCCCATAGAAGACAGGAAGTTTCTGCTTGCTTGCTTGATAGTTACCCAGCGGTGAAGACGTGATTGACGTGGCTGCAGGATCGAAGCCTCCCTGGAATCAAGCCAAGCCCTCTGTGGCTGTGCTGCGATGGCGGAGAGGGAGGAGGGGTTGTGGGAGGCTGGGGTGCAGAGTAACGATGGCAGCAGCACAAGCAACAGTCTCCTCACACAAAAGGGGCGGGAGCAAGGACCTACAAAACAGGGAACAGGGTCAGAGACTCCTCCCTGGTGGACAGAAGGAGATTTGATAAGAAGCCGAAAAAGGCACATCATTTAACAGCTGTCTTTTGGAGTTTAATCCTTTATTGGCACTAGGCTGAGCCCCCCCCCCCCTTTTTCCACAATCCCAATGACTTTCAGACCTGGGAGCAAAGCAGAAACAGCAGAGGTTTTAAAACGCAGTGACACTGAGTGTAAAGCAAAGGTTTCGCCCAACCTTTGAGGGAGATAGACAGAGTGGGGTGGTAAAGCTGTAACTCAGCTCTGTAACCCTGGCCCGGTTGTTGGGCTGTTTATTATCAGCAGACAGCACACTCGGGTCCAGAAAATAGGACTGCTGAGACACTGGGTGCTGCCTGGCCACTGGGAGTAAGGCGATGCAGGAGGAATGCCAATGAATGTCCCTCTTCTTTCCTGAGATTTCATTTTCTGCTCTGTTACAGCACTGCTTTGCATAACATCTCTATCCTGGCCTCAGGTTTGACAGCAGCCTTCATGGCAACTAGTCTTTTCCCAAAAGCTCACATCCTGACCAGAACCGAAAATAAAGCCTGCATTAATCTGCTTTAAAACAGCCTAAGTAGAAAGTTTGTGGTGCAGACAGGCGGTTTGAGGGTTGGCCTTTTTAAAATGCTGAAAAATTTTTGAGGAGAGTTTATGAGCTTAGAGATGTGTTACCTTTCCAGTAAATGTAGAGGGAATGCTGTGCAGAGGTTAGGAAAGAAATAACAAAACTCTCTCTAACGGTTCAAAACAAATATAAAAGTTTATTACTAAGTTGGCAAGAAGAAGTCAACATGGGGCGAATGAGCTTTACTCTTATCTGAGTAATAAAAAGTATTCATAATATACATTATAGTTTCAAATGTGGAGAATATTCATTGGATCTATTGTCTTCCTCCTGCCCCGCCTGTATTACCTCTGCAGTATTGATGTACCCCTCATGTGTTGCTGTTAAATGACATGTTTGTTTACATTTGTGTGAGTGACAGAATATTTCATTGGTTTAATAGACTAAGGGTCTACGCAAGGGTGTCAGAATGAAAGCTAAATCAAACAGCCCCATGTTACATTACCGACAATTGCAAGAGACAAAGTGAGAGACGGTTTTCATTTTCAAATCCGACAGCCAGAATCCAGTACAACAGCTATTTCAGGCTCTCAATCTCAATAAATTAAATCTTTCTGCTCACAATGAATAAAGGAATGTAATAATGTGGTGATATTAATATGATTAAAGGTTGCTACAGATATTCATTTAGTTAAAGCAAGATCACCCGGAGGGAGAAACAGCAGGGGGACAGAAAAAAAAAAAAAAACAGTGAGAAATTAAATGTTTAAAAAAAAAGAAAGAAACATGTACACGCAAATGAGGTCAGGCCAGGACAGAAACGGGATAATATATTGAGCTGCAACAACATTCACCCCATGTGTGAACCTGCTAAATGTTAATGACATGTGAAGACAAGAGTCAAAGAAGCAAGGTTAATCAAACCTGAAAATGTCAATAGGGAGTTGTTGTATAAGTGATTTACTTCGCTTGAACCATGGAAGCCATAATGTATGACACAGATGATCTCTATTAATACACTAAAGAAAACCATGGGAACAAAATCAGTTCCTGTAAAGAAATAAAAAAATAATAATAATAGGATCATTTAATTTTCTTTTTCTTTTTTTTTCATCTTAAGTCAGTACAAATTAAGACAAAACACAAATCTGGTATTCATTTTGGCCTTTCTATCTGAAAACATGTACCTCCCCAACTTTATCTGTCCCAGTCTGTGTAGTTTTAGTTATTTTTAAATCGAGTTTCAAGTCCTGTATTATTTCCTACTTAAACTGGCGTTATTTGGTGGCCGGCACACAACAATATGATGCATTACCGTCATCAGCTGGTATAAGGAGTGTGAACAAGAATGTCACTCGCAAGGAACCAAGTACAGAAAAAAAAAAAAACCTCACACAAATAAGTCTGTCCTGCAACACCTGCTTGTCATTTGTTTGTCATTAGTCTTTCAGTATATTGGCACTGTTTTCTTTCTTTCTCTTAGTTATTGTTTGTTACTATTTAATTTGTAAGTCTTTCTGTGATGTATTTTGCATCAATCTTAGTTTTATTTTTGTTCTCACAGAACCCAGCCTTTACAGTGTTTATTTTTATACAGGATAAAGTCAATATTTTCTTTATCTGCTTGCCTCCCACTTTGCAGCCCTGCATTTAAGTCCTTCACCTCTGTAACATAGATTATCAAATGATCAACTTCAAATCATTTGAAGTGGTGAGAACTCAAAGCTCTACTTTTTTTTGTTTATTTGCAATTAACAGCCATTTTTCATCAGTGCTTATAGTCATGTACAGCTGTGTGAAAAAGTGTTTGCTCCCTTCCTGATTTCTTACCCCCCCCCCCCCCCCCCCCCGTTAAAACATAAATTAACTGTGGTTTATCACATCTTTTCAAAGCAGAGTTTAATTTCTCTATCTACACCAAGGCCTGATTACTGCCACACCTGTCAATCAAGAAATCACTTAAATAGGACCTGCTTGACAAAGTTTAGTAGACCAAAAGATCCTCAAAAGCTAGACATCATGTTGCAATCCAAAAAAAAATTCAGGAAAAAATGAGAAACAAAGTAATTGAGATCTATCAGTCTGGAAAAGGTTACAAAGCCATTTCTAAAGCTTTGGGACTCCAGAGAACCACAGTGAGAGCCATTATCCACAAATGGTGAAAACATGGAACAGTGGCAAACCTTCCAAGGAGTGACCAGCCGACCAAAATTACCCCAAGAGCACAGCGACGACTCATCCAAGAGGTCACAAAAGACCCCAGAACAACATCCAAGAACTGCAGGCCTCACTTGCCTCACTTAAGGTCAGTGTTCATGACTCCACCATAAGAAAGAGACTGTGCAAAAATGGCCTGCATGGCAGAGTTCCAAGACCAAAACCACTGCTGAGCAAAAAGAACATAAAGGCTCATCTCAGGTTAGCCAGAAAGCATCTTGATGATCCCCAAGATTTTTGGAAAAATACTCTGTGGACTGACCAGACAAAAGTTGAACTTTTTGGATGGTGTAGGTTCCATTACATCTGGCGTAAAAGTAACATGGCATTTCAGAAAAGGAACATCATACCAACAGTAAAATATGGTGGTGGTAGTGTGATGGTGTGGGGCTGTTTTGCTGCTTCAGGACCTGGAAGACTTGCTGTGG
Organism: Atherinomorus stipes; assembly: GCA_023101725.1. Taxonomy (NCBI): domain Eukaryota; kingdom Metazoa; phylum Chordata; class Actinopteri; order Atheriniformes; family Atherinidae; genus Atherinomorus; species Atherinomorus stipes. Next base: position 2,244,634 of record JALJCO010013221.1, read on the forward strand.
TAAATGGAACCATGAATTCTGCTGTCTACCAAAAAATCTTGAAAGAGAATGTCCGGCCATCTGTTCATGACCTCAAGCTGAAGTGGACTTGGGTTCTGCAGCAGGACGATGATCCAAAACACACCAGCAAGTCCACCTCTGAATGGCTTAAGAACAACAAAATGAAGACTTTGGAGTGGCCTAGTCAAAGTCCCAACCTGAATTCCATTGAGATGCTGTGGCATGACCTTAATAAGGCGGTTCATGCTGGAAAAGCCTCCAATGAGGCTGAATTACAATAATTCTGCAAAGATGAGTGGGCCTAAATTCCTCCACAGCGCTGTAGAAGACTCATTGTTATCACAAACACTTGATTGCAGTTGTTGCCATTAAGGGTGGCCAAATCAGTTATTAGGTTTAGGGGGCAATAACTTTTTCACGCAGGGCTATTTAAGTTTGTATCCCCCAAAAAAAAAAATTTTTGTTTTAATAAATTTTAAAAAAAAAAAAAAAAAAAAAAAAAAAGAACATTTTTCCACACAGCTGTAGTTCACGGCCTTTTCCAACATTTTACATTCAGTCAAGGGCAGATCTACAAGGGGGCAAGGAGGAGCAACTTATTTCTTTAAATCAGTGATTTATGAACTAAAAATGATGCAAATCTCATAACATAAACACTATGAAACTATATTAGATATTTGTTGAAGTCATTCTGTATTTTTTAAATATAACAAATTACAAAGATGATTTTCTGAGTAAACTAGTCGTCCTCAGTATTACTTTATATAAACATCTAGACTTTGATGTTTGTGAGATGATTTGCTGCACAACACCATAGCTGTCATCTTCCACGCTGCTAAAACAGATGCTGATGTCTGTCCTGGATTTTATGCTCCTTTACTTTACTTGTGTTTATTAATTTAAAAATGAATAAACCACTCTTCTGGACTGAAAATTCATTCCAATTAGGGTAATTGGATCAGCTGAGGTGTCTACACAATGCAATTTATACATAAAGATTTTCTAGATCCCCCACTGAATTCAGCTGATGCAAAGCAATCACAATGGGCTACAGTAAAAAAAAAAATTAAATATTTATTACCTTGAAAGTCTTTTTTTATTGGCAATGGTTGCAGCAATCCAATTACGTAAAACTTTAGGCACTTAAAACCAGAAAAAAAAAAACTTCAGGAAAATCTAAATAAAAATTTAGTTGTTGTGCTCTTGTTATAAGACATTAAATATCCTTTTCTAATTATGTGTAATTGTGCCTGGCCGGATGTCGGCCTGCCGGCCAGTAGCTCCTACTTGGCTCCTTGTTTGCTCTCAGTAAGGTCTCAGGCTGTAGCAGAGTAGCACAATGGCTGTTTATAGTCAGCTAGTAGCAAGTCTAAACATGTCTTACCTTTATCCCACCACCTAGGGGGCTAATCTTCATTAGCTCCTGTTGGTTTCGAGTTAGCTTAGTTAGCATTTAGCTCAGAGTACGTCAGCTGTCAGTCATTTGCCCCGAGGCTGCGCTTTGCCCATTCTAGTATTTTCCAGGAGTGACGACACACGTGACGTGACAAGATGGCGACGGTGGGACACGTCCAACTGGTTTTACTTTCCCCTATCCAAACGAGTCTAGATACTCCGTCCATATTTTCTACAGTCTTTTCTTCAAACCCAGCAGAGTAAAAGGGTGGTGATAGTAATAGAGAGTAAATTTCCGGTTAAGCAGGGTGCTGTTCTAGATTTCTTTTGTATTTATGACAAACCGTAATACAGATATTTCATTAAGCCCTGAAGAAATTGTGTCACCATGGCAGAAAAAGGCAGAAAATACCTCATTTGAGCTATCGCAGTAGTGCACAATAAGACCATAATAAATCAATGGGATTTACAGAGCACTGGAGAAGAGAACTAATGATGCAAATGGAAAGGGTTTGTGTAAGTGAAAGAAGGGTCAGGCTTAATGTGTTTTCTTTGTGAGAAACAGATGCATAAAGAAATGCAAAACCTGCAAGTAAAACATGAATGGTCCACATGTGTCCACTAGAGATGTCCCGATCCGATCACGTGATCGGGGATCGGGGCCCGATCACGTGATTTCAGACTCGATCGGAATCGGCTGTTACTTCCCGATCAGGGATCGGTTAAATGTTTCCTTTACTGATACGGCAGCAGCGGGCTGCTCCTCTTTTTCCTCTGGGTGGTTTCCTCTCAGTTTCGGTTGGTTTGATTCTGCCTCATGTGAACCGCCCCGTCCTGCACGCAGCTCAGTGCTGTTTACAGCATCACCGGGCGGTGCAGGAGTTTAAATGTAACGCACCAGCAGGCAGCAGCCTGTTCACTCAGACATAACTACAGGGAAGGCGGCTGCAGCTGAACTGATGAGCCGCTTTTAAAAAGTTTGATCCATTAATCAAAGCAAACAACAATAAGTCAACATATCGTGTAACACGTGGTTCATATTTAGCGAAGCAACGCGACAATGTGCTGGTTTAACGTTAGTTGTGCAGCGCGTGCATCGCTGCGGGTTTGACGGGGCTGCTGGTTGACGTGACCCGCGGAGAAGTGACAGAAAAAAGAAAAGAAAGCTGCTTAAACTTTGTTTGCCATTAATGAACGGAGTAAAACTGAAGCACACATTACATTAGGCCTATCTGTTGTTTCAGAGTTTATTTGAAATCTAGTGTTGGTTTTATTTGCTGTCCAAAAATAACCATGTATCCAAGCTTCAGAGAAATGGAGAAATAACCAGCTTCCTTTGTGATTTCCACAGACATGCATCAATGATTACTTACTCACTAATTTGACGTTAGTTTGGTATATAAATGTATGCTAAATATTTTTTTTTTTTTTTAGAATATGGCTGGAAGAATGTAATTGATTAGAGGAGGTGTCATAATAAAGTAATATAAGAATAAATAAAAACGAAAAAATACAACAAATATGGCACCTCCTGATTCCCCAATTGCACCTTCGAGCTGATAGGATTCAGAATCAGATTAGGCAGCAGTGTTTCCCCAACAGACCACTGCTGTAGGGGAAACACTGTCTTTTTCTCTTAAATTTTCATTTTATTATAGAAGTATCGGATCGGGACTCGGTATCGGCCGATCCTCAAAATCAAATGACTCGTACTCGGAATCGGAGGCAAAAAACCCTGATCGGGACATCTCTAGTGTCCACACCCTTTAACCTTTACAAGATTCTACACAGCACTTCACAACGTCTCTCATTCAAAGTGCGTCTCATTATATATCTGCACTGCATGCAGCTCTTCTTTTCTTGGCAGTGCTACACTGATGAGCATATGAGATGTGTAGGAGGTTTAGTGTGTTGACCATGAACTCTTTGACATTATGCTAGTGCTTGAGTCACCTACTCGGAAGATGACCAATCTTACAACAAAAAGCCACTAAAGTCTATGTAGGAAAATAAAGTGAAATAATTTATTTATTCTTTTGTTTTTAAACAACCAGTGACCATTAGTGAACTTCAGTCTTGTTTCATGCAGGTGTGCTTTTAACCATGTGTGCAATGTCCAAATCCTTGATTTCACATGAATAAGAGGATTTACTGACTGATTGATAGATGAGACAACTAATGTTTAACTGTAAGCTATGTATTTGTAATGACAGCATATTTGACTGTCCTCAGGTTAAACTCTTATTGCAAAAACCAAGTGAATAAGAACCTCCTTGAGTTGACCTGTAGAATTAAGCTGAAAAACAGAAGCTGTGAATACAGCTTTATGTGATTCATTGGGAGGCATTCACAAACAACTGGTGATGTTAAAACATTAAGTAGCAGGAAGACTGAGTGGAACATGAGGTCACGTTCTTCCAATGCCGTTTCAAATTCACGTCTATGTTAAATAAATTATGCTCTCTGGGATTGGGCAGATAAGATGTAATACTGGCTCTGTGAAGTTACCATAATCCTGCCCAGTTGCATGAAAGATTCTTTGAGTTAAATAGTTGGGGGTTTTGTTTGTTTATTTTTACATTTTGCTTTACATTACATCCACAACTTACACAAATATGCTTTAGTTTTAAAATTCTCACTGTTGTAACCTTAAAATATTGTTCTCTCAGTTTTTCTAAATATTGCATGTGCTGCAAAAGATGAATTGCCAGGGATGATACTTACTGCTCTAACAGAACCCACCAACCCAAAACAAGACATTTCAAATGATTTATCCATATAGTTCATCTTTATACCACTTATTTCATTTCAAGTTGCCATAGCCAAATTAGATCAATGACTGCTCTGATCTTCACCAACATAACAGATGTACAGTATTCTTTCGAAAAAATATGGGGTGAATACACTGAAAACTTTTAACAAATATACAAAACTTGACACAAGAGGTGAAACAGGACATCAGAGGGTAATCCTGATGTGAAGCAAAAGTTCAGCTCTCTATATTTGTGAAATAAATTTAGTACACAGCATGTGCTAGATGCTTCAGCAACTATTTAGATGTGGGTAGCATCCCCACATACCTAGCTGCTCTTGTCATTCATAAAATGTGTGCTCTACAAACCTCAATGATTAGACTGCTGTAAAGTCTGACTGTACCAGTTTAAGGAGGGAGAATCTATTTTTGTATTGGTCCATTTATTTTCAAATACAATTTTAGATTTTTCCTGTCATAGCTGTGTTTTACATGGGAAAGGGAGGAGATCTTTTATCCTTGAAAAGGTGCAAGCTGGAGTTGATAGGTGGACTAGTCAGATGGTGAGAATATGGCAGCAGGGAGCCTGAACAAGAGACGAACAAGCTGAGGAGCGCCAGGTCACATGGACCGAGCTGTGGAAATCAGAGCCCCATCGGGCGAAGGGCACTACCACTGGCGACACAATTAGGTCTTGAAGGCCTTAGCGGATGCTATCTGCAGTTGGATCAGTCGTAGCAACAGCTTCCGCCCAGTAAGGAACATCATCACTTTTGTCAGAGCTGTGGAAAAGCCTGTGGTGGCCACCAGAAACACCTCCGTTAGCCTTTTGGCGACAGTGCACAATTGGGAGCTAAAAGCTGATCTGGGGAAGCAGCTGAAGTTCCCAGAAGCAGTCGCCAAGACGGTAACAAGGCCAGATATTTTCCTAGCATCAGTAGCATCCAGGTAGTCCTCTAAGAGCTTATGGTGCTGTGGGATGACTGTATGGGAGGAGGCTCATGAGCGGAAGAGGGCAAAGTACTCCAAGCCAGTGCCAGAGCAATGGTTGGTGGGTATGATGCCAGCCAATTAAAGTGGGATGCCGAGGACTTGTGGGCCAATCCCTCTGCAGGGCCTACAAGATGCTGGGCATTACAGGAGCTGGTCAGCGAAGGGCCATTACTGTAAGTTGGCCACTGATGACACAGAGGTGGTGTCAAGATGGCTGTGGATCAGGGGGTGAGAGACATGGAGTAGGGTAGCACTACCTGGACACAAGCTGGGGCCTGATCAACCCTGGCTGGGTTGCCTGGGGGAAGGGGTCTGATGGTTGAAACCCCCAAACCCCCTATGATCCCAGTTTATGTCATTGATGATGTATCCAAGGGCTCTGGAAGGTGTATTTGTGAACTACACTGGAACAAACAGATCATTTCTGAACATTGATCATTCCTATCATAGGAATGATCAAAGTTTTTGGTCACATTTTGCTCTGTGTCAAACTTTCATGTGATCAGATTGTAATCATACACCAGACTCCAAATGTATCACATGACAACATTGTCTTAACACGCTTGCCATTTTGCATTAAATTGAACTTTTACACTGACATGGTGATATTGCAATATTATTTAAAGGCCTCCTTCCACTGAAAACCCATTTAACTTGCTCCTTCTGAAATACGGAGGGTTTCCCCTTGTTTACTTACACATGCTGACTTGCTAGCGTTGTGTTCCCCCCAGTCGGCTGTGCTTCCTCATCACAGAAACAATACGAAGACAAGAGCGAATCGGGAACAGCCTTGCACTTCTATGTCACATTGCAAATAGCGTATCCCACGTGGGGTTTCTATCTGTCCATTGGAAGGCAGGTAACCCTCCACTACACACTAGAAGTAAAGACGGCACGACTGTAGCTTCGGAGTTGAGAAGCTAATTAGCAAATTGTTTGTTAGGATGGGGGAAAAAACTTGTTGGTGGGCTTTTTTTCTTTGTGTGAAAAAAAAAAAAGAGCGGAGGGCGGAGCTTCCTTCATACACTGACGGGAGCCAGCCAATCAGACGGAAATTCATGAGAAGGACCCGGAAAAGCCTGTTGTTGGACCACAAGCCTCTCTTCTAGTATACAAATACAGCTGGATACTAAGCAACCAGAAGGTTTTTTTAAACAGAAACAATGCAGAATGCATTCAATAATAATGGAGAACACAGAAATATTAATGAAATGACCACGGAAGTACAACTTTAACTATGAAATGATCAAAAGCAGGGGGATTGGGTAGCCCAGTGGTAGCATCGTGGGCCTTGGCTCGGAGGACCCGGGTTCGAGTCCCCAACACAACATTCAGGTGAACCACTGTGGACCACTGAGCAAGGTCCTTAACCCCCACCAACTGCTCCCCAGGCGCCTTAAGTAGCAGCCCACTGCTCTCTGGTACCACTGTACAAAGATGGGTGAAATGCAGAGCCCTAATTTCCCCTTGGGGATCCTAATAATAATAATAAAAAATTGATAATGGGGTAAGAACTATTAACCATCTAGCAAGAAATCCAAGTATGAGTCCCATCTTACCAGTTACCAACAACCTTGTTTTTTTTGTTTTTGTTTTTTTTTTTTTTTGTCAGCTGCTGTCAATCAAAGTTAGGCACAAAGAATCCAGCTTAAGGGTCAGATATTAATAATAATAGAAAAAATAAAAAAAAAAAAAACACAGTTTCAGGGTTACATCATGCTACCTGAATGTTTCCCTACATAGCAAAACAGATATTTGGAATGTTTCCAAATTGGCCGATTACATATTTTCTTGTGAGTGTGAGCTGTTGTGACAACTGTAGAGTAATTTGGATTCTCGAAAAACCCAGTATCCAGTGTGCAATTATCAACATATTGCAGTTTTTACACTTGGCTGAGGTGGAACAGATGGTGCAGCTTATCAGTAAAAGCAAAAAAGTGCAGCCGTAAAAGACACTGAATTCATCATGACATACATGAAGCATGTAATTTATTTATCCATCACTCAAGCTCCATCTTCTCCGAAGGGACTCTAGCAGGGGAAAAAAAATGTCATCAGTGTGAAGCAACAAAAAAAAATGTTGTCCTCCGTAAAACAAACAAAATATCAAATTTTCACCTAAATCATGATACATGTAAAACAGAAATAAACGTAAAGCAAAAGAACGGGTAGATTAATTTAACCACCACCACTTTTTTTTTTCTTTAAATCAAGACCTTACAAACTAATCTTTTCAGAGACTCAACACTGGTCAAGCCAAATGTCACACTCTTGACAGATAGACGGAACAGACAGCCAAACAGAGTGGAGGTCAGACCTTAAGTGCAGCTCTGTCAGTCTTTCACAGAAGTTCAGCACTGACACTAACATGATGTGTTACTGAATGCTAACACTCCCTTTTCTGTTTCCTTCTCGATTCCCAAGTGGCCACCCACTGACCCTGAATGTTTAGCTGCCTAAAACAACAACATTTCAAAAGGGATTCAATCTGTCCGGGGTTTCGTGGAGGACACCAGACTGTCAAAGCATCACTCTGGCCTAGGTGGATAAAAGACACAGACAGCCCCAAGTCATTTCAATGCGCCCCTTCCAACTTTTCCCCCACCTGTATCTGGAAGTATGAGAGTTTAGTCATGTAGCTGCAGAGGCTGCTTGTCAATTTGAACACACTGAAGTGCTCACACGATGCAATTCAGCATTCAGTTTTAACCCTGGTCGCATTCCTGCTGACCAGATACTGAAACATTTTGTCATTTTCTATGAGTGTGCACCCATTCAGAAAACTCCAAAGCCGTGTTCTACAGGCATGAAATAGATTTTGATGGGACTGTCTAGATAAGGGCTGGGTGGCCTTATAAGTAATTGCATCAAATTTAGTGGAAAAAGACTGCAGATTAGAATCTGGTTGCTGTCCACCAGAAACATCCAAAATACCCATCTATCAACAAGAAGAACGTTGCATCTTTAGGAGATAGATGATGAAACACAATGAAGAGGATAAGGGGGAGACAGAGATCAAAAGCAGAGGGGGAAAAAAAGCTAATAAGAAAGAACAAGAAAAAGGGACAGTTCACATGAGGGCTGGAGAAGAAAAAAAAAGGGAAAGGAACTAAGAAATGAAAAATCAGAGATAAAAAGAATGACAGATCAATAGGGGGTATAATTTAAAAACATTTATTCTGAGAGAGAAAAAAGAGATGGGAAGGCACAGAACACATCCAACAAGAAGTCCCTGGAACATGGCAGCAGTCTTGGTCCAGCACTTTCCATTAAGGCAAGGTGTACAGAATGAGAAGTGAAATGCTGGGAGGACCTCCTGTCATTCTCACTCATCTCAAAAGATTCGTCAGCAATCCCATGGCAGGTCCCCGAAGTCAGTGTTGGGAATGAAAACCATCTCTACCATTAGAAAGCAGCTGGTTCTTTAAGCATGCTGCAAAGATAGTCTTCTGCACACACTTCGCAACGCACGGCTGTCGCATCTTACTAATACTGGCCAATATGATTAGTTTACCAAAACCTAATGCAAAGTTGATGTCTGTATTAAAACTGGGTTTTCCCTGCAGATTGATTGTTGCGACACCATTTTATTTAGCGCTATATTATTGGGGTTTTCGTGACATACACCTTAATAGAGCCATTAGAGCATGTTTTGCCTGTGTCTGAGAAACCTTCCATTTTCTCTCAGGGTAATTTCACTTCAAGTCAATACAGTTCAATGAGTGTATTCAACTGCAGCAGAGCAATGAACACCACCACAAATTTAAATAAAACTAATACAGATGGTTTAAGCAATAAGAGGTGCCAGGTGATATGCCTGAATACCAAAAAAACTCTTCTATTTTGTTATATAAATTTGTCTAGTATTCACATTGGTTTGAACAGCCTAAACAATGTTGGGAAGGTGGTGAAGTAAGAAATTGTTTGTGGGGAGACCCTTTTTCACTGCTACACTTCTGTTTGTAAACATTATTCAAACTGAGTGCCCCTCCCCTCAGGCTAATGCCTGCATCAGCTCAAGTCTCTCCTTCAAAGCGAGGAAGCGGGTGAAAGACCAACCAGTATTGACCCTAGTTTTCAAGCATGCACTATCTAAAGCTCTTTTCACCAGAGAGTTTTTCCTTTTTTTTCAGTGTGATGAAGAAAATTCAGGTTGAGAGGCTGAATTTTGAGAATTCAGGTGAATCTGGTGTCTGCTCGAGTCGATGTGTTTATTCCCCACAGAGCGTCATGCCCTTAGCTCTGTCATTGGGTGGAGATAAATATGTAAGTGACTTTCCAGGAACGTCCTGAATACACCAAAAACTAAGGCAAAAACCCAAATACAGTCAGGGGGAGACAGAGTTGCAAACAAAGTCAAGGGGCACATGAGAGAAGAGGCCCAAAAGTGTGTATTAAGATGGATTTCACTTGCACAAGTCTATAGCGTTTATTTTCAAAGGTAAAAATCCAAATTCTACCTTTAAACATACATGCAGAGGAGCACCTTGTTGCCCATAGGAAAAATGTGCTGCTCATTTGTGGCTCAGTCTCATCTCTTATGCCAGGTTTACACCAAATGATTTTCACCGTCACAGACTTAAGACTGGAAGTCTTTATTAAATCTCAGGAGTTTTACTGGAGTCGCAGAGTGCCCCGGCGGCCTCAATCGTTAAATATGAGATGGTAATCTACGCTGACTTAAACCAATCTTTTCCTAGTGTTGGGCTTGCGACAATATCAAACATGTTTAAAACAAGCGAGTGAAGAAAAAAAAAAAAAAAAAGGGATAGATGAAGAGAAAAAAAAACAACAAAAAACAAAATAAAAAGAAAGAGAAAAAAAAAAAAAAGAAAAAAATATGGAAAAAAATTAAAAAACTCAAAAAAAAAAAAAAAAAACAAAAAAAAAAAAAAAAAAAAAATAAAAAAGAGAAAAAAGAAAAAAAAAGAAAAAGAGAAGGAAAAAAACAGGAGTAAAAAAGAGGGGAAGAAGAAAAAAAAAAAAAAACCAAACAAAAATAAAAAAAAAAAAAAAAAAAAAAAAAAAAAAAAAAAAAAAAGGAAAGAAAAGAAAGATAAAAAAAAAAAAAAGAAAAAAAAAAAAAAAAAAAAAAAAAAAAAGGAAAAACGAAAAGGAGAAGGGGGAGGAGAGGGGGGAAAAGAAAAAAAAAAAAGAAAAGAGGAAAAGAGAAAAAGAAAAAAAAGAAAAAGACAAGAAAGAAAAGAGAAAAAAAAAAAAAAAAAAAAGAAAGAAAAAAAAAAAAAAAGGGACAGAGAACTCTGTTTCATCGCGATTAGCAGTAGTGCTCAGCAATACTTGCTGGGCGAGACCGCTGACCTACAGTCAGGTCAGGTGTACCAGCTGCCGGCACACCCTGGCATACTCGTGGTCATAGAAATATAGAGTTGCGACATGCGTTGACTTCAATGTAAAAGCCGTCACGTGACTCACAGAGAACGCCACACAAACCTGCACTGTCATATCTGACTGCAGAACACACAGCAGGAATCAGATTACTGACAATAAACTCTAAATAAACATCAGTGCTGCACAAACATGCTGGTCACTGACGGTTTTCTTGGGTTAGAGAAAGCAGATTATGTTTGCATTTTAGGTGTTTTATCTTACTGTTATCTGTTTTATACAGTGTCTTTGTGCGCTTTGATAAGGTGCTTTCAAATAAAATGGATGATGATGATGATGATGATGATGGGAACAAATTGCATGATGGGAAAAAATGCTGAAAGAATCTAGTAGTAGTCTTGTAAATAATGACCCTGCAAGATTCCCAGTCTTTGTAAAGTCTCAGGCTGTGACTAGGCTGAGACTAAAAACTGTCTTTAGATGTGAGCTAGTGTGAGATGGTGGTCTTCCAGGAGTCTTTTCCAAATCTTTAAGAAGTCCTCTAATGTAAGGCTGGTATCAGATGGTGCACAAGTTCGGCATTTCGTTTTGTCATTTAAAAACATATAAAGCTGTTAAATTGAACAGTTTTCTTAAGTGTAAGTTATTTTTAGGAGTCAAATATGTTTTGCACTTTTAAATTTCTGTTTGGTGGGACAGGTGGTAAAACAACTCTTTTATTCGTAAACTTTGCCGACCCCTGACCTACAGCATTGTTCTCTTGCAATTTTAAAGAAAGCAATCCCTACAATTAACATTTGGTAATTCTCCTTCTCATTTTCAACATTTAGCACAGCACTTTTTCTGTTTTTCCATTTAAAAACCAAAGTCAGCAGAAAGAAATGAAAACTAAGGTCCCAGTATGGTAATCCTGTTAGCCTGTCACATAGCTCCGAGCAGTCTACACCTCAGCCAAGTTCATGTGCCTATCAAGTGTCAGCTTAGATCAATTTTTGGAGGTGACAAGTCTTGCAGGAAGAAGAAAGGCTGATAAATCAGAACACCACAACAACAACAAAAAACACTCAAAACAAAATCACAGAAACTATTCCCATACAAGTAGACAGAATTGAGCACTTTTTCAACATGTAGGACTTCTTGTAGAAGCTCTTCTGTTTCCTCTCTTGCCCTTCTTGTCAAGGAAAGTCAGAAAGTTGGTGAACAGTTGAATAAATAGTCTTACAGCTTTATTCACAGCAGTAGTGGCAAGGCATACAGAGTGACCATCCCTGCGCATGTCCTCTCAATGTCTGTGTCCTTGTTGCCACCTTGCTCTCGCATTGCCCACACTCCATTATTCATGCTCAAGCATGGCCGAGACTTGGGCAAAGGTAAAAACAAGACTTTCTCAGGATTTCTTAATGCTGCTAAAGCTTTACAAGTGCAGGAATAATGGCACTGTGGTGCACACTTAAGCATCAAAGGCAGTGGTCTGAATCAGAATGACACAGTTTGCAATGTCAGTGCTATGCTTTACACACTCAGCTGGAGGATAACCAGCAGAAAAATGATGCCTGCTGTGATGCGGTGACCAGACCATGATTCTGTGCTTTATTCAGTCTGATGTGAACAATGTATCTTAATAAGCATAATAATGCAAAGACATAGCTGAAACTTTTGATGAGAAAACAGGAATGTAAAGGCAGGTGTAATAAATGTGAACATCCATCCTTTCTCTGTCGTCTAATTGTAATGATCCTGATCTTTACATGATGAAAAGGTAAACCACTGGGTTGATTAGCGTTATTCTCACATAATCAGTTGGTGATGGAGCAACACAATCATTGAGTAATTCATGTCTCAGACAACTAATCTGTGTTTAGAACTTGGTACTAATTTCCTTTATTTTAGAGGACGACGTAATCACACCTCTATTTCTGTGCACAGATCTGTTTAGCAGAAAACTGGATTCTTTTGCAGCTGCTGCAACAATAAACTCTATTTTCTCTGGTTCTGTTATTGTTTATGTGGCATGTAGGATTCCATTTGTTCAGCACAGCGAGTAAGAACATTTTGCATGTGCAGTTACTGTTTCAGTAGCTGCGTTCTTTTGGGAATATGTTGACCTGCTACCGGGTCCACTGCATTACTGAGCTTTCACTTCCCAAATGGGAGGACATTAGGCGATGCCCATGTATCCAGTCAGATGTGAAGTTTCTGCCCCTAGTGTCTTAACAAGTGGAGCTCCCCAGAGGGTTAAATGTTAAGATCACCTTCAGCCCATCATCTCTGGTAATGAACCTTATCTGGGTATCAAGATGTAGCTACTGGAGTTACCATATGAAGCCTCCCCATTCCCATTACCTATCTTAAACAGTTTGTTCTTTTAGTTGGGAGACATAACCACAAAACTTTAGTGCCCTTATGCGTAATTATGATTGTATCTCCTACTATTATACCCGCTGATGCCCCTCTTTGATACCATGGATGATAAATATGACCATTAAATCTGTTTTCTTTCCACATTAGCAACGCCTGATATACTGGAATGGAATAACAAAGTAACTGAACATCAGCCAAGCCTGCTGAATGCATCTCATGAACTCTACAATTCACTTCTAGTTTCAACACTTACTTCCCCATTTTCATTTTTTTTAAAAAGCTTCTTCTTTTTTTAATGTACAGCTTGTGATTTTCTCCTGAGTTAAATCCTCCTCTCATTGCACTCTCTGGAAAGTGTTGCCTTCAGGCAGTGCTCCAGTATCTGCACACCCCAGCCACGTCTCCATCAAAAACCCTTTTTTGGGTCCCCATTGCATTCAGACATTGCCTTTACATGCAACTTTATTGTGCTAAAAGAAGTTTTAACCAGAGCTGCAACAACGCAAAACACAAACCCTGACACAGTCAAGCCCCTTACGTCAGCCTTTTTTCATTCGTATACTGTAAAAGCCATTAGATGTAATTGCATTTTTTATGAAGTTCTTATAGAAGCTTGCAGTGTTTAATCAATGGGAAGGTTTTCATTTTTAAAAGAGGTCACTGCCTTTATGTGAGGTTTTCTTACAATCCTCAAGGGGTCATCCTGGTCCATTACACTGCAGGTCAGCATCACCTCACATCCTGTTGATGACACTTAGAAACTAGAGGAGGAGAACACCTATCTGGGCTTATAATCGCTCACGATGCTGCTGTAATGGACTTTCTGTTGACTCTGATGCTGTAGATTGTTATCAGACCCTGCATGATTGGTTACAATGTGCTACCTCAAGGCCACACTGACCTGAGTGGATGCCTTTAATGCAGGCTTTTCTAGTTTTTTCAATTTCAAATCAGCAGAAGATACATCTAGAAAAGAATCTTAAAGTTTTCAATTTTGATAATACAAACATACAATACAACAGTTTGTCACATTAACTGAAAATCAGGGCTTTCTGAGACAGTCTGAGACATTAAGCCTCTCCCTTAGAAAGGTCATCAAAAAAGACTCCAAACTCCCTTAATCTTTTCTGTTTTACTGAACTCATGGATGCCTACAGCATCAAAACTACATTTTTAATCCCACACGCACTTAGAAAGTGAGTCAAGACAACTACATGCCCAGACTGCACTAACTATATTAGTTTCTGACTTTGAAGGGAAAAAAAACTCCACAGAACTGATATTTGTTTTTCAAAATATATAAATTGATAAAAATAAGAAAGTATACCACAGCCAGCATTTGGATATGGGGTCCATGTGCATTATAAACGGGACTGTCCACAGTCCTGATATTGGCCCCAAGTGAACTACTCCTCTGTGGTTGGCCAAAGTGGATCCAAGGAAAGATCTGAAAGATTATCTGCTTATTAATCCCATCTTGATTACAGTAATTTACTTTATTTTGGCATCAGCACATAATCTCTCTACCGTCTCCAGCTTGCTGAGAATGCAGCTGCCCATTTGTTGACTGGAAAGAGACTTTCTGACCACATTACTCCCGTCCTCAATTAGCTCCACGGGCTTCCCGTCAGTTTTAGGCTCCAGTTTGAAACTTAATTTCTGGCTTATAAAGCTCTAAATAAGGGGTGGGCAACTTTGGTTCTCGAGGGCCGGCATCCTGCAGGTATTAGGAGTTTCCCTGTGGCAATACACCTTGTGACCTGTGCAGAGCTTGATGTCATGCTCTGCACAATTACCGAAAGGTAACTCAACCCAGAGAAAGAGGAGTAACTCTAGCCTCTTTCACAAACTAACAGATTCTTTGAAACTAACCTGGTCGGAAGCAGGTTAATGTAGAGAAACCTTGAGTTTCTTGCTGTCTCCGCCCACATTCAGCCACACTCACTGTTTCATTTCCTCATTACTTCAGTCAGTCAGCCAGCGAGTTTTGGCTGCTACCGTCTCTAGAAAAACATGAACAAAAGAAAAGTGAAGAGTTACTATTGTCGTACATGCAGAACACAGGCTGTGCGTAGGGCCTCGTCTTCCAACGGGAGCCGCATTTTGCACGAAGGGACGCATTTGCGCACAGTTGTGCATATGCGCTATACAGTGGGGCGAAAGAGAGAAAAGAGACCACCTGTAATCTGACCACGCAATGATTATCAGCACTCGACATCTGACCAATCAGTTGAGTGCACGTGCAGGCAGTCTCTTTCTCTCTTGCAGAGCTAAGAGAGAGACATCACAAACCCGGAGAGAGCGAGAGAAAGAGAGAGGGGGAAAAAAAAGGCAAAACACAAGGAAAGTTCAAAACACCAAAAACACGAGCATGCTTTACTTGAAGGTGGGTATGTTGTTGAATTCAAACTTTGTGACATGGACACCTCAGCTGCCACATTAGAGAGGAATCTCCAGCTACTTTCTCTGTCTAGACTGGAGGATTTTCTTCCAGCGGCCCTAACATTTATTAATTTTTTTATTTTTTATTTTTTTTTTTTATTTTATTTTTTAAACACAGCTGATCCGATCTACCGATCGATTACAAACACAGCTGATGGCCCTAACATTTATTGAATGCCTTGTTAATGCCCTGCATTCACCACTGTTGAAAAAGACTGTTAAAAAAAAAAAAGACCAGTTGGTGGTTATATATAAACTATAGCCAATATATTAGAGATTTGCTAGAGTTTTATATTGATTTATGCTGTTAAGAAGTTTTTGACTTTTTAGGGAGATAAATGTCACTATCTGTTGGTTAATTTAATTCACAAGAGTCATCTTTTAGGGAGACATTACAGAGAAACACTGATGGAAATGAGTGTGTAACTGATGCAGTTGTTGACAGTGGGAACTAAACTTGAGTGTAAAGTTTGAAATATCAGTCTGGTACTAATAGAGCCAGTACTAATAGTGGTAGTAGTAGCAGTAGTATTTGGATAATGGTCTATAATGATAGATAGTAGAAGTTTTTTTCATCATGATTGTTTTTAGTAGTAGTAGAAGTAGTAGTACTAGTTGTAGTAATATGTATTTGCATTCATTGCTTTTGAATGTTTTTGAGGCTAGTACAGCATTTACATTGATTTCATGGTGTAGTTTACCATTAAGACCAAAACATTTCTTAATATGCTGGTATGGATTTCTTGTCTAGATTTCTTACTATAACAGGGTCAATCCAGAAATTTGTCAGCACATCACCAGGACCATCGATCTGCATCTTTACATGTACAGGTGCTACTCCCAAGTGATGGGGATGGGGAGAGGTGTGAGGGCATGGGGCGGCGACAGGTGGGGCCTCTAAATAACATTTAGCTTAGGGCCCCAGTTTTGTCAGGGGCAGCACTGCATGAATCCCAAAACTTCCTTAAAATTGGTCAAAATTTCAGCCAGTTATGATGATTTCCAATGCTAATAAACCTCCTGTCTCCACAGACATAGATTATGTTGCAGCCCTCTCTCAACAGCAAGGTTATGGTGTTAAAAAACACAGCATGGTTTAAATTATGAATGTGTTTAATCTTATTGAGTGGAAAAATTTTAAAAATGTCTGGCATGTCCTTTTAGAGTGGCTACATACTTACTGAAGCACCTCTGAGACACTCTTAAGGAGAAACGTGTATGAGGTTTCAGGGATGGAAGGCTTTGAATAAAAAAGGCAAAGAAGTAGTGACCTATTCTTTCATAGCTAAAACATTTTGTTTACATCTCTAATTAGCACAAATTCTGTCAAAGCATGTAATATCATGTCTTCTGTTCCCATGCTCTTAAATAAACACTTCTTAGCAGTTTCCAGAAGTGTTACCATCTTGCTCATTAGCTTACTGCAAACACTGAACACTTAAAAAGTGTAAAGTTGGATTCAAGTCATACTGCTGAGCCTTCTGTGTTGTTTTTAGCTACATTATAGTGACTATTGGCCACATTGTGCACATAGGAAAGATAAATCTTTCAGTAAACCACTTATTGCAAATTACAATTTTTCATGCAAGATAGGACTCAGAAAAAACTGAGTCCTATCTCTGGTCATTAATATTTGCTACACAACAGTCTGCCATCTCAATTCACTATGTTGGTCACAATGTAATAAAAAGCCATTTTATTTATGCAGGACACAAACCACCTCCTTCTCCCCGCAAAGAGAAACATGCAAGTACAAAGAGCTTTTCCAGACTCTGAGAATTAGCTGCCAAATATTAGTCATCTTCCTTTCCCACAGCATGTAAGAAAATGACAGAACAAGATCTAGGAGGAGTGTTGCTGCAGTATTTGCTGGATTAATGCAGGTCAGACACCTCCTCCTCACAAGGCTGGAGAGGGGGATGCAAAACAGAAGGATCTAACTGCTACCCAAAACAGGAAAACTAGAAAACAAGCGTGGAGGAATACTTCCAATCCATCTTTTCAAGTTTTATCCTCTTAACATAATTCAAATGTATTTGCTAAAACAAGTAGGAGGCCCCTTCATGACCTGATTTGATCAGATTAGAGTAAGCAACTCCCACGTGTGTGTTTTTACAGACACACATACACAAAACCAGTGTCTGACTCGGCTTTTAAGTCAGTCTTTTTATTTATTATTTTTCTTTTGGAAGTGGGATGTTAAAAGAACATGCAGATCAGATTAATTTTAAAAAATCCCAGAAATAAGAGCCATCTATCCCCATCCATCCACTAATGAAACATTTCTGAAGGGTTATGTGGGATGCATATCCCAGCTAACACAGAAAAATATCCATCACCTGGCAGCCACACCAGCAGCTCAGCTTAAAGAGTAAACACTGGCAGCTGGTTTCCAGTGATTATGGATACATACGATCACAACCTTTTCACACTCGCTCCATTTGAAACTAAAGTAAGAGAGAGGAATTAAGCATCCAATCATTTTCCATCAAACTCATTATGGAAATAATTATCAGATCATTGTTTTATTCATTTATTTTTCTTAGTTTTACCTTGTGTGGGTACATAAAGGCACATAAATTCCCTAACCAACACTAAAATTTTAGATACTGTGGAAAAAGCTCTACTTGACTTTGGTTTGTCCCTTTTGAGCTGTAGTAGAGCTGTGGAGAGACACGTTTGTTTTGTTTATAGATGTTTGCAGATGTTTACAGTCCCACCCAATATCCAACTCCCCCTTGTCCTGTGAGCAGCAGTCAGGACCCTCTCATCAAATGTCCAGCCAGAATAAAGCTGATTCATGCACACCTCAGATTACTCAATCTGTCACCGTCAGAATGGATCTCCAATCCAATTGAGAAGAGTGGTTAAAACATTTTCATGATACTATCCAGGGGAAAAATGACTATTTATGCATGTACCACAGTTTGTCTGAGTTTGGTACTACAGTTTGTCTGAGTTTGGATGCACAACAGTCAGTGTTTACATGACCACAGAACGACAGGCGAAACCTCATGAGAGCAAGTTTTGTGGTGACTGAACTTTCCAAAGAAGTTGAAGCTTCAATGTGCCTTCTCCAGTTTTTTTTTTTTTTTTTTTTTTTCCAGTTTATTTGCCATATAACAGTTATCCTGTTGGCAACTGTTTTTCTGGACAAACTGACGTATTTAAATGATTCTACCTTGTTGGGAGCTACCAGATGTGTCATCATAAAACAGCACAGCTAGCAGCTTTTGTGCGCTAGGTTGCAGCCAACTTTGAAACAAAGAGGAGCTGGCGTCTTTGCAAGCAATGGATGGAACAACTAAAGGTGAAGATCAGTTCCATGAAGTTATCCAAGCAATGAACGAGTTTAAAGAGCTATTTGAGAAGCTTAGCTGGCCTCACAACTGAGGGCGCACCAGTGATGGTTGGCTCGCAATTTACGGTATGTTCCAATGTCCTATTCATCAAGAGAATTTGTGTACTTGTTCCCTGAAGATGAACTGGTGTCAACTGGTGATGACACCAGTTGACACCAGTTGTTTCCATTGTAAATTTTCTCAGAAGCAGAGGGCTAAAAAGCTCCCAGTTCAGGGAGCCGTTTAGCAAGCTGGAGTCAGAGGAAAGAGAACTGGTTACCATTGGGAAGTACAATGGCTGAGTCATGCTGACATGCTTTAACTGTTCTATAGTCTAAAGGAGAGGAAGTGAAAAGTTCTTGGAGATGAAGGGGACGCTTGTGGAGCTCAGTGATAACCTTGGTGGACATGAGCAAGCACCTGTTAGAGCTGAATGTCAAGCTGCGAGGTCCCAATCAGCTTATCAGCTCTCTGCTCTCACATGAGAGGAAAGTTGAGGCTGTGACAAAATCAGCTGAAAATGGCCAACACTTCACTTTCCTTCTCTTCAAGGCAAGGCTATTTTAATTTGTATAGCACATTTCATGTACTTAACAATTCAAAGTGCTTTACATCAGAAGAAAGCAAAGCATTAAAAGTAAAAGAATAAAAGCATGTTTTAAAATATTTGAAATTAAAAACAAGGGAGAACATTGAAAAGAGTCTTAAAAGAGGCCATGCAGATGTAAACTCCTAAATAAAAATGCACCTGTGAACAGGCGGGTCTTAAACCTGGATTTAAATAAACTAAGTGTTTCAGCTGATCTGAGACTTTCTGGGAGTTTGTTCCAGACATGTGGAGCATAGAAGCTGAACGCAGCTTCTCCGTGTCTGGTTCTGACTCTGGGAACTAATAAAAGACCGGATCCAGATGACCTGAGGAGTCTGGTGGGTTCATACAGGGTCAGGAGGTCACCGTCCGATGTATTTTGGGCCTAAACCATTCAGAGCTTTATACCAGCAGCAGAACTTTAAAGTCTATCCTCTGACAGACAGGCAGCCAGTGTAAAGACCTGAGAACTGGACTGATGTGGTCCACTTTTCTGGTCTTAGTGAGAACTCGGGCAGCAGAGTTCTGAATGAGCTGCAGCTGCTTAACTGATTTTATAGGTAGACCAGTAAAGACGCTGTTACAGTAATCAAGTCGACTAAAGATGAATGCATGGACTAGTTTAGGTCTGAGTCTAGTCTGGTGGCCTGGCTGGTGGTTTTTAGGTGTATGGACTGAAGTTCTGTGGCGACCTGCAGTTGTTTCTCTTTGGCTCCAAAAACAGTCACCTCAGTTTTGTTTTGTTTTTTTTTCAGCTAAAGAACGTTGAGGCACATCCAGTCATTTACTTCCTCCATGCATTTACCAAAAGCCTATAGAGGTCTGCGGTCTCCTGCTGACACTGTAATACATATCTGTGTGTCATCTGCGTAGCTATGGTAACTAATGCTGTTCTTTACAACCTGGGCCAGAGCAAAAGCCTGCTGTTACAATATGCTGATGAATGTACAGAACTAATCCAGGCATTTTATGAAACGTTTCATGGTGTGAAAATGAAACAACAGCAGATCAAATTGTTTATGACACCATTTAATGTGGAACCATCTGACATCAGATCACAGAGCTTCAAAATTAGCTCAAAGCTAAATACAGCCTCTCTTTGCTGGACTTTTACAAACTGTATGTCTGTGCTGAGGATTGTCCCCTCAACACAGACACCTGAGGGGAGATTTCCCCTCAGGTGTGTATCTCTGCTTGGAGAGCATACCCCTGTGAGCAGCTCCTCACTAAATGGACTCTGGCAAAAAGTCGTTTTCTCTCACGACTCACTGACTCGATCGGAAATAAACAACACACACACATGCATACACACATACATACTCTCTCTCATATGCACACTGATTAAATTACGCCCCCCCCAAAAAAAAAGTACAAAAAAAAACTTTTTGACGCCTTTTGACGCCTCGGACTCGCAGCAGATCGCTTTGCCGCTCAGGCTCTCATTGAAAATGCATTAACTTCCGGTGTTCTTGCAACTTTTGCCACTTTTGGTCTGAACGCACAGTAAGGGGTTGCCCGTTCTGGGCTATCACACATGCAGAGGGAGTGTTTTAAATATACATGTAGGCTGGAATCTCTGATCAGATTGCTTTCAATCTCAGCGATTGATTGTGCTCGGTGCAGTATGGGAAATCCCCTTGATGTAAATGGGGTAATAAAAAGATCCACAAAAACACTTTAAAACTATATAGTCTGTCGTTATCCCTCCTTAGAAAATAAAGACTATATTTACACTCAAATTTTAAAGAAGATCCCTGAAATTCTTTAAAATAAGTGGATGAATATCAACATCACTTGTAGGAGAGCTGAAGATGACAAACATCAGCAAAACATCTCACAAACATCCAAATCTACTTTTGTAATACTGAAGGCAACTAGATTCCTCAAATAATTATCTTTGCACTTACACACAGTGGCTATTAGAATGATCTTTTGCAGTTTCACTGTGTTTCTCTGATATCACATTTAGTTTTATTATAAATACTGATCAAAATAAATTGATTTCATTAGTAAAGCTTTGCATATACAACATTACAACACACCTGTAGGCTGTTATTAAAAAAAAACATGTTCTATTATTGATATGTAATGTTGTTCACTGGAACTTACAGTATAGAGAATAAAAACATACAGTGTGGTCCAGCTGGGCGGATATGTTGACTGTCATCATTCTCTCCACCATCTGCCTCCTCTGCATCGTTTGCCTCTGTCATTCTTTTCTAAATATGAAACCTCTTCTTCATCCCTCACACTGACATCTTTTTCTTCATCTTCACTTATTTCTCCATGTGGCTTTCTTTAACTCTCCTTTAACTCCTGGTCTCTCCACCATTCTTACTTTTAAATTTCTTTCCTCCGTTTCCTGCTCATTTTCTCTCAATTCCCCCCCAAAAGTGTGACTGAAACCAGAAGTTAATCATCACATGCACAGAAGTCACCAGCAGTTATAGATTTCCTGTTCGATCAAAGCCTATTTGTTAGTTTCTCAGTTGGACAGTGAGGTTGTAACGTGATCAGCCTTATTGCTGTGATATTGGTCACATAGAGCTGTCACTGAAGGCCTGGGAAGATAACAAATATCGCTGGACGATATATTGTCCCACATATTACTGACAATAAACAATATTATTGTCGACTTTACCGAGACCAAAATAACCACTTATGTATTAATATATCTTATAATGCAAGCGCATCCTTTCAAATGCAACCATTAAACTTTCGTTTCACACTGGAATGTCCAGAACCAGAACTTTTAAACATCCTAAATAAACAAACAAAAAAACAATAAAAAATAAAATTGAAAAAGGACTCAGTCTCCGATAGAAAAATTGAACCAAACAAACTATAAACTAGACCCTGTTTCCCCAAAACAATAAATACAATGGCCTATCCAGTCTCAAACAAAACTGCACTTTAATATTATTATTATTATTATTATTATTATTATTATTATTACCAAGAATGACGATGTGCTGACTGTCGGGCCGACGGCTCTACAACTCGGGGTGCAGATGCAGAAAATAAATACACGCATGCACATGGTGATATATCGAGGCTGGAAAAATTATTGACTTCACTTTCATTTATCGTGTGATTAAATGATTTATTGATAATCGTTCCAGGCCTACATGGCACAAACACATTGCTCTCTTGTTCGGGAGAAAGGAAAAATATGAAGAATATCTGTCAGCACTTTACAGTACAGTACTGGCAAAGACAAAGACAGTTTTAATTCAGTGTAAATATGCTTCTGAAAAGAAATTCTTGGTAGCAGCTGTCTTTTATTTTAATGAGGTATCAAAGAAGAAATAAAAAAAAACTTGCATAGAAAAAAGAAGCTTGACAAGTAGCTGAAAAGATGCTCACCCAAGCACTTCGGAGTCCTCAGACATGTTTATTTTGCAGGATGAGAAAACTTGATTTTCATCTTTAAACTCTGAAATTATTTTTGTTTACAATTTCACAGGCTCAAAATGTTAATTAACTTCATTTAAACCCACAGCTTCAGCATCACCATGAATATGTAGACACATACAGGGGCATACACTGTATCAGCTCACACATCACACAACAGTTTGCAGTATTTGTGCCATGATGCGAACCAATAACACAGCTGTCCTTCTCTGGGATTAATGGTTCTTTTGTTTGTTTGTTTTTTATTCATTTTTATTTTATTTTACTTCGTTTTCAAGACATGTAGTTTACTGTTCAGTGATTTAAAACGATTTGGTTGAAAGGGAAAAAAAGAGAAAGGAAAATAGCCTAAAGAGGAGACCTGATTTATCCAGTTAAACAAGAGCTCAGCCTCTTGTTTGATCAAACTCCCTCTTCTCAAACTGAAGGAAACAGAGCACACACCTGGCTGCTTATGCCGGCTTCATTGTTTTCCCTCTACAAGATCTTCCAGCTGCCTATACGGACATACCAAAGTTTCCCCACTCTTTACCTAATGCTACTCAGAGTTTGAGTTTCTACCACATCCTTTCTTTTCTTGCAAGCTAGGAGGAACTTAACTTTTACAGTAAGGCTCCATCTTTCAATACTGCTGACAGAGCAACATGAGAAAATGGCCTCATTCTCGGATAATGGCTGTCCTTCAGGCAAAGGCATATAGGGGCTTCTATTCAGCTCTTTGGTGCGCTGGAACTTATTATAGCTTTGAAGTTCAGGTCAAAAGTTATTGCTTGGTATCATATTGAGTTTCATGCAGGTGTGCTCCCCTTTAATCAACCCAATCATTGTAGAACAAGTTTTTCTTTCCAACTAAACTAATTCAAGTACTGCCAAACTAATCCTGTACCTCTATGAACCGCAGCTGCTTTCAAAGGTAATCTTTAGAAAACAGGTGAAATCATAGCAAAAATATTATTTTTTCATATCCACACACTCCCGCTGTGTTAGATTTACAATCCTCCTTTTATGCTTAGTTTCTGATCTTTAAATCCAGTCCTGGCTGTCACATGTTGAATCTACAGTAAAATGAGATGTTCCTTATCAGAGCACTTCAACCCCCTCCACCACCTCCCACCTGAACCTGTCAAGAGCCTGGCTGATACCAGCTAACCTTGTCCTTCTGCTAACCTAGCTAGCTGCCACTAAAACTCTGACGTTAGACTTCCCGGGGGCTGTTCTTTCCACAAACCACCAGGTTGTCTCTCCTGGAACGTCTGTCATGTTTCCCTATGCTTCCTACTCTACAATCAGGTCCTTGAAATGCTAGAGTTCACCGGCAAACCATGGTATAAATGCTGCTATGTCAACAGAAGCATGGCTTCATTTTTTTTTTTTTTTTTTTACCTCCAAAGCCTCCAGCATCACAGCCCTCCCTTCACACAACAGTGACATTTCAAGATGGATGATATTTAGGAGTTTTATTTTGAGCAATGAAATTAGCCAAGGTTAACAAAAGAAAAGCAAATGCAATCAGAGCATTGATTTTTGGACGGTAAATGGCTATGCAGAGATCGATTGGGAGTAATAAAGAAAGAACATAAATAAAGAGGGCTTACAGCACTGAGGAGTGTTTTCAGCCTTAGTGCTTTACAACAATTTCTCATTACTGCCCCTCTGTTTGCAGAGAAAAACAAATCCTGCATTTTGATTAGGAAACTGACCACATTTCCAGCCTTGCATGTTTTACAAAAAAAACCTTCCTGCACACATTTAATCCAAATTCATATCTGTGGCATGTCAGACAGTATTTTACTTGAATGCTGAAGTCATCACTTCCTCTGCAGAGAAACACTATTCAACAGTGACCTAGTGAGGAAGAAGTTCAACCACTGGAAAATTACCACCTGTCCTTGTCAGTCTTTACATCCTCTGTACCCTGCTGTCACTCCTGCATAAAGAGCAACTCAGTGTCCAAAAGTGTATGAATGATGCAACATAAGACCATTAAATGTGATGGTAAAATTAGGAGACAGCAGGTTGAGCTTGGCATGAGGAGATGAAACAAGGTGAAACTGCAATTAGGCAACAAGATGCATCAGAGTGTTTGGAGATGCTTAAAGGCGGAGGGAGACGTCTGTCATGGGAGAGGGAGTTGTGCTGTGGTGATGTATTGTTAAATATGGGGTTGACTGTGAGTATTTGTCAGCCAGCACAGAAGGAATTTATAGTGATGCACTTGTTTATACTGTGCACATGAAAAGTGACAGATTGTTATGCGACGAGGTTGAACTGCAGACTTATTTCTCACCTCCACACACCTGGGAAATCAGAGCGTGAAGTCAGCGTGAAAGACAGATTATAAGTTTTGAAAAGTTCAAGAAATGATGGGATCCAGGGTTTCAATGACAGAGAGATTTAAGGGAAAGGGTTTTCCAATACAGATCTGTTCATATATAATTTCACCTCCTGATATTTCAGGATTCTGTTTCCCTTTCAGCATCATGACCTCAGATTCTTCTGGATATGGCCTGTGGTCATATTCGGAGTTTGTATATGACAAAAATCAAACACATCTGATATCCGGACACAATTTATGTCCTCGTGAAGAATCTGCTCCATTCCCGGATATATCACCACTCAGGATATGCATCAGAAATGGTCCAAATTCTTCTAGGAGCAAGTAAAATATCCCCTTTCAATATCTTGGCCTCAGATACTTCCAGATATGACCACAGGTTGTATTCGGGGTCTGTATATGACAATAGTCAGACACATCTGATATTCGAACACAATATATGCCCTCATGTAGAATCTGCTGTCCGTATATCACGAGATATGCCTCCTGTCTCAATATGCACCAGAAATGGTCCGGATTCTTCAGATATCTAGGGAAGTATCATCTCCAAATATGAATGGATTCTGGACTTTTTCACGCAATGATATAAAAAAAAAACTGGGTCAACAAAATCCAATCAATGGAATACGATGGACTATCCTGTTATGGAGCTGTATGCGCTCGACTCAGAGTCTGATATGCAGTTTGAAATACATGCGGTACAACAGAGACCCTGAAAGTAGGTAATACAATCTTATCATAGCTAGCAAGCCACAGACTAATGGTTAGCATTGAGCTGGCGATATGGTTTTACTCATCTGTGCTGTCCATGAGGCGTTTTTATGGTGGGAATTGTGTCAGGTTTCAGTTTGGTACTGCCCTGAGGTTCATGAAAGTTGAGAAGGGTTTTTCTGTGCTCCTGAAGACAAAATATAACCTCTTCTGTAAAAAATGATATTGGGACAACACCCTCCTTTTTTTCTCATTGCAGAAAGTTCCTGGACCCCTTATTCCCCCCTTGATTTCTTCCGGTTGAGGGCCAGGCTTAAAACAACACTAGATAATGTTTTTGTTAGCACACTGACAATGATGATGTACATTTCTGTTGCCCTGCAGGATGAGAAACTGCATGCCTTCTTCTTTATTTCTCCCCAGCATGGAACATACTGTGACAGCTGTATTGTGCTTTACAGTGCTGCATCACACACTAGCAACTGGATATCAACACACTGGCCATTTTGAATGTACACCTGGCTGATTCAGGAAAGAAACACTGGAGGACATTATTGGAGGAAGGAAGAGGGACAAAAGAGAGAAAGTTACAGAGAAAGAGCAGACAACATCAGACAGGTTTTTCCTGGCTACAACGATCTTAGAGAAGAGACAGGATGCCAGATGGATGCTGAATTAGCCTTCATTAGGGGGCACCAAAGGGCAAACATTTGTCAAAGTTCAGAAGTGAAGCATTAAGTTTGGGATTTCTTGTGTTGCGGCAACCCCTGGCCACCACTTGGCTTAGCCGCTAAGATTGTTGATTTACTGAACAGAAAGATAAGAGCTGTAGCAAGTCTCTGGAAGAAAGTTTAAAAAAAAGGGGGGGGTGGGGGCTCCGTGTCCATCAGTTCCTAAGTCTTAAAACTCAGCATCTCGCTGATCTTCTGAGAGAAAAGTATGCTAATATAAAATGAGAAAATATATGACTTACATTTATCCTGGTATCAGATTTCCATATTAATGTCACACTTCAAAGTCTTCTGGTATCAGAGAGAAGAAAGATAGACATAAAGCATGAAATAACCCCTCTGTGACCAAAGGCCCAATGAGAGCCACATCAATAGGCTTTAAATAAGAAATACATAACAAGAGAAGTATGAGCGGTGAAAATTCTACGCCCCTGAGCTAAACATCTTGGAAAGAATAGACTTCTTCTACTGCCAATTCAGTTAAGCCTGCGCAGCAAATTTCACACAACCATTTTGTGCTCTGCTGATAAAACACTTCGAAAGCCCAATGACACAGACAATGCCTTCAGTTAGGAAAAAGCCACGTTTTGTCCCCATTCCTTTTCATCAATGTCCCAAATGCAACCAAGCCTGACTGAACTGTGAGCAAAAATACTCAACAAAAACTGACTCCAGCATCAAACACCCACACACACTCACTCACACACACAAATCGTCTGCCATCTGCGGCTGAAGAACTCCTGCTGAAAACGTAACGGTCTGCTGCTAGTTACTCTAACCACTGTTCTAAATTATATTTGTGATTAGGTCTATTAGTTATGTGAAGAGGATGTGACACAAAGGCTGCAGAGCCCTGCACCTGTCACACTCTCACCCACCCCTCATTCAGTTCTGTCAATGAGTGTAGCTCACTTCATTTCCATGTCCCACTCAAGCTCTATCGATGAATAAAAAGGCATCAGTGGTGAATAAATGCTTGCTTTTATTGCCTCATGCAAGAGAAAATGAGATGGATTGTAAGTGGGGGATCATATCAGGCCTCCACCTCATTGAGTTTAACTGATCTTGTGTGCCTTCATTTTGATTAAGATTTCACATCTGGAAGCTTCACAACATATCTATGTCATCATCTACACTAGTGGAGCGCACAAATCAAGTAAAAAAAAAAAAAATCCTAGCTGGTAGACCTTTTCCCCTGGCAGCCAGGGAGAAAAATTAGCTTAATTAAAAGACGGGGACTTGTCTCAAAGTCCTGATTATTTCTCATGCTGGCATCATGAGCTACCTTAATACCAAAAGGCTCATTAAAACAGAGCTTCCGTTTGGTGAAAGAGCGGAAAAATAGGGAAAGAGTTCAATCTTTTGGGGGGTAGATTTCACACTGTTTTCTAAACCTTCTTAACAGTTATTGTGAAGCAAATAATGACATTTGCAGCTTTGATTTTGGATTTAGGTTCTTAAGTCCTTCAGTGTTTGTAGCAAGATGCTGCATATCTTTGCAGCCATCTGTTGGGGCAGCAGCATCAGAGCCAGTAACTCAAAGAAACTAAACAAACTGATAAAGAAGGCTGGTTCTATGCTGGGGACTGCTCTGGAGTCCCTGGAGCAGACTGTAGGAAAAATAATGTTGCACAAGCTGCTAAGCATCATGGACATTGCCTAGCATCCTGTGCACAACATGCTGATCTTCATTTGCAGGCTTTTACTGCCTCACTGCAAGAAGGACCTGCACATGCGGTTAATCCTGTCCATTGCAATACCTGTTTACAATGTACTAGGAGGAAAGACTTTTCTCTGCAGCTGCATGATCTATCTTTATTTGTACTGTTTAGCACAGCACAAGTTTATGTTGCTCAGGACATTTTTTTTCATTTACGCTGTAGCAGTTAAATTACCCTTTAAAATTGATATGAAAAATTGCCTTAAACTGGAAACAAAGCTAACTGTAGCCCTTTAAAGCAGCTTGAAGGCCTTAGAGATCTCTTTACATTATGAATTTAGAGGATGTTTACTCTGGTTTCCTCCATCTTTGCTGGAGAGCGTTTTAGGCAAAGAAAGTGGATGAAAATCAAATATCTAGCCTGCCGTGGACTGTGCAGCATGGTGTCATGCAGGCTACCATGCAGTTTGCCTGATCAGTTGCTGCAACACTAAACAGAAGAGCTCCATTTACAGTGTGCACAAAGGGAGAGGAAGACGTTTCTCCAAAATGACTTTGCATTGCTTTTTCT
Organism: Atherinomorus stipes; assembly: GCA_023101725.1. Taxonomy (NCBI): domain Eukaryota; kingdom Metazoa; phylum Chordata; class Actinopteri; order Atheriniformes; family Atherinidae; genus Atherinomorus; species Atherinomorus stipes. The sequence goes on from JALJCO010013221.1 coordinate 2,273,275, forward strand.
TCACTAGGGTTAAGTTAAAATATTCTGTCACTTGTTGCTAGGTTAAGATTGAGCATAAAAAATTGTCCTCTACAATGTTTATGTTTCAGTGTTTATGTGGACGTGGTCATGTATAGCATATGCCCTGTTATGGTCCTATGATTATCAACTAGACAAATTTACCTGAGACCCAAGAATAGGGATGTATATCGTTATGATTTTATCGATACCGATACCAATATCGATACTCCTTATCGATACCGGTATTTATCGATTCTCTTATTGATACTATAACACAATTTAGAGTAAATAATAGACATTACAAGATGTTAAAAGATCCAGTGGTGGAGAACATTTGTTCAGAACGTGTTGGAAGAAGCCTGGACATAAAGGTAGGTGAAGGACAGCTGGGAGAATAAGCGAATTGTGTCCCTCTTATTTCATCTCTGTGATTATTTGACTGTGTAATGATAACTCAATGGTTAGGTAGATGAACAAAAAGCATCAATAAGAGTATCGTTTGTCCAGAATCTTAACGGTACCCTGGTATTGTTAAGATTAGGAACCGGTACCAAACGATACCGGTACTCGGTATACATCCCTACCCAAGAATCAGAGATGGAGACAATAACCACGTTTACAGGATTTTATTTGGAAAATATAAAACCTATCTAATACTATCTAATGTGGTCTGTATGGGTGCCTTGGCAAGTGTGAATGGAGTGTGTGCTATGCTACATGTGTGCAAGATGCAAGTGTAAGAAGTTAAGTGTGGTGCATATGTAAATACAGTAGAAAGGTGGTGTTGTACAGTATAATGTGCTGAAAGTCTCCATAAATGATCAGAGCAGGGGTGAGGGAGTTTTCCTGGCATTGGATGGCATGGTTAGAATAGAGGTTTAGTTTCAGGCATATCTAGAGCATCCTACACTTAAACATTGACATGCCATCGTGCATGGTAGACCGTGTACCCTACTTTTTAGAGCTGCATGGGCTTTCCTTCTTGCAGCCACATTTAATCATTTCTAGAATGCTGTCTGGGGCAGGTTTGCAATGTGGAGGGAGAGTGGTTGGGTTCAGTGACCTGTTAGTGATGTCTTTGTTCCATCCAAATTTCTCTGGGTCCCATGCAGGTGGAATATCAACATTTCGCCAATACACAGCTTGAAGGTGGGCTCTCTTAACATTCTCTGTGAATGCTTCCTTGGTTGGTGGTAGAGCAGCTAGGTTCGGAGCAGACGTATGTCCTTTCCCATTCTTTTTCCCCCAAACTAGAAGTCTAGTGTGAGACATATCGCTGCCGTTCTGTATGCCATAACATGCTGATATGAAGGCAGTGGCTTGGTTGATGACTTGATTGAACTGTGCATCCATGTTTCCCATAGCCAATAGTTCATACCCTGCTTTAAGGACTTTTTCAACAGTTCCTTTTCCCAACCCAAAGTATGTCACATCACCTGGTTTGATTTTGTGCATACAATTTCATAATATCTAATCATGATTGGTGTTTTGGTCATGAAGGGGTTAATATTTAAAACTGCATGGATATTCTAGTTCACTGCACACGTCCACTTCCATGGATGAACAATTTAGAAAGCATATTTTTGCAATTAGATCAAGTATTTTGCATGAAAAAGCCTAAAGCTCTATTTTTGATGGATTTTTAGTGTTTTGGGCATGAAGGGGTTAATAACTAAAAATGCTCAGGGCATATCACTACGCATCATCTGGAATTATTAAAAGGTGACCCTAAGCTACAAGAATCAGCTGAGAAAAACTTTTACTGATGAAACCGGGTTCAGCCAAAAATCACCCCTTACTATCGACTATTTCATTCATACCTCAGTTTAAGCCAGATTGTTACGGCCGCCCAGATTCTAACCCCTTTGTGTTTTATTTTACATGCAATCCTCCTGCTCAATCCCTCTGTTCCCATTGGCCGGGCTCACCACCACCATCTCCTCCCTCACCCTCTGATTGCTGATCAGTCTCACCTGGAGCAGCTGGCAACAACTATAAAAGAACCCAACACACCCTCAGTCAGGGGCAACTGCTTGGCCTGGCAACAGTTGTCCTTAGTTTATGTTTTTGGTGTCTTTAGTTTGAGTAACTTTGTCTTTAGGTTTTGATTTCCAGGTGTTTTAGTTTGGTTAGTTGGTTTAGTTGTTAGATTCCATTTTGTTTTTTTCACTGATTAGTTTGGAGTTGGGATAGCTAGGTCTTTTGTTGTAGTTTGGTTTTGGTTACAGGTCTTAGTTTATGGTGCTGCTCGTTCCCTTTTTGGTTCCTAGCCTAGGTTTGTATTTTTCCCCATTTTTGTTTCCCTTTCAGTGTTAGGCTTTGTCTGTCTTTTTATTTGTTCCTTTGAGCAGCATCGCTAACCCCATCTCCTTTTTCGGTTACAGTTTTCCAGGTTTTTGTTTATGCTTTAATTCACCCCTGAACAATAAAACATCTTCACTCCACCTTTTCCATCTTAAACCAGTCTTTTGTTTGCGTCCCTAACCCCTAGCAGAGCTGGGACGTAACAAGTGGGGGCTCGTCCGGGATCTATTTTCCCAAGTACTGGTTTTTGTGGAGTATTTTGTTCTGTGGTGTGTTTAGGGCTTATGGTCATGTGTTGCTGGGAGAGCTGTTTTGCTTCCCCCTTTTGTGAAGCCCTGCATGGCTGCTTTGCATCGGGCCTGTCGTGGTGGACATTGCTTCAGATTCCCCTGGCTACCTTATGGTAAGACCAAGGCTACCTTTAGTGGAACAGTTGGTGTTATTGGTGTGTCTGGGTGCCTGGGCTGATACAGTGCCGCATGTGGATGCGGAAAAGGGCGCTCTGGAAAGAGTGACCCTGGGGAGTCAGTGTCTCCTCTTGTGTTAACTGCTGAGGTGGACAATGGAAGCTGAGCAGGGCAGAGCACCAGTTAAGCTTCCTGTACTGAACCCCTCTGACAGCTTTGGAAGCCCATGGTGGGGCTTACCTTGACACCTGCATCAGCTTGAGCTGGAGGCTCAAAGCATTGGCACCTTCCACCTACGCCGGTGGTTTTGAAGATGCACCATCTGTGTCCACTGCCTTTTGGTGTGAGCAACTGTGTTGCTCTGGTGCCTGTTTTGGGGGTCTGAGGTTTGTATATGAATGCATGATTGGCCTTTTTGTTGCAGTATCGTCTGGCCTGAAACTTGAGGTGGTAGCAACAGTCTCTTTTGTGACTTTGTAGTGTAAGTATTTGAATTGTTTGTAATGTATAACCTGCTTTTGCCAGGGGTCGTAGGACTCTGGCTTTGGTTGTTTTTTTGTGGACTGTCTTGGTGTGTTCCCCTTCGTTTTGTCTGGTTGAGTGGCTTTTGTTCTTTGTAACAGGCCTTCGTTTCGCCAAAACATTGTTTTGGACAGGCCTTCTGTGTATGTTGTGTTTTGGACCTTCGAATAAGCAAAACTTTGTGTGCCCCTCTCTTACCAGCTCTGTTGAGCTTCGGTTAGGTAAGACTCGTTCCCCTTTGTTTTACCAGATCTGCCTTGCAGATCTTCGTTAGGTAAAACTAGTTCCCCCTCCGTTTTGCTTGGTCCGTTCCGTAGGTTAGCAGAAATTCGTGTCCCCCTCCGTTTTGCCAGATCTGTGTGGTACAGATCTTTGGTTCGGCAAAACTTCGTGTCCCTTCGTTTGCCAGATCTGTGTGGTACAGATCTTTAGTTTGGCAAAACTTCGTACCCTTCGTTTTGCTAGACCTACTTCGTGTCTTGTGTATCTGTGTGTTTTTGTTTAATTTACTTTGGTTTCAAAACTTTGGTTTTGTAACTTAAGGGGGGGAGTGTTACGGCCGCCCAGATTCTAACCCCTTTGTGTTTTATTTTACATGCAATCCTCCTGCTCAATCCCTCTGTTCCCATTGGCCGGGCTCACCACCACCATCTCCTCCCTCACCCTCTGATTGCTGATCAGTCTCACCTGGAGCAGCTGGCAACAACTATAAAAGAACCCAACACACCCTCAGTCAGGGGCAACTGCTTGGCCTGGCAACAGTTGTCCTTAGTTTATGTTTTTGGTGTCTTTAGTTTGAGTAACTTTGTCTTTAGGTTTTGATTTCCAGGTGTTTTAGTTTGGTTAGTTGGTTTAGTTGTTAGATTCCATTTTGTTTTTTTCACTGATTAGTTTGGAGTTGGGATAGCTAGGTCTTTTGTTGTAGTTTGGTTTTGGTTACAGGTCTTAGTTTATGGTGCTGCTCGTTCCCTTTTTGGTTCCTAGCCTAGGTTTGTATTTTTCCCCATTTTTGTTTCCCTTTCAGTGTTAGGCTTTGTCTGTCTTTTTATTTGTTCCTTTGAGCAGCATCGCTAACCCCATCTCCTTTTTCGGTTACAGTTTTCCAGGTTTTTGTTTATGCTTTAATTCACCCCTGAACAATAAAACATCTTCACTCCACCTTTTCCATCTTAAACCAGTCTTTTGTTTGCGTCCCTAACCCCTAGCAGAGCTGGGACGTAACACAGATACACACCAGTAGTTGCATATCAGCCACTCAGGAAGGCAGTGCATCACTCTGCAGAGTGCACAGAAGGGAGACATGGGTTCTGTATGGTTTTTACACTGTCCTTGTTTGTTTTTTGTTGTTGTTGTTTTGTTTGGTTTTTGGGTTTTTTTTTTTTAAAAAAGCACATACTGTACAGTAAAAAGAAAAGAAGTGGTGCTTGAATTAGGCCTACATTTAGGGCATGTAGCATGAAGCACCCCCCTAAAATGGGCTATAAACACATATGACTGTGTCAGGTCCTCAGGAATATTAAGAATGTGCGTGAGTGTGGTTTCCAGAAACATTAACATTTCCTTTAGATGCCGCAAGGATTTCATTAAAGAAATTGCTAATTAGAAATGTGTTAAGTCTTCGGCATATTGCACAGTGATCTCTCTGACCAGGAGGTTTTCCCTAAAAAGTGAACAAGATGTGTGCCTGCCTGCCACTAATCTCATCATCATGGTAATCTGAAGGATACGGGGCAAATGGAAGCTAAAAACCTCAATACAGACTTCCAGCTTAACTTAGAGTCATGTAAATGGTCTACACCAATGTCACTACTCCTGCTGAAATCATTGCTAAATAAAGACTCCTACACTGTTAACACAGTTAGCTGAAATCTTTTGATGAGTTAATTTCGGTGTTTGTTCTCTCTTGAATTCAGTACCTTTATGTGGCAATAGTAATGAGGCACTATATATGCTCTTTTGCATCAATACATACTTTGGAATGGGTCACAAGGTGTTCCAACAGAGCCACATACTAAAATATTTCACCAAGACACTACACTTCCAATGCTATTAAAGACTATCTGGGAGAAATAAGCCTTTTGTTTAATGAGTTAAAATGGAGTAGGATATGCCAAAGTCAAAGAAGGAACATAAAAGTTAGACTTATTCGATTTAAGATCTTCAATCGCCTCTATTAGATACAATCTAGATTACATTGATTAGTTCTTTAAAACACAGCAGACTGCTGAAAATGTCAGAACTCAGAGGGTTCATTATTTCATGCTCTCTAGCAAGATTAAAGTCCACAGTTGTGTAAAAGAGGTCATTAGCAACGACTTTGAATTCTCTCTCAGGTTATATATGTGCTGAGTGACCCATTAGCTGTGCCTTTGCAGAAGTGAAGCAAACTAAGATTGAAGCATCATTTTCAGCGGATCATGTGAGAGATGAAAGGCTACCAGATGGAAATATTCAAATACCAGGAGAAAATCTCAGTCAACAAATGACGCCATATTCAATATCTAATCATACAATTATCTTTAAAATGTAGATTACACAATGTGCACTAAATGTATGTTATATAATGTGTTCTTACAATTCTAATAATTTTACATGTAAAATAGCCAACTACAACTATATGGCTGCCAATGCTGTAAGCAACAGCAACATAATTCTACCCAAAAAATTTGAATATCTGGGAAAAGTGCTTGTATTTCTGTAATTCAACTTAAAAGGTGCAATTTACATATTGTATAGATAAACAATATGCAAATAAATATATTTCAAGCTTTCATCTGTTTGGATGTTGCTGATTAGGACTTGCAGCTTAAGAAAACCTCAAATTCTAAAACTCAAAAAATTAGAATATTGTGAGAAGCTCCAGTATTGTAGACTCAGAGTGTCACATTCTAATCAGGTAAGTAATCTAAAACATCTGCATTAGTGCCCTGAACCTTTAAAAAAGTCCCTGTCTTGGTTAAGAACAATTCACAACCATGGGGAAGACTGCTGATCTGACAGTTGTGCAGAAAACCATCATCGACTCCCTGCACAAGGTGGGAAAGACACAAAAAGTGATAGCAAAAGAAGCTGGATGTCCTCTGAGTGCTGTCTCAAAGCACATTAATGGACAGTTAAGTGGAAGGAAGAAGTGTGGAAGAAAACGGTGTACAAGCCGGAGGGCTGACAGCAGCCTGGAGAAGATGGTCAGTGTTAAGTTTCCCCAGTCTGTGATGACCTGGGGATCCATGTCAGCTGCTGAAGTTGGTCCTCTGTGCTTCTTTAAGGCCAACATAAATGCAGCCGTCTACTAGGACATTTTGGAGCACTTCATGCTTGCTTCAGTGGACCAGCTGTATGGGGATGCAGACTTCATCATCTAGCAAGACTTGGCACCTGCCCACACTGCCAAAACTACAGAATCCTGATTCAACAACCAGATCACCATGCTTGATTGGCCCGCAAACTCACCTGACCTAAAATCCCATTGAAAATATGTGGGGCTTTCTTAAAGGCCTCCTTCCACTGAAAACCCGTTTAACTTGCTCCTTCTGAAATACGGAGGGTTTCCCCTTGTTTACTTACACATGCTGACTTGCTAGCGTTGTGTTCCCCCCAGTCGGCTGTGCTTCCTCATCAGAGAAACAGTACGAAGAAAAGAGCGAATCGGGAACAGCCTTGCACTTCTACGTCACATTGCAAATAGCGTATCCCACGTGGAGTTTATATCTGTCCATTGGAAGGCAGGTAACCCTCCACTACACACTAGAAGTGAAGACAGCATGACTGTAGCTTCGGAGTTGAGAAGCTAATTAGCTAACTGTTTGTTAGCATGGCGGAACAAACTTGTTTGTCGGCTCTATTTCCTGTCTGTAACGAAATAAGAGCGGAGGGCGGAACTTCCTTCATACACTGATGGGAGCCAGCCAATCAGACGGAAATTCATGAGAAGGACCCGGAAAAGCCTGCCGTTGGACCACAAGCCTCTCTTCTAGTATACAAATACAGCTGGATACAAAGAAACCAGAAGGTTTTTTTAAACAGAAACGATGCAGAATGCATTCAATAATAATGGAGAACACAGAAATATTAATGAAATGACCATGGAAGTACAACTTTAAGAGAAAGCTGAACTGGAAGAGACCAAACAATAAAGAAGAGCTCAAGGCTGTGATGGAAGCGTGTTCATCTTCCATAACACCTGAGATATGCCACAAGCTGGTTGCATCCATGCCACGCCAGGTTAAGGCATTCATTCATGCAAAAGGGGCCAAACCAAGTATTAAGTACAGATGCAAGATTTGACTTTAGGAGGCCTGATATCTTTGCTTTTAAAATCCTTTTAGAATTGATTTCCTGCAGTATTCAATTTTTTTAAATTTGTTTTTGAATGAGGTTTTTTATAAGCTGCAAGTCCTAATCAGCAACATCCAAACAAATAAAAGCTTGAAATATATTGATTAGCATATTATTTATCTATACAAGATGTAAATTGCACCTTTTAAGTTGAATTACAGAAATACATGAACTTTTTCGGGATATTCTAATTTGTTGGGTAGTACCTCTATTATTCTGCGTTTATTCCGCTGTCCTCTTATTATTCGGTTTCTGCCCTGTTTTTTTGTTGCACTACTCTTCTGTCATGATTTCTGTTCTGCCTTGGGCGTGTTGAGCACTCTCCCTATTCCTGCTGATTGCTCATTGTCTTCACCTGTGCAGCTCCCTATTTCAACACCTGCATTACACCTTTTCAGTGGGATAGAGTGTATTTGTCACAGTCTTCAAGCCCTGTACGTGTCAAGTGTTTCCAGTTTTTTTGTTTTTATTCTTTTTTCCTAACTCTCTGACCTCTGTTTTTGCCTAGTCCTTGCCAGTGTGAGAGAAAAGTTTTTGATTTCTTGTAAACTTTTTGTCCTATATGAACTTTCTCCTGGGACTAAATCCTAATTCCCCTGTGTTTTTAACTTACAATAATTCAAATTTTGTTCACAGTGGGGCAAAATAAATTACATCTCTGTGTTCCTCTGACCCTTGTGTATTCACAGTTTAAGAATTTTTGGGATACCACATTTCATTTCCGAACAGCACCTAGTTGTTCGAGGGCTTCTTTCAGTTTTTTCTCATCTCCCAGTCCTTGCTTTGTTTCATATTTCAGTAACACACATGCACTGTTAGGGTTTTTCCTGAAATGTACATTGAGTGTAACAGGGTTCTATTTTTTAGAAAAAAAAGAAAGAAAATACAACAAAGCAAATCAGCCAAAAACAGCAAAACCTCAAGGGTTTGAGTGTGTGTATCGCCTCTATGAGAATTTTTACCAAAAAATGGATGAGCAAAGTAGGGCATTATTTCTTTGTTTTGATTTGCATATGTGAAAATTATTCTAGGTATTATAAAATGTTTGGTATGGACATGTTAGCAATGAATAAAGCTAGCATAAAGGAACAATGTAACTGAAACTACAGCTGATAACACATGAGCAGTATGTTATTGTTCAGGAAGAAAAGGCACATTAGGTGCTGTGTGACAATAGACAGCTGAGTGCAAGGACAGATATAGCACAAGCAATATGGTCTGTCAAGCAAATTCATCCTCAGGCAGTAAAAATATCAGCAACTGACCAACATGAATAGTAAGCTGTATTAGTTACATGTCACAGCTGTCAGAATGTGTCCTAATCGGCCCAGGTCAGGGAGTTGAAACCATCTGTACTAAACTGAACACACAATTTATTTTCTGATCGTTTGCATTCACCTGTATTTACTGAATGACATGGCTTCTTGGGAGCTCTGGGATTTGTCATACAGCAGACTAGACACTTTTTATCCCGTAAAGAAAAATGTCTGTTTCCTACAGCAGGAACCTTCCTGCAGGAACAAGTTATTTTGTAGAGCCAACGTACACTTTATTTCTTTCTTTGTCCATTTTTAAAGTTAATATTGTGGACGGAAACGCAAAAACAAAATATATGTACCCCAATCCAAAAAACAAAGTGAATACTATGAGAACTGCAACTGTCCACCACAGTCACCCCCCACAACTGCCTTACCTCCTTTATCACACCCTAAAAGCACCACTTTAGCCATTACTTTTCAGCAGGGTTCCCCTTCTCCAGACAACACTGACTTTCAGGTGATATTTAGAGCCATTAGGCCACCAAGGTCGGCACTTAACTTACATTTTTAAAGCTTCGGGCCTTGTTTCTTTTTCTATCATTTTTTGTGCAATACACTGCATGCAGAGTGCAACAGCTCATTACAAAGGGGAAAAGAAGGGGGACAGAATACTGAAGGGAACATTTCAAGTCACCCATACAGAATCTCATGAATTCACTTTGCAGTCCTGTTGATAAACCAGCAAAGACCATCTTGATTCTTTGACTGCATAATAGGATAAAGGTCAAGGAGATGTGTTAGATTTTTTCAATTGCAATAAACCATTTTAGAAATAAGTCAATTATTCTTTTGAAAGTGCTGTCAAGGTCCATATATTTCACAGTGTTTACTTGTTTAGCAACAAGACTTGAGAGGGGAAAATAAAGCTGTGTGTTGCAGCATGGGAAGAAAATAAAAAGTATCAAGAGTCCAACAGTTAATAAACCCATAAAAACTTAATGTTCACGGATATCTGTGCAATTGAAGGAACCACCCACAGATACTAAACTGCTACATCCATTGTTACATTGAATGTGCTATTTGGTAAGCCTACTACACTATAAAAGGCAATATTTTTAAGCTACCACCTGTTCACTATTAATTTACTTAATTTCGTCATTAGTGTCACCCACTTTTTTTCAATGTCAAAATGTGCACAGGGTGTTTTTTTATAGAAGGGTCTGCTTATTGTGTACTGAATAGAATAAATGCAGGCGTGTGTCGTTTTATTAATGTGTCCCAGAATGTGTTTAAAGTTGAAAAGCAAAGTGAAACCGGTTTTATGTGAGGATTGATAAAAGAAATAATTGCCTTTCCCCTTCTTTTCATTCTGCGTCTGTGCATTTTTATTACAGCTTCACCAGGATGGTTGCTGAGTTTTATTTCCTCTCTGGTAGCGTGATAATGCATTTTACATTATATTTATAAAACCCTATATATTAAACAATAAGCATGTATAATGAAAGGTAACTGAAATGAACTCAGTCCTGATAGCTTTGGCCAAGGGAAGAATTTTCAGTCTAGTTATTATATTGAAACAATGTGAACACTTTATGTGTTGTGTGTGTGTGTGCGTGTGTTTGTGCGAGCGTGTGTGTCTTTGTTCCCTGTAGTCATGTGCTGAGTATCTTTTTGTTTCTTTTCTCTCCCATTCAAGATGTTTGCCAATTGATCGCTTCTCCTGGAGCAAATCCCAGTGTCACATCCCAGCAGAGTAAATAAGCAAGCTGTAAATTAAGTTTAATTTCCTAATGACAAATGAAATTCTACTGCAGGAGGAATATGACTTTCAAATTCGATGAGGCACTATATTTCACTTCAAAGGTCTCAATAAACCAGCTGGCAAGCTTTTTTTAGTAAATAGGCAGCAGACTGTAGCCACCCCCCTTTTTTTTCTTCTTTCTGGCATCTTCCCATAGGCTGCTATTGCTCATTCACAGTTGTGTGAGATGTCAGAGTTTGGCGCTTATGAAAATTTAGCTCCAAACTCATCCTTACCCCAGGCCAGAAAAATGCTGAACAATGGCTTGTCATTTTCACACAGCAGAGACTAATCTGTGAAGTGAAGCAGGCATCCACAAACCCAATGTCACATTTTGAAGTATTGACCGAAGCAGCAATGTGTGTGTGTGTGTGTGTGTTGCGGTGGTGGATGAGGTGAAGCGAAGTGAAAAGAAAAACTGCATGTATGACAGAGAGACGGGTAAAAACAGAGAGGGGTGGTGTAAAAGATGGTTGCTGTTATTAAATTCCACCAACATTTATTCCAAACATTAATTTCATTGCTCTATCAGACATTTCAGGGTCGAGGAGTGAAGGAAAAGCGGGAATTGCTTTCAAGTTCTGCAGAATGTTCCCTCTGGATGGCACAGACTGGGACGCCTCTCTCTCTAATTAAATTTCCCTGTTGTATTTAAAAGCATAAGATGTAATTAGATCATTTAGTTTCATTTAAAAACACTTGAATTTCTTCCCTCCTACATGCCTCAATTTGATTATATTCAGCGCACCGCGGAGTCTTGCCAGAACAGAGTTGCTATAGAGATGACCATGGCTGAGCTGCGCTTGGAAATCATTCAGAGAAGCGAGTCTTCACACTGTGAACCCAGCACTCACGCACAGACGCGCATCCATCCACTATATGCAAGCAAGCACAAAGCAGAGACTACCACTTCATGATTTTGTGCTGCAGATGCAACGGAAGATGAAAACTGGCACAACCTCAGCCAGCCACACAGCAGCAACATAAAAGCATATTATTCATTCAGGTGGCAATCTCCATGAGCAGACACGGGCCACAGAAGATGCACTTTTATCACCTACAGCAGAAGCCAAACTCCACTCTTACCCCTTTCCTCCTGTTTGAGGCAACTTTTCTGCCTCTTCCTCGTCCTCCTCAAAGCTACAGCCGAGAGGAAAGCCATGAAGGAGACATAACTCTTCCATGTCTTCATGACGACTTTGACACCCAGCTCAGCAGAAATCAATGGCAATGCGACGGCTGCTGTCACGTTTATTAAATACCTTTTTCTGATAGAGGAATGGACTGCATCGTAAATCAATGCTCCTCCAGCTCTAACAGAACGAAGCCTCTATGCAGTCCACTGAACACACATATGCTCACACTCCTGCTTTGCTGACCTGTTTTCCCCTCCTTTCACTATTAACTTTTGTTCTCACAGAGACCATTTAAGATTCAACGCTGAGAAAAATTATTTTGCAAACATTTACCAGTCATTTTACAGATTTACTTTACGAATCAATAGTTATAATACTCGGGAACTGGCAGCTGGCGAAAGAGAGGTCACAGATATAAAGGATGGGGGTTTCTGTGTACTGAATACTGTTCAGCGTAATGCTCCAGTGTCTGATAACGCTCAGCTTAGACATGGTTGCTTACACAAACAACTCCTTCCACAAAGCACAACATTGAGAAAATAACTTAAAGTCTAACACCACCACTCCTCAGTCTACCAGCGGTATTATTGTTCTCTTCATGTTTATTGAAAGCAAATGAATTACAAGTATATTAGAAAAGGACAACTTGCTAATTAAAGCTACTGACTGAATAAAAAAACAAATCAAAGCTGTTGTTTTATGAAGCTCTTACAGTGTAAATAGAAAAACTTAAAAAAAAGGGGGGAAAGAAGAAATACAAACCTAAATCAAAAGCAGCTAATTACTACTTCTATGATTCTCTTTTCTTTTCTTTTTTTTCCCTTTCTTTATGGTGGATTAACATGAAGCACAAAACCCAGCAGATTATGGTTAAAGCTTTCGTTGCTTTGCAGTTTAAAGCTTGTGCGTTGTGTTCTTGTGAATTCCTGGTGTATGTTAAACCATTATAATAGTAAGCTTTCATTTGTGGAAAGGTTCATTTAAATTAATCTTGGTTTACTGAGACCAACATGTTTTATTCACGACATTTAGTTGATTATTCAGGAACATTTTCACATTTCCAACAGCTGGAAAAACCTCTTTTTGTATAGAACTGTGTTTACATGACAATAAAACAGAGTTGCAGCTAATTAACATCCTTTTCAAATCAATAGCTTACTAATGGACGATTGGGTTTTTTACTACTATCATTGAAACAATTATTGATCGTTTATTTAATTAACACTTTTGTTGATTGACCAATAAATTAAAACTATGCCATGTTTTTTACATTTTCTAGTTCATCTTCAGTGCGAACGATGATAAAAAACATCTGTCAGGTGACTTTTTTTTTTATTAGTTTAACTGACTTCATGATTTGTTCACTGTTTATCAACCAAATTTAGGTTTGGCTGACTAATTGCCTTCCTTATATGGTAGTTTTCATATAAATATTCATTATTTTGTCCCTTCGTTTTTATTTCTAACTAGTATTTTCACTAAGGTCCACTTCCTAGTTGGGGAAGGAGGCTGTATGTGTATGCTTCTTACTCAACCAGGACATGGGGAGAAGAAAATTATTCTTTTTTTGTGGGCTTTGTTTACATGCCATGTCATAATAAAACTCACCCTATCTTGATTTTTGTCGAGTTGTTATAGGTCTTAAGGTCTGACTTAGTAGACACATTAGATTTATCACTATTTTGTTTTACCTTGACTGTTAGTCAGGCGGTTTGACTTCAAGGTTGTTTGAGCTGGTGTGTGACAGGTTTTGCTTTCTGCATCTAGCCTGGTCGGGATTTATTTATAAGATTTACCTTTATGCCAGTGTCTGTGAGGGAATGTTTCCCTTTTCATGTTCATGCATGGAAGAGAATCCTGATGTGGACTGATTTTAAGGAAATAACAAAAGTCGGGACTTTGAAACGATTGGTTATACGTTTGTGCTCTATGTTCTTAAATCTTACGGCGGGCACGCACCTTTAACTCCATCAGAAATGCACACATTTTATAATTTTTATGTCGAAGGCACTTGATTTGTCCAGCGATCTCAAATTCTCACTCACAAGCTTCCTTTTTTTTTCTCTCTCTCTCTCTCTGGCCACTATTCCATTATAATTTCCAGACTTCTTGCATGGCTAATTATCCAGGCAGTGCATGTCAGGTAGACCGTGCATATTATCCACTGCAATAATTTCAACACCATAGGTTCCTGCACTACAGTAGTCTACAAGATTATTGCAGGGACAGGCTCCACAGCTAATTTAGCATGTAAGGAATGGATGAAATAGAGAATCTGGGAGAAATTTTAAGAAAACACTTCGGCAGTGGTTGCAGGGCAGCTTTCCAGGCTGAGCCGGCAGGTGCTGGCAGTTAGCCTTCAGCAGGTGCTAACCAGCGTCCACCTGGACAGCTGCAAGGAGCAACCAGCTGTGTTCAGCCCAGCTACTATCACCTGCTCACCCACTCAGTCCTGCCCAGGTAGATTACGGCTATTCCCTTGGTGTCAGCCATTAGCTGCTATTCACCTGAACACGACCAGGTGGTGACTCACAGCAATCATGAACCAACCTGAACGCCATTCAGCCAGAGCAACCCTGGTCAGCCTCTCCCAGCAGCCTATACCCCTCACTTAATGCTAAGTGCTGATTATCAACATTTTTTTAAATTCATTGATTTATTTTTACACAGCAATGTTTTGCTGCAAAACCTTGGATCCTTGGATTTGTTCTTTTTTATTATTCAGTTCAGCAATTATGTAAGAATTACTGCAGCTCGTGGTAAAGATAGGCATTTCAAAGAAAAGATGTTTTCTTTCAAATGACTTCATATTGCAAGCACTGTTGTGAATGTACGGTGGCCGTTAGTGGCCAAAATTCTCCCAGACATAAAGATGTTTTCATCTGTGAGTGGATCCTGTGGTCTCGGGTATAGACTGTACTATGAGTAACTATTTTTTTGTGTCTTTTAAGGCATTACTTATCCTAAACAGTGCTCTAACTTCCATTAAACAAAGATGGTACCGCAGTTTTAAAGTTCAGAGGGTTCTCACTTCACACATATTGTTTTGTTCATTCAGGGACACCATAGTAAAAATGGTGGAACAAATATGGCAGCCTCCATATGTGCACCACCTGGCAAGTAGATATAAATGACTCATTCTAAGAAAATAAACACATAACAGCTATTTTAGTGCAGCGATTTGACATCAATCGACACGGTTTTGAATTGTATATTACATTTTTCTGCCATTGACCTTTGTTTTTGTTTTTTTTACATACTGTGCCTTTAATTCTACTTGAACTTTTCTATCCCTTTTATGTCATTGTTTTCTTGAGCACTGCACTGTATTAATTTCCCTCTGGAATCACACATTTCTGATACTGATCCTGATATGTAAGGTATGTTGCTTTAACACACACCACCCTTCCAGACACCATAACAAAGCACATCTCCATGATAACTTGATGGCATTCGCCTGCAGGATAAACTCTGACACACACAAATACAGATCAGCAACATCTTGAAGAAAATAACAATGACCTCAAGGTGTTGATCCAGCCCCAGAACTCACCAGAGCACGATCCAATCAGACATCAGCTAGGTGCTCTGAAAGAAGCCTGATCTGTAAAGGCTCTAACTTTAAACACATAACAGCCAAAGGATCTTCTGCCAACACGGTGGATGTCACCAAACTCCATCCATAAATCCCCACCACTAACACAAGGGACCCTTTTTTGTAATTGCAATGATTGGATTACACTTGGATTAATTTCAAACAAGTAAAAGAAAGTAATGGTGTCTGGAACATAAATATAACTGACAGGCACTGAAAGTGCATCAAACTGCTGTGGATCATTCAGTGCATCAGTGGATAAATCAGAATGTTTCACATGGTGGTACAGATGAGAAGATTCCTGTTTTAAGGGAACCTCACCTGCCCTAAACAACTGGGTGCAGCAATGATGTGAATCTTCAGCTAAATTACACATTACTCATTTCTACAGCTCGTACAGCAATTTAATTAAATTTCAATCCTCACAGCTCGTCACATCTCTGCGCTCTTTCCTGCCGGCTGAACATTTCCGTTACCTCTCTCGCCCACAGATGAGCTAACTTAAGAGCGCATCCTCTTCACTTCTAACCCATCTGGTCTCCGTGGAGCTAAACCACTTTAGCAGCATCCATTAAATGATGTTTTTTAATGACGCAACTCCTTTTCCTTTCTAACCAACCAGTCCTCACATTGCCTTTTAAATCACTTCAAATTCAAATAAATGAGAATGCCCAGCGGCTTTGAGTGAGATGCTAACGTCAGCATGCAAATATTCTCACAATCCTTTTTTATTTTATTAATGTGTTTGCAAACACCAACTAATTAGCAGGAGCTCAGAACACAACTCAAGCTGTTTTGCAGGTGTTTGGACTTAAACTAAAGTATTACTTTAAGGCTGATTACACGTATTACACATCATCCAGGGGTGAGACTAAGACCAGAATTTCATTGAAACCCAGCCAATAACTGCGAGCAAGTTTGACTTAATATGAAGAGAGATAATCTTAATTTATGTATACTGTAGAAAATAAACAAAAAAAAGTCAACTCAGAAACCTCTTGGCAAGTGAAATATCAGATAACGGCTGCTTCCTGCAACAGGAAATGTGCCAAAAATGCTCTGATACTGCTCAAGGAAAATAACAAGCGCCCAAGGAATTGCCTTGGCCTCTTAACTGCCGAGATCCAAATCATCCGCATCAGCCAGAGGATCAAGAACAAGTCGGATCCACGGAGAACCCACAGGACCCAAAAGATTTGCTTTCAGTGTCCCAGCTGTTCAAATGTAATCAGACACTTCTAAACATATTTCCAATGTCAAATATTGCATCCAGCAGCGGATCAGCCTCTGCTTTGATATTCTGTCCTATCTCAAACCATCACTCATATCATTCCAGCCCAGTCTCACAGGAAACTTGTATTATTTATAGCCTTAAACTGTGATTTTTATGGCCATAGATCGTCTGATGATAATGTATTCGTAGGCTGTCGTTTTGTGTAGCGGAGAACCCACGAAAGATCCCAGTAACCATGATCCATGAATAATAAAACATGTAAGCCTTTACCATCTCAAGTTATCTAACATTTAAGATGATGAAATTATACATGTAACACCTCCCTTTCCCATGCTGATTAATTTTAAATCTAAGTTTGTGTTTTTAACTCCAAGTAACATCAAAGTTTTAAAGTGAAAGTATAGTTGAAAATATTGTGGCTACCTTGTCACACTGGGACGGATCAGGTGTGCTCAAATGAGACTTAAAAAATTCCTCTTTTTTTAATTTTTCACATAACTTTTTCCATCACTCCTCAAATTAACAAGTGGTGTGCATTTTCCCCATAAATGATCATCCTGTCCTTCAGTTTCGGTGTTAAGAACTTTAAACATGTTTGTCCTCCCACTTTGGTGGATGACATACTATTTGATCAAATGAAGTCTCTCTCAGCGTTTGTGTCTTCAGAAATGCCGTGCTGCATCTAAGCTTAGAGCTGTGACATTAAACACCCTCATCCCCACCCATGGCACTCTCTGGGTGTCTCGTACACATCTCAAGAATTAAGACAGAGAAGAGAGTGAGAGGGGGGACATTTACAGCTTTAAC
Organism: Atherinomorus stipes; assembly: GCA_023101725.1. NCBI lineage: Eukaryota > Metazoa > Chordata > Actinopteri > Atheriniformes > Atherinidae > Atherinomorus > Atherinomorus stipes. The sequence goes on from JALJCO010013221.1 coordinate 2,290,675, forward strand.
ACTCAGAGGAGTGCAGCATGAGGCTTGACAGGCTCACGGAAACTTAAGAGGGTGTTTGTGTAAGTGTGTGCGAGTGTGTGCATCCAATCTTATGTGAACAACCGTGCAAGCATACATGTGGCCATGTGTTAAGTTAGTGCATATTTGTGGACACACCAACACACAAAGAGTCCAGAGGAGTCGTGTAGAGCGAGTTATGGTGTGATGTCAGGTCTAATTAGCCAGCTTTGCCTAAGGCTCATTACTCACAGATCATTGGGAGGAGGAAATAGGAAGGAGAGGAGGGCAAAAATGAAAAGGCCACATGGGGAGCACTCACCACCATCTGAGCTTCATCTCCAGTTTTCTCACTGGGGACACACCAGACTTTGATAAGGGCACACGCACCTCACTCAAGACCTCGTATCACCTTCCTCCTGTTCTTTTATGCCTCCCCACGCTCTGAACCTCGCCAGCTGCCTCTTCAAGAACTTACAAGGAGACTTGGCGAGGGGATGAAAGTGTAGGTTAAAATTATGCTGATATAGTATGAAATGTTTTTTAGACTCCACTATTGCCTTGGAAACACATTTGCATCCATCTTTATGTTGATTGGAAGCCTGTTCCTTTATCATGAAGACATTTTCAAAACGGTTGGATTAGAAACAAACATACATACAGATGTTTTCTAGGTAGGAAGCAGCTGAAAAGCATCACACATCAAGCAACTTAGTGGCAAAATATTCCATCAAGATGGTCATTACAACTAGTTTACCCCATGATTGCTGCCAGGTTAATGCTCAAAAATCAGCCTCAGTAAGGGACTGTACCACACCAATCACATGCACACTAGTTAATGCTCAAAACAGAGAAAAAACAGAACATGAAAGCAACTCCAGAGTTGCACCTCCTTCCTTCTGTACCACAAGTGAGTGAAGATGTGAGCTATTACTGTATATGCATTTCTAAACAAGTACTGTAGCCCAGAGCCTCGCCTGCTACTGTTTTCACTGCAAATACAAATACTTTAAAGAACATGAATAAAAATTTTTTTTAAAAAACACCTTCTTTCCTTTTGACAGTTTTCATTTCATTTTCTGCCAGCGGGTTGCCCATCAAGCAGCTCATTTAATCATCCATCCCCTCCCTTTTCCACCTCCAGATTAAATAGACACGTAATGCTTCACTAGAAACAAACAACATGCTCTGATTCTGTCAGTGTTTTCACTTCTAAACACGTCTGCAACGTAGAATACAACACTATAAAAGCCACCTCGTAACATCAAAGTTTAAAGCTGTGCATGATGAAAAGGATGGCACGGTTTATTATGATGCAATACATAAATATAACTGGGATATAAAAGAGATATTACTGACTCCTCTGAATCATAATTAATTTGCAGCTTCAACGCAGGACTTGACCTTTACATTTTATAAGACCCCATGACAACAAAATCCCTGCCCTCACTATTTCTGGCTGTCAGAAGGAGGTGTGCATGGAGGCTGGCAAATATGGATGTGCATGAAAAGCCAGCAGGAGTTTTGAGTCACACACAGCTGCCACTGACTAAAAACTATTAACTCCATTTCATCAGAAATAAACAGTTGATTTCTAACATATAAGGAGGAACTTCTAATGAAAATATGTCAGCTCATTCTGTTTAGTTTATTTGCCAGTATGTGTTTATTGTCTTGATCAGGTTTGCAAAAGTGACTGGGGAAGCATAACTCATTTGTTGTTTTTCCACAATAATATCACAACTTCCCACAGGTCAGCTGTCAATTCTTACAGTGGAAAATGAAAACTTGTAGTCATAATTTGGCTGTAATGTGAAGAATACTGTTCTGTGTAAAAAAAAAAAAATATATATATATATATATGTATATATATTTATGTTATTACACAATATATTCAAAATGAAATTGTCATTAACAAAAGAAAGAAAAAGTGATAAACCTAAATCTGGTGATCTGCAATTACAAACTAATGATATTCAGAATGGTGCCTTTTTGTCCACTTCAACGGATAGTGCAGTTCATTTAGGAGTTGCGTTCTCCTTCTATATGCTGCCACTAGGACTTACAGGTATAATCAAAAATCACGGTCTGTCCCATCACTGTTACGCAGATGACATTCACATCTACGTCTCGCGGAACCCCACAGATGGTCCAGTTAGTTGGCTTAAAGTGTCTGGATGATCTAAAAGCCTGGACGGCACAAAACAAAGTTTTGTGTATCAACGTTTAGTGTGAATTAATTGGCTCCAGCTCTGATTAACATTGATGAGATGGCAGCATCTGTCCACACACTTGTTGTCAGTGAGGGTGCTGCATTAAAGGCCGCAAGAGAGAGCACAGCCCACATTTACTTTAAAGAAAAACCCATTTATCCACTGAAATGCCTCATGTGGAGACTGAACCTGACAGCAACAACTCACTGACAGAAAGAGACAATATTGATCAATTTTACTGTCTGCAAGACAGCTGGCTACCAACCTTCAATCATACACAGCCTGCAGGATACGGTGTAAGGTCATCATTCATGTTGTCGTATTTACAGGCTTGACGCAGCCTTTAACACATCTGGGATAAACATGCTACCATTCGCACCGGGAAAGGATTTAATTGGCTTGTTTAGTAAGTATGGCAAATTTTTAATGCTCAGTTTAAAGGTTGAATATGGAACATTTTTATTAAAGGTATATTTTAAAAAAATAATACCTCCACAGGTTGTTTGGGGGTGTACAGAATGAAAGTACAACATTTCCCAGAAAAATTATATTTATTCTAAAAATAATTATAAAATAAATTTTACGGGTTCGATAATGGCATTTTATTTACGTCTTTAAGCCAATACACGCCGCCATTGCAGGTTGCCAAATACGATCTCTGTGTGGACACAATATTTCGGTCATTGTCAGGCTTGTACAGGGGAAAAACGTAGAGACAACGAGTGAAGCAGCTGCTTCAGAGCCCTGGAGATATTGTTATCTGTTTCTGAGGAGGAGTGACCTGAGAAGAGCAAAATCTGGAGTAAATTTTGGTGAAGACTTCACTAAATGGACCCACATAAACGTTTTCCACGGAGTAAAACACGGAAATGGCGACTTTCCTCCTGGATCGGTAAGCTAGCTTGTTTGCTAACGTGGCTAACGTTAGCTGTCGGTTATAAACTCCTCTGTGTTACTTGTTGGACATGCTGCAGACTGTTGGTCACTTGCGTATCGGCAGTGAGCCTGGCATCCCAGCGGCTGGAGTTGTTTTTCTGCTGTTGCAACTACAACCTAGACACACGTGATGTTGCTGTTCTGTCCGTATTCCATATTCAACCTTTAAACACTCTTTTGCGGTTAAAAACTGCATTAGTGTTGGCTCAGTTGAAGCCATTATGATAACATAAAATGGAGCAACCTGATTCTATCAGTGAAAGAGCTGCTGTTTCTGGCTTGCTGCTGCTCCAGTGCAGTTTGAGGTTATGTTAATGTGAAGCCAAAAGGACAGCATCACCTCTCTGTAGACCCGAGCTCTGCCTTGATATTCTGTTCGTGAATATCACACAACAATATGAGACAGGGAGCTCCTGTGTTGGAGTCTTGTGTCAAGCATATTTCTTGCTCTGATGGATGCAGCCCACTTTTTTTTTTTTTTTTTTTTGTCAAAATGTGTCCCACAGGCTGCTTTTGTGAACTGTGACTTCACCAAAGAAAAATACAAATCAATCAGATTTTCCATGACTTACAACAGTCTGACACTGAGAGATGAAAGTTTGGATATTTTTCAGCCCAAGTTAGAAAACTGGCCAGAGTTCAGCACTTCAGTAGCGGAGCATCAGCTTCTCAAGAGGGACTGGACATGGTGATCCCAGTCAGCTGTAACTGCAGGGCTGCATCACGTGAAATCTGAAAAAAAAATTTCATGATGAAATTCTGTCTTTTTAAAAAAAAAAAAAAATTGAAGAAAAAAATCCTTAAAAAAAAATTCCTGATTTTTTTTTTTAAGGATTTTTTTTTTCAGAATTCTGACTTTAATCTCAGAATTCTGAGAAAAAAGTCAGACTTCTGACTTTTCCAGAACATAAAAAAAGAGGAATTTTTTTTCTTTTCAATTTCTGAAAAAGTCAGAATTCTGAGATTAAAGTAAGAATTCTGACTTTTTTCTCCAAATTTATTTATTTTTTCTTCAGTGGCCCTAATCCTCTTCCATAGACATGTCATGCCATATATCAGTTATTGTGAGTTTGGGGTAAAACAAATAAGGGCCCCCCAAAGCATTGTATCTTCTTTAAAAGACAGCTATTAGGATCATTCATAAGGTTAATTATTGTGAACATACTAACATTATTTATTAACTCTGGATTATTGAAATGGCAGGAGCTAGTTAATTTACAGACATTGATTGCTATGTTTAAGGCCAAAAGTAAAGCACTGCCATTTAAACTGCAAAGAATGTTTGTTTTCACCTTAGAGAATGAAGGGTATAAAAGGAAAGGTCATTTCACGCAGCAGTGTGTACGGACAACTCTAAAGCATATGTGTATATCAGTTGAGGGTGTCAAACTTTGGAACTCCCTTTATAATGAATTGAAGGACTGTAAAAACATAGTGCAACTGAAAAAAGTATACAAAAATAGAACAATAAGATTATATGAACAGTCATAAATTTTATTCTGCTTCATATTGTTTTGTAGCTATACATTTTCCTTTGTTTTGTTTGCTTGTATTTCTCGGCTGTGGAGATCTTGCATTTGGTTTTGTAACCATTCATTAATTCATTTATTCATTCATTTTGTATTTCTTTGTATTATTTAAGAGATATTGTGTTTGGCTTGTCTGTTAGGATATCATAGCTAGTTGTGTGTGTGATGTTTTGTCCATTTCACAAATGAATGTTAATGGGATGCATATCCTTTAACGAAATTAATTAATCCATCAATCAATTCATCAAGAAACTGAACAGGTTTTTTTTTTTTCAAGCTGCTCCGAGACAAATTAGGATTCAAACCTCAAATGTTTAAGTGAGTTAGCAGTTGAGGTTGCTCTTTTATTTAATGATTTCTAATAGGCAAGATTAAAATGTCTGGAAACTCATGGAGTAGCAGATGGTGCCTTCTTCTGGGCAACTTCATGTGGATTACTGACTACTTTCTCTCAGGCTCCATGGCCACCCGCGCTGTAAACATGTCTTTGGTGATACAATCAGAGGTGGAAATCTCTAAATACTCACATGAATGCACCAACCACACACTAAGATCTGGCAAAGCCTCCCCCTCAGCCAGCTTGGAAACCCATCTCTTCTCCTATCTAAAGAAAATGATTGTATTTGTTTAATTTCTGCCTCCTTGTCTCCTCTCTGTTTTTATCCTTCTGACTCTGACCCAGAAGTCTGTCTATGCAAAACATTTTGAAGGATGTCTCAATTCCCGGAGTGTGCTTAAGGACAGGGGCATGATGACAGAGGGCCTATAAACAAGGACGCTCTAGTACATCCTTTGCAGAAGGACATAAAAGAGGTGTTACATGTTAATCACACATTGAATTTAAAGTAAATATAAATGTTGCAAACAATCCTCATCTGACAGAGTTAATAAAATACAGAAGTAGGTTGCAACAAAACAATGGTAAGATGATGCAGGCATCACACAGAGAAGCAAGGACGTCTCAATTTGATAAATGTTTGGTGCCTTCACTCATCTCTCCTTGTGTCTGTCCTCCGGTTTTCCACCTAAAATTCCTGAAGGAAGGCTCCAAGACATGAGGAGTCAAGGAAAAGAATCAAGGATGTACCAATTAGTAAATGGGCAATAGGTGGTTTGAAAAGCTTCATATTGTTATCTTTCCTTCTTGTGCATAAAAACTTGATGCATATCTCTTGTGTGAGTTCTCTCTTTTCCCTGCATGTGCCCATTTGAAGGTCATCTAAGCCAAACACAACTGCAGTCCTAAGGCAGTGTGAAGCAACAACACATTCAGGTGTACATTAACCATTCCCTTTACACAGGGTTGTTAGCCAGCTGTGGAGGTAAAGTTAATGCACTATAGGCTCTCTGCCAGCTCAAAGGACTTTTTAATGCTATCCAGCATAACTTATGTCATTTCACTTGGGCTAACACGTATTTTCCATCTAATACACAATTTAGGCCTCTGAGACTGAAGATCTCACAAACAAAAGAAAAAATAAAAAGGATTTCAAGAGGATCTCACACCTTCCCTCCTCATAAGAACTCCAAATCAATTTTTCCACAAGAAAAACTGAGATGGTAGTTTCACTTCAGGATCAAGTCTCATCTGTCCTTTCAGGCCAAATACGGATTCATGTGGCAGGCACCAAAAAAAACAAACAAAAAAAAAAAAATTGAGTGGGACAAGAAGGGCTCACGCTGAAGAGCAGGACATTCACATATGTTCTGGAAGCAGAAAACAATTTTTAGGTAAAGCAGAAGAGACAGTATGTGCACATATGAAAACAAGAAATCCTGCTTCTTTGTTGAGGTAAATACACTTGATTAAAGAGGTAAAGAAAAAAAAACCTCTAGCATCTGTTTATGCAGCTACTGTGATCTTGGCCTGTTTCCATCTTACCTGTAGGCTTATATTATCTAAAACAGTACAGGAAATGACTGTTTTGGTGTCCCAACTCACTTCATGGGGGAAGAAGAGCACTTCATGTAAAGCACTTTTTGACTCCTGTCTGTGAAAAGTGCTACACAAATAAAGTTTATTTGCAAATTCAATTGCAAATTAATTTGAATGCATAAAGATCAAACAGCGCAAATCTTTTGCAGTTCATTTACTTTCTGTATCTGTGCCTAATTTCAGAACTGCTACCCATGCTGCCTGTCTTGGTCTGAATTCTTTTTATTGTAAAATGCCAGGATCCTTGGTTAAATAAAGGTTTTATAAATGTAAAAGAATGAAAGAATAGATCAATAAATAAATAAAAGTGATGCCTGTAGGTTCACTGGGCAAGACATGGTCTTAATTTAGTTATTGCACACAGGGTCATGTCATGTTACTGGTGGTTATTAGAGGATGACACTGACCTGCACTGCCCCCAACCATTTGGACAGTTTTTAAAAAGGCATACAACTGACATACCAAAAGCTTAAAATGTCTATAAATGGCAAATGAACAGTGCCTAAGGCAGTGTGCTATCCATGCACATTGCCAAAAGACCATGTTAGTCAAGTCAAATATCTAATACAGAGTATGATTCCAAGAAAGGTTTGGGCTATGCAATGCTCAGCCACGTGTGCAGATAAATGTGTGTTTAGAAAATTGGATTTTGACCTCGGTTAATGCTCTGCATGTGTCATGGGTAAGATTTAAAGTTTTCAATGACAACTTTGAACTCAACTTCCAATGGGACCCCACTCAGTTAACAAGAAAATGAACAAATTGTTAGGTAATACAGTATACGCCAGCTACATCCTAATTCTTCATTTGCTGCACTCATTTCCAGAAGATTCAGCAGACTGTGAAATATGGATCCAAATATCCAAATAATAATCTCCATAATAATGGAAAGTGGCATTGTGTTTTTCAGCTGTTCTCTGAAGTGTAGAACTAATCAAAATGTAATTAAAAGTTTATAAATGTGTGAGTGTGTGTGAGTGCTGGGCGTAATAATAAGTAATATCTTCAACGCTGCAACTCATTTTACCTGCAGCTCCTGGATGCCCTCATTCTAAACTCCATCCCTCACCTGGACTGCCTCAGGCTTCCCAAGATGCAGATGAACCTCCACATGCTGACACATCCATACATGCACATCTAACTGTATTAAGTCTAATGAGACAATGCAAACGTTCCCATGTGGGGAACATTTGTTATTCCCAAAAGCAGCAGAACAATTGCAGGATTTTTCCTGCATCTCCCCACTCTCTCACAGATGATGCATGCAAAGGCACAAACTAACCTTCACTCGCTTTGATGAAAAAAAAAGAAAGCAGCTAGTTTCTTCAAATTTCCTCTCAGGACCATATTAAAGAGCTCAGGTGACACAAGTTTTGCCAAATCTCTTGTGCTCCAAATAAGAGCATGAAAGAGGGCAGGGATGAGGACTGCCAGTCTCAATTCTCCAGATAAGTCTTGATGTAGGCTGCATTTATGGGAGATGTAATCATACTGGCATTCAGAATAATGGCCAACTGAGACGGCTTTAGATAAACGGTCAGGTGTTGTTGACGCCACTGCCTTTCAAACTCAGCACCTGCTTCAACCGGCCATCCATCCATCCATCCGCAGCACTCAGCTGATTAAACATCAGTGATGGATCTATGCAGCAATCTAAAGTTCACAGCTTTTATTTGTCAAGCTTATTTGCATATAGACGGAGCTCCAAGAACAAATGACTCTTTGAAGCACTTGGTGTCTCCAATCCATTAGACATAGAGCAGAAATCTTAAATACGCTACTGTATATCAATCAGTAACTGGCTTCAGACTGTCGAGCTACATCACCTCTGAGGAGAAAGGACCTGTTTGGTACAAACGCTGAAAAGTTTTCTGCACAGTTATTCAGAGTGCTTTAAAAAACACAAGGCAGTGCATTTAATCATGTACACTTATGCTTTGATAATAGGAAAACTTACAGATCAGAAGGTGAAGGAAATAAAAGTTTCTATTAGTTAGTTCAAGTTAAAAGAAACAGCAAAAAGCTTTGTTATAATAATTAAAGGCAAGTGAGGGTTGATTTGTAGCTAAAACAGCTTCGATAATAATAATCAGAGCAGTGTCAGCTGACCTCAGTGGGTTAAAACCGCAGCCAAAGTTCAGAGATGGATTTCTCTCCAGGGAGCTTTAGTGATTTATAGATAAGTAACAGTATTTAAAAAGTGATGATCTGAACTGATTTCAGTCAAATGTAGAGAACTTATTTCTGATATTTTCTGAGCGCTTTCAAAAACCTGGGAAAAGCTTATAAAAAAAAAAAGCATGACGAAAGATCAGGCTCTCTTTTCTTTATTCTTTCTTTTTTCTCTTTCTTCTTCTTGATTTTTTTTTAACATAAGCACTTTTTTTAATTGCTGTTCTGATGGGTTTATGTTTTAAATGTAGGCTACTAATTATTGTTGTTGTGGTCAGTTAGGTGAAAATTTTATATTTTAATTTATTCATGGAAAACCCCTCGAGAGGCAGCATCTTGTTTGCAAGGGGGACCAAAAATACTGAACACAGACATTACAAAACCCAGACATAACACAGAACGTAAAATACAATACAATACTATCTGGTTAACAGAATACAAAGACCTTACAATAAGACTAACATTTAACACCAGACAATCACAACCCTCTCGTTCAGCCCCCCATATTCATATCACATTACAGTTCAAATAACGGAAGTGTATTGAAGAGATCAATACTGCAAGTTTGTCTATGCCATGATGATAAATTACATTTACTGCATCTAACAATGTAAACATTAGAGGCATTTATTAAAAAGGTTCAGCCTCAGAAAGTATGTAATGGTCATATCAGTGCAGATAGATACAGTAGCTGTCAGACAGATTCAAGTTGCCCAGATTTTCTTTTGTTTAAGATGCTTTGATTTGTTTTTTTGTTGTTTATTTTTTTCCAATCCATCTGTTCTCCCATCCCCATCTGGTTCAGTGACCATTGTCTTGTCAGATACCGCTCATCTTGATCATTCATTTGTGTGGGCAGCTCAGTGAGGTATTGTAGTGTTTCCAAACTCCCTAAGTTTCAGAAAGATGGAGGTGACTGTACTTGCAGGCACTTTTATAACTCCTCAAGAATTTTATTGTAACATTCTTTAGATTTATACCTTTTCACTATCCTTTCTCGCAGGTTTACCGACACTTTTCTCAGCCTCATTACTCAGTTTTTCACCCTGACACATATATTTGGGGAGTACACACTCAGGCCAAGTTGAAGAGGCAGTGTAAGCAACATTTACAGATATAAGATGGACACGAGCTCAGGTGTGAGCATAAAAAGGATCGGAATACTTTTGTAAAGGGGATATCAGTCTTCTGAGTCAGATTTTACTTTTCAATCAAACATAAATGTGTTAAATTTGAGAGGGGGCCTGTAAAGACTAAATAGGACTGAAAAAGGCTTTTAGAAAAGCTTAAAAGGTACAGTATATAAAAAAATTAAAGGTCAATGGCAGAAAAATGTGATATATAATTCAAAGCTGTGTTTCTGTTGATGTGTAATTGCTGCACTAGAATATCTGTTATGTGATTATTTTCTTAGAATGAGTCATTTATGTCTACTTGCTGGCGGGTGTACATATGGAGGCTACCATATTTGTTTCGCCATTTTTCCTACGGTGTCCCTGGATAGACAAAACAATGTATGTTAAGTAAGAACCTTTGAACTTTAAAACTGCTGTACCAGCTTTGTTTAATGGGAGTTAGAGACTGGGATCAGTAATGCCCTAAAAGACATTAAAAATAGTTACTCATTGTACAGTCATACTGAGCTACACACAGATGAAAACATTTTTATGTCTGGGAGAATTTTAGCCTAACATCCACCACACATTCACAACAGTGCTTGAAATATGAAGTAATTTGAAAGAAAACGTCTTCTATTTCAAATACCCATCTTTACCACTAGATGTCAGTAATTCTTACATACTGTACCTTTAAGGGAAAAAAAGACCAGATGGGAAACAGCCGTAGAAAGCCTTTTGTGAAGTTTTTAAGTTTTGTTGTAGTAAATCACTATCATATGAGACTGAATATAATTTCTGCAACAACTTCTAAGAGATAAATCTACTTGCTTAAATATAATTTCCCTGCTAAAAACAAACGAATAAACAAAAAACCTTGCAGGTTATATCAACTTGCAGCAGCCTTGGATGAGTTTTTAAGTGTGTTTTGCCACAAAAATCTTTAGTTTTTTCATACTGCAGACATTCCTTATATCTCCATCAGTTTTACCAGGATACTTTTTATCTTTAGACAAAGTCCTGGAAGCAAACCCGTCTTTTTTACTGAAAACCAGCCTGCTGTGCTGGTTGCATATTATGAGTGTGGAGTGTTTTCTTACTGCTCCAAGCAATTTCAATCAGTTATGACATGTTGTCGCAAAGTTTGATTAGATTAATAAATTAATCACATTAGTTTGAGTTGAAGCAGAGTGGAGCTCTAGTTCAGACTGTGAGTTTCTGGGTCTGTTATCTAACTTTGAGCATATCAGACCCAAAACTCATGATAATGTAGTAAATATTTATGGATCTATATCAGAAACATCATTCTTAAAGTAGGTTTGTGAAATTTTATCTAGATCTTACTCAGTCTAGATGCCTTCAGACTGCTCCACCACTTCCATCTATCCACACATCTGTCTCTCATTCCCAGATCGTCCCTCTAAATATTCATACTATCCATTTGCACCTGCTCCCTGCCACATTACCATGTTTTCTTTTGTTTCTAGCTTGTCACTGCTTGAGCCACCTTAACCTAATCCATTTCACATCTCCTCTTTCTGTGTGTTTATTTTGAGTCTAGACCTGCTTGCCTTCTTTTCACTGTAGGCCTGATTATTTGAGCATTATTCACTAAAATCAGTGTTAGCTATTCTTTCTCACGGCAGAACATTCATTTGTCATTCTGACAAGCAGACAACTCAGTGCTGTAGTGGTTTGTCGCCTCACAGGTGACCTGCTGTTGAACATCAGATTTCTGCGTTCTGCTTCTTTGCAGGTGCTAAAATTTACACCCACAATTCCAAAACATCCAAATTAGGTTAACTGATTATTCTCAATTAGCTGTAAGTGTGAACTCTACCTCTCACCTTATTACAGCAGAAATAAGCTTCAGACTCTGTGTAACCCTGAACAGGATGAATGGATGCATGGATGGATGGTTTTTGACATGCTAATCGATACCTATAAGCTGTAACTGTTGTTGCATGGACAGTGTCGGAGTGGTAGCTAATTCAGAATATCTGTCACTAACAACAAAATACAGCAATTCACACACAATTACATAAGCCTTTTAAATTCACATTGATTAAAGCTGCAGACCCTCAACATCTTTAGTCTTCACCACCTGGTAAAGAGTGTTTCAAAAAGACATTTAAAATCTTTTATGTGTGTGTTTCACTTGATCCAGACAATACAAGAGCTCTAACTGTGAGTCATAAGATATTTCCAATGGGGAAATTTTATAAGCTTTAACCCAAGATAAGTAAAGACCTCAGAGATCTTCAAGTGGGATGGCCAGGCAAAGTGCAATATTTTTTTTCTTCTCTGAGTCATAATTCAGTTGAATTTCAAGCATTATGTCAATCACAAATAATGCAAAAAAGGAAAGATAGATATGAAAAGGAAAAACTACCTTGATGAAGTCCATAACTCGCCTGAGAATCATTTCAAATGATCTTGCAAATCAAAATGTTTCAATGGCGGTTATTTATGAGTTGGGTATACTGCAACGAGAAAGTTTGTCTGACTTGTTTCACTTTAAGACAGATTCTGGTGTTAAAGCCAAATCAGACTGTAAAGTACATGTGGGCATGGGCACGTTTGTCCAATCAAAACCATACAAATCTACTTTCGCAAAGTCTTGCAACATCAAGTAACGCAGTTGAGGTATGAATCACTTATGCATATATGCGCTTAACTAGACTCAAACTGGCCAAGATGCTCTGTGTGTGCTTCATAGTTCCTATCTATCCTTTGACCCGGAAATAACACAAGAGCCTTACACAAAAGAAGAAGTCAGTAACAACAGAGAATAACATCTATCTTTCTGTGAAAACACTGATGCTTACGGCAAGTACAAAATGTACAGAGTTGTAAAGCTGTCCAATTCATTGCTCAACAGGGTAACAATTTGCCCCAAGCTAAACTGTTTACATGATGTTTTGGTCCGTTATGCAGCAGGTCAGCTGGAAGATGCCCCGTAGGAACAAGCTGAAAAGGGGACATATCGCCACCGAGCAACGCTGCGTTGAACACACGTCAGTCAGTAAATCGTATCTCCTATGCATGTATACCTGGACAAGGACAGCCGTCCTGTTAAATGCATGTAAGTTTCCTGACTTTACATCTTGCTTCCCTTACTTTGATAGTGGTCTAACTGGGGGGGGCCAGGGGGGCTAGGGTTGTAGGAGGCCAGCAGGCCCGTGTCTTAAAAAATGGGTCTAAGTTAATGAAAAAATGATGTGCTAATAGAAGCCCCCACATAAGAGTTTAGTTTTGGAATGTTTGGTATGTGGGGGGGGGGGATGCGGGGCTGACATGTTTTCATGAAAGGGGGCCTGTTCAAAAGTTTGAGAACCACTGCTTTAGATTAACCTCCACTCTCCTAAAATAAGCTTGGCAATAAAAGGAGATTTGTGTTTGGTAGATTATTTATCCCCTTCAGTTAGGCAATTGGTGTTGTAATATACATTGTTGGAAAGTATGATTAGTCCCCTTTACAATAAAAGGTATAGTTAGGGATTATGCTTCAGTAGAATGAGCAAAATGGTTAAAATATGGGTAGATCCCCACAAAAACATGCTGTTAGGCCCATTAAAGGGTGTAAAATGAATGACCAAATACATACTTCCATACTGTTTGCATTTAGTTTATAGGTAACCAAAGATTCAAAAATACTTGCCTCACTGCTCACTCTTTAAAATGACAAAACTTGTACATAACATTTATGCAAATGGGAGTTTCAGAGCTTACACATTGACTATGGCAGATTAACTCACTTAAAGAATACTAAGATCGAAGAAACCCATAGACATTTTAAGATTTGACCATCAGTGTCAACTTATAATATTGTTGAAGCTCAGAATAAATCCTAAAACCCAGTGAAAATACTCTGTATGCGTTCATTATATGCATTGATATTACATGTCTTCAGCCACTCGGTTATAAGTACCCGCTTCCACAGGAGAAATAAGAAGAAACTGCTTGAAGACTGAGTGGGCGTCTCAACTATTTTGTGAATATCCTGCTTCAACTCATAAGTGATGCAAAAACAACAATAATTTGGTCTCCAATTAAAGTTACATCATGGCAAAACAACTCCAGAATTTGCCAGCCAAATTTTTTTTTACTGCCCAAAGCAACATCGCACATCTGGTGGGAAAAAGAGAGATTTTATTACCACTTAACAATACAGACAGGAGATGCAAGGTTTCTATCACACTATGGGGGTTTGGCAGTTCACATTCATCGTTTTTTTTATGACTCACTGCCTCCTCGCTAAGACGGAGCACCAACAGGAGATTGACTCTAAAAATAAAGACAAGGCACCATCAGCATTTCCTCTCATACTATACATCTTGCCGGGGTACTGATGCAGCCACAGAGGCGTCATGTACAAAAAGCCAGAATACTCACTCAATCTGGAAAAAGGGCTGAGTTTTTGAGCAACAATGAGGATTACAGGCGGATCTTGCCGGCACTCACTGAATGTTTTTGGGGCATTTCTGGTAAAGCAAGCATGGATCTCTCTCTCTCTCTCTCTCTCTCTCTCTCTCTCAGAGTGTGTCAGGAGTTAATATGTTAACAGCAGAGGCTTACAGCAGCATCTACTGGCATATGGAAAGGTCAACATGATTGGACAGAATGTAAAAGGTCAAGGCAGAACAAGAATCAAACATCTGAATAATTGTGGTTTTGTTCGGGTTCCAGAGCTTCTGGATGGACTGAAAAAATCTTGCCGCCTTCATTTTGGTGACCTTACCCCGTGTCAAAAGATGTGGTTTTACCAGAGAGGAAACTCTTTCCACCAATGCAAAGACTTTGTCAGTCCTGCAACATTTTTTCACAAGGCGATTAATGTGAATCATAATAAATTTGATCTCTTAACACTGCAGTTTCCATAGAAACCGAGTGATGTGGCTATCTGCTCACAAAATGTTTTAAGTATGGAAGCAAAACTACTTATGTTTAAAACAAAGCCAAAGACAAAAAGGAAAGAAATTTAGTGTTTGTGATGAACTTTAGGAAACACACTAAAACTAGAAAAGCACTCTGAGAGCGCAGACCTCCACTGAGCAGCTCGACTCCCTTATTTCTGTGTGTTCTGGATCATAGTATCCTGAATTTTCTCTGGATCCGGAATAACTTTAGAAACATTATAGATTTCAGTCAGATCCTTTCTTTTAATTTTTTTTTTACCAAACACTCGGGCCATTTGTATGGAGTTATATGGAAAAATTCCAAACATTTGGCCTATTCGGGTGATGTTCATGTAAGACTGTTTAGGCGTAGGTATGAGGTTTGATGTTCACCATGGGGTGTCAGTCAGAACACACAGGACTCTCTTGTACAGTTAACTGTCTTTACTGGTCACTTATAACAGCAGCACAGTAATGCAACAAACGACAGGCTTACAGGTGAGGAATTCCAGGGCTAGTTAAGGTGAATGCCTGGATGGAAGTGAGTGGTCTATACAGTAAACACAAAATACAAAGCCATGAGGAACATTCATTTGGCAAATAAACATATAATAATAATAATAATAATAATAATAATAATAATAATAATAACAAATTTTATTTGTAACGCACTTTACATTTGAAATCAAATCTCAAAGTGCTACAGAATAAAAACAGCTGAAAGAGGGGGACAAAATTTAAAGGTAAACATTTAAAACAGTGTAAGAGACAATCATTAAAATCAGTGCAGTTAAAGGCAAACATAGCCAATCATAAAAATTTTGAAAATCAGAAATTATAAGAAAAATATTCATATGAAACATATTCAAGGAATTAATTATTATCAATAAATCCCTTACAGTTAGGACTAAACATGCATATGTGTTCAAGGCTAACAGTTACGGTAACTGGCATGTAACAGGTCAGCTAGCTTAATAGCATAAAAAGGCACATGGTGAATGGAGGAACACTTCTGAATAAGCAAATCAGCTAAATAACATTAAAGGCTAAATAAACATTCTGTTCAGGCAGGAATACAACTAGTTACAGACGCACACAGTTCACCGTATTCAACTAGCTAGAAGTCTGTCCAACTGGCTTTCTCTCCTCGTGCTCCTCGCTCACTGCTGCTCATAAGTTTCATTTCTGCATCCTGACATCATGTGCAGCTGCACACTTCTGCCACAAGGGGGGACTCACGCCTCATCGACAGCCTTTCCAACATGGCCTATCTCACAATGATAAAAAATCCTTCAAACATTTCTGGATCCAGAAGGAGTTCTGGATCACCATCAAAATTTAATGGGTTCATCCTTTAGCTGAGGAACATGGCTGGTGAAAATTTCAGGTCAATCCGTCCAGCACTTTTTTCCATAAAGTTGCTGACAGACAGATGGACGGACGGATGGATAAATCCAACGCTACCGAAAACGTTACCTCCTTGGCCGAAGTAATAACTTGAGATCTTTTGGCATACAAGCCATTTCCACAGCATAAGAATAACACAAATAAATTCTGTCTGAGGGAAAGGGGCTTATTTTGAGATGGAGTCTTTCCCATCAACAGAAGTGCAAAATGAGAAGAGTTTGCAGTACTTTCAGGGGAATCTGCAACCGGGGGTTACTTTATTTGATCTGTGTGAACATTTATGATTCTAAAACCAAAAAAAAAAATCCTTAAAAATGTATCATTGCATCTCAGATTGTCAAATTTTTGTGCTTATTTTGCAATTCAGTTAAGTCTGGAAGTTGTTCAATCATTTATTCATTTAGTATATATGCTTTTATGTCAAGACTAGAATCTTTTGGGTCTTTTTTTTTGTTTGATTTTAGTTCTTGCCTTGTGATAGTGTCATTACACCTGCAATAATTGGCCCCTTTATTGCACTCACAACAGGGCCTTAAGGAGCGCTATGAACTTTTTTCATTTGAATGGTGTATTTTCCTCTTAAAAGTTTACATAGTACAGATGTACTACGTGTTACAAGTGTAATTACTGACTGGCTGCTGCCTGCTGAAAGCCAACTGTGCTGAACAGCAGGCAGTCAGATGAGCCTGTTCACCCTACATTGCTTATATTGTGGGGCCTCTGCTGCCCCCACTTTTGTGGCAGGCAAGCAGATGAGTCAGCAGTTTGTTGTCATTGTAAGACAGTTGTACATTTCAGTCTACAAACCACCTAACCGTTGTTCTCTGCTATACAATTTAAATGAGGTTGGAAATCCAGAATATTTCCAAACACTGCTTCTCATGTTAACTTGAGTTCTTGTATAATCTTTTTTTTTGAAAAAATTGTGTTTGTTATATTTGGTGACCTTCTTGTGTAAACATATATCTAATGTAGATATATGAAAACATAACTAATGCATCCTCCTTTACAACCTATGGCCTGAAGGCCTTGGACTGTAATTTTTCAAATTCTTACAGGGAAGTAACATTCAGTTTCTCTCGTATCAGTGAATGTAAGCGATAGTGACAGCCCTAGTCCACACGGTAGTATTTCAGCCTGCATTAGATAGATAACAGACACTCATGGTTCCCTAGGAAGTTCCTTAGCAATAAACTTCACTTTCATTTCTTAAATGGATTAAGTTTTGTGTAGATATTTATTTGATCAGGATCAATTCCCATAACTAACTTTTCCTTCCTTTATAATCTTGTGAGTGTACTATATGATGAAAGTCATAGATATGACTAATATTTTAGCCAGTGCACAACTTTCCACACTTAGTTTATGTCAACACTCTTAATTTCCTTTCAGCTATTCCCCTCAGATAGGTAACAGCTGATGATTTACTGTAGCGGATCAGCTGCCTCCATCTCCAACACAATGAAATGATCATTCATCATCAGTCAGTCAGTCATTTTCTGTACCGCTTATCCAGTTCAGGGTCGCGGGGGTTGCTGGAGCCTATCCCAGCTATTATCAGACGAGAGGCAGGGTACACCCTGGACAGGTCACCAGTCTGTCGCAGGGCCAACACAGAGAGACAGACAACCATTCACACTCACAGTCATTGGGGCAAATTAGAGTAACCAATTAGCCTAACATGCATGTCTTTGGATGGTGGGAGGAAGCCAGAGTACCCAGAGAAAACCCAATGCATACACAGGGAGAACATGCAAACTCCACACAGTAAGGCCACTGTTGGAATTGATCGAACCCCCTCCCCAGCTGGGAATCAAACTAGCGACCTTCTTACTGTGGGGCTGCGGTGCTAACCACCGTGCAGCCCCACTGAAATGATTCACGTTTATTTAGTAAAGGCTTAAAGTCGGATGCCCTTTCTGACACAACTCTCTGCCGTTATATGGGCCTCAGGGCTCCATTTCATTTAAGACAACACTGCCTTGTCCAAATATACACAGTACTGGAGGAGAATTTGAGAAAAGTACATCTCACAGAACCACAGGCATGGTGATAAATTCCCCTTACCATTCTATGTCTAATATTTCCTACTCTGTTTTATATCTCTTTGAAATTTTACACCAGGTTTGGCAACCCACTTTTCATTGTGATTACAGCCAAACACTATTAACAGTCACATAGAAATGATTGTATAAACACCACTCTTTCCTGTGCTCTTGTCCTGAAGACAAACCATGTAATGACATATGCCACTGATGGAGCGAGCACTCCTGAGCAGCACCAAATAAAAGGAGACAGAATTAATTGCAGCTTGCCGTGGTGACCTTTTCTGTTTGATAAATCATAGAGCCTTAGAGACTGCCATTAGCTCCACAGATGGAAAATGCGCAGCTTTGAGAAATGATCTCGGATCTAGGGATGTAGAGCTGTATCGACCCAGCTAGCGCTTGCAGTACACATACTGTACAGCGCACACACACCACTGCATGTAGAATTTGAATTATTCTCCCCTTTTCCATTTTAAATGGGATAAAGACACTGCATTATTGTCTGGAGAGAAGTTTAATTCCTATTTCATCACTCAGTAAAGAGAAGGACTCCCTTGATGCTCAATTAAAATTCAACAGGAGTCACACAAGCCACACTAATGCAGACTGTCATTGGGCTATTTTCTAACTCATTTTAGGAGGAAGGCTAATTTTAATGGCTTTATGAGGCAATGTCAGCATTGCATTTTATCTATTGCTCCTAAATAAAAGAAAAACAAAATCAAAAGGGAGAGCGATCAGGAGCCAAAAATCATATTAATCCAACCAATGATCATAGGTTTAAATAGGAGTGTAAATTATCAAGGTCAAACACAACAGGTTGGGAGTCGGTGGGATTTTCAAGCTGTTTCATCATGATAAAATGATTTGTCTTTATGAATTGTCCAATGTGAAGTCCTGAACTCTAAGCATTAGTATGTCTGAGTTCTGTTAGCTCTGTTACATATGAAAAAGACTCAGGTCCCCCAGTATTAATAATTTAATCATAAGATCTAGGCAAATACACATGCAAGCCTTGCAGGAGAGTTGAATTCATTTATCATCTTATTTTCATGGTATCGTAGAGATTTGATTACCGATATGATGATGTGGATTAACACATGATTAAAATGAATGATTAAATAAAAGAGAAAGCTCACCACAGGAGGATTTATGCGGGTGAAAATTAAACTGAAAGAACCACAAAAGGCTGAACATATAGATTTTTATGTGATGTAATAGTTTAGTTTGTAAAGGCCCCAACACACCAAGCAGGTGCCTAAAAGCTCCCTGATGTGTGTTTCAAATCGATTGTATCAGACCAAAAGAGAAAAAAAAAGAGCAGTTTTTGCATGTTGTAAAAACAGTTTCCATCTACTAACCCAGATATATAATCTATGCCTCCGAAAGAGGGGCAGTAGAGAAAAGAAACCAAAATGCCACATGGTTTGAATGCCCATCTGCTGATCTGTCATACAGTCACTGGGACATTAAATTACCTTATATTTCATTCCTGGTCTGCAACTGATTGAGGATCGGTGTCAGCATCTGCAACTGGCTTCTAGTCACATGCAACCTCTTGCAGATCCACCAATCGCCGCTTGCCAAGTACCCATTGCAGGAAAGCTAAAGGCTGGAGACCACAAGAGGTGTTATATACACAGAGAGTAGAGCAGGGATCTTCATTTCTCACCCTTGGGAGACAGTCCTGCAGGCTTTAGATGTCTTCTTCCTTTAACACACTCACAGACTCAAAAGAATGGGTCATTATGGAGACCTTGACATGCTAATAGATACATTTAATTTTAATCAGGCGAGTTGATGCAAGGAAACATCTAAAACCTGCAGGACAGCGGTTCTCTAAAGTATCCTGTGTGTCACTGGAGAGCTTGTACCTCTAGGTTTCTGTTGCCCTCATCTAAAGAGACATGGCTGGCTATGATCTGCTTGACCAACAAAGCGATAATGACTTAGCCGTCAGCAGGAACTATTATGCCTACTGTTAGTTTAAAGGAGCTGTTAACAACTGATTACAGAGTTCAGTTCGTGGTTGCAAAAAAGTTGCAACCTGTCCTGGCAAATTAATGTGACTTCTGCAAACTCCTAGCAACTAAACCAGCAGCGTATATTTCTCTGATTTCACCTGACATCTTCCCACGTGCCCAGTGTGACTGGGAGCAGAGCTGTATGTCTATCATAAGAAGAGAGTGATTGCTCTACATTCAGTAAATGGTCATGGCTCACAGGATCTGTAGTAATACCATCCTGATTTGGATCAGCTCCCTATCATGATCCATATAAAATACCATTTTTGAGACTTTGGTTTTAATACACAGCTTTCCAGTTTTATCTCCTGTGTAGAGTTAAATGCCTCTAAAAATGTTAACTGTCTGCAAACGTGCAGGGATTCCCTCAGTGATTAATATAAACCAGAAACACTTCTGCAATTTTGGTCTTTTACAACAGCCGTGAAACTTTTTTTTTTTTTTTTTTTTTTTAAGACAAAACAAAGAAAACAAGATCAATATACAGTATTTACACATTTTCAACCAGAAGCTGTTTGACGAGAATTTTTTCCTCTTCTTCAGAAATAACTGTTGTGGTTTATATGAAAGGTAGCACCCTTTACAGTAAACATCAGAAGCACCAGCAGTAAAATTATTTCATACGCTGCTGGTCTAAAAAGAAGTCAGTTCATGATTGAAGACATGCACATCAAAGTTTTATTTGTCCCAACTGTGATCTTATTTATAAATGCTCCTATTATATTATCAAGCATCAAATACCACAAACAGATCGCACAAAAGAAAATGCTGGATTAAGAGAAAATGTGTGGCATGCAAATCAATTCAAATGTTTCAGAACTTCTGATCAAAAAAGTGCATTTCCAACATGCACAGAGATAAACATGACAAATTCCTTTCATATTTCAACAGAGGTGATTTTTTTTTATCCCATCTTGTGCAGTCATGAGGTAACGTCAGTCTTTAATCATCCTCCACTTCTGACATTGTCCATCCAGCACTCTATTAAACTCAATCTGTAAAAGTGCAGAAAAAAAAAATTCTTTTCAAGAGACAAACATATTTTTGGTCTTACCTAGCTGACAGTTTCACCTGTCACTCCAGCCTCCTTCTTTTGATTGGAGGCAATCAAAATAAGGCGAAGAAACACCACCATGAACAGGGACAAGGGGGCATACTCGCTCCCGCACACCTGGGACACCAGTTTTGTGCCCGGTCAGCTGTTCCCACACACATCACATTGGGATTTCCCGGTCAGCTGTCTATAAAGACACGTCACCAGGAAGTCCTGACAGCTCTGAAGAAGCTAGTGACGGCTGAAACCGTCAGCTAAGTAAGACGAAAATACGTTTGTCTCTGAAAAGAAAATTATCTAAGTCTAATGAATCGAAGACAAAATGGCCATCATCAATGAATGTTTCGAATGAGTAACAATCATTTTTTCATATCTGATTTTTCTTCATTGAATTAAAAAGTATAACTTTGCAAGTTTTTAATAAACCATTATTGTACTGGCCAGTATACAGCATTGTTTTTGATAAAAGCCTGCAGCATGACCAGACCACTTTTGTGCATCACAATTAGAGAGGTGATCATTTTTTTCTTTTCATTAATAATCTACTCCTTTTTTCCCTCAAAACATAGATTATATTATGAACAAAGCCGGTCCGCATCTTTTTGTATACAAGCAGGTTTTTTTTTTCATTTCTTAAACCATCCCTTCTGCTGTTCTAAAAATGTTCTTTGTCCACCAGATAAAAACTTCCTGTAAATACCCTGAAAAAGATGAAAAACTACTCATCAAAAAATGTTTGTGCCCTCCTTTATTAGTCATTCTAATATTTTATTAATTATTTCAATAACTACAGGGCAGCCACTAGAGGAACCCATGGCTGGTGATCGTTGAAAAGAGGTATCAGGAGTCTTTTTAAAGCCTTAAATATCTGCCCCGTCCTAATGAGGGTTGTGAACAAGCAATAGCCTGAACAAGATAATTAAAGAGAACTCTGCAACAAATATATTTGGCCTCAAATCTCTTCGCATTAATTTTGCCCCTTCTTTTCCACGCTTAAAGTCAACAAAACACAAACAAAGAAAAAAAAAACAGTAATCCTGAAAAACTGGACCGGGGTGCCTTGTGAGAATTGACAGAAAAATAGTCTTTAGCACTTCTGTCCTCTCTTTCACAGCCTGAAGGTGAGACTGGGGAGGGAGACTATCAGGAGTCACTTCTAATGAGTTCATCACCTTGTGTGTGACAAGGGAGGATTTCAAATTGCCATAAATATGCAATTATGCCTGCAAAATGGTAAGAAATGACTGTCGCCTGTCTGAGTCTATCCCATTTCCTGAATTTAGAAGTAAGGGAGGAAAAAATCTCTGATTGAAGTGTAGGCCAGGAGCCTTTTTCACAACAGAAATACATCAATGCAGACTGCAAATAACACCTGCATCCTGTTTCATTCAAAAACTGCAGATAGGTTACAGGAACTTCCATCCTCCTCCATGAGCAAGCAACTCTTAATGAGTTGCTGAAGCCAAAACGAACGCACGTAAAAACATGATACAGTCATAAATTTCAAATGAGTCTCCGGTACAACACGCCAGCAACATTAATAATATTAATTACAAATCTTATGAATGACAACCAGCAAAGATGGGGTCTGCTGAGGATAGAGGTCACACTGCCAGTCGTGATGCTCTACTGATCAGATCAAGTCAAGTCAACCTTATTTATAAACACATTTTTAAAACAATATGTTGAGTGCTTTACAGCTACTGTAGGAGAGATAATATACAAATAAAAGGACTAAACTACAATAAAACAAGACAATAAAAAGACAAACATCAAATATTCAGCAAAAACGTCAAAACTCTGTCTGGTTTACAAATTAAAACATGTCAGCTTCAATTAGTAAATGTTCACACGTTTAGGAGACGAAGTCTGACCAGAGGAGAGCAGATGCCACATTACCCTAACCAGACCTGACACAAGAATGATTAGTCCATTCGAGAGTAAAATTTGCTGGAAACAGTATGGAAGCATTTCAGTTATCCTGCTGAAAAAGCTGCAACCAGGGAAACAAAGCCAGCAGGAGCCACAAAAGTGTGCTGCACTCAGTGCAGGAGACATTAACCCCAATTAGAGAGTAGCAGCTGGAGAAGACTGCTGAGTGTCTTCTGCAAGCTGAAGATCCATCCTGAGGAGGAGTGTATTTGAGGGTCCATTTGAACAGATGATTCAGCTTTGTATTTGAATGATGCATTTTATTTCAAGCTTGACAAGAATGGACCACAAATCACTGCTGTGATCACTGTCCAAAAGACAAAAACATTTTCTAATCAGTCCATCCAAACATAAATAATGGAGAAAACAGTCATCTATGACAATTTTTCCCATGATCGCATCTATCGTGAGATGTGGCTGTCAGGAGGGAGAAATTTTGTGCCATTTATCGTGAAAGCTGAACTGTTAAGGAGACATTTAGTCATAGCCCTGTTCCACATGCTGAGAAATACAGATAAAGAGCAAAGCAAGTGCAAAGCCAGTATGTCTAGCAGGGAGGATGGGAGGATTAAGATATCACCTTACATCTTAAGTTCATCCGACTGTTGCCTGCAAATCTTAGTAAGAAACATAGAGCAAAGGATACATTTGACCTGCTTCTGGCACTTGATGAAAAGTCAGAGCCCCAGAGTCAGAGTGACTCATCTTCTGAGGGTGTGTACCAAAAAATATACACCAAATTTAATGGCAACCCACCCAGCAACTAAAGATGTTTTAGTCTGGATTCAAAGGGTTGATCAACACACCAGTATGTGTTGCCTGATTAAAACCACAAGTTAGCATGCAAGAACAAAAAGATTTATCAGCATACACCGCTCTGCACCCATGTAAACTCAGATATCCACAACATTCCCACAAACTGTACACTAAGCAAGTGGTCGGCATAGCCGACCCCTCCCTTCCTGTCATATTACGGATGACTTGCCACACAGGGCCACACTGTGAGCTGGCCCTCAGAGCAGCACCCAGAGCAAGGCCTGCAGCCCCAGGCAGTAAATAACCAGCATAAACGTGTCGCAGAAGACAACCCACAGACGCCAACCCATTTAATGTTAATAGGAAAGCATCGGTTACCAGATTCTAAATAATAGCTTGCAGTCACTGCGGCCAAGGATAGTAACCACAGGCGCAGGAATTTATGGAGTTGGCAAATTGCTTTTCTATCCCCATTCTTCCCCCATTTGTCCATTTTGCCAGCCTTTGGCACTGGGATGGGGGATGATGGAGAGGTGCAGGGAGACGATGGGACTGTTGCAGCTTGCTTGACTGAGCGCACCTGTCCTACGGCTGCAGAGCTCAGGTTGATGATGCTTCAAGGTGTACAACAACTATCCGTTCATCTGGGTCACATGAGAGGCCGCCATTTGACAGGGCAAGGATATGTTTTTATTCCAGCAGGGCCTGGGGTGTTTGGTACCGACATGTGGCACTTGGATGAACGCAATACAGCTGGTCTGTCACCACCAACAATCTTCCTAAATACATCTTTCTGACTACTCCTTACCGCCTTCCTGATCCTCACGCCTTCTTGAACTTAATCAGTTGGAAATCTTAGCTTCTTGTTGTAATGATGTGAATAAACATCTGTGATATCTAATCTAGTTGTATTTACAGGTGCCAACAAATCCCAGCGACCCCAGAAAAAAAATGGGGCATTATACCGGTCTTATAAAGCGATGACAAGCAGACATCACAACACGTAATACCAATGTTAAACCATAACTTTTAGTTCAGCATGTGCAATATTAAGCACCAGCACCACGCTGAGAGCAGCATGTTGGCGATGGCTGTTGTGCAAGAAGTGTGTGTGAATAGTGTATAAGAATACAGAGGTTAGACAACAGCTACCCCTTTTTTTTTTTACTATTATTATTTCTATTTAATTTGTTTCATTTCTGGAGTTGGAAACTTGCTCCATTCCTCCTACTCAGACTGAGGTTAGTGAACATGATGTAATTGCCACATTTCACCAAAGGAGGGCGTGCCCTGGACTGTGAGTTCTCCCGCTTGCACCCACCCCCAGTTTGTTCAGTGCTGTCACGCTCACGGTCTCATACCTGTGTTCACAGGTAAATGTTCCTAACCCTCCTATCGTCCTAGGGGTCAATTTGACCCCATTCAATGTTTATCAAATAAAAAAAAAAAAAAAGTTAACTTTTTTTTTTTTTTTTGCTTCACGTTTCATGACTTTTCCTAATTTGAAGGAGGCAACTGAACACATATTGCACACAAAGGTTGTCCTTTGGGGTCAATTTGACCCCAAGCTGTTTTAGCTGTTAAAGCTTGTCTGTCAGAGTGTGTGACCTAAACATGACCACACCTGCAGGTGCAGTTGATACATTTGAGTTGATACATTTTGTTCTGTTCCCAGGAGAACTATGATACTTCCTGTACCATGGGCATGAAGGTGTGTGTGTCCGTGTAACCTTCTGAACGCACCTGTCAAAGTAGAACTGATTTTTCCCACACTGTGAGGGGAGGGGTATTCCCTCAAGGACATTGGTAGTTCATGCAAAATCAGGGAGGAGCAAATATATAAAAGCTTGCACAGCAGTCCTCTATCCAAATCATTCCTCATTGTGCTCTGAGTAGACTGCAATCTGCACGCCTTCTCTTTGAAAATTTCTTCTAGGTAAAGATTTACTGTCAAAGATGTTTTGGAAAAGCTCTTGGACAGTGAAAGTGACTTAGAGGAGATTGTCTCTTAGACAGAGGACTGTGTTGAGGAGGACCCTGATTTTGAGGAATTCTCATCTGATGAGAATGAGTGTTGACCCTCCTGCTGTCCCTCAACCACCTGTAAACACGATCTCCTCCAAAGATGGAAAGATAATATGGTCCCTTTCCCCACTGAAACAGCAGGGTAGACATAGCGCTAGTAATATTATCAAAATGGTTCCAGGGCCCACCAGACATGCAGTAAGCCATGTTGATGACATCAAGTCATCATTCGAGCTCTTTGTAACACCATCGATCAAAAATATTGTGCTTGGGATGATAAATCTAGAAGGCAAGTGTCTGCATGACTTGTGGTCATTAATGTTGAGAAGTACATTTGAGAAGATTTGTAAAAAAAATTCAAGATAAATTTGTTCTAATTTAAAGGTTTGGCCTGATGGTGGCGCTAGAGGACAGGTCAATTCACTGATTTTCAAGGGGTTATTTATGTATTCAACAAATAAATAGTGTCTGTCACAAAAACTTGGTCAACAATATTCTGAAAATAATTTTCTGAGGTAAATATCCTTGGGGTCAAATTGACCCCAAGGACCAAATTTGTTGTTAAATTTGAGGACGATATGATACGTGTGTGTATACATATGTATGAAAGTGAGAAAGAGTCCCTGTTAAGTGAAGTAAGTTGGACGTTAACCTTTTATGTGTGAGATTGACAAAAGTTTGATTAATGTTGGTAGCACGTGACAACTAGCAGCTAAGCTAACTTTTGTCTACTGTGTTGGGGCTACGGTGTAACTGAGTGTCTAGGTTTGAACTGTGTACACGTAACTGTACAGAGGGGGAATTTTGACAAGAACGGGACTGAATGTTGCAATATCAGTTTTGAAAAAGATACCCAGTGTTTAATGTAAACAGCCACAGCTTTAGTTCAGTGCTGTCGGCTGCAAGGAGTATCACTGTCTCATGTCTGTGTTCACAGCCGACCATAATAAACCGACATAACGACACATTGAATCATTATTCAAGTGTGCAACGTTATTCTGTGTTATTTGAGTTGTTTTACTTTTAGCCTCAAATGATGTATTTGATACAGTTAAATCAAGATTTTTTTACCTGCATAGTTCATTTAAAAACAACAAAAATTGGTTAAAAATGCTCATTTTCAGAACTAAAAGAATAGAACAGTACAGCATAACAATGAAAATACTGTAAAGGTATCTATTGTTATCTCTGAAAGAGGAATAAAGATTGCCTTTGTTGGGCCCCACTTTCAGCCATGGGTTTATTACTTCAATGAATACTACACACGATACAGAATCTGCAGGATGTTGGTCTGTAGCACTGAAGCTAAGCTGTGTCGACTTTTGGCTGCACAAATGACTTGTTTGCGGGATCAATTGAATCTTTAGCTGCATTAAAATTGCCAAGTACTTTCCTGTGAGTTGGACTGCAAGGAGTATTCAGCCAAAACATTCAGTTCAAAGGGAACTTGTCCAGAGAAGAATTGAACGTTTCAGCACTTTGATCAGACTGAACTACCCATCAGTATTTATATTTCACTTGAGTTCCAAACTAATAAGATTACATGTGTATTTTCTCCAAGTAATAAATTGTATTCATGGGATTAAAAAGTTCATATAAAACAAAACAATGGTCAAATTACACAAAATTCTCATATCTTTAGGAAAACAAGCTGAGATGAACTCAATTCAAAAGGAGAGAGCACATTACTCCTGTTTCAGCATCTTTGCACTGGCTTCCAGTATGTTTTAGAATTGATTTCTAAGATTTTACCGTTGACTTTTATAGCCCTCCATGGCCATTCGCCATCCCATCTATCTGACCTTTTACAACGAGGAGCCTGTTACAAGTTTGAGATCCTCTAGCAGAGGACTTTTAGCCATCCCAGCGACGCGATTGAAGACCAGAGGTGGCAGAGCTTTTGTGGTCAAAGCCCCTGAACTCTGGAATGAGCTGCCTGAAGATCAGGTCAGCAGAGTCAGTATCTTCTTTGAAGCGCCTCTTAAATCATACTTTCATCAAAGAGCCTTTCCTGATTTTATCTGATAGTGACAATATTTACAATGTGAACTGTTATATGAGATAAAAAGAAAAATGAAAAATACTCTATTTTCTCTATTCTTGCTGCTGTGCAAAGCACTTTGTAACATTCGTTTAGAAAACCATTATACACATTAAGTTACTGATTAATATTATATTAATATCATGCTATTCCTTTCTAGAATGTGTCGTATGGTGGCAGCAAGCCATAGTAGGTCCAACCACACTGGGGTTTTTGCTTGTTTGGGGTTTATTTTTTGTTTTTTTAAGACACAATCAACTTGAGACATGGTTGCATGAACATCCCGGACTTTAATGCGTCTGTACACTGCTTTCAGACAGTGCATGCAGACCGCAACAAGCAAGTCAGCAGAAAGATAAAGGGAGATGGAAATGCAGTGCTGGTTAACCGCTGCTGTTGCCATCCTGGACATGTCACTGTAAAGGAGTATATCTGAACAAGGGACATGGAACTGTTTGCTGTGAGTTTTCATCCATATTATTTACCCAGAGAGTTTAACTGTTATTCTTGTAGCGGTTTCTATCATACCTGGTATCGCTCCAGAGACAGCCTGTGAGGAAGTTCAGACCATAACCAGGTTCTTACTTCCACCTACAAGCCCATCATTCAGCAGCAACCAATC
The DNA here is from genome assembly GCA_023101725.1 of Atherinomorus stipes. NCBI lineage: Eukaryota > Metazoa > Chordata > Actinopteri > Atheriniformes > Atherinidae > Atherinomorus > Atherinomorus stipes. Next base: position 2,319,380 of record JALJCO010013221.1, read on the forward strand.
ATCGCACAGACCATCAAAACCTGGTCTAATGAAGATGGGGGCGACAGTGGCTCAGGTGGTAAACCAGTCCAATGATCAGAGGATCGGCCGTTCGAATCCCGATCCCCCAGCCACAAATTCATTCAGTCCTTGGCAAGGACACAACGACATATTGTCTTGTCCTTCAGCAAGACGCTTAACCCCCATTGCCTTGTATGAATGTGTGTGAATGTTCCAGTGGTGGTCAGAAGGACCATAGGCGCAAAATGGCTGCCACACTTCTGTCAGCCTGCCCCAGGGCAGCTGTGGCTACATACATAGCTTACCATCACCACGTATGAATGAGGAGTGAATGAATAATGGACCTACTGTGAGCGCTTTGAGTTCCTAGATAGGAAAAAAAAGTGCGATATAAATCTAATCCATTATTATTATTATTATTATTATTATTATTATTATTAAGATGCTCTGAGAGGGTGGTTTGAGGCCACAGACTGGAATGTCCTCTGTGAACCAAATCGTGACATCAACGCCATGACTGAGTGTATGACGACATGTAAACTTCTGTGTGGCAGCATCGTTCCAACAATAACAGTGAGGTGCTTAGTTAGAGAGCAGCCTCAGCAGAGCAATGTGAGGGATGTGTGGTCTGGAATGAAGAAGATCACCAGCTTTAAGTTAAACGAGGATCAGACTGATGGAGGTCTGGACAGAGCTGAACTTGTTCTTCATTAGTTCAGTTCTCCCCCTGCCTTTAGCCCAACTCACCATCACCCTCCATGAGCCCACAGCTTTCCTCTGTCACTCTGCAGCTCAGTCATGGACCTAAACACAGCCTCATCTCCCTCCACATCAGGACATCCTGAGACCCCCTCTGACCCCACCATCAGCCTGTCTGTCTCCTGCAACCAGTTCAAGAAACAACCAGAGAAACTGAGTTGGAACATGACTGCAGGTCCAGATGGTGTCAATCCCAGAATCCTGACGACCTGCTCAGAACAACTATGTTGGATTCTTCAAGACTTTGTCGACCCCAGCCTGAGTCAGTCTGTTCCATGGCCGGCAGGGTGAAGGAGGGCCCAGGCGGCGTATGACCCCAGTCTCCTGGGTAAGAGTCATGCGCACCTGAAACTGTTCCTGGCTCATCTCAGTAAGCAAGTGAACACTTGTCAGGAGTGGACCCATAAATGTCCTCTGCAGAAATACTCTGATTTAAGTGGGGAGAATCAGTGATGGACAAGAAGCTGAGAACAGAGAACTGGTAAGTCAGTTTCTGAGATGGTGCAGAAACAAACAATAAATCATATCTTGAAACAAACAACAAAAGAGGTTGTTGACTTCAAAAGGAGCAGGAGTAAACAAAGCACTGTCTATATTCTACAGTTGTAATGAACTTGCCACAAAAAATAAGGAAATTTGTGTTCGGTATTATTAAAGTGGAAAAATAATCAACCTGTGGCATTACACATAGTGGTAAAGACTGATCTGTCACCTTAACAACTACAACATGCAAAGCTAGATACACACTACAGGATTCCTGAGACCTTCATAGATGTAGAGACCACACACTTGATGATTACAAAAGACAAATCACACAAGATTTGCCTCCTCTGATCACATAGTGTGGTGTGTACCCGACGGAGAACACCCCACACTACCTGATTCGTCAGCAGAGAATAGGCTCCTACACTATCGGCATCCCAAATCTCGCGATATCAAACAAGACTTCGTGGCGAGACTTCGCGATGAGACTTCGGGGTGAGACTCAGTGACGAGACTTTAGCATAAACAAACGTAGCGGACTTTTCAGCCTCTTACATTGTGGAAAAAAAAACACGCATAAATAGAAAAAAACATTGTGGAAAAAGTCATAGAGAGTAATAAGAATGTGGGCTGTTTGATCGCGAGTTGGAGGTGAATAAAAATGGCCACAAACATTAGATAGCTTGGAGAGCAGGGCTGTAAGCTAATGGCTATGTGCTCTTTGTTTGTGTTTACTTCCTTTTCCGTCAGTCAGCTGTTAGTCAGCTGTTAGCTCTTGCGTTTTGATTGGCTGTTGTTCAGGGAGCCTCCACATGATTTCCCAATGAGAGCAGTGTTTTTGATTTTGCATAGCTGGGAACACTGTTTGGGTCCTCTCAGAACACCACACACACCAGGATTTGTAGTCGCAAATATTAAACATGTTCATTATCTACGATCTCTCCTTCCGAGGCCATCCGAGCGGATCGGACAAAATCACTCGTAACTCACATCACACCATGAGAAGATCAGATGCGATGTTTTTTGCAAACATCCAACAATCGGACCTTTGCTGGCTTTGATCATAAGGGGACATTAATCGGGCTGATTTTCCTGTAGTGTGTACCTGCCGTAAGGATCATGCTTTTGTGAAATCAGCAACGCCACTAGATGTGTGGGTAAGGCCCTAAAAAATGTGACAAAATGAAAAGAAAGCTGCTGAGGTGTTCTCAAAGGGTTTCCTTAATATAGAGGTAAACACACACACACACAGATCACTTGATTTAAGCATGAACCAAGCTGTTTACATGGTACTCCAAACAGGAAGACACTGGTGTAAAGTAGTAAATCCTTAAATGATTGAGCAAAACATATAAAATAGCTTCAATCCAAACTATATCAGCACTAAATCAAGTGTTTCTACTTCCTGTTTCTTTGCACGCCCTCTCTTTTTTCAGCTTTGTTTAAAATGTGAAAAAAGTTTTTTTTTTAAATAGTGAGATGAAACAAGAGCAGAAACTCTGACTAAGCTCAAATGGAGTTTCATAGAGCATAAACTTAGTGGATTATTGAGCTTTTCTTTGTTTCCTTCTCACTCTTTTTCATACTCTGCAAGAGTAAGTACAATGACTAAATGAGTCCCAATATTCCCAGCTGTGCTGACTCTGTGGAGCAGAGATTCCTGCAGGAGTTCACTGCATTAATGCTAATTATACTGATGTAAAGTAGAAGGACAGCAAAGAAATGTCACTCTCTGAAACTCTCAAATACAGACTGCAGACATTCAACTCAACTATGTAAAGCTATGAGGGGAACTAACAAAAGATGTCTTCATTTCTCCACTGAAGAGATAGGTGACATCAACAAACTGGGGTCAACGCTAATTTACTCTCATCACCAGTTCAACTCCACGATGCCCCACTGAGGTCATGACTTGTAAACCACTTTTTTCTAATGAAAGCCAATATGGACCAGCATGATTATTTAAAATCACAGCATCTGACCTACCATCACCTTTCTGTAGTAAATAAAGAGACTACTCAGGCTAAGCATATTTAATGTCACAGCAGTTGGTAGGTTGCTAATTCTTAACGCTCTGCTAGAGTTACTGAAGACCTCAGGCAGACTTTAACAAAAGATGACATTTTCAGATCACTCTCCTGAATTAAAAACAGGAGGGGAAAGGAGAAACGTGCTTAAAACAATTTTCAACACAATTTGTTTCACACATAACATAAATAATGAAATTTTACAAATAATAATGATGATGATAATGTTACAATTTAGGGGAGATTAAAAGAAACCATGAAAGAAAGTAGGTCTCCACCCTGACAGCGCAGAGATTACTTTTAAAGGACTTTTTTTTTTTTTTCTCACTTTCAAAACTGAGATGACTTATGATCCGGGGGGGGGGGGGGTAAATTCCCTGACAGTAAATCCCAAACCAAGGTTAGCTTGGCTTACTTCTGCCAGAGGGTGCATGGAAACAATACAACTCAACATTTGTAAATTGCAGGTTTATACACAAACTGAGTCACCTGAGCATCATAAGCAGCAAGATTGAGCATGAGCAAGCATATTAATTTAAATCATAAACAAATGCCTTAAAAAGGTCACTAAAGATAAGGATACGCAATGTGAATGGGTAAAATGGGCTATTAGATGGCAAAAACATTCCATTAACAGCTAAAATAGTAATTTCATGTTAAATAGTAGAAATTTATGGTAATGAAATCCACATGTGGCTGGTATATGTTAAATGACCATTGAATTAGATAGACTAATGACTAATGCATTAACAACTGAGGCAGTTATGCTACAATGCATCACTAAGATCGCAGCTGAGATTTTTCAACCACCAACACAAATGCAAATACATTCAAACCAACCTAAAAATAGATCGCAAACATTGTGTTGTAAATGTAAGAATATCAATGCAGAGAAGGTAGAAGGTTGTTCATCTGGCAGATAAATAAGACTGAGGACCACCATCTCAACCTTATCCAGCACAAAATGGTACTCTCCTCTTCAGAGTGACTAAATGAAGCTAAAATGAACTGATCATGGATGATTTTATCTATCCTTTACAAAACACAGCCAGGGGGAGGGTGCTGAAAAACGCATTAAAAAATGACCAGAAGGCATGCAGGAGAAGAGAGGCAGTGACAATGGAACATCCTCGTAATCCTGTTAGTCTCTCACAATTATAGTTCACCACTGAGTGGAGTCTTGAGAAACACTCCTGCCAAATCTGGTTACAAAGAACAACACGGACATCACAGTATGCGATAGTCATTACTAACTATTATCAAACCCACCATGTCTTCCTTATGCTACATTTGCTTGCAGCAGGACCTCAAGATCAAAAAAGATGTGCAATCCTATCATTGCACCAAATTGCCAGAGGAAATTCTGATGTAAGCTTTGAGACTCTTTGATTCATGTAAAATATTCTAAAGCTACTTTAAATAAATAGCAATGTTAACGCAGAAAGGTCCTGCTGAATGAAAATGTACAAATCCTCTTTTTGGAAAATATCTCTGGGAGACATGGAGTCACTTCAGGGCCCTTGCCTTTTAGGGAAAGTGCAGATCCTTTTTAACACTTAGGTAAACCACTTAATGTATCCAGGGATCGGCAGTTTAATCCTAAGCTGAACAATCAAATATGAAAAATATGCAAGTTAAAGGGGAAATAGACGGATGTTTTTAATGTCCCAGATTAAATATATGGAGGGGGCATCTATGTTTTTTAAAAAATGACAATCACAATCTGATAGCAAAGTTTACTGTAGTTGGTGATATTTAGAATTATGGGTAACAGCAGGTTCATCTCATGAGTTTGTATCTAGGCTGCTGCACCTTCACACCTACGGAAAAAACGCGGAATTCACCCTTCTTCCAAACAGCTCCCTACATTTTCCCACTGTGTTGCATCGTGGAGCCCCACAGAGATCTTGGGGCTTAAGACTCACACCGTGTAATTGTCCCCATAATTACTCGCCACATTCAAGAGTTCAAGTCCAGCTTAACTCGTCAGTCGTCCATCACCACCTCAGTGTCCACCCAGGCAAAATGAGCAAAAGCCAACCCAAAAGGGAGAGAGAGAGAAAAGGCTGATGTTATTCTGCAGGGAGTGCGACTCCCTGGGAGATCTGTCTGGACTCGGCAAACAAAGTCCACATTCAAGCAGCGTCCCTACATTTACTTCCTCCCATCCACAATTAGTGAATGGAGAAACTGGTGTGTGCAATGCACTGCTCAAGTGCTCACACTGACAGAAGTAAAACAAGAGCGGAGACTGTTCAAAGACACAACTGATGCACATTTCCCAGAAGCGCACATAAAACAGGGGGGTTGATCGTCCAGGAGCTCATCAGGACGATCCCATCCATCACATTAATGTCGCCCGACTCCAGAAATCCAGCTTGAAAGCTGTGAGCAGGACGATGCTCAACATAACTGCAGCCGGAGTAACCCAAAGGCGACGTGTGAGCTGTCACTGCACGCTCCTCTGTTTGCTTTGGCTTCCAAACAAAATACATTTTCCAGCAGTAATCAATTAATTACAAACGGGCTGGAGCAACGCTCTTACCTTTCTCTCCCTGCGGCGAGGATTTGGCTCAGAAACGGCTGGCCCGGCTCAGTCACCGCGCTGGGGAAGACGCCGCTGAAATAAGCTACTCCCGTAAACGCAGCGGAGACATGAGGAAAGTGAGGAGATGAAGATTTGCACCGGCGGCGGAGTCTGTGAGACTCTCACGCTGACATCAGAGGGTGCTTTCTTTAAAGTGGCTCCGCTCATTCACATGAACCAGTGAACAAACGCCGAAGGTTGCGTCTGCTGGGTTTCACAGCGGCGAGTGGAGCCGGGGCTGGAGCGAAATTAAAACTTGCGTTAGGAGAGCTGCAGGAGGGCGGCTCTGACTGAAGTCACAGCTCACAGGGAGCCATGTCCAAAAGCGGAAAAAGAATGAAAGTAATTTGGCTCAAGGTTGGGAGAGCTCACCTTTACCGCAACTCTTCATCATCTGTGACAGTGGGATGAAATATGCAACAAAGCCAAACCTTCCACAAAGTTGCGTTCCCAGATTTGTTCTTGATGTGGATCTGAGCAATGAATGAACTCTGCAATGCGTGTTTATCTGAAAAGGCTCGAGAACCAGTTACATAATAAATAAATAAATAAATATCTGAGCTTGTGAAAAGATGAGCTGGTTTTTCACAGGTTTCAACAATTGGTTTGCCTTCCTCTTGTTTAGAAAATTATCAGCCGCAATATTCTCTTTTTGGGAGCTTAGCTGATGCCAACATCACGTTAGGCTCTCCAAGTAATCAATCAATAACTCTTGTCAGTTTAACTGATTCTTAAAATAATTAAACGTACAGCAATTGATTTTTTTTTTTCAAGCTTACCTGTGAGACATTTTGAGCTTAAATGTTGCCATATAAAAATAAAAAAATAAGTCAAATATGGATGATAAAAGCGTGGATAATATCAAAACAAAAAAACAGCAAAAGACAAATATTTCAGAATAAATTCACATCACAAATAAAGCTGATCACAGCAGGTACCTGCTGTGATTTCACCCAGTTTATTTCAAAAGGATCCAGGAACCAATTAACCACTCAGATGGTTTTAGTTTTGTTTGTTTTTTTTTTTAAATGAAGCAATAATCCGCATTCACAAACCTTGGTTCAGAGGTGTCGGAGACCAAGCCAGAATTTTCAAAACAGTGGTGTATGCATTTATGTTTTGGGGTTTTTTCTAGGCAACAAGGGGGTAACAGAAGCATCCAGTAACTGTGACATACTGTAACTAGTGATGCTGAAATCTGGTCCAGTCAAATATGTAAGCAAGTACATTCCTGTCAATCATAATTCTACACGAACAGACCATTGAGCTTGCTTACTCTGCCTTTTTGTTTAGCATATTTACCAACAAACAGGAAGCCTAACTAATTGATAGCCTAATTACTTTGGCTCATTTTAAGTTTTGTTGACATTAATTTCATCCATTTAGGGTGATGTAGAGTGTTATTACTGTATACCAATGCTGTTTTGCTTATTGATGCATAGCTGAAATGTTTATTCTTTATTATTACAATCTATTAAGGACTATGTGACAAGGGAGTGAAAAATCACCTCCTACCATACAAGATGTTTTTAATACTAGTTCACTCTTCCTCGTTAATACAAATATTTAACAATACTTCTTTAGCATGGCGCTATTTTTGCTCTAGCGATAAAAAAAATATGTACATAAAAAGATATTCACTTGCAAGGAGCAAACTTGAAAGAGACAAAGAGATTAAAATATATACAAGTCCTTAAAAAAAGTAAGATCCAAGTGGTTGTCCTTTGCAGAGTTCAGCTTCTACCTCTGCTGCGTGTCGCCTTGCCCGTCGCCTGCTTTCACCTGCCGACTGATGTTACTCTGAACAAAGTCTTTAAGGCCATCAAAGCCCTGAGTGAACAGATACTCCAGGTACCAGCTCCATGGCTTGGAGTGCTGCAACACACACACACACACACACAGGCACACTGAGTCACATCAAAGACAACATATGACTATGATCAAAAATATATACTGTATAGTAGTTTGTGATAGAGGAGGACATTTTATACCTTTATGGAATTAAGGTCCATGTCCTCTCTGTCTGGCCAACACTGATAAAGAGAATATTAATATTTACTGTCAGAAGAAAAGAAAAAACTGCTATATCTTCCAAGATCACTGCTTCATGCTGCAGGTGGTCTGAACCAAGAACGTACGTGTATAATTAAGCATGATGAAAACCCCGTCTCATGCAGCATCCATTAATAATAAAATATCCCTCTGTATTAATGCATTGTCTGTGAAAGATACATTAATACTAATTTGTCTAGCCTTTAGGTCTATTAAGCAAACTGTACAGAACATCCTGATCCATCATGTACAGTTTAGAAAACAATAATAGAACTGTGATGCACACTCACTCTCTGGTGAAAGTCAACAGCATAGCTCATGAAAGCCGGGTGGTGGATGAGGTCGAAGCTCGTCCAGTACTCTGGAACTTTGCTCTTGAGAAGCAGCTCCTCTCCCAGCTGGGTGTCGTCACTGGGATGAAACATCCTGGAGTTCCACAGGCAGTTCACCATGACCACAACGTAGTGGTTGAACTCATGGAAAGTCTGCCGGCTAATGCGAAAAGCCTGCTGAAGAAAAGAGAGAGAAGAGTCCATCTAACTTACTCACAAAAGTTTTGTTGGCATGTTTCTTAACAAAACCAGCCCATGACGTTTTCAGGAGTGCTGGTTGCCTCACGTGTTCTTATAAATTCAGAGCTCACAGGAGCAGCTGAATTAAAATAAACATTTTAAATCCTCATCTGAGAGGAGATTACCGTTATCAGGTTTAAGCAGATGTGTGTGGATTCCTGAAAAGCTGGACAAACATGCAGAATATAAAGCATCTACCACAATAAATTAAAGGCTCTATAAAGCATGAGAGACACATACATGTACATGCCTAAAACATAAATCTATTAACAAGTGGCTGATAAGTGTAGATGCAACTGTAAAGTATGATGTGTCATTTTTACACATTTTCACATGTTCATCCTTACCTCAGCCTGTTTTTCTTGAGTCTTAGCTGCTATCAAGTTCACTTTGTACCTGACAAAAAAAGAAACAGCCCCCCCGATCATTAATCACTACAAAAGTGCCTAATCTGTAGTCTGTCAAGAAAACATAATGCAATTACAGTCCAATTTTCTTTTGTCATAGGTTTTTTTCTCTTGTGTGTGTGTGTGTGTGTGTGTTTTACACATAGCTGTAGTTAAATTAAAACCCTGGGGTGTCGTCAATTAACCAGCAATATAAAGGATTTGTGTTACTGTAGCCTAAAGTTAAAAATAATGTTTCAATTTCACACAGAAAAAGTGAAAAAAAGAGAAAGAAATCATTGGAAAGCTAAAGTGTACTGCTTCTTAGCCTCTTGTTATCATAAATCATACATTAACATGAAAGTGCAATGGCAAATTTGATTCTAGCTCTTTTCCTTTATTAAAGTATGCACAAGGATGTGCTGTACCACTTTACAGTGTTGCAAATGCATGCACGGAGACAAGCTTATGGCAGGCTGTTAGCAAAGGAACTAGGAGTCCCCACCTGTGCATGATATAAGCCAATCTGTCCACACTGACGGGGTCCATGGCAAACAGGGCTGGGTAAAACACTCCTAGTGGAGGCATCACCATGAGGGGAAGGCCAAACTTCACAAATGTGTCGCACACCTGAGGGAGGAATATGAAGTCACCCGCAGGTAGTGACAAGTGAAACACCTGATACCCCATCATATACAGCATGCAACTGCTGAGGCTGTCTTCTCTCCATCGCAACTTCTTATACTATCATGTTAGTTAAGCCAAGAAAAGCTCTTTATGCTACCAAAATCATCTTCCTGTTCTTACAGTGAGTACTAACAAGGCAAGGGAACAGGAACCGACTTGCTCATTCAGGCTTCAGTCTTCTCAAAATGTTATGTAATATTGCCAAATAACCAGCATAAACAAAAAAAAAAAAAAATCAATGGTTTAATGATATTACATCACTTTTTCTCATTTTTAAAGTCTTAAAAAAGCCTTTAGTCTAATTCATATGGTTAACATGTCTATGAATAAAGCACATTATGCCACAGAGTAAGGTTTAAACATCCGGATCAATCAAAACTAATCAAAATGCATTTGCAAAAGATCTTTCAATGACAGTTTCTGTCTTGTTATACAACGCAGACTAAGTTTGCAGCTGCAGCTCACTTACAGTCTCATAGAAGTCCAGGGTGAAGCTGAGGAGGAGAGAGTGGCAGCCTTCAAGCTGAAGCCCAACAGAGGCCAAACGACCCGCAAAGTGAACCAGCTCCATCACTGAATCCTTGAACCCTGACAGAGTTATATTTCTGGGACAGAGAAAGCAGAGTCACATACACACACGAGCACTTACACACAACACTCGCACAGAAACTGATGCCAAGTTAAAAGGATATTCCTGTTCACATCTTACAGCGTTCAGAGCACGCGTAGTTTGAAGGATCGGGAGTATCCTTTTAACACCAGCTGACTGATTTCCTTTGAGGCATTATTCTGGTTTAAGGTAAGTCAAAGGAAAACACCCACATCAGCCACAGCAAATATTCATTACAGCATAAAAGGACAAATACAAAGTGTACACAAACACAATCTATAATCAGTGATTTTTTTTCTGAGCTGGAAAAAAATACCAGGGGTAGCTTTGGAAACAATGATAAATAAAAATAGATCCATGTACTTTCTGGAGCTATTATTGTGGAGAAGTAGACGTGTGATGAAGCTTTGGTATTCAACATGACTGACACCAATGTCACCCATTTAATTGGGGAGCTTTAACATCCTTCAACAGGTTGTAAGGGCTCGTCTAGTCTTCAATCAAATTTTCGTGAAAGGATTTAATAAACAGGGACACAAGCAAGAGGAAAAACACGTCAAAATGCATCTGAGTTTACTGAATAACGAGCCCAAATACGATCGCTCATATCACTTGGAACCACAATACTCCACTCCTCCTTTCTGTGTACTGCAACTGAGTGCAAGTCATAACTTTGTAAATTCACTTAATAATGTACGAAGTGTTTCATATCTATTTCCACATCATCCTTTGGACATAAACAAGACACTCACATAGATGTGTGGCTGTTGAGACTGATGTCCAGGTCATCCTCCAGCGCATACACCGAGTGCCAGGTCAGCCACTTCAACAGCATACTGTTTAAACACTCCATCAGTCCACACTGCAGACACACAGTGGAAGAGCACTGAGCGCACAGTAGTTTAGACGCAGCACTCGTACAGGATCTACAAGGCGTGCTTTATGAACACAAGACAAACACTACTGCATATTTCCTATTAAACTTGAAGCAAGAGGAGCAGTTGCAGCTCTGCTTGTACCTCAGAAAGGGAAACCCTACCTTGAAAAATAGTGAGGATGTGAAGAAGAGCTGTGCGAGGGGCTCAAACAAAAGCCTTCCGATTTCTGAACAGAAGACAAAAGGTCACAGTTGAATCTGTTTTATGATTTTCTGACACTCAATTCCTAACATACAGATTATTACGAAAGGCCTCACAAGTGTGTTTGTCCATTTATGTTTGACACACAAAGACAGAAAAATGATCTGAGAGAAGGTCAACAAACGTGATCTGCGGAGGCGAAACTCACGTAAACTTGGGATGACGGGGATGTTACTAAGGAGGCCGAGGATCTGCGGACGGAGAAGAGAGCCGTCCCAGACGTTGAGGAATTTGTAGAGGAACGAGTCTGAACTGGAAAAACCTTCCTGGAGGGGGAAATATGACAAATAGACAACAACATGAAATCACTCAAGACTGTTGTTTTACTAATTAGCCCAAAGCAGGTGTCAGCTAAGCATGGAGGGGGGTGTGAACAACAGGTGCATGGTGCAGAAGACCCTGTCAGTGCTTGAGAGAAAAATCCCACCTGGAGGAATTGCTGCGCCGACAGCAACTTATTCAAAAACTGGAAAACTTCCTCTGAATTCTGGGCTTCTCCTCCGTCGCTGCAGAACAAAAATTCTGAACAAAAACAACATTAAAAAAAAACTCATATTTAGTGAGTGAAGATACAAAAGTTACAACGAAATCAGCAGGAGATTTTAGATGCACAGTGAGACTCCTTCAGTATCTTTCTAACTCTTTTCTAAAAGCACCCCTTTGATATGCCAGCTGAAGTAATATATGGTTCATCTCAAGGTCAGCTTTGCTTGGGAAGCCTTTTGTAGAGACAGCGGATAATACAGCAGTTTTGTACCACCTCCTCCCCCTTCTTACCTTCGTGGAGAGTGCAGCCTAGCCAGAAATTGAGGCGTAGGATGGCAGACTCATCCTGCACACAATCCAGATACTGCAGAGCCAGACTGGAACCCAACAGAGAACCCATCTGAGCAGGCAGCTAGTGGAGGTAAAGTGTTGAAAAAGTTGACCGTAAGGCTTTAATAATAACATATCAGCTGGCAAAAACAAGCAGAGATGCAATAAAGCAAAAACATGCTTACTAATTACTCACAGTGTCAACATTATAATAAAAATAATGAGAATCTAGTAATTCTCATAATAACAGTACTGGGACATTTCTTCCACCACATTGATAATTTATATTGTCTCTTACTGTTCAAGAGCAGCTGCCTCTCAATATGGAGACTTTGTCAGTAATATAAATAAATTAGCATGAAAAGAAGACAGACTGTGAATGGACACAACTCAGCTCTTCAATAATTATAGAGTAACTGTCTCATTAAACTGAGAAAGCACTGTTCTGCTTTTGACAGCGAGACTGCAGGCAGTCAGGGAAATATCAATAATCTTTTGTCGATGACTCAAACGAATAGTTTTATGTTGGTGATAGATTGCACCCATCCATTTTTCCTTCCCAACACGTGGGAGAGTAGGGCTTTCTTGCCTTTAAACACATTTGGTGCCATCGGCCTCTAAAAGCCTCACTGTTCGCATTGGCTTGCAGGTAGTGAAAGAGGTGAATTTATGTTGCATGACACATAAAACTCTGAAAGCCATTTAAAATGACTTATATTAGTTTATCAGGTCACTGAATCTGCAGGGCAAATAGGCATTTATGGAGAATCCTCTTTAAATGACCATTTGCTTTATAACTTTGTTCACTGCTTTACTGAGATATATCACATCTTTGGTCTTTTGCTTTCATTACTCATACAGGACACATAAAAGGCTGATGAAATCTGTTAAAGAGTAATAATAAAGCAAATGACAAGCACTCTGTGCATGAATTACGTTTATGCTCTAATCTAATAAAACAATTACAACTTTAGACCACCTCTGCTGTGATTTCTCTGGGACTTAAGTAGTTGACGGCTTTGGAGGCATACAGAGAGAATTAGAATAGTAACACAGCGCCACTCAGTGGTTGGAGCATGGCATCACAACTCAAGTAAACTGGATCCAGAAGTTGTACAGTGGTACTGTTTGTGGACCATATCTTATACGTTTTAAAAATATGGTTTATGTCCCTGTAAAGCACTATGAATCAACATGTAGTTGAATTGTGCTATGCAAATGAATTTGCCTTGCCATATTTGTATATCATACAAATATGACCCTCCTCTCATTAACTCTGGAGCTCAATCTGTGGCTAGTAAACATGCTCATGTGACTCGGTGTGTACAGGTTGTAGGTGAATGAACTGAAAGTGAATTTAAATACCAGGCAACATTTATTTTAAACTCTTTTTCTGATGTTTTTAGTTGGGAGCCAAGTAATATTGTCTTTGATGAGCATGTCATTAAGCTCTTCTAGGCATTTTGTTTTACACCTATATATGCATTTTGAAAATGGAGAAAAGCTGTAATTTTTTCTGTGGTTCTCCAAGGATGACCAAATAAGTCATTTTCAAGTTGCTCTGGACAGACTTTTTTCAGTTGCAGGTACTCAAGATTGATTATTAAAACTAGAAAGAGACAAGTGAGGTTTTTCATTCATTTTAATGCAGCCATCAATACCATTATAGGGTCCTGATTAGAATAATCTGATCAAAATGGCCTTTCAAGACTGCTTGAAATGCCAAACTGATGATGAAAATAATGATATATTGATGTGTAAAAGAAGACAAAAAAGAAGAAAAAGGAGTGGGAAGTCCAAAATTCTAATAGTCACTATCTTTCTTAAATGAAATTAGTTAAGAATGTCCAGAAAGAAAAGAGTAGTCCCTCAAAATTACCCTCAAAGCATTTTGAAAAAACTAGCGAGCTTTGATGGTCCCTAGATCACAATGCATTGCGGGCAGGAGCATTGAATGGCACGAGGTGGCGAACAAGAGTGGGAAGAAAAAAAGAAAGAAAAACAAAAACAAAAAAGGAATAAAATACAAGTAAATAAAATATTTTTAAATAAAATTATGGATTTGATTTGGAATGACATCTTTTTATGTCTCACAGTTGCCACCATGGTTGCAACGATAACAGCTGGTAATCACGTGATCTGCAGCGAGGAATAAATAGAATGAGTGCACTCTAAATTGTGCTATATCGTGCAGCCCATTGTAATATATGGGGGGTTAGGGAATACGGTGGATATTCAGACACAGCCTCAGTCTCCCTGCTCCAACACACCTGACTTAAATTAATGAGTCATTGTGCAGAACTTTATAAGCTGCTGGAGCCATTTCATTGGAGTCAGGTGTGTTGGAGCAGTGAGACATAGAAAACCTGTACGACACCAGCCCTCACAACAACGTGACAAACCAAAGCACTTACCATTTCTGACCAGCCTTATTAAACTTGCTTCAAAAAAGCATCCACCTTGTTAGTTTCTTTTTTCATTTCTTACAAAAAATAATATAAATAAAGCAGTTGAAAAGTAACAGCTATCAAGTTTGAAAAGAAGCAGGATGAAGTAATCACTTATTTGATTTATAAATGTCCCCCCAGAGGTTTATAATGTATTTTTGATTTGATTTATTCATGCCCCCATGTCCAATCATAGCTCTTGCTTCCTAGCAGTTGTCAAACTTTTAATTTGTCATTCAGCCCACCCCCACAATATAATATTATCATTATTATCATTATAAAAAAATATTATTGTTAATAATAATAATAATAATAATAAGACGACAATAACACAGTTGCCTGAGGTTGCCAAATATTTGTTAGTGGTTTCTAATACATCTTTAGGTGAATTATTAGAGTGAAAGTATATGAACAGCTTTCCTGGAGTCAGCACTTGACAGATGCTAAACTAGGTAGAAATTACCTCAATGCGATGTATATTTTCCAACAGCTGAGCAAAGGAGTGGATCTGCAACAGAGGAACCACCTTCCTGCCAGAGGTCTGCTCAGTCTGAGCCTCTTTGTTGATGACAGCACTCAGTGTCGGCAGTTCTAAGCAGCGTTTCTATTAAGGAAAATAAAATTAATAAAAAGAATGTAAATTCTCAAAAAATTTCCCTTTTTTGTTGCACAAAATTTTAAATCAAATAAAATTTCAAAAGAAAATAAAAATCGAGAACAAAACCTGCAGATTAAATAGTGATGTAAACAGGGCTGGGAAATTAATTGAGAATTAATCAAATTCAACATTCAGAACAATTAATTGAGGTTATCTTGCTCATGTCAATTATTTCAATTATTCCTCTTAGCAATATTTAGAAATATTCACTAAATGACCATAGAGAAACTGTGCATGCTTCCTTACACTTATTTTAAAATAAATATCCGCTGCTCTTCTATTATGACAATATTTGCAACAAATACTTTCAGTAAGCTAAGAGGACTGAAAACAAAACAATACTGAAATAACTGCCAAGTAATTATAATCGAGGCATAATCCTGATTTTAATTTGAGGTCATATTGCCTAACCCTAGTTGAGTGAAATAAGTGTGCATTATCCGAAACCAAGGTCAAAGGTTCAATTAATCGTGATTTTGAGTTTTGCCATAACTGCCCAACCCTAGATGTAAATATTGAAGAGTTTCAGGTGTGTACTAGCTTAATTGTCCAACCATGTCACTTCGTGCATTTATGCTTAAAAATTTCATACAACGCAGAACTGACTTTTACCTGTGGAGAAAATCTACAGAGCCTGTAAATAAATTCTGATATCAATACTGAGGGGCTGACCAGACACTGGAAAGCAGCAGCCATTAACTGACGTGGTTCAGGATTTATTCTAAAACACAGATAATCTGAAAACGTACCCTTTTCCTTGAGCTGTTTTTTTCTTTGGCTGTGAAGGCCAGACTGATGCCAGATGCAACTGGCAAACCATTCCTCCTCTGGACGGCAATTAGTGCTGATTTCCAGGGAGAAATATGGTTCTTAAACCCACTCTGTAAGAAAATACACAATATTTCATTTCAATTCTATTTTAGAGATTATGATCAGATGATCTTACTGCAATATTAACTTCAATGTACAAACCCTCATCCGTGATGGAATGGAGAGTGTCACCAGTTCAGGGCAAAACACTTTGTAAAGCGACAGTAGGTGCAGAAGGAAAGGTTGCCTTCCCTGAGGAGAGAAACAGTTGCATCGCATCAAATAAGAAAGATATTTGGGTTCCCGACATGAACTTCTTTAAATTCGACAAGTCTGAGATAATTTTATCTGTGATGATGCCAGTTTTGGCAATCTCTGAAATAACAGTGTGCAAACCATTACGATTCACTGTCATATTTGATGACAGTTTCTGGTCAGATGACCAAAGTAAACATGTTTCTCAGTTTGATTTACGAAATTAAAATAAAATAAGAAACATGAAGTGATTTTACTTATTCTTTTGTGGATTACTGTGATGCCCCTTGCTCGGGTATCCGGGCTCATTCGTCTGTTATTGCCGTTTGATTCATTACCAGGACAAAGAGGTATGATCACATTGCCTCTGTGTGCTCCACTCAGCGCTGGCTCCCCTGTTAGATTTCATATTGATTTTAAATCTAACAGCTCGCTTTCAAAGCCATAAATGGCTTTGCTCTAAAATAAATCTTGGACTTATTGACCTGGTATGTGCCCTCATGACCACTGAGAACTGTGGATGGAAGTCTGGTGATTACTCTCAGGTTGCAGTTGATGAGACAGGTGGATTAGGCTTTTGCTGTTAAGGAACTCTCCACCCTTACCTTACCAGTTTACTGTACCTTCCTTATCTGGTTTTACTCTGTTTATGGGCTCTTTGTAACATTGTGAAGAAAGCATTTATAAATAGAGTTAATATTATTTCTTACAGGATTACCAGCAAAATCATTTAACCCTCACTGTGTGGGATTCTCCATGCAGTGGATGCTGATTATTTTGCTCATCACTGTAATGCAGCCTGGGTCAGGACCTTTGTATCCACTGACTTTTCTGAGAGCAAAACATATTGAACCGCTCGTCTGATTACTGACGAAAAGGAATACGGTACAAATAAACAAGACATTTCTTTCTAGTCAAGCTAGTGCTCTTTTACAGGATTTTTTTTTTTCAAATAAAAAACTATAGTTTCAGGTTTAATCAGATCAGTTAATGTTTACCAGTTTAGACTGTAGCTCCAGTAGCTTCCTGACTCTGAAGACGCGAACTGTGACAAACACAAAAGGCTGCAGTTAATAATGCTCAGAAGTGATGACAAAACTAAAAGAGGGAAATAATGAAGTGGAAATTGGTACAAGTAAATAGGGGGATCGAATCAAAACAACAGAAATGAAGAGAAATAGCATGTATAGCACATACTGTGAAACTTATATTCAAGGGATTAAGATATCCGACTTACCACTTTCTTTTCTGGTCAAAAGGTACAAGAGATGGCAAATGAAAGGACACTGAAAATATAGCAAAATTTGATTTGATTAACTCGTACCATTTTATGACAGTGGTTTAACATACGAATAAAGAATAAACCTTGTACCAATGTGATTTTTCTCATTAATTATGTGGTAAGCTTGATGGAGTTAACATTAAATACATAAATCTTAATTTCATATAGGTGGGATATGAGTGAAAACAGAATTAACTTGTTTCTTGCAAAGGCCCCTTGCTAGGAGGCATTTTGCTCCAAAATATGCACGTTTTTATCTTTCAAGCCTGATGTAATGTGAAAATCAGCATTTGAGGATGAACTCTTGAGGTCACCCGATCTCAAGTGTTCTGGGGTTAAGACACACTCCTAAACAAAATCTCATGACCGCAAAAAAAGAGCACAAGGATTCGCATTTTGCGTTTGGAGGATCAACAACCGGTTGTTGTTTATTACATTTAGTACATGTAAAAGGTCAACATTACAAATACCATAAAATTTAACAATCACTGATATAGGTACTTCTTTTTAAAAAGGAAAAAAAAAAACAGAGGAAAACATGCAAGGAGGTCCTAAAAATGCTCAGGGGGCTTGACAGAAGGACTTCCCTAGATAAACATTAAATTGGATGTTGTCATATGCATAAAGGTATAAAATCACTCGGAGTCACACAGAAGAGCGTGTGCACACACACATACGCACAGATCTGGTGAGTATTATTGGTACAGCAAGAAATTTTTTACAGATTTTTTAAACAATTCATAAGAAAGTTTAACAAAGTGGGGAGGAACTGAATTCCATAACTTGGATCCTCTGTAAGGGATCTTAAATTGGGATGATGTAGTTCGTGATTGTGGTGGCTGGAGCTGGGATGCTTTTTGGGTTAAACGATCGTGAAATTGATTGTTAAGAGAAAAGAAATTGTGGAGAAAAAAGTGGGAAGTGTTTTATTTAAAGAACCATATACAAATTGAGTAATTTGGAGACTATTAATCTGATAAATCTTGAGAATGCCGAATTGATGAAACAAAGGTAACGAATGACTTCTAGGGGCTGAAAGGGCAATGATGCTCATTGCTCGTTTTTGTAACTTAGAAATTGGTTGCAGTTTTGTTTTGTGAGTACCAGCCCAAGCATTGTTGCAGTAACTGATAAAGGAATAAATCATAGAATAATATAGGTTGAAGGAGACTTGTGTTTAGAAGATAACGAATTTTTACCGATATTTTTTGCAATTTTAGATGAGATAAGGGAAATATGAGGTTTTCAAGATAGGTTTTTGTCCATTAGTATACCAAGAAAACAAGTCAAATTAACATTAGTTATTGAAACATTATCAATCAACACTGTTACATTGTTGCAAGTAGAGCTTCAAAATGCAAAAAGTAGAGAGTAGGCTTTGCATTGAAAACTGCTATTAAAAGGTGTATTGTGCAAGTTTAAATGTTAAATACTATTCTTTTCTTTCCTCCACATGCTCTAAAAACTCCCTGATGTGTTGAATGAGCTGATCTGTCTACACTGCGTTGTCTCTAATACCGTTTCTGGATGTTCAATGCGAGAGTTTCGGGTACGAAGCCTCAAGGGGGCGCTTGTGGGAGAGACAATGCGAGTCCTCGTTGGTCTGGCTGTGACGGTGTTGTGTATTCCGTCACCGCAGGTCCTCGCATGTCGAGACAACACTGATTGCTGCTAAAACATGGAGAAAAAGTGCCTCTCAAACCCCAACTCAGACTCCAGTAAGACAAAGAAGAAAAATTTTGACTTGTGAAACGAAGAGAGACAAACTTGAGTCTGAGTAAGACGGGAGAAACGAGCAGCCCCCCCCCCCCCCCCCTTTTTTTTTTTTTATTTATTTTTTTTTTTTTTGGGGGGGCAAAGAGTTTAAAAAAAAAAAGAAAGGAAGGAAAAAAAAAATAGAGTGGAACGCCTTAGGTTATTAATAGCATATTGTTTGTCAGTTTACTCAACGATCAAAGCGTAAACAACTTGCAGATTTGTAACTTTATTACCTCAGTAGACATCGTGTCTCTAACTCTGGGCTCAGACTGAGTGTAATGTGGGTTAAACTAAAGACCAACGATAGCAGCTCATGCGTGTGCATGACATTAGCGTCACTTCCACTTGTCGCCAGAAAGGGCGCACTTCTTAAAAAAATCTGGAACTTGCGCTGTACTCCTTTGAACTAAGGCAGGCTGCTCATCAGCTGATCAAAAGTTTAGGACCATAACCTTATAAAATCATAATCTGTGCAAAAATCTGACTTTTATGACATTTTCCTTTCTGCATTCACACTATCATGATCTCCTGATGGCAAAAGCAAACAATTTCAGACCAATCCTCATCTCACGTTAAGGTCCTGACTGATGCTGACTGCAGCCCAATAACAATAAGACGGTTGGCATGTGTGAGAGAAGGGTTTAAAAGCAAAAAACATTTTCAAAGGCCACATCTCCTCCCAGACCACAAATTTGCCTGTTTGGACTTTGCAATGAGACACTAAAAGGTCAAATTTTATTCTCTGATGAGAAAAAAATGAACCTGGATGTTCCTGATGACTTCCAATGTTACTGGCATGACAAGGAGAACTGGAGACGTTTTCTACCCGTCACAGTGGAGGGGGCCCCAGCATGATCGGGGGTGCATTTTCCTTCAATGGAAAGATGGAGCTTCAGGTTGTACAAGGATTTCAAACTGCTGCTGGCTATGCTGAGATGTTGCAGGAGTATCCCCTTAACTGACCGCCCTCGTCTGTGCGGTAATGGCTGGCTCTTTCAAAAGCACAACATTGCACTGCACAACACCCACCAAACTAAGGACTCCTTTCATGAGAGTGAAATAAGATGTCAACCTTGCATGTTGCCTGCATGTTTCCCTGATTTAAATGTTTGGGGAAGGATGGCAAGGGAAGTTTACAAGAATGACGTCAGTTCCAGACAGTGGATGCCCTTTGTGATGCCATCTTCACCACATGGAGCAACATTCCCCCCACCCTCCTGGAAACACAAATATCGAGCATGCCTGAATGAACTTTTGTCATGGACAAGAATGGTGGAGCCACTTGTCATGTACACAACACTCACTATTCAGTCCTTTTTTAAAACACTTTCAGTTAAATTTTAAGGCTTTTTTGGGCTATGGTCTTATTTTTGTCATTTGGTCCCGTTTCTTCTTTTACATTTTGAAGCTCTACTTAAAACCTGGTTTTGATCCTCCAACGCGAAATGCGAATCCATGTACTTTTCTCTGTGGTCTTACGATTTTGTTCAGGAGTGTATGATGTGAACATTGATACTTTTTGTTAATTTTATCAACACATTTTCAATACAAATGCTTTTTTTTGCCAGAGCATTAACTACTAGTAAATATTAACTTCTCGGCTTTTGATTTTTCTTTCTGGAGGCTGAGAAAGAAAAGGTATTGGTGGACAGTTTGTAGCTTTCAAAAAAACCCTGAGGTTTAAGAAAGCTTTTTAAATGACATCATGTGTGAATCTGAGTATACCCCTATGACCTACATATGTTCAAATTAATGGTATAGAAGTTGTTCAGTTACAGCAATCCAGGGATTACCCGGTACGTACCAGATTTTCCTCTGTAATGAGGCTGAAGATGAAGCCATAAATGGCTCGAAGTTGATCCTTTCCATCAATCATGTCAAAAACAGTCAACACCCACTTTATGAAAAGAACCTGATAATTATGAATGAAGGAAACACAAATCAAACAAAGTTTATCACCAATGCAAGCTTTTACTCAGAACAATGTTTAAAAAATGTTGATAGACATGACATAAATCTTGTGACCATTGTTTTTATTAATTATGTACAAAAAATGTCCCAAATGTCAAATTTTAACCATGAAGTTTTGAAATTACCAAGCGTACATTTCCACCCACCTGAGTGCTGATGGGTAAATTTCCAACATTTAACCAAACCACTGCTCGAACAACAGCCTCCTGTGGCACCACAGTGGCAGGAATCAGACACTTAAGCACCCGCACACATATACTTGCCCCTGCACAGATAACAATAGCATTAGTATAAAGAAAAAAAGACCAAATGTAAAGACTGGAGTAAATGAGAACGTTATAATTTCCACAATATGGCAAACACAGATGGAATCACAGGATATAACAATGAAGGATCAATTGTACAATTTGCTTATATGTGGGTGTGATTGTTTTGCCACAGCAGATTAAGAGCATTTAATGATGTGAGGGCCAAAAGAACAAGAAAAGCAAGATGTGTGTGACATGTGTGTGATGTCACCTGCACTGATGGGACTCAAGCCCATTAGAAATAACTAAATTTTCCAAATAATAAAGAAATTCAACACTATATGGCTCCGGAAAACTTAAAAAAGCTGCATTCGTTTCTGGCAAGCTTTAAGCTGTGAATATACTGGCTGGCAAATCAATAGGAGCATCACCAGAAAATGAAACGATGGAAAACTTTTGGGAAAACATAAAATAAAATTTGGAAATGGCTCAAACAGATTTTATAGAGCCCTAGTGAGCTGCAAGCTTCCCACATCAACACTCACTTTCTACCTGCATAGGCATCCCTACATTCTTAAAAGGAACAAAATTCTTTTTTTCCCCAAAGGTTAAAATCATTGATGAGAAGCTGCATCATATCATCTATAATTGACAGCTTGGTGATTATTACTGCTGTGATAAATGGGTAGTCTGTCTGAAGAGTGAACCAACATGTTGTATGATGCTCCAAAAAAGGCTGTTTTTATTTATTTTTGTTTGTTTTTTTTCCAACCCCCCCAAATCAAACATAAAATCCGCATTCAGTAATGCTCAACTCACATCTGTCACAGTCTTACACTAACAGTCTTACCCATCCGGAGGCTCATAGCAAATTCCAGCATGACAGAGATGGCCTCTGGGGAAAGCCCGTTGCTAAAGGCCACTTTCTCCACCTGCACCAGGTTCCTGTCCAGCTCATCATTCCCAAATACAGGAGTACCAGCTTCAACTACAGAAGGGAGAAGTAACACCACATTAGTTTGATACATACAAAACTCTTGAGACTGGGTACCATGGCATAACATACTGTAGCATGGGTACACTGTAAACTGCTGGCTAGAATGAACTCTTTCTAATTTAACATCTATCGAGAGTTCTTAGCCAGTACAAACATTTCTGGGTAATTTGTGTTAGTAAATCCTTTAATTACATTATTTACAATATATTATAAATGTTGCAGTATATAGTTATGTGCATATGTCAAACATGAAAACTAACATGAAAAAGCTAGAACCACACTAGGGGGGTCCAGGGGCATGCTACCCCATAAGAAAATGTTGGACATTTCATATCTAAGAGCCCAATTTTGGTGCACACTGAGAAAAAAAAAAATCAAGCAGAGTTATAGGCCATTATGACTATATAGTAAAATATCTACACATTCACATTAAGCATTATAAGAAATACGATGGACTTCTATGCTGTATAAGAAATGAGAATAGCAACTTCTATGGCTATAAATGCCAGGGTGATGACAGCCTCAGCAAGCTTAAAATCAGCTCTGCTGGATGATGTATTCATTAACTCTGTAACAGGTAGCCTTCCCATTACTGCATGAGTGTTAAAATGTCACATGATCATAGGACAGCTACATGCTGTGACATCATGTTGCATTTCCAGACTCAACCGTGGTGGTTATTTAAAAAAAAAAAAAAAAAAAACTCTGAGGAAAGAGTTTAAAAAGTCCTCATCAAAACTGTTTCATTCAGTGTAGTGTTGTGCTAAATATTCTTAAAGTTCAGATCTCAGATAACGTGCTGATATTAGCGACACAAAGTTGCCTCCATGGTGGTTTCAGCTGTGCATGTTCACGATGTGCATCGCGTTCTTGGCATAACACACTACTGGAAAGGAGCGCAAGTGTTTCCATCTTGACCTTTGTGGTAGAGCTTTAAAACTGATATTTGTGCCCGAGTTTCAGGCAATTGATGCGTTTTCTGAGCGCACTCTGTCCACGGCGCCAGCAGAAGTGTGTTCACCAGTGAGGATGTGCACGTGTCTGCATGTGGTCGCATCACACAGAAATTGAGCAGAGAGCAAGACAGAGAGCAGCTAAGACATACAGTCCTGCAAACCACATAAATAACATCAGACTGTTTAGTCTGTAATTAAAGAACTCAATACCATACGTTACCTACGAGTCTGAGGTAAAGACGCACCGATCCAATACCAGGATCGAATATCTGCTCCGACATTGACTAATTAGCTAGATCAGATGTTGGATGAATGAGGCCGATCCAGTCATTTATTTTTTCATAAATATACAAAGCAATAACTGCAGTGAGAAAAACAGCTCTCTACGAGATGCAGAAGTTTCAGCCCACAAACTCCGGTTAAATAACTATAAACATCAGGGAACAAATTTCCACAGTGGATCCTGTATGATGAGAAATGATTCAGGTGAAAAGATATCACGGATGCAGCAGTGTTTCAAACAGTATCTCTATGCAGGATGCAGACGAACAGGGCAAAAATAGAAACCCTTCTAGCTCTTAAAAACACATCACTATGTTAAGAACAAATGGGAGAAACAAGCAGCTATTCCACTTTCAGATGGAGATTGGTTAAATATCTGCAAGACAAACAACAGCACCACAAGCTCCCCTATTTGGAGGGAATTTTCCTGAAAGTGTAGTATGTTTTTTTCATTTCCCCTAAAATTTAATCTCTTCAGAATGATAATCCTGAAATGGGTAACTGCTGGAGACAATGTGGCAATACTATGGCTGAACACTACCGCTGGAATTTCCCAGTTATTAAACTTTTCTGGGAAGAAACAATGGTAAAGATTAAAAAGGTAATGGGTTTTGAACTTGATTTTTGCTACAATATTTTTAGGGAACATACCAGATATAAGTAGGCAGGATAAATACCTTCTTAAAATATTATTCGTGGCAAGTAAAAAAGCAATAACTAAAAGATGGCTGGACAAAGATCAACCAACTGTGAGAGAGTAGTCAGCTACAGTGAAAGAAGTCTGTGAAGTGGAAAAGATCACTTTCTCTTCAAGGCTCTGAGGAGGTAAATTTAAAAAATATTGGTCAAAATGGTTACAGAGCCTGGACTGTAATTAATGATTGGTGCAACTCTAGTCTGAGGTGGGGAAAAAATATTACAATGTATTTCAGTCAAAGAGAAACTAACATGGCTTGCTTGCCAAACTATCATGTATAAATCAACAATCTGACAACTGCAAAATGTAACAATTCAAACAGCCAGTAAATGTATGTTAGCATGAGCTAGAGCAAAACATTATCCATTGTTCTTGCATAAAAGACTCATAAGTCACCAAAAGTTTCAGAAAAAATAAAAATTTGGGGCCCGGGGATAAGGGAAACTTGCATAAACAGATCTTCAGTGCTTATACTTGGAGGGTTATCAATATTACTGTTACCATACCATACCATCAACGTAGCGCAAATGACAGAAGTAGTAAAGTAAAGTCAAATAAAGTCATTAAAAAACAGTTGTTTGTTTCAAACAGCTAGATATGATCAATATGCATTGAACAGCTAAAAAAAATAAATAAATGGTGTCTTGTATCTTGTGCTAATGAGCCAGCAGAGACATGAAGACAAATTCACACAAAGACTATACGTAACATCCCTACATCAACGTTTGTGTTATGGAGCTTACGAGTTGTTAGCCCACTATTTACTACGGATGCCCGAGGAGAGCGTTGGTAGCTAGAAAAAAAGGGGGTGGAGCGGGGGTGAACTCGTTATAACAAATAAACGACCAAATCAAATTAATGAAACCAGTCCATGCAGCCAAAGTTGGTTGTATTAAGGACTGCATTCAACTGTTGTCTTCACGAGTGAGTTCATGTCTTACCCTCAGAGAAGTACTTCAGGGCCAGAACAAACGGCTCCTCCGCCTTGTTTTTCCTCTTCTCCTTTTCAGCGAGTCTCAGACTTCTGTTGCTCCGACTGGACAAAGATGAGTCGCTTTGAGACAACTGTTCTGTTTCTGACAAGGTTTGCGTTGTTTCCATTTCTACATTGCTAAAGATAGACCGTTCTCCTCTCTGCTCTACACCGCCTATTCGAACAAAACTCAAATCATCCGCGCGACCGTTTGCTCTGCGCTTGCGCACTGCCGTCTTTCCGCTTCTTCTTCGTTGGCTTCAGGTAGACTGACGCGTCTTCGGCGTATTGCTGCCATCTACTGTTCACTACCGTCTCAGTTCGTCTCCCTCAACTTGCCGCACAGTCACCTTCTACACTAGCCTGTACGTGCCAATCCGATGCAAATAGTCCACCTTCTTTTTAAATTTATCCCCAGGTAGTCACATTTTGCAGTGTTTTAACAGTAAAAACTGTTCTGATTGCTCCCAGCTCTCTAAATATTTGTTTTCATTTCCAGTGTGTATTTTTTGCACTACAATCAAAACTGTTGTACTCCCTGTGTTGTTTTCCCATTTCTGTCCTCTGTCCACAGTCTTTGCCACTGATCCTTTATGTAAGTAACCATAATATATATTTCCACTAAGTTGCTTCATGGGACTTGTCTTCTGGTCTTTAGTTGCAGTTGTTGAGCTTTTCTTTCTTCCCCAGGGCCCATCTTGTACTCCTTGGACAGTAGCACAATGCTGATCCAAACATGGACCATGTTAGGCCTTGAATAGTGACAGTGTTTCTGCCAAAAGTCAACAACAAACCCACCAATCATAACACAACACATTTGTTTTGCTTGTTTGTTATTCCTCCGAGTGGGCGACATCAGCCCCTCATGATACTTGCAGTAACTCATGTCAAAGAGGGGTTTTTGACATTTGAACTACATCTGCACCGCATTCCTTTGATGCAGTCACTTTGGGCCATGCAGCAAGCCAGTGCCTTAGCTGAGCCACAAGTAGCCAAGATCATGCCAAAATGCATTTCCTGACTGCGTGTTATGTCTGATTAGACTCTATTGATCTTACATAACAAAAAACATTCAGATTATTCATTTATTGTTTAAGCTTGGACATCTAAACCTCTCTTTAACTAAACAAAATGAAAATATTACACCATGAAATCCCACAACACAATTTGGTCTGAAAAATATTAGGAATGTTAACAAAGAGACCTTTGTGCCAAAGTTATATTTACACCCTCAGCTTCAACCAGGGGACAAGTCGTCTTCTCTATTGGGGAGGGGTAATACACATTTTCAAAAGAAAAATAAAGAAAGGTGGTGGGTGGACTACAAATTTTTCATGTGGAGTTAGTTCACTTTAAATTTTGCAAATAAAAGACAATTATCAGTCAGTCTCACTTTAAACTCTTTATTTTAAGTACATCGTTTACAGAAATATTGACAGCTTTTTCAACTGCAGTAGGAATTCTTTTCAAATTATTAGAGGAAAAAATAAGACCAAAACCATGAGCAGAATTTAAGTTTAAGACTTCAGCTGTGAAAAACTGTAAAATTTCATTTCCATCAGGGAAAAAGTGGTGAGATTCTGCTGTTCAAGCTAACAGCAGACACCTAAGACAGCAACTGCTGTCCTCTTCACCTCAAGAACTTCACTGCCATGACTGAGCTGAAAGGACTAAGAGGATATTCTGCTCATTTTAGGAAGGATGTGATGTGAATGTCCACAATATTCTACTGAAATGACAAATGAATGAGGATCTATATGGTATTTTTTTTCTGAAGTAGCTTTTTTTAAAACACTGCACCAAAATAAGTGGATATGTAAATACTAGCTGATGTATAATTGGTACAAAGATATTTCTACAATGCTTTTTTTTTGGTTTATGTACTGTAATTAACCAAATTAAACATGCTTGAAATTCATTAACATCCCTTACATTATAAAAACAAATTACAAAGACTCAAGAAAACAGCATTCGCAAATCAACTCAGAACCAATGGAATTCATACAAGTAAAAAACATTTAACAGTGTCAAACTGAAAGCAACAAGGAAACCAGATTAACTAGAGTGACAATGAACTGGGTTTATCAGTTTCCACAAGATATGATTGTCCACGGTTATGTATAGGACCTATGGGTCAGGAGTTCTTAGTTTCACAGTTAAAGAGTGCAGAGGAGTAGGTGAGAGTCATCAGTCATCCAGCCGGACAGGACAGACGATGTGTGAGAGGGACATTATTACTAGGAGTGTGTTTCCTTCAAAATTTGAATTACTACAATCCAAAAGGAGCTCACTAGGTTCCCTTCAGTGTTGCATGGATCAAGGTGGAAGAAGATCTTAAGATTGCTTGACTTTGTTCTTTTCCTGATCATTGATGTGCTGTTCCTCTCTGCTGTCCTCGCGCTCTGGCCTGTCATCGCTCTGGCGGGCAATGAGCAGTCGGCAGGTGAGCAGGATACCAAAAACTAGAGCGTGCGCATACCGTTTCAGGGGATCTCCTACTAGCTGATGGAAGAACAAGACAGCCAGCATGACCAGCAGCAGCAAGAAGTTGGCCACATCCTTCGGCCGGCCTGGAACTAGGGTTAGGACTACTCCGCAGCCCACTTCCAGGGAGCCGATGATCTTACGAAGCAGCACTGAGCTGATCCCAATCTTTTTCAGGCCTGGCAATGCCTTGGCATAGCTCTTATATGCCCTTTTCTGAGACAAAAAAGAAAGAAAATTACAGCTCACCTTTCAATCCACAAGACTGTCAGAATGGTAACTAGCACACAAAGCATTTATATTTAATAATCACTGTGTAAAAGTAATCTTTGGCCTATTACCCCTTATTGCACTGATAAATAAAAGAATAAAAATAATAGCCCATGAGCTTAGCTTAGGTTTGGGTACATAAGAGTCCCATCCATCATGCTCCACATCAGCATCCGCAGGTGCTTCTTACAGAAATTACTCGAATGCGCCGCCATTGCTCTTCAGCTGCTAAGTTAGTGGTATGAAACGAAAAGCTTAGCAGCTCCAACACATTGAACAGCAATGAATGAAGAGCATTAACCTCCACTCCCGCACATACCCTGCACGTTTTGCGCGCATCTTTCAACTAAACTGGGGCATGTTAGAAGGGAAGGTGCATCTATTCCCCCTGGTTCCGGGGGTAAAAGACCAATTTCGCATTGGTGTATGTATTCGTAATGATTAGTGTATGCACCCGCTATTAAAACTGATGCGTTGTTAGCTTTAATTCACCATATATCAACCTAGCTTGTGTGTTATGGTGACTGCAGCATGTCCAAATGCCTAAGATGTAGCCTTACAGGTTTTTCCACCGGAAAAACGATGCTTCACACGGGCGGATTTGCAGAGCAAGAGACTATCGAAAGATACTCTCTTTCACTATTTAGGTCAACGTCTCCACACATTGTTCGAGCCTGTGGCGCCTGCAGCCAGCCCAGAACAATGGCCTTTACCCCGCCAGCTGCGGCCCCGTCACTGGGACCAGCCAACGATACTCACCATTTCACTGTAGGCATCTTTGCTTAGTCTCGGGGTGAGCTTAATGGTCCCCATAAACACGAAAAATAAACCCAGAGCAAAAGAGAGGGCCACAATGGTTATTGTCCTTGGTGAGGCCATCTTTCACTGCCGCGCACGCAGCCAGGCGCTTTCCGACTGGAGTGAATGAAAGTCGGACTATTTCCCGGTGAGGATGTACCAGGGGGATGGGCTTCTGGACAAACCACAGACATGGCGTCGCGGTCCCAGCTTCTGCCGCCGCATCCTTGATCAGGATCACAGCCGGGTGTTGTAGGCTGCTACCATTTGCCACTGCGTAAATTCAATAACTTGTCAAATTATCCCATTAGAACTAAGATGTATTCAGAAGACACCGAACTTGATATTTTTAAACATATTCATATAATTTAAACAATTTTCAAGCAATGTTTAGAAGATCCACTGGCAGCGTGCAGAGTCGTGGAGGTGTTTATTATTATTACAACACACTGGAATAAGAGTTTTCAAATGTTTTTCATATAGGCCTATTCTCAGTATGAGACACTAAACATGGCGAACATTTATTGCTGTTTTTTTTTCTTGCTTTTTTTTTATCTCCATCTTCTGCAGATCAGAGTACTTATCCCCATGTCCTTCATGTACCTGCACGAAACAGACTTTATATGCTGTGTAATGCAGAATATTATAATTTTGTCCAAAAATATTTACTTGATTTACTTCTTTTGTAGTCACTTTGGTTGGTGTCACACCCCCTTCTTGAGCAGTTTCCAGTTTTCAGCATGGTTTCTCCGGCCGCTGGGCATGAGGGCTGTCAGATATTCACAGGGTCACTAAGGAGGTTTCACATTCTCTTAAAAGGTGATGGCCCAAGCACCCTACACTCAGTGGGGGGAGGAAGGGCAAGTCGATGTGCATTTTCATTTATATGATTTCATACAGTTTTTTAATTAAAAAAAAAAAGCTGTCTGTTTTTGAAAATTTCCATTTATTTCCATTTAGAGAAAATATGACTGAGGCAGTGTTAATATAAGTCATTTTAATTGTCCTTCCAGTTTTTGTAGTACTTAATTATTGTACAGTTTATTTAAAACCAAAAAATATTCAGGCAGTTGACATGTTTACAATAAAATACATTTTATTTTTTAATTTTGTTGCTTTTAGTGGGTTAATGGCATTCAGTATACCAGTTAGTATTATATTACTTTGAATATAAAGTGTAAATCAATCCCAGGCCATATTTGTAGGATTTACTACCTATTCAGATTAAAAAACCAAGAGATAGGTGGAAAACATACCTGGCTGACCAAATGATTATGTGAACAACACAGCTACATGTGCAATTTGAAGTTTTATGTGTTTCCTGTCTGGGTCAGCAGAGGGAGTTGCTGACTTTGCCCGATGCCATGATCTGTAGGTTTTGGTTTAGTTTTTGTTCCAATGTCTTTTTGGTTTTCGCTGTCTCGGTCTGCTTTATTTTGTAGGTTTATCCTCTTCCGTGTCCTGGTCACTTCCCGTTTGTCATCACAACTGGTTTCATTTGGTGATTTTTGATTTTCAGCTCTGTTATTTTTGAGTTCTCCTGCCTGTACAGTGAGTTCAGTCATTTTCATTTAACTTTTGATGCCCAACATTTGTCTTGCCTCTTCAGGCTGCATTTGGGTACTCATCAATGCACCGTGACGATTAGTTATACGATTTTTCTTCATGCAAATCTGTCATCTGTATCCATGATTTTTCTCACTGTGGATTACAATCCACAAAAGGTCACCATCCATTCGCTTGGCATTTGAAGTAATTTCTATGCCCATTTTTACCACTAGATTTTAGTAATTCCTACACACTGTACCTTTAAATCGTCATAAAGTTGAGATTCTATCAATATACCATTCTGATTCGCACTCAGTTGCAGGCATCCCAGTAAAGTGTCATGGCTTAATAAAAGCTGTGACTGACAGGAAAAATCTGAATATTACTCCCTGATTAAATGTTGTACAGAATTCTTTGAAACAAAGGTTTAGCCAAGATTTCTCTTAACTGGGACACATTCCTTTAACTAAGACTGAGGGCTTATATGACTAATCATCCTCCCCATTCCTTATTTTTGTGTCCCAATGAATTGGAACCGTTTAACTCCAGTATGTAAATTAATTTGGTAAACAGAACCCATTACTGGCGTAAGTCACAGCTGGTTAAGAAAAAGGGAGGGTTAAAAGCGATGAATCTACAATCTATAATTGCTGCATTCAGGGTTAAGTGGTTGAAAAGTGGCTTACCTTTGTAGAAAAGAAAAGAGAAGGGCAGAGATATATTTCACAGAAGAAAATATGCAAATCGGGTGATATTATTAAAATTGTGGGAGTTAACGAGAGTGTGCTAGCGAAGACGACACCCAGACTCTTAACTTGAGCGGAGAGAACTGTTGAGTTGTTGATAGAAATGGAAAAACTAGATTTGGAGAGGGTGGGGGGTGCACCGAATGATCACAACAGATCATTCGGTGCACAACAGATCATATTATATCCCCAAAACCCCAGAAAAGTTAAATTTGATGTCATGGCACCTTTAAGAAGTGGGGGTGGGCCTTTGGGTGGCTGCTGGTGGCCCGGGTCTTGGGCCCTGCGGGTTTCCTCCGGCCCTTGCAAGTTGAGTCAAGTCAAGTCAACTTTATTTAGCGCTTTAAACACAGCAGCTACCAATATAAAGCGCTGAACAGAGGTAAAAACAGAAATTAGGTCTCACAATGGGAAAAAAAGTGAGAACATGGGTTTCTGTGCAGATGCAACAGTTTGGTGTGTTAGTGTATCCTCTTTTTTTTTTCTCTCTCTCTTCTCTTCACACTATTTCTTTCTTTTGGTTTTGGTCCAATCTGGTGATTTCAAGCAAAATATATAAATCATATAGTCACTCTTTTCTCCTAAAAGGAGTTACTCACTTGTAGCACACATATTTTGTGTGTCTAGACGTACTTGCTGCTCCTATAATATAAACACAAAAGACATTTGAGTATAGAGACAAAATGTTTATTATTTATACACAAACCTGACAATCATCTCAGCAATGCCACTTTTCAAAGATAGCCTACTAAGATTCTAGTCACTGGAGAAAAATGTTCAAATAATCATACAAAAAAGGATCAAGTTTAAAAATATTGTTTCCCTTACATTTACCATGGCATATTTTTCACAAACAGAATCTCCTTTAACTTTTTTTGGCCAAGTACACATGTTCATGTTCAACTTCCACATGTTATTGTTATTTCTGTTGTTTTTATTACTAAAAGAGTTTTAAGACTGTCCCTTCACTGCCCATTGGAATCTGCAGTTTCTCTCCAAAGGCTCAGGGATCAGGTAGTCAGTCTAGTGTAATTAATGGTACAGAAATAGCATTGTTTTTCTTTAAGTGATGCAGTGCGTTGTGTTCTACTGCTGTGGATCACATCCTCTCACTCAGCTGGCAGGACACAATCAGGGTTCACTCTCCCTGTCCCTGATCCTGACGTTCCTTCAGAGCCAGAATTGCTTTTCGGTAAAGATCTATCAGGAGACAGGGTCATCGTTTTAAATGAAAACTATGATTTCATCATTTCAGAGTCCAAAATGTTATTGTATTGGACTGGTGGATGGAAGAAGTGGATGAGGCTCACCAAAGGTTGCCGAAAGGTCCACAGGTTGTGAGTAAGCTTCTGGCGTCCCCTCTGTGTTGATCTTGTTTTTTCTTTTTACTTTCACAACTTTCTTCTTCTTCTTCTTCTCTCCTTTAGCTAGACATCAGATGAAACATAGGTTAGATTTTTATCTTTAAACACAAAAAATTGCAGCTTGTTAATAAGCGATGACAACCTTTCAGTGGCGTCTCGTCATTGTCGAGGGATTCTGGCACACCCAGCGTCTCTTTCTTGACCTTTCGCTTGGGTTTGAGTTTGCCTTTCTTTGGAGGAATCAGGGCACTGTTGGCTTTGTCTCTGTGACCAGCATTTTCTTGCTCTCCTTCATTACCATCACCTTCCTCTTCTTCTTCCTGTTCGGGGGCTTCTTCGCCATCGTTTTCACCTCCTTTGACCTTAACTGGCTTCTTTTTCTTTTGCTTTGTCCTCAGCTTCTTTTTCAGCGTGGCCTCCTATGAACAGATTTGCGTGCAGTCATTATCAAACTAGTGCTTTGGGTTGTTAAAAAGAGATGGAAATACACACCTATTGGAAGAGAACAAGCTGCATAGCTGCATTTATCAATCAATTAGGTTTTTCAAAAGTGAATTATTAGTAATTCTGATAACCAATTTATTGTTTTGATAGTTTTTAAGAACACTGGTAAGCTATCTGCTTCCAGCTTTTCAAATGTGAAATGTTGCCAGTTGATTTTTCCTTTAATTGGAAGCTGAATTTCATTGAGTTTTATACAATATTTCAGGCTATTTTGGAATTCCGGATATTTCAAGTTATGAATTGTGCACAAAAACTTTTGGCATTTCTTGGTGGGTTATGTTTCCCATTTAGTTGGGCAGCTGAAGGAAGGAGGCAGAAGATGCATTTCAATATTTAAGCTAAACATCAACATTTGTCAGGATCAAAAATCAACATACAATGGCAGTTTTATACATTTATACCACAGATCTGCCACAAACTACATTTAATTAGATTATATTCGTAATTCTGTGGTCACTCTGTCAGATGTTGCATCTGATGTTTAACACATGTGGTTTTTTGTTTCTGCTGAATGGTTTCAGTTCAGCTCCTTTACAGTCTATAAACTCAACAATATGTCAATAACGTACTTATATAGCACTTTTCCAGTCGTACTGAACACTCAAATTGCTTACTGTTCCGTAAAGTACACTGAAAAAAATGGTCCCCTGACTTACATAATTTTTTTTATGTCAAGAATTTGCACATAATTATAATCCGTTACTTCGACTAAAAAAAAACAAAGTTAATCATAGTTTGTTGTTCGTGGTACTTAAATGAATTGTGTTCATGCATCTCATATATTATGTTTGGATAACATGAAACAAAATCATGTTAACTCAACATGAATTTTTTAAGTAAAGTCAACAACTTCTCTGATTCAGTTTTTTCAGTGATGTATTCAAGAAAAATTCTGTAAAAGGTGTAAATTCAAAGTAATTTATTTTGTAGGAGTAAAATTTGGTGCAGAGCTGTGAACTATTTCGCCCAGTTAAAAGCAAGCTGTTTCCCCTTACCTTCTGCAGGATGTTCCGAATGGGTTGCAGCTTTCCTTCACTCTTGGTCTTTTTCTCCTTCTCTTTAGGCCGATGAACCTGCCGAAGATCTGACTTGCTGGATCTTATTCTGAAATGAGAGAATGTTTAACACAATCATTCAATGAAACTTAAAATAATCTTATCTGTCTTTTTAAATGAAAGCTATCAAATGAAAGTATGAATGTGAAAGCCTATCTCACCGTTCTCCTTTGGTTTTTCTGCGTCCTTTCTCGGTTTTGCCATTCCTCTCTCTTTCGCTCGGCTCCAGGGGCCTCCTGCTGTCCTGGGCAACACGAGCACATAACTCTGGATAATCCAGACAAACAGCACGCAGCAACCAACGAAGGCCTCGCAGAGTCTTTCTGTCTGACCAGCGTCGCAGGTCCATTAAGGCTGAACAAGGCTCCTGAACAAAGAAAAGACAGTACATTTGCATTTTTGCTTCTTTTTTTCTAACCATCCTAAAATATTTAACTTAAGCATCTACATCTGATCATGTGTTAGTGAAGAATTCAAAATATACTCACAATATGGCACAGAGAGCGGCTCTGGTTGACCAGCTTCTCCAGAGACAGAATCTCAATCAGCTCACTTCCCACCAAAGCGTTCATTTTATCCTGTTTGTTTGCCAATCTGAAAGTAAATCCCAATTTTCTCATCAGAAATGCCTTAATATATTTGTTCCTCGACCACCAGAGAGCAGTATTTGCACTTCACATAATATTGAATAGCACGTGAAATTAAGGTATAAAACAAAAGAACAAAAAAAGCTGAAGTCATTACACTAATATGGGTTTTCCTGCCACCCTCGGCTGCTTCAGCAGGTCTGCAAGAACCTCCCTGACTTCCTTCATCCTCTGCCGGTCACTGGAGTCCACTGCAAAGATGATGCCGTGAGCCTCCCCGCAGAGCTCCCTCCAGGATCCCCGAGACTCTGCTGATCCTCCAACATCCATCAGCGTGACAAGGTAGTTCTCAACTCTCAGCTCGTGTCTAATGCAGCCGTGGGTGGGACCTGCTTCGACACCATGAGGGGCTGGAACAGGAAAACACGGGTGGATTACTTGTTGTATTCCTGCTCTGAATATTAAACTCAGTGACGTCACAAATGTATTACCTCTTAACATCCCTCTAATGGAGGAGGTTTTTCCTGCTTTGTCAAGACCAACCATAAGAATGGTGACTTTCCTGCAGATAAACAAATATGTTGTTATGTTTATACAGAAGTAATGTGTCATTTCAACTCTGTAGGTTTTAACAGTAATGAATAAAGAACTTGTCACATGCAAAAGCTTGTTCTGTTGTCTTGAGCAAAGTGGAGTATTTTTATTTTAGGGAGCAAGTTAGCAGGATTCAACAGCATTTAGGCAAATGTCATGAAAAGTATGGCTAAACACTGAATTTGATTCTGGTTTTATTCCATGTCCAGAAAAATTTGGAGTAAAATAAAAGACATGGATTCACGTTCATGTTTCAAAGCCATTTCCCCATTCCATTATCCAAAATAAAAATAGAAAAGCTTAAAACAGTAAAGAGCTTCACACTGATTACATACCACAGATCAACAGACAACATTGTCAAGTTTAATGTTTTAGCCATCGCTGAGTTCTCATCTTAGACACCACGAATGCTCGGCTGCATAAGCATTGTTGGTGTTCATCAGGGTTACTCAAGTCGGTCCTACAGGAGCTGCAATCCTGCAGGTTTTCAGTGTAACCCTGGTCTAACACACCTAACTGAAATTAGATCGATCCAACAGCCTATGACGTTTTGCACAATGACTCATAACTGAGTCAGGTGTGTTGGAGCAGGGTTACATTGAAAACCTGCAGGACCACAACTGTTGTACTGACTTCAGTTACCATGGCTTAGATGAATGAATTTGCCCACTTTAGCGAAGTTTTGTGGTTCAGTGTGTTACATGGCAGCTGGGTGTGTGTCGGCGCGTTTTTGCAGCATTGTGAGGACCATGTTCCGGATTTTTATCATCACCGTGGGGACGTCTTGCCCTCGTGGGGACATTTTCCTGGTCCCCACGGGTATGAACCCAGTTTTGAGGGTCAAGATTAGGTTTTAGAGATTAAGGTACAATTAGGTTTTGGTTAGGATTAGGACAAGGGTTAGGTTTAGGCAATCAGTTATGGGTGTTAGGTTTAGGTAAGGGGCTAGGGAATGCATTATGTCATCTTTTTGTCATCTTTGTTAGTCAAGCTCATTTTAAAAAGGTACTCTGAAAGTGAGGAACATTAACAGAATATTAGTAACTTGTCTGTTATAAGTTATCCCAAGTCTTCAGCATACCCTTATTTATTGTTTATTTATTTCACTCTAAAGTGTGGTCATAGATTAACAGAGCAAGCTTCATGATACTCTGAATGTGAATCTGAATTTAATTGAATTAATCTGGTAAAATCATTCCAAAAAAAGGCAAGAAAACTAAGTAATAAGTCTTTCACAAAGACTACCATCTGCCTTTTTGTGCAACTAGAGCTGTCACCAGAGGGCTGTTGTATAAAATAGAGGCAACATCCATCTTTTCCATGCAGGTAAAGGTTTTTAATGGTGGTTGGAGCAGACAGTCCCAACATACTTTGGATTCTGCTTTGCCTGGATCTACATCGGTGGGCTGCTACATTGAGCTGGACTTCACCATATGTTCTGTGAACTGTCCAGGATTTATAACCATTACAGGCCAACCCTGATTCTACAGTATAATCTATGATATCTTCCTTATTGTAAACTGAGCCAGCTGATTTTTTTTTCTTTTGTTTTCATTCTTTTATCTGACAGTGGGACAACCTGCAGGGAGTGTACGTGGGATCTTCACCTGTAGAAGTTTCTTCCTGCTGTGTGAGTGGCAGTGCAGATAAGAGTAAGATGAGAGATAGAAGTGCAGTGTTGGTAGGCACGGAGTGCCCACATGGTGATAATCATTTGGGCCTGCAATATCTTCCTGAGGTGAGTACTCTGCTGCCTATTGTGTTGGTTTCAGTCACAATATTGTTTCTCCATTGGTGATTTACTTTTAATGGAAGTGTTTATTATTTGAGTGTAAATAAATATTTGTCCAAGCTTTACAATTGAGCTTCATGTTTATCCTCAGGCCTCCCATCATCTAGATCCCTTAATTTTTTATACGAAATAAACAGTTTTAATGGTGAACTGAATGCACGTCTCCTGCTCTCTTTGAACCTAAAGCTCTATCCCACATGCATGGTCAGAATATATCACACATTGAGCCATTCATCTTTTAGAATCTTTTGTTGAACATCTACAGTCATTTTTTGTTACCAGATTTCAGGAATTATGGGGAAAACCGATTAAGAAATCTGGTGTTTTAAGCATAATGTGTTTATAACTTTTTTTTTTCCCACTGAAGTACAGAGCCTTATGACGTTCACTCAGTGTATAAAAACATCTGTACCTTATTGGCTCCTGTATTTTGGCGACCCAGGTGCAGCAGTTGCTCATCAGGTTGAACATGTTGACTTGTGGTGAATAAGGTGTGCACAGTGGCCACCATCTTCTCTGGAACTGATACCTGCAGACAGATAGTAAACCTTAGTATGACTCAAATGTACCGATACAGCATCTGGTCCAGTAACTGGGGAGGTCATAACCCGGTTCAGTGCAAAGATGCTTTGTGTCTGTCATAGGCTTTGTGGATAGGTATACAGATGGCCAGCTTTCCTCTGTGTCATGAGAACTCTGAGTACTGTACCTGAGCCTTTGAATACACAAGGAGCAGAAGGTGTGTCTGAGTAAGTCGGGGCTGCAGTGTGCTAAAAAAACACGGGAAGATCTAACAGTGATTTGAGCAGTGCATCTGTTCAGGCGGCATAATCTGCTAAAGCCCGTTTAGAATGGCCCACTTCTACAGAGTTGTTAACAAGATGACCCATATTTGTTTTGGTTGTAGCTACTTTTAAAGAATTAAAATACAAACTAATTGCATCATGTCTGCAGTATCTAATGTGAGGTGGGGTTTTTTTTTTTTTTTTTTTAAAACATGAAGATTAGATGTAGATGTTTGTTTCTTCAATGTGGAAAAAGTTCCATTTCAATGCTGTAAAGCACAAAATGTAATTTAAAAAAAATGTCTTATGTTTTTTTTTTTCCTTTCAAAATGTTTTGAAATAAAAGTATCCATGGGAATATGCATGCTGATATAGGTAATGGAAAAATATGAACTTCACAATTAAGCACAATGTAGGCAGGTAAAATTGTAAAACTATTTTTGCATTTTTAAAAAACCTATTAATCATTTATGAAATCGGCAATGAAGGATTTGAAAACATCTTCATGTAACCAGTAAACACACATTACACCAGCAGACAACTAGGTATACTCTTTTGGTTATCAATAGAAATGAATCATTTTGGTGAACATCTCGGTCATAAAAACTGCACTGAACGACATTACAAGAGTAAAGTGACAGTGATAATGAGTTAAGGACAAATATGTGAAATACAGTAAAGTACCAAAAACTGTTCTCGCATCTTCATTCACTAAACCACTATAACCAGTTACAACTACTGTAAATTAGAGAATATGCATGAGGTGCAAAATGCAAATATTCAAGAACATTCAGAAAATACTCACAGAAGCAAGTCTATATCCATGCATTTGTTTGGGTGCTCCTCTCTACTAACATCTTGCACCCACCTGCTGCAAACCTAATCAGGCTCAAACTAAGCCTTTGGTCACCCCATGTGGGAGGTGCAACCTGGGAAATGTTGTATTGCCGTGCCGACCAATCCTAGAGCTCTCTGAACCAGTTGCTAATCTCATTGGACAGCACAAGCCCTTCTATTAACAGGACCAAATAAAGGTGCATAAATCCGTCTTGGAGAACTAAATGTGTCATGTGGTGTGATGTGTGACACGATGTGATCTCCTTTTCTGTGTAAAGTCAGAATGTGGGAGCCTTAGTGCAGATTTAGGGTGAGGCTTTAGTCTTTCCTGGATTGTGAGATGATACTAGCCATGTCATGCTATGTACACAATGAGTGTACAAACAGTAAACAATTGTTATAGATCTGTATTTTATTTTTTGGTAATAACTGTGTGATAAGATGAGTGATAAAGCAGAAGCGGGTGTTTGCTATGATAGTTTTTTTCTTCTTTTTCCTTCCTTAACTTCTAGTCCAGCACAACATATCACAAATGCCTTTTTTGTTTCATTTTCTTTGGCTAAGTACAGCTAATTTACTGTTTTTATCCTCTGGGTCTTGATCTTGATTATCAGTTTTAGAATAAAGCATATTTAAAGGTACAGTACGTAAGAATTACTGATATCTAGTGGTAAAGATGTGTATTTGAAAGAAAAGATGTTTTCTTTCAAATGACTTCATATTTCAAGCATTGTTGTGAATGTATGGTGGCTGTTAGTGGCCAAAATTCTCCCAGACATAAAGATGTTTTCATCTGTGAGTGGATCCAGTGGTCTCAGGTGTAGCTATGACTGGACTATGAGTAACTATTTTTTTTAATGTCTTTTAAGGCATTACTGATCCCAAACAGTGCTCTAACTCCCATTAAACAAAGCTGGTACAGCAGTTTTAAAGTTGAGAGGGTTCTCACTTCACACACATTGTTTTGTTCAATCAGGGACATTGTAGTAAAAATGGTGGAACAAATATGGCAGCCTCCATATGTGCACCGCCCAGCAAGTCAATATAAATGACTCATTCTAAGAAAATAAACATATAACAGCTATTCTGGTGCAGCGATTGCACCTCAATAGAAACACAGATTTGAATGATATATTACATTTTTCTGCCATTGACCTTTGATGTTTTGCATACTGTGCCTTTAATGCTCAAAGAAGTGAATTCTTTAAGTAGGAGATCAGTTCTGATGAAAAGTTTGCAAACATTCAACATGACAAAAATGGGTCTTCAGTTATTTCTCTGAATTGGTATTCTGATGAAGCTGAATGAGTTTACATCATACATGTTTTTGTTTTTTGTTTTTTTCTAAAAGAGAGAAACAGTTTGATGCAAACATTTGATCTTATCTGCGGTTTTCTGTAAAGTCAGCTCATAGTCTCAAAGATACCCACGTCACCAACTCAGATTATTTATTTAGCCTTGCTGAAAGTTCCAAAATGCCCATTTAACTTGCCACGGCCTCTTATCTCCCTGCTAGTGATCATGACTCACTGGAGCTGGCAGCTTCTCTCTGCAAGCAAACAGTTTAACGGCAGTCATCAGACTGACCAAAGCACAGTGAAATGGAAGAAGTCAACAAAGCTCAGTGCAGAAATGTGTTTGGAGTCATTTTTAAACAGCATATGCATGCAGATCTGATTGCTTTGAAAAAGTGAGAATGAAAACCCAAACTGTCACTCTGAAAAGAGATGAAATTGGTTCAGATAGTTGGGTGCAAACAAAAAAATAAAACATTGTGCCTTAAGAGCACTGT
Organism: Atherinomorus stipes; assembly: GCA_023101725.1. NCBI lineage: Eukaryota > Metazoa > Chordata > Actinopteri > Atheriniformes > Atherinidae > Atherinomorus > Atherinomorus stipes. The sequence goes on from JALJCO010013221.1 coordinate 2,359,988, forward strand.
CCCACCTGTTGAGCATGATTGTGGTAGTATAATGCTCAGAGAAGGTTTTGCTATCAACAGAACTGGGAAATTGAGCAAAGTGGATGCAGCCAAAAACTTGCTAGTGGAAATTTCTTATACTGTATTCAGTTAGATATTAGGTGAACTGTTTATTTTTTTTAACCTTTTAACATAATTTTGACCCTGTATTAATTCAAAAGAAAAAAATCTTTCAATAAATAAAAAATGGTGTGAAATTCTTTCCTCTCTTTTGTTGTACAATCATTCTGCCTCAAAAGTAATTGTTAAGTAAACCACTGATAGGCTAATACTGCCAACACATTCATGTCAGTCTGAATGGAAGTGTACTCTGTCTGATCTGTCGCTCATGTCAGCATTAACAAAGGATGAACTCACATAGCTACCGTGTTGCATAACAGTACTAATGCAATTATTAAGACTCTCCAGCACATTATTCATTTGATATCAGCCACTAGATGGCCTCATATTCACAGAATCCACCTCTGCTCTCTGTCATTTGTGCATGTTATGTTTTCACTCATGCTGTTTAAAATGTCAGATTTCTCTGCTGAATGCATGCAGGAAATTAATAATAATGGACCAAAATTACAGATAATTCCATTTTTAAGCCGGAAATGTTGCTTAATAAACGGCTCATTTAAGAAGCAGAGCTTCCGTAGCCTTAATGCAGTTGGCAAATCAATAATTAGCGACATCTTTCAGGGATTTGGAGCAGTGGTCTCTGCGCAGGCTTTATCTCATTATGTCATTAAACCCACATCCAATCAGGTACTGCCCTTCTCTGCTGAGTAAACTCATCCCAGACACTGACCACAGCCCTGCGTCAGCTGACAGTGACACAAACACACACACACACACACACACACACACACCAAAGCAAAAACAGCAGCAGATGATTACCACACCCCAACAACTCCTACTCACCACACTAATACACTTCACCCCACTGCTGATGTTGCAGTCTGTTACTGTTAAATGCGGGCTACTCGACGCCATCTGATTTATTATCATAAACCATCTAGAAAATATTAAAGAGAAAATAAAAACAGTTCATGTCTGCTCTGCATGCTAAGATATAATCAAGAGCTTTATCATAAAGGCATTTAGAAGACTCAAAATCTGATTTCACACTTGATGAGCTTAACAAACCAAGTGGATGTTGCAGCTCCATATTTATTACACCATCTCTTGGCAAAAAAATCACATAAACAAAGAGAGGTTCTATATTTTATTTCAGTTCCCTGTAAAGAATTTGAAACAGACCAGCAGTGTACTCTTTCACTGGCCTAGCCGGCTTGTAACACAGTGAGTTGCTCAGGGCATGTCTGGTGCTATGTAATGAGGTTTCTGTCTTGCACTTCCCCCTGGTTCCACAAACACACAGCCTACAGTCTGCAATCACTGACCCACACCACCCTTTCACCCAGCACATGCATTAATAAAAAGCTTTCATACAATCTGCTGAAACCTTGCACAAGTCAGTAACTGACTTCAGAAGATATCTGATAAGGCAGGTCTCCTTCTTTAGGATTGGCTTTACTGAAACAGAACAACTTCATTTGTTGTCTTATAGTTCAAAGGGAAGTTACACCAAATTCAAAGCTACAATTGTGGAAGAGAAAGTTAGTTTGGATTCATTAAAAATGTGAGGTTATTTAAGGTGACATGTAATGATGGGGAAATGTTTGCAGGGGGGAACTTTAAGTATGCCACCACAGTTTATCAATATGCCATCCACCTCAGACACAACTCATCCATATTTGCATCAGAAATTGAGCTAATTTGTATATTTTTTTTAAAAATGTCCAATTAACAGATACCATATGCAGCGAGTAAAACTGTGTGTGGAAGTGAATGTGAGGACAGAGTGGAGTTTTAATAAACCGTCCTCTGTTTGTTGTCTGCACCTGTTCACGCTCCACTCAGCTGAGGGGTCACTATAACAAGGCCAGGCCCGCCCCTGCTGGTTGAAACTAAAAATGGAAGTGCAGAGAAACTGATATCTCTGTGCTTGCTCTCCACAGTACTTTCCTTTAGACAGGGCAGACACGGTGTGTAATAAAGCTGTGGTGTGGTTTTGACAGTATTTTCTAAAATGAAGAAGCATTTAGTTTAAGTTCAGAGAGCCTGAAACATGAAAACAGGCAGTATTATTTGTAGTAGCATTAGTCACAAAGACTTATCCAACATGACATGCAGAGGTGTTGAAAAGCCTCATATTATTAATATACTTTTCATTCTCACTTCTTCAGTTTATTTACTTATTTATTTATTCATTTTATTTATTTATGTAAGATTTTCTGTCTAGTTAATGCTTTACTGGTGATATCTCAGCCTTTTCCCTGTTTCTCTTTCTTACAAATGGTTTCTTGACAGCCAGCCTCCCATGGAGATCATTTCTGATCAAGGTTTAGAGATCAGTAGGCGGATAAACTGATCTTAGATGTTTGTTTTTTGTTGGATAATTTACTATTTCTGGAGGCCTTAATTTCCAGTTTGCCTGGAAAAAAGTTAAGTTTACCTGCTCTACTTTTTCGGCCCTGATATTGGATATCATGTCATACTGGACACCATGGAGTATTCTTCATACCCACTATCCTGAAGACTTTCCATGTTGCCCTGCTAGGACACAGCTGATTCAAATTAAATGGATCTCTGACGAGCTCTGCACCCGTCTGCTACTGACCCATTCATGTGAGTCAGCTGTGTTTCTACAGGGCAACATGGAAAGTCTTCAGGATAGTGTGCATGAGGACTAGGGTTGGGAATCAATATGCAACACTGAAGAAACAAGTGTGTTCAGTGGGAGGCTTCATCAGGTCCGCTGCAAGCTGGAAAGCTACAGAAGATCATTCCTGCCAGCAGCCATCACGCTAATGCACATCATTCAGCTCTGCAGAGGCCTGGTAACGAGCCATTCATTTGATTCAGGTGTGTTGGAGAAGGGATGCGACCAAAATGTGCAGGATCGTAGCTTTTGAAGACTGGACTTGGGCACCCCCTAAATTAGAATTTCCCTCTCAGGATCAATAAAGTAAATTTCATTTCATTTCATTTTGAAATAAGGTAATTGATCCCATTGGAATAAAAAGTACCATTTTATGTCTGTTAAAATCTGTCATCTTAAACAACTTTCATAGGCGCAACAAAGAAGTGGAAACAAATATAGTCAGTCAGTGTTTTGTTTGACCAAACGTCTTTCCAGATCCTGCTGTAATAGGTCTGAATGGTTTAGAGTTAAAATACATTCAGAATCTTCTGGTTCATTATGAACTTACCAGATCCTTCAGGTCATCACGGTCAGGTCTTCTGTCCCCTCAGAGACGCAGTATTCAGTTTTTATGCTCCTCACGTGTGAAACAACCTCCCAGAAAATTCCAGGTCTGATGAAACCCTCAGTCATTTTAAATCACAGTTACAAATGTTTTCATTTAATGCTGTTTTTTTTTTTTTTTTAATGAAAGCAATAGTTGATTCCTCACACTGAAACTTTTATTTCTTGCATTTTATCTTGATTTCATTTGAGCTTTTTCTGTCTCTTTCATTTCTTTTTAAAGTTTGTTCTTTTTAGATGTAGGCTTTAGTGCTTTCTCTGGACCCTGCTGTAATGCTTATGTGAATTATAATGTTATGCGAAACACTTTGAATTATCTTTCATATAAAATGTGCTTAACAAATGAACTTGCCTTGCCTCTCTTTGACTTGAAAAACTAGGTTTAAGTTTCAGGTGTGTTGGCATACATAACTTTGAAATCATTTGTCTGTAAATAAATAACATTTTTAAGCATTCACTTTTTTTCAAGTGTGTGAAGTGTGGTTTCTCCAGGAATGTGCATGAATTAATGTCACTGTGCCATCAGTCAAGCCAGAAACAAAACTTTAAAGTTGCAATGTTACAGAGTTGTCAGAAGTGGATGCCAAGCTATGAGCTCATTACCAGCCAGGTAATGAGAATATGTGCTTAGCAACCCTTCCAATAAGACACGTTCTACAATACACAACCAAAATACTCTCTGTGGGCCAAAAGTAACCAATAGATCAGCTAAAAGAAGACAGCAATACTATTAAACAAACAAAACAAACAAAACAAAAAAAGAGACCAACAACTGGAACCAAACTTGGATGCAACTTGCACTGTGAGGGCCCTCCTCCCCAGCTCTGCACTCCGCTCTTGTGGCAAACATAGTGCATGCCACATCATTTTCATTCCCAGAACTTCAGATCAGATTAGTTTTACTGTCGGGTATAACCTGATCATTTATAGTCCAACATCAGATAATCTCACAATATTAAAATCAGGTTTTCCAAAACATTTTATTTTTTGAAGAATTAACATTAATCACAGACATTCAACAAATTGTTTCATATTACTTATTGAAAAAATTTGTTTAAATTGAAATATAAAATAAAGTTCATTATTGTTCATTATAAAGTAATATAAAATTAAACAGATTGTAGCATCCAACAAAAACAATGATAAATAAAGACCAAACACTCCACTCTGAACCTGCAGCTCACTGACAAATCAGGACAAGTAAAAGTTTTTCTCAGAAAATGTGTCTGTTGATCCTGTTCCGTCTTTACAGTTTTTATTGATTGCAAAAACACACAGGCCTAAACAGTGGCCTCATGGTCAAAATAACAAAGTGTTTTGGCAAAAGGCTCCAATCAAACCATGCAAAAAAATGCAGCAAAAGCAAATTTTGTCTTCAAACAGCACAACTTACAAACAAGTATATGAACTCAATCATTACACAGTTGACAACAAAAACAAAATGCAACACGAAGTGTGAAAAGTGCTCCATTGCTTGACATTGTTGCTTATTGCCAGAGCCATTTATCTTTCTACAACAAGATATTGCCAAAAAACACATCATAACTGCTAAAATCAACCTGTCTTCCAGAGGCCAAAACTTTTTTTTCCCTCCTGTTAAAAATCAAACTTACACTCTCGAATGAAGTAAATTCTTTAAGCTAAAATGCATTAAGTCTTGTACTTATTAATTCCAGTCCTGTTAATAACTACATAGTTTCTGACTTCCAAATGTTACATGTAGCACTTTGATACAGAAAAGATAATATAAGTGGTTTCTTTCTACATTAATCTGATTTCATCATTTTTATTTAGGTTAACATGGTGCAGAACTAGAGTAGGTATACATACATAACAGCGGTATATGCAGATATACTGCTAGTTTGAACACATGTAAATACGGGTTCAAATCTTTAAGTTTCTTCCAATCATCATCACCACTCAAAATTCCCTATAAGTGATGACCAATGAGGGGCGTTCACTTCCCCATGATTCAAACACAAAGAATTTGTCACATCTCAATATTAATACTTTCGCACATCCAGGAAAATCATAAAACAACATCATGCAAAAGAAGAAACAAAAATAATGATTTAAAAAATGTTTTTTATTAAAGTGGTCACAAACAGTAGAGAAACTTTTGACTATCACATCACTTTCTTGTATTTGCAAACAAGATCTTGAACAGTGAGTCTGTGCTGCAGTTCTTTAGTGGAATGGCTAAATTGTTGTCTTGTGGTGAAACGATGACTTTGTTCACAGCTGTCTCAGTCATTTTTGCACCAGCTGCCATGACAAAGTAGTTATCCCTGACAGAAAATAGGACCCCAATGAAGAAGCACACACTAGAGCAGGACCCCCCTTACCACTGTGATGAGTGGAGCTCAGGATGATGTTAGTGAGTGAAAGAGAGAGAGTGAAAAAGGGGGAACAGACTGGGCTGATTACCTGAGAAGTGGCACCTGTTCAATGAGAGTGAGCAGTAGCAGGGATGGAAGAGTTCAGTCAGTAGCTGTGTTTCATTTTAGGGTCTGCACACTTGGAAGTGTGGATTCGTCAGCTGCATACGTCACAGCCTTACAGTCGGTCACAGCGTATTAATTAAAGTGTAAAGGCTAATAAGTACTAGCTTATACCAAAAAGCCTCCAAAGGACCCTCTGAATTCACCCTACAAACCTGCACCCTGTTTGCCCTGTAATGCAAGCTACTGGTGGTGTATTCTCACGCCCCCGTTTCACCTGGAATTCATGGCACACAAGATAACAAGGTATAAGAAGCACTGCTCTGAGTGTAGCATTTGGACAGGACACACTGTAGCCCAGGGTTTCTCAATCCTGGTCCTCAGGGACCCCTGCCCTGCATGAATTCTAGGTTTCCAACTCAACCACACCTGATTCAGATCAACTCAACTGCTCATCAAGTTCTTTGCAAGCCTGTAACTCACCTTTCATCTGAGTCAGGTGTGTTGAAGTAGGAATATCTGGAAAACCAGCAGGGCAGGGGTCCCTGAGGATCAGGATGGGCTCTATGCACAGCTCCACTACTTCCTGAACTTAAGGTAGCTCTCTTTTTTTTCCTGTCTCTCATTACTGGACAAACTGATTAATCCAGGTGTGCCTGAGCTCAGCAACTGGCCCGACACACCTGGATTAATCAGTTTGTCCAGTAATTCCAGACAGGAAACAAAGGAGCTAGCTTAAGTTCAGGAAGTAGTAGAGTCGTGCATAAAGCCCATTGAGAAACACTGCAGTAGCCAATGGTAGGCCACCCACTCTGAAGTGTGCAGACCCTGAAAAGATTACTGATAGTCACAGGGTTAGGCCCGTGGGGAGGATCTTCACCCCTTGAAAACCTTAATGACTTACATTTCTATAAACTGTATTAGTGAGCGATTTTGCTTTTGAAGATTTTAAATGACAGCCACTTAATCTATGGCAGGGGTAGGCAGCAGCATCCTGCAGGTATTAGAAGATTCCCTGCTGCAACGCATCTGACTCCAATCAATGGCTAATTCGTAGACTTGTGCAGAGCTTGATGTCAAGATCAATATGGCAGGATTTTTTACTTTCTGGACCAGGTTTTTCCACCTCTGACATGAAAAATATTTTTTTCACCCCAGGAGGGAAATTCAATATTGTAATAGGCTGTCTCTCTTTTTTTCCCCAAACAATATGACATATACAATATAACAATAATAAGTTTAAAAACTAATAGTGCAACAATAATCAATCAATCAGTCAGTCTTGTTCTTCAGGGTGATGGCTACTGGCAGGAATGAATTTCTGTATCTCTCTGTCCTACAGCGAACCTGATGCAGTCTCCCACTGAACACACTCTGTTGATTCTTCACCCTGTTGTGGAGAGGGTGGGAAGAATCCTCTATCATCTTCATCAGCTTGTGCGGCATTCTTTTCTGAACGATCAGCTTCAGCTGCTCCAGAGTTATTCCCAGCACAGAACCAGCTTTCTTGATCAGCTTGTTTAGTTTCTTCAAGTCTCTGATTCTGATGCTGCTGCCCCAGCAGATGCTGCAAAGCTGATTGCACTTTCCACAACAGACTTATAGAAGATCTGCAACATCTTGGTGCAGACATTGAATGATCTCAGCTTCCTTAAGAAGTAGAGTCTGCTCTGACCTTTCTTGTAGATGTAGTCAGTGTTGTATCACCAGTCTAGTCGGTTGTCCAGCTGAACTCCAAGGTAGGCTATTAGTATTTCTCCTCCACCTCCACCTTCTCTTCCAGGATGTAGACAGGGCTATGCTGCTTATTCTCGCTCCTCCTGAAGTCAACAATCATCTTTGTCTTGCTGGTATTTAAGATGAGGTGATTGTTACCATTTCACAAACTGATTCACCAGTTCCCTGTACTCTGCTTCTTGTCCATGACTGATAAACTCCACATGGATTTGATCTTATCTTGATTTAGTATTTTCAGTGTTGTCCTATCCATCGCGAGCTGCCTCTGCTCTGATTGTGTATGGGGTCATTGCCATGGTGGCTGTCCCTGTCTGGGAAGTCAGGGTCCAGCATGCAGCCCTGGTGGCAGGGATCCTGTCCGTCTGGACCTGGATGGCTTCCATGTGGTGGCCTGGGTGGTTGTGGCTCCTGGTGTGGACAGACCTAGCTGGCACATACACAAATAGAACCCAAAAGGGTGCCTAAGCCCTTTTTGCCCTAATAAAAACAAAGGGCCCTTTTAAAGTGATACCGTGTAACTTTTGAACCCAATGTTAGCCAAATATTATGATACATTATATTCTAACATTATTTTTAATATAAGTAACTATAGCTGATTTCTGCGGTCAATATAGAGCACTTGACACATGTTGTTGCACCAAGGGGGTTGCTATTCTCAAAAACCAGGCATTGTAACTTCTCAGGAGCGGGCCGTCTCTCATTGAATCATGTAACCTGGAGCGCTTTGATTAATTGCTTGATGAAATAAAAACCAGCTTTTCAAAGTGGTCTGCAACACTTTTCCAAAACTCAGACTGAGACTGTTTAATTTTGAGACAGTTGTGGTGCCTGTGGGACGTAACAGGTTTAGTGCCCATCGTGGCCAAAAGTTACACGGTATAACTTTAAGCTCAAGGTTTAGCCAGCAACAGAAAATATCACGCCTCCTTTCAATTACCTTAACTCTTCAACTGTTTATGCTACCGATGTAATACCAACAGATAAACTGAGAATCTCCGCTTTGCGCTCATACATGAGCATAATACATGAGGTGTTCATGTTTTGAAATGTTATAAATAGAAGTATGGGGGGGGGGGGGGGGGGGGGGGTTAGTTTTAAGTTTGGAAGTCTTCCCTTTTTTTTTTTTTACAACATAGCTTTTATATGTTTACAGTATCAGTCTCAAGTTTTGAAGAAGATATCCAGGAGTTCCTGATGTCCAACGGTACACAAGCACCTGGAGATATATTTAGTCACCTATCCCACTCTGTGACCAATCAGTAGGCCTAGTGATACTTTACCATTTTGTTTGTCAGCTTACTCTTGTGGTGCCCATAGCAGTTGTTGCTTTATTGAGCAGTTAAAACCACAATAATGTAACAGAATATTGCATACAATAACAGCAGCAAAGTAATGATTGGATGATGATGATGATGACAATTATGATGCATTTTAATAATAACAACAGTGTTATAATATTACTTAAGGTAATCAGAAAATGAAAAAAATATTATAAAAGTTCCAAAGTCTTCCAAGCCTCAAGTTAAATGTGAATAATCTCATATCAGGTGATATCATACATAAAGTTGAAATGATAAGAGTTGGTGGACTTGGTCCGTCACTATAAGCTCACCACCAGATCAGATTGTAAATGCAAATCAGTCACCAACGTAATCAGATCTGATTGTTATGTTTAAAGCCATATTATGCGTTTTAATGAATAAATAATCATAAAATGTTTTCGCTTGTGCACTCAGCGCACTGGCATGTGATTACACTGCCCTTTTCATACCCTGAGCCCCTGCCCATCTAAAAACCTGTGCATGTTTCTGACCCCTAGGATATCGTTTCCTCACCCAGTACCAAGCCATGTTTTTTCAAACTGTTTGAGATAGTGTAGTTTTAAAGGGGCTAGGGACAGGGGAGGAGTGGTTATAGGTCTATATGCGGGTTTGAGAGAAAGAGGTGTGTGTGACAGTGTCCTTTTATCTATTTTGACGTAAAAAGTTTTATTATGTAAAGCACTTTGTACATTTTTATGCATGAAAAGTGCAGTATATATAGTTTGATGTGCCTTGTTGCACAAAAAGCTTGTTTTTCAGTTGTTTTTGGTCAAAAGCAGCTGTTTTTGCTGCAACCCGATGTTCTACTGTAGGTTACTAAAGAACAGAAAAGGCTAGAAACAAACTTTTTTTCTGATGAAAGAAGAGGATCTACACTTTCTTTTGGTAGTTAGGTAGGTAGTTGTAAAACTTGATATTTTCTCGGTCCTGAAAGATGAGCCAAAATGCTTCAAAACACTGGCAGTATGGAGCTCTATGTTGTAATAATGGCTGGCAGTCAGTGAGATAATAGAACATTTCAGGTAGCCTTTACGGCTTTTGCAACAAGTTTATCACTTTCTCTGGCCCAACAAATGCAGGATTAGACAAAAAAAAAGCCTGTCTATTAGAAGCCAAGATATCACAAAATGAGTTTTTCACAGTGGCCACCTTGTATCTCATCTTATTTAAAGTGTAATAGGCAACTTCTATGAAAGAAAAGCGTTGGTAAATATTTATGAATGTTCTTCTCCAACTCTCTGACTAATGGTGCAGTCCAGTTGTCTCAGAATTCCAAACAGACCCGAGTTGGTGACGTCATTACCAGGTAATATACATTACATTACAGTTGCACCAACTTGGGAAAAAATAGACGTCTCCAAAAATTTGTGAGCATCTACATGTACAACTGCAGTACAAGCTAGTAAAATAACACAGATGTTTGTTTGTTTTTTATAAAAAATGAAATAAATACATAACACAGATGTTATTACAATATTAACATGACAACAGCACCAATTTTTTGTGTGTTTTTAATAAACAACACATTCATGCAGCGTTTTTTTTTTTTTTAAAAAAAAGACTGCTGTAATAATGTCAAATTCAAAAACAACAACTCGGTGCTGTTCACACTAGAAACTTATGAACATATTTTATATGGAGGTTTAATAAACACAACAATGGTGCTGGACCCATCCATCTTAAAAATCTACAATCTCAGGGTCTTCTGCAAATTATAAGCTCACAGCTCAGAAAAACGAGTTAATGATGCCACTTCCACCCAAGTTACCTCGGAAAAAACAAGTTCTGAGACAACTAGAACGCACTGTAAAAACGGTTCAGTTAGATGTCAGCCATCTTGAAAAATGGCCATCAACTTAAAATTTTAGGTGCCCAGCAGTATGTTTGGAAAGGGGAGACCTTGAAGAGTGCACCTGTAGTTTATGCTTTCATCGCTATTTCAACAATTGTTTCGCATATCTACACCACTAATCCACACCTACTGGGGTTAGCATGTATGTGTATGCTAATGGTGCGTTGAAAGACTCCTCAGAAAAACACTTTACTGCATGTTAATGAAAGATTAAATGGTTGTAGTGGCTGGGGCTAACAAAAAAAAGTGATTGTGCATGTACCCACTCAAACCCCGCTTCTGTTACGGCCATGCTGATTAGTATTTTGGTTTGTTTTGTCCATAGAAGGTGTGTATAAACCTGTCAGTGCGATATCAGTGCTTTATTTTTTTAATTTGGTCCACAAAATAGTTTTATTCAAACTAGTCCAACACCAGCAACTGTGATGGCTTAATGTGAAATTAGTGAGCTGCAGACAGACCTCTTTATTTACGGTCTATGAGACACACAGAAAGTTGAGTTTCTGCAGTGAGAGGAGAGGATGTCAAGCAATCTGTTCAGCTGCTTTCTGATTTGTTTGATTGAACTGTTTCACTACAAATCATCACTTAGTAACAACAAAATGAAGCAACTGTCATATTTCTTGATAAAAGATCACTAGCAGCAGCATTTCCTGTTAGCATTTAGCCATCCTACATGACAATATGAATATCTATATACAGCACAGGCTATAAGTTTAGACACCCTCCCATTAAAGACCCACAACGTAACTTTTCCACGTAAAAAATCTGCGTTTCTGACTCGTTTTGATGACACACCAACATTCATTAAGCGCACTTTCGAGCCGTCACTGCCCAGAGGCGTCCCGGGGCTCAGAAACAGCAGTATGTAAGATTTCCATCCGGGACGCGACTGTGACGTTGCAGCCGACAACTGGTTGCAGCACCACCACTCACTAGCAAACAGATGTAAACCAGATATCAACACAGCGGGTGTTTTGAACATGCATCATGTTGGATTCGGTAAAGAAATGCAAGGAAACATTACCAGAGGAAGAGAGGAAAAGAAAGAGAGGAAGGGACAGAACAAGGGTCAAGATAAGACTGTCTTTTACTGGCTGGAGTTAATCACAGTACAGGTACGATACAAGATGGATGCTAGTTTAGTCGCCGATAGGGGCGCGTCACTGAGAAAACTGCTAAAAGTTCCGTTGTGTGTCTTTAAAGAAAAGGCTAAATTCAAAATAGTAATTTAAATAAGAAACTGAAAAAGGTAATAATAAATAAAAAATTTACTAAACTATAATTTAGTAAAATTAAATATTGATTTTGAATTGTGGTTGTAAAAAATAATTTGGAAAAAAAAAACAGACAAATTAGAGCACCTTGATCTGACTGGACGTCAGGCAAGGTATTTGTATAGCACATTTCATGTGCAGGACAATTCCAAGTGCTTTACATAAAACACTTGATTGCAGTGATTGCCTCAAAGTGTTGGTTTGTCAATTTCCACTTATTGACAGCTGATTTTTTTCCCCGTCTTTAATTAATGCAATGGGAGGGTGTCTAAACCTCAGGCCCATACTGTAAATAACATAAATATTTCCCAAATATTGTACCACTGGGGGGCGCCGGAAATAAAAGGGGGGGGGGGGGGGACACACACTTCTCGTCAACTGAAGCATATGAAGTTTCCATGGTGACAGTGCTGCTAGGTTATCTGTATCTGCTTGGCTCTTGCTTGCAGCATTTACATTGTTTGTTAATGTCTGTAGCCATGCTTTTCATCTTTGAGTAGATACTATCTACAAAACATTCTTCATGCTTTTAAGTGCGGGTACTTGTACAAATAAGTAGCATAACGGTCATATTACCTTGGTTACTTATGCTTTTAAAACAGTTTATTTGTGCCAAACCTATTTTATCTTTTTGTGTTTAAGTTTGAAAATGACTCGTCATTTCCGGTCTGGCTCCGACTCTCTGCTTGACTTGACGCAGCTGTTGAATCAACACTGAAAACACGACCCAGCTGACAGCACCAGCAAGTATGCTGACTCTGAAAGTCCCAGACACCGGCGGCCCGCTGTTACGCTTCTCTGCGTGTTTGTAGTCTGGAACAACGAGCTTATTGATGCCACAGATCCTCTCCGAGTGTGTACGATGGCCGCCTGCGTGGACTATCTGTGGAATTGATTGTGTTACAAGGCTGAACTTTCCCGATCCCGTATTGCACGCTGACAGCGCAGAGATCAGAGCCGACAGGGAGGTGATTCCTTCTGCACTGAAGTCACCACGCAGGACGGTAACGCCACGTACAACGACCGTAAATCAAACCCCCTCTAGGGGCTATTGTGTGCTCCTATAGAGGAGTGGTAGCTCAGCCGAGGAGTGAGGTTGACTACAATGAGAACCTAACAATGATCGACTTGGTGGAAAGTTGGGAAAGACGGCGCATTAAATGAAAATTTAACACACAAAAAAGTACGTTTTTAGAGGAGAGTTCGCTTCGACAGCACTTTGATTAATAGTCGCGTGGCTTTGACATAAAATTAAAAATATCAGTATGTGCGAAATGGCTGTGGAAGAGGAACAGGACAGGGAGATCACAGACATGGATCAGCCCTCGTCTGTGGCGGTGGAGAGCGAGGTCATGCTGGTGGTCAACCATGGTCGGGTCCATCCTCCGCTCAGCGTCGTGCTGGCCACCGTCCTCTACTGCGCAGAGTTCGTCACCGCCGCCGTGCTGAGCAGCATGTACCGCAAGACCGACGATGCCATCTGGATGGGACTCACCATCGCCTTCATGCTGCTGCCTGCTGTGCTCATTCAGTTAACTCTGACGTTCATCCACAGAGATCTGGGTCGGGACCGGCCTCTGGTTCTCTTTCTGCACCTGCTGCTGCTCGGCCCCGTCATCCGGTAGGTTAGACACACGAGGCCCAAAGAGTCATATGATAAGCATCAATGTTTGGACACATTTGCTGAAAATGAATTTATATGTGTGGGCAAACTTTTGACTGACACAGAAAATAAAGTTGTATGAATGAGATCAGTGATGACAAAATAGATTTAAAATAAAATGAAGATGATCACCCATGGCAATGTGGCACAAAACAACCAAAAATCAATTAGCATGACCAGATGGAGATGGAAAATGATGAGAATTAGTCATAAAATAAGATGCACAACAAGTAGAGGTGCTAAAACTGAAATGCCGCCCCAAAACAAAGACATGGAGCCATATCAATTTGAAATGGGTTTCTGTAATGAGACAAAAAAGGATGCAGAGAGACAAAAATAAAAACAACAGGCAGCATGAAGAAGAAAATTTGAAAATGACTACAAGGAAGCGCAATATTATCTAGATGAGGAAAATGTTGAAAACCATCAAATGTGAAATAAGAATAAAAGAGACCAAAATGGGAAATTAAACAAACATTAGATGATGTAAAAAAAAAATAAATAAATAAAAACACCTGCTTGATGCAAAGATGGGGACAAGTACCACAAATTTCATCTGTATGGAATGGCTTTATAATCAGTTGAACAAGCCTTCTACACGTCTGTACCCACACAGGCCCTCGGTTCCTTATGATTAGGTATGTTTATTATGAATTTAACATATTTTAATCAAATGGAGCTTCAAGTTTGCGCCCTGTTAACGTTCAATATTTGGGATATTGGTTCATTTTTACTTCTCTGTCCATCTTATCGTGTTTGACATCTCCACTTTCTATTCAGCAGCACAGTTCTTTGGACAAACTGACGTCACTATTTGTTTTGATAAAAGTGCCATGATGAGATTGCAGCTTTTTATTAAATATTTGAGTAAAGCTGCCAACACAAATTGGCTCATCAGCAGAAAAGTTTAGAAATACATGTATCATCCTTTCCAATAAAAAGAATATGATAATGGATTCAACTTGAGGTGCCAAATGTTACCATCCCCGTTCTGTTTTTTGGACATTGGAGACACAGTTTGGTCCAAGTGGACGTTCAGCTTCCAGTTAACGGCTTGTCGGTGAATGGGAGACAAATGTCTGCAGAGTGCATTAAAGCCCTGCAGTGATCTTTTAGAGCTGACAGGATGATGTTGTAGTTTAATGTTGATTGATTCATCATTATTGTAACTTTGTTTTAACCAGCGTCTCTGCACTGGATCACAGTCCAGATGGATGGTTTACCCAGTATGACCAACAGGATGTATGACTAAAAATAACAACCTCCCACATCATCAAACATGCTGAACAATGGTAGAACTCAAACCAAAAGCTTCTCCTGTCTCTGACGGTGTGGACGTGAACCCCTGATGTCTAGTTCTGGAGCCATTCTGCAGAGCTGGTAACTGACCCAGTAACACATCCCTCATGCACAATACTTGAATGACCTTATCTCAGGACAACAGCACCCAGAGGCCTCTGTGCTGCAGAGCAGCCAGACAGCTGACTGGATCAGTGGGAGGACCGAAGAGGGTTGTAGATTTTCCCAGATAGGTTTTGAAAATGATAAAGTTGCTTTGAAAAGCGACAACCATCATCTTGATGACGAAAGATAAATGACAACACTATAAGCCTGGCAACGGTTATCTCAGGTTACAGAGGGATTTCTGTTGAAGTGTTGTCAGTTTGCAGCTCAGTTAACTGTCGCTGACATACCTGTTCAGAATGGTGACTCATGTAGGAAGCTGTAATGTAGGAGGGGACCTGTGCTTTATTCAAAACTGCACCTTTTTGCCTCCTGAACTTTGATTCATAAACAGTGAATTTATTACGTTGTAAGAGTAATTCAAGGGTGTTTTCTTTTTTTTTTCCACAAGGCAAAGACTTCAACCTTGTCTCCAGGTGCAGGTTTGCTGCCATAAAGAATGTTAAGCAGGAGAAAACTCTGCCCAAAAGCCATAAAACTGGTTTAAATTTGGGTTCAGCTTTTTACAGTGTGTGCCTAAAATGTGGGATGTTTTTAAAAAGATGCTGATAAGATTTTCGTATATGTAAATAACTAAAAATGAATCAAAGTCAATGCCATTCAAAAGTCAGGAAATGACCATGAATGTTGCCCATGCATGTTTGATATGAGCCTGCTGGTTCTGTGATACAGATCATGAAAACAAGATAAGACTGTGGGGAAAAAAGGAATTGCAGTCAGTGAGTCTGATTCCCATTACTGCAGACTTATTTTGATTAAATTATTTGAGCATCATAAATCAGGTCTAAAAGTAATGCACGCAGTAAGTATTTACTTACATGTTCCCACTGAAACTGGACCAGGGTTACGGCATCTGGGCTTTGACTTTGAGGTCAGAATTATTCATTAACACATTAGAGATAAAGCTGCATGGAGGAGACGGACCATCTGCAGCTCTACTCACGCTGGCAGAATGAAGTTACAGCCTGCTTCTAGTTTCTGTGAATGGGGAAGTATTGATGGCTGTGACATTGCTGAAACTTGTGGAGTGGCAGATTTTGTTATGTGACGAGGAGGTGGAAATTACAGTGGCGGGAGATTAGCTCTTTAGAAATGTGGTTGGTGCACACGGTCGTTTCAAATCAACACAAAGCTGTTCCTATCAACACATTTCTGTTCTGATGGGTCTCCTCCAAGATGACAGTGTCCCCATCCATGAGTGTGTCTGACACTGATGGGAAATGAGGACTTTGACCTTTTACAGTCAACAGATCTCAGCCCAGCTGAGCATATTTGGGACTTGTATGTTACAGAGCACTCTCCATTACCATCATCAAAACGCCAAATGAGAGGGGATGTTTTGATAGGATGGTGTGTGACAGGTTTTTACAGGCTTGTAGAATCAGTGCAGAGGAGCATTGAAGCTGTTCCGGGGACACATAGCAGCCCAAAACCCGACCAATGCGCTTCATGTTGGTTCTAGGGCTGCAGCTATCCGTTATTTTTGATAATTTGGTTAATCTGCCGCTGTAATCGATCGATTTATCAGATAAGCTTTGTGCCTTTCCTTTTGAAGATCTTGTGACTAAAATGCAGCAGAGCAGCCACTGTTGCATAGCAATAAACTTTATTGCATTTAACTTTATTTGCAGCTACTGCAGCAGCTGCTCCATTTGTAGCTACTGTATTATATTCTGAATGGAAAAAATGGCAACAAAAAATAGATTTCACCCGTAATGGCATTACCTAGTAATGTGATTACAGGATCAAATCAAAACAAGCTGCATATTGCTTTATTAAAGTAAACATAACAAGCAAATAAAATAGATACAAAATACTTTTTTAAAATTCTATTTAGTCTTTGACTGATAAAACTACAATGTGCCAAATAGATAAACTGTAAATTTAAAACATTTTATGGTTCAATAAGTTGACAAGAGAACATTATTTTTGTTCCATGTATTCATAATATTTCTAATATTTTTAAGGGAGTTTCCACCTCCTACATTTCACTTAAAATAGCCATGTTCCAAAAATATCTGAGTGCTGTTTTTGACTGGGACTGTTAGCATGCTGTCAGTTTCAGGGCAAAGTCAGTGGGACACAACCAGATTTAAATCGGTGCTGGAGAAAGATTTTAAAACGGCTGAAATGTGTTTTCTGAAGCAGCTTGCTCCCATTAAACAGAGGCAGAAGTGTGTAGCATGGTCCTGCCAAAGACAGCGAGCGCCTTCAAACCAAAAGCAGGTGCATCTGTCAACGAATCACGCCTGATTTCACTCCATGCTTCTTTTTCCGTGTGTGCGCTGAAGGCATTAATCATGAAACATCTTTTGATCTTCATCAGTGATATGAACCCTTTTAAATCAGTTACACCACATCTTTAAGGTCTCAGATTCATCCTTGTAACATAGTGACAGTGTTGTTATTTCAGCACAGCTCCTTATTCGGTCTGTAATGTTCTCATTCTCTGCTGCGCTGCTCTAAACAAAACCACCCCTGCTGCCTCTTGGCTCAGATGGGAGGCTTCCTGTGTGACTGAGGGATGGTGTAACTGCTGATCTTGTGGCTACACAGACAAACCGACCGTATCTGCTATCAAATGAGGAATTTCAACGTAGGATGTTGACAGATAGTGATATACTGTGCTCCCATGTAGCCTTCTGCTTGAATCTGCCTTAAAACAACATGGCTTTATCCTCGCACATAAAAGCTTTTAGTACGGGTAAAATGGTGGACTGCTCCCGGACTTGTCTCCTTGGGGTATATGAGCTGTCTTACTAAAGCATGGACACAAGTTCCATGATTACCCTGCCAGCTTGGACTAGTCTTGGCATGCAGCGCTTCTTGTCTGTTGCAAACCACACAGTGTGATGAGCAAATGACAGTGAGCCTGATGAACTAATCTCAAAAGACCAAAACAGGATGATCTTGCTAAAGAGCTGTTGAAAGAATTTCCTGAATGTTCCACTGGCCTTCGGTCAGAGAAAAATCAGTATTTCTTGTTTCTTTTTTTGTGGAATCTGTTACACAGTGCTGTTGTAGTCATTCACAGAAGGAGCAAATGTGTTGTTTGCCTGTAGGCCCGTACGATTCTGCCCTGAAAGTCAGTATATTGATTCTCTTGGCTAATGCATTCGTCTGTTTTGCTGTTATTTTGATTCCCCAAGTGAAATCTAGTCTGCCCCTTAGTTATTTTACAGACGTTGAAGTGCATGCTGGCTGGAGTTCAGTACTATCACGCTGCATATTGAGCTTATTTTGCTGCCAGACTTCCAGGGAAAAGATGACAATAAATCAGGTTCACTAACACTGGAATATCCTAATCTGCCCGTGGTTGTAAAGAACACAAGTATGTGTGTGATAAAGCACTGCTAGCGAATAATAACAAGATCTTTCCTGCCAGTTTGCAAAGGCTGGGTCAAACCCAGTACAGGAACTAGTATGGAAGCCTCCCTGCTACAAGCAGCCGCAGCAACAGTGTCTTAGCATTGCATTCCTGCACAGTGATGTGAGATTTAGTGCTGCAGTGGGAATCCCCCGGGGGCTGTGGTTGTGTTCTGAACCCATGCATGTGCAGCGAGTTTCAGGTGATTTTACTTGAATATGACAACATTGCATGAGGTGCCATCCTGTTGATGGCAAGTGGAAACTTGCTCTTCCAGTTAAAGTAGGTTTTCTGTTACAGGTTGAGCACTTGGCTTTGAAATAGTGTGAATAAGGTTTGCAGTATTTTTTTTTCCCCCCAACCTTCAACATTTGTTTTACTTTCTTTAAAGTAAGTAATATTATTTCTGGCACGGAAACCCTTTACATAGTCAAACCTGTTTGTCTCTACGTGAGTGGTGCCGTCTCATGAGACCAAACAGAGAGTGCATTTACCTTGCAAACGTTAAGGGAGCCACACCCAGAGATTTTCAGTTAATCTGCTCAAGCCTCAGGGATCTGTGCTTCCTCTCCTCTCTCCTAACTGCCCTCTGCTGGAGTCTGATCGCTGAGCGTGTTTGGCTGTGATTTACAAGGAAGGGACTCTGATTGGATCCGTAGATTGCATTTCAGAGGTGAATATTTAGTCAGTGATTAATGCATAAATGCCACAGTTAACATTCCCAAACTACCATTTTTCTGACAGATAATGCTTTTATTTCTACTCTCAGTAATGTTGCTCTTATATGTTCACAGAATAGCATTAAATGTTTCTCCCATGGTGGTCTGAAACCTTAATAAAACACGACACTGCCCTCTGTTGGTGATGAGATCTAATGTCAATCTCACTTCCTCTATTCCCCTCAGGTGTTTTGAAGCTCTGGTGGTCTACTTTAAGGCAGGAAAAAAGGAGGAGCCTTATGTCACCATCTCCAGAAAGATCAGTTTAAAGAAGGGGAAGCAGACGCCCATGGAGCTGGAGATCGGCCAGGCGGAGCGCACGCTGGCCACACACAGGAACGCCTTCAAGCGCACGGCCGTCATCCAAGCTTTCCTGGGCTCTACACCTCAGCTGACCCTCCAGCTGTATGCCACCATTCAGGAGAAATACATCCTGCCTATAAGACGTAAGGAACTCTCGGGGTTGGGTTTAAGATTTTGCTCCAAATTACAGCTATATAATCAAAGAAATCATCTCAGTGCATCCAAGCTGCTGTTCTTCACAAGGTTGAAATAAGTCTCTGCAAATGATGACATATTGAGCGTTAATGTTGCAAACTAAGACTGGAAAATAGAAATCATACTCTGTAGATTTCATGGATGTTTTTGGCTTTTGTTTTGACATGTTCAGATGAGCAGGTATCCTCCAAGAAACAGCACTCACAGAGTAACAAATAGTAACTTATTTTCTTTGCAGTTGAATTATTTAGTCAAGATTATTCAAATTTTTTTTTTAAATTGCCAACCAGATTCATAGTCATTCTGAAAAATCTGAAGAGCTTTTTACATGATGAGATCAAACTTGTTAAAAGCAAAGCCAGTTTCAAACACTAGAATGTCATCAGAATAAAAACACGCCTCATTACTTGTCTTTTTCCAATTGATAAATTGTTTTGATTTAAATTATTGTAGTGAGTAATTATGTATTCATGGCTTATCACACAAGAGGAAGTGATGTACTCCAATGTCATGGTTTATAAAAAAAAAAAAAAGGGGGGGGGGACTTCAATGCCCATGTGTGCATTGGAAGTCCCCCCAGAAGAGGTCCCCCTGCTCTCCATTCTCTCCAACCCTCTAAAAACTCCAAAAATGGTGGGTACTCTAAACTGCTGTTTGGTCTGTAGCCACAAACAACTGTCAGAATCCCACCTGAGAGCAGAGGAAGGACACTCTCTTGTCTACAGCAGTGAACAAAGGATATCAAGGACAACTTCAGAGTGAAAGAGGATTTAACCCTTCGAGTCCAACTACAGCGGGGGAAAAAAGTATTGAACACGTCAACATTTCTCTCAGAAAATATATTTCTACTAGAGCTATACTGGAGCTATGCTAATTTGAAGTTTGCAACACAACATCTGGTCAAACCCATGACATTCCCAAACCCAAAACATAGTCTGGTCAGATAAGACCAAAACTGAACTTTTCGGATGTCATAAGACACAACATGTTTGGAGGAGAAATGGCACTGCACTTGAGCCCAAAAACACCATGGCTACAGTGAAGTTTGAAGGCGGAACATCATGGTGTGGGGCTGTTTTTCAGCATGTGGTACTGGCAGACTTCATATCATTGAAGGAAGAATGAATGGAGAAAAGTAGAGAGACATTCTTGACCAGAATCTGCTGCCATCTGCTAAAGATGAATAGAGGCTGAATCTTTCAGCAAGACAACCATTCCAAGCACACGGCCGAGGAAGCACTCAACTGGTTTAAGAAAAAGAAAATAAAGCTGCTAGAATGGCCCAGTTAACTGAATCCAACTGAAAATCTTTGGAAAGAAATGAAGATTAGAGTTCACAGAAGAGACCCCCGGAAGCTTGAAGATTTGAAGGCTGTTTGTGTGGAAAAAATCACACCAAATCAGGTGTGATTTTGGCCCAATGTATTCCAATCATTTCTCCATACAGGAGGTATCTTGAGGCTGTAATCACCAACAAAGGTTTTTGCACTAAGCATATTCAATACTTATTCCGTGTCGTTTCACTATATTACACATAATTTTTGGACATAAATGTTAGGATTTCTTTGCATTTGTGCATTACTTGGTTGTTGCTGATATCTGGTAAAAAATTCATGTCAATAGCTCTACTAGAAATATATTTTCTGAGAAAAATGTTGATATGTTCAACACTTTTTTCCCCCGCTGCATATCTAACTGTAACGTGTCGACCTTACGTACCAGCTCAGGCTCATTCCCCTATTTCATGTCCCTAGCGCTAGCTTCTGCAGCTGAGGAACGGACCACAAGGGTGCCTGCCTTTGGCCACAGCTCAGCTTACTGCACCTGACCACTATTGGCCCCCCCACGGGTGGTGAGCCTGTGGGAGGGGGGACCCATGTCACCCGTTCAGGCTGAGCCCGACAAGGCCCTGTGGGGATAGGCCCAGGCGCTGCCTTGGGTGAAACCTACCAGGGGCACGACACCCCCAACAACATAGCTCCCAGGATCACTGGGTCACATAAACCCCTACACCATGGCTTAGAGGGGGGGCAGCTTTGTTCCTGAGTCATATTTAAGCAGACATACAGTAAGAGATGTGACTTTTTCTAAAGACGTGTTTGGCATTGTCTAGAATTGATTAGTCTAACAGTGGGAGTGCTGATCCTCCAACTGGAAGGTCGGGGAATCAATCCCAAACCCCTGCCTGTTTCAGAAGTGCCCCAATGCAAGACAATCTGGACTATTTAATTAGATTGCTTGCAGTTAGTTTTTTTGGGATCTTAATTGAATGCTTTATCTGCTTTAATGTGCTTAGCTCATTATAACAGAGCTTGCCAAATAAAATGTAGCCTGATTAGCTTGTTTTAAGGAACAAGGAAGGCTGTTTCTAGAAAATCTGGTCTTAAATATTACAGTGATTTTGATTTTTGCTGTGTTTAATCTCAGTTAAATTTTAAACAACTTACTGGCATCACCCCACAGAAATTGTATCTTTTTACTGTTTAACAATAAAGGAATTCCTTATTTGATAAAATAAAAAAGGGTAAAATTAAGGGGGGGTTTTAAAAAGGAAAGCACAAGGGAGGGATGGGCAACAACAAAACTTTTTTATTATACGATATAGTAATTTTTTTTTTTAATGAAAACAAAACATATTTTTCTTACATAAAAAACACAAAAATAATAACTTAAAAAATAAAATTCTGACTTGTTTTGATGTAACACCAACATTCATTATGTGCATTTTCAAGCCGTCACTGCCCAGAGGCGTCCTGAGGCTCAGAAACGGCAGTATGTAAGTTTCCCATCCGGGACGCGGCTGTGACGTTGCAGCCAACTATTGGTTGCGCACTGTGTCACTCACTAGCAAACGGATATGAACCAGATATGAATACAGCAGGTGTTTTGAATGCGCATCATGTTGGATTTGGTAAAGAAACGCAAGGGAACATTATCGGAGGAAGAGAGGAAAAATAAGATTAAAAACTTCTTTCAGTTATCAAATAACTTAAGTAGAGGTTAAGATCATTTAAGTTTATTCATTGGAAAATGTTCAAATATAAAATGTAATAGTAATATTATAAATTTACCAAAATATAATGTGCAAAAACCTGCAATTAATGCACCGAAAGAACCAGCTGTCATCATCATACAACGTCGCAGCATCGTCGTCGGACATCTGATAGGCTACCACCATCATGAGACACAGAAGCTAGAATCTGGCTGCTGTCATACATCATTTCACAGAAAAAATCAAAGAAACAGATCACATGTTTTGCATCTGTACAGTGACATCGCATTACTCCAAAAAAAGTATCGATTCTGATATTTTGTGTGGCTGGTATCTATATGCCCATCCCTCCACAGCACCACAGATGTGAATACACCTATAATTGCTGACAATTAAGTTAGATTGCATGTCGTCACAAGTCAAACTACTCCCCTGATTTCCAGTTAGCCTACATGCAAACATGGTTAATAAATGAACTGTTACACCAGAATTTTAACTAATTTCAACCCCTTAATTTAAAAAAAAATAACTACAGAAACTGAGAGAAGTTGTAAGTCCTAACAAAAATGTAAAAGGACACAGTAACTGTTTATTATTGATCAGGAGAGCAGGAGCCACTGTCCTTCTGTCGCCTCCTCAAAGCAAGCTACTTTCACAAACTTCAGATGAGGCCCGGGGGGGGGGGGCATGAAGAGGCCATGATAAATATGGTTTATTCAGCTAAAACCTCACCCTGTTAGTTGACTGAATCAGACAGACATCTGATGTGTTTTAGAGATAAAAGTGAGATAAAACAGTCCAAAGGTTACTCACTACTGTTGCGTACTGCTATTGATCCCCTGAAATGGTATAACTTCTGACATATTGATTGGGTTCAGAGCTGTTGCACGTGTCACTAAGCTTTTTAGTGAGTAATGTTCTACTGGGAAATTTGAAGCACACCCATATTTATAACAGGTGGCCGTACAGTTATTTAGTTAAACGTGCCACTCATAAAAGCTCAAGTTAACCTAAGATTCATCTGAACGCTGCGTCAGTGGAAGGATAACACTCAAGGAAATGTGAACTATTTAGCAACAAGGGTATTATTACCACAATGTGGAGAAGGAAGAAAATCTAAAGTTTACACATTACATAAGAAAATGATCCATGTCCTCAGATGAACAGATTACACGTGTCTAAGCTGTCTATGTTTTGATAAACCTTTTTTGATAGTTTGGCTGTTTACATGTATAGTCTAACAGAGATAACCTCTCTGTCTTCACAGTGGCCCTGATGATCATCACCCTCATCTCCATCACATATGGGGCTCTGGTGTGCAGCGTTCTGGCCATCCAGATCAGGTACGATGACTACAAGGTGCGACTGCGGCCTGCAGCTTACCTGTGCATGACTATTTGGAGAGGTTTGGAGATTGCCACCCGGGTCACCGCTCTGGTCCTCTTCAGCACGGCTCTGACTCACTGGGTGATCCTGGTCGGCATGGCCAACCTGCTGTTCTTCTTCTTCCTCCCATGGGCTGAGTTCTGGGCCAAAAAAGGTTCACTGACCGAAGGCGTGGAAAAAAACTTCTCTAAACTGGGCACCACAATCGTGCTGTGCATGTTCACGTTGCTCTACGCCTGCATCAACGTCTTCTGCTGGTCAGCGGTGCAACTTGACCTCACCCATAAAGAGCTCATCGAGAGGAGACAGGGCTGGGGTCGCCTCGCTATGTACTACTCTGGACGCTTTGTTGAAAACCTCCTCCTCATCACGCTGTGGTACTTCTTCAAGTCAGACTTCTATGAGTATGTGTGTGCGCCCCTGCTGTCCGTCCAGCTGCTGATCTGCTACAGCCTGGCCGTGCTCTTCATGCTGGTCTTCTACCAGTTCTGCCACCCTTGCAGGCGCCTCTTCAAACACAACGTCCACGACTGCCTGCACTGCGTCTGCTGCCGTAAAGGCAGGCGTGGACAGATGGGGAGGCAGGCAAACATGCCGCCTTCATACTCCACAGCTGCCACCATGGTGCTGATGCCAGAGGAGCCACTTGAGCTGCTGGACCCTCAAAACTCGCATCCTCCTGACCTCACTAGTCAGCTGGGAGAGCAGGAGACGGCTATTCTTGATGACATCATGGAGGCAGCTTGAGAACAAGGCTCTGAACAGTCAAATACATGCTAAAGCTATTTTGTGTTTTTATATTTTGAGAGATAGGATGTTTTAGAGTACAAACTTTTGCCTTTTTCTCTCAAGTGCACAAACTGCTCATTCAGAGAGGGAAGGAGGCTAACTCCTGCTAATATAGAGGGCTATTACATGCGAGGGCACCACAAGCCCCCAGCCTACCAAAGAATGTAGCATGTAGAGATATGCAGCAATGCACAAAGGCCGCTGTTGAGACAGCAGCGCTGAGCCAGGTGTGAGGGAAATGTGCCAAGTGTGTCTGAAGCTGTTGACCAGGACACCCCCAGTTTACTTCCACTCAGGGTTTCCATGTTCTCCATCAAAGCCCGTTTCCATCTGCACTAATCGGGAAACAACCACGCAGCAGAAGGCAAGAAAAGGTCAAAAGATTGATTTATCTTCCTCATACCCGACTGCTGTCATGAATGACTTGTTGTTCACTGTACAGTTGCCTTGAATGGAGAAAAACAAGGTTTTAATGTTGCGAAAGAACAAAAGGAAACATGAAAACATGATCAATGTTGCTGAGAATTTTCTGTTTTATTAAAAAAGCTCTTAATGTGTTTTCTGTTGCAAAGAGGATAATACAGAATTGATCTTGATATGTTGCATTAACAAGACTGATATTGAATGAGCTTCTACTTTACTAAAGTGCTTTGTCTTTACTTGTTTTTTATGTTTTGTCCAGTTTGTTATACAGTGCCTTGACTACTATTGTATTACTTGAACCTTAAATAAAATGACAAAACTCTGTCAGAAAGTGTCTGATTTAAAAACTTCAATAAAAATAAAGTGTTATTGCCACATATTTTTTTCCCCTATAGGACATTCTTTGCATCACTGAGCTTGAGGGTTATAAATTTCCTGGATTTTGAAATGGATACTTCCTCATTCCTGACCTCCGTGAAGTTTGTCCCACCTTTTTATTTTCCAGCAGATAGGAATGTGGTCATGCAGCTCTCCTCTGGACTTCCTGAACAGCGCAATTTCTCTGGCTGCCGAGTTTTGTTTCCTTGTTTCATCACGCGTGCACCTCCGGAGGAGGAGGGAGGAGCCGGGACAGGTGGGTATATAACCAGAAGTGCAGGCGAGGCTGAGGATGCAGGGAGGCTGTAAGACAAAGCATTCATCATGGGGAACTGGATTATTAACAATGGCTTTACAGCCGTTATGCTGGTGAGTCCTCCTCAATACTTATAGGATGAGAATTTTTCCATTTCTGGAATAATTGTATGTGCGCAAAGGATTGGAAAATTATGCACAGCTTTGGTGTATAAATGACAACGCTCATCTGGCATGGAAATATGACACCGGTTGTGTTTTCCAGGTGGTCTGGATGGGCATCAACATCTTTCTTTTTGTCTGGTTTTACCTCTTCTATGACCAGGGACCTCAGTTTTTCTACACACGTCATCTTTTGGGGGTAAGTACAGAGGCCTGGAACACCTGGACGGACAGCAGATGTCAGCTGTCACGCTTCATTTATTACTTTTGTTGAGTGGTGAACAAAATATTCATATTGAGGCTTTAGTGAAGGCACCGGTGCAGGTAAAAGTTCTGATTTCATGCTTATATTTCAGCATAAATTGATGTTAAAAAGGAAAAAGTTCTTGTAACTTAAATGTTTTTGTTAGATAGTTAATATTCATGTAGGAGGCCATTAGTGTAATTATTGTGTTGGAGCTACATTTGACTGGCTTATATCTAGTTAATATGAAACAAACTGACTAGCCCATGCAGTAAACATCTTCATCTATGTTCATTAATCTACACAAAAAACAAACATCTAACGTAATGTCATATTTAAATGCATCTTTTTTTTAAAAGACTTTTTATGATAGGCAAAAGCTAGAATTCCTTAATATATTGCATTTTTTGGCTTATTTTAGGCCTTAACATTGGGTGAACAATTATCTGCTGCAGCTCATCACAGCAGTGTGACTTGTTCAATTTTCATCATAAAAATAGGTAAAAGAAGCATAAGAAAATCCTCATGTGGATTTGTGTATGTTGTTTCCATCAGTCGGCCCTGGCCTGGGCCAGAGCTCCTGCAGCCGTCCTGAACTTTAACTGCCTGCTGATCCTCCTCCCGGTGTGCAGGAACCTGCTGTCTCTGATTCGAGGTTCCTTTGTGGTAAGATGATGTTTATGTGTCACAGCAAGGCGAGGCACTCGAATCAACTACTTTATAGATGTCCTCACAACAAGCCCCCGTTTCTTTTTAGAGGCATTCATGAAATGTACTGTGTAATGTATTTAAATTTAAAATTGGGTTAGTTTTAATGCTATTAATATTTAATTGAAGGTTGTCTCTGCTACATTTTTCTGATGCTGTACAATGAATTTATTCTCTTTATACTTATAAACGAAATTCTTTAAATAATGAATTGGACACCTCCTGATTTTCATCCCATCACTCACCAATCTGCTGCCCCATCAGAAGGCACTGGTTAGGTAACTTTCTGCTTCAGTAACGTGTTTTTGCCATCTGATTTCCCCACTCTTCTTTTCTTTATCTTCTCAGTGTTGCAGCAGAACAATGAGGAAACAGCTGGACAAAAATCTGAGCTTCCATAAGTTGGTGGCATACATGATCGGTCTGATGACAGGTGAATTGGTGCATGCATTTCTCATTCAGGCTCCCATCTAGTTTAAATGGTTTGCACCAAATGGTTCAGTTTCACACGTGCTGAGCACATTTAATGACCAGTGAGTCATTTTAATGTGCTATAAACATTATCAAGCCTGAAGTGGGAGACGTGTTGTCCGCTTGCCTGGCTAAGCTGCAGATTTGAAGACAAGGGAAGAATTCACATTTCAGATTTTGCAGCTTTTTTGCATGTTGGAGCCTCAAATGTACATTTAATGTCCTTTATCAAATTGATCAAAGTCCCTAACCATGCAGCAGCAATGCCGAACAAATTCACATGAAGAGAATTTCTTTCCTTTCTGTAGTCCACAAAGTGCAAACATGTCTGACCTGAATCTTATCAATGGCATGATAAGCTGCAAGTTACCAGGACATTTCTTCAAGGGTGAAAAAAACCTGTTTCAGCCCTGATTGTGCTGTAAAACTGAAATGCACCCAATTACATATAGTTTACAAGAAATTGAAAGAAACAGCAGTAAAAAAAAAAAAAAAAAAAAGATTATCCAGATTATCTTATTTTGTTTTCTAACACAGTTTAAGGCAGAGATAATAAAAATAAGATAAAATAAAATAGTTCAGCAGAGGCAGCAACATGAAGTTTGTGTGTGTTCTCACAGCTGTTCACATGATTGCCCATTTGCTGAATGTGGAGTGGTACAACAACAGCAGACAAGGTGATTATGATGAACTCAGCACAGCTCTGTCCAACCTGGAGGACACAGGGAACACCACCTACTTGAACCCCATCCGCAAGACCGATATCGTAAGTATCAGTTGCATCAGTCACAATGTAAAAAACACACTTTTTCTATTCAAATGGGTAACATGTAACATGGCATCTTCCAAAGTGGCAGCGGTTAAAATGTTGGGAGCATTATGTGGATTGGTAGGAGTGAACTTGGTAGTGCATTCTTATTTATGTATTCATTTGTAGAAGAATGTGGGGGATGGATTAGGGATGCACGATATAATCGGCCCCGTATTGGTATCGGCCTATATCAGCCTTAAAACTGAGTATTGGACATCGGCCACCCCAGCAATATTTAACCGATATTAAACCGATATTTAACTGATCAGCCCGCTGTTTCTAAAGTAAAGAAAAAAAAACTTCTTTTTCTTCTTCAAAAACTTCTTTACAGACTTTAAAACTTCCAAAGACTAGGGATGGTAAAAAAAAATAATCAATACACTGAAGTATCGTGATATTTTCATATGCTGATATATTGACATTTAAAAACACATCAATCTCTTTTACTAATGAAATCTAGCAATAATTCATCGTTCTGTTACAAAATATCATGAGAATTCACCAAAATTTTGCGATATTTTCATATGCTGATATCATATTGACATTTAAAAAACGCGGTCTCCATCTATTTTACTCACAAAATCTCGCAATATTTCATCGTTCTGGAAATCTCACGAGAATTCATGAAATATCGTGAAATTTTGTAACAGAGCGATGAAATCTCGCAAGATTTTGTAAGTACAATAGATCAACGCCGCGTTTTTTGGATATTGATTTGATATCGGCATATGAAAATATTGCGAGATTTCAGTGTATTGATATTTTTTCCCACCCCTATTTTTCAAAGTGTCGGACACGGATAACAAAACTACTATTTGCAATGACTGCTTGATTTTTTTCAGCTTTAATATTGGTATCGATATCGATTATCGGCCACATGAGTTTTAAATGATTGGCATATCGGATATCGGCCAAAATTCCAATATCGTGCCTCCCTAGGGTAGATGCATCTTCATTACATTTAAGGTTTGCCTTTAGAGCGGAAAGGTGTATATGTGTTGCCAGGTCTCACAAGAGTGTGCAGACACCTCAAGGATTTTAAACTTGCTCCTGAAAGTTTGAAAATTATTCTTGTCAGATCATTTGGATTGTTTAGAACTGTTATCCTTAGACTGCCTGCACTGCCCCCCCCCCCCTCTGCGCGAGTAAGCCACAGACCCAACAACCACCCCTACCCTCAACCCCACTGAGCACAGCTACCCAAATACCTCCAGGGCCAGCAGCCAGCCGAGACATCTTGTCAATGGATCACACCCCCCTCCAACTCCAGGTGGCACCTGGGAAATGGAGGGCGAGGAAAGACACCCCCACCGTCCCTCCACTCAGGAATGTTTGTGAAGCATGTGTTTTATTTGCTATTAAAATCCAGGAGCCGTAACAACACAGTGCTGGATGCAACTCCACACAGGTAGTCCCTCGAGCGCGAACGGTCCCACCTGTTACAAAAAAACCCCCAACAAAAAACAGTCTTTTTGTTATTTCTTCGTTTTCAGACCCCATATGGTTTAAAAGGAAGTTACATATTGGTTGCAATCTGCCACTTTAGCTTTAGATTTGACTAAATTCTACTGACTATTCTGTAAAAGGTAGGTTTAACTTCTTTGCTCCCAGTTTCCCAGCCGAGCATTTGTTCAAAAGTAATGTTTTAAAAGATTGGAGTCAAAGTAGACAATCAAGGATGGTGCTATTTTTAGTCTTTCCTGGATATCAGAATATGTCCAGTCCAAAAGAGGAAAAAGATGCAGCTTAGCACACTCAACATGACATCATCTACCTTTGTTTTTCCTCTCTGCCTCAGGATCCTCAACAGATTCCCACCTACTTTGTCTTCACCACCATTGCTGGCCTCACAGGTGTCATCATCACTCTGGCACTCATCCTCATCATCACCTCCTCCATGGAAGTCATCAGACGCAGCTACTTTGAAGTGTTCTGGTACACGCATCACCTCTTCATCATCTTCTTCGCCGGTCTCGTCTTCCACGGAGCGGGGTAGGACAGCTCTCTGCTTTCTTTTCTTCTACGGAACGCTGTTGTTGTTTTTTCAAGCAGGTTTTACTTGTGCGTCTCCTCTGCAGGCGCATTGTGAGGAGTCAAAGCACAACAGATCCCCCACACAATACTACCTTTTGTAAAGACCGTGTTAGCGATTGGGGAAAGATTCCTGAATGTCCCATCCCTCAGTTTAGTGGAGGATTTCCAGCGGTTAGTCTTGTTTCCAGTTCATTTTTATTTATGGCTGCACATGCTCATATAATAAGGTCTTCAGCAGTAAATAATACATGTATGAACCTGTTTCTCTTTGCCTTTTCAGACCTGGTACTGGGTCATCGGCCCAATGATTATTTACCTCTGTGAGCGTCTGCTGCGTTTCATTCGATACATGCAGCACGTCCAGTACAGGAAGGTATGTTTGATTTGTGATGCTTCTGCTGCCTGCTTTATGTTTTGCAGTTATTCTCACGGTGATCTCTCTGTTTTCAGATTGTGATGCGACCATCCAAAGTGCTTGAGCTACAGCTGGTGAAGAAGGGCTTTAAAATGGAAGTGGGTCAGTACGTCTTCCTCAACTGTCCGAGCATCTCACAGCTGGAATGGCACCCGTTCACCATGACCTCTGCCCCCGAGGAGGACTTCTTCAGCGTCCACATCCGCTCGGCCGGGGACTGGACAGACAAACTCATCGATATCATGCAGAAGCTACCGGAGGGAGCACAAGGACCCAAGTGAGTACTTTAAAATGACATAAAAATCACGCTTTTCCCCTCAACACTGTTTGTGTACAGCAAGGAATGTGTCGGAGGCAGCTTGGACCTTTTGATTAAAATGCAATATTTCCGGCAGGAATTTAATCAGTCGATCATCATGAGGTTAAAATGTTTAATAGAAGACCCATTCTAATTAAGCTGCGTCTCTGCACATGTTTATTTGATTCAGTTTGTACAGGAATGAATAAATAAATAAAAATGGGTTGAAATCTTCCTGCACAACTGCTGACCATTTTGGGATTAATTCCCTTCTCAGCAGCAGTTTTCCTCTATGAAACCAAGACAGCTAGCTCAGGAAAAAAACCCAGGCTGTGAGATTGTTTTCATCGTTTTCATCCTTTTGCTTGTAAGAATTTATTTTAATCAAAAACTAAAAGGAGAGGATCAGGTTGTATGATGTGTCGGAAAGCTGTATATTTTCATAAATAGCCCCAGAAATGTAGCTGCAGCTATAAAAGGGCTTATGTGGTATTTGGCACTGCTCCATGTGAAATATTTTGTCTGTACAAAAATAAACTTTGAATATTTTGCTTCAGTTGCTTTTTTTTTTTCTGAAAGTTGGCATTTAAACCTTTGAACGTGCACCCAGGAGACTTAAATCCATTTATAGTTTAATGAAAATCAGTCAACAGGCTTTATTTGTACAGCTCTTTTAATAGAAGCAGAATGTAGTGCAAATTGTTCCACACATCCCCCTGCACTGCGTTTTATACAAGAGACTGAAGAACTTTGAAAAATAAGTCACGAGTAAGTTCATAAATGCATAAAAACGGGTCCATCTGGTACAAGTTCAGTGTTGTTTTTTTCTGTAAAAAGAAAAACAAATTATTCATGTACAGTAACAGACAGCCGATGTGCATGTAATGCAATGCTGCTTTGTGTCTGTGTTTGCAAAGTGCTGACTTAAATGGGTGTGGACCATCTGCTGAATGGAAATGAACTTTATATTTATCTGCTGTCAAATGTCACATCTGAATTCCTCATGGGTCAAGTTAATGAAAACATGAGGCATTAAAGGCTCTTAGAAGAGCAAGTAAAGTTTATTTGAGCTGTTCTCATGTGGAATAAGTCTGTCACAAATTTGAACATTAAATTTCAAAGCAGTCACATTTTGATCCAAGAGAGTTGAAAATATCAGTCTAGAAATTTTAGTTTGTCAGAAACTGTTGGTGTATTTTCCTCCTTTCTCTCTGTTTTGCTGTTTCCCTACATCCTAAACATCTCCTCAATCCATCTCCTTCTGGGTCGTATTCCTGCCATTCGTTGGGTTTTAGAAAGTTTAAGAATGTGGCAAGGTACGCAATTTGATTCCGGACAGGGGTCCCGGGTGGGAGTCACGCACGCTTACCATTCAGCCAAAGGGACGTTGCTGTGGCCACATAGCCAGGCTGCATGATCTATCAGAGTCATAGTGACAGGACCTCACACTGTCACAATAAGTTGCTCCTTCTTTCAAAGTAAACAACCCTCATTTTTGCTATGGTTACGCTTAACAAGAAATGACACAGCCTATTACAAAACTTGGCAAGTTTATTTTTGTTATTATTCTTGACCAAACTCATTTCTTGTTTGTCTTCAGAATGGGTGTGGATGGACCTTTTGGCACGGCCAGCGAGGACGTGTTTGACTACGAGGTCAGCATGCTGGTTGGTGCCGGTATCGGTGTCACTCCCTTCGCCTCTATTCTCAAGTCCATCTGGTACAAGTTCAAAGACTCAAACCCCAAACTGCGCACCAGAAAGGTGAAACCTCTTATACCTAATTTGTGACATTTAAATCTGAATTGCTATTTCATTTTTCTTGTTTGGCACACTGCAGTAGCTGATTTATGTAAGAGAGCCTGAAGTTTCAATAAAGACTATTGTGTGTTTCAACAATAGGCTCGTGTAAAGGTGAATCATTAGCAGCTTGGCCAGCTCTTTGGTGAGAGGACCATTGTTTAAGACAAATGCATCTGCTTCCTGGTTTCAGATCTACTTCTATTGGCTCTGCCGAGAAACGCATGCCTTTGAGTGGTTTGCCGACCTCCTACAGGTGCAAGAGAAAGAGATGGAGGAGAGAGGGATGGGGGATTTCCTCACCTACAAACTCTTCCTGACTGGATGGGATCAAAGCCATGTAAGAGTGTGAATCAGCTTTCCAAAGGTCAGGAAAACAATGAGGTCATTTCTGAATCAACTCACCTGTGTTATCTGTTTTCCCCACACGTATGGTCGCAGGCTAATCACGTGATGGTTCACTTTGATGAAGACACTGATGTGGTCACAGGACTAAAACAGAAAACTCACTATGGCCGGCCCAACTGGGACAAGGAGTTTGAGCAAGTCCGCAAAGAAAACCCCACGTAAGATGAAGTTTTTCTTCTTTTTTTTTCTTTAGGGAGATCCTAAAACATATATCCATAAATACACAAGAAACTAATGATTATTGTTGCATTAAGCAAAAAGAACTGAATTCAAGATCAAAAGGATCATCAGGAAAAATTGACTTCAAAGATATAATCTGAAAAAAGTGCACGTTTAGTAGAAAAAGGTCAATTATTGGCATGTTATTAAAGATTAGACAAGTATAGTCTTGTTACTCAGCTACATTTATCTTACCTTAAGTGAAAATGACAAAGACCACATCTTAACTAGTCAGGTGTTTTAATTCAATTTGATATTTTTCTGATGACTACATTTTAATAATTTAGAAGTTTTTCCATTTCCCCCCAAAAGTTACAAAATCAAACGTTAATGGAAAAGTGAGGGTCTGGATCTCCTTTATTAACACAGTTTTGGTTACATCTAAATTTGATTAAATATCTTCTTTCTTCAGTTTTTCCATTGTAAAAAAAACTAAGAAGCAAAGCTTTTTAAAAGAATGTTTCAGAGCTTCATTACTTTCCACCTGAAGCCTCCTTAAACCCATTTTTCTTCTTCTCTGTTCCAGGTCTGTGGTGGGAACTTTCTTATGCGGGCCTGTAGCTCTAGCAAAAGTCTTGGAGAAGAAATGTGCAAAGTTTTCAGACGTGGATCCTCGTAAGACTAAATTCTACTTCAACAAGGAAAATTTCTGAGCAATAGCAAAGCCAAAAAAAAAAAAAAGTCGGTGCCTGAGATTTTTGACAATCAACAATAGCAGGGAGTTGTTCAGTGGAGATTATCTGAAGATAAATGACGGCAGTAAGGGTACGTGACAACCTGCGTAACGAGACAGGTGTGTTTTACACTTTAGTCTATACTGCACCCACTCTGATAAAAAAGCTATGTCCTTTTTTTTCTTTTTGAATCAGCACGTCTCAGGGTTTGAATTTCTATTATGTTACCATAAATTGTGACTTAGCAATTTACACTCATGATGGCTCATTGTATCATGTCAGGCGCCAGTGCTGGTGAAACCTGCGCACTTTTTACTGTTACAGAAACAGTGTGTTAAACATCAAGTGTTAACACATCATGTGAGAGCTGGCATATTTGTGTACTTATAAAAATGCAAGTTGATGCTTATTTTAATACGTACTTACCTACTTTAAAAAAAAAAAAACTGTCCAAAAACCAGTCATGAGATATTAGTATGCTTTTTTTTTTTTTTAAAAAAAAAGGACTAATCAATTAGGGAAATAGTTTAGTTTTCTCTCATGTGACTAATTATTCTAGCACTCTAGCATCACTTTTAGCTTTTCTTACATTTTTTTTGCCCACTGAAGTTAGGTTATATTTGTAATAAATACCATGTATAATGTGAATGTACTACAGGAAGCAAGAGGGCTAAACAAGTGAATGAAGTCTTGTAAGGGTTACATATTAAGGAAACTGCTTTCTTGGAACCATAAAATGAAATTACATTTTCATGTACTTCCTTATCACTTGTCATTTTCTCCAGTGTTTCCTTATTAGAACGAAACAATACAAACTATAAGAGAGTCAGTAAAGCAGCTCCTTTGTCTTATCTGCTGGCTTTAGAAGCTATTCTTGTTTACAAATCCAAACTATTCTTGAATAAAAAAAAAGAAAAAAAATGAAAGCATCCAGTGTGTTCCACTGTTTTATTGACAAAAGTTTCAAGAACTAGAACATGAAAAAGATTAAACCTCATGACGTTGGTGCTTGAGCATTTGTCTGTATAGCATTCACTGGTACCTTCTTAAAAGGTTCACTTACTTTACTCACTTTCATACAAAAGAACAGGACAAAAATAAATCCAAAAAACTACAACAAATTGAGTACAGGTGAGACTTCTTCAGGCCCATTCAAGCAGCTGGAAGGCAGGTCAGGGAGGGGCAGACTGCAGGTCCTGACATAGTGGAAAGGCAGGCAGGGAAAGTACAACAATGTCAAGAATAGAAAAGTTGCTCAATGACTTCAGAACAACGCTGTAAAAACAAACTCCACCTCTGCCTTCTCTGTATTTCATCACGGTGCACCGCTGGCTGTCTTCTGAATCTGCTCTTTGAGTATGAGGATGCTCTGTCGCTGCTCCGGGGGCAACATGGCGATCTGTTCTGGGGTCAGCTGCAGGACCTGCATGATCAATGCAGCCTAAAATAAAGGGACAGAGAGAGTGCTATTTAGGAGGCAAATGTGAGTCTTTGTCCCCCCCCCCCCAAAAGGGGAAAATAAGGGTCGTAGCAAAGAGAGGGAAAAAATGCTGTTAAAGTTGCAGCTTAGCTGATTAACACTTAGACAGTCAGTAAACATGTTATCCGTGACAGATAACCCACCTTCTCCTGGTCCTGTGTGGAGACCTGACTCTGCCCTGGACTGAAGCCTCCTCCGGATGGTGCAACACCTGAAATACCAGGACCCTGCACAAGAAAACACATTCAGCTTCTACTGATAATAATGGCAACCACATGTCCTTATCAAATCAAGCCAAAATAACACTTTGTTTGTGTGTAAAAAGTTTATAATCATGAGATGTTAATAGGAAATAAAACTCCTGAACTAAAGACACGAGAAGCAGCTGTTACCGGTCTTGCAGGTGGAGGCGCGTTTGGACCCATGCTATGCGGGACAGGCCCTTGCATCCCTGTCGCCATGGGAACCCTTTGACCTGTCACCGGCCCACGAGCATCCATCGCCCTCGGGTCACGGCCTGTGGAAAGACATAAATCACAGCTTGCTAAAGACTGAGAGAATCCTTTGAGTATTAAAGGCATGAAGACAAAAACACTGATAAAATATGACATGGTGGTCTAAGAGATCTATATTACAGAATATTAAAATAAGGGTGTTCTCATTTCATGAAAACTTCTGGTAAGACTAATTAATTAACTGTCGTGCAGTTTGTCTGCCAGCAGGGGCTGGAACTGATCCAGGACCTGTTACAGTTCTGAATGTGCACCATAGCTGCCATGATGGGCCAAATGCAGGAGCGTGGGTATGTGCCATGAACAATGGCATCTCTGCAGTCACTTCCGCTCTGATTTCTGCCATCAGAACCAGACTCAGTGACGTGTTTTGGTATCAATTTATTTAGATTGGCAAGCAGAGGGATGATTCAACAGCTAGTCTGAATGTGGAGCAACAAATCCTAACCACCATTAGCAGTAGCTAGCTGACTTACTCTAAAAGGATATCCTTGATTGAGCTCTTTGCGGTTAACTGCCACGTATTTCTATTTTGAGATACTGGCCTGACATGCTCATGATTTGTGTGGCATTTTATTCAGGAGCTCTTCCTTATACTGGTCTTGTGGTAGGTCTGCTGTGGGACATTTTCATATCCATCTACTTGAGAAAATATCAGTTTTTGGGTTTTTTTAACAGTATTAAATCATTGTTTGTCCGCTATTATCTGGGTTGACTGAGTACTTTCATACTTTGAAAACAGCTGGATGAAACTGACATGTTACATTTCCACATAAGTTTCCTTCATTTGACACAGTTTAAGGGCATCAGTTATTTGCAGCCACGACTTCTGCTGTGGAAATGTCCAAATTAAGTACCAAATTAATGATAGAAAACAATCCAGTTGTAAATTAATATCATGCAGTAAAGAGAATAGCTTGGATGTAGAAAGGCACAAAATAAGGCATGTATGAAATTGAGATTAAAAGAAGACTTATCTTTCTGTGTTATAACCTGAATCATCTTGCTCCAAGTAAATGGCTCTGAATTGATTGATTACCTCATAGGGCTGGGACGATCACCGATCAAATCGTACGTTGGCAATTGGAAGGTTGCCAGGCAATTTGCTGTTTATCAAGGCGATTTTGAGTAAAAAAAATTTTGACATTTACACAAATGTCTACTACACATGTAAGTGCATATATTGTCTATTCGTGACAGACATCGCACTAACAGGTGGTAACACCTCCAGCTGGACTGAAGTTTTGCCGTCTCTTTCTACTTGTGTCATGGCGTGATGACGACGGTTTCGTCCTCAAAACGTTTCAGAAAACAACCATGAGACCACGCAGAGTTGTCAGACCCCTGCTGCGAGAATCCAGATCGTTCAAGTCAAGTTCGTTTGAGGAAACCCGTGAAACCGTGCCCTTAGACTTCTTTTAGAAGCTCCTGGGGTGGACTCAGAGCTGAACAAAATTACTTTCTCCTTCTATACTCTTTATATTTGGTATACTTAAAAATATCAGCTTACTGAAAATCTCCTCTTTACATACTTTTAAAGGTTTTATCAGAGGTGCCTTGAAGGAAACTTGGTGTTTTATATAGCTTTGGAGAAATGTGTTGGATGGATTCAGCTGCAATCTTTTTTTTTTTTTTTTTTAACCAGTTATTTTTTTGTACAAATATTTGAAATAGAATGTTGTTCCACTTGTGTAACTAAGTTGCCATCTTGAAACAGAGATCTTGTATCCCAATGGGACCTCCCTGGCTCAATAAGGAAAATAAAGTAAAATTAATTAAATTTTTAGGGTTATACCGCAGAACCAGCAGCTCCACAGATGAAATGCATAAAAGGTTTTTGAGTCAGAGCTACGATGCCCTGGTTCTAAGACTGGTCTAGCTCGCAGTGGCTCGCAGTGGCTCCAATGGTGTAACAATGGCATCCATTAATCTTTCCTGAAGCAGCTACCTCTGGTTTCCATTGGCGGTCCCCGTGGTTCCATCATCGGGGGCCCTCGTGGGTCAACCATCATGGTTCGTGGTTCAGTCATAGGTGGGCCTCTCATGTCCATCGGAGGGCCTCTCATATCTGGAGGCGGTCCACCTCCCATCTGTGGCATGTGTACAGGTGGGGCTTGGTGAGGTGGTGGAGCTCCCATGTAGGCCCGGCTTTATGCAAACAGAATATTTCTGAGATTAATCTGGCAAATGCAGATCTCCAGACTTTTGTCATGAGGTGGCAGAGGCCAAACATTCTTCAGGTTTTAATGTTCACTAAGTTCTTATCTTTAAAGTGGCTTTAATTGCTCGTGGAGGAGTAGTCAGTTCAGGACTTCTGTCATAGCAGAGCTTTTCTGACAGCTGAACTTTAAAACTGTTCAGCTGGTCAAACAGGGTGCCTTCTATGCATTCGTTATTGATTCATGGAAAAATACATCCACAGTCCAAAACAAATACAGC
Source organism: Atherinomorus stipes (assembly GCA_023101725.1). NCBI lineage: Eukaryota > Metazoa > Chordata > Actinopteri > Atheriniformes > Atherinidae > Atherinomorus > Atherinomorus stipes. The sequence continues at coordinate 2,398,580 of JALJCO010013221.1, forward strand.
TGATAATTTCTCACTTTTCAAGAGAGTAATAGAGCAGCCTCAATCAGCTTGTTGTTGTCCTCACTGTGTCCAGCTGCTGTAAAATAGCAACCTGTGCAGCCATAATTACAGTTCAGCCTTTTTGCTTTATAAACAACTGGTGCTCCATACGCGAAGTTGTGGCTTCTGTAGTGTTGAACCACACTAAGTATTACCACATTAACTACTAGTTTCACCACATCATCCAGACTGAAGTCTTGCGTATTACAGAAATAATGGCTCATAATGCCACTCCTATGAGCCGCACCTGCTAATGGTCCAAAATGATACAGGTGAATGTCTTACTTGGGGTCTATGACCTCTCCAGTAACAGTCAGCAGAGTTCCTCCTCTTGGGTCATTGGGACCATCTCCCAGCAGCCCTCTCGGGGGGATACCCCCTGGTCCTGCAAGGAGGAAATCACATATTCAGTCGCACAATCAAAGCAAACATTCACAGACAAGAAAACATGTTGTAACTAATCTGTCGAGACCGGGCGGCAACTCTGAATGGGCTGAAATTCCAGACTGACACAAGCCTTTAAAAAGCTGTTTGCTCAGGTTTAAAATGTCAGCAAACAGAGTTGTTTAGGGGACTGATAAAACACGCCACAAGACAGAGACATCAGGGTGTGAGCACACACACACACACACACACACACACACACACACACACACACACACACACCTGCATGGAAAACACAAATCTGCTTCAACAAAAACACAGAAACCAGACCCATGATATGCTTCTTGGCCATGAGAGCATCACACACAGGAGGCAGCAGTTTTAATTTCTTTACAAACTGGTGCCTCCTCTGTTGTCATGGCAAATCTCATATTTAGTACTGTGCAAAAGTTAAGTCACCGCTCATTGCAGAGGAAACAGGAAAAATGTGCAACAGTTTATTGAAACATCCCGTAAGACCTGTTCCCATAGTCCATTTATGGCGTAATTTGGCAAACATCACCCTCTCCCCTGGTTTTTTGTCCTGAAGCACCACAACTGAACTTCGTCTCACTTTGTGCCTCCATCGCTTCTTGAGATCTGTATCAATCTGGTGTTGAATCTAGTCTCATCTCTTGCTCTGTCACTTACTTTCTTTTCCTCACTTCCTTCAATTATTTCCTCTTGGGTTTCTTTGCTAAATCACCCATGGCACATGTCCAAAACAGCCAGTTTGTTGATTTCCAGCAAGTTGCTGGTGTGTTGGATGGCATCGTAAAGCAGAGCACAGCTGTCATGTGATGCTCCGGGCTGGAACATATAGTTGTGAAGGGCAGCTTCTTCTCAGCCTCTGGATGCTGAAGGCCAACAATGGGCCCATGTTTGAGTATAATGAATATCAGTGTGATCAAAACAAGGTTTTAAGGTCAGAAACTTATGTAGTGTTGCGTTGAAGATGCATTACATAACTTTCCAACTTTAAAACCCTGCATTTCAGACTTGTTTGATGGCACAGTGACAGCATTTCTGGAGCCATTGCTGCCCAGAAGCATCCCGAGACTGCACTACACAACTTTCTTTATCTGGGATGCTGTGTGACGTTGCACCCAAGTTTTGTTTTAAGCACGTCTCACATGCTAGCAAAACAGACATAAACACATCAGCTGTTTTAAATGTGCACTGTAGCTGATTCAGCAAAAAAATGTAAGACTTTATTGGAAGAAGAGAGAAAAAACAGAGAGGCAGAACAAGGGGTAAGGTGAGAGTCAACATAAGTTTTACTGGTGCAAGAGAGCTCACAGTAGAGCAAGAATGCAAGACTGATGACTTAGCCACTGGTAGGGGGCGCATCACTGAAAAAAAAAAAAAATTGCAATAGTTCTGTTGTGCAACTTCAAGAGAGCTTGTTGGTAGCCAGCCTTCAGTAGGTACTAGGGCTGCACAATTAATCGTTTAAAAAAAAAAAAAAAATCTTGATCTTAATTCACACATGTGATGTCATTTCTACCCACAACTATTCTTAAGGATTTTTAATCACAAGCTAATCATCAGCTAATCACGAGCTGCATTACAAATAAAAAAAGTTTCCATTCTTCCCGAATTTTTCAAGCGCCCTCAAATGCAGCACTGCCATTGCTTCCCCACCTCCTAACCAGTGGTAAAGAACTACAACAATGCATCTGCTAAAGAAGTGCTCCAACAAAGCTCTTGTGCAAACACATGCTTTATTTTGAACTAGCTTTTGAAAAGGTTGTTTTGTTTGTTTTGTTAAAGTTTATTTGTGCAATAAAAAAAGTTTTGGAAAAAAAAAATAAAGCGACAGAGAATTGTGATCTCAATTTTAAGGGAAAAAAAAATCGTGACGTACATTTTTCCAAGAATCGTGTAGCCCTAGTAGATACCATTTCTGATTTTATTTCAGTGAATATCATGTGAAGGGAAAGATACATTCCTCAGTTCTTCATTTCAGTTTTTCGATGGATTAATTTTCCTATGGATACCACATTTTCAGATACTGTTCATGTGATATGTCAAGGTTCAGCTCACAAATCTGAGGGAAATCACCCAAATTATATGTATGCAACAGGCTATTAGTAGCAGTGTCTGCATTAAAATTAAATTTAAAAGTGGTTCTTTGCCAAGTTTCTATGTGTAAAAAAAAAAAAAAAAAATTCATCCCTTGAGTTTGGGATTTTCTTTTCTGTTTGAACAATAATTATTTACTTTTTACAGAATCAACATTGAAGCTTTTAAATCAGTGGTGGGGCCCTTGTCCTCGAGAGCCGAGTCCTGAAAGTTTTCTGTCACTACTCCAGCACATCTGATTCAAATCAAATGGATCCAACAGCCAATCACATTTAGCACAGTGATTCATTCATTTGAATCGGGTGTGTAGGAGGAAGGATGCATGGAAAATCTGCAGGACGGGGGCCAAAGTTCCCCATCATTGATTTAAATCAATATCGAATCAAAATCGAATCGCAACCCAAAGAATCAAAATTGAAATGAATGGTGACCACCCCTAGTGTTAAGTTGCTTCACAAAGAAAGATGCATATAGTGCATTAAATTCATATCAGGGAACTTCTGCAGCCATATGTCCCCAGTAGGTCCCTGAGGTCATGTGATCAGGTTCTGCTGGTCATAAAGCAAACCTGGTTATAAACTAAAAAGGTAGCAGAGCCTTTGCCATAGTTGATCCTACTCTCGAATTCCCTTCATCTGAGCCTGAGATCTGTGGACATAATGATCCCTCTTTATAAAAGAAACAAAAACAAACACAAAAAACACCTTTTTAGACTGGCTTTTATGGAGCTTTTGCAGTTTTCTTTCCCCTGGTTCTCTTTCTGAAACACTTGATATTTTTTTATCTTGATAGATGCTATAAAATATAATTTTATTTACTTACTTTTACTAAGAAAAAAAGCACACTCCTCTGACAATGTTTAGGTAAAAGGCTGGGACAAGAATTAGGGGAAGAAAAAGCGGCCTTTTTTTAAAAAAAAGCTAGAAAAGACCTACAGAAACGCTTTGAAATTTTTCCTCAAGACCATCTTTAAAAGTTAAAAAAAATTCTGTCTCCTTGGACTCAAAATGAACAGAAATGATAGGTGGCTCAAGACTTTTGCACATTACTTCATCTTTAAACCTTTCAACATCCCAGCTTTTGAGTGAATGTCTTCATGGTTGTTTCTACTTAATCAAAGAGGTAAGAATTGTGTAAAAGTCCAGAACATGGAAACACGATCAAATATCATTTCGGAACAATAATTTATCTCATCTACATGCAAAACAGAAGGCCTTGTTTGATTTTGTCAAGTGTAGAAACTAGATGTCTACAAGCACACACAATTATGGAGGAGAACCTCCACTCCCCCAGACTTGCTGACCCAAATTTTCCACAGTGCCATGGCAACAGCACCACGGCTAAAAACAGAACATGTGGCCTCAACATCCAAGATGCCCGTGAGTGTTAAGCAGAAGATCTCCTGTGGTCAACGTCCAGTCTGGAGAGCTTGCATCTTATTCCACCTTTGCCGAGAGGCACAAGGCAGACTCTGCAAACTAACCAGAGGATTTTAACACCCTTTTACTCCTGGAATATGAAGACAATTCCATACACAGAATGACAATGAGCGCCATTTAATAAAGTCTTAGCACTAAATCCAAATATTAAGAAAGAGCCATAAAAAAAAAAAAGCTAACGGCTCCACTTTTCACAAGTTTCATGCCATTCAGCTGGGTAGTTTTGTCTTTGAGACCAACGTTCTAACCAGACTTTGACGGGTTGTTTCATCTCAATGACACCTGTATATGTAAAGCAGGCCACAGGTCGGCTGGTGTCTTAAGCTTATGAGACATTGTTTTCACAGGATGACTTTGAGAGCATTTGTGACAAATCCTCAAAGTGCAATATCTTTTTTTGTATATACATTTAACATTTTAAGAAGTACACATTTTCAATCAATCATTCAGAAGCTTTTTTAACAGCAATCCCTTACCTTTTTGGTGCTATTTGTTCAGATTCAGACTATAACAAAATAATTATGAGGAAAAATCCTCTGGTTTCTGGCCTGTAGCTTTAAATATGCAGCATCGTCCATGTGGCATACTGTTAAACTTACAATACTAAACTGACATCGTGATCTTCACATAAACAGGCTGAATAAAAACTCCTATAAGCTGAACAAGTGAAGGTAAATGGTGCATTCAGTCTAAAAGCAGTGGAGGAACTGACAATCCAAGGTGTGTTGTAAACTTGGACAGTACCCACTCCTCAACAGTGAAATGAGCTGACGAGAGGACTGAACTGAGGGGAGTACAGTGATACCTTGAGGCCGCTCGATAGCAGCTTGACCAGACGATCCTGTGGGAGAATGCTGAAGGTTCCCTGAGCCAGCATTAAAGTGAAAGAACAGGAGACAAGACTCAAGAAAGCAAAGCAGCACTGTGATGCTAATGAAGTCACTGCATGCACAAACAAAGACACACAGGGCTATGGGGGGGGGGCTATCATACTAAAACCCCCCAAAAGAAAAAAGAAAACATGCTGTTAAATATTTTGAAATAATAAAAAGACTATAAATGCTGTCCTGCAATAAGACCTTCAACAGTCAACCTGACATTCCTCATGCGTGGCCTCTGCTAACTACACGGTTCTGGTGACATCTAGTGATCCCTGTGAGCCATGACACATGGACAGGGTTCAAAAAGTATTCAGACTTTCTCACTTTTTAAACACTTTACTGTTGCGTAGATGTTATTTTATGCTTTGAGTTGTTAAAAATGGACGTTAACAATCGTCAGAATTAAAAGAAGGGAAGTCTGTAGTTATTTTCATTCAGACTTCAATGTCCAGATTTCTCGAAGGACTTTTTGGTCTGTTTGCTTATCTGGACAATATTTCTGCATGCGCCTTTCAGACTTGGAAAATGATCAAACTCAGTTTCAACTAGTTTGGGAAGACAACCCACTCTAGGAAGAATCTAAGTAGTTCAAAACTTCTTCAATTTCATATATACTGAAGCTGCACCTTTCAAAGCTTGAGGAAAATGTACAATGATGTGTGCCTGCAGCAAATCTGATCTTAGTCTACAAAGACTTTGAGATTTTTATCTTTAAGATGCTGTGTGATCTTTCGCTAGTCATACTGCAGCAATCAGATGCATTTCACAAATCTGTCCACATTGTTTAGCACCAATCCATCAGTACGGCCTGCTATGACGGCATGAGTTATAATGGTGGGCTCCTTTCAGATTTGTTCACACAGAAAATTTTCTAGAAAACTAAAAAAAAAATTGCATCTATCCACAATCTAATAGTCCTTCATGGTGCCCTACAAGATCATGTTCAGTACTGCTGTCGCTCTGGATTTGAAATCTTATATTTGTCACAGAGGACACTTTCAAATGGGTTTTGAGTGGCTGGAGTTTCTGCACTCGAGCCATCATGTCTTTCAAACTGGTTCCAGATGTGATTAGAATCCAGCAAAGCTGATCATGACCTTCTAGACACCAGTGAGACTTACAAATTACAACTAGTCACTTAAATTTGCCTCGGATGAACTCAAGGACCACTGAATCAAGTGAAATGTATCTTGAGTTTGAGGTGAGATGGCATACCATCTTTTTAGCTTTATGGGAAAATCTATAGCACTTGAAAATGTTTCTGTAAACATACACTTTCTAAATAAAGTTTAATTTTTTAAGAAGGAATTTTTATCCATTTAAAAAAAGGGGGGAAAAAGGAGGTGTCTGTATACTTTCTGAATCCATTGAAGAAAACACTGACGTGTTTTTGCAAAAGCGACTATACATATATAGCAGTACGTATTTCAAATAATGCACTGGAAAACATCCAACGACTGCAAAATAATATGCAAACCATGGTATCACATATTTAAATCAAATATCCAAGACAACATATTGAGATGCCTACCTGGAGGTCCGACAGGTCCTTGTCCTTGTCCAGGTCCTGGTACAGGTACTGGACCAGGCACAACACCCATGTTGGGCGGCTGCATCATTTGAGGTGCTCCGTTGACATGCATGCCAGGCTGATCACATGACAGCAATCATTATTATCATAAAACACACAATAATCAACTTAATATCAACATTTATGTCCTTCTTAAGGGATATCTAAAAACAATTATAACTTTCCATTCCATGTTTTGACTTTTGAGTGTACAAAAATAATAAAATATCAATATAATGGAAATTAATGACTGAAGAAAAGAAGAATAAATACATGAGACAGCCTGTATCAGATAAATCAAGAAGTTCTTTTTTATACTTTTACTGAATGTGAACTGACAGGTGACAAATCATAGGATGAATGTGAAACCTTCAGCCCCACAGTGAAGAGATTTGATCTGAGGTGGGGTGGGGTTAGTGGGCATGAGCTTTTGAATAAAACTTAGTGCAAAGCTGTTCTGTTGTCACTTTTCCTGGGATGACAGACCAGGATGATAGTGCCCCCATTTTTTGGACAAGAGGGAAGCATTAAATGGTTTGAGGAAAATGAAAATCATATCAGTCCTATGTCCTGATCTCAACAGTCAGAAAATTAATCTGATTCACATTAGACTGTGATTTTCATTGCCATTAAATACCAAAATCTGATATATATGGAAAACTGATAAACCCCATGTATGTTCTATTATATAACCATTATTCTGATTAGAAAGAACATATGTGGGACGCTGTGTCGCCAGCAAATACATGTGTACTTCTACCACCAGATTCTGTGTGTAAGGACGATCAGAGTTGTTCTTTCTGGGTTCATTTACACATACACAGCTCTACATTTCAGGGTTGGTCTGTATTTATGACAAGACATGTCAATCTAGTTTTCCTACAGTATGTTCAATATGTTGATTTGTACAGTGGAGCTGAGTCACCATTAAAGTTTGAACAGTCCATTTAACTGAACCGCTGTTCTTGTCCCAGTGGACATGAAGAGTGAAGAAATTGACTGTCCAGCGTCACAATGCAGTAAAATGAGTTAAAATACACTCAAGAGACTGTCACTTCTAATTTTCTCTGTAGAAGATCACCATATATCTGAATTCACCACACAGATGTCTTTAAGTTACTTGAATGGTGATTCTTATGATTATAAAACCAGGATTTAAAGTAGAGCCGGGCTGGAAATGTTTTATATGACTGCAAGTTAACACAAGTAGTTTTTTTTCAGTCACAATTCCTGACCTACTGTATTTAGCTGTCTGACAAAAGCAGGAAGATAATATGTGAATGACATGAAGCTTTATTGATAGTATAGCTGGATGCCCAGACCCATTTGATTCTAGTTCAGCGTATACATGGAGAACTGTATCAATCCACATTATCACCACAGTATTTGGTGTGTTCGTCCAGCTTTGGAAGCCTTAAGTACACTTTAGTTGTACGAAGACTTAACTGCAATTAAAAAGTCTTATTTAGGCAGAATTAAGAAAATGACTGATTTATTTACAGCGTTATTTGAACATGCTCACTGTTTAAGAATGTAAAAGTGTTGTGCTTACCACGGGTTGTGGCTGAGACACCGGCACGCTGGCCTGTGCAGGAGGAGGATTGCCTGGCGGTGCTCCACCACTCTGACCACTTGGAATTAAAGGCTGGACTGTAGTTTGACGATGAAGCATTTTCTGTACACAAGATTAAAAAGTCAATAAAAGCAAAATTTTGAAGCAAAGGATTCCATTTATATCCAATGACAAATATCTTGGTAAAACCCATCTTTTTTTTTTCTTTTTTCTTTTACAAAGCAACAGATAAATTTGAAGATTTCACTAATCTCCTCCTTCTTACCAAGGCTATCTCAGGGTCAACAATTCGCATGACGACCTGGGCCTGCAGCAGAGCATAAGCCAGCTGGGGGTTCTGCAGCAGCATGTTCCTCGCCTCCTGAGGACTATTTTGAACGCACAGCTGGAGATAAAAACAAATGTTTACAAATCAGAATCTTCGGGGAGGCGACATCTTTTATCCTGACAGACATTATATTTACATTAAATAAAAAGGAAATTCCAACAGATTTTTGCGACTCAAATATGATTTGGATACACACCCATAACCAGCCAAAGCTGTATCATCAGCATAAAAAAGTACATAATAAAGACATAAGACAGCGCAAGACCCGTAAATGTGAGATAATCTAAAACATTTGCATCGAACAAACTATATTTCAGTTTGGCTGCATTTGGTTAAAGGAAGCTCATCCAAATGCTATAAATCTCTCTGATCCTGAGATGGATTTACAATACAGCAGACATTAGTCAAGATGCTTCTTGGATTGCAACACCTCTTACAGAAAAAGTTGCAAGCTAACTTTAGTAAAACACATATAAATATCTCTTATATGATGAGTCAATCAATATAAACTGTCTGCCAGGGAAAATATTTGAAGACCTGCTTTTACAGATGCAATAAAGATGCCCACCTTCATCTGTTTCATCAGTTCAAACATCTGCTCAGGTGGCAGACTAGCCACAGCTCTGCTGATGGACTCCGGGGCCTCCTCAGGCTGAACGCTGTCTCCATAAGGAGACTCAATGATGGGGGCTCCTGTGCCCAAACCTGTGCATGATAGATCCTCAGTCAAAATAAATAAACCAATTAAAAATGGTAATCATAAATTAAGAAAATCCAAATAATAAACACTTACTTTTCAGCTCTTCCTTGTTTTTCTCACTGGCTGCATTGTCAACTCTGAGAGCCCGACCACTGAACTCTCTCCCGTTCAGGTTCCGCATGGCACTAAGTGCTGTCTCCTGGTCTTGATATTCACAGAACCCATATCCTTTTGGCTTCCCCGTCTCCCTATCATACACCAGCCTGAGCGGGGCGGAAAAAGTGTACATGTGACCATAACAATAACATGGTGAAAACCGAGTAAACTGAGCAGGAAAACACAAAAACTCCTTAACTTACCTGAAGCTAACAACAAGTCCGACCTCAGAGAATATGTCTTTTAGCTGTTCCTCTGTGGCTTCATATGGAATGTTTCCAACTAAAGTAATTGTTACACATAAATAAACAACGTAAGAATACATAAATAAAAACACCCATTTTCATTCAGAGTTGTTTGCCTCGTTTTCCAGGTAACTTAGGTTTTGTTCTCTGTTAACGGTCTATGGTTTAGTTGCCTCGTTCCCTAGCTAACAGCAACACTGACCGGACATGCTCTTAAGCTTTTCCTGATTAGCTGTTTGTTTAAAAACGTATCATAGCCTACTATATTACTTTCTTGGTAAAAACTGAAAACAGACTTACCAAACACTGATCGTAATGACCGATCAACGGCTGGGTCTCTGTTTGCGGCGGCAGCTGCAGCAGCAGCAGCCGCGGCGGCAGCAGCTACGTTCGCCATTTTGGGGGCAGAAATTGATGGGACACCCGGATATTGGCGGAACATAACATCCGTTTTAGAAAGGGGCACTTTCAAATTCCACTAAAACGACTCCTTCCTTACGTCTTGGCAAATTACACTGAACGCAATTTAATTTAATTTTAATTAACAAGCAATTAACAGCACTTGCGGAAAAACGAGAAGATTTGCAGAGAAACACGGTCAACGCAGTGTCGTAGAGAACAGGTGGCGCTGTTGCTACGACATCGTCCGTTGCTCACCCACTGCTTTTTCAGGGCAAAATATGGAAGATAACAAAGTCTTCAGTTCGCACATTAATACAAGTTAAATGAACAGACTCCTAGAGGTCACGTTTGTCTACAACAGAAGATCTGGTGAGTAAATATTAAGCATGTCCATTTTAAAATACCTTATTCGCTAATGTTCTCGAAGGTGCTGCCGGTCCTGTCAGGAGGCTGCTGTTAGTTTACCGTTTACACCTGTAGGGTGCAATAGAACAGAGACACATAAAACAGGTTTAACAATTCATTTCAGGTAAAACTTTTACCCACTCTTGTAATAATGACATTTAAACATGAGTCACTGGACCTGAATTATCACACACCTGTTCCCACGAGTAACTGAAATATACTGGTAATTGTAATTACAAGTTGTGATTGACAATACAAAGAAGAAATGTGATTATGTAAAAAACAAAACAAATCTCTATGAAAGTCAAGGACGGTGCAACCCACAGAAACAAGCATTTAACGTACAGACCTCTGTATTTCATTTTCCTATCCTCTCTGTCGTTTTGGTTCTGTTACATTCTTCAGGAAATAATTATAATGTTGATTTAATTTGTACAGATTGCTTGTTCACAGCAAAATGAATATGTGAACAAACCTCTGGGGAATCTGGAAAAACTCAGCAATCAGTTATTGTCAAGTGCTTGGCAACGGCAACAAGGGAAAATAAAGCTCAGTTTTAACAAGTAGCAGTTTTTAGCAAAATCACTCAGGAAAGCCAGTCATTGGACCAAGAGCAGCAAGAGAGCCAACAAACGATGGATACAGTACAGGTCGGTCAGGCCTACAACAGCTGGTCAGAAACATGTAGAAATGATAGAACTTACTGAATAGAAAGGTGCAAGAAAAGAAAAAGCACAAATTACAGAAGAGTTCAATGCAAAAATAGGATACAAATGCAGAGTGTGAGAGTAGAGTAGAGGGGAGGTGCTCAAAGCACCATGGGAAGAACCTCAGCAGCCTGGGTCTATAGCAGCACAGCTGAAAGATGGCTTGGGTCATCTAGGCCTGCCCTGACTTTATCAAAAAGTAAAGTTTCCAAACTAATCTTAAAAGTAGAGTATGTGCACTCTAAATATGCCTGAGAATATGGCAATTACATTGAGAGGCAATTGAACCGTGCCCACACAAATATCTAATAATAGTTTATGTTGTCATGAGTTATGCAGCTGATTTGGTGTGTTTTTTTTTTTTTTTTACTTATTATTACATTTCCAATCTATGTGTCACGCTTATCTAAGATTTTGTGAATGGTCATGGTTTGTTCTGGTAAAACAATCTGCTTGGTTGAGTTTGTGTGCAGCATTTTCTCTATTGTTGTCAGTGTATAAATATACTTATTTATCACAATGTAAAAACAAATAACAGGTAGATGTTGAAAAGGAGTTGTTATGAACATCTATAGTCTTAACTTCAAATAATCATTTACTGCCTAGCTGTTTAGGTGATTATTTGTCACAGTCTGAAAATCTATATTTATTTCAAATTGGTGGATGTGAAGGCAGTGAAATAAACATGTCTTAGGGAGAAGGAACTTGAATGCCTGGTTTATGTTTGCTGTTTCAATATATATTTATATCACTGGCCCTGCGACAGACTGGCGACCTGTCCAAGGTGTACCCTGCCTCTCGCCTGATAATAGCTGGGATAGGCTCCAGCAACCCCGCGACCCTGAACTGGATAAGCAATACAGAAAATGACTGACTGGCTGACTGACTGACTGATGACTGATTACTTATTTATGTAAGTATGTGCGTATGTTTTGTTGTCATCCTCTAGTCATCTCTTCTTTAGGTTCGTCTATTTAAAAGAAACCTGCTAAGCTACCATGAACACCTGATGTTTTAGGTTCAGATCAAGTGTCAATATAAACCAAAGAAACAGTTGGTAAATGTGGAGAGCACAGCAGTGAAACCCCATGCAAAATGATAAGGCAAATTATTTAGGCTGCTATTATCCAGTTTTGATGATCTGCAGATTCCATCCAGTCAAGTAATGTTTTGATCTGTAACATGTAAATAAATCCTTGTTATAATTTACTAACAGCAAAACAAATTGCATTCACATAAATTCCTTTATTTGACCAGCTGTCAACAACCCAGACACTAACCATGCAAATACAGATAGGCTAATTAAATAAAAAAATAGGATCATCATAATATTGGACATTGGTATTGTTGATGTTTTATTTTAACTGCCATAAAAAAAAAAAATAACATTTAATAAAAAAATAATATATAATAAAAAAAAAAAAAAATATATATATATATATATATATAAAAAAAATATATAAAATATATTAATAAAAAAAATATTAACTGGGGGTAGATATGAATAGAAAAATGAGAAAAAGGAAATGTATAAAAATATTTATCTAAAAAAATATATATAATATTTTATAATATATATTATAAAAAAAATTTTTTTAAATTTAAATAAAACAATATTTGATATATCATTTTTTAATTTTAAAAAAAAAGTATAAAATTAAAAAAAAAATTTTTTTAAAATATAAAATGAAAAAAAAAATAATAAAATGCTATCAAACTTACTACTACTCTCCTTTTCCTTACTTCCTTACAAAAAGTTTGTAAAAACTTTACTAAATTAGCTCATCACTGATTTCTTTTATTAATGATATCAATATGCTTGCTACTATCTGTACTAAATTATGGCATGAAATAAGGTATAAACAAAGACAGAGACTATTTGCAGTATATTATTGGATATACACAAACTCTTCTATACTCTTGTCTTATTGAAGGGGCGGGTAGTATGCAGTAAGGTGGCATGATTCATTTATGAATATCCAAAATCACTAAGAAAAAAGTAACTAATTTGATTGGTACTCAAATAATGTTATGTAATCCAATTCAACAAGTCTTTCATTAATTAAATATTGTGGTTTTTGTTGTTTTTGCTTGTTTTTGTTTTGTTTTGTTTTTTTCACATGGAGTACATACATACAGTATGTTTAATACTTGGTCATAGGAATTAGAAATGGACTGAGAGATGTTCTTAAGGCTGATTACATAGCTTGAGCAGAGAAACACTATTCTAAAGTCAGACTTCAGATAGGATTTGTGGTCCATGCAATGAAAAGGTGCCCTGAGAGCAATAAATACAGGGTAGCATCTAAGCAATTCAAAATTCATAACATTGAGTTCCTATTCTCTCTTTAGGTTGCATTAGTCACTGTTAAGATTTAGCACATTGTTTGCTGTATACAGCTGCATACAGATAGTTGCGGCTGGATACAGCGAGTACAGTGATTGGTGGATTGTTTAATACTGCAACTTACGACTATCAGAATTTAACAATAAGTGGAAGTAGTCAGTAGATAGGAGGAAAAAAAACACATGGTTCCACTGGGGCTCGAACCCAGGACCTTCTGCGTGTAAAGCAGACGTGATAACCGCTACACTATGGAACCACTATTACGATTCGTGTGTCATATAAAAATATAAACGTACTACTACGTACGGTTTCTCATTTCATGTTTTTGTACGATCTTAATTACAGAACGACAGGGCCGTCTGTCCGCAGATATTCGCTGCGCCTCCCTGTAACGTCCTCTGTCCTCCGCTTCCTGTCAGCATCGGAGCGCTGCAGTCAGTCCCACGCAGTCTATGGTCCCACGGAAAACCCCGCCTTAGACAAAAACCCAGCGCAGCGCCTTAGCTGCTAGTGTTTACATTCAGCTGAGAGTGGAGCATTCTTGGTACGGGTCTCTCTCGCGGCTGATGGGAAATAGTTGAAGGTATCATAGGAAAACCCAACTTCCATCTGAAAAACTGGAACTAACTACACTGCAAAGAAGGATTATCATTTGCACACCCGAGAGCTGATTTGGGTTTTCCAGCAAGCATTAATGAAGTATACACATGTTCAAATGTGTGATTTTAAATATGAGAAAAAGGACGCTGTGTATTCATGGGCTTCGGTAGGCCTATTTAAAGGGGTCTGGAGCTACCCCACAATGTTCTTAAGCCCCCCAAAATAATCACGAATCTTTTGTTTTAATTATTGCCTTCCATTATTGTAGAGTTAGCGATCATTTGAGCTGTGGTCAGCCAAATCCGGTCCGGGCTCAACCGCTCCACGTTTTCATTCCCACTCCTCACTCTGACTGCATCTGCACCTGCAAGCAACACCGTGAGTCCGTGATTGAAATGATTATACAGGGAGGGGTTTTACCCCCTAAAAATAGGATTTAATAGTAGTCACTAACAACGGAAAAAACGTGGTTATTATTGATAAAGCAGGCACTCCTTGTTTTACAATAAGACACTTGCTACAGTAGCTCCGTTTAGTTGGCGTGATGTTGAGTTCTGTTGGTTTGGCTTTAATAGTGTCCAGTTTGTCCTCTAGCTGTTATCATCAATAAAAAAAAAGGGGGATAATTATCACTCCATCAGTTCTGTCACTTGCACAGGACAGGGAGAGAGGTGACATCCAGTAGGGGTTGTAGCGACACTGAGTCCTGTGGTTTTCACAAGTCTTACCTTCAGAAATGTGTGATTCTGTCATTTATGGTATCAAGAGTCAGAGAAGGTGAAGTGGATATATGAAGAACGAGACCAAACAGATTCAGAGGTGGAAGAAACAACTTCTTCCACTAAGTGGGTCTGGGAATGGAGCCACTGGGCCCAGACAATTGACACTGAACAGCTGCCCACAAGATAGCTTTGGTGTGCGGAACAGAGCATTTCTTCCTTTTCTGCAGCAATAACTGCAATAACTGAGGTGAAGACATCCCGGATAAGTTTGGAGTTTATAAGAAGTAAATAAAGAGGCTACTTGGTGGCCAGTTGCATCACAGCAAGAAGATGCCTGGTTCAGTTTAGCTGGCTGGGGCCTTTATAATAATAATAATAATAATAATATACTTTATTAATCCCGGTTGGGAAATTCAGTAGAATATATGATAAATGCTCTATTCAAATATTTTAGCATTTATATCATTGTATTGTAAGAATCATCAGGAGGATGAGGTCATGGTAAACTCTCCCATGTACCACACAGCTTTGTGTCTATAATAATTGTAGTAACTGGATATTATTACAGTAACTGCTCTTCAATGTTGCTTTTAAGTTATTGTCATGATTTTACAACTGGCTTACAGGAGCAACTTTGTGTCCCATCTGCTAGCGCTAAGCCCCCCATTGTCTTTAAATCTGCATGTGTGTACTGCATCTTACCAGCTTACTGTATGGTCAAACAATAGACATGAAATGAAGTATGATCAGAGGTGTCTGACAGTGACAATTCCCAGAGGAAAACAAAATCCATTTACAGACATGCCTGTATGCATACTTCCTGCATACAGGAAGTATGCAGGCTGTTATTTATTTAACTAAACTGTGTATTATTTAGTCAGAAGGCAAAGCTCTCAATTTATCGGTCGAACTGTGTTCCTACCCTCACCTATGGTCACGAGCTGTGAGTAGTAACTGAAAGAACGAGATCACGGGCATAAGGCTGAAATGAGTCTCCTCACTAGGGTGGCTGGGCTTTCCCTGAGGGATAGGGTGAGATGCTCGGTCATCCCGCAGGGGCTCAAAGTAGAGCCTAGAGCCTTAGGCTCCTCTATATCAAGAGGAGCCAGATGATGTGGCTCGGGCACCTGGTTAGGAGGATTCCCCCTGGATGCCTCCCTGGTGAGGTGTTCCGGGCATGCACCACTGGGAAGAGGCCCCGGGGAAGACTCAGGACACACTGGAGGGACTATGTTTCCTGGCTGCCCTGGGAATGCCTCGGGATTCCCCTGGATGAGCTGGCTGCTGTGTCCAGGGAGAAGTCTGGGCTTAATGTACCTGCTTAGGCAGCTGCCCCCATGACCCGATCCCAGATAAGCAGACAAAGACAGTACAGTACAGTGTATTATTTACGTTTAATAACATTTCATTACACATAATTAACATTCTCATAACTGACTGTGCAGCATTTAAAGAATCAAAATAACACTACAGTATATAGAGCAGTGGCATGTCTGACTGAATCATTCAGTCTCTTGAATGTGTTAATGAAGCTCCTATGATACTGCACCATCCTCGTCATACCTCTTTTAATGCAAGGTCATCAGTCCTGCTTAGCATAAATGGTGTAGAACAGACGTCAGTGCAGCTGCTTTATGATAGCTCTTTATCTTAAACACTATTTACTTGTGACTACATGCTGAGTGTTTTTGGATGTAAGAATGCACATTCATTCATCTTAGCAGAGGTAATTTCATTCTTTTGGCTTCTGCAATGCCCTGCCTGTCAGTTACATCTGTGAAAAACTGATTTTCTAAGCAGTCACAGTCTTACTACACTCTGCTTTGAGATTCACTTAAAGTGAATGTGCCGACATTTTGGGATTTGAGTGAGCTTGTCACTGATTGATGCTCACATTAAGTAAGTCAGTCAAGTAACTGTCCAGATTCTATCAGAATATCTGTCAACATGGCTGTTCCTGAAATCACTGATTACAGTTCCAGTCTTTGAATTGACTTAGTCTCCTTGAAAGGAGATCATACACTTTTACACAGTATTTATCTCACTACTCTTGACTTGGTGCTATTCCTCCAATTTTAGCAATTTTGATGACAGCGTCTTGTTTTGGAAATTTTGCTCTCTTTTTTGTGCAAAAGACTACTAGTATCATGAGAGTCTTGGGCTATCTTGTATGCACCTTATATAACTAGTCATAGATTTTTGACAATATTTATTTCACAGAGGCGTACAGAGCTTAAAGGTAGAGTCTGAAGTCCCCCCACCGTTTCTATTTGCAAACAGCAGCATTCAAACTTAGCGCCCCTCCCTCTCAGGCTAATGGCCGCCTTGTTCTTCAAACTATTCAGCTTCAAGCCTCTCCTTCAGAGCTCAGAAGTGGGTAAAAGTCAAACTAATATTAGCCCTGGTTTTCGAACGTGCATTATCTAAAGCTCTTACCTTTTCTTCAATGCATCGGCCATTTTTTTCTTTCTTTCTTTCTTTTTCCTTCGAGAGTTCAAGTGACTGGCATCTGCTCCAATCATGAGCTTATTCCCATACAGCGTCATGTCCTTAGTTTTGTCATTGGCTGGTGATATAATAGAAATCTCCACCCATAAACGTCCCGAACACAACAAAACACAGCTAAAGAGCAAATTACAGGCAGGGGGAGAGAGAGTTGCATTCAAACGCGCCACGGTACGCGAGTAGAGGCCCAAAGGTGCAGTTTGAGACGGATTTCCACTTGCACAAGTCTAACATTTATTTTCAGGGGGGAAACGTCAGACTCTACCTTTAAGTGATGGATTTCTACAGACTTGGACTTCTTTTTTTAGTATACATCCGCCCTGTTTACATGTTCATTTGTGAACATTTGATGCAAAGTTTTGTGATTTATATACAGCAGTGGTGTCCATCCATGGTGGTCTTAATTTGTGCATTTGTGTCTGCACACTGGAGCCATGCAGCAACACTGAGAGTCTGGTAGATCCTCCAAATGCCTTTTGTCACTATAACAAGTCAATGGTTTCTTCTTCTTCTTCTCCTTCTTCTTGTCATCCAGATCTCAACTGAACCTAAGCTGTTACAAACTGAGAAAAAGAGCTACCAAAAAAACCCTTTGCTGTTTTCCCATGCATTGTGGCATCTGTTATTTAAACATTAAGTGCTAAGCAGCTAATACAACATCCAAGTTATTGATGACCATTTTCTTGGTCACACTGGTGATTCTGTAGATCCAGCAGAGAGCCTGCTGTTGACTGTCTCAGTCAACACAGATAGTGCTTGTAATTTCTAGGAGTGGAATTCACAGACGTTAAGTGACCATCTTACTCAGACTCTTCAGTCCCATTTGTCTCCTCTCTTGAAAATAAATGCAATAGGATGTGCAGCCTTTTCAGTTAACTCCTTTGAAATCCCTCCTAATTAAAAATGGATGCATGCAGTTTTATTTGTGCCGACAAAGTTTTTGGAAAATGCATTAAAAAAATTCTGCCGCAGTGTTCCAGTCACTCAGGATAATACTCAGAAGTCACTGTCAACAGTTTCCATTGGGTCTCCTCTGTCAGTACAAAGTACAGTATTTCCAGTGACAGTTGCTTACAGCAAGGTCTGTACAGAGTAACCATAGTATTGTTTCTAGAAGGTCATGTTGCTTTTTAGTTTTCCATTATGAATTTACATCAACTGAATGTACCTTATATTAGAATACCGCAGAAAAATCTGAGACTAATCTCTCAATCTCTCTTTCGCATTTTGACATTCTACCACTACGTATAATTAATTGTGCCACTTTGAGCACATTTTGCTTGTTGATTCCACATAGTTTTAGTTTTTCTCAAGTCATTTTATTTTATAAGATAACTCATGAAATAGTCTGAGTTAGGGCAGGTTGTTTTTCATTGAAACTCTGGGATATGAAATGACAAAAGAAAAAAATGAAGTGAAAAGTGTAATAGTGATTCATTCATTATGACTTACAAGACACTAGATGGGAAAATTGCTAATTAAACAGAAATGCCTTTTAAATTGGGTAACATGATCAAGAACAATCATACATTTACATACACTCACAGGCCACTTTATTAGGTATGCCTTGCCAGTAGTGGGTTGGACCCCTTTTGCTTTGTTGGTGGCATGGATTCAACATGGTGTTGAAAAGTTTCCATCCATACTGCCACCATAGTGTCACGCATTTACTAAAGATTTTTGTCAGCTGCACACCCACAATGAGGCTCTCCTGCTCCACCACCACATCCTAAAGGTGCTTTATTGGATTGAGATCTGGTGACTGAGGAGGCCGTTGGAGTAGAGATGCACCAAAGTTTTTCTGATCCAATCTGATACCGATACCTGGGCTGACCGAATCGGCCGATACCTGATACCAATACTGCTATCCTGTACTACTGTTGAATGAATGAACTGTATACCTTGACATATGAGTAAAGGCGTCAGACTTGACATAAACATGTAGCCTTGATAAAAAAAAAAAGGGTAATAAATTAATACAGATACAAATGTACTTAATATTACTTATTAATGAATAAAGTGTACATTATCAGCAAAAAATAAATAAATAATACTTCTCTGCTTTCCGTGATGACATAACCAGCGTAACAAACATAGAATTGAAGTGACTTGATGGCTGTAACTGTATTGCTGTATTCAATATTAAGTTAAGAGAAAAAAAAAAGAGGAAATGACTGGATTGGAATTCTGGATCGGCCTCATTCAACTGATATCCGATACAGCTCATTAGTCAGTGTTGGAGATATCTGATCCAGGTATCAAATCGGTGCATCCCTACATTGGAGTGTGGAACTCAAAGTCATGTTCATGAAACCAGTTTCAGATTATTTGAGCTGTATAAAATTGTGTTTTATCCTACTGAAAGTAGCCATCAGAAGATGGTACACTGTGGTCATAAAGGGATATACAAGGTCAGAAACAACTTCTTTTTTTAAATTAATTCTTTTTCAGACCAAGTGAATGACAGGCAACATTGAGTGTTGGTGGACAGACATTTTCAGGTCTCTCCAGAGATGCTCAATTGGGTTTAAGTCAGAGCTCTGGTTGGGCCAGTCAAGAATAGTCAGAGTTGTTTCGAAGCCGCTCCTTTGTTATTTTAGCTGTGTGCTGAGGGTCATTGTCGTGTTGGAAGGTGAACCTTTGGCCCAGTCTGAGGTCCTGAGCACTCTGGATGAGGTTTTCTTCCAGGATCTCTCTGTACTTGGCCACATTCATCTTTCCTTCAATTGCAGTCAGTCGTCATGTTCCTGCAGCTGAAAAACACTCCCATAGCATGATGCTACCCCCACCATGTTTCACTGTTGGGATTGTATTGGGCAGGTGATGAGCAGTGTCTGGTTTTCTCCACACATATCTCTTAGAATTAACTCCAAAAAGTTCAATCTTGGTCTTATCAGACCAGAGAATCTTATTTCTCACAATCTGGGAATCCTTCATGTGTTTTTGGCAAACTCTATGCAGGCTTTCATGTCTTGCACTGAGGAGAGGCTTCTGTCGGGCCACTCTGCCATAAAGCCCCGACTGGTGGAGGGCTGCAGTGATAGTTGACTTTGTGGAACTTTCTCCCATCTCCCTACTGCATCTCTGGAGACACAGTGATCTTTGGGTTCTTCTTTACCTCTCTCCCCAAGGCTCTTCTCACACGATTTCTCAGTTTGGCTGGACGGCCGGGTCTAGGAAGAGTTCTCAGCCCAAACTTCTTCCATTTAAGGATTATGGAGGCCACGGTGCTCTTAGGAACCTTTAGTGCTGCAGAAATTCTTTTGTAACCTTGGCCAGATCTGTGCCTTTCCACAATTCTTTCTCATTGCTCTTTGGATATTTCCTTCCACCTCATTATTCTCATTTGCTCTGACATGCACTGTGAGCTGTAAGATCTTATATAGACAGCTGTGTGCCTTTCCTAATCAAGTCCAATCAGCTTAATTAAACACAGCTGGACTCCAATGAAGGAGTAGAACCATCTCAAGGAGGATCAGAAGAAATGGACAGCATATGAGTTAAATATGAGTGTCACTGCAAAGGGTCTGAATACTTTTGACCACGTAATATTTCAATTTTTCTTTTTTAATAAATTGCCAAAAAATGTCTTAATTTGTTTGTTTGTTTTTCAGGTTTTTTTTGTCAAGATGGTGCGCTGAGTGTACATTAATGAGAAATAGGGGGAGTGGGTAGTCTAGTGGTAATGTTGCGGGCCTTGGTGTGGAGGACCCAGGTTCGAGTTCCTGTCACTCCACTCAGGTGTCAGGACACTGTGGACCCCTGAGCAAGGTCCTTAACCCCCACCAACTGCTCCCTGGGCGCCTCAAGTAGCAGCCCACTGCTCTCTGATACTTACAGAGATGGGTGAAATGCAGAGCCCTAATTTCCCCTCGGAGATCAAAGCAGTATAGACTGATCCGACGAGCATTTTGTGTGTGGCGCCATCTTGCGGCGCCGCCATTAAGGTTGGGACTACCTCCTATCTACCAACATGGAAAGCAGCGTGAATATCTGGATTTACAACGTTGGACAGTCGTCTAGGGTCATGATAACCTATAGGTATGTTATCCGGAGATCTTTAAAGTATTCTGACATTTATTTATTTATTTTACATCGGATCATGAATTTAAACTATTATTCATCTCCAGAAACTGGCTTTAATGACAAGCCACACTGGAATAACACGCACATCTCGTGATCAAAGTTGAAAAAAACTAAACCCTTTCAAAGGTGGTTACTTTTCTATTTGATCACTTATTTGGCTTTTGGTATTGTTTAAAGGAGTGATGACATAGCAGTTAAAAACTAGTTTATGTTGTTGGCATTACTGCATATGTAAATACTCCAAAGAAAAAAACGGCATTTTTTACAGCGGAGTATTGTTTTGAAATGCCAGACCTCACTTCCTCAGTAATACAGTTGTGGTCCGGTGATGATATGGAGCTTTACCCAGAGACCACGTTGACTTCATTTTGATTGGCTACACCTTATTTGGCTATGACCTTATTTGGAGAATCTAGGTCAAGCTGCGGTCGGAGTTTGCTAAAGGCTAACTGCTAGCAACATGGGCACTTCAGACAGTGTGAGCTCCGTTTATCAGACAAGACAGCATTTAGAAAATAAATAAACTTACAGGTAATGACAAGGTTGTGGCCCCCTCCCTCAGTGTTGCTGCAGAAGTTTTCTTTTAAATCCATTTGTTTGAAAACCCAGACCTGACTGCACAGAAGTTACTACTAGCTCCATACATGCAGCTGAATCAGACAGGGAGGGGAGGGGGGAAGCGGATCGGTGCATAAACCGTTAGAGAGAGAGAGAGGGGGGGCGCTGTTTACTTGATAGTGTGCTCTTATTGGAGCAATTAAATTACGTAGAATGATAGAACTACGTAGAATGATAGCCTGCTGTCTGATTCAACTGTTTCTGAGCAGAGAGACAAAGCTGACAGACCATAAACAGGAACTTTGATTCTCACTCTGGACATTCACATGGCCTCATCAGTGCACAACAGATCATATTATACACCCAAATACCCCAGAAAAGTGAAATTTGATGTCATGGCACCTTTAAGGACTGTACACACCACGTAGCCTTCACATGTCCTGTAGATGAAACACATGCTGGAAAGACACATCCATGGTCTTGGAAAAGATGTTAGTCTGTCTGACTGAAGGGTCTGATTTTTATCATTGGCATCCCAAGGTTGAAACATCTGAGGAAATGCAGAAACTACTAAAACTGGGTTCACGATACAGTCCAACGCATTAGTGAAAAACTCGAAGAATAGTGGACCATCGTCTTCCAGGAAGAATGTAGCCGGATAGGCAGATGAAGTAATGCAGCATCATGCCTGGTGTCTCACTGTATGAGCCTATAGAGACGAGTGTAATAAAGTCTGGGGTTACTGCAGTTGCTCAGGCCATAGTTCAGCAACAGTGTGAGCTCAGATAATGAGGTCAGCTGATACCATGAATATACTGAATGGCACCAGGTTATTCCATCAATGGATGTTTCCTTTCCTGATGGCACGGCCACATTCAAAGATGACCGTGCCAGATTTTATAGAGGCAGAAATCTTCATGAAATAAATGTTCCGGGATCATCAGACTTCACTTATTCCCACATTAAAGTTCTTCCTCTGATGTTCCAAAAAGACATGAATCCCACAGTCCTTCCAGAATCTTTGGGATGTTCTGAAAAAGTCAGACTCTACAATCATCATCAAGATCTTAGTGAAACACCATCGATTCCACAGGAGCAACTAGATCACGTGACATTTTTTACAGCACCGTAACACATAAAAGTAGGTCACCTGAAACACTGCTGTCAGCTCCACTGGAAAGTACAGATCTAAATGTTTGACCTTTTTTTTTTTGGGTACTTTTTTTTTTGGCCGGGCAGTATATAACTGGAAATATTATAGTTTGAATTTGAGAATAAAAAAATATGTCTTTGTACCAAATATGACAATGTAGTACTAAAGGGCCTAAATTGTCCCTTGAAAATATCCCTAGACCATTGAACTTTAACAAGTTGTCCTAGCCATTTGGTTGGCTGATTAGCTATTTTTGTTAACTGGCAATTGAAAAGGTGTGTCTGATAAAGTGGCAGATGAGTGTATGTTTGTGGATTTTGAAGCACTTAAACATAAATGTTTAGTTTGTGTGATCGCATTTAAAAATAGGTCAAATGACACTTCTTGGAGACACATACACTATAGATACAGCATATTTGGGTCACCTACACATTGTTGACTTAAATAGTTACCAGAATTTTATTGGGAACAATGTGAAATTGCAAAACCTACATTGTCATGCTAGGTATGACCTGCACAGATTTAGCTGATGTAGTTGAGTGAGCAGGCCAGAGGGGGGACGAGAGACTCAAATTTATTGGTGTATCCATTAATCCCAGCTGTCTCCAGTAAAAGATTATAAAAGTTCTGGGTGAATAATGAAATGGGTGTTTGCAGGGATTCTGAACTCTCAGCTCTATACAAAACTAAATCACAGAGCGTTCACTGTCTGTATTTACTCCTGAAATTTCACCTCTCAGAGATGGTGGACTCCCTTCATAACTCTGTGATGCTGTGCTGGCTAAGCTGGTGTGTTGCCAGATCTACACTACTGTATTTCAGCTTCACTCTTCATAAAATAAATCCAGTTTTTCAAGATGTGTTGTCAATGTTCCACTGCAATTCAAGTAGACACCCCAAGTATAGCTAATTCTGTTATTCCAAGATGGCAGAGCATTTAGCTAGCTGCTAGTCCAAGGCATTGTGGTCACATTATAACATTTAATCTGTAAGTTTTAAGGGTGGAGTTGCTTTTGTCACATATTTTATAAATCCACCCCCCTGTATGGTTGATTTGTGATTTTAGACCTACCCAAAAAAATTCTGAGCACGATGATGAAATAACAGGTAAACAACCTAAATTCACAATTCAGTAAAATGGAGTTCTTGGCCTTTTAACATGTTCTAACCACCCACTGACTAACATTCAACTTGCTAAAGCTTGCATTACTCAGACAAGGCCTGGGTGGTATATTGAAAATTTACCGTTACCAAAATTTACAACAATGCTATTTTTCCTGCATCAATATGTTCAGTATTTATTTAGTTTTTTTTAGTTTTTGTCTCTTTTGGCTGTTTGTAGGTAGGCTACGTTCATGTCCCTTTAAGATGCTGTGTGGGGTGGAGTCACATGACTGCACCGTGGGTTACCATCTTCAGAGGGGCAGCAGCTGTAGGCTACTCTGCTATCAGACATCTGCTCTTCATGTGAGCATGGCATGCAGATACCAGTAAAAGTCTGGCACACTTCTTGCATCAGTTGGGGCACCATGGAGGTCGGAACGAAACCGCAGCGTAAACGGAACGTGGCGTGCACGGACCCGTTGTGAATCTGCCATAAGACTTTGAAGATATCGTAAACTTCATAAATAAGGAGGATAAAGTGTTTTTTAGTAGATTCGGTTTACCATTGAATCAAACCATTTACAATCTCAAAATCAGCATGCCCGTTCAGACTACGGTCACTTTGACGCAGACTGGATATGTATCCGATGCAGTACCACATATGAATGTAGACTGAATCTGACCCAAAAATGTCAGATTCCATGTGAGTTGTGCTGTTCACTGTCAGAAACAAATTGGATACAAGTCACATTTAACTGCAGTGTGAACGTAGCCTAAGTTCTCCCCAGGAGTGAGCATGAGCGGTTGTTTGTTTCTCTGCGCTGGCCCTGCGAAGGACTGGCAAAGTATCCAGGGTGTACTCTTCCTGTCACCTGCTACTGGCTTATGCTTGTGCTGATATGTCAAAGGTTTAGGGTTGCATGATGTTGGGAAAACAGGCAATACACACTATTCCTGTTTGATATTTTAATTTTAGATAGGAGGGTTAAGGGGCAAGGAATTTGGATTCTGAAATCTTTATATTACTTACAAAATATAAATAAATATTTTAATATGTAGTGTCAATCTCGGGTGTAGGCCTGCATTCCCCTTATGTACCTTTGCTTGTTATTTAGTTGTACAACATATTCAAAAGTATACATTTCTCTGATGCAACTCTCATTAATGCACCTACTTCTCCGTTTAAAGTTAATGTCTGCACTACTGATATTGCACACATTGATACTGCAGTTGACAAATCTTTGAGGGCTTGTGCAATTTAGGCTTGTGCAATGGTGAAATTTAGTTTTCACCAAATATTGTGCTGCGCTTTGTGGTCAGACATCTTCACTTGGGTCTCATTTGTCCAAAAAAACATTATTACAGAAGTCTTGTGGTTTGATGAAACTAAGCAATGCTGTCATGTTCATTTTAAGAGAGAAGTAGCTTTTTCCAAGTGATTCTTCCTAACTAGCTATACCTGCTATGCGTGCTGTCATGAACTTCAATTTTTGAATTTCTGGGGTAGTCATTCATTCATTTAACATGCTAATTATGTCTGGACATTGTAAGATGTAACTATTGTGTATATTACAATTACTCTGGGTATTGTACAGTCTGACTTCAAAAGAAACTTACTGGGGCATCCGTTCCTGGAAACACTGACAACTGCCTTAAGTGTTTTCCACTTTAGGATAATCTTTTTCAATCAGCAGTTTAACATGGTGCTAAAAAAAAATGTAATCAAACATATTTATTCTAAACCTTGATATGCTAGAAGGTCCCATTGGAAAGTCAGTCAGGATCTCCAGTATGTCATTACTAATAATAACTGGACTACAATATGTGTGAATCAGGGATGCACGATATAATCAGGGTTCCCGTGGAGGTTTAAAAAGTCTTAAAAGTCTTAAATTTACATATCTGCAATTAATACCTTAAAAAGTCCTTAAATTTGGCAGATGAAGTCTTAGATTTTATCTGGTAGGTTTTTGTTGTGTGGGGTGGGGTTCAATCCTGACTGTGTTAAAGTGTGCTGGAGAAATTTCTAACACGCACATCTACAGCGTGATTGTAGTTAACTAATTTCCTCCTGTTCCAGCCTGACCATAATAATGAAATTAGGAACCATTTATCATTGATTTTGCAGGTAGAAATGATCAGGGAACATTTAACCCAACAAACACACAGGGAGCCTTCATTTATGCATGAAAGAAAACAACCTTACAGTGAGAAATTTGTGGATTTGGGATGTTTTCTCTGTTTATGTGCTTGTGGTCGTTGTTCAAACTGTCTTTTTACCCATTATATTATTAATTGTGTAGGGATCTGTGTTTTTGCCAGTGTGGCTGTGAAATGGGCATTAAATTCTCTTCTAAGTGGTCTTAAAAAGCCTTAACTTTAACTTTAACTTGTAAAAATGTGTAGGAACCCTGATAATGGGCCCATAGCGATATCGGCTTTTATCGGCCTTTAAACTGAGTATCGGACATCAGCCACTCCACTAATTTAACCGATCAGGCCGCTGTTTGGTGGTGCGCGAAGCCCCCCCCCCCGCCCCCCCCCGCATAGAAACGTCATAAGACCGCGTCCATCGTGCAGCTTTGTCACGTCTCGGCAACAACCTGGACTGCAGCACACAGATTAACACAAAATGTCGCGGTGTGGATGTTTTTCAAAGTGCCGGAAATGGATAAAAAAACTGGTATTTGCAATGACTGCTTATTTTTTAGATTTAAAGGCGGGGTGGATGATGTTTTCCAGGAGCATTTTTGACTATATTGCTTAAAATCTCCTTCACACCCCAATTGCAGACAATTAATTAAAAGCTCATACACAAAAATTAAAAAATGTTGTCAATGTTTGAAACGTATAGGACTGAAAACACCCAATCCAATTTTTTTGAACAGCCCGTGCTTATTGATTGAATGATGATATGTCTATCAAACTCAAAGGCCGTTTGTGTCTCCACATATTGGCAAATTGGATATCGGCCAAAATTCCAATATTGTGCGTTCTTAATGTGAGTTCTAATAATAGAAGTGATCTCACCCATTATATTGGCATTATTGAGCCCAGACATCCAGAACTGTCATTACAAACTTTCTGAATGTTCCCAAATCTCAAATCAGAATGAATGAAAACACATCTGTTCCAGCCATGCATCACAATAAGAATAAAATTAATGCTAATTGTACTGTGTCACATGTTTGCTCAAAATTACAAGCATGCTATATTTCAAACTCTCTGTATTTCAGAAAAACAGCTTCTGCTTTACACTAACTGATACAATAGATTATCATTGCGTGGCATGTGTCATATTCAATGTGCTGCAACAGAAAGGGAAAGAGAAAGCAAGTACATAGTGGAGAGTGATAATTACCGTTGAGAGGTAGCTTGGTTATGGATAATGGTAGTTTTATTCCAAAGGTGGTGCAGGTGAGGCTGGAGAAGCTGAAGAAAAAATCGTCTTTTGTTCGTCCACCAGCATAGAGGAGAAGTTACGCCTTCTTTTAGCTGAAGATAGTGAAGTAGACGTACTATAGGTTTTTTCATGGCACAACTTTGAAATAGACAACTAAATAAACTCAAATTCTTATGTTACAGCAGCTGATTTAAAAAATAAACAGTACATTAAAAATAAAGCACTAGAATATCTTGGATGAAAAAGTTCGCAAATTAGAAATTAGAACCAATAACATAGTTGAAATACAAATTATACAAAACTGCAACAGACATCACTAAAAAAACCAGCTAATTTTAAGACACATTTGGTTTATCTGAGCATGTGTAAAACAGTCTATTAAATAATGTGTTTTTCAAGATATTGCACAATCATCAGGTCTTAAATTTAGGAATTGCTATTTGATTTTGGTTGACTTTGGACTCGAATGAGTACAGAACAGGAGAAATATTGGAGATAAAGAGTGCAACAGATAGATGGAACAACATCAGAGTTGGACAACTGAAAAAGAGGAGAGTACAAAACAGCTAACAGAGATCCAGTTTGTTTTCTACTTATAGCACCAGTGCAAAATTTAGGAGCTCCACTTGAGTAAACTTTATTGCAAAAGTTCTATATTTTCTTCCATCTAAGCTGCATTTATGAATAAATCTTGGTAATAAACATAAAATACAAAAAAATACCAAAGTGCCGTTTCACTTTGTATGGAAAAACACACAGGCAACAGCACTTTATTTCTAAAAAGAAAATAAAAAATATATATGATATCCTTTCCTTTAACCAAAAACTATACTTTAGTTTTTCTGCACGATGATCATGCAAATTTTAAGTAATTCAGTTGATATGAAAAGCATATGAATGTGTTGCATTACATGTTGATTCAGTGCCTCTGAGAGTGAACTGCATTCATGCGTCATTGCTGTAGGTCTGATTCACTTCAGCTCAGCTTCTGAACCTGACCTAAATGTGACCCATGAAGTCAGTGAATGGCAGATCTTCTATCACAATACAGTAGCATCTATTGACTTATATTGCCATTTCAGTGCATTCTGCAGACCTTGATTGGAACATTCTTCTTTTACAAATGCTGTAAGAGAACACACTGGATTTCACTGCATCCGTCCCTGGATAGTTTGTGTCATCCTGATGTTTAAAGTGTCACACCTTTAAGTAATGTGGTTGATTCTGCAAACTTTCTCGGTTGCATAGATGATGGAGCAAACAATACAAGACATTGCTTTCTTTGTGTTGTCTTTCTCTTACAAACAGCTGAACAGCTGGTGATAAAAAATCTAAAAGGATGCAGGTTTTTTTCCACTCTGTTTGTGTAAAGCAGGGGTCAAATGTAAGCACCACCTCAAAGTTCTGAACTTTGAACTCCTCCTTGCTGTAGATGAGCTCTGTCCTCAGCTTGCTTCCATTGAGCATCAGGTATGTTGAAGATGCTGCCCATTGCATCTTTAGGAAATTCCTCCCTGAGAATGAAGTTGCAATCGAGGCATCTCCCACTCAGGCTTTTTCTCTTTCCATGCTTGCTTTTTAAAAAGTCTTGGCACTGAAGCCTTGTGGGCAACAACAGGAAGAAAAGACCTAAAATATCCTAATTTTGCAGGGAGGCAGGTTTAAAGTGTGCAGTCACTTGCCTGTTGCTGGATTTTTAAGTCCGGTTGTTCGGGTCCAAGCTCCTTTAAAATCTTTTTTTTCCTTCAAGAAAACACTGTGCGAGAGGACTTTCTTAAATAAATGGCTGAATTTTCTTATATCTTCTTTGAAGCTGCCATCTTCTCTTCAGGTTTGTCTGCTCGCATCGACCCATCAGCTTTCTTCTTCTGCTTCACGCTGTGGCACTTGCGCAGTTTGATGCCAGGGGCGTGGCTTTGAATGATAGGTGTAATATCGATCTCATTGGATAAATAATGATTAAACAATGCTGATTGGTCAGGAGCTCAAAGAGCTGCACCCCGGGGAGGATCTTAGAATAACCCAATGACCGAGAAGCCTTGGGTAACGTGGTAAACGTGTTTACCAAAAAGTTTTAAGTGCTGATGACATGATTTTGACATTTTCTGCCATGATTTATAGACCAGAATGTTCTTCATGATGATCTATGCAACAGAAACAGGCACGCCTGCATTAATGAGTTATTAGAAAACATTGCTGCATTTCTGCACATCTTACCAGATTGTGGCGCAGGTTGCAGAAACCGGACGTGACGTTATGGGAGGACGCTCTACACCACTGTCAGTATGTATTTTAATGGGTTTATTGTAGTTTTTAAGTTCCTTTTCCAGTTTTACAGACGGACAGTAACGGCTCAGCCTTCTGTTGTATTGCAAGTTAATGTTTAAAAGCTCATAAGGACAGCATTAGTTTATTTATGTTTCCAACAGATCATAAATACATTAGAAGAGGATAAAACTGGTGCTCTTACCTTGTCTAGCTGCAGGAGCCCACTGCAGATCTCTGCCAGTAAAATTCCCATCTGCAGACACCGTTTACTGAACATAATGAGACTTTAAAGGCCTCCTTCCACTGAAAACCCGTTTAACTTGCTCCTTCTGAAATACGGAGGGTTTCCCTTGTTTACTTACACATGCTGACTTGCTAGCGTTGCGTTCCCCCCAGTCGGCTGTGCTTCCTCATCAGAGAAACAATACGAAGAGAAGAGCGAATCTGGAACAGCCTCGCACTTCTACGTCACATTGCAAATTGCGTATCCCACGTGGGGTTTCTATCTGTCCATTGGAAGGCAGGTAAAAACCCTCCACTACACACTAGAAGTGAAGACGGCACGACTGTAGCTTCGGAGTTGAGAAGCTAATTAGCTAACTGTTTGTTAGCATGGCGGAACAAACTTGTTTGTCGGCTCTATTTCCTGTCTGTAGCAAAATAAGAGCGGAGGGCGGAGCTTCCTTCATACACTGATGGGAGCCAGCCAATCAGACGGAAATTCATGAGAAGGACCCGGAAAAGCCTGCCGTTGGACCACAAGCCTCTCTTCTAGTATACAAATACAGCTGGATACAAAGCAACCAGAAGGTTCCCTTTAAAACAGAAACGATGCAGAATGCATTCAATAATAATGGAGAACACAGAAATATTATTTATGAAATGACCATGGAAAGTACAACTTTAAAGTTAAGGTCAAGTCATCAGCACTTTAAGCTCTCACATACACACCCATAAGACTGCATCCCTTGCTTATGAAACATATATTTATATTTAAGTAACTAACAAATACACTCCATTCACAATAAATGGCTGCAGACAACCAACTAGACCCAACTAAGTTAACTGTATAAGTGAACAGCTTGAATTTAATGATATTCTAGCAAACTAATAAACGTTTTGATGGGGCCGGTGCCCCCAATTGACAAGCCGCTGCTACTGCTAAAGTGTTTAATGTTGTAAGGACTTCTATGGTTTTGGCTTTTTCAACACAACATACTTTTTCCTGCCCCCATCAGAAATAAGGGGCTACAGCTTAGCAGAGGATCCCAGCATATGTGTGTGTGTGTGTGTAAGATCCGTATTCTCCATCACTATTTTGACCTATTATTTTTGTTGACGGTAATTTTTTATTTTTATCTTTTTTTCGGGGACATATTTCCAAGTTGCACTGGTACACCTGGTTTGAACATGTTGCCACTGTCTCAGAAGGTTTGACTAAGGTTTAGGTTGTGACTAAATGGTCCTGAGTCAGACAACATTCAAAAGCAACACTCATGACCATGTAAAAACAAAAATTTAAAGTTTGTGAATTTAAAAAATATTTTAATAGCTCGCACAACACATAAACTTTGTTCTTAAATTACTGGGAAAAAAAATACAGCTTTTGAATGAAAATTGAAACGTTTCTGTAGTGGGCCAAGCCTCCAGTGTTTCAAGGTCCTAACAGCACCCCTGCGTCATTCTGTTTTTAAAATAATGCTTGGTCAGTGTAATTAAACTTGAAAACATTCAAATTGCAAAATATTTCCTCAGCATGTTTTCATTGAGAGAAGTAGAGAAACTCGGAGTCCGCGGTGACAGTTTGACAGGCTGCGATGGAGAGACAACTACTGGATGTTTGATTTGAGCAATTAAAGAGTGAAGCCCACCGAGTCCCATATCTGTTTGTTATTCACCTGTAGGGCTTTACCCGGCGCTAGGACCCAGGGTGCGCGATTTTCATCTCCAGCTGCTGCAGACCGAAAACTGGCAATAAGGGAAGATCGCGAGGACAAGCCAAAATTGCTTACCATATTCATTCTGCTTCAAAATCACCCCCGTGCCCCCTCACCGAAGGCTCCTTGCAGACAACAATAGCTTGTTGCGCTGCTTGCAGGCTTTGAGGCTGTCGTCAGCTCGGAGCGCAAGGTAAGACGGTGCAGTTCCATGCGATTACTAATAACAAAGGCGTTACGGGCGAGCAGGGGGCATTAAAGGGGGCATTGCACAACGTTATTGAGGGCGAGTGAAACTCTGCCAAACTTTGACCTGAATATTTGCATTTTTACTGTAGTTTTGTGTCTTGCAGGAGCTGCAGTAGTTGCGGTCATGTTTCGCTGGTATTATAGGATCGTGTCACATGTATGGACAGCTAAGTTGTGTGTCGAGATGACATCCATTAACTGCTGTCCATGCGTGCCGGTTCTGGGTGACATCCGCTATCTAATCCCTGACACGGTTTCACACATTAAGTACAGAATTTGATTTTTCAGACAGACATTAAACGTCTTTTGGACACCGGGCCATCCATTAACCTGGAGAACAAGAACATCATTCTTGACTGTTCCCATGATCGCCTGCCATCCTCCCTTCGTTTACTGAAGAATAATTCATTACTTCTACCAAGATGGGAGAATACCGGGTTTGATTCATCCCAGACTTCGACCCCCGCCGTCCTCTCAACCTCGACATGACCAGGTGAAGCTCGAACTTAGACGGGACATCCGCGTCGCTGCAAAGCATGGCGGCCTAAATAGGGTCGATAATCTCCGATATGACTCACAGTTAGATGACCATGTGTGCCCACTTTTGAAGACAGCACACTTAAAAAGAAAAAAAAAAATCAGGCCTTCCAAATAACGTGTCTTCATCCGTGCTATCGCAGTTGTCATAGTGCATGTGCGGAATACCACATCCCTGCTCGATAGATTTATTATAGCACGCATAACAAGTTTTTTTGGTTTTAAACCCCACAGCTTCGGGCAATCAGTGTGAAGCTGTGAACCAAACTCGTCTTTCATAGGTGAAGCCCCGAGCAGCCGGTCACTACTGGGATAGCTCCTGCGCGGTCGTTGAGGTCTCCGGGTTACCCCGGCTCAGACACAATGCGATGTGTCAGCTGCCGACTTTGTGACACTGTTTGTGCCGACACGCTTCTCTACGGCGTTCCCCTTTCTACTGGTCGGCATTTTTTCTTTCTTTCTTTTTTTCCGCGTTTCCCAATTTCACATTTAGCCAACGATTTGACGCTTGCACGCAGCCATTACTGAGCGAATGGCGATTGGCGAAGGGCATGTTGAAGGCTCTCGCACAGCAACCCACTCCGCGCGACAGCAAAGCCTCGAAGTTGTTTCTGCCGGATGGACAGACAGGATGGTTGTCTTGCACAGTCGGAGTGGTTAGGAACGACAGCGATCACGCGTGGTCGAATTCAAACTCCGTCAGCCACACAGCGATGTGAGCCTCGCTGCATGCTTGGTTATTTCCTCACCAAGCAAGTGTTGAGAAAAGTAGGAAATTTGTTGACCTCAAGCAGTGGATACCCGTGTAAACAGCAGGCCTGCTCTGCTTTTAGGATTCAGGTAAGACAAGTGGCCTAATTACAGCACAGCAACCTGTACTGCTTAACTACTGTGCCAAAATGTGATTATGGAGTAAGAGAGCTAAATATCCTGTGGCTGTTTATCTTTGGTGGGAGAATCAGGCAAGACTAAGTGCAAATCCTCTGTTCTATCGACTGATTTTAAACCTTTATCTCTGTGTTAACAGAAGCTGCAGATGTGTTGTCATTCACTTAAAACACAGGCTGCTGCTTCATGTTTTATCAACTCCCTTCATTGTGTTCTTTGACTGCATCTCAGTTGCAGTGTGAACTTTTTAAAAGTGAAAGATATTTCAAAAAGAAATGTTCTTATAGCAAATTATATCACTTTACCAACAGGGCGTATATGTTACAAGAAGCTAATATTACCCTTAGAGCTGTTTGATCATGATGGCTTTTAGTGTCTTAGATTTAAGTCACTCATACCATCTTCTTCTGTTTTGGACATGGTGCAGTTGCAATAGTTTGGATTGCTGTTAGGTGGAAGTGTCTTGTCCTTGTTTTGAACTGGCTTAACTGTCTTGATTTGTGTACACAATATAGAAAGAAAGAGAATATAGAAAATCGCAGCTAGATTAAGATCCAGTACCAGCATGCTGTTTGAATAGCTGTTTTATGCTGAATATATCTTACAACCAACTTGCTACTGAAAGTCTTTCGCACAAATCCAGTTAAAACTTGAACTGACCTGATAGTAACAGGAAATGTGATTTTTTTTTTTTTTTTTTTTACACTCGGCACTGCAATGGATGGACAGCAGTCATCTAAAGATGCACTGCAGATAGAATGACTCTGCTTTTGCTCATTTATTCATTATAAATTATTATTAGCCTCTGTTTTTATTTGGGACGCTTTTGCCACATATTTCCAGAATCCATTAGGTCCTGATTTGTAAGGTTTTATGCAATTATTTGGGGATTTCTGAGTTGTTGAATCTAAAAGAGAAAAACCAACTGTTTCTGTCAACGTGGACATTTTATATAAAGCATAGGTGAATTTTACATAGGTTGATTTTGGATCATTAAAATGTATTGTTTGAGATCATAAAGCCACTTTAATACCATACGCTACCGTATTGACCTGGCCCAGAACTTCAGGAAAATTTGAGCTGCTGCAACGTTGAGATCTATAAAGATTTTTCCACTATTAGCCCCAATTAATGATAGAAGGGGACACAGAACAATGAAAGGCTGCAGAATAGCTGATAAGCATCAGCTGTCTACTTTTATTATGTTTTGTTTTTTTAGTATCTTCAGTAAGAAAATTTATCTTTAAAAAATGGAACAAAAATGATAGGCTAGATGTAGATCGACATTTACCAACCAACTGGAAATTTTGTAAAGAGCCTTTTGTCACCTCTTCTGCAAATTTTGTTTTCAAAATATGTTTTATGCAGTTGAGCTGAAGGAATCAGCTGTATATGAAGCTAAAGCTCATTAGACCAGTCATGTTAGATCCATGGCTTCATATGAAAGACAAAAGTTTCTTTGAACATGATATGCTTCAAAATGAGTCGAAAATCCCTCCATCTCCTCCAAGCTGGTTCCTCAGTCTGCAGTCTGCAGCTGGAGAGCCTCCAGCACCCACAGTCTTGTTTCCTTGTGTTCATTTTCAAGCCACAGACCCAAACCTTTCTCACTTTCTCTTTTTAGTTTATTTTTTCGAGCCCCTGCAGCAGGTTATTATCCAAAGCTTACTGTTAATTGACCTGACTGACACTGGCTCTCTTTCCAGTCTTTCATTCCTTCTTTTCTTTCTTTTTTGAAATACAGTTTATTACTTCGTTGCCCCGATAAGCCCTTTCAGTTTAGCGCACCGTTACACTCTTTGGTCGCGATCCCCCATTCCCCCTGAGCGGCTGGAGCTCGCGTTGCATGCTGGTACCTGCAGTCCCCACCCCTCCTAGCTTCTCCAGCGTCCAATGCTGGGCGTGGGTAGCCGTGCACTACAACTCCCATGCTGTCACCGTGCACCCTTCTGCCCCTCTCCCTCCGCTCTCTCCCACCAGACTGGAGGCTGGAGATACGGAACGGACTGTCTTAACGACCCCCCCTACCCCCACCCCCCACCCACCCCCACCCTCCTCCTCCCTTCCTCCCGCCCCCCCCCCGGACTTTTAGAACCGAAAACCGTCGAGATTAGTGAGCAGCCACGGACGGCAGAGGCGAAAGGCTGGACACGGCCGTACCACAGTCGTGCTTGTACGTCGTTCACTTGCCATCTGGACGAGCGGGTTGGTAACTGTTTGTGCCATTAGACATCTTATGCCTCGCCTGCTGATTAGCACGGGAATGATTCAATATCTCAGATAGAGTGTAAAGGGGCCCGGGGAGGAGAGGCTTGGTGGGTCGGGGGCTCGCTGAATGCCTTTCAACGGCGAAGTGGCTCAGTCAGTCCAGTGAAGGGCCGATAACAGAGACGGGAGCACTTCACATTAAGGCGGCCGGAGATAAATAACAGTAGCCTGCCTCAGCATGGAAACCACCGGCAGTAGTGTGAGGGCTTCGCGGAGACTCCGCTGCGCAGGGAGCTGGACCCGTGCGGGAGGTTGTGCTGGTCAGCGGAGTTAACATTGTTTGCTCCCTTTTCTTTCCGCGGTCACTCCAGCGGCACAAGCTTGTGTAATAAGTTGTCACCCACTTCTCTGGTCCTTCTACAGACGAACACTTTTCTCACATATTTGCCAGTAAGTCCATGCCTTCAGTTTGTTTTTACTGGGTGGAATGGGTTGTTTGTTTGTGAAAATGTCCGGTGACAGAGACAGAGTCACTTTGTTTGGTTTTTGTTAGTCGACGAAACAGCCTGATGGTGGTCAGGAGTTTAGTTTGGTTCTCCTTTCGGTCTTTCTCTGTGTGGCTTCACACTGATGTTGACTTACCTTATCAGGAGATGTGACACATTACCACATTGTGTTCCTACGTCGTAGCCCAGGCATCCACACGGTGGAGGGGGGATCTCTCCTGTCACTTGCTGTTTTCCCCCCCAAACATCTGTCTTTCATCTCGAAACATCTCAGCTCCTTTTCCTCTGTGATATTTAGACAAGGTTTAGTGGTGAGGACAGCTTGTCTGCTCAGTTAGTGTCCGTGTTTGTCTGCAGATGGACCGATCACCTGGGAGCCAGTTGCCTTTCTCTCATTATGCTCGCCATCTCCAGCCAGAGGGGCTGCGACCCGGAGCTCTCCCGAGTTTTTCCGTGCTGATATTTATAACAGAGACACACGCGTTGTTTTGCGAAGCGTGTGTGTTGTTTTTATTATACACTTTTCAGATGCGACATTGGATCGTGTGTCTTTAATGCCGTGGGTAGGACAGCGATCTGACCGGGTGGAAGTGGGCTACAGAAGGATAATGTGGTGTCTTCCAGGCTGTTTTTCCTCAAAGGTATTTCCAGGCTCGACTTTGTTTCGTCTGGACTGAGCTGCCCACGGCGTGTGTGCGCGGACCACTGCATGCATTTGCTGGCCTACATCAGAGCGGATGAAATCAAATGTTGCGGAGCAGACCGCGATCGGAGCACAAAGACAAACTAGCTGTGAGCAACTGTTGTACGGTAATGTATGCAGACCCTCCTTTCACGGAGCGCTATCTGCATCGCTGGATCCCCCTCAGTGCTCGCAGATTACAGCAGAGATCGGTGTGTCTGTCATTGTGTGCACATTTTTTTGTTATGTCTCTGTTGCTCTAAGGTGGAACATTTCCATTCCCTTAAAGCTTTAATATGGATTTTCTATCTTACGTGCTCCCTTTTGTAGTCGTCTCATTTACTTGCAGATGCGCTCGTCTGCGCTCACCTCTACCTACATAGGAGGGTCCGTTCTAGCGTGGGTCCCGCTGCACACGGGAGTGTTTTAGATGATAAGACTTCACGATTTGCCCTGTGTTTTAATCATAATTGCATGTATTGGCATTTTTTTTTATTTATATTCTGTTCAAAAGCAAATCAAACACCAAGAGCTTCATACTATAAATCCAAGTTTAACTATCATTTTGCATGTTGTCCTTAAATCTATACGCAAGTGCAAAAACTTTTATTTCCAGCCACTCACTGGTGTGCATGACTTAATTTACACAAAAACTCATAATAGATCATTTGAGCAATTGGGTGACTGTTTCATGATGGATCTCAGAATGATCAGGGAGGACCCTGGGGTCTGAGAGGTCAGCAGCCATCCCAGCTCAAGCTTCTGTTTGACAATAACTCAGAGAAGTCACGCAGCACCTGTGGCTTTGTCTAGATCTGTATCTATACATTTTCCCTTTCCCCCATTCCCTTTGTTCTTTGACTTGAGTGTTTGACCTTCGATGATGTGCACAAAGGAACATTTTCACATTCAGAAAGTTTTGTTCTGTTCTCTGTATTACTTAAGCTCAAAGTTCTCATAGCATCTTTCTGTTACATCACCGGTATTATTCCTCTTCCCCAAAAGGCAGGCTACTCCGATGGAAATCGACACTAATCTGCAAATCATTTACAAATTATGTTTAATTAAATTGATTTTTTTAAAAGAGTGAGGAAAAGAGACTCCAAATCAACTAAAACTGAGAAAAAGTATGGCTTTTTAAATAAGATGTTCAACTTTAATTTGATGCCAACGATACGTTTAGAGAAAAAAAAAAGTTTAGACAGAGGCCTGTGTACCCCAGTGTTTCATCACCTCCTAACATGTGGTGTTATGTTTGGGAAATTGGGAGACTCAGTGCTGTTGTTTCAACAGTGTGACATTAGTTGATATTTAATTATGATTTTGTTGTAATGTATGCAAAATTTGGTTAGATAGTATTGCTAAATCAAGGCTTACTCTGAAAAATCATCATCAGAGAATGCAAAGCAAGTTTAACACATTTAGACTTTCTTTATGCAAAGCTCAACAAAACCTAAGACTCCACACAGAAATAACAGACGCCTATAAAGATGAACTTTCTTTGTCAATTTTCTTCACATTCTGTGCATGCTCGCATAAAAAAAGTTGTTTTATACACCAGTTGGCATTTCATTCATGAGAAAAGCAGGTCGTATTAATGGACAGATGTGAAGAATATTGAAATAATTATGGCAAAAGCAACAATGTTGCCACAATTCTAGACAAGAGGGATCTGATCAGAAAACTGATAGTATGCAAAGTAGTAACTTAATACATTACCGGCCTGCTGTGTATGTCCAGCT
Source organism: Atherinomorus stipes (assembly GCA_023101725.1). Lineage (NCBI taxonomy): Eukaryota > Metazoa > Chordata > Actinopteri > Atheriniformes > Atherinidae > Atherinomorus > Atherinomorus stipes. The sequence continues at coordinate 2,437,028 of JALJCO010013221.1, forward strand.
GCACAACAGTTTTTAAACTTTAAACTTCATTCTCAAGAAGGGGATTTAACTCTGACGCTTCCATATACAACGTGGAAAGCCCCTCAAATTCAGACCAAATCTAAGCTGAATAGATTTATTAATTGAATATTCTTAATAAATAGACTACTGGTAGTTTGTTTTCTGACCTCTTTGGCATGTGTTCAATCCAATATCTCTTAGATCCAATAACACCTTTACAAATCAGTAAATAAGGACAATTTTATAGCCATATGTAGCCTGTTCTGACTCCACAGCTGACTGCATGGTTCCCATGGTAACGTGACACACGGTCTACAGTTTCTTTTGCTGTATCTGCAAAGCTTTTTTGGTGGCTTAACTTACAGCTCAACAGGTTTCATATGTAACCTTTCCTCTCATTTGAGAATCACCATAAGTTTTTATTTGACCTCTTGAGTTCTGGGCAAAAGGTTAGATTTTTAACTTATGTAATGTGATCTAGGTCTAAATTCGCTAACTGACTGTTAAATTATTATTAAATTATTGATTTCTGTCTTCATTATTTAAATATTTGACTTCATGTCTTAACATCAGTCAAGTTCTTACATTTTGGTTATAACGTCAGGTGTCGGCATAGATTCAGTATTTCTGTGTGAGGGCATTTCAACATCTCAGTGTGAATTTTCTGCCTTTGGCATCACCAGTAAAAGAAGCAAGAATATGGCATATTTTTACCAACAATTTAATATGAAACTGAACATAAACTACTCTGGAGCAGGATATGAGTCCAGTCTAAGTTACTGTGATGATCTAAAAGGTTTAAAGAGGGTCATCTTCATGGCACTGAAAGCTCTTTGACATTGAGCTCAATGTATTTTCCTAAGCAAGTTATTTTTATTCATAGTGCACCCCTCTGGATGGCAACATATTTATCTTCAAAACCTTGTAATGTACATAATCGTTGATGATGCCTTCACAAGTGTTGCTCATGTCATGTGCACTGACATCATGGATGTTGAATTTTGAACTGCCTGCACACAGAAATTCAGCACTTTTCATTTCATTCATTTAATTTAATTTGTTTGGACAAAAAAAACACAAAATACAAAACTTACCCTGTCTAGCAACAATTAACTATAACAAGCAATTTAACCCAAATATACATATATGTACTTTGGATACATAGCGTGTTCAGAAGTAGTCTTGGGTCCATACAGTCAAATGCACATCAGCGTTGTGTCTGTGTTTAATATTGTAGGGACTAATGGTAAGAAGATCACAGCTTTTCAGGGGGGTCCTCTCTGTACAGGGACCTCTCCAGAATCCTTCTTTTTTTAATGTAATATGTGCACAGTTCCGCTCTGGGATATTACCATTACATATTGAAACTAGACGTTACACTGAAACTAAAGAAGATCAGAGGTTATGTTATTACTGTGAGCTTGGCGAAGTTGAGAATTTAATCCATTTTTTGTTGTATTGTCAAAAACGCTTTTTGACAAAGTATCCAAACATGTGAATGTGTGTGCTGATGGTGACACAATCAAATGGCTTTTTGATAATCATGTATTTTCTATATCTAATTATCTACATACAGCCTAGCATAGAAGATAATAGGCAACGTATGTATATAGCTTTGAGGAAAGATAATTCCCGAATTGTTTTAGGTTGTATATTGTTAACTGTTTTTGCATTCTTTTAATGTGTTGCTGTGTCAATGTGATGATATGGATAATGTGTCTGAATAATCCCGTAAAGGATGGGCTGTGTAACAGCCAAGCATGAAAGTAAAAAAAAAAATTCACTCAAATTCAAAGTCATATACAGTTGTGCGAAAAAGTGTTTGCCCCCTTCCTGATTTCTTACTGCATGTTAGTCACGCTTAAACGTTTCAGATCATCAAACAAATGTAAATGTGAGACAAAGATAACACAAGTAAACACAAAATGCAGTTTTTAAATGAAGATTTTTATTTTCAAGGGGGGAAAAAAATCTTAACCTTCATGGCCTTGTGTGAAAAAGTAGTTGCCCCCTAAACCTAATAATTGGTTGGGCCACCCTTAGCAGCAACAACTTCAATCAAGCATTTGTCATAACTGGCAATGAGTCTTCTACAGCGCTGTGGAGGAATTTTGGCCCACTCATCTTTGCAGAATTGTTGTAATTCAGCCACATTGGAGGGTTTTCCAGCATGAACTGCCTTTTTAAGGTCATGCCACAACATCTCAATGGGATTGAGGTCTTCATTTTGTTGTTCTTAAGCCATTCAGAGATGGACTTGCTGGTGTGTTTTGGATCATTGTCCTGCTGCAGAACCCAAGTCCGCTTCAGCTTAAGGTCATGAACAGATGGCCGGACATTCTCCTTCAGGATTTTTTGGTAGACAGCAGAATTCATGGTTCTATTTACCACAGCAAGTCTTCCAGGTCCTGAAGCAGCAAAACAGCCTCAGACCATCACACTAAAACCACCATATTTTACTGTTGGTATGATGTTCCTTTTCTGAAATGCCGTGTTACTTTTACCCCAGATGTAATTGCACCTAAACCTTCCAAAAAGTTCAACTTTTGTCTTGTCAGTCCACAAGGTATTTTCCCAAAAGTCTTGGGGATCATCAAGATGCTCTCTGGCTAAACTGAGATGAGCCTTTAGGTAGTTTTTGCTCAGCAGTGGTTTTGGTCTTGGAACTCTGCCATGCAGGCCATTTTTGCACAGTCTCTTTCTTATGGTGGAGTCATGAACACTGACCTTAATTAAGGCAAGTGAGGCCTGCAGTTCTTTGGATGTTGTTCTGGGGTCTTTTGTGACCTCTTGGATGAGTCGTCGCTGTGCTCCTGAGGTAATTTTGGTCGGCCAGCCATTCCTGGGAAGGCTCACCACTGTTCCACGTCTTCACCATTTGTGGATAATGGCTCTCACTGTGGTTCGCTGAAGTCCCAAAGCTTTAGAAATGGCTTTGTAACCTTTTCCAGATTGATAGATCTCAATTACTTTGTTTCTCATTTGTTCCTGAATTTCTTTGGATCGCAGCATGATGTCTAGCTTTTGAGGATCTTTTAGTCTACTTAAATTCGTCAGGCAGGTCCTATTTAAGTGATTTCTTGATTGAGAACAGGTGTGGCAGTAATTGGGCCTTGGTGTGGATAGAGAAATTGAACTCAGCTTTCCAAAGATGTGATAGACCACAGTTAATTTATGTTTTAAGAGGGGGGATCACTTTTTCACACGGGGCCATGGAGGTTTGGATCTCTCCCCCCCCACTAATAAACATCTTCATTTAAAAACTGCATTTTCTGTTTACTTGTGTTATTTGAATTTGTTTGATGATCTGAAAAATTTAAGTGTGACAAACATACAAAAAAGTAAGAAATCAGGAAGGGGGCAAACACTTTTTCACACAACAGTAATGAAATGTGTTGGTTGGCATCAACTTTAGAATGAACATGCATAGAAATTAAAAACAAGAAAAACTCCCAACAGCAACATTTAATGCATTATTTTTGTACTATAGTCAGATAAACATGGGTTTATATGATTTACACTTCATGGAGATGTGTGTGTGTGATATATATATATATATATATATATATATATATATGTATATAGATAAATATAATTTACACAGCGAAATATAAGCCCACTCGAGTCCAATATCTGACTGAAACCTGTGAAATGTAAATCCAGTGAATGTACTCTGAGAATTTTCTTTGTGGTGTACTGTGATTTATTTGGCTCAAAACATGTTTTTTAAACCACTGACAAGAAAAAGATTGGACTCTCTTGTGAGAAAACATATCAGACACTAAGAGTACTTTTTATGCCAGGAATGGGTTTTTAATCTACAGCAGAAGAGCTCATTTTTCAGAAAATTTTACCTTTGATTGTTTCCTATTTTGTAAAATTTTTGCGCTGCAGCATTTTGTATGATATCTGAAAGGGGGGATCCGTGTGGATCTACTCTGGCTGGTGCATCTTTGATCTAAATTTCTCTGCATTTTCAACACAAACAAAGCTGTTTTCAGCAGAACATTGGAGGTACAGTTAATTTGCAAAGTTACAGAAACAATAGTGTGTTTTGGTTAAGTTGTTAAAATTTTTTATATATAAACCCAGCTTCAGTTCTGGATAGATCTGTCAGTCCATCTGTCTGAGACAACTCAGATTCTGGATTGATGAGCAGTCACATCAAGACAAAAAGAACAACAATTAGTTTAACAGTATAACACCTCTCTCTGCTTCCCTAAAATGATCCATGGAAATTGTAACATCTGATTTTTCAAGCATTTCAGTTTTCATTTGCCCATCAAGTCAATGACTGTTGCATAAATTATTCTTGCATGCCACCTCAAAGTTTTAAATATAAATTTCTCCTTACTTTGAAAAAAAAGTACACTCCATTGTCCATGTCGTAATTTTCTTTTTCTTTTCCTGTGTATTCTGCAGCATATCGGTGCATTACGAAGAAAACTGTCCTGACTGGCTCAGTTACTATCTGAGGCATGTTGTGCTAAAGAAACACCTATGCAGGTAAATGTCTTTTTCTGTTGATGTTGGCTTACCTGATTAGAAAATTCTGACCTCTCAGCAAATGAACACTGGCCTAATGAACTTTTCTTATTACTCAGGTGGATTCTACACTAATGAATGTAGGGGATGGAGGCACGGTGAGCAGAGAGATCAGTGCTCCAAATAAAGCATCCTCTAGTATGGTGGGAAATCCTCCCCAGACGCTACCCCCTGAGTTTAGAGGAGATGTAAACCTCAGTCAACAAAACAAGACCACTCCAACAAGAGACTGTAAGACAGTAAAAGCATGTCTGGACACTAGCAATTGCAACCACAGCCCCAAACTTTCTCCCCCTCAACAGCCTAATAATGCACCAATGTCCAGCTCAGTCCTCACCAGCTCAGAGAAGAGAACAGATAAAAAGACAGAAGCCCCTAAAGTCAGAGCCGACACAGCTGGGGTCTTCCCCACTTCTCAGTGGCCAGGTGGTGTAAAAGCCAGTCGGGAGGACTCTCTCAATCCTTGTCACAGCAATGTGACATCCAGTAAGAAATCACATCCGCAAACGCAATCCTTGCAAAGTGTTCCTCCTGGGTTTCAGTGCTCTGCCATGTTTAAACCAGCCCAGCCTGTTGCCTTTCTTCCCTCTAATTTCTCTTCTCCACTTTGTAAAATTACTCTTCCACCAGCATTAGGTCAGATTGCAGCTTTGAGAGAAGCCACAGCTAGTCAGTTTGCAAAAGAAATCCAGCCTCAAAGCTCAGGTGTTGGAGGGACACCTCTCATGCGGACCTATCCCTGCTCGTTGTCTGTGGGCCGGACTCCAGACAAAAAGGCAGGTGGATCAGCATTAAAGCTTAAATCTAACCACTCATCAAGTAAGAATGCCAAATCTCTTGGAGAACATAAATCTTTAGCCTCTGTGGTAGCCTCTCCAGCTATTGCGCTACCGTTGCAGCACCCATCATTAACTTCAACAGCACCCACTCACTACACCTTGTCTCCCACTGCTGCTATTTGCTGTGGCTCTGCACTGGCCAGCATCACGTCTCAGAGCAGACTCCTGAACCATGTAGAGAAAGCCAACAGCATGGATAAGACAGCCATGGGTTGTCTTAACACAGCGCCCCCTACTGCTACAGGGGACCACACAGCTTGCTCAATTGAACAAAGAGACGTGCCTCTAGATTTGTCAGCAAAATCCAAACGTCCAAAATGCATAACCGACGCCCCAGTTTCTGTGTTGGAGACTCATATTAATGAGTCTAATCAGAGAGATTTTCTGAATGCAAAGAGGACTCATTCTACAGCTTACAGCTCGGCTGTGCAATACCCCATCTTACCAAATACCCACAGGAATGGATCTCATCAGAAGCAAATAAATAGGACTCAGAATCACCAGGTACCAGACCCTAAACCTGGTACCTGGGGTAAAGGATCTTCACAGGACTCGATAAAAACCATCCCTGGTACATATGTAGGTGTGGCTAGCCCCATACTGGCTTCTACCTTAAGAGGCAAAGATGGAAAAGGGACCTTTGCTGATGAATTTCAGAGTTTTGCAAAGCAAGAGTTTATATCCATAATTGACCAAGGAGAGCATCTGGCCTCAGGGGGTAAAAAGCCATCCTGTCTGATGAAGGGTAACCAACATGTTCACAGTGTCAAGCATGTTAAAAACGCCAGCACAGCCATAACTAAGAACTGTCCCCCTAAAGGAGCTCTGACTACTGCACTGTTAAGTTCTGCCAACGCTCAAAGTCATCAGAAATCTGGATCTGGCAAAACACCAGTCCCATACTCTACTGCTGCTGTCAATCCTGCTTGGCAACAGCCATCTCCTCTTCCACATCAACCCTCACCTGTTCAGAGAAAAATCTCACAAGGATCTCCAAAGACAAAGGGCACTACAGTTACAGAGGGATGTATGTTTCAGACCACCCATCACAGCCCGTCCAAGCCTGAGGATGATAAGTGGGAGAGAATGAAGTCTCCTCTGTCCAACCTTGCGTCTATTGTAAAGCAGCAGACTCTTGAAACAACAGCACTAACAGGTGAGGGTAATACTCAAGTCTCGCCTGGTGCTACAAGAAAACCTGATGTTCTCAATTCATTCACTGGGAGCCAAGACACCCAGTCCAAACACAGTTCTGCTTTTGAATACCCACCATACTGGTCTGTGGACAAATGGCCTAGTGTGCCATCTCAAGGGGAACTGACTCAAGTCATGAAAAGACCTGAGAAGGTGAACGCTGCTGAGCCCCTGGAGAATGATACTGCCATGCACACCAGTCAGGAAGAGTACATCGGACAGCAAGCAAAGCAAGGCTCCTCCAAGCCTCCTGGTCAGTCTCAGCTCTTTGGAAGCAATGCATCAACAAATGGAAACAGGATGGAAAGCAAGCTCGCACAGGTGTTAGAGGGGGAGCTATCGAAGAAAGAAAGTGTGACATCTGACAGTCCCCACGGCGAAAAACTGGAGGGTATGGTTGCATCCATTCTTACAGGCCAGTGTGCTGGTGGAGGTGACAAGTTTGAGAAAAAGGCTAACGGAACCAAAGAGGAGTTGCCAACCAAAGCAAAACCTGCTGCCATGAAACAGAAGAAGACCACCCCGAAGAAGCCAGCAAAGGAAAAATCCCCAGCAGACCCATTAAAAAAGGCAGCAAGGAAGAAAAAGCAGGACACAGAAAATACCCCCGTCAAACGGTCTCAAAATAGGAAGGTAAATTTAGTCAATGACTTTCCCTCTCTCCTGTGATAAATGTTGCTGTATTTTGAATTATGGCTAGAAATGTTTAAAATAGCCAATTTAATTATTTTGATTATATAGTTTGTCATTTAGTGTTCTTTCACCATTTTAATTTATGGGTGATGATATAATATCCAAGGTCTCATACTGAGTTTTTTCTCCATTACTAAGTAAGGTTTCTGATCAATATTATCCAATACCATGTGCTCAACCCTGTCCCTTGTGTATTTCAGCAGAAAAAACAATGTGCAAATGTGCTGGAGCAGAATCTGTTGGCAGGGAAACTTTCCCCACAGTGTAAAGGGGCGAAGATCAGCCCCAATGAGTCCGAGCAACCAACCCGCAACAAAGCAGGTACAGTCTTTGTTTCTCATTATCCTGTGACATTCACTGCCATTAACAGTTGTCACAGCATGTATAAAGTTGTGGTATCTATCACAAATGTTTCAGCTTTGTTAAACATTTATGCACAGTTGGATTACTCCGGGTTTACATTTTGGTCTTGAGGATGACTACCTTACAGTAACTTGGGGTTGGCATGTGTGCACAGATAGAAAATGTCTAACATTTCCACATCAGTTTTTATGTCTAGAATATAACTCTCAGATGTTATTTAATCAGTTACAGATAGCAGGAGCCGTCCTCAAACTGAAGAGACTTCAGCATCTCTCAGTAAATCTGCCGTATCCAACAAAGAAGTGGATGCAACAGAGCCCTCCATCCCTAGACTGAGGAGAGGACGACGGCGAGCTGACGACGCCCGGCTTGACCTCTGGGGCTTTGCAACACCTTCTCCTCCACCACCACCAATGCCTCATCCTGTTGCCTCTCCCCCACTGTCACCCTCTCTGACTCCCACCCAACCCGCACGCCGCCCAAGAGGGAGGCCTCGATCGAACACCCTGCCGGAGCGCACGTTTCAAGGCAAGCCCAAGACAGCCAGTGCAGAAGCTGACGCACCCCCTCATAAGAAACGCCGGCGATGTTCCAGTAAGAAGTATGAGACTGGTGATTATATCACAGAGAGAGACAAGTTGGAGGATGGAGAGCACCTTGAAGTCTCCGTGAGACAGGACACTGGAATTCCAACAGGTACAGAACTCTGTTTTTATCTTACGGTTTCCAGTAAGCTCCGATCATGACAACAATTACTCCAGTAAAAGAGTGGATCTTTCAGATTTGAATAAAGTTGTAGTGCTTTGAATTTCTATTTAAAGCTGGGTAGAACCGAGTAGCTGATTGACCGGAAATTTAGATCACAGTTTCAGTTATGGTCATTTTTAGTTCATTGACAGACAATGAAACAACAACTATGTTTATTATTTCTAGATCATTCTAAATAATTTCAATGCAGGAATTCTTGATTAAACTTAATAGTATATTGATTAATTGTAGCTTTAATTTTTAAGGTATTTTTAGTCATTATTTCAGTCCATTTAAACATGTCATACATCACTTGGTAAAAGCCTGGTTAGTTAGGCTGAATTATCCCTTTTATACATGAATCCTTTTTTGGCAGCTGAGCTGAACTCAGCAGCAGTGACGAACATTTGGGCAGGTTTGCATGTGATGGTATATAATCATCATTTGACGTTTTACTGATTAAGTGATTTGTCATTTTTTTGGAAAACAGCTGATCAGTTAATCAGTGCTGACAACAGCTGACGTGAATAATTGTAGGAAAATAGTTCAAGAGCTATTTATATGCACATTTTCTCTATCGTTTCCTCTTAAATAGACGTAGAACAGCTACAGTAACATTTGCATTTACATAATCTCACTGGCCACTTTATTAGGTACACTTGCCAGTATCAGGTTTTTGCCTTCAGAGCTGCCTTAATTCTTCGTGGTACAGTATGCTGTAAGTTCAGTAAGGTGTTGAAACATTCCTCAGAGATTGTGGTCCACATTAAAATGATATCATCACACAGTAGCTACAGATTTACTATCTGTGCGTTCATAATAAGACTTTCCCATTCAAACACAGCCTAAAATGCTCTTTTGGATTAAGATCTGGGACCTCATTTATAAAACTGTGTGCAGGATCTTTACTTTACTCGCACCAAAAACCCAAAGTTTGCGTGCGCCGAAAAATATTCAGATTTATAAAACCGTGCATTCGCAAAAATCCAAGCAATTTCCCTTTATAAATCACACACTCCCTGGAAGTTTGCGCAGGTGAATTTGGCTCATACTTTATTAATCCCAGGATGGAAATTCAACTTTTGTAATACTCTCCCCTTTTTTTCTAACAATATAACATCTATCTAACATAACAATAATATAAAAAGTAAAAGTGCAACAATAATCATATATACATATGTACACAACTGTAAGAAAACATGATAAAAAAAACAACTTAGCTGACCAAGATATGAGAAGGGGTTTTGTAAGATATTGCTAAATTGCGATTTTTATGATGAGTTAGGCTATAATTTATTTCTTACAAAATTAATGTGTTTATATTCCTACAGATTAATCTCCCTGCATTGGCAGATTTATTTTGAAAACCCTAAAGATTCTAAATGTATTTAGTTTAGAAATGATCTAAGAATCCCCAGTCGGGAAGGTTGCTGGGGGGAATCTGTCGGCATCAGTCAGTAATCATGGCCCAGGGAATATTCGTGGTTTCTAAAAACTCTCTCCATCTTTATCCTCTTCTTTCCATAATCTTCCAGCAGTGCAGCGCGTCCATTGTAAAGCATTATGCACGAGTGTCACCGTTTACTCAGTAATTACAATCAGCCTCCACACTTTGTTAGTTGACCTACCAATAAGTGCCATCGCTATTATTGAAGATTTACTGTAGCTCTCTTAAATGAGGCTTATGGATTGTACAGTTCAATCCAGGAACAGACAGGGGTTTATAAGAGTCTAGTCTGATATGATGGTTAAATGCGTTAACATGGCTAAAGTTCATCATCTCACTAGCGGTGCCGCCAGTTTCCCCGTCTCCAAAATGTTCGTGCACAAGGTTCAGAGTTTGCGTACAGGTGCGCACATTTTCCCGTCAGGTTTGTTTTTATAAATCAGAAACTTTGCGTGTAAAATCACTTACGCCACTTTCAGGCCCTGTTTTGTGCGTAAGCAAGCTTTATAAATGGGCCCCTGGTGATTTTGGAAGCCATTAGAGTACAGTGAACTCATTATCATGTTCAAGATGATTTGAGTTTGTGACATGGTGCGATGTCCTACTGGAAGTTGCACAGTGTACCGTCCTCTGATGGTACACTTGGTCATAAAGTGATGTACATGGTCAGCAGCAATACTCAGGTAAATTGTTTAATCATGCTCAGTTGGTACAAAGGGGCCCAGTTTGTACCTTGAAAATACCCCCTACACCATGACACCACTACCACTGGACTGAACTGTTGATGCAAAGCAGGATGGATTCATGCTTTATGCCAAATTCTGACTGTCAGAACTGAAAGTGGCACTCATCAGACCAGGGGCCTGTACTATGAATCAGGATTTTCTCTTATCGAGGTAACTTCAGAGTTAACCCTGGGTTTTCCATCCAATGAAGCTGGCTCGCTTTTCAGGGTAAACCACAGTGGTAACTTATGCTGAACACACATCATGTTCTGTATAAGAGATCAATCACCACCTCCTGACCAATCGGCTCTCTCTGAAAATGGCCTGCCCATTCTTGACAGATCCTGTAAGAGTTGGAGGGTTAGGATCGCGAAAGGGGCGCTTGATAGAGAGTTTTTAGGGGATAACTGCTCTTTTTGATGCTCCTGATGACATCTGATGCAGAGGGAAGATTTTTATCAGATTGACTGTGCTTTGTTTGTCAGCTGATGGAGACGTGTTGCAGATGTAACGCTTTACCTATTCTTGACTTGTTCCCAAGTCTTTTTAGCTCCACTAGGGTTGCATCAGAAACTAGAAAGTGCTGTTGTTGCATAACAGCCGTGTGAATGCATTCATGTTGAAGGCATAAAAAAACAAAATGTGCAAAAGCCAAAGACTGCTGACAAAATATTTATAAATGGTGAATTTTATCAGAATCAGAAGTTCTACTTTTGTCAGTTGTAGTGGAAAATTACAAGGTGGAAACCATTGTAAACAGTTAGGTTCTAGCGATAGTCATGAAACATGACATTGCATACTGGTGCGCTCTGGTGAAGCGGTTTTCAGCAGTTTTCAGCTCATTATACCCAGAATTGTCCAATAACTGAGCTGAATTTATGCAGTGTGTCCAGTCCACATTTTTCCTCAGGGTGGTTTGTCCAATCAAATGGCTGGATTTATATCCACCCATTTGATTTATTTACAATTTAAAAAAAATATATAAATATAAAATACATTTACAAAATACTAAATAACTCAAAAAGTATAAAAGTCGGGAATATTAACAGTTATAGCTTATCTCCTGAATGAATTAAACATTCTAATGTATGAATGGTTGAAGTGGCCAAACAATGTAAGGGGTACTACTAAGTGCAAAAGTTTGGTGGAATAATAAATGATAAAGACAAACAGAAACTGTATAATGAAGTTAATAATGGTTACATATGACGTAAGTGTAGAAACATGAATTTATGGAATGCACAACCTACTCGTGGTGTCACCGTGAGGAATTGATATTCCAACACAAAACGCATTCACATAGTGGAGCCTCCGAAGACCAAAATGGCAGTTATAAAGAAAAGGAAGGACACTCAGGAAGCTCTGCAACGTCTGGGCCATAATAAAGTGAAACTGAGTGATCACAGTGATGTGTGTTTATATTGTCCAATTATTTGAAATGCACCGTCTCACAAACTTGTGCATTAAGCAGTCGGCAATTTTCTCCCAGCATTCCTTTGTGGCTGTTGCTGCAGCAACATCGTTGCTTTTGGCCCGAATGATGTGTTTAAATTCTTCATAGTTTTAGAGAATATTGTCTGCTCCTCCATGATAAAGTAGGCTGCTCTGCACAGTTCCTCCATGTGTGTGATTGGTCAGATGCTGCACACACTTCCCTTTTATATGAGCGTGCACTGATCAAGGTGGAAAAACCTTGGGTTGATTTACCGAGTTGATAAGTATCGTTTATCAGGATTACAAATGTCTGGGTAACTTAGTCAACCCAGGTAACAAAGATATCCTGGGTATGTTAATTCAGCTTCGTAGTACAGGCCCCAAGCAACATTTTTCCAATCTTCTGTTCAATCTGGTGAGTCTGTGTGAATTATGGCCTCAGTTTCTTGTTTTCTAGCTGACAAGTGACACCTAGTGTGGTCTTCTGCTGCTGCAGCCCGTCTGCTTAAAGGTTTGGCATGTTGTGCTCTCAGAGATAGGATTGCATACCTTGGTCGTATCCAGTGGTTATTCAAGTTCCAGTTGCCTTTCTATCTTCAAGCAGTCTGTCCATTCTCCTCTGACATCAACAAGGCATTTTGTTCCAGACAACTACTGCTCACTGGATATTCTCTCTTTTTCTTACCATTTTCTCTGAACCCTAGAGATAGTTCTGCATTAAAATCCCAGTAGATCAGCACGTACACTACTTGCCTGTCTGGCACCAGCAACAATTGTAAGTTCAAAGTCACTTAAATCCCCTTTATACTCCATTCCGACGCTTGGTTTGAACTCTAGCAAGTGGTCTTGGCCATGTCTACATACTTAAATGCATCACATTGCTTCCATGTGGTTAGCTGTGACATCTAACTTGTGTTCAGATCCTGTGTGATATTTTTACACATCTTCGGTCAAATGTAGTCAGCAACTGGCCTTAAAGGGACATTGTTTAACAATTGTACATCACAAGCAACTCGCCCGTACCTTTCATGCTGCATTACCGTGAAACCTGGCAGACAGCAGACGGACGACAGCCGCTGCATGTAAAGGCATAAACAAGCCTCTACTGTATGTGAAGAAGTGGTCTGTCAGTTACAGTGACTTCAGTCCACATCTCTGATATGTTGTCATTGCGATGTTGTATTGTTTTCCCTGACCCATGTTTTACCGCCTTTCTCTCGGCTTCTGTGATTAAAATGACATCTGGTTTGTTACTGACAGCCGTCTGCCTGACTGCCCATGAATGCAGCATCAGAGTAGCGCTCAGTTCCTCCTCACTGCACTGCGGTGATTTTTCAAAAGCATTACCTCGACCTGACCCGACAACTCTGGTGTCTCCTGTGAGTTTCCGTGGTTTCCTGCTGTCACGCTTCTACTTAATGTAAAAACATGGCGACACGACATGGTAGCCACCACCAAGCCGACCCGTTTGATGTATATATGAATGATACAAATGGCAAATTCAGAGCTTACAGGAGAACTTCAGTTTGCTGATGGGAGTGATTGCTGATCAATGAAAAAATACTTTTGAACGAAATAATCAATTTTTGTGAACAGATAACAGGAGAAGTTGCACAATGTCCCTTTAAAATAGAATATGCTACAACCTAATTGTATTTCAATAATTTTTAATACTGATTTCCAAAGTAATTTAAATACTGATGATGAAAATAATAAATATATGCCTTTTTTACTGTAGTTTTCAAGTGAAATAGCTTGTTTTTGAAAGTATAACAGCTATATAAAAAGGCAAGTCAAAGCTCTTATTATTCTTAAAGATATATTAAAAAGTCCACATATTAAAAAGTTTTAATTAGCTTTTTTTCTTTGTTTCAGATGTAAATAAAGACCCCACTTCTTCCTTTCTCTCTTAATTTTGTCCTCTTCCATTTTTTTTCTACTTGAGTGAGAAAGTGGAGTTGTTGCTTGTCCAGCCAGAAATGTAAATCTGAGCTGGAATGGTGTCAGGATCATTCTCAGAGACAAAAAGAAGCTCGTCTGCGATTCTTGATTCTACTTATTTCTTAAAAAATATGCTCATTGTAAAGAGATGCCTCCTCAGTAACTAGAGAAAACATGGCGAAGAGGTTTAATGCTGCTTTCCTCAGGCCCAAGTAATCTGCTGCTGAGACAACTTGGAGCCAGAAAGAGGCATCTTACTGTCAAGGACACATCTGCTCAGAAATCGATGAGTTGCATCTGGAGAGGACCGTGGTTGGCCCATGTAAAGCGCTGTGACTTCCTTTGGGAAACTGGTGAAAGCTCTCCTTTATCGTTTATTTTCAATTCACCCTCTTCAGAATTTAGTAGATCTAATTGCTCATAAAATTTGTGTTTTTAGTTTCAAAATGATGCTTTACAGTCCACTTAAAATAATCTAAACGCAGGCCGGCTAGATGATAATTAAAATTCAAATTTTATTTATAAAGCGCTTTTCATACGAAAAGCAACAGAAGTGCTTTACATAATAAAAACAAAATTTATGCATGTTACAATAAAACAAGCCTCACACGTCGAAGTATATGACATAGCAACTTAACACACAGCTCTTTGGAGTTTCTTTAACACAGCATGCACACACACTTATAGCAGCCCCCTCCTTCCCTATTCTATGCAGACATGATCTCTAGTCCCTAATTTCTGTCTGTGTCTAATTGTAATAATTTAAACACTAATAGAGATAAACATCGGGCCTGACGCTGCTGCGAGGAAACAATATTTTGAGGATCCATTCACACCAGGACCCAGCCCATAATCTGAATTTTTCCTGCTGACCGTTCCCATTTTAGAGCAAGTCATGCCAATATTCCTTGATTCAGTTACAGCATTGTTTTCACTGACTTGTGTATCTTCTTTTCCTCTGGCTGTCTTCTGTATTCGTAGATGCAGACAGCTGGAAGATTGGTTAATGGGAGTCCTGCGTTTAACTGCAGTTATATTTTCACTAGGGATGCACGATCACAATTTTTTGGAACCGATTACCGATAAATTTCAGCTCCTAAAGGCCAATACCGATAACACACAAACATACCTAAATATACCGAATCAAAAAATGTAGCTGTATGGGGTAGCTCATATTTAAAATAAGATGGGGAAAGTGGTCTGTAAGCACCTTGGGGTCTCCCCTGTGAAACAGCAGCTTTCTTTCCACAATCACAATATCTCAGCGAGAAAAGCTTAAAAGTGAGATTTTCAACTTCTGCATGTCCGATCTTAAAAATTCCAACTTTATGGGGCATGATTTATCGGGGTAAGTCGTCATGATATCGGACTTATCAGAATGGCGTCGTAATTTCCTGTTATCGGCCCGATAATTATCGTGCATCCTTAATTTTCACCCTTTCATCTGGCATCAATGTGAGAAAGGCAGAACAAGTTAAAATATAAATTTTCCATGACTATGTAACAGTTGGTCTACGTCCAGATCAGACTGCATTTGATTCAGACCATTCTCCACCAGTTGGTGACCGATTTTGCCTCATAAATACATCGACAATTTTGATGCCATTATAACTGTGTTTTTCATCCCTACCGCTCCATCCACTTGTCTGCTGTCCTGTGTCTCATGTTTGACTGAAGGAAAAGTTAACAAATTTGCCAGTCTGGTTTAAAAGGGAAAAAGAATTGTGTGGAAGTGTAGATGGGTTTTTTATTCGTTTTTATAATGTAACTGACATGAATCAATTAGAAAAGAAGGTCTCATTTCTAATTGATTTATAGCTTTATACTGCAACTAGTCATGCAGTTCATGCTGTAACACTTACAGACATGACACCTTAACACATCTGCTGGGAGATTCAGGGACGATGAAGTGTTGCATTTACATGCAAATTGAGAAAAATTGGGCTTTTGGATACTTTGTAAAACTGCTAAAGTGTTTCAATATATATCACTGAAGATGTGCCGGGCTATATGTCCCTTGATGGAAAGCATATGTGCCTGGGCTAAGTACAACTAAAGTGCATGGTTTTAGATAACATTCCTGAAATATGTCAAATGTCCATCTGGATAGTGTGCATGATGTAGTCCTCTAATGCTCTGTAACAGCAGACTCAAGACTCTGATTAGAAAAGCAGAGTAGTTCATATAAAAGAGTTGTCCTGTTCCAGCATATAAAATAGCAAACCCAAGAAGCACTGCCTGTTTAATGTATAGCACTTGACATCTTCCTTTCTCTATGTTGAGCATGATAACATTAATGATGAATTATTGATAAAATGAGAGGGTTTGGCTATATGAACCAAGATTAACATACCTGGTTCATCTGTTTGGTACCAGTCAACATGTTTAATCTTATTTGTCAATACAGATGCGGATCAATGTCCGAGCCTGGCTGTCTCTAGTCCAGAGTCTCCCCCAAAGAGACCCTCATTCACTCGCTCAGGAACAGTCCGCTACCAGGAAAGCGAGGAATCTCCGGAGTTCAGTGACAAACCTTCAGGAAAAAGGAAGTTCAAAAGCAAACATTTATGTGACAGTGAAGAGCAGAAGGTAAGCTTCTGATGCTGCCTGTTAGATTATGGTACAAATCATGCAACATTACATGAATATATAAGATTACAGTGCCCCCCTGTGGCCTGGTAAAATGCTATTTGTCCCAGTTATGATAGCAGCTGGGATTATAAAGTGCAGTTTTATGATCTGTGGAGCCCTGTACCCTAACTTGGCATTGCATTACAGATGAATAAAGTTTTACGCAGCACTTTTATCAGGAAAAATCTTTTTCAGAGTAAGACCAAACGCAGCGGCTTGGGGAAGCGTGGTGCCTCCCTCCCCCTGGATGAAGGTGGTGCAGGTGTAAAAAGATCAGTTACTCCACCACCCACTCCCAAAAGTTTGCCTTCTTCTCCGTCCCACAAAAAAAGTCCATTGGGAAGAAGCAGCGGTGCAGACTCACCGCTGAAAAGGCCCGTTCCCCCAGAGGTCCGTCGGCTGATCGTCAATAAAAACGCAGGCGAGACTCTGCTGCAACGGGCTGCCCGCCTTGGCTATCAGGTAAACTCCCACCTGTTAGCTTCTGCCATCACTAACAAGAGGATTTCTGTAAAACACTGCGGAGTGACTCTCTGTCTTCCCATATTCTGTTTGGCAGGACGTGGTCCAGTATTGTCTTGAAAAGGACATCAGGGAGGTCAATCGTCGTGACAATGCTGGTTACACTGCCCTTCATGAGGCGTCCTCACGAGGATGGACTCAGATTGTCCAGATGCTTCTGAAACATGGTGCAGATGTCAACTGCAGTGCTCAGGATGGAACTCGGTGAGTCTTTATGGTGGATGATGGTGTTTCTAGTTCATTTTGTTGTCATGCATGTGCAGTTATCAAAGAAATTTAAGCGTGAGTGTTATATCTTGAGCTTTTGAACATGTTTAAAGGATATGTTAATGTCATGGGGTAACTTTTCTAGATTTTTGGCACTTTCTGTCCAGCATTTCACAATCTTCAATAAAAAGAAGACAAACATTGTTAGTGTCTGAAGTTTCACAGTCCCTAAATCTTTTTTTTCTTCTTTTCTTCCCTCAGGCCCCTTCATGATGCAGTAGCAAGTGATAACCTTCCGATAGTTTGGCTGCTCCTGAACCACGGTGCAGATCCGACTCTGGCAACCTATTCTGGACACACACCGATCAAACTGGCACATAGTCAGAGCATGAAGACCTTCCTCACAGGTACTTGAGCCTTTTGATACATCTGAGTTTCTGTCAGAAGAAATAACTTTGGCTAAATTATTAAAGGGCTAAAATATTTTATCAGGGAGTTGAGAATATTTTTATATCATCAACATTTCATACACAATAACCACCACAGCATAAGAAACCTGAAAGTCGAAACAAATAGATATTTAAATGTATGTGCCAACTTGTCTTCAGATCATCTACAACTGCCTGATAAATAAACTCCCTCTACACCTCAGTTAACGCAGCAAGTTTAAATTAACCAGTCTGCTTGAAGCACAAGTGAGAAATTTGTGTGCTAAATCATAATCTGGCCCCTCAGTTTGACAGCAGCTATTGTCAGACATGACACCAATAATCTCTGCTTTATGATGCACACGTAACTGAAATGAATATGAGTTTGCCAGGTACAGATATTATTAATAAAATATTAATTGGTTACATACCCCTTAATTTAATCAATCAAACCTATATGAACTGGCAAGGCTGAACTGACGTAATTCTCCTCATTCATCTCTGGGATGCCATCCCATGCATTTAAGATTTGGAGCTTCTTTTTCTTGATGCATATGATATAAAATAAAGTTTGTTAGTGCTTTTGTTTGTTTTGTTTGTTTTTTCCTGAGCATCTTCTTTTTTTTTAAGTCAAAAGTTTGCAGTTAAATGGCTGGACACAAGACGTTATGATAGATCCTCCAGCTAAGACCTACCGTGCAATGAAATGAGATAGATACACGTTTTCTCAAGAGATTGTCATGTTGCAAAAATATGTGAAAGCTTTCATCATAAAATGCATCTTAAAGCTAGGTTGGCAAAGTTGGAGAAAGGCTTGAGCACCACCAGAAACCACGCCTTCAGAGCACAGGGGATGTGTGTGCCGATGTTTTACGAGCAGGTTAATGATGACAGCCGAGTGGATAGCTCGTGAGCTTGACAGTAAACAGTTGACAAACCGCACTTTTAAAAGCTTTAATCCACTCACCTCCAACTCCTTCTGTGGTGTAGTAAGTCCACACTGCAAACGTCAACGCCTCCCAGACTTAATCCTTAGGCTATCTGTTGTTTTGGTTTGGTTTGGTTTTTGGCACAGCAGTAGTTAGCAGTCTGTTAGCTATATTTGTTTACAGTGAGCGGTGCACAGGGGGCTCACGTGGGGGATGATGAGAGGGGAGGGACAGAGACGAGAATAGATTGATTCATTCTTTTTATAAGTTTTGAATTACCAATTCCTGCCTTCCGGTGCGGATGGCAGGTGTTGGTCAGAGTTTTTACAGAACTGCAGCTCTCACAGAGATCTGACTTTTTTCCTTCCTTTTATGAATACATGATGTTTTGACTACTGTTAGGATGGAAGGACCATTTCACCCAGTAGAACAAAAAGTGTTTCTGAGCAGGATTACCAACTCTGAAAAGGAAAAAGCTTTAAGCTTCAATGGTTAGTAGTAACTTTTAAGTCACTGATGATGTGCCTTACTATACCTCAATTTGTTTCTCGTGGTTAATGAATCAGCTGATCTGATTACTTCCACATCTGCTTTCCTGTGAAATGTGTGCCATGCACGATTTACTTATGCTTTTCATAACAGAGCAAAAAAAAAACAATGCCATCTCATTACAGGCATGGCCTGTTTGCTTTGAGGGTTTAGGTTCATAGTGATGATGATGATGATGATGATGACAGTTTTTTTTTCTCAGGTCTAAGTACTAATGATTTGCTTCTATTGTTTTACTTTCACTGTTGAAGTTTCTGCGATGAGTGTGTTTGTGCGGTAAACCAGTCTCATCACTTGTACACTAACCAAAAAGCCCTTTAATGGCTGCCTACATCTGACTTAGCTGTTTGGTCTTGTGTCAAATGACCCTAATTCAGGCATGGGTATTTATTGGCTTCATCCCTGATTGCAATGGGAATAGAACATTGTTGTATATTCCCATTTTTACTAAGCATGGGGCTACTAGAGTGGGCACAGCCCAGTTTTTCTTTACAGAGACTCTCTGAGTCAGAGACTGTCTGACATTGAGGCTCTGAAATTGTCAGCAGCAACATGCAGTCAAAAAGAGGCAAGAGTGATCAATTTTTATCTATAGTAAGATTTTTTTGTTTGTTTTTTAAGTGTTCTTTCTGCTCTGTAAGACAGCTGGTTGCTCACTGTCAGTCCTGCTGTTTGGGTCTGAACACTGCAATCTAGTCAAAAATAATAAACTGGACTAATCAGTACAGGAAATGATTGGAAACATGGTCCACTACGATGTAATACCATCTCCTCATGTTGTCATAGTTACAGTCTTGTCCCCTGAGAGTTGTTAGTAGCCTAGATTGTGGACCGGTTCTGTTGTGGCTTGCTTTAGCAGGTCTACCCACACTAAATAAACGCATACAAACACTCTACTTTTGATGTCGAAACAACATATGTTTCTAATACAAATACAGTCTCAGTTGATATCCATTAATCATCTGCACAGAGCTGCAATTTGACTTTATCACAAAGACCAGCTACAGCTTTACGTACAGGTGGATTTTTCATTAGTGGACTTTTACTTCAACAGTGAAGGAGCTCCTCCAATCATCAGCGTTGCTTCTTCCTGGAAAGATGGCGATTACTGGCTAACTATGTTCTCATGTTTTCACACAAATTGTTATGATCCTTTAAAAAACTCATTCTTCTTTCTTTTCAGAATATTTCACTGACCTGGAAGGCCGCAATGAACAAGATCCCAGCTTACCTTGGGATTTTTACAGTAGCTCCCTGTTTGGTAAGAAACCTACAGTTGATGAAACACCAGTAAATTCATTATCTAAACATCATGTTTTCATTTCTAAGTGTAGTGAGAAAAAAATGGTTGACATCCCATTCCTCTGCTGTTCTTGCGGTGAACACATTGACGCTTGTAAGACCAATGAGCAGGGTTATGCAGGCCAAGAGACTAACTTGTGTTTGGCCACAGGCAGCCTGTTATCCATCAGAGGCTACAGGGTTGCACCCTCACTCTCTTGGCCCTAACCTTTGGTTTTTCTTTGGGGGGGGGGGGGGGGGGGGGGGGGGCGACAAGCTGTAGTGGTCATCCAAATGGACCGAAGTCCTTGGTTGCAGAGTTTGATGACCATTGAACTTTAATCTCCCAGAAAAAAGAGGCACTCGCCCTAACCGAGAGATGTAAAATGAGACGCTAGGGCCATGAAGAAGAACTGGTATTGGGCTTCAGGCTGTAGCTTAAATAATGCACTTACATACAAAATGTGAGGGATTTTTAATCAATGATGAAGATTAATTATCAGAGTAAAGTATTTGCTAAGTCAAGGGGGGGGGGAGGGGATTTTAATTATTGTGGTGAATTAAGTAGCTTTGCAGCCTGAGGAGAGAAAGCACTCCTGTATCAACTGGTAGAAAGTTAAACGGGCTGTTCACCCTTTTATTTGCTTCTGTGCATCCTTACAAAGGATTGATTGCTGATGTAGTTTATGATCAGTCTGCTGATCTTTGTTTCAATGCAGCTGTTCATTAGTTTGTACGATTAATGATGTCATAGTAAACTAGCAAGGCTAATCAGTCAGTTTGTAAGTTGAGTTAGTTTATAAGGTTGCTTATGCTCACCACCAATAACCCCTCAGCACAGGCTGCACATCCTGCTCCGGTGGCGGTGGCGTAATCCCTCTCCTGAGATATTGAGGATATCTTAATTGGCTATGGAAGAAATTAGTGCTCGCACAGAATGGGGGGGGGGGGGGGGGGGGGGGGGGGGGGGACCCTCAGCAGACAAAAAGCCAAGAAAACATGGAAAAAAAAAAAAAAATTTAAGCTTGTCAAATTTTTATTGGGTTAATCTGAGTTCATATCAGGATACAGAAAGTAAGTTAACAAAACTGCAACCACCAGGATATGTTGCTTGTTATCACTTTTTTCATGGCAATGTACTTCATTGTGACAGCGAGTATTTTTATAAAGTTTTTGTTTCTGTTTCAGTGTCAACTGTCAGTCATTTGTTTATTGGTTGGTTTGAATAAACTGGCCACTAGGGGGCGTTCAGACATTGTGTATTGCAGCAGCAAAGCCTCTGCTCGTCTTTGTCTAACCTCAGTGAACTTCACTCCACAGAGACTGAGCAGGAGCCATGCTGGGACTTCCTTCTGTCTGAGCAGAACCAGGAGCAGGAGGAGGACGGAACTGGGAAGACTGAGCAGGATTTGGACAAAGACTGCCTGCTGTTTGAGTTCTCCTCTGAGCCCCTCCTACCCTGCTATCATGTTCAGGTGTCATTAACGCAGGGGTGAGTTCACAAAAATGAGAGAGAGGTTTTTAACCAGCATATCGATAGCTGTCCAAGTATAATGCAGGGTAATGCTAGTGCAAGTGAAAACTGTTGAAATGAGTCGGATGTTTGACTGCTTTGTGTGAAGATAAGGCCACTTATAGCTATTACAATCCTCAACTGCCACAGATGGATGTCCTCTAAAAGGGGTTCAAGTTTCATATTATTTTTATGAATTATTGCAATCTGGCTGAGATGGTTTAAGTCAGGAGCAGAAACCGTTCTGCAGCTCTGACTCATGAGTATATGGCAGATGTCTTGGCGTAGAGTCTTATTTTTCTCTGATAGAAATATAAATTTCCTATCCTCATTTTCAACATTAGCTTGTTAAGCACTTCTACACAACCCAGTTTCCAAAAATGTTTAAACAGTGTAATAACAGGAAGTAATAAAACATTTAAATTCTTTTTCAATTCAAAATAGCACAACATCTTGGTGGCAGGGTCATGTTTACCACTGTGTTGTACCAGTCTTTAATTCAGCATCACTCAGCAGTGGCTTTAAAAGTGAAATGTTACCATGCTTGTTTGATGTTGTTGGACTGCCAGTAGGTCATTTTGGTTTTATTTACCACAAAGCCGTGGTGTTGTAATACTTGTAAAATGTGGTTTGGGATTGTCCTGCTGCACCACATGAGATCCTTCCACACAACAAATCCAGTAGAAGCATACTTGCATCTTCTAATTCACCTAAAGGACACTGAAAAAAGGAGTTCATGGAGCAGATCATCTCACCCACAAAACAGTTTTCCACTTTGTCACAGTTCATTCTAAATGTAAAATGAACATGTTTCTAGAGCTTCTATATTATTTTTATTTGCTTGTTTTTAGTTGTGGTTTGGGATGCAGTTACAGACTCTGACCTCAGCTTTCATTATTGGTTTTCCAGCCTTGTTTGCTTACTTACCGAGATTTCTCAAGTCTTTTACAGAGGTCACCCCTTCCAATCTTTACCCCTGGTGGACTCAGCTACCCTGGGATGCTTATCTTTTATCTCAATTCTTTCAAAACTTAAAAAAATAAAATAAAATCACACAAATTATACAGATTTGTTTTGTCTTGCAAATCTTTTTTAAAAGACTTTACTGGCCTCCAGTTTAAAATAAGTTCAAATTTTATCCTTTTTTTTTTTTACGAAAAAGGTAATTAGTAGAGATGCACCAATCCAGTTTTTTCCAATCCAATCCGATACCGATACCAGGACTGAGCATATCGGCCAATACCGATCTGATGCTTACCTTTGAATGAATAAACTGCATTCCTTGCCATGTTATTGATGGCATCAAGCTTGTCATAAACATTTAGCCTTGTTTAAAGAAAGTTAACAAATTAACATAGATAGAAATGTACTTAATTTTATCTTTTAAAAAATAACAAAGTGTACATTTATTATGATATTAATAAAGACAGAAATGACTGGATCAGGATGCTGGATCGTCCACATTTATCCGATATCTGATCCAGCTAATTTGTCAGTATCGGAGCCGATATCCGCTCCAGGTATTGGATCGGTCCATTTCTAGTAATTAGCAAATTATTTTATTCTTTTTTTATTACTTGTATTTTATACGTCAGCTAATCTTTTCAGTAAACAGTGTTGTATGTTGTTGAACAATTGTGGTTTGATAAACAAAATACTTTCCTGTTTGTAAGCTGTTTTAGTTTTAGATATGCTGAGGTGACGGTTGTGAGGGAAATGCATGAAAAAGTTGTTCATTTGACATGATATCTGTAAGGAAAGAAGATATTAGTATGATAAACCTGGTGATGGGTGCCGTCTCACTAGCTGAAAATATTTATCTTGAGATACAGTAGCGCTAGTAACACGTCACTCTTACCTAAACCGTAATGCATATACGTGTGCATGAATTACAAACCGATAAGCACAACAGTACTTTTCTTCTCTGTTTACTGGAGATAAGCTCCATAGTTGTTGTGTTAGTTTGAAAAAGATGTAAAATATTAAAGTAAGACTGTGTACTAAACAGTAACCGACAGTACACCGTGTTACACCATGACTTCACAACAGCAGTGAAAAACAGACGATTCTGTTCATGTTTTGGTGACTCTTTCTGCACTTTCAAAGAAGGTACAGAAGCTTATGTTACTGCTTGGTGCCTTAAAAAAATAACACGGATAAACATTTATCTTTGTTGCTGAATGAAGGCAACGTTATCTGTCAGACTCCCTGCTGCTTTTTCATGTCTATAATGCTGCAGCTCACACTGTGTTGAGCTAAATATCTCTCATGTTTAAAGAAGAAGCCTGTTCTAATGTCAGACATGTCTCCTCTCGCAGCTTTTGCAACTGGTTCCTCCTGGCAGACGTGCTGAAGCGTCTAAAGATGTCGGCGCGGATCTTCCGGGCCCGTTATCCGCACTTTGAGGTAGTGAGTTTGTCGCAAGCTGAGCTCTGGAGGCAGGTTTCTGTCAGCCAGGTGAGCTCTGCTTTAGCTTCTTCACACAAAGGCAAAAATAAGGAGGAAGACCAGGAAGAAGAGGAAGAGGGACTTGTGGACCTGGTGCGTTGCGTACCAGAGCTCCAGAGACTACTAGGCTCCTCCATTCACATCCTACAAGAGGATGACGAGGAGGAAGAGATGGTGAAAAACACAGCGAAGCCTCGAAGCTGATAGCCCGTCGTCCACCATCCTCCTCCACCATGCAGACAGACTGCTGTCGTCTCGTCAGACCAGGTCCTACCATGCAAGCAGCAGCTCATATGAAGCTTCTCCGTCCGATGTAATGAGGGTCATAGGTTTAACTCCAGCTACAGTAAAGACTCGACACTCCACCTTTGACCTCATGCACAGGAGTGGTCAGTGCTGGAAAGCAGCTTTCAGGTTCCTATCTATAGGTATATTTGAATACACGAGAACTTTTGTATTGATTATGTATGTATATGGTAGTGTATATGTATATCTTGCCATCAGGGTTATTATGTTTGGTTATCTAAATGACTTCTTGTGGCAAGGGACGGATCATTTTGGGACTTTTTGTTTGAGTTTGTTCCTGAGGGAAAGCGATATTTTTCAGCAGGAGATAATCCAAGGCTTTTTATCTTGGTGAACTCTTGTGTAAAGCTAAGACGCTTAAGTCAGGGAGGCCACTGGCCCAGATGGTTTCTCTGTAAACCTCAGAGACCTGGAGACCTGCAAAGAAAGGAGACCATGGCACATAATCACCCTCCCAGCTCAGAGCTCCATTTCCACATGCTCCTCTGTTTCACTTCATCCTCAAGAGATCATGACTGGATGCATCTGAGAGCTTATCTTTCTTCAACAGTTTGCAAAGTAAGCCTGGCCAGCACTAAGCAGTCCCCGTCCTTTCTTGCAGTATAAAAAAAAAAAGTCATTTTGGAGCTTGAGATTGATCGTTTGTTTACAGAGCGGGATGGACAGTAGTTCTCCAGTCCTCATGAACTAATGCAGAATCCTGTGGATATCTCTCAGAGGAAGAACTGTACCATCTCTGGAGTCCAGAGTAACTGAAACGCCCTCTTAACTGCAGCCACGATTGTCCCCTACGTCCCAATATAGTGTTTTCAGATCCCAGAGTGCTTTGTGTTGCAGTGTTTTATTTACACTGTTTGTTGTGCTTAATTTAATAGTCATTAATATATTTGACCTCTTGTGTATTTGACAACCCTATCTATGAAAAATGCTTTCTATGGTTGGTGCTTCATTCTAAAAATGTACTTACTAGGATCCCTTTATTATGAGATTTTCCTCCTGCATTCAAAAACAGTATTTCAAAAAGCAAAAGTACAGTTTTATTGTACTGGTGCTAAGATAGATTTTGTGTTGACAATCAATGAAGTTTTGGTTTGAAGTCACAAACTAAAAAAAAAAAAAAAAGTTATTTAAGAGACTTAAGGTGTAAAGTATAGTTTAGCTAAAGAAAATGGGATACAACAAGAGTGGAAGACTTAAGAAGTGTGTGAGATCCTGAAAGAGTCTTTTATTTGATTCTTTTATAAGAAATCAAGCAGAATAAAGCATGATTGTTAAACATAGTTTGCTTTTGTTTTGTCAGATTATTATATTTAATTATATGTTCAGGATGTGATTCTTTCTCAGATTTTATGTTTTAAAGGTCTTTTGTTTTTTGGCATGTTTTTTGTTGTTTTTTCCTTCTCACTCGTCATAAAAATTAGCCTGTCCAGAAACAAAAGCAGGACTGCTGCTGCCTGATGCATTTCAGTCACTTCCAGGTTGGCTTTGAGCTGGTTTATCCTTGGCTGTGCTTTAGAAACTTTTGTTTAAAAAAAGAAAAGCAAAAAACAAACAAAATGCCTTCTCTAGAGGGAATAGTTGAATTCATGCACTCAGTTTTACTCAACTTGCAACTCTGTTTTGATCTGAAGATAATCAGTTACAGTCCAGCCATTCTTTTACACACTTATTCCAATTATTGCAGAGTTGGAGCCTATTCAGCTTCTTGCTGGCTTTTTCACTATGTAACACTGATAACATTGATAGCAGCAACATCCAGCCTATATGTGAAATTGTGTAAAAAAAAAAATGAAATAACGGATAAGAGGCAGGGTACACCCTGGACAAGTCGTCAGTCACTGAAAAACCCATCATTCACACTCGTTCCTCTGAGATCATTTGGAAACTCCAGTTAACCTACTGCAGCATGCATGTTTTTGGACTGCGGGAGGAAGCCAGAGTACCTGGAGGCTACTCGTGCATGCAGGTGGAAGAAATGTAAATGCACAGAAAAGCTGCAGCCAAGGATGGAATCAGGAACCTTCTTGCAGTGAAACAGCAGTGCTAACCACCACACCACCGTGCAGCCCATGAGTTGCACTACTGATTCATTTTTTGACTTTGTTTGTAGCTTTTTAGCCTTGACTTTAGCTTTATCTCTACAACAGTTGAGTAAACCGTTACCTTGAATTTCATTTCAATGGAGTATAAGTGTTTGTGCAGCAGAGACTTCAGTTGAACAATGCAAGATCCTCCTTTAAGTTAACAACTGTGGATGAAACAAAACACACTTATTTCTTACATTAGATCACCATTTTATACCCTAAAATGTCTCATTTACATGGGCCACCATTTTTTGGAAAAGTTAAAGCACCCTCTTCATATGTGGTGATTGTGAAGTTTGACTTAATTTTATCCACTAGAGGGAACCAGTGACAGCAAGTCAGTCCATCTCCCAGCTAGCAGGAGCAATCCTCTGCCTGCTGCTCTGTCATCACAACTAGCTCTGCTCTGACTTTAGTGATGTTACTGCTTCATGTGGTTTTTGTAATAAAAAAATCAGTGTTCAGCTAACACAATGATACTCTGCCAACTGAGGTGCCACCCTCTCCTTTAAGGATCATCCGATCACACACTGAATCTGAACTTTAGATATGGCGGCTAATCACTGACCTGACCCTACTGTTCAAACACAGCAAAGCCTCATTCTGTTTAACTGGCAGGCAGCTGATTATGTTGGGAGTCT
Organism: Atherinomorus stipes; assembly: GCA_023101725.1. Taxonomy (NCBI): domain Eukaryota; kingdom Metazoa; phylum Chordata; class Actinopteri; order Atheriniformes; family Atherinidae; genus Atherinomorus; species Atherinomorus stipes. The sequence goes on from JALJCO010013221.1 coordinate 2,464,495, forward strand.
TCACTTAGTGACGCACAAAACACACAGAATGTGATACCAGTTGTATCTAGGACATTTTAATAAAATGATATGATGAAGCTGCAGCTTTGATATCCATGCAAGTGACTTCAGCCTTTTCCCGCTTGGACATGGGGCCTGTTTGTTGCCCCAGTGTGAAGGAGAAGTGGTGACATGTTTCATTGTGCTGAGATTTGACATACCAGTCGCACCCCCTGGCAGGGCCTCCTGGTACAGATGGTCCTGAATGCAGTGTAACCTGTGCAGTCCCTGTAGGGTTACTACAGTACACGGAGTGCTGCCAACAGCCCCTATCTGCCAGCGCCTCCGGAGCTCTCCGTGGGCTCGTATCTGATAGGGTTTGTATACAACTTAGGAGCAGATTTAATATATGAAGAAAAAAAAAAACCCCAAACATTTACAGTATAGTACAGTGTAAAAACTACAGAGTTGGCTGTTTTATGTGTCTTTTCCTTTTTTTTTCTTCTTCTTCCAATTGTTTCCAAATCTTGTCAGACACTGTTAACGTCATTTGGCTGACTCACTCTGTTCTAAGGGAAGTGATCATGTTTCATATGGGTGTCTGGGAAATTTTGACTCTCCTGTAAATCAAGCGCCATCCCACATGGACCTGGGCCCCTCTGACCCGCCCTGTTCACCAAGCCCCTGCTTTGCCTCGCCACTCATTGGCCTGCCATAATGGGACAACACGCTCCGATTGGATAAAAATGGGGGCAAGTCTGCACAAGGCCCACTGACAGACTAACATGGAATGAGGAAGGGAGGCTAGCTTGTAGGTTTGCACTGTTCTTAGGGACATGATGGGAAAAGTGCATAATACAAGTTCAGAGCATGTAGTAGACAAAAGAGACGCCTGGTCTTTGTGCTGAGCTGCTTTTTTAACCACGTTTTAACAAGAGTCTCTTGCTTGTAACTGCAGCTATAAGATAACCTGCCTTTGCAAAGATTTTTTAGCTTGCTAATCTACAGATCTTTTTGTTTAATGTTATGGAAATGAGTTCTTCTGAAAGTGTCAAGCATCACGTTTGGTTAACTTCAAATCCCCTGAAGTGGAGCTCCCTCTCTGGCTACATTTGTTTGGAAAATACAACCAAAACAACTTTTCAAGGTTTCAGGCCAATCCTAGTTCCTCCTTTTAGCCTTAGTTCGGTGTTTGCGGGTAGGATAGGCTCTCTTTCTCTTCTTGAAATTACAACCAGTCTTCCTTGATCTCTTGAAAATAAAAAAGCAAGCATCTTTATCAGCAAAATAAAAGGACAGGCACAAATTGTAAGCGCAAAAGTGGGAGAACCAGGTCACCATTTCTTAAAATCTTCTTCTACAACGAATCTAACAGTAGTTAGAGTGCATCAGTGTCATTGACCCTCTCATTTGAGGCCGTTTTGACTTTCCAATATACAGTTTTGATTGAGTAGTAGTTTAAAAAAAAAAAAAAAACAGTTTGGATGTCATTCTGGCCTGCTGTCTTTTATCATCAGAGCCTTGGGCTGTTCGGTTTGGCCCAGTATTTGTTGAGCTTTTATTGACTGGATGTGTGGGAGTTTTTCAGGTGGAAGTTTTAAAAGTTGTCCTTGGCTGCAGAAGTTCACTGAGGACATCTGTTGTCTTTGTTAACAGCTCCTGGATCAGGTTATGTAAGAGGACCCTTTGAAAAGCACATAAAAAAGAGAAAAGACCCAAACAGAAAGGGGAAGTCCTGCTTTCAGCTGCATGTAAAGCTGAGTCTAGATGCTTCCCTATTGAAATCAGCCTCTCAATGTTGCTCAGTCAACCGCTCACCAGAATCTTAAAGAATGAATGTTTTAATCCACCTTAGTTGTCACTTGAATGTTCCCAGAGCATTTCAGTGTTGGAAACATATCAAACCTTCCTTCCTAACCTCATCCGTTCTTTACAATTCTGTAAAGTCCTAACATCTGCAGGATACTGGCCCTGGAGGACCAGAGTTGCCCATCCCTGATTTAGATGGATGTGTTCCCTCTGTAGCCAGGAGTGCCCGTCTTGCATCTATATGACTGTGCTTAACAAACTGATGAATCACACAAGGCGCAGCCCAGCTTTTAAAAAAAACCCACTCCCAGCTGTGGTGTTGAATGTCCTTTGTCTGAGCTGATATGAGGATATCTAATGGTGTTTAATCCAGTGCTTCCCTGACTCCCAGCCCTGCAGCTCTAAATATAACACCAGGGGAATATAACACCGTCATGCGCTGCCTCCCCACTATGCTGCAGCTGACCTTGTCCAGACATCCCAGTTTTCTTCTGTGTGCAGCCAACTCTTCAGCCAGTGTTCACGTGTCTTAAACCAGGTCACGTAGACACATGAATAAAATTGAAATACACTTTTAGAAACACTAAAGCTGTCTCATCTTTTTTTTTAGATGTGTTGCTGTCATCAAGTTCAAAATGAGCGCATACTTTCAATAAATAGTCACAATTTTTTATGACGTGTTGGTGATAAATACCATCCAGAACAAAAGCTCCTTTTCCAACAAATACATGTACCTGTCTTCTTATAGCAACCAGTTTTATGGAGTGAAGTGAACCGCTCAACCTTAGTTTACCTCCGTTCCTTCCTCATTTCCTTCCTCTTTTTTGATGAGACTGGCTATGTGTTGTTATGATACAAGCTGGATTGGGTAATGCTACTTAATAAAAGTAGCTTCTAAATTTTTGCAAACAAGTACTTTTGTACATGAACACTTTTGCAATTTATTTTGCACTTTGATTATAACGTCAGAATTTAGGATAGACTGATACATTGGCCAGCAGATATTTTAGGCCAGTATTTGCATGTTTTCTGCCATCGGCATTGGCTGATACGTTGGATGTGTTGGCCGATACCCCCCCCCCCCCCCACACACACACCCTGGCACCACCCCTGGCACAATTTACAGATAGGCATCTATACAGGCAGCAGTTTATACATATATATTTTGAGGACGACATTGTGTGTACATATATATATATATATATATATATATATATACTATATATATATACATATGTATATATATGTTGTGTATGGGTGTGTGTCGTCCTCAAAATTATTCATGCCTTCAAATTAAAGACTGAAAAAAATCAGCTGTCAAAAGTACAGTAATAAATATAAAAAACAATTCTGACATTAATTTTGAATTGTGGTTTGAAAGAAATATTAAAGACAAACACAAATATTTAAACAAGTAAACAAGCATGATGGGGCTCTGAAACTAAAATTTTGTTGAGCAATTCTTTGAGGCAATCACTGCAATCAGGTGTTTTCTCTAATGTTCCAAAAGACTTCTACACCTCTTGACAAGTATTTTGGTCCATTGGAGGGTATAAATAATTTTGAGAATGACTGTATGTTACATGTTACATGTTTCTTTTTTATATTGTTACAAGTGCACTCTTTCTTTTTTATATATTCATTACAAGTTTAATGTTTCTATTTAATATTTATTTACAAGTTCATTGTTTCTCTTTTATATATTTATTTGAAGTGCTTTGTTTCTTTGTTTCTTCTTTTTTATCTTAAAAGAGTTTTAAAAATGAATTTTCTTTGTGTCCTTCATTCTGTTAATTTTGGGGCCAAATGCCCCATGACCCCATATATCAACAGGTTTTATCGGCTGAGGCTTATGAGAAAATATTGGTATCGGCCCTAAAAAATTCTATATTGGAATCTATCTGACTGCGTCTTATTGCACAGTCTATTGTTTGGTCAATAATCTGACAGTTTGGGCGGCTAACAGATAATACAGCACTTTATTGATTATTATGTTCGCAAATAAACATTGACTCAACTGTGTGAGGCTAATGCATTTAGTTTTACATGCTACAGAGCTCTGATTCATTTCTTTAGGAGAAGATGATAAATCTAGTTGGTAGAGTTGCTAGTAGCATCTCGTTTACCGCATCAATAGCAACGTCTTTACAGTAATTTCCCACCAAATAGCAGCATTAGCTGAGTTGAAAGCTAGCCACAGTGGCTAAGGGTCTGTAGCTCAGGTGGCATCACTGTGTTTTTGTGGTTTTTTTCTCTCTCTCTGTTTTTTTGTGTTTTTTTTTTTTGTTTTTTTACTTACAATTATCACCCAGTCTGCTGACAAGCTAGTTTAGTTGCTGGCTGAATGAGCTGCACTGTGCAACACTGCTGAGCGACACACAGAAGACTCTGGGATTTTTCTTTTTTTCTGTCTTTTATCTTTGTTTAATAGTAATACAATATAAAGGCAGATATATAAGATAGTAACAGTGAGTAACTTCAAAGCTAATGTGCTACGTTCCTGATTATAAAACAGAATAATAGTAGCATAAAGCATTATTTTGCAACACCATTACCTCATTACCCCATTGCCGGTTGTAAGCATGTTATTACACAGGAAGAAAGCAGGACTTAGCCTGAGAGCTCACATTAGTTCACACAAAATGGGTTAAAAGTATGTGGCTGGAATTTTTATTTTAAGATTTTTATATTTCTGTCATCTTCAGTCACATTGTGACTCAAACTGTACTGTAGGTACCAACTAGCCAGCAGTTAACAGAGGAGTCAAATTTACAACTCTCTTGGTTACTTTGGAACTTGGCTGTGTTCAGACTTTTAAAAAGTTGAGTAGATTATCCATTTTTAATAGTACATAATTCATCAGCAGTGATTTTAAGGTTGTTGATATCTACATTCAGTTTGTTAAGCCTGTATGGAGTAAGGCTGTAGCCTATATGATACGGCATGAGGATGGTTTGGGGCCGCCCTGCTTGTACTTTAAAACAGTAGATTTAATACAGATAAGTACCATGCATTTGTTACATCTATTTTTTCACCTGGTTTATATTTGTTTTTATTAAACAATAATTTGGCCATTCTGATAATAGTTATTGTAATACAGCTTTTTGTCACCTTGTTCATATTGTATAGACCACTAAGTATAAAATAACAGTACTCGGAGGATTATGCAGGTTTAAGTTTATTAGAAAAGTACATATACACCAACAAGACAATGCGCAAGCACTATCAAAAGAAAGTTTGTTTTCATTCAGTGGCTTTGTCATCTTTCCATCAAAAGGCTTCACAAGCTCTGGACTTCTTTGTCCCACATCCCTCTAAAGTTTTTGTTTGTTTAGACTAATATCAAACATTGGTTCATGTATGAGCAAAGTAGCTTCTGTTGCTTTGCCTATTGATGAGTTCAATAATAAATGAGAACTTAAAACATACTACTAATAATATCCAAAGACATGCATGTTAGGTTTATTGGTTACTCTGTATTTGAGTGTGCATGGTTGTCCGTCTCTCTGTGTTGGCTGCAACCAACTGGCGGCCTGTCCAGAGTGTACCTGCCCCTCGCCTATAATAGCTGGGATAGGCTCCAGCAACCCCCACAACCCCAAATTGGACAAGCGGTACAGAAATAAAATAACAGAAAATGGATTGATATTATGAGTTCATTTCTTTCATAAGTGATCTGTAAGACTAGGGATGATTTTTTTTACTCATTTGTCCCCTTTGGCACAATTGCTTCATAGTTTCTTGTGTTTATGATAAAGTTTCCACACAACTAATTTTGCATTATCTATGTTTTGCATGATGAATTTTCCTCTTCATCTAATATTATAATGTGTCATACAACCTTTAGCTTCATAAACAGTTCAGACACCAAGTGAATGCTAGATAAAAACAATATGAAGTATTTTGCATATTATTTAATCTCCATATAATGACTGAAAGTAGTTCGGGCCACCCCTATATCCCCTGGGTGGGGTGGGTGGCTGTTCATCTCGGTCCTCTATACCAGAGAACTGGGAGCTTGAGTATTTTAGCTCTTTTTAGGATCGCACTCTTGTGGACACAGATGTCTGATGTTTCTCCAGTTATCTGTTGGAGCCACTGCTCCAGTGCGTGGGAAGCTGCCCCCAGTGCCCTGGAACCACGGGCACTACTGTTGCCTTCACCTTCCAGGTTTTCTCCAGCTATTACTTGAACCCCTGAATACACCAAATTTCACAAAAGTTTGGGTATGTGCAGCATTCTGACTAGAAATGAACAACTAAATAAGACCTGGTGGAAGACCCCATAACTGATGACTGATGATGGGAACATTTATTAATTTACATTTGTACCAATCATCAATGATCATGCCATTGAAAGATTGGAGGAAAGTCTTTGTAAATGACGGGGCAGGATGTTAAACAGTATTCAATGTCCTCCAGGAGAGCATTTTCCCAAGAATAGATGTGATCATCATGCTATGGAAATCACTGCATTGTGTTAGGGATGCCTCTGAAAACAATTTGCAGTGAAGGCAGCTTGTCGCTGCATCCACAACACACATTAAAACTATAGCAAAAGATAAAAACAAACAAGATGAAGTGTAAAATTGTCTAGTGGTTTCATCAATTCAAATTCATTTTTTAGAAAAAACAGATTTTTAATATTTTTTCATTATCCATGCTAAACAGAGGAAATCTTCAGCATAGTGTTAAATCAGCATCTGAGATGCCATGAGAGTGAATTAGTGCGCGACATGTTAAACTATTGAGTGAGTAAACTATTTGAATCCTTAAAATATCACAACAAAACAAAAGCACATTTCTGCTCTCTGTGCTACATCATATCTGAGGTCATGTCGTTTCCCCACAGTGAACAAACACACTCATTAACCTCTAAAGCTTCACACCTAAAGACAAAGCAAGAGCCACACTCAGCAAACAAACCCCAGCGTTGGAAATCTGATAGTGGTGTTTTCTAAGGACTGCAGGAGTTTCCAGTGGCTCTGCTGACAATGGAGACTTTCATGTGTGAACTCTCTCACAGGAACAGCCTCGCTGTCTACCCGCCCTCGTCTGTTGCAGATTGAATGCAGCAGCAGAGCAGAGATGGACAAAGGCACTGACCTGGAGAAACCTCTTTTATCTGACTGGATGGATGACCCTGATTTTTATCACCTTAGGAACAGTAGTTTGTACACATGAAGTTGGTGGCGCAGAGTATTTCTAAATCTGAGTGTCAAAAAGTGAACTTTTTCCTGTGCTCCATTTTTCATCTATGAAGAATTAAACATCATAAAACATACAAGCAATATGTGAAGTATTAAATCTTGATATATAATAAATGATGTGCTTTTACTTTTAAAATCTGTTTTTTTAATACAAGAAAAAATCTCTAAGTTGCACCATGTAACTACAAGAAGCATACCTCAGAGGTGATATGAAAGCATCTTTATATCCACCATGTTACTGCATACAATACATGACAGGAGGCTGCACTGACCTACATAAGTTGCACATACAGCGATAGGGTTATAAGCATTTGCAAGCTGCATACAAGGCTGAGCTGAGAGGATTGTTCACTCTCAGAGACGCGCTGTGTCAGGCTGTAAGCGGCTCCAGCTGGACTCCACACCCTCCCACTCGTCTCTTACATAATCTCATACGTTCCTCCCTGACATGCTCTGCACGTAGCGGGCACAAACTGACTGTGGTGTGGCATTAAACAGCATGGCAGAGGAATCTGTGCTCTTTAGTTCCCAAGTCTATCAACCAGGAAAGCTGGACGTATTCTGTCCAAAAGTATATGATAAAGAATATTTAAAAAACTTATGATGTAAGAAATTCTGTATTTTCTCTTCTCAAGTTAGTTTCACTGTTGATTTTTTATACTGAAGACATGGGTGAGTTCTTTGGCTCTGAGCTGTAGTGATTTTAAAGGGGAAATCCTCCGCATAAAAGGGAACATGGTGTTCCCAACTTCACAGCTGTCTGTCCTTGCTGACATGACAAAAAGCTGAAACTGAAAGGCTGGACAGCAACTCACATCTGTAACCCGACACGTAGACTTGATACTCAGGATTTACTGTTGCAATCTTTAAACCGAGGCCTTGTTCACACGCCAGGATAAAATTGAGACAAAAACAGCTCTGAAAACATTCAGTTGAATGCTCATCTGCTGGACCAAGTTCAGACAGTACTTCTGTTCAGCAAAACTACAGTTCATGCATCATGCACTGCAAAAGCATCACATTATCTGTTAGAATTATAATACTGGACTAACACACAGAGGCAGCACAGATGCTAATGTTGCAAATATGTTCAGTTACTTTAAAAAACATAAAATTCATGAACATTTCAACAAATATTTTATACGAAGTTCTGAAAAACAAAACAAATAACAGACACAAACAATTATTAAAAATGGTGTGGCCCACAAATCAATGTATAGAGAACAGAGTAACTAAACAACCACAAATGAAAAAAAAAATTTTTTTTTACAGACACAAGAAATCACAAAAAAATTAACCAGGAAACCATAAAGATAATAAATGGCCGCGCACCCATACAGAAACCACACAGACAAAAAAAGAACCTCAAAGAGGTTAAGTTAAAAAAAACAAAAACTGACCACAAAGAAGCAGAATGACCACAAAAAGGGATGCAAGACAAAGACACCCAAGACTCACCAAAACACAAAACAAGCGACACAAAGCCTCCAAAAAGAGACACGGAACAACCACGAAGTGACAGATAAGAAGCTTAAAGAGACAAAACAATCCCCAAGAGATGCAGAATGACTCTACAATGGGGGGTAAAAACACCTTCAAAGGGATTTAAAATGTATTCAGAAATGAAAGTGGAAACCTTAAAAACACAAAAACAAGCTAAATGACCAGAAAGCAAAGACGAGGATTTCTAAATAGATACAAAAGGGCCATACAGACATGAAAGGAAGATACTAGTCAACCACAAAGAAAAGAACGCAGTTTTTTAGTCATTCATTTATTACACTGAGTAAACAATGTAAGTATTATTCATGCTGGGCGCCCAAGGACCTGGTTTTAATGCCACACACAGCTAAAATGACTTTATTTATGCTCCTCAGACCTGACTGAAAACAGCATCAGCTATTGATTGATGCTAAATATATTCAGACATCAGGTAGCTCTCTGATTCAAAGTCCAACATGGAGGTAAACAATAACACAGTAGGGTTTTTGTCCGCTTGCCTGAGCATGCTAATCTCACCAGTAGTTACTGGCTGTGGAACTGTTCAAACAGGTTTTTTTTTTTTTTTTTTACATCTTCTGTAATCTTCCAGAGTTTTATGCTGACCATTTCAGTCTTCTTATTTCACATCATTCAAAAATGGAGGTGAGTTGTTGTGACCAACATCCAACCAACATAACTTTTTAAAGAGGAGTTTTGTCTTCAGGAATGCTCTCTGCAACCATGCTGCTGTTGTGCAGCCTGAGAGAAGTCAAACACACAAATGTTAATGACATCAGTGTGCATGCTGGTTCACATTATCTCTGCAGCACAAGGCAGCGCGTTGTCCCTGAGCTGTGGAGAGCGATGTGAGCTTCACATGGGATGATTTTACGTCACCAGCAATGCCTAGCAACATCAACTCTGCTGCACACAAGCAGCATGCATCCTATTACACAACAACAAACTCGTTTAATCACAACCAATCACTACCTCAAGAACAAGTTAAAATCTGCCGGCAGGCCCTTCAGGTTTGCCTTTCTCAATGATGGAAAGACACAGAGCACCAACAAGGTAGAATGAAGAAATATCCACTCATTATCAGACAGATGTTAACTCAGCTGTTAGAAAGTAAGGCTTGACTTGAATTTCACTGTTTACAATCAAATATTTGACCAGCTGATAGCGGTGTGTACCTCTGTAAAGTACAAGGGGGGAACTATCATTTATGCTGTGGGTTTGCATTGTTGATATTCCATCACAAGACTTGCAGTTTCATAATCATCCAGCCAACAAAGTGGTCAAATAAACTAAAAAAGCTATAATGTTCTGCAAGAAATATGTGACACATTTTCTGAGTATTTTCACAGTTTAAATGTGAGTTCATACACTATGTGCCTTAAAAGGTTGGGCTATATAATGGCATAAATCCTTAACATTATCTGACAACAATCAGTGGCTAATAAATCAATAGGCCTACCCATCATTCAGTTCCCTGGTATCTCTAACTACTTTCTGCTTTAAACAAACTTCTTTGCGGGGGTTTACTTTGCCTGTATCATAAAGATTGCTGGGACGTGCTGGTGACTAAAACTAGCTGAACGTGCATACAGTTGTCTGTTTCTTGCTTAGCTACTTTAAGCTTGACAGATAAAACAAGTACCGTATTTTCTGGACTATAAGTCGCACTTGTTTTCACAGTTTGGTTGCTCTTGTGATTTACAGTCCAGTCTGACATATATCAAAATATATAATTTAACATCATTTTAAGTGTAATTAAAGGTTGAATATGGAACATTTTTATTAAAAGCTATATTTTAAAAAAATAATACACCCACGAGTCGGCTTTGGCGATGGTATTTTATGTTAACATCTACAAGCCAATGCACGCCACCATTGCCAAATACAATCTCTGTGTGGCACAGATAGGCTGGCACAGGGGGAAACAGTGGAGTAGGCGAGTCAAGCAGCTGCTTTAGAGCCCCGGAGATATTATCTGTCTCTGAAGAGGAGTGACCTGAGAAGAGCAAAGACTTGAGTAAATTTAGGTGAAGACTACACTAGATGGACCCACATAAACGTTTTCCACAGCATCAAAACGAGGAAATGGCAACTTTCCTCCTGGATCAGTAAGCTAGCTTGTTTGCTAATGTGGCGAATGTTAGCTGTTCGTTATGAACTTCTCTGCAATACTTGCTGGGCATGATGCAGGCTGCTGGTCACTTGCCATATTGGCAGCGAGCCTGGCATCCCAGCGGATGAAGTTGTTTTTTTGCCGTTGCAACTACAACCTAGCACACGTGTGTCGCTGTTGTGGCGATATTCCGTCCATGTTCAACCTTTAATTGAAACTGACTGACATGAGCTAAGAAGTTGGGTGCATGACATAAATTTCACTTTTCTGGGGTTTTGAAATGAAATGAAAAATGAAATGAAATGAAAAATACTTTATTTATCCCAGAAGGGAAATTCAACATTGTAAAAGCTCACTTATTTTTCTTTTCTTTTCTTTTCTTTAGTTTTTTTTTTTAACAATACAACATTTATATCAAATAATAATACCTGTAAAACAATAATAAGTCAGTTAGTCAGTCTTGTTCTTAGGGTGATGCTGCTGGCAGGAATGAATTTCTGTATCTCTCCGTCCCACAGCAAACCTGATGCAGCCTCCCACTGAACACACTCTGTTGATTCATCGCAGTGTTGTGGAGAGGGTGGGAAGAATCCTCCATCATCTTCATCAGCTTGTGCAGCATTCTTTTCTTAGGATCATCTCCAGTGGCTCCAGAGTTATTCCAAGCACAGAACCAGCTTTCTTGATCAGCTTGTTTAGTTTCTTCAAGTCTCTGGTTCTGATCCTGCTGCCCCAGCAGATGCTGCAAAGCTGATTGCACTTTCCACAACAGACTTATAGAAGATCTGCAACATCTTGGTGCAGACGTTAAATGATCTCAGCTTTTTGTAGATGTAGTCAGTGTTGCATTCCCAGTCTAGTCTGTTGTCATGCTGAACTCCAAGGTATTTGTAGTTGTCCACCACCTACACCTCCTCTTCCAGGATGTAGACAGGACTATGCTGCTTATTCTTGCTCCTCCTGAAGTCAACAATCATCTCTTTAGTCTAGCTGGTATTCAATATGAAGTGGTTGCTACTGTACCACACCATTTCACAAACTGATTGACCAGTTCCCTGTATTCGGCTTCATGTCCATCACTGATACAAATGAAAAAGTTTCTCCTTTTTCTGCCAGAAGTGGTGCAGTAATAGTACACCATTCTGCACTTTCACTGGCTGAACGATTTGTCCCACAAATACGCCATGATGCACGGTGTCCAAACTTGGCATGTGGAAACGTCCTTGTTCTTGGCATTCATTTATGCTCTGAAATTGTTTCCCCTGGGCACACAGGCGTTTCTCTGTGCGATTGAATTATCAGGCAAGTCGGTGGTACGTGGCTGGCAATCGGCAGAAAGGGGAACTTTTTCATGCCCACATCTGTACACCCCACAACTGCAGAGTCATCAGAGTATTTCTGCAGATGACAGGACTCAGAGTTATACTGGAAGTCTGAGGTGTACAGGTGAAGAGGAATGGTGAGAGTACAGTTCCTTGTGGTGCTCCAGTGCTGCTGACCACCATCTCAGACACACAACCTTTCAGTCTCACAAACTGTGGTCTGTTTGTTAGGTAGTCGTAAATCCAGGTGGTTGTGGAGGGATCTCCTGGAAGTTATGGAGCTTCTGACATAGCAAAGCAGGTTGAATAGTATTAAAAGCACTTGAAAAATCAAAGAACATGACCCTCAAAGGCTGCCTGACTGGTCCAGATGAGAGGGGCTCTCTGAAGCAGGAAGATGATGGCATCTTCAACCCCAAGCCCATTATGATATGCAAACTGTAATGGGTCCTGAAAGGTGTTGACTTGCTTGTTAAGTTGAGCCAGTAAGAGTCTCTCCAGGACTTTCATAATGTGAGATGTCAGAGCAACTGGTCTGTAGTCATTTGGTTCTGCTGGTTGTGTTTTTTTAGGGACTGGAACAAGACAGGATGTTTTCCACAGCACAGGAACTCTGTTCTGTCTCAGGCTGGTGTTCAAAAGGTGCTGGAGAATCGGACATAGTTGTTCTGAGCAGGTCTTGAGAACTCTGGGACTGACACCATCTGGACCTGCAGCCTTGTTCCGGTTCAGTTTCTCAAATTGTTTCTTGATCTGGTCACAGGAGACAGTCAGGCTGGAGGTGGAGGCAAAAGAGGTCTCAGGATGTCCTGATGTAGAGACAGAGGAGTTCTCAGGATGTCCTGATATGGAGAGAGAGGAGGCTGTGTTCAGGTTAATGACTGAGCTGCAGGGTGACAGAGTGGAGGTGGGACAGGAAAGCTGTGGGCTCATGGAGGGTATGTGGTGTGTTGGGTTGGAGGCAGGGGGGAACTGAACCTATTGAAGAACAGGTTCAGTTCGTTAGCTCTGTCCAGACCTCCATCAGTCTGGTCCCCCTTTAACTTAAAGCCAGTGATCTTCTTCATTCCCGACCACACATCCCTCACGTTGTTCTGTTGGAGCTGGCTCTCCAACTTCTTCCTGTAGTCCTCCTTGCACTTCTTAGTCTGATTTCAGTTGTTTTTGTGTGGTCTTCAGTAACTCCCTGTTTCCATCCCTGAAAGCTTTCTTTTTGATGTTCAGCAGCTTTTTCAGGTCACTGGTGATCCAGGATTTGTTATTGGGGAAGCACCTCACCATTCTTGCTGGAATGATACTGTCCACACAGAAGTTTATCTAATCTGTCACACACTCAGTCATGGTGTTGATGTCATCTCCATGAGGTTCACAGAGGACATTCCAGTCTGTGGCCTCAAAGCACCCTCTCAGAGCATCTTCAGCCTCAGTAGACCAGCTTTTAATAGTCCCCTTAATGACTGGCTGCTGCTGAATGATGGGCTTGTAGGTGGAGGTGAGAAGAACCAGATTATGATCTGATGTTCCTAAAGGAGGCAGGGCAGAGGAGCTGTATGCATTCTTAATATTTGCATAAAATAAGTCCAACATCTTACTTTCTCTGGTAATTCAGGTCTGGGTTTTGAACAAATGAATTGAAAAGAAAGTTTTCTGCAGCAACACTGAGAGTCGACTACAACCTTCTCATCACCTGTAAGTTTATTTATTTTCTAAATCTTCTGCTCTGTGGGCAAAAATCTGAAAAATAGCCTTATCTCAGCGAGAGGAGTTCATTTTGGACATCTGGCTGTACTCCCTGTGCAGTGGAACAAATCCTCAAAAAACATGTTTATCCATCTTAATTATGTTGTTTACAATTATTTACAGGCAATAACTTTGGAATCTGGGTGGTTAGGGAATTTTTAGCAGTTGCAAATAGGATATGAAAAATTTCCAAAAATTGCCCCCTTTTAAATAATAATACTAAAATAACACTTCACTGTATTTTCCAGTGGGACTTTAAATGTGTTTTTTTTCCACTTCATGAAAGATTTTTGGACTGATTTGACTGATGTGACTGATGCGACTTACAGTATACTCCGGAGCGACTTATACACCAGAAATACGATAAGCACTTCTTATCGCTCCTTGAACTTCAATTTATCCACAAAATAGGAGAAGCTAACTAAGTTGGGATCCAACCAATGAAGTACAATAATTTCCAAACCATTAATGAGCTCCTATTGATCCCGATGATAGGTCTGAAAGCCACTTTTCTTGACGCCTTTTTTGTAAAGTCCTTGGCTTGCTTTCCCTTTTTAATGGCTTCACAATTAAATCAGAGATAACCTCCATCAGTTTCACCATTTGAATGACTGTCTGGAACAATCAAAAGCAGAGCAAACACAGCACTCACATGCTTTATAAGGGGAAGTTGATGTCATGTGAATACTTGCAGCAGCAGCCAGTGGTCTGGGATGTGTGTTGATAGAAGGATGGAGTGGATAATGATTCTAAAGACAAGTAATGCACTACTCCAGGATACTGAAGAAGACAACCTTAATATTTCTTCGAGCATAAATATAACCAGAAATCTCTAAATGGACCTTAATTGTAAAATGGTTCAGATAATCTCAGGTACCACCTCATACTAACCAAATCCATACTTCAATTCATGCTACAATCCTATATTGTATTATTATGAGACTTTAAAAGGCACCAATAAAAATAAATCCTGCTAAAAAGAAATTATCTATATCTAACTGATCATTCTCTTACAGTAGCTACTCAGAAAAATTAAATTGTCATAACTTTTGTGTGCCACTGTAGAATGTGACGTTGGTTATAGATTAAACAGCCAGCCTTATAAAGTAACCAGTCCCAACAATAAAACTCTGATTACACCTCAAAGTGCACCAATTGTAACTATTCCATTAGAAATACTTTTACACTCAGATTTTGAACACTGCAGAGTTTTAATGCTACTTTTACCCCAGCCAAACATCAGATATTTTATAAAAGTCCTTTATCTAATACCAGAAATTTTGATGATATGCCAAAGATTTAATTTACAAATCTCTAAATCCTGTAAGTCTTGCAACTTTACAAATACTGAAGGGAAGTGAAAAGTAAAGCAGACTTTTTCATGCTTCCTGACCTTAAGTTGAAGTTTGCATGAGACTTCCAAGATAGCAAATGTTTGCACAGTTCTCCCAACTGCATTTACAGTGTAAATGCTTGCGTCTTTTGTTCAGTTTATTGAAAGGTGCCTGTATATTAAAGCAAACAGCAGAGAGAATGCATTCGTCTGTTTGCTCAGGGAGCAATGCTGTTGCCATAGAAAATTTCTCCATAAGTGATAAGAGCAAGCGTAATGAAAGCATGACAGCCAAATAGATGCTGGTGCTGTAATTGCAGACACATGCCTTTATTTAGAATCATTGACCTTTAGACATCTCTCTCCATCACCTGTACGTGGTTGAGATGACCTGGCTCATAAAATGATAATCTCTGCTCTGTCTGGTTTTCCAGTTTTACAGCCGTTGAGCAACCCAGTGGCATTGCCAAAGAAGGGACACCAGACGCTGCCTCTGCCTGCCAGGTCTGCTGTCACGCAGCCTCCTGATGGCAGGGTGGGTGGGGCAAAGACCTGCCGTCCACACCAGTCTTTCAACACAAACATGTCCCAAGATCTGTCTGTCACATTGCACTGAACCCGGAGCACGTTGCAACACTCAAGCAGTGCCAAAATTACACCACATCTGAGCATTTGATTTTAGGATCCCACCATGATGAATACAATTAAGGCATACTTAGTTACACATAAAGAACTCAGTGAACTTTGAAACGTCACTGCTTCACAAAACAGCATCGCCTCCTCCTCCTCTTCCTCACCGCTCTAAAGCCATATCAAATCTAGAATGTCCTAAGTGGTTGCAACCATTTGCTCTCAGATTTCTTAAGCCATAAATGTGACTTGGGAGTCTGCCGGCAGCGAGTCTGTATTACAGAATATCAGTGTCACGGTTCAAGTCCTTTGAGATTATTTGATGTGGACATGTGATAAAAAAAAATACTGCTTTTAAGAGACTTTTACTGTTTGGCTGTAGCAAGTGTATGGCTAAACAAATCAACCGTAGGCCATGTGTTGTTAAAGGAAAGATTTTAACTGTTTTTTCTTTATTCAGAAAGTGAACAGTTTTGTGTTTAAAAAATAATAATAATTTTCCAATTTGTTATATTATTATTATTTGGTGGGATGTTAAAACAAGCTGTGACCAAAACCCAGAGATTTCATCTTCTTTAGGTATTCCTCCTCCTCTGCTTCTTTAGTCAGTGGATTCCATGGGAATCCATAAAGCTAAAAGCTTTTTGATGTGGGACACTGATTGTCCCCTGCGTCTTCTCAAATTTTAACACCTAAATTTAAAGACACACAACGGAACTTTCAGCAGTTTTGTGGAGGATCCCCCATGGGGGGCAAAATAACAATCAATCTTGAATCGTACTGTAATTGAAGGTTAATTCAAGCAAGAAAAAAAAAGTTTTTTCTTGGTCCTTTTTTTTTTCCTTCCCTTTGTTTTTTTCCTCTCCTTCTTCGGTGGTTGTTTCCTTCGTTTCTTTTTCGAAATGGAATGGATGAAAATCAAAAAAAGGAAAGTTGGATATGGTTGATACTGGTGGAGAGGGGGGGGGGGGGGGGAACAAAGGTGGGGAAAGGGCGGGGGGGAGGGAAATATAAAAATGTTTGTGTCCGGGCGGGGGGGGGGAGGGGGGGGAAAAGAAAATAAAGAATAATGGTGGGGGAGAAAAAAAAAAAGAAAAAAAAATATATATTTATGAAAAATAAGGTTGTGGTGCTTTAAGCAGTCCAGAAGTACCACTGGGCGGGGTTGGGGGGGGGGGGGCTTTTTCACAGGCAATTACACATAATTTGCTAGATTTCTCTCTGGAATGATGCATACTCCTGTATAAGTTCCTGACAAACTACAACAGCAATGTTTTAACACCAATTGCAAGCCAGTGTCTTTTAGTTCAGGTAGACATTTAATCTTAAAGGTACAGTATGTAAAAAATCAATGGTCAGTGGCAGAAAAATGTGATATATAATTCAAAACTGTGTGTCTATTGATGTGTAATCGCTGCACTAGAACAGCTGTTTTTATGTTCATTTTCCTAGAATGAGTCATTTATATCTACTTGTTGGGTGGTTCACACGGAGGCTGCCATATTTGTTCCACCATTTTTACTACAGTGTCCCTAAATGGACAAAAGAATGAGTGTGAAGTGAGAACTTTAAAACTGCTATACCAGATTTGTTTAATGAGAGGAAGTGACTGTTTGAGATCAGTAATGCCTTAGAAGACATTAAAAAAGTTACTCATAGTCCAGTCATAGCTACACGTGAGACTACTGGATCCACTCACACATGAGACATCTTTATGTCTGGGAGAATTTTGGCCACTAACGGCCACCGTACATTCACAACAGTGAAGGAATATGAGGTCATTTGAAAGAACATTTTCTGAGTATAGAATAGAATGTTTTCTTTCAAATACCCATCTTTACAACTAGATGTCAGTAATTCTTACAAATTCTTACAATTCTTACTTGTGATCAAAACAATCTGTTTCTGAATGCTTGTATGATATTGTTTAATATTGTATATTTGTTTGATTTTATATATGTGTTTGATATTATTGTATTATTATATGCTTTGGCAATATAAGCACTAGCTGCATTTACATGGACCCAAGCATACAGATTGCTTTTGGTTTAAAAGATCTTTCGGAATGAAAATGATCCATGTAAACACCTCTTTCCGAATGAAAAATGCCGAACCGAATGAATATTCCTTTCCCCAAACCGAACGGGGTGTCATGTAAACGCTGAATCAGTAAGTTGCGAGGTTGTGCTACAGCGCCTGCTTCGACGAGACGTCAACGTGCGTTTCCTCACTTTGACAGATGGCCGTGAACAACGTAACTCCCTGGACAGCAACAGAAAGTTTGTTTTTTACTCAAATTCTGTCTTTACGCCTTTTTCTCTTGGTTGTTTCCAATAGGAGCGCATGAGTGAGCCTATCAGCTGCTGCTTGATTTCAGTCCTGCAGAAACCACAATGACTGTGACGATCAGCTGTTTGTAGACCTCCGTCTTTAATAAATAACGTGATGTAACATCATTCTGCGCATGTCAGACAGGATTATTCTGAATAAATATTGGCGTATGTACATGCTAGATCGGAATGAATTAGTTCCCATGTAAACAGCTGCCCTGAAATCCTCAATCAGAATAATTTCATCCCGAAAGGGAAAAGTCTCCATGTAAATGTACCCACTATCTTGTCATGCCAATAAAGCTATTGAAATTGAAAAAAAAAATCTTACATAGGCTAACGTAGGCATTTTTAGATAATCACTTCCAAACAAGCAAAAAGAAAAAAAAAGTCCAAATAGGACGACTGCCAGCTTGGTAAAGGAAAGTCACAGGACCTGCAAACATGAGACTTATGTTCAAGATCATCTTTATATTTCACTTCCTTGTTTTTGTTCATTCACAAATTAGTTTTTGTATTAGTGCACACCATGACTTGATTTTATATATGACTCACAATGCTAGGCTATTTGATTAAGTTTTGATAACAAAACCACCTATATGGTTTAGATTTCAGAGACAAATCTAATTAGTTGTGGTAAAATAAAACCTACTTGGTTATCTGTGGGAACCAAAACAGCTAAATTAATAAAAAATAACTACTTGATTAGGTTTAGGGAGAAAAAAAAAGAATCAGGCATAGAGAAACCTACTTGGTCAGGTCAATGGACCGAACAACTTAGTTATAGGGGGAAAAAAGTGTTGTAAAATCGCATGGACGTGCATCGCGGAAGTACGATGGAGTACTAACAAGGCTATAAAAATATACTAAATGATGTCGTTTTGAGTAAATTATGGACGCTACCCACTCAGGACACTTGGATTACATTGGATGAGCAGTATGGAGTTTTTGTGGACTTTTATGGACCATTTTGTTTTCAGCGCCGGTCACCTCCATTATGTGAAAGTTGGGGGATAACGAAACCCCTCCCCTTCTCTGGCTGCATTTGAGATATTAAAAAAGTGCTTCAGAGTCTTGCTCAGTATGAAGGTGAGTAGAAAATGAAAGCACATCATTCTGTGGATGTTGTATCCCTTTAAGTAAAAAAAACAAACAAAAAAAAAAAACTCAAATACTTGGTTAGGACAGGAAAAACTATGTGGCTCTGGGATGAAATATGCCTCTTCATGGTTAACTTAGCATGTTGCATAATTATGGAAAAATAGCCTGTTTTTCTTGGGTGATCTGGCACTAATGTGTCTTAAACAGTGGTAGGTAATGCCAATAGAATACAAATGGGTTGGGTAATCTTGCTATAGTAACAGGGTAACAAACCACAGTTTAGAAGACAATCAACTATATGGCATTTCCCCTTTAATGGTTTTAAAATATTTCCCTCTCACAATTTTTTTTCTCAGCACTGCTAAGAAATCATTTTTACACAAATAATTTGTGTCCCATTATATCTTTTGGAATCTAACTTATGCAACCACCACATAAAATATAATTTAAAGGTTTCAGTTGTACAATTTTTAGAGCAAATTCTCTTTTTTCTTTCATAAAAAGGATATAAATCTTAGCCTCTTTAGCTTTGATGTTATTTAAATAAGTGTGTGTCAATTTAATGTTTAATGATTTCAATTACTTGCGTGGAAAACACCATCTCCATTTAGATTCCCTGTGGGGCCAACTGTCACCAGTGTAGCTGACCTAATTTATCTAAGTGGGCAGAGGCACACTGACCACTACAGCCATTTTGATTTGCATCCTTTTGTGTGGCCCATTGTGAGTGGAAACAGAGGAGCATTGCAGCCTCTCTGTGCTCATCCAGTTTTTTTTTTTTCGCAAACTCTCTGACCCCAGCATATTGGCTGCTGGTGCTGGTCAGCGAAGTACCAGTTCAGTTCCTGGATGCCCTTCATCACACTATAACCTCTTAAATCATGGCTGTGCCTTTGGGAGATGCAGGGGGAGCCTTTGCAAGAGGATTGGTGGAGCTGTTGCTAAGGGGAGGGCTTCACCCACTGATTGACAGATGTGGTTTAACGTTTCATTTATACTCCATTGCTATTGTGTTGAATGTTCCAAACCTGCAGGATCACTTAACCTCAGTCCTTCAGGTTTTGAAGTTTGCCTTGTTGCCATAGTCTGAAGTTTCACAGCTGACATTTACTACAATTTAGACCTATGGGCACTCTCGCAGGCACCATCCTCAGTGAGTAGTGTGGACAGAATGTCCCAAAAATATAAACTTTAGATTAGAAAAAGCCATATTTTGCCAGTCTCTTCATTACAAGACTAAATTGACAGAGTTGAGTTACAGGTTGCATGCTTTCTATAGTGAATGCACTTTAGGGCAGACAGGCTGCATTGCTGTCTGACACCTAGTTTCATGAATATAAAACATGTGGGGGCGTTCGAGTTGAAAGAGCCATGGCCCCTCTAACACCTTAAAGCATCACTTACAGAAAATGGTTTAAGACTTGCTCTGAACAGCAATTTGGCTTAGAGGAAGATGCAGCCGCCAACATTTTTTCCTGTTACGAGTGACCAAAGAAGCCAGTATCAGGTTTTTTAAAATTATTTATTTCAGTTGTACTGCATCTTGTATTAATATAAAACTGGTTTTGAGACATCCAGGACAACACATCCATTACAATCACACAATGAACTGAACAGGGCAGGAGGGTATAGAAAGAGTCAAGGCACATAACCAGAGGGAAAGATTTTAAACCAGTCACAGGCAGAGCCCCTCAGCTCAGCATTGAAATAATTTACAACTAAAGTATTGGGGGGGCAGAATAACCAGCATTCAGCATCTCCTACAGGCAAAAGCCTTTTATTCATATACAACTCCATTGAAGTGTTTAAGTTTCATAGAACAAAGTGAGGGTGGGGTTCTGCATAAACCAGAACTGTGCTTCATCTGGCTTAGAGTCAGAGAACCTCCGCCAAGAACAGAATGTCGGTCTCTGCAGACAAGCAGGTCGACACATGCTGGCATCACTGGTTTCAAGAGGGAGGGAAGGGGGTGGGCAGTGGAGTGTCATTCAGAAGTGAAAGAATGGGTGCCCTGATCAGTTCACTGTCCACTGACATTTCACAAAACATCCCATTGTTCTACATCAATCAGTCCAGGTTGAGAGAAAGAGCAGATCCTATCTCATGAAGTTTCCTCCTCCAATTTCTCTCTTGTATCTGTTGGTGAGGTGGTCTGCCTGCGTTGTGAGCTTGGACAGAACGCCAAACAGTCCTCTGAGGTGATAATGAAACTGATATTCCAGGTCAGCGTTGTCATCCAAAACTAGATCCCCAGTCACCCGCTGCTGCTCCTCCTGCTTTACTGCCATCTCCAGGAAGCTGGCACCGGTGCTCATCTCCTTCTTCAGCAAGCCCCACTCCATGTCGTTCTTTATGGACTTGAGGAGCAGGTAGTGCTCGTACATGTCCCTCTGCTTGTTGGGACACGGCGGCTCGTTATTGTTGTTGGGCTCCGCTTGAGTGCCAGCCTGCTCCTCCAGAGGCACGTCTCGCAGCAGGCTGGGCACCATGATGGTCTCGTCCATGTTGTTGGCAGCCGCTATGAAGCGGTGCATGACGTTAATGAGTGAGTGCTTGTTGCTGGTGGAATCGCTGCTGATTTGCATCATCTTGAAGGCGTTACGTTTGCTTGGTCAGTGAAAAAAGGAGTTTTAAGGCAGAACTGCTGAGGTAGCTGATCTGCAAGAGAAAGCAAGAATGTGAGGATGTAGAAATGTACATATGAAATATAGTAAAGACGGAGTTAGATTTAAAATACACAAATCATATCCTGCTAATGTACAAAAGAAGCATAATGCGTCACATCTAGTTCACAGCGTCCAAGAAACTCTTAATGGGCTATAATCCCTCATTTCGCTGCACCCAAATCACAGAAATGTGACCTTGACTTCCGGCTACTGGAATCCTAATTATACAGTCTAAAGGACAAGAAGACGAAGACTAACCTGAAATGACAAAACCGGAGGGGAGCCTTTGTTGGACTAAACCGAATCTTCACGGGAACCGGACAACACCCGCCGGGAAGGAAAGTCAGATTTCCTCAACGGTCTGAAAGCTTAACCCGCTTTTTATATCAGACTTGCCGGTAGAAACAAGAAGGTCCAGCCTCTTTTCATGCTCCTATTGAATTAACTGGTCTGCATGAGGGGATGTGGGTGGACCTGTGCAGCATCTGATCCGCATCAGACCAATGACATTAGACCGGAGCTGCCAGTCAAATGTATTTGCTAAGGCTGTTATCTGCTGCTTCATTGCTCCTCATTTCTCCAAGGCCGTTTGCGGCCTTACGGGAAATCTGATACCAGGCTATTTGTTGCACATCAGGCGTTAAAGAAAAATAACCTGGTAAAATTGTTTTATTATAAAAAAAATTACTCGTTTTGTCAAAGAATCAGAAATTAGTTTCCTCAACGTCACTTTAGCCTCCAAAGTGTTGCGCAACGCTGCCCCCTGCTGGCTGAGCTGTGCACGTTAAACTGAAACTGACTTGGACCACTGAACTGCGCCATCACGCATAGAAAACATAATGAAAGCTTAACCCCAACACAATAATTCTGCTATTACAATGAATTATTGTTATTATAATTTGTTTCAAAAAGTCTTACCGGATATTTTAGAGGAGAAATACGCCGGACGGCGACCTCGACCGACACAGCTGTAACTTGCAGGTTTACCTTCTTTTATGAAGCAGACAGACGCAGTGAGGCAAATAACAGGAAGGGCTCAGGTGTGTCTAATGAAGTTAATTAATAATCAGGTGTACTGGGATTATCAGGCGCGATCATTCTGAGGTAGACCTGTGGTAACATCAAGTCTTTCATATTCAAAAGCTTGATTCATTCATTCATTTACAGAATATTTGTTTGCTAATGAAGAATTTCAGTATTTCATCTGGCGAGCTCTGAAAATCAATGGAATCTTATTAAACATTTTTTATACTTAGAACTGAGAGCTACACGGTGCAAGTATTTGTCCACTCTGAAACGGAAAAACAGCTCTAAAATGTTGGTCAGCCATTTACACAAAACTGATTCTCATCAAAATATGTTAATAGATAGCCTACTGTACAAGCAACATTGTTTCCACTAAGTTATAGCTGGAAATACAAGTTTCCACAGTTTACCTCGACCAGTCAGTTCACTTAATTCTGAGCTTATTTCCAGATTGAACAGATTTTTTTGTGTGTTTTGTGTACATGCGTTTGTGTACAGAATATCGTTTCAATCATAAACATCTGCAGGGGATCATCTATGCATGCACACAGTACAGGAAGTCCATTGATTAAGAACCATTGTTTTATTGTTTGGTGTGGGTTATCAGGAGACTTAATCTAACATACTGAAAATGAAAACAACCCTGAAGCTGCCGTTTTATTTAGCTAGCCACATCCCTTTTAAAGTTTATTTTGTTTCACACACACACTGTCATATC
This sequence comes from Atherinomorus stipes, assembly GCA_023101725.1. Lineage (NCBI taxonomy): Eukaryota > Metazoa > Chordata > Actinopteri > Atheriniformes > Atherinidae > Atherinomorus > Atherinomorus stipes. Next base: position 2,487,971 of record JALJCO010013221.1, read on the forward strand.
TCCAAAGTACAGAGGAATGTGAAGTACTTTCAACTGGACATAAACAGGCTATGTGTAACTTTGTTAGAACTATGAACATGACAACATAATCAGGGACATATAGTACTGAGGTTGGGGTTTTTGATAACTTGATGAATTAATCTTACTTTTTCTGCAACATCTGCATCATCAGAGCCAAAAACAGCAGTTTATGTTGATCTAAAAACCCTTCAATGATGTGAAAGCTAAAAATGTCATTTTGATTCTGGTTATTTAAATCTTAATATTTAGCTTGAAGTAGTAAAATAAAATCTACTGTATAACTAGGAACAGTAAATTCTCTGTTTAACATTTTTTAAGTCTTTATGTGCTTTATTTTTTTAAGCCATCACATTGTAAAATATTGTGCTGATTAAACTGAAAGACAGTGGAAAGCAAAAAGCCTTTCACAGCTTGCATTTTCCTTGACAAGGCTGCTAATGAATGAGGAATGTTCATCGACTCCTGCCAGGGTTACGCATGCTGCAGTAAACAGCAGTACAACAGACACATTCTGAGACCACACACTAGTAAAGATACACAACTTCATCTTTATTTTTCACATATTTTACATGCATCCACAGAAGAAAAACACTAACACTGAAAATTGTCATACGAAGTTTGCTTGGTTGCTGAAATTGGCATCTAGGAATGCAGGCTTTGGACAGAAGTGGCCGACATGGTCGCCTGTTATCTACTCAGACTTTTTTCATGGTCCAGCCTACAGGCTTCTGGGAGTTTCACACACAGACACAAGTGGTGTTGAAGATAAACTTTTACCAGCTAACTGTTTTACTACAATAAGAAAATAAGGCAACTAGAAGAAAAAAAAAAAGTCCACAAATGAACTCAAAATAAAAAAGTGACATCTATATAGAGACAGCTATGCTTAAATTAATCTGGGGAGTAACAGAACTCTGAAATGCCTGGGGTCCCTTTTCTGTTTGGTCAGACAGCATCGCAGGTCATTTCCTTTTTTCCATTCCCTTCAATCAACATCTTCCCTTTAGCTCACTGAGTATGCATAAAGATTAAGTGTTGAGTTTTTCCTCTCTAAATTCATATAGCTAACACATAATATTAAAATCCCAAATCGGTTTGCAACAGGAGCCTCATCGGTAACCTGGTGACACAGAAAACACAGGTTGGAGCCAAAAACAAAAAACAACCAAGCGCTCATTTGGATCCAAACATGAATAAATTTAATCAAAGCCAAAGTTTATTGAACTTGGGGGGTGTTAAAAGCAAAAAAAGACTTACCAGTCACTGTTAGACCATCTCATACTGGTTGTTGGTGATGTATCGAGACAAGCAGCAAGCCAGGAATATCCCGATGAGCTGAAAGACATTTTGAAATTTAATTGTCAATCCATGTAATTTTAAATCAAAATACAATAAATAAAAGGTGATAATTACAAGTTTAATTCCTCCCTGCAGGTAAGTGTTGCACTCACACTTGCTACTCAGTTAGCATTAGTAACGTTACAGAACCGGCTAAGCGTTAATTAGCATTGTAAATGTTTAACTTGCATGGCCAGAAGGAAAGCGGCAACCTCTATGGTGCTTTTGAGCTCCTTTGCTCCCTTCATCCGCATCCTGCTTCGTTTTTTGCCTGCTTGAATTTGAGAAATGTAAGGCAAGGAAGACGCCATTTCTAAACATAGCAATTGAGCTAACAACTCCTGAGCTAATGCTAATGGTGCAGAATCCTTTTGTGTAGATGTTGGCATGATAATCAGATGTAAATATTTATATATTTTGGACCCGTCAAAATTGATAAAACAATGATTTATATGTTGTTAGAATTTTTATAGTAAAATTTATATTTTTATTTTGCACCCCTTCAGACATTCTGTGGATATATTGTTTTTGAGAAATTGTTTTGATGAAAAAGTTGTAGCTATCGCCTTTAATATCCTTCTAAGAATGAAACTATTGACATTTCCCTCAGTCAGAGGATGTAAAACAAGAAACAACTTCACTCAGGATACAAATAAAAAGTGAAAACAAGGCTAAAGTTGATGTTATTATCTTGTTTATGTCTTATCAGGCTGCACAACAACACCAAGGTTCAACTTTAACTTGCTGTGATTTTAAAATGCGATAACTGATAATCAGTATCAGTGGTCACGTTCACATTTCATCTGATCAGTAACAGTTCAGGCTCAAATGGTATGACCAGCTAAACAAGTTTGTAAAACAAGCTGTTTAGTCAGGAGAGGCAGAAAACTGCGTCTTCCCACCCAGGAAAAATGCATTGGAGGCTGCGGTTTGCGTGTCGTCACATGTAAAACATATAGCTGCTTGTTTAGGACATTGATTTGTGTCGAGCACGAGATGAAGGCTGGAAAGGTGGATGCTCTCAATAATCTTGCAAAATTGTAGCCGGTGTCATCAAGGATGTAAAAACAGACCCCAAGTCCATTTGTTCAGGGGGTCAGCCTCGTTTGGGGAACTGTGAAGGTGCAAAAGGACTCTGATTTGGATCGAAGAAGCAGACTTGGCCTAACCTGATTTACATCATCTGGGTGCGTTCAACAAGTACACGCGGGGGCGTTCCCTTTCCTCACGCACTCCATCTGAGTAAGGCGACAGTTGTAGGTGATTTCGTCTGGATAGGAGCCAATCACTAATCGCGGGTGGGACTTTTGAAGGATGGGCGGCGTTTTGGCCGGAGGTTTTCTTTGCACATTCGACAAAAGTCGTTCACAGACTGTACACCGCTCGTACTAGCTGTCGCCGCCGCCGCCATGTTGTTTGACTGAAGCTTTTTGAGCTTGATAACATGTTTTGATAACTCGATCCTCTATGCGTGGTGGCTCTGGTGTCGCTCTGAGTTGCGTCACGGGTTGCGTCATTCGGTTCAACGTGAGTGGCTGAAGTAGCGTGTCAGTCAAGATGACGGACAGATCTTCTATCCAATCACATGCAAGAGTTTTAGAAAAAAAAGACTAATTTGAAATGACATCGGGTTAACTCCCTCCCCAGATGGTATTGCAAATACCAGGTGGCGGGAGTCAGGTTAGACTTGGCCTGCCTACAAATGCGGGTCTCAGTCCGCTTCAAGCAAAGGGCATTGCATTGTGCACATGCGCAGAACACATTGGTAGCACATCTCAATGAATAGGATGAAATGTTAGTACACCAGAAGAAAGTACTACACACACACACACACACACACACTGAACTGAGGCCCCAATCGTACCGACTGAGTCTAGCAGACTACTGTGAGTGTTCTGCCAAGTTTGGCTCCAAAGACACCAGGAGAATTCAAAGTAACGCAGAAAAGCACACATCTGTGCAACATCCAAAGCTCTTCGCTTTCCATGCATTTCATGTGAACTACTCCGTATATTCATCCTTGAGCCTGATCAGAAAAGGTAACAACAGTTTGAAATCCAGCATTACTCTCCATTCAAGTGCTGTTCAAATACACAAAAATGAGGGTGCACGAGCTTTTAGAGGTATCATCTTGTAAGTATGGAGTGTGTGATGGGGAGGACTCTGAAATACCAAGTGATGGCCACTCAAAAAAAAAAAAAAAAAAAAAGTGAGGACAGCAATATGGAGTTGTAGTCAGAGGGGCCGTCCACATGGTGCTGAATTACAGCAAAACCGCCAAAAAATGTAAGAAATCTGCCCCATCATCCTCACGAAACCAGGGACTAGCCTCCTGAAACCAGTCATGTCTGGAAAGTGTTTCATGGGGACAGCAAAACCGCACAAGGAAGTGTGTGTGTGTGTGTGTGTGTGTGTGGTGGGGGGGGGTGTCATTAAAAAAAAAAAATTCACAACAACAATGGCGTCATGGAGCAACTGTGTTGAAAACTTTCGCGTTTGCCTCGTGAATAATCAGCCATCTTTCCCTTTCTGTTCTTCTTTTGTTGGGCTTCCAGCGAGACACGGTGGAGCCTTTATTTGCACATGTGCTGTGTCTTGTTCTAGGTTTGGAGTGTTACTCTTTAATCTTCATAGCGCCACCCACAGCCTTGCAGGATGTACTACAGCGGTTTCATAGGGATGGTGAAACCCTTCCCTGAATTTCCTCTATCGGTTTCACACCTGAATCAGCCTCAGCTCCGTGTGGACTAGGCCAGAGTTAAGCAAAACAAGTCTGTCAGTGTCTCTGTATTAAAGACAGACAACGTAACTTTTAGACCTTAAAAATATGTGTTTCTGACTCATTTTGATAGCGCACCAACATTCATTATGGGCATTTTTCAGCCGCCACTGCCCAGAGGCGTCCCGAGGCTCAGAAACAGCAGTATGCAAGTTTTCCATCTGGGACGCGGCTGTGACGTTGCAGCCGTCTATTACCGCGTCACGTAATGGATATGATATAAATGGATATGAACCAGATATGAACACAGCGGGGGTTTTGAACTCGCATCATGTCGGATTTCGTAAAGAAACACAAGGAAACATTAACGGAGGAAGAGAGGAAAAGAAAGAGAGGAAGCCACAGAACAAGAGTCAAGTTAAAGGAGTGATGACATGCAGTTTAAGACTGTTTATGTTGTTTTATGTAATCTAAAGAAAGGTTTTTGGGAGTTTGTTTGACGAGACCTCTTTAGTATAAGTTGGGTCCGGTGATGATATGGAGTTTACCCGGAGACCACGTTGACTTCATTTTGATTGGCTATTTTTCGCTATGACCTTATTTGGGTTAGGTAAGCTGGATCGGAGTTTGCTAAAGGCTACTGCTAGAAAATCAGACAGTGAGCTCGTTTATAGACAAGACAGCATTTAGAAAATAAATAAACTTAAGGTATGACAAGGTTGTGGCCCCTTAGTGTTGCTGAGAAGTTTTTTTTTCATTTGTTTGAAAATAGCCTGCTGCAAGAAGTTCTACTAGCTCCATACACGAAGCTGAATAGAAGGGAGGGGAGGGGGAGCGGACGGTGCATAGGCGTTAGGAGAGAGAGAGAGAGGGGGCGCTGTTTCTTGATAGTGTGCTCTTTTGGAGTAATTGAGAATGATAGACTACGTAGAATGATAGCCTGCTGTTGTTACTGTTTGAGAGAGAGACAAGCTGACAGACATAAAAGGCTTTGTTTCCTCTGAATTACATGGCATCAGTGCAACAGTATATTATCCCCAAACCCAGAAAAGTGAAATTTGATGTATGGCCTTTAAGACGGTCTTTCTGGTGGAGGAGCTACAGTACAGGTATGATGTAAGATGGATGCTAGTTTAGCTGTCGATAGGGGGCATGTCACTGACAAAACTGCTAAAAGTTCCATTGTGTGTCTTTTAAGCTAGAAAGGTGGGAAGTTTGGTGGAGCGTCAACGGCCTCTGGGAGCCCTAAATATTTTGTTCTTCTCTGAATACACAAGTTGAAGGTAAACTTGTGCTGTGCTTACTGCCACTGAAAAGCAGTGATAAAGATGTTCTTGAATATGTGTCTCACCTGAAAGAAAGCAATCCCAAAGGAGATCCCAGCAATGACTCCCAGGTTGGCTTCCATCACACTGGTCACCCGTGCAAAGCAGCCCTACACGGCAGGAAGACAAAGACTTGATGCAACTTGCAGCTTCATACAATCACAGTTGGATGGCTTCTTTTAGTTAAGCTGATAACTTTGGTTGTTCTTAGCTTACCATTGTGTACACAACTTCCCCGGCTTTGTTTAGGTCTTTCAGGCTCTCCACGGAACAGTTGTAGTTGTCTTTACAGCAGCTGGCAGGGATTCCCTTGTCTTGAAAGTAAGCTGTGCCATTCCAGTCAGTGTAATTTTTCACTCCACAGCAATGCAACTGCAAATAGCAGAACAATTTTTGTTATGCAACAAAAGTGTGTTTTTAAGAAGAAAAGCAGTAGGATTAGGGGTTGTTCTTGCCAAAACACAAGTGAGAGGTTTCTCTGCAAAAGCTATGACCTGCTAGAAAATCATCTGCAGCAACAAGACCTGCATGAGTGATGCTGCAGCAGCTCTGCTCTCTGGTTAAGTGCTAGGTTGGACTAAAATGCCAGTCTCCTTTGGTTGGTACAAAGTCAGACAGAAAACACTGATATGATTGATAACCTCCCACTTACAGTTCTCTGGATCATGTCGACTGTAGAGCTTATGCTGCTTGTGTTGTTGTAGTACTTCACTGCATCCTGAAACCCGGTGCCCATTGTAGCCTTGATCTGGTGAATTAAAAAAAAAAAAGCAGATTATATATTCTTCTGAACTGATGCAACTACTTCTAGAAACACTTTTTTTCCATGTTTGACTGCCTCACCTCATGCCTGAAGATGAAGCCTGAGACTCCAGCCACAAGCTCGGCCAAGAACACCAGGGTCAAAAACATGGCATACTGAAAGAACAAGTTGCAGCAGGTCACATCTGAGGGGCATTTATTTTTCATTTGTTTTCAAATTCCTGCATTTACCAGTTTGAGCATCCATGGGCTGCCACGGCACGTAGCAAAGCAGCCAAACAGGCCGAAAATAACGATGATGGCTCCCGTCCCAATGAGGACATATGGTGCATTGGTGCTCTCCTTAGAAGCCAGAGAGAGATAGGCCTCCAGGCTGACCTTCCCCCACACCCCCACGGCCAACAGGATCACGCCTGTGAACTGAAGACGGCAGCAGGGCGAATCGGCACCGGCATGAAGAGACACACACAGGAAGAAGAGGAGTGTTTTAGGGGAAGTTACTAACAAACCTCTAACCAGCTGGTCAGTCTCACACTGTTGTGGTTACTATGATAGCATAATTAGCCACATAATGATAAAAAGCTGGGATGATACAAGACTTGCTCATTGAAATCAGCATCAAACTAACAAGACACTACCTCTTCCATCTTGTTTTATGCTGATTTTGCTATAAACATTATGCTTTGCAGAGCAACAATCAGTGATTGTGCATGCCACTTATCCTTTCAGAGAAACCAATGATCTACATGCACTCTGACAGACATCAAGGACACTTTTACTTAACCATCAAGTGCTGAATCCAGGAAAAACAGTTTCCCACATTGATTTCCTTTATCAAACCCCCTCTGTTCTCATGGGAGCTGATGCAAATGAGTTTAAAGGGGAGATTGTGTCTCTGAGGCAGATGTGCAGTGAAACAAACAGGATAAGCCCTCCTCCACTTGCACCAGATACCTGATTAATATGCCACGCTTTATCTACCTCCATGTCAGTTTATAGTATAAATGCATCCGAGAAACGCCTCTAGCCTCAACGTGAGGTTCAAACATCTCTACATCTTCTTTAGTGCTCCCTGCACGAGTCATTACCCTGAGGTGGGGGGGGGGACGACGACAGCTCAAACAGCCAGCAGCAATAAAGATAAAAGCACTGACCTGAACTTTGTGTTAGCAGCAGCATTAACCTCAGCTGGCTGTTTGATCGGTCCAAAGATTAACACAGAAAACAATGATAAGTGCTCATTTTCCATTCAAAACAAACCTAGATTTATTATTTGTAACTAAACAGAAGGGTAAACACAGCTGCAGCTACAAATCATTCCTATTTTAGGTCTTCAAATTACAATACTTTATTATTCATTTTGAATTCTTGCTGTCAAAGACCATCAATTTACATCATTGGCTTCATCTGGCCCACAGTCTGGACCTGAAGGATAATCTGGAGTAGATTTCAAAAATTAAACTGAAACAAATGGTTGACTAACAGGCAGCCGGAAGAACAATGAAGCCTTACATGTCTTATTACCAACTACTACTTATTGCAAGTAAAATGATCAAAGATTCCTTAGTTCTTGCGTCTCAGACGCGAAGATTTCTCTTTGTCTTCGTGAGAAACAAAAACAGGCAGAGCCCTCATTTCAAACCTTTCCCAGATTGATGAGATGACTGCGCCATGTCACCTCCTCACTGAGTGTTCAGAAAACCCAGCGCACACACAACTGATTCACCTTCACATAAAATGCTAATCTCTAAGCTTCACACACACATATTGATTCATTTTCCTCAGTAACCCAGAAAACAAGTGTAATGTCTTTATGTCAACGGTTGTTCTTTTTCTATTTTTAGGATTTGTAATAACATTTAGAGGCTTTTAAAGCATTTCTTAAAAGTAAATTTAAGAGATACAAACCCAACACAAGGTGATGGATGCATATCTACATCTGGTGGGACTAGGATGATGATGATGCAGATGTTGAACTTTTACTTAAACTTCCATCTCTGATATTGATAAGCCCTTAATTTAGACACATTTTCATAAAATCAAATAAAATTTTAAAAAAAGCATTACAACCTCATTAAGGTCTGATTGACAGCAGTGCTGTTCACTCAGAGAGTGACAAAGGCACTGCAGTCAGATTGTGCCTCAGGAAGATGTTCATCCTCACACTGAATACCAAAAATGTTGTAAGAAGATTTGGGTTTATCGGTCTATTAAATATCTTGGATAGGGCAGCGAATACAGACGAGTAGCAACTTAAGAGTCTCAAACAAAACCAGAATGTTTGAGCTAATGTTGCAGGTGAAAAACTGCATCCGTTTCTTCCCCTGTATTATATGCTTATATACGCTGTTATATTTTGGGTCTGTTGAAGGGCAATGGACGGGAATGTTTGTAAAATGTAAAGCGGTTTGACTCACGGAACTTGCTGGAAAAGCGCTCCATAAATAAAGATTGATTGATTGATCTATTACAAGAATCACCACTTGCTGGATACATGTTTGCGATTCTGGCTTTAGACAAGTGAAGTCTGTAAATAACTTTGAACTGGAGTAAGCCATGTCTCGCACAAATTGATGTAGAGTGCATCTTTGAAAGCAGCGTTGTTGTTTTCAGATGCCACTTTTAGCAAGGCCAGACTTACAAAGAGCCAGCTGTGTATCTGCAAAATGGTTTCCATGTAATGTCTAAAAATATACATTTGGGCATTTCTTTTAACGCACATTAATTAATCACATAACCCCTCATCAGAATAGTTACATATGGAATTTAAAAGATTAAGCACTGAAAACATCTGTCAAGCAAAAAAGGGGAAATGTGGCAATATAAAAGAAAATCACGTGGTTACAATAGCACTTATGCTACATACAGTAAACCAGACTTGCTTAAAATCAAATACAATTTCCAAAAAAGGGGTAAACAAGTGCCCCCCCCCCCCCTTTTATTTCTTTGACAATGGACTGCACTTCCCTGCTTTGTGTGATAATATATCCAAAATCCCCTTTATAGAACTGTTCTATTCTAAAATATGACCAAAAAACTGGCCGTATCAGTTCATATTTCTTTATGACTTATTGGATATGGCAACATTTTTTATTGCCTTCATATGCATACCTGAATATACAATTTAGCAGAACTCATGATAAACATGATTTAATCTAATCTAATCCTTTTTAAACCACAAGAACCTAAAAAAATATCCCAAATTGCTTGACTCTTATAAACGGAATCATGTTTTCACAAATACTGTGTTTCCACCTTCTCAAAAGTGTTAATCATAAGGTTTTTCTGATATACATAAGTTTTTTTTTTTTCTCACCCCCCCCCCCCCTCTCTCTCTTTTTTGTACAATTGAAATACATTTGAGTTTTGGGAGTAAAAAGCCATTAAAAGATGTCAGTTACAGCGCTGATGCGTAGCTGTAAGAGTTAATCTACAGTAATCTAAATAATCGATAAATCGGGAATTATTTAACCTTTATCTAAAGGGGCAATTGATTTAGAATGAACGGTTTGATCTTAACTCTTGCATTAATAACAAAAGAAAAAAAAGAAAAGAAAAAAAAAGCAAGGTTAGGTTCACTAATGGTCGCTGAGAGAAACCTTGTTAAATCAGAACAATCAGCGTCCAGCGGCCACTACATTCCCAGCAAGTGGCTGAGTAATCAACAGAAAACCACTTGTGTGCATCTATTCGACAAGTTTAACTTGCGCAGGGAAATTGTCATTAGCTTCGTTGACGTAGCAGCCGCTCGAGCCCATTGTTGACCCCTTTTTTTTTTTGGCTCGTTGTCCCCCATTACACGTTCAACGACTCACCCAGAAAATAAGGCTGTAGGAGATGAGGAAAGTCTTCAGACAGGTAATAACCGGCTTCGTCTGAAGCCGTCGGGACGGCGGCGACATGTTGGTGTTTTATTTGAGAATTAAAAAAAAAAGAGAAAGAAAAAGTTCACTACTAGTGTCTCGACGCGGAGATGGGAAAAAAAGAAAAAGAAAAAAAAAAAAACTTGGGAGAAGCCAAGGGAAAAGCGGAAGTGTCGTCACTGACACAGAATCACTTTCCAGACGGGATAAACAGCTTCCCCGGAAAAAAGAAAGAAACAAAAAGCGTCAAACTCGCAGCAACAACAGCGTTCAAACGCTGCCAAAGTAAACACCTGCGGCTTTATATGCAATGTCCCATGAGTATTTTGACAACACAGCGACCATCAACTTACATTACTGAGCCCCATTTTCAACAAACGGTTTTAATTAATTGTAAAAAAAAGAAAAAAAGCTTTTATTATTTAATTATCTTGATTTATCATCTTTGTGGAAAAAAATATGTATGAAATAGGCCATACAACTATCAACATGATTGATGTCTTTGATAACTGATTAAAGAAATAGTTTCATTTATATTTAATTTGATTTCTGTATTCTTGAAATGTATTTATTTATTAAACTGGATAATGTTTTCCATATTTTGTGAGTTATCTTGTTGAATTTAAATAAAACACGTTCCACCCTTTGTCCATCAGTTTATTCATATAAACTCAAAATAAAAAAATGGTTTGCCTAATTATTATTCTAATATAAATGGGTATAGAAAAGTTATATTTATCTAACTGTTTTGCATTCAAGAAGTCATGTTAAACATTCGAAATTACATAAAATTGATACAAATTGATAACTAATTTTTACATGTAAACGTCCAACATTTCTGAAGGTGAACGGGTCACTCCGCGTTTCTCTGAGGAAGTAACAAGACAGGCTTTCGTTTTCCCTGAACTTCGGCTTTTATATTGAAAGCAGCAGCAAATTTCCGGTCTCACTTAGTGTTTGTGGCTCTGCTGCTGCGAACTGGAAGTTAATGTTTAAGGCTAAATTACATCAACATGGTTATTAAAACCACCACAACGTGGCACTCATTGAAACATAAACATTAAGATTGTCCCCCCCCCCCCCCCCCCCCCACACACACACACACACACACACACACACACGCACACGCACACTACCACTACGTTTTCTTCCGACAACGTTTTCCGAACAAATTAGCTGCAAGTGAAAACACTTCTTTCATTTCTTTTTTTCGTTTCGAACAAACAGCCCCATGGGTTTTATTAGTTTTTTAATATTAATGTTTTTCAAAAGAATCGGAAAGAATTATATATATATATATATATATATATATATATATATATATATATATATATATATATATATATGTCTAGGTTTAAAATAAAACCATTCAAACTAATGAGTTATTTAAACGTGGGGTTATAAAGCCTAAATATTTCCATCATGTTTAAGTCAGCAGTGGGAGGAAACACACAGAAGTCCGCTAGTGCCACCGTCTGGTTTTTGCCATTTATGATAAACCAGGAGGATCTTGCGGAGTTCGGGTCCAGTCGGAGTGTTTATCCTCAGCAGGGATTACAAGAAGTAGCTCAGTCTAAAAACTTTCTAAATGCTTGTTTAACCAGCTGGAAATTTTTTATCAGAGTTTTACATTCACCTTTTTTTGCGTCGGACTCAAGTTATCATCCAGCACAAAAACACTTTTTCCCTCCAGGAGTGTGATCGTTGAATCTCTGACATGACTCTCAGTCGCTCTGTCGCTGTTTTCATCTTATTTTTTTTCAAAGGTAAGTTCATGGGTTTAAACACCAAAGAAGACTAAACTATTTCAAATCACAGCTGACCTTAATGCATTAAAATGATTTAGATTATTCTTGTGAAGGAAGAATATCAAAGAAGAAATACATACATGGTGTGAGACAAGTCTGATTTTTTTTAAGGTCTAAATGATTCATTTGCTTATTTGGCAACTTAACTGAGAGAAAATAGTGAGATGTTTCTTTACAAACCAAAATTCATATTCAGTTTCTCTGTTCTAATATAAAGTGATCTGAATTCTGAGCAGCAAACTCTTTTTTACTCTATTTTTTTCCTTTTTCTTTTTAAAGGTCAGCTTGTAAAGAAGGTGTCAGACAATTCAAAACACATTTGTAGCTAAGTCAAATATAGAATTGAATGTCTAAATTATGTGATAAATACCTCTGACTTAGTTTGCATTTGCTTTAGGTGTCATAATAAATAATGTTCTATTGCTGGAGAAAGTTGAAGCCACTTCAATATTCACGGTGCTGCTCTGCAGCTGGAAATAGCTCCATTTTAGCAGCAACACCGTTTGTATTAGACACAGATGTGTTGATTGCAAGTGGAGCCTGATCCTCTTCTCAGGAATGAAGAGCTTCTCTTTAACATCCCCCAACATGCAACTGGCCAGACTCCAGTCAAGATGAATTTCACATTAGCTGCTGCCAAGCAGCTAATCATCAGTCTGCATCATCAGTCTCACAGGAGTCTGCATCCTTTCCCTGATAAAACAGCAAAGTAAATGGATCTTACTAGCACTCATTTTTGTCAATAATTTCACTTCCATGAAATGAGAAATGCATAGTTTTTATTTCCTTATGCATGATGGTACAAACTGCTTCAAGTCTGCTGCTGTGGGACTCTGGTGAATGTTGAAGTGATGAGCTGAGCTTGTTTATTTCCTGTGTGACTAATGCTCTGTAGGGGGGAATAAAACTGAGGAAGTGATACTAAGAGGAAGACTGGACCCATTATGAAAAAAAAAATGCTGACGAGGGATTTAATTTTCACGTCTTCTGGAACATGTTTCAAAAGCAGAGAAGTCAAATGTGATGTATAATTAATGATAGAAAGTGTGTTAAAGTGAACCTTAAGAGGGTGTGAACACGTGTGAAAGAAGAAAACGGGCTAAAGTGAGCGAATGTGAATGAAAGTGGAGCAGGAGTTGTGCTGAGATGGGGGTGGGGGCAGACAGGCTGGAAAGTTTGGCACTCAGTTTTAAACATGGAGTCATTTTTGAGATTTCAAAAGGGATAATGAGCACGAACCACAACTGCTGAGGAGAAAGGATACTGTAAAAAAGTAAAGACCGATTCACTGTTCATATGTTAGAGTACAGGAACCGCGCTGCCTTAACATGGAAAGTGATGAGTAAGACTTAGAGTGAGTAATGAAAACATGTTTATCTTAATATGTGGTTAAGTTATTGTCAGTTGAAATGCTTTATGATAAAAAAAAAAAAAAAACACTACAACGGTCGAACATTCTTCCTCTGTTGCAGCGTTTACAGTTATTCATACAAATGCCAGTGTTTGATTAATAATGATATTCATTTACCCAGTTGCCTTTATCTGAATGAAAACTACAAATAAATTACACATGAACATAAAACATTCTTGTAGAAGTGTTCATGATTAGTTCCATGTCTAAACTATAATAGCTTTACAAGCTTTCATCATGTCTCCTCAGGGATTTTGTAACATTTTCTCCTCTACAACCATCTCCAGATCTCTGAGGTTTAAAGGCCTCCTTGCCATCACTCTCCTCTTTGGGTGGTTTGGATGGGTGTCAGATTTGGAGCACCCTGTTAACCATTTCTTCACCCCACTGGCTGTATAACAAGTCCTCGACTTAAACGATGGCAACATAACTGCCTAATGTTTTCTTGCAGATGTTTTCTTAATGCAGTCCTCTGTTTCAAATATTCAAGAACCACCTGATGAATCCAAGCAGCCGTGTCTGAACACATCTCATTCTCCTCTACTAACCTTTTGCAAAATCTCATGTAGAAAAAGAAAGAAGTCAGTTGTTGGGCTATAATTTAATGGAGATGTTTTGAACCCAGGGCATTTGTTTGGGGAAAAAAAGGAGCTATTCCTCATAGATGGTATTGTTTTTGAAGTTAAGCAGGGTGATAGCGATCTAATTCTGTATGGGTTTTGTTTTGATTTGCTATTTCTAGCATGCAGGGCAGGATACCTTGCCAAGTAACCATCATCAGAATAAGAATAAGACTTCACAGAGGTTTTGGAGAAAAACATCTGGTAGTCTGATAAAACCCAGTTTTGGGGAACACTTTGGCTGTATGGCCTGGAGTACACATGCACAACCAAAATGCTCAAGATGCTCTTAATGCTCTTAATGTTAGGGATGCACGATATAATCGGCCCCCTGTCGGTATCGGCCAATATCGGCCATAAAACTGAATATCGGACATCGGCCACCCCACCGATATTTAAACAATATTTAAATGATATTTAAACGATATTTAAACAATATTTAAACGATATTTAAACGATTAGCCCTCCTCTCTGTTTCTAAAGTCTAACCCCCCCCCCCCCCCCAAAAAAAACCCCTACTTCTTCTTAAAAAACTTCTTTTTTTACAGACTTTAAAATTTCTAACGACTAGGGGTGGGAAAAAATATAGATACACTAAAATATTGAGATATTTTCGTATGCTGCTATGATATTGACATTTAAAAACGCGGTATCAATATCTCGTGATATTTCATCATTCTGTTACGAAATCTTTCGAGAATTCATGAAAATTTTCGCATTATTTTCATATGCTGATATCATATTGACATTTAAACACAGTATCGATATATTTTACTGATGAAATCTCGCAAGATTTCACAAAATATCGTTAGATTTTGTAACAGAACAATAAAATCTCGCAAGATTTTGAAAGTAAAATAGATTGACACTGCATTTTTAAATATCGATTTGATATTGGCATTTGAAAATATTGCGATATTTCACAGTATCAATATTTTTTCCACCCCTATTTTTTAAAGTGTCGGAAACGTAACAAAACTGCTATTTGCAATGACTCCTTATTTTTTTAAGCTTTAATATTGGTATCAATATCGGTTATCGTACACATAAGTTTTAAAATATGCATCCCTACTTAATGATAAACTGGGTTATAGTTTAGACCTGAATCCCACCCAAAAGCTTTGAAGGGGGACCAGAAATATGGCAAAGAAGCATTTCAAACCTCAAAAATGTGGAAATCCTTGTGGAGACACGAACAAATATTTGCAGTTATTGAAGCTTTTGACTGGTGTGATGTCATGTAGAGATTTTACCGCCTCTTACTGATCAATGTAAAAGCAACCAGTCTCTAACACTGCAGTCCACTATAACAAACTTATTAGACAAACAAACCACTGTAAGCACAAATCTAACATGTATATAATTTGAGCTTCATAATACACACATTTCTTCAAGAAAACATGATCTTCAAGCCATTTGAACAGGTTATAAACCCTCCAGAGTTTCCATTAGATCCACTGATTGCAAATCCAGGTGTGGAATGTTATTTGATGGTTAAAAGAGGCCAGAAAGGAAGTCATGGAAATGGAAACATGTAGGGAGAATGATCACATATTATGTGTTTCAGTCAAAACATTTCAATGACCAGTGAAGCAGTGTCTGGCAACTCTGTCATATTAGACTGGTGGATGTTTGCTATTTAAACGCGTCTGTTTTTTGTTATTCCAGCTGCAATGGGGACCACGGGCTACGACAGCTATAATGACTTTGCACAGGAAGATGACATTCCTCAAATTGATTACAGTGGTGAGTGTCTATTACTTACACATATACAGTATTCAATCATAAATATACATGAATTTGAGATTTAACCATTTTCTGTTATGCAGTGGTCGTGGCTGGTATCTAAGTACATGAACCTTTGCGTTAATGTCTCTATGCTGTATAATATACTTTAAACTCAAATGAGTTGTTTAAATACCACCATATAACCATACATACGTTCATTTTTAGATCACTTTACGTAGCTGTTTAAACACATTGCCATGATGACTTACAATACTATTAAAGTTTGTTTGCACATCAAATTGATTGAAAATTAGAACATCAGTGCATCCGTGTTTGTTAAGACATTGTTATACAATCCTTGTATAAGTTTGATAAAGTAATGCATTTTATTGGCTGGGTAGGACATTGATTACTATTTCTGTTCTTTAACAATTTCTTTAATTGTATTGCAAATTGTTTATATCATAATATATACCAGTAGTTCCCAAACTGGGGAGACAGCCCCCAGCTGACATTATTGTTGTCAATGAAAAGGGGGTTCTGAAGAAAAAGTTTGGAAACCACTGATAAATACTAATATCTAATATATATTTCAATCTAAATGTATACACACAAACCTCAAACTACTTCTTTTTAATGAAAGAATATATTTTCTAAAGTTTTCTGGGATTTCAAAATGTCTAGCCAGTCTGAAGTCTGATATCAGTATTCTTAAAATCATTTGTACCTCTTTGCTGTATTCATGCTTCACACAGATGTGCTCTGTCTTTCAAAATAGATCCTTACTGGTGTCACCCACCAAGTCTTACCAACGGCGAGGTGACCTGTCGCTCCCCTCGAGGCAGGGCCTCCAGGAGTACACTGGGCACCCGCTGTGAGATGGCCTGCGACCGGGGCTACCGGCTGCTGGGAAGAAACTCTATTCAGTGCCTCCCCAGTCGCCGCTGGTCTGGGACTGCTTTCTGCCGCAGTAAGTTGAGATTATATTGGGACATGTGGTGGTACTCTGTGTTATTCTTACTCTGTCAGCACATTACAGTAGAATCTCAACAAGCAGTGCGTACCTAAAGCTGAATGTAACTTACTGTATGGTGCTCGCTGTTTAGCTTTCAGCTTAGTTTATATAGCATTAATTTATTACGAAGTCATTGCAAGGTCTTTAAAAGATACAATCCAATTCATTATAGTCCAGCTGTTATCCACTTAATAAGATTAAAACTGTTAAAACTGCAGCATGTGTGCATGACAAACGGTATCCATCACTGTGAAACACATTTGCATATTTCCCGTCTGGTGGATAGTTTGACACATGTCAAAGAATGAGCAGCTGCCTCGTAATCTGTCATTTGACCAGTCAGCCCACCACCTGGAGCACACTGAGCTTTGTGGAAGGGAGTATGGCAGAGATGAGAGCTAAAATAAAGCATTTCAGATCTAAGGTTATAAAGGTGCTGCAGCAACAAAATGAAAATGAAATGAAAAATACTTTATTAATTCGCTATTGCAGAAGTTTTTTTTTTTTTTTAAGGAAAGCAATAATTATATTATATTATATTATATTATATTATATTATATTATATTATATTATATTATATTATATTATATTATATTATTCAGCACCAAAAAGTATTATTTATTTAATTTTAAGACACACTTCTGCTGTCAACATTGGACTGTACTGACCCCTCTCCTAACCAACTTTTTTTTTTTGATGTTTCTCCAGAGATCCGATGCCACGTGTTGCCCCTCATCCCTCACGGCAGGTACACCTGCACTCAAGGCTTTGTTGTGGACTCCAGATGTGACTTCACCTGTGCCCCAGGCTACCGCATCGAAGGGGAACACTCACGCACCTGTCTGAACATGGGGTCCTGGAGCGGAGGACAACCAGTGTGCTCAGGTAGTTTCTGGAAAACTGGCCTAATGTTCAAAAATTTAAGGACTTTAAGAAATTATGTGAACCATAGTTTTATCTTTAATTCTTCCATCGGCATCTTTGTTTCCTATTATTTCAAAAACCAAACTTCCTTTGGGTCCATTCTCTCACTCTCCAGAAAAACAAGCTTATTTCCTGTTTCTTTGCTGTTTGGACTGGATCCAGACTGCAGTCTGCTGTCTTCCAGTAACATTCGGCTCCTCATAGCCGTAGCAGATAGATGATCCTAACATATGCCATCATTCAAACCAGTTTCTTTCCTCTAATGTTTCCAGTGTTTAAGTTTCTGGCTGTTTATTTCAGATACCGATCCTCCAAAGATCAAGTGTCCTCCTTCCAGGCTGAAGGTTGCCGAGCCTGGGAAGCTCACTGCCAGGGTGACATGGGACCCCCCCACTGCTACTGATACTGCTGACAAATATCTCCGGTATGTTCCTCCTTTCCTTTCCTCCCCTGTTTTTGCATTCAAGTTAACATATGGCCTTCTCTTGTCTTTCTGCAGTGTGGTGTTAGTAGGTCAGGAGCCAGACACCGACTTTAAAGAAGGAGCAAGCATTATTCGATATAAGGTGTACGACCAAGCCAATAACAGAGCCGCCTGCAAGTTTATTGTACGTGTTGAGGGTAAGCTACCAAATCTAGATATTTTTCTTTAAATCCATTTTATATTTTAAAGACAATGCCAAAAGCCAACATTATTTCCACCGTGTTTTCTGTCCAGTGAGGAGATGCCCAGAGCTGCTCTCACCTCTACATGGTTCTGTCAGCTGCACCTCTGATGGGAATAACTACGGTGCAACGTGTGAATATCACTGTGAAGGAGGATATGAACGCAGAGGGATGACTAGTCGTGTCTGCCAGTTCAACCGTAGCTGGAGCGGCAGTCCTCCTGAGTGTATCCGTAAGTACTGGGTCACATACAGGTGGTAAAGTTTAAGTACAGATGCAGCAATGGGAAAATACACATTTAAAATGCATTCACAAGTTTTCAGAAATGACTCAAGTCAGCAGAAAAAGTAAAGAAAATTGTGTTTATTGTGATTATTTTTTTGTTGTAACAATGCTATTTGGCAATAAGCCGTATTCAGCTGGAAAACCTGTTATTTCCCTTGTAAGTGGTGCCATATTTGTAAAGAAAATTCCTTTTTAGCATAAGCAGTGGAGTTGAGTATGTGGGCTGCACCCATGAAAGACTTATTAACCAGTGCCAAACAACTTACTCTGCAACTGACTTCTTTGGTGTTGTTTCTTGGATTGGGCGATTGAAGTCTGAAGAAACAAAACATGTTGGCAATATAACAAACAGGGTCCTCAGTAGCATGTGGAAGATCCATGTGGAAGAGCCACAAACAGCCTGGCTCCTCCTCCTCATGCTGGTTACCAGCTTGGATGCACTCTGCTGTGAGATGGCATCCTGTGTGGTTGTAGCAGTCACTCTGGCATGAGCAGCACGCCCGAGCTGATCCCACAAGTGTTCAGTGGGGTTGAGGTCAGGACTGCAGACTGTGCCCTCTCCTCTCCCATATTCTGGATCTAGTCTCTGACACAGTAAACCCCAGACTGTGGGGATGAGCGTTGTCATCTTGGAGGACTGAGTTCAGTCCCAGACTGTGGAGATAAGGGATTGCCACTGGTTCTTAGGTCTCATTTAATATCTCTCTGCATTAAGATCGCCTCCAATGATGAGAAACATTGTTCTTCCTGTGAGGGAGCTGCTGCCCAACACCATCACACTTCTTGAGGTGTTCTCTTGAGATGGGAATTGTGGCCTGGGGGTTTTCAGAAATCAATATCCATACAGTATGAGGATCTTGACCTTCAATTTGATGATGGTTCTAAGATTCCCTCAAGAAAGAAAGAAAAAAAAAAAAAAAAAAAAAAAAAAAAAAAAAAAAAAAAAAAAAAAAAAAAAAAAAAAAAAGAAAGAAAGAAAGAAAGAAAGAAAGAAACTTTATTCATTCCCAAGGGGGAAATTCAGGTGCCCTGTAGCACATAGTATGTGTCATACATCCATCCATACATACACAAAATAAAAAAATTTAAAGAATGTATTAAAAACATGTTGAAAAGTTACTAACGACAGTAATTAAGTGCGCATTCTCAAGAGTCATTGAACAGTCTAATAGCTGCCGTCTAATAAAGCTGTAACTCGGTTTTGCAGATCACCAGTTTAAAGTTGCCCTGTGGCATAGGTGCTATTTAGATTAGTCAAATGTGGCATGCTTTGAGCAGACAGCAACTGATTGCTGGAGCAGGGTCCATGCTCACTTTCAGAGTACCATGAGCTCAAAGCAAGAGTCAATAGCAGAATAAGATGTTTGGCATCAGCAGGGAACTGTTAGCAAGGTTTTCATGGGCACAACCCACATACTCCACTCTGCTGCTCACTCCACAGATACATTTTACATATAAATATGACTCCATTTTTAGGCTTTTCAACTAAGGCTTAATAACAAGAGGCTTTTTTTTTTTCTTTTACAACAAATTAAGAATCAACCAAACTCAAATTTCTTTCCTTTTTGTACTTGGTTTATATTTTACATTGCGGTCAGGTCCTGTCTTGACAGATAAAGTGTAGAGGATTAAAAGCCAAAAGATTGGAAATTGTTGCTTTGATTAATCATAAGTCATAGTACCTAAAATGCTTTATTTAAACAGGTTATCTACAACTACTATCAGCATGGATACAAAGTACTGTGCAAAAGACTTGAGCCACATCCCTTTCTTTACATTTCGCTACCAAGCAGCCAAACTTAAAGTGGTCTTAAACAATAGTTTAATATTTCACTGCTTGTCACTCTTTTTCAGCTCAGCCCTTGTATTGGAACTTTGTCAAAGAAATTCTCATACATGTTGTTAAAAGCAGCCTGATGCAAAAACACATCATTTATTCCAGTTTCTTTAGTGGTATCTGTGGAAAAATTCTAAAGCCAACAGATTTTGACAAACACGACAAAGTATTTATGCACAGATAGGTGTTTTTGCCTCATACAACATTTCCCTCTATGTCTGCGCGTTTCAATTAATTGCTGCGATATTTAATAAAATAAGAAGTATCTGGAGACATTTGGACTGTACCGCAGAATTAGGAGAGTAGATGTGCAGGAAGTAATTCTGAGTGTATTTGTAGCAATGGAGATAAAATCCGATGTGAAGACAGCCTCTGCTCTCCTGGACCAGTTCTATGAAAAGAGAAGGCTGCTGATTGTATCTGCACCCAACATATCTGACCCGGACTACCAGCTGCAGAATATCATGATACAGGTGAGAAGACATCGTTGCACCTGAGGTTTAATAAATAAGACAAACTATTAAAACAAAATAAAACACCCTCATTTTCCCCTGTGCTTTCACCAGAAATCAGACTGTGGCTTAGACCTCCGACATGTGACGGTGATTGAGCTCCTGGGCTCTCCACCTCGAGAGACGGGTCGCATTAAAGAAAGTCTGCTTCAGTCTGAGGTCATAGAAGGTTTGAGGTAAGAGAGGTACTTCATCACTTAGTTATTCGGCTGTTTTATGGCTCACTTTGAGAGAAGGAGTTCATTGAGGTGAAAAATTCCATCCTGAAATGGCTTTATAAGACTCTGTCTCATTAACAGCAGAGAGGAGTTTCACCTCACTCTTTAAATATCAGGAGTCTTCTAATAAAAAGGACCTTCTGGTAGTGTGACTTAAAAAGGAAAAAAATTCTGCTCCAAAAGTTTAACACTGCTGAAAATAGCAACATGATCATTGCAGGTTTGTAGTATTGGGATTTCAACAATAGACACAAACACAATTTACATCTGAATACACACTGAGATTTTTTTCCAGTAACTTTGCAATTTGAGTAAGGGGCTCTACTCAATTTTTCCAGACTGGAAAACTCTCTAAACATTCAGTTTCTCCACTGAAACGCAAGTCCAATAGTCTACAACAATGACACAGTGTGAATATGAGTGGGAAATTACTGCAGACAAGGTATGCTACCATCCAAATGATGGTTGTTATCCAGCAGGGGCATCCATCAGTAAAATTATAACATTAACAATGGATTGGTGTGCATAATTAAGGAAGTTATTTGTGGAAATGAACACAGAATTAATGTTTGCATGTCTGGATTTGTTTTTATGGGAACTTCTCTATTTTTGTTCCTCATAATGCTGCATTTCTTCTATTCAGGAATATGGTTGAAGACGTTGCACAGCAGCAGCCCAGCAACTGTCTGTTAACATTTATTGGTTTTCCAGTGGAATTAGCCATTTTCAGAATTCTTTGTTTCAGTAGATGCCATGTTGCCATGACTAAAGTTGCTCTCACACTGAAGGTCTTAATGCTAAACTCAAACCCTTTTTTGCGTGGTTGTTCATTTTTGACTCCTGCGTGAACAGTCTGCAGCCCTGCAGTGACTTGCATGTGCAGAAGGGGGCGTGACATCACACACTGCGTTTATGCATCCCACTTTCTCCTGGTCTCCCCTCAATGACGTAAAAGTCAGATGAAATGTGACAGGATCTTCAGACTGAGGCCACTTTGAATTTTAGATGCGCCAAAACTGCCTGAAATCATGACGCAGCCACTCTGTGAGCTTCATAGATGGCAAAAAATTGTAATTCTAGGATGCACCTTTTCTCTAACATAATCTTTTTCATTTTAACCAAGTAATTTGCCTAATCTGTCCATGAAACCTTTTTCAAACACTCTTCTTGCTTGTCCATGTGCTCTGTGGCAAATTTATTCATTATTTTTAGATAGCAGAGGCTTTTTCTTTTCAGCCCTGCCACGCACATCATGGCTGTTCAGTGTTCTCCTGATAAAGCATAAGGTAGAAGTTGGCGGGTTCCTCTGTGACATGACAGACTATAACACATTCACTGCTGCTTCAGGGGCAACAGTCATATGTGGGAATTGTGGCATGAAGTCAACTCCATGCCAGGTATTTGTTGTGTCCAGTCACTGAACCAGGTGATTCCATTCAGCACAGGTTAATTCACAGTGCTGATTTAAATCACTTAGTTCAGTGGCTGGACACAATTAATACATGGCAAGGAGATGACGTGTTGATTCCCACCTCTGGTAACAGTGGTCTTGAATTTCCTCCATTTGTACAGAATGTGGATTGTGGGAGTTCAGGGTGTTTAGAAATGGATGTGTAACCTAATCCAGCCCGACAAAAATCAACTATTCCCAGAAATCTTTGCTCATGCCAGGATGCATGTCTAACAAACATGTGTCGGGAAGGTCAGATTTTAATCAATTCATGTACAAGCCACCCACTCGCACCTGATCATCATCAAAATCTGGCTCTTTATCAGCTAAATGTTCTGCCATGTGGACCAGATGGTTGCGTACCACGTCTCTCTGCTGTTTAGCACAGTGGGACTTTCCTCAGCTCCTCTTCCCACAGTTCAGAGACATTTTATGAACTGCTTTTCATACACATTTATGAGACTAGCCTTAAAGAAAAACAAACAAAAAAACCCCTTTGTACTGCGTTTCTCTGCAGGCAAGCATTCAGAATCTCCCGTTCCTACTTCAGCATGCTGCTGCTGGACAAGCTGGGACTGGACCGAGAACGCTTCATCATGCCGATATCTGCAGACGAGCTGTTCTCCTACATAGACAGCTTCCTCCTGGAAGAGGAGGAGCGGGAGAGGCTGGAGCGCCACAGAGATTTCTGCGACTAATTTGATAAAGATCTCTGGTTGCCACAGCAATAAAATCATCAGTATTACGAAGACGAGACGAGGAAGGACAAACGGCCAGCAAGCAGGACTAAAGGGACACTAGAATGGGATACAAGCAAAATGGCACGTCCTCGTGTTCAAATGTGATTGATCTAAAACACTGAAGAGCTGTTTATCTGTTTGCTCAATGTCAGATCAGTTGTGGGCAAATGATAGTGAAAATATTCTTATAGAAAATACAGCTTGCAAGATGCAGATTCTGTGTAATTACACAACAAATCAAGAATGTTCAACATTTGACTAGTTGCATGATTCGACTGGGTGATTTTATTCCCCCTTTTTTTTGTCTGAGGAAATGTAAAAACTCCCTAAAAGGTAAACAGATAATTTACTTGACAGAAACTGGGCTTATTATGCAATGAATATAGAGATGAACTTGTGTTGGGTTTAATTAACTTTTATTTGGTGAACAGAATATTCAAGCAACCTTTAGGTAAACATGACTCTGATCCCATTTGGAAGAGGAGTTTAAAAGATAAAGTCTATATTTAAAATCATTTAATTTCAAATAAGGGTTTTCAATCCAAGCTGTATAAATAGAATATTCATGATATTATAATTGCATAGACTGAACCAGCTGTATTCCCAGTGTTATCCTGTACACGATTACAAAGACAAGTGAGACACTTAAGACGTTTGTGTGTGAAGTGCTGTGCATGATTTGGAAATAGCAATAATACAAACAACCTGAATTTCTAAACAAAGTGACTGTGCCATCATCTTCAAAATGAACTTAGTGTTGTGATGCTTTGGCACATTTTCAACATTAACACCTGCTGTCAGTAAGCTAAAGAAGAGCTCCGAACAGTGATGCATGAGAGATGACTTGTTATGTTCAGTAGGCCCACAAACTGACTGCTCACTTCAGTGAACAAGCCTCTGGTCTGATCAGCGTACGAGATAAAATTAATCCACAGTCTCATGTTCATCTTAGAGACCACTGGCTCCCATCGCTTCAGTCTTTGGATCATTTAAGGATTCAGTCCTCTGCTGTCCTCATTTAGCCTTTGCCTTTCCCATTGTGGAACGTAGTGGGAGAGTGCCCTCTGCCCACGAGTCGGGATACTGCATCATCTTCTCCCAAAGACTGATTTCCTCTCCAACTGAGTCCAGTTCCACTTCCTCTTTTCCAACTTTTACAGTGCCTGCAGAGATGAAATTTACACACAGAATAAACCTGTTGTAATTATGGGTGAAATGTTACTTGACAAATCTTTTGTAATGATCTAAAATGAAACAATACAAACTGATGGTTTCACAATAAACTAAAAAAGATCTGGTTTTCCTCTCCTTTTTAAATAAATTTTTATATTCATTGTCACTTCAGGTTTAGACTTATTTCTCCCAATTGCTGCCATGACATTGCTAAAAGCAAAAATGTTCAAATGTTCCAAGTCTAATAGTAGTGAATGTTTGTACAAAGTAAAACAGGTTCTACATGTTTATATAAGCTGAGATCTCCTCATGAGTGCACAAGTTTTGAGATAACAGAACAAAATTCACAGATCTCACTTTGTCAAAATATGCACAACAGTTTGTTATGGCAAAATAGGCTGCTGTCAAAGTTATGACTACAGGTACTACCCAAAAAATTAGAGTATCCTGAAAAAGTTAATGTATTTCTGTAACTTAACTTAAAAGGTGCAATTTACATATTGTTTAGACAAATTCGGGTTAAGGCAGTCATTCAAGCAAAAGGGGCCCCAACCAAGTACTAAGTACAGATGCAAGATTTTACTTTAGGGGGCCTGACTTTTTTTGTATTTAAAGCCCTTTTTAAAATTGATTTCATTCAATTTCAAAGCTTGAAAGATATTGATTTGCATATTATGTGTCTATACAATATGTAAATCGCACCTTTTAAGTTGAATTATAGAAATAAATGAAATTTTTCACAGTATTCTAATTTTTTGGGTAGTACCTGTATATTCCCTTTTTGTTTCCTTGTTGAGCTGACAAAGAAAATGTCAGGATTTTACCTTGTCCAGAGCTGAGACGAACTCCTCCCAGGAAGTCATTGCTCAGCTTGGCCTGGTCCCACACGGTCAGCTCCAGGCACATCCCCCTCAACTGCTCCAGAGTCACCTCTTTGTACACAAATGTAGTATCGTAATGGGGGTTCAAGTTCTTCTTCACAACTGCAGTCTTCCTCTTTGTTATCTTTTCCTTAGTCGGGAACAAGAACCTGCAGAACCACAAACAGCTTTGGGTTTACAAACACAAATGCGTGTTTGAAAATGAAAAGTATAATTTTTAAGAGTTACTTCTCACTTACCCTTTTACAAAGCTGTCTGAAATACCCTTTGCTTTCACTGCCATCAGATTCTTTGCTTCCTTGATGAGGACATGCAACTCTCCTGCAGATGCAGCGTTTTTGCCTGAGGACAGGAATATTCCTTACATATTCAAGTACCGTAAACAGTTCTAAAAAGAGCTTTATCTTTTCATTTTTTTGCCCCCTTACCTTTGGCCTTCTCAGCTGTCTTTTTAGGAGCAACATATTTCAATGAGATTATCAGCTCTCCTTTGTACTGCACAAAAGCTGATGCTGGTACAACAGAGCCTGCCTATGAAAGAAATGGTGATTATGATCAGGACATTGGTCCTCTCAACCAGACAAGAGTTTCAACTTATTTTGACTTGCTTGACATTTGGGATCCGTTCTTGGATTAAATTTTTTTTCTTTGCTTCTTGGCACTTTGAAAATTTAACAGAGGTCTGCCTGCCTTACAACTTCAGCATATTGATTAAAAGTCTACATTCAACATGCCTTCCACTGGTAGTTGTGGGCATGAGAGTATAACAAGCAAATACTGCATCATCTTAACTAAAGTCTGCTCCTCTGATCTACCTTAGCCATGAGCTGCATTTGCTCCTCATATGGAGAGCTAAGGTCTCTGCAATCCAGAGCAACTTCCACCTGTCCCAGGAAAGCGTTGCGGCTGAGACGACCATGATGCCAGACTGAAATCAACACGGAGCGGGTGACCAGCTGAGCGTGGCTGATGGAGTACTGGTTCGGAAAGAGAGAATGCAATTATCAAAAGCTTGTCTCACTGCTGATGGACTATTCTTATGTAATTGTAATGGTCAGAGATAAATGGCTTTTATTTACTGATCAGAGACATAAAAGCAAACAATAAACTGGGATTTCTTAAAAGCAGAATAGGGAATATTGTAGATTTAAAACAACAAATTTAAAATTACAGAAAAACTATCTACTGCTTGAACTCATCCAGCTCTTTTCTCTATCAGCAGTTTATTTGTCGCCGTATCCAAGCGGACTAGGCTATCTAAGCTTCATTGGATGCAAGACCAAAAATCAATATTTGACAATAGTTGTGCTAATCTGGAGTGTCAATATCTATCTTGAGGTCTCCGTAGGTGTGGTCATTATTTACAGCAGATACAGCTCAAGGGAGTGTCACGAGACAACAGGATGAGGTCAACAGTTACAGTCCAGTGCAAACCATCACCTTTAATGTTTCATTGTAGACGGGGTCGATGGTGTTGCTCTTCACGCTGGTCTTCCTCTTACTATGGCGAGACTTATCAGGCAGCAGATAACATTTCACATAACTGAAACACATGAAAGAAGGAAAGTCTGTTAAACAGTGTTTCTCCTCACCACAATTATTAGTTTTCAGTAGCATTTCCTCTTTTATGCAGAGAAAAAAAAACTGTTGACATTCAATTTCCTGTGAAACTCAGCTAATCACCTCTGGGATGTAAGCATCGAGACTCTGTAAACACAGCAACCTCTTATCTTCACTGATCAAAGCCATGTTAACATTGCTCAGGGATGGGTGTGCACTAGAAATATGTGTTTGAGACACAACCAGCCATGGTGCACAAGGAAGGTCAGTGTGAGCAAATTTAGCTTCAAACTATACATTTCTCCTCTCATTTCAGCTGTGTGTAAAAGGCCGAATATTTACGGGTTGGAAAGCTGCCGTGAGGCGTTGCCAAAAGCCAGATTACGACACTCCTTGATGAAGACCTGAAGACTCTTGGTGCGTTCGTTGTAGGTGATAGAGAAGATGACATCTCCAGTCACCTCCACGCTGTCAAAGTCCCCTGTTTCACTGTAAATACTCATCAGGCTGCCCAGTGTGCTCTAAACAAACAGGCGTGAAGAATGATTACAATGCTTGCATTTGTCTGTGTAATTTACACAAAACACAGAATTTTCTATAATTAATCCAATATTCAAGAAAACAATAATATGCAAAGGTATAAACATGTTAAAATTAAATCATTAACAGACAAAACCATTTAGAAATGATCAAGATGTTCTTTTAACATAGAAATCCAGAGTAAAACATGGCAGCTATGTTAGTTTCTGCTTTTCTTTCCTCTTGGGCTCTAGTAATGCCCAACAATTTGACAGACTGCACATCAGTTCTGCACTTCCGAACTTGAGAGAGGATATCCTGAGGTCAAAGATGCTTGTTCAGATTACTTGACATCAGTTCTGTAATGAGACAGCCAGCTGCTGTGTAAGCTCAGAGATGTGTCAGTGTGTTACTTTTGAGCTTCGCAGGCTGGAGGAACTCGAACCCATGGTTTTTTTGTGGAAGTTCACCAAGCTGTCAATATCTTCCTCCTCCTCTTCCTCCTCCTGCAAAACCATTGAAAATAAAATAATAACAATAATAATTCAGATTTATATAGCACTTTTCAAAAGGAACTCAAAGATGCTTTACAGACAAGATAATAATATAACACAGATATGACAGGAGGGAAAACATGAATAGTTATGGGTGGTATGCAGAGTTAAACAGGTAAGTTTTGAGTGATTGTTTGAAGGTCCATATCAGAGTTCCTGATATGGAGAGGGATGGAGTTCCTCTCCATAAAAATACATGCAATTCTTGCTAGCTTAAATACATCAGTTTCATGTAGCAAAGGATCTCCATTTCTAAAAATTAAAACATGCCGTGAGATAAGGTGGAACAAGAATGTATCTATTATTTTACAAATGGATAACATAATTGGTATCTGACTACAAAAGAGTTAAAAATTAAAAAACAACTGTTTAAATAAGGCCAACGAGGAAGTAACTTGTACCTTTGTACCCACAAGCAGTCAAATAAATCAATCTAAAAACACTTCAGAGTTGAAGAACCAGAAAAAAAAAAGAATTTCTGAATCAACCAGCTTTATTATCAGCATCTAAAACTCATGTGGCCAACTATTTCTGTAACTTTCCAAACAGATGGCTTGAAGTTCAAGTCCATGTGCAGCAGGCACTAGGTAGCTGTATGAGGTGAGAACAGGCAGGTACTGTCCAGCTCTTTTTTTGAGTTAACATTTGTAAACATTTATTGTGAAACATAAATTCTGAATCCATAAATACTTCAAACATTTCACATCTTAATCTTATTTCAGCTTGATCTGCATTTTACATCTTCATATCACCATTTAAATATGAACATTTTGATTTATGTCTTATTTTGACCAGGTCTGAGAAGTCCTATATGAACAACGCATTAATAAAAGCTGGCATGAGCACAGATGATATATATATTCCATATATACACAGAAGTGTTAGTTTACACAGTTAGTGTTGTCCTGAGGAGATTACTCCAGTTAATCTTATATTTTGACTTAAAAAAGGTGACTTCCAGGCGAGAAAAGGAATCTAACTATGGTAAGAATCTTTTCACAAAAGGCTGTCTTAAGCCTGTGAACTCACACGTGCTGTTTTTAATTAGTGTTTTTATGACTGCCTGCAGTTTCTACAGCAACTCAACAGCTGTAACTTCTGCTTATCACACCACTGCTGGCTCAAAGACACCAAAAGATTTAAAGTTTCCTAGAGAGCCTCTAACTAAATGTAAATTAAACATGGAAGAAAAACAAAATTATTTTATTTCTTATGCTGCTCAAGATTTGTATCTTTACTCTTGATGTTATCACCTAATTTTCTGCACACACCCATATTGTGGGTACCAGATGCTGATCTGCTGTCTGATGATTCCTTTTGAATCTATGCTAAAGACACTAAAGAAGCCGTGGTTGATTTCTTCAGGACACTGCTTACCTGAACATCTAAGCCTGGTACAGACTGAGTCCTGTAGCCCATTGAAGCCTCTGGTGCGTCATATCCAGCACGCAGGTCCAGAGTTGATAAACACTCTTTAATAAATATATAGACCAGAAGTTAAACACAAATCTTTCTTCAAGGCATGCTCATGTAAAAGATACAAACCTGGACGTTTATGGACTCGTTTGCTCTTCTTGAAGAGCCTATCAACTTCATTCTCTGGGCTCAGACTAACTGGTTTCACTTCCACGGCCTACAATGACAGAAAGAGTAATCTGAACCAGAGAAGAGAACAACAACAGAAAAGACTTTTCAAGTCCCCCCCAAAAAAAAAAAAAAGACCTTACAGTGTCAGTGATGGAGTTGCTGCCCTCAGTGACATGATCTACTCTGACTGGGACAGTCAGGCTGGAAATGCTTGATCCTGATGGGCTGGAGGGAACTGGGTGATGCTCTGGCCTAGTTGACAAAATAAACAGCAAGTTCAGTTCAAATGTGCAACTTTTCACATGTACAAAAAAACCTTAAATGTAGTCTGCTATCCAATGTACTGTATAGATAATGTTCATCCCAGAGACTCATCTCTAAACATTTCATGCGAGTTTTGTGACCTCTCAGTAGCATTATCATGAATGGGACTGAATTAAACTTCTTAAGCAGCCATTTTATGTCTCCTAGGAGTGAGGTCTGGTACACATTAAAGCTGCAGTATTTAACTGAAATATATTTTCCAAGTGCAGATTATGTCCTCATTATAGATTTTTTTTTTTTTTTTTTTTTTGCTCAAGATCTGAATTTCTGGAAAATATTTCTTATACAGGAAGTTATGTGATTACTTTAAACTCTCAAATAATGAAAGAGTGAACAAGAATCATTTGCCAAATTACAGAGTGGTGTGTGTTCAACATTCCCAGTTCAAACAGGATCTAACACAGCTGTATTAAGTCAGGCGTTAAGAGTCAAACAGGTTTCAATACAGTCACCAAACCAGATGTTGGCAAGTGGAAATAAATGTGGTACAGCCTAATTCAAATATGGTTTCGTGTAGTTTACCTTGGTTGCTCAGGGGTCACACGGCCAGATTCAGTCTCAGTTTTACTGCTAGCTATACTGCCGTTCTCAGCAGACTCTGTGTCACTGTAAGATGGCTTTGATGAGATGTCGTTCTTTGATTCAAGGGATTCCCTTGAAACAACAGATCCTGAATTTTCACCTGAATGACTGTTAAAGAAAATGCAAGAAAAATGTCAGTGTGTGCTTAAAAAAAATAAAATCAATGTTTCAAAACTGATGTGAAGATGGAAGATGCACCTTTTGTTAACTGGCTGAGTTTTCAACCTGGGCAGAGGCACAGGTTTTGGAGGATTTGGTTTGTTTTCAGCACCTTCCAAGAGGAGTTGTCCCGTTGTCTCACGCTTTGTCACTAATGACCATACAAAATGTTATTAAATCCCATTTCATTCCATCATGGTACGACAGTTTTTCACATTTCTGTGTTTCTGTTGAACTGAAACCACATTGCTGTAGCTACAGGCTGGGAGGGTGAGGTTTACATTCCTAGTTGAACCACTTCCTGTTCCTGTACTCACATGGCGGCCTTTTTTTCAGGGAGACTCTCACTAGGTCATGTCCAGGAGCTTCAGAGAAACGGTTGATTCTCTGACTGTAGAACCAGTCGCCTGTCTTTTTTCTTCATATCCCTACAATCCAACATTAATGGTTTAATAAACAGAATTTATCTCAAACTCAACATCATTATTCCTCTATCAAAAACACTGTACATAGTGATATCGCTTATAACAACAGAGCTACCTTGTCATACTGTAGAGCATTTTATCTAGTTTTGTCAGAAAATAATAGGGCTGGTACTTGTCTGGGTAGATAAGCAGCACAATGGACTGTTGATTCAAGTCTTTTCACTTGCTCACACAACTTTAACAGCCTGCAACAGCCTATACAGCAATTGTGGACGAGGCAGAGCTTATAATAAAATCTCAGTGTTATAAATACAGGCTTAAATTCTACTTTGTGACTTTACTACTCAATAATTTGTGCTCTGCATCTTCTTTAATAACCCTCAGAATAATATGATAAATTGGATTAAATACTTTCCAGATATGAAAATGCCCACTTCAAATGATTCTGATTCAATCCCTTGCACATCAGGGCAGTATTGGAAAAATTTGCATGTGCACCAAATGTGTATTCATTTGGAAATTGTTCAAACCAACTTTCCAAAACAGTGATGTCTACTGAAAACTACTGTTTTGTTTTTCTTAAAACAAAAGACTAATGTTAATATTTTGGAGTTGTTCTTATTAAGATTATGAAGTCCAGAGGGCACAGATAACCTTGAGATTTTTTCCATGAGCTCTGTGGCAAGTCAATAGATTATGTATAAAACTTAAAAGGCAAGCCAAAGACAGCTTGCCTTAAATATAGAATGATCTTCTGTATGTTTCTGTCTTACAGTGGACTTGACAAAGGCTTTCACTGTTTTTTCTTCACTGTGTTGTGGAGCTGATATGAAGAATCGTCCAGCAGCTTGTGCAGCATTCTTTTCTGGACAGTCAGGTCTCGCGGCTCCAGAGTTATCTCCAGAAGAGAACCAGCTTTCTTGATCAGTTTGTTTAGTCTCTTTAAGTCTCTGGCTCTGATGTTGCTGCCCCAGCAGATGCTGCAAAGCCAATAGCAGCCATCATCTGTGATTCAAATACTAATTACTCTGCAGTTCTAGGGTGTATCAGTGATGGGAAAGAAGCAGAGTACAGGAAACTGGTCAGTCAGTTTGTGAGATGATGCAGAAAAAGAATCAAAGCACTGCTTACATCCTGAGAAAAGAAGTGGTGGTACTGGATGAACACAAAATCCTCAGCGTTTAGCAGGATAATAGACTGGACGGGAAATGCAACACAACAGCATCTACAAGAAGGGACAGAACAGACTATCAAGGAGGCCGAGAGCAATTAATGTCTGCACCAAGATGTTGCAAATCTACAAAGTCTGTAGGGGAAAGTGCAATCAGCTTTGCAGCATCTGCTGGGGCAGAAGCGTCAGAACCAGAAACTTAAACTGATGAAGAAGGTTGGTTCTGTGCTGGTCATAACACTGGAGCTGCTGAAGCTAACTGTCTAGAGAAAAATGCTGCACAAGCTGCTGAAAATATTGGACGATTCTTAAAATCCTCTACACAACACTGACAAAAAACAACTGTCTGGTGAGAGCATTTGTCAAGTCCAGTGCAAGACAGAAAGATAGAAACCATTCCTGCCAGCAGCCATCACCCTCCGGAACAAGTCACCTTTTTCCTGATCAATTATGATTATTTTTTTAGTTTGAAAAAACTAATCAAAAATCCAGCAACCCCCCCCCCCCAAACAAACAAACAAACAAAACAAAATCAGAAAACCCACTACAACAACATTATCAATCCCAGAAGGAAATTGCAAAGTGTTTTTCATTTTTCATCATTTTTGTTCTTCAAATCCATCCGTTTCAATCTGCCACAGGCTAGCTTCAGCCAATCAGATCAGTGGGCCTGTGCCAGTAGGTAAAAACCTAGTATCTATGGCAAGAAAAGGTTCAGTGTTGTCATTTGGCCTTCTTTTATGAAGAAATATCTTCCACTTTTGATCAAACTGTTATCATGAGAAATATATGTTTGGATTTAAAATGGGCTGATTAAACTATTCAGACATATACAGGTCTTTCTGGTTTACACAACTCAAATATGCAAGCTAAAGTTTGGCTGGGTGAAATCCATCAAAACTCCAGAGGATACAGGCAACCAGTGACCACAATTGTTGTATCCAGACTTAATTTAAGCACCAATACAAATTCTGGTAAGTTAAGGGAGACTATTAATAAAATATGTCTTACGATTCTTTGATACACACGCTGCACAGCCAGGATCCATTGGGCAGGTGTGTTTGGCAGTTGCGGCAGACATGGTGATTGCACATCTTACACTGACTGGAGAAAACTGTCAGACGACTCAGAGGCTGCTGGCATCGGCCACAGCTGTACTGGCTGTATCTCCCACTGCCACGTTTGGCTCCTTTCCTCTTAACTTCCAGCAACTCAGACTTTAGTTTCCTGAGAGTGAAAGATAGAGAGAGAAAAATTAATAAATAAGACCATCACAAAACCTAGTTAGGCATAAAGCACTGGATACACAAATATGAGAAGCCCTGGGAGAGAGCACTTTTTTTTGTTTGTTTCTTTAAAAAAAAAAACATAACAGAACTACGCATTAAAACCTTATACTTTCTTAAAAGAAAAATCAATGCACAGCATAATTGGAAAACAGTTAATATTTTTATGCAATAATGACATCAGGATCGAAACACAAGAGTTCGTAAACAAGATAAATAATCTTAACACACATCTGGGCATGTCGCTCAAGTCTTTATTTTTGGGTAGTGCTTAACGAGATTCAGAAAAGCCACCCAACCCTATTCTCAGCATGAGAAATCAATCAATTATTTTAATTTTAAATAACGTGGTATATTTTATAACTTGACAAATTAGCTTGTTGGTGCTGTTGTGTGGAGAAATTGGGCATGTCCAGCTCCATGTCTGGACTACTTATAAAATATTGCTGGTAACCAAGCAGCAAACTCTGACCGTGAAAAGTGAAGCCGACCTGGAAATAGGAAACATTGCAGTTCACCCCGCATCCGTTAGGGAGCAAATCCCCACAGACTCCTGTGTTAAAAAGGCCAAGTCCACAGCAGAAATAAACATGTTTACAGCCTGGCTAAAAAATAAATAAATACAATCATTTTAGGTTCAATAAGTCAAGTTTACCTTCATGACAACTGTGAGGAGGGTGAATTTTTCATAACTCATCCATTTAGATGTTATTCAATCTTGAAATTACGCATAATTTGGGGCTTGTCCTTCTGACTGACAGGCAGCAGACTGGCTGCTGGTGCTAGCTAGCACTGGCTTGCTCCCAGGAAGGCTTCAGCCAGTAGCAGAGTAGCACAGCGGTGGTTTTTAGACCGCTAACTGTGAGTCTTAGTTTTTGCACACTTATCTCTGTTATTTTGTGGTTAGCCAAGACTGTTAGCTAAGAGTTTGTTGGCTGTTAATCATTCGCCCCCATGTTCACCGCTCCCTTTGCCCATTTTTGCATTTTTCGGAAGTAACACACATGATGCAGCCAAGATGGCAACGCTGGGAACTGCCCAATAAGCTTATATTCAGCTCTTCAGAAATCTATGGGTCACGTGAATGGAAGGTTTGTCCCATATACAGTTTATGCTAATAACACAAAGTCTGTATTTCTCAATGTGATAAAGATTGCTGTTCACGAGTCAAGCTGTAGGACTGAATTGATAAGCAGATTTGAACTGAGTCTGTTGGTTTTCTAGCAAGTCATCTTTACCACAAATTTGCGTTTTATGAATTATACAGTTAATTTGACTTGTGCCAAATTTGTATAATTTTTCTGTAGTGCTTTCAGATGACCACTTGTAAACTGGTATTAAAGACAAGCTTCACGGACATTTCTGGTTTACTTCCGCAGTCGATCAATTTCTGCAAAGCGCTTCCGGTCGAGTAATGGTGCATTCAGAAAGCATAGTCCGCGTGTCTCGGTCTGTTTGGGGACTCGGTCCGGTTGGGTGCGGGGATGGTCTTCCGGACTGAGATTGCGTTCACGTTGCACTATTGCCAAACGGGCCAAGAATGAGAATCTCAGGTGGTGCTGCTTTTGGATTCACCGTAGGCGAGGACAAGACGCGCGCACAAGAAGGTTCTCACAACTTCTGTGTCCTCCTCAAAGCGACATTATTTTTGTACAAGGAGCTGGATATGCTTTCATCAGATCAGATATCGATGAAAGCTTTTATTTCCTTGTAACTCCACGTCTGACCATGAGACATCAGTCCCACACGTGTGTTTGTTATCGTAGCGTTTACCCACGTTGTCCAACGTTTGACCCACAATGCCAATGCAATTTGTAGTCCACTTCCTGTCTTTGGTTCCCTTGAATCGGACCGAGACCAGCGTTTGCAGGCGGACCGAGTCCTGTTGTTTGTTCCAGATCAGAATCCGTTTGCGCATTCACAAATCCCCGAAACGAAGCGGACTTTCCGAGCAAACGGACTCTGATTCAAATCAAAAAAACTTTGTGAATGCGCCCCAAGATCTGCGTTCATTTACATTGAATAGTGATGTCTCTAAAATACTAGCATTCTCATTTATTTCTTATAAAAGAACGTGTTTTATAACTTCCTCACCTGCTACGACACTGAACTGGGAGGATGATATGATGAAATGGCCCAACATTGCAACTAGCAATATATTTTTGTACTTTGTTGAGTCCATGGTGATAAACAGCAATGTCATAGACTTACATAGTGACGCAGTCAGCTGTGTGTTGATAACCGACACAAACACGGCAGTTTAGTGTCCACAAAGACAAATGTTCAACAAAGCCAGTATCTGAATGATTCCAGTCAGAAGGCTTGAGTGGTGGATACGGAGGATGGAGAGGTGGAGACTGCAGGCTGCACCT
This sequence comes from Atherinomorus stipes, assembly GCA_023101725.1. Lineage (NCBI taxonomy): Eukaryota > Metazoa > Chordata > Actinopteri > Atheriniformes > Atherinidae > Atherinomorus > Atherinomorus stipes. Next base: position 2,523,806 of record JALJCO010013221.1, read on the forward strand.
GTATAGATGCACTTGGTCGGTCATGCATCTGTGCGGCTGCCATCCTATGGAAAGTTCGCTCATTTTACAAAATTCATTATTTATTTGTTTTCACAAGCTGCTGCAGCCACATACGGCACAATATGTCCCAGAACGCTTTTTGGGTTTCACAATATCCACTTTTCAATCATCGAGTTCGGGAGCTCTTCGTATGTGTGTTGATCATTTGCATATGTCCCCAGTATAAGATACTCTGTCACGTGGCAACCAGAAGCCCTTAGCAGAAACTAGCAGACATGGCAGCTCCCATGGTTTTGGCTGCGAAACCCGTCTGTAAAAATATGTTGTACTAAACTGAGTGTGTCACCATTAAGCCATAACATCTGACATATTGGCCAAGCCAATTTCTATGGCCCAAACTGTCAAATATCTAAAATACCTGGAAGACCCCACTTGAGGATACCTTGACCTGACTAAATTTGTAAGATCTTTCATATTTTGGTGCTTGGGGAAAGAAATGGGAGGCAATCTCTCCTCACCGTACACGCTGCTCCTCCATCAGCCTCAGCTCCTCGTCCCGTCGGAGCACCTCCAGTATCATCTCCCGTTCAGAATCACTCAGGAAGTTGAGGTTAATCATGTCAAGAGCTCCCGGCATTGTGCCTTTAAACAAGAATCGTCACTGCAGATGAACTGGCTTAACCTTGTCACTGTGACATTGAGATGTGGTCTCTGAAAACAGAGTAAAATATCACAAATTGACTGAGTCTCTGCCTTTAAAAAAAAAAAAGCCACAGCCAATGCTTCATGGGTGAAAATGCTGAAATAGAATGTATAGTTGTGTGAAAACATGTTTGCTCCCTTCCTAATTTATTTTTTTTGCATGTTTGTCACATTTATATGTTTCAGATCATCAAACATAATTAAACATTAGACAAAGATAACACAAGTAAACATAAGGCAGTTTTTAAATGAAGATCTTTATTAGTAACGGGGGGAGGTGGGGAATCCAAACCTACATGGCCCTGTGTGAAAAAGTGATTGCCTCCCTGCCCCCCTGTAAATTAACTGTGGTTTATCACATTTTTGGAAAGCTGAGTTTAATTTGTCTAGCCATACCCAGGCCTGATTACTGCCACACCTGTTCTCAATAAGAAATCACTTAAATAAGACCTGCCTGACAAAGTGAAGTAGACCAAGAGATCCTCAAAAGCTAGACATCATACTGCGATTCAAAGAAATTCAGGAAGAAATGAGAAACAAAACAATTGAGATCCAGTCAGTCTGGCAAAGGATACAAAGCCATTGCTAAAGCTTCGGGACTCCAGCCATTATCATTTATATCCACCAATGGTAAAAACATGGAACAGTGGTGAACCCTCCCAGGAGTGGCCGTCCGTCCAAAATTACCTCAAGAGCACAGCGACCACTCATCCAAGAGGCCACAAAAGACCCCAGAAAAACATCCAAAGAACTGCAGGCCTCACTTGCCTCAATTGACCCTTCGCTAGCCCCACCCTAAAACCGCCGCTGACCAATCATACGTTAGCAACCATAACTAAGGACAGGATTTTCTGGCAAACTTCACTTCCATAGATTTTCAAGTGTGATTACAGATATCCAAAACGTTTGGGTGATGCTGTATTTTTTGCCTTCTCAAAACCAAAAAAACAAGTGGAGAGATGTGGAATATGGATGAAACGGTGTGGAATGTGGACTAAATGGTGTGAAAGATTGATTAAACAGTGTGGAAGACCTCACTCGCAGCTGCATTAGGCTGAACACGGAGCTTCACAAACTGTTTGTTCCGAGGTAAGACGCTAACACCAACTAGCACAGTTGTTAGCTACAAGACAGCAGTATAATATTAAGTAAAAGCTACTGTTTTGACATGGAGTAAGGTAGCTGTGTATCGCTAGAGGCTAAACAAATATACCAGATAAACACTAATAAGTTACGTTGGTTGCCAAACAGAGACAAATATAATATATACACTCCTCTCTGACAGTTTCTCAGGCCAGTAGCTGCTACCCTGATCAGATCCAGTATTTGCTATCCAGATCAGATCCAACGTATTGATCAAACCCATGATGTGGGAACGCTGAGCCTTTGCTTCGATTTTAACATCCTCTTCATCAACATTACTCCGCCGACAAATTATGATGTACTCCTCAGATGCATACAACAGTCCTCTCTGTCTAACTCCCTATGATATTCCCTAAATATTACTCCAGAAACTGAACACAATTTCCTTCGGAATATGTTCACTGAAATCGCTGAGCAATTCATATTAATGTATGCAGAAATTAGCTAAAAACTGAAAGCTTGTCAGACTTAGCAACTGTAACCATGGGGGGCGGGACTTAGCAAAGGGTCAGTTAAGGTCAGTGTTCATGACTCCACCAAAAGAAAGAGACTGGGTAAAAATGGCCTGCATGGCAGAGTTCCAAGACCAAAACCACTGCTGAGCAAAAAGAACATAAAGGCTCATCTCAGTTTTAGCCAGAAAGCATCTTGATGATCCCCAAGACTTTTGGGAAAATACTCTGTGGACTGACGAGACAAAAGTTGAACTTTTTGGAAGGTGTAGGATCCGTTACATCTGGTGTAAAAGTAACACGGCATTTCAGAAAAGGAACATCATACCAACAGTAAAATATGGTGGTGGCAGTGTGATGGTCTGGGGCTGTTTTGCTGCTTCAGGACCTGGAGGACTTGCTGTGGTAAATGGAACCATGAATTCTGCTGTCTACCAAAAAATCCTGAAGGAGAATGTCCGGCCATCTGTTGGTGACCTCAAGCTGAAGTGCACTTGGGTTCTGTAGCAAGACAATGATCCAAAACACACCAGCAAGTCCACCTCTGAATGGCTTAGGAAAAACAAAATGAAGACTTTGGAGTAGCCTAGTCAAAGTCCCGACCTGAATCCAATTGAGATGCTGTGGCATGAACTTAATAAGGCGGTTTATGCTTGAAAACCCTCCAATGTGGCTGAATTACAACAACTCTGCAAAGATGAGTGGGCCAAAATTCCTCCACATCGTTGTGAAAGACTTTTTGCCAGTTATTGCAAACGCTTGATTGCAGTTGTTGCTGCTAAGGGTGGCCCAACCAGTTATTAGGTTTAGGGGGCAATCACTTTTTCACACAGGGCCATGGAGGTTAAGATTTTTTTCCCCCTTTAAAATAAAAGTCTTCATTTAAAAACTGCACTGTGTTTACTTGAGTTATCTTTTTCTAATATTTAAATTTGTTTGATGATCTGAAACATATAAATGTGACAAACATGCAAAAAAAAAAAAAAAAAAGAAAGAAATCAGGAAGGGGGGCAAACACTTTTTCACACATCTGTACATGTTTTATTACGACATGAAATCTTATTGCAGACAATCTAGAGCTGTTTTATAATGCACAGTTTTTAAATGCAAAACAAGTTGAAAGTAATGTTTGTGTGAATCTTAAAACCTATAGACAGGTTTCCCATGACACGAGACCAGAGGAATTAGTCTGCATCTTTGGATTAACCTTCTTGATCAAACAAGCCAACTAAAAATGATAAATGAGAAGAAAGAACCAGGATACTAGAGGATTTAAAAATCCCACAGAAAGCCTCTGGCCGGGTGAAAGGTTGTTTAAAGTGGGGCAGGCAAAAACAACATGAACTTGGCTATCCTGTAAAGTTCCCACCCTCTAAGGATACAGAGAGCTGGGTGGAGCTCAGAAGCTTAACCATTTGCTTAAGCTCAACATTGCGCTTGTCATCTGTCATGGTTTCATCTGAACTAATGCTTCATCTAAAAATCACATGAGAGGACATTAAAATGAGGGCAAATGTGCATGCTTTCAGTCAGGCAATGACAAAGCTCCTATTCTGAGCTGCATGCAAAACCACAAATCTTTTTCCTCATTGTTTGAATGCTTTAACTTACTAACTGATGCAAGAGTTAAAACAATACCTGCAGGGTAACTTCGAGTTGGGTAAAAAATAAATAAATAAAACTAACAGGAAACGGCAGGAAAACTAATTGTGCTTTATTTACCAGAAGTTGTAGGGAAGGCCAGTATTTCATTCAAAAAGTATTAAAAGTTCATATTGGGTTTAATTTTCAAAATACTACTGTTGACGTGAAAATATTTCAACTCTTGAGCGACTTCATGGTTCATTCGAGCTTTATGGAACAGCACACTGCCGTCATCGTGAATCATCATAAATTGGATTTTATTATCTTTTTTTTTTTTTTTAAATTAAACCCACTATCAACAGCTGCCGTAGGTTACTGACTTGAAATTAATTTAACGTTACTCAAAATTTCAATGCTTGCAGACCAACAGTATAGAGTTGGCTAATACCGAGAGCCAATACAGGAATTTCGCTGACGAGCCTCAGTGAAATAATAGGCTAATGAAGAAAATCACACACACCTGTCGGTAACAGTCCGAGTCGACAACACTCCGGTACACGGCGGTGGCTGGTCCGGGTCGCTCCGGAGACGGCGAGTAATTCCTGATAGAAGTACAACAAAAACAGTTAAACAGCCACAGACAAGCTAACCAGACTTTGAATTGACAAGTGGAGGAAAAAGTTATTCATTCTCATTTTTGGCCATGACCAGAAACATACAGATACCTTTTTGTTCTTGCCTACCGTCTCCAGAAGTGTGATTATTTTTGTTCGTTACGGGAGTCCCACCAAGTTCCGGAAGAAAAAGGAAAGTTTGCAGTAGTCAGACAGGACCTCCTCTCCACATTTTCCATGACAGGTGTATTTCCTCTGCCCTGTTCGCCACATTCAGACTGAATGTGGAAAATTGGCCCCAGAGAGACGGTCCTCTAATAATGAGCTCCGTTTCCTTATCCTCCCAAACTCTTTTTTTCCTTTTCTTTTTTTTCCCCTCCGCTCACAAAACTTGGAACAGGGAAGTGCACGTCATATTTTGTCTTTACTCCGTCGAGGAAAAAACAGCCTTATTACATTAATCAAAATTAAATTAGACAAAATGAGACACGTGTGCTTAAGGTACTAATTAATATGATCATAATAAATAAACAAAAGATATGGGTAATCTCAGTTACAATTTATTCCCCAGAGGCAGATGCAATTTACATTTAAACTAAATCACAGGTAAATTAAAGTAAATTTATCCGTTTTACTCCATGTTTTTTTTTTTTATCATTATTATTTTATTTTATCTACAGTAAGTATGGAAAGCCTGATTAGTACCTTACCATGAGTTGCAACTTTAAAATACATCACCAGTTTTGACTGTTTTCAAATTTTCTTGGACGCGTGTCTCATTTATAAAGTACTAAATAGAATTGCACCTCTCCGAGTATCTATATTGATTAAAATGCCTCGGCCAAATTACCAGGGCAGAGACTGTAATATTCCTAAATGAAAAACAAAGCTCTGTGATATCGTTAAATTATTCAGAGGCATTGCAAAATCAGTACCAGTAACCATCATTAACCATAAATAAATTGAATTGAAATAATCACGCTTATGTGGAATGAGCAACACAAGTTGACACAGTTAAATGTCATGAAAATTGCAGTCAGTATCAAAAACCTTTTTATTTCTTTTTTACATTTATGTGTCAAAGCAACACATAAATGTAATTCATATATTTAATGCAACATTGTTTCCTTGTTAATGTAATCATTGGATGAGAAGTCCTATCCTTGGTGTAAAGCAGGATTGGCCAAATCACATGGAAATGGTTTATGTTAACTCTAACATGACAATAGCTATACCAACTTTCTATTGACTGCGGTTGACCCTGCCTCATTAACATAGAGAAAATCAAATGGTAGGAATGGTCAGACAAAACTCATCATTCAGTCATTTGGTAAAATCATGTTTGGCTTTTTTTGTGTGTGTCATAAATACAGATCTCCTCAGCAGATACTGATGGACAAAAAAGGAAAACAGACGGCGACCGGCAGCAGCTTCATTACAACTTGGCATAAGTTCTGACTGGACAGATGAACCCCACTCACCCAGAAGATATTCCCTTATTTGGGTATTAATCTTCTGATCTGTTCAGCAAAGTTCAGATCTGATGGCTGTGAAAGTCGTATCATGTGATTCACATTAAATCCACTCTCATGAACTCCTCTGCATGGAAGCGTTGATACTCTCCTTTTCCATCATTTATTAAGATTTTCCAGTCACACCAGAAACAATGCACTGAACCTTTCCTCCTCTTGAAGTTCTACTTACACACTTAAAGGAGAAAAACTCCCCCACCGTATTCACATCTTATTAGACTTTTTTGTAGATGTGAATTTCTAGCTGCGGCTAAACTCTGGCTCAACTGAAATTACAGAACTTTGGGTGTTCCTTCACATTAGTGAGTCATAATCCAGTCTGCAGACTGTGGTAACAATGATGTGTTCTTGAGCAAGGCAGTCGTGGCGTTGTTTGGTGGACAGCAAATAAGGCTGTGTCTGATTTTGGCAGCTGTCAAATACAGTATGAGAAGAACTGCATGAGTATGAGGCAACATTTGTGCTCAATCAATTAACCTTGGATATATAAAGGTTTATAAAAGACTGCAGCGCTTTCACAACCTGACCTACTTATGGGTGTTTGTTTGCAAAGGAAGAGTCTACATCTTCTCCTCTGGAATAAGGCCTGGAGCGTTTAATGCTGCTTGGCACCAGTGTCAGCTTAGTGTGCATGACATTTTAGGATGGTCTGCACTCCAAGTCCAACACGACATGGTGGACGTGAGGTGCATATGACTTCACATGCTCTATATGTTGGATGTTTGTTAACCACAATGCACCAGTGAGGTCCCTTAAAAGAGAAGCTATCTGGTTTGCAGTTTCAGTAGCCCAGGCTTGCCAAACCTCCCTGTCAGCTTTCTTCCCAGAAACTGTCTGATTGGCATAATTAGCTGCAGTGCTCTGTAATGGTGAGGTGATATTCTGGTGGATGTGTAAAATTCCTCCAGTTGATCTCTTCAGCAGTCGGCAGGCGACAGGCCAGCCGTCCTCAGAGCTCGGAATGAGACCCAAGTTCACACGGTCTGCAACATCGCACAGCTGGAGCTGGAGGGGAAAAAAAACAAACAAAAAAACAGAATTATGAAAGGTGCATCATATCTTGACTTTTTTTTTTCCATGCCTGCTGTGACGCCAGAAAGAAGTTTGCAGCTATAAATGAGAACAATAAGGAAGAAAAGCAAAAGGACGGTTGAGATAAATATTCATTTGACACCAATATTGCCACTAGAGGGGGGAAGTAAACATTTCTGTCAATGAGAAGTCATCAGCTGTTTGAAAAAAGAAAAGCAACAAAACCCAAAAAACAGTAAATATACATGAAATAAATATTTTAAATGAAATCAATTTACTTGACGATTGTCTCCTTGATGAATAGTGCAGTAGTTGGACACTTTGTTTGCCTCGAGGTTTTTCTGTAAAGCTTCAACAGCATCAGGATTCCACTCACATGCATGAACGTGAGCGGCCTTTGCATGTACCAGATAAGGGAGAGTGAAGTATCCAATACCTGATGCAAAAACATAATTGGGATCATTATAGAGCAATATTACTTGTTTTCAGATAGATAGAAAAATATGTTATTCAATCCATGGGTTGAAACTCATAATTGTGTTATTCTATTTTATATTTATTTCAAATTTTAATAAAAATTTAAAAATACCAAAAAAATTTTATTAAATGATTTAAAGTTTTAAAAATAATTATATAAAAGGAGGGAAAAAAAAAAAAATATAAAAAATAAAAATGAAAAAAAAAAAAAAAATAATAAATAAAATTTAAAAAAAAATATTTATTTTTTTATTTAAAGTTTAAATAGTAAAAAAAAAAGAAAGTATAAAAATTTGATGAAAAAAATTACAATATAATAATAATATGATATTATGATTAAGTTGTTAAATATTAATTAAAAAATAACTTGTGTAAAAAAAAACAAAAAAAACTATATTTTAATAATAAAATAATAATAATATTTTAAAAAAAAAAAAAAATAAAAAAAAAAAAGAAAAAAGATATGAAAATAACAGAACAGGGGGGGGGGTGTACGGACTTTCGAAAAGAAAAAGGGGAAAAGGGGGGGAAAATTTATTTTTTGCCTTATATTATATGAAAAAAGAATGATTTTGATATATGAAATGACAGAAAATGAAATGAGGAAGATATCATGATTTTTTTTTATTATAGTATTATAAAGACAGGGTATGATAACATTTAAAAATAGTCCAAAAAATTTATAATGCCGATGTAGTAGGGGGTGAAGAGAAAAAGATCAGCAAGAAGACGACGGGGGGACATCGTGGAAACAAGACAAGAAAAAAAAAAATAAAAATTAAAAAGATGGAAAGTTAATAATTATTATGTATAAAAAAAGATGGAATGGATAAAAATAAGTGTTTTAATCTTTAATTAAAAATTAATAATAATAAGAAAGAAAAGCATTAATTGATGGAAATTAAAATAAAATTATAAATAAAAAGAGATAAAAATATATAATAATTAAAAATATAAATAAAGAAATAGATGGTGAAGGGGAAGAGAGAGTCAGAGAAGGGAAGGGAAAGGTGGAGTTATGAATAGAAATACCTTGGACCAAGAATCTGGGGACAGTTGATGAAGAAATTTAGAAAAAATTATTTAAAAAGGTTTAAAAAAGAAAAAAAGGAAGAAGGGAGGGTGGGGGGGAAGGGGGGAGAGGGAAGTATGTCTGGAATCTTAGTCAGCTGGGGACTGAACAGACCTTCTGTGAATCACAGGTAATCTGACAGCACTGACATGTAATATATGGGTTTCTGACTGTCACAGGCATAATAGGGTGGGCCCTCTTCTTTGTCTTTCTCAGGAGGTTTGAAGGGACAAATTATAAAAAAGTAAATTAAATAAAAATAAAGGTTTAATCAACCAAAAAAAATTTCAGGACCCCTGGCAGAATCTCTGATGACACCCTAGGGGTCTTGGACCCTTGGATGAAGACCTACGCACTATAGTCTTGTCTGACATCTTTAAATCCATAAATTCACTTTAAAAAATATATGTGAATACATGGCAGAATGCAGACAGACAGTAACACTGAACTATTTCCAGAGGACAACTTTAGTTTTTCTTAACTTCATATCCAGGAAAGTGGTGCTTTACTTTTTTCCAACGATGGCATTTACTGCCGAGAAACTTGGCACCTGTATGTTATTGTGAGCTATTCACAACAGAAAGACGTTGAAGTGAAAATAACCTATATTTCCTACCTGCATATAAATCCACTACTGTCTCTCCTCTGCAGTTAAATCCAGCCACCCGGAGCTTTTCTGTTATGTTTCCAGCAGAGAACATGCACTTTGTGACATCAAACTCATAGCTGAAACAAAGATTAAGTTTCAAATGTTGTTTTTTTTTTTCAACATTACAGATTTGTTAGGTAAATCTCCCTAAATTATTAAGAAAGCAAACAAATAAGACACACTTACCTGATACCGTTGTCCACATGTCTGACCCAGCTGTGCTCACCCATCAGCATTGTCACCACAGGAGACCTAAATCCATCACTGGAAATACGGCTCATCTTTGCCAGACGCTGTGCCCCCAGTCCTTTGGCCACAACACTCCATAACTGATCACCTAAATTTGTGAAGAGCAAACGACTGAGTGAACTACTTAGTTTTTATATTAATAATAATAATAATAATAATAATAATAATAATAATAAAACAAAGTGTAGACAAGTCTGAGAGCTCTACCCAATTTCTTCCATAATGGCAGGGTGAAACAGTTTTCCCCTAGCAGAACCAGATCCCCATGCCGCTGGAAGTTATGGGGAAGGTCCCCTCTTAATTCCTCTATCCATCTTTCACCATGAGACACCAACAGCTCGTGGATGATTTTCTCCAGGTTATTACCTCTGATCATCCCTCTCTGCTTCTTTGACTGAGGTGGAGACTGGTCAGAACAACAGAGCAATTATTACAAACAAAAATTATCCTTAATAACTCAGTATGATGCAGTCTGCTGCTATTATTCAATTAAGCAGCTATTACCTGACTCCATACTATTTCACAAATGTGCGGAGCAACAGTGTTTCGGAGAGACTGAAGATCAAGTAGTAACAGGCAGGATGGTAACAACGGAAGGAGGACTGTTTCATCTGAGTCTTTAACCAAAGACAAGCTCTTGTCAAGAGCTCCTTTTGACTGCAGATATCCCCTAAAATATAAATAAAACGTAATGGGTATTGTGTATAGTCAGAATATATTATATTCAAAGAAAGTTTGTTTTTTCCCCCTCCAAATTGCATCAGCAGCCTGATAGTCATATGCTAATAGCTAGCTAATTCAATATGCGGTAAAGGTTACCTGAGATGCTGCGCATGGCAACTAGACACACGGAGACAAGGCACGCCGTCCATCTATGAGCAAACGACCAAATCCACTCTATTTACGTTCAAAGCTAACTTAATCAACAACGAAATAGTAGAAATTAGCCACAAATCGTCTCTACGACCTACGACAGTGTGTGTTTCTAGCCGGATTATTCTGAGGGACGGACGTGAAGTAACCGCTGGTGCGTTTTTTTTTTTTTTTTTTTTTTTAACCCGACCTCTTCACAATGAGACATTAAGGCTACGTTCACACTGCAGGTCTTAATGCTAAATTCCGATTTTTTTTTGAAATAATATTTTTTTTTGGGGGTTTTTTAAATATATTTAAAAAAGGTGGGTGGCGGAAAAAAAAAAAAAAAACAATTTGGAGTGAGAAGAGAACGCAAATTAAAATTAAAAAAAAAATAAAAACAAAAAGAAAATAAAGAAGAAAAAAAAAAAAAAAAAGAAGGAAGAAGGAGGTGGGGGGTGCTGAATAAAAAAAAAAATAAGGAGTGATGGGGGAAGTGAAAGATGGGGTGGGGGTGGGAGGGGAGGAGGGAAGAAGGGAAATGAAGATAGGATGATTTTTTGTGGTTGATAGTTGTTGTAGAGGGGGGGGAGTGGAGTAGGTGAGGGGGGGGGGGGGGAGGAGGGGGGGAGGGGGAGGGAGGGGGAGGAGTGGGGGGAGAGGATTTAAGGGAGGAAAACATATGATATAAAGATGTGATTAAACAAAGAAATATATATGGAAATAAAAAAAAATATAACATTGGTAATCTGAGGGAGGGAGTGGAGGGAGGGGGGGGGGGGGGGGGTGTGGAGGAGAAAATTTTATTTTTTTTTACTCTCATTTCTCCCTCCTGCTGTTCCTCTGCCGCCTGCGAGCAAGGAACATTCCTCACCCGCACCATTCCCCACCCTCCCCCATCCTCACCCCTCCCCCTCCCCTCCCACCCGCTCCCTCCCCACACCCACCCACACACACTCACTCAACCACTAGAAACAAAAAACAAAATTTTTCCTCACTTTCCCATAATTAAAAACAAAAGAGCTATAAAAAAAAGAAAAAAAAATTGTTTTTTCAGTCATTCTTATTTCGTTTCTTTTCCATCAAGTGAGAAATAAGATAATCTTCTATAAAAGAAAAAAGAGAGATAAATCGATCTGACATGTACAGAAAAATGACGGTTATCCTATATAGAATGATAATATGAAAATAAATAAAACAGAAAAAAAAAACGGAAAAAGGCTTAATATACGGAAGAAAGAGGGAAGGGTAGAATGAGAAAGTCTAATTTCCTCAAGTTGGTGACTGTGGCTTTTTTTAATGCTCCGTATTTGTTACAGAACTAGGCTCATCCTATATTAGTGAAAGGTAAAAAACCTAAAATGATCATTCGTGTAGGTGAAATACTTCTTGATGACGCCAGATGGAGACAAACAGCAGGGATGGTAGGTCATGGCAGCAAAAATTAAGTTATGCTAATGTAAACAAACAAATGAACAAAAACGGACACAAATTGCATCCGTCAATTTAGCTAATTCAAACAGTTCAGTACTTTTAGAAAAACCAGTCTTCTTTCTAATTTCACATTAAATGGGCTGCAACTTAAGTGTTTAGTGGGGTTTACATCAGATAGATAGGAAGGTGCAGGCAGCATCGGCAGTTTATAGACAGAGTCTACACAGATCCACAGGACAAAATAACCATGAAGCCTCTGGTCTATTAACAGGATTAAAAGGCATAATAAAAGCCAATTACTGCAAAACAGCAAAGATGTAGCATCAAATTCACGAAAGGGTTCAAATTAACAAAACAAACAAAAAGACAGATTGATACAGAGCAAGTCTCAGACACACTGTTGGCAACCCAGGCTTGGATCTACGTGACTTTATTTATTTATTCATTTAACCTTTATTTAACCAGGCAATGACATTAAGAACAAGATTCTTATTTACAATGCCGGCCTGGCAAGTGCCATAGGCACCTGTAGGGCAAGTGGGGGAGGGGAACACAAATAAAAAATAAATAAAATCAGTAAACATTAAAACAATTTAAGACATCATAAGAGGAGTCAAAGTGTAACAAAACATTTACAGTTTTCATCAAAAATCACCTTTAAATTGCCTTTAAATTGCGACTTGTAGTTTCGGTCTTTCTACGTGTTGCCTCTCTGAGGTATTTTTTGGCTTGCCAAGCTATGGATTCATTACAGCATTGATCAGTGCATCGAAGTTCTTATTGGATGCTTTGATGACGCACTGTTCTGATGAAAGGTCATGGTCTTATTTAGTTTCATTGAGTCATTCCTACTGCTTGAAGAAAGACTACCAATGTCTGATTGCACATTTGAGGGTTACTGATGCCTGACCTGAAATGTTACTGTGTGTTTACTACTCCAACATAGAATCCTCCATGCGTCAAAGGATTTATATTTTTTTAATTATATAAAATGTATATACTATAATAAAATATACAATATGTTTTTTTTTTCCTAATTTGATGCTTCAACTTGTGAATTTTACTTAGTTGTGGCCATGTTTAACGCTTCTCTATCATGGCAATGTCACCAGACTGTAACACCTTCTAACTACTTTTGGGTATGTTGGACATTGAAATGTGGGCTAGTGGTTCTACTTGCTTCATTTAAGTGATAGGTTTTGTAGTAAGAAAACAGAAAAAAACTAAAATGACAGAATATTCATTTTCTGAATAGTAATGTTTAGATTATGACTAATTGAATAACATATAAACTCATTATGAACAATTAAGACACATCACAGAGTGCTTTTATGTGATCTTATTGGCACAGCACCCTAAATATAGATAGATAGATAGATAGATAGATAGATAGATAGATAGATAGATAGATAGATAGATAGATAGATAGATAGATATATATATAGATAGATAGATAGATAGATAGATAGATAGATAGATAGATAGATAGATATAAAACTAATGACTGGTGTAAAATGGGCAAAGTATCCTTTTAAAAACATTTTTGAGTCATGAAATTTAGAAATGCTGTGTGTCTTCTGTGAGTATCAGAGAGGCAGTATTGATCTGTTTTCCCCCCTTTTGCAGATAAAGCTATCTATTAATTCTAAAACCCATGCAATGACTCTTTCCACACATTTTCTTTCAGAGAAATCAGCCCACCCCAGCCTCTTTCATCTGTCTGGGTGTCATTAAAAGTTGGTGCTGAATTTAAATTCAAACTTTAGGGCTGCTGCTGTATTGAATACATTTAAACTCAATTTGGCGAATTGGTCAAAACATCTGACAGGTCATGTTCAGTATTAATAATGTCCTTGTTTGTGGTGGATATAAAGACACAGGTATTCTAAGGAGTTGATTTTCTGTCTGTGATGAGTCAGAGCAGAGCGAGAGTAACGGATGTTTTGTTTACCCTCTGGGCTGTGTATAGGTCGTCTGTCCTTTGTGTTTCTGATGGAGTGTCATATTCTTGCCTCTATAGCAACCAGGAGGTGATATTAGCTCTATGACTGAGGTGAGTCAATATTGACCCATCATTACATTACTTTTTATGCTTTTACTGAAACGGACAGCATGAGGCTGTCATAAATTGTGGCCTTTGTAAAATCACCATTAGGCCTATGACACAGTCACAAGCAAGAAACCACACTTAATTACAAAGATGTGAAAAGGGGGAAGGCAGAGAAGATATGGATAATGACACAGTTTTTAAGATGTAATTTTGTGCAAGAAGCATTATGAAAAATTAATGAAAAGAAGCAAATTACTGTAAGAATCCTGTCCCTTCAGAAAGAAGATTTTGTGTCACATTTGATGGCAGCCCCAGAATGATAATGGAGATTTAGGGTATTATAAGTTAAAGATTGTTTAGATCACATAGTTCAAGTGTTTAAGTCTGTAAATATTTATCTGTTAGAACTCTAAGCAGCTATTTCCTTTTACAGTTATTTATTAAAATTTCCCATTAAAGAAAACAGTCAGAAAAAATACATTCTTAAAGATTGCTTTAACATGCTGATATTCTTTCATGTTATTGCCAGAAATACTATGGGGAGTGGAAGTGGCACTCCAGATGCTCACATTTCATTAATTGTTTTTTTTAAACCTTTATTTTATCAGGATATTCCTTCAGACTACAGTCTTTTTTTCAAGGGAGACCTGGCCCAGAGGTGCGCTACAGCAGTTAACATATATCAAACAAAGCAAACAATAAAACAATCACAACATGAAAACAGATGTAAAACAAATCAGTCTAAAGGGCACTTACAAACCTTAGCAAATGATATCTTAACGATGTTTTAAACAAAAGATACCAAGCTGCTGAGCTTAAGGTGTCCTGGAGGGCATTCCAGGAATAAGGCACATGATATGAAAACATAGTTCCACCCAGAGCAGTGGACGTTTTTGGTATGTTAAACAGCAGTAGCCTGGGTGAATGAACTTTATCAAAGTTATTGATTGATTGAAGAAGCTAAATAAACTAGAGTTTACCCAAACTATAGTTTTGTAGCCTAAAATTAAACAGGGATGTTTTGTCCTTTGCATCAATGAGGGGCTAGGATATTTGATTATAAAGAGCACGATATGTCCTGGGAAACAAAAACTGGAGCTTGAACCCTGGGAATAAGAAACAGAATCAATGTGACTGTACGCCAAGGGGCAAACTCCGCCTCAGAACAGTGAAGCTCGCTTCCGCGTTGCAAATAGTGTAATCCTCCCTTCATCCGCTAGGGGCTGGCTCCAAGAGCGAGCAAATCCCCATAGACTCCCATGTTAAAAACGCCAACTTCACAGCAGAAATAAACAGGTTTACAGCCTGGTTCAAAAAATCATTTTAGGTTTATTAGGTCAAGTTTACCTTCATGTCAACTGTGAGGGGGGTGAATTTTTTTATAACTCATTCGTTTAGATGTTATTTATTCTTCAAATTACACATAATTAAGGGCGTGTCCTTATGATTGACATGCGGCAGACCGGAAGCTCCGCCTGCCGACCGGAGGCTCCTAGTTAGCTCCTTCTTTGCTCTTAATCAGGTCTCAGTTTGTTACAGAGTCGCACAACGGCGGTGTTTAGTCAGCGAATTGCAAGTCTAAGCATGTCTTACCTTAACCATGCCGCATAGGGGGCTTATCTTTGTTAGCTCCTCTTAGTTTCGTGTTAGCTCAGTTAGCGTTTAGCCCACAGTACGTCAGCTGTCAATCATTTGCCCCGCGGCCGCGCTGTGCCCATTTTAGTATTTTCCTGGAGTGACGACGTACGTGACACGGCAAGATGGCGACGGTAAGACACGCCCAACTGGCTTCACATTTCTCTATTCAGAAGAGACCGGAAGCTACGTCCAGTAATTATATACAGTCTATGCTGTACACCAATGATAAAGCATATAACTGGTATCTAAAACGCTTAAAATGTCATCTGCTCAAGTCTTTTCCGTGAAGTAAAGACAAAGCAAATCTTATTATGTGAATAAAATACAATTCTAATTATTAGTTTCTACATCAAGTGATATGCGCTGAAAGAAAACTGAATTTCTACAGAAAAGCGCTAGTATTTATACAGTAACACAAGACTTTTTCAGTGTTATATGCAGACAGAAGAACAGCAGGAGATTTGAAGAGAGAGTGAGCTCTAGAAAAGACAATAAATTTGGTTTTCTTTGCACTGAGAACCAGACTGAAGTTACACGGGCAGACCCTCACCATATTCAATTTGAACTGTACGTTATCAATACCTATACTTAGGGAGGAGCAGCTAGAGTAAGGGGTCATCTGCATACAAATGCACTTTAGCTGTGTGTATATAAATCCTAAATTTTATTTAAAAAAATGGAAGATAAGATGGGCCAGTACAGAACCTTGGGGTACTCCCTTACAAATATTTAAATATTTGATTTCACTCCACCAGCATCAAGATCTACAGCTTTCAATCTAGCTGACAGCAAATTTCGATTTAAAAAAAAAAATAAAAAATCAAATTAAAGACCTTTGACAGACAATGGCACACAAGGCACCTACATGTATTGCTCTGTATAAGGCTCAGAATCACCACATTGTTTTGCACAGGGAATAAATGTACTGGATTAAAACAAGTTACAGAGATTTTTTTTCTTGTTGTTGTTGCAATAACTAGACATTTTCTACATTTATTGTTTTATTTTTACTCAGACATTAAAATTTCACTTGCTTAAAGACCAAAAATAAATAAATAAAATCACAAAAATACTAAGCAGTCACATCTGAAAAGGAAGCAGGTCATTTTAAAAAGAAGAAGAAGAGGAAGAAAAAACCTCCACAATGTTTACCACCAATGCCAGAAATCATGTTTCTGCTGTCATCAGTTGAATTTCTACAAGGTCTCTGGTCTGGGCGGCTGCTCGGTTTATGAATCTGTGTCCTTTGTTCCCCGGTATCACCTGTTCTGCCCCTTTAAGATCAGACATTACAATCTAGGCGTGTTTCCTGCTGCTGCCATTGACTGAAACCGTGCACTGGCATCCTGCGGGGAAAAAGCACATTTTCCAGCGCAACACATTCCCGTCCACAGAGGGGATTATTTCTATTTTATTATTATTTTAAAAACAAAGGCTATACATTTCTTAAATGAGCAGTATAGTCACAGTCCTGTCTCTGTGAACGCGCAGCAGCTGATCATTTATGATTTATCGAAATGATATGAATGTCAAGCGGTCAAGGTCCACTCTGGCGATGCAACAGCCACGACTGGATTTTCTTGCTTCTGGGTAGGGAACATCTGTCGCAGTGCTTTGGATGGATTTCTGATGATTTGCAGCTCTGACCGGACCGTGGAGGGATTACGACTGCTGGAGCAGGAGGGGAGCCTCACTGTGGGAATGACACGCTGCAGTAAACACGGGAAATAATGGATTAGAAAACATTAATGATGTGACTGCGACACTTTAACCGACAGAAAATGCTTCTCAGCCGTCTCTTTGTGCTCACGTCTTTGATATCACTGTCTGTTTTTTAACTGAACATTAGTGTCCAGGGCGTTTTATATTGTGACAGTTTACATTAAGCCAAAGAAGCGCCGATCTGGAAAAGGGGTACCATGTCGGCGGTGATGATAACGCGAAAGGTGCGAAAGTGGGAGAAGCTCCCGGGAAAGAACACTTTTTGCTGCGACGGAAGGGTGATGATGGCCCGTCAGAAAGGGGTCTTCTACCTGACCCTGTTCCTCATCATCGGGACCTGCTCTCTCTTCTTCGCCTTTGAGTAAGTCATTTGAGCCACACACCTGCCTCAAAAGGTGCTCACTGTAGACCTGTTCCCATTCCTCAAATCCAGCTTGTTTCCATTGTGTTCAGTGTGCAACCTTATCCAGCTTTTACTAGGGTTAGACCAGCAGCAATTAATCGATTAGTCAACTGAAACTCAATCTACAACATTATTTTTAAACAATAGACTAATTTCAGTGAGTAAAAACAATTTCTTGCTAATCATTTGAGAACATTAGCAACTTTAGATTTTAGGAATAATTGCCCACAAAGTATTAAGAGATGTAAAAGAAAATAAGTCTAGAATTCTCATAAAGTTATGGTAGTAACTGTTCCACTGGGCGAGGCCACAGTTCATTACTGATCCATCTGGAAATTCTTGATTGAAATGTCGAACTGCTGCCTGAAATTCCTGTTAAACTTTTCTAGACTTCACGCATAAAGTGAATCGCTCCACTTAATTCAATATCTACTCAAGTATTCCAAATAGCCTTACTCTGCTGAATATTTCAACAAAAAAATATGAGGATGTGTCAAATACATGCACCATCCAGTAAATACAGTATTTACCATTCTTGTTGCTAAAATGTAACTTGCTAAAATGACAAACCTTTGGATATGATGGTTCAAATATAAAGCTTTTTTAAAGAATCTTTTGTCAGTCATTTCATCTACCTGATGCAGCATTTGTAGATGTGTATACTGACACAGACAGTGTGCTGTCTGTGTAGTTTTGCTGTAGCTCATCTGTAACCTCCTGCATGACCTTCCTGTGTCACAAGGAAGAATTTCTCTTTAACATTTCTGGATTCATGTTTTTTGGTGTCAGTATTCACTCTGGTAGAGAAAAGGTTTACAACTGACCCCATACTGAGCAGTTTAATATTTGATAACCATGCTGTCCAGCTGTACCTGGTTTCAGACAGATAATCTGCGCTTTTTGTTGTCTTAGCACTTTTTACTGGCAGATCCCAGTAAATTCATTATTTCTACAAACGTGCCCACTCAGATGCTTCATGTCCCATTAGTTTAGGTGATACTGACAAGTGTTTTACACAATAATGACCACATGGCACATAACCCGTGCTGCTTCCACTTTTTGTCTCACTAACTCCTTTTTATTTCCTCATTATTCTTTATTTCCTTGTCTACACCAGACTTGAATATCTAACACAAAATCCTGCTGTACAACACAGGTTTCTTTCTTGACCATGGGTGTCTATGCAGCTATTGGGCCAAATCCAGTTAGAGCAAAGAAGAAAAGTAGCTGGTGTCTTATAGTGCTGGGCCCTCCCCATCTATCTGCGGTGCACATTAATGGCCTCCTGCTTTCCTTTGAGCCTGGACAGAAGGAGCTGTTGTCCGGCTGGGAGCTTAAAGAGAGAGAGAGAGAGAGAGAGAGAGAGAGGAATGATGCTGGTTACAGTGAGCATCAAAAGCTCCAAGGAGGAATTGTGATAATGGCTTGAGGGTCGTCAGGCTGCTATGTTCATATTACAGCGGAACATAATTACCTTGTGTGGGTGGGGAGATATTGAAGTCGAGATTAGGCTCAGACAACATGGGGGTTATTGTTAAATTTGGCATTACATGGCTACCAGTCATGAATCTGATTGAAACTAAACCTCTGTCTGAGTAAAAGGCTTCTGCAAGAATGTTGCAGAATATGAAGTGTTTTATGAGGTGCTGTATTTCCTTTTTTTATTTTTTTATTTTGGGAGGTGTTTTTTCGTATTGTAGACAGGCATATCTTCAGCTGCTTTGCTTGGCAATTATTTTCATAACTGACCAATGACATAGTAATGCTTTTATCATTTAATAGTTTTCTGCTATGATCGATCATGACTTATTAGAGCCAAAGACTTATTTAAATATGTTGTTTTGTTTATTCAGTTGTATAAAACTCAAAATTCCTACAGAATTGTGCAGTGAATGAAATATAGTAGTTAACACCTGATGCACTGGTTGATTTTCAACCAGAATATAGAAAGCATATCACATGTAGAGAGTGACATATTCTACTCTTTAATGAAAAGAGTAGAGTTCATCTTGAATTTGATGGCAGCAAAGCGTTTCTAAACAGGTCGGGACAGGAACGTGTCACCTTCCGGGGTGGGTGGTGGGGGGCCTTTGTCCAAAAAAAGGGGGGATCCTATTATACTTTTGGATGGAAAAAAGGGGAATATAAAGTTTAAACCCTCGAAAAGGGCTTTTTTTTGGTGGGCCCTCAGGGGACCCTATGACTGTATTGCATTGCCCATTATTAAACCAGTGGTCTGGGAACTGATGGGACCAGTTGTTGGACTTCTGGAAGAGGAATGTTATTTCATTCTTGTGTGATTTGGGATTCTGCTTAATAGTCCCAGATTTTCATGTGTTTCATAATGAGCTTGGTGAAAGATCTGGAGGGTGACAGGCAGGTGCAGCACCTGGACTGACCTATGAAGCCATGCTGTTGGAACATAGTGGAGTATTCACTTAAGCACTGTCTTGCTTAAGTGTGCAATGTCTTCCCTAAGAAAGATATTTTCTGGATGGCGATGATAGAATATTTAAAGCCTTTACAACCTTATGATGAGGAGGGTTATTCTCAAATTGTTCCACAATGTGTAGAAGAAGATCATTGAACCTCTGCCAGTCTTTACCTCTGAGAGACTGCCTCTCTAAAGCCCTGCTTCCACCCGCGTATCTCAGTCGGGTCAGGCCGTGCCCGGTCGGGTGGGTTTTGGTACGGATATGCTGATTTCACGTTGCGTCCCCACACCCAACTGTACTCTTACCCTGGAGGCGGAGTATTAACCGGATAGCACTGCTCTGTGATTGTGTGACATCATTGCAGTGCAACGCCTTTTAACCAAAGCACCACACCACATGTGACTAGGGCTGGACGATTATGGAAAAAATTATAATCACGATTATTTTGACTGATATTGAAATCACGATTAATATACATGATTATGAAAAGTGTTTATTGAACCACCAAAACTCAACTTCAAATATAGCTTAAAAAAAATAAAACCGGAAATAAATTAGAAACAAGTAAAGGAGTAAAATAAGAATATTACTTAAAATAATGATAACAATAAAAATGAATATTCAGTCTACATGCATTCCTGTTCTATACTCCCTGCAGTTTGCTTCCAATAACTCCACCAGTCTGTTCACTTCAGGATTAATCGCTTTTCTTCGATTACAGTGCTTTTATGATTGTGAAAAGGCAAAATTGAAATCACGATTAAAATTCTATTAATTGTCCAGCCCTACGTGTGACAGAAATAAAGGGGTCATCCCTGCTTTGTTTTTATGCCGGGTCACGCAGGAAGTGATGTTATTTTTTCAACCAATCAACAGATTGCAGTGTGTTAAGCTCCACCTCTTTGGTCTGGATCGGTTAGATCAGTACCCCTATGGAAGGGTACCAGAAAAGTAGGACGGGTTGGGTATAAGGGTACCCGTCCCAGTTTTTATCTGTGGAGACGCAAAGAAACGTGGACCGCCATGGCCCAACCTGACCCACAACCACTTGTAGAAACGGGGGTTAAAGTACTTTTTTTTCTTTCTTTTTCTTTCTTTTTTTTTTTTTTTTTAACCTTTTGACTAAAATATTGCACTTTAATCAATATAAATGTGTTTCCCCAGCTGTTTCTTTTTTACAGTTCATTTTCCATTATTTTGTTGCCCCTTCTCAACTTTTTAAGTAATTGTTAAATTTCAATTTAAACTTTTCATTTATATATTCATATAGCACTTTTCAAACATAAAAGCAATACAAAGTGCTTCACAACATAAAACAATGAAAACATCAAAGCAACATATTAATATAGAAATAATATACAGGTACTACCCAAAAAATTAGAATATCTGGAAAAAGTTAATTTATTTCTGTAATTCAACTTAAAAGTTGCAATTTACATATTATATAGATAAATAATATGCAAATCAATATATTTCAAGCTTTTATTTGTTTGGATGTTGCTGATTAGGACTTGCAGCTTAAGAAAACCTCAAATTCTAAAACTCAAAAAATTAGAATACTGTGAAAAGCTCCAGTATTGTAGGCTCAGACTGTCATTCTAATCAGGTAAGTAATCCAAAACACCTCCATAAGTGCCCTGAGCCTTTAAAAAAGTCCCTGTCTTGGTTAAGAAGAATTCACAGCCATGGGGAAGACTGCTGATCTGACAGTTGTGCAGAAAACCATCATTGACTCCCTGCACAAGGTGGGAAAGACACAAAAAGTGATAGCAAAAGAAGCTGGTTGTTCTCTGAGTGCTGTCTCAAAGCACATTAATGGACAGTTAAGTGAAAGAAAGAAGTGTGGAAGAAAACGGTGTACAAGCCGGAGGGCTGACCACCGCCTGGAGAAGATGGTCAGTGTTAAGTTTCCCCAGTCTGTGATGACCTGGGGATCCATGTCAGCTGCTGATGTTGGTCCTCTGTGCTTCATCAAGTCCAGCATAAATGCAGCCGTCTACCAGGACATTTTGGAGCACTTCATGCTTGCTTCAGTGGACCAGCTGTATGAGGATGCAGACTTTATCTTCCTGCAGGACTTGGCACCTGCCCACACTGCCAAAAGTACAAAAGCCTGGTTCAACAACATGGGATCACCATGATTGGCCCACAAACTCACCTGACCTAAAAACCCATTGAAAATCTGTGGGGCATTGTTAAGAAAAAGCTAAACGGGAAGAGACCGAACAATAAAGAAGAGCTCAAAGCTGTGATGGAAGCATGTTCGGTTTCCACAACACCTGAGATATGCCGGAAGCTGGTAGCATCCATGCCACGCCAGGTTAAGGCAGACATTCATGCAAGAGGGCCCAAACCAAGTGTTAAGTACAGATGCAAGATTTGACTTTAGGAGGCCTGATATTTTTGCTTTTAAAATCCTTTTATAATTGATTTCATGCAGTATTCAAATTTTTTGAGTTTTGAATTTGAGGGTTTCTTAAGCTGCAAGTCCTAATGAGCAACATCCAAACAAATAAAAGCTTGAAATATATTAATTAGCATATTATTTATCTATACAATACGTAAATTGCACCTTTAAGTTGAATTACAGAAATAAATTAACTTTTTCAGGATATTCTAATTTTTTGGGTTGTACCTATATGTTATTGGGGCATGTCGTCATGATATCGGACTTATCGGAATCACGTAACAATTTCCTGTTATCAGACCAATAATTATTAGGTCAGTAATTATCGTGCACCCTTATTCATGAGTTTTGCAAATTATTGTTTCCATTTTATCGACACATTACACAGCTTGTTTTTAAAATTGTAGTACCGTTCACCTCAAACAGAAGCAGCAAATGTTCATCGTTGAATAAAGGAAGCAGAGAGAATTTGGCTTTTTCAGTCAATAGCAGAGCTTTATGTCAGCCTGTCAGCTGTGCACCACCATAACGCTAGAAAAAACCTGAAATCAACTCCATAAGTTTGTACTTTGCTCTCGTTAAAATTCCCTTCCCTTAACATAGCTGACTTTTCTGGTGCATGTTTGCAGAGTTGTTCTGTAGGTGTTTTTACATTCTTCTGAAGGGAGAAACGTCTGCTCTCCCCTCAGGCTGAGATGTAAATATATACCAAATTTAAAAGCCATTAGCAGTTCACTCCAAGGAAAATAAACCACCAACATAGAGCAATTATAGAGAGCAAGTTTGCATTTACACATTAGCAATGAAAGTTTTGAAACCTTTAACACATGTTAGCTACTCAGATCCAGAGGGAGCGAGGTTTACCCCATTTTTATGTAGGTAAAAATGGTAGTAAACATACGGTAATATTAGAATTATGTAGCTGAGGCCCTGATTTCAACAGGAGCAGCACCGCCTCTGTGTTATTTTATTACTAAGCTGTAATCTGCTTATTATTAGAAATATTGTCACTGTTCCCAGACATCGAGCAGTTGTGGCCGTGGTTCACGAAGAGCTCATTTTGATTATGCTGATTTAAAATAGAATTTTCTACACACTCGAAATCAGATTTCTCCCTGTGAAGTGGGCTTGAGGTTGAGCTGTGTGCTGCACTGTGGCATGGATGGGACAACAGAGAGGGAAGTGTCCTGCTTTATGCCTCAAATCCAGCACCAGGCGAGCACACATCTCACTGTTTTCTCCAGAGCGTGCTGGGTGATTTCTCCAAGCTTTAAATCGAACTAAATTGCGGAAACAATCAGCATACACAAATGCAGAGTCATTAGGAACATGTAAACAGATTAGTTAGTGAATAGGTGGGTCCAGCCTCACTGTTGTCCTGTTGGTTTTTCAGCTTTCCAGGATGGACTTATCCTTTTATCCTCCTATTAAACCGGGTATTATATGCTATGAAACACGTTATCTCTGGTGTGCACAGGGCTTTGAATTGTATATATCTGGAAAGGCTTGCTCGCTCGCTGGATTGGTTGTTTATTTTGTGTGCGCATGAGTATGCTTACATGCATGCGGACAGTCACCCACAGAGCTCAGATGAACGAACAAGAAACTGGAACACAAGGACAGTGTGTCATCTGTCCACCACAGGATACTTCGCTACTAGGCTGGGGAAGCATATGTGCATATAATAGGGCTGGTTTTTGTGCTGCGTCTACCTCCACACACACAGTGATGGTGTTCGCTATGGCTGACAAACATCCTCTGGTCATCCGTGTGAAGGTCTTGTAAAGAAGCGGTAGAAGTGCAGGGCTGTGCCTGCAGAGCGAGCGGCTGCAGTCAGGAGAGATCTTGTAACCGACCCATGAGCCTCCCTCAGCATCTGACCCCACCCTGTCTCCCTGTTAGCCAGTAAGGAAACAACATCCGGCTGAGGCTAAATGAGCAATAACATGATTTATGCTCTATTCAGAGTACATGCTCCATTTACAGTAACAGTGATCTGAAGGCTTTGTTCCCTGGAAGCTTCTCTGCCAGGAGGAAAGTGCTGCTTTCTGTGGAGGGTGAAGCGATGTATTTTGGCTCACATCCTCTTACTGGGAGGGACTTTTCACGTTTCCATTCGCCTGGTTCATGAAAGATGCTACTCTTGCAGAAATGTACACAGATTATACCTCTTTGATCATGCTGTTTAATCACTAGTCACTGATCATGATGCCTATAATGTCAGATGTTACTCATTAGTTTTGATTTCACTCGGTGGATATTTTATGATGCAACAGCTGTGATCATAACTTTAATCCTGGTAAAAGATCAGCGATGCTGGCTCTGATATTTTGTCCCTTTCATATGGTATTTAAATGTTGCATAACAAGAAAGGCTGATTTAAACCGGGCAACAGATTGTAGACTCCAGAGCTTCAGATCCAGAGGCCACAATCTGAATCATAGAAAGGACACGCATCATTGCTGACTTCCTTTTTAATGACATGGGGAAAAGCCTCAGATGACATTTTTTCATCAAGATAGTGTGATGCACTTTTAATACCTCTAGATATGTCCTCATACATTATATGCAAATGCTATTTATAGATGTTTTTATTGAGAAGTATTTTTTGGGGAAAAAATGTACAATTTTCATTATATAACTGTTAAACATGAGAGAACACACTAGAGAAGGGTGATTACATTGGAGGGGGGAATACAACAATTTCTGCTGCTGAGAGATGCATCAAAGCTCTTAAAGGTGTTTAATCTCTGTAAAGGGAAGGGGGGGGGGGGGTCACAGTCCATCCCTGATGTTTGCATGACTGAGGGCTTTTACCGAGGCCCGCTCTTGGTCTGCCTGCACAGTAAGTGCATAATTCATTTCTAGTATGATTCACACAGGAGGGCTCCTGCTTACAACCTTTAAGTATTAATAAAGGAAGGCCTCTAAATGTTCAACAAAAATGAGATGTCATGAGTCACCATTCTGGACGTGATGACATGTTAATCCCGGGTTCAGGGCTTCATAACTGAGACCTTTGAAGTGATTTTAATTTATCGTTATTCATACTTCACAAGCTTCGTATAGAGTCATCCCGAGTGAAGAGCGGGGGATCCTCCGGATCAAAGTCTGCAGCAGAGCAGACACACCCTAAAGCAGCCAATGCCTCCCACCATTTTCACACACACACATACACACACATGTAAAAGTAGCTGTAAGTAGCTTATCTCTTTTCTATGTTTAATGGGACATGATTATTTTATAAGTGGTCTGTTATGACCAGCAGGTTTCCCTTTGTTAAGCAAAAAACTGCATCCTGTATAGAAAGACCTCATGATTGAAGTTCTCCTTAATATTCTAATAGTATTTATGTAGATGCCCACTGATTGGCTGTAAAATAAAACTAAAACCACATTTTCACAGTGTAATAATGAATGAAACCTATAAAAGGAGAATACAATTATTTGCACATTATTTATATCCTGAATTTAATTTTAAATTAAACAAGCTTACAGTAAATATAGCTTCTTTTTTAAAAAAAATAAAAAACAACAACCCCCCCCCCCCAAAAAAAAAAAAAAACAAAAAAAAAACAAAAGAAACAAAAACAAACAAAACAAAAACATGGCATAGGTCCTAATTCCAGATAAAAATAGTTTTACTTTATTTTACAGAGTTTGAGCAGCCACCACTCATTTCTTTAATCTCTTGATATGTAGGGATGTACGAGTAGGGATGTATATCATTATGATTTTATCGATACCCATACCAATATCGATACTCCTTATCGAT
Source organism: Atherinomorus stipes (assembly GCA_023101725.1). Taxonomy (NCBI): domain Eukaryota; kingdom Metazoa; phylum Chordata; class Actinopteri; order Atheriniformes; family Atherinidae; genus Atherinomorus; species Atherinomorus stipes. The sequence continues at coordinate 2,550,030 of JALJCO010013221.1, forward strand.
ACCGGTATTTATCGATTCTCTTATTGATACTATAACATAATTTAGAGTAAATAATAAAGACATTACAAGATGTTACAAGATCCAGTGGTGGAGAAAATTTGTTCATATGATGTTGAAGAAGCCTGGACATAAAAGTGGGTGAAGGACAGCTGGGAGAATAAGGGAATTGTGTCTGTCTTATTCCATCACTGTGATTATTTGACTGCGTAATGATAACTCGATGGTTAGGTAGATGTTCAAAAAGTATCAATAAGAGTATCGTTTGTCCAGAATCTTAACGGTACCCTGGTATCATTAAGATTAGGAACCGGTACCAAACAATACCGGTACTCGGTATACATCCCTATGTACGAGTGCTGCATCTACATTCAACACAACTTGGTGAAGAACCCATTTTTAATAACACTGACAGCCAATGTAAACGTTCAGGTCCCAAGTTTACACTTATTTTGGCAATATAGGCGGGAGTAATGATCCATTTGCTTTGTTTGCTCCTAGGCTGCGTGAGTATGCTTGAAATTGATGAGTTGTCCCTTTGTCACGCTTCACTGCACATCTGGGGGGATCTTTGGGAAAAATGTGAGAAATGCAAACCGAGGAAGACACAACATAAGTCTGCTCTATTAAAGTAGTGGAAAGCCGATATAGGGGAACCAAAAAGGCCACAAGTGAAATTCCAGTGCTTGTCAAAATGCCACGTCTATCAGGTGAAGAGGGACTGAGGGCCTTGGGAATGGTGCAACCGGGGTTGACCTACAGCGATGTGGCCAGGCGTATGAGTTGCACTCAACCCACGATCCGTAATCTGGTGCAGCGGCACACCCGGTAATGACTGTCATTTTTCTTAGCAGTCGCCATCTTTTTGGCTCTCTCTGTGGAGAAAAGTGCTTTTGGACACCTCATTTGGGATTGATTTTGTTGCTCATATGTCAGTGTTCTAAAGTAGCTTGGAGTTAAACAAATAGAAATTATTTCACAAATTTGACCCTGAAGGTTTTTAATGACTTTCAGAGTATCTTTTAACACTTTTTTACTAGGGCTGGGCAATATAGACCAAATATCATATTACAATATATTTATTTTTGATGACGATATACAACATATCCCGGTATTTTTTACCCTAATTTGTCTGAAAGTTTAATTTCATATCAAACATCTGTTTTTTTTAGTATTGAAACATGTTTAGCGTAAAGGTATCTCTCCACTGCAGTGATGGAATTGACAAAACACTGGTTAGAAATGTTAGTTAAATTGAAGTAATTAAAGACAATTTGCTGGTTTTTTTATGATTTCTTTGTAAAAGTCTTGGGGAGGATTGTCTTCCGGAATATTTGAATAATAGGGGTGGGGAAAAATATCGATACACTGAAATATCACAATATTTTCATATGCCGATACCATATCTATATCTAATAATGTGGTATCAATCTATTTTACTAATTACTAATTGTTCTTTTACAAAATCTCGCGGTATTTTGTGAAATCTCATGAGATTTTGTAAGAAAACGATATCTTGCAAGATTTCTTCAGTAAACAGTCAGCATGCCTGAAAAACTAGTTTTGAAGACTTTAAAAGATCACAGAAAAGCATGCCAAAGAGGGTCCAGGTAATGTCGATGAACAAAAACGCTCTTAACAAATATTAACCTTTTCACTTGTTCGAATTTGCTCATGAATTATTACTGATTTCCAGTTTTCCTTTCATGTTTTTATGCTGACTTATGCACAACACTGTATTTATTAAGCAATATGTATTACAGTGATTGTGTATCGTCTTAGTTCCAAGCAGTCATAGAGGTTTTATTATCCTTTACCTCAGTAAGATTATGATCACAGCTATTTCAATTTGGCCAAAGTATATTGTCAAAGTCTCATTGTGATTGTATTATGATATATTTTAAACTAAACTGAGTGATTGATTGTTAAACCAAACTAAACTGATTAAAGCTATACAGGTTAGCTTATCTTACCATCACATCTGAAAATAGAGGTAGATGTGCTCTCCAAACTGTTTGAGTTACACAATCCAGCACCTCAAAGCTCATAAAATAATGTGAATTTACTTTGTTGCCATCAACCGCAAACATTTATCTTTATACTTTCACAAATTATAACTCATTATTTTGCTCTTTTTTTTCTTACAAAAAATACATAAAGTCCACCTTTTCATACATACAACAGCAAACTGTGTCTTTGTCTTTTTCAAAAGAAAAAACATGGAAAATTCAATTAAGGAAAACAATAGTTCATAAGTGTTGTGTGAGTATAATCTGGTTTATTGTCCCTGAGAACATTTCTGAGCATTTTCCCCACATGGACAAACAACCTGATTAAATCAAGTTTTTCTGCTGCAGCTGATGAGCACCCAGCGTCATTCCACCAGCAACACCCAGCTCCTCAACAGTAGAGGAAACAGTCACGCCCAGATAGGATGTGACCATCGGGGGTGTTTGATGGGAAGTGATGATAGAGTGTGACTCGAAAAGCTACCAGTCATCATTACAGGAATTACACACATCGACAGGCTGCGTCCCCTTCAGCCTGAATCCTTACCTCGGCTGTGTTTGCATGAAGATCAGGAGCAAACATACTTAACAGTGGAAAAATCTATTGATCTGGACTCCTCTCCTTGTTTCCATTAGTGTGAAGAAGACACTGCAGAAAAACTGTTCAGACTAGTTTAGCTGGTCTTGCTTGTTTTATGTCATAATTGCTCAGGTATGCTGACACACCAGGTTGATCTGCACAGTGTAACTGAGAAGATGGACTTTGTTATGTCTTGTGGCACGACTTTATTCAGCCACATCTCTGAGCATTTAAACATTCTTTTTTCATGGTTGGAATGGAAATGCTTCCCAAGTGAAGCAGTGCAGGTGGGATTGAGGCTGTAATTGCTCAATAAGAAGGCAACCTCTCTTTTTTAATTAAAATTCATTTTCAGATTCAGGCTGGGTTCTTTGAGATGTTTTTGTGGGACCTACTGCCCTCCTTCTCCTGTAGGGGAGTGCTTCTGCCATAGATGGTACAAATTGCACCTCACCTTTTAATGATTACAATGTTGACTCATCCTTTCAGGTTTACTTTGCTTATAACAGGAAAGCAGTTGTAGGCAAGGATGCACAATATTGGAATTTTGGCCGATATCCGATATGCTGATATTTTAAAACTCATGTGGCCGATAACCGATATCGATACAGACACTGATATTACAGCTGAAAAAAATAAGCAGTCATTGCAAATAGCAGTTTTGTTATCCATTTCCAACACTTTGAAAAATACGGGTGGTAAAAATAAGGATACACTGAAATATCGCGATATTTTCATATGCCAATATCAAATCTATATTTAAAAACGCGGTATTGACCTATTTTACTGACAAAATCTCGTGAGATTTCATAATTTTGTTTCAAAATCTCACAATATCTTGCGTGATTTCATAACACAACGATGAACTATCGCGAGATTTCGTTAGTAAAATAGATTGATACAGCGTTTTTAAGTGTCAATATGATATCAGCACATGAAAATATTGCGATATTTTTTCCCACTCCTTATCATTAGAAGTTTTAAAGTCTGTAAAAAGAAATTTTTGAAGAAGAAGAAATTTTTGTTTTTTAAGACTTTAGAAACAGCGGGCTGATCGGTTAAATATCGGTTAAATATCGGTGGGGTGGCCGATGTCCAATACTCAGTTTTAAGGCCGATATAGGCCGATACCGATAGGGGGGCGATTACATCGTGCATCCCTAGTTGTAGGTTTTAATCTTTTTCGCCGGATTGATTGATATATTTACTGCAGTCCAAATTTAAAAATGCATATTTTCATTCAAAATACAAAGAAGAGGATCTAATGTTTGTATGTGTGTTTTTTAAAATAACTTACATAATCAGTCAGGAAAGCAGTTGCAGATTCATCTTTGACCCACCAGTTGAATAATAGATTAAATCTTCACATACCCTGAACTCATGTAGTTAACGCGACTTGGAAGAGAATAATGTATGAATAAAATGCGACCTGATGATTGTGTGGGGGTATTTAAGGATGACATGCAGTGCAGAAGTTCTGTTTTTCCATCCTGTGTTGCAACATTACTGTTGTATTATGAATATATGATCTTGGCCTCATGGCAGGGAGTTGAGGTCACATGGTTTAACTATTAATAACTGCATGCTGAAGGCTTTGTTGCTGCTGCTGCTCCGCTTTGTTGCAGCATTTGTGCTGCAGCTCACATCTGTTACTGAGCAGCAGGCAGTTTGGAGGGGCCCTGCTGGCCCTAAGCCCAAAGGCCTGGCACACTGAGCTATAATGTCTCTCTGCTCCTCCAGAAGGCGAGGAGAGTGGAGCATGGCATGGAGTTGTTTAGTCACAGCACTGACTTCCAGAGAAAGGACCGCTCTCACAGTTCATGACCTCATGCTCTGAACACCAGCTCAGATTGTGTGTGGTTTTGTAATGGCCTGCCCTCTGCACAAAGGCTCACACTCAGAAGCCTCATGCATTTGTCTGCAGTCATCAACTCTTGCTGCGATAAAATCTTTGTAGAATGTCATAAAATCATATCTTTCCTGATCCAAGAGAAGTCAAGATGACAGAAACCTAGCAGAATCCAGCACTCAGACAGGAGATGCTTGTAATCAACAATGTTTGACATTTCACAAAAGCTGTGACAACCAATCACTTCACTGAGATAACCTGAACCAATCCTCTTTTGCAGATGCCCCTACCTGGCTATCCATCTGTCCCCTGCCATCCCTGTTTTTGCTGCTGTGCTCTTCCTGTTCGTCATGGCTATGTTGCTGAGGACCAGCTTCAGTGACCCTGGGGTTCTGCCGCGGGCCCTTCCAGAGGAGGCCACATTCATTGAGATGGAAATTGGTGAGTTGCAGGAATAGTTTGCTGATATTCTCAAACAGTTTTGTCTTATTTTTTGTCTCTACCTAAACTCTCATCTTTCCAACATATTTAAATTAGGCTTTAAAGACACACAATGGAACTTTTTCAGTTTTCTCAGTGACGCGCCCCCTATCGACAGCTAAACTAGCGTCCAGCTTGCATTGTACCTGTACTGTGAGCCCACTCCAGCCAGTAAAAGACAGTCTTATCTTGACTCTTGTTCTGTCGCTTCCTCTCTTTCTTTTCCTCTCTTCCTCCGGTAATGTTTCGTTGCGTTTCTTTACTGAATCCGACATGATGCACGTTCAAAACACCCGCTGTGTTCATATCTGGTTCAAATCTGTTTGCTAGTAAGTGACACGGTGAGCAACCAATAGTCGACTGCAACATCACGGCCATGTCCTGGATGCAAAACTTACATACTTCATTTACTCAGCCCCGGGACGCTGCTGGGCAGTGACGGCTCGAAAATGCGCATAATGAATGTTGGTGTGCCATCAAAACGAGTCAGAAAAGCATATTTTTAAGGTCTAAAAGTTACATTGTGTGTTTTTAAAGCTAGTGTTAGCAATGTTAGAAAAACGATTCAAGCAAGCAACATTTAGAAAAAAAAAACACACCACCCAAAACCACGCCTCCAGAGCGCAGGGATGTGTGTGGCGATGTTTTACGAACAGGTAACGGTAACAACTGAGTGGATAGCTCGTTAGCTTGATAGTAAACAGCTGACAAACCATGTTTCTAAAAACTTTAATCCACTCACCTCCAACTCTTAATTCGGTATAAAAAGTCCACACTGCAAACGTCAACGCCTCCAAGACTTAATCCTTATCTGTTTTGTTTTGTTGGCGCAGCAGCAGCTAGCAGTCCGTTAGCTGTATTTGTTTACAGTGAGTGGCGCACAGGGGAGTCACGTGGGGGACGGTGGGAGGGGAGGGACAGAGACGAGACATAAAGGCATTGATTTGTTCTTTCTATACGTTGCAAATGACCAATTCCTGCCCTTCGGTGTGAATTGCAGGGGTTGGTCAGAGTTTTTACAGAACTGCAGCTCTCACAGAGGTCTGACTTTTTTCCTTCCATTTCACCCATTAGAACAAAAAGTGTTTCTGAGCAGGATTACCAACTCTGGCTTTAAATGTTTATAAGTAATGTTTAATTTAGAGCCGCACCGATTTGATACTGGATTGGATTTTGGCTCCGATATTGACTAATTAGCTGGATTGGATATATTGGATGAATGAGTCTAATCCAGCATTCCGATACAATTATTTTTTTCTTCTTTTTAAATTAATATATCATACATTTTTTTTTTTTTTTTTTTTTTTTTTTTTTTACTTGTCCTGTCCAGCATTGAAGCAAGCAGAATGGAAATCTGATTGCTTTATTCTGTTGAACAGTTTTGCTTTATCAAGCGGAGCTTTATGAACATAAGGCTCCACTTGATATCATGTTTATTCATTTTATTTCTTTATTTAAACATTTGTCTATTACACCATTCCATTTCATACTGCTGGGCCTGACAAGGGAGAAATGAAAGTGAATAGAGGTAATGATAGAAAGTGAAACAGAGAGAGAGGAGTAAGGAAGAGGAAGAGAGAGAGAAGAGAAAACATGAATCCACTTACACAGTTCACTGGTACATCTGTACCGCGATCCCTAAACAACCAAGGTCTCTGTTGGAAAACAAAACAAGCAATCCCCTACAGGAGTACCTGCAGGTGGCTTAAATATCCTCAGATCATACAAACACACGCAGAACTACGCAGAGAAGAGGTACAACCTAGTCAGCGCAATGGGAAGTAGAGAAGAGGTACAACCTAGTCATCGCAATGGGAAGTAAAGAAGAGGTACGACCTAGTCATCGCAATGGGAAGCAGTGTCACAGTGTCAACATGCATAATAAAGGGTGCTCCGTGGCGATACAGTCATGCAGATGCAGCCTCGTCTCTGCAAGGAGGAGGAAGCCCGCAAGGCTCGCGACCCAGGCCCCCAGCAGCCACCCAGAGGCCCAGATCCCAGCTACCCCCCCCCCCCAAAGAGCGGACATGCATCCCCCGAAGGGGCGGCAAAAAGCGGCCCCAGCCGGAGCCCCCCGCAGTCTGGAGGCCCAGGCCCCAGCGGACCAAGACCAGCAGCTGCCGACCCCACCGGGCGCCGGGCGTCCCCCGGAGCGGAGACAGCGCCGGGCCCAGGGCCCAAGCGCCCAGGAGCAGCCACCCCCCCCCGGACCCGGGCGGCCCAACCGAAACCCAGGAGGACCGGACCCCCCAGACGACGCCCCCCCAGGGCAGGCCAGCCCCCACCCCAAAGTCCCTGATACACCTGACACCAGGGCGCCACCACCTCTCCCACCCCCCACCCCCGCCACCACGCCCACACACACACTCCCCACACACCCACCCCAACACTGGGGCTGAAAGATATACCGTCACCGCCCCCACATCGAGACACAGGCACCCAAGACATCAATACCGCAAGAGCAACCACATACAAGATACAGATCCCCCCTGCGCCCGCCCAGCACAAAAAACCCCGGAAGCCACAAACAAAACCGCACCCCCCACCAAAGCGCCCGGCCCCCAACCAACCCGCAGCCACACCGCACCGCACCGACACCAAGATGCCCGGCACGAATACCGAGGTACGAACCTCCGCCCACACCGCCCAGCCCTACCCAACACCTCCGTGTACCCCCCCCCCACACACGCACACACCCACCCACTCCGCTCTCCGACCTTACATACCCACACTCACTCCTCTCTCCACCCCCAACACTCTCCCTCCCTCCACTGTCCACACCTACCCCCACCTCCTCATACCCTCTAACACACACATGCACTCCCCCCCACATAACTGCACCAACCCCTCCCCCCCCCCCCACACATACGCCCCCACCTCCCTATACCCCCAATACCCCATACAGTCCCCCCCCCCTTACATGTCCAACCCCGCCCATCCCTCTGACCTATCACACTCCCGCCCTTCCTTCCTTCAGCCCCTCACGACCATCCCTACTAGACACTCACGAGCATGCCACTCCTTCCTCCATCCCCCTTTCCTTCAACCACTTACCCACATCTCCTCCCTCTTCCAGCCCAAGTTCCTCCCTCCCACATTTCCTCCTTCACACTCTCATTCATTATTCTCACATACCCACCTCTCTCTTGCCCATGCCCTCGTGCCTCCTGAGTGGTAGCTCGGGCCGGGGAAGGAGCCGCGAGTTCCAAGCCCCCAACACGTTCCCCCCACCACCCCCCCCCCCATCCCCCACCCCCGGACGCAGCAGGCCAGGCATCCCCCAGGCCAGCAGATCCCCCGCAATGCAGCCAGCCTTAACCACTGGCGCGTGAAGTAGCCACTGTCCCCCCCTCCCCCCCCCCCCAGTAGCGCCCGGGAGACCGGGGTATGAAAGGACCCTGTCCCCCCCCCCCCCCCCACTCATGACTGTGTGTGTAAGATGTGTGTTGTTTGCAGTTTAAAACTAAGGGGCAGTGCCAAGTCATGCCGGGAGTGGGGTCGCGTAGGGGGCATGTCCCCCCAACCGGCCCCTCCCTCCTACCACACACTATATGGCCCGCCCCTCAGAAGTGGTTGTGAGCTGTTGTTATTTTATGTGTTTAGGTGTCTAAGTGTGGTTAAAACTGGGGAGCAGGCTGCCTCTAGACGTGGCAAGCAAAGGCACTTTGGTGCCCTCCCTCACCACGCCCGCTTGACACGCTCCCTCCCCAAAACCCTACGTGTGTGTGTGTGTGAGGTAGAGGGGGGGGGGGGGGGGTCTTGGGAAGGGAGACCAGGGGGGTATGAATTCCCCCCTGGAAGAAGAGCCGTTACCGGCATTAGGTACCCCTGCCTCCCGGGATCCCCCCAGGGCAGAAAGGGCAGGCATGGCCGCCCCCACGGCCCGGCGTCCGGCGTTCAGCACAGAGGGGCCAGCCTCAGCCCCTGGGGGCGCTCGACCACGCCAGGCCAGGGAGGGGGGAAAAGGGACGGAAGCGGAAAGGGTCGGCGGAGGGGCCAGAGTCACCGGCCCAACATCCCCAGGCCTCGCAAACCCCCCAAGAGGCACGCAGAGCTGCTATTTTTTTTTTTTTTTTTTTTTTTTTTCTCCCCTTTCCTCCCCCTTTCCCCCCCCCCCCCCCCCCCCCCAACCTGACACACACAAACCCCACCAATGCACCACCACCCCCGCACCCAAACACCCATCATCCATGCACCCCCACCCACCCACCCATCTCCACACCCCCCCACAGGCAGCCACACACACACACAACCGCATTCACGCCCCCCCTCCAGTCACACACCCACCTACACATACCAAGGACGGGGACCGCGGGGCCACCAGCCCCCCCCACGCCACAAGTCCACCGCCCCCCAGCCCCCGGACCACGCGAGACCAACCCGTACGAGACCACCAGTGCAGGCCAGCCCCAACCGACACAGCGGCCAGGCGGGACAGGCACCCGGCGTGGAAAAGACCCGGCCACCCCGCAACCCCCCACCTCCACACACTAGAGCTGAACGATATGGACAAAACCCCACACCCCGACAGCCACGCCAGACACCCCAACATCGATACGACACGACATGACCACGGGTCCGCCGAAAACCAAGCACCCCGGCGGAAAGCGCAGCTCCGTCCGCGACCCCCAGAGCCCCACACGCAGGACAAGCACAGGGGAAATCCACACCCCCACACGGCCGCTCCCGCGACACCAACATCCCGGATGCCCACATCCCGACACAGACACGACAACGATACACCCCCCAGCCCCACCACACACACACCCCCACCAGCACACACACCCGCACGCACACAGCAGAGGCGCCCCGGCGCAGTGACCAGACGTCACCAGGTCGTGAGGACCGGCCAAATCCAGAGGAGGCACGCCCCGCCGGCCCGCCCCCCCCCCAGCGCCAAGCCGGGTCCCCCGGCCCCGGAGGCAGGGGCCACCCCGGAGCACCGGGGCCCAGGGCCCCCCCGCCCCCCCCCGCCCCGGGACGACCCCCGGCCACCCGGCGCCAGCCGACAGCCACCGGCCAGGGCCCCACCAGCGACCCGCCCACCGCCGCAGAGCAGCCCCAACCGCTGACCCTCATGCCCCCCATCGGGCTGGATACAGCCCCGCCCCAGCGGCGAGGCAGCCCAGACCCCCCCCCCAAGTCAACCGCCAGGGATCCATAGCCATCAAGCACTCGCCGGCACCCAACCCCCACATCGCCGAGGCCGCTCTCCTACACCAACGTTAAGTGATGGAGCTAATCACAGGGGACCAGAGGGAGTGGAATTCATCTAACTGGTTCTTAGAGGAGGCAGACATCATCTCAATACTGATATGGTCTACTAAGAGATTCCTAAACTGGCTAATGCTCAGATTATTTTTGGATTTCCAGTTTACCAAGATAGTTTTCTTTGCAATACATAATACAGTAAGTATCATATGTGCATAATTGGTTACCGTATTGATCTCATCCAAGTCCCCCAGTAAACACAGTGTGGGGCTTGCAGGGAAGTTACACCTGAGCCACGCTGACAGGTCATCGCATACCTGAAGCCAAAACCTCTGGACAGGTGGACAAGACCACAAGGCGTGAAGATAATTGTCTATTGTATTCTCATTGCAGTGCAAACAAATATTTGAAGGTGACAGACCCATCTTGAACATCCTCTGTCCTGTGTAATGTACTCTGTGTAAAACCTTGAATTGTATCAACTGTATATTTGAGTTTTTAGTCATTAGGAACGTGTTTAAACATATCTGTGTCCATGTGTTTTGGTTAAGGGTTCTGGACAAGTCAGCCTCCCACTTCGAAGTTGGAAGGGAAATTGAATCATCCAGTTTTAATAATAATCTATATATTTTCGACAGTAGTTTGGGGATAGAGAGATTCAGGAATTCTGCTACCCTGACCGGAGTCTGCAAGATCAGTTGGTTAGAGGTATATTTTTTGCTTAATATAGATTTAAGTTGATGGTATTCTAAGAATTTAGTACTATTGATCCCGTATTGTAAGGTAAGTGTATTAAATGACAGGAATTTTCCATTTTCAATGATATGTTGTAATTGTTTTACTCCTTTATCCTTCCAATGCACAAAATTAATCATTTTCTTGTTTTGTAAAATATCCAGGTTATTCCAGATGGGTGTGAGTTTACATGGAATAATAGAAGACTCGGTTAATTTCAGGAATTCCCACCATGCTTTCAGAGTAGAGCAGATGTTGATACTTTTAAAGCATTTATGAGATCTGACTGCTGAACTGATGAACGGCAAATCAGAGACATCCAGATCCTCACATAATGCTTGTTCTGTGTCTAGCCACGGTTCATCTAGATGGGTAGGTTTCAGCCATTTGGAAATAAATTGTAGCTTATTTGCTAGGAAATAATAATTGAAATTGGGTGAGTCTAACCCTCCCCGGTCTTTTACCTGTTGTAAGGTTTTTAAACTGATACGTGATGGCTTGTTTTTCCAAAGAAATTTGGAAATGTGAGAGTCCAGTGACTTAAACCAACTGGAGGAAGGTTTGGTGGGTATCATTGAGAACAAGTAGTTAATTTTCGGTAGAACCATCATTTTGATGGTAGCAACTCTCCCCATGAGTGATATGGGTAAATGCTTCCATCGCGTGAGATCTTCCTCTATTGACTTTAATAGCTGGACATAATTTAACTTTATTAACTCTGAAAGTTGTGGAGAAATATTTATTCCTAAATATCTGATATTACCAGACTGTATTGTGGTGTTAGGGATATTTTGTAAAGTACAATTAACAGATAAAGCTGTAGTCTTGGTCCAGTTAATAGAGTACTCAGATATCATTGAAAATTTATTGATCAATGTGATTGTCTGGGAGAGAGATGTTGATGAGTTCTGGAGGAAAAGCAGTACGTCGTCTGCGTAGAGACTTATTTTATGTTCTAGATTTTTGCCGGGGATCCCTTTAATATCTCTGTCCTGTCTTATAGCGGCTGCTAGTGGTTCAATGAAAATGGCAAAAAGTGAAGGGGAGAGCGGGCAGCCCTGCCTGGTGCCTCGCTGTAAACAGAAACTTGGAGAAGTTTGGTCATTGGTCCTCACACATGCATTAGGGTTGTTATAAAGTATTTTTATCCAGTCTATGAAATAAGGACCAAAACCAAATTTATTTAATGTTGCAAACAGGAATTTCCAGTTAACACGATCGAAGGCTTTTTCTGCATCTAACGAGATGATAGTGGATTCCAGATTATGAATGGTAGCATAGTCTATTAGGTTAATCAGCCTGCGTGTGTTAGTAGAAGAATGTCGACCTTTAATAAAACCAGTTTGATCAGGATGTATTATCAGAGGAGTTATTTTTTCTATCCTTTTAGCGAGTGCTTTGCTGATTATCTTAAGATCTACATTTATTAATGAGATTGGCCGATAACTAGCTGGAAGTGTCGGGTCTTTACCTGGTTTTAATAATACGGTGATATTTGCTGAATTCATATTTGGTGGTATATCATACATTTTTAAAAATCTGTTTACAGTGAACTTTACATGGAAGTGTTATTTTATTTTTTTGCTAGTCTACATGGTTTTGGTTATTAAATAATATTATGTAAGTTTATATCTGTGTTAATTTGTACCTTTTTTTTAACAAAGCTAAATGTTCATATCAAGCCTGATGCCTTACATGGGAATAAGGTTCATTCTCTCAACAGTAGTATCGGATCGGTATCGGGTATCAGCTGATATGCTCAGCGGCCCGGGTGTTGGTATCAGATTGGATCTGGAAAAACTGGATCAATGCATCTCTAGTTTATTTTTTTTCTCTCTAGTTTAATTAATGAAATACAGTCGCATTTAGGTCTTCAGACCTTTTAGAAGTTTAACACCAACAGAGTTGGTGCCAATGACGTTTTCATTTGGGCTGTGTGGGTGTGGTTTAAGAAGATTTGATTGACAGTAAAAAAAAAAAAAAAAAAACACTTATTCAAATATAGATTCACAACTTGCAAAACAAAAGTTTTTCCAATTTAATCATACCAACTTCTAACCAAAAAAAAGGTCAGAGAATCCCACAAGTTCAGAAAAATGTGAGATCTGCTGCCTAATTTGTTCAGGTTTTATTGCATTCATTCGCTGTCTGACCTGCAGATTCAAAGTTTTAGTTCACTGTGACCAAAGTCTCAAGATGGTGTTTGGCTGCAGAATGAAGTTCCCATATTATCACTGCCATAGAACTTTGTACCTCTGCATGTTTAAAACAAAAATTAAGGATGCTGTCCACCTCCAGCAAAAACCCAGCCTGTTCTGATTGGTCAATTGCAGTTATTCAGTCATGAACCTCTGAGAAGCTCAATGAGAAGCTTTCCAGAGTCTGCCAGTTTTTAAAGAGCATGTGCTCTCATCTGTTCCTCAGTTTATCAAGTGTGCTGACCCGTTCCTTGGTATCACTGCTGATAACATCGCAGCCATCTCTTCATCCAAATACATTCAAATGTCATGTCACTGACATGAATGATGACACCTTCTGAGCTGTTACATCATTTTAACCGGGGGAGCTGTTTGCATGAAATGACATCCAGAGATGTGGGCTGCAAATACGGTGGAAACCGCTCGAGTGGAAGTATTTAGGAGGAATAAATATTGTAGTGTTATGGCTTAAACAGCAAGCGGGCAGCTTCAGTCCTGTTCATTTATTGATATTTGTTATGCTTTATTATGTTTTGCTTGGTTGTGTTTCAACTGTGTTTACTTATTTCCTTAAAATGTTCACCAAACTGCGTTTGCAAACGTACCTAAAGGGAAAGCCCCTTTTCTTTTCACCCTGCCTCCCTACCTCCCGCTGTGTGCCTGCGTCAGTCTTCTATGTTCTTTGTTATCCGCAGCATCCGTCACCAGTCACATAGAGGCATGATGGAGATTGGTCCCTGCTCATGACAGAGGAGGGCTGTTAAAGCGAGGCTGAGGCACCTCTGAGGAGGAGTTAGCTTGCAGCTCTCATCATGACCGTTACTTATTCTGCATGCAGACTGACAATGCCTCAGGAAATAAACTGTGGCCGCCATGACCCTGAAGGCGTACTTACAGCATGTACATGGCTTACATGAGCAAATTATGTACGCCTGAATTACTGGCTGTTTCATACACAGACTGAACATGTCTGAATCTTTTAAATGTATTTCAGTTTTTTCCCCATCATCAATGTTTCCATCAATTTTTAAAAACCCAATTGGGGCACTTTGAGAACAGATGATGCCAAACTGCCAAAATAACAATTTTGGAGAGTCCAGTTGAACAGTTTGTACCAAATCCAGCAACATTTAACAGGTTTTCACACATCTTGACAAATCTTACAAGTTTTCTATTTTCTATTATTCCAGTAGCATTCAAAAGACCTTGTAATTTGCGGTTGTACTCATTCATAATGGATATGCAGTTTTCAAGTATAGACCTGCATGAACAGAGCAGGGAATTGTCTGGAGGAGGTTTGTTTGCTGCGAACAGTGGCTGTTTCATTCTCTTTCTTGCTTCTCTGTAAGTTGCTTTCAGCTATATCCTCAGTAGTATACATACATGCAAGTACATTAATCATTTGCAAAGACAGCTATCATGTATGAGTCGATAGCTTCATCCACTATCCTTTATGTGCTGTAAACAAAACAATGTGATTTGTGTAAAAAGCTTTGTCATATGTTCCGTTTTTGTATCTGTGTTGCCAGCGAGAGCATTTGAAGGCTCTGATGTGCTGTAGATGGTATTTTACTGAAAGGAAAAGGATCTGAAGTCCATTACAGAGATCTGAGTGATCACTGTTAGGATGAAACTTATCTGTCCTGGTGGGAGTGGTCTTTTTCAGGATGACCGTGTCTCCAGTCATAGGACATGATTTGAAAAGTATTTTAATTGAATACTGAGATATATGAAATTGTCGTGGTTTATTAATTATTTACCAAAAGAAAAATGAACTGGAAGATCACTGAATGGTTTAATTAGCATCAAATGTGAATTCGGTGTTTTAGTTTTTCAGTTTTGCTCCAACTGAGCAACTTTAAAAGACTTTAGAAAGATGAATTAGATGGTCCTTTCTCCCAAAATCATCACAACACCAAATCTTCCTTTGGAGGAAAAGGGTTTTAGACAGTTGCAGAATCCGTGCCAAGCTTTTCTGATGCTGCTGTGGTGCCATATGGTGACCCAAGGCCTTGCTGACAAACTCCATGTTGGTCTTTGTTTTAATCAGCCACCTTACTGTAGTTCTGACTTTCATCCCACATATCTTGATAATATGCAGCCCCCCCCCCCCCCCCACAAATATTCGAGTAGCTCTTCACTCTTGTAAATAGGATGCACTAAAAGCAGGCATGTTGATGAGGCCGCCGCAGCCTCGGTACTCTGTCCCCTCAGCCTTTTAGCAGCAGTCCCAGAGGGGGAATGCTAATACGATGAGATGCATCCTCTTGGAATATATAATGCCACTAGCAGATCGAGTCGTGCTGCCCGAGGGAGTGGGATCATTCCCCGGGAGTGATGACTCACAAATTTATTCTCCACTGGTTTATCCTGAGGGCTACTAATCCTATGCTCTGTATAATGGAGTGGCATTTGTTCTGTTAGACAATAATATTTCCCCAAATTTACAGAAGCTTGTAAACGTGTTAGTTTGGGGTATTTGTGGAGAAAATGACATATTTTAAAATATTTTTTGAGCGCTTTTTCAAATGGTTAAATTACCCTCTGCTCATTTGTAAACATTTTTTTTGTCCAGATAATTTAATTTTCACAAAACCCCATTTCCTTTTTTTTTTCTATCTTTATGCATCTCCAGAAAATCAAATGAGCATGCTGGCCAATGTCCATTAACTCCACATTTATGCCTGCTTACTGCATCATTTTAGCAGTAGATTTCTACACAGCAGTTGTTCTCAAAATCTCCTGCTAGCAACCTTGTGATATGTTTTTCCTCTTCCCTGCTCCTACAGTGCAAGATAATCAGATAAATCCTTATTTTCACATATAATAGAAGTATAATAATTCAATTTGGTTACTGACTGCTGTGTTGAAACAAAGCTTTTGTAGGAAATTTATTCAGGAAGGTTAAATTAAATCCAAATACAGCAAGACGTGTTACAATATAAGGCTGGATATGAATAATAGTAACATGTCAGCAGTGATTACACATCAGCCATCATCGCTACCATATTGAGCCAATCATGTGATTCACAGACATTTTTAAAGTTCAGCTGTTTAGATTTACGTCCTGTATTTTTCTGGTTTTTGTCACTGAATCTCACATTGCTTTTAAGACTGATGGAGCAGGTGAACTCTGAGTTTCTGTCCTCACAGTACGATCCAGTGCAATAAGCAGATAAAATCCTCCACCTTTGTGAAGTTTATCTTCCTGTCTGTTTTCCACAGAGGCTGCCAACGGGAACGTCCCCGCGGGGCAGCGACCGCCACCCCGAATCCGTAACGTCCAGATCAACAATCAGATCGTCAAACTCAAGTACTGCTACACCTGCAAGATCTTCCGACCACCGCGAGCGTCTCACTGCAGCATCTGTGACAACTGTGTCGGTAAGAAACGTCTGATCTGCCATCAGATGCGCTGCTCAAACAAAGCTTTTCCAGGGGGGAGGTGGGTTCACTGAAGTCAGGCAGAAATAGTGAAGTGAGTGAAGTATTTTGGAGAAAAATAATTTGATGACAGGATTTTTGCTCAGGGCTTTATTTGAATTACCTCTGTATTCATTTCTCTGTGTTGAAATGATTTAAAAAGCTTTATAAATAAATTTTGAAGTAAGCAGACACGCTGCAAAAGTTTTCAGAAACTTTAATGAATGTATGAATGTGCCAAAAAACCTCACAGGGAGACTTTTTTCCCCTTTTATTCCCATTTTTCAAACATGCCTTGATTTTCAAAAGCAGTGTGGTTTGTGAATATGTGTTTGTGTTGTGTGTGTGTGTGTGAGAGAGAGAGAGAGACTGTTTCATCTTAAGACCTCACAGAATAACAGTGATTTGGCTGCTGATGATTGAGGAATGTGTTTGAAGGCAAGGTAGAGTCATGGCTGATATGAGAGGAGACAGTGGAGTCTCAGTGAGGGAATAAACGCTCAGTCATTGTGAACACTGGTTTGTCTGTGTCCACCTGCTACACACACACACACACACATACACACCCAGACAGGCCTGACATTACACATAAGCATACCTCACTCACTCTTTTACTGCAAATACCTGCTTTACTTTGTCTATAATTGCAAGAATTCTATTTAGAATCTAATATATCAATAAAAAACAGACATAACGTGTCACTGATGAGACGCACGTGCATGGGTTGGTTAGTTTTGTAGTCCAGCTTCAAACTGCTGAATCATTGCACATTGAAAGATGGAACTTCAGTTTAATAATTTAACCAGAGAGATGCCCACAGCTTTATTATTGACTGTGTGAAGTGGAGAGTTATTGTGCTGCTGCAGTCTCTATGCAGTTTGAAAACCTGTGGGACTATTTAACCACACTGTGATATCAGTAAACAGCCATGTGCTCTGCTGTGTGAAGCTGTATTTTGAAGTACTTTGAACTTAATGCTTGAGCCTCAGATGTTGATAAGTCGTGACAATTGCTGAGTGAGTGAGTAGTAGTTGATCTAAATGTCTCAGACATTTTGTCTCATCCACTTTCCAGACAACTAAGATAAAGTCTGTACATTGCTGTGTCTTGCAACAAAGAAATATGAAGACATAATTACAGAAATGTTTTGGTGAAATGTCATAACTATAAAACTTTATGGGCAATCTTATGTCAGTAAGGAGCTTTAAGGACTTATGAACAATAGATGTATTAGTTCGGTTGCACTCACAGCTGCAACGTGCACTTGCACAAAAGTGTAACGTTAGAGACGGTTAATAAATGATATAACCCACTTGAAAGTAATGTCCTGTGTTTATGTCAAGTGGTCTTACAACTTTGCAACAGATTCAAACTCTCAAGTCATCTGAATGATGTGTAGACAAGTTGTCATGCAGACAAATCTGTTTCACATCCAGATTACAGTGTACAAGATCCAGGCTTCACCAGGTTTAAGCTGTTTAAATGTTAAAGAGAGCTGGTGGTTTCTCTCCACTCTCTCATATGTTATAATTATTTGCATGCTTGAAACATTAAAGAGCTATGAGTCTTCTTGCCAGTGTTTAATCAAATTCTGCTCCGTATTCTGAGCTGGGGCCTGTACGATGAAGCCGGATTTTCTCTTATCGAGGTAACTTCAGGGTTAACCCTGGGTTTTTCGTCCTATGACGCTGGTTCACTTCTGATCAGGTTATATCTCCCTGGTAACTTATGCTGAACGCCTAACCTGGTCTGGACCAGGTTAAGTTCTGGATAAGAGATCTCCGACTATGAAAGCACCACCCCCTGACCAATGAGCACTCTTGGAAAATGGCCTGCCCATTTTTAGAAGATCCTGTCGATGCCGGTGCGCAGATCGTGAGAGGAGTTCTTAGAAGAGAGAGAATATTCAGAGATGGTGCAACCCTTTTGATTTGCCACATGACACTTTATATGAAAGATGTAGGTTTTCCTCTGCTGGACTCCGTTACATCTATCAGCTGTTAGAGCCATACATCACAAATGTAACGCATCGCAGGCAGCAGGGCACCGACAACACAACAGATGCTCTGCATCATACTGAGGTTTTATTAATGTTAGACTAATTGAATTAATTTTGATATAGACCAATGCCTCACCTCGAAAGAAAAAAAAATAGTGCTGTACTGATGTAGCTAAATAGATTATTTTTTGTAGCCGAATTGTGCTCATGGTTCCACTCAGTAAAACGTCATTCATTTATTCATTCATTCATTCATTCACTGGTAGTTTGATGCACACCGTTGGCGACACTGAAAACGTATGCAAAAACATGTCTTTGTATTACCCGCTTTTTCCCTGTGGGCTGCACAAACATTAAATGAAATTCCATTCATTCATGAAAGAGTGTGGCAAAAAAGAATCTCGTCAATGGCCGGTTTAGATTATATATTTGTATTTGTTCTTTACTTGTTCCCATCATCGTCTTGCGGCACTGGGGTCGCATCTGAAATAATGTGATTAAGAGGTCACACATGCAGAAAACATGAATTCATGGAACGCACACCCACCCATGCCGTCATGGTGAAGGGTTACAACACGTGCACGATATGAGCCTGAAATATCTATAGCCTATGCACAGTATGAGAAGCAAATATACTGAGGAAGCGCTGTAGTTTGATGAACACTAAATGATCAGAGTCCAATATTGTTCCATGATTGTACAATCGCATGGACTTGCGCATTAACAGCCAGCAGTCATTCCTGGCTTTTGCTGCGGCGACTGTGTGGCCGCAGCATAAATGGAGCCATTTATTGTCATTCCTTAATGATAATGTTGTGTTATCATTCAGGAATAATGATCCTGAATTCTACATATTTGTTAAGAATCATCATCTGCTCCTCCATGGTTAAAGATGTCGCTCTGTTTCGCCATGTCTGCGATTGGTCAGATGCTTCCAACGCCGCCCCTTTTAAGTGAGCGCACACTGATTAAGATTGGAAAACCCTGGGTTGAATTACCGAGTTGATAACCAGCTTCATAGTACCGTTTATCAAGACCGCAAATGTCTAGTTAAGTCAACCCAGGTAACAGAGAGAAATCCCGGGTATGTTAATCCGGCTTCGTCGTACAGGCCCCTGGTTATTTTTCTTTCACATTGTTCTTTATTGTGTTTGTTTCCTTTTTGGGGTTTAGCCCTGTCATGTCCACAGAGCCTGTCCCTTGTGCTCTAATTGGCTGAAGCCCTCAGTTGACGACTCAATCAACACTATTTTCCCCTCTAGCTCCTTAGAAATATTAAATGGGTTAGACATCCAGCAAGAGACTGGTACTCAAGCTTACAGGAGTAGAGCAAGAAGTGCATAACTTGCGCAATGCACCTTTAACAAATCATAGCAACCATCAATCAAATCACAGATTTGCTTCAGAGCTGGTTCATTTGTTTATAAAATGAAAATATGGTTAAAATATGGTTGTCTACTTGCCTTGTCCTTTTTTTTTTTTTTTTTTTTTGGTACCGTTTTGTGTTTTTCTCATATTTCTGTTAAAATAGGATATCACATGGAAATATTATTAAATAAGAATAAAGTTGTCCTCCGAAGAGGGGGGGTAGTACTTTCCGTTTTCTGCCAATAAAATTATAAAACATACATTCAACAGGTCTTTTATTAATTTAAACATTGTTCACAACAAAAAAATACAGTTCTGGTCTGTTAACTGGTTTATGATTGGAAGTGAAGATTGGAAGTAAAGTGGTTATTAATTCATTACTAGTCGACGACATGATGAGATTAGGCCCTTTCCAGAGATCAATGCTTATCGGGCTGAAACATTTAAAGCTAGCATTATTTATTTTGTTTGCTCTTCAATCATCTTGTTGCTAATCCTTTTTAACAGATCCACATATGACTTCACTGAATCTGTTGAACAGGGAGAATATTTTTGTAGCGGAAGATTCACATGTGCTGTTTACCAGTCACAAGCTGTGGCAGTCTGAAGGTGTGAACTAGAAATATTGGCATTAGCTTTCTGCATTGCACTGCTTAGATAAAACTTCAGAGCCACACATTTTTGGGCTTACTAAAAAATATCAGGCTTCAGCCTGTACAGACTTTGAAAGCCAATACAAAATTTAATGTCAAATCCTCCAGTCGTGGTGGAGAATATGAGACTGAAAGCTGCAGCAAATGTGTAAATACCTGGGTACTGTTCAGCAAAAATAAAAGCATGATCTGTTCTTTTTGTCGGTATGTGTACAAACTTTCTTACAGCTCGTGTTTCGGTCTCGATGTTTGCTGTGTGTTATTGTGAAACCCCATCTGGGGAGTGTATGCTGCAGAGAAAAGTGTACAGTAATGTTTACCTCTTCTGTGTGCTTGACCCTGCCCTGCTTTCATCTAGTTCGCCTCAAAATGATAGAGGAAGAGAAGTAAAGAAGAAGCATTCACTATATTTAGACCCTGATTTTGCAGAAGCTGATGCACAAAGCTGTCATTGGCTAACACCGGTGTATTTTTAACACATTTGATTCTAAAATTGAATTTGTTAGATAATCAGAAGTCACCTTTTTTCTTTTTCTTCTTCTTATTTTTAGACCGTTTTGATCACCACTGCCCATGGGTTGGCAACTGTGTGGGCAAGAGGAACTACAGATACTTCTACCTGTTCACCCTGTCCCTCTCCCTGCTCACCATCTACATCTTCACCTTTGACATTGTCCACGTGGTCATGCGTAAGTATCCTGTCAAGTCTTTGTGACACGTTTAACTCCAACAATGTGGCAAAACAGGAAGGATGAGCTGCGTCACAAGCTAACTTCTAGTCAGCTCAGTCTGTAAATTTATGCACATGTGCTAAAACTGTGACCAGGCATGAATAATCAGAGAGAATCATTTCTTGTGAATCTGATCTTTTTTAACGCCTGTTTCCTTGTTTACAGGCTCAGTGGATAAGGGCTTTTTGAACACTTTGAAGGAAACTCCTGGAACATATCCTTTTTTAGTTTTGTACTGCTGCATGTGCTTTGTTTGAAGGACATAATTGAATAGAGTAAACATGTCTCCACCGATCTCATCAGATCTCAGTAGGCGATCATTTTTATGCTCCTGGGTCTTACGGCTCCGTGATTTACATAATGGAAAAGGGAAAAACATCCTTCTGAGCTGTGTTTTTAAATTACTATGAGATGCTAACTCATCAAAAGGTTTTCATAAGATTAAATGATCACCTCTTTCTAATTTAACTAGGGATGCACGATACAATCGGCCCCCGATCGGTATCGGCCTATATCGGCCTTAAAACTGAGTATCAGACATCGGCCACCCCACTGATATTAACCTATATTTAACCAATCAGGCTGCTGTTTCTAAAGTCTAAAATAAAAACAAAAAGAATACTTCTTCTTCTTCAAAAACTTTTTTACAGACTTTAATATTTTCATATGCTGATATCATATTGACATTTAAAAACGCAATATCGATCTATTTTACTAACGAAATCTCGCAATATTTTAACGTTCTGTTGCGAAATCTTGCGAGAATTCACAAAAATTTTGCAATAGTTTCATATGCTGATATCATATTGACATTTAAAAACACGGTATCAATCTATTTTACTGACAAAATCTTGCGATATTTATTGCAATATATCTGTTACAAAATGTTGCGAGAATTCATGAAATATCGTGAGATTTTGTAACGGAATAATGAAATCTCACGGTATTTTGTAAGTAAAATAGATGGATACCACGTTTTTAAATATTAATTTGATATTGGCATATGGAAATATCGCGATATTCCAGTGTATTGATATTTTTTCCCGCCCCTTTTTCTCAAAGTGTCGTAAACTGATAACAAACCTGCTAATTGCAATGACTGCTTATTTTTTTTTCAGCTTTAATATCGGTATTAGTATCGGTCATCGGCCACATATGTTTTAAAATATCGGCATATCGGATATCAGCCAAAATTCCAACATCGTGCATCCCTAAACTGAACCTTTTATCTATCTATACCTGTGTGTATAAAACGGTTCTTGATCTCTAATTTGATAAAATGTAAAAGAATATAACAATATATTTTCAAATTGTTATTTAATCAGGTGGAAGTCTGAATTTGTTTATGTTCAACTTTTCTTGCTAGTCAGTGTCATTTTCAGTTTTTTGCTTTTAAAAAGAAACAAAGGCGTGACAGGGAATTTAAAAGGAATTGATTAAATGTAATGTTTGCTCTAATATAAGCTACAATCAATATTTGACCATCTAGCTGACTACTAATTTAACAGAGTATGAAGTGTTCTAGCTGCCCTGCTCACCTCTCTGCAGGCTAGCTGCCAACAGCCATCACACCCTGGTTTCAGACTAAGCCAAACCAGGTTATGTTAAAGTAAAATAAGAAAGTAACCTCACACTTTTCTTTTTTGAACTACAGCACTGCAACAATATGAATGACGTTGAACTACTCAAAGAGCTTTGTTAAATCTTCTTTTGTTCCACTTTTTTTTTCTTTTGTTTTTAGTTCCTAGGTTAAAAGTTAGGGTTGTGTATGAGTTATTTGGAATTGAAGTAACTTTTTTCAGAGGTAACTTCTGGCTGGGGTTGTCTATGTTTTCACTACAGTTACTGGCAGTGCTAGCATATGTCCTTTCCCTCTGCTCTGTAAAGATGCAGGTCTGTCAGAGCAGCTGTGCTGAATGACTGCACACCAGCCACAACAATATTGGGAGTATTGCTAGCAGGCAGATGTGTTTGGATCTGTAAAGCTCAACTCAAAAGTACCAGGACTTTTAAAAGTGTTACCACTCTGCTAAACTTTCCTCTGATTCGTTTAATTTCTAAAGAAACTCAGAGAGTCAGGGAAGCTGACCACCCAAAATTATCTGGGTCAATTCAAATTATTGTGTCAAAAATGTAAATTTTTTACTACCTTTGTCTAAAATCAAGGAACCGTGCTTATTTCATTCAGTTTTGTTTATTCTAATTATAAGATGTCATTCAAGGTTGCCATTTCATTGTTTCTTCTAAATGAAAAAGTTCAGATCTGTCTACCTCCTCTCCTCCCATGCACTGCTTTTAATCATGTTATGTCATTTCCTGCTGTTTTTCCATCACCTGGTGTCCTCTGTTTAATCAGTGTCCATGAGTCAGGCTGAAAAACATCTGTCGCTGTTTTCTTAACTGGAGCTTACTGTGCTGGAGGTGCTGGTGTGTTTCTTCACCCTGTGGTCAGTGGTGGGACTGACTGGCTTCCACACCTACCTGATCTCTCTCAACCAGACCACCAACGAGGATGTAAGTGCCCCTGAACAAGTTCTTACTTGCGCTGTGTGTTTACTCAGATGTGTAGAAAGTGGACTCCGACTCGGCAGCTTGTTTTCAGGTAGAACGCAGATGCACTTTTTGTTCACTGATCCTTCAGTCAGGCAGAACACAAATCTGAAAACAACGTAGAGGATTTTCTCTTGGTTGGTGGCTGTTTCTGAAGCTGACACTGGGGTCACTCAAACACGAACAATGATGCAGTGCCTGTAAAGACACGAGGACCTGTGTATTCCTGTGTTATGTCTACAGAGTGTCCTTGTTTAGATGTGTGACGAGTTCTTTGAGTGCTCATGCACATCCTGCTGAACATGGTGAGCTGTGACTCCTGCCACATGCAAATCTGATTGCTCCTGCTGCAAACTAGAGCATGGAAATGATGTTCCTCAAGCTGTTTTGTGAATATATAAATATCAGATGACAAATTTCCTAATTAGCTTTGCTAAGTAGTTAGCAACTGCATTTTTTGTACATCCAGTTGAAAGCAGGGAAATGTTCCTTGGTTGCATTCAGAGGGACTTTATTTAGTTTTCTTAACCATATGATTGAGTAGAAGTGTCAGATAAATTAGGACACGAGGATTAGACCAGATTAAACCCAATAAGTGAATGAAAAACTGTTTTGTTAAAACCACACTGACCTTAAACATCAGATTGAAGGAAACTCCAACCACTGCAATTAATGATGGGAATAACGGGGTTAAAGAATCAGTATACATATATTATTTGAATCCTCACATACTGTATTTATGTTTAGATGGAGACTCAGATGTGTTTGAGCTGAAGGCTGCTGTTACATTTATCAGGAAGTGCACAGCCAAATAATGAAGATAAAGTTTTGAATATAAGTCTGTAAATATTGTAATCAGATGGGCTGGTTTCATGTGGCTGGAAAAGCAAACATTCATCGTCGAGGCCCTAGTGCATTTTCTGAGAGTGAAGAGTTGTTACCTTGACAACTGCACCGCCTCGCTCAGCACTGAAGGACAGAGGGCTGGTAAAATGTAGCTTGTTAAACAAGGCTGTTATATTGTGAACCAAAGGGAAAACAAACAGAAAGAAAACAAGCTGTAAACTCGGGCAGGAATAGCTGCCGCTGTAGAAAACATGTCCCTTTTAAAATAAGAATTGCCTTGTTTATTGTGCGCTTTCTTGTTTGTTTAAAACCTTCTTTCACCCGAGTTTTTTCTGCTCAGGATCTGAGCCGTATGAAATTTTCTGGTAAATCTGCTGAAAGCTAAAACGAGCAGTTGGACTCCTCTGCGCTCAGCAGCAGGTTGATGTTATCTAATCATCTAAAAATATGCACGAATCGCTGCTATTCTTAATAAAAGTGTTGACAGATTTCAAAAGGAAAACAGACCCACTGCTTTCTGTCTCTCGGCTTGTCGGCTACGTTTCAAGACGCCTCTGAGGCCAAAAGCAGAAAAAAAGGAAATAGAAACTGATTGCTTTCAGCTGTGCGGGGCCATTATTTAGTCACCACACACAGAAACAGACAAACACTCTGATCGAGGCTGATGTGAAGCCGATGATGAGCGATGCAGGTGGATGAATCCACGGAGGAGTGATGTGTCTGTATATTTACTCCTGTGTGTATACATCATTTAATGCTTTTGTTTTCCAG
This sequence comes from Atherinomorus stipes, assembly GCA_023101725.1. Lineage (NCBI taxonomy): Eukaryota > Metazoa > Chordata > Actinopteri > Atheriniformes > Atherinidae > Atherinomorus > Atherinomorus stipes. The sequence continues at coordinate 2,575,430 of JALJCO010013221.1, forward strand.
ATCAGGCTGAGGGTCTGATGAGAAGCAGCAGCAATGATGATGATGGTGGTTGGAACTTGTAGAGGCCTGAGAGCAAAAAGAGTGCACTCGTACTTTGTTGTAATGATTAATTTATAATTCCCCTTTTTCTACCAGTGAAATGGCTGGCCTCATTTTTTTCTTGCATTTAATCAGTAATGAAGCTTTGCAGCGTGCACCTACAGTGTAACATTGCTCCAGGTGTTGAAACAATGGCTGTCAGCCCGGCTGTTTCAATGTCTGTGATCGGCCTAATAATAGATGCATCAATACCTGCAGGAGCTGGGAACAGAGCCAGGACCGCTGCTGTGGCAGAGAGGAGAAAGGGGAGGGTACACACAGAGGAGAAAAGACGAACAAAGGGAAGGCACCTTGAGTGTTATAGCTGCTCTGGTCTCCCATAGATGGCACATGTTCAGTCATTTGTGTCTCGCACACTCAGCCCTGCAGATGCACAGAGGCGTGCAGCGCTAAGGCGCCTTGTGCAGGCCGGTGACCTACATATACAAGACCCAAAGCTTTTCTGTCCTGCAGGAGGGTCAGTCAGTTCACAGAACTGACTAGAGCTGGACTGCACCCTTAACTTTCACTTGGCCTCTTAGATGTTTTCATGTAAACTGAAATTTTACTTTACTCACGTGTTTAATCTAGCCCCCGATCTCTGTATTATCAGTATTACAGCAACTTTTTGTCAAGTAATACAAGCTGTGCACCTTTCTGGCTTTCAGAAAAATTTTACCCCCCCCCCCCCCCCCCCCCCCCAAAAAAAAAACCCCCAAAAAACAAACAAACATCCAAAGGAACAGAAAGTGATGTCTGCAGGTATTTTTGTCCTGTTACATGCTCTGAACATGTTACTAACAAGGTATTTGTAGCCTGAAAGGCACTGAATCATCACACACTTTCTGTTTTACTGCTGCTGCAAGGTGACTTAAATAGATTTTTTTTTCTAATATCCAGTTTGTAGCACCAATATTCAATAGCAGTACTCTGAAAGACTTTATATATAAAAAACTAAAATTTTCTAAAAGTGCACAATATTGCAGACTGAATTTACGAAGTGTAAAATTGTGCACGGAATATGAAATGTTTGGGGAATAAGGAAATATCAGAGAAAAACTAAATATTTAGTAATTGTGATATGTCTGCTGTTTTTCACTGAGGAATAATTTTATTTTGGGGGAATCCTTTGAATTCTCTGACTCGTCAACCTTTTATCCCCTTTGGCACACAGAGATTCTATTAAACCAGGAATCATTAAATCCTGACGTTACGTTTTAGTAGGTCAAACCCATGCCAGTGGGAGTAACATCTAAAAATGGAAGTGTGCTTTTGAATAAGGTATAAGCATGGGGAGAATTTTTATGGGAGTGAACCGAGTGACTTTGTAGGCTGTATTTGGAATGCTGGTCCACTGATGAATGCTGTGATCTGTTGTGTTTGCCCAGATTAAAGGATCCTGGTCTGGAAAGAACAGAATCCAGAACCCTTACAGCCACAAGAACATCATTAAAAACTGCTGTGAAGTTCTGTGTGGGCCCACATACCCGAGGCAAGTTCTGCTGCTGTGCTGCAGTCTCATGCACGGCTGGTTATTTTCTGTCTTATTGTTTTATGTTAGTCTGTGAGTCCTGTATCAGTGCCAGTGACAAAATTAGACTCCGATCCTCGTTTTTTGTGAGTAATGTCTTAAAGAATTGATCACCTCGTCTCTGCCTCTAGTGTTTTGGACAGAAGAGGACTAATGCAGGAGGATTCGCCTGTTTCTGCAACCAGTGCCGCTCCCTCCTCCTTCAACAACCCAGTGCCACAAACCACGGTGAGCTCATACACACAACTCACACTGCAGCTCATTGACACTGGTTCCACCTGACGGCAGCAGTTGTCTTAAACAACCTTCAAAGCAGAAGAATATTAGCTGACTGCAGACATGCCTAAACATAAGAATGATACAAATTCAACATTAGATTAAAGGTAGAACAAAAATGGCTTAATAAATCATGAAACCACAAGACAAATATCAAAAGTACTTTCTTCAAAGTCGCAAAAACTTGCTTCAAATACACTCAGGAAGATCATTTTCTTCAATTTTTCGTAATGCAATGGTAGCAACATTATTAAACGTCCTTTTCCCTGGTTCAGTATGGGGATTGGGAACACACAGCAGGAATAGATTAGGAGTGCGAAGATTATTAAGATTTGAAAAATATAGGTTTGTAAATAAAGAGAAAGCAGACCAACAACAGCCTTGTAAATGACAACATGCCAATGACTGAGGACCAGTCACCACGAGGATACAGCAAGCAGTGATTGATTAGGGACAGAATTAGTTCTAAACCTCGAAACTGGACTGTATCTAATGCATGTAAACATCATGAGAGAACATGCATGTCACCATAATCCAGCACAGATGTGAAGGTCGCAAGTACAAGTCCTAAAATAAAAAGTAGGAAAAAAAAAGAGATTCTTATCAAAAATGGAGGGACACACACTCAATCTTTTGATTGGGCTTCAAGGCCTCTTGACACAGCTGCCTCATCCAGACACCATTATGCTATAAGTGTCCATGTTGTGTAACCAGTTCAATAGGTGGATATCTCTGCTGTGATCAGCAGGACAAGCACAGTTTTGCTCTTCATATAATTACTGTTTGTGTTGTTTGACAGGGGTGTCAAAGTCATGTTAGTCCAGGGACCACACTGGACTAAAATGTAGGCCGGACCAATCAAATAATAACATAATAGCCTATAACTAAAATTTTCTTTTATTTTAGTGACAAGTAGTAAAAGTACAAACTGACATTTCTTGAGAAAAATAAGTGCAATGTCATTAATATTTAGCCTTGGTTAAACATTTATAGGTGCATAATGTTGTTATTCTACTTTAGGGATGTAACGATATGAACATTTAATATCACGATTATTTTGACCAAAATGATCACGGTTATCATTTTTATCGCAGTATTATAAAAATACCCCCCAGCATCTTTAAAAATATTCAAAACGGGTCTAAATGTCTACTTTGTACTTTACAAAGGAGGAAAAATCTCAAGAGAACTGTCCACATGGGTGCCTTTGTTGCCTTCCGCCATGTTTTCATAAGTGTAACATTGCAAACTACGACTACTACTGCTTTTCCAGCCAATGAGCAGCATCACTGGGAGTTTTTCAAAGTGCGGTAATCAGTCACGGTTTTAACGATAATTAAAATTTGAAATGGTATTACTAATCGTTGGGAATTTTATCACGATTAACCATTTTATCGGTAATCGTTACATCCCTATTCTACTTACATATTTTCTTTTATTAAATTTATTCGATTTTTCATTATATTTTATGAATGTCAGGTAAAATATAAATTTCTTTCATATATATTTACATACATGTTTATTTGATGTCTTTTATTTTTATTTACAATATTTACATATTCAGGTGACATTTTATGTGACAAAATAACTACTCCCCCGTGTAGTTATTTTATATTTACACTACTCACAAAAAGTTAGGGATATTCAACTTTCGGTTATAATTTTAGGAAAATGTAAAATGTTCACACCTTATTGATATTATATCATGAATGTTGGACATTTAACTGGCACTATGATGTGGTAATTCCTCCATCTCAAAGAATTTATTGTTAGGTTTATTCTGACATCGTACAAAAACCCAAATATCCCTAACTTTTTGTGAGTAGTGTAAACAAAAAATGTAACCTTACAAATAAAAATTAGGAATTACAGTTACTTAAATTTAGAAATTGCAATTAATTTCTTTGTATAATTCTTATACTTACCAAGTTCATTTCACCTGTAGGATGGGATTTATGTATGTTATACAGTATGTTTGTTCTATGGTCTGTTAATAGCTGAGCCCATGTCATATCTGTTTCATGTTTTGTTTGTATGAAACATCCCATACATTTCAGTTTATCATCACTGACTATTATTATATCTTTTCTGCAGAAAACCACAGCTCCTCTAATCCCCAATGAGCACACACCTGATGATGCCAAGCCGAGCATTGCTGCCTCAGCAGAGAAGAGCCCTTCCCCCAAAGAGAAGAGCTCCTCCGCTAAAGTGGAGCATTCTCCGGCTCAAAAGCTGCCGCCCCTCGCTTCACCCGAGACCGATGCAGAGACATCCATTGCCAAGGACAATACCCATTAGCTGCATGAGGAGGGCGGCTCAGAGCCTCTCCTCCAGCATCCTGCCTGATCATGAACTGAAACATTAATAATCAATGTCTGATTACTATGCGGGTGACTCACTCATTCTCTGACTCTTACACTTGATTCCCCAAGAGGAGTGGAGCTTCTGCTGCAGCTCCTCCTCCTCCCTCCTCTTCCCAGCAGTTGCTGCAGAGCTTTTGGATTGACATTTTACTCCTTGAGGAGGAGGAGTGATTAAATGGAAAGTCAGCAGCTTCCTGTCTCCTGAACACTGCATGGAAAAGACACTATGGGGAGAAGGTGGAAAAAAACTATAAACAAAAAACCTAACAAAAAAAATGGGCTTGCTCTAATTGTCAGTCATTCTTTATTTAAAATTGTATAAAGACATTGATGTGGAGGCCAATTCAAATATACTCCTTTTTTGGCAGAGACAGAAGGTATGACTTCTGGATGTGTGTAAAACTCAATACAGTCATCTATGTTGTGCATATATTACATGCCCTATGCAAACCACAAGAAGGCTGGACAAGCATCTTTATGAAGAGTGTGGATGAGAAGTTTAAACCTTTGTGAGTACACATGATGTCCAGGCAGGAAGAGAATCCTTTGCTGAAAAATCCTGCAGGCTCCTTCCAGGCAACGTCTACCTTGTTTTCTGATATTGCTGCATTCAATACTGTTGTCACTTATGTGCATCTTTTTAAAATTTATTTTAGGTGATCTCATTCAGACCAACAGCTGTCCTTACATTTTTATGTAATCAAAGATGTAAAACCAGGTTGGCACTTTTAAACTGAGGAATTTAACTTACACACAGATCAAATCCAGGTGATGTTGAACCTCTGAGCCCCAGTATATGTGAGAAAGTAAAGGCCTGATGAGCGTAGACACTCGTACTAACAGTGCCTTATTGAAACAGTTGCAGCAACTGAAGTTTAACTGAGGGAGACCCCCCCCCCCCCCGATCTTGTTCACATTCAGATGAAACAATGAAGCCAATCTTTTAAGTGATGATTAAATGAGTGGTTTGATGTTATGGTAAACAGTTTTTTTTTTTCTTCTTAAAGTCTGATGAGCAGATCAATACCACTCACCTGCCTCGACATTAAATATGAAGGTAAAGCCAGAAGCTGTCTAGCTTAGCTCATGTTAGGCTACCAAGAGAAATTTTTTTTTAGCAGTGTTAAATGGAAAATTAATCTTATGAATCCTAAATGACGGTGAGATTTTACCTTCTTTGAATAAGTTTACTAACTTGTTCACACTTTTTTCTGGAAGTGTGGACCAATACCACTCTCTTAGGTTCTCATGAAATTTGAAGGTAGCTACAGCCTTTAAATTCTCATGACATTTGAAGGTACAGCCTGCAGCTCCTTAGCTTAGCTTTGCCTACCATTGGAGAAACCCTTCTAAACTTGTGAATCATTATTAGAGTTTGAATATATGAGTAGTTTAGATTTCTGGATAAGAGGGTTATTCACTTTCCTGTTGAGTTGAATTAGTATGACACCACTTCCCTGTTTGCCTAAGGAGCTAGCAGCTTCTTAGCTTAGCTAAGCACAAACACTAAAAACAAGGGAAAACAGCTAGCATAAACTAAATGAACATTGTATATGAACATTCAAAAGTTAAAAGTTGTGAATTACTGAGCTTCACAGGTGCTGGGAGGTGTGTTTAGGAAATTTAGAAAAGAACCAGGCAAGCTTCAGCCCACTTTTGCTAAGCTAAGCTAATGAGCTGCTACATATTGATCATGTATTAGTAGAGTGGTATTGATCTCCTTAAAGAGTAGTGAGAAATATATGTCCTGAATTATCCAAGTGTGTCCCTGAACAGGAAAAAGAGGCAGAAAAGACATTTTTTGTTACACTATACAACAAATTTGTGCTCCTACTGTCTTTAAAAACTGAATTTAGCTCCACAAATAATTAGAAGTCATATTTGAGATAATCATTCTTGGCTGAAGTTGTCACTATTGCCTGTGGGGAGCAGATGTAGCTGTGCCACAAGAATCAACTGAAAGGTGTTTGCAAGGCCAATAACTAAGCAAAGCCATTATTAAAATAAATTACAAATAGTTTCTAGCAGGTTTAACTGTACTGAAACCTGTTGAGCTGATGAGTGAAGTTCAGAGGACAGTCAGGGTTAGCTTTTTTTTTTTTTTTAAAGCAGCTCCTGTAAGTCATAGCAGAGCGGATCTTCCTGCTGTCTTCTGTCTCTAAATTCAACCCTTCCTGGCCTGTCACTTGCGTTTTTGGTGAGACAGTTGCTCCTGGTGTGTGCCCATGGTCGAGGCAGCTTCCACTGCTGCTAATTGTGGCAGGCATATGGAAGAAAAGATGTTCAGTCCTTTCTTTTTAAACATCTTTTTAATGTTTTGGTCACAGAGATTGCTTAAGGGAAGAGCATCCTCACAGAAAGGGATTAAAGTCCAGCTAATTCTTAGTATTTAGATGATGTTAGCTGATAGCGAGAGTTTGTGTTAGTGATTGTGTTGTATGCAAGACAGAGTTTTGTGAATCTTACTCGTGTATTATTGTATCAGGCAAATAAGCCCAGTTTTGGTTATTAAATAAGTCAAAGCAGACACAGTTGCTCCTTAATTTCCTTAAAGAATATTTATAGCTACAATCAAGAGAAAAAGAGATTTCAGGACCCTTGGGATTGTAATTTTGTGTAACAGTAACAGCCCCAAAACCAACATCAGATACTGTCAATAAAAAAAACAAACAAAACAATCAGGCCACATCTAAAAGATTTTTTTTGTTTGTTTGATCAGAAAAAAATATGATTATTGATTTGTAGAAATGTGTTGCAGTATTATTTTGTGTAATTTGTTTGAAAAAAAAAATTCCAGTAAAAGTAGTAAAACCAAGAGCAGTTTTAAAGCAAAATTTCTTTTCTATGTGGAAGGTGTTTGAAATGGTGCATTAGATCGTTGTTGTCACCGAGAAGCAAGAATGTATGTTGCTGATATTCAACAAGAGGGATGTTTGTGTTTTTAAAGCACATTTTAAAAGGACACATGAGCTTAAGTTTTTGCCGTCCGAGCAGAATTCTTGTATTTATGATTCCTGTGTTAAACCCGTGATCAGATCTGAATGCTCTGATGAACCTACAGTACGACATTGCATCACATATACAGACAAAGTAAAATGATGAGAGCTTATTTATGTTCACTTTGTTTAGTATCAGCACTGTGATTATATGTATATTCATTTTCATTCATTTTACTTCACTTCTTTTTACATGATCAATGTGTCTGGTAAATAAATAACATTGTCTTATTATTAAGTTTCTTTTTTAAGATGCAGAAACGGTTTGTGTCCAGGGATTTTTACAAGTTGCATTAGGACAATTTCCTCAAGAACTCATTCTTTAAAGCAGATAGAACAAAGGTTATTACAGTGTCAGGCTTCTTTTGCTGCTTTTAGGCACATCAGAATTTTACTGATGTGGATTTTTTTCAATGAGCTTATGCTATATGATGCACATTTTTTCCCCCAGACTTAACTATCTCAAAAGATTATGGTTAAAAAGTTAGCTCTCCATCAGACTTGTATCACCTCTGAGGATTAAGTATAAGAGCATCATGGAACAGCAGGCATAGCCATAGATGTCTTCATTCTAATGTGAGAAAAGTAAACTATAAAAAAGCAAAAAAAAAAAAATATGTTTCCCAGCTGTGCTTCTGCTTTTCCCTTTGTATTTTGGTGGATGAAATACATGGAACTCTGATGAATTCTGGACGTCTTCACAGGTCCATCTACCACCTTTATTTGTCAACATCTACATTCTAACTCCTGTCTGCGGAAATAAACTTCACCCCAGATCAGCACAGCAGCTGTAAGCAGTACATCCAGTATCTAATACGCCCACAGGCTCATGGAGAAAGTAATCTTAACCAACAGTCCTCTGCCTTTTTCTGGGTATCATCTTTGTCTACATCTGCATCTCGATGCTGTTGTCATGGAGATATCGCAGTTGCTGAAGCTGGTCGGAATAAGAGCTCAACCATCCCAACAGCTTGAAAACAAGCTCCAATTACCTGAAGCAGCTGACCTGAAGATGAGATGTTAAAATGACAAAAGGCTGAAAAATCCATATCTCAGTTATTTTTATTTAACTTGTATTTACAGCACCTATGGGTGATAATTGGCAAAAATCAGTTTCTGTATCAATAACTGTATCACCTACAAGACAAACGTGAAAATATGCTACATTCTTATGTTCAGCATTAGTATATGAGATGGCATGAAAACACAAGGACACACTGAGGGAAATAAAAAAAAACTCTCTCTAAAGGCTTACAATCACACAGTTCACATGACAACATATACAGAAGGAAATGACATTTTCATTTCAGGACAATACGACTTACTTCAGAGGAATGTAGCCAGCTTGCTCAACACTGCTAGCAAACCATTATAATGTGAGATGTGGCGTGAGACAATGTTCCTTCAGTTATTTAGTTTAAACTGTCACCTGTCCCACAAAGACAGATCTTAATGACACTAAACAGAGTCCTTGAAAACCAGGCAGGAAAAAGTTTCAATATTTTCCATTGGCTCTTACGGTGCTTCTTCCACCGTCAGCTCCTGCAGCTGCTCCTGTACAGCTTCCAGCTGCTCTGACTGCATCTCCTCTGACTCCGGCTCTTGTTTCTCACCTTCCTGGATCGTCTCATCCTCCGTTTTCAGTTCTTCTCGTCCATTCTCCAGGTTATCTGAACTTTCAAAGCAGCCCGAGTCTCTTGGCTCCTTGGGGTCCTCCCCGGATTGATCCTTCTCGTCCTCGTCCTCCTCCTCTGACTCTTCATCAGCTGCATGAGGCAGAAGCAGTTACATTTTGTCACAAAAAAAAAACCCCAACAAAAAAACCCTTCTCTTTCCACACCCCTATACTCATCTTTTTTTGCTTTTTGTTTTAATACTTTGAAGACTTCAACCAGTTAAGGGTTTAGTGTTGAGGAGGGAGATAACTGTACATTGGGGGGTTTATAGCTTTTTCTTAACCAGCGACTCTTTTCACAGGCTCATTGTTTGCAAATTTTTGCTGAAATACGGATTATGGTTTCAGTAAATTTGGCTTCATAAATTGGCAACAATGCTGTAAAAACATTTTGTGTCTGTGGACTTCAGGTGCCTCAAAGGATTTCTTGTGCAGTGGGCACTGATTTATATAGAAAATATTATTTCTATGTCCACACTAGAAGACAACTATATATAATTTTCTATAATTCATCATTTTCTAATTGGCAGCTGTAGAGTAGCACTAGTTGGAGATGATTTGGGTGTTTCGGCATCGTAATGAGTAAACTTACAGTCTCTGAGGAGCTCGGTGGCGTTCAGGATCTTGGAACGTTGTTCCGGGTCTGTGATGTTCAGCTCATTTAGGTGAGACTCCTTCAGTCCTGCAAAGTCCTCCAGGCTCTGGAAACCGTGCATGGACAGCAATGGACTGAGCTCCTGAAATACAAGACAGTGCATGGGTCCCCAGTCTGAGATTAGTTTCTGGACAGTGGTGACCACTACAACAATCACTCAGCCCTGATTGTCTCACTGTCAGGCCGATGCTGTCCAGGACTTCCTCCAAGGATTTGGGCTTGGATTTGGCTCGGTGGTTCTTGCTGTTGCAGCGTCTCCTCCTGGTTGGGGGACTCTCATCAGGGAGGAGGTTGACATAGATGAACTTGAAGGAGCCCACCTTGTTGTTGAGTTTGCCTGTCCAGGTGCCCACAGGAGGCTTGTCGATGATGTGGATGATGTCTCCTTTCTGTAAACCAGATGATGCATGAATATGAGAGTGAGGACATTACTGACAGTGAGACAGGAGACAAAGGAGACAGATGGGACAACCCGGAACAAAGAGCCTTAATTATCAGTTAAAATGATCCCAATGCTGAACAATGAATCTAAATGGGTTCCCTAAATAGGCACTACTTGTAAAGCAGCTTTGAAAATTATTGACTTTTCAGTTCCTTTTCACATACTTTTCTTTTTGCAAATCAGTTTATAATTCACAGTCAGTGATGTAGATGAAGCTCTGCCCTCAAAGATGATAATCAGAGGAAGCTGTTTTGTTTCACACTGTTAACAAGCTCCCTGGAGAACAACATGACGAGACAGCAGACAAGGCCGAGGGCCAAATCACAGCCAGTGAGGAAGACTTCCCCCGAGACTTACTTGCAGTTTAAGTGACTCCACATCGTAGGGGCTGGGAGTGAAGTCAGTGTGGACCATAGCCCGGCCACAGAACGGCCCATTGTAAGTAACGCCACTGTCCTCAAGCCTCATGCTGTCCCTCTGGCAGTACCCGCTGTCCAAGCTCTGTCTGTCGCTGCCTGAGGAGGACAGTTAAAGTTTGCTCTTTTTTTTTTCCCACAAAATTGTTAGCTAAGAATTATTAGTTTATTAGTTTTTTTTACAGATTGCCACTTGTCTTCACCACTGTAAGACTACTCTTCCTGGGGCCCAAATCTCTCAGCATAATCAACAAAACAATACAAAAATTTCAAACATATTTTAAAAAACATTGACTCAAATGCACGTTTAAACAAAAAAAATCAACAACAACTAAATGGATATACAAAGAATTGTGGACATATGAACACCTTTTTTCTTAAAGGTACAGTATGTAAGAATTACTGACATCTAGTGGTAAAGATGGGTACTTGAAAGAAAAGATGTTTTCTTTCAAATGACTTCATATTTCAAGGACTGTTGTGAATGCATGGTGGCCGTTAATGGCCAAAACTCTACCAAGAATAAAGATGTTTTCATCTGTGAGTGGATCCGGAGGTCTCAGGTGTAGCTATGACTGTACTATGAGTAACTACTTTTTATGTCTTTTAAGGTATTACTGATCCCAAACAGTCTCTAACTCCCATTAAACAAAGCTGGTACAGCAGTTTTAAAGTTCAGAGGGTTCTCACTTCATACACATTGTTTTGTCCACTCAGGGACACTGTAAAAATGGTGGAACAAATATGGCAGCCTCCATGTATGTGCAGCCACAGCACATGACTCATTTTAAGAAAAAAAATAAACACATAACAGCTGTTCTAGTGCAGTGATTGCACATTAATTGAAACATAGTTTTAAATTATATATCACATTTTTCTGCCATTGAGCTTTGATTTTTACATACTGTACCTTTAAGGGATAGTTAAATGTGCAAATCCATTAAACAGCTCAACTTCCTTCACTTCTGCTAGAAAACTCAAACATTTTAAAAGTTAAAAGTACATTTTTGTTGTTGCTCTGTAGTTATATCACCACACCTCAAACTGAAAGTCCTATTTTTTGCCATCTGTCAGCAGGTGTTGATAAGTGTTACCATGGAAACAATAGTCTTGAATTGATTTAGTCCAAGGTTTGGGTGGTGATTCTGTCTAACATGCACAAATCAAATAGTGTTTCTATCATAACGATGAAGGTGTTAAAATTCATGGGCCCATAAGATATCATTAACCTGACAGACATTCTGGGTTTGGTTTATAGATGAAGACTTACTGCCAGAGAGCTGGCGGCTGATGAGGCTGGGGGTGGTGTCCTCTGAACCTGTGGAGCACACTGATATCCTCTGTCCTGCACACAGATCTGGAAGAAAGTCAGGGGAGACAGGGGACATCTCCTCACCACTCTCCCCCTAGAGACACAGAGGACAACAGTGAATGTTGGGGGGTCACATGTTCAGTTAATGATTATGGTGTCAGATTGAAACTGAGGGCCACTTAATGATGAATTAAACTACTATTGGGAATCATTCAAACCAAATATTAAACATAAGATGAGTCTAATATTTCCTATTGTATAATGCAGAAAACCTAAGTGTCATCATATATAAAATTTCAATAAACATATTTGCCTTTAAGCTGCCCATCAGCTGAGTGAAAGCAGTCACCAAAAATCAAATTGTGACGTTTTTGTTTTGAGTCTGCAGTGTAAAATTTGTCCACTAGGTGGAGACCAATACAAAGTTTTACAAAAACCAGCAGTAGGCTTAGTTTTCAGATGTCTTCAAGTCTATTTGTAACAGTAACACTAACTCAAATTAATATATGATTACAATTAATCAATGATTACAAAATAATGACAATTAAAACATCTTTGTGTGTAACTTCATTACCCCCTCCTCAGCAAGTGCCTTCTGGACCATCTTGGATGTTTTGCGGGTCATTGTACGGGAGATGACATTGCGCCATTTCTTCCCCAGTTTGCTGCCACTTTTCACCACTTCTTCTGCTGCCACACCATCTGCCTCCTGACATGAGAGAGAAAAACCAACAGCTATATCATCAGCTGGGTCAAACACGTCAGGATGTGGAGAGACAAGAAAGTGAGACCTGAATGTATTTTTTTTGTTTAATGTAACAATAGAAAGAGTTGTCATAATAACTTCACTGCCAAGTCACAAAAGTGTTCACTTTTCACAAGCTAAAGCACAAACTAAAGCACGGGCTTTGTGGTGATGCGGTTTATGTTCACAGATAGTATAGTTACAAAGTCACACACCCACACCTGCACCCTAATGTGGCTGGCTGATTGAAAGCACATTTACCAAACCCCCTCTGCAGCCACACTGTGAGCTGATGTGAAGTTTGACTTTTAACTGCTCATGATTAAGCTCTGTAGTGAAGAAAAGGCAGCAGTTTATCTGCAGCAAAACCACCTTGACAAGCAGCTGAGAGAGAGAGAGAGAGAGAGAGAGAGAGAGAGAGATGAAGTAAAAGTTGATTTGTCATAATTTACAAGCTAATCTATAAATCAAAAACAGATAAACCTGAATGTAAAATGCACATATTCTCCTGGGGAAGCCTGTCAGACGCCTGGTTAGAAACAGAGGCTCTCTGCTTGACTAGCTCTTACCAGAGGACATCCTGTCTGCTCGTTGCTGTCATCTGCTCTGTGCACTGCTTCTTGTTCTTACTTCCTCTCTTCTTCTCTACTTCTACCCTCGCTTGTCCTGAAAGTTTCTGGGAAGTGATTATTATGCTCTGTGAATTCTAAAATGTTAACATATGCTAACACGTGCATCTGCGTGTGAAATTAGGAAACATGAGCTGGGCACTTCTGTAACAGCAACAACTGTTCAGTGTTTGTGTTTGACCTCTTTCTGGATGCAGCATCATTTCAGAGTCTGGATGAAAGGCTCACTACTCGATGAATGAGGAACATATTGATTAACTATCAGTAGTGGCAATCATGTAGGAACTTTAGAGACAAAGACTACATAAAGCATTTACTTCCACTTCTCCCAACTGTTATGTTTTGCTTGACCGAATGTTTTGTGTTGGACTTCTATGACTGGGAGGACAAACTTACATTCTCCTCTAAAGTGAACTCCTTCTCTGACACAACAGGAGAGGTGGGTTTGGGCTTCATGAAATCCTTGAAGCTGCTGGACCTCTGCAAAGTGAGCTGCAAACACACAGATGTAGTGAGGAAAACGCCTAGCAGAGCAGTGTAATCAAAACGGCATCACCTGAATAACTTGAGAAACACATCAGTCGGTTGCTCAGTGGTTTTTGGTGCAGCACTGATAAAGCAGAGCTCACGGCTGTGTGCACACAATATGCCCTTATCTCTTTAAATATGTGAACCTGATGGATCTGCAGGAGGATTTCTCAGAGCAAACAACTGACCATGTTTCTCCTCAGTGATTCAGTCTGGGTCCTCAAGCGTCTGCAGGCTGTGACTCATACAGTGGCTGAAATGTTCATGTAAATGTAGCAGCTAAGCAGGAAGCACAAAGGAGATGCTGTGTGGTGATTTATGAGAGTCCTATAAGTAAACAAAATGTATGCATACTGTAAGACTGACTTTTAAACTTGGAAAACACACGGAAACAGATGAAGCAACAATAATACAGACTTCACGCTGAACTTGGTGCCAGTATTATAGATGGATGGATGCGTGTGGTCTGAATTTGAAAAAGAATGGATGGGAATAACCTCTTAGGAGAATTTTGCTTTATTTTTAAAGTAATTTTTGTAATATTTTTCTAATAACTGAGAAAACAAGAAATACTCATCTTCATACTTCAAGAACATCGAGAATCTTAAAATATGTTTTGTGTAAAAAGTCTAAAATGTGAAGATGTATTGTAGATGAACAATCAAATCTCCATAATCAAGGTAGGAACATGAAAACCTGATGTATCTATATCAGCTATTAATTTAATAAACTTCCTTTTAGCTCTGGTACAAGTCAACAAGTCAAGATTATTTTCTACTTTTAAACATAAGAGTTGCGTATTTCACTTCTTTGCATATCTTTCAACATGTTAATTTTTTTTCTTGCTGTGATGGAAATTCTGTCGAATTTTCCATTTAACCACGTCACGCTACAAAATCATATCATGCTCATCCTGCTCTCTTTGTTGAAACCACAGGAAACGGGCAAAGCTTAAGCAACTGCTCGCAGCCAATCACTACAAACATCCAGTGAGTGCCTGTGGCTGATGGTTTGCCTTAAACCTGAAGAATTAAACCACCAGTGCATTCTGGTGAAAAGTGACCTTAAACATAACATGTTTTGTGGCTAAATGTCAGAGTCAACTCAACAAAATAGATCTTCTAACTGTTGCAGCAACACCCGAGCATCGATTTCTGCTCCTGAGTGTTTGCAGACAACAAAGGGCACTGAGTTGTGAAATGACAAAGCGAGAATTAGACCACAGGAGGAGAGACCTGGATGGAAAATATGGGCTCTAGTGTCAAGTGTAGGAGGCTTACTCGGGTGATAGCAGCTGGGGACAAAGGCAGCAAAAGCCACAGAGGCTGATGTGACTCAAAATGCATCTGCAGCAATGAATCACCCGACCAAATAGAGGAACTTACAAAGCACAAGTTGCAGCAGGATAAGTTAGACAACATCAAAATGTTCTGTTTTAGATTTAAAAAAGGTTTTCTCTTAGTTTATGTGTGTGAATGTATGTGTGTGTTTTGCAGTGTGTGGGTTTGTTCAGCTTCACCGCAGAGCTCTGCGCTAACTTGAGCTGACATCCTGTGTTGAAAAAAAGGTCCACAAAAAGACAGATGTGTGTCTTTCACGAGCATTTTATGACAACCTTTCACATAAACTCAAGTAAAAGCTTAGCTTGGACACATTAGCAGCTTCTAAAAACACAAAAACTCACCTTTTTTTTCTGCACCTGCTCTTTCTCTGAGGCGTTGGAAGGCCTTCGTCTCAGCATCTTTGCCAATCCTGTGATCTCTCAGCACAAAAAGCTGCCTGAAAGTTGTACCTTTTTTAAATCAGAGAGGATATCTGTCACAGGCTGTCACAGCAAGTATCAGATGGAGAGAAAGAAGAGAGCTGAGGTGCACTTCTCTGCAGCCGAATGAAGTGCACAAGTCAGGAAGTCACATGACCACACTGAAACTGACGAGGCAAACCCTGTTTCTGGTGCTCAGGACCACAGAGAGGCTACTGTGTTTGTTACATATAGTATATTGCTCATTATTACGTACTATGAGCTCTGTGTGTCTCAAACCTGAACTGAAACAGTTCATGAGGACGTCACTACAGCTCAGTTTTTAATTTTACTGCAGAGAAATAGAAAGTGTTCATTGTGAGTCCTACTAATAACTGGCACCTTTTCAGTATCTATTATTTACTTTGTTCAGTTGGCTGATTCATACTTGAAGGATTATTATGTTGCCTTAAAAGCATCTGCAATGAATGAGAGTAAAGCAAATACTGAGTGGTCATCTAGATCTGTTCATTTGTAATATCCACATATTGTGAAAGCTTCAGTTTTTACAGCAGCAATCAAAGTGAGAATATCTGAAGTGTGGAAGTGAAAGACAACTAAAGATGACATATTTAGAAACTCAGTAACAGCCTTGCAGCTGCAGCCTAACAGTTAATGACACAAATCTAAAAATAATGCTTAGAGTCCAAGAGATGTCTACACAAACTGATTTATTGGACAATTAATCAGACACATGCTGTTGCTGTCCCAATATTCATTAAAACTCCATCTAGACAAAACAAGTTGCATGACTCATGGAAATGTGTGTGTGCTTTTAAATGTACACTCCGCCTGCAGGACAACAAGACTAACACATGGGCAGCAAGTGCAGAGAGGGAAGTACAATGTAAGCAAGTTTAGCTAGTTATTTTGGTGGGGTAAAAACCACATGATAAAGAGGATGCCCTATTTTAGTTTCCTGTCATTCAGCTAAAGGTTGGCAAGAAACAGATCTGTCTGCAGATCTTAAAGGGACAAAACTAGTGTGCAACTGCTGAGTGAAGATAAAACAAACTTGAAAAGATATTAGACAAAAAAGACAGTTTTAACTGAAAAATTACATTTTTATCATAAAAACATGTACAAATGATGAAGATCAAGGTCTATATAATGTATAATAAACTTTTCCAGAATTATGAAATGGTAGAAATATCACATTGTTTATGCAATCTGTGGAGTTGATGGCCACTAGCTGTGCTATAGAGCAATATCTTCACAACTGGCTCCCTGCTTTGTTTACATCGTGGATGTACATACTAATACTAATACAAGCAGGGGTGGACTGGGACAATAATTCAGGCCGGGAATTTGATACCATCCCAGGCCACCTCCACCAAATTAACACAAAACACTCAGAGTGAATTAGACTGGGCGCCTACTGATGTAAAACTTTAAAATAATAAAACAAAGGCTCCACATGTGGCCACACACAGCTTTTTGTTTCTTTCCCTTACAAGATAAACATTTGTTGTGCTACAACAACCTGCATGTAAATCACATAAACTGAAATTCTACTTAATCAACTACAGTACAATATGGTTAAATGTGCAGTCTGTACAATTAACCGTACTGTAAATCAAATAAAATTACACCATCATCCACCTAAACTTGATACTCAGCCTATTTACAATCAAACACGTTAGTCTATTAATTATTCCAAAACTATCACCAGCATGTTTGGTTTGTACTTAAATTGTACCTGAAGGTTCTTGCTGTGATTCCTCACTGCTGCTGACAGTACTGGTACTGCTCCCTCCTCCATCTTTGTTAAAAAATAAATAAAAAAAAAAATGAATCCAATAGTCACCCATAATTTCCCAGATTTTTGTATTCAGAACCTGACCATTTTATATGCATTGGCTGTGTTAATATTTTCTTGATCTTATTTATTTTATTTTTTACCAGCTTAAATAGAGGTTCAGCTGCAGAGCTGCATATGTAGAGAAAACCTAGATGCTTCTTTGCTAGCTGACTTCAGATTCAATGCTGAGGTTTTACTATCACAAAACTGAGGTTTTCCTATAAAAGGATCTTTATCACGTCAGCTGAAAGGAATATTTGGTTTGGCCTAAAAAACAGAGGCAGATGACTCTGAAAATGTTTAAGCTTAAATCT
Source organism: Atherinomorus stipes (assembly GCA_023101725.1). NCBI lineage: Eukaryota > Metazoa > Chordata > Actinopteri > Atheriniformes > Atherinidae > Atherinomorus > Atherinomorus stipes. The sequence goes on from JALJCO010013221.1 coordinate 2,592,992, forward strand.
CTCTCTTTTTTTAAAATCTGACTTGAGGCGGATTTACTGTAGGTGACTCTTAACCAGTATAGTTCCCAACCTGGGGTCCCCAAAGAGTAGCTGGGGGTCCCAAAGCTTTAACTATTGAGACCCAGTGTGATTAAAATTAAGGTTTTGTCCACACAGACATAAGTTGAGGTGTGTTAGTTTAAGTTTTTCTTTTTTTTTAGTTGTTTTGGTCTGGCTGCATATGGATTCATCAAGGTGCATGAGGAAAGGAATGAGCCAGAATGCATCATTTGTGGTGAAGAAGACTGAGCAAATGAAAGCATAAAACCAAGCATGCTTTTAGCAAAGGGCGGTGAAAGGGTCTGGCAGGGATGGGCAACTGCGGTCCTCGAGGATCGGCATCCTGCAGGTTTAGGAGTGTTCCTGCTGCAACACACCTGACTCCAATCAATGGGTAATTGGCTTATATGCACAGTTATTATAAATCGGACTGATATGGATCATGTAATAGATATGTTTTATTTGGATTATAACTGGACGACAATGATGGACTGTGCCTGTAAAAGTGCCTTGAAAAAACTTGCAAATAATTGGCGCTACACAAATAAAATTGAATTCAACTCACTTTTGTAGAAACAGTTGAGTGAAACAAAACATAAATGTCATATTTTTACATTGTATTCTGCCCAATCATTGTGTGGCAGAATAGCACACTTTCAGTTCTGACACTGTGCACGTCTTCTGCTGCACATGAAAGTACTATGACATGGGTCAGGATTTGTTGAGATTAATGTTATGGATTCATTTTGAAGCGCTGGCGTAAGAACATTTTAGTTTTCAGCCAAATGAAAAGGGGGAGCTCATGAATGTGAGATAATTAGACAGATTTGCAGTGAAAAGGATGGCAGTCAATGATGTCAGTGGATAAGATAGATAAATAAATGCTTCATTCATCACATTTGGGGAAATTCATGTTGTCCAGCAGTTCAGAAAGGTACACATTGAGTAAGATAAGTAGTTAAAATAAAGGTAAGAGAAAAGAAAAAGAATTAATTGAAATAAAAAATAATCAAAATAAGTATCTATATGATTAAAAAAAAAAATCTAAAAAATCATTGTCACAGCCCCAAGTTCCTGTTGGCAACTTTTTTTTAATCGACAAAGTTTTCAAATGTGTGACCAAATAAAAACATGAAAGAATTTGACTTTGCGCTTTGATTAACAGTGTAATATGATGTAGTTCGAGAAATACAGTCATTTAATACGGTTAAGAATATAGCATTTAAAGAAATGTTGCAGACGTTTGTTAGAGCAGTATTTACTGAGAGGAATACTCAACTTACAAATTGCTGCTGTCAGGTGCAAACCTCCTTTATCCAAAACGGTCATTTTTCAGGAAGAGACAAAAAAACATGTGGTTTTGTAAAACCTGGACACATCATCATCAAACTTTGGATTGAGTTTTTTTTTTTTACATTAAAAGTCATATATTTGATTATATTATTTTACTTTTTGAATATTTTCAACAGATTAAACTTACATGAAATAGATGTAAAGTGGAGATAGGAGGTTTGTACCTGACAGCGACGAAATGAAGAATGACCTTCTGAAGAATTTGAAATAAACTGAATTTCACTCAGCTTCCACAGACCTTGATGCACAAAGCCTAAAAGGAAACCAAGTATAGCTTTTATTCACGTCACGTCTTGTTGAGTTTAGTTTATAACTAAAAGGGATACTGTGCAACTTTTGGCCACTAGGGACATTAAGGCCCTTTTCACACAAGTGTATCTATCTATCAGGCCACTGGTATCCAAAATCCATTTCTTAACAATTCTCATGATATTCCCCCCAAGAATGTGAGAACTTATATTTATTGCTGATGATCATTTTGGAATTAAATTCAGATTAATCTATTCTTTCTTATAACTTTGTATGGATTTAGAGCAATGCATATTTATTACAAATGTGCCATACTTGATAATGTATTAAAAAGATAAATAAAATTTTAATCTAAACAACTTAGCTCTCAGATGTTATTGTTGATGTTAGGTTTTTCTGCAGAAATGATTAAAAAACACGGTATAGACACAATTATTAACCATATGTAACTAGAATATAAGTGACATAAGCTTAACATACCCCACAGAGCTCATGCATGTGTTTCACACGTGGTGTGACAACGCCAGCACAAAGCCTGCAGGTTTGTGCTGAAGCACATGATGCAAGTTGATGAGTCATTGCAAACTAACCTTCATCTGGATCCTAATCCTCACTGTTTGTTACAACAGCATCAAGCTAAACTAGTGTCACTTAGCACTTACAATACTTTTTCATTGCATTTAAAGAAATGAATTGATTTGGGCGATGAAACGGAGAGGTAGAGGATCATTAGGTTTTACCTTGGCATTATGGTCCGTGTACATTAGGCAGTTGGTTTTTTCATTTGAAACGAAAAATCAAAAATCGAAAAACCATTCGTTTTTCCTGTTTTTGTTTTTTGACCAAAAACGAAAAATGGATAAGGGCCGTTATCCGATTTCCGATTTTGTGCACAAAAACGAAAATGGAAAAAAGGATAACAAGCGCTCAGATTCGATTTTGTATTTTTGTTTTAGGAGCAGCGTGCCCCGGAAGTTCTCTCTACTCCATGTTTGTTGTGTTTACTAAACGTTTAGAACTGTGTTTGTTATTTCTAGTCGTTATAATTGCTGGAGATGGATTATCAAATGAAAATAGGCTACTTTTCTTTCTTTCCATGGGTACTTTGTGTTAATGATGCAGCAACATGTTGTCCTCTCGCCCGCTGCCGTTACAGTTGCAGTGTAAACACGAACAGAAGCAGCGTATTCCTCCACTGAGCCTCCATATTGTAGCTGATACACCAGCCTTTAAGTAAAAGTAGTTTGAGCGTTGAAGATGGAGATCATAGTATGAGCTGGGAAAAAAGGTTTAGATTGTGTAAGAAAAGCTGGGCATCCGGACTATGTGAAGGGGCTTTATCGAGTGCTTACATGGAGGAAAAAAGATTTGGAGAGTCAAAATAAGTTTTGTAATAAAGGAGCAAAAATTATTAAAATATGAGGCACGAGCATGGAATAAGAAAAGTGTAAGTGTTGTATTTGCACGGAGACTTTTGATGGGGAGAAGCAGCAGAACTGGACAAAATGGCAGCAAATGTGGAGGAGTGACCAACAATCTAAAGAAATCGATGATCACTGGCGACGGGTCTCTAGACCAGCATGTGGTGGTGCTTGCGGGGGTCCTCTGCCTGACGCTCCTTGCCGCCACCCCCTGGTCCCCCTCTTCGTCTCACAGAAATAGTCTAGCCTACAAAAAATACTGGATTATAGTCACACCGTCGGTAGGACGTTGGAGTTGACCCACTTTGGTTCGAAAAAAAAAAGCCGTTCGTTTTAATGCAGAAATAATGTTTAACATATTTATCTAATTTCACAATCTAACTGTGGTAAACTAAAACGCTTTGATCATTTTTCTGTTATTTTGTGTGGTGTGTGGATTTGTCTCATTTAGTAAGGGATCGGGGCGAACGTTTCCATCAGTCGAGGGTGTTCCCAGTCTCTCGTGCATCATAATCAGTTCTGCCAGACACGTGACATTTGTTGCTAGACGCCATTTAGGCGAATAAAAGTAGCGGTCCCGTTTATCAAACAAGCGTGGGAATGAGCGCACATCTGATTAAAATTTCTTTTTTGGTGTCCGTGTGTGTCTGTGCAGCGGATGGGCCGAGTGCCACCCTAAAGGAGAGACTGAAGATGGAGGCTGGTCGGATCTGAGCCTGAAGGAACATAAGAAACGATAACTCATTAGTTAAACTAAGACGTCGAATGAACACTTGTACAACGTTAATGTATAGATTAATTATTGAAAGGGTCTCCTCCACTCAACTCCGTGTTTGGGAGCTGCAGTTACCAGCGCGTCTGCCCTTTGGCTGCGCATAATGTTTATAAACTAGTATTTTGTTATTTAACTGTCAATAAAGTTTGAAAGTTACAGCATCGCTGTAAGATCCAAAGGTAGGGTTGTGTTGCAAACTTTCTTGAGTTAAAGCAGCGTTTCCCGCTGGTCCGATGCACCTGCGCCTTTCTGCAGCCCGACTGTCCGTCTTCTTACAAGCAGCCGAGCTTTCTTTTCTTTATTCAGACATAAAGTGAGATAATAAAGTCGATTTATCTTGAAATTTTGGCGAAGTTGTCGCCTTCATAGAAGTTATAACATTCTGCTGTTAAGATCATTGGCTGGTATGACACCTGCAGCTCCTGGAGACAGAGGAAGGAGGCGTCCGTCGTTTTATTAAGTAATCTGTACCTAAAGTTATAGTTATAGTGCTCAGTAGCAGATGTTTTTAGCTTAGCCAATGAAGTTATTTTTTCTTCTGTCCGTGCGGGTCAGGCTCAGATCCGACAGTCCGGGTAGGCTTGGACCAGCCTCCGTCTGCTGCGCTGCTGCTTTAGGGTAGAAGCAGCTGGATGAGGAGGGATTTTGACAAATATTGTGTTTGGTAGACAGGAACATTTATGAATCGTGGTGGATCCAATAATAAGATAATTTTATGATAGATGTGCGCTCATTTCCACGCTTGTTTGATAAACGGGACCGCTGACTTTTTTCGCCTGAAAGGCGTCTTAGCAACAAATGTCACGTGTTGGAGAGACTGATTATGATGTCGACGTGAAGAAGATGGGGAACACCCCGGAAAGATGATGGATGAGTTCCCCCCCCCCCTCGGGATTCCTTTGACTGAAATGGATGACAAATTGCCACACACGCACAAAAATAAAGAAAGAATGATCAAAGCGTTTTAGTTTACCACAGTTAGTTGGTGAAATTAGATAAATATGTTAAACATTATTTCTGCATTGAAAGACGTAACGTGTGCTTTTTTTCGAACAAAGTGGTGTCAGACTCCAGCGTCCCTGGACCGGTAATCGGTGTTGGACTTATAATCGAGTATTTTTTGTAGGCTAGACTATTTCTGTGAGAGAAGAGGGGGGCAGGGTGGCGGCAAGGAGCGTCAGGCCGAGGACCCCCGCAAGCACCACCACATGGCTGGTCTAGAGACCCGTCGCCGAGTGATCGTCGATTTCTTTAGATTGATGGTCACTCCTCCACATGTTGCTGCCATTTTGTCCAGTCCTGCTGCTTCTCCCCATCAAAGTCTCCGTACAAATTACAACACTTACACTTTTCTTATGTCCATGCTCGTGTCCTGCATATTTTAATAATTTTTGCTCCTTTATTACAAAACTTATTTTGACTCTCCAAAGTCTGTTTTTTTCCTGCCATGTAAGCACTCGATAAAGCCCCTTCACATAGTCCGGATGCCCAGCTTTTCTTACACAATCTAAACCTTTTTTCCCGGCTCAGATACTATGATCTCCATCTGTCAACGCTCAAACTACTTTTACTTAAAGGCTGGTGTATCAGCTACATAATAGTGGAGGCTCAGTGGAGGAATATGCTGCTTTCTGTTCGTGTTTACACTGCAACTGTAGCGGCAGCGGGCGAGAGACAACATGTTGCTGCATCATGTAACACAAAGTACCCATTGAAAGAAAGAAAAAGTAGCCTATTTTCATTTGATAATCCATCTCCAGCATATTATAACAACTGAGAAATAACTAAACACAGTTCTAAACGTTTAGTAAACACAACAAACATGGAGTAGAGAGAACTTCCGGGGCACGCCGCTGCCTAAAACGAAAAAATACAAAATCGAATCTGAGCGCTTGTTATCCGTTTTTTCCATTTTCGTTTTTGTGCACTAAATCGGAAATCGGATAACGGCTCGTTATCCGATTTTTCGTTTTTGGTCAAAAAACAAAAACAGGAAAAACGAATGGTTTTTCGATTTTAGATTTTTCGTTTCAAATGAAAAAAACAACTGCCTGAATGTACACGGACCATTATCATACTCACCCCATTTTTACATTTTCAGTAAGTACGTTTTTTTGCTTTCTGAGCTTTCTTGTGTTTCCAGTGTAAAAATATTGGATTTCCTGCAGTCACAGTTAAGAACACTTCTATCATATTGACTTTGCAGGTATTGGAGACCAGGTTGACCAGAATTATGGGAATTGATTTAATACAGATGGAAGGCCATGTACAGTAAAACGAGACAAACAATGAAAAGAATAAAAAAGAAAACTTTTTTCCTCACCTGCAAAAAAAAAAAATAAGCCTGTCCAGATGTAGAAACAGCTTTATGTCCACTCTTTGCCAACCAGCGTTTGATCATACTCCCCTCAAACATGCTGTAAAAAAAAGTCTTACATCTTCACACAACTGAAGGTTGCAGCATTTTATCTGACATAAATTAGAGAAGTTAACACTTGAACAGGGCCAACAAAGGAAGGAAGGAGGTCAGACTGTTAAATGGAAACACAACAGGCACTTTTCTAACAAAAACAGTATTAAACCCGCATGACAAGTTACTTTGCACCTCTGCTTGATGGCTTATTACGGCTCAGGATGGTCCAAACATCCTTTGGACTGATGGAGTAGTTTAGCAGATGCTGTTGCCACACCATGATCTAACTCAAGATAACTGCTTGGAAGCCAAGAATAAACAATGAATGATGGAAGATCTGCTTCATATCATTATGTTTGATCATGTCAGGCTTACCAGAAGTTTTTACTGAACTCAGTCTTTATGTCTGATAGTTATGAAGTCCATGAGGAATCACCTGAAAAAGGAGGGGGCTGAATGCAAATGATGACATAGTAAGAACAGGACCAGTCCGAGCCCAACAGAACAGAGATTGTTTGGCAACTGTTCTGACCTTTTTTTTTTTTCCAACACTCCTTTTTTGTGTGAAAAAAGAGCCCCTTCAGCTCATACTCTGAAAAGACTAAATGAAACTAGTGACACTATATGTTGGAAGAAGGTCCTTTGTTTAGGCCTCATCTCTGCCTCGGAGTTACGTCATTCACAGTTAAATTTGTGCTTTATAATATATTATGTGGATTAGCAATACTACTGTACATTGAAAAAGTAGAAGAGATCTTTGCTCACAGAGACAATGATCTCATCCTTAGAGTTCCTCTTTTCTTCAGTTCATCATAAAAAACCACAGAGCACGCCTTTTCGGAGAGCTGTTTGATTCTTCTTCGTGTGTTTGGTAATCCATTGAACAGAGCATGCAGTGTTGCAGTGTGGAGTGCTGCCTTTGCATTCACACCTTCAAGATACACTGACAAGATGGCTGCCGGGAAACCAGTCGCGTGCAGATCGCGGCTGCTTGAAACTGCAGAAAGAGGAGTTCAGTTGTCTGACGTGACAGGTTGAGTTTAAACAAAATAATGGAGTCATTTTATGTTAGATACGGAGAGCTGATTCATTCACATCCATCTGTCCAGATTTAATGTTGGTGTCGGGATTTTCAACAACTAAATGGAAATTAGTGTAACACTTTGGAATATGCACTTCAGTTACCAAAACCAAGGGCTGAGATGGATGGTCATTGATAAGCACAGCAAGAGAACTAGTCATTTTTGTTAAAGATTTCTTTTATTGTGCTTACAGTTTGAGAATTTGTAATACTTTTGGAATTATCAGCAGGTTTCCCTTTGAGGTAGACACAATGTTCAGTTAGAATGAGCTGAAAAGAAAAGTCACAATTCCAGCTGAAAATAAAATAAAACTATTGTCTAACATTTGTTTGGTTTTTAGAATGTGAGCTCTTCCTTTTAATGTATCAAAACATTTGTCAAAAGTATGTTTGACCTGCCAAACTCTCAAGAATTGGGCCTAATTGAACTTGTTTGACCTTTGTGTGACAGTGGGGGGGTCCTGTCACTACACTGGACCTCTGATTGATCATGTGCCATGGCTGCTTGGCCACAGGGCTATCCCTATGGCTGAGTGGTAAGCGCGCATGGCTCTCACCTGGGAGTCTGTAGGATGAAATCCTGCCTGGGCCCTCTTGTGTACCTCACCACATTCGTTAAAATTGGTTTTACAGTCAGAATTCTGAAAACTCAGACATATTTCAGAAATTGAAAAATAAAAAATTCCTGAAGTTTTCCATTTTGGAAAAAATTTGAATTCTGATATTGAAGTCAGAATTCTGATTTTTTTTTTCCCCAGTGGCCTCAACACTCTTCTGTCAATGATTATGATTGGATTTAAAAAATATGGAAATTGATAACTAAATAAGATGGTATAAAGAACTACGTTATTTATAATGTGCTGTATCTAAAAGACGTGATATGGAGAATATAATTAGGAATTTCAAGTTGGTCGAAACTACGCGGTTAAGTGGAAATGGCTGAAAAAATGTGCAAAAAAAAGAAAAAACGAGAAAAAAAAACCTATCAGAAAGACTCTCACTCTGGGCGGTGATTAGTTCAGTTGGTTGAGCAGCCGCCCCATGAACAGAGGCTACAGTTCCTCAGCGCAGTCGGCCCTGGTTTGATTCCCGGTCCAGGTCCCTTTGCTGCATGTCACTCCCCACTCTCTCTGCCCCTTTCCTGTCGTTATATACTGTCGTATAAAGGCCACTAGTGCCCAAAAAATCCTTAAAAAAAAAAAGAAAAACTCTCAGTCAACCAAATCTATTTGAAATAAAGGTGCCTTGATTGTTCTGAGGTTGCAAAGCAACCACAATGTAGCTCGTAGTTGGCAAAAAACCATTAGCTTCAACCAAACTGCAAACGCGCTGTTCAGTCTTCATTTGAAATATTTATTCAGACTTCTATCTTTTGAATTTATTTCTGACTGATTTTGAAATTTCAGATGAAAGTGGAAAATAGTTTGCAAAATTGTTTTGTTTTGTATGTTTGCTTATCTTACACAAGCAGCAACCTCCAGCGAGAAAAATGAAGCCACTTCAGGGTTAGCCTGGTACCCCAGCCTGACTAACCCCATGTAAAAGATACCGGCATGTCGGGCTGGTTTCCCTCTGTTGGAGACTGATTTCCAATTTGAGACCAGAGGCGGGACTAATAGGAACAAATTCAACTGGAGAGAACCAATCAGAGAAACACAGAAGAGGAAAGCCCTCACAGCAGCAAGTTATTGTGGTTTTAAGGACACCATTCTGACTGTTTATGGTTAGAGAACTGAGTCGCCGAAAAAGACGTATCAGTCCCTCCTCCCGTGCTGTGATTGGTCCGGTCAATTTTTGTACTGTAATGGAAATCAGTTTCCAGTGGAGGGAAGCCAGGCTGACTTGCTGTGAATCTCATACATAGCGTTGGTCAGGCTGGTGTGCCAGGCTACTTCAGGGTGACCAAAAATTTGCGTTCCCCCCGCCTCATCCACCAAGGGCTGGCCGCAAAAGGGAATCAATCCCTATGGGGAGCCGAAGTTGCGGCCCTTGTGTCCCCAGCTGTAAAACCTTTGACAATCTAAAATCTTTATGGTATTTTATTTTTTCTTTGCACAAAAAATTTTCAACCTTCTTTTCAGAGAGCAACTGGGATCAGAAGATAATCATTTTCACCCCACTGACTCCCATTCACATTTTTTTGTTTCTAAGGTCACCTGGGCCAGAGATACATGTAGATGGGACTACATGTAGAAAAGGAATAAAATGCCCAGTTCCAATTTAGTTTGTACAACATACTGTATCTGAAGGAATAAGTGGAAAGAATGCCTCTTTAGCCCACTTCACTGTTTTAAAGTGTTACTTTAATAAAATAGAAATCATATTAGCTGGTCATACAAATGTTCAATTTAAAAACTCAACCTGCAACATCCAAAAATCACACAAAAGATCATTTTAAACTTTGAACAGCACAAAATTATACATTTAACCAAGTATTTAAATTATTAGACATATCTTACAATTTAAAAACAACCCCAAAACAAGGCTAAATAAATTACTGTGCATCTGTCAACCTGGAATAGCTGCTCAGTAGAGACTGCATAGGGGTAACTATAATGTGCAAGTCTGCAGTGAAGTACAACAGAAGATGGAGATCGTCAAACGATATTGTGGAGCAGTGCGATGGCCAAAATGATGAGGGTCAGGGGGGAGGAACAAACGGAGGCAGAAGATCCAGATTCAGCAAAGGGTTCTGTGTTTTTCAGCATCCAGTCCTTCTCCTCACGAAGACCCTGTCTGTCTAACTCGGGACCCACCAGCTGTCGGATTGTCTCGTAGTATTTATTCAACCACCGAAGCTGGAGAAAGAAAACCAGTCGTTGGAATTCAATAAGATGCCCTAAAAGTTCACTGATGTGCAAAACCTGCGAGTTTGTCCAATATTACATCTATAGTAAATACGACAATGTCAAATTCAAATTTTGACCTGAAGATGGAAGAGGAAGAGTGTGAGGATTATAACGCCACAGAATTCAGAAACTGACCTGATGGTGATACTGCAGGTTATATGACAAGTTATTAAACTTCATTTGAGAACTGTAAATATCTGCACCAAGTGTGAAGCCATTCAATATACTGTACACTCTACGGCCACTTTCTGAAGTATACAGTTTTAATTGCTTGTTAACCCAAATAGATACAGTAAGCTTAACACATTGCATCAACTCAATGCATTTAGGTATGTGGACATGGTCAAAATGACTTGCTGAAGTATAAATTGAGCAACAGAATGGGAAAGAAAGGGGGCATATGCAACTTTGAACGTGACCAGATGGACTGATTTAGCAACTTGATAAGGTGTACCCTAATGAAATGACCAGTAATGTATGTTGAAATCTAAACATTCATTGTTGTTATACTGATTATACTGCTATTCTGGAATACAAACTTCATCCTTCAGATAGATAATTCAATCAATCTTTTAATAAAAACAATTGAATTTATTTAAATAATTTCCTTCTTTTTGTAATAAAATGATCCAATATTCATTTTTGTAAAGACAATGTGCTTGTCACGATAGTAAAGCTTTGAAAATAATATACAAATAAAATGAAGCAGAAACAGAGAAGTGGAGTTCACACATGGTTTTGTTTTTCTCTTTTTTTTGTTTTGATCTCTGAGCTGCAGAGACTCTTCAACCCCAAGGTGTCAAAGGGGGTTTTAAGAGGAAACCAGAGCTCGTATTGCAGGAAAAGAAAGACTTCACACTCTTGTAAACCAGTTTTTTCAAAGTGAAACAGGAAACTGATTACAGCTTTAGGGAAGAGAGCTCTTACCATGGCAGGTTGGCTTTTTCTTTAATATTAAGTCACAAATTTGACTATTTTCTTTATTAGAAAATCCTGACTTCTTGTAAACAAGTAAATCGACACTGGCGGATTCTTACCTGTTCTGAGCTAAGAAGCGAGGTGTCAATAAGCTTCTTGTCATATGGAACCAGTGATACAGTGTCAAATGTCAGGTAGTTGTGTCCATACTAAGAGACAGGAGAGCACATTTATACAGACATCAACTTCACAACAGACTTGCTGTGCTTTATTATACCTGAAAAATTCTAGATACAGCTTTGTTTAAACTTTACCTTTGTATGAGCTGGTACGGTTACAGCAATGTCTTCAATCCTGATTCCAAAATCATTCTCTTTATAATATCCAGGCTCTGAGTCAAAAACATGATTATTTTGGCATTTGAACACATTTAAACATTTGAGGCATGAAATGCAAAGTTAATTTCCCCTCAACCTCTGAAGTCTGTTTTTTGACTGCCGCTACATATACAAAAAAAATCTGTTCTATAAATACAAGCAAGGAGCCTAAATGTTTCTATCAACACCTGGAGAATTTGAATATTCATATGCAGCATCTAGAGAGGGTAAAAAAAAAAGTAAATTAACAGCATAACCACAAAAACTCTCCAGATATGTTTAATTTCCCTCAAAAGCCAGCTAAGGGATTTAACATCACAGCTGCATAAATCTCAGTGGGTTAAAATGTTTACTGTACTTTCAAAGAATAAAATGGGGCTGTAGTTCATTTATATTCATCCAGCTTATAATACTGATATTCATTAAACAGGATAAGATGACTATTGGGGAATGAATGTATGTGTGAATGGGTGAATCCGACACATAGTGTAAAGCACTTTGAGTGGTCAACATATGACTGGAAAAGCACTTTATAAGTACTGTCCATTTACCATTTTAAAGCTGCATAAGAATTAATGATTCATCCTCACTTTGTTTTTTGTAACTGATTTTTCTTCAGCTGAGAAGCATCTGACTCAGTTACATAACAGTTGAAGATGTACAGAGATGTCAGCTGTTTACCATTGCGTGTTTTAGTATCTTCTGAAGAGGATGTAGATGTAGTCTAAAAAAAAAGGGTCTCACCTATAGATGTGAACATGCCTGCTTTGAACGGGATGTTGTTGCTCTGAAAACCAACTGGCCCTGAACAGAGATTACATGTGATTAAAAAAAAAACATTATGACAGCACAGTATTATATTTTCAGTAATCTTAATCATCTTTGATGCATTTAAAACTTATTTTACAATCCAGATGTTCAACAGTTGTTCATGTTGTTTTAACTTATCAATTTGACTGTGACATCAAGCCAACAGGTTTTTGTTGAATTTCATATAAGGTTTGAGGTTTGGGGAGATTGTGTCAAGGTTTTAAAGTGTTTTATTCACTATTTCACATTTAATTCACATTTAAAATGTAAAACTTTACCAACTTCTTGTGTCTTTCAGGTGAACCATCTTTCTGAAATTTCACTTCCATAAGGAGTGTCAGCAAGAGGATGATATGTTTACTTCTTTAGCCCTTTCGCCATAGAACAAACCTCCTCTTTATATTGATATCATTGGCACTTGTAAGATTATACAGAAATATGAATAATGAATAAATGTGGATATTAATGCACCTAGAAATACTCATTTTAACAGTATAGCATTAGACGGGACAAGTTTGTGTGAAAAATGCATTCACACAGGAGGTACAACAAGCTCATAATGTTTGTTCAAGATCACAATTTCCACATTGAAGTCCCTTTAATCATCATGTGGCTTATCATCTTCTGCTTTTTGTGTTTTTTGTGAAGTAACCACATCACAAGTGGTCAAATTGCAAAATGAAATGTGCATACTTGTCAGTTTTTCTCATGCTCACTTATTCACCTAACTGCGTAATGGGCATTAATGTTAAATTTGTATTTTGTTGATTATATTCAGGATGCTAACAGATACCATAGAACAGGGGTAGGTAATTCCGGTCCTTGAGGGCCAGCGTCCTGCAGGTATTAGGACTTTTCCTGCTGCACCACACCTGACTTCAATCAATGGGTAATTAGCAGACTTGTACAGCCAAGCTCTGGAGATCAGGTGGTGCGTTGAAGCAGGAAGACCTGCAGGATGCCGGCCCTCGAGGACCGGAGTTGCCAATCCTGCCATAGAATGCTGAAATCTGCATATAAAAACCTATTTTCACAAAAGATAAACAAAAGAATGAAAGATCATACACTCATGGACTCCAAAGTAGTTCCCAACACCGTGACCTGTGCCGTGTCCGTAGTTAAGGCCAACTTCCCACAGCGCCCGGCGGCCAAGCATCTCCATGTTTACACCTGACAAAAAGCCACATTCAGAGACTGACTCAAACACCCTGCTGCAGAAACAGCAGGGTGTTGTGCTTGAAAGTTTACATGCTCTCCAATGAAAGGAGGGGAAAAATCAGCTGCCAGTGAAATAAGTTGAGATTGACAAAAAATAATAATAAATAAAAAATTTATGAAAATCATGACTGATTTTGAATTATGGTTAAACAGAAATATTAAAAACAAACAAAAATAAAATGAGCAAACAAGTATGATGGGACTCCTGAACTAAAATTTTGTTGAACAAACTTTGAAGCAATCAGTGCAATGAAATGTTTCTATAAGACTTTGGCACCTCATGATGACATGTGGTTCACTGTTCATGACCAAAGTGCTCTAATTTGTCTAGGACAGTATTGTTCGTTTATTTGGATTATTTTTTTAAAACACAATTCAAAATCAATGTTTTATTCTACTAAATTATAATTTAGTTAAATTTTATTCATTACTTTTCTCAGTTTCCTGTTATTTGAATATAGTGATAAATAGATAAATAGTATTATGATTTTAGCATTTTCTGTAATGGGAGGGTGTCTAAACTTTCAAGCACAACTGTATACACTGTATATGGGGATAAAGTCAGAAAAAGGTGTGGAGAAAGAGGGCTCTCTAGTGGCGAAAAAAGGTATTACACCAGCAAGGTGTTAATATTCAAAACATGCAGGAATGTTTGTCATTTACCTCTTGTCCCAGAGGGAAAAATGGTTCGAGATATCTCAATGTTTCCCATAAGCACTCGAGTGAAGGCCTCCTGTGAAGCATTACCCATCATAAGAAAGTTATACTTTAAATGTGGCATTAGATTTTTTTCAACACATCTAATTTCATGATAAACATGAATGATAAATATCTCATTTAGCATCAATGTTACCCTCTGCATTTCTGTGGGGTCCCCCAGTGAACTGTCCGTGTTATGTCGGTGGTCCCATCTCTGACAGCAATGAGAAACAGTTTGAGTCATTTCAAATGTAAAACACAAGAAGTGAAACTGGGGAGAGTATGAGCAGAGAGCATTTTTACTCACAGGTACTGACCACCGGAGTCAACCAGGTACATCTCATCAACTGTCAACCTCCTGCTGGTTTCTTCTGTTGGGCTTCAACACAGAAAAAACAGGAAATGATACTGCACCTCTGTACGAAAATATCGTCTCTATAAGGTGGCACATGAAAATATCCTGGCTGCTAATCATTTTCTGAGTGTCTTCTTAACTATGGAGATAGAAAAGCAGAAGTGTGATGTGTTTCAGTTACAACTGGACAAAACTGAGCTGCTGACTAAAAAAGAGTCAAAAACACTCAAACAAATTAGATATACTGGGCTTCAATTACAAATACAATCAGTTTATTGATTTTTGGCTATTTTTTGTTAATTTAATGGATTTAATGCCAACAATCACAGAACAGAAGATGTGCACTTACTGAACTTAGTCTTTTACTGTCAGCAAAGGAGGTAAATATAACAATTAGCTAATAGGTTTGGATCTTATTCTAGCCAAACCATAAAAGATGGTGCAACTAGTGTTATTACTCATAAACAAAGTCTGGGATGGGGTCATGTTTAATCGCTTAGGCAGGTACTCCCAGACATCTCTCCTCAGCCACCTCCTCCACTTCTTTTGACAGACAAAGACAAGCCAGCTGAGATATAATTTCTGCAGCGAGTCCTGGGTATTCTCTAAGGCCTCCTCCTGGTAGAACACCTCCCATGGCAGACACCTGGAGGGTGCCCTCAGTCACATGCATAAACAACCTCAACCAGCTCTTTTTGATGCAGTGACAGAGCTTCTCAGTCTACCCTTCAGGTTTTGCCCAACCGCCCTTTGAAGGAAACTAACTTCAGCTACTTGAGAACTATTTATGATCTCATGTTTTGGTCCCTACTTTCAGTTCATGATCACTGGTGAGGTTTGGAACATAGTCCAACATCTTTTCCTCCTACCTCAGCTCTCTCTTCATCTTTATAGAGAGAGTGACTCACTCCCAACCTGGAGTACGCAATCCACAATTTTCATGCAAAGAAATGTCAGAGATGTTGATTCTTTTCTCAGCTGGTTCAGACTCGGCTGAAAGCCGCCCCAGTGCCTGTTAGAGGTCTCCATTCAACAAACCAACAGGACCACACCTTAGGTTGGCCTCAAAGAGTTTCATGATGAAACTGACTCATAATGAAAAAGGATCTACTCTGCGTTTTTTCCAATATAAAAGAATAAATCACAGAATAAACTTTAGTTGTTTACTAATGCTTCTGCATTGCTGCTGTCAGGGAAATATGTGGCTTAGCGATTCTGAATGATTTTAGTGATGTCATTCTTAGCATTGGGAGAAAATTATAATGACATGATGAACGCATTATATACTGTAGGGCAATTTTTAAAGACTGCATGAAAATATTAATACTGTACATAATAATTTGTAACTCCACCTGTTCTGCCTGTTAAAACATCCAAATTTCCCTTTTACAAGTGTTAAAAAGAGAGAAATGATTTTAACATGCACTGCATGATCTGAATAAAAACTGGAGTGTTAATAAGTGGAAGAAGAACATGAGTTAATCTCACCTGTAATGGGCAAGAGCAGCATTAGGTCCACTTGCAGAGATTGTTTCAAAGCTTGGGCCTCTGCTATCTTTCTGTTTGCTGTAACAATGAATATATATTTGTTGTAACACTCACTATGAAGAACTGCATGACAGTTTCTCCAGCAACCTCATGTTTGTACAGTAAGTTCTATTCACCTTCGACACTTATTGACATATTCTGCAGCACTCAGCTCAGTCTCCTTCCCCTCTGGAACAACCTTTTCCAGCCACATCAAAAGCTGGATAACAGCAACTGCATCCCTCACCTGCAAAGAGCCGCAGTGACACACTGAACAACAGAATCTCAGCCGCCATCACAATCATAGTCAGGCTGTCGATGGATTTAGTCTTCTTCTGTGCAACTTAAATGTGTCTGTATGGAGGACGTACATGAGCATCCCTGAGAATTTGCTGCTCAGTCTCATCTTTTACAGCTTTAGTTGTCAACACAGGAGAGTAAGAGCTGGTCATTAGTTTGTCCTACAATAGACAAAAAGAATCATGCTGTATCATATTAATAACACTGATAAATGTACAAATTAGTTATTGATTCTGTGGATGCAAATGATGAGGCAAATTAGCTGGAATATCTACATACCTGTGGTGTGATGATCTCATAAAGTGCGTAGTTTGTGTACTCCGTACCGATCCATACTTTAATCCCAGGTTGGGCCACATATGCTTTCAGATGCTCAAGGACAGAGTCATAATTTTTCAGCTTTACACACAGAGCCCCATCGCAGGAGGCATTCAGGTATACTTTCAAATCCTCAGTCACTCGGTCGGTGTGGACAAAAAGCCTTCAGTTTAAGGAAAATACAAGAAAAATGACTATTTATTAAGGGAATATGACTGAGATATTTGAAATTAGTCCATAGTATTGACTTAAAATTCCCAACAAAAGAGCACATGGAGACTGACCAGATCTCATTCATTGTGAGAAGAGTGTATGAATAGAAGAAAGGATTGTAAGGAATGTCGTTCCCACGCAGATTGAAGAGCCCTAAAAAACAGAACAATAGCAACGCCACCTTACTGTCAGCAGCAGTTTTCACATTTACTAGATTTTAAGCCATCTCCTTGAACAGAACGTAATGTATGCATAAATCGTGTGTGGATGATGTACGTGACTTCCTGTGTGTCCTTGTCATTGCAGACAGACTCACTAATACTGAAATCAGTAGTCAGAATCAGAAAGGATTTGAAGAGCAGCACTCCTCCTGTTTGGATTTTATGGATGCTTTTGAATAATTCACCATTCATGTACAAGATGCTGAGCTGATAGTTAAGTGTAGTAATTTAAAATCCTGTATCCTGCCATATTCATTACTGTTTCAATCAAATCGTCAAACTTATAGCGGGATGTATTTCCATTTCTATTAAACTTCTGTGGTTGGTTGGTTTGGCTATTTTGATTCTCAACAGGGTAAAGGTTTGGACTCTAAAAATGATCATGCTCCCTGAACACTAACTCAATTTGTACCCTCCGAAGCCTGTCATCTTGGAATACCCCCCACTATAAAAAAGTGAAAAAGAAGTTGTCAAAAGCAAAATGCTAATCAATTAGAATATTCAGGCCCTTGACATGGCTGAAATAAGACATTAGCAATAAGATATTGCTATCTTATTGCTAATAATAAGATATTAATAAGATATTAGCAAACCCAGATAATAATGTTGCCTTCACAGGCTTGTAAAACGGGCATAAAGCATCATGTGTACAGCACTTCATCTTGCATTGATGTGACCATCAGTCTGGAACATTGTAAATCTAGGCTCATCAGAGCAGAAAACCCTTTTCCATTACTCCAGAGTCCAATCTTTATGCTCCCCAGCAAATTGAAGTTCTGTTAGTTTCACTGATAAATGATTCATCAGCGGCTGTGCAGCCGTTGATAAACCAAGAGTTACTGTTGCTGTTGATGAACTATGTTGAGTAACCTTCATGGTGTGTGAGCCGTAATTTATTAAACCCCCCTTATTCAAGATTTCCTCGATAGCACATTTTTTCTTTGCAATGAGTCACTACTATCTTTAAAGAGTTTGATGTTTTGGAAATTTCCAATTCTATTCTTGGTGTCTCCTTAGTTATTTTGTGTTTTTGAGCCAATCATTTTACTCCTCTGAAACAGATTACTTTTACTGTATGACCAAAGGATGTGATCAGTAAGGCTTATATGTTACCAGCTGAAACATATGAACGACTGCTGGACTTTTACAATAATAATAAATAAATAAATGAATAAATAAAAAAAACAACAAAAACATTAGATTTTATCAGTTTACATACAGGCTGTTTCATCCAGGGCGGAAAGCAGGAGGGCTGTTGGCTCATATGGATTGTCCCTCATCAGACTTCGTATGTGCTCCACCTTCATCTGCCAGGACCTTTCTGCAGACACATTTTACAGAAGAAAAACAAAAAAACCATTTTATTTCCAAAGGAAAAAAAAAACTACTTGAGAAATAGAGTTGAGCATCATAACAATGTTGAACAGTGAAGTATTGATGTGTAAAAAGAATTAAAAATGTAATTAATAGTCCTTTTTGTACATGCAATGCTTCCTGTGAAGTACACAAATATATTAGTGCTCTTTCAGTAATGTCCTTTTCTTTGATGTTCTCACCATCTACAACCTTTTCTTTACCTTCTGGACTCAATCTAGACAGACAAAAACAAGATTAAGCTTTTGCATCTAAACTATTAGACAGCATTTATATAAGACTCACTTAAAGCCTTGTAAAGAATGATTTTTCCTGAGTGTAGATGAAAGTACACACATGGATCATTAGGTTTATGGTGCTCTCCATTTGTTCCATTTTTCTATTCTCCAACCATAAAGACTAATAAGGCCCAGGGGCATCGAGACAGACAGCTTCCTCATCTGCAGGCCTCTCCAGTCCTAAGTTAGTGTTTAATCTGTCCACCAGCCGTGAAAACACAAACAGGCCGTTTATGGTCTTGTTTGCAAAGCTGCTTATATCTCTGTCCAGTCTGCAGGTATTTATCAGTTCACAGATAAACGGCACCACACAGGTAGACAGGCAGGTGGCTCTGTGTATGTGTGTGTGCAGCACACACACATATAGTTAAGGAAACCTACTTATAACTCTATCAGGCAGGCGGATGAGGCTGTCAGGTGGGATCTGTGGTCGGTCCTTCCACACATGGTCAACCAAGTTAACAGTAATGGACTCAAGGCTGCGATTGCTGGACTCCAGATTCAAGGCGTAGTTTTCCTGCGTGTCTAATGGAGGAAATTGCAGAAGATTACAAACACTGAACCGAATCAATCACAAGTAAACAGTCTGCATGGCGTCTGATGGCTCCATCAATAATAATTCATCTGCTCGAACAAGCACTTTATTGATGTTAAGTGGGAATGTGAGGTGGGGCACAGAACTGAGACTCACTGAGGGAGAAGAGAAAGGGATCAAAGCCAATCTTGCCACCGTGTGGTACCTCAGAGATGAGCCACTCTGCGATGCTGCTAATGGACACTACAACATTACACAAGACCGTTATCACTGACTTCAGAATATGTTACAGTAAGTTTCAATAAAGTGATCATCATGACAAAATACTATTTGACTATACTTCTATATTTAAAGGTGCAAAAAAAAGAAGAAAGAAAAAAAAAAAGTGATTTTAAATTTGAAAATGACTTCAAGAATCAGCATTAAGTGTGCAGAAGATACTATACAGTATATGAGACATTACAGTGAGCATCAACAGGGACTAGCTGGAGAACTCTTTCAAAATAATGTTTTATTTTTCAGGTGTGAGTTTAAAGACTGATAATATTTGTTCATAAGAATAAGCACAATGCATTTAATGTGTCATATAAAATGTCATAAACATACAAATGTGTTTGTTTTGTTCCATCAATAAGAGGTTTTCAGAGCGCTGTGACCAGTTATTTGTATGAATGTAACATAAAAACTGAAATTATTGTCATAATGAGCATGTGCAAGCACTTAGTCACACACTGTCATACTGAACTCTGAATGTTCTCTCCACTGCAGCAGTGTAAAACCTCGTTGTTCCAGTTAATTTGATTTGTGCGGCTCAGCAGGCTAAAGTAAGCGCCTTTTAATCTCATGATCCGATGTTTCTTTTCCAGAGCTGTTGATTCATTCTTTATATTACCACCCTGATGAAATCTGGGCTAAATGCAAATATTTAAAATCTTTACTGAAAGGTCTTTTAACAAGTAGTGAAAAAAATGCTCACTGGAATACTGTTTTTTCATTAAATATGTGTTTAACATAAGGCTCTAACTCATTTTTGACTTTCCACCTGTCCATGTCTCTCAGTGCTAAAATCAAATCAAACTTTATTTATAAAGCACTTTCCTGCCAAGGCAAACACAAAGTTCTTGAATGAAAAAAAAAAAGCAAATTAAGATTAAAAACAAGCCTTCACACACCCAAGTACATTACCAAGCATACAAACACTCACAACACATTTTGTGGATGAATAATTTCCTAAAACTACACATCTGTAGGTTTAAGCAAAGGAAAAGTAACTTGTGGTTTTGCTACAGACTATTTTTGAGCTTTGGTTTATTATAATCCTGTGGAACTTAGAGTATTTAGAGCCCTTGGCTGATTAATCTGTGACTGAAGTGGAGATGACAGAAACATTTCACAAGATGCCTCAAGTATGGCTCGTTTTTTTGTGAATTTGATATTAAATAATAATTGAATAATTACAAAAGCAACAACAAATTAAAAACTTGATTTATTAATCCCGATTAAGTTGCGATAGACTGGCGGCCTGTCCTTGGTGTACCCTGCCTCTTGCCTGATAATATCTGGGCTCCAGCAACCCCGCAATCCTGAATTGGACAGGTGGTACAGAAAATGAATAAATGAATGAATGAATGACTGAATGAGTAAATGAATCCCAGCTAAGCACGCTGATGAAATTCTAAAGCATTTTGTGTACAGCACAGATAATCAATAACCATCCAGAAAAATCATAAGATTTCCCAGAGGGATGTATTCTGACGTGTGAAAATCAGCGTGTATAATGTTCAGTGTTTCTGCACAACAAATCAAGCTGTGATTTGGTTTGTGAGCTATTTTTTACCGCATGTACCCTGTAATAACATGCAGCATCTGACAGGCTATTTTTAAAGGTAGAAAAAAAAATCCTCGCAAAAAACAAAAACACACAAATATTTCACTGGAATCCATGCATGCTGTGCTGTCATAACAAATAAACACAATATAATCACCCCTACCATCTTTTTCTAGCTCCCAGTTGCAGTCCAGTTGTCTCTCGGCTTGAACCCAGTAGCGGCTGTCTGTCCACAGAGCGGCCTTGGTCTGAGTAACTACGGCAGTGCCTGGGGAGAGGAAGGACAACAGCTGTGCTATGAACTGGGCAACGATGACAGTGAATTACAAATGACTTTAAATGTCAGAGGGTACTTAGAGTAATGCGTGATGCGACAGCTAATGTGGAGAAATGTGAGCATGGGTGGGAAAAACAGCAAGGTGACTGACAAGCCTGCAACCTAGTGGTGTGTGGCGGATAAATAATTGAGTTTTTACATTATCATGCCACTGTTGCCCCCATACATCAGATAGATTTACGGTGGAAGCAATCACTGAGTGGATCCCTGACTCTAAATTTTGAAGTGATTCTTTTTGCAGCCAAGAAAATGGGACATTTAATGAAGTCTAACATAGGATTGTTCCGATGGGAACCTCAATTTATTGATTTATCATATTTTCTCATTTTACCCAGGAACAATTGATCGCAGAAATACGATGATTGTTGATTCTTCTCACGATTACGAACCTCTCGATCTATCGGGCCAACCACTGAATGAGAGGTTGCAATGATGCAATGAGTGAAAACGATGAAAACAAATTAACAAGGAGTTGGTGAAGATGCGTTGTAACCGCAGCACTCAGATGTGGGGAGTTGAGTCATGAGGGAGGAGGAGGAGGAGGAAGAAGAGGAGGCAAAGATTGTACCTGCGGAGCCTGTAAAACCAGTCATGAAGGCCATCCTGGCATCACGTGGTGCGATGTACTCACTCTATCAGGGAAACAGTGGGTTACAACCACACACACAAGCTGTATACCCAGATGGATTAATTATGATGGACGGCAGATGTACCAGGTGAGCATCAGTGCCTGGAATAATGTAGGCAGAGATATTCATAGGAAGCATTTGGGCGCGTAGCTCCTGCAGCTGCAGCGTGGTATTTACAGCTGTGCTTGGGAGGTACTGAACACAAACAGAGAAAGAAAAGCCTTAACATTAAATGAAAACCAGAGAAGCTGCTGATTCACCTCCTTCTCTATCTTCCTCTGTAATCATTAACTAGAACACCATGTTTCGTAACAGGACAACACAAGATGACTGCTTTGAGGTCAAAGTTACAACTAAATTGTTGTGATTTCATGAAAAAGGGAGTTGTGTGACCATGACTGATGCTGAAATCACAACTTACTGGTGGAGTTGTGGAGCAGTTCCTCTCAGTTCGTTCATATCCAACAGCACCAACATTTCCTAGGAGCAAATGCACACAGTAATAAGAAACTTGGAAAAAAGACATGGTCAGAAACTGAACTCTGTAAAACACATTTATGGATCAGTTGAACCTCATGCTCGTTCTTGGCCAATTTATTGTTCTGCACATGTTTATGCTCTCAATATCAGACCGATCTGTGCAATGTGACTCAAAGCTCAGGTTTATGAGGACAAAAGTCAAAGTAATACCAGTCCATTAACAATAATTCAGCCAGTAAGATCAATGCATTCAATCAAGATAGTGTAAGTTAAGCGTGTCTTTCACAGCTCATCACTTGAACATGAGGGGGGAAAAAAATCAATGGAGGAAAAGAGCCGTTATCTTCACCTAAGACAATTTCAATGGAAAGAAATCCTGAAAACATGGAAGAGCAAATTGTCTAATAACAGGATGAACAATCAAATAGATTTTGTTAAGAAAACAAACAAAACAAACAACTACATCTTAGCTACAGTAGAGCTATTACATACAGCCAACCTTTACATTTATACCACTTCACAGTTTCTGTAATCATATGCAAATCACAATATTGATCCTCAAAATGACTCAATATATATATTGTAGAGATAAGTAACAAGGAAGAAAAACTCGTTACCTGTAAGCGCTGCCACAGACAGAACCAACAGCCACGCACAGGAAGGCATCTTCACCCTGCTGCTAACAGATCTGCTCTGAGTGGCTGCGGATTTGATGTGTATGCAGGCTGTGTGATAAAGTGTGTGTGGGTGTCTTGTATGAAAGTGTGTGCGGGTGCTCGTAGGACTGTCCTCTATCCCTTCTCCTCCTCCTCCTGCTCCTCCTCTGCCACCACTTGCTATCTCGTCTCCCTTCAGCCTTAGTGGGAATCATGTGCAGCAGTTCTGAGAGTCGCTTTTAAGACTCAGCAACAATTCTGTACTTCCTGACCTAAAACATGAAGAATACAGCTACGATGAATATCCATCTGTAATCTTCATCTCACTGCATTATGGGGGTTGAGACATGGATGTTTTTGACCAAATACTATTTAATCATTTGAATATACACTAATATAGTTGAACATGCTGCTTTCACAGAAGCAGCTCTGAATATGTTGGATGAATAGAGAGAACAGAGCTGAATAATAATTTATCAATCCCCAAAAGGAAATGTCATTGTTGTGGCAAAAATGAATAACTGCTCAGATTTCTATTCATTATCAAAGCAAATATGAAATCTTTTATGAAGTAGCAAAAAAAGGAAAATGAATCAGACAAATTTCAATGACTGGGTTGAAGCCAGCTAAATATGCTGCCAACCCTGCATGTCACCAGCTTGCAGCTAGTGCTGTCACTGCCACAGAAGAAGAGTAAATTCTCTGAAAATGAAACAAACCTCTAGGAGGGAAATATAACGTATACCACCGTGGACATCCACAACAGGAAAATAGAGCCTTTGTTTTCATTTGTGGGATTATTGCTCTGGTCCTGTACTGAACTGGTTCAAAACGTACTTAAAGACCAGGAAGCACTTTGTGTCAGTAGGTAACTTGACATCTGAGCAAACAAGAATTACCTGTGGAGTTCCCCAGGGCTCCGTCCTGGGGCCTCTTCTGTTTAGCATCTACATGCTCCCACTGGCCCAGGTTAGAAAAAAACCAAAACAACATTATTACCAAAGCTACGCGGATGTCCCACAGGTATATATTTCAATCGCTGTGTTTACACGGAAAAAAAAATAATTCATCTATTCGACAGAAATCTTTCCAATCAGAGCTTCCAGCTGATGTGTTTACATGGACAGTGGAAAAGAGATCAGATCAGTTGTATTTACTTGATGGACAAATTTATACATTCGTAATGCTTTTGACATGCGCAGTTGCACCTTGGACAGAAGAAGAGGGATTTTCTTTTTTTGATATATAATCTTTTGACCGTCAAAATGCTCAATCATTTATTCTTTCAGTAGGGATTGAAAACACAGCCATATAACGGGTCGTATTGGACCCACAGCTGAAGCACATGATCATGAACGGATCTGCTATGGATCTAGGGCAAAGGTGCAGCTACAACTTGAGGTCCACCTATGCTCCGCCTAACATCAGAATTTCCAGTCAGAATGTGGATCAGTGGCGGATCCATTCCGATGTGCAAGTGGACTCTTATATGGCTCTGCAAAGCGGATCCGTGGCAAATGCAACAGCGCAGCTGCTGCGGATCTGCGGCACCGTCCATTTGCTATCTGGGGTTGCATCCTCCACAGTCCCATTCTGTTTTACTTCTCCCGTCTTCCCTGAATCCACTACGTCATACAGCCCCCACATGATTCAAGCATGTGCAGAGACACAGAAATGATCGGAATGGGCTATATGCTCAACCTCCTGAACTTAGTAGTGCTTCTTTGTTTCCTGTCTTTCATTACTGGACAAACTGATTAATCCAGGTGTGTCTGGCCATTGCCATTGTGGTAACTGAGATCAGGCACATGATGTTACCACGATGGCAATGGCCAGACACACCTGGATTAATCAGTTTGTCCAGTAATGAAAGACAGGAAACAAAGAAGCACTACTAAGTTCAGGAAGTAATGGAGTTGTGCATATAGCCCATGGGTGTTTACATGCTCATTTTTTTCCTGCTGATCGGATTGTAAAAAGGTTTAAACCAACCCTCTCAATCGGATTAAAAATAATTTCCAATCGAGGCACATCGCATCAGCTGACATGTTTACATGATGCATTTTTTATTCTGATTGTCATGTCATCGGGTCAAAATTGCAGCATGTAAGCTCAGCTAATGATACCAGGAAATTAGTCCCTACAGGCTCCTGGTAAATTGATTGATGAGATAAATGACTGGATGTGCCTCAACTTTCTCCAGTTGAACAAAAACAAAACTGAGGTGATTATTTTTGGAGCCAAAGAAAAAAACACTGCAGGTCGCCATAGAGCTTCAATCTACATGTATACAACTAAAAGCCACCAGCAAGGCCAGAAATCTCAAGACCATTTAAAATGGTCTTGAGAAACCTATGCTGATGCTGAAACAGCCTGCAATGCCATTTTACACTTTTATTTTGAATTCTGAGTATTTTAAGTATTGGTTCTAAATCCTGACCTCCATAGGATAATAATTTGGATTTACAGTACATCGATCTGTTTTGTTGTTCTCAACACACTGTTAGATAATTAAAAAATATTTTCAACTTAATATTTTATCACTTACCATTATTGCACCGTCCTCCAAGCTTTACCATTGTCCATTCTAGGCTGAGACATGGAGAGACTGAAGTACAACCTAATCACATTCTGTAGACATTTCTCTGATCTACTGCATGCATAGTTTCCTCATAGACAAATATGGATTATATTCCACATTTTCCCCAAAAAATGTATCACATTATAACATGAGTTTCATGTTTAACAATAAAAGTAACTTGTTGAAATATTATAACATGTCTTTTTTTTTTTTTTTTATGAATTTGGGTGATAGCCATGCGCCTCTGTACTGATCTGTGGAGAGAGCATGCACAAATTCTGTACTTTCTATCTGTAGACCAAAAGATTTAGGCTGCTCTTTTCAGCCTGCTGAGACTTTTATTGAACATTTTTTTCCTCCTGTACTGTCAAATCCTTGAATTTGTGCCAAATGTGTAATAACACTTAAAGAGAAAATTTAAAGACCAAAGAAAAGCACAGTGTGGATGAATGCACCAGGAGAACCATTATATCAGAAATACATTAATCTGTCTTCAAACATTATTGTTTAAAAACAATAATCCGTTTAGATTATTATAGATTTTATGTTATATGTTAAAGCCCAATTCAAACAATTGCACCACTGATAGAAAAAACCCATATCCAGCCAACAGCTGGATATGGAGTGGACCTGCAGGCTCAGCAGATCTTTGCTTGGCAAAATTTCCTAATTAACACATTTTATATTTGGGGAAGTTGTATAAAATCCAACTGAAATGTATAGTATGGAGGTAAATTATAGAGATTTCTTTGTTGGCTTTGTAGCTTTATTCTTTGACTTCAGTGAATAGCTACGAAACAAATTTAATATCATTATTAATATATAATATATAGCACATTCATAACATCACACGGCTAGTTAGTAAGAAAACAAAAGCAAAACCTCAAGCAGTCTGGTATTGCTGGCTGCACCAGATTTATGCACAGACTGTAAAGCACATGATTAGCTGAATTACTCTACCTGATTTGGGTACTTTTTTCACCACCGAGGGGCAACACCTCGGTGGTGCTCTGGGATCCCCCAGCTTTGAACAAGACTTCAAAACCTGGCAGGAAATAAGACAGATGGTGGTACAACAAGGTAATGATATACAGTGATCACACCGCAGTTTGTTTTAGGTCTTATCAGTGCGCTAGAAGGCAGTATTAAAGCCTTGATATAAAAAAAATGAATAGAAAACGTGACACTGACCGGGTGTCCAATTTCATTAAAAGTCCCTTTGATTTAAAAATGTATGGTACTTTCAATGAGACCAGCTGCACAATTTAAAGAAAAACATGAAGTCAAGCAGAGTCTAAAAAAATCTCAGTGGTTCTGCTTTACAATACATAAAGCACAAACAGTTATTAAACAAGTATAATTTGAATAATGTTTATCATTTGTTTGTGGGTCAGAATAAGCATTTGCCAAATAAGCATGAAAGTGCAGCTGAAGCTGAACAGATATTCAGAACACCTGCAGGCAATCGACGACAGAGTAATTGGTTCTGGTTCTTGACGAAAAGGTAAGATAAGGGGAAAACAAAGTGAATACAGAATATGCTAAATACGTAAATATGAGCATGAATCAAGTGAATGGTAAGTGAAATATTGGACTAAAAAAAACAAAAACTAGATGGTGTCATGAATACCAAAAATCAGGGAATTCAGTGGGAACGCACTACACACATGCACACACACACATACACGCGCACACACACACACCATATTTACAGTCTATGGCACACACACACACACAAAATAAATTTTTGCCTTGGTGGATAATAAAGATTCTATTCTAATCTATCCTAGCAGTGTTACTTTCACTACATTAGCCTTACAAGTTATACGTCATTGTAAAGGTGACTAACCGAGCCTTCCATTGACATACAATCAACTGGGACTGCTGAAGTGGAGAAATAATCAACTAAACAAAATTAGTTTGACTTTTTTTTTTGCTACATTTTTGATCAAAGTATGGCAAAATACAATGTTCTATGTGAACTACTTAAAAATGCTTAGTTACTTGATTACTGAATTTATATATTATGAAGAAGCCATTAATGAAAAACAGCACTTCCTAACCTGAAGGATTTCAATAGTATAAGAGTAACTTTGTAAATGAAAAAATAAATAAATCTGACGTTTTACTCCATCACTAAATAGTTCTGTTGCTTCTCACAGCAGTATTTTTAGATATTATGTGACCCAGATACTATATTGGACATTTTGTTATCTTATTTAACCACAGGCCCTTGAAACACTCCAAACTATCTGATTACAATCAGTGTGCAAGGCATGCAGAACAAAACACATATCTTAATTCTGTAAAGCATTTTAGATCAAATTAGACATGACTCAATTTAGATCTGTTTCAAGAATGTCAAAGGATGAATTGTGTTATTCTAATAAGATAAAAAATAAAGTTCTTGAAGTGCAAAAGTAGAAGAAGCCCAGCAGACTTTAGAAAAGCTTGTGCAGTACATTTTAAAGAGGAGGACTCTTAGTCCATCTGCAACATTGTTAACAATTCCTACAAGCATATGTGCAGCAGGTTTCATGTGAAAGTGATTTGTAGCCATGCTGGTGTTTCCAGGTTGGTTTTGTACAATGACCTAAGCCCAGACTGAAACAATAACATGCATCTCTTCTTGCCTTCATTTCAGCTGGTTAACATCAAAGCTGTTTAACATTTGATTTGTGTTAAGGAGTAAGAGAGACAACATAGCACCAGATCACTGATATTCAGTAAATGGAGGTTAATGAAAACAGTTGTGCTAAATGGTCATCTGTATTGACATCTAAAACAAAACTATAAAGGCATTTTCCTGGGAGTCACAAGTACCTCCCAATTCAAAAACAGACCAAATGTACAGACTACAGAGGATAAAAGGAAAAAGATTAAATATTTCCTTAATTTGTTCCACCACAAATATTTAGCAAAAGTAATTGTGAGTAAAAAGGTCAAAAGCGGGTCTCGTTCCAGCTCCGTTGGTGAGAGCTGAACACTGCAACCTTTGTTCAAATCTTATCCACTAATGTCTCACAGAATACTGATGGTCCCACAACAGCTGAATGGGGGTCCAAATGAACAGCTGATGATGTGTCCCTGCATGCCTGAACAAAATATTGTGATGTGACCAAATCCCTGCTTGGTCAAGGTTTTATAAATAATCCTAGAGTCATCAAGGGTTTTATTTTTTCTGGGCTTAATGCACAACTCCACTGCTTCCTGAACTTAAGCCAACTCCTTTGTTTCCCGTCTTTCATTACTGGACAAACTGATTAATCCAGGTGTGTCTGGCCATTTTCATCACGGTAACTGAGGTCAGGCACACCTGGATTAATCAATTTGTCCAGTAATGGAAGACAGAAAACAAAGGAGCTGGCTCAAGTTCAGAAAGTAGTGGAGTTGTGCATATAGCCCATTCTAAGGCATGAATGGATATAAGAATTAAACAAGATATGTCTTTTATTTTTTGTTAAGAGTTGGGCCCAATCTCTCTTCTCTTTTTTACCCCTACACTTTGCCCCCTAAAATGGAGCTACAAGGATTTGGGCTAAAAATCAACCCTTACAAATTGGGACCCTTTCAATAATCGCAGACACGGAAATCATTGTACGTGTATACATTGTGCATATGCAACGAGCTGTTGCTGGAAATCTCAAGAAATCATGCCGTCTACAGCTGTTGTTCAATATAACCAGGCCAATGTTAACGCTAGCTTGTGCATGACATTCCCGCATCTGTAGTATCTCATAATGCCCCCAATTTAACTGAAGACCAGCAGTGAAGTTGCAGAGGTCTTTACTGATAACACTTTCTGTGTCGATTATCAGGGCTGCCCACAGAGTATTGCTGGTGTTCAGCCTGACAATGTTAACGTTCCTGAAGCCTAAATATAAAACTAGCAATTTTTCCTTGTGTGCATTATACAAAGAAAACAACCATTAAACAATGTTAAACTCTGTAAACTTGGACTTGGTAGCAGCCATCTTACCAGTGATTTGCAAAGCATTATGGGATATTTGTCATACTGCTCCATTTCAAGTGTGCTTTTGAAAAATCTTGTTTGACCACTTACCTCCCCTACCCCTCTGTCCTAATAGGAATTGGGACCCCCTCCTACCCCTACATGTGAATGCGTAGGAGGGGGCTTGGTGGTGGAGCCACGGGGTGAAATGGGATTCCTCCTTAGAGTCTCTGAGGTTGTGTGGCTAACTGATCCTGTGTAACGGCCAAGCAGCTAAAAGAAACCTGAGAGCAACTGAAGGGGGAGAAGAGACATACATTATATGTCAAAAGGACTAAAGCAATCATTGTCCTCCTTCGTGAGACATTTCCATGCATCTGTACTCTGTTGCCCTGCCAAGTTGCAGTATTGTAAATAATTTCCAAGAGCATCCCATGGGTAGCAGTGTGGTGTGGACATTTATCATCCCCACAGAGTGAACAACAGCACCAAGACACGTTAGGATGTGCTTTATTATCTTGATGAGAACACTTCCAGAGACCAGTACGGTGATGAAATGACTCTCAGGACTTGAATAACAAAACAGCACAATAACATCAACTGGAGAAATGAATGAAAACAGATATAAAACACAGCAGCAAACATACAGCAGGATGAAAAATCTTTATTAAACTGCTTTAAAACAGCACCAAGTATCTTTCTTCCATTTAAGATAGGTTTCTGACTTGTGATGGTACAGTGACATATCAATGTACATTCCTGGAGCCCTTGTTGCCCAACAACAAGAAACAAAACATTACAACTTTGAGTACCAGCCTGGAACATTAGATTACGGCTCATTTTAATCTCATGGATCACTTCACACGGTAGTAACTGGATATCAACACATTGGCTGTTTTGAACGCACACAGGGGCAGATTCAAAGAAATGCAAGTAGACATCATCAGAAGTAGTGAGACAAAGAAAAGGACATAAGAAAAAAGACAAAAGTCAACATCAGACTGATTTTTACTTGAAGAAAGCTCAGAGAATGCAACATGGATACTGAATTAGCAATCAGATTAAGAATCTTCTTTGACTCAGCGATCAACTTTACTCCACACATTAAATATGTAAAAAAAACCCAGGATCTTATCTAAAGCAGGGGTACTCAAGTCCCATCCTTGAGAGCAATATCCTGCAATTTTAGAGCAGACCCTCTCCAATACACCCGAATCAAATGGCTAATTGCCTCATGCACATGTTATTCAGCTCTGCAGAGACCTGGTAATGAACCATTCATTTGATTCAAGTGTGTTGGAGAAGGGATGCAACCAAAATATGCAGGACTGTAGTGCTCAAGGACTGGACTTTGGCACTTCTGATCTAAATAATGTTGCCAGAGTCCACCCCTTTCTCCCTCGTGCTAACACAGAGACTCTAAAGGCTAATTTATGGTTGCAACCTGTGCTCTACACAGGTTGCAAAGATCTCTCTACGTCGACAGAGAGCATGCTGGGGAGCCTCTGTTTTCTTCAGCTGCACAAAATATTTTTTAAGTGTCCGTCGCTCCATCAAGGGACAACAGGGACAACAAGGGCTGTGATTGGTCTATCACAACGTAAACACTGACAGCACCATTTTTGAGACCCCGGCTAGCCAGGCTAGCCTACGAAGACAGAGATGACTCCAACCGAAGAACATTTGGCTGAAGTGAGGAAATACCAAAATATCTCCATCGTGTCCATTTTTGCTCCATCGCAAGCTAGATGCCATTCAGGCCCAGCTTGGCATGCTGGCTGCGGTTCCAAACCTCGTCCACGAAGTGGGTACATCTGTGGAGAAGTTGACACAGGTCCCGGAAAATTGACCCCTGATTCGGCTGATTGATGCTGCCACAGAGACCTGCTGAAGGACTCAAGGTAGACACCATGTTCAACCTGCCCCAAAACATCTTCTGCTATCTAATCTGAGCCCTTGAGCAGCCTGTTTGTTTGGGAGCACAGGCTCTCTCAAAATTCCCCGAGGAAGTTTATGTAAATGGACTCTCGGCATTCCCCCCTGCACATCTCCCACGGGACTGCGGACCACCTGGCCAGCACCCCCAAGGCCACGATAACATCTGTGGACAGAGACTGGGTGTGAACTCGGATTGGTTCACAGGCCCGCGCACATGCATTCACTGACACACAAGATCCCTGCACACACTCCTGATGACTCAACTCCTCAGTCGTTTCTTCTTTCTTCCCGCCCTTCTGGACAGGCCGAGCTGGCAGGGTGCCTAAGCGCGTCCTCGCTCTGCTGTTTGGAGGGAATCCCCCCCTCCCCGCCATGTTCATATCTTTCATGTTGTGATTGCCTGAGTTTGTGCTTATCTGTATGGTGTGTGTCTTTTATTTTTGTCTCCAAGTTTTTCACCTGGCCCCGCTTGGCACTGGACGCATGATGCATCTGGCAGAAGCGATCAGAGTCCAGTTTCCCTGTGAGCTCTTTTTCAAAGATGAGCAGTGAGACGCTTTTCAGTCTCTCTGTGTGCATCGTAGCTCTGCTGGTGGATTTAATCCTGTTTACAACTGATAGCAGGCTCCACAGTGAAACTGGAACAGGCAGCGTTACCACAATACAAGTAAACAGTTCATGTTGGGAAAACATCTTTGTCACATGAGTCCAAAACTTCAGTGATGGACCGGAACTGATGTCCCCCATCCACTTTCCATATCATGAGTGACCCAAACAGTCAATTCAAAGGGCTCTAAACCAAGTGACTGATTGCTTGTACCACCTCCCCGTTGTCTTTTCCCACACCATGCGATGCAGGGACGTGCACAGGGCATGGCTCAGGTTGCCCGAGCAACTGCCCGTTTGCCCTCCTTGGCTAAAATTGCCCCTCAAGGGGAAAAAAAAAGGATTGAAGAAAATAATTTGAACTAATGTTTAAAAAAAAAGTGCCCCAAGTCCAGAATTTAACTTGAATAAAACCTCTATAATATATTCCAAATAAATACTTGGGAAGAGAGTAAGTTGTGAGAGTTGGGGTCTCTCTGCCCTCAAGCTGACAGCTGTTTGTGATGCACATCACAGGCTGGACGGGAGCGCGCTCGTCGCGCAGTGGCGGACTGACCATCAGGAGCACTAAACTGGCCTGCTGGGTGATGGCAGACGGTCAGGTCGCGCTGGATATTTAAATAAACAACCCGCCAAGAGGCTCACGAGGGCATCTACCCCGCAGAAGCTCACACAATGAAGCAACGATGGGCAGAAACAAACACACCCTCCTCTTAAAGGCTGTCTGTGACAACGCTCAGTTCTCCTCCTCCCGCACCTTTGCAGAGGCCAAATGGAGCGAGATCGTCAGGCCGAGAGAAAAGGTGGACCAAAGAAGAGTCAAAAAAGAAGAAACACAGGCCAGAGATGCAGAAAACATCTGTAAGATAACAGACACGTTTGTCAGTGAAGGAGCAGGTGAGACAACAGAGCATCCAGCACCACTAGCTTAGTAACGAGGAGCTGATGGCTAAAACTAGCTTGATAAAACAAAAGTTTAGAGTTGTAACAAAGGATATTGCAAATTTTAGAAGATTGGTAACTACTTAAAAGCAAGATAATTCATGATATGAATGCTGAGTTCTTTAGACTATATGATGTTTTATTTAAAATCCCATTAAATTTAGAACATTTGTTGTTGAACATAGCCATTGCATATAAAAATAGTCAATGAGTGAATCTGAATAGCTGGAGGTTCTGGGTGGCTTTTGGATCTTTCTTTACAAAGATGGAGAAGGACCAGCACTGTCAGCAGCACAAGAGCAGCAGTGAGGAATCAGATCAGGAATCTTTAGGTGCAATTTAAATACAAACCAAACATGCAGGTGAAGCTTTTAGAACAATTTGTTTTACTTATGATGGTCAGTATGCAATTAACTTTACTAGTGTTGTCTCTTCTTGTCCCGAGTCCTCCAGGATTCAGGACAGAGACGCTGAGGGAGGCAACGAAGTTCATTATTACAGGACTGGTTGCAAAGCAGCAAGCCAGCAGATGAAAGACATGAAAAAATGTCAGTAGATTAGCTAGTTTGTGTCCTTATTTGTGGACTATTTCCATTTTAATCCTCTAATTGCAAATGGAGGCGCAAGACAAGCCACAGGGAAGGCAAAGCCAGATGGCTAATTATATGCAAAATGACACTAAAAGTATACAGACGTTTTGAAAAAAATTCTGTAGAACCAGAACAATATGCAAGTGCTTTTTCCAGAACTTTTAATGACACGAGAATGTGTGATTCATTGTTCAGAGATTTATTGTTTTAAAGTTTACAGTTAAAGACACGTTCTCTGACAGGATCAAGTGTGCCCCTTTTTTAGGTTTGAGCAACTGCCCTTAAAAAATCCTGAGCAAGTCCCTGATGCGATGGTCAGACAGTTGTCTGTCTGGTGCCATTCTTGTAGTGTGTCCACTCGTGAGGAACAAGACACCATCCAATTTTATGACACAATGTCTGGTAATCTAACATATCGACCTTCGTGAACGATAAATAAAATTGTGTAGTCTGATCCCAGCTTAACTCCATCCTGGACAGCCAGACTGTTGGGAACTTAGAGCAGGCTGCACAATCAGTGGTCCCCTCCCCCCACACCAGACCTTCAGGCAGATCTTTTCTTTTGATTTCTGTTTCCTTTTTGGTTTCCAACAATATGTAAAAGTTGCCACTAGAAATGCTAACATGCTAACATCTAAGATAACTTTTGTAAATGTGCACCATGAGTTTTATGAGTTTTGGACTTATAGACCAAAAACTTTCATCATTTGCGAACTCAGATCATGCAACTGTGCATCTTATGTCCACGGATAAATCAGCCCTGAAGTCAGGTAAATCCGAGAAGAAAACGGTGCTAAAATTGACAGGCGACAGCACAGAGACTCTGAGGGGCTGTTTTCTAGGCACAGACTGGGACATCTTTCACAGCCTAGAGCTGGACGACGCTACGGTTAACATAACAGATTATATCAATGTCTGCATTGATAATGTGGAGGAGAAGAAAGTTATTTGGCATTATCGGAACCATAAACCCCACATCCAGAAAGAGGTCAAACTTTGTATTGAAAAGAGCAGGGCATTCCAAAGTAAAAATCATGCAGACATTGCCTCTGCCCAGAGGGATCTGAAGCAGTTACTACGGAAGGAAAGAGTCAGCCAGCACTCCAACATTGAACAAAGTTACCAAACTTCGCACAATAGACGTCTTTGAGCCCACTTGAAAAACATCACCAGCATGGCTCTGAATAAAAGACAGCTTGTAAACTTGGACAATGAATTATGTGCCAAAGAGCTAAATCACTTTCTCCTCAGGTTGGAGACTTAACCCCACTCCATGCTCAGGAAAGAGATTTTGGACTTTGTTGTCCTTCCTGAACATAACAAGCACACTCCATCAGGTGCAGTCTGTGTTTAGTAAGGTCTGCAAAAATAAATCGTCTGGACCTGACGGACTGCTTCTTTGATTAAAAACTGTTTTACTGAACTGGCTATGGCTTAGTAACCCATCTGTCAGTTGTCCCTTAACAGCCACACAGAACAAGAATTGTGGAAAAAAAATCCACAATTGTTCCAGTACCTTAGGCTGCAGTTCCAGCTATGAATAATGATTACAGACCTGTGGCCTTGACTTCAATAATAATGAAGTGCTTTGAGAGATTTGTGAATGATATGCTCAAATCAGAAGTCGCTGACAGCCTCGATCTCTTACAATTTGCTTACAGTATAAGCAGGGTTGTGGGACTGTGGACGCAGTTATTACTGGAACATTTCATGAACAAACATCTTAAGCAGGTTAATTGATCACTCTAAATTGTCCCTAGGTATGAATGTGAGTGTAAATGGTTGTCTGTCTCCCTGTGTTGGCCCTGCGACAGACTGGCGACCTGTCCAGGGTCGCCAGTCTGTCCAGGATGTACCCCGCCTCTCGCCTGATAATAGCTGGGATAGGCTCCAGCAACCCCCACGACCCTGAACTGGATAAGTGGTACAGAAAATGAATGAACATCTTAAGCACCCCCAAGCCTATGCCAGGGTCCTATTTGCAGATTTTAGCTCTGCCAATTAATACGGGTTCAGCCTCATCTGGCCATACAAAAAATAATTAATCTGAATGTAAGCCCTGTCTTGGTAAAATGGTTTTACTAACAAAGGGGCTCCCCAGGGCTGTGTTAACTCTGATCTGGCTTTACTTTATACTGTATACCAATGGGTGCAGGAGCTCCCTCTTCTGTACTCATGTAATCAATTTCTCAGATGATACCATCATTCTCACCCTGCTAGACACAAAGTCTGACCCTCACAACTAGCATTACTTAGCAACAATGTGCCAGTGGAACAGTCATATAAAAAAAGCCATGAAAATAACCATAGCATCACAGCTATGTTTATCGAGACATCAAAATGATTAAGGCTCCTCAACCATTAAGCCTTGGATCAAAGTCACCTGTTTTACAGCTATTAATGCTTGGCCACCATCTGTCTCTGTGCACTGAGACTGAAAATGCAAACATCAGTAAAACCCAGAGCTGGTCATAAAGTTTAAGTTTAGATAATTCCTCAAATACAAGAATATGAAATCAGTAGACAGGCATGCAGTAAGGGATTTTGCAACTTGTAGAATGAGGTAAAATATTGGCTTGAGACTAGTTTCTTAAGGCTCACAAACACCCTAAAAATATAAATTTAGATGTTATAGTTGGTAGTTGTCTATAGGTAGAGTTTTGATGTTTATTTTGAAAAAGAGACTGCAGCTGTGATGATTTCTGCAAGAAGTTCTATTCACAATTTTCCATTAAATTGTAAGTGAGTTGTTTTTCTGCCGTTGCTACAACCTAGACACCGTGATGTCGCTGTTTTGTTGTATTCCATATTCAACCTTTAACGTAACTCAGCTGGTCTGACACGTGATGTCTGCTGATCTCTATCACGTTTTCCATATTCAACCTTTAAGTTACAATTAAGTTCATTTAGGGTTAGGGTTAGGACAACGTTAGGTTTAGGCAATCAGTTATGGGTGTTTGGTTTAGGGTAAGGGGCTAGAGAATGAATTATGCCAATGGATATATCCCACGAGATATAAAAAACGTGTGTGTGTGTTTAGTTTCAAAGGATGACTTCTGCTCCTGTGTAATAGAGAGCAAGCCCAATACTGCTGATCATCAAATTTGGGTAAGAGTGAAGGTGAGAGGGTAGGGGGTGGTAGAGGTGGTGGCGCCCTGGTGTAGGTGTATGGGGCAGGGACTTTGGGGTGGGGGCTGGCCCTGCCCTGGGGGCGTCGTCTGGGGGTCCGGTCCTCCTGGGTTTGGTTGGGCCGCCCGGGTCGGGGGGGGGGTGGCTGCTCCTGGGCGCTTGGGCCCTGGGCCCGCGCTGTCTCCGCTCCGGGGGACGCCCGGCGCCCGGTGGGTCGGCGCTGCTGGTCTTGGTCCGCTGGGGCCTGGGCCTCCAGACTGCGGGGCTCCGGCTGGGGCCGCCGCCCTTCGGGGGATGCATGTCCGCTCTTTGGGGGGGTAGCTGGGATCTGGGCCTCTGGGTGGCTGCTGGGGGCCTGGGTCGTGAGCCTTGCGGGCTTCCTCCTCCTTGCGGAGACGAGGCTGCATCTGCATGACTGTATCACCATGGAGCACCCTTTATTATGCATGTTGACACTGTGACACTGCTTCCCCATTGCGATGACTAGGTTGTACCTCTTCTCTGCTTCCCATTGCGATGACTAGGTTGTACCTCTTCTCTACTTCCCATTGCGATGACTAGGTTGTACCTCTTCTCTACTTCCCATTGCGCTGACTAGGTTGTACCTCTTCTCTGCGTGGTTCTGCGTGTGTTTGTGTGTGTTTGTATGATCTGAGGATATTTAGCCACCTGCAGGTCCTCCTGTAGGGGATTGCTTGTTTTGTTTTCCAACAGAGACCTTGGTTGTGTAGGGATCGCGGTACAGATGTACCAGTGAACTGTGTAAGTGGATTCATGTTTTCTCTCCTCTCTCTCTTCCTCTTCCTTACTCCTCTCTCTCTGTTTTACTTTCTATCATTACCTCTGTTAACTTTCATTTCTCCCTTGTCAGGCCCAGCAGTATGAAATGGAATGGTGTAATAGACAAATGTTTAAATAAAGAAATAAAATGAATAAACATGATATCAAGTGGAGCCTTATGTTCATAAAGCTCCGCTTGATAAAGCAAAACTGTTCAACAGAATAAAGCAATCAGATTTCCATTCTGCTTGCTTCGATGCTGGACAGGACAAGTAAAAAAAAAAAAAAAAAAAAAAAAATTGGGTAAGAGTGATGTTTAATTGTATTTAATTGGGTATAAACATTCTAAATTGTCGACAGTCAGTAATAATATTGTAATGATTACAATAACCCAATGATTTATATGCACTTAATTGCAGCTTACACTTTGTTCACATTTTTTTTTTTCCTATTTAGATTGAGTGTGGGACATGCAAACGATGGTTCCACGGAGATTGTCTGGGGATGACTGCAGATGCAATACCTGATGAAGACACTGCATGGTATTGTGTCTTATGTAATACCTCAAACTGAAAACAGAGGTTATGCATCTGGTTAGCTCTTACCAGAAAGATGATAGTTTAAGTCTGCACAGTTTACACATCCCTGAATAGGAAAAGTCCTATTTACTGCTACATTTTAAGCTTGCATGGTGTATTTTTGAGGAGACTTTATATTTCTGTCAGTACTTTTTTCACACATTTATTAACTTTACTGTCATTTCATGTAAGATAAAAGGTAAATCAAAAATCAGAGGGGCTTGGTAAGATCAAGCAACAAGCAAATCTTATTGGAAGTAAAAATCTAACAGAATATTTTAAAAGGGACTTGAGGCAAGGTTAAGAAACGAAACTCGCGACTGGCGCTACAGGTAACTGCAGCCACGAGCCAAGCTGTCACGGGAGCGTGCACAAACTGAAGCTATAATGTTGTTTACTCACCTTTTTCTCCGTAGTTACACTTTTTAGTGTCTTTCAGTTGATCTGGATCGTTTGCCTACGGCAAAATAATCCATAGCTATCGCTTACAGTGTTTGAATTTACCGCGACCGGCTTCTTCCTATATAAACTGCGGTGTGCGATTTGCGTCACGCCGATGGAGGCTGGAAAGTATAATGTTGTTTAATAGCTTTTCTCCGTAGTTACACTTGTGTTAGTTGATCAGATCATTTTCTGACGGCAGAAGAATCCATAACTATCGCTTACAGTGTTTGAATTTAACGCGACCGTCTTTTAACTGCATCAAAACTGCGGATGTAGGTCATGTGACGTCACATCCGCAGGGCAGCGCGGGAAATTCGGACACCAAATTGCAGCGCATTTTGCAGCTTTTGCTGCGTTTATCATAATAAACACTGAGATCGGGTTTAAGTATTGCTGCGATTTGTAGGTGAAATTGCCGTGCGCCGTTGCATCGCTGAGTAACTTTTAAAAAACAATCATGAATTAAACACCTGCCAAAATGTTTCACACTTTACAAACTCATGTAAATATTGAAAGGAAACTAAACATAGCCACTTTTGCTATAAAAGTTCTCAGATAAGATTGGAGGTGTACCTATAACTGCACCAATTCACGTTGAATAAAATAATGCAGTCATTAAATCAAACCAATTTATTACCTATTTAAATAAAAAAATATAATGAATCTAGCCCAATATCATGCCAAGATCCCCAATAACTGTCATTGGAAACTGCAGTTTGCTTGAGGATAGGCTACCAGACAGATACAATGACGGCAAATAGTTAATTACTGATTTAAAATGTTTGCGAATTAAATAAATGACTACAAGGTTTAGATATAGGCCTAATTAACAGTACTGTGGGCTTCAATCGTCTACTGTTGCTTTTTAAATTATGTCGAGAGCGAGCGCGCAGGTGATTTCTTTAATTGTGTGTTCAATAAAGTTTTAGCTTCTGAAATCAGATTTTTTTAAACAGTTGTGATAGAGCTCAGTGTTTATCTGGATTTATCCGGCTTCTTTCCGAACCATTTCACTGAACCTGGACGACCCGCGATGTGTCTGGAAATAAAAGAAAATAATATTCAGTGTAACGCTGGCTTTGTGCGACATGTTGCATTTGATGCCAGTTGCAGGCGCACTGCTCTGTGGAGGCTGCAGCTGCTGACGTGACGAGGCTGCATTTC
This sequence comes from Atherinomorus stipes, assembly GCA_023101725.1. Classification (NCBI taxonomy): domain Eukaryota; kingdom Metazoa; phylum Chordata; class Actinopteri; order Atheriniformes; family Atherinidae; genus Atherinomorus; species Atherinomorus stipes. The sequence continues at coordinate 2,632,949 of JALJCO010013221.1, forward strand.
TGCTTACAGTCAGCGATATTTGAGATTCAGACATGAATCTAACATGTTTCAGACCAGCCGAGTTACGTTAATACTTGGGGGCATATTACATTTCCCGTTTCAGGAGATTGTGAGATTATTAAGTTGGTTTGCGAGGTTGTGCTGTTATAAAAGCATGTAAAAATCTGAATGAGAGGGCTGAGGGGAAGGGAAATTAAAAGGAACTGTCGGAATGGTGGGATGTTTTTGTTTTCTTTAAATACCTTCGTTCCGACCATAGAATGAAAAAAATTGTTGGAATGATGAGACCTTTAGCTGAAATTCAAGTGCTGCCATTTCCACAATTGGGGACCTATGTCGGAGTGGAGGGAATGTCGGAATGGTGATTGCCTCCCGCTCAGGTGACTGTCTGCAAGAACACACTGCTTGCTGTTCCGGGACTTATTTGCATAATAGAAGCAGAGTTGATGAGGTGTTAATATCCCTAAAAATACCAGAAGCCGACAGACCTCGGCAGTTGGGAATTGTTATGGAACCGAATTTTCTAGGCAGTTGGGATTTGAAGTGTTAATATCACACGCAACAATCATCTGTAACAGGAATTAACTTAAACCATTAATGATATGCAACTTGTCATCAAAAGTACTTACATTATAAACTACCGGTAATCTTTAAAGTAAGTCTTGGAGCCACACATCACCATAAACAAAACACGCGAAGGTCCGCCATCTTAACTCTACGCACGCGGAGTAAAGACAGCTCCACAATGCAGAACTTGGTTTTCATACTTGACAGGCCCAAAACATTTAACTTCAGACAAAAATATTGCTCTAACTAATAGAGATTAAGTTTATGCACCTTCATACTAAGTATAAGTTGTAAAAACTTGTTACTAACCTGTATTTTGCAGGTAAAAGAACACAGAAGATGCATCAGGTGTAGTCTGTCGGCAGGCAGGCTCTGGTCTGAGCACGTAGCGCCTCACCGCAGACTACCACACCCAGCGCTCACCTTGGGAGAGACTCCCTCTGCTGGCCTAAGATTGCTATTACAGTTGAAATAAAGTTACTGTAAATCAATGCACTCTTTGGAAAATGGACCTTCATTACGATGCCCCCCCCTAAAAAAAAAAACTATACTACACTTGTGAAGTTACATTTGTAGGTGTCACATTTGCAGCATCTTGCTCTTGTATTGCTATTTGCAGACGGTCCCTGCCCACTCAACTGGCTACCGCCTGCACATAGACGGTCTGACAGTCACGTGACATTTGTTGCCAAGACACCATTTTGCAGGAGAAAAAAAGTAATTTGCCGTGTCTCAAACCGCACACACTCCTGAGTGCACTGAAACTCAGAGTGCGTGCGCTCTGTGTACTTCATCTGTAGTGCACACTATTGAGGCTAAATGCTGACCTGAATAGAGTACTGCACTTACCGGAAGTGACGGACTAGCATTGACCGCTAACATTAGCCAACTCTACTGAGCAGGTATAACCACGGCCTCAAACACATGACCATATCCCTGTTCACTCAGGGAGTGAACAGCTCGGTAGCATGCTACATATACATTAGTGATTATGTCTGAATAATTTCATAAACAATACTTACATCAGTACAATCCAGCCTCTGCTGCAGCAGGGGTTGCCACCACTTCGTTCACCGCCATTATTCAGCTCTGAAAACAGTTTGAAAGTCCCGCCTCTTCTGCTACGTCAGCAAGATGGCGTCCATTTAGTGTGAGAAGTAGGGTTGTCAAAATTGCTCCAAAAATGACGTTCGAATATTTGCTCTAATATTTACACATAATTTGAATAAATTTGAATATCCATTTGAGCAATGTGCCAACAGGAGGACAAACTAATACAAGACATAACTACCTGTACGGACTAATCCGATGAGCATTGTGTGTCGCGCCATCTTGCGCCACCGTTGCCTGGGAACGAGTCCCAATTACCTCCTATCTGCCAACATGGAAAGCAGCGTGAATATCTGGATTTAAAACATTGGACGTTGTACGTTGGTCGTCTAAGGTAATGATGATGATCCTAGAAGTATGTTATCCAGAGATTTCTAAAGTATCCTGACATTTTATTTATCTATTTTTTTTACATCGGAGCATTGATTTAAACTATTATTCATATTCATCTCCGGAAACTAACTTTAATGACAAGCCACGCCGGAATAAAACACACATCTCGTGATTACTCAAAGTTTAACAAACCAAACCCTTTCAGAGCTCGTTACTTTTCTATTTTGTCATAAATTTGGCTTTTGGTATTGTTTAAGGACTGTACAGACCACGTAGCCTTCGCATGTCCTGCAGATGAAACTAAAGGCTGCAGGATACCGTCTTCGTGATCCGTTTGTGTTTGCGACTGAAGTTTTTATTTTCTGGTCCCAATGTTGCCCTGATCAGAGCAAATAACATTATAATTCACAATATCTCCCAGATTAGTCATTAACTTACAACAACACGCAGCTGTCTGTTAGAACAATGAATGCTCGAGCAAGCTGTAATAAACATGGAGCAACTTGAAACAGTCTGCCTATAATCAAACCAGTGTAGCAAATGTAGGCAAAAATAATAATAATAAGCGGCCCTAAAATAGGCCCTTTCCCCCCCCCACTGTCCCACTGTTTATTTAAAATTCGAATATAAATCTTCACATTCAAATCTTGGGTTTTTATTAATATTCGAACATATATTCGAATTTAGAATATTCGTTGACAGCCCCAGCAAGAAGTGTGCTTTGTTTTGCACTTTGCTTTTGGCCGTTATTAGGGCAACATCCGGACATTTACAGAGCACTGAATTTTGGCGGAGGGGGGGGCAAGGGGGGACTTAAATGACACCATGAACGCAATACACCCTCAAAAACAGTGTTTAAAGTGCTCAAGAACGCAGTTTGAGACACGGCCATTGGGTCTAATTTATGAAACGAGTGTGGAAATGAGCACATATCTGAATGTAAAATTGATCTTACGATTGGATCCACGTGTGATTTCTGAAATGTCGGTATTTGACCAAACAGAATCTACGTCTGAAATCCATAGTCATCAAGCCGTTTCTACCCCGAAGCAGCAGTGCACTGAAAGCTGGAGGCTGGTCTGATCCAAACCTGACCCAGACAGGGAGAGAAAGAAAAGAACTTTCATTAGCTAAGCTAAGAATCAATCTACAGACTGAGCACTTATACAATTTCAAGGTATAAATGAATTAGAAACGACGCATCGGCTGCTGTCTCCTCTGCATCTCCAGTCAGAGCTGCAGGGTGTCGTGTCAGCCGGCAGATCTTGACAGTCGAGTGTAATAACTTATGATGAATTGTCGAAATGTCAAGGTAAATCAAACCTTATTGTCTCACTGATGATGTCTGAACAAAGAAAACTGCTGCAGGCTACTTGTAAGAAGACTGACAGTCGGGTTTCAGAAAGCCAGCTGGATATGTGTCGGACCAGCGGGGTGAAATGCTGCTTTAGACTCAGAGAAAGCCTGCAAAACAATCCTGTCATGTGTGGTGCTACACGACATCACTGGCAACTGATGAAGCCCCCCCAAGACTTTATACAGTTAAAGAACTTGTATAGACATTATGCTCAGCCAGAAGAGTGGATGCCCCGGAACTGTGCCCTGCAGCCTCCACTGGAGATACGAAGGAGACAGGAGGCGACCCGTCGTTTCTACTAAGTAGTCTATACCTTAAAAGGTATATATAGTATAAGTGCTCAATCAGTAGACTGTGTCTTAGCTAATTCAAGTTCTCTTTTCTCCTGTCCTTTTCTGGGTCAGGCTGAGATCCAACCTGCCTCCACCTTGATGACAATATATTTCAGACGTAGATTCTGTTTGGTGAGATATGAACGTTTCATAAATCACACGTGGATCCAATCGGAGATCATTTTTACGATCAGATGTGCACTCATTTCCATGCGTGTTTGATAAATGGGGGCCACTGACTTTTTTCCCTAAAAAATGGCGTCAAGCCTGGTCTAAGCCACAAATGTCACGTCACTTGGCAGAGACTGAGAGATCAATGTTATCCATCCAGCTCAGAGAACGGCTTGTTTTTGTAAAAAATAAAATTTTTTGACTCTTGTAGCTAGTAGCCTGTGCAATTATGATGCAAAAGAGGCATCATTTTTGTTTTAACAACATTTCGTCTCAGAGTTATTGATCCCTGAAGTCCGAATCTGAAAATCTTTCCAACTTTACCTTCTGCGCACTGTCAGGTAGGGGCCTGTGGATCTGAGCCTGACAGGGACAGGAGAAAACATAATTTTTATTAGCTAAGCTAAGAAACAGTCGATTGATTGAGCACTTATACGACTTTAAGATATAGATTACTTTGTAGAAACATCAGATCAGCTCCTGTCTCCTCTGTATAGCCCAGTGAGGGCTGCTAAATACCAAGTCTTGCATGGAAATGGACGTATACATACAGATTTCTGTTTGTTTGATAAATGAGGGAAACTGTATTCTACCTACATACCTCATTAGGCGAAGTGCTTTGAGTCTTTATTGGTGTTTTTCTGAAAAGCAGAGGTGGAAAATCCAGGTGCCAGAAAGTAAAAATCCTGCCATGTTTTTGGATCTGCTTGTACATTTAGAGCAGGTGTTTTCACAAACGAGCTCATCTACCTGCAGAGGAACTGTGCTAATTAAATTCAGCTGATTTGGTGATTTATTGGAACTACTGTTGGACTGGATTTTTACTTTATGGACCAGTTATCTATTGACAAAAATTGATTATTTCGTTCAAAAAAGTGTTTTTGCATTAAATCAGTAATTACTCCCATCAACAAACTGAAGTGGTCCTGTACGCTTTGAATTTGCCGTTCGTATCATTCATATGTACATCGAACGGGTCAGCTCGGTGGTGGCTACCATGTCTTGTCTCCATGTTTTTACGTTCAGTAGAAGTGTGACAGTAGGAAACCACAGAAACTCACTGGAGACACCGGAGTTTTCAGCTCAGTTTGAGGTAATGTTTTTGAAAAGTCACCGTGGTGCAGTGAGAAGAAACAGAGCGTTACACTGATGCTGCATTCACGTGCGGTAAGGCAGACAGCCATCGGTAACAAACCAGATGTAGTTTTAATCACAGAAGCCGAGAGAAAGACGGTAAAACATGGGTCAGGGAAAACAATACGGCATCGCCATGACAACATATCAGATGTGGACTGAAGTCACTGTAACTAAGACCACGTCTTCTCATAGAGGCTTGTTTATGCCTTTACATGCAGCGGCTGCCCGGTCCGTCTGCCCGGTTTCACAGCATGAAAAGTACTAGCAAGTTGCTTGCGATATACAAATGTTACACAATGTCCCTTTAAGAAAGATTGTTCCTCAAAACCTGTTCTACAGAAAGTCTGGTAGAAAAGCTATCCTCTTCTTTTCAGTGAAGAGGATCATTTCTACTTGTGTTTTGTTTGGTGTTTGATTTTATGGAAGCACAGCAGAGATGAAGAAATTTGTTGGTCCTTTACATTTGCAAGCTAATGGTTCCAACTGATATGGTACAACAATAGCACTTATTTGAAAGGGTTTGATGCATTACAGTAGCATCAGATATGGTCAAAGATCCAATATTACACTAAGAAAGTGGTTTCTTCGAAGTGGTTTCGAAAAAAAACTTTTTCTGCGTTAAGATGTGACACACTACAGGTAAGATATAACGTTAAAATGAATGTGAACATGCTCTGTGCAGTTAGAAGTTTATCAGACATGTATTTACGTAAATATCTGGTGTTTAAGAGGCTCAGCTAAAGGCTAATAGCTTTTCAGTCGTGAAACGAGCTGCCATGTTGTGTCATCAGCGACATACAGAGTTGCGGTTCGCCCATTGAGTTACATGTATAATCTAAGCCGTAGGAAAACATGAAAGATGGCTCCAGAACAGCTAGATTGGAACTGGTTTGTGTGGTGGTATCGCAGCCAGTTCAGAGAAGTGTGATAATGCTGATGAATTTGGGGAAATCACATTTTACAAGCTAGAACCGGAGTAGAACTGTAGCCAGCTGCCTACAGTCTGTCTCCCAGCCTTAGGTCCACTGGTTCAGATAAAAGTCTGCAAGACCGCACTGGGGGAACCAGAACTGTAAGAAGCGACCCGGAACACCACAAGCAGACAACAGACCCACAAAGAAGTTGCAGCGGTTTGACCATGGGTTTGACATACAGTAGAGCCATGCGTGACAGAGACGAGGCACTCGTTCCCTGCGTTAGCTCGCGGCTAATGGCTACTGTACCTGTGAGCTAGCCGCGGTAAATAATCAGCCTTTAAAAAAATAAGAACTTGCATGATTCCAGTGGAGTTTTAAATAGTTCCCGTTTATAAGGATGAGGATGGAGGGAGGGATGCATATTCGGAAGCAGCTGGAGGAGATCTGATGACCGGAGACGTTCATATAACCGAGCCGCAGCTGTCTGCCGATACAGTAGCTGTATGACCGATGTGATGAAGCAACAATGGATGAGGAGAGGAGATGATCGCATACATCTGAAAATCGGGTCTGTACGCCCCGTTTCCAGTGGAACAACTGGGACTGCCAAGAAAGGAGACGCTTTCAGATGCTTGTGTGTTTTCAGCCGCACAATGTTAGGCATGTCATCAAGCTGGCTAATGCTACCCTGCTAACAGTAGTACGCCAGCTACTACTCTGTTAAACTTTGTAAATCGGATAAACGCCAATGCCAAGTTTTATTCCAGACTGAAGTGATGCTGAGGAAGAAGTGGATTAAAACGACCGATTCGCCGCGGTGAAGGACTGAACTTTATAATAAAACGACACGTTTGTTTGTTGCCGGCAGTCTGCACAGTCGTGTTGGCAGGCTAGCATTAGCCAGCTCGATGACGTGCAGCTGAAAACACACAAGCATCTGAAAGTGTCTCCTTTTTTTGGCAGTCCCCAGTTGTTCCACTGGAAACAGGGAGGTACAGACCCGATTTTTTAGATGTGTGTTTTAAGACTCTCAATGTTAAGCACGTCAGTAAACGCTAGCTGGCTAATGCTAGCATGCTGTGAAGTGCCGGTGTCGTGCGGTGTTGTGCCCCACCGGCGACCAACAAACGTGTGTTTTATCATAAAGTTCGGCCCTTCACCGCGGCGAATCGATCGCTTTGATCCAGCTTTTGATCCAGTATCACTTCAGTCTGGAATGAAAACTTAAGTATGTTTGGAGTTTATACGATTTAAACAGTATAACAGAGCAGAAACGGCTGATGTTAAAATGGCCCGGAAGAGGAAGTGCCCAAATACCGGGAAGTTCCGGTAAGCGTGATAATCCCCTATAAGCTGCGAAGATTCTCTGGCAGACGTCATGTGAAAAGCAGCGATGTTTTTTAAATAACTCATCTATGCAGCTCCGCTTGTTTCTGTTACATAGATCATCATGAAGGGCGTTTTGGTCTAAAAAACATGTCAAAAACGTGTCATCAGCACTTAAAGCTCTACTGTATCAGGTTGAGTTCCTCTGTGCTCTGAATCTTTAAAGGTGTCATAACCTGCTGTTTTACATACACAATCCTTAAATTATCTTTGAATGAATTTTTAATTCTAGTTGGGTGGGACAAAAATTTAATGAGCTCATTTTAACCTCTTTTTATCCCCAACTATTTGTCGCGAGAATATGTGCGAGAGTTAGACCTGTCTGTAAGCGCGTTCACGAGGCAAACGTCAAAGCCAAAACAAAGTTTTATCAGGACAGATCAAGTGAAGGAAATGATGTCCCAACAGAGAAAAATGTGATAAAAACGTAACAGTGCGGTTGATAGAGAGAGGATCGGGGACTCAAACCCGGGTCTTCCGCGCCCAAGCCCACGACGCTACCACCAGGGTACCCACTCCCCCAATAACTAAGGTCCTGTTCCAAGACATGTTTTAACGTGAAAAAGTGGGATTTCCGGGTGATGACTCCTTTAAAACTTTAAAAAAAATCATTTTTGTCATTTGTCTTCCATTCTTTTTCAGGAAAGATTCTGTTAATGTTTCTCCAAGACCTGCAATAATTCATGCTTCTCGTCTACAGAACTTCCATCCTCGTCATGCTGTATCAAAACAGACATTTCCATTAAGTTAGCCTTAATCTCATTATTGTAACAGGTGACTAATCAATGGTCTGAAAAAAAAACCCCAAAAAACAAAAAAGGCCAGTTACAGAATAAAAGGGAGAAGGGCATCAATTGATTTGGTGGGATGGCACACAGGGCTGATGAGCAGGAACTGGAAGTTTGCTGGTAATGTCGGCTGGTTATATGGAACCAGGTAGATGATTCAGAACACTGCAGAAATGTGGTGATAATGTTTGTCGTCAGAACAGGTAAGGACTTGAGCCAGAGTTAGGAGGCAATACCATTGTCATCATTATAATGTGACACTACATGATAGTAAAGTTTTGGCCCAATGGTCTACACAAACAAGATGAAAACATTCAGTTCATCACATCTGTGAAATACATAAAAAGCTCTCTCAGGTCATTAGAATGCCAATTTCCAAACTCCAAGGTTGAAGCTTCAACCTCTGATGTTTTGGTTTTTTTGGTCAATTTCCCTTTGGGAATGAATATTGATCCAATTTAATTTTCCATATATGATACAATAAAGTCATGCTATACTCATGAAACAATAATTAGAAAGAAGCAAGTTCTATGGTCATGTTTTTTTTTTTTTTTTCCTCGGACATTACTGACACAGTTATGGATCACATCAAAGCTGCCCGTTATATACACTTCAGCCAGTAGATGGCTTTGTGTACGCGTTGAAGTCTCCAGAAATGAACCAGTATCCAAAATTACATTGTTGGAAAGCTTTAGTGATTTATGAGGCTACATTTTCTGATCACTACAAATAAACAAAAAAAAAAAAAAAAAAGTTGGGTCCGGAGGCAGATATCAGGGTTAGGCCCAGGAGAGGCCAGATATTAGGTAGCCCATCAGGAGCATGAGTCAGTATGGTGGAGAGTTGCTAGATGAAGTCACAGCAAACAAAAATCTGTTTTGGGACTAGCACTCCTGCTTATCAAGAGAGATGGACAGGTGAAACCAATCTGGTTAATTAGTGTCTGATTGCTGTGAGCAGAGGGAGGGTAAAGAAACATGAATAAATAAGGCATGGGCCAGGGAACCAACCCTGGTCCTCGGGGACTACTGTCCTACATGTTTTAGAAGTGTCAATACTTTAACACCCTGACTCAAATAAATGGCTTACTAGCAGGCTTGCCAAGAACTTGACCAACAGTTCAATAAATCTGTTTCATCATGTTTGCTGGAGTTGGTAAAAACTATAACGTCCGGGCGGTTCCCGAGGCCCAGGATTGAGGAACACTGGTTAGTTGTGATCCTGTAACAGCCATGTCTGAATGAGAATAGAGGGTTCTGATGAAATGTTACCTCAGGGATGTCCAAGGCCGGTCCTTAAGGGCCACTATCCTGCAGGTTTTCTTTCCGTTCCTGCTCCAACATACCTGAATCAAATTTACTGAATCTAACAGTTCTGCACAATGACTCGTTAATTTGAGTCAGGTGTGTTGGAGCAGGAAAGGAAGGAAAACTTGCCGATTGTGGCCCTCAAGGACTGGAGCTGGACACCTCTTTGTTACCTCATAACGTTTGAAACCCATAGAGGCAGGCAATCACAAAACAAGCATAGAAAAGAAGAGTGCAATATTATAAGCAATTGAAAACTCCACCTCTATCCTACAGTCAAAACTACTGCAAAGTCTGAATACTTAAAACCAAACATCAGGAAATCTTAAATCTTTGGCAGATTTGGCCTGTAAAACTGTTCCTTTTTTGAAGCTGCCCAAATAGAAAAGAACATATAACTTAGTGCAGTGATCCTCTTTCCAGGTCCTCCAGAGCCAGTGTCCTGCAGGTATTTGAATTCACCCTGCTGAAACACACCTGACTCAAATAAACTGGTAATTAGCAGACTTGTGCTGAGCTTTACATCGGCCCTGTCCCGATACCTGCACTTGCAAATTATAATGAAAATCTTGAAATTATACAGCCACCTTACATGAATTAGTTCAGTAATTAATTTATTCATTCATTAAAAACGTGAATTTTATAACATGCTTTACATAAACAGCTGAAATGATTCAGTTTAGGTCTGAAAATGACCATTTCTTCACCAGGCACAGAAATGAGGCTGAGTTTACAGCTGGAAACAATGACATGAAATGACATTGTGGTGCACGTTGGTGGTGGAACCATCACTGTCCAAATTTTCCATTTTCCCACACTTGCAACTTGCCACACTCGAACCCTATGTGGGCACTTCTACCAACTGCACACTTCATACAGGGCCATGGGGTTTTGTGTGGGTGGGGGGAATTGGGACAGGTAGTAGTAAACCCAAATTGCCACTTGGGGGCAAAAGTGCACCATAAAGCTTCATGCAGCCTCGGATAATCTCCGGCTGTCAAGACAAATACACACACATCAAAATTGTGAGGCTAATATGTCTAATTAGAAATGCACAAGCACAGTTTTTGCTAAACAAAAACAAAAGTCATACTTACCATATAAAAATCGAGAAAAGAATGAAAGCAAAGGCATACTGGATCTTCAGTTTAAATAGAAACTGGCTCACCTGCCAAGACTCAGTTTAAACTAAAAAAAAACAATGGGCTCTATGCATGACTCCATTACTTCTGAACTTTAGCAAGCTCCTTTGTTTCCTGTCTTTCATCACTGGACAAACTGATTAATGCAGGTGTGTCTGGCCAGTTACTGAGGTCAGGCACACCTATATCAGTTTGTCCAGTAATGAAAGACAGGAACCAAAGGAGCTGGCTTAAGTTTAGGAAGTAGTGGAGCTGTGCCGATTCATTTACAGTAGCAGTTGTCAACTCTGTATAAGGGGGTTTGCATTGACAGATGTAAAACAATCGGCATCCACGTAGCACAAAGGAGTTAAGTTAACGCATGCATGTTTGTGTACAGTAAAAATATTAAAGAAAAACAAACAAACAAAAAAGCATAAAACTTCCACTATTAGCCAGATTAAGTGTATTACTGTGTGCGGGTTAATCAGAGGCAGTCCTAAAGCAGGTCTGCAAAACATACATTCATTTCAATGTAGATTTGCTTTTGCCTCTTAAAAAGTACATTTAAATGCAGAATAAATTTGACTTTGAATAGCAAAAAAAGAAACAAACAAAAAAGAAAAACCTAGTTTGTTTTGAGAAATTATGTTTTATTGCACTATAAAGGCAAAACTGTAGAGTAGTACTGAACATTAACAATAATCTGCAACTTTTTGGTATGAAACGCGACTGACTTGATGATATTCATTAAAGATTATTTTGTCTTTCCCCCCCGCCATCAACTCAGATATAGTCACTATAACACTTGTGTCCCCAGGTCTGTTCTCCAATATCTCCCTATACAGCTGATATTCCTTGATTTGGCTGTAGTTAGGAGCTGAGTATACATCTGCACATCTATCATAAAGTAATTTTTGATTCATTCTCTGTTTTTCTGATTAGCGTGGGCAAAATGTGGCCACAAATAGAGGGGAGGATTGTAAGTGATAGATTTGACCAGAGGGGGGCACAAGTGTCCAAACTATTCCACTCCCATTCCTCAGTCTCGGTGAACACCCTGTTCTTTAGAAAGCTCACCACATTATCAGCGCTCCCATTCACAATCTACATCAGTTGGGCTTAAAGTCATTCCTGTGAGTGTGCGTTGGCATGAATGTTCATCTGTGTCTGAGTCAGGAGGATTCACTGGTAGTGTCAGCCATCGGCCACGCTGCAGCTTGGAGATTAGGCTCAAAGTTATGGACCAATATTAATAAATGGTAGCCCTGGCAACAGTGTTGAGTGTGTGAGTCAGGAGGAGCTGAGGCAGAGGGGAAGGCAGGGGTCTGTGGCCGAACATGGATGCTCTCTGAAACCCAGTGTCAGGTCTGGCTGTGAACCAGTGTCACATCTGTGCTGAACTAGTTTCACTGAATTATAACCGAATCAACATGAGATATTTATACCAGTGAGATCTTTCAACAGAGGGGTTTTGGCTCTGAGGAATTCAGAGGTTTATTTGCTTTAAACCACCATAAATCATAGCAATTACATGAAATGACTTGTGCAGCAGTGTTTGAATGGTTTCAACAACGTGAAGGATTAGAATGGAGTAAACAATCGAGGGACTACAACATGGGTGTTCCCTCTGCTGCGATGGGATTGTTGGGATGTTGTGTGGTTGTGTTGCACATTCTCTCAGATCTCTAAGGGGTAGATGATATTTTTAAAGGTGACCATAATGACTGTTGTGGAGTTCAGGTTTATGAACAAGACATAAATCAGTTCAAACTGCTGCAGACACTAGACACCAGCCTCCAAACCCCCACAGACAGACAACAGATTAGAATACAGTGACAGCAAATGAAGAAACTTTTGGAAGGGTGAACATGAATTAATCAGTAGCAGCCTTGCCATGTTATTCAGTTGCATGGAGGGTTTCCTGACTTCGGTCACGTTTACAGAGAGCAGCCCTGTATGCAGCCATCGGTCTCTGTATAAAGTAAACACCAACTCCCCAAGTTGGGGTCACTCACTTTCAATCTTTGAGCTGCCTTTGTTTGCTGTACCACTGCTGAGGCCTGAGGAAGCTGATTACAAATCACGCCACTTCCCCAAGATTACAGACACATAACAGGTTTAATGTTTGCTTATAAAGCCTGGAACAAAGTAAAAAGTGATGATGATTTTCCATCATCATGGATCAAATCTGGAATATTTAGCATCAGTTGAAAAATAAATACGAGGTTATTTATTTTTTCTAACAAACAGCTTGGTTGTTGTCGTTGGTAAATACAGTAAAGTTTAATGCTGCTTGGGATCTGTTTCGTTTAAACAACCTGTAACTGATTTCCCCCCCCCCCTTCCCCCACTGTGCAAACAGTAGGGAAAAAAGCTGTAAAAACGTACTTCATGTTTGATATATTTAATCAGATAGGATGGACCGGCATTGAGCAGAGATGTGGACATTTCTCAGTCCTAAGAGCCCTCTTCTACACCGAGCTGCCAATCAGCCATTAGGCACATCTGGAGCGTCAGAAATTGCCTGGCTCTTGTATTTTTGGTGTGTAACACACCATCTGTGTTCAGTCTCTGACTCCATTGACTTTTTTCCACAGTCATGTTGGGTCTGCCTTCATATATCCAGGAAAATACACATTTTCACAATATGACCATGTGAAGATGCTGAAGGCCAGCTGATAATCAGAAATAACTTTAGGGAAAAACAAAGCACATGCAGCCATGTTTACCTCTTTTAATCCACACATTCCTGTTTTCCTGTTTGTGTATTGTATGCACTACAATGCTCTTCAGGTCTGGCAAACTAAATTTTGCCCAGGGACAAATTGCACATACTAGCCAGTACTTCAAAATTATATTTGGGGTGTGTTTTTGAGCCTGGCCCTGGTTACATGAAGTTTTTTCATTCTGAATTTATCATTCAAAATTAAACCATTCAGAATTACATTTTTCTCCTTCATGTTTACATGGAAATAATAACTCGGAATTGTTATTCAGACTTATTATTTCCATGCTCCTTTTTTGTTTGGGCTATGACATGGAAAACTGCATGATAATACAGATTTTCTCTTTGATTTTGATAGTAGCTTTGTAGCAGCAGCTTGACACGAACATACTACTTCATTTCCGCCAGCTGGCTCAAGTTCAACGCTTGTTTCGCATGCGCTTCGACAACCATCATTGCAACAGGACAAGACAATGCACGTGCATAATGACAGGAATTAACTTAGAGCAGACTTAAAGGTTTAGATGGCAGAGTTACTTCAGTTTTATTCGGAATTATCATTTTTATTCGTAACTGACTTGGTCTTCTTAAAGAGGAATTAACTTTTGTCTGGAATTAAAACTCTCATGTAAACGTGGCTACTGTGTTTGTTCAGATGTTGGTGACGTGAGGAAATACATCAAATGTATTACTGTTGGTCATTTACATTATTTTATGAAAACTCTGACATGAACAACCTTACAATGAAATGAAGGTTGAAATGAAAGAAAATGATTGTTTGTAGCCCAAACAAAATCATATCATCTGATAGCTATATTGGTGATTTTTCTGGTCTCAGTGGAACAATTACTGTACGTATCGTGCAGATCCATATGGTACATGCAAATGCAGTTAAATCGGAAGAAGTTACATTATTTAGCCATATCATCACAACAATACCATGAAATATACTTTTGGAGATATATGATCAATAATATGAATGTATTCATAGAAAAACAGGTGCATAAACAGTATACATGCATACACACATGCAAACAAAACAGATGTTTAAAATGACTTACAGAACAGCAAACATAGGCATAACACAACGTGCTTTACAAGTTCAGTTATGAATTGTAGACTTTTGAAACATCGTTTTCAGTTTGGTTTTGTCATGATTTAAGATCAGCAGGTAGCTTGTTCCAGAGACATGGAGCACAGTAACCCACCACACAGTCAGCAAACTTGGATTTTATTCGGGAAACCACTAGAAGATCTGCTTCTGGTGACCTGAGTGATCTGGTTTTTATACACAGTGAGCAAGTCAAAGATGTAGCCAAGGTGTGAAGTGCTGTATATGGACTATTAGTAGAATTTTACTATTTCTATATAATGTGACAGAATATATACACATTTTCCATCTTCTTCCTTTTTTCTGTGGAGATGAGTGCATTTGCAGTGATCACAAACATGCTGCATTTGAAAAATGTTATTTTTTTTCATTTGTGTCATTAACAACATCTTGAAGATATTAGGATTTTTCTACACCAGCTATATATAACAGGCCTTTGCCTTTTTTCCTTCATGACACAATACATAATTTTAGATGCCTTGGCTGGGATGAATACCTCCTCTTCTCATTGTGTTGACAAAGCCTTCTTAAATAGAGCTGGGACCCAAGTGAAACCAGATTGCTCAGAGAGATAGAGAAAGCAGGAGATAACAGGCCGTAAATCAAATGCTGCTGAGACAAACATGTGCACTGGGGATACTGCATCGAATGGGAGTAACACCTTTCAGTGGTGGCAACAACTGAGAGAGCTGTAACTTCTGTAAAAGTCTTTTTTCTGTAATAATGTGCAGATGTTTTCATTGCATTACAACAACAACAACAACAAAAAACAACAAAAACACATTTTTAGCTCTGAATGGAAACTGCAGTGACTGTTTTATTCACAGGAGAACAATGCTTACACTTCACAGCCATGCTAGAAGCTCTGTGAGGCTGTTCTCAGATATAAATGCTAACATCAGATGCTAACATGCAATGCTAACCAGGGGTAATGTTTGTTCTGCTCATGTCGACAGAGTTAACATTATACTGTAATCTACCTTTAAGAAAATTTAAAAACACCCCTTTCCATTTATAAATATATTTTTTTCTCCACTATGAAGATTTGTGTGATGGGACAAGCCTGCAGCTGTTTTAAAAACATAGCTGACACCAATAAAACTTTTGTTGTTTATTCTCCATTACACCAAATATAGTAGATTTGTAGTTGAGAATTTGCAGCAACATCTGTGACTCCTGTTATAAGGCTGCTGTTGCCCAATCCACTGTTTTTATCAGGTAGAAGTAAAAATGTCAACATTTCTTAAAGTTGCTAATATCTCACTCTGCCCTGATGACAAGGATGTGAAGACTCATTATAAGTCAGAAACATCCCAAGTGCCCGTAGAGCCCAGCACAGCTTTTGTTGGCTTTATAGTTTTGTAGTTGTTACTGACTGAATTTAGGGAAAAGTTTTTGGATGGTTATTTATAAAAAAAAAAAATAGCTTGCAGCTTGAAGGGCAAATGAATGATGAATAGAGGATATAAAAGTTTTAGTTGTTTTCTATGTATTTGGTTACAAACCAGAGATCTGAACAAATGACATTTTTTGGTGTAAAGTAATGGGATCAGCAAAGCCATAACAATTTATCCTGAAGGGGACATGAATGTCTGCACCAAATTTCATGCTAGTTTATGCGAGTGTTTTTCCAACCTATTCTCATTTCCAGAGATTTGACTGCTACTGTTTTAAAGCAAAGGCATGGCAATGGAGTCTTTTGGTCTTGGTGTTGTGACATATAGTAAGATCTTTGCAGTAAAGATGTTGACTTTCATCCAATTCAGTGTTTCATGTAATTGTCAACCATAAGTCTATTGCTACTATTCCAGAAAAGTCTCATTTACAGTTATAATAGTTTAGACACCAAGGTTCTGGATTGGGAAGGAAATTTTTTTTTATCAAAATATGCTTTTTTTAATCTAAACTTTTGAATGAGGTGCAGGTTTTGAATGAGGATAAATCAAATGGAAAAGACAATTTTCCACAAGCCTTTTTGAGATGAGGTGTTATTTCTGCTTATCATTATTCTTATTCTTATTCTTATTATTCAAAGTTTTAAGCCAATTTTTCATGGTCAAGTCAATTTGTTTTTCATCTAATTCTTTTAGGTGTTGTTGGACAACTTGTCTTTTTATTACAGAAACACAATGCCAAGTTTTCACCCCTTGGTGTGTTTCCCATTTCACTTAATTGTTACCTGTGATTTTGATGCATGTATTTTGTGAATATGTGCATTGGATAAGCATAAAATAGTCCAAATAAGTGATGAGAGGTCAAAATAAAAACACTGTAAGAAAAAAATCCTAAAAATAAAAAAAGTAAAGTTTTTATTTGCATGTATTCACTTCCACTTGTTTCAGCTGCTTAGCCACTGTCATTTTGAACAGTAAATCTCTGTCTCAGTTTCTAAAAGCTGGAAGAGTAAAATTTGTTTTATTCTAAAATAATCCATAATTGCTTTAAAATCTGACTAATTTTCCAGGGCCTGTTGATAGCACACATTAGCACGGCATTATGCTCAGCTCACTGAAGTTTTGTTTTTGTCTCCTTGGCCAAACACCTTTAATACATCTTTGTGCATTCACCAGTACCTTTTGGTGAACTCTAACCATGCTTTTTTGCTGTTATTTCCCCCCCAATTGCCATTTTTTCATAAGGGCAATCTTCCTTGACTATATTCCATCCATCCATTGTGTCATTATTATTCCATTAATGTGGTTTTACAGACAAACATCCCACTTTCTGCTGTGCAATTGTGGAACTTTTTGTCTCCTTTTCCTTTTACCTCTTTGATGAATTTACTTCTTTTACATGGTCTGTGAGTTTAGGTATTCCCTGCTTTCTTGGCAAGCTTCCTTAGTAACAATTTTCTAAAAAATCCTTTAATTGGCTTTATGATACTATGGAAACACAGTAAATGTGCCTTAGTTCTTGTTGGTGAGAAATTTAAATCAAAGTAACATACTGTTGAGGGAGACCGCTAGAGGCGCGCGATGAGGTAGACATATCCTAGTGAGGCTCTGCTCCTTCAAACAATTATGACCATTAAAAAGCACACTTTAGCGAGAAGAACTTTCACAAGGTTAATAGCAGCAGCTGGACACATTTGATAGAATGATGGGAAAAAACTCCAAAAATAGAGGAGCCGAAAACAGCCCATAGACCAGGGGTAGGCAACTCCGGTCCTCGAGGGCCGACATCCTGCAGGTCTTCGGGGCTTCCCTGCTTCAACACACCACCTGATGTCCAGAGCTTGGCTGCACAAGTCTGCTAATTACCCACTGATTGAAGTCAGGTGTGTTGCAGCAGGAAAAGTCCTTATACCTGTAGGACGCCGGCCCTCGAGGACCGGAGTTGCCTACCCCTGCCATAGACGGTCCCAACAATGATAGCGCAAGTGGCAGGAAGCTAGCGGCAGGCACACCGAGCCAACAAACGAGATGCCAACTGTAACAGACATTCAAAAGAGTGTGTTGAGAGTGTTGAACAAAAGGTTCAACACTCTCCAAATATCTCTCACGGACTTGAAGCAAATGATGGTAGACATCGAGGACAGACTGACTTCTAATGAGGGTGGACTTAACGAACATGAGGCCCAAATCAAAGCCTTGGAAAACAGGTGTACAAGATGGGAGGCCACAGCTCAATCACTCGACGATCTGGTTTCACGCTCCAGGAGGCAAAACATTCGCATTATTGGAGTCAAAGAGAGAATGGAGAAAGACAACCCCACAGACTTCGTCGCCAATCTCATTCCGACGTTGCTGGGCGAAGAAAACTTCGGCAACAAACCAATTAAAGTTGACCGCGCACACAGGATCCATGGAAGAGCAGCTGTGGTTGATGCCCCCCCCACGCCATCTATTGCACAGATCCATCATGGCACAGTTAAAGAACACATCTTGAGGCTTTCTGCACAGAAGTTTCCCCTGCAATACGAAGGCACAGGCCTATACATCTTCCCTGACCTGGGACCAGCAGTTATGAAGCAGCGGCAGCGATTCGACAGCATCAGAGCCAGATGCAGAGCAGCAGAGCTGAGATGTGGCTTCAAATATCCAGCAATGTTCATGGTGTCGATCGACTCAGACAGACGCTCGTTCACCAACCCAAAGGATGCTGAGAGGTTCCTGGACGACAATAATATATCACGGAAGACGGGTCCCCAAGCTAAGGACACACAGAACAGCTGAACCTCGATACAGCCCACTACTGCTTCCTGACGGTGTCCCTGCTAACACATGTATGATTCTCGTGGTAAGGAGGGGGCAGTCACAGGCATGGAGTGTTATGGATGGGTATGAGCCTAGTAGGTTAGATTTAGGAAGTGCTTGTTCTCAGAGGGGAGGGAAGAAGAGACAGAGGGCCCCGAAGGACATTAATATGTTCTTTTATATAAGTTTGCTCTATATCTGTTCATGTTCTAAGGCAGCATCTCAGATGTCTAGGTATTTTAAGGGAGGAATCTTTACAGTACTTTTGGGTGTATTCTATGATTATCTTAATAATGTGTATGATTGCTATGTCTTCAAATAATGGTGATATTGCAAGAATTGTGAGCTAGAATGTAAGAGGGCTAAATCACCCTGTCAAGAGGGGGAAAATAATGGCACATCTGAAAAATCTTAATGCAGACATAATATTTCTACAGGAGAGGCACATTAAAAATATAGTCAAGTAGAATGGGTTGGAGATCACAAATATTTCAGTCAAATTTCAGGACAAGAGCTAGAGGAGTAGCCATTATTATCAAGAGAAAAGTATCATTTGACCACAAATGCACGATTGGGGATCCCAATGGTAGATTCATCATCGTATTAGGAATAAATATTTACGATCCAAACTTTGATGATCTGTCATTCTTCCAAACAGTTTTGAACAAGATTCCAGACGTAGACTGTCACATTACCATTTACTTCTACGTATAGTTCCTTTCAATGGCGAACGCGTCTTCATTGCCATGGTGACTTGTCAAATCGGGACTCCATTGATGCTGTCTTTTTATCATGGTAGCGCATGTGTAAAACCCCGTGTTGAACTACCCTGAGTTGATTAAACCAACTCAAATCAGCTGAAACTTTTGGGACAAAGAAGTCCACACAAAATTATTGTGACGTATCTGTTGCAACATTTCGGTTTGAAGTGATGGACAAACCAACATGCTGATGCACCAGCACTGCAATGAGCTGCAGAGCTACAAGCATAGCTCATAGAAAGAAACTGATGCAGAAATTCTACCCCAAAACAAAATCACTGACTATGGAGTCCTCCTGCCTTTCCCTGGCAACTCGAGACAAATGTCACCCCTCCTCCAAATCAGGCTTGATGAGATGAAATAACAGGACTTGAAACTTTAAAGCAAGAATGCAGATAGAATGACAGCAGACTTTGGCCAGTAGCGGAGTCAGAGTCCTGAGTGTGATCACTTGTCAATTCAGCAACAGATCAATGAGCTGGCAGGCTTTGATGCTGTCTATGTGTATGCATGTGTGAGGTAACAGGGAGTGAGATAGAGAGAAATACTGGGATTACTGGAAGGTCGAGAGCTGTCAAATGAGATGGATGCAAGACTTCGTCTTTGGTGCTTGAATCACCCACACACACACTCTGAGATGGAGGGGTTTGAGTCCCCAGGCACCAATGTTTCACTTGCATTACACAGGAACACATGTGTTTAGATGTAAATGCACATGCATTCATGTACGCACAACAAAACAGATGTGTGTGCAGAGCTCTGCAGTCACCTCTCACACTGCATACATCCTACTGGGCTGCACTCCAATCAGTAGGATTAATGAAGAGGTATCACATTTTACTGTACAGCAGCATGTGGAGCTCTGGGGAGCAAATGCCTACAGTCTGCAATTCGTCAAGTCTGTCCTCAATAATGTAATCGACTTTTAGGTTAGGAGATAGCATAGTTAAGGCAATTTGCAAAATTTTGTGGCATGGTTGAGTTATGTTCCTTAACAAGACCTTCACATGCAACATGTTTTCTTTTCTTTTCCATTGACCACAGATTCTTATGATCCCTTTTACAAAAATACTGTACTCCCTTAAAGAAGCATAGTTGTGTCATATGTCAGAAAGTCTTTGATGGAGGACTTTACCTTCTTTTAACAGATTTTGAAAAAAAAAACTACTTATATCCAAAAACTTTTCCACTTTGTGAACCTAGCTCTTATCAGCAAGCCTGAGATTATGTTGAATAACTAAAACAAACCTGGAACAACTCTAAACTAATGCTTAGTAACAGCTCTGCGTCAGCCATGAAACATCAAAAGAATATTGACAATTTCAGCTCCAGACTGCTTCTGAGACCCATTTCACAGTTAGATGAAAATTAAAGGCACAAAACTTGAGGGTTGTTTCACAATAATCCACATTCAAAAATAATTTTTGGGAAATGAGACTCACTTTTACAGTATTTGACACAGATTGAGGTCAGCGTTCATTTGCAAGAGACCCTTGAGAAGAAATAGAAAACCTTTGGCTTTTCCTCTCCAAATTTTCTGATGTTTCTGTGAAGGGCAGAGGCTGCTGCCATGCAGGAAAAAGAAAAGAAAAGAAAAGAAAAGAAAAGAAAAGAAAAGAAAAGAAAAGAAAAGAAAAGAAAAGAAAAGAAAAGGAAAGAAAAGAAATGGAAAGAAATGGAAAGAAAAGGAAAGAAAAGAAAAGAAAAGAAAAAGAAAAAGAAAGCATTGACTCCTCCAAGTGCAGCTGGTGAGGTGGTGGTATGCTTGGCAGAGAGCAGAATGATATCAGTGTGTGATGATGGGGCAAAGTGACAGAGTCTTGTTCTAATGCTCCTGGGCCACTGGACACACACCAGGGAGACTTGCTACACTTGCATTTGTCTCTTAGAGAGTTAAATTCCAAACTGCTGAGGGAATAATCCAACTTGAAGCAGGCGAGAGGGAAAACTTATCAGTCCAGAGTACAGTAGATCAGTGCAAGAGTAGCAAGTTTGAAATGATAAAGCCTGGGGAGAATATAAGATACAGTAAGTGTCAGCAGAGCAATTCTACGAAAGTAAACAAACCTTTTGTTATCACAGTATGTGTCTTGAGTTTGCACAACGGCATCAGAGTTTTGGGCTGTGTAAGCAGACGCAGACAGAGCTGTGTGTATTTTTATGTTGGCACGTGACACATTAAAGCCAAGGCCACAATGTAAGAGACCAATGAGTGACCCACATATTGAGCGTCAAACAACCAAATCTCAGAAATATCACAACCTGAGGTCAAAAAGGCCACGAGCTATCAGTCTGAAAAATGTCAGTGGATATGTGGAGGATTTAGTGTAATCCTAAATCTGATAGCAAAGTGTGGACACAACAGAACAGGATTTAGTTGGCATTCAGAGTGAAAACAGCCCTGCATTACAAGTTACAACACTGCTGCATTGGACACTGCTTCAGATGCCTGGGGTGCATTATAGGGCTCGAAAGGGCACGTGACATTTCGCAATGCATTATGGGCTTCATGGGCAAGAGTTTTGATTTATATAGCGTAGTGCTGCGAAACACAGACTCAAACTCATGGAAAAATGGATAGAATCGGAGAGAATGTTGCAGTTGCACTGATGACTGCCGCATCACTCTCCCGTCTCCTTTTTCTCCGTATAAATCTGGTGTTATCTGCAGCTTTCACCTCCGTGTGTCCGAGACGCACTGACAGTCACCAGTCTGGACGAGTTTCATTCTTTACGGGAGGCAATCCCATTCCAACATTCCTCCACTCGGACATGGGTTCCCAATTGTTGAATTCGACAATTTTTTTCTTCCTATAGTCGAAATTATGGTATTTAAAAAAAATTAAAGAACATCACATCATTCCGACAATTCCTGCAAAAGCCTATACCCCCTCCCCTGGCATTCAGATTTTTTACGTGCTTTTACAGCAGACGGACTCAACAACCTCGCAAATCAACTTAATAATCTGTCATTATATAAAATCTCCTGAAATGGGAAATATAATATGCCTATAGGTATTAATGTAACTCAGACTAGTCTGAAACATGTTAGATTCATGACTGAATCTCAGGGATCGCTGACAATACGCAGAAATACAGTCATGGAAGCAGCTGGAGCGGAGTCTCCACAGAGCCGTCGTCTTCATGCACGCTGGCATCATATGCAACATTAATTACTGCAATTACAGATATCAATGACAGCGCTGCAGACGACACCTGAAGTCACTGACTAATTCCAGCGAAAACATGTATGAATGATGTCCAGTCTCCTTCATGTTGTACAGCAGGGGAGGGTGTGTGTTTATTTACGCACGTCGCACAAAACCGACAATACCTTTAGTATTATTTTCTTTTATCTCCAGACACGCCGCGGGTCGTCCAGTTCAGTGAAATGGTTCAGAATGAAGCTGTTTATCCAGATAAACACTGAGCTCCATCACAACTGTATGCTTCTGATTTCAGAAGCTAAAATTTTATTTTGGAAACTGATCAGAACACACAATTAAAGAAATCCCCATCGCTCGCTCTTGGCAAAATTTAAAAAGCAATAGCAGACGATTGAAGCCCACAGTACTGTTATTATATCTAAATCTTGTATGTTTTTTTTTGTTTTTTTTTACATTTTAGATCAGTAATCTAACTATTTGCCGTCAGTGTATCTGTCTGGTATACTCTTGTCTGTTTGTATGCAAGCGCAATGTTTCATATTTGGAGGGTTTGGAGGGAAAACTGTATATCATTCTTTGGCATTTTACCAAATTGAGTTGTGGCAAGCAAATATTTATTCATTTGAAGAAGCAAATGCCTAATCAGGGTCTCTTAATCACCATTTGCAGTTCAGCACCGGACAGTGACTCTGATTAACACACGTTTCCTTACAAGGAAAGCCTTGTCGTAATGGTGGGACGTTTGTGTGTCGGAATAGCTGGATTTTGGAATGGTTGGATGTCTAAATAACAGGATGTCGGAATGTCGGAATGCCAGCATGTAACCGGCTCACGGCTGTTTTCCTTGCCATCCGAGTTCCCTGGCTTTGCATTGGAAATAAAAAGATCTCACCCCATCGTTTTTGTTTTTTTTTACCGGCACGATTGTGTGAACAATTGCAGCAGTTGATGACACAGCACGATTGCACCATGTTTTAAACTTGTAAATCTAAAGAAAAAGAACGAGAGCAGCATTGTGCATGCAGTAGGTGTAAACAAACTTGACAGCTGACCGTGAGACCCACAATGCATTGAGGTTTTCACAGTCCCCGACGTCACCCTTTTGAACCCTAAATTATTCATTCAGTCTGTCACACTGAGTCTTACTGTGCCTTAAAGGTGCCATGACATAAATTTCACTTTTTGGGGTTTTGGGGGTATAATATGATCTGTTGTGCACTGATGAGGCCATGTGAATGTCAGAGTGAGAATCAAAGTTCCTGTTTATGGTCTGTAGCTTTGTCTCTCTGCTCAGAAACAGTTGAATCAGACAGCAGGCTATCATTCTACGAGTTCTATCGTTCTACGTAATTTAATTGCTCCAATAAGAGCCACTATCAAGTAAACAGCGCCCCCCTCTCTCTCTCTAACGGTTTATGCACCGTCCGCTCCCCCCTCCCCCCTCCCCTCCCTCCCTGTCTGATTAGCTTGTGTATGGAGCTAGTAGTACTTTGTGAGTAGGTCTGGGTTTTCAAACAAATGGATTTAAAAGAAAACTTCTGCAGCAACACTGAGGGAGGGGGCCACAACCTTGTCATTACCTGTAAGTTTATTTATTTTCTAAATGCTGTCTTGTCTGATAAACGTAGCTCACACTGTCTGAAGTGCCCATGTTGCTAGCAGTTAGCCTTTAGCAAACTCTGACCGCAGCTTGACCTAGATTCTCCAAATAAGGTCATGGCCAAATAAGGTGTAGCCAATAGAAAATGAAGTCAACGTGGTCTCCGGGTAAAGGTCCATATCATCACCGGACCCAACTGTATTACTGAGGAAGTGAGGTCTGGCGTTTCAAAACAATACTCCGCTGTAAAAAATGCCGTTTTTCTTTGGAGTATTTACATATGCAGTAATGCCAACAACATAAACTAGTTTTTAACTGCTATGTCATCACTCCTTTAAAGTATAACTTTTGTTTTGTTCTACCTGGACCTTATTTCTAGGAATGTATGCGTGTATTTACTCACCAGTAACATTTGTGGTTCACTCTGACTCCTTCGGACGATATTTAGATAAGTTGTAGATCTGCACATATGTAATGGGAGAGAATGGGACAAACTCTATAAGGTGTTATCTGCAGCAGAACTCCTTAATTTCACCAATACTTTAAGATGAATGAACAAACAAATGTTGTCATGTGAGTTCAAAGTTTCACAGATTGCGGTTTGTTGTTGTTTGGCTAGCTAGCTGCTCTTATCAGCTGTGCTGCGGCCGCACACGTCCACTGACACATGCGGCCAGTAGACGTGTGGAGAATGCCCCCAATAACTAACAGAAAGCTAAATCTGAACTCACAGGATAATAGCACTCATTAGTTGTTCATTCATCCTAAAGTATTGGTGAAATTAAGGAGTTTTGTTGCAGATAATGCCTTACAGTATTTTGAGGCCCATTCATTTCGCTTCCCTTCACTCCAGCTATATAGATATACATGTAGGTGGATCTACGGCTAATCTAAATATCGTCCAAAGGAGTTCGAGTGACACAGAAATGTTACTGGTGAGTAAATGCACATGTAAATTCCTAGAAAAAAGTTCCAGGTTGAAAAAAGGAAAGCTATCCTTTAAGGTCTTCTAAGTTGTCTTTGCTGTAAACAAACTCACCCAACATTAGAAACAGGAGAGAAGAAAAGTTACCAGCTGCAGTACAACAACTCTCTATGATGTTGTAGCGCGAGCATGCATTCACATACAGTATTGGAAGAGGCATTAGGCTATTAGGCCGCAGCCTCTGGGACTGAGAAATGAGGCAATATAGAAGTGCCAACAACAGTTTCTTAGATGGCCACTCGGTCCAGTTCCAAAAGAGCTTTTATCCCCAGATCTCTGTCAAAATGCTTGACTTTGCAGCAATCTGAGCCATGTTTACAGTCCAGTCCCTCAGTAGCCTATATGGGTTCTTTTTTTTTTATACAACACTGCTGTTCAAATTGCATTAAGTATTAGAGTGAGCAGTAAGGGTCATGGGAGTCACCCAATATATGTGTAT
This sequence comes from Atherinomorus stipes, assembly GCA_023101725.1. Taxonomy (NCBI): domain Eukaryota; kingdom Metazoa; phylum Chordata; class Actinopteri; order Atheriniformes; family Atherinidae; genus Atherinomorus; species Atherinomorus stipes. Next base: position 2,658,461 of record JALJCO010013221.1, read on the forward strand.
GGTCTTCTCAGTTACATAAGGCCATTGCTCTAAACCCAAGGTGGTGATGGACAAATGTAAACCTTTAAAACCAGTGGAGAACATTGGGGCAACTTCACTGATCCTTTTACAGTCTGTGTGAGACATTTATCAGAAAGTGCAGTCTTTTCAAGGTTCACCAGATGCTAAACAACCCCACAGCAATTTGTCATACAGTACATTGGATTTTACAATTGTTAAAGAATAAAAATGCTCATCATTTTATTTTAATACACCCCATTAAAAGTACATTAAGCCTTAGAAAAATACAGTTAGTTTTTCTGCCATTTGGTCAAAACTAAAAGTTATGTCAAGAAATGACCTGATGATTAATTTTGAAAACGATTATGGCTGAGCAAACGTGTCACAACTCACCTTTAAAAGGTTATAAATGTACCACAACTGAGTTACAATCCATGTAATTGTTGTTGAAGCATTAAACTTTGAAACAAAACCAGTTATTTGTTAATAAAACACAAATTTACAAATTCTATTTTCGTGCTTTTGTCTTTCTTAAATTATACACAGCAGTTAAAAAAAAGTGAATGATAAAGTTGTCACTCCATAGAGAGGAAACGATTTTATACTCAAAGGAAGTCCTTGGAAAAGGCATTGTTTTATTTGGCATTGGAAGTATAGAAGGAAAATAACTACTTCTTACATTTGAGTACAGCTGATGTGCAGGAGGTAGCTCTGTGGCTCCAGAAATAGCAAAAGCTCAAACCAGCATGAATTCAAAACAATGCAGCGCATAAGGGACCCCATTAGACTTCCCTTTGCTGATATTTTGAGCATTTTTAATGATGTCCGGTGGCCAGAAAAGGCAGGCGAGAGCTGCTTGGACCACAGGAAGATATTGACTTCAGGGACCAAAAAGAAAGCACCCAAACAAGCAGGCAGCCAAGTCAGTAAACAGGAAAATACACAGAGGAAGGCACCTGGCTCAAGTGCATGGTGCCTTCAGGGACAAGGGACACACTCCGGCTCACGCTGTGTTGTTTCCTATTGACACACAGCTTCCTTACTTCTGGACATCCTGCATGTGTGTTTATATGTGTGAGTCAGTGAGTCTGTCATTGTGTCAGGTTGTTTGTTTAACTATATCTATAAGTGGTATCATTAATTATACATTGGAATTTGCTCCTTTCTAATTACATATAGGATGTTACTGTGTCTGGAAGAATGATATTGTGTTAATCTGTGCGTATGGACAAGTGATCATACTGTACAGCAACACATGCTGTTGGAGCCCAGACAGACATCACAGGGCTCAATTCCTACAGCTTGATTGCAGCTGGATGAAGCCCAAAAAATCCTAATCATGTAAAAGTTAAAAGTAAATTAGACACAGCAGGTTGGCAGCAAATGAAGAAAAATCTGGTGAGAAATTACTGCAAGCAGTCGGTGTCCAGGCTAATGAGCCACAAGTCTCCACTAATCAATATTTTTGTAATAACAGTGGATTAAATTACAGTGCATAATGTACTGATGAATCCATACAGATCATCCAGCTTTGCTGTTGTATCCACCACTAAGTTCACTGTGCTGCAGATTGGTGTTTTCTGACCCTCTGCACTGCTGGTTTCATTTACTCACTGCTCCCACTGGCATAATCTTCCCCTGAAGCTGGGATTTGTTGGGGATAAAAAGTCTTTGCATCGTCACCTAATGATAGAAAGATTGAACGCAGCAGAGTTAAATGTGCTGAATATACTGACATAGTTAGGGAATGACCAAAAACGATTTACAATGTGAATTAATGTGTGCAACTCTGTAAAAAAAATGCTGTTCAACATTGCTAGCAACTCTGATGTTATACTTCACATAATCTGAAGATAGTCTTAGTTTAGCTTGATGACGCATGGCTGACGATCAAAGCTGTAAGAAGTCATTCTGAGAAGAGCTAAAACATCTGCATCAGATCTGGCAATTCATTCAGCCGTTATCAAGAAATTCCAATAAAAAAAACTTCTGAGTGAAATGTGGCACTGTGGGAAAAGTTACAAAGCCATTAAAGTCATTAATGACATGTTTCAAGATATTTCTCTACATACGTAAAAACTTTGATTTGCTATTAAAAATCTTTTTCTGGGGTCCATGAACATCTGCACTAACATTCCCATCTTAGAGTAGGAGGGAATACTAGCAGAGTATATCCAGAGCTGTAGCTGGGACTTAAAGTTTTGCACAGCTCGTGTCCACACATTCAGGAACTCATAATAGGCTTGTGTTGGGATTAGTGTGGTGCCTAACTTGACCACTTGACCCTTCAGAAAAAAGCTTTTTGCACAACTGGGAACTAGACAGCAGCTGAAAAAAGGCATACACCTCTCAGTTGCAGGGGGCTTTTGCCTTGTCTCCACAAATTCCTCTTCGCCACTGACACTTGTAAACCGCTCCGCCATGGCAGACTCTGACCTCCATTACAAAGGGAGGGCTGCATGTCAAACCAAGCCAGTCAAGTTGGCCCATTATATGAGCTGGTTGGGGGTTAAGCTGGGCCCTTGCAAATGGTGAAAGAACTGAGGCTGCTGTCACAGGCAGTTTTAAGTCTATGAACTGCTTTTTTGATATGGCATATTTAGAAAGAAGGGGGAGACTTAGGAGGAAAGATACAACCAAATCTCATTTTTTTCCTTTTCTTTTTTTTTTTGCTTGTTGAAAAGAATTACTACCCCTTAAAATGCCATGTTAAGACTATACCATGAAGACAAAGTTAGAGGTGAAGCCACATCACTTCTAAGTGAGAAGGAAATCTGAAGATCAGCTATGAGTCACTCTTCATGGATCATTTAATCTATTTATTTAAGACCTAAGTGGAAACAGATAAAGCTATCAATTTGTCTATTTGATGTTTCATGTGAATATAAAACTCCACAAAAATCTCCCAAAACTGATAGGAGTTGACATATATGATACATTATTAAAATCTACAGTCAAACTGAACACTATTATTTGGTCTAACTTGTCATATAAATCTGGGAGAAAAATAGGATTTATGTCATATTCAGCCCATGTAATGTCTGCAGGGACAGATTTTAAAGCCTCTCTTGGAGGAGGAATAAAAAGTAAACTTCGGTGTGATGAGACCCTGTGCCTGCACACTTGTCACGTGCAGCGCTTTTATGGGTGTCAGCGGTGACCAATGGAAAACTAGAGCCGCTGCCATTGGCACGCAAGGGCTGACCTCGGTCGACATATCATCCAGTCTGCCTGTTCGCTTAAACACCTTCTCCCAGCTCTGATGACGAATGCTATTTATAGCTGTGGTATTACCGAGCTTTACCCTTTCACTGTACCCTTATCTAACATTTTAAAGTGATTAAACCAGCCCACTTTTCCAGGCTCTACTAGTGAACAAATGTTATAGTAGCCTTTAACAACCCCTGACAGTCTGACAAGATGAGCATAATGTTGGAAAGAGAGAGAAAGGAACGGGGGTGCATTGTGTCTCACGGTATATCTCACTGATGCTACAGCTATGGCATCTTAGTGAAAAGTAGCAGATGCCTGAGTGAAGAATCTAAAGCATGCCTCAATTTCTTATATCTCACATGATAAAACATGTTGCTTCTTCATGCTGGACATTAATTTGAGAAAATCTTTTTTTTTTATGTAGTTTATGCTGCAACACAAGTGAGTTAGTATGCAAGTTGATAATTATTTCAATTACTGACCAATATTTTTTAGGACTATTTTCTTGACTTGTTACTACATTTGGTTTTAAAATGTTAAAAAAGTGTTAAAAGTGTTAATATATCATGGTATTTTTAAATTAAAAAAATTATGTATTGAAATTTTTACCATGATGTGTAACCCTTTTTAAAAAAAAAAAGAAGAAAGAAGAGGGAGCCTCCCATAGCATGATGATTGTACATTGAAAAAAAATCATTCTTATGTCCATAATGTCTTGAATTTGTCTGTCTCACAAGTTATTAGCAGAACCATCATAAAATATATGGATTGTGATGGTTTCGGTTGTTTACATCCACTAGTATCTTCAATCTTCAAACAATACATTTGGCTCCTTTATTCTTTTTTGTATATGGTGCAACAGTGTGACCCCTCCCCCTTCTTTCCACCAGAAAAGACTGTTAGTTCATCCAAATATCCAAAACGTATTCATGTACAGTCCATGGTTATAAATGGTGAGATAGGATCATATTTTTAGGTTTTTGCTTTATATTTGCCATCATTTATTACACATGAAGGAAATTACAACCAATAAATTATAAAAATGTATAAACTGTATCATGTATATTTTTGTAACTTTCTAATCCTAATATACTGAGCTAGCCATGCGCATGAATTCTAACTAATCATGTACTTTTAACATGCATCCCTAACCATTTTTTGAGTGTGAGTGCAGTAGAAAAGTAAGGAATGGGAATGAAAGGGAGGGAAGCGGAACAGTGCATTGACTGTGAAAATGTAGTCTCAGACTACCAATCTCCTGCATGGCAGCTCATAGATCAGCACTTCCACCATCTTTTCTTCCTATGAGTATTTGTGGCCAGATGAACAGTAGTGAAACTTGGAAAAAGGACATTGTGATGCATGACTTAGTTAGTGTACCACATTTGAGCCTTTGTGCTGTAAACCAACCTGTTTATTTTCTAAAATGACATTAGGCTGTTTTATTTATAGCATTTTACTTTTGTCTTACTACACATTTATGCATTAAATGTATGAAAGGATTTGCCTGTAAATAAAGAAAAAAAAAAGGTAAAAGTACGAAACCATAACATTTGCTAATAGTTATGGATGAAACTTTGCCTCTACAGACTTTGGAGTTTATTTTCTTTGAACCTATGGGGCTTATGAACAAGGCTGTTGTTTCTAAAGAAACATCACCATGAACAAAATGATGAAACCAGGTTACCAGCATGGAGGAGCCCTCTGTGGATCTATAACTTCAGCCCCTGTCTGTCGATTCATTATCTCAATCTGGAGTCTCTAACAGTGAAGCAAAAATAAGCAGGACGCCTTGAGTAAACAAAAGGTTGGTCCTAATAAATCTACCAGAGGCCCCTCTGAGATCCTCCAGGTCATCGTTGCAGCACAACAGCGTTGGTTTGGAGGTCATGGAGGAAAGGGAAGGCATGACATACATTAACAGCAGGGCATCTGATTCCCTGCAGAGCTGCTGCAACCCATCATGGACAACTTCCTGATTGTATGTTTAACCTTTCAGCAATTTGGGTGAAGACCTGCAGTGTGGAACATGCTTGTTGCAGTGGGGCTGCATGCTTTGTCCGTTAAAAGACAGTCTGATCAAAGTAGATGAAAACATTGCATGCTCTCAGATATGTCTGTCTTATTTACTGTATGTGGTAGATGCATATCGGTCTATCTCAGTGCACTTTCTTCATGTATTGTCCTCATCCTAGCTTTGTGGGGCTGCCAGAGTCTTCATGAGGAGCCTTATGAGTCTACTTGGACTCTCAACATAAACCAGCTCCAGATCACAGAACCAGGTGTCTTTGTCGCTGTTACTGCCATTTGAAGCGTCTTACAATCTTTAAACACTGTCGTAAACACCTGCACGTTTCTCACATTGAGTTACTGTTTTGACAGATTTAACTGTTGATAGTTCACAGATTTGATGCTCCATGTTTTGGAGACTCTTAAAAGGTTTGACTGTGTTACTCTCACTGGGATTAAATCAATCAGCAGCAGTGACGATGAGATGTTCAGGAGCAGCTGTTGTAGCTCAGATAAAAAGTTGCTGTGGATGGTGTGGCTTAGGAAATGTGCCAATGCATAGCACAGGCTAACACATTTGCTATCATATGGCTGTCATCATTGTAGATACTAAAATATGTGCTGTTGTATTTTTGAAACCAGTCCAACCGTCTCAGGAACTTTTGTTCTACCACAAAGGATGCTATAAGTGATTTATGTCTTGTTTAGTTCAATTCTCAAACTCGGGCTCAAGCTATATATTTTCAGGATATTACTTGTCACAGATGTAGAATGAATGTCTTTTCTTGGCAAACTTTCTGAAAGCACAGTTTTTCCTTGTTTGTATAAACAATAATAAATCATTAATCATTTCTCTGTCATCTTTCAAAAACCATCTGACCTTTGCCTCAACATCTCCACCGAATTGCAGACAACAACAACACAATGGAGCTTGAGAGTATATTAAGTCTACAGGTGCTTAATATCACTAATGAAGAGCCTATTTCCATTTAACAATGGCTGCATTCTTGGCTGCGCTGGTGGATGTGGAGGTGATGCTCAGGCTGACATTCCTCACCATTTCCTCGACGCATGCTGCGCTACCTTCGTTGGGCGGCTTGCATTTTTTCCAAGCTGCACATCCTCAGCAGTGGCGGGGCAGAGATTCCAGCAGGGTATAGGCAGCAGGTGTGAGGCCAAGGCGGACTTTCCAAGGATGTTAAGTCAATGGAAGACTCATTAATGTCCTTCCCGTACCGCTATAAACAAAAGGACTGGAATGCAGGAGGATGCCTGTCGACATGCCGCAGATGGAGAAGATATAGTCTTCTGAATAGGATCCTGATCCCTGGTTGCAGGTAGTTTATACACTGGGGGCTAACTGGGACTTTTTCAGCTGGCCTTAATAAAAATAAAAACTGCATACTGGAGGAATAACAACCCTCCAAAGGGCTTTAGGGATTCAATGTATGGTCCGAACAGAAAAACAACCTTGCAAAGCATCCGGTTCTAGCAGTTTGCAAAATTGGGCATGCTATAAAGAAAAAAAAAAAGAAATAAAATAAATTTAAAAAACAATAACAAATGAAGAAAATGAAACAGATAGATTTCGGATGGATGTATTTCTTCATAAACTGGTTAAACATCCTGGAAACAAAAAGTGGTCAGAGAAAGAAAAACATATTACCACCTACTGCATCTGTATTGTTTGACTCTAACCACATTTTAAATATCACCATGGTGATTGCTGAAGATGGGCCTGAGAGCTGAAATTGCACATAATTGCTCTATCTCAGCATGAGTGAATCCTTCGAGGGCTTAAAGTGCAGGGAACAAACAACAAAGCTCTTAAACAGCAGCGGGGACATAAAAACTGCTCTTTTTTTATTTATTTATTTTTGTTTGTTTATTCATTTCTGCTACTAACAAAAGTAAGTTCCTGTTCTTAAATCTTACATATAATTTGATTTCTGAATCTTTTTCTTGGCTTCCTCACTCAATGCTACAAATGTTAAAGAATAAAACAAACACTTAAAGGCACCATACTCGATTTTATTCGAATCTCTCTTAGAAAATGGTTTACATGATATATTACGTGGTAAAAGAGGTAATTGTATAAAAATAAATTACTCATTAATTGTGCATATCTATGAGTCCAGACCTTTTTAGTTTAGGCTTCTACCTTTCCAGTGACAGTTTTTCTCTGCCAATGGGCTAATTCTATAGAACGTCTGGTTTGCAATCAGCTTGGTGTCACCGAAGGGAAAGTCATCATACTGTACCTCTGCTGGTTGTCACTGCTCATACAGCAAAACAGTCTAAAAGGACCAAAAGTGAGGAGAGGAGAGACTTGAAATGCAATAGTGACCAAAGAAGGAATAAAGCTCTGTGTAAATATCTTTACATCAAGGTGGAGAGATTTGCGGGACTGCCTCGGACTGAATATGGACTCGAAACTGGCCATAATCCTCCTAGACAGGTATCCTTTCAATCACTTTCTTCTGGTTAGCATTTTATATGTCCTCGGCTACTGGCGCTACCTCCGGTGGATTGACAGCGTCCACCTCTGTGTCCCTATATCATCCATAACACATAATAATGTTTACACCTAATGTGACCAAGTCCATTCTTACCTTAGCATTTAGCGCACAGTAAAACTATTTAAGAACCAACAAAAACTGTTTTACATCACACAAAGTTTCAATCACAGTGGCTGGTTAGACACTTTATTAGGTTGTCATGTTGTAATGTAGCATAACATATCATAATTGTACATCTGTGTACACAACCGTAGTTACAGTAAGCTAACAGTTTATGAAAGAAATGGCTTGTTTTGCTATCATCTGCACTGAGGATTTAAGAGACAGGAATGACAGAAATCATTAGCTGATTTGCAGCCATTTACTGCAACCAAAACAGTAAATTCACTGGAAGAAGATGTGAGTTTCCTCCAGAGAGAGTAGTATGAGATGTGCATGTTATTTTATGCATGACGAGTGGGAGGAGAGTCTAAAGGATTTTAGGAGTGCTCCTCACAGTGAAAAACCGTCAGGGGCAGGGCTTACAGTTCAAACTAAACTGTCCTCCTCACTCATGGCTCAAAAATGTGCAGAATCAGGTATAGCGCCTTTAAGCAATGGGCTATATGCAGGGGTGCACACATCCAGTACTTAAGAGCTACTATCCTGCACCCATTAGAGCAAACCTCCAACACACCTGAATCAAATGAATGGCTCGTTAACTCTGCAGAGCTGAATGACATGCAGGTGAAGCAATTCAGCAATTTGATTCAGGTGTGTTGTAGAAGGGTTGCTCTAAAAGTTGAGGAATGGTTGTGTGCACCCCTGGCTATATGCAAAACTCCACTAGGTGTGCCTGTCCATTGTTGTCATGGTTTCTGAGGTCAGACACCTGGATTAATCAGTTTGTTTAGTAATGAAAGACATGAAACAAAGGGGATTATACGCTTCTGTGTTCCGAACTTCCAGTTTGAAACACTTAGGGGGCCCACTTCCGGCCCAGTTAAATGTCCCTGTTTTACTTTAGAAAAAAAGGAAAAAAACGAACCCTAAAAAAATTTCAAAGGATACAAGAAAGAGATAAAAAAAGGGAAGAAGGGGAAAAAGGAATCAAGGGGGAGGGGGAAAATAAAAAAAAAAAAAGAGGAAATTTTTTGGGGGGGGGGGAAAAACGGGAAGGAGAAATAGGCAGGTAGGGGTTACCAAGGGTTAACTTTTGTTAAAAAACACAAAAAAAAGAGGATTCCCCGTTTCCAGGAAAACGGGGAGTGAAAAAAAAGAGGGCGTGAAGATTTGTGTTTTCCCAAAAAGGAAGGAACATAAAGGAAAAATGAAAATATATAAAAGTACACAAATACTTAAAAAAAATTTAATGAAAAAAAACAATGAAAGAAATTACAAAGAGAGAGGAGAGGAAGAAGGGGAAGGAAAAGAAGAGGGGAGGGGGGGGGAAAGAAGAAAAAAAAAAAAGAGCACAGATTTTTGGGGGGGGGGGGGAAGATAAGGAGAGATAAACTAAGGGTAAAATTGGGGGAAAAAAAAAAAAAAAAGCTCCTTTATGGAGTCCCCAGTAGTTCTCGGAAAGGGGAGGTACAGACCGAATTTAAATTTGGTTTTTAAAAAAATAAGAGTAAAAAGGGTACGGTAGATGGGAAGTGGGTGTGTGCCCCGGGGGAAAAAAAAATTTTTATATAATAAGCTCCCCCCGCGAAAATACCCTTTCTTCTTCTTATTAATTAAGAAAAGAAAAATGGTAGAATTAACGAAAAAAAAAGGAGGAGGGGGAGGGGGAAAGCGGAAACGGGACCATGGACCTGGTTTAAGTTGAGGAAGTAGTGGAGTTGTGCATATAGTAATGTGACAACACAGGCATGTCTTTCTATCTATTTATTTAATCTATCTAAACTCAATAGAAATGTAGAGTGATTGTTTGTGTTCATATAAACAATGGACAGATGCTCCTGTACAAATTCTGTTACCAGTTGTTTACTGTTCACAACCTGATCAGAGCAAAGTGGAGATGCAATACAAAGAATTTAAAAAAGAAAAAGCTAGATTTATAAAACTGAAATACCCCTTTTTTCAGAGGGCAAGGCAGGTTTATTTGTATAGCATATTTGATATCATTAAAGTCATCTTAAAACACTTTGCACATAACATTACAATAAGGTGCAAAATGAACATTAAAAACTTGGACAAATATAACAAGAGGGGGAGGGGGGGAGGAATTAAAAAAAAAAAAAAGAAAGTATATTATAGGAGGAGGAAAAGCAAAAAAAAAAATCCCATTTCTAGGGAGGAGGGATGTAATTCGGGGAAAATAAAGAGGGGAAGAAAGGGGAGAAAAAACAAAGAAAAGAATGATGGAAATCGAAAGAAAAAAAAAAACAAAAAAAAGAAAAAATAAAAATATAAACAGGGAAGACAAAGAGGAAAGGGGGGGGGAATCAAGGAAAGGAAGATACAACGGAACGAAAAAAAAAAAAAAAAAAGGAAGAGGAAAAAGTGAGTCCCTCCGGGCGCTCTGGGGCGGGGCGCCGCGGCAGGGCGGTTTGTTAATCTCGCGTTCGCTTTAAACATAAAGAATAAAAGTCAAATAATAACATAAAAAGCTTATTCCAGCTTCTAAAAAAGCCCAGTACAGGTCCTATAGGGAAAATTGGAATTCCTCATCTAAAATTATTCTAAAATGCAGTCACTGTGAGACTTGGTTCTGTTCTGACAGCACCAGCAAAGGTAAAAGTTGCACGTACTGGATGTTTGAACAGGTGGGTCAAAGCACTCCTTAAAGCAGCTTTAATTCAACTTCATTCTTTAGAGGCTGAAAGACCAGATATAAGCTAAAAAGTACTCAAAAAGGTAGGTTATACGCATCAGAGGTGTCAAAAATACACTAAGGCCCTGTCCCAATACCCGCACTTCCACCCTTGCGCCCCTAGAATCCGCGCTCCCGTTGAGGGGTTGAAGTGCGTTAGTGTGTCCCAATTCTCCAGGGCTGCTCGAGGGCAGGAGTCCGTCACGCCCCCTTTGCGCCCTCAATCCACACTTCAGTGAAGTCCGCATGCAGACTTCACCGAAGCATATTGCCCATAATTCATTGCTGCATGTGACGTTTTGAACCATAAAGGTAAAACATGTCCATGTTTGTTGAATGAGCTCCTGCCTGTGGTGAAAAAAAAAAGCCATTTCAGATGTAAATATTAAACCATCTCATCTTTTTATGTTGTAGGTAAAAATTACTGAAATTTGCCGTTATTTATAGTTATATTCTTTGATATTAAAATTCAAAGCATTTGAATAATGAAAGTTATCAGTTTACTGATAAAAATAGCTATATTGAATTTTTATTTAAAAACTTTATTTGCACAGGTAAGTCCAGTCAAGACGCAGCGTCTTTAACAAGGGAAACCTGTTTACCTGACATAGTTTAGTTTAGTTTATTTGTATGTTTGTTTAGTTTAGTTTAGTTTAGTTTATTATGGATCCCCATTAGTCTTCACCAGTGAAAACTATTCTTCCTGGGGTCCATATCAACATAAATTTTGAACATTCAATCAACAAAAACACAGGTTAACAAAATTAAAATACAATACTAAGCAAACATTTAAAAAGAAAAAAGCAAAAACTAAATAACTATACAATGCCAAAGCATCTGTATTTACAATTAAATTAAGAATAGAATAATTATGTAGCCATACTTCCATGAGCCTTACAACTCATGTGATTAATACAAATCTCAGTTCGCAATGTAACTCAAAGAACTTATACATGTTTTTATGGACATCCGGACATTTATGAACATTCTATGCAACAGTCACAGAGCAGACAATTTAATTATTATTATACATTTGTTTAGAATGTAACAGTTATTTAACCTGTAGTGGTGAAATTCTACAGCCACCTTATGTAAATTAGTTCAGTAATTCATTTATTTATTAATTAAACTTGTGTGGATTTCATAACATATATTTTACAAGAACAGATGAAATTAACTTTATTCAGTTTATGTTTGAAAATGACGTCTCTTCACCAGGAACAGACATGAAGCTGAGTTTGGAAACAGTGACATGAAATGACGTTGTGGTGCAAAATGGAGGATCCATCACTGTCCCAATTCTACCTTTTTTCCCACACTTGCAACCTGCACACTCCAACCCTTAATGTGCACTTCTGCCAAGTGCGCACTTCATACAGGGGTGTAGGGTTTAGGGTGGGTATTGGGACAGGGCCTAGAAGTAGAAAGTGGAAATCCTGTCTGACAGTTTTTCCAACCAGTCATCGAACCAGCTGGGTTTAATTAGCTCCTCTGCCAGGTAGATGAGCTCGTTAGTGAAAACACCTGTTCTTCATATACAGATCCAAAAACATGACAATATTTCTACTCGAAAATTTCTTTTACTTCTGCTTTTGACACCTCTGTACTGTTTTTTTTTTACAAGCTGGAATGATCTTTTTATGTTTTATTTGACTTTTATTCTTTTTATGTTTAAAGCCTGTTTTATTTGTCCAAGTTTTTAATGTTCATTTTGCACCTTATTGTAATGTTATATGCAAAGCGCTTTAAGATGACTTTAATAAAATCAAATATGCTATTTAAATAAACCTTCCTTGCCTTCTAAAAAAAAAGGGTATTTCAGTTTTATAAATCTAGCTTTTTCTTTTTTAAATTCTTTGTATTGCATCTCTACTTTGCTCTAATCAGGTTGTGAACAGTAAACAACTGGTAACAGAATTTGTACAGGAGCATCTGTCCATTGTTTATATGAACACAAACAATCACTCTACATTTCTATTGAGTTTAGATAGAACATCAACACAGTTCCTGTGTTGATGTCGTTTAAATAGCATCTTTCACATCTTTCACAGACAAATGTCACAAGTGCTTTAAAGAGAAAGTAAGCCAATCAAATTCACACCACATAGGATGTTTGTATCACTTTCTGCCACGTTCATAAACAGTATGATTTAAATAAAGCTGGTGAAGTAAATAAATGGATCTTTCACTCAACTGAACTCTCAGCTCATGTTAAATTTAGGAAATATGTCTATGAAACATAAAGCATTTTAAGTGCAGAATAACGTCAGTAAGTTTGTCTTCACAAGAAAAAATTCACAAGGGTGATAAAAGCCTACAGCAGGCTACTGTATGTCTTAGGTCTTTTTGGGTGATTAAAGGCTGCTGTTGGAGTTCATCTGTGTGACTTATGGTCATTTTTTAACCACAATGTTTTCCTAAGTTTAAACACAAACACAACCACATCTAACCTTGACAAAGTAGATGTCAGGGGGTCCAAATGCTTATTATTCTCAGACCTGGTGGTGGTACTTTTTTTTAGGGAGAGAGAGAAAAGCTCATTTTATATTTGATCTCATTCCAATTGCATCACAGGTTTTTTTTCCTTTTTACTGACTGAACTTTTAACATGTAGCTCGTCCATCTTTAAAGCTTTTAAAGACAGGGTGGATGATGCTTTCCAGGGGCATTTTTTACTATATTGCTTAAAGCAACCCTTACCGATGTTGCATTCTTACACTATTTTTCTAATAGGGTAAAATGCTATGAATGAGGTAATAGAACTCTGAAATACAAGACAGACCCTCCACTGATCAAAAAAGAATATTATTCCAATCTCTAAATATTCAATGAAAACTCCAACCAATCCTTGAAGTGGGGTGCACCTCTAGGATTGTCCAAGGGACCTGCCTGTCAGATCTTTGCTTCTGCATTGGGAGGTGGAGGGAATGAGGGGGTGTGTCTTAGGAGTGAGGCGGGACTGTTTATATTCAAATAATCTTGCTGCGCTTTCTGAAATACAAGATTGGTAAGGATTGCTTTAAAGTCTTCTTCACACCCTGATTGTAGCCAATTAAGTAAATGTTCTGACACAAAAAATAAAAAAAATTAATCACCTGTGGAACGGACAGGACTGCGAACGGCCCGTGCTTATCGATGTATGAATGATTATATGTCCATCAAATTCCCCCCCACCGACTGCTCCCAGGGCGCTTTAAACAGCAGCCCACTGCTCTAAAGTTCAACCTGAGAGGGGAGTGGGTAGCGTAGTGGTAATATTGTGGGCTTTGGTGCGGCAGACCCAGGTTCGAGTACCTGACACGGCACTCACATGAACCACTGTGGACCCCTGAGCAAGGGCCTTAAGCCCCCCCCCCCCCCCGGCAGCTCACTGCTCTCAACTTAAACCTGAGATGGGTAAAAATGCAGAGAAAATATTTCCTAATTGACTCTGTAATTGGGATTAAAAAAGTGTCTATATATAAAAAAAAAAAACTCGACTGGCGTTTGTCGTCGTCCCCCCCCCCATGCACGCGCCTGTGCTCACAACTTGCCGTGAGCGTGAAAATGCTCTTAAAAAGAAGAAAAGAGGATGTGGATCAAGTCACGGAGGTGTTTGTGTTTGCAGAGAGGATGTTTTATGCCGCAGAAGAACTTGGAGATGAGATAATTTTCACTTTTAGGAAACGTGGTTCATCTGCTGTTTACTGGAAAGCTAACAAGCTAGCCACTCGGCTGTTCTCGGTTATGTTTGCCGACAACCATCAGCGCAAACGTTCCGGTGCTCTGGAGGCGTGGTTTCGGGGTGTGTGTATTTTTTGCTTGAACCGTTTTTCCAGGGTCCCCTACCCTGCCTTTAAAGCACAAAATCCAGAGAAGAATGTATTGAAATGAATCATGCAGATTTATTTACCATGATTTAATAAATGCCCAACTTTAATGTAACATGCAATCCAGTTGTGACACCACCAAAAGACGCATTTCTTAAATGCTGGACCTGAAATGAGTGTGATATCTGCTGCACAAAGCACACGCATGCAGTGTGAAACACCAGTGGGATAAGACAAAGTGAGAAGGAAGAGCTTCTTCATTCATGTAAATTTATTTGCAATGCCAAAAAAAGATGTACTGAGCCCATCTGGTGACTCTGACAGAAAAAAAAAAACTAACTCATGGTTATGCATGGCCACAGATTACTAACACGTGGGAACGAGATAACTAAACCATGGTTGTGGATAACTAATGTCAGGTGATGAGATAATTAACTTGTGGCCATGCATTAGTTAAGTGCATATCTATGGTCAAATGTTGTTTAATTTGATTCTATTTCAATAACTGACCATATCTGAATGGTTTAACTACAGCATAACAAACTTTATGAAGTCTTATAACAAACTTAAACAGTACACCAGGTTCACCAACTGCAAGTCCCAGAAAAGGTTGAGCTCAAAAAACCAAAACATTATACCAAGGTAGTCCGTAACACGATATTCTGAAATCTGTGGTGATTTATCACAATAGATCTATCACGACATGACACTTTAGTAAGAGCCACTTAATTCAGATGCCAAAGGCAAACAGTTTGCAGACAATGGACAAGTTGTTGATGAATAAGTGATGTGTGGCAACAATCTCCTTATCTTGTTCCCTTGCATTAATAATAAGTAGCTAGGACTTAATAATGTGTGGCCATGTGTTAATAATTTCCATCTATGTCACCAGATGGACGCAGTAAAGATGTCATCAGGATGCCCGCATGTTATTCTTAATTAACCAGAGGACATGAAAGTCAGCCTTACACTAACAGGGAGTTCTGCAAACATTAAAACTTCTGTTTTTATTACTGCTGGGCAACAATTAACATTTTTAATTGCAATTAATCGCATGACATGTTTGGATTGATCGCAATTAATTAGTGTGTCATGCGCAAGATTTTTTTTTTACTCTTTAAAAATACAACTGTATGAAGAAAGAACATTTACTTTAGTTTTACAAGGTAAAGGCAAAAAACCAAGCCGGAAATCCGGGACTAGTCCTGAATGGGCTCTATGCACGACTCCACTACTTCCTGAACTTAAGATAAAGATACTTTATTGGACAAACTGATTAATCCAGGTGTGCCTGACGTCATTAACTGGCCAGACACACCTGGATAAATCAGTTCTTCCAGTAATGAAAGACAGGAAACAAAAGAGCTAGTTCAGGAAGTAGTGTTGTGCATAGGGCCCATTCAGACCTGAATTTCAGCTTCACATTATGTCAGCTGTGAAGTCAGCCTGTGATCATTTAATGAACATACAGTATCAAGGACTAAAGGTGTCACAGCAGGATTTATGCAATTATCTTTAGTAGACTAGACTACTGAACCCTGTCCTTGGTCTCCGAATGTCCATCAGACAGCTGCAGTTAGTCCATAACGCTGCTGATCCAGTCCTTACTGGATCACAGCACTCCAGTCCTCAGATCTTAACACTGGCTTCCTGCTTGACAAATAATTGACTTCTTAATCCAGCTGTTACTGTAGTTTCCAAGCACTGAATGGTTTAAGACTAAATTTCTGTTTCCAGATTGAGAACTAAACCTGGAGACGCAGCATTCAGTTTTTATGCTCTTCACATGTGGAACAAACTCAGAAAACTGCAGGTCTGATGAAACTCAGCACTTATACATCAAAGTTATAAAACTTTATTTGCCACTGCTTTTTATAAGAACTTTTTATTCATTTTAGATTTTTCAAAATTTCGTTAATTTCTTTATAATGTTTTCTTCTGCACCCTTCTTTTTCATCTGCATATTTTTAATGTTGTATGCAAAGCACCTTAAATTGTCTTGCATGAAATGTGCTGTACAAATAAACTTCCCTAATTATCCTAAATAATAATGTAGCCTTATAAAATAAAACATTAATGAGAAGGAGGAGTATAAACTTTAGGATTTATGCCAACTAATTAAAAACAAGTCAGCAGGATGAATTACAACACTGAGTGAAGCTGCCATGCTTCTGCCATTAACACAGAGGAAACATTATCTGCCATCAGGTGAACCGAAAAAGCGGGATCCGCCCGTTATTGTGTCCCCATTGCCACATTTCCTGTTCTGATCCCTGCAGGTATTCAATCCATCCTCACTCTGACACACCTGACTCAAATCAAATGGATCCAACAGCCTATAAAGTTCTGCGCAATGACTCGGTCAGGTGTGTTAGAGCAGGGATACATTGAAGAGCTGCAGGACTGTGGTCTTTGTAGGACAAAGATGAATAGCCCTGCTTTTATGGATGCCCATTTGAATATTTCCATGGTTACATGTCAACAGAACAGTTTATGACTGAACATAATCATGTTCTTGGCTTTAGGCTGTCACATGACAGAAAAATTGATCATATCACAGTACGGCTTAAATACATTCTTTTTACAATGCCACGATCACCATCATGGATGCCATTCTTATCCTTAACATTTTGTGTTGCCATGACCACTAAAGATTGCAAAATCACTGACTGTAATTTTAGGCCATGTCCACCTGATGCACATATACCACATGAGCATGTCTTGTTAAGAGGACAGTCTCCTTCAACAGCAGATATTGGTCTGTAGAGTCACCATTTATGGTGCAGCTATTGTGGGACACAAAGGCTGAAGAAATTGACTGAAACATTTTGACTAATATATAAAGGAAGATCAATAAGACAAAACTTTTTCCATGACAAAAGTGCTGATAGCCACTTCCTATTAAAGCAGGTAAGACTAGTCTAAGCACAACAGCAAATATGTGAAACACTGTAACAGTTTTATATATAGATGTTGTCTTTACTCTGCAGCTCCAGTTTAAGAACAAACGTCCACCTTTAGACTGGTCACCATGACCACTAGAGAGGCCCCAGCTGGCTTGTCAAGGTGTTTTAATGGGGCTCGTTGATGGATGACTCCATTACTGTACCACAGCATGCTGTGTCACCTCCAGCAACAAACAGCACTGGCACACTATTCTCCCTATCAGAGGATGTTGTTTTCTTGTTTGCACTGAAGGAAACAAATATGACTAAAAACAACAAACAAACAAAGCATATCTCATGAGCAAAAGCTTCCTGATGATAAGAAAAGAACTTGATTACAGTAAGCGGCAGCAGATGAGGCAAGCAATGTTGACCAGTGATATGAGCACAACATCCTGTTGGAGACAGCCTGGACATGACACTCATGTCTCGAGGATCCAGACCACAGCAGCCAGGCTGAAAAGAGGTCAGGCAGCTGTTCTTTCGTTTGACTGAATCTCTGAAACAAAGATGCAAGTGGAAAAAAGGAGAGTTGAATCGGCTGAGCTAAAGCCACCACAACAAACAAGGTATGGCCCAGATCAAGGTGCTCCCCCATCGTCTTCCTGCACGCTATCTGAACCATATTAGTCAAGCTTGAAAAGACTCCCCCTGTTTCCCAAAAGACTTCTGAAGATGGACGAGCAGCAGGAAGGCAGATGAAATGCAGGTAAAAAAGAACAAAAGGAAACAGGCAGGGAGTTACAACTTTTCTTTTTTGTTCAAGACAAAGTCCAAGACTTTTTGTCAGCATACAAAACCACATGGGCTCCCTCACTAATAAATCCCATGTGTTCGTGTCTGTTAGGTGTTAAATCTGAAGGGTCTTGCCCTCCGTGGCCTCAGGGCAGCAGTGAGCTGTGCAGGGTGGAGGACCCAGGAGACCTGTCATACAAGATCACAAGTCGCATTTATTCTGTTACTTCAAATTGTAAATATGTTCAGTTGTACACAAGATGCCGGTCTGTGAAAAAGTGTGAAAATTCAGTGTGAGAGTCCACGCTGAGATGCATACCCATGAAAATGCTAAAGGGCAAACGCTCTCAAATTGATACAACTCCACAGCCTACCATCAGGGGGTCCGCTGAAATGGGGTGATAAAAAATTTACCGCTCCACAATAAATTTTTCACTGACAAAAAAACCTGCACTGGATAGCGAGGTTGAGCAAAGGAGACAACGGTTCTTAGAAGACTTTGAAATCTCAAAAACAATTTCTCTATTTATCTATGCCTGATTTAACATCATTATCTGCTCTCTATATCTTTCCAGTCATGCATGCATTTTATCATTTCTTGACTGAGTGATTGTATATGTTGCCAGTTAGAGAAGGAGAATAAAATAGGAAGAAAGAAATGACCGCAGGGAGCAAATATCATTCAACTTGCTGATTGCATTGTCACTGAACCAGGATATGAAGCTTGAAAGAATGTGGTCAGGAGACTCCAAAATTACCTTTCCCATTCAGCGCTGACGCTTAAAATAACACTTTTAATTCACTCCTTTCGGCAAATCCAACAATGCAAACATGTAAATTAAGATGAGAAACCCATTTCCCTTTCCAATTATGCCTCTCATTTAACTTTACTTCATTTGGTCTCACTTGCCAAAAAACTGCCACTACAATTCAAACAGAAATCAAACAGAAGTACATCTACTATCGGGGAGGAAATGAACATCTGCTACATGCTACAAACTGTTTAAATTTCACGGTGCAGGAATGTGTCACTTATATTTACAGTTTGTTATAGACTGATGCAAAATAAGGAAGTGGAAGTGTTGTAGTTTTAGGTCATGTATGGGGTGTTTGTTGCAGACAGGAACGTGAGAAACTACTAAATCCAGCTGAATCCCACTGAGCTGTTGGGGCACCTGTTTTCTGCAAATACCAGCAAGCTTTTGCACCTCACCCCACCATTCAAATCTTATCCTCAAGGGGATTGTGACTCCTCTTATCACAATTCCACGGATCCTCTCTCCTGGATTATTCCCATCCTGTGCAGTGACTAGTGGGTGCCAGCAGGCCCCGACGCAGATGGGAGTCCACGCCTGTGATGGCTTCCATATGTCACAACGCGCTTTTCTTTTTTTTTTCTTTAAATGTTTTCTTTCCATCTCTCATCTCATTCTCTGCTTTGCTCTTTAAAACTTCCTGGACAGGGAGGGAGAGATGAGTGCCACCAAGGTTGGAGAGGGTCAAACGTGATTCCCATTAATACATTTCAATGCAAAGTGTGCATTTACTTCCAGCTTGGGGTCTACTTTGAGCTGAATGATTATTTAAGGTTAAAGACGGCAAGGTTAAAACGGCCACAATTTTACTGCCAAAAAGCTAACAGGAGATAATTTGTATGCTTTGGTATGCCCTCAGTGTCGATTGCACCCTTGGAGTTGGACTCATGGTGAGATTTCCCACCATAAATCCTTCCCCCATTAACTGCCACAGGCTGGAGACGTCTTAAAGCCACCCTGAGGACGCTTGACACGGCTTTGTGTTGTTGTACGGTAAATATGTACCAAACGGAAGCTGAAAATCTCATTGTGGCACTGCAGCACTGGGAGGTTTTCCCATCTTGACTGACACATGAGAACTCTAATATTCCCTGCCTGATTATAATCCCTGTAGTCGACCTCATTAGCCAGGCATCCGCATTGAACCCTGGCTGAGTAGGGTCTTGGAGCTCAGCTGTCAGTCAACACCTTTTTCTTCAAACAAAGGGCATCAGGGAGAAATAATCCAGCGCTCTCCCTCTGGAGCCTATGTGCAGTCTGTTTTGGGATTTGTACAGAGTTATGCATGCAAACATGCACAAGCTAATGTCACATTACCTCTATGACTATATGTTTTAAGATAAAAAAAAAAAAGAAGAAACACTTAACAGAAAAAGAAAGCCAAGATCAGTTTCAGAAGTTCAAAATCCTGTTATACTCTAAGTGACATCATTATTTTCATTTTCTTTATCACTGCACTTTGACACTGTAGGATTGGTCCACACCAAAACATGGTTTTGTCTCTCAACGCCTCCCATGAGCACCCACACAAAGTAATTCTTTGTATAAAGATCTCATGTTAATGCATGTTAACTTGTACGTTCAGGTTCATGTCCTCAAAGAATGCAATAAAGCCTCCACTTTCCATACTAAAAGAATTAACTGAATTCCTTTAGGTTCAGATTGTGGACAAAGGTTGGACCGAGGTTCTCCAATGAACCCTGGGCAGTCTTATTGTGTATGTCTCTCCATGCATCCCTACTTTGGTTCGCCACTTCAAGTAAACATCAACACATAAAGCTACATGATTTCATAGGACTTTCTTCTACAACATGGAGTAAAATAACCAATAAAAGGATGCTGGCTACGGTCAGTGTGTCGCTTCAAAACACAGGGCTGCCAAGGTGATTTACGGCACGCTCACTTTTCCTGAGGGTGACAGCAGACACAGAGAAGAAGACTGATTCGAGTCTTTGTGAGGTCTTCTCATAAAAGGCTGAGCGATGAGACCCCTACTGCTCTCATAACATTCCTTTGTTGTTTGGTAACATACCAAAACAGAAAATGATATGCCATCCACGCCATTTGCAGTGTCACCAAACACTGATGCCGTTCACCATCCAGCTCGCCTCCATAAGAGCATTGAGGTGTCTTTCATGGGAAATGCACAGGGACCGACAGCTTTCAGCTGGAATTTAGAGAAAACACTTGTACTAATGTAATAATCTCCATCTCCTGCATTCTCTGATGGCATGTTGTAACTTTATAGCTGAGCTATGTGAAACAAATCGTGACTGTGCCAGTTCTTTTTCTTTGAGTTGAGAAAGAGCCACATACATGAAAAACAGACAGACGATTGACAGATGGGCAGTCTGAGTGTTACAGAGCTTTTTTTTTTTTACATCTCTGTGCAGCCTGAGCGAACCAATTTTGCCTCTACAAACAGACATTGGAGGCCACCACACACAGTTATGTTAATGTGAAATGCTGCAGCGCCAATCGTGTGGTATGGTGGGCTGCTCTCTACTCCTTCATCCCTGTGCATTCAACATAGCACTGCTGGACCGCCGCCTGGGAAACAGATGGCAGGGAATAACACTGTCACCCACCCTGAACACTGACATCCTGGGCTAGTCCTCTGCCTCGCACTTTGCTATCTGTCTGTTTGCATCGGCTCTGAAATCCCCCCCTCATCTTCACAGACCCATCGGCAGATTAGGAGATACACATGAGTGAAACTGACTGGACAGCTGAACCTCATTAACCAAACATACGCTACCATTTTATAATGACTCTGTTTGCTCAAGGTTGTCATGGTGCGGGTGAGTCCGTTGGGCGGGTGTTGTTTTGGGTTTAGGACAATAGGACTAATGATCAGTTAGCCAGCCCCCATGAGAGTGCTTCAAGAGCTGGAGGAGGAAGATGGAAGTCTCCTGATTCTCTGTCTGGATTTAAACAATTAGACAATTAACTAGTTAAGAGGGATCAATCGGTCCAAGGATTAGGACTATTAGGAAATGCTGAAATTCTTTAGATTAGAGAAAGATTACTAAAGGAACCCAATGTTCTAATACCGATTTGAAATAAGCCTCCTTCCACCAATACAAGTCTGACATTTGTTAATGAAGCTTCTGCTCAGTGCAGAAGCTCAAATCTCTGCAAAATGTTGTGTACTACAAAAACACAGAGAAATGAATAACATATATTTGTTGCATTGTATTGTGATTTTCATATTTTTACCTCAAAGGAATTTGATTTTTTAAAGTTTTACGGGTGCAATGACATGATGACGGCAAAATGAGATAGTTTTGAGTTGAAGTCTAAAACTGGCAACATGTTTTCATTAAGGCTATTCGTAAAAAACAAATGAATGAACGAACGGATATATATGTATAAAAATAAATGGGCTTTTTTTCCATCCTAATTTTTAGATATTACATTCCACATTTTTGCTGTGTTGGTTTATTGAAAGCTTTCCAGTTGATCAAAACTGAGTAATTTGATAAGGGACTGAAGATCAGTTTTACGGTTGTTGCACTCAAAAGACATTTTTGAGCATGCGGATTGAGGAAGAAGAGCAGGTTGGCCATTAACTGGAAGGTTGGTGGTTCCACTCAATCTGCTGTTGTGTCCTTGGGCAAGGCCCATCTTGCCATCACAGTTGGAATCGCTGGTGTTTGGCAGATTGGCTGCAATGTTTCCCTCAGTCTGCTCAGGGGAGCTGTGGCTTCACATGTAGCAACCATCACCAAGTATAACTGTGGAGTTAATAATGAATTCACTGTAAAGTGGTTTGGTGCCTTGACAAGTGCTATACAGTCATCCTCAAAATTACCCTACAATTAAAGAAATGCTAAATTCACAGCAGTAATTCATATAACAAGAAACTTTAAAAAGTAACAATAGATAAAAAAAATTCACCAAATTTTTATTAAGTGAAACAAAATATTGCTTTTGAATTGTAGTTGAAAAGAATAACAAACAAACAAATAAACAAAACTTTCCCAGACAAATTAGAGCACCTTGCTCATGTGGACCAAAATACCTGTCAACAGGTGCAGAAAGTCTTATTGAACATTACAGAAAACACTTGATTGCAGATTATCTCAAAGTGTTTCCCAACAACATTTTAATTCAGGAGCCCGATTATGCTTCTTTACTTCTAAAGAAGTAAAAGAGCATAATCGTTGTTTGTTTTTTATATTTCTGCCACAAATCAAAATCAATGCCATGTTTAAAAAAAAAAAAAAATTCTATGCATTACTTTTTTTTAATTTCAACTTATTTCACTGACAGCTGATTTTTTTTCCCCTTATTTAATGAAAGGGGACTGTATGAATAATTTTGAGGACGACTATAGATCTAATCCAGTATCATCATCATAAACTCTGAACTCGCTGCTACAGTATAAATGTTAACATATTCATTTTATGTTATATCTTACCTGTAGTGTGTCATATCTTAACGCAGAAAAAGTTTAGGAACCACCTTTTTAATGTAATATTGGATCTTTGACCATATCTGATGCTACTGTAATGTATTCCCACCCAGCAAAATTTGTTGCTGAAAAGACGTTGAAAAGACATCATGTCCATCTGTTGAAAACGTTGAACCAACGTTTTGATTTGGTTGAAAAGTGAAAGGTGAAAAGCCCCCCCCCCCCCCCCCGTTTTTCAATTAGACGTTGAAAGGACGTTTTTCGACGACTTTTCAACGTCTAATCTTGGGCTAAATTTGGATAAAATCAGACGGTCCAAACTCAGCTCCACTTTCAACATCTATTTTCAGGCTTAAATATGGCTATGACGGACCGACCAGATTTAGCCCAAAAAACAATGTAATCCTTTCAAATAAGTGCTATTGTTGCTCCATATCAGTTGGATCCTTGTTTCTGATTAAAATGCAATTAAATAAACCATCAGGCATCACTTCAGAGAGAAATAAAAGCCAGAGATAAAAACTAATTTTATAGATTTTCATGACAGGATTACTGATTAATGTAAAAACACTTTTGAACGAAATAATCAATTTTTGTGAATAGAAAACAGGAGAACATACACAATATCCCTTTAAAAGTAACTCACTCTTGTTCAAAGACTTAAGGTAGATTTCCACCGGGTCCGTGTGCAGTGCATTACGGCTGCGGTCTGACTTAGTTCCGACCTCTACAGAGCAGCAGCTCCCATTGTGACCATGTCAGACACGGCCTGCCTGTGACTGCAGTCCGTGCTACCACCAGATAAATCCAATAAATCACATTTGCAGGATCACACGATAATGATCAGGAGGGCTGGATAAATGTCCAGTGGTGTGTGTGCGCAATAAATGTCTTACATAAAGTCTCTTTTCCCTTCATAGTCCAACTTAAAGGTTGAATATGGAATAAGGACAGAACAGCGACATCACGTGTGTCTAGGTTGGAGTTGCAACGGCAGAAAAACAACTCCAGCCGCTGGGATGCCAGGCTCGCTGCCGATACGCAAGTGACCAACAGTCTGCAGCATGTCCAACAAGTAACACGAAGGAGTTTATAACTGACAGCTAACGTTAGCCATGTTAGCAAACAAGCTAGCTTGCCGATCCAGGAGAAAAGTCGCCATTTTCGTGTTTTGACTCCGTGGAAAACGTTTATGTGGGTCCATTTAGTGAAGTCTTCACCTAAATTTACTCCAGGTTTTGCTCTTCTCAGGTCACTCCTCCTCAGAAACAGATAACAATTTCTCCAGGGCTCTGAAGCAGCTGCTTCACTCGTCTCTACGGTTTTCCCCTGTACAAGCCTGACTATGACCAAAATATTGTTTCCACACAGAAATCCTATTTGGCAACCTGCAATGGCAGCGTGTACTGTATTGGCTTATAGACGAAAATAAAATGCCATTATCGAACCCGTAAAAATTTATTTTATAATTATTTTTAGGCTAAATATAATTTTTCTGGGAAATGTTGTACTTTCATTCTGCACACCCCTAAACGACCTGTGGAGGTATTATTTTTTTTAAAAATATAGCTTTTAATAAAAATGTTCCATATTCAACCTTTAAACCAGCAGACACGTTTCATTCATAATATATGCTCATCTGTTTTAGGCTACAGCTATACACAACATCTTTACATTTTTAACAATTAACTTACCATGCATAATATATCCCGATAATAGATCATACCATTGTAGGTACCAGATGTGCGCGGCTCTCCAGATCGGCTTGGAGGCCTGCGGCTGCTGATGACGTAATCATCCTACGGCAAACCGAGCCAATCAAGCTGCCCGAACCGAGCTGATCTGGCCGCCAGAGCAGAGTAAAACTGGCCGCCCCAAACCAAGCTGATCTGGCCGCAAGAGCCGAACAGAACTGGCCGCTCCAAATTGAGATGGTCTGGCCGCCATAACCGAACTGATCTGGCCGCCCGAACCGAGCTGATCTGGAAAGCCGAGCAAATCTGGTACCTACACCATCACTTTCTTGCTTTCTTCGCTGCAAACTCACCAATAAATCTTTATAATCCAGTTTGGATGTAGGCTTATTACATTTCTAACAAATAATAGTGCAAACCTGCACAGTCCGTTCTGTGACATAGGAGCGCAAATAATTTTTAATAAGTCTCAACTTTAAAAAGCTTTGCTTGCTCGATGCCACCGTTACAGGACGAGTTCATAAAATCCTGAGTGCAATCTCACAGTTCCTTCAATACGTTTGAGGTAAAAAATTATTTCTATATCACACATCAAATCAAAGTCGGAGATACTGATCAGTCTATTTCCATTATGTAAATCAACTGTGATGGTATTTTTTATTTAGTTGTTTTATGTGACCTGCACAGAGAGACAAAAATCAAATGTGATTAATGTATTTATTAAAAAGAAAAAAACACACACACACAGCAGGAATGCAGGCGCGAGGTCCTGGATGTGAGAATGCCAGAAACAGACCCGACTTCTATATTTAGGGAGGGGAGGGGCGCGGCGCAGCGAGACACACCTGGGACAGATCTGGGATGCATGTGTCATGTATCTGGTGTGAGCCACGCCACTGACTATAACGGCCGCGACTTGCTCCGGAAGCTGCACCGCAGCCGTAAGGCACCGCACACGGACCCGGTGGAAATCCGCCTTTAGCAGCAAGATGGGCTTTCTAAGAACTCTAATCTCGTTGATAGGAACTGATTTGATCTAATTGAAAACCAGACTGAATTCTGTACTGGACATAAAGTGCTGCTCTGGCTGTTTGATGTTGCAAACTTTAGCTGTCTTGAAATTGGACATTAATAACAGATGGTGTTTTCTCTTCGAGGATGAAGTGATGGCAGGATTTGTGGGCAACTGAGATCATTTTTGACCCAAGACTGTTATTATGTCAAACTATAGGTTATTCCTCCCCTGATGACTAAGTAGCATTATAGACTGTGTATCCAGGTAACTTTGTTACATTTTTTCTTCCATTTCAGTCTGTATAAACTCAGGATACATTTCAAATCTGTCTTCAAATTTTCCTTTGAGCTTTTTGACTTGATTTTTTTTTTTTTGTTTTAGACCCACAAGAGACAGGAATATGAAGCCAGTAAGAAAGAAACAAACAACCACAACCAAAGAAACAACCAAAAGTCTCACAAACAAATATTGATAAAATGAATATGGTAGAACGGAAAAAAATATTTTAAAAGAATGTTCGAGGCTGGTAGCATAAATTAAAGGATACTCTCCAATCCTGCTCCTCCACAGTGAGAGGAGCCAGATGAAGTGGCTTGGGTATCTGATTAGGAGGCCTCCTGGGCACCTCCCTGAGTCCCTGGTGGGGTATTCCTGGCACATCCCCAAGTTAGACCTTGGGCACGCTGGAGGGACTACATCTCTCAACTGGCCTGGAAACGTTTTGTAATTCCCCTGAATGAGCGCGAAGAAGTGGCCAGGATGAAGGAAGTCTGGACTCCGCTGCTTAGGCTGCTGCTCCTGTGACCCAACCCCAGGTAAGCAGAGGAGAATTGATGAATGGATGGACTCTCCAAAGTAACAAAGTAATTGCTCACAAGACAAATGTTCACAATTGCTCATAGCATGAACAGAAAAAAAAAATCACACTTTCAGAGAAAGAGACAAGTTCTTACATACTGTTTGACCAGATTCAATTTTCAAAAAGAATAGAGGAAAGGAAATTTCACACAAGTAAAAAAAAAAAAAGACACTGCATGGTGCTGTTAGCACTGCGGCCTCACAGTAAGAAGGTTGCTAGTTCGAGTCCCTGCTGAGGAGGGTATGAACAATTCCAACAGTGGCCTACCTGTGTTGAGTTCGCTTGTTCTCCCGTGTATGCGAAGGTTCTCTCTGGGTACTCCGGCTCCCTCCAATCGTACAAAGACATGCATTTAGGTTATTTGATCACTTTACATTGACACAGTGAATGTGAGCGTAAATGGTTGTCTGTCTTTCTGTGTTGGCCAAGGGACAAACTCTGCTGGAGAACAGTGAACCCACTTCCGCATTGCACAAAATTTGTAATTCTTTCTTGATCCGTTAGAGGCTGGCTCCAAAACAGAGCAAATCCCCATAGACTCCCATGTTAAAAAGACCAACTTCACAGCAGAAATAGACATGTTTACAGCCTGGTTCAAAACATCATTTTAGGTTTAATAGGTCAAGTTTACCTTTATGTTAACTATGAGGCGGGGTGAATTTTTTTTATAACTCAGCTGTTTAGATGTTATTTAATCTTGAAATTATTTATAATTAGGGGCATATCCTTTTGATTGACAGACTGGTAACTGACAGTTGGCTCCTTGTTTGCTCTCAGTAAGGTCTCAGTCTGCAGCAGAGTAGCAAAATGGTGGATACTACATCCATATTTTCTACAGTCTTTGGTGTATTAGAAGTTTGCACGCAGCATCTATAAAGTGGTCAAAAACCTTTTAACTTTGCCTTACCAGTCTTACCAATATATAGTGACCTAAGTTAACTACACATTATATACATGTATATTATATAAATATATACATATTTCACGAGAGCATTGTTTGTTTTTGTATTTTCTTAATTAAATCAGTATGTCTGCATTGTTCACATTTGTATATTTGTATACTATCATTTTATGAATGTAGTTTATAAAACCATTTGTGAGCAGTTGTCTCTTTTTCTGTTAGTGTCATGAGCATTTCAACTCACATCATGAATTTAGAATTTTGCAAATAACAGTGACCTCATCCTTTTTCTTTTTTGTCAAAACCAGGAAAAATGTGTAAACAATGACATTTTCCCCATATTTTACTCAATCTATGATCACAGGGCGAATAAATGACATTTTTTAGTTTAAATAAACACAAATACTTTTGAGTACACTGAAAGCTGTCAAATACCAAATCCTTCATCCGTTAGTTGCAGCTGTTTTTCGTGTATGTATATATTAACACCTCTGAAAGGTTAAAAGTAGTGTAACATGTTTTTACATGCAGGTGACTCATATTCATAGCTGTCACTTTCACTTTGTTGAGAGTTTTTGAGCCGTCTCAGAATTGCTCATGGGGCCAAACGTCAGAAAACCTCAGTGACAGTCTCCACGCTCCATTTTCCTCTGGACCTTGACTAGAAACCCTGCGGCGTAAACTGTCAAGCCATCAGTGAGGCCACCTTCACCTGAAAATCACTGCTGCTCAGACCACCAAAGGTGCCCTTGACCAAAAACAAACAGAAAAAAAAAAGTAGTTGCCCATATATAAACCATCAGGGGAGCTTCAAGTCAAGAGTGATTTTCTGTAAGGATCTTCTTTGCCTCTGTGGCAGGAAATCAGTGTCCTTTTTTCCACAGGTGGCTCCACATCTGGAAGCTCCAGCTGCAGTAGAGTCTGATCCGGACGGCCAGATAGAAGGATGCACTGTGGCTTGTGGAAGTCCTCATTACCCATTAACTTCCCTCTAGAGAGGTTTGTCTTTTGAGTCAATTAATCCTTGGCTGCTTCAGGGGTCATATGTCACTTCTAGTCCATCACTCCCTCGTCTGCCATGCCATCTCACTCAGGCACACACACACATACACACACAATGTCTGGCAGGCACAGAGACAGACTTGTTGTGATGGAGTTGGCCATGCGTGAGGAGCCAATAGGATGTTTTCATCACTGAGTGAAGTACACTGACAACAGACAGACTGGTAACCTCAACAGGTCAGTCATACTCAGCTGATACACAGTGTCTCCTCAAATCACTCAGTGAATCTCGTACAAATCCTGGAGAGTTTATTTAAAAGCCTAAATTAAATTTTCAACACATACCTGGCAAACTACAAGGTTTTCATTTCCAAGTTGCAGTCATCCAGGAGAAAATCTACATTTACTTTGTTCCTTTCGCCTCATATAGCAAGGATGCTCCTCATAACTTATCATTCCCATGGAAAAACCCCGTTTAAGGAGGGCCAAATATGTAATCTAAAATAATAAAGTATCTAAAATAGTGTGGGGGCAGTAAAACTGCAGCTATTGAACTTTGGTGTGGATGTAGTCTGGAGATAAGAGTCTGAGAATCTGAACAGGAAAACATATATCATACTTTTCATGAATGAGAGTTTTTCTTTTTCGTTTTTTTTTTTTAAAAAAAAGGATTTTCTTCCATACATTTTTTTGTGACTATTGTTAATGTCAATTGATACGTCATTCAATTAGAGATGGAAACTTTACATTGTATAAATCATTTGTACGTATAATCAACTTGACATTAAAGGCACAATTCCTGATTTTATTTTAATTTCATAAGAAAAATGTTTTTACATGGTATATTATGTGATATGTTGGCTGGAAACAATACGTAAATCTCCGCCCAGAAACGTCCCGAACACAGCAAAATAAAAGGAAAAGACGAAATATAGTCAAGGGAGGGGGAGTTGCAAACAAAACTTGCCGCCACATGAGAGCAGAGGCCCAGGTACGGATTAAGCCGGATTTAACTCATACAAGTCTAGCGTTTATTTTTAGGGAGTAAACTACAGACACTACCTTTAAATCAGTTGCTGGACTACCCTGCCCTGTTTCTAACATAATGTAAAATAAAAATTGTCCGCATCTGATAAACACTGGCTACATAATATATACTCTCATTCTCTCCTGGTGATTATTTCCTCCATCTCTCAGGGCAAAGAGTATGGATGGTCCTCCATTTCAATGGATAACGGCAAGTTAAATGATCCATGGTCATCTTTACGTGTTCCTCCTCCTCCCCTGGGAATCACACCTAAAATGCGTAAGGCTAACAAGTTTGTCACCTTTCAGCAACCGCATTTGAAGATGGCGATGCAACATGGCAGCCTTCGGTTGGGTTTGCTGCCACCTACAGTATGTATTTATAAACATTCATTCTAAGCTACGCAAACACTTTCCTTTGGATGTGATTGTGATTAGACTTCAGTAAAATACATATTTATGAAAGCAATACTTGATTTTTGCTGATAAAAAGGCAAATTAGTTACACATTGGATAGTTACACATAGGCCTAATAACAAAACATAAAGAGATGTTGTGTAGCTTTATGTGTTCCCATCAATTAAACTGTCATATGTGGCTTATTTTGACATTAGCTTCTATGACTACTCCCAATTGTGTTCAAGGATAACATCAATCTAGGTACTTTCTTCCCCCTCAATCTGAGAGGACAGCCCAGATTCAGTATATTCTGTTACCCAGGTAAGATGCCATTCCGGAGCTGCATTTACGTTCAACAAATAGTTCATCTATCCAATTGAAATCTTTCAGATCAGAGATTCCAGCTGATATATTTACATGTCCAACTTGATGCGCAGAAGCATTCCGACTTCTGACTGTCGGAATGCTCAATAAGCCTTAAAGGGATACAACACCCACAGAACGATGTGCCTTCATTTTCTACTCACTCTCATGCTGAGCAATACTCTGGAGCACTGTTTTAATATCTCAAATGCAGGCAGAGATTCTTGGGGGTTTGTCATCCACCAACTTTCACATAATGGAAGTCACTGGCGCTTGAAACAAAAAGGTTCAGAAAAGACCAGAAAAACTTGTCAATATTTCTCCATACTGCTCGTCCAATGTAATCCAAGTGTCCTGAGTGGGTGGCGTCCATTATTTACTCAATACAACAATGTTTAATATATTTTTATAGCCTAAACAGTACTACATCACACTTCCTTGATGCGCATCCATGCGAGTTCACGACACTTCGGAAGCACCGTGCATGATGACATATTTGCAGGACAAATTGCTCAGCCAGTGATTACAATTACTGCACCACTTCTGGCAGAAAAAGGTGAAACTTTTTCATGCCCGCATCTGTACTTCCAAATCAGACGAATAGAAATGGCCAAGTAGCCAAGGTACATGATCAATCAGAGGCATAGTGACAGGATCATCAACCACCATGTCACAGTTTTGCTGACAGATAAGCGCACATGACTCACCAGGGAGTCTTGGGATCGAATCCCGCATGGGGCCCTCGTTGTGTTTCTTGTCACACTAGTTTGTGGCTAATGCATTGCCAACTTTATATTTATAGGGATTGAGTGTTAGGGTTGGGGTCAGTTTTTGTGGCCTAATTCATACAGTTTCCCTGACTGATGGGTTTGTGTCTTTAAATATGAAAGTCCTGAACAAAAACTGATTTGAAAAAACAAACCCAAAAAAACTAAAAAATAAAACAAAAACAGCTAAAAATAAAACAAACAAAAAAAAGCAAAGGGTTTTACAGCCCTGCCCCATTGTTCAGTAAAACACACTTTTTTGTCCTTTGATTTGTCTCGTACAACTACTGTCTAACAGATAAGTTGTTTCCATGCAAAACTCTGAATATCTATATTTCATGTCTTACAACTTGCAAAATCCAATAAAACTTTGTTTTTTGAATGCTTTACTTGTCCTCATTATTCATTTTTTTTGTCACTAGTTCAAAAGTATGATACATCATACAATACATACATGTTTATTACCAAGTTTTTTTTTAAGGTAAATCCAATGTATGGAGCTGAAGTTAGCCTCGCCCTAGCTAGCTAATTAATGACAGGTAATAAAATCTACAGGCTTTTTGTTTTGTGTGAGAGATACAGTGTATGGCACCTTATGTAATAAGTTGCAGCTGAATAAAACTGTGATTCATGCAATTGCAATAATAATCAACATCCTATAAGAAAAAATATGATTAAACTATACATTTTTAACCATTTATTGTGCAGTTGAACATTAGTTCTCCTGCATAAGCAACCTGTCCCTTGAGACTTTAAAAGGCCAGGACACTATGAAGCAGATGAATCAACCAGCTGTCCTGTTGTCTCTTAAAGCACGCACTTCTACCTCCCACCTGCCTCTCTGCTTTCCTGATCTCCCACTTGTTTAATGTGCATCTGCTTGAAAGGAACACTGTAATCTTATTTCAATGTCAAACATGGCCCATCCGCTCTTACCCATCTCTTCTCCCAAGAGTACAAACTCCTGTCTTGGGAAATACAATATCAAGTCAAAACAGTGGAAACACAGAAATAAGTTATGGACTAAAATAACCCTTGGATCCCTTGAAAGTGCTCAGTGACTCACAAGCAAAGATGAGAGTCAGCAGGTGTTCTTAGGCCGTAAAACAAAAGGTAATTGGTTTTGCTTGCAGCTGAACCTTTAAAAAAAATCTAACTTCTCATCACTGTGGTTGAATTCTTCACCACAACATGTTGCAAACAGGAGGTCTTTTAACAGACGGGAAGTATTATCACAGACTCACTCTTGGCTCAGCCTCATACCATGTATTATTCTGCACATAGTCAGTGAGTGAAATATTACACTCATCTCCTGCACTTATTATATCAATTGTCTCCACTGCACTCTGAAACTGAAATCTTACAAATGTTTTGTCTGAGGAAAAAAACAAACAAACATTTGTCTCCAGCCTGAGTCATTTTTAGGGAGGGACAAAATAGTCTACGTATTTGTGACACCAGCATTTTAACTTGAAGCTGGTCAGTGTGAAACTTCTATAGATTGGCATTTCTAGGAGACATACTGCTAATGTTTTTTCCATCCTGTCCTGGCCATTGGTTGCATTAAGCAGAATTGGATACCAGGCCCAAAAATGAGCCAGAGGGGTTTTACAACTACCACCTTGTGTGGCCAACTGTGTCTACAGACTTCACATCATGAAAAGAATTTGAATAATGCACACGTTAGGCTCTCATGAGGTTTTTCCAACTTAAAAAAAAAACACCAGTAGGAGGAATTATTTGCAGCTGGAAGTGTCCTCTCATCAGTTTTTCAGACATTTATACATTAATCTAAATTAATGATGGCATACTACAGGAAAATGGCCACTGCACTATTTCTCCTTGTGCATCTTAACAACTGCTTAGCAGTTTTTTATTCTCCATTACAAAGGAATTGTATTAGTGCTGCTTGTGTGCCTATATACTAGCTAGATAAATGCAAAACTAACACCAAAACTACAAGCTTTCAAGAAACATTGCAGATAAGAAACTGAACAAGGCACCAATCAGAATCACTTTCCTTAGAATTGTGAAAAAAACACCATTGACATGGTGGAGGATCCACTCTATGAGCATTAATCTGCTCACATTTGTGTGAAAAAGTGTTTGCCCCCTTCCTGATTTCTTAATTTTTGGCATGTTTGTCACACTTATATGTTTCAGATCATCACATTAAATATTAGACAAAGATAACACAAGTAAACAGAAAATGCAGTTTTTAAATGAATATTTTTATTAGTAAGGGAGGAAAAAAATCCAAACCTCCATGGCCCTGTGTGAAAAAGTGATTGCTCCCCCTGTTAAAACATAAATCACCTGTGGTTTATCACATCTTTGGAAAGCTGAGTTCAATTTCTCTATCCACACCCAGGCCAGATTACTGCCACACCTGTTCTCTTTTAAGAAATCACTTAAATAGGACCTGCCAGACAAAGTAAAGTAGACCAAAAGATCCTCAAAAGCTAGACATCATGCTGCGATCCAAAGAAATTTAGGAAAAAATGAGAAACAAAGTAATTGAGATCTATCAGTCTGGAAAATGTTACAATGCCATTTCTAAAGCTTTGGGACTCCAGTGAACCACAGTGAGAGCCATTATCCACAAATGGTGAAAACATGCGTGGCAAGGTATATAACAGAGGGCCCAGGCAGGTTTTGAACCCCAGACTCCCAGGTGAAAGTCATGCGCGCTGACCAATTAGCCAAAGGGACATCCCTGTGGCCAAGTAGCCAGGGCACATCATCACCTAGAGGCATAGTGACAGGACCACACTGTCACACATGGAACAGTGGTGAACCTTCCCAGGTGTGGCCGGCCGACCAAAATTACCCCAAGAGCACAGCAACGACTCATCTAAGAGGTCACAAAAGACCCCAGAACAACATCCAAAGAACTTCAGGCCTCACTTGCCTCAATTAAGGTCAGTGTTCATGACTCCACCAAAAGAAAGAGACTGGGGGGCAAAAATGACCTGCATGGCAGAGTTCCAAGACCAAAACCACTGCTGAGCAAAAAGAACATAAAGGCTCGTCTCAGTTTTGCCAGAAAGCATCTTGATGTTCCCCAAGACTTTTGGAAAAATACTCTGTGGACTGACGAGACAAAAGTTGAACTTTTTGGAAGGTGTAGGTCCCATTACATCTGGCATAAAAGTAACACGGCATTTCAGAAAAGGAACATCATACCAACAGTAAAATATGGTGGTGGTAGTGTGATGGTTTGGGGCTGTTTTGCTGCTTCAGGACCTAGAAGACTTGCTGTGGTAAATGGAACTATGAATTCTGTTGTCTACCAAAAATCCTGAAGGAGAATGTCCGGCCATCTCTTAGTGACCTCAAGCTGAAGCGTACTTGGATTCTGCAGCAGGACAATGATCCAAAACACACCAGCAAGTCCACCTCTGAATGGCTTAAGAAAGACAAAATGAAGACTTTGGAGTGGCCTAGTCAAAGTCCCCACCTAAATGGGGTCCCAGGTCCAGATGCTGTTATGGCAAATGGCCACTGTCACAGCAGCTGGGGCACGCTACAAAATCAGGTGGCCGTTTAGTATCATTGAAAGTATAAAGGAGTACAGTACAGAGTCAACATAGAACTAATTAAGAAAATAACACAAATTTTTACATTTTACATCAAAGTGATTATCCAAAATTCTCTTTTTGTGTGGATGTTCAATAGTACTGTATATACCGCATTAATCAAGTTACTGGTACAAAAATAAAGTATTTCTAATGTGTTAAGGGCACTAAAGGGGCATTTCAGTTAACAACACTAAGAAATTAAACAACCCAGGGCTTCTACACAAAGCGCTAAATAAATTAGCCCTTTTGTATTTCAGCTGAGGTGTATAGTTCAGGGTAGATCAAACACATTAAGTCAGCTGCTTCTTCCTTATAGACCTCAATGCTTGTCAGAGCTGACTACAGTCAGTTAAACCAGACACTGCTTCAGCTATATTAACACAGCATCTGATCAAGTTTTACGTCTTAGAAAATGAAAGTTTAATGTTTGTGCTAATTTCACTGCTCATCTGTTCAATCACAGTTTTCTCATCCTTCATTTTGTAGCTTGTTCAACCACCTCACAGTGAACACATATTCCCAGCTGGTTGAGCACGCATGAACATATTAATTTCAATGTTATCTCAACAAAACGTATTAGATTTTCTAGTAGCACTACTTAAAGTAAACAAATTTAACCAGTTATTGTGGACATTAAACTTGATATGACTTTAAAGGTAGAGTCCGGGTCCCCCCTGAAAATAAATGTTCGATTGTGAAGTGAAATCCGTTAAAACACATTTTGGGCTTCTCGCGTGAGTGGTGAGTTTGAATGCAACTCCCTTCCCCTGTCTGTAATTCGCTTTTCGGTTTGGTCGGCAGGACGTTTAGATGGAGATTTCTGTTTATATACCAGCAATGACAAAACTAAGGGATGACGTGTGTGGGAATAACTACGATTGGAGCAGACACCAGTCCCTCAAACTCTAAAGGAAAAAAAAAGACAGAAAGAAAACTGAGATGACGAAGGAAAGGTAAGAGCTTTAGATAGTGGTGTTGGAATACCAGGGTTAATATTGGTTCGCTTTACCCGCTTTGAGTTGAAGGAGAAGCTTGAAGCTGAATAGGCTGGAGAACGAGGCAGCCACTAGCCTGAGAGGGAGGGGCGCTCAGTTTGAATACTGCTGTTTGCAAACAGAAATGGTGGGGGGACTTCGGACTCTACCTTTAACAGGAAGGCAGAAATAAAGAAAAGAATATCTGGGGATACTTATCAATCATAAATAATTGTAAAAAGCCAAAGTATTGCTGAATATTTTATTTTCTTTAAGGCTAAGTGAAATCCAATCAAATTCTAGTTAGATATATTACCACAGGTGTTTCATGCCATTCACAAACTCTCTAGAATATGGCATCCATTTTCTTTACACGCTATTTGCTTTGCTTTCCATGTGGTTCAGTGACAGTTAAACATTCAGGAAGTTCGGTCAGAGCATTTAAGCAGGTCAAACATCAGCTGTTCACTGCTGGATTATGAAGAACATCCTCAGAAGCAGGCGTCGGAGCGTGACGAACACATGAACAAAGAGCAGCCTATCTCTCTAACTGCTCAGACAACACTCTTGTTAAACTGGCTTCTTTGGCTTCCTGTAGGCCAGCATCACAGAGCAACCCTCTGAAGAAACTTTCATCTTGCTTTTAAAATGTTATTCCTCTTGCCCTCTCTTTTTTCTAATTTGCTGGTCACAGTTAGAGGCCAGCCAAGTGGGACTTGGTCAGTAATTGGAATCTGTTCAGTGGCTGCCTGCAGCTACAAATGATGCACAGACGAGGCTTCCAGGGGAAAACTCACTCAGCTTAACTGTTGTCATTATTAGGAGTTTTTCCACTTTACTGAACAGTGCACAACTTGTTGGCAGCGCCATCAAATAAGCAAAAATGACAAAAAGGACTTGTATTGTTTGTTCTAAGACATATTTCTTTAATCTCACTTCTGTTTTAAATGATCCTCAAGTCGTTTCCCGCGGCTGCTTTGTTATATAAAGCAGGTCAAGGTCTTTTCTATTTTGTCTGTTCTCAATCCAGCAGTTACAGACATTTATATACATCAAAGAATAGAGCATAATCATTTGCAACTCAAAATAGTTTTCCTGCTGCTCTGTTTAATCCCATTTCAATGTCTGTGGCACCAGCTAGGAAGTTATGATTGAAATCAACAGGCTGGATTTCCAAACTAGAAAGGGAAGGATACTGTAAAACAAGGGTGGGCAACTCCGGTCTTCGAGGGCCGGCATCCTGCAGGTATTAGGAATTTCCCGGCTGCAACACACCTGACTCCAATCAATGGGTAATTGTGAAGAGCTTGATGTCAAGCATTCAACAAGTCACAAGGGCTGTGCCCAAATTTGGGGGCTACGTCTGGTCAAGGCTGGATCCGAAGACCGCTTAAGTCACAGCGATGCAACAAGTTAAGGGGGGGGGGGGGGGGGGGGGGGGGAGGGGAGGGAAAAAGGGGAAAGAGGGAGGAAAAGAAAGGGGGAGGGTATTACGGCCTTTCATGTCCATAAAATTAGCTAAAGTTGGCATAAGACTTTACAAAATAATTTTTGCCTGGGTTTGATTTTCTCTCAGCAGGAGGAATAAGAAATGCTGACAACGACAGTAAAGCTGCTGTAACTCCTCTAAAATTAGCAGAACATTGGTAATGCTGATGTTTCGGAGCTCAGTTTTGCTTTGGTTTAGCACCGTCACAGTTGGTAGGCAATGAGAGATATGCTGAAGAGGCTAGACCCTCCGAATTTAATTCGGGTACAAATGTACAGAGATGGGTAAAAATGCAAAGCCCTAATTTCCCCTCGGGGATGTAAACAGTATGTCAAAAAAAAAAAAAAAAAAAAAAAAAAATACCAGCCCTCGATGACTGGAGTTGCTCACCCCTGCTGAGATGGGTAAGGAGAAGTCAATGAAATCTTTTGAGGGTTTCTATAGTGACAAAAAAATAAGACAACTAATGTGCTATCTGCATTTTCCCTTCTTAACCTGTTGCCTCCTTGATCCAGTCTTCCATCACAGGTACCAAATTACACAGTAGAGGATACACATTTATTGAAAGTGGATTTAGTTTAAAACATCATGTTAAATAAGAACAATTTATATAATAATAACAATAATAAATAATAATAATAATAATAATAATAATAATAATAATAATAATAATACATTTTA
The DNA here is from genome assembly GCA_023101725.1 of Atherinomorus stipes. Classification (NCBI taxonomy): domain Eukaryota; kingdom Metazoa; phylum Chordata; class Actinopteri; order Atheriniformes; family Atherinidae; genus Atherinomorus; species Atherinomorus stipes. The sequence goes on from JALJCO010013221.1 coordinate 2,696,469, forward strand.
TCTATATAGCACTTTTAAAAAGTCTCAAAGCAGCTGTACAGGTCAGATAAAAAAAAATGAAGCACAATAAAAAGATAGAAATACAAGAAGTAGAAAATTAAAATAAGACAAATAGACACATTTAATGGCTTGGAATATGCAACATAATTCTCAGAGCATGGGCAATATAATGCCTGTTTGCTGCAATTAACCACTTTATAAGAGATCGTTTTATGTATTTCAAAACTAAAAATGAATGATCTCCATGTTTCTTTAAACCAGAAAGTGCTGGTCAGTGCTGCAGTTAGGAGAAGGTTGTCAAACTGGTGAATGAGAATGTGACTGAAAGTAACCACTGGTGGCATTGGAACGTTGTAAACAGGTTAACAGCCAAGATCAGAAAAAAAAAATTCTGTTCAAACAGGACCTAAACTCAGGTCTTCAGGACAAAACCACCCCCCTACCGCTCCGACCTCTTCATATGAACACGCATAAACAGCATTTACTGTCTACAAAAATATGGTTGTAGCAGGTGTGCCAAATCACTGGTATGCCACATAGATTTAGTGGTTTTGTGGGATGAAGCTATATGTTGTTGTTAAATGACTAAATATAAAAGAAATACTCTTAAATATTGGGATTACATTTACTGTATACACTGCTTTGTACACTGTTTGGATTAATATAAAATTGTATGCAACAATGTCTGAACATTTTTCTTCAGTATTTTCTAGCAACTAACTTTTTTATTGCACTCAGAATATTATGTATTATGATTCAGTTACAGAGCTATAAATCTGATATTACATTTACATTTCTCAAATCAGTGTCACTGATAATACTAGAATTGATTAGCTCATTTTACCAGTCAGCTATTTTCTCAAGAAAACCCCAAAACAAATGCCTGAAAAATCAATCAGATAATTGAACCTGAAGTAGTAAAATTTTAGCTTTAGATAAATGTTAATGACAGAAATAAAACCTCATAAAATGAACTATTAGAACGGAACATGTTAAGTAAATATATTGTTAGTTTTAGTGATAACAGCCCAGTTGAGAGTAAGTTATAGCTAAAGTGGATTTTAAAGTCTAACACAAACTGCCTATTTGTCTGACATCCCTCTGCTGTGACAGAGATAATGAGTGAGCTGCTCTTGAGCAATAAAGGGCATTAAACTGCGATGCCCCTCTCCCACTTATAGGATTATGTTCTTACCTCACAACCCACTGGGCACCAAAGTGAGAGCATAAACAAACTGTAAATTGCAAAAAATGAATCCACCGCCAAGTCAGCAGAATTGCAGGACTGCTGCTCCTCCAAAGGTCTAACCCCCTCTGGCTGACACAGAAAACAGTCTGCAGGTTCCGTGTGAAGGAAAAAAGATGAAAGGGATTTGAGTCCCAAATGCTTTTCAAACATTTATATTGTTCTGCCTCTCTAGGCCTGTCAAAACTCTGGAAAGTGAGATCAGGTCTCCATTCTGCTGAGGAAACTGATCCCATCGGAGCAGGTACAGCTCCCAGGAGTGGGAGTATAAATTTCAACCTTCAGATGCTGCTTCTGCAGGCCAACATATATAGCATGACAACCAGACCACACCATGAATCATGGCTGGTTGCGATCATTTCCTGATTAAGAGCCTCCAAAATTCAGACCCTCTCACACCTGATAAAGCACACTGAGAGTCCTGACATCCAGGCACTTAAGTGACACTGTGATGAATGCAAAAGTGATGAAACACAGAGCACACAGATTCTGCAAGCCCCAAGAATGGTGCTGCTGTCCCTCAGGACTACAGAATGTATTACATTCACAACCCTCAGCCTTGAAAAGATGTCAGCAGGAGAGCTGCACTTAGCTTAGTAAAGAGTACTTTGCTATACTAACCTTCATAGTTTTCTGTTTGTTAATAAGCATTTGAATATTGAAAGCTTGTGAGAAAGTTCAACTGAGTGACAGTCATTCAGGCTGTTTTCCCTGTCTGGCTAACACAGCTGTCGGCCTGTAGTCAGGTTTCAAAAGAGCCCATATTGCCTGATTAAAACAGGAAGAGTGATGACTCCGCTAATCCCAAGCGACTTATCATTTTATGGATGCTCCACTATGATGTGACTCAGCTCTCTATGTCTTCCTGGAGATAGTGAGTTTGTGGCTGAGGACACATCCTGGCATGTTCAGAATGGCGTCACCTCTAGAGCACTCACCAACCCTCCCTGCAAGATCAAGACACTGTGGAGCAAAACCTGTTATGAAATGTGATGATGCAACACTGAGAGCAACGCTGTCTTTAAGAGTATAAGCAAAACATTTGGCTGTGGAATGGTAGTTACTGTAACCCTCCTCAGCTGGAGATTTAGTGCTCTGTGACTGAATCTTAGCCTTTGCAGGAAGTAGTGGGCGATTTCTGAGATTTCTGAGGTGTAAAAAGATTGCTGCCTGTAAAAAATGCCCATAATTCACTGACTATTTCAGGACTGCTCATGGTTTCCCTAATGCTTAATGAACTGGAGTGTATTTAAACAAGATAGTCAGCCCAGTCCACATTAAGGTAGACCACTGCTGTAGCACTGAACCGCAAAACCTGACATTAATCCTGAGGGTAATGTGGCCCTTCCTGTAGCTAATGAAATCTGAAGCTTTTAAATGGCTGCACCTAATGACACTCCTTGACAGTTTTTGAATTAAGCAGCCATGACTGCTGGGACTGAGGTAAATAGCACACAGATGGCCCACACCCAGTTCTGTCCAGTCAACCCCCATCACGTCTTGCCCTTTGGCTGTTGCATGTGATTCCATACCTGCATGAGTATTGAAGGAGCAAAGTACTCTGAATTACACAACAGAAGACCCCATATTGGCCTTTATTTTTAGTTATTACTATACATTTCAAATAACTTTTTAGGGTGGATAGTTTTAGGATGCTTGTAAGATCATCATTGGAATGTATTAGAACTGGTCAATATTGCAAACATGACCCACACTTTTTACAAAAGAAAGGAACTTTTAGCCTATGGAACTTTTTCAGTGAACTGAATAATTGCTTCAGACCACAGCTGTTTGTATTTCCACCATGATCTAAAGTACGGTACCAAGAGGATTAGGCAAATTGGCTTGCCTTGCTATTGGACGTCAGTTGGAAGAGCAGTTTGTACAGTAAACACAAAGCTGTGAAGTGATGGAGGAACAAGGCAGGGCTCTACTCCTGCAGTCACAGAAAACTTCCCACAGGCTTGTGCATACTGTAGGTGAGGACGTTTAAATGTGGACTTTTGAATGTAACTGTAGTTAAACACTTAACATGATCATGCTTTCTCTTCACATTCAATCACTAGGTAATTGTTCCTGTGAAGCAATGTAAAGTTACTTGATTCTTAAGCTAAGTGTGGCAAGATATGGAAGGAGGACCTGGGTGGGATTCAGTCCAAGGCCGTGGAAGTGGTGCACAACCAATAGTCGGCTGCAACGTCACGACGCGCCCAAATGGAAAAAGTTGCATGGTGCGGTTTCCGAGTCTCCGGTTGCTGCACATAATGAATGTTGGCGTGCCATCAAAACGAGTCAGTAACACATATTTTTAAGGTTGAAAAGTTATATTGTGTGTCTTTAGCAAATGTCTAAATAGTTAAGTAGCCATTACAGTTTGTAAATCTATTTGATAGTTAAAAATTATTGTTCTCAACTTGTTTGCTTTTAAGTCTCTGCCTTTTCTGATGTAGTATCATTATCCACAATACAAGAAAAATATCAACCTAAACTTTTGAAAATAACCAGACTTTTAATGCTAAATAGCGTCATGAGGAGTTATTCTGAATAAAATAATTCTACTTTTGTTATCTCAAGTACCCTGAGATACTTGAACTCCTCCACAGGAGGAGCAGTACTTCACTCCCGGCCCGAAGGGAGCACGCCTCCCTTTTCCGGCTGAGGACCATGGTCTCGGATTTGGAGGTGCTGATTCTGCTTCACACTCGACTGTGAATGGCTCTGATGAGGTGAGGTGACTTGGGCACCTGGTCAGGACACCTCCTTGGTGAGGTGTTTCAAGTATGTTCCATCAAGACAAGCTGGAGGGACTACGTCTCTTGGCTGACCTGGGAACGCCTTGGGATTCCCCTGGTTGAGCTGGTGGATGTGGCCGAGGAGAGGAAAGTCTGGGCTTCCCTGCTTAGCCAGCTGCCCCGCAACCCGAACTCAGATAAGCAGCAAGGGAATGGATCAATGGCACTTTTGTTATGTCAGATAAATATATTCTTTAGTAGCATACTGTCTACATAAACAATTAAGAATTTGTGTCTCAACTTGCATTTTTACTTTATTTTGGCCTTGTCCCTGCACAAAAACACTTACTGTATAGGTACAGATTCAAAAGGAGATGCAATAGGCACTGTAAAATGCAGTTGTGCGGGCCACCTGGTGGGCTTGCAGAGGTAGAAGGAGGTGTGGCTCATGACAAGTTTTATTTTAATGGACAGGCAGTGCTCAACAGCAAACCTTGCAGTGAAAAAATGTCACTTTTTGCCCCTCTAAACATAAAGAACTGACTGCAGAAAGAAGGAATTTGTTTTACTAGTTGTTTTTTTCTCACAGTTTTAAAATAAAGATTGCTAGCATTTCACAGCAAATAACTTGTATCAATAATATCTGGATCAGCTGATACTGTAGAATTAATTCACTTATTTTATTCAATTATTATTTATCATTACAAACAAGCTGATCAAGAAAGTTGGTTCTGTGCTGGGAATAACTCTGGAGCCGCTGGAACTGATTGTTCAGAAAAGAATGCTGCACAAGCTGATGAAGATGATGGAGGATTCTTCACACCCTCTCCACAACAGAATCAGCAGAGTGTGTTCAGTGGGAGGCTGCTTCAGGTTTGCTGTAGGACGGAGAGATACAGACATTCATTCCTGCCAGCAGCCATCACTCTGAAGAACAAGACTGACTGATAAATTATTGTTTTTGCACTTATTATTGTTATGTTGTATTTATGTTATATTGTTTGAAAGACAAAAAAAAAAGAGAGACAGCCTATTACAATATTGAACTTCCTTCCTGGGAAGGAAAATGAAATTTCATTTCATTTTCATTCATCTCATGATACGAAGATTATTCTATATTTTGATACAAGCAAATTTTTATTATTTCATCTAATTTTATTATATATAGTCACGATGGATGCCTTTTTAAACTGACATTAAGTCCAGCCAGACTTGTCAAAGGATATTTGAGATTGCCACAGCTGGATACAAACATTAAATTTGTAACCACATAATTGCTGATTTGATTGTGCCAAATATGTGATGCATGCAATCTTTCCAAACCAAATAAATCAACAATTAATTCACAATCTGCCAACCACAGAGAAAGCGGTCTGAGCTTCTCTAAAGCAGTACCATGGTAAATAAACATCTGCAGAAAACAGCTCAGACCCATCTCTTTTGATGTGCAACAAACAAACCATTCCAGAAACCCACAGAGGCACACAGTGGCTGCTGCCAAGGGAGACAGAGTGTGAAAATTACTTTATACGGGTTGAAAATGCAATACAAAACCAGAAAATAGAGCTTATTTCACACATTTGAACGGCATCGGACAAAGGCATTTTTCCAAAAATCTTTAAACCGTGTTTTTTATTCTTCAGCTCACAAATCTGTTTCTCTTTTAGGTTGATCTCAGCTGTTTAGAAAGAACTCAAAGCTGCAGAAATTTTTCCCACTGGAGAAAAACCATTTATCTCCAAAATGTTGACTCCTCAAGCGTAGTTTCACAAACATCACCAAAACTCAAAAGGCTTTCAAACAACAGCAGCATCATTTTCAAAGCACTGTATTCTTTAAAGTGACACCACAAATGGAGCATACCAGGCTTATCTGAGCTGAAGAGCCTCCCACGGCGCAATGCAGGCTCAGTGTCCAGATAATGAGTGTGCACCAAGGGGCCCGACCACTCATTTGATCAAAAACACATCAGGAGAAGCAGGGCAAAACGTTTCAGCTGCCTGCTCTCATTTAAACCAGCTGGAGAAGTGAGCAAAGAGCCATGTTATGACCCCCCAAGCATCATCCATTGCTTCCCCATGGTAACCGAATCACCTCGCCAACTGCACTGATTGTTCAGGCAGAGATCTCAGCAACTTACAGTGTTGAAATCCAGACATGTATACTGAACCGCAGAACTGGAGAGGCTTCAAGACACCAACAGCATCCAAAGGGAATAAAATACAGCATGAGGGCAAGCATACAGGAGATCATATTCTGCAATCGTCATCTTTAGGATGATTCATTTTGATTTGTTTGTCTTTTGTCGGGAATGTGTAGACAGAAAATGTACTGAAATAAGAAAGTTTGAGTATTAGTGCAACAAGTTTCCACGTGCCAGATTTTTCTTGAATTAATGTTCAAACAGATTGTGAAAGGTTAGGACAAAAAGGGTTATTCATAGTATGATGTACTGTAAGTGCTATGAAAGTTGAGGTGGCAATGCAGTTCATGTAAAGTGGGTTTAATTTCTGAGAAAAACCCTCAAAAATCCTATTATATGTGAGAGAATGAAATCTTTACATTAATCTTCCTCGATTTTGATTAGCATTAAACTGAAAAAGAAGGCTAATCTATTTAAAAGTCTTCTTCAATTACTTTTAACATCGAAAAACAAACAAAAGTTGTGTATTTGTGTTATGCTATTGTCAGAGTGCTCAGTTTGATTTTACCCCTACAGCACTGAGACACACCTCAATTACGTACATATATTTTATTAGTGTTGATACAAATTGTTAATTACTTATGAATTTGCTGTATTTGTGTCACTGTAATTCCTGTTTGCTTATAATGAATTTAAGCATGCTGTAGTGTAAAGATTTGGCTTGATGTGTGCGTTAATGAAAAAGATGTGATAATCAGGTTTCTGTTTGTTAAAATGATAATCAACAATCTCTAAACTGATGAAACATAAACATGTAAACCAACCCCAGTACTTATCATTGCCACATCTCTGTCTATACTAAACAGGTTTTTGTATCAGAAGTCTTAAAAGTAGTAGGTGAACCAAAGATACAAGACAAATATATTGTCTCTTGTTGATTGATTTAATCCTTATTAATCAATGCAAATGGATGAATGGCAAGAAATTGTCTAATGCTACAAGTTTACAAAAGGTTTGTGTTTAGGTGTGACCTCATGCATCAACTGCTCACCTCAGATCTTTTTAAAATACTTATGGATTTTGTTCCATCAATGGTACACCATGCTAGCCTAGATTAAATTGAATCAAAATGAAATCAAGTTTATTTATATAGATGAGTAAAACATCATAAAAATGCAAAAATGATTACTGGAAAATTAAGAGCAAAGTAGTTAAGAGCTATGAAAACAACAAAGAACAGAGAATCAGAACAGGCTACTCGTTTGAGCACAGGGTGTACATAAAAGATAATAAAAATTTTAAAGAAATAACTAGTTAGAATTAGAAGAGAGAAAAATGTTTGCTTGATTTTAAGCGTCAGTCGTGAGACGAATGTGGGGGGCAGCGAGTTCCATAATCTCGGGCCAGCAGCTGAGAACGAGCCGTCGCTCCACTGTTTTAGCTTCATCCTTGGGACTTCTAAAAGAAGTTGGCCAACTGAACGAAGGGCCCTGCTGGGGTCCCGGCGGACTAGCATATCAGCCAGATAAGGGGGGGGGCAGACCGTTGAGGGCTTTGAAAACAAAAGTATTTTAAAATTAATTCGGAAGTGGACAGGCAGCCAGTGCAGGGAAGATAGGACGGGGTTATATGTTCCCATGTGGACGCTCCCACTAGAAATCGAGCAGCGGCGTTCTGGACGAGCTGCAGGTGGGCGATGGAAGTCTGGTTCAGCCCAACAAAAAGGGCGTTACAGTAGTCCAGCCTGGCACCGATGAAAGCGTGAACAGCCTTCTCCAGGTCGCCACGGTTAAGAAAAGGTTTAACCTTTAAGAGGAGACTTTAGGCCACTGTCTGATAAAACTCTGAGATTTTTCACGCAGAACTTAGGGGAGGGAATAGCCACAGTCTGGGGAAGAGCTAAGCATGAGCGGAGTGCCAAACAAAATAAAATCAGTGTTGGCGTCATTAAGATGCAGGAAATTCTGCGCGAGCCATGACTTCACGTCATTTAGACAGTCTAAAAGTCTTGTGTATGATGGACTGTGATTTTGATAGGTGCAGTGGAAGATAGATTTGAATGTCGTCAGCGTAGAATTGGAACGATGGGTTGTGCTTATGAATGATGGACCCAAGTGGCAGCAGATACAGCAGGAAAAGGAGAGAACCGAGAACTGACCCTTGTGGCAGCCCGTGGATGAGTGGAACATGTGAGGAGGGGGAATCACCTGTAACAACGGAGATAACTCCTGTCAGACAGAACCATCTGAGTACGGTTCCATGGATACCAACTCAGTGCTTCAGATGGGAAATAAGGACAGCATGGTCAACCGTATCAAAAGCAGCAGAGAGGTCTAAGAGGACTAGCAGTGTGGGATTGCCAGCATCAACGGACATGGTGATATCTTTATCAATTTTAAGCAGAGCAGTCTCAGTACTGTTGAGTAGACACCCCAAACATGACACTTTCACCGCCATGTTTCAGAGACAGGATAAAGTTTTGATGCTAGCATGCAGTGCTTCCCTTTCTTAAAATCTAACATTTGCATTTCATCCAAATATCTATTTCTAGATCTATTTCATCTATTTGCATAACATCCAAACACATTTCTCAGAACCTGACAACAGCAATTTTTTCTAAAGAGAAAACTTGAGCCTTTTTCTTGCAGTTCTATCGTGCAAATAATTGTTGTTCTCAGCTCTTCTGTTGGTGCACTCTGGAACTAGCATTAGCCAACTTAAGTAAGGTTTTGGGTTGTTTATAAATAACCTAGGGTTTATTTGCCAACTGGTCAATTATAATGGGATGACAATAAAATGGACTGAACTGATAAATATAATGGTCTCTATGCAGAACTCCACTACTTCCTGAACTTAAGCCAGCCTCTTTGTTTCCTGTATTTAATTACTGGACAAACTGATTAATCCAAGTGTGTCTGGCCATTGTCGTCATGGTTACTGAGGTCAGGCAGTGGAGTTGTGCATATACACCATTGGATTAGATTGAGCAGTGTCTTCAAAAGTCTTAAGATGGTTTTGTTGTGAATTGCCCTATATAAAAAAAAAAAAAACTGAATTGAACTGAACAAAGGGGTTAAAACTATAACAATATAATTACAAATAAAAAATGCATAAATTGCTATTATACAATATATAATAGTAAGCACTACTCTGTTCGCTAAATCTGTACAAAAATAAATCTAATCTCGTATTCTTATTAGGAATTTTACTTTTTTAAATGCTTGTTTTTCAGTGTTCCCTACTTCATGATGGTGTACGTGCATGCACTCATCTTCCGAGTTTGTGGTGTGCTGTAATGGTGTGACAGGAGCCTTGCATATCTCCAACAGCTGAAATCTGAAGCAGGAAAAAACAGCTGCCAACATACAGTGCAGTCAGATCCATAACATACCATCCTGGTCATTACTGCCACTCTCATCATTTTACAGCATAAAAGAGCTGGGAGCCTATCCAAGAAACATACAAAGGTTTGCCATTATCACTCCTTGTAATTGCAGCCCCTAATCACCAGGTATGAACATTTTCCAGTCTACAGTATCGTAACTCAACAAATCAGTTTTTCAGTTTTTGGTTTTAAAGGCCTCCTTCCACTGAAAACCCGGTTAAATTGCCCCTTCTGAAAAAAGGGGGGGTGTCCCCTTTTGTATTACCACATATGGAGTCGCGAGGGCGGTGTGCCCCCGTAGGCGGTGGTGCCTCCTCACAAAAAAAATAAAAAAAAGAGAGGGGAGAAGGGGGAGGCCGCGCCTCTACGACACAATTTAAAAAGCGGATCCCCTGTGGGGGGTCTATCTGTCCATTGGGGGGGGGGGGAAACCCCCACACAAAAGAAAAGAGGGGCGAGGTAAATGGGGGGGAGAAGATAATAAGAGGATTGTTTGTTAGGAGGGGGGGAAAAAATTGTGGCGGGGTCTCTATCTGTGGAGGAGAGAAAAGAGGGGGGGGGGGCCCCCTACACAGAGGGGGGAGAAAGAGGGAGAAGGGAGAGGGAGGGGGAAGGCGTCGGGGGGCAACATCTCTTCTATTAAGAAAACAGAGAGGAAAAAAAGAAAGAAAAAGGGAAATTATAAAGAGAAAACGGTGGAGAATGCATTAAAAAAAAGGGGAAAAAGGAAATATTAAGGGAATGCCCCGGTTTAAACTATTTTGAGTGGAAAGTTTGACCACTAAACAGCAATTTACAGAATTTCAACCAGACAGGAGAGATTTAAAAAAAAAAAAAATCTCTGTTGACTGTCTATAAAATGATTTTGTTCAGTCATGAAAACCTCATCATTCATTTGTTTCAATGCACTTTATATTTCTGACTCTGTCATGTATGTTGTTATGTTGTTACATAAAGTGTGTATGAAGCTGAAAAGGAAGTCCTTGTGACTGGTTCCTAATTGCAGCACTTATGAAAGCATGGGAACCTCTGGCCACATTCCCATCTCTTTTTCCTGACTTCTTATGTCATTTTTACACATTTTCTCTTATGATTCACTGTATTGACACCACCTTGTGAAAAGTAGACACCAGCATGTCTTCTTCCTCTCAAAATAAGGCATGAAAAAACATTTTAGAGATTAATAACAGTGAAAATGTACTAATTGGATTTAGCTATGAACTGGCATTATAGCGCTAAAAGGCTTGGCTTTGGTGTGAAAGAATCCAGCCCTCCACTGTGTGTACATGTGTTTTGTGTGTTGGTGAATAGAGTTTACATTGATGCATTAGTCGTTTGTTGGGCTATGTCAGATCTAATGCCAGAAAACAATCTCATCCACTTAGTGAAACCAAATGGCAGGAACTGTTCAATTGACCTAAAACATAAAAGAGTTAAGAGGAAAAAAACAACAAAAAAGTTATCCTTCTTCTTTAATGGAGCAAATGCCTGCTCTAGATTTATAACCGTGTGCATTCATAGGTAACGATGATGTGAAATACGATTCCTTAAACCAAAAGTTAAAATGCTACGTAACTGAGAGAGGTCAAGTCCTCTCTCTGAGGAGATGCAGTTCCTTCAGAGACATCCATTCATCAAGTGCTGCCAACATGACGAAACTACAAAGGACAGCATACCCTTTGCTGACTCCCTTTCCTTTTTTTCTTTTTTTGCTTTTCCCGTCTCAATTCTTCTTTTCAACTCTATTCACAGTTGTATTTAACGTCTTTAAAATGGCCACAGGACAAAGAAACGGCCATATTTCTTAGGGTTTGTTTTTAATGGCCTATAGACTTTGCAAGCGGAAACGCTTCAGTAACTCCTTTACTTTTCCAATATAATCCTTGATGCCTCCCATAAATATTGTGTCCTACTATTTGTCAAGTAAGGCAAACTTGAAAAAAAAAAGAGGAAAAGAACTGAGCAAATATGAGCTTCGTTCAAGTGTCAGGTGCTGTCCATCTGCATTTCATTGAGGTACATATAAAAGCTCATTTAATGGGTCTCTAAGCTCATGTCGAGAAATGCCCTTTATTTACCCTATCACAGGCAGGTGGAGACTGGGGTGGTTAACATAAAGCAGAAACAAATTCTGCTCACTTGAAGTTCCAAGTCTGCCATAAAACATAATATGTCATTAATGAAGTTTCATTTTCATGCTCTTCTACTCCTTTTTGTTCATAACATTAGCAGCTGGGGAAATACTTACCAGATCTGCTTAAACTTTATAGTCTGTGTGACCATGAATAATTTACTTCGATTGTACATTTCAGTATATATGAAAAAGGAACCTTTTAAATGAAAGATTGTGTTTTTTTTCTTCTTGAGCAGAGCAAAGAGAATACATAATGTGGAAGGTGACAAGACATCAAAGAGAAATGTTACAGATAGATAAGAGACAAAAGAACAGTGACTTCAAAACACTGACTTTCCCTTACTTTGCTCTTTATAATGCTCATTTTTCTTTATGCGCTCAGATTCACATGAAAGCCATTTTTCCTGCACTTATTTGAAGCTCCATCTCAAAGTTTTCCAGCTTCAAGAGGCAGTTCACATCCACTCACTTGTAAGCTAAAGAAGGAAATAACAATGGAAAATCTGTTTTTTTGTCCCTCCATGATCACCCTCATATTGTCATTGTGGGGCATAAACTCTTCACATGTAGGAGGGGTTTCTCAGTCCTGTTAGTACAGAGGGCTAGGGGTAAGTGGTAGCGATATAGCCCTTCAAACTAAGGGTTTTCAGATGCTCACTTAAAATGAAGGGGTATGACCAGTTTGCGGATCACCGGCAAGATGGCTGAAACTGAGTCCAAAAACACAATCCACAAATGTGAATATTATCTTCATAGATAAGTTTTAAAATTCATGAAAAGCATTATATTGTCTAGTTTAACGCTGTTTAAATGTTTAACTGACATTTTCTTTGTACAATGCACACATAAAAAAAATGCTTGTATTACATTGAAGTTACGTTCCAGCTGTAGGTTGAATCCATTTCCGGTGAAGGTTGGACTCCCTTTGTCACCGATCCTGTTCATAACCTTTATGGCCAGGATTTCTACAGTAGGTGCAGCCGAGGTGTTGAGGGGATCTGGTTTGGTGGCCTCAGGATTGGGTTTCTGCTTTTTGCTGATGATGTGGTTCTGTTGGCTTCATCGGGCCGTGATCTCCAACTCTCGCTGGAGCGATTTGCAGCCGAGTGTGAAACAGCTGGGATGAAAATCAGCACCTCCAAATCAGAGACCATGGTCTGTCCTCTCCGGGTCGGGGCAAGGTCCTGCCTGAGATGGAGGACTTCAAGTATCTTGGGGTTCACGAGTGAGGGAAGAATGGAGCAGGAGATTGGCCGACAGATCGGTGCGGCATCTGCAGAATGCAAGCTCTGCATCTGTCTGTCGTGGTGAAGAAGGAGCTGAGCCAGAAGGTGAAGCTCTCGATTTACCAGTCGATTTACGTTCCTACACTCACCTATGGGTATGAGCTGTGGGTCATAACTTTCCTCTGCAGGATGGCCGGGCTCTCCCTTAGAGATAGGGTGAGGAGTTCGGTCATCCAGGAGAGCCGCTGCTTCTCCGCATCGAGAGGAGCCAGATTAGGTGGCTCGGGCATCTGGTCAGGATGCCTCCTGGACGCCTCCCTAGTGATGTGTTCCAGGCACATCTCACCAGGATGAGACCCTGGAGAAGATCCAGGACACACTAGAGGGACTACAGTACATCTCCTGGCTGGCCTGGGAATGCCTTGGGATCCCCCAGATGAGCTGGCAGCTGTGGCTGGGGAGAGCGAAGTCTGGGCTTCCCTACTTAGGCAGCTGCACCCGCGACCTGACCCCGGATAAGCGGCAGAAGACAGTACGGTACATTGAAGCTTCAGTAACATACGCTACGAGGCTGAAAACCAGCGTGGTCTGTAGGCAGCCCCAATAATCTACTGTGATAGCGTGATCAATAAAAACTTGGACAACATCGCTGCTGGTCTTGCTTGCTCTGGTTACATGGAGGGCGTCACTGGATACAACACAAGCGGGAATGTCATGCACAAATAAGATCTGCTTAGTGAAATTAATTCACAGCTGTAGATGGCTTAACTTATTGAGATTTCTGACAACAGCTCAGCGCGCATGTGCCTACATACAAGCTGACAGGGATCAGTGATGACGTATGCAGTTGTTGAAGGGATGTCCCAATTTGTAAGTGGTGACTTTCAGTAGGGGTGAGAAAGAGAAATGAGATTGGGCCAAGAATTAATTCTACTGATTACTTTTGTTTAGTCATTTAAAATTTCTTCCTAGTCCAGTGTTCTTTCGAAAAAAAATGATTATTGATCTTTAAAAGGGTGTAATTGCATTTTTATGACACTATCATCATATTAATTGAAAACAGTTTCAAAGTGCCAACATTATTGTTTAGCTCATATTTAATTGCATCTCTGAGATAGTCAATCACACAGCAAAATTTGTTTTTGTGACAAGCCTACCAATACCAATGTTTTGTACCAAACTTAAAGGTATAGTCCGAAGTCGTCCCCCCCCCCTAAAAAATAAACGTTAGACTTGAGCAAGTGAAATCCATCTCAAACCCCGCCTTTGGGCCTCTACTCCCGTGCCGTGGTGCGCTTGAGCGCAACTCTTTCTCCCCCTACCTGTAATTCGCTCTTTTGTATTGTTTTGGTCTGGTCGGGACGTTTCTGGGTGGAGATTTCTGGTTATATCGGCAGCCAATGACAGAACTAAGAGCATGACGCTGTGTGGAAATAAGCTCATGATTGGAGCAGACGCCAGTCACTGAAACTCTCGAAGGAAAAAAAAACAAAGAAGGGAAACATCGTGTATGCAAGGGAAAAGGGAAGAGCTTCAGATAATGCACTTTGGAAAACCAGGGTTATTCATAATTTGGCTCGTACCTGCTTCTGAGCTCTGAAGGAGAAGCTTGAAGTTGAATAGGCTAGCTAGAGCGAGGCGGCCATTAGCCTGAGAGGGAGGGGCGCTAAGTTTGAATACTGTTGTTTGCAAACAGAAACGCAGGAGGGACTTCGGACTCTACCTTCAACGTGTTTGGAAAAATCCCTTTTAAAACATCCTACACTAAGGGGAAATTGATAGTTGATAGTTTACATACTTGCTGTTTTATCCTGAATGCTCTGTGACATAAACTGAAATTTCCAATAAAACATAATCTTATCAAATGGAAAAAATTATTCTTAACATTTGCCAGGGCCCACATTTTAAAATATCTAGTTAACCATCATTTAAAGGAGTGATGACATAGCAGTTAAAAACTAGTTTATGTTGTTGGCATTACTGCATATGTAAATACTCAAAGAAAAAAATGCATTTTTTAAGCGGAGTATTGTTTTGAAACGCCAGACCTCACTTCCTCAGTAATACAGTTGGGTCCGGTGATGATATGGAGCTTTACCCGGAGACCTCGTTGACTTCATTTTGATTGGCTACACCTTATTTGGCTATGACCTTATTTGGAGAATCTAGGTCAAGCTGCGGTCGGAGTTTGCTAAAGGCTAACTGCTAGCAACATGGGCACTTCAGACAGTGTGAGCTACATTTATCAGACAAGACAGCATTTAGAAAATAAATAAACTTACAGGTAATGACAAGGTTGTGGCCCCCTCCCTCAGTGTTGCTGCAGAAGTTTTCTTTTAAATCCATTTGTTTGAAAATCCAGACCTGACTGCACAGAAGTTACTACTAGCTCCATACAGGAAGCTGAATCAGACAGGGAGGGGAGGGGGGAGCGGACGGTGCATAAACCGTTAGGAGAGAGAAGGGGGGGCTGTTTACTTGATAGTGTGCTCTTATTGGAGCAATTAAATTACGTAGAATGATAGAATTACGTAGAATGATAGCCTGCTGTCTGATTCAACTGTTTCTGAGCAGAGAGACAAAGCTGACAGACCATAAACAGGAACTTTGATTCTCACTCTGGACATTCACATGGCCTCATCAGTGCACAACAGATCATATTATACACCCAAAACCCCAGAAAAGTGAAATTTGATGTCATGGCACCTTTAAAACAAATTAAAATGTTTAATATAATTTTCATCAGAAATATATTTCAGCAACCTTTTTAAAAGCTCGTGGCTGTTTTAAGGAATGGGGGGCTATGATGGGGGTCATGAGAAGACAGGTTTCCTGAGAGAATAGACTAACAAGGATTAATACAAACTCTGGAAAAAGACAAGAATTTTCCAAATTGTTTCATTACACTAGAATGGCCAAGTGATGTTACCAATGGGTAAACCAACAGTCTAGAGATGACTGGAAGGCCAAGGAGGAATATATACTGCCACTGATTAGCAGATGAGGTGCAGGCGTAGATCTTGGTCCCCAGGGAAGTGGAGGCACATGCCCACCACAGCCACATACATGATGATCTACTCTGCAGGCAACCTAACCTGACTATATCTAGGCCTGTTAAAGTGATGTTAGGCGTTCTCCTGGACACACATGTGGCTTCAAGCTGATCTCATGCAGCTATTGATTGTAGGGTTTACTTAATTCATAGCTTATTTCATACACATATTTGTAACTGTACATACAGGGTGACTTAGTTTTAATAATGTGAGGGACTCCTGTTGTTTGAACAGGAACACAAAGAACCCATGCCTACAGTAGAAGAAATTCAGCTACAGCGCTGCATGCTGCCAACTTGGATAGTGCCTGCTCACAGCAACAAAAGATTCAGAGTGATGTCTGTCTTGTCCTCTCTTCCTCTTTGGATCCCCTCATCATAAACTTCATCATTGTGTTAGGATTGAGTCTTAGATATTTAAAGCAACCTTTACCAATCTTGCATTTAGAAAGCACAGCAAGATAATTTGAATATAAACAGTCCCGCCTCACTTCTAAGACACACCCCCTTATTCCCTCTGCCTCCCAATGCAGAAGCAAAGGTCTGACAGGCAGGTCCGTTGGACAATCCTAGAGGTGCACCCCACTTCAAGGATTGGTTGGAGTTTTCATTGAATATTTAGAGATTGGAATAATATTTTATATTGATTAATGGTGGGTCTGTCTTGTATTTCAGAGTTCCATTACCTCATTCATAGCATTTTACCCTGTTAGAAAAATAGTGTAAGAATGCAACATCGGTAAGGGTTGCTTTAAGGAAGCTGTGTTGGTACAACACCTCACTGTCTTTCCATCACTCATCACAAAAAAGCTCCACACTGCACTTTGGACTGAGTAAGCATAATCAGCAGTACACTGCTGTGATGCTTAAACTGTGTCTTATTATTTCAACCCCAACTATGGCAGATGTAGTACAGTAGTTCCCACCAACTGAGTATCATACAGGTGAAATCTGATTTATTTTTCCTCTTTTTCCTGTTTTCCTTTTAATGATGCATAGCATATTCACCCTATTCACCCTAAATGACTAAAATATTAATATTTTAATATAAGAATAGTTTCTAGAACATAAACAGCTGGTATCAGAGGTGTAGATATTTCAGTATTGGGATGCTTAGAACAGAATTTTAGATAGCTATATCAGTTCACCATGCAAAATATCGCAGAATAACATAAAAAGGCTCAGGAACGGCAAAATAAACACTTTAAGATACAATTTGTTCCGGAGTTTGTTTGACGTGTTACACTTTGAACTGTCATGTGAGAGAAAAAAGATGGATTCTAATCCATCTCAACATTGTCAATATTGTCTTTTTTGTGAAAATGATCATTTAAAGGGATATGCCACCCCCGGGTGAAATTGAGCCTCCTCCCGCTGTCTCCTGAGTTAGACAGGTGGGCAGAAGTGTTTTCTTGCCGATCCAGTCATTCTCTGAATCTGGCACCGCCGACTTTAGCTAAGCTTAGCATTGTTGCTGCAATCTGGCGTTTCCAACTAGCACCACTTGGCAAAAGTGAACTAATTAACTCAAGATTTTTTTCCAGTTACGTTTTGTGACCTGCACATTCTGATTAAGTACAAATGACAAGCCGATTTCACATCAAAGGACTGACTAGACAGCATTTAATAGGGGAACTATATGCTGCGGAAGTAGAGGCGAATCACAGGCAAAGCACTGCAGATACTGTGGTAGCAAAGGCAGCACGCACGCGCAGCATCCAGTAGCAACCATGTTTAAGGAAGTTGGGGATGCTGCGCACGTGTGCTGCAGGGGAAGGCTCAATTTCACACAGGGGTGGCATAGGCCTTTAAAGATAGTGTGTACAGACCTTTTGCAATTTTCTCATTGACGCCCTCTCTATTGACATCCATCCTGCATCCTACCTGTACTGTGAGCTCTCTCCAGCCAGTGATAGATAGTCTTATCTTGACTCTGGTCTTATCTCTTGTTCTGTCTCTTTCTCTCTTTTCTTTCCTGTCATACTCTGATATGGTCCTTTGCTGAATCTGTAGCTTATAAGTTATAATGGAGTTGTAGTTATACTGGAGCCTGGTGATTAAACCATAAATTTTTAGGATCAAATCTCTAACAGAGTTTGTGTTTAATGCAGGGGGTAAAATCTACCCCATTTGGTTCTGGTTAAACTGGTTTGGATGTGGGCTGGTTCAGCAGAAAGCACTGAGGTTCTGAGACTCGAGAATATAGCTGGAGTCAGAACTGTATCTGTGTGAAAGCACTAGTCCAGACCTCCATCATCTTCTTTTTCTACTGAGTTAATGCCAGTGGTTTTCATCTGAGCATGCTCCATGTCTTCCTCTCACTTTATGACGAATTTGCATGGCACCACTTACAAGCCTGACTGATAGTTTTTTTCACTGGAATTGTGTGGATGCACACATTTCTAGAAAAGCTTCTGTCTGTACAAAAAACTTTTAGGAAAAAAACAAACTCATTTTGTTTCTGTGTGGATGTGGCCTGAGGTTGTCCCAATTAAATTAGCAATGTAAAAAACTCATGACACATTTATTGGATGTAGCACATCTAACACTAGTGTCTCATGCACTGGGTTGTGATTTTTATGGGTAAGTTTAAATGAAAGAATTCCTGAACAAGCAAATCTGCAATTCTGACAGCTGAGTGGCAAGTTTTAAAACAGAGAGCGTAGCAAACATACTCAGTCTGTAAAACCCTACAAGCAGATGCATGTTCCTGAAACAAATATCATACAGGGAAGAGACATTTTCATGCTTAAATCAGAGTGCAGAGGTGAGAACAAGGAGCCAGAAAGAATTCCACCGGTAGGATTGTACGTGTGTTTTTCCACGCTGATTTGTTCACCCTTTTACTCAGCATATGAGCAGGCTTAGGAAGGAAATTGAGTCTTCTTTACGCAATGCTGATTTGTCTGCTGTGATGATGAATTTGCTTAACTTCCCAACAGAGACCAGATTCACAAGGTGAATCATTGTCAGCTATTTCCAGGAGAAATGCATCTATAAAACTGAGCTTTTTTCAAAGGAGATACTGTTGCACCCTGTTGGATACAGTATTTATTCATGAAAGGAAAAATAGATGATAACAATAATAATAAAAAAATCTTTATAACAACAGTGTAATATTTTTATTCCTGCAACTCTCTTCTTCCATAAAACATCCTATATTTTTTGTCAAGATGAAAGAGATCAACATTATAAAAAGGTTCAGCAAGCAGAGTTCCGGCTGAGGATGATCTAGATTCTTCATCCTGTAATACAGACTCGGGCTTTGTGAGTTTTAAAGTCTGTTTTCAGACTCTGTCTTCTCCCAGAGAAAACATCTCCTTATCTCTCATCTGTCAAGTCGCATTTCTCTGTCTTGAAGTATGTTGGCGTGACGACGGAGCCACGGCACGCTCGGTCCCCTGCTCTTAAATTTACAAAAAAAAAAAACACAGAATCCATAGGGAACAAATCGCCCATTTCCAAACTACATGCCTCTGCTCAGACAGATGAAACTTCTGATAACTGCAACAATATTAAAGGGAAGGAAAGCAGCTACCCTCTTTGGACACATCACCCTCCTTTCCCTTCGTTTAGCTTGTTTTGACTGTTTGATCCTCTGTTACAATAAAGCAGGGGTGGATGGTTGCTACGTCTTCAATAACTGAGAAAAAGAAGACTCCTGAAGAATTGGACACTCGGAGGGAGCTGATGATTGGTATTTCTATGTGCATGGAAGCGTGTAGAAGTCTGGCATGCCTTTAAGGATTCCTCTCTCTGCAGAGAAAAGCAGTTCACATCACCACCAAAGATCTACAGTTAAGTTAAAGGTGAGGCGTCAAACTAAAGAAAACTTCTGAGTATTGAAGAGGCATTCAGCACTGGTAGTAAAACATAAAGCTCTGACGGTGATGTCAGAAGGGCTGGTATCACCTGCCACCTGGAGAAAAACCCCTGGTAGATTTTTGTTCCTGATTAGACTGTAGGGAGCGCAAACATTCAAAAGACTTCCCTTATTTATTGTTTTACAGTATCTATGGAGAATCTGTGCTTGACAGAGAGATGAGGGTACTGAGTGTGTTTTGTACATGCTCTGAGTTTGATCCCATTGCTGCTTTAAAATAGAATGAAACCCTTTTTTGTGATTTAGGGAACTGCTCTGTCATGTTGAATGTCTTGCAGGTGGAACTTCACAGGATGAAAAATCTGACCTTGGACCCCGCATATTTGGCGAGAAAGAAGTCACCTGACATGGACTGCTAAACCTGCTGGTGAAAAGAGCCCTCTGAATGGCAAGAAGTGCTCTTATTCAAGTGACAGTGAATTTTCAGGTCATAATTTACAGTTCTTTAATATGCAACCATTTGTGAGATCACAATTCCTAGTGTCTGTGGACCGGCTAAAGCTGGGTCACCTAATTTCCTGAATCGATTCAGTTCAGCTCACAACAGCCTGATTCAATTTTATTCTAAATCAGTACTGATACATTTGTAGTAATTTATGAAACAAATCCATTCTTTGGAAATATTTAAGACATTTTCAGGTAGCAGGTTTTATAAAACACAGACCCCGCTTACATGACCATCATAATCAGACATCTGGGAGTGATCAGATAATAGCAATTATCTGATATGACATGTCTGCATGCACTTATGAAATACGGTATTTGAAAGATCCTTGTCTACATTTAAAAGCCCATTATCATATTTATTTTGAGTGCGTACATTTGTGGTGACGTATGTTTCTGTTGTTTCCAAATCATTTGGTGTTTGCTGAACATCGCAGAGCCCACAGTGTTAGCATTAGCTGCCAGTGTGAGAAGAAAGCTAAACAGTTTACAGGTGAATGTGATCCAATAATGAATAAAAAAATCTGAATTTGGCATTATCTCAGCAAGAGAAGCTGATTTTGGGCGTATGTGTCTTGTCACAGCTGTGAACATGACCCACCAAAATCCATTTATTGTCTTGATTGATGATGTGTCTAATAGTTGTTCAGCCCATTTTAAATATACAAAATCTGCTTTATCCCAGCAAGATAAACTGATTTTGGATGGAAGGAATAATGCATTATTCCTGATTTTCCTGGGAATCTGTGATTATTGTGCGCATGAATGTAATCTTTTATTTCCTTTACAGAAAGAAGGACTTTCATTAGAGGCACTATGTCTACTATCAGCAACTTTTTTTTCTACAGATTATTCACTTATTGGTTGTTGATCTTTATGCCTTTTAACTTTCGTTGCATCTTTTGCATTGAATAATTAGATTATTAAATTTATGTTGCAGTTCTATCCATATAATAAATATCCTTCCATGGTGCAGACATTCACATAAATGAGAACGAGACAATGAGAGTAAATGCAAGTGAGCTGTTAATATGGCCTCATTTCGGTGGCATAGTAAAAAAAATTATTTAAGTCCTAACTATGGTGCTTTCTCACTCAAGTATTTTTTATTTCTGACATTAAACCAGAAATGTAAGTACTTAAACCCAACCTGTAAGTGGCAAAAGTGTTAAACTGTAATCTTTCATTCATTTCATTTATGATTCTTATTCTTTCTAAGTTAACAAACTGTTGTCGTTTCTGAGTGTTGAACTCAGTTGAAAAGCACGGCACGTAATCACTCCATCAATCCCCTTCATCCTCCTTAAGAGAACTTGTTAAAGGGAATACTTCAGGATGATGTTTGCTCCACTGTGGAAACGCTCTTATGAATGCTGTTTCCCTCCTGCCTCATGTTGGGATGGTAGTTTAAAGCAGTGGTTCCCAACCTCTTTTCCCCAAAGATACCTTCCTTGAAACTACTGTACCAAAGAGCTGTGGACTCCACTGCACGGCCTGTGTTGAGACCATACTTGGTTTTAAGCTTTCATCAGCCGCTTCTCACCAAATATGATGCGTTCTTGCTGTCTCCTTTCCTTTGATAAAACCAAAATTAATGTAACTATCCACAGATCCCCCCTTTCTTTTCAAAATAAGGACAAACTATCTGCAATGTGGACCTTCTTAGACATATTTTCTTAATGATATGGTGCAGTTAGTTTTGGGGCTCCCAAACACTGGTCCCATGTGAATGAAAAAAGTGAGCAAATACACCTCAACTCATCCCTGCATGAATATGCCCCTATTTTAAATCACACAGTCAAAGCCTCCAGGACCTCCTGTGCTCTCTGGGGGACCCCCTTGGGGTCCATGGTCCCCAGGTTGGAAATTACTGGTTTAGAGGATGCCCCAGTAGGATATGAGAAAACTACCCATTTGTTTTGCCTTGACTGAAGAACTTGTAATGAACACAATTTCTGAATCCAAAATGTATATATATATATATATATATATATATATATATATATATATATATATATATATATATATATATATATATATATATATATATGTATATATGTATGTATGGGTGTGTGTGTGTGTATGTTTGTATGTATTTTAGATTTCTAATTGTTTCTAATGAAGGATACCACAAGTGTGTTTAATGTTGTGTAGATTCCTGTTGTGGAGTCTTTATTTTCTAGCTTTTTATTAAAGTCATTCATGATAGTTAATAGGATGCAATATTCCACTTGTCAATTAGGAATTATGCTGTCATTGAATGTGATAGCATTTTTGATTAGTTTGGAGGTATTCTGTGGGTGTAGACTAACTCTTGTTGGGTTCTATGTCTTTATCATCACACTACTTTGTTTACAAAGACTAATGATCCAAATTATGGAAGCTTTCTCAGAGTCACGAAACACAAGCATTTGGTCCAAGGGAAAAATCCTCTGCTCAGTCCAGAAAAACAACAGCAGTAAAAATTATTTATGAAAAAAGTCTTTTTATATCTGGTTATTTTGGACTTGAAATACATAGAGGAGGATAAAACCTGTCAAAGAAGAAATAAGAGGAGAGAGATCAGAAGTTAATTTGTATTTAAATGGTTACTGCTGTGTGAATTGCTTTCCTTTCTGGACCAGCAGCACTCTGCTGTCAGAGGTTTGTGATTATTGCAAGTTCATAACAGAATTTAAACCTTAACCAGTGTTTGAGGTGAAAAAACACAACTGGCCTCCAAATTTGGTGGTAAAACAGACCCCCTGTCTGTCATGATATCTTTGCTAAAAGATACCAGCTCAATAATTCATTGTGAAATCTGCATGAAACGATTGCTGTTAAGTACAAGATTTCACGGGGGAGAGCAGTTCTTTGTTGCCTGTTGACAATTATGCAGAATTTGATTCGTTCAACTATGAAATTACAGTAAATCTCTTTATGTGTGAAGGTTTTTCAGAGGCGATGTAATAGAAAGAGAAGTAGCAGTTGGCAGAAAACTGTTGGCCTATCTTTCAGTAGGCTTCAGAGATCCCAGAGCATTTCTCAGCTGAATTTGCAGAGCTGCTGATAATGTCACGATTAAAGGCAGATAAGTTAATCCACCAAGCCTCTGATTGCTGACATTTAATGATATGAAGTGCAGGCTGCCTGTGGGGAGGATTGAATTTGTTTAAAGCTTCCAATAAGCAAAAAAGAGCTTAGATTCCCTAATCTTAACTTTGGAACGTCCTAATGAAGATGTCACAGTTTTCTCTCTCATTACTGATTGCTCCAAAGAAGCTAATTAGCAACCCCAACCAGATCCCACTCTGACATTCTGCATTCACTCATGTTAATGAGTATAAATGTTATCAGCAGATTTGATTTATTTTCCATTTTGATAAAGGTGCACAGCATCCGACTGATGTGGCAGACGCGGAAGCGCATGTGGAAGCGTTGAGTTTGCTTTGGTAAAGAAAACATTAGATGCTTTATTCATTCAATCATCGAAACAATTCAAACAAACATCCGCACACTTCATTAGCATCTCAGAAATCTGGAGCTTTTTATAGAGCCGGATGATAAACAGGAAACGCATTAATTGTAAATACAGTAAATAATGCAGCAAATCTTTTCAGATATCAGGGGACTAATTTAGCCCCAGCTGAGAGGCCACCTGTTGACGGTTCCCGCAGTACACGCTGACTTATATTTGAAAAATCAAAGATACCTTTTCCATCATCCACGTACTGTAATGCTTATCTTAAGACCGTCTGGCTTGTTGTTAAAAACTCAGGAATCAGGAAAAGTCGTCATCAGTGAGCACATCCAGACATACACGGCATTCCTTCATCAAACGCTTCCTGTAAACAGCCAAGTGTTTCCTGTGTTGGGATGCATGTGGCTGTATTGCTGCCCTCTGACTGTTGTTGCCTGTGTCGTGCTGCCAGGTCTCGCCCTAAATCTCCAAATGTAAAAAGGCATTCCTCCGCTGGCTTACAGTCACGTCATGGCACACGGTCTACTGATACACGCCGAAGAAACGCCATCTGTTACATTTTCATAACCGGCTTTGCTTCAAGCTAAGACAATTAAAGCTAATAGAGTGCAAATGTTTGAGTCTGCTCTGCCAACTTTACTGTGTCCCACACAGTCTTATCCAAGGTCTATATTACATTTTAATGACTCATCAGTCTTGTCATAAATTATCATTGGTAACACCTGCGGTATTTACCTCAGTTTCACTCTTGATATCCACATTAACTGTTCATTTGAAACAACTCTGCAGGCTGTTATCCCACATGGCTGAGAAATTATGCTTGAACATCGTTTCAAATTGAATTTTTAAATCATGCCTAACTGCTTGTAATGATGAAGTGGATTGGTAATTGCACTATAATCCCTGGTAAGTTTCATTATGTGCTATTGGAAAGAATTGCCCGTGCTTCCTGTCAGTGATCAGTGAATGTCTGAGAAAATATAGTGAACAGACTCTTTTAAAGGCACTTGGGGGGGGAATTATCTTTCAGCTAAAAAAAGGACAGGCTTGGATAAGCATCTTTAGCCCCCAGGGCTTGGCCACCCCTGAGGTGTGAGGATTGCTTCATATAAAGTGAAGGCTTCAAGTGCTGCATGTAAAAATGGAAGGTGCTCTTGTTGTTGGATCTCAAGTGGGTGGCACGGACATGTTGCCCTCCGAGACCCTGGCCTTACAGAGACAATGGCCAGGCTGTGTGAAGCGGGAACAGCAGAGTCGAGGGTCACTGGGTCTCCCTTCTCAGGTCTACGCGGCTAAAGTGACTGTTTAGTGACAACACAAAACAGGGGTTGCGAGGAGGACCATGGTGGGGAGGGGTTTGGTTTGAAGGCTGTGACCAAAGGCGGTCCATCCATCATGTGTCACTGCAGCCCTTTGGGGACTCAGATCTTTGGGCTCATGGTAAATTAACCCCATGTAAACATCATTTCACTGAGATAACTAAATATAAGATTAATCAGTTTTTTAGGTGTCATATTTTTTTTTTTTTTGGTCACTAAATCTTAACGCTGAAGTTTCCTTCTCATTTAGAAGTCTGATTGAAAGTTGCTGGACAAGCTCCTTGTAGTGATTGAACCACAGCGCTGTTAAATTGTCTTAGATGGGTGGAGTTCATTGTTTATGTTTCTTTTACATATTCAGAATCCATACGGTAAACAATACAAAATTTATGGCCTTTCCTGAAAATTTTCATTCCCAAGAGGAGATGTAGAAACTTTGGCTTGATAGCGCTCTATGGCAAAACCCGATAAGAAAAGTTGTTGTACTTCAAGTGCTTGCTTACAGTTCTCACAATTCACTGCATGAAATGCAACCTTTCCTGTTTATTGTCCCATAAACAAAGCGAATAAGAAATAAGTTGACTTATTTTACAACCATGCAGGGTGGTGGTTCTCTTGTGGCTTTTGTTCATGGAAAGAATACCATCTTTGTAGCAAAATAAAACAAATGACTTTAGAGGCAGTGAAAGAAATAGTACAAGAGATGAAATCAAGCAGATTCTGGTAAGTTTTTTCCTGCAGTTACCCCCAGTGTCACGGACACTAACTTCAAACAGAGCAAATGATTTAAGCCGTACGTCAAGCAAGACAGAGCTGACACAAAGAAAAGTTAGAGGAAGAACACTGGCGTAGATGCACAAACTGGAAAACATGAACCTCATCTCACACCTTCCTTTCTTTCATCTGCTTCCCCCCATAAGCTGGTATTTTGATTCCTAGATTCCTGGCAAGCTGCCCTGTTTGCAATTCAAAGACTTTTCAACAAGAGCATCTGTTTGGGTATTATCATAAACCTGCATGCACCCCCTCCCCACTGCCTTCTCCCTCCCCACTTCCCCTCTCCTCCCTCCCTTTGCTACCTCTCTGCTTCTCTTTCCTCAGTCGTGTGCACTTGCATGTTTGTGGAAAAGGGGTGGAGATGGTGGGCGACGGTGGGGCAGGAGGGCTTTTCCGTGACCCACAGAGTCAATGATACATAAGCCACATGACCAGCTAGTCTCCTTATCCAAGGCGAGCAGCACTCACATGCACAGAGACACGCTGACAGATAGACCTGCGAGCTGACTTCCAGCACATTCACAGCTTCACTGAACTTGCTGCTGTTTCTCTGACAGAAGAAAAGAAGACACACACACTCACAGACCTCCGTGGGAGAGCTCAGATAAAGACGTGCCTTCAGTCTTAGAGTGGCGCTGTCACAAACTGATATACAAATACAGAATTAGACAAATATACACGCACATTCAGCCACCACACACAAATATTCCCACATACACGCACAGGGGAGCAGACAGTCTCTCTCTCTCTCTCTCTTTCTCTCTCTTGCTCGCTCAGCTGCTCTCCCCCCTCTCTCTCTCTCACTCTCTCTCTCTCTCCCCCTCCCATCCACACACACACTCACACACACACCACTACAGTATATCAGCGAGTGACTAGCGGAGAGCCAGAGGGGAGTGCAGAAATGAATGTGAAGATCCTGACGTTGGTGATTGTGCTCTTGGTGTCTCTGCTGTGTTCTGCCAGTGCTGGTGAGTACAGGAGAGGCCAGCCTTGTCGCTTGTCCTCTCCCTCTGCCTTCTATTTCTCTCTGTTTGCGTTTGGCTTGTGCAGGCAGCTATAGTTGATCAGTTACCCAGTATGGTTAGCCTTGTGTGGGCTCTAAAAGGCAGGAATATCAGCACCTGGTTGTATACAGTACTGCACTGCAGTGGTTATACTGTCTGCTATTGTACTGCCATAGCTCTTAATGGTAAACTTGAATGTAGGTTTTAGATAGGATGGATTGTATTCTTCCCTGCCTCACCTTGATGTATGCTTGTTAGACCTGGAGATGAAATGTTAAGGATTTTAATGGATATTATTGTCTCGAGCTATACCTGAATGATAGATATGCCGGATGTATGTGTGACTGTGACTGTGAGATAGGCTGTTATGAAATGTAAGGTAAGCATAGCACATGTTCACTAAGGTGGAATGAACCTGATCAATTTGTGGCTTGATGTACTCCATCTGACTCAAGTGCAATCATTATTTGACTATGAATGTGCAGCACCTATAGATGCATGCATGCCTCCTGTGGTGATGATAATGAAGACTATAATTGTTGTACGCATCAATGAGGGGAGCACAGATCCCAGATGCACGGGTAGTCTCTGGAGGGACTTAGTCCTGACGCCCAGTAAAGTGCTGCTGTGTCTCTGGAGCCATTGTTGGACTAGTTATCTTTTCCACTGTGCACTAAAATGTCTGTTATTTTCCACAAAAACATTGACTTGGAACAATTGTACAGGGACAGGGCATTTTCTCTCTGGTGGCTGATGGGGGGAAATGAGTTCTGAGAAATGTGGTTGTGGGGCCAGTTTGGAGAGTAATGGGCAATCTGCAGATGTGATGCAGGTAACACTGTGCTGTGAAAAAACAACACTAAGGCCTGTGTAAATGTCTAGACTGTTCCTGAGATTATCACCTAACTACAAACTAGAGTGGCTTAGAAAACACACTGACAGGTTGTGTTTATATTCAGCCCATGTGTAAGATGCTACATACACAATATGTGACTGCATATAGATGCCTTACTATATGATTAAGCAAAAATTATTACATAAAAATGACATATATCTTTATCTTGGAAGATACAAGCCGATGCATTTACACAACAAGAGTGTTTATAGCTTATATTGCTAGGTGTTTTAAAGATAGTGGCTGTAAGATGCTGTGTAGACTTTATGTTTGCAAAAACGCCGTCCACTCTGTGTATCGATCCATGGCCACAGCACTCAATGCTCCCATGCTCCCCAGCACATTCGTTACAGCGACATGCTATTTTTGTCTAAATGGGAAGCAATTATCTAGCATCATAGTCAGTGTCGCTTTTCACGCCCTGCGTGTGGCTAAGCATGTTCCACGCCTGAGAGCCCACCGTGCTACCAATGACGGGGAAAACAAGGCTGCTGTGCCTCGGGCTTTCATGAGAGCTTATCCTTCTCAACGGTCAAGTCATGCCACTTATGCGCCTATCGGTTCCCTGGCTGCTACTGTAGTATCAGAGAGGAAGAGAGAAATGGAGTGAAAGAGAGGCAGGGATGCAAGTGTGTTGCGGCGTTGATGGGTGTGGGGAGGGATGCTAGCTGGAGTGTGTCTGCGTAGCACAAGCCTCTGCTACAGTATGCGCTGTCGCGGGAAGGTGTCGGAAGAGACTCTGCATGTAGGCAGTGGGTGTGAAGCCTTTCATCTTGAGACAAACGCTTTTCACGTTTAGTGGGCTTTCTCTTTCTTAGGCATCTGCGTGTGTGCGTGTGCCTGAGAAGGATATAACGAGTGAAACAAGGAGAGCATGTGCATGTGTATACAGAAGTGAATCTGACTGATATATGGTGGGGAAGTGTGAGCTTTGATTGTAATTATGGGTGGAGATGCATATTAACAAGAACTCTAGCACAACAGGCAATTCACTCAACATAAAGCTACTTATAATATTCATTCAGTACACTAAATGAGCTCCTGAGGCCTTCTCTTTGTAATCTTAGCATCCTTTAGCAGTGCACTTCAATTACCCATCCTTGAAAAGCACTCTGCCTCAAGAGTGGGCTCCAGCTTTAGACATGTGGTATCCATAATTCATCCTGAGGTCGACCACTCTTCCTCCCTCTGTGAAAGTCTTATGGCACATAAACAGTTTTCAAAACATGTCTGTCACAGTCTCTCACAAGATACCAAAGCTTCACTTTTCTCTGCAACTGAAACACCCTGTCAGTCTTCACACAGAGTTACAGCATAAAAACAATGGCAGCTGGTTTAGACATGCACACACACACACAGTCACCCATTCACACATACACACAGGTGCAGTTATGCAGCCTGGGTGGAACAGGTGAGGCTGTGGTGAGTGTGAGTGGGGCCCAGATCAGAGAGATTATCTGGCAGAGAAATCGTCTGCTTGGGAAGTGGGTGATTTTATGAGAGCTGTCAGCAGTGCTATTATTCAATATTAAACTTTGATGTATTGTTAGGGCTATACCTGCTCTGTGGTACCAGCATACATGCATACTTCACTAACTCCGATCTTGTTCAGATGCTCAACCAAATGTTGCGGGTCAAAGTACAGCCAAAGAAAGGACAGCTACTACAACGCGCAGCTGCTCATTAAGGCACATGGAGCCTAGATAGGTCTTAATAGTAAGTGAAACAAAATCTATAGACATAAATCAACCTTAACCAGCAAGCTTTAACTCATAATCCCCAGTTTTTCTAATCTAGAGAAAGTGTTTGTGCCCGGGGATGTGTTTATGGGCGCTGTAGGGAAAAGAAAAGCTGCTAAACTTTTCCAGATGTCCAGAGATAGCGCAATAACTGTGGGCAAACAGTTCTGTCGAAGGGGAAGCAGTGGTAAGGTTATTGAAGGATTACAGTAAAATCACAGAGCCTTTTTTTAGGCACAGGAGCTTGTGAGGACCAGCTGGGTTTATATTACACACACTACACAACACACCCACAGGGTCAGATGAAATCCATTTCGCGGAGAACCTGGATTTCCTCTTGATGCAGCATTACAAGGAAATAGAGCCAATAAACTGCAACATCACTGGATTTTGTCCCCTGCAGACACACACACACTAAACACTCAATAAGATGACTTGTTTGTAAACTCATTGATTTATCTATAGCTTTGTGTTTTAGGTGTGTGTGTTATGCCTTGCTATGTACAGCATTTTGCAGCTGGATGTGTGAATTTGTGCTATATAAATAAGTCTAGTTTGGTTATTTTTGCCACTCTGATCCATCTCAATAACACAGCCATAACCTAAACCCAAGGTGCACAATCTGTAATTTGGTGTTCCTGGAGATAGGAGGACGATCATTTATTAAAGGCTACGTGTGATGAAGCATTTCACATCTGTATATTATCCTCAATATGAGCCTTTTGAACGACACCCACTAATAATTGCTGTGAGGTGGGAGTTAACGAAGAGATTTGGTGAGAAATCATAGCTCATTTGGTAGGGATATAAGGCTAACCTTTGGGCTAACAGTCTCCAGAGAGCTAAGCTGTTGAAGACTTTGGCATATGTGACTGCTGGGCTGCTGTAATGTAATTCAGAACCATTTGAATGAATAAATCTACTCACTTAGATCCTCCCTTGAGAGCAAATCCAGTGAAGGAAGAAAAAAAAAAAGCAAAGGAAGAGTAAAAGACGGTCCAAGGGGCAGAAAAGTGTGAGGGCAGACAGGAAGAGTGCTGAGAGGTTTGAGCTTTCCTGTGAAGGAATTCACAGCTACATCTAAAAAAACGTTTGTTTTTTTAAGATTTTATTTGTGTAATAATGACACCGAAAGTCAGCAAAAATGATGTCTGTCCAACTAGTCTTGCTTTCTTTCTTTATTTCTGTTGTAGCTCAGGCTCCATTTGAGTTTTGAGGGCGCAACCCCTCAGGTTTGGGCGAGAAGTGGTGCAGCTTGAGGAGGGGGTCCTGTGTTAACCAGAGCTCATGTGATCACCAGACCCTATCCTCAGGCCCGGGGCACTCCTTACAACTTAATTAGAGCCAGATATGTTCAGAAAAGGCTCTGTTTTCCACCAGCGTCCAATATTAAAGTGATTTATGACTCCTTTTTCAAACATTAAGTGTTACATTTATAGTGGTTGTACCAGCAGATCGTATTGCTGATCAAGATCTGAGTGGACATTTTTATTAACGGCCTGCCAGACCACAGAATAAATATTGTGGTCTTTAAGAATGCAGGTGCTTTAATTACTTTCATGCTCAATTTGTAGGAAACCAGAATAGGAAAATATGACTTCTTTATATTGCTTTGGAGATCTCATTTGTGGTAGAAAATCATTCTTTACTAGTTAAGAGGTTCTGAGGGAGTAGAAGTGAATTACTCTAAAATATAAAATAAATTTAGGAAATGGTATTGTCGCCATTAACTTCAAGCCTCTATGGGCACCATCATGGATTAGGGAATTTTCATATATGGTTGAAAGTGTTGCACAGCTGATTGTTCTTTAGCTGTTCTAAGCCAGATAAAGGATTTCAGAGCTATGAAGATATGAGTGTGGATTGGGGCTACGGAAGCATAGCAGGAATTAGAAGATGTTGGGTTCATTTACTGATGCCCCCGAAGGGCTTTGCTTAAACTCAAAGCCTCAGGCAAGGAGATGTTTTTGTCTCCTTTACTCTCAGACAATCATGGCATGTGGTGGTGCACCTCATGTGGTTTCCCACTCATGCACCTTATGTTCAAGTCTGAAATTAAATGTTTAAAAATGTAAAAATGCCTATCTTCCTCACAAGTGGGTCCCTTCTGTGACAGCACAGAAATCATTCATTTATGAAATCATGCATTATTTATCTATATCGCTCTGTCTTTGATCACAACTGTTATTTTCCCTAGGAGACTATTTCACACGCACAAATGCTGGTCAATCATATGATCTCCCCCTGACTAATTGCATGGATCTCCCCACATACTGTTTCGTGGATCAGGACAGGGCCCCTTACTGCGTCCCTCTTTCTGTTCACCAAGGAGGAGAGGCCTCCCTGCACTCAGAGCCCATGAACATGAACAGATGTTTGTAAAAATAGAAGAGCAAAACAATATATGGAATTCATAAACATGCTTGAGCATCAGGCAAACAGTTTATCGTCACCCTGTAGACACAGCAGCTCAATAAACACTGAACTTGAGCTCACCTGCAGCACTCTGCAGCTGAGCCTGTCAGTAAAAGTCTTTACAATTTTTATTCCCTCTCTAAATATGTATGACGAAATTGCTTATCGAGTTTTATTGCTTTCCTTTTACCCAGAGGGGCTTTTTTTATGCACCACACAGCAAAGATATCAGTGATAAAACACTAAGAAAGAAAAGAGTCATGGTACATTTGTTTGCTTCTCATTAAAGAAAGAGTGAAACAAATGTACCATGACTGGAAGAATTACTGAGACATTAAAGAAAATTCACTTTAACTGTGTTTTAGTTTATCGTCATCATTTACCAAACACAAACATTAACTATTACTGCCATTTCCATGCCATTTGGCTTCAGTTTAACCAACTAAAAGCTTGTTACCAACCAGTGCTGGGCAGTAATCAGCTACTGTAAGACTTCCAGAGATATTGCAGCCATGTGGTCATTATGGGTTTGCAGCCGTAAATAATTGAAGGATCTTGTGTGATGCAGAGAAACAATTTAATGCTGAATATGGGCTTAAATATTAGTTATGCTACTTTACACATGATTTAACACATCTTTTCCACATCTTTAGACATCGTGATATCTCATATAGTGCCAGGAGATAATAGCTTATTAAGTGATTTTCCTTCCATTTGAATTTTAAGTTTCTGAGTTAGTGTTTTGTACTCTTTAGTTTGGTTCAGTGGTAACACTGTCTGATGCAATGCTGGGGCTATTTTCCTTTAATAGTACAGTGTAAGCTACAGGGAAAAGTGATGGTCTCCTCAGGCTTTAAAAGCTGCAGCGGACCCTGCACAATCGTTCTGTTTTTTTTCAATATTTCCCACATCTTAAATGGAAGAAAGCACACAGATATCAGCATGGGGGGTGATGACACAGGAGAGGGCGGGGCTGTGTTTCACATCTGATTAGTGTGCCCATGGAAACGGATGGTTGGAGGATCCCTTTGCCCTTGATGTACAATCTCTGGAGATTGGGGCAACGGTTGGTATCCTTACCTACTGTACTTGCCATGTGCTGTGAGGTTAACCTTGCTGCTGTAAACGGAAACAGCAGCACCAGCATCTCTTCCACTCCTGCCCTCTGCTGTTTGGCACATTTGGTGGAAAGTTGTGAATAGAAATCTCCCCATGGAGTTATTTTATGTTTACATCAGACAGTTCATGCTCAGTAGGTTCCAACCTGCAGTAACCTTGTACCCACAAATTCACCTCTTTAGCTGGAGTAGGATTGTGAATAAACCAACAGGCAGTCAAGTGGTGAGGGGAATCAGTGGCTTCATTAGCTGGCTCAGTGCGGCTGCCTGGCCCTTTGAACTCACTGCGCTCTGATCATAGCAGAGTATGCAGTCTCACACCTCATCATTTCATACACTCTCTAATTCAGGAGTATATAGCACCACACTTCACAGGCAGCTGACTTACTCAAAGGGACATCTGTAGAAAGTCGGAAGCCACAGGGCTGCGCAGTTTGTTTTCAATTAGTTCTGAACCTCCAGTGAGTGTGGGGGGTAACTTTCAGAGCAGGGCAGACAAGGGGTTAAGCTTAAAAGCTGCAGTAATGGGAGCAACTTTTCATGCACTTTGGTTTCCTCACTGGATTTTGTGTAGACAAAGCCAGCCTTCAGTTCAACCACAAGCCTAGCATTATCACAATACAACAATGCTGCATATCAAACAGTCCCAACAGAAAAAAAAAAAGTGCTCATGACCAAAACAAACCCTCCTCCCCTTCCCTGAGATGAACACTCAGATGCAAAGTGTGGTGGCTCACAGAGGAGGCTGAAAACATCACACACAGTCAAAGGGCTGACCATGCATTCAGACTCTGCTGTGAAATTTGTAAATTGAGAACCTAGTTGATATCAGCTGACAATGTCATTCCTTTTGCCCCAAAGTGAGCACCATTCACAGCAGCTGCCATGGTAACATGGTCTGAAAGTCGGCTAGCAATTGGTACCACTTTCTTCCGAGGCCTCGACTTACTGTTGTGCAGGCAATATTCAGTATTTCTGTATGACGTGGTAGGACTGTGGGGCTTATTGTAGGTTTAAGGAATGTTTGGCTTTTATCTGGAACATTTAACACATTTCATCCATAGCTTAATAACCCTGAGCCTTTAATGTGCTTATGTAGTGGGAGCATCACTACTCATGACATGATTCTGTCTGGATGTGTGGGTTAGTATGTCTGAGGTAATGGCATGCTGCTATACAGGGATTCATTAGCTAAAGCTACTCCTCTCCTTTTAGTGAATGAAGGAGGGAAGCACACAATGTAGACAGCAGGCCTGTTCCTCTAGCGTCATGGTAATAACCATGGATACACATACACCAGGGTATTAATTCTTCTCTCCCACTAACACAAACATTGTTTTATTAGCCATAAAGCAAAACAAGCTATACACATCTTCCATGCAGACATAATAAATATCTTTACATTTTCACTTATATTAAGCAATCATTTTGCAAAAATAAAAAGTATATCTTCAGAAAAAAGGAAAGCTTTTGTTATGATTGCTTTGAGAAAATTTCTATGGCTTGTACATTTCAAAAGCTTCAATTGTCTTTTGTCCAATCCAGTCATTTTGCAGATATGGGGAAGAAGAGGATCAAATTTGACTTCTTCTGCACCTTACTAGATGGGATTGTATATAACACAGCAGTACTTTGAGCAAAATGACTGTAAAAGAATTTTATGGTCCTTAAAAAGACTTTTTTGACAAGAAAGAATAACATATACCAAGATCATTATTTTACCCTGTCAGCATTCTTCTATGCCAACTACCTCCAACATAAAACATCCAAGACAGAAAGGAAAGTCTTTGATCAGAGAGTTAGGCTTTTGACAAATAACTGAAGTACTGTAAAACTACTTCAATTGATCCTGGGATATTACAGCTCATTGCAATTCATCCAGGATATATCATCTAGAAATCATAACTCTCCATTCAAAAATGTGTTGACATTTGTAGGGCACAAGATAAGTCACGGGATCACCAAAAATTCCTCCTCTGGGTACCAGAGGAATGCTTC
The DNA here is from genome assembly GCA_023101725.1 of Atherinomorus stipes. Classification (NCBI taxonomy): domain Eukaryota; kingdom Metazoa; phylum Chordata; class Actinopteri; order Atheriniformes; family Atherinidae; genus Atherinomorus; species Atherinomorus stipes. The sequence continues at coordinate 2,731,442 of JALJCO010013221.1, forward strand.
TTGATAAGACAGCCGATACCTCTTGGCATACTCTGGCCTGATCATAGTTCAAAAACATCGTCTTAGCCAGCTTTGTTAATTTGGTCAAGATATTTAGTTGCCTTACTAGAAAGCAGAAACTAACATAGCTGGTTCAGTTCAGAACACAGTTTCTCTGGTAAAAACCTGACGATACAATCGTATAAAAAGTGATAAGCATGGAGAGATGACGGATAATTGATGCAACTGTGAAAAAACACACAGAGGAGAGATTAAATCTGAAAAGCTCAGCCAACCATGAAAATGAATCAATGAGATTGCACGCAACAGTTTCATGATGAGGGTTATGAGTAATGAGCGAGACGGGTAAACAAACAGATAAAATTCAGGAGGACAGCAAATCACTTCACACTGACAAAGAAAATTAAACCCAGTTGGGATCAGATTCTAGTGGCCATAATTCTCCATGCATGCTTACATTTTCTATTTCTGATAAACGCAACCCTCTTATGCACTTGTTGCTGTAGTTAAACTCCCAGGCTGGCATAGTTTAATCTCTTATGTCCTGGTGGCAGAAAAACCATTATGCTGTGGCTGCATTTACAAGTTCACACATTTGTTATGTGGTTGTTTTGGCAGTCGATACACACAAATCTCCTTTACAACTATTAATAAGCAGCTCCAGACCATTTACCATGCTGTGTTCCTGCGCTGACACAGCCGTGTGATATATAGTTTGCACTTGCCAGCCATGAGGACAGCTGATGAACTTGGCATTGAACCAGAGGACAGCCATTTCTCTTCTCTCCTCGGACTGGATGGACAAGCTCAAGACGTATATCTCTCCAGACTCAACTGATGGACTATTGCAGAATCAACAAGGATAAGCTGTCAATATTCTACTTTCAGCTGTAGCAGAATAAGACAGAGAGCGAGCCATTCAAAAAGACAAAATAACAGATATCACCTCAGGAAGTGTAGAAACTAGGACGTGGAAATAGGAAACAGCCACAGAGCTATTCATCATCAGTCTGGAGACTGGCCAGTTTGTGATACTGTCAACTACTGTCTTCTCTGGATGATCACCTCTTCCTCTCCTTTTCTGCCTACAGCCACTCTTCTCCACTCTTCTTGCAAACAGCAGTAGCAGCAATAACAATGCATTCCTGAAATTCCCCTTTTATTAAACTTTAATTAGGGAATTACCATGTGAGAGAAGATGAGTTGGGTTTTGGCGGAAAGAGTGCAAAATTGATGTTCCAAGTTCACTAGAGGAAGGTGTAAGATGCCGGTTATTGTGCGACATATGCTATCCAGCTATTTGACTGTTTTACCAGCTGAACGCAAACATAGAAATCTCCCATGGGAAAAGATCAGAGGTGATACTACAGAGACTGGATCCAATTTCAGAGCAATAAGATAGGAGAGATATCTTTGTTTATGGAGATGAAATCTGCATTATCCGGTGATGAACCTGCCATGGAGACAATCAAAAGATCTTATTCTGAAGCAACAGATGCTGCTATATTTAATCTATATGTATTTTGCCATAGATGGGTAGGGACGCAAAGCTAAGTGCTGATGTGTCTGTCACAATGAGATGCTTTCCATACAGGCTGCAAGAGTTAATCTATACTGCCACTGTTATCACTGAGGCCTGGATTATTTTTAGCAGCTTTCATTACACTTTTCTCTCCAGCCAGATAGGATAGGTTGAGGTTTGTCAGGAGAATCGCGAGATGTTCTCCCTTCAAACCCAGGTGCAGAGTTGTGGCTGACAGCTTGCCATGACGGGAAACATCTAAATTGTCTCATTATGGTTCTGGGTTATGACAGGCTGAGCCAACCGGAGAGGCATAGCAGATGAGTTGTGTGAACTGAGGTACAATTACTCTCCTAACTTACTCCTATGTGTGTGTGTGTGTGTGTGCATAGTGACTGTCTCAAATGCTTGCAGCACGAGTTAAAGAAGACCATCACACATACATCAATAGCCGTTAGGTATTGTGTAGCTCTGTATGGCATGAGTAAGCCTTGAGTTTGCTTTTAACAACTCTTTTCTTTTGTGTGTGTGTGTGTGTGTGTGTGGTGGTGGGGGGGGGGGGGGGGGGATAGCTAGAGGGTCTGTTTTCCTCACTGAAAAAAAGTGAATTAGAGCAGTTTTTGACTTTATATAAACAATTTATTTTCAGTTAACATGTGAAGTAGGTGTTTTCTGGGTTAAATAATTTTTCCACGTTATCTTAAAGTGATTTTCTCTCATGTCATCCCTACATAATATATACGTGTTGCATGAACACAGTTCATTTAAGTACTACACAAAGTAAGATTAACTTGTTTCCTCTAATTTGAAGTAACACATTACAATTATGTGGAACCTGTTGACATAGAAAAGATTATGCAAGTCAAAAATTCATTTCTTTGAGTGCTCTCTCCATTAGTAAACCTCAAGCTTAGAAGTTTTACATTCAAAAGTTTTTCTATTTTTCAAATCTGACCATTGTCTTCATTTAATGAAGGATTTATGGGTTTCACATAGGGATGTGCACAACTAATCGATTAATTGATTTGTCGAAACGTTGCAAAAGTTGACGTTTCTCTTTAAAAGTTGTTTGTTATGAATTATGTTTCATTGAGCAGACACATGCTGCTGTATACAGCGCTGGTCTAACAACAGCGGCGGCCCCTTTAAGAAGGAGTGATGACGTGAAGCGCTGTGTCCAATCAGCTGGCGTGCTGCACTGTGAATGCCCGCGAGTCAGAGTGGGAAAAGGGGGGTGGCAGCAGCAGCGGGAGGCGAATTTGCGCATTAGGGGATGGTCGGGGAAGGTTGCGCCTTTTTCGTCTCTGATTGGCTCATTTGAGCCTTAGGTTTAAGGAAAAAGGACAGGGGAAGTGTTTAGGTTGGCTCAATGTGAGATGACACTTCAGGGCCAAATGAACTAGCCAATTGGGGAGAAGCCTTCTAACCAATCAGAGGCATAAAAAGGCGGGACATTTTCACAAATTTGCCAGCGGGAGGGAAAAGACGTCGCAGCAGAGAAAGAAGCTGTGGGAAACTGTTTAGTGTGAATGTTGTCATTATCAGCTTCACCAAGTTAACTCCACACGGCTCTATAAGCCGCAGTAGAGTCCGTGTCTGCTTCACTACTCCGGGTAAAGTGGAGAGAGTTACCCGGGAGCGTCACCTCGCCTCTGCCGCAGGGATTTAACAGCTGTCATGTCGGAGCTTTCACCAAGGAGACCAGACAGAGCAGCACAGTTACATAGAAATGCTGTTTATGGAGCAAAAAGACCAGACAGGAAGATGAGGAAAATAACTGGTTTTGTTGCTACTTAATGCTCCTGTGGGTGCAATGTTTACTCCACATAGCATTATGCTAAGTAAACACCAGCGCTACTAGCAGCCACCTCATGAGTCCAGCTCAGTCCCATCCTCCTTGATCCACTCTTTCTACTACTGTACAGTGAAGCACACTACAGCCACACAATAATAAAAATAAAACAAACGAGATAAATAACTGGTGTATGGAACGCAACCAATATATAAATAAGATCACACACACGTTTTATATTTTCCCTTTGGGGATAAAATCATCGTTTTATTATTGATGACGTCACCATTAATCGGTTTTGATTGGCCTGATTAATTGACTTTGAAAATTACCTAAAACGCCCATCCCTAGTTTTACAAGTTTTTCTTCCATGTGGGACCCACTGCAAATCTGTTTTCCCCATACTCTGAATAGTTATAGTGTTGTTCATGTTATGATTGAGACAGTCTGTTCACCCCACCTTTAAATGTGATCACTCAAATCAACTAAAACAACTTCAGATGAGAGGTTGAATGAACTAGTTTGTTTTCAAGCCTGCTGACATTCTTGTGTTTCTGTGTGTTCTGCATCTAAATGAAGAGTGTGTTTCATGGGGCAAAAGGGGAGAAACAGGACCTCTTTATAATACTTCAGTTTGCCACAAAATCTACTCAAACATAGTGAGTATTAACATTCAATCCCTTGGATTTGAAAGAAATGAGCTGAATGCCTTTAGAATGTGTGAACGTCTCTCATTCACCGTGTATCTAGAACAATAACAAGAGGATAATGCTCAGATTAGTGCTCCAAGATGTGCTTTAGATGCGGAAATATGCAACCAAGATTTTCTCTTGCTGCAAATGAATTAGCCCACTGTTGGCCCGTAAATATACTGTGTAATGTGCTTGTGGAAGAGGATTAGCATGGAAATGGAACTTGAGATGTCTGGCATTTCAGGGATATACGTCGAAAACATTCAACAAGCCGTCTAGCTCAGTCATGCAGTAAACCTTTATTTAAATTTGAAAGCCTCAAACTCCTCTTTTCTTCCTCGTTTTCAAAGAAAGTTGTTCTTTTAAAAGAAGTCTTCATACAGACACAGCTGAAGGTCATTAGTTAATAAAGTCTTCAGGAAGAATTTGTCTTTCTTCTGACAATGTTTTAAACCCTGTACTTGAATTTGCCCTGTATTCAACAAATAGAAGCTATCTGCTTGAGAAGCTGAAGGGTTTGTAAATGCACTAGGCAGGTTTTAGAGACAGATCGTTAAATATAAGTCTGCAGGGCCACATCTGTGCCTTGTTCATTTAACAACATTTAATATCACAACTCTGCCACAACTCACACCGACTGATGAAAAGAATCTTCAGAAAAGTGCAAACCTAGCATCGGCACCACTTCTCTAAGCTGCTCAGCTGCTGTCCTCAGTATACTTTTTTTGCTTTTACAAGCTTCTGCAGTCAAACCAGCTGACTTATCTTAAGCTGTGTCCTCACCCAAGCGCTTGTAAAGCTAAGGAAGGTCATTCCCTCGGGAATTCTAAAAATGGTGCCAGTCTTTCTGAGGGGAGGGGACAGGAATGTCATGACCTCATGTGAGTCACGTCAATCAGCTTTTTGATGGAAGATGTGCAAAGAAAAAAAGTGGTTAGTTTGTCTCTGAAGAAATCATTGTCTCTCAGATTCAAAGAGAATCATTGGAGAGGTATTTAGAGAAGTCATAGAGTGCACTGCTGAAGATGCCTATTCTTTCTCAGCAAGAGTCTCTCTTAAATTTAAGATAAATCATCTGTTGTGACAACATTATAGCCTAAACTATAAACTGGAGGCAGGGAGTTTAAACAATGCAGTTATTTTGGATGGTCTAATAAAAGAAACTACTAAATTGGTATATTATAGTTTAAAACTCACAATATCCTCAGTTTCAGTGGCTATTTAATCATAGGTATGAAACTCTACTTCCAAAACTCACTATTATATGAGCTCAATTGATTCAAACGACATATTCATCACTGCCTACATGGCTGCTCAATATTTAACCACTTTCACATGAAGTTCCTTGTTGCTTTTACTCAAATTTCACTGAACTAAAGAATGGGGTGCAGTGTGAAAGATCACCCATATTAAATATCCCATTACAAATAAAGATATGCTGCAAATCATTATAAAAAAGAAGGACCCAAGAGTAGGTCTGTCAGTTTGCGATAGGTTGAGAGGTCATAGACACTTGAGGTGGACCAAGCTATGTGGAAAAGAAGGGCTTAAAGGGATCAGGCCACACTTATTGAGAAATGACTAAAAACATCTGGGATCAATCTCAAACACACGCATACTCACGCACTTAAGACATCCACACGCTCCCAGTGAGACTGAGTGCTATTAAACTCATCCCCGAGATTCAGAGAAATCCTGCAACAAGATTCACCTACAAAGGGTTTGGTGTTGTGTGGAGTTTGTAATCTCAAGGAAGAGTGAGGGAGACATGAGACACAAGGGTTTAGGGATCTCCCCTGTGCCAGGGCTGCGTGTTTCTGCCGTGCTTTCTGTTGGACCACACCGACTTGATGAGCAATAATGCTGGGTGGGCTTAAAGGGGCCCACACAGACTCTCCCACAAGTTTATCCATACATGTCTCTTATTTCCTCATCCATTACCAGTGTGATCCCTCTTTCGGGTCTTGCTACTTCTTTTCAAGCACTGGTGGACTTGGCTAAGGGTCAAATTGCGATGCCCTAGATGAGAGAAAGTTTTGTAACACAATCTGAATCTACTGGAAAGACCACTTTCGTGTGTCAAATTGATCTCTTCTCTGTGTGTTCTCCAGGTCCCATGGCCTCCACAGAGCATGGCAGAGAGCTGGAAGAGGCAGCAAAGATGAGAAAAATGGTGCCGCAAAACCCTGCGAGAGGCGGTCAGACCCACAGACCAGCCGGCTGGAAGAGAAGACGCCCACGGCCCCGTCTTTCCCACAAGGGGCCAATGCCGTTCTAGAGCAAGGTGAGTTTATCTGTCAACAAACTGATGATAACACAGTCAGCATTATGCAATAAAAGGACTCTACTCTCTGTGGAGTGTTTAGGAAAACAAATATTTAAAAAAAAAAGAATTAAAACCCATAAAAACAGTTTTCTGTTGAGTCAGAGTTGAGCAACTCTAAAGAAAATATGAGTAAAACACTTCCGGTCAGAACTGCTGACGAGGTCAGACATTAACAGAGAAATTCCTGAAAGGATATGAAGTTCAGTCCTGAAATACTTTGCTGGCAAAATCAGTTCTGACATTTTCTATGACAAATGTTGAGCTGAAAACTTTTACACGGAAACTTAATGACCAGTCAGACTGAGCTCCATCCAAAGGATGTTATTGTTGGCACTGAAAAAAAAGTGCATGTCTTAAACGATTATTGGACTTAGCCTACTAGCTTGAACTAGGTTGTTTTAAAATACGTCATTTATGTCCTAATACATCAGACAGTTATACTTAGAAACCTAACCTCTGAGTCAATTCAGCTGGAAAAGATCCTTACTCTCCACCTGGTTAAGTCAATTAAAACCTTTTCTCCAACGATAATAATTTGCAGAGTTAGGTTTCTTGGCAGCTACAATTTTCTTGAGAGCGAATGTTTAGTTTGCTGTCAAGTAAAACAAGATTTTGTGTGAAAAACTCTCACATTTATAATCAGAGATAATATTTTGCTTGTCACTTTTTCACAGTTTGATTTTCTATACTGAACCCAAACATATTCACTGTATTTCAGTAAAAACAGATCAAGCTTCATTGAGAAAGTAAAATATACTACAGGCAATTAAATACCGCTATCAGATTTACAGGGCCTGTAGATTTAAACTCATTAATGTCAGCATGTTGCTTTGAAAGGAAGTTAACAGCAGAATTTCAACGTCTTTCCCAGACAATGTGAGAGACAGAGAAGCTGAACAAGACACAATATCGCTGCAGGAGGTGCCGACCGTACCAAACTGACCTGCAGAGGTCCCTCGTAAATTAAATCCATAGTGAGAGGAGGCTGCAGCCAGGGAGTGTCAAGGCATGGTTAATCGGTTTTAAGGAATAGGGATCAAAGGTAAAGAAGTTCGGAAGGTCTATTCTCTAAAGTATCCACGCATGTTTTACGACCTATAGCGAATTATGGATAATCAATGTTTATTGTAGTTTTGTGTACCAGGACAGGCTTCTTTGAGCTCCCTTTTGCTTGGAATACGAGACTCTAGAGACTCATAACAAAGGTGAAAACAATGAGAAGGACCAAGCCAGGATAGTAGCACTTGAAAGACAAGATGGATCTTAAAACTTCCCTTCAGCTGGCAATAAAATGTGAAAATCCTCTCAGTGAGTTGAGTGTTTGGAGCTTATGTTCGGTGCCAGAATGCTAGCCTCACAATAAGAGGAGCTTCAGGAAGTTGTGAAGCTCAGTAAAAGTGAACAGCTCAGTGAGTCACAATGCCGTCTCCACAAACACTACTTAAACCACAACACACTGGAGATTTTTTCTTTGTCCACTCCCCTCTTTGGCTCCCCCTCATTCTTTGTTAAGTGCATGGTTCACCTCATTCAAGGAGTTTTCTCCACATACCATGTCAATTTATCCCAACTTGACCACAGTGAAAATTTGGCTGTCCATCAGTATTTCAGTCATTATGCTTTACCAACCTTCAATGAATAAATGATCCAAGGAAAGTCTGCACTAAAAGTCAGTTTTTTTTTCTGTCCCAGTTTGACCACAGCTTGCCAGAATGAATTAAGTCTTCACAAGGCCTGACATCCAGCATCAATCTGTCCAGTCTTCTAACACATCAGCATGAAAAGCTCTGTTCTTCCTCATGCTTCCTGCTTTCTTCTTCAGTTTGTGCTGATGGTGGGAAAAAATCACTTCTGAAAACAGCTGGAGATGCAGTTTGTTTGATCAAAGCTAGAGTTCAATAGATACATCCAGCTGAGGACTGGGACTCATACGCAGACAGACTCTGTGGATATGTCACTTCTGGCCAAAACATAATTACTACACTGTTTATATAAAGATAAAAGACAATGATTTCCTTGACATTGTCCATCCTCCAGCCCCATGCTATTTAGCAACATCACCCCATTTCAATGTCAAAAGCAGCTCATCTTTTATTCTCTATGACACCTGAGGCAAGGGTGGATTTTTCATCATTACACATTCCAGATGTGCGCAGCTCTGAGAAGAAAGATGGCAACCTGGGTCAACTTCTTTGAGCATCTAAGGAGACTCAGATTAAGCCGTGCTATTACAACTCTTGGATCTAAAACATGCCAGCGACAGTCTTAAAGACAACAGGATATTACAGATTTAAAGCCAGAGGAAACCCTCAGTGGCCTTGAGTGTGAGAAAACTCAGTGAACGAGTCTTTTAAACAGTTTCCCATCAGCATAATGTCTGTGTATCCCTCCCATGCACTGTGTGATGTTGCATGACTTCAAGGGGGCTTCTGCAATGACATCATATCATGGATCCAAAAGCACAAAGGACAGCAACAAATAACAAAACAACTCACAGGAGATTAGAAACACCGTAAATCAGTTCACAAACATTACATGTCCACAGAAAAATGCTGTCTCGATTCAAGCTCTGGCTCTTATCAGTGAATGAAACATGTTGAATCCTATGAAATCATCACAGGATAGGAGAAGATAAAAAAAAAACAGAAGATAAAAGATATTCATTGTCAAGTAGTAATCCTGTCCCCAGAGTGTACTATAATGTTGGGCTTGTGTTCTACAGCCAGATATACAATTGTTTTTCTTACTCCCTGCTGCACTTTCCAATCAAAGACCATGAAATCTGGTTGGAACATGTCTAGAATAGCCTTTTCCTCAAGATGTGCAAGATAACAGAGCACAACACAAAGAAGGTTTCAGTAAAAACTCCCTGAGGGGCATACTTGTTGGAGAGGATATTGAATGTCTGCATGGTATAAAGGCATACCAAAATGATGATTTTACATATCTTCAAAAATATTCCCTTCTGTAAAACTCTTCTCACTTCGCTCCCATGACATATTTTAATGCATAGAAACCACCACAAATCAGTCATGATGCAGAGAGCTGGAAGAGCACAGAAGCAGTCATATAGAACGTCATGGTTTTAGGATATTCTGATTTGATGATATACTTGAGAAATTCACAGATGACGTTTTATAGCTTTATGTAATGTTGGCAAAATGAACACTGAAAAAAAGCCCAGCTGTTGTCCAGGACAGCTTGCAAATACCGCTGTGTGTGTGGTATAAGTGCAATGTGTGAATGAACGGTCAATTTAGAGAGAAATATAGTCAGGGGGGAAAATCCCAGATAGAGCCAGACAAGGTAATATGTCTCTGACACAAAAACTGGATGATCTGCCCCATTAGATTTGCATGTGCTAAACTTATCTTTTTGATGTAAGACTCAATAAATATTCTCTTTTTTTTCCAAGAAAGGTGCCTGAAAAGTAAATGAGAATTCAGTGTCTTATTTGCAGAAGTCAGCAGTGGTCTTGCGAGTTAAGTGAACAGCTACTCGGCATGAGGTCACCAGGACAGCAATGTTTTTACAAGCTGAAACTATGTAAACACGTAAGAATCCACAAAACCTGCTGCATTGTGGGGTTTCATACCATGTCACTTTAGTTACATGGACTGGGCCCGTGTCACATGGTTTGACCTGTTTCTGCAACATGGACCATGTTCTGCAACTGAGAAAATGTGGTGACAAATTCCTTTAGTCCTGGGTATAAGTAGTACTTTTTTTTTTAGGCTGGAGTTGCTTTAGATGATTTTTTAAAGTGTTTTTGGTGATCTTGTTCTGAGTAGCTGCTAGCTTGGATCCCCTATCAGAGCTATTTGACTGCAGGTGAAACACTGATTTCACAAAACTCCACTGAAAGAACAAAAACAAACATACCACCCCTTTATGACTAAATCATTGAGCATTTTTGTTTTTGTGTAAATATGCTATCTAATTAAACTCGCACAAAACTAACTTCACAGGACATTACATATTTTTGCTTGAAAACGTGTACAATTCCATTGTTTGTGCATGTGCTTAGCGCTTAATTTAGCTATTAAACAGATTAGCTGTTTCATATAGAGGACAAAAACTAAAAATAAAAGGAAAATACACAACAAACTGTTATATTACTAAGGGGCTTATCCTTATATAATGAATGAATACAATAGCTTCACTTATTTATTTATTAAGTTGCAAGCTCTCTTACATACTGTGTTCCGCTGGAGAGATGTTGAGGGGCCATTCTGATCAACAAAACACCTTCCTTGCATACCTGTATGTTTTTAGGAAAAACAAGCAAAATATGCTGATTGTGCTTTCTCTGTGTTGTTTTCCTGTTTTGCAGACGATGCTTTGAGCGCCCTCCCCCAGGTTCTGATTTCTATGCTCTTCCTTTGCCTTGGGGGGCCTTGCATTGAAGGGCCTACGCTTGCCCAGCCTGAAGAGTGATGTCCATAGCACCTGCTGGTTCTTCAAGCAACTCTGTCCACAAAAAAGAAAAAAAAAAAATCAGGACAAGCCGCTCACCCTCAGCTCTAGGAGGAATAGGGGGCAAGGAAAGGGGGTGGGGGTGGGGGGGTATTGAGCCCGAGCTACCAGACTCTATTTCTCTGTCTCTCTCTTTCTCTTCCTCCCTCACTACTTATCTATCTCTGTCTTCTCCCAAGTGTTTTTCTTTTCAATTTTCCTATTATTTGCTTAATAGAGCCCAATCACAGAGATCTCCCTGACAGTCTCACACACTTTGCATGACATGTGGTGGAGAGGGAGCCCGGTCAAAACAGTCTGAGTCTTAAAGCATCTGTCACTTCTCCAAGATGTGGTATTCGCATGTCTCAGATTCAACTTTACAGCAGCCGCTGATTTCATTGCTGTGTAGCTACTTAACAGCTTTACTAGTGGGTGAGGGCGCTGATTATGAAGAAGGGCAGAGTCCGTTTTAAAAACTGACAAAAGCAAACTTTAGTCAAGATGATCTGGATGTCTGCAAAAAGCAACAGATGATTTAGTGTTTAAACTGGACAAGCAGAAGCGTCACGTCTGAATGATATCATACTCATCACGTAATTATCATTACTAATGGTGCTTTGTACCTCTTAATGCTTGTATGTCCACATGCAAAGTAAAGCTGGACTGAAAAGAGAGCACATGTTGTCAAAACAATTTATTTAAGTGACAGAATAATTCCCTCATTTAGGAGATTCTTTAATCCAAAGCTATTTTGGTGTTTCTGAACTTATTAACACCTTGGGGAAGGGGGGTTTCCTGACAAGCTCAAGGTTACTGTAACATGTCCCACCTTGAATGAGTCCTTTGACCCCAAATCCCAATGCTGTCCCCAATCCCCAGCCTTCTCACCACATTGCTGCCCTGCGCAGCTGCTCTACACGACTGTTAACTGGCAGTGGCGGTCTGCTCCACCGACAGACCGCCTTGCCTTTTAATGAAGTGCCAAATAATAACGTTCTCCACGATGCTGCCAGGAACGGAGGAATGGAAGGTTAGGGAGAAATGAGAAACACATTACCTCTTGTTTAAAGTCTTGATACACTGATACATTATGCATTTTAAATTTTTGCAAACAGATATCCCACGTCAGACAATGTTAGCAAAGAGGACAAGTTGACTTGATGAAAAAAAGGAGCCATTTCAAAGCATCAGCTCGGTTACAATGCCACCACAATCAGCCTACCACTAGTGCTCCGGCTGTTTTAATATTCAGCACATGGCTGGTTTGACCCTTATAACAACACATTTTACTGACAAAAAGCTATGCCTTTCCATCATACTGGAATATATTACTGTTTATGTTTATTTCTGTGTTAAGTTTTATTTCTTTTTTTCTCAGGGTGCTGTGATAGAGGCTTGTACTAGAGCAGTCTATTTTGTGCATTTATTCAGTGAAACACAAACATACAGTACATTTAAAACTTATATGAGCATATTTTCGTATCTTTATTCACGCTCTATGTATACACCAGTATAGCCATGATTTTTCTAGATTCAGTCATTTCTACACGTGATCTCTCTACATTAAGTTGGATACAGTTGCCTTTCTAGTGTGCCCTTCCAAAGCACAGGTGGTCACGGCTTTGATCATTACGCTCATTAAATCCTAGAGTTAATCTTTCTCAGATGGATCTCCCCAAGGTTGGCCGGGGCCACTTAGTCTGAGCTCATTGTTAAATTGGCTTAGACTGAAACCACACCCTTCCCCCTTTTTCAATCTCCAAATCCCTGCTGATTCAGTGTGTAATTATCTAACACATTAGGACTGTGACTGACCACCTTCCAATCATTTGGTTACGAGCAAGGTATGCTGAACAGCCTCCTGGTTGTTTTGTATTCAGATTTCAGATTAAAATTTCACCTCAGTCCTTTGTAACTTAAATAAAAAAGCAAACTCCCTGAGTTCGAAATAGTTTTGACCAATAGCATTTGGTGACTGGTTAACCTAGATTTCCAACACATTTTCCCTCTCGCCATGTCTCATGCAAATATTATAATAAAAAGCAGTCTTCTCAGTCCCAGCATGAGAAGCCTTTATTAAGAGAGCATCTAAAATCACAGTGGTAATCCACCCAGCCAAGCTCACCTTGATTAAAAATGTATTAAATCCTAGGGCACTGTGAAGTGTAATAATTTCAGTTCCACCATTATTTTTTCATACCCTCACAGACAGAGATGTAGATTTCATTAATGCTCCTCGGGAGTGAGACAGCTTTGCTCAGAATGTCTCATGTATTATTGGGGAAGATAGTAGGAAGATATGAGCTGGGGATGAAAGTTCAAAGCCGCAGGAGATGGGATGCTGAAAGTAGACTGGGTCATGACAAGGGGGTTCAAATCAATATTTCCCCATCTCAGAAGTTATTGTTACGGAGCCGAGTAACGTCTGTATCCGCACTGTTCTTCATGAATGTATCCTCACCATCTGCACCAGCCATGCTGCCCTTTCAGAGACCAGAGCAAACCAATGTTTATGTAAAAACGCATTTTAATCTTGGTCTGGTTATCAGTTGAATCCAAAAAAAAACCCAAAAGCCAAATACTCCACAGATCCAAAGCCTCTGGTGTCAACTAGTTACAAGAAATAGACGTGGCTTTGCTCCAAGACTTCTCTGTATGGGTTTGCAAGGCTGCACTTTTGCAATTCCGTTATGCTGCTGGAAAAATACACCCTGAAAACAAGAGTCTCTTGGTATGGAATGGTTTTCCAGTGTATTGTGACAATTTTCTGTCTGATTCTTGTCTAGCTGGTTGTCCAAAGCTTACTTTTTTAATACAGTGTGAAAAGCTGTACTTTTTGTGGATGTAACAAAATAGAAAAGTAGTCTGCAGCACAATATGTCGTGGACACGTGAAAGCTTTCAGGCATTTTTTTTTTTTTTTTGTAGATCATAGCTCACAGCCCTTCCCTGCACATCAGGTTAATGGGCCTGGTGGTGTGGAAGGACAAGCACGTCCAGGCTCAAACTGAAATGGTAAACCAATACATTATGCTCGGGGAGCAAAACCATTTTCCTTAATGGTCTTTTCCAGCAAGGCTTACACAAGAGAAACGATTCCTATCCTCTCAATGTTTCCTCTCCAACTCCTCTTCTCTGTGACCATCACAAGGCCTGAGTAATGTTCCTATGCACTTGTTAGCATGTTTTCCTGGTAGAAAATGTTTGTTCTGAGAACTTGCCCCCTCTGTGTTTAATTATTTTTGTCCAAATGCATTTGGCAGGGAGTGTGTAAGAAGTGGGAATGAGCAGAGAGATAGATATGAGCCACTGATGGAGATGAGAATAAGCTAGAAGCAGGTTTTAAACTATTAGCTTAGCCGTTGATTCCTATAGCTATGGACACAACACCCTCATTAAAAAAAGATCACAGAAAAACGCAAAGTTTATGTTTCCTTTTTAATCCTATTGCCACTCGACATGAGAGTCTCTACCAGAGGGAATTCCTTTGATATTTACCAAAACATTTCATTGATTGCAGAAATGGAAGCAGAGTTGGCACGCAACACATTCCATGATTTTATCTTGTGAATCTTTTAGCCCATCAAACTGTATCATGTTGGCCTTTAGAGTGGGTGTCTGCAGGATCAAGTGGCTGATATTCAATCCAATGCATACACACTTTTCCACTCGCTGGGCAATCCAAAGGATAACTAGATTCTAACTCTCATGAGATATGACAATGATCTGTCATTATCTTGGAGCCTCAAAATGAGACTTCCTACACCCAGAATAGCACAGGCCCCTCCCGCCTTGATTGCGACACATCCTCCATATATGTAACCACTGTGTCCAAGAACAGTCACATTCAGAACAATCTTAGGAGAAATGCAGTCTGTAGGCTTACACGCCATCACAACAGTGTTACTAGGTCTCAAGCAGATACCATTTGAAAGACAATGTATTACTCCTGAAACTTATATTCTGTTCATGGTGTGTGCTCATATTACTCACCAGGCCAAATGTACAGTCCCTGTCTCTGTTTTGATGTTGAACTGGGCAAAAATAAATGACATGAATAAATAAATAAAACAAGTGTATCAGAAATGGTTGAAATACTGTGTACATATTTGAACTTTTGGTTTCTAATTTATAAAAGATAAGCTTTAGCTCTTGGAGTACTTATTTTATTTTTTCCTTTCATGCGTAGCTTTGTGTTTTTATTTTCTATTTCTGTAAAGTGTGTAAATATATCTTTATGATAATAAGTAATATTAAAAATCTTATTTTAAGAAAATAGAGTGTTGTGTCTTTTTTTTGTCAAAATAAAAGTTTACATAAAAAGACAGAAAATAATATTGGACATGCACTCTGATTTGACGCTGTGATGCTTTAAATTCAGTGCTAACAACAGCAATGCATGCATATAGTCCACAAACACTGACTTATGATTATGCCACACAGAGTTCAGAAATATGTAAAATGTGAAAATTTCATACCAGTTCAAACTAAAAAAATTTAATTTAAACAAGAGAAATCACCAAAATTAGACAGCTTTGTTGTCTCAGGAGCACAAATGTTGATTTTCTTCATTTCAATATCTGGTTAAATATATCAGGATTTGGATTAAAGTGGAGGATTGGAAAACTGGCCATTAAACTGACATCATTGTCCCCAAAGCCACATTTTTTGGGTAGCCACACCAGCCCCTGAAGAAATAATACATGGAAGTCACAGCCTACAGTGCACAATAAAACTGCACAAGAATACTTAGTAATCTCCCTGCTCAGAGAGCAAGAGGCACAATTGCACATTTCAGATGGAATGCTTTAATCACAAAATCTCCTCTGTATTTACTAACAATCTGTCAAATCTTGTACTTTAAGTCAGACTAGTTCTTTTACATAATTTAGCTTCATGCAACAACTTGGGAGCGAACTCAGCAC
Source organism: Atherinomorus stipes (assembly GCA_023101725.1). Taxonomy (NCBI): domain Eukaryota; kingdom Metazoa; phylum Chordata; class Actinopteri; order Atheriniformes; family Atherinidae; genus Atherinomorus; species Atherinomorus stipes. The sequence continues at coordinate 2,747,156 of JALJCO010013221.1, forward strand.
AGGCAGGACCTAAGTTTTATTTTCTGTCTTCACTCTGACCACAACATAGAGATCACAAAAAGTGGTACATGTGTACTGTACTCAAGTCACATCATGTTTTCTGTCTCTGGATAAAAGTGCATTCATGGAAAAATAGCAAAGAGAGGAACGAATGAAATTTCAATAATGTATGTGTAATCTGAAGACACAGTACATGCTAGTTGCAACATATTCAGTGGCAGAGAAGCTGTTAAATAAGTTTAAATTAATAATGTTTACCCATCAATTAAGACACGAGGAACCTTTTAAGTATGGCCTCAGGCACCTTTTTGTGCTTCTTTTTTTTTTTTCCAAGTTAATGCCTGGAACACTAGTTCAGTCTTTAATAAAAACAGTTCAAACAGGTAGATAATAAGGTAACATTTATGCCAAATAATTTCCTGTGATATCAAGACTACAAAATCCACTTAGAAGATGGCAAGAAATTTTTTCTAAGGTCTCATTCTTTTACCTTAAAACAAAGCTACTTCCTCATTTTTTGTGTCCTCAAGCATCATTAGATACTTTAACCTGTTTGTAACACACTGTGATTAGTTTTTATCTGTTAAGGAACTTCTCATAAAGAAGCAAAACCCTGCTGTGACACAAGAAACCAAGTTTGGTTTCTTGACTTCTTGACTCATTAGGGAATACTTTAGTGCATCTTGAACATAACCTTCTCCAGTGAAGGTGAGGCTTGCCACTAACGTGACCATGATAATATTCCCAGGTAAAAGGTAAACCTCCGTCATGATAATAAAAGCCCAGGTTTAAACCTACAGTTTCCGTGCTAAGCCCCAAATCTCTCTTTTGGTCTGGAACTTTAAAAAGGCAGACAAAAACAGTGAGATCTTAACTGGCAGCTAGAACCATTTAACCTTTACCTTCGGTCAAATCTTGTGTAGAAATTTCTCTGCTGCAGTATGCCTTTGGAAATGTAAATCAACTCCTCATCCATTAGGGAACACGTCAACAGTGACAGCTAGCTTTTCCAGAGTTTATAGTGCATACTAAGCATGCTGCACATTAATGCACCCCAGCTGCTGAGCATGCATGGAGACTATAGATATAAAAAGCAATGAGATTCAGTGTGTATACATGTCATATCTACATACGAAAGGCTATGGGATCAAGAGTTCAGAAGTCAACTCAGTTTAAGGGGAGGCACTACAGGTAAAAACCCTGTTTTTATATCAGCTGGTCAATTTTGAGATTTTCGTTTTTTTCCCTCCTTCAACAGGTTTTCTTTCGGACTAGTGTTAAAAAAAAAGGTAAAAAATAAACATTTTAGGAGTTTATTTCATGATACTTTGATGCACCCAAATCCCCTCAAAATGCAGCTAAAGTTGGTGTTTTTAAACGGAGCATAGCTCCGTGGTGCTCGTCTGAACCCCGTCATGATGTCATCTCAACCAAACTTGATATTTCCAGCTCATGAATCAGATTGGATCTGATGTCTGTAAATAGTGTTATAGAACAAAAATGTGGAGAATTTTACAATCCGAAACTTTAAAAAGCGTTTTTTCAAAATGAGTTTTTTCTTTTATTCCAGGTAAAAAAAAAAAAAATCTCCACTTCAGGAGCACTTACAGAAACCAAACTTTCAAGTTTTGCCTCTGACTATGTTCTTAAAGTTGTACTTCCATTATCATTTCATTAATATTTCTGTGTTCTCCATTATTATTGAATGTATTCTGCATCGTTTCTGTTTAAAAAACCTTCTGTTGCTTTGTATCCAGCTGTATTTGTATACGAGAAGAGAGGCTTGTGGTCCAACTGCAGGCTTTTCCGGGTCCTTCTCATGAATTTCCGTCTGATTGGCTGCCTCCCATGAGTGTATGAAGGAAGCTCCGCCCTCCGCTCTTATTTCGTTACAGACAGGAAATAGAGCCGACAAACAAGTTTGTTCCGCCATGCTAACAAACAGTTAGCTAATTAGCTTCTCAACTCCGAAGCTACAGTCGTGCTGTCTTCACTTCTAGTGTGTAGTGGAGGGTTACCTGCCTTCCAATGGACAGATAGAAACCCCACATGGGATACGCTATTTGCAATGTTACGTAGAAGTGCAAGGCTGTTCCCAATTCGCTCTTTTTTTCATATTGTTTCTCTACTGAGAAAGCACAGCCGACTGGGGGGAACGCAACGCTAGCAAGTCAGCATGTGTAAGTAAACAAGGGGAAACCCTCCGTATTTCAGAAGGAGCAAGTTAAACCGGTTTTCAGTGGAAGGAGGCCTTTAAAGTTTTACAGAAGGATTTTTTGATTTCTCATTCACAGCCTGATTTATAAAACATTTCATCCTAAAAATATGCCAAAAAAGAGTTTTTCTGGTTATTGACAGTATATTCTAAATTATGAAATGATCTATAGCAATATCCAAAATCGCCTCTGTAAAAACTTTTGACTTTAATATGTGAACAAAATTCAAAAGATACTTTGAACCAGGTTTAATCCTGTGTTTAGATTTTTTCCTAGAAATGTATGCAAATTAGCACATTTTTGGGTATGTAGCACCTAATTTGCATATTTAAAGATAAAATTTTAGAAAACTTGCAATACAAAAAATGATAGCCCTAATGTGAGGAATAAACCAGGAAAGTTTTATGGTGATACCAGTTAGTTAAATTTTGTATCCTATTTGCCTGTAGTGATGTACTGTTGATCCTGGATTCTACTGCCAAAGAAACATTTTAATAAACCTCCTATTGTTACACCAGAAATAAAACATTTGAAAATGATTGAAAATTTCTCCAAAATACAACTTTTTTCATTGTGCTGTTTAAAAGGAGTGTTTTAGTCAGGGAATGTGATGAAATGCACTGGGCTTTGTATGAGAGCCACTCTTCATCCCTAACCCCCGCTGGGACCACTCAAGGAAGTGTCTGGTTAACGCATGGAGCTGACATGTCGTGATAGACAAGAGGTGCACCCCTGAGCCCCAGCAGACCCCAAAATATGCCTAAGGTTATATCATCAAGCCGGGTCAGCTGTATAATTGGGCTTGGGGTCACCAGGAGGATATGGAGCGTGACAATGAGGCTATAGAGTTACAGTTTGTGGCTGGGCAGCAAGTAGGACCACTGGTAGTGCGTTACTGTGAGGCCAGACGTCCCTTTTAAGAGTTCAAGGTCCATCTGTGAAAGTGACTCCAGTGCTGCTCGGTAGCCATCGCTGGAATGTGTGCCACCGCCTGCAAACCATCAGCTCGCTGCAGGGAGAGTGAGATCAGGTGAAGCAAACACTGCGTATTGTTGTCTTTACTGTCAGAAAGATAAACAAATAAATAAACTTTCTGGGCAATGAATGTCAGACAGAGTCACAAATTCAAGTGGGGTTCTTTCAAGTTTTGACAACATTCCCTCAAGTGGAAAGAGGGGGAAAAGGTGCTAGACGTGAAGACTGGAATCGCTGTTCTGTGTCATCTATACCTCAGTGTATGTAGGCAGTGTATGTATATCACAGAAACAGGCTGCGAGAGTAACATCTGGATTGTTCTTGGCACAAAGTCCCAGAATCAACTTCTGCCACATCATAAAAACCTTTATTGCAGTTGGCTCTCCAGCATTACCACCAACAAAGCCCACAGAACCGTGGACAAGCCCACAGCAAGGGATATTACCCAGCTCACAGCTGCCACTCAACCACCTGGAATTCATGGACTGGAAGTATTGAGAATGTGCAGACTATCACTGCAAATTAAATACATATGTAGAAACACTTGTGATTAAAATTTTTTCTTCTTTATAAATGTTATTCTGTCATTATGAAGCAATAATCAGAAAATTCACAGGGAGTAGATGGAGTGTTTGATCCAAGATTTGCTGGGAGTTGTACCACTTCCATGGAATAAAGTAAAAACTGCACTTATACAAAACTGTCACATTCAAAGCGTACTCCCCAGTGTTTTCCCAAAGTTGTAGAATTAGTCAATAATCCATAAATCATTTGGTTCACAGCATGAAGGCAAATGCTATTACATTTTCAACAGTTCCTATGATGAGGACAAAGATTTTATTCGTCTCAGCTGCTTTCCCTAAAATGGAAAGCAGGCTTGCAAAGAACATAAAGAAAACTTTTGTTATGAAGTCATTCAACATTTACTTTTATATATTACTGGCTGCCCGATGTATTATATGTGTTTTATCGTAAATAATATGAAGCTGTGCAGGCTAACAGGAATGACAGACAAAATATTCCATTTTCCGCACTTCACCAAAGATTTTTAAAAAATTACTAAATTTACAAATAACTAAATCAAGTATGAATGAATACTTGCTGAACAATCTGTAAGGATTTAATCAATTTATGCATTTAAAAACGACCGCTCTGTCCTTTTCATCCACAATGTCGACATTCCTTCTTGTCAGTTGTGTGTGCTGCTGAGATGATTTTCTTTACTCTCATTTGATTTATTTTGTGAAGAACACAGCCCACACCCTGAGACACTAAATATCACAACTGAATCCCCATCTTAGAAAGTAATTAACTAGGAATACTTTTATTGCACAACTAATGTGCAAGATTAATTTAATTGCCAGTGCATTAGTACAAAGGCAATTTCTGCTTACCACAAAAAAGTACTAAAATGACATGTTGCATTGCTCACCAGCTGTTTCCAGTGTTGGCTGGCACACAATGATTTCATGTAACAGATAAGAACCTGATATTCTAATAGGAGAATGTAATTTCCAAAAATAGCTGTCTTTATTTTCCTCTTGTGGCTGTGCACCACAGGTTTGTTTTTCCCTCAAGGTTTGCTTCTCATCAGGACAACTACTTCCACTATACTACAACCGCATGCAAAATAGTCTACAATATATCATCACTTAATGTTCACACTACTTCGCCACATTAATTCACTTCAAAGCAGTCAGTGGAAGTGCTTTTGATTCACTTTTCTTTTTGTAGGTTTGTAAAAGATCATTTCAGGTTTTGCTTGTGAATGGAAACCTGATAAGTGACTCCATCAATTTTACAGGCATGTCTTAATAAAAGGACCATAAATGCAAGAATGACTAGAGTCTAACTGACAGCATGTGGTAAACTTCCCAGGTCAAAGACACTATCAATGTTAAATGTCTCATTCCTAAAAAGGGCTTCTCACACCATCTTTTTTATGGTTAACAACTAAGTGAAGGTAGGATATAGAAGTTAATGTTGCTGTTCAACACCTTGTGTCACGACTGTGCGAGAGAAGACCTGTCTCATGACAAAACCAGAACAAAAACCTGATCGACTGATGTAAACTCAGTGACATATTTTTCATTTTTCATGACAGTGAGCATGGAAATAACTACTGTCACGATACAGAGACAGATAGTACAAGCATTCTGTGGCCTTGTCATGAAAGGGCTGAAATACTTCCCTTGTGCTTTCAGTTGTTTGCTCATTAAAAGCCATGTGGTTAAGTTTAGGTTTAATAACTGAATGGTTATGTTGAAGTAAATCAAATTTAAGGTTTGGCATTCAGAATAATTTGTTAAAAGTAAGGAAAACATTTGAGCCTTTGATTTAAAACAATATAGAGCGAATGTGCCTGCAAAATGAGCATCTACATTTAAACCTAACAGCAAAAACTTCCTGCTTGCAAATAAAGCCTGGAGCCAGGTAAGAGGCAGGAACAACAGTGAGTAATGCACCTCAGCTGTGTTAACACCAGCAGTTTTGCACTGGCGACGGATCACTGAAGTGGTCATAAAAACAAAGCAAACACAAACACAGGACAGGGGGCAGCTGGTAGGGAATGCAGGCTGGGATGAGGGTGACATAAAAAAAGAGAGAATCAGCGGCTACGTGAACTGCCAAGTTTTCCCTTTCGATTGTACGCGTTTGGGATTTGCCGTAATTTTGAACTTCCCCTTCTCTTTTTAAACTTCAACAGAAAGACACAACAGTCTGGTGAATCTGTGCCTCTCTTTTACCTGCATCCTGTGTCAGTGAGCCAATACTTCCCTCAGGATTACTTTATAAACTGTACAGCCCAGCCACATTAGCTTTATCTCACATGCCAGGAACAAAGCGAGTGCACCAGCCCGTAGGCTAATATCATCGGGGTCATAACTTTCCCATCATTGGAACGTTACACATTGATGACAGCTGCACTTCGGATATGAACTGTTAGCTTCTTTAAGCCCCTCTTCAAGTTTCCCCTTTTAGGCCAAGAAGATATTTCCTTTCCTTTTGCAGCACAAAAAGAAACGCTGGCCCTCGTCTCTTTTGCCATTTTTCCTGAGTAGCTAAATAAAAAAGGAACATGGATGCATCCACACAGAGGCATGACAACACTGGTAAACCCTTTACAGCCACATAACAGGTAGTAAATAAGAAACTCCTTTGAGGAATTTATGTTTCATTGTAAAGTTGTGCAAAGCAACTGTGTAGTGCAATCATGTTAAAAAGAGCCTAAAACTTTATAGAGCAATGACTTGTGGCAGGAATGCTTTCTATTGTTTGGATACTAACAGGAAAGCATCCTTATGTTGCCCTGCTGGTGAAAACAGCTTCAAACAAAAAAGCATCCTATTGTCCTGGAGTTTTTCGTCAGTAATTCTATCTTTAAATCTCCTGCACACGTGCATGCTCAGCATGCCGAGGAAGTGAGTGAACAGATGAAAGAAGTGTCACGGAAAATGACATATTTACCAGTTTTGTGTATGGCACAGATTATCTCAAACACATCCTGGACTTCACAAAGATCATTGATGAATCCCCCACCAATTCACGTCAGTAAAACCCACTTCTTCTTTTACCCAACAGATCTGTGCTGGGTTATTATCTTGTTAGGGCCAGTTAAAAGGCCAGGTCTCTGACGGCTGCGCTGACCCTGTCAGGAAGGCGTCAATGTGCTTCTGTTGGCTTCCATGCAGCCAGAGAGGCGATAATGGTCCAAACCTCTTTGCCACATGGACACTCAAAAGAGACAAACACACACTCAAAGACAGATAGTTACACAAGTCACTTCACTACCCTCTAGGTATTTCAGAAATCTGTCAAGAGGCAAATCAACACTGTGTTGGTGCCTGCATACAACATTTAGAAAGCTGATATTCACTGGACAAAATTTGTGACGCCAAAATTACACAATGCAGCTGCAGTGACAGCTTCTTGCACCAGTTACATGTAAGCATGAACACAGTTTAACTTAACTGCTTTATGTTACCTGCTGTTTACAATTCGGACTTCAAACGCAATTAGTTAATATTTGCAGAGGCAGAGCAGTTAGAAAGACTGGATTACAGATCACGTGCGACTATGCCAGACAAAGCCTATTTACACACTCTACCTATTATTCAAGTTAGATAAGAACACAAAAGTGTTTCGACATCATGTTTGACATAAGAGTTTTGGTTGGTGTTTATTAAGACAGACTGTTTTTGTTACTGTTTGACAGACTTATGAGCAGTGGTTGGATATAGTGGGGCTCTGTGGTTTTAGGGTTGCCACAGATGTGGATGAGTGTGACAATCAGCAACAGTGGCAGGCGAAATAGTGCAGCATACAGTACCAGGCCTATGTCTGAGAGAAGGAGGTATACTACTTGTATCACTAAAAAGTCTGCATGCAAACTATAATAGGATCTGATTTGTGGTGACAATTTCGCAATTAGGTTTAAATGAATTAGAATAAATTTATTTCACATACTACCATATCAAAATATATACTGAATATTGATGTTACAGCTAGGGAATGATCGAGCTGAGGCACAATGAGCTGAGCAATTAGCGAGGCATGATGTAAACTGATATTCTGCTCAAATCATGTTAGGTAGCTTAACAGTTTAACTTGAAACTGATCTTACGCGCTGTTTTAATATAACAGATATCCTTCCTGACTGGGAGAGTAAAGAGTTTCCACACTGATTTGCTATTGAGGCGTGAATCTAGATCAATTTACAGTCAGATATTTAACAAAATAACATCTTCGTGTCAATTTCTTCCCTTCAATATTTCTACATTTTGTATTTCTAGACCATGTTTTATAACCATGCTTATTTGCAACATGTCCTTGCTAAAAGACATTTTGGATCAATTATTGTTAATCTATTGTGGGAACAGGCTAAATTGTTTGTAAAGGCAAATTGCTTTGTCTTTCCTACAAAAAAGTCAGTTCCACTATGGCTCTTAAAATTTTTCATCATCAGTCAGATCTGGCTTTTCCCTCCTATTTTGTTCTCTAGCTGACTAATACAAAGTGACAGAAGGCCAGTGCAAAGTGCAAAGCAGTTAGTCTTACCTTTATACTCTAATTTACAATCAAAATGTTGCCCAGCTGGAGCAACAAGTTGCCAATTTGCATGTCTCATACTTTTACCAAAAAGATTCAACAAGTATTCACACTTAACTTTCAAGTGACTAATGTCAGAAGCTTCACCCTAGAAGTAAGATTTTGGATGATTGTAAAAGTTTTGTACGCTAGTGTTTGTGAATTGGCCAGAAAACATTCTGTATCTATAATAACTACTACAACAAGAAAAAAAGTTCAAGTTGTTCATTTTAGCTCCACTTTAAATGGCAAAGAGAAAAACATAAGTGATTGCTGCAGGAGCTGGTGCTGAGCCATTCAAAGGGAAGACAATGATGTTGTGACACACAGTGACCTATAATTGCCAACAGCAGAGTACTATGGGGCAGTGATTGGCTGGCTCTTTGGGCCCTGTGGCCTCAGAGGATGAGAGCCATCATGCAATTGCAAAGGATCAGCAAATCACTGTCAGATGCCCACTGGCTAGACCACTCTAAACCAAACCAATTTTACCATCAGAATCAGAGGGTTTGTAGAAAACAATAAAATTAAAGTGGTTACCATAAAAAAGGAAGAATCCTTTAGGAATGTTTCAACAAAAGTGTTGAGGTCAGAGAAGAAAAGAGTGCTAATGCATGAAAAGTAATGAGGCTAAAAGAATGTTGGCGTGAGTTTCATTCATTTAGTTAAGAAGAAAAAGATTGTTTGTTCATGTCTAATAAACGCATTAATGTGGTGACAGAGACATCAGTTAGCTAGGACACATTTGGGTGATGTCCAAGCATTTCAAATCTGCCAACATAGATTAGGTGAAGTCTATTTAAATCATAATAGCACATTTCCTTAAATCACTGCCAAAACTCCACAGTTTAACAAGCTTTGAAGATGTTCTAAAAAACGGTTCCTATTAGCCCGTCAGGCAGTTTTTGATGTCTTAATGCAGGTCAACTCTCAGACCTGCAGCTGCACACAGAAAGACAAACCAAGAAAAAAGGGGTGGATGTGTGGAATAAACCCAGAATCAGCAGCTCTGCCTCAGCCTCTTTTCTTATCTGCTCACACAGCCAGTTGAGAAGCACACAGACACAGCACTTGCAGACATAGCCAAGCTTTCCTGGCATCTCTACCCTTCGCTAAGGAGAGATGAGTTTGTTCTCGCATCTACACCTCTGTGTGAAGCCCATCACAAAAAGCAGCAGCAGCAACCTCAGTGCGTACATTTAATGGGCCAGCTGTCTTAGTGGTCAGAGCTACTAATTACTTCAGAAATGTCAGACAGCAGTTTCTTAACTGTCTCACAAGCCATATGAGAGCACACATTTTAAACATGCAGAAGAATCCGAGCATCACAGAATTGTCCTTGTTGCTAAAGCAAATCTACATTTCCTCATTTCTCCTTCAGGACATTCATTTATTGAATATTCAATAGTACACAAAGGGTGTGAGTGAGGCTCAGCTTGCAGGAAACAGATGCAGTCATGTCTTCGCATAATGAATGAAAATGACATACTATCAACCAATTATCTCTGCTGAGTAACACAAACCCTGAAGACTTCTCTCTACTTTGCTACAGCACTTCTTTGAAATCTGTATTCCTGTGCACATGTAGCTGTGTTAAGTGGGTGTGTGTGCTCTGTATGCATGCATTTTATAGGTGACATCTCTGGCTAACACTGCATGTAATGTAGTAAACACATACATCAGCAATATACAAAGCACACTGACCATGGATGCCACAGGGAGTCACAGTGGAGATGAGTCAGGAGAGCCAGAAGGTGGAGGAAATGATGAAGGGCTGGCAGGTTAATGCTGAAACAAGCAAATGTGGCTTTTCAAATGAGATGCACTTAGGGTGAAAGTCTTAATGGTGTGGTTATTGGGAGTAATGGCTGCTAAATAAAGGTAATGGCATGGAATTGTAATAATTTTTATACTTTACATTAGTGTGGCCTATTTTCTCTCCAAATAAATGGACAGCTTGACTTTAAAACTGTAAGCTGACAGAAATAAACCTTCAGGTGTCAAGGTTTAATGACAAAACACAGATAAAAGCTTTTTTGTTTTTAAATTTCTGAACATTCAAGAGGGTTTTTAACTAAACTAAACTAAACTTTTAACTGGTAAAAGTAGTATAAATGAATGAATGAATAAATGAATGAATGAATTAGACTACTTTCTTTCTCTTTTTTTTTTTTTTAAAAAAAAAGCTCTATAATGTTATGAACTTGTTAATATTTACTTTTGACCAAAATAATTTCTTATTACATGTCACATAGATGTGTATATCATGTGTTGTAATCTTAAAGCAAACACAGCCAACATTTTCTTCATTTTGAGATGTTTCATGAATAAATAAACAGACAAACCAGCAGACTAACCCAGTTAGCTGTGAGCAACTAGGTAAAGTAGCTAACATTTCTATAAACTGACTATTTCAAGTCATTTAGAAAACTCAGTAAAAATATAAGTGAAAGACAAAAAATAACAAAGACTGGTTCACAGAGACACTTGTGCAGTACTGTAAAGCAAATTTTCTGTACTTTCTTTGTACTTTCTTTGTATGGTACTAACACTGGCAAGATGAGTCCCGGTCTTGACTGAGGAAATCCTTTTTCCTTTTTTTGTTGCATACAGTAGATGTAGCAGGTAAAACACAGGTGCAGCAGTGCTGGATAGTAATGGTTAGTTCAGCAAAGACTCGCTGCAGCAATACAAGACATTGAGCAATGTGCAATACATAAAATCCTTTCCACATGCTAATCTAAATGGAATGCAAACATTTTTAATGGTGTGAATTACACCTGATATTTCCTGTGTTGATAAATCTCTGTGAAAGGTTTGTTATGACTCGCATCTGTCCTCCCTCACAGGCTGACTCACGTACACTCCGCTGTTAGATGCTGTCCATACAAGATCATTCTTGCACATATGCTCAGTAGATATTAAGGGAATGCTCTTGAACTGAACAATGAATTTTTTGTTTGTTTTGTTTTTCGTACTGTTTCACATCTTAGCCACCTGACTCAACAAACTGTGAGAGAGAAATGTGTTATTCATCAAATAAATAAATATGTAAATAAATTAACTTTACTGTACCTTTAAAAACAAAGTACCACTGGGACAATAAAAATTTCTAAGCAGTTGATAGAGTAGGCCTACCTTATTTAACAACTGATCTACTAAAATAATGTTTTCTTGTAGTCTCATAAGTTATGGTTGTAATCTTTTGCCATAAAACAACAGTAAAATATTGTTTTTATACAGTATAAACAAATGTGTAGATATAATGTAATAACATGTGATATAGGTCTCACAGTAGCAATTTCCTTCAGTGTGTACTTTCATTCGATACGCTGAACACAGTTTGTACATGTTAAATCTTTTTACAGCACTAATCTACGGTTACTTTGTGTCTGAATGTATCACGTTCCATAGTGTAGATTAAAGATCAGTTGGTATTGTGAGACCTAATTTCTGTTTTTACCTCTGTTCAGCGCTTTGTATCAGTAGCTGTTGTGTTTAAAGCGCTATACAAATAAAGTTGTGTTAACTTGATATTACAATACATCAAATAGCAGAGAAATCCTGAAATAAGTAGCAAAGGGAGGACTTCAGGTGAGCTTTAGCTCTGTAGTGAAGCCATATTAAACAGACTATACCCAGTTTCTAAATACGGTATAAGTAGCTATTTATTTTCCTACTGTCGATTATTATAACCAGGCAGTCTAAAACCCACAGTCATGATTATTGAACTCAGGCCAAACTGAACTTCTTGTTTGTTTGTTTGTTTGTTTTGGTACAACACCTATGACTTTATGTACAAAGAAAATCATTATTCAATCAAAATTTTAAAATATCAATCTAAAGAAAACCAAGACTTGAATCACATCACATGTTGTCACAAAGATGTTGCCTTTGTTGTGATAGCTCCTCCATATGACATCAGCAGAGAAAGGTTTGGATGTTTTAAGGAAAATCAAAGGGGGGATTACTAAAACACCTTTAACAACTAAACAAAACTTGGTAGGTTTGGTTTGTACTGTAACAAGGTTAGGTTTACTCTACATCTTTGTATTTTAAGTACTGGTATGCAATTATATTATATCAATTATATTAACCCCCACCAACTGCTCCCCGGGCGCTTTAAGTAGCAGCCCACTGCTCTCAGGTTCAACCTGAGATGGGTTAGATGCAGAGAAAGAATTTCCTAATTGGCTCACTAATTGGGATTAATAAAGTATATCTTTTTTTTTTCAACCAGGATATCATCCAACTTTGCAGCAGAGTATCTGCATGCAGTAAGTAAACATTAGAGGAAGCCACACAGACTGACCCACAGCCAACCAATCACATGACATAAAAAGCACTGAGGTATCCAGTGTACACACACACACACTGATAAGGATGACACTGGATTAAGAATAATTTGACAGGACTCAGGTCTCCAAAGGTCAGATTTGTAGGTGCAACATGTTGTTTTGGAAGCAAGTCTATCAAAATGTGATAGTGATATTCACCTTTCTCTCAACTTATATATGTAAAATATTGTTATTTGAACTTAAACTCATGTGAAGGATTGTCAATGTTATACTGAAAAAAAAAAAAGATTTTAACCATTAAAGTGCCAGACATGCTTTGTGGCTTACTAGCGTTGGCCTACATGGGGCCATCACGTCAACAGCCCTCTCCACTTATGTAAACATGACCTCTGTAAGACTAACAACAGCCTGAAAAATTTCAAAAGTAATCTCATTCCTGGGGGACTTGCCGTAAAACCAGACCAAGCACTAAGTATGTGTGCGCCAAACACATGGCTTAGCAAAGACAGAGAGAGAAATTCAGTGACACATTCTCGGGTTTGGTTTAAAGATAAATCATGGGTCTGTGCAGCTCAGCGGACTGAAGGTGAACGCCATGTGTTCCTGTCATCACGGGGTCAAAACCAGCTCATGACCTCTGCAAGGCATCATCTGTTTCCTTCCCAAATTTCCTGTCATGTTCCGCTGTGGACAATCTAGCGAGGCAGAGGTTTCCTTAACGGATAATGCTCATGTCTTGGTTCTTTTCATATCATCCACTGATGTAGACATGTGTTATTATTTATTTCTGTGCGGCATGAAGAACCACCATGACATGCCACTGACAAAATATCTAAAAGGCGGTGGTGCATTGCAGAGAAAAAGCTTCATTTCAGTCTTTTTCAGTGCCATTTTATTCCACAGTGAATGGCTTCTGAGTATTCAGATCACTATGCAGTGTTTACACCTCTTTCTCTGCCTCCTTACAGAAAGAAGTGGAAACACATTATTGGACCAACTTCATTGTCACATTATGTCTTCTTATTTAGAAAAATACTTCTCTGTGACATTTATCATTGACAAGCAGGGCTGTAAGAGAAAAGTTCAGATACCATGAAACAAATGTAATGAGAGAATTATGTAAATTACTGTGATTACAACAATGGACAACATTTTAGGACGTTAAGACTGTTATTTTCCTTCATTGCACAGGAGTCGTTGGGAGAATAACTTTCAGTGTGCTGGTGGTCCTTCTAAAGTTGATTCCATAATTAAATACATATTTGCCTCAAAGATAAATATTTATGTTTTATCAGCTTTCAAGCACTATTCTCCAGCTCCACTTTTTTAGTCCAAATGTTGTCCCTTCATCCTGAGAATCCACTCAGGCAGGGGCAGGACTTTAGTTTGATGTGCACACCATGTGGTCAGTCACATCTGAGGACAGATTAAGATCATACAAATATCTAAAATACGAAGAGAGGGTGCAGGCACTGTGAAGACTGTGAGTGTAGGAAGCAACAGAGAGAGATGGGGGAGATGGGTCTGAATGTAAATGCATCAACAGAAAGGAATGAAATGAACAAAAACTGAAAGAAAAAAGGCATAATCTGGCTGCATTTTAAAAGCAATGTTTACACGAACAGAAGTATTTGCATTAAAAGCCTGATCAGAATGAAGGTACTTCATGTAAACATACCAGTCTGAAGATTCTGATCCAGTCCTGCTCATTCAGATCAAAATTTCCCTCCATTCAGGAGGAGTTGCTTATGGTGATTGTTGTTGTAATTGACCTGCATGAAAACACATTCTAAAAGCCGGGTAGAAATTATCTTTACTGTGCTTGTTATGCCAGCTGTAGGTGAAAGTAACAGCTTGAATTGCACTGTTTGCTTTACTCAATAAAGTTTATTTAAAAAAGACCAAAGTTATGTGTAGTGGTAGACAGGATGAGACCAAAACAGAACTGATCGTTACACTTGGTAAGTTATTAAAAGAACTAAAATCATGAAGGGATGAACTAAACTGGTAAGATGACAATATGCACGTGCAATGTTGTTTGGTTACATCAGAAATGACAGTTCCTTCTCCTACTGCTTTTTCCGGAAACAGCGGTACACTTCTGCACCTCAAAATGATCAATTTCCTTCAAATGTGATGCACGTCAACATGTCATTATCAGAGTAACTTTGTCAGGCTGATGGAAACAGTAATACTGTAGGTTGGAAGTGTAACCAGACTGGAGAAAATGTGCACATGTAAACTTGGCTAATTATGGTGGTGACTTTTATTTATTTGACTTGTTTGTTGTAGTTCCGTGTTCAGTTGTTCATTTAAAGGTTTGATTGAAATATTTAATAGCGTAACTGTATTTTTTGTAATGGGGGGGGGGGGCATAAAATAGGGGTTTTGTGAAAACATGGAATAAACAATTGCTCACCACCAAAGCTTTTATAAGTGCTATCGGCTAAAATAAAAGGAGTGATACTAAATGGAGAGGCATGTGGGAGCCATTTGGAAGCTGTAGGAGCCAGTTCTTCACACCAAGCCACAGCAAAAGAGCTGAATAGGCTGGACCCCCATCACTACCTTCATCTTTTAATTACAGTCTATGATTGTCTTCCACTTACTTCAGCTGTGTGAACAGGAAACCAGTTACTACTGTACGTATTAATGAATACCTGCAGTCATGCATGGTGATGGTAGCATCATGCTGCAGGGATGTCTTTCTGGGAAGAGGTCTGGGAAACTAATAAAGATAAAGAGGAGGCTGGACAAGGAAATATAGAGCAATTCAGAGTGAAAACCTTTTCTAAAATGCTTAGCATCAAAGGCTGAGAGAAGGTTTACAGCCTGGGAACCAGATGAATTTCAGATCTCATGTTTTATTTGCTCTGGCAGAATGCATCTGAACCCCTTCCTGTTAAAGCAGGTTTCTAAACTACACTGCCCGGGCCATGCCAATCAATGTCATTTATATAATATTAGTTGAGTTTCATATGAGACTAAAGGAGAGCCATGGAGGTGCTGCCCAATTTTTGTGCATTTGTCTAGTAATGTCAGGCGAAAATGTTTAGCTAACTATGACCTGAAGCACATCAACAGGAAAACATGTAGAGCCAGGAGAGAACTGAACCTCAGCTTTTCCAATCCAACCTAGTCTAGCTTTTATGCTTCGGTCAAAAAAAAAAAAAAGGTTTTTGCTCTGTCTTTGTGGAGTATACTGTACATAACAATGGATAATACTTCACAATGAAAAATGACTAAACTAAAACATTTCAAGATGAGTCTAAAACATGATAAAATGTGGACAACTTCAAAGAGAATAAAGACATTCAGCACGCCTGTATATCTGCAGGAATAACTCCAATCCAAACACAGAGCAATCCTTGATGACACTGTTTGTCTGCTGTCTAATTCAGGGAAAATAACTTGTGTAACTGTGGTCGCAGTTTACTAGAACCTCACACAATAATGACCCCAGCCGCTGGCAGCCCTCCACAGACCTTTCACTGTGTGCCAACAGCACAACTCAAAAGCCAACAAAAGGGAGCTCTTGACAAACCCCTGGCTCTTTGACACACTCAGAATCTCCTGAAAAACAGGGCAGCTTTGTACTCAACCTGGAAATCTGACAGGTTATTATCACATTGGATATGCTTTATTCACAGTTCACACAATAAAGGAAAGCCAACTATAACTAAAGTTTAAAGATAGGAATCAACTGCCACTGGCTATATTTTCAGTCAACAAGAACTAGCCTTTTAGTCGACCAATGGTCAGGTATTACAGCCCGAATGATTTTTGCATAATTAAACAATCTAGATTACTTTTAAGAAGGAAAATCCTTAATTTGTAGATTGGTGTGTGTTTACTGCTGTTATTAGCATAAATAGAAACCAATTAATGGTTTAACAAGCTTCAATTGGACCTCACAGCTGATCTAATTTTCAGTCCATCTCAATTCAACAAAGATGTGTCCATCCATGTTATTGTGCAATAACGCGCACCAGATATACATGTATTTTTAGGGCAAGAAACACTAAATTGTACTACTTACATAGTTAATGAATCATAGCCATGAATCATATTGTTGTAAATTATTTTCAGACCATTTGAAAATGAGGTCATTGCAAGCATTTCCTTATCCCTGAGGTAATTTCTTTTTCGGTGTGAGGAAAATGTTCCTCCTCCAACGAAAGTTTAGGCACTCTGTCAGCTTCAGGCTAATTGCTCCACTGTGTAAAATGTGTGTGAGGCATCAGGGTGGGAATGTAAAACATGTCAAAGAGTGCGGATGGCTCTTGAATGCCATGTATAACAGTTCACTGAAATGTGTTTTGACACAACTACAAGATGGGGGGGGGGGGGCAGAATCCTGAATGATGCATTAGGGTGGAAATGAGAAATGTCTGCTGAGCCTTAATTCTAGGTCAGTGGACAGAAGCATGTCACCATATAGATGATGAAAGTGATCTGAGTAACATACATCTACTTGTTTTTTTGTTTCTGATGAGTAGTTTTTATGAAATGATTAGGTGTTAACTATTACTGTAGCTTTATGAATTCATCACGACATCTTTAAAGATTAGTAACTGTTTATAAGTTGTGTTTTCATTTAGCTGTTGAGTCTTTATAAGTCAATTTATTCTTAAGGTTTTGAGACTGTCTCCCCTTAACAAGACATAAATTATGTATTTAAAATATTTTAAAACAGAAATAGTTTTAAATCCCAAAATTGACAATGACAATGTCATCTAACTTCATTTTTTACTAATTAGAAAAATTTAGATGGTATAAAAGACTAAAAAAAAATAAAGGGAGACACGAGTACAACCCATCCACTCTTCTTCCAGGGCCATGACTTTGTAGAACATGGATGCATTTCTTGTTAAAAATGCATGGACATCCCTTCAAAATGAGGTCTTAGAAAAATCATATGTTTCTCTAAAGTCCCAATTAACTTTTCCTATTATGATCAGGAGTGAAACGTGCTGTTTCACCTTTTATGTCTATGGTGATGCACAAATAACGGCAGACTGGGACAAACAAACTTGTCCTGGCATTTTGACCCATATGCATCATGTAAATCAGTAATCTTTGTGTTTGTGAATATCAAACATGCAACTCCTTGAAAGCTTTAAAATTATGCAGTGAGTTGCGGGGAATCAGTGAGATTTAATTTGATCCATTTAATACATCCAAAGAGTGTCATTTATTAATAAAATGCTAAACTCCAGCAAAGTGATGAATGTAAGAGTAGAATTTATCCAACATTTTGTTTGATGGAGAAAGAAAATAAATAAGAACAGACACAAGGAATGATAGATTACGAACCCTGGTCTGTTTGGTGCTTGGTGTAGACCAAGGGGCAAACTCCAATGGAGAAAAAAACTTAAGCCCTGGAGGTAACTTTAAAAGTTGTAGTTCAGTCCTTATCCGCTAGGGGCTGATTCCATAACAAAGTAAATCTTCTAATACCCCTTTCCCACTGGCCCAAAAATCTGTTTAAACCCGTAAACAATTAGCTTTTAGTGGCAGTGGGAAAGGCTCATCGACCTGCGTCAAACGATTCGGCAAGCGACGCAGGTTAAAATGGCCTTCAAGCGTTTGGGCTCCAATTGGCGTGCAGTGGGAACACCAGACCCGGGTTGACTCACGAATTTACATGATGACATTGGGCAGTACGTGGCTACATTGTGACATCGCGTGCAAGTCGCATATCATATAAAGTACCAAAACAACTCTGCTTCAGCCACAAATTCACGTCGCCTGCATTCCATCTGCACAAGAAAGTCATCTGCTGGTTTTCCTCCATTTTGAGGACGGACAAAGGTGCAACAAGAAAGCACATTGACCACGGCCTGATTCGCTCTCCACTGTTTACTTTCCTGTTTTCTGTGGCACAGCTGACATCATCAACACGCAACAAGCAGTGGTGGGGACAGAGGCCAAGCAGCTTGCCAGCAGGTGATCAGACCCGGCTTTTTTTGTCAATGGAAAAGGAGCAAAATGCTGATTATGAGCAGGTTGATGGGTGTTTGAAAAAACCCCATGAACGCACTAATTTCAGTGGGAAAGCGGCATTAGACTCCCATGATGAAAGGGCCAACTTCACAGCAGGAATAAACATGTTTACAGCCTGGTTCAAAAAATCATTTTGGGGTTAAAGGTGGCATAACCTGGTATTTTACAAACACAATCCTACTGCAATTATCTCCAATTTATTGACCTTTGCAAGCCCTAGAATCACCACTGTCCAATCATTCGTTAGCAACGGTAACTAAGGGAAGGAGTTTCTGGCAGACTTCACTTCCATAGACAGGGCATAGATGGGATTTTCAAGTCTGATGACAGATATCCAGAACGTTTGGGTGATGTTGTATTTTTTGCCTTCTCAAAACCAAAAAACACAAGTGGAGAGATGTGGAATATGGATTAAACGGTGTGGAATGTGGATTAAATGGCATGGAATCTGGATTAAACGGTGTGGAAGACCTCACCCGCGGCTGAATTAGGCTAAACATGGAGCTGAATAAACGGATGGAGTTTGTTCAAAGGTAAGAAGCTAACACCAGCTAGCACAGTTGCTAGTGGTGAGACAGCAGTGTATTAATTAAAAGTTACTGTTTTAACATGGAGTAAGGCAGCTGTGTGTCGCTAGAGGCTAAACAAATATACCAGATAAACACTAGAAAGTCATGTTGGTTGCCAAACATACAGACGTATTTAACACGGTCCTTTCTTAACATTTTGTGAAGATACAGACAGGCGTGAGTTTCTCAGTCCAGCCGTGATCTGCTATCCTGTTCACATCCAGTAGCCGCTATCTTGGTCAGATCCAATGTACTGATCAAACCCATGATGTGAGAACAACATCCTGGTCCACTACAACCCAAATGTGACAGTGTGGGGTCCTGTCACTATGCCTCCGACCGGTCATGTGCCCTGGCTACTTGGCCACAGGCATGTCCCTTTGGCAGCGCGCATGACTTTCACCTGGTAGTCTGGGGATCAAATCCTCCCTAGGCCCTCCGTTGCATACCTTGCCACACAAAGGTAAAACATCTAGCAACAGGCTAAAATACGAGATATCTATCTGGAGTCATACATGACAGTTAGCTTAAAATATGCTGACTTACATATTTGCGATGCAAGAACGTTGTCGTTCCTTTATCCACTTTTTTTGGACACGATTCATCAAGACGTGGGGTCGCTGAGTCTTTCTGTATGAATGCTGAGCCTTCACTTTGATTTTAATATCCTCTTCGTCAACATTACACCGCTGGCAAATGATGATTTATTACTCAATTGCATATTGCAGTCCTCTCAGTCTAGCTCCCTCTGATATTTCCCTCCTATAACTCCTGAAATATAACACAATTTCCGTCGGAATATGTTTACTGAAATCGCTGAGCAATCCATGTTTAGGTGCCTTGACATCAAATTTCACTTTTCTGGGGTTTTGGGGGTTTGATATGATCTGTTGTGCACTGATGAGGCCATGTGAATGTCCAGAACGTGTCCCTCTTCATAGTCCCTTCCCTTCCACTCGGCTCGGCCCGCCCCCTCCTGATTCACGATGTCAGTCGCGCTAGCATTTCTGACTGCATTCATCATGGATTTATTCAGGTATTTGAACAGAGGGATTTAAAAGAAAAGTTCTGCAGTAGCACTGGGGGAGGCAACCACAACCTTATCATTACCTAAAAGTTGATTTATTTTCTAAATGCTGTCCTGTCTGATAGACGTAGCTCACTGTCTGAAGTGCCCATGATGTTACCAGATAGCCTTTAGCAAAATCCGACCACAGTCTACTTTCTCTAAATAAGGTTATAGCCAAATAAGGTGTAGCCAATCAAATAAGTCAACTTGGTCTCTGGGTAAAGCTGCATATCATTACAGCACCCAACTCTGTTACTTAGAAGGATGGTCTAGCATGCTTAAACAAATCCCCGCTGTAAAAAGTGCTGTTTTTTTCTTTGGAGAATTAACATATGCAGCAATATCAGCTACATGAAATAATTTATGCGGATATGTCATCACTCCTTTAATGCAGGCAGAAATTAACAGTAAAAGAAAGCTTGTCAGACTTAGCAACTGTAACCATGGGGGGCAGTACTTAGCAAAGGGTCAATTCTTAATCATAGTTAAAGGGAAAAAATTAAATATAGCTCATTCTGATTTCTTTTAATACCCACTTTTTTTCTCACGAGGGTAAACATAAAAATAAAACATGTCTGTATGCGCGTTCATGTGCTAGTGTGAAGTGGCATGTGGGGGCAGTCGCAGACCCTGAAAGGAGGCCTATGGCCTGAGGCTGCCTGGAGCCAGAGGTGTGACTGTGGGGTCCCAGAAGAGGCTTATGGCCTGAGGTGCACGGCCACCAGGAGGTGCAGCCGCCATGGACACGGGATGGAGTCGAAAAACGATGCAGCCATCAGGACGAGAAGTGTCTATCTGCGGCTCGCAAGACAGAGACGTGTCGTAGAGTGGGCGTGTCATCGAGTGACGTCACTCACCGACACGCCCACCAGGCCTATGAGAGCACAGTAAAATCTAGCCCTACCCCTGACCCTTCCCCTAAACCTAACAAGACCTACCCACTATGTGACCACTATAGGACACTATAGGACACGCCCCCTGGGTTGCAAGTCGCAGATAGATACACTTGATCAGGACAGGAGCCACCATGAGCTTTTTAGTCCTTTAATTGTTTTTATTACATTTGTTTTGGACTTTTTGTATATTTATGTTATCACCTTTATTTATTTTATTACTTTAATAAAGTTTTCACCACTACCTGCTGGCAATGGCCTTCTTTCCCCTCCTCCAGCAGTCACCCGTATTAGAAATAACCACCCTGTAGCTACCTGCTTGCTCCCTGAAGGCCTCAGCGTTGCACAATGACGGTTTTTAGCTGGTAAACAGCAAGTCTGAGCGTACCTTATGTTCAGCCCAACTATCTTCGTTCACTCCTGTTCACTCCGGGCTAGCTCTGTTAGCATTTAGCTTAGCTGTGAATCATTTGCCCAGAGGCTCAGAGCAGCCCTCTCTTTGCCCATTGTAGTTTGTTTTCCAGGAGTGAAGATAGACTCGACACAGTAAGATGGTGAGGGTGGAAACCGCTCAGCTGGCTTCATTTTCAGCTCCTCAGCCCTAACTGGATACTCCATTCATTTTACAGTCTTTGGTGCCGACCAAAGAAGCAAACCAGGGTCTCTTTAAAACCAGGGGTCTCAGTTCACTTGGAAGTGAACCATAGTGAATTTTGCTTGCAGTGTGAAAGCAAATGGACCGTGCAGGGAACCAAAGAGAAAAAACATGTCATAGCACAACATGACTGATAGGTTTGTTTTTTGTTTTTCTTACCTCTCCTGCAGCTCATACTGGACAGATTCCTGTAGGAAACATGTGGAATGAACTGAAATTAAAAATTTGCTATTTCCTCCTGGGATTAATGAAGTATTTTTCATTTCATTTCATATTGCTCTTGCAGGCACTTGTTGTAAGTGCATGGCATTGTTCAGGCAGTTTGGTCAACCAGAGTTAAGTGCAGTGTGCAAGAAAACCAAACCAAAGGAGGGTGCAAAATTTTCAGAGTTCCCCACCCAATCGAATCAAATCCCCTGACTTTGCAGGTCTAAATGCTCCCTTAGCGATGCTCTTATGTTTTTTTTGTTTGTTTGTTTGTTTGTTTTAAGCAAAGTTGGGCAAGTTTTGCCTGTGATCTTAAGTAGCCATCCTAACTTGCTCCTGTTTTGAAGCAGACAGACCTGTTTCCAAAAATGTTACTAATTATTATTATTTCTTGTATAAGTGTGGCAAGGTACGCAACAGAGGGCCTGGGCAGAATTTGATCCCCAGACTCCCAGGTGAGAGTCATGCACACTGACCATTCAGCCAAAGGGATATCCCTGTGGCCAAGTAGCCAGGGCACATGATCTATCGGAGGCATAGTGACAGGACCCCACACTGTCACATAAGCACAGTGATTTGCAAACCATCTGAGGTTTGAGGCTGAGATTTCCATAAGCAGGAAGGTGGTCTCCATTTTATAAAAGGCTGTGTAAGCAAGACATTTAACTTGTAAATTCTGTCAGCATAACCAATAATTCAATCAATGTCAATATTGACATTCAGTGGATATTCAGTGCCTCAGGTGACATAGGTTAAAAAAAACACCCAGTACCCTTGGAACGTAGCTTCACTGACTCTACAATGGACTGATGAAGTTCTGAAGGAAATTGTCCTCTTGTCTAATAAATCAAGATGTGAGATTCTCTTTGACCTATTCAAAATTAAGAACAGCATGTCCTCCAGACTAAAGGGACTAACTTGCTTAGAAGCTTATTCACTTGACTGAATAAGGACTGACTGGACTGACTTGCCTGTAGTTCAGACCTGCAACACACTTGAATACAATGGGCTCTATGCACAGCTCCACTACTTCCTGAATCTAAGGTAGCTTCTTTGTTTCCTGTCTCTCATTACTGGATGAACTGATTAATCCAGGTGTGTCTGGCCTCATTAACTGGCCAGCACACCTGGATTAATCAGTTCAGCTGTGCATAGAGCCCATTACTCCATTAAGAGCCTAAAATCCCTCAGAGGGAGTTCTGAACTATAGGGAAGTTGTAATTCTTGGTCAAGCAAGAAAAATTAAAACACCTCATACGAGTTCAATAAATTCTCACTCAACTTTTCCTTTTACAGCAAATTATACTGCATGTCACCCCACCCCTTTTCCTGCCATTAGCTTCCATATATTTATATCACACGATGTTGTGAAAGAGTTTGCATAAAACACACTGCACTCTGCAAGATATATAGTCTGATTGGATCATTATGCAGGTTTTTCAGTTTGTTTAGCCCTAATATTGAGATAGATGTAAGCTGGGTCTCTTCTTATGCACTGTATACAATGTGTTGCAGCCTTCTTTATTCCCTCCAGACCCTCTCTTGAATGGAGAGACGGATGTTTATGCAGTTGCCATGGCAAAGGGTGTCATTAAGTGGAGCTGCAGAGGTGTTGCACGATCCACATCACCCTTTCAGAGAGTCATCAGACAGCCCCAGTTGTGTCAGCTGCTGAAATACCATTGACTCACTAGGCTGGGCACAGTCTTTTGGGAAAGAGGACGCATACTGTAAAGAATATCCCTGATTTATTTTCATATAGGATGCCATTTCACCTTAAAACAACCAGGGAATTTTTGACATTTTCTTCACATGATGGAAAAACAAATATTCTCATTAATGAGAATATCCTGCAGAAAAACAGTTCAAAAGCATTTTAGATCAAGTATGTTATTGTTTTTAAATCATTTCCTTCTTTGCAGGGTATTGTATTTCCTGAAATATGAACATATTTTCTCATAGGCATAAGCATACACAGACAAACTCAGACAAGTAAGAAACTGGTTTGAATTTCCCTGATTTCTAAAGTTAGCAATGCCTGGGATACATCCATAAAAAAATATCACAAGGACATTGTGTGGCCAAATTTAAGGAGGCCATGGCTCTAATTATCAATTAACTAGGTTATTACTCTCTCTTAACTTAGCCAGCAAGCACATATGTGCTGTTATGTGTACAGGATGCATTGATTAAAGCTAATAAAATACTTTAGCTCCACCATTTCCAAGCAATTTCCTGTAAAAGTAGCTATGCATCCTGGTTTATTGGTCATTTCATTGTATAACATATTTAAGACATACACATGAGAATAATTAAAAACATATATTATGTACAGTACAAATTACTAAAGTCATTGTTCAGTGTTTAAAAAATGCTTGAGGCTACAGGCAAAAGCAGAAGAAAATCTGCACCTCTGACACCTTGTACTTAGAGTTGGCCAATAAAGTGAGTGGTTTCAGCACTCTGAAATCCTTGAGGTGCAGATACAGCGCTTGGTCTGGCTCCCTCTTTAAACATTTGTCTTCATCTTCAGTATGGCTGCTGGCTCTGGCCTCACCACCAGCTCCTTATTGCTTGTTTGATGATTAAATACATTTTGATTTGCCGGGCCTTGTTGTAAACTTCCTGTGTGGTTGCACCGTCAGTTGTGTGTTCCACACCACTGCTCCCCAAAGGACTTGCATGAACACCATTATTATCCCTGCAAATTAGCCCAGTTAACCTGCCCCTGCTCCAGCTCACTCTTTGTTAACCCCTCATTTTTCACTATGTCTGGACCAAAGGACCAAAAGGGTGCAGAGGCCGACCCCCCCACCGCCACAGTCCCAACAAACCCCCATCCTGGCAGATCCTAACTCCTGTGAATATTAAACAGCACAGACTGCAGGAATGCCTCAGCTCAATTGGCAGCAGATGTTGTTGAGGGGATTTGCTTGTGAGGTGTTTTGTCTGCAAACTGAGCTGTAAAACATCGCAGGTCTGACAGGTCCTCTGGTGAACCTCTGAGGTGAAACGGCACAAGGGCAATATAGACTTTTAGTGACTCACTGGTGGCTGAACACTCAACTATCCATTAAATGGTTGCCCAAGAGGAAAGATTTCAGTTGGACAGAGATAACTTTGACTTGCCATACATCAGAAACACGGTATCTGAGCTGTCCCTTTAGTGTAAATAATGTGAGCCATTTTCTACAAAGAAAATGATGAATAAAAAATATTAATCCCTGTAACATCATCTATGTTTGGTCCATGCTGATGTCCGTTATATGACATCACGTAGGCTTTGTCAAATCAGACACACTTGAAGATGTGGAAATCATCTTAACTCACAATCAGATTGCATTTTAATGCGTTTTAAAACACATTTGAAAATCCTAAATATAGTGCAGAAATGGAAAATATTGCTTACCTGCCAGTCATGTCATTTTGAGGTGAAACAGGCCATAGATGCCTGGGTGTCTGGGAAAAAGATGAATGACTGGTGCACGAAGAAAAATGATTTCGTATTTTTTTCCAAATTCGAAACCAGCCATTGCTCCAGGCCAGGCTGCCGACATAAACTGTGGCACATGTGATTTCTTACTCCCAGCCCAAATTATGATAGTTTGGACTACTGGTGCTCTGGCTCCAGCTCCTCAGAGGCAAAGCAACAGGAACTGGTAGTGAGCCAAAATGAATCAATAGATCGTAACAGGAAAGAATGTCTTGATTAGCCTTGTCTCCATATAATTGTTCAGCGAATTTGACTGAGTGAACTCTTGAGGCTTTGCTGCAAGAAAAATGTAAATTAAGCACGTTTCCTGGTTGAGCAAAGAATGTATAGTAACAGTAATGCAACATTTCGATTGAGTAACAAACACTGAATCAAAACTGTTTATAGAAACACTGCTTTTGACTGTACAGAAAATACAAACTTCTAGATTATTTAAACCTACAGAACAATATAACTGTAAGAAACTGCTTGTTGTACCAAACCATCAGACAATTGTCACATAACAATGCACTTCAGTTCCATGGAGGCTTTCATGTTCTTTAGTTTGTTGGTTTGATTTTATTGTCAACAAGTATAAATTTGGTTCAGTTTCACTGTCCCAACAAGCTATGTTTGAATCATCTAATAATAAATAAGCAAACTCAATTTCCACTTCCTGTTCAGAGCTGACTCCAACACACCTGATTGTGATGAATGAGTTATTGTGAAGAAATTGACAAGAAATGGTTGGATCCATTTGATTTCAATCAGGTGTGTTGGAGCAGGGAAACAACAAAAACCTGCAGGATAAGATATTGACACTCCTTAATTAATGCATAGTAAGTGGGGATTACTGGACCTAAAGAAGCCCTTTCCCATGTGCAACATTTTAGGCAGGCGGGGCTACTCAATTTGGCCCTCCAATGGCAACAATCCTGAAGATTTTCAATCTCTCCCTCCTCCAACACACCTGACTCAAATTAAATTGATCCAATCACCTATCAAGCTCTGCACAATGACTCTTTAAAGGCGCTATACCTGATTTTGCACATTTGTGAACCGTAAGCGAGGTGAACAGTGTAGTTTGAACTGTAAGCCCCGCCCCTAACTGTTTCTCCCAGTGAGAAACGCTCCTGCTTTCGTTTTTCTCTCCTCCCACTCAACATGCACGAAATAACGTGCATGTTTCATACTCGTGCACAAAGAAACTCTCCAGAGAAAATTTGCATCTTCCAGTGAAATTACTGTTCTGGTTACAGTAAATGGCTGCAGATCAGCTAAATGACATTTTCTATCATAACCAGTACAGTAATGACGAGTTATGATGTTATAGGCGACGTTACAACATGACAGCCTGATAAAGTTTCTAACCAGCCCCTTCGAGAAGCAGTGATGTAAAGCTTCGTCCCGTTACAGTGTAAATATCACTATGTATTATATACGGTAGACCAGCAGAGGAAGCGCCAGCACCTGAGGACGTAAATGTTACTGAGAAGAAAGTTATTGAAAAAAATACCTGTCCAGGCGGACTTCGAGTCCACATTCAGTCCGAGGCGTCCAGCTGCTCTCTACCTGCAGTACAATCCACCGAGAACACAAACTTTATTCCTTTTTTGGTCTCTCCTGCGTTTCAAGCCTCTCTCCTCCTCAGTTTAGATGCTTACAGGCTGTTTTGCTGAGGTATCGCCACTTTCCCTTCGGTAGACGCCATGCGGTTCTGTTTACAAGCACTGCCGTGCACGCGAGAGAGGAGGGCGCTTCTCATTAGAAAACGCTGTAAGTGGCTGATAGGAAACAGAAACTTATGTAGAATGAACCGCATTGGCATGAGGGGAGCGTCACGCCATCCTTAGAAACCTAAACTAAAAAAGGCCTGGATTCATGCATATATGCAATCAATGAGTGATTTATTTTTAAGAAATTACCTCTTTTAACACATATTATACCGTGTAGAAAGCATTTCTCTGAAAGAGATTAAAATAAAATCAGGTACAGGGCCTTTAACTTGAGTCAGGTGAGTTGGAGCATGGATAGACTGAAAACCTGCAGGACTGCAGCCCTCTAGGACCAAACTAAGTAGCCCTAATTTAAAGTAATATTTTAATAGAAATACCACAACTTATTCAAAACTGGATTTTAATGCAACATTTTCACAATGTTCAATCATTTACAAACACAGTCATGTAAAAAAGACATAATCCATGCTAAAAAAATATACTCTTTCCACAGCGGACCTTTTAGTGTTTTATGGCCAGTGTAGCATTTTCCATGCAATTGGAAGGGGGAAGCAGTAGGTTTTCAGTTGGTTGTAATCTGTAAGGATTAGATATCAGTAAATCTCAAACACTGCTCCTTTGATGCAAGTTTACTGAGTTGTAAATACAAACGTTTTGGTTGTAGATGGTGCTTAAATGAGGGCCCTGCTAATGTTCTGTAAATACACTTATGAATTAGCCTTGCGTTTTTCTCTTTTATCTGCAAGATCCCTGTGTACATTATGACTTAGTTCAGTTTATTCTATTAGTATAACCATGTGCTCTCACCATATATTAACTGCCAGACAAATTCCAGAGGAATATTTGGTCCACAGTGAATGTGAGGACCTTTCGCAGGAACTGTGTGATTTTTTTTTTTTTTTTTTAACAAGTGATAAGGAGCCATTACATTACCAAGACATATGTTCCTGTGTATAGGGCAAATGGAGTGAGTAACCCATTTCCTGACAAGGTGAGGCTTACCATGAGCATTAAAGTCAAGGATGGCCAAGATCCATGCAGGCCATCTGCCAAGAATCCAATTCAGCAAATGGTTGAATCCCAGTAAGCCCTAAGCTGAAAATAAAGTCACTATACTTAAAAAGATGCTAACATCCTTTAATGGGTATGAAAGCCACTGCAGGAGAATTCAAATCCTGGCTGTTTTTTTCTTGTGTCCCCTGTAGCCCAGACTTTTATCCACTTCCATTTAGCATGCCTTGTGAAGCTGATTAATTGAACACTTTGGGACAAAGAAAAAACTTTTATCAACTTTGGCCATGGAAAACCCACTGGGTGGAGTTGGGAGAAATAAAAATCTGCTTTCTCTCTTCTCCACAAGAAAAGCATTTAAGTGTTTGCCAAGAAATGAAGATATCAGAAAACCGCACAAATGGCAGATCACAATGAGGAGTCTTGTGTTGGTAGTGTCTGCCACCTGCTTTGGGACTGATGTAAGGGGAGTTTGGGGTAAATGTGGGGTCGTAGCTGTCAGCAGTCTCTCAGTTATACAGGCCAAGAGGGACTGCAGATATGAGGAGGGCAGAAACTGCAACGATGACATGATGAGGGACAGGAGGGTTACACAGTTACCACCACTACCTTCATTCAACATTGCATGCCTTATAAACTCTGTGCGAGTTGAGCTGTGTGTGTTTGCATGTGTAAACATTCCTTTAAATAGTTTTCTCTCAGGCTTCGTCTTATGTGGTGCTCCCACACTGAAAGCCTGTCCACGACCCCTATAAAAAGAGAGGGATGCCCACTTCCTTCCACCCTCAGGCATGCCAGTCTTTCCTCAAGGGATTGGGGCCCCTTAATTTATTATTTGTTCCCCTCTTGTTAAGGAAATACTTTCTCAATAGCTCTTTCTCCTTTGTATATTTTTACTGTTCTTATTTTCTTCCTTGATCCAACCCTGTCTACTCTTATTTATTTGCTTTCTAAACACCATCTTGGTTAGCCACATTCAAGCTGCCAAGAAGAGACTTTAAAAAATGGCTTTTGTCCTCGGTGAGGACAGTGTTTATTTGTATGAGTGAACCTGAAGGGATACAAGTATTTTGGGGATACCTTTGTGTAGGTGACAGCTGAGCTGAGTCATACAAGCTGACCTCGGTTACCATTACCTCAGGCCTTAATCAGATTCCTCTGTTGCAGATTGAAGATATGTCAACCGATACAACAAGCTCAGATGTCATAATTCATCAGCCCGGCCCTGCCACTCTTAATGTTGAGCCATTCCTGCACCACGTGAACCTAATTGGATGTCATGTGCACAGCACGTGTTGTGAGAAATGGTTTCTTTCAGTGAAATCAGGCTGACACATTTAATTTTATTCTGCTGCTCATTTGTTTATTTGCTTGCACTGGTCAGGTTCTGCAGTTCTCTCAACCCTCCCCCTGATAAACACTCAGAAAGCTGAAGCCACTGGATGACCACTGATCCACAACTCAGCTTTGAAAGTCCTGACCCCGGCCACTCGATGTCACCAGCCAGCTTTGAGGGGTTAACACACATTTTCCTCAGTTGTCACAGATGTGTGATAAGGGCAAGAGAATACAAAGGAGAGCAGGGGTCAGGGCTCTCCAAATATCAAGAGTCTTTGAAATACTTAATTGCATTATAAAAGAGGCCGAGAATGCCAACTTTCTAAACCCAAGCAAAACATTTAATATATCTTTAATATCTTTTAAAAAAGCATGTAAGGATTTGAGTGCTGTCCACAACAAATAAGTACTGGTATTTATTTAACCTGTGTTGACATATGAGTTTGGTTGTCTCAGCTTTTTGTCATCAAATGCAAAGAAAATGTTCTTTTTAATAAGTTTAACTTACATGAAGTATTGCGTTGCCCCCCCCCCAAGTTATTATGAGAATTCATGAGTCACAAGATTAACGATATCAATGAGTTGAATGAAGTGTTGTGGTAGATGGCAAATTATGCTGATCATGCTGAAGATTTTCCTTCCTGTTAAAAGAGAGCGTGCCCCCCCCCCCCAAGAACCCACCCTGTGCTTCCTCAGGATACAGAATTTAATTGTTGAGAATAAATTGGACATATAGATTTATTTATTTTCCTGACATGAGTGTAGATAAACTAAAAAACAGTCACTATTAAGATAATGTATATCATCACTATATTGCACATTTATGAATAAAAATACAGCATACATGACTCTCCCTTTAAATGTGAATGTCACTGTGAATCTTTGCATGCTAACATGCTGCAGCTTTTCTGTAATGTCAAGAAGAAAAATCTGTTCCCTCGTGTTTGTCCTTCCTGCTCTTTATGCCTTCTAGAGCAGACAAGCTCTACTGACTTTAATTCAAAATTCACTGCTTTGATCGAACAGACTATCACTTTTCTTGAGTCAACCAGGCTGATTCTGTTCCATTAAAACTCATTTTTCTTTAATTCTTCCTTCTTCATTGACTTTCGCACAATTCTTCCTCACCATTTCTTTTTTTTTTTCTCTCTCTCTCTTTTTACATGTCCTGTCCAGCATCATAGCAGCAGAATGAGGATCTGACTGCTGTATTGTGCCAGGCAGATTTGCTTTGCATCAAGAGGAGCCTTATGGATATAAGGCTCCTCTAGATGTACAAATATTATGCTTTATTTATTTACTTATTTATTTTTTCTTTGTAATTGTTATATTATTAAATGTACATATTACTGCTGGACCTGACAAGAGGGAAAAGAAAAGGGGACAGAGAAAAGAGAGTGAAAAAGAAAGAGAGAAAATCCCATCAGTGTTAGTAACTGGTATGATGGGATAATGCGACTCAAGTGTGGGATTTACTATAAAAGAAGTTGATAAAGTTGAAAGTAGCAAAGAGTGTGATATGTAATGTATCTATTCATTTATGAGGATTGAGAAAAGTTTTTTTCCTTTATGTATTACGGATAATTTACCTTAGAACTCCACCATCAGGTAAAAACTTCATATGCTGAGCATGTTGACACTGTTGTCCTTTTCAGTAATTCAATAGACAAAACAATACAAATTGATTTTCTGTTTACATGGAGATATACTCAAGTGTTAGCATGAAACATTGATGAGTGATTAGTTATGATTTTCACAGTGAGTGTTCTTGTACAGATGGCAAACCATATGAGCAGTAAAAATTTTAATATCCACACATGCGCAACATGCAATAAAGGGTCCTGTGCTTGCATGCGGCCTCACAGAACTGCTAGCATGGTTGAAAAGCCTGCTGTGCCTTGAGTTACTTTCTTCTTATCATTTTATAATTATCATTATTATTTCCTTTACTTTGATATTTTTTGTTTAGAAGATGAAGATTATACACATTCTTACATACTTAGGATGTACTATTGGGAATAATACCTCTCTTTTCCGGTGTATTACAGTACTAAAATGTCTGCCTGGTATAGTCGTTTTGTCAGAAAATGAGTAAATCACATAAAGATCACTTTTTTAGTAGTTATAATGTACAAAAGCAAGGCAGAGGATTAAAGCCAGAGTTGGTAATTGTTTTTTGTATTGTATTTGTATTTTTGTTTTTAACACTTTTTGCTATACTGGGTGAAATGGTCCTTCCATCCTGACAGTAGTCACATCATATTCATAAAAAGGAAGGAAAAAAAAGTCAGACCTCTGTATGAGCTGCAGTTCTGTAAAAACTCTGACCAACCCCTGCCATTTGCACCGAAAGGCAGGAATTGGTCATTCGCAACGTATTCACCTTATTCCTGAGCTAGGGAATGTAAAAACGATTATGCGATAAACTTCCTGTGACATATCGGAAATACAATTCACCATTGACTCACAGTGTAAGATGTAGTTGATAACAAGATTATTCATAACATTTCTAAACAGTTTTCCCCAGAAAAATGTACCTGCACGGTTCAGGAACATGCTGCGCGGTTTATAATTGTACTAACAAGCGGAGAAAGTTAAATTTGTGGTAAAAACAGCGATTTGTAGAACATGCACCTCGGTCTTGGTAGCGAGTGGCTGCAGTGCTCCAGGCTGTGGCACAGTGGTCGCATTTTAGGACTAAAATATCATCTACTTTTAGACCATATCCCACCTCTTTCAAAAAACATGACCAACCTCCTTCCTCCACAATACTCTGCTCCCCATCTCTGGAATTCCCTCCCTCCCGATCTCCATAGTGGACTCCTTCCCTCTCTCCAAATCCAGAATCGAAACTCCTCTGTACAGACGTCTTATTCCACCAATGTAAATCAATCCAATGTTTTTTCTGTGTTCTGCTTAGCACAGTGTCCTTTGGTGCTCTGATAACGCATCTGTCAAATAAAATGTATTTACCACTATTATTATGCTCACTATCATTATTATTATTATTATTACTATTATTATTATTATTATTATTATTATCATGTAGGTACTGATAAGCCTCGGAACTTTTACGATTGCTTATTGCTTCAAAGTCTGACGCAACAGAGCAAAGAAGTAGCTAAAGGCTGCTGTATGTTATTTTTGGCCAGATTTTCATCTCATCCTCCTATCCCTCTATTGCAGGAGGCAGAGGGTTTGTAAACTTTGTCCTGTCTGAGCTGTGACAGCTGATGTTCCCATGTAGTTTACCTAAAAACCTCGTAAAATGTGGAGTAGCGTGAAAATCTAGCATGTAAATAAACCGTTTATTACCGTAAATAAACAGTCCGACCGTTTCCGGTCGGACTGGAAGTTGTGCATATTTCACGCAAAGGCTCATGAGGCATAGGCACGGACATAATTTTAGGGAGGGACACAGGGGACATGTCCCCTGCACTTTTTCAAAAAGCCGTTTTGGTCCCCTGCACTTTTTTACTGTCCGAAACCATTTTTTCCGAGCAGTCTTTAAACGCATCATGAGCGCTAGCGCCGGTAGGTGAGGATCACAGACGGGAGAGCAGAGCTTCCTGTGTCAGGAAAGTTCAGCTAACCAGTCAGAGCCAGCAAAAAACTTCACACAGTTTTTCCCCCCAAACAAACCGTGTAAGTAGAAGCTGATACGCAGATAATGTTGGCTAAATAATGACTAGTTAACACTGACCAATCGGGACCAATACATCATGTTAAGCTAGTTAACAAGAAAACTGTTGTTACCTATGTCCCCTTGCTATTTAGTTCATGCTAGGAATAAAGTCAATCCTCCTTCATTTCTATAGAGAACCTGGGCTCATTAGGTGCATTCGGACAGAGAAGCGCCTCACGAAATCAATGCCTTTATGTCTCGTCTCTGTCCCTCCCCTCTCACCATCCCGCACGTAAACCACTCTGTGCACCGCCCATTGTAAACAAATATATAGCTAACGGACTGCTAACTGCAGCTGTGCCAAACAAAACAAAACAACAGATAAGGATCAAGTCTTGGAAGCACTGACGTCTGCAGTGTGGACTTTTTACACCGTGGAAGGAGTTGGAGGTGAGGATTTAAGCTTTTTGAAATGGGGTTTGTCAGCTTTTTACTATCAAGCTAACGAGCTATCCACTCGGTTGTTATCATTAACCTGCTCATAAAACATCGGCACACACATCCCTGTGCTCTGAAGGCGTGGTTTCAGGTGGGGTTTTTGTTTTTTGTTTTTTTTAAATGTCACTTGCTCAAACCATTTTTCCAACATTGCCAAGCCTAGCTTTAAGCTTTGGTAAAACCACTTGTTACTCTGGATGTCATAATTTGTGTTTTGAAAAAATAAATACCTGCTTAAATTAAAAACATGTCAAAGAGTCTGCATTTAAAAGTGTGCTGCAAGAGTTTAACAACTTGTTGCATCTCTCCAATTGTCAGGAACGTGGTTCCAATAATCTTGGAACCTGCATCATGAAGAGTATAACGAGTTTAGTCATGTTAGGATAGTCTTTGCCTCAGGGAGTTGAACGTAACTAAAACGGGTTTTTAAAAAAGTAGCCAAAGGAACTGAAACAAACTACTAACAGTAATTATTTTGGTTCATACCATACTTTTTCCCCTGCTTGATTTCAACATAAAAATGCATGAATTATGTTTTGGAAAGCCAAAATGTTCAGCTGTTAAATGAAATAGTTTTGTGTCATATATTTGTGATTTTCTTGACCATCCTCCATGAGCGGTGATTCCATCTCGTTTCCCCAGAGGTTGTACATGGAGCACAGCAACATGAAAAAGCACCCAGCTCCTCTCTTTGAACTGTGAGAAACCAGAAAAAGCTGCCTCTTCCTGATCCGGCCATGTTTTATGTCGAGACAATTAAACAAGTCACCACAGCCACCGAGCCCCTTCGCCAGACACTGAGCTCAAGTATTACTGAGACTAACTCTTCATCTCCCACAAGTTCACAGAGTGTGGCTAATCTTATCTGATCTGTTATTAGGAACATTTTTCATCTTTACGGCAGAGCTAACAAGCCTTTGAGTTCTTTAATAGCTGGGAATGTTCAAATCTCACGTTAAGCAGGGAGATGAATGAGTGAACATAAATCATGCTGTATCCCCTCAAAGTTATACAGAACAATCTTAGCCACAAGGATTCACATGCAGTTCTCATGAAATGAAGATTTTCACAGAAGGAGCCAAACAGCATGAGGTGATCGCTCAAGTGACTAGTTTTATTTAATATAAAACCCAAGTTCATTTTAATGCTTGTGCAGAAATAGGAACCAAACATGATTTATCACAGACAGCTTAAATGTTGTGTTGAAAATAAGGAAAAGATTAGTGAGGAATGTATTACAAAAAGCTTATTTCTGAAAGACAGCAAATGGGGACAGTGCTTTCTTAAAGAGGAAATAATGAATCACTCAGACTTTTCTTGTAGAAGGATGCAGGTGCTCATTTTGGAAGGACTGCAGAGAAACAACTTCATGAACCATTTGAAAAGCAAACAGTGCACTGCACACTTGACTGTCAAAAGCAACATGAACACACGACTGTGAAAACAAAGGGAAGGTGAGATGCTTTTAGTTACTGACGAGAGGGTTGTCAGTGTGTTTGATAACGGTGAAAGGGTCACAGGTTAAGAGCTGGTTAATCAGACAAAGTTTGAGTGACGGACGAGGTGGTATCAGAGTGAAATGACTCATCGGAGCCACACTGTTCAGCTCATGTGTCTGCATTTGTGTGTGAGCCTTGTTCGACAAAGAGGGGACAAACATTTATGAATCAGCGAGCTGGCAAAGATAAAACCCACTTGAGGAAATACCCTTCCAGACACTGAATGGATACACACACTACACAACCCCATCCTCCCACCAGTTTCAGACAGCTCCATCTTTCTTGAAGGCTCCAGGTCATCTCCCTGCGATCTGTTATCAATGGCCGAGCTTAGGACTCCAGACGGCTCTAATCCATCATGATAAGTTTACATCTGCTCAAATTGTTGCATCGGTACCTTAAGCTACATTGAAGAGCTGATTAGGGGTCTGTTTTTCACACTGCTCTTTAACCTGTTTTCTAATCCAAGTGTCAGCGAGCATCCAGCCAGTGTGAGTCTTCAGGGTTGAGTCACAGGCTGCACAGCCTCTCATCCTCTTTCTCCAGGAGACTCCTGAACCACAGAAATACAGAAAACATGCAGGTTACAATGATGAACATGCTCATGGATTATGCCAGGGATGACCAGAGATCAGCTTCATATTTTATATTTAATAGGCATTCATTTATAGATTAAAGTAACAATAACATAACTACCTGCATGTTTCATGTGTTGATGAAGATTTAGAACAACTTGAGATGGGTTGGTGGGTCAGTATCATTGTTTTAATTCAACATGGCATCACACAAACCTGTTAATTAACTAGTAAATAGTTTTAACTGTGCTTTGCAACCTGTGACTGTCATGTTTGTAAGCTACAAAATACCATCTTTTATGTTTTTTTTTTTTTTTAAATATATACTGTTTAGATCCACAAGGGGAAATTAGGACTCCGCATTTCACCCATCTCTGTACTGTGAGTACCACAGAGCAGTGGGCTGCTACTTAAAGCGCCCAGGGAGCAGTTGGTGGGGGTTAAGGACCTTGCTCAGGAGTCCACAGTGGTTCGCCTGAGTGGCGTGACGGGGACTCGACCCCCGGTCCTCCACGCCAAAGCCCGCAACATTACCACTAGGCTACCCACTCCCCCTAATGTTTTGATATGATGAAATTTTCAGGAAATTATTTGAAGCCACGTTTGTGCCTGCTTGATCTAAAAAAGAAAAAGAAGAAACGTAGTCGTAGTAATTCAGGATAAACTGGGCCCTACGTCCAGCACAAAAAATGTAACTCAGTTGGGTAGAAAACCAAAACCAATGTGCAAGAAGATGCTGTAGAGCTGAGAGAAGCTGGCAGGAAGTGATTTGTTTTAAAATATATATATATATATTTATATAGTCATTATTTGATACAATATAGTGTAAATTAAAAAAAAGGATCTTTATGAAGGCTACTTGTTGCTCTGTCATGCAGCCACAGCAGGATGAGTAACAGTGTAATACTGTTCACATTAGCAGCGAGCAGGAGCTATGAGCATCTGCCCAAACTGCTCACAGATACTTTCACAGGCAATAAGCTACTTGGTGATGGCAGCCTGGGGTCATTAAGGTCTGTTGTGCAGACAGTTTGCATCGGCATGCAGAGAATAAACAACAGCCATTTTCATCTCTTATTCATGGCTTTAATCACGGATGGCAAAACATCCAGTGAATTAAAGAACAGTAGGAAAAAAGTTGGCATCGCCTGTGTGCCTCTCCTGCAGCTGAAATGTGTTTGGGACGGTCTGCTTGGTAATGAGAGGGAACTAAAACTGCGGTGAATTAGTTAATGTGTTGAAGGGGGGGAAGGGAGGGTGGGCTGACATTAACAGGCTGGCATGTAGAGGAGCTGGCAGCGGCCCACCTCACAGCGCTGACAGTGAGAGACCCTCTTTGCCCATTCTAATGAGGTATTTTGAGGGTCTGCGCTTAAGCCCACAGCAGAGCCCCCTGTGGGTCAGATGGGGCGACGGAGGGGCCAGCAGGAAGTTTGTGGCAGTGAGATGGGATGGCTGAAGTGCGTCACTTCACATACCAGGATGGCAGATGGTTGAACAGCCTCAATGAATGAGAGGAATAAGTTGAAACATCTTCAAGGCCACATACAGGAAACTGCATCATATCCAGGAGCTGTTTCCTGTGACCTCATGATGTTAGCTCTTTGTCCACAGAAGCATCTTATAATACACTGCGGATGTCCAGGTGATGCAAGATGACCTGGGCCTGAATACCAGACTGTGGAAATAATTCCTGTATTACTCACAGGGTTTTTTTTGTTGTTGTTATAGTTGTTGTGGTAGAAACAGAGTGGATATGTCATTTCCACATTTGTATGACAGATGATTTGTTCATATCTAAAGAATGTCAAAGCGTAAAGTTAATTAAAATCTCATGAAATCATCTCGTCAGATATGTCACATCTGTTTTCAGAGGGAAAAAAACCCACAATAGATGTCAGAGGAGGCTCAGAGTGTGGGTTTTAATTGCGATCAGGTAATGCAGCAGCTGGTCAAATGACTTGAGCAAGTTTAAGAGGACGACAGTAAAATCACCCGGTGCAGTGTTTTTGTTGGAAGGAAAACCTCACCGCTGACTTTCTGACTGACAGTTGCACTAATAATTAAACCACACCATCTCAAAGTCTTATGTTTGAGCTACAAACCTTTCTGGTCATGTCAGTGTGTGCTAAAATGTTATTGGTCTCACTTCAGAATAAACGCCCTGCAGCTCTTTTAAGAGGGTCATGACGAGGATCACCGTTAGTTTTGTACTTATGGCAGCTCTTCATTTCAACCTGAGCCGAAAAGATGTGGATCACTGAGTATTTCACTGTCTGTTTTTAAGTAATAATGAAATTACTGCAGTTTTTTCACTGTCAGGAAAAAAATAGCAATTCCTACAACTAAAATTAATGATCTCCTTAATATGGAGATTCTGCAGATTGTCATTCGTTACTGTAGATCACTAATACTCATACAAACAAATGCATTTGAGGTATAAAAAAAAGGCCCTATGTAATAATTCATATCTTTATAGTGTGTATAAAACTTTTTGTTGACACAAAGGATTTGATCCAGAAAGTATGCTGAACAAACCTTAAGAGTCAAACTGGTCAAGAACAGCTGAGTTTGAGTCTCTTATGTAACCCCAGAAGTATAACTGATCCTAGCAGCAAGTATGTGATTTTGTGGATTCAAGTAAATATGAATGCATACCAAAACATATTCATCTTGAGGCAGAGATCATCAAGCATATTTCACCCAATCACCCTTTATGCAACTTTAATTTACATTACTGCCATATGATATATTGTGAATGCTCACCGACAGTTTTTAATATATTCATTCAGCTGTAGCCTAACTACACAATACAATGAGAGAGAGGAGAAAAAAACAACTAGCAGACACATGATTGTAAAGTCATAGTATCTGTTATGATGATTTTGGTGATTTGTTGTTTACGTTGTTTGATTCTGGTTAACTGTATGTGATAGTTTCCACAATGCAAAATATCCAAACTGAATTTGATGTATGTATACTGCATGTATTCTTAAACTTATTAAGAATATGCAGTATTCTTTAAGTTCACCTTTAAAGGGAACATGCTGCATTTGGGAAACCCTCTTGCTTTTGTTTTTGATTTTTTTGTTAAAGGCAAATTTTCAACATTAAGAGTTCACTTCAGACAGAAAAGCTCTACAAGAAATGCTCTACATGTACTATTATTATGGTTTTATGCATATCAGAATAGTAAATCTAACATCTAATTCTTCTCATTCTTTCTTTTTTTCTTTGTTGGAGGAAATTGTTGTGAATTTGATATTAGTTACCTTGCACTAAATGCGCTACTATTAGCTATAAAAAACAATTTGGTAAAGAAAAATATGATTGTCCACAGACAATGCAGTTTTTAATATTAGATGGTAAAAATACAGCCAGAAGAACCAGCAGTATCATCCAGGGTTTGTGGAACTGATAAAAAATTATTTAGCAACTTTCAAATAAAACATAAACCTGCCAACCAGCTGGTGCATAACTTCAACTTTCTTCTCTGTGGTGTTTGGAACTTAAAAACTTGGGACAGTTAGTTCAACATGTTTTCTACAGACCCAGGTGTGTTGATGTACTGTATGCTCCCTCAGTCATGAATGATGTGATTAATGAGTTATTAAGAGCAGTTTGTGTCAAATATGCATTGCCATCTAGTCTAAAACTTTAGAACAGATTTCAATTAAGACATTTTCTGTGGAAGAGAGGAGGTGAGTAGAGTTGCTCCCCCACAACCTGAAATGCATTTCGATCAGGAGTCAATTGTCTCCTTGTGGTATTTTGACAAAAAGACACCGTTGACATTTTCATAAAACCTCAGAAAAGTGTGTAAAATTGTGGGGGAAAAGGCATAATATTTCTCTCTGTGCAAGTAGTAAAAGTTCTGTGATCAATGACAAAAACTTAATCTACTGCTTATGGATCAGATGTGTTTGATATTTAAACATATTCACTTAACCAGGGATTTCTTCAGTAGTTAGTAAAGAGAACTGGTTGCCATCTGCCTTAATTTCTATAGTTGCAGTGTGATGAAGCCGGAATATGTGTAGATTTGTTCCTGAGCAGACAGAGGACAAACTGATGTCTAAAGTTGGTTTTAGATCAGGAAAGAGATTATCTTTTAGCACTCTGAAGCTTACATCCTTCTGTCCAAGTTCACATCTGTGCCATATTAGAGAAAATTCCAGAGGCCTTCCGGAGGAATTGTGCTCATGAGGCTATGATGGACACATGCATGGACAGATGTATGTTAATACAACCACAAAACATAATGACTACTACCATGGGTGCAGCAGGAGTATAACAACATAAACCAGATTCATTACATCAGACTGACCTGTATGCAGTAATCTCCATGTCCCTGGCCATCTTCTCATTGAGCAACTCCTTGTTATCTTCACACTGCTCCTTCATCTGTGCTTTAAGGTTGACCTCCTGCTGCCTCATTTCATCTATAGTCCACTGAAACACACACACACACACACACACACATTTAGGGTAGGGTGTAGTAAGGAGGATGATACTAAATGACAAAATTAGCCAAAACCACTGGTCCATTACAGGTTGTGATTGCATTACTCACTCCACACTCATACCTCTAAATCAGCAACCTCATCCAAGTATGTCGCTTTCTTCATCTCAACCTCGTCCTCCAGCTCCTCGTTACTCTTCTCCAGCTCAGCCAACTCCTTTTGTAACTCTGAAATCTACAAAAAAGGTAGAACAACATCCATTTGTTCAAAATGTACCTGGAAAAAAAAAACATTGCAGATGGATTCTTTTGTCAATAATAATGATGCTTGAATACAACATTATGTTCCCTTCATGGACAGCAGCTGAGTGCACTTTAACAGAGCAGATGGTTAAAAATAAAAAGCTTGAACTTGAAAGTTTTTCTCCAAAAGCCTTGACCTTAAACCACAACCCAAAACTAAATCTCTAAATACAAGAGATGCACCAATTCATTTCTTCCGATCCAATCTAATACCGATACCTGGGCTGAGCGTATCGGCCGATTCCCGATACTGGTCCGATACTACTGTTGAATAAATGAACCTTGCCATGTGAGTGAAGGCATCAGGCTTGACATAAATATTTAGCCATGTTAAATAAAAGGAACAAATAAGCACAGGTGTAAATGTACTTGATTTTATTTATTAACATAGTATACATTTATCATGATATTAATAAAAACAGAAATGACTGGATTGGGATGCTGGACCAGCCACATTCATCCGATCCAGCTAATTTGTCATTATCGGAGCCGATATCCGATCTGGGTATCGGATCGGTGAATCTTTTCAAAATACCAACATCTTTTGCGTTACATTGAAACTGTCACAACTTTTCTGTTTAGGCAATCATACTCCACCTAGCCTCCTCACAAAATCCTGTTGTTCCTGGTTTGATATCAGTTATAGTGTGCCTTTTGTATTTCATATCGTTTTTAAAACGCTTTTTTTTTTTAAATTATTATTATTTATTATTATTATTATTATTATTATCATCATCATTATCATCGTTGGGTAGTAATTACAGTGTTGGTCCAAATTATATTTATAGTACTTGATGACATAAATTCCTATTTACTGGTCCTTTGAGGATCCCAGATTTAATAATGTTGGGAGTCATATCAGCATGATTAAAATCTTTACATACACATTCAATAGATTTTTATTTTTTTATTCAATGTTTAATGTTTTCAGACAGTAAGACCCTATAGTTGTCAGGGGACCCCCTGAAAATTCACACAGTGCTACCACAAGGTTCCATTTGTTGTTTTAAGGTAAAATATTTTAGAAATTGTTGGACTGATTACAATGATCGTCAGCTTCTGTTTAGAGCACAATGTGACTGTAGGCATCTGTATACTAATGCAAACCGAGCATTGTGTAAACTGGAAGATGAGAACAAAATCTTCAGGTAAATAAGCCGAAACAATGAGCAAAAACATACAGAGGATATTTCTCTGAGATGTTATTTTTAGCCATCACTTTCACATTGTAAATACTGTAGTTATTTGATTAGTTTTGTCTTGAGAAAGTAGAAGAAATTCAGTTTAAACTACAGGTAGCAATGATAGCAATGACCTGGTTTATTTTCTACCACAAACTCACTGAGAAACATGCCCCCTCCCTGGTGTCTGTGTCTGTAGTGCCCTAGCGTGAGTAATTACTCCAATCACAAAATCTCCTCAATTAGCTGTCACAGCCAGATGGGAATCAAGGAGGTCCTGCTCATCTTTCAGTGAGATCATGTGGGCAGGAGACGACTTGGTTACAACTCACACGCACATGATGACTTCCTGGACCGGTCCAGCCAAGAACTTACACTCCTCATCCTTTTCCCCAGCATGATAAGTGAAGTCTAGCCATGTATGTATACGCGACTAGTGGCGTACAACCCCATCACCGCCTGTTCAATTATATACAGTTCTGAGTCAGGGCTGATTTCATTGCAATCTGTTTGTTTGGCCATGTTGTGTCTCAGTGAGAAACCAGACCCGAGGCATCCATCACAGGCAGGAGAGGAAACAGAGCAGATCAAGCCGAGCTGTCCATCCGTCAGGCTGGAGTGACCTGAGCGGGGTTTGTGTGCTGCATGCTAGAGAAAAGTAGATGGTGTTGGAAGAGCTCTGCTGTGGTCACAGAGGCTTGCTGTTTATTTAAAGAGCTGAAAGCAGAGCTACAGTCACGGTAATGAGAACCAAACCACCATGTTTGTTACAGATGTGGTCAGGTGCCAGCTGTGGTGAGGCAGCTGATGGATGTTAAAGACAAAGAAAGACGGAGGGAGTCGTTCATTTTCATCTGGTGATTTTACCTGAGTCACATCTTTTATTAATGCGCAACTTGTCTCTTTCATTTATAGACTACGCACCTTCCTCTTCCTTTTGAGTTTTGCTGGTTTATTTTTTGTTTGTTTTTTTGCTGGCTGGATAAAAACTACGTGTTGAAGGATAATTTCCTTTTATTATTTGCGGAAGACACCTTCAGGCAAAATGTGTGTGAAGTTCTTTGACTCTGCAGGCGTTCCAAAAGGCCGTACTTAATAACCGAGGACACACAGGGCAATAAATCCTGTCTGAGCTGCAGCCGAGCTCCTTCACATCTCCTGCTGAAAGTGTCCACAGAGTAAACACTCTGGTCAGCAGGATCCCCCACACTGTTGCTCTGCTGTCACTCACACACTTTTTACTCCCTTTGCCTGTGTGGGAAACTTTTCATTTTCACCGCAAAGTCTGATTTAGGAGATGGTGGACGATGCGGAGCCAGCTGTAGATTTTAAGTCTCATCTTTTCCACGTCACTAAAGAGGTTGAAAATGTATTCTGAGA
Source organism: Atherinomorus stipes (assembly GCA_023101725.1). Taxonomy (NCBI): domain Eukaryota; kingdom Metazoa; phylum Chordata; class Actinopteri; order Atheriniformes; family Atherinidae; genus Atherinomorus; species Atherinomorus stipes. The sequence goes on from JALJCO010013221.1 coordinate 2,790,212, forward strand.
AGAAAAGAATTGACTTACCCCCCCCCCCCCACCACCCCCCACCTGAAAAAAAATGAATGTATTAAAAGGTAACAAGCCTCAGAGGCTCTTCTCATTTTACGTACCCAACAGGTGTACAGGCAAAGGAAGTTAAGACTGATTTCAGAGCTCATAACACCTTAATTTATATAAGCATGCTTAAGTTTAATAAATAAATATAAAGGCAATATCAATCTTGGTTATAAAAAAAAGGGGGGGGGGCTAGATAATATAATTTTAAAGCTCTGCTGACACACTGTTATACTGTTTTGAACCTTTCTCAAACAATCAAGGCGAAAAGTTTAAGAGTAGCTCCCAAAAGAACTTACAGGATTACTCTGAAGTCAAATAAAACCCCCTCAATTGATAATAAAAAGCTTCAGGAGGATTTAGCAGGCTGATGGTGATCTGTTCTACTGAGCAACCACAGCTGTATAAATATGATCTTCATGGAAGAGTTAATAGATAAAAACTTCCCCTATGTATTACAGTAACTACTTAATTCAAGTTTGGAAATAAACAAACTTGGTGCATTCTTTCAGTTTTGTGGACAAAATCTGTAGATGGCATTGAACAAAGATGGGTTTGGTGGAAAAAAAAATTAAAGCAACATTCCTGAACTGTTGGGTGTGGTATCATATCAATATCACTTTCCTGCAGAGACATAACAAGGTCAACATCAATCTCATCTGTGAAGTCAATATAAAACTGTCATAAGATGTCTGCTGACTTCAAAACTGGATAGCAAACCTACAGGCTACACTTGGATATATCTCCACTAAAATCCAAATGAAAAAACAAAAACAAACAAATGAAACTACAGGTTTTGCACACACAAGACAGCACTAATCTACAGTAATTTTGTTAACTGAACATCTCATTATTTCATGTCTAACCACTTAAAAACAATCATCTGTGTTACTCAAAATTATATATTTTTGTGAAGGAAAAGTTTCTCGTGGCTTCAATAAGGCATTACATAACAAGTTCACATACAAGTGGAGGTATAAAACTGCTGATGTCTATTCAGTCTTTTGTTGCTTTTGACTACATTTGAAATACACTGCTAGCCTAGCATCCACTGTGGCAAAAGACAGTGATGATGCCGTTTGTACTTCAATATGTATTAACAAGGTTAAAAACTTTTTTTTCTTGTATCGTAGGTGGACTTCTAAAAAACTAAAGATGTTGTTGCCTCTGGACAGAGCAGGACTTTTACTGAGTTTCCAGTCTTTGTAATAAGTTCAGCTGCAAGCTGTAGCCTCCTACTCATGGTAAACATAAAACATAAAAGTGGTCTAAAACAAACCATTTGGTTCTTTCTCAAGAAGAAAGTAACTGTATTTTCAAAATACTCAAGTATCCTTTAGCAGTAAAACATGATATTATAAAGAACTGGATCATTTTCAGAATGGAAGGTTAAGCTAAAGCTAAAGTATATTTTTCATCATCTAAAACAGGGGTGCCAAAGTCCAGTCCTCGAGAGCTACTGTCCTGCAGTAGACCTTTTTCACACTTCCTTGTATTTTGACCCGAAATACCCAACTGTCACGGATCTTTACTTCCGACAACAATGTCTCAAGCTAGAAAGTCAAGTCACTGCAGCGCACCAGGCTGTTTTTCTTTTGCTCTAAAGCAGTCCTACATCCATTTCCAGGAGTTGTCTATATCCATCGATGACAGACATTAATAGGAACGGAAAAACCGAAGCCTCATGAAACGCAGAGTCATTTTGACACGACTGCCGTGAGCACGGACTGTTATACTGGCCGGGACTGCATTGATCCCCTGCTTTTTTGTCCTTGCATGCACTGAAGATAGTTTTAACTGTGTCGTGTGAAGTTGTGGCTGCTGTCATCCTATGATCCTTCATGGTGAGGTAGACTGTGTTGAACAGCAGCACATGATGCAGCTTTGTAGCCGTGGATTAATGTTCTCACGTATGTTATAATGAGAGGCTGAGACGAGGCAGTTCGGGTCCAGTAAAAGATGGCTGGACCCGAACTGCCTCGTCTCAGGCTCTCATTATAACATACATGAAAACATTGGTAACCCACAACTGAACTAGAATTCATGTATGTTACTTAAAGCTACAACAGAAGCATGTTAAACAAAAGCCACAAAACATACAGAATTATAATTTTATTTTATTACAAACTCGGAATGAACTACAATATCCTGCGATCTCTTGCAGTTAAACGCATGACATTCTACCATCTGTGATCCTTATTTTGTTCATGATCATTTAAAAGAATTAATTTTGAAATCAAACGCACGTACTTAATGCATTAATAACACCTGCATGGTCATGTTTTATTTCCTGTCAATGTTATCAAATTCCCAGAAGCAGCTTTGCAGATGACAAAACGATGCATCGTTGGTCACATGATCGAAACAATGCGGGCAAAACTTCTGGTTCTTAGGATCGAGGCAGAGTCGAGTAAACGGGCTCAAATGTAATATCCAGTGTAAACACCATCCATTTTTAATGTTTGACTAAAGTCTAGCCCTCACAGGAAGACAAGATTCCCAACCGTTACGTACTTCCGGTTTTTGTGAAAAAGGTCTATTCTTAGAGCATACCCTCTCCAACACACCTGAATCAAATGTGATTGTCAATCATGTGCACGTCATTCAGCTCTGCAGAGGCCTGGTAACGAGCCATTCATTTGATGCAGGTGTGTTGGAGATGGGACGCAATCAAAATTTGCAGGTTAGTAGCCCTGATCTAAAACAAAAAATTGAAATATCTCCTGAATGTGCATGTCTGAATGTTTACAAATTAATTTCTGAAGTTACTTTCCAAAATTAACACAAAAATAATCTTGCACGAATGTAAAACAATTTTTCTTATGTTATTTAAATAAGTCAGCTTTGCATTAAACTTTTTTAGTGATGTGGATAAACCAACCTTGTTTAGAAATAACCTAAAAAGAGGAAGAAAGCACACTCACCAGCATCTCCATCTCACCCGTGTCCTTTATCTCGGACAGATCTTTGGCTTTTGAACCTGCAGTTCCTCCCACTTCCAGTTTCTTTCCATCACCTCTGTATGGCACAACAGCAGAGGATGCTCCACATTCAAACTGAAGAAAAAAATTATTATGAGACAGTGCAATAGTGAGTGGGGTTTTTTTGTGCTTTGACAGAGAAATCAGAGCCACTCAGTGTGGCGAATGGGTAAAGCTGTCCTGGCTTGCACCCATTTGAAATTAAATGGAAAAAAAATAAGCTGAAACATGCAACACAGGAGCACGCAGGTGTGTGGGAGACAGCCAGCAATCACAATTACTGTTCAAAACCAACAGCAATCATTTTAGCATCAAGACAATTGTGTCGCATAATGGAAGCCAGGCGCAGGCAGGACGCTGTCCAGCTGGCGGTGGAAGAGTCTGAGCAGGAGGAACAGAGGGAATAAATGGCTCTTAATGGAGAACAAGAAAACACGCCGAAACATCAAGTCATACACAAAATTATAGAAATCTACCAGATACCCATCAGTCAAGCCTCCAAATGAAGGTCACACACACCAGCATCCACTGCGGTGCTGCTAAGGAGCCTGGGAAGGCGGCCTGCAGTCTGATTACAGCCCTGACCTCTGAACCAGCAGACGTCTCCGCCCAGAGGGGGTCAGACCCACCAGAGCTATAGTCTGACCCCATTGCTGTATACCTCTGCACTGCGACATGCACTTATTTGCACGTTGTTGGACAAAAGCATTCTGTTCGGGTCCAGAACTGCACCTCTGATTCTCAAGTTCTTCCCTGGTGTTGTGTTAAGAGGTAAAGAAAACAAGTGGGAGTATCGCAGCGTGATTTGTGAAAGCTGAGATTTACGTCTGGACCTGACCGGGCTATTTCAGAGGGGGAGGGTGAAGTTGATGTGGTAAGAAGAGGAGCTGATCAGAAGGTGGACGAGGAGCGGATGTCTGGATTGGGTCTCTTAAATTAGAGTAGTGCAATAAATACAAAATCATTTATTACAAGTAAAGGCATGCAGTCAAAGTAGAAATGATAAAAGCATTAAATGCATGCAGAACGTGTCACCTTTGTGCAGGAGGTTTGTCTGGATCTAGTCATGTGCCTGTGAGTGAATCTAAAGCCAGAAACAGACTTTGTGATGTTAGAAGTTTGTCGTGGTATGTTTTGTGTCTTATGTGTTGTACCTGGAGGCTCTCAGCCAGCTGGCAGTAGTACTCCTTTACATCCAAGGCCGGAGTAATGTCAGGGCTGCCATATTTAATAGCCGCTGCTCCAAGAGTCCTTTCATCTGGCTCCAGCAGGCCCTCCACTTCCTGCTTATACATGCAGAACATACAGATACACAATGATGAGCTATATTCCTTCTCTTCCTATGAGGAGTCAACAGTAAATAACTATTCTTTAAAAATGCACCATTATTTACTACAAGTGTTTTAATTTTTTTTAATTTGTTACAAATAAAACTTATTTTACTTAGTACATAAACATATCAGTAATATCTCTGCCAAAATATATTCTTGTAAATATTTTGTTTGTTTTTTATCTTTTTGTTGTTGTTTTTATGATACTGTATTAATCTCAAGTTACTTCAGTTACTGCATTTAAATCATCTCTGGATTAACCAGAGAGCAGAGGGCTACCATAGGTCAGCGCCCAGGGAGCAGTTGGTGGGGGTTAAGATCGCTGCTTAGGGGTCCACAGTGGTTTTGGCGCATAAGATGGTATGAGATTTAAGGTGTATAACACTAATTCATCTTATGTTCATCATAACCTTTTGGTCTGCTGAGATAATGAGTGTTATGGGGTGGGGTGTTGTTATCTAAAGGCAGGGTGGATGATGATTTCCAGGAGGATTTTTTACTATATTACTTAAAGTCTTCTTCACACCCCGATTGCAGCCAATTAATTAAATGTTCTGATACAAAAATTTAAAAAAATCAATCACCTGTGGAACGTACAGGACTGGAAAAACCCCATCCAATGAAATGAATTTCATTGGATGGGGTTTCAAACAGCCCGTGCTGATTGATTGAATGATTCTTATGTCCATCAAACTCGACCGGTGTTTGTCGCGCACCCACTGTCCTCGCACGGTTGCGACTCACCGTGAGCATCTCACAGTGCAGACGATCCGAGAGAACATGGCTGCTGTTTGCTCTTAAAAAGAAAAAACGTCAAGAAAACCCAAGTCATGGAGGTGTTGGTGTTTGCAGTGAGGATGTTTTACACTGCCGAAGAAGTTGGAGGTGAGATAATCATTACTTTTAGGAAAAGTGGTTCCTCTGTTGTTAACTGGGAAGCTAACAAGCTAGCCACTTGGCTGTTCTCGGTTATGTTCGCAGACAATCATGCACGCACACATTCCTGTGCCCTGGAGGCGTGGTTTCGGGCCTGGTTTCGAACCGTTTTTCCAAGATCCCCTACTCTGCCTTTAATGTTTATATAGATGGCAAAAATGGAGGGAAAAAAGGCAAAACCATTAAATGAGTGAGAGAATACGGAGAAAGCTGGATAAAAGCATTGAAGACAATCCCTATACATAGACATACACAAAAAGCATTGCTTTGATGTTTTGAGTTTGATGAAATAATTGAGATAGCAGCAGATGAAATAGATCAGATGTGCTCTAAGTGTTTTTATCTCATATAGATAGATGTAGATGTTTAACCTAGTAATTTTCTAACAAAAATCTGAGTCTGCAAAGTAATCTGTAACCAAGTCCATTATATGCACATAGTGGGAGAAGTACACTTAGCATCTAAATGTTTCATAGCAAAAGAATAAAGTGAGACACAATGCTGTTCGTGGGTAAAGTAATGCAAGAGGTCCATACTGAAGTATTTACACCCCCCCCCCCCCCCCCCCATCAGTACAGCCGTTGAGGTGTCCAACATCAGCTTCACACATGTAGCCCCCTCACTGCAGTGGCAGTCTAACATTATCCTCCCTCTCACTGCACCTGAGTAATGACACTGCTGCTGTTTGTCAGGGGAATATTGGGCATCTGGAAGTGCTGACAATAACAAAAGTTGGTAAAATAGAGCAAACCTCTGTTTTGATTTGGTTTTTTAGCCACATTTCCTGCACCAAGTTATCGAGTTTGTCCCACAGGGAGTGGGTTAAACACTGGGCAGCCAGCTTTGCAGAGAAAAACACAGAGTGATGGGTTTACTCCTGCTTTGGCTGCTTCTCTGCCAACAGACTCTAGTTGTGATACTGGGCTGTGTCTGTCATCCTCTGGTAAGGTGGAGAAAACTGTAGAAGATGAAGAGAGTAGAGTGTGTGTGAGGGAAAGATGTGAGCAGGAAATGGTTGCAAACGTGCTTATTTTATTATAAGCAGTTCCTAATCTTAAGCTTCAGTTATTCATTTCTAGCAAAGAATTAAAAAAAGATCAGTACAAATATCTTTTCATTTAGTATGAAGGCATGTTCAGTAAAAATGGAAAATCTATTCACACTTGACAACAGTGCTATGTTTATTTGCAACAAATAGCCAACGAAAAGAGCGTAAAGAAATAAGCTGTAAATTAGTTATCATCAGATGCATGCATGTCAGAGTCTGACCATCATGATTCAAGAGTGAAGCCGGAACAGCATCCAGCAATGTCTCCAACTTCCACTAGATGCTGCTTCCAAACATTGCAAACCTTAAGTCAACACAGACTTAATTACTCAGTACAGGCCCAAGAATGATAGTGCCACACAACATCTTAGAAATTATTGCTCAGCTGATAATGTTTTGAAACTTGATATGACTCATGTCTTTCAAGACTGCTGTGTGGTGATTGATGGATAACTATGACTGACATTTGACTTGCCAATTCATCTTTTATTGAAAGATGTGCTTTGTTTTTATCCAGGTAAGAAGTTCTGTAACATTTACTAAAGCCTTAACATAGCTGTCACGATTATGTGATCAAGTTTCATATTACAAAATTCTTGGCTCATTTAAAGATCTGAGTGTTATTTCAGGAGTCTATAGTCCTGTTTCTACCAACAGGACCGGGTCGGTAAAGGATGACTGGGTTGGGTTTGGTCCGGTAAATCCTGACCTCTGTCACCATCCGTACCTCTACCCAGAATGCTGCATGTTGGCCAGATAGTAAGACATGCATCAGCAACGTAGAAGTGTGAAGTCACAGTGGCGTGACGTCTGCCTTGAGTTATTTCGAAGAAAAATGCGAGAGAAACAAAGGAAGAGAATGGTGGACATCCAGCATTTGTTACGATTTCTTCTTGGCTTGTGGCTTTAAACAACAATAAACCCACCGTATATTTAAACCTGGTGCTGTTGCCACTTTGTTCTTTGTTAGTGCCGAAAGTCTTTCAACCAATCAGTGCATTGATGCAGACTGATCTGGACCTGTTGGTAGAAACAGGCTTTTAGGGTTACCTGCACTAATGTTAGCTCCTGTCTCTTTAGTCTTTATCTGCTCAGATTGGTTAGACAAGTGGTCCCAAATACTAGAATGTGAGCCCGCTGCTCATTCTTAAACTTAGATGTACTAAACAAGCCACTAGCCAGGGAAAATGCACGTGTTTCATGGTGATATACAATGAAAATGGATAAAAAGCCTTGAATGGAAACTCTGTGTTTCAGGCAGTTCAGGAGCAGTGTCAACTTTGGAAGAAAGAAACTCCTGTGTGGACTTTGAGCTGCACCTCAGTAAGATTTATTTTTATTCACATCTGCGGTTTCTTTTCAGATCAGCTATTGTTTTACAACTACAATAAAACAAAGGAGAAAAATTGCAATTTGTTACTTACACATGTCCACAGCTGTCTATGTGTCTGTCCTCGCATCTACAACTGTTATACAAGATGCATCAGCAAGGGTGAAATGTTCCAGTGGTGTGCATATTGTATAAGAGTCGTGAGAGGGTGTAAGCAATGCTGTCTTTGTAGCCGGTAATTTGTTGTGGCTGGGTGGGCTCGATTTGTTGTACCCATGCTTGGCATACCTGTTTTTGTGATGCTGGATCACAGGAATGGAGAAACCATAATAGAAGCACATATGTTTGGGAGGCAGCCAAGATGCATATGTTCTTGCTGCTGACTATAGCTAACCTGTTAGCTATATTCGGGCCATTAAACTTCACTGAAACTCATGAGTAAGAAATTATTTTGTTGGGTGAGCTTCATGTAAATACTCTCAGAGGTTACACGTGAAGCTTAGAATCTACTTGTGATCATGTGGATTTGTTCCAAGAAGAATAAGATTGATACCTGAGGGACATCTGCATGTTTATGCTGCTCACCTGTCTGTGTGCACATCAATCACTGCACACAGACTCAGTATTTAGTCAAAGGTTAATTTTGGACATAACCAGGCAAGGAGTTTTCCCCTCGTCTACAGTCTATGCCAAGTTAATCAGCTGCTGGCTTCACATTTACCACACAGGAATAAGATTGGCATTGATCTTATAATCTAACTTTTAAGATATTTAATGACTCCATTTGGAAAAAAGAAGAAGAAAGGGATGGCCACAATCAGACTTTTATGTTTTAATCGCCAATTTGCTCAGATTGCACTGGTGCGTTTGGCTGAAACTCTTGAACGAGGGAACTTGGGTCAGAGATTTGTGTTTGTCATCACAGATCTAGGTATTCTTCCTACACTTTTATCTGACCTATGTGCTACATTTCAAGCCATTTCCAAGGCTATGAACTGTTTCCAGATTCATCAGACAGCAATTACATACACCCATGTTCTCTCACCGTCTTTTGCTGGACCTCCATGTTGGCCAGCTGTTCCTCGTAGATTGCCACTTGCTCCCTCAGTGCCAAACACTCTGCTGTCATTGCATCCACATCCTGCAAAGACAATCAAGTCAGCAGAGGATGAAACTGAGCGTAAGTAAGTTCAAGGTGTCTGGGCATGCAGTCTACAGGTCAATAAATAAAACCAATTGCTGCAAACAGTTAAAGTCTTTGTTTTCACCCTGAACACCCATTTTAAAGAACCTCAAGCATATCCACCCTGTTTCACTGAACAGCAAGTAGACACTGCAATGCAGAGGAAAGGGGAGGAGGAGGAAGATGAAAAGGAGACTAACTAAAAACAAAAAGCCCTGTCACCCAATCCATTTACCGGCAGGGGTTCTCAGCTCATCTGCTCTTTTTTAAAGAACCAGATTAATCTGTATTGGATGTAATTACTGTGGGTGTCTGCATTTACATTTGTACACATGGATGAGTTTGTAGTGGTGTATATGTGGTTCCTGGCTGAGAGGGGCAGGGTCATTGTAATCTGGTCCTGCACTGCTGCTGGACTGTGTTAGCAGCAGCTGGAGAAAAGCTTGTTGCAAATCAAATTCTGACCAACTTTAACACAATATCCACTGATTTATTTGGCAAGTGGAGCAAACTGCAAACACAACAGAGCCTTAATATAAACTTCTCTCTTATGTTCCACTCACAACTCGAAACATATGTTCCTTCAATTCAAACACATCCAAGTCCATGTGATGAATGAAAAATCTAATATTCACTCTGCAATCAACTTGAACTCTTTCATGTTACAGCTTCGATGCATCTTTGCCCCTCAGCTGAATTCATCGTTTCACTGTAAGCAATGACAGTGTCAAATATTAAAGTCAAAGACAATGCGAGGCTTCATAGAGCTGAGAGGACCTTCAGCTTTGGTAGCAATTCTCTTTACATACAGTCTCAGATTAAAAAGCAAACACTCTGAGACTTGATATAACCCAGGAGCAACACAAAAGCAAAACAGAAGAAAGAACAAAACAGAACAGAAATCCCTCCAACAGAATAAAAATTTAAAACAGACCAAGCATGGCTTTTTCTTGCTGTTAAAAGACTACAGCATGTTGCGGGGTTGATCTGTGTAGCATTCACTCCTCTCCTCCACGTCTCTGTTCTTCCTCTACCTCTCTGCCAATTTCCCACCAAATCTTGTCACCCTGCAGCTGCTTCCAATTCAGACCTAAAGAACTGAGCAAACAGGAACATTGCAGCACTGCATTACAGCAAGCGCTACATCTGCAAGGGAGAAAATACAGCCTCCCTCGCATCTGGTCCAGCAGAAAGGAGACAAGCTCAGGCCTGTGTGAGGAAGAGTTTCTGAAAAAGTCAGAGGTTCAGGTTGCAGAGCAGTCCAGACTGTGTGACTGCTGCTGATCAACAGCCACTGGTTATCACTACAGGAGCAGCCAAGTCAAGATGCAACTGAATCACAAGCAGGCTGAGATGCTTGGCAACACTGCCATCTAGTGGTCAAGATACATTATCACAACAAGGACACGATGATGTGGACATCATTGGATAGATAAATGACTGATTCAATTTAATAACTATTATTATTGCTCTTATAATAATATGAATTCTTTATCTATCCAAAATTACATTTATCTATAAGTCACACTTACACCAGTCGTCTGCATTACAATGCCTAGTAGGCTATGCCCCTAACAGGTTGTCTGAATGAGACAATAAGGAGCAAAATATCTTTATTAATATAAATAAATAAAGACCACAAGTGGAATACATAATTGACAGTTTCCCATTTCACAGACTGGACTGATTAACTGTGCACATAAAAGTAGTAAATCCTTTTTTTTTTCCCTTTTTTTTTCTTTGTCATATCTAACAAAAGACCAAACTGTACCTACAAATAATTATGTAAAGTTTTAGAAGCCTTATGCCTTTGCATAGAAATGCTTCTATTGATCTGGAACAGAAACAGAATGAGTTTGTCTCATCAATAAAATAAATCCAATTAATTTGTTTAATTTAGTCAGTTTCAGTTGTTTTGAGAGTACAGTAACTGTGCAAAAGAAGAGTCACAAGAATCAAAAACTTAGTTCAGTGAAGACATGAATTTACAGTCTTTCAATGTTGTTTCTGAATGAATAAGAGTTATCTTTAAAAGAAACAAGAGCCATGTTTCTCAACCACAGCTGCAGGAATGGAAAACACAAGACGTGAATGATTGAAGTAAACAGACTAATCAATAACCACAAAGGATGAAGGACTCAAAATTTGCTCTGATATGATTCAGGATCTTTTTATGCTTTTGCTGTCGAATGTGTCACCTTTCAAACACACAATTATACGTGAACATAATTTTTCAAATTTGAATAAAACTCATTGTATTTTTAATCTAATGACCATGTTTACAGAGACGTTCGGATTAAACCTCATAAGAATCTTTTATGGGATCCTTAGATTTAATCTATACACAGAATATTACCTCAGCAACATCCTGTCGTTCCTGCTGGATGAGGACCCTCTGCTGAGCAGCTTTCTCATATTCTGTCTGCAGATGTTCAAGCTCTTTCTTTAGTTCCTCTGTATCACACAGAATCTCATCCTGCATTTAGACACATAAGATGCAACAATGGCTTTTGATATTTGCAGATAAGGCCAGCTTTCACCGTAAAAAGACTAAAACAACATTGATGGGGTGGGAAATGCGTGTTAAAATGCAAAAGCCTTTTTTAGGGATGCCGCAACAGTGAGAAACATGCAGCAGACACACCCAGCAGCACCCTACCCTCTGCTTTCGCAGTCTTTCCACCACTGCATCCAGACTGAAGTCAGGCTCCACCACAGTGGAGGTGACGTTGGAGGTCTGTTTACTGTTTAGCTGCTCCTCCAGATCAGCGATCTGACATTCAAGATACTCGTTCTCCTCCTCAAAGCAACGGGCCTAAAGGGCGCACAGACAGATTTAATAATGCAGGTACATGCTAAATAAAATCATGACCCAGCAGAGGGAAAATAAAATGCTGATGTGTTATTGGCAGCACTGATGGTGTTCGTCCTTACCAGCTCAATAAGCCTGACCAGGCGGTCATTGAGTGCAGCGATGGTGGCGCGCTCCTGAACAAACCGGTTCAGGCCCTCTTTGTTCAGATCCTTGGCAGCTATGAAGTCCAACTTGTCACAGTCGCACTCATCAGCAGCTGCATTTCTGAGACACACAGGACCAAAGACTGGGCTAATTAGTCTGGGAGATTTTAGAAGAGACGTGAAGCTTTTTTACATGACATAGGAAACATTACTTAAACACTAATGTAGGAGCTGCCATACTGAAAAAGTTAACCTCAGTTTATTTATACACCACTTGAACAAGACATAATTAAAATATATTTATAAACATGTCTGCTGAACAATCATAGTACATAGAGTATTTAAGAGTTAGCATCCACAAATATTATATAATCTATGTACATTTCATTTTTATATCTTAAAACTCCAGCTAGTGACCCCCACTAACCTGACAGAGGCCCGGTACTGCCCGGCACACCGCACACTTGCCCCTCCATTTTGGCTCCAGCTGTCCTCCTCGAACAGCTTGCGGTAGGAAGACACTCTGAGCATCGCCATTGCCTTGGATGTGTTCAGACAAGGATATAAAACACAACAAGCAAACAGTGGCAGCTCTACCGTGGCTTTTATAATCACAGAGAATAAGAATGTGGCACTGATGTGAAGCAGACCAACTATAGCAAAGACATCAGCTAGTAAGGATTTCACATGTGCCTGAGGAGTAAGCCACTAAATCTGCTGGACAGTTGTGTTCATTATCCCCAGAAAGTCGCTGTCAAGACGAATACAATGGTTTTGTAGACACTTTTATTTTCTTTGGAATAAATTAAATGTACCAAAATGCTGTAAAGTTTAAAACAACTGTGTCAATGAGTACCGTTAAATGCACCTTAATCTTATGACAGAACTTAAGTAAAAACAAACAAAAGAAAATAAAAATCCACACCATGCCATCACTTGGTAATTGTACAAAATTCTTTAAAATCAGAGGATACTGATAATGTTTTCATGTCTGACACAATGAGGGCTATGTTTCTAAAGACAGTAAATGAAAAGAAACTGCTTTTGTGAAATGGTTCTCCCAAGCTTTAATAACCAGTACCTATTCCCACAGGCTCAAATACCATTTGGCAAAGTTCAGCTTAAAGTCCGACAGAAAACTCTAAAATGCTGATGGCAACAAGCTGGAAGAAACTGCAGACAAAGAGAGCAACTTAAGCCCAGCAGGAGTTTATGTAACTTGACATGACTGTCAGCATTTTCACATTACAGCATGTCTTCATGTTCAACATAAATTAAAATCTTGCTCCTTTAACATCAGAGAAAAAAAATAGAACAACTCTGGGCCTAAACTGGTATCACTATAAGGTACACAAGATACTGAGAGGGAAACGAGAGTTATGAGAACCATTGCCGACATCTGTTGGGTGGAACTCTTTAAGAGGAAATACTCATTAAACACAGCAGAGAACTTCCTTATTTCAATAACCATAACGTCTTTTGCAACACTAAGAGCAAAAAAGAAGGAAGGGGCACAAAGAAGTGTGTTCTGAACCAAATCTTGCTAAACTTGTTTCCAGAAAATGCTGCAGCACTGAGAGGAGCCTCTCTCTACAAATGTGTCATGGCATCACAAAGGCCTTAGGTTATGAATAACAACAAGACATGTAAACAAATACAGACACCAACAGTTCCACTTTCATGACAAACATGGAAAAAAAGTGTAGACAACATCACAGATTTGCACTACCATAAAGTCAAACACTCAAAGCAGGAAACAATCACTATTTACACAATGAATGACATCAAGACCCAAAGAGGGCGGGTCTTAACTTGATTCTCGTTAACCAGGAAGTTATAGTGTTAACAGACCTGTTTTGTAACTCAGAGGAAAACTGACAAAACTATAGGTAAGGTGCACAGCTGTGGTTACATAAAAAACACAGCAAACATTCACACCAGAGCTTTGCAAAAACAATGCGATAAAAAAAGTGATTTTTTTTTTTTCCTTTCTGCAGTAATGTAGTTGTGAACATGAAACCATCCTGGGATAGAAACCAAAAAGTTTCAAATGGTGCAAATAAAGGAAAAATATAGATGTATATAAATAACAGTTCAAATACACCAGATATGTTAACAAATAAATCTCAAAGATATCTTTTTGTTGTCCCCACAAGTAAAATGCAGCAACAAATGATTGTCATGGTTTACCTTAAGCTTAAACATTCTTAGTTACAGAATTATCCCATTTCTAAGTACTTAACACTCCCAACAGTATACTTGTACATACTGTATTCAGTCTACTCCTCTAAAACTACAGGAAGTAATCTCCCAGTCTTTAGTGTGAGTTTTTATCTTAAATTTATATATACGTAGTGTTTTCACATTTACACCATTCACTGTTAGGGGGTCATTTTGGCGTAAGCACCTACAACATGAAGTGACAGCTGACATTGAGGACAAGTCTGGTCTGGAGGCACTCGTCCTTACAGAAAGTGCATAGGAATCAGTTCAAACTTTTCCAAAAAGCTTCAACATCCAGCAAGTAGTCATACTGTGTATGAACTGAAGATGTATCGCAGATGATGGCTAAAATCTTCAAAGTTCCAATGAGAGTCTTAAGTATCTCCAATATGAGAGTTGATGTGTAAAAGTTAGTGTGCAGAACAGCTGCAGTGGACTCCAATAGATGAAAAGATACCATAAGATCAGTTACATGGTGCAAAAACGGGTCCTGGTTGATTGCAGTGAGAACAAGCTCCGAACCCAAACAACAACACAATGAGCCTCCAACTTGGTTACTCCTCATCTCCTGCCATAAGGAACCCCAGAATGAAGTCGATGGCTTTCTGACGGTCATGTGATGTCTGTCTGCTTGCCAAGTTAGGGGGTGGTCGGATAAGGAGACTGGCAAAGAGAGTAGCTAAAACACAAGAAAGGAATTTGTAGTTTAGTTCAAAAAGAGTTTTTCCGCCACCATTTGTGCTGTCAGTTTGTGTTTTGTTAGGCTGGATAACAAGGGTTTTGAGTTAAATGCCCAACTAGCACAAATTCAATAGATAACCAAACTGCATTTTGTTTTATCACCTCAAGGCTACTCAAATGTTGCCCTTGAATATAAATTGATGGGCACTTTTATTTCAGAGTCAGGTTTTGAATTTAAAAAAAAAAGGCATGATGATGACATAAGTGAATATCCAGCAATAACTACAAGAGTGAGTAAAGTTGGACTGCCTTGACCATCCAATTAATTCAGCAAGAATATAATGGCTGAAATAACAACTTTATCCTTTGATAAACTCTGCAGTATGGGACATGTAGAACATGAAAGAATTGTCTCTTACCTATGAGGCTAGCTGTGAGATTATTATTGTGTGCGTGCTTGAGAAGTTCTTTCAGAAAGGCCATTAAGTAGCGAAACACATTGCGATGAGCCCGAGGCAACTGGGAGATCAACTGTTGAACATCAAAGCAGAGACAGAGATTAATTATGTAGAATATAAATTAGACTGCACTGTCACATTCAGCATCTGTCCTAAGTTTCAGATACCAGAAAGAACTGATCCCTGACCTGTTTGCAGAGGCGGCTGTCATGAGCGCAGTCTAGGCACCGTTGGTAGAGTTCATAACACACCACTGGCTCAGGCAAGGCTTCAAGGAAGATTAGCAGAGCCTCAGCTACAGAGTGATTACAACCAGCTACATGATAAGTCAGGGAAGCAAATGCATTTAAGGAGTGGGTATCTGAAACAAGCACAATAGTGATGGCAAGTTTTCTACCGCAATATCATCAAAACCCATTTCTGCCTACAGTACACACCACATGATTTGTCAACAATTAGCAGGCAAGCTCACATTTGAGCACTTAGTGCCTTCAAATCAACAACAGTCCATAAAGCTCTTAAGGTTAAACCCAGGTCTGACAGGAATCCTGATCACATATAAAAGGATACGGATGGAGTCCGGTATGCTTGTGTCCAAACAGTCAATGATGCTCTGGAGCTCCTCTTGTAAGCCTGGTGTCTGAAACAAGTCCTCCTGCGAGACAAGTATGGAACATTACACGAGCTCCCATGCAGCCAGAGTCCAGTAAATATCACTATGGGTGTTATTCGCTGTGGTAAGATTATCCAGACTGGAACAAAGTTTAAATTACAATGTACAAAAAGATATTTGTCTTTAGTCTCTACAAATAAAGCCGTTCACAATAAGCAGAGAAAGCAGAGAAAGTTCATGGGCATGCTTTGATATAAATGATACAGACTATATGATACGGGAAGATGTTTAAACTGGTCTGCCATGATATGTTTTGTGCCCACAGATTACTGAATTTCCTGTCTCCCTTTCAGTCTGAAAATCTTAAACTGAAATACTACTTATATTCTGCCCATATTTGACCAGTTTGAGCCTTTTTTTTTTTCTACCTGATCACAGGACTTGGTGAAGAGGTGGTTGACTAGAATCCACACCTCCTTGGGGATCTTCAGAGGTTTGTCCTCGGTACCTGACCCGTCTGCCATGAGGAAACTCACCTTGGACTTTTCCTAATCAGCAGAAAAAGGAAAGTTGTTTGAAAGATTTTTTTCTTCCTAGTATCACTTCCATTTTCATTTAAAATATATGAATCAATATTACTTACAGAATAAAACAAACTTTACCGTCAACAGTGTAACAAAGATTACTGGGATGACTGGGCATGACAAGTGTGAATAATTAGTGATGGAGTAATAATGAGGTCAAGATTGTCTCTGAGGTCTGGAGACTTGATGGCGAGCCATTTTCTGAGCTAGATATCACGTTCTTTTTGTTTCGGTAAATGGATCCTGGAGACTCATGAGAGACATCCAAAAATAACCACAGCTACTGAGCTGCACATGAAGCCAGGGGAAACTGGAGAGGGCTGCCCATGTGGAAGATGCTGCAGTTCAAAACCAGTGTGGAAGTCTGAAATGTTTCACCAACAAAGCCTCTACTGAGATCCAAACAGATATATTGCAGGGAAATGATCAGACACTGGAAATCTGCATAAAATATGTAATTACTACAGTGTAAACAAACAATGCCTTATTTGAATTTGAACTACATTTTGTTTGTCTGATAATCTATTCAACTCCAGAAGTTGTGAAATGGAAGTGGAGGCATTTCTTTGGGCTTAAGAGTCTAAGATTAACTGATCAGACTACAATACGTCCCTCATTAACTGTAGTCATGTGTACATGCAGAAAGGGTGACCTGCTGTGAAATGAGATTTAGAGTGTATCTAACGTTCACTGGATTCTATGTGCCCTCAATGGGCCATGCAAGATTAAATGGGTCACTCATTCACATACAAACTATAACTAAGCTAACCAAAGAAATAGTCAAGCCTGTTGCTGCTCATGTAAGCCTTCAGATACCACTTAAAGATTTTCAGCCATTCTAAGCTGCTCATACTAGCACACAAAATTAAAACAAAACAGCAAGTTACTTGTACTTGAAATTTATAGGGCACTTATCACTTGAAATCAAACATTTAAATAAAACTACTGGGTTGGAAACATTTAAAAATAATGAAAAATGCCCTCAGTTTGCCATGAGACTGTGGATCTCAATATTCTTGGCTAGAAACAGAGTAAAAATCCACTTTAAAATCCCAGCCAAGTTCCCAGAGCCTCACATGTCTTCTCTGATCCATGACCAAGTGAGCAAACCAAGACATTACTTAAAAAAAGAAAGAACAAGACAAAGCCTTTTTCAGAGGCTGGAAACAATTTCTTTAAGCATCTTGCCTTGCTTGACCGTCTTGCATTAGGAAAACTCATTCAAACGCACTAAACCATGTTTACACACCAATTCATTTGATGTCACACTAATGTGCAAAGGAATCACAACCAAAGTACTATAAATGGCAGTAGAACTGAAAAAGACTCAATGAGCTAAAACAACACTGGCATATTATATACATGTTTTTTCTTTTTCAGTTTTGAAACAGTAATGCAGAGATGTGAACAACAAGCTTGGGAAATCTGAAAATGCTGTCAGAGCTTCTCATGCATCTGAGAGGCAAAATAAACTGAACAAGTCATTTATAGTCATGTCAGAAATATCTGAGGATTAATATTTAAGGCTGAAACATGCACAATCTGAAAAGAGGCTGCACATCAGCCATATGCTGTTTCAAATTGCAGACATGAGTTCTCCAAATGAAACTTTCTAACATTTATTGAAAGAAAAAAAAACAGACAATAGAGAAAGGTCATTCATATGCCATAAAGCAGATTTCTGATCACAGGAGTCTGATATCTGGAGTGATATTGACCCGTGTGTGCCTGACAGCTTATCAGTATCAGTGTTAATATTTTACCTTTTCCATGTAGCTGTCCTCTCCCTGAGCAAGAAGTCAGCCCACAACCACAGCGAAGAGTTGGAAAGGAATGATCAAGGCAAGGAGAGGCAATGGAAATAAAGAAGAAAATAGTAGATAGGCAAACGATGTATAAACACAGAATAAGAAAAAGTAGATCAATTGAGGGTCAATCTTGCATAAATTCAAATCATCAACCCAGAAGGAAATGATTGTTTGAGCAGAAATAATAGCATGACAGAAACACTGTATATCAAAGTCTGATTAGATGAGATTAAAAATAGCATAATGGAAGCAGAGAGAGGTGATCGTGTGAAGACAAGAGGACTATTTGTATGAAGCAAATTACAGTGGTTCTTGAGTCAGTCTTCCCTGTTCTTGAGGGGCTCCCTTCCTATAGAACTATTACTTCCTTGTTTTTTTGGCACATCAAGGCCAGAAATATACAAGTTGAGACATTTTATACTCTCTAAATATAGCCTCTCTGTGACTGCATTTACCCTGAGAGAGAGAGAGAACAGGCCATCACATGTCCCCACTCACATTTCAGGTAACAGAGAGCCATAGTGAGAAGCTGCTGTCAGATTACAATCCCAGCTAAGCTGATTTGATTTAAATAAATCTGTTTAATTACTCTGAGGAAACTTTATGAACTAATCTTAATGCTTTTAATTGATCTGACAGCATTTCCACTCTATTGCTGCTTGTTTAACTTTCCTCACCAGGTCAATGAGTTTGGTGATGGGGATCTCTCTGATCGGCTTCTTCATGCGGCACAGAGCCTCCAGCGAGGTGCCAAAACAGCTGGGAAGGTAGTTGCCAGAGATGGTGATGAAGTAGTCTTTGCCACGATCCAGATGGAGCACCAGAATGTCCTCTATAGAGTCTTCTCCAGAGTTCAGCAGCGTGACAGAGTCTTTACTGACATAAACCTCCAGAAAGATCTCCAGGGTTTCATCTGTTTAGGAAGAAGAAACATTTATCTTTCCAAGAAACACTGTTTGAAGTGTGCCTCAAATATCTACAATTTGAAGAATTTTTGATTTTTTTTCCTTCAATGTTGCCTGCTGTGTTACACATTAGACAGGTGCAATGAATGTTTTGAGCAAACTGAGATCCCAAATTTAAAACAGGAAAAAAACCTAAATTTAAGAACAGTTAAAGCAAAAGTGAAATTAAACATCAAATAGATGGTGAAGAACCATCTTCTCTGTGACTGGAGGGTATAACAGGAGTATAGTAATCACAAGCATAAAAAAGACAAAGTCAAACTGCAGCAATAAATACACAATATATTGCGTAGTCTATTAAGAGTGGAGGGAGAGAAGTGTTACTGTCTGCATTAAAAACAAAGATAACTTAAATCAAAACTCCACAATTTGATTTTGAAGTGTCAACCTGTTTGTTCTCATTTAGACTGAAATAAAGTATGACATCTACAACAACATTTTAATCTCTATGTGCATCTTATTAATATAATCTCTAGTGTTTAATTGAAAGTAATAACCCTGAAGAAGATGGTTTGATGGAAATCAAAAGGACTTACTTGGCTCTAAGAATCCATCACTTGGCTCAGCACGAAGCCAAGGCTTGCAATACTGCGAGTCATTGAGTTTGGGGATAAAGGTAAAGTGACAGGGTACCTGCCCATCATTTGTTATTAGGAAGCGTTCCCTCTGAAGTTGCCGGAATTTTACATTCTGAAATGTAAACTGGAGAACAAGTAAAAAGAATCCATGTTAATTAGTTTTATTCCAGTAAATGTTGGCAAACTTGGTCTTTAAAACCTCTATTTTAGAGAGGGGTTTTACAAATTATATTTGTTTATTGATTTGATATCAGCAAGCAAAGATTAAACAGGCCTCCGGTATTATTACCTCTCGCCTGTTCAGAGATACAGAAGGAAGGAAGTCGTTCTCCATTCTATCCATTACCCGAACAATCTCCTCAAACACCTTTTTTTGGCGCTGCGCATCTACAACCTTCACCTGTTATATAAAAAACACAGAAATACTCATGAGCTTTTACATATGCCAATTTACTGAGTTTCATTGTGATTTATTTTCATCATATCTGTGCAAAATTATACATTTTAGATTAATTTTACTGCCTTGCAGGCTTCAACGTCAACTAGTGATTCTAGGTCTTTAACTGTACATATTCTTACCCCCATGTTGAAAAGAGAACTGACAGGCTTGTGGTCACTAGTTCTCAGTTCCATGTGACTGCGGTATTTAAGCTGCTTGACATTGCTGCCCCTCCACAGGATTCTGTCACACCAAGCTGGGATACGACACTTTCCACTGCAGGAAACAGGCACAGTTTGAGAGGAAAAGTAAGGAACTTGAGAGCAGAAATACAAGCACAGAACTGCTGACTCTGTTAGTTTTCCGATAAGGCTGGAAAAGTTTCCATTACAAGTACATTTTATTCATGAATCCACAGATTAAACTGAACTGTGGCCAATTTACAACCCTAAAATGAATCAAAGATTAATCTGAGCATTCCTGTTTCAGTCCCCCCATGTTCAAAACATTTTTCCAGCTGACTTTACCTCTTTATTTAACACCATCACAGCTGAACTCTACACACTGTAATCTGTCAACATTGTTAAGTTACACAATTTGTTATTCTAAGTAGTTAAAGATCTGTCAAACTTTCTGTTGAAAACAACTCTTGGAAATACAAAACTCACAGAAAAATTTCCAGTCTAATTCACTTGTGACCACTTGCTTGGCAAAGTCAAACCAGTGGCAACATGAATTAAATCCTAGAGCAAGTTTGTATATTCATTTTATAGAAAATAAATAACTGCATATTTAGTAATATGGTTTTACCTCGAGTCCCATCGATCTGTTTTGGGGTCATACTTGTATGTGGGAATGAAGTTAATCTCTCCTTCCATAAAGTCAGTGAAGGCTCTCCTTGTCTGCCTCTGAATGTTTAGCTACACAATGAAAATAGCAACGTCTTCAATTATTTTAGGAGTTGAAACAAAGCATTTTTTGTTACAATAGAAAAAGAACACACATTTAACACATGTAGCAATCGTGAATGTTACATTTACGTAATAATGTGGTTAACATTTTTTCCCTAGTTTTCCGACATTGCCTGTACCACGAAATTTTTGCTGTTTAAAAATTAAATAAGATGGCACCTTATCTCATACCCATCTTATTTCTAAATACCAAAAATATGCTAGATGATAACATCACGATTACTCATTAAATAGCAGACACAAGCCTAGCCCTCTCATAGAAATATGTTCACTGGGCTGCAGCTTGAAAGCCAGGGAAAGATGCTTTTCCTTTTATCGCCCTTATAATTTGGTTATTCATCCACAACTATTTGAGCTTAGAGAAAATACTGGGGTGGACTCTTACCTGATCGACTTCCTGAAGCTTCTTTAGAGCATTCTGAGCAATTAGCTGTTTGACGTCAGCAGCATCGTACATGAAGAGACGATAGTTTAAGTCCCCGAGCCAGATAACTACACTGAGACACACAAACAAGATAGAAAACACTTGAAACAGAAGTACAGAATCTGATTAATTGTGACAATGATCATTTTCAATGTCTGGCTCACATGCTTGAAGTGTTAGTAAGTCATTGATACTCTTATAGATCACTTGTTGTCTCGGTATGTAAAACCATTCAAGTGGACCAAGTTAAGTGACAGTGGTAAACAAAACATCAAACTGGTAACATTTTTAAACATCATTTCCTACTTTGAACATCACTGCAAAACCAAATGTTCCCTGTCCAGACTTAAATAACTGAGGAACTCACTCGTGTTTGACGATACTGAGAGGAGGGTAGTCCAGTAAATGAAAAGTCATGCGGGCACAAATGTCTTTATAGTCCTGGTTGCGGCGCTCAAAGTCTTCCACATGTGCTGCTAGGTGGGAGTTGACGATGCAGAAGCTTGTGTTGTGGAAAACAAATCGAACCGCCACACCACCTTTGTTGCCCTAAAAGATGAATTAAGCATGTCCCTTACTTTAATACAAACCATTACGTTTAAATCAAAATGATTTAACAGAAGACCTTTATAACATTTTATTCATTATATTTCAAACCCAAGAATTTAAAATTGTAAAGGTGACATTTCACCTTCCAGGCTACAGCATTTATTGTCTGTAAATACAGCATGTCAGACATGGATCCTTGTTAAGGTTGAGTTCAACTATAACATCAACAAACCATTTTCCCCATGATTCCTGTCCCCACGTGCTCAGCAGCCACTTCTTTTATGTGACTCTTTTGTGTCTTCTTCACATAGACCACAAGCATCATCCCAACTAGTCGTATCATCCGAACCTGCAAAAAAAATTTAACCAAGTGTAACTTTAAGCATTCCAATACATTTCCAAGGAAAGGTTTCTCTTCTCTACAAATTTTTTTTTTTTTTTCAATTTAAGCCAATTTGCTTGTGTCTGTACAAGGGCAGCATGGTACTGTGGGGGATATAAATCATGTAATCACTGAACATTGCACTGAAGATAAAACTTCTGATGAACATATTAATACTTAAATATATGGCTGCCAATCTTAAAGGAGTGATGGCACAGCAGTATAAACCATTTCCTGTAGTTGTTATTGCTGCATATGATAACTCTCCAAAGAAAAGTAACGCCATTTATTTTCAAGGGGGGTTGTTTTGGCATGCCAGATTTCCCTCCTTAGTAAAAGGGATGGGTGCAGTAATGATATGATCTGCCCAAAGATTAATTTGACTTAATTTATGCTTGACTACAACCTTATTTTGCAATAACCTTATTCAGAGAAACTAGGTCAACCTGCCAGTAGCTAGTGGTTGGAGTTTGTTAGCTAAAGGCTATCTGTTAAGGCAGAGACGCGGGCCGATTTTCCGCCTTCTGGTGTCGTCATGGAGTCTTTTGAAGTCGGGGCGCGAGTCTGTCTGGTGTGTTCTGTGTCGTCGGCCGTCTGCAGCCATCGGCAATACAGTTGGCGTTCTTTTCAGCCAATTGAACGTGTAATCGGCGTCGGCCAGTTGTTCTGTTGTTACAGAACTGCCCAATCAGACTGGAGAAGGGCTTGTCCTTACTAGCAAATCAGCAAACAAAAAGACCGGAAGTGAAGGTAAACATACCAGATAAAGAGCGGACATAATGCAAACTCTCGAACATCGTTTGGCACTATCCATCGTTTCCTCCCATTCTTAGCTAGCAGTCCTCGCTCGCCAATGACGGTGTTATATAGCAATAGCAGCGTGCTTTTACGCATTTTGGTCTTGAGAAATGGTCCAACATTTCAGTTTTCGTTTTGTGGGGCCACAACACAGCTTAGCGCCACCTGCTTTTGTGGTGACATTGTATTTTGTGGGTGCCGGATCGGTGGCACGGTCGGCCGAGTTTGCCTTGTTATGCACGGCAGGCTAAAATGATGCGTGGAGGGCATTTGTTATATATATATATATATAATATATATATATATTGTTTTGCGCATCACACTGTTCTTAAGAAAAACTCTTTCTCCCCTGGGAGGTGGGGGAGTCTGGTGGGACTCGCTTAGTGAGAAACGAAGATGGGGAGCGTGGGAATATTTTCGTAGAAAAGTAGCGTTGAGTTTGCAGTCAGCCAAATATTTTTTGGGATGAAAATAATCTCATGGTATGTTTTTGTTTATTAGGCTACATCATTTTGTTGGGAATATACTGAAGCATTCTTTTAGTGATTTCAGTAGGTTTTTGAAAAGTTTTAGAAAAGAGCTTGTTATAACTAATGTCAACCACAAAGGAATTAAAGGTTGTTTCTGTTTTAACTTGGTCTGATGTTGTGCTCATTAAGGATAGACGGATGAAGAGCTGAAAGACTTGTAAATTTCTGTGGCACAAAGGAAGTAATAAATAAAATAGAAAACATTGGCCATGGAAGTTGTTATGTTAAACATCGGTATCGGCCCAGACTTTCACAATCGGTGCATCCCTAGTATTTTGTGCATGCACAGAAGATACACCCAAGTATGAAGTTGGTTTCCTGGGCACTTTTTCTCACCATGTTGGCGAGACTGAGGCCGATTGATTAACCCGACCCCATTTTCTGTCATGGGACCTTGACAGAAAGTGTATACCTCTTAAGCCCTAAAGCCAGAGCTTCAAGCAGAGGTCCAAATAAATAGGCTTGGGGCTCAAGGGGTTAATAAAGGTAGCATTTCAATTTGACACCTGCATATGTTGTAGATCATACACCAAAGTAGAACTTCCTTCAAAGTGGAATACAACCTTCATTAATACACCAGGGTTTGACCCAGTTTCTCTTTGCAACATTGTCTCTTGTTTTTGTGAAACGGATATTGCACATATTATTGTAACAATTCACTTTCAACACATTGTACAGCCCGACTTTAAACTCACCCTTTTATATTTGGCTTTTGGGTGCAAGCTCCTCTCCACAGCTTCAACCCACAGCTGTTCCTTGGATGAATCCATGTAGAAAAAGGCCTCAGTACTCAGGTCCAATTCTTGAAAACTACATAAAATCAGAATATTGGACGTTATTTGAATATGAGAATAAGATGCTTATTTTACGGTCAAACAAATGTTGAACCCTTACTTCTTACTTACCCCAGAGCATAAATATCGGGAGGATCGGTGTCACAGCAGAGCCAAGGTTCAAGGCTGCTATCTGGAGACTGGCCATTAACATTCCATGTACCTACAAAAAACCTAAGAAGCAACATTGTGTCCATGTGAGAGAGAGCAGAGGCAGAGTTTTTAATAAAATGTTGTTTTATTACATGTCAAAATCAAAATGACCAAACTAAAACCACACGGTATAAAGCACATCGTCTCACTTGAATGACCGAATGTCCACATATTCGCTCTCCTTCTTAGCCAGGCGATGTTTGATCAGGTATTCCCTTTGTCCAGCCTGGCTGGAAAGCACGTCATGTCTCATGCTGTTGCTCGTGGGACTGTCACACCAGGATGGTGGCCTGTCTGCATAGTCAAACCCTGACCTAAAACTGCTGGTATTTAAAAAGGGAAAGAAAAGAAAAGAAAAGAAAAGAAAAGAAAAGAAAAGAAAAGAAAAGAAAAGAAAAGAGAAAAATGCAAAGAATAACTCAGACAGAATACACTCGTGATACTGAGCCTCCTGGATTTCAGTAACAATATCAAACTTATTAAAACAGATGTTTAGTACTTTAACCAGAAACTGCTGTTTCCAGCATAACTTACTCTGGCTTGCTGTTAGTTATGGAGTGGTCTCTGGCCTGTAAGGAAACATCTCTTTCTTTCAGGTCTGGTAGAGGAGGAAGAGGATTAGATGGAGTAAATGCTCTGCGGGGGGTAGAGGGGGAACAGGTGGAGGCTCCCTGGAGGCAACAATGCGATTCTGGTGGTTCTTTTTTTCTTCAACTTGAACTGTGTGGTTGACACTCTCCTCTAATCCAACACCTGTGGAAAGCAATTGACCCGGATTAAAAAAAAAATTTTTTAAAAAGGAAGACTATTTAATTCAAGAGTAAGATAACCTACTTTTAGTAAGGAGACATTTATGAGGACGACTGATAAAATAATGGTTAGGTTTTTGGTTTTGCGTCAGTTATTGTTCATTCATCTTTTTCTTACTTGTAAACAAATGTGTCTTCACATTACCTGAATTATTCTTATTTGTTGAAATACTGTTATTAACACTGGGATTCGGTGTGCTGGTGGATTTGGGTGTGCTGACTCCAGGAGTCGTAGTGTTAGCCGTCTTGGTTGCCCTTTGTGGTGGGATGGGGACTGGACCTCTATGGGGTGTTGGTGTAAGAGGCTCCATCGTTTTGGGTTTGGATGCAACTATGAAGGATAAAACAGCAATGTCAGAAGCAGGCACACAATGACTAATATAACATGGCTTAATACATTTATCATCTCAAATTAAGCTAAAACAATACAATTCTATCAGAAACTTAAATATAAATCTGTAAATGTACATCCTGATTCAACATCTCTCTGTAAATGTTAACAACAACATTTAAACAAAAATAAGCAAACACCCAAGAAGCAACATTACAGACAGATAAATACTTAATTTATCCCCTTGGGGGCGGGGAGCGGTATCTCTGATTATCTGAGGAAAAGTATCTCAGCTTAAGTGTGACTTGTGATGAGACTAAGAAGGAAAAACTTAAAAAAAGAAAAGTTCCACTTAACTTTTGCTACCCAAGAACATTACAAACATAGTAAGTCAAGTAAAGTTAATGGCTTTGTTAACTGTCAAACTGGATGAACTGGTTCTAAGCAGAGGAATGACTAACCACTACTTTTCTTCAAAATGCATGATCTCATCAGGATGTCAAGCACACAGGTGGAAACAGACAGGATTTAAAAGCAATGACTGAGTGCAGTTTGGAAACAACAGCTCAATCCCTGTTTAAACTCCTGATTGGACAGACATTTGCTCCTTGTTATTTCCAAGATTTAAAGTCTCTCCATTCTACACTATTTGAATGAAACATATACTCAAGGAAAGCACCTGGCAGTCTGCAGACAGACTTGATCTAGCAACATACTGGACCTTAAAACAATGCACTGATAAAAAACAAATAGCCCAAATAGTCAAGAAATGTTTAACAGAAAACAGTAAAAGGTTGGATGTAGTCCAGGCAGAATCAAGACCTAAACCCTATTCAGAATCTGAACTTAAGACCTGAATTATGTTTGGTGGCATGATAGGGTAGTTAACCATTAATTTTCAATCTGATTTTGAATTGTCATAATATTGAAAGAAGTAAAAATTGACCTAAAACAAATATTGTTCATCATGACTGCTGTGGCTTGTGTTGTAAAGCTCACGAAGAGAGGAAGGAGAGAGAACATGCCTGTGGGGTTTTACTGGAAGGTATCAAATCATACAAGAATGAAGAAACGTAGCCTCTAGTCAATAAGAGAGGAAAAACACATTAGGCTTGTTAGAGAGAAAAAACTTTAAGACTGGTGCCTAAGAGTAGTAAAGAGATATGATGTTTACATTGATGAAATCATCGTGTTTGATGATAATGATTTCAATAGCAAAATGATGAATATTATTTTTCATTTTGGTGCCTAGTAAATTTAAACATCTCATTACCAGCCCATTATCTGATATGGGCAATGTTTTGATTTTTTTTTTTTTTTTTTTAAATGCTTGAAATGTAGATTGAACTCAGAGTATATCTATAATATTTTATGAAAATGTTTTCGAAAAGTTTGTTAAAACAGAGAAAACCAGAGCGCTACTGAGCACTATTCTAAGCAATTTCCTTCATTTTCATTATTATAATTATTAATTACATTAGCTCCATTATTATAATCACCATCATCATTATCACCACCACCACCATCATCTTACCATTATTATCATCATCTTCATTATCATTATCGTTATTAGTTGTACTTGTAGCAGTAGCTTTAGCCTGTTTTTTTACTCTTTCTCCTTTCTATATTCAATATAACCAAACCAACATTTGCCTGCTTTAACACTGTATAAACTATCTATGACAGTGAGGTTTTGTGTATTTGGGATTTCTGTCTCCGAGTTTTTGCACGAGTGTTGATGGCACAAATCTCCATCCTGACAAGACACATGGTCCAGTGTGTCAGTTTTGCTTTGCCATCTGCATGCATTTTGTGCTAGTGAAGAGACAGGGGTTTCATAATGATTTTGGATTTTAAAATGTGACCATATGCTCATTTTCAATAAGAGGATTATTTACTCATACTTTATGGAGCAATAGTTGGCATGTAGAGGGAAAAAAATACATGCAAGAATTATAACAGAGAGTGGGTTCGTTTAGCAGCTTCTACTTCAGGTCTCTGTGGGCATCTGGTTGCCAGGACACTGGGTTATGAGACTGAGGGAGCTCTTAAGCCTAGCCCCATATAAATAAGAACATAAAGTGTAACTCTCCTTTTCTAATCTAATAGTTTGTTGATTTTCCTCTCCTGAATTACCCTCCCTCACCCAGTCTGACATCTGTGGCATCACAAAAAGCTTTGCATTGCAGTCATACAGTGTGTAATGTGTGGCAAATAGCTTTTACTGCCTTTCCTTGGGCATTAGGATCTGTTTAACAACAAGCAGTAAACAACCATTTGTAGTTTTATTATATTCATGCATGTTGTGGCAAACTAAACGGTACTGGCTGAAAACAATGCTAGCTATTATTATGTTATCGAACAGCAAACTAGGTCAGTTTTACCTGGTTTTCATCTCACCACTAATTAATTACTCGCCGATGGACAACATTTCCCTAAACATCATTTCCCTGCTTTACATTTCCATTCTCTTCAGCATTGAAACCTCTGTATTTATATTTCTTACTGTAAAGGTTCACTTAAGGAAAACAGAAAGCACAATAAACAAGGTCCTGAGGTAGTTGACACATTTTCCCCTTCCAAAGGTCACATGCCGTGATTAGGGTAACATAAACGTGAAAACAATTATGTCTCTGTTCTCAGCCAGAGTAATGACAAGGAGTTCCACAACAGTGTACGAGTTACTACTCCATACACGTGGTTTCCCAAAAGCACTAACGATATCCAAGCTGTTAGGACACACTTACGGTGAATGTGAATAACAGAATAACCAGCACCATTCACAGTTGCAGCACATGAGGGCAAGATCATAGCAGTTCATCTTAGAATATTCCCTCTGCTCATAATATCAAATGCTATTGCTCTCAAAAAATTGCATGACTCTGTATTCACAGAGTTGGAGTGGCAGCTTTCATGGTGATTTGAAAACGTAGCAATCAAAGGCGTGTACCAACCAGAGTGTGGGCGGCAAGAATAAACAGGAGATAAGCAGGCAGCGTAATCCACCCTTTGTAAATAAATGTTGGATGAGTGCTTTAATAATTAATCACCTCACTACTTTAGACTGCTGACAGACTGTCCAGTCTTACCTTGCTGCTGAGCACTCTTCACCTGGGCAATGAAAGTCTGACTCCGTTCATCATCCTGCAGTTCCAACAGCAGCTCTGGTGCTTTGTCTCCTTTGATCCGTATCCTAACCCAGGCTTAAGAGGGGAACAGAAAACCCACATGCGTCTCAGACTCATCTGGATTTCGCAAACACACTACAGACTGTCTCAGAAACAAAGCAATGCGTCGTAACAGTAAACCAATTCAGCATTCTTTCAGAAAGCCCTAGCAACTCATGACCAGAGTATGCTACTAAATAAAGACACATATCCTCAGGCATGCTCTAAAAATCTAGTAAGGCTGGATACAAGCTGAGTTACAACAAGTTCTATGATGTGACAAGAATGCACTGAGTTCTGCAAATGGGAACTTCAAGCTTGAGTTGAAAAAGAAGAAATTGTGGCTGCACATAATTAACATAAGAAGACACAAAAAGTACTCACAATCTGCTGAGAAGTCAATTAATAGTGCCTCTTCAGCTTCTGCAAGAAAACAGGAAAAGATTTAAAAAGTGAAGTTCAAAGGTCTGTAGTGGGAGTAAACCAGTGGAGCAATAAATCATTTTAAATAGGTACAACCTATTGCCTATTCATATTATAATTTTGTCCTTTGGGTGCAAATGAAATCCTCCATGGACTCTTGCTTCAACATCATTAAAGATATACTGTAACCCTGAGCAAAGCAAAACCAAAGATGTTGTGAAATGTGACACTGGGTCAACTGAACAAATTTCATGAATTCTGACAAAGAAAAGTTTAGAAGAGATGGAGGATTATGTTATCTTAAACATTTGATTATATCTAGAATACACTGGAAAATTCATACTATAATCCTAATATTGAGAACTTTAATAAAAAGGGGGACCACATACCTCGTATAATTTCAAAATTACTATTGATGGGTATGGACAACTGAGCCACTGGACGAGACACAACAGCATCAGGGGTGGCCAGTACACCCAGTCTGGATGAGAACAGTACAGACTCCAACTTAAAAATCAGTCTTAGGATACTCTGATATCATTTAAGCTTTTAAAACAGTAAAAAAAAAAAAAAAAGTACATACAGAAATTCCTTTTTCATGCTATAGCCATTCTTTTGCGATTAATATGAAGATTCATGCACAGCATTTAAAATATAAACATTTAAACTTGTACATAAAGAGATGCAATGTGGGTAACTGTGCCATGAGGATTAGAATATGAATTAAGTCATTAAATGCCAATTTAGTATAAAAAAAAAGCACATGCAGTCATGCAAAATTTTTCATCAAAATAATCCACAATTGAGTTGCTTCATTTGAACAAACACACAATGAGAAGGGGGGCAAAGCATTGTGCTTCAAAATTTCTCAACAGAAGTCTAGTGTGATAACACTGCATATATTCAGATAAGCAGAGTAAACATGGGTTGGGCTTTTCAATTTTCTTTTTAGTAGCCAATATAAATAGTTTCAAATTTATGACGTATGTGGGGAGGGTCAAATCCTGCTCACTGGTGGCTAACTCACAGCAGAGGTCAAAGCAGCTCTCTGGGAACTGCCCACGCTTCCCCTCCGCTTCACAATAACTGTGATTATCACTGAGAAGAGGAAAATGATTCATGCCTCTAGGGCCAAATGTGTCAGAGGCAGTTTACTAGAAGGGGTCCTCTGATATGAAAGCTCCTGCACATCCAAGAAAAATCAGCATCTCCTCTTCAAAGGGGATGGACAGTAGACTTTACATAGCAACCCTGGATTTTCTGGTAATGTTGGGAACACTGATGTCTACTTTTACCCGAGAGTGTCTGACATGATGTTGCTATAATCCAGTAATCACGAAACCCAGACCTCTTGAGGCTGTGTCCTGAAGGTTTTCAGTGTGTCCTTGTGCCAACACACCTAACTGACATTAAAATTGATCCAACAGCCTATGAAGTTCTGCACAAGGACTCATTAATTTCAGTCAGGTGCGTTAGCACAAGGACACATTGAAAACGTTCCACGCCCTGGCTTAAGAGGTCTGGATTTGGTGATCCCCACTATAACCTGTTGGTTGTTGTTTGTTTAAAACTATCACCTTAATGATCTTGCAATTAGTGTTACTATTGCCACAAAGTGGGACTGGTCCATCTGTGATACAATATACAAGAGTGTGCAGTGCGCTACATCAATTAATTTTTCTTGTACATGAAAAATGCTATACAAATAAACATTCCTCACCATGACATCAAGTCTAAGCCATCACAGCAAAAAATGCCAAGTAGAAAAATACTAGACTGAAACTCTTCAAGTGCTTCAACAATTAACCTCAAATAAAACAAACACTAGTATTAAAAAATAAAAATAAAAAAAAGCTGTGGTATTAAGTATTAAACTGTTACTTACATTCATCCTGTAACAATGACATGTTACAGGATGCCATGACAAAAAATTATTTCCAACTCTAAAAAGATCTAACATCACTGTGTTTAAGTACCAAACATTTAGCCACGATAAAATATCTGTATTGAAACACTTTTAGTACCAGTTTTTCATGTCTCCCAGCTTTCCCTGCCAAAACTATTCCTCAGTTTCGTTTGTGTGGGTTTAACACAGTTAGCTGAGCATGCATCTTGTGTGCCCATGTGAGTCTCATTACAGTCCGAGATAAAGAGCAGGAATTCTGGATAATCTGGATAAGTGAGCGGGTTGCTGGTGGAACAGACTGCAAGCTGCGCTGATCATTTAACATCCCCCCTGCCGTAACCTACAACGTCTCGTTTCAAAAATAAACACAGGAGCTGTCAAGTGGTCACTGACCACGTTTCGGCCACCTGATGTTTTAGTTTAATCACAGCAAATCTGAGTAGTGAAAGGGTGGCGTTTGTGTGTGGAGCATGTACACTTAGATGAAGGCCTGAGTTAAAAAATTTGCTTGATGCAACTCTAAATCGAATCGAATCAGGTCACCACAGCTTCATGGAGAAGAATTTTACTACTTAACCAACTGGGATGTAAAATACACCTGACACGTTACATCTGAAGATTTTCAGTGCAAACCTGGAACAGCTTGTGTTTTCAAATCAAAAGGGTCCAATATATATTTATTTTGATATATGAACCAGGAAAGTTGATGGCATTTGAATAAATACTTAATATGCATTAAAAAAAAAAAAAAAAAGAAAGAAAAGAAGCCCAAATTCAACTTTTCAGATGCACCATCCTCTATCAAGGGCAGCTCTTAACTTAGATTAATTTACTGGATACATAAAGCAAAAGCTAAAGTAAACAAATGTTAAACATAAAGTTCACAACACAAAACAACTGAATATATTTTTATATTTTTTTAAGTACACAACTGGAAATATGTCATAAGATTTATCTACTGTTTGACAAGAGCACTATAATTTTTTAGATATTTGGGTCTCAGATACTTACACAAACTCTCCCTTGCGCTCAATTAGTGACAGTAGTCTGGACTCCTTCTGGCCAGACCTCAGCTCCTGACCTCTTACAGTGTGAGCGGCACAATCAAGGAATTATTGTGATGGAGTATGAGAAATAAGCTTGCACATCAAAACTAGTAATTTTTGTTATTGCACAGTTACAATCCAGCAATCATTTTTAGGTGGAATTTGTGTAGTTTGGAGGAGTTATAAGGCGCCATGCTAATGGAACAGATGACAAGTCATAAGATAGTGGGGGGAAACGAGAAAGCAGTGTGCAGACTGAGATTGTTAGTTGCTGTCAATGCAAGTCAAATTACCTTGTAGTTAAATGATGGCTAACGTTATTCTATTAAACGATAAATGACTAGGCAGTGTTAGTAACATGAGTCCGGTCATGTGTTTACATAGTTTTCTGTTAACTGGATTAAAAGTAGACTGTATTTATTTTTAGAAAATCATTAAGACAAGTTGTTCAATTACAGCTGAAGTATCGCTGAATTATGTTACAAGAAGCTAACGTTAGCCAATTAGCTACAGCGGTTTAAAATAGTACAAAACATACAACTCAAAAGGATATTGCCAAGCATTCCTCCTCGCATATCCCCAACGAGGACTCCATTCTTACCAAAATAAATGAATGCCAGTTTATTGCGTTTCACCGACTTTATGTTAGAGCCGTGCAGATGTTGGGGCTCCCAAAGTTAAATCCCCACCCGGTGCAGTGGCGGCCTCCTTCCGGGCAGCTGTTCGGTCGTCGGTTGCTAAAGCTAAACGCTAGTTAGCCAGCTGTTGTTGTTGCTGTTGTTGGAGGCTGTCGGAAATATTCAACATGGTACAGAGGTCTAAATATCCGGGTTAGTGTCCAACATTCTGCCGTGAAATATCCGTCTTTTCTCGCGCCCCGCTCGATGTCAAGAAACGGACTTCTCAGACAGCATAGTGTTAGCGGAGGACCGTTTGTGGCTGCTAGTCCTGTGGCTACGTAACAGCAGGGAGTTTGCCATGAAGACTCCCTCCTCCGCCTGCTTTTCTGGCCTGGCTTCATCATCTTGATTTTTATCGGCAGTGGGAAGCAAATAGAGGCAAAGAACGCCATCTTTCGCCCCGGAGTGTGAACAAATACCCTCAAAGATATTTTTCCCCATCGCAACTTATTGCTAGCTTTACAGTACGTCACTCGCAAATGCAGACTTATTCCAGAAACCGAATCCATAACACGGTATTAAGAAATAGTGGTGTAAGAATATTATAAAGAAGAATAAATTTTGAGCCTGGGCTGTGGTTGTTCCCTGGCCATAAAATTTGGGGATTGTGTGTTTCAGTCAGTTTTGACAAATTTGAGTTTCATCCATGTCCACTGTATTTTGGCAGTGTAAGATGTTTTTGTTATGTTGGTACTGTTAACAAGATTTCTAATTTGCAATTTTTCGCTTCTCAACAGCAAGCCTGTTAAAATTTTGTTTGTTTTTTTGTTTGTTTGTTTTTTAAAGTCAAAATCAGAACTTTAAAAAGTGTCTTTTCAACTAAAATGATTTTGTTGTGTAGTTAGAAAAAAAAAAGAAAAAAAAAAAAAAAAAAAGCAAGTAGCCTACATGGCAATCATCAGGCTAGGTGCGAGGGCCTCTTTCAAGCTAGTCTGAAAGGCTGAAGTGAAACAATAATTCTGTGTGTTATCAAATCACAGACATTGAAATCAAAATGTACAATGTTGTCATTTTGGAAACTCATAAAAAGTAAAAAAAAAAAAAAAAAAACTGTATTTTTCATTCCAAGGCAATGGTGAGATTACTTAACTCTTATTTTTTTAAGGAAAGGCATCACATTTCACATTTTCGCTTAAATCTAGTTGATTTATCCGTTTCACATTATTTCCCAATGAGGGACAACTTTGCCTAATGACACAAACCTGAAAAAAAAAAAAAAATTCAGTATTTCTGTCAGTTTCATGATTGCAGGCCACTGTGCCAAAAAAGCTAAAAGAAAAATGTCAAAATTGCTGTCATTTGGATTGTCATGGAAAAATAAAGTATTACCAAGAGTCTGAGTTGAGGTTAAAAAGAAAAGTTTATTCAACAAAAAAGTAGAAATCACTTGCAAGCAGAGAGGGTCACACAGGAAGTGAGACCTGTGTCGGATGCAGTCTGCGGAGGCTCTGAACCTTAGGAGAGAAAAGATTGTTTTTAACAATGAGAGAACAGACCAGCCTGGCACCAGAAGAGAAAGCCCTTAATGGACTGAAATGGAGGAAGTTCACAAAGAATCATCTGGAAGAGTTTCATACAAATCAATGAATCTGAAAAGATGTCTTTGAGTGAAAGAGACAGACATGCAGAAACTGTCTGAACTCTGCTAAGTCACTTTCTTTGACAGGATCAAACCATTTACACTCAACACAGACATTTAAGCATAGAGAGGATGAGTTAATGTGGTGTTGAAGGTGTGGAGCTGGATCAGTGTGTCAGAGGAAACTGTAGAAGGACAGAGAGCCAGCAGGACAGTCCACATACACTCCTTCCCTGAGACAAATGGGCCTTTTCCACTGCACATTTTCGTAACCCTTCCACACGGTGCGCTTTGGCAAAACCCGTTACGATTTCCCGCACCCGTTTCAGAACTAGCTCTAACCGTGCTGAACCTCCACAAAACGCAACGTATCTGACAGCTCTCCACTGATTGATCAAAGGAAATTATCATACGTGTTTCGCCTTGCCTCTTCTAAAAATATCTGGCTCTGTTTTTGTTGACTACAAGCCACAGAGAAAACAACTGCAGTAATATCATCCAATGCCTTCATTGTTGTTTTTACTTTACTGACCACCACGTGGCTCGACCGCGTCTACTCCACCCACTTCCAGGCGATAGACTACTGCCTCTCCTGTGTGGAAACAAAAACCGTCCTGGGGGGTATTCCAGGAATGTAGCAAAAGAAAGCCAGGCTGAAGCAGGAAAGCCTTGCTTGGATTAACTCCATCTTTCAATTAAGCTTCAAGTGGTTCCACTAACACATTTCAGCTGCATCTGCAAGGCTAAGCCAAGTGAGGCTTACATAGCCTGGCTATGTGTGAACGTCTGAGGAACGTAGGAGGCCCTGCTAAGTAGAGCATGGAAAAAAGGATCAGATTATGAAAGACAGCAAGACAAGAGCTGTCATCGTCTCAGTTGCAGAGTAAACATGGCTAATGGAACTATATGAGGAATTCAAGTGTCATCACCTGAAAGGGTACCACAGCTGTGATGAATAAAGCGAGGGAAATGGCATGGTAAAAAATCAGTTGAGTGTTTATTTTACTATCCATGTATTTATCGTCTCCTTTATGTGTCATAATTTATAAGGAAGCTGAATTGTCTGTATTGCACAAATATACTGGCCTTGCTCTGTTAACTGAGTGGTCAGACAGGAGAGGTACCGTCCATTTACCATTTAACCTAATATATGATCTGACTTGTGTGTGATCTAGCCTATATATTATTCACTATCATCTCAACAGGAGCAATTCTAATGGTCAGAAGCGTACCTAGCAGCAGGTTGAAATAAAATACAATATTTCAGAGCGGTAAGTAGGCTATACTGCAGCCTAGCCTTTGAAGGAATATAGCTTTCCATAAATGTGTTGAGCTGAAAATATGTTGCATAGCTACCAAAAAAAAAAAATGACAGAGGCCATTGCCACTGGGAGGGGGGGGTTCCCCCTCCTGACAGTTGAACACCAGCAGAAGAACTTGCATGGAGGCGTGCACACTCTGCCACAGGGTCATCAATAAAAGAACAAGCCATGGTTACTAATAATAAATTTATTTTATACATATATGGGTATCTAGTTTTCTCTATCTTGCTCTATCGGTTCCTTTTGTCTGCTTGCATGGGAGTTTAGGTCTCATTTTAAATCAGAAGACATTTTTTATTACACGAGAATAGCTTGAATATAGACTGATCTGGGCAAACACCGCAAGTAGACCACTATGTTCCTGTATACTTTAGTATGGCATATTATATCCCATAAGTATAAATCATAGCTAAACCTCTGACATTAATAAGAAATCAAACTGTTTAAAAATTTAAATGCACCATTGACATCAATGTTGTTCATGGGGTGAGCTGTCTTCTGTGTAGCTACGCTGAACTACCCTGCTTGCACAATCTAGCCCTATATGATAAACGCCTGTCAGATTAGTCTATATCTGATCTGTATCATACTTTTGAAGTGGCAGTCAGAGTGGACCTTTTTTCTCTCTCTCTCTCCGTCTTTCCCCAGACCTTTGGTACCCCCACATACGTAACATTTCTGAGCTTATTTAGCATACCAGTTTCTTCTAAAGGAATTTAATACAAGCGACAGGGGTTGTGAGGAAACAGCTTATTTACAGTCATTATTTCAAAAGTGTATCTGTCATGGGGCCTTTTGATACCGGCAACTGCTGAAGGAGGGACAAAGAAACAAGACTATCACCAGAAGGTAGTGGTTAAAATAATACAAAAAACTTTACTTAAAAAAATGTCAAATAAAGCACATTAGGTTAAGAAATGTAAAATAACATTCTAAAATTAATCAAAGTAATAAAAATAATAAAAAGTCCAACAAAAGGTTTGCAGTGGGTGGGTCTCTTGGCTGGCATCTTTACAGTAGGTCCCCTCTTAGCAGGCGCTCTTCTGGTCATGTCCTGCAGCACGCCAACCATCATGCCCACCAGCCCCATCATCCGGTGATACGGTGCCCCACTGCACCGGCTCCTCCAGTTGCACTCTTCTCTGCCTTCTCTGTGTTGTCTCCTTCTGCTGTCCGCACACCAGCTTTAAACAGGCTATTGCCAATTAAGTCAGGAGAGGTTTCCTCTCTCCAGGTGCTGCCAATCAGTTCATTACCTCCACCAAGGAGGTAATGTTTTCCAAGTGTATCTATCTGCAAACATTCTTGTTTTCCAACTGTCTTCAGAAATCTATAGAATATTTAAGAAACATTAAACAAAGACATGACTGAAATTATACTACTGTAGATTAATCACTCATGGTTATTAGTAGGAATAACAGATTGCATTTAGTAGTCTCAGCATTTTTATATTTCACATTTAACCAAAATAAATGTCAAATAGAAGCTAAATCATTGGAAATATGTCATAGAATGAGGTTTCATTCAGAATGAATCTCACATCGGTTAGTATTAACCAATCACACTGTTAGTTAAAGAAATGTCTATGTATGATTTTTGTCAGCTGCTGACTTCGTATGGCAAAATGAGTTATTACTCAATTGTTGTAGGTTTTAATCTTGTGAATGGCATAAGGGCTGGAGTCCAGATGTGGCCAGATGTCTCCATTGGGTAGAGCCCTTGTCTGATCTACATCAAGTTCAACCAGTTCCACTGTCAAGGCTGATGGATTTAAGATGTCCGCTGTGCGGTAAGATTGTGTCAGGCGACGGAAAGACGATGTGTCTGAGATGTCATCGTCAAACAGGTCATCCATGAGCTCCTTACGATTTCTGCGTGAGGCTTTCAGTTCTTCGTTCAGGTCAGAGACCAGGTCTTTAACATCTTTGATTAGTGTAGGGCGAATACCGAACAGGCAGAGAAGGAACACCAGACCAGCACAGATACCAGAGACAAAGTACAGGGCCACTCGCTCCGGCAGACCTGGGAGAGAGATGTGTGAACCACAGCATCATCATCAAATCAAACTGTTTTTATGCTATCACATTTTCAAAGCTGCCAATTACATGAATCATTAAAATAATCTTTTCAGTTTTCCTGAAAAGACTACTTTCCTGCTGGTATTTTTAGCTTTCTTTTTGCACCCAGTTTAATGGAGATGGATTATGATTTACATTATTTTTGACCAATTACCAGAGGAAATTTTTGTTTCAAACAAAAAGTTTGTTTGTTTGGGGGGAGGGGGAGCTCGCCCTCCCTGTGCACCTGCATTTGTTGTGAGTGACAAACGGGCAGCTCTCATAGACCTTAAATAAGGAGGGACAAACTTTCCACTCACATCACCCACTGGTTTCTGAAGAGCTAAGTGAAGCCAGGTGGGCGTTCCTACTGTCATTATCTTAGCCACACCGCATATGTTGACAGTCCCAGAAAATACAAAAATGGGCAGAAAGCAGCCTTGAGGCAATGATTGACAGCCAATATAATCTGGACTAAATGCTAACTGAGCTAGCCTGAAACTAACAGGGGCTAACAGAGATTAGCCCCTAATTGTAGGTCTAGGTAAGGCATGCTTGGACTTGCTGTTAGCTGGCTTGAAAACCACTGTTGTGCTACTCTGCTACAAGCTAAAGCCTTCCCGATAGCAAACAGGGAGCCAGCTTATAGCCACCAGCCAGTAGGCCAACTTTTAGTGGGGATTTGCTTTGTATTGCAGGCAGCCCCTAGCATAAGGAGTGAATTACAATTTTTGGCAATCCGGAAGTAGCTTTGTTTTTCTCACCGGAGGTTGTTGCTTGGCAGCTCTGCAGGCTGTGTGATGCCTGAAGGAGGCGAGCCCCAGAACTTTTTCTGCAGTCTAAATGGACCAAGTCGGCTGTAGGTGCCAAGCGACAACCTCCGGTGGCCAACTTTGAGGCTACCCGGAAGAAGCCATTATTTGTAGTTCTTCCTTCATCCGCTAGGCTTGGG
Organism: Atherinomorus stipes; assembly: GCA_023101725.1. Lineage (NCBI taxonomy): Eukaryota > Metazoa > Chordata > Actinopteri > Atheriniformes > Atherinidae > Atherinomorus > Atherinomorus stipes. Next base: position 2,829,288 of record JALJCO010013221.1, read on the forward strand.
GCTGGCTGCAAAACAGAGCAAATCCCCATCCACTCCCTTGTTAAAAAGGCCAACTTTTTGGTCATTTTAGGTTTAAAGGTTGAATATGGAGTAACAGAACAGCGACAACACGTGTGTCTAGGTTGTAGTTGCAACGGCAGAAAAACAACTCCAGCCACTGGGATGCCAGGCTCGCTGCAGATACAGTCTGCAGCATGTCCAACAAGTAACGCACAGGAGCTAATAACTCACAGCTAACATTAGCAAACAAGTTAGCTTACCGATCCAGGATAAAGGCCGTCATTTCCGTGTTTTGACGCCATGGAAAACGTTTATGCGGGTACATTTAGTGTAGTCTTCACCTAAATTTACTCCAGGTTTTGCTCTTCTCAGGTCACTCCTTCTCAGAAATAGATAACAATATCTTAGGGCTCTGAAGCAGCTGCTTTACTTGCCGTATCCACTGTTCCCCTTGTGCCAGCCTAACTGTGTCCAACATATTAATGCCACACAGAGATCGTATTTGACAACCCGCAATGGCTGTGTGTATTGGCTTATAGACGTAAATATAATGTCATTATCGAACCCATAAAAATTTATTTTATAATTATTTTTAAGCTAAATAATACCTGAACAGGTTGTTTGGGGGGGAGGTACAGAATGAAAGTACATTTCCTTGAAAAATTATATTTAGCCTAATAATAATTATAAAATAAATTTTAATGGGTTTGATAATGGCATTATATTTACGTCTATAAGCCAATACACACAGCCACTGCGGGTTGTCAAATACAATCTCTGTGTGGCACCAATATTTTGGGAACAGTTAGGCTGGTCCAGGTAGAAACAGTGGACACGGCCAGTGAAGCAGCTGTTTCAGAGCCCTGGAGATGTTGTTATCTGTTTCTGAGGAGGAGTGACCTGAGAAGAGCAAAACCTGGAGTAAATTTAGGTGAAGACTTCACTAAATGGACCCACATAAACGTTTCCCTCGGCGTCAAAACATGGAAATGGAGACTTTCCTCCTGGATAGGTAAGCTAACTTGTTTGCTAACGTGGCTAACGTTAGCTGTCAGTTACAAACTCCTCTGCGGTTCTTGTTGGACATGCTGCAGACGGTTGGTCACCAGCGTATCGGCAGCCTGGCATCCCAGCGGCTGGAGTTGTATTTCTGCCGTTGCAACTACAACCTAGACGCACGTGATGTCGCTGTTCTGTCCGTATTCCATATTAAACATTTAAGAGCTGTTGTTGCAAAACCGACACATTTTTGATAACTTTTGTTCATAATTGTCACACAAACAACCATCTTTATTTTAGGGGGGGAAAAGCCACATTTGGTTCATGTTGGAGTAGATGTGAACTGAAAGGATGAAAGTCAGGACTAGAATTTGGGAAAGAAAATACAAATAAACAGTTCATTCTTTAAAGAGAGCTTTTCAGTGTGGGAAAGTGAAAATCTGTTTACGATAAGCAGTTTGTGCAGAAATAGTCTGCGATAAACAACTGCCCATATTTAAATTAGCATGCTAGAATCATGCTAATTTAGATGTAATTTGCATGAATCTAATCTTATTTCACACATTAAATCTTTATGTGAACACTTCCATAAGTCCCTTTAAATACGTGACACTCGGCTGAACCAGGCCTCAGTGCACATACCCAATATTTTTTCAATGATCTCCAGAGAGTTGGTTAAGATCACGTTTTGAGGCCTGTAGGTGGGGCCAGTGTACCATCCACCTGCAGGTGAGAGGGTCTGTACTCAGAGGCCAGTCAAAAGGCTGCTGCATGCAAAAAAAAAAAAAGGTGCTAATATCCGGTTTCACTCTCACCATGTGTGTAGTCTGAGATCATGAAAGGATCTGTCGACCCTCTACCCACATCTTCTAGAAGATATCTTGGCACTAAAGAGGAAATGAGAGTTTAACATTCAGCGGCAAAGCATGTTGCCTGTTGTGAGCAATAACATCAGGGTATCATTTACCACATGTGAAGGACACCCGCAGGTGTTTCCTGGTGCCAGGAAAGCAGGGGTCCCCAAAGGTTTGCGTATCAGCCAGGACTGAACAGTTTGCTCTACCATGGCACCTGCGTGACACTCTCCTCAGAGCCACTGGAGACAAACACTCTAGAAGGGATTTAGAAAAATACAAAATAAATAACTATGATGCAGGACTTTGTGGATTGTGGTAAAATTGTGGTAGAAAACTAACTTCACATCTCAGCTCTGAACAACATTAAAACTGCACTGAAAAACTTTACACCATGTCTAAGTAATTGGCAGTTGTTTCCCTATTTTTCCACTAGATGTCACTCAGTTTCAAACCCATGCCAGTCCGTGATCCAGGTTCTTCAGGACAGTTGGGACTGCCATGCAGCAAATGTCCAAATGAAGCAGAATAAATGGCAAGGACTGTCTCATTTTTACATGCCAGCCTCAGACGCTCATTTTCACAGACCAGTCTTGTGCGGTGGTGCTCTGAAAAACATATGACATAGCAAGGTTAGACAAAGTCTTGATGGAAACCCTCAAAGTACTTGTTTACAGCCTGGTTCATATTTGTTTCTGTATATCTAAAGGTTGAAAAATGTACTCCAGTATGTGGATGTGTTTACTTGATTGATCAAAGCTGTAAAAAGACATTTCCCTTATTTTCTGTCTTTAAATCAACAATCATATGCCTATAAAGATTATTGAAAGTTTATATAGGAAAAAAATTCATTTCTGATTAACACGAGGCTTCAGATGTCTAAATTGTGTTTATGAGGAAAAAAAAAAAACTGATTATTTTCTGGTAATAGTTTGGTCCATCCAAACACTGATTAGGACTCTTAGAATTCAGTTAAGCCTTTCTACAGACCAAATTGATGAAAAAAAATCTTTTCGCCTGTCTATTTTGAGTGTAGTTGCTTTGTGTAATACCTGGTCGACATTTGTAGGAGACGAGGAGGTACTTGCTGGTTAGTGGACAGGGGTCCTGCCCAAAGACTGGACTGAGAACAGGGATGTGACACGACTGTTGATCCTGACACTCTGACAGTACCTTCTGCAAATGCAGGAAAACATGTTTTGACTACTATACTCTGCAACAGGAGCCACGTGTGAAAGAATTTTGGGAGGGCAGAGCTTTAGCAAAACAGAGTTGAAGTTAATGTCACCGTAGCCTGATTTACCTCAATAGCTAGTGAAGAAGTGCATTCTGTGTCCTCCTCCGTGGTGATGTTTGGGCTTGCAGAGGGGCATAAATGTTTATTAGGAACACGGCGTCCATAGAAGGCTGATAGGATGGCTACAGACGTCCTGGAGGGACAACTGATGATGAGCATGTCTCCTTCACAAGCCTGAGCTGTGTGGTTCTTCAGTATACTGTGAAGATACACTGAAACAACACAACATGACTTCACTTTCCCTCCCTTTTTTTGTTTGTGTCAGAATAAAGTTTAATAACTATTTATTTGGTTAAGATGACAAATTAAAATAAACTGAGTCACTTTCCTCAAGGCAATAAAGTTGATTAAGATTCTTCTACAATACTTTTAGCTCAGCTTTGCTTGTGGACAGGGTGGTGTCCCCACAGTCACTGGGTGTAACTCTCCAAGACAATGTTTGGACTATGACCATGCAGACAAACAGCCTTGGCAATGGTGCACAAATACTGGACGAAAATCTCTCCTCCCATTTGTATTTCCTGTACATGACCCTTGTCTTGTGCTTGTGGGTGTGCATTGTAAATATGTTGACACATCCATTTGGGTACAAATACCAGGCCCACATAATACAATATTCTAAATTGAGTGTGAAAATACAGAGTTTATTATTTGTGAAAACTTTATGCTTAGGTATTGTTATTAGTTTTGCAGTTGAATTTCCAGGAAGCACTTGTGACTCAGTATATTGTCCTCTGAAATGATGGAAACTCAACTTTTGAGGAGGGGGGGGGAGTTAGGAGCAGAGGGGCAGTACCAGGCACTCATTCACAATAAGCTATTATTAGGCTGTAGATCTTTGCTGTGGTCAGATAAAAAGATACAAATCTCACAACGGAGGTGTCTGAAACAAAAACAACCATCAGTTTACCATAATCCAATCAGCTGCACAGTTCAAACATCATCACTTAAAATGGAAAAAGCCAACTGTAGTTTATTTATTACTTTGGGAGTATCTGGTCCTATTCTCTGCATATCTAAGTTCAGGGCCTGTTCTGTTGCTTCTTCACCCTGATTCTGGTCTCTCAGCATGATTTTCACCAGCTGCTTAGAAAGCAGGATGTGCAGATTAGCAAATGTCTTTTTGAAGCTTCCTGTTGGAAGCCCGTACAACTGGAAAATCATGCATCAGCATTTTTGTTCCCTCATAATTAAAGTAAAAAAACAAAGCACTTACAGGAGAAATCAGGCGCTGCATGTGCAGTGTGTGTCTTCAGAGCCAGAAGGTGAGAAAGAAGACAGAAAGACCAGCTTAAACTCCATGGCAGTGTCATAGTGCTAAGCCAGCAACAGACCCTGGAGATTTTGTCATAATGTATTGCTGTGTTGGGGGAAGGCGGTCAGTGGGTCAAAGATGCCATTGTTTACAAAGAACAGCCAGCCCTATTGATCAATAAAAAGAAAGAAAAATCACAATAATAAAAAAGAATAACTTCTCTAAACAGCACCAATAGGCAAATATGCCAGATATGCACATATGTTTAATCAAAAGTAGATATTTAAAGGGACATTTTTATACTGTATATAAAACACAGCCTGAAAAAAACTGCAGTTTGGCTGTCTGTTGCATTGTGTTTAGTGATACTTCAGTATGTAAGGTTACAAAATACCTCTACATGTATGATCAAAAGTTAAAAATGAAGAGAGAAGTGACTACAAGCTGATAAATGCTCCTCAATTAACAGCTGCTCTGATTTCTTTCTGATTATTGCTGCAGCAGTTTTTGATGGACAACCATAGGATACATTATTATACAACTGCAGCCTCCCTGTTGTTTGTCACCATCTGCACTAAGCCCCTGAAAATAACGCAGAAAGTTAATCTGCATAGTGTGGGGAAGCCTATTCAGAATATTTTCCAAAGATTAAAGGTTTGTTCCCTAAATTTCTAATGTCCTGGCTCCATTTATAAGATTCTCATGCTATAAAGTCAGTTGCACAAAGAGTTAACTTGTGCATCTCATTTTTCTTGAATAGCTGTTTATGAATGCCATTTCACTCACTTGCTTTTCAACTCTTCTCTTTAAGAGGAGAAATGTATGAACCCGTGTAAACCTTATTTGGATTTGTACTTAGACCTGTACAGAAAAAAAAATGTGGACCTTTTTCTCTCCAAGAAGAACAAATATTTCCTAATTTCACAAAATGATTAAAAATATTCATGTTCGTCATTCACAAGATTAGAGAAGCAGTCAGTCAGATCTGCATGGCAACTTGTAAAGCTGAACTGTTCTCAGTTTTCCACAAGTTACTAGAAAAGCAAAGCAAAGAGCACAAAATTTAGCACAAGTTGTTGCCCATTCAAAGTAAATGAGAAGCAAAACCATTGACCCATGACACCCATAAATGTGACTCCTACCATTTTTCCAGTGGTCAAATGAACAAGTTGCATTATCAGCAATAATCTAACATTGGCCAGACCAGTGGACGATGTTGGCAGGGATATAGCCTCCATCTACCTTTGACAGCTTAATAGTTTTCATTTTGTTCTTTCAACTCCCTCAAGTAGCCTACAATGGGATCACATTTGGTTACTCCTCGTGGGTGAGACATATGGAGATCATTGGCTGAGAAACCGCCTGTAACTCTCAACAAAAATATGCGGCAAAAGTCATGTTAGGAAAAAAACAATAATTTAGCAATAATAGTAAACAATTAATAATTTTCCGGAAAGATGAGTATTTTTTTAATGTCAGAACAACTGTCTGCTCAAATATACTCTCAGTCTCTGGAAGTAGTTGCCAGCAGTGAGGATTCTGTTTCTGGAGATAAGGCGTTTCTTTTATTACTGGCAGGTCTCTTCCAGAGGATATACGCATCTTTCTCCATGACACAGGGCTTTCCTATTTTTTTCCTGTGGAAGAGGAAGTTACAGAAATATTACTCAATTCTACAACTCCCATTTGAAACATCCACCATTGAATTCAACACAGTGTAGCCAGAATCAGTTACAGCTTACAATAAATGTCACTTTTATCATTTCCTTTTCACATTTTCTTTTTTACACTTTGGTACAACTGTTGTCACAGCGACCAAGCACACAAAAAGTCAAAAGCCATATGAGAGGTCAGGATATTATCACATAACAGCAGGTATTGAATTTTTTTGTTGAATAATGTTCAGATTATCATTTATTAAATTATTTATTACACAAGTTCTAGTGAATACGCCCTCCCGTGAAGCACCAGTGAATTGACTAATGAAAGCTGATAATATAACAGGAGAAAGTTTATGTGTGTGCAAGGGGGAGTAATACTTTCATTATATACTGCAGTAGAATTCCATTAACCTCCCACATGTGGATAAAATGATTAGATGTTCCCAACATGTGTTTGTTCTAGCTGTCTTGGAGGAGGTGTGTGCCACTGTGTGTAAAAGGAAATCAGGCTCCAGTTAGTTAGAAAATCCCGTCATACCCTCCCTGATCTCACAGACATTTAAGAAGAAATGGAAGGACACTCACTTACCTTCCAATATTTTCTGCTTCAGTTGAATATCTTGAAATGGTTCGAGTGTGAAGTGTGTGTCAGATATTTGGGATTTGGCGATGCTGGTGTTTTACTTCTTCTCTACAATGTAGATTTTCCAGATTCATTTCACAAATTAATAATGCACTTGGGATAAACCAAGCATTCTTTTAAATTTCAGTGCATTTCATAATCTTGCCCTCTTTTGTTGGTCTTATTTATTTAAGGAAGTGCATATCAGAAGAGCATGGTTGGGAATTTGGTTGGGAATTTCCTTACTCCATTTACAGTAATGAAGATCATTTTACACAAAACATTTTAGCAAGAAACTGATCCCCTAGTCCATAGTCATTTTGCTTTTTACAAATTTGTTTATCACTACAGCTCCGTTAAATGTCACTAATTAGCATTTATTATCTATTCTAGATTTGAGACTGAGGCAACTGGAGTTCAACTTCCAGTAGAGCAATGAGCACAGTGCTAAGGGACTCAAGTGGTTTGAGGGGGAACCTTTAAACGTGTTGACATGGCCGAAAACCCAATAGACTGTTGTCATTTGCATTTGCACATCCAGTACATTACCAGTTTATGTACTGTAGTTTAGTAGCTTGGAATAATGTGTAAAATGCAAAATATTTAAGCACACAGATAACAAATTTTGTTCTCAAACAAAATATAGAGCATAATGTGAAGTTAATAATATAATCCAGATTTTTCCTTTTAAGCTCTCAGGGAAAATCAAGTCAGGTGTTTCTTACATTCCTGTAACCAAAGCAAATAATATAGTGTATTGTTTTTACTAAATGAGGTTTTCTGCCCCACTTACACAACTTTTCCCCACATGTCCCTCACCTCTCAGTGGGGGCTTCTGTCATAGTTCAAATATTTAAAGGAATCGCCTGAATTGTGTATTTTGAGTCACCTCTTGTTATCAGTTCCTGTGACTAGCAATATGCAGGAAACTATTTTAAGCTCTCTCGTCATATAGTTTGGCTTTGGGTATATAAGAGCGCAAGCATGAGTACCCCGCCCATTTCTGTGGACCCTCCCCAGCTTGTAAAGAACGCTCAGAGCGATAGTCTCCTTAGTGCCCTCAGACAAATACAGTCAAGAGTGAGGTGTTATTCTTTCTCTTGACGGTTCTTCTGACAAAAAAAAAGAAACCCTCTTGAAGCGTCAGCAGCCCTTATTTGAGGGCACTTTTATGAGTTTTCTCTCTCCTACTCTGTGGATTTTCGAAAGAGAAAAACATTTACTGGACAAGAACTTTGGCTGGAGCAAGTACTTGGACTTTTAAAAGGAAAAAAAAAACCTTTTAATAAAATGGCTCTTCGACAGAACTCAGAGAAGGAGCCAAGTGTGGAGTTGTTCATTAAGGTCAGTCATTTCTTTTTAGTTTCTTTCAGTTGTGGTTTCACCATCAAAACTTTATGATGTGTGGAATTTGATTCTAAATTAAAGTTTTTCTACATATGTTTTATATAATTTCTTTCTGCTATTAGGTGAATCAGTTACTTTGAAACTCAGTTATTAGTCCTGAGTAATATCAAGTAGCATGGAAAACATTCCCACATGGGCAGCATCAATCAGAGGACAACTCTTCTTGTGATTGGTGCTGTCTCCAGATGCCATTTTCTGCAGGTGGTAACGTGTTTGTATTCCTGCTGAGGGTCATAGCAAGCTATTATCAGTAAACACTGGCTACAGGCTGAGAGTCCATCTTATCACTGCACACCCAGAAGAAGCAAGCAGCCTGGAGAACTTCATGCCTGGAGCTGGCACACCCACTTTACTCATACAGACATTCAGATACAGTCATCAAAAGGCATCTGAATTTTATCTTCCAGTATGATTCATGAGCACTAATGTTTTTGTTGTGGAACTAGGGCGGAGGCATTTTTCTGATGCACAAAACAAGGTCAAAAAGAATGGGAAAAAACATTAAATAGCCATAGCCAATTAAATGAATAGCCATTCAATTGCTCAAATAAACATTTTCCCCTGAATTTTGAACAAAACAAACAAGAAGTAATTTAATACCTTCAGATTCAGCCAGGCTGTTTCCACATGTTTGCAATCTTTATGCTAAGCTAAGCTAACCAGCTGTAGAGCTTATGTAAATCTTGGCAAAAAAGCAAACATTTTTTTAAAATGTCACACACCTCCCTTCCTTTCAACAAAGGGGTGACACAAGAACCAGAACACGTGGGATGGCTGAAGCTGGATGTTAGCATCTATTTTCCACTACAATACAATGCCTGCATTTCCCTCCATAGAGGAAATGGCCTTTAAATATCCCAGAGACTCCTTTTTATTTCCAAACTGCTCTTTTAATCAGGAGAAGACATGAGAGGGATACGGTTGATGAGATCAAGAATAACATAAAACTCCATTTCTAATATTGTTTCTTATGTTTTTCAGGCTGGACATGATGGCGAGAACGTTGGGAACTGCCCTTTCTGTCAGAGGCTTTTCATGGTGCTCTGGCTGAAAGGAGTCAGGTTTACAGTGACCACTGTTGATATGAGGAAGTAAGCACTCCCCCTCATGTGGCAAAAAAAAAACATTTCCTGAGCATCTGGTCGTGGGGACTTTCACACAGAACTCTATTGAAAAGCAAACCAGCTAGAAATTGAGAGTTTTGTTCAGTAATCCAACCTGGTTTTTAGCCATCAATAGGTGTGTTGCTAACTCTTTCCTGCAGAGGTAAAAGGGAGGAGCCTGTAAAACCAACATGAACAAAGAGCTTTCTGTCATTTTCAAACAAACGCCTTCTTTAATTTGGGCTTTATTGTGTGAATTTCTCAGGGTCCTTATAACATGTAAATAAGGTCAGGAAACTTAAAAGGATCCTGATAAATGAGTAATTCATAACACACAAAAACAGGTCTTTGAAGCAGACTTCCACTCCCAGAGTTATGTAAACTAATAGCCTGCAAGCAGGTCATTAATCCTGAGTCCCACATTTGATTGTGACAGTCTCAATGATTAATTAATTCTTAGTCATGACATGCTTGATAACAGTATTAAATTTCCCCTTTCATATATTTAATTTCTCTCCATCTGTCTGTGTCGTCTCCAGGAAGCCAGCGGAGCTCAAAGACCTGGCCCCTGGGACTAATCCTCCTTTCCTTCTCTACAACGGCACCCTCAAAACAGACTTTATCAAAATCGAGGAGTTTCTTGAGCAAACATTGGCCCCTCCCAGGTATTGTTGCATTTAATCATTGCACAAATACATTAAAGTTTGATGATGGTTTATTCTCTTTGGACAAAGTGTACTCTCATGGTTCTCCTTTATCCGACTTCCTGCAGGTATCCACATCTCAGCCCAGTAAACAAAGAGTCTTTTGACGTGGGTGCTGACATTTTTGCAAAGTTCTCCGCCTTTATCAAAAACAGCCCGAGCAACGCCTGTAAGTTTGGTGTCTTGATATACATTGAGCAGCTTAATTTTTTTTAATCTATTTTTTAACCTTTATTTCTACCAGGCAAAACAGAGAACAGTTTTTTATTTATGTACAATGCTGGCCTGGCAAGTGCCAGAAAAACTTAATATAGATTGATAGATAAATGAATGAAAAATAGATAAAGAAAACTAAAAAATAATCATATCCAACAGCTTCATGAAACAAGATAGAAGCACTCACTCAAAGTTACACTATTACACTGTATTACACTGTAGGCAATCACAAACAAAAAACTAAATGTGTTTTTATATGTCTGGATTTCCAGTGCAGGAGAAAAACCTGATGCGGGAGTTTAAGCGTCTGGATGACTACTTAAACTCCCCCTCCCCCTGAGGAGATTGACCACGACTCAACAGAAACCATCACTGTCTCCAAGAGGAAGTTTCTGGATGGAGACCGTCTCACCTTAGCAGACTGCAACCTGCTACCCAAGCTTCATGTTATCAGGGTAAAACAATTTTATTTTCCTTCAGACCCCAGAAAGACCCCAGAAATGGTCTTAAGGATGTTGACCTGTGAATATCTCTTCTTCAACTTTTATTCCAGACACATGGTCCATTTAAAAAACAGAATAAATATAAAAATACAGACAGGATAATACAAACAATTAATCGTCAGAGATAAGCAGATTATACACAATTGAGGTAAAAGACCTTTATTACTATCCCCTTAGGTAGGGCGTCCAACAAAGATCATTCCAACATCAAATCCACCAGATCCATCCATTCTCCCATTTATTCCAGTGAAGGGGGTTGGGGGGGATCCAGTCAGTCCAATTACAAATGGTGTAAAAAAGAATAAATGTATTTTTTGGAGTTGCCAAAAGCCTCAGTTTTCATCCAACAGAATATTATAGAGGGAGCTGAAGCGAGCAGTTAATGTGCGAACAACACGATCATCCTGAAGCTGAAGTTGTTCCGAACACAGGAATGCTCTAAAATCCTCCAAAGTTATAAGCAGTTCCCATAAATAGCAATCAGAAATGTTTCATTTAGTTTAGTGAGAATCAAAATAGATGAATAATAACAATGTACTTAATCATTTGATTAAATGCCTTCTCTTTACTGTATCTACGATGTGTAAAAACATTTTGGTCGTATCAACACAGGAATATAGAAACTTCTGTTTCAACTTATCTAAATCAGGCTCTATTCTTTACAAATTTTCTGATTTACCCTTTTCATTTGATTTCAGGTTGCTGCCAAGAAGTACTGTGGCTTTGACATTCCCACTCACTTCACAGGTGTTTGGAGATACCTTCAAAACGCCTACGAAAGAGAGGAGTTCAAGCAGACGTGTCCAGCCGACATCGAGATTGAGAAGGCTTACTTGGGTGTGGCCAACAAGAAAAAATAAAGTCTTCATTTTTTTCCTTGTTAAAATCTTTTTTTTTACTATGTGTAACTGCGTGTGTGGATGGTGATCAATGAAGGATGCTACCACACGAACAAACTGTTGCATTGAACCAGACTATTACATCTTAAAAACCTGTTATGATTTATTGGTTGCATGTGCTGACTCATTATTTCCCGTCATTCAGAGACAAAAAAAAGGCCAAATGTGCAATTGACTGTTAATTATGATTTAGCAAAGCTTTTGTTTATAGTGTAAATAAATATATTTTTTCATGCTTTTTACAATCAAAATACTTTCACTGAGATTTGTATGATTTTCAGTGCGGATGTGTGCAGAAACAGTTTTTCTGTGCGTTTTATGTAACACACTCCTGTATGTTTTTCCATACATGTAATTTGAGTAAACTTTTTCACTACCACACTAATTAAAAACATTATCACACTTTTCTGTCATAATCTTTATTTTTGTGTGTTTGCGTGGCCATGATTCTGAATGCTCCCATTGCTTTTGGCTCATACAGTCAATATAAAATGTAAAACCAGTTCACATTTGTGACATTTCTGATATTCAAGTTTATTTTCCATCACAAAAAAGACAATTTTACAGTTTCAAAAATATATTTTCTTTTAATCCAGAATAGATGATAAATAAACCTGATGGGAAACAAGAATGATGATGGGAAATGAAAAGGGTTTCCACATTCAAACCACACCAAACGTCCTTCTGCTGGGCTCTAGTTGGTCACGCAGTACTTCCAGAAACAAGCTGTCATCAGATATATCAGAAGAAGTAAAATTAACATCTTTTACAGTAGAGTCCTTTAATCTGTTACATTATTTCAGAATATTTTCAGGCTCTGTTTGTATTTTTGTTGCCTCTATTTTATATTGCACTCAGACCTAAACCTCCTGAATCCTAAAACAAATTTTACACATTCCGAAATTTCTTTATTAACAAAAAAGAAAGTTAATAAATAATAAGGTGCTTTATTCCTTTTCTTATAAAGACATAGATGGTGTCTAAATGTTAGTCTATGAATTTTCAACAATAGAGCTGGAAATTTATAAGTAAGCTTCAGCTCTTTTTGCTTTTTACAAGTCTGATGTTCTTTAGCTGTCAAGCACCTGATTCAGCCATTGCTTGTTGGAAGATGTGCAGAGTCAGAAATCATTCTTTTTAAGCAGAACAACTCGGTAATAAATGAATATAAAAGCATGCTGCATGTTTTAGAAAGAATAATCAGTGTCTCACCTCTTTTGTTTGTTTTTGGGAGATTCTGCTCTGATCTGAGAAAACCCTGAGAACGAAGCTTGTCAGCTGCTGCCAATTTCAGGACCACTTCTTTGAGGTCCTCCACCTTAAGACAGACAACACGATGAAAATAAATGCACACTGCACACATATGTGATCTAGTCCAGGTTTAATCGAATATCACTTCCATTCAGCTTTTGCATTTGTTTCCTGCTGGTTTTCAGGTTCTTACTTTTCAACATTCAGGCTTATCTTTTTGTTACTTTTGAGCAAAAATGCTTCTGTACCCAACCTAAGCTCCTGCTGGTCTCTTGGTCCTGATCCTGGTCTGCTACCAGTTCCCATCATCTCAAAACTAAAAGACAAGCAACTAAAAGCTTTATTATTTCAAGTGGTTATTTCTAACTGACATTCCCCTAATTTATAAACTTCAATTGTATATAGATGCAATTAAGCACAAAATGCCTTTCATAATGACATTTTTTTTTCTTATTATTGTCCTTATTTTAGTTGTTTAAATATTTCTTCATTTTCATTGGTGCTTTCAAAGCGGAAAATCCACGGCTCCAGCTTGTAATTCTGTTCAAATTATAGTCCTGTTTTTTTATTATTATTATTATAATGATCCGACACATATATAGATACGCATATGGTGAATGGTAAATGGACTGTACTTATATGACCACTCAAAGCACTTTGCACTTCATGTCACATTCACCCAGTCACACACACAATCACATACACATTCATACCCCAATAGGCACATTGGGAGGCGGTGTGGGGTCAGTGTCTTGCCCAAGGACACTTCGGCATGTGGTCTGGGGAAGCCTGGAGTCGATCTCCCAACCTTCCGGTTGAAAGACGACTGCTCTTCCACCTGAGCAACAGCCATAAGATATAGAGCTCACATACACACATACTGTAGATCTTACCACATTTGCAAACTTGTCCTGTTGTGCTGTACCTTTTGTCCCTGGAGATGACATTTGAAACGTTACTTTCACCATCTCATTTGTCTGTATCTGTGTTTTAAGGTTTTTTTTTTTTACCTTTGTTCCAGGAGTCTCCCCCTGTCTCTCTTTGCTGCATCAGTAGAGGATACAGGTTATTAACCTCTCTCTGCTCCCCTTCATCAGCATTGCCTCCATCCTCCACCTCTGACACTAATTTCTGAATGAAATCTGTTCAAACAAGACCATTTCCTCTTTTTAGATTTTGAACAACATCTTTAATTACAAAAGAAATTTGAGCAGACATTGTGTAAAAAAAAAAAAAAAAGTATTCGCTATGAGAAGTGGTCAGTTTTTAGAATTTGAAGAATCTTCATCTAACACATAGAGAAAAAAAAAAATCACAATCTTACCTGCTTGCGGCTCCAGGTTGGGTTCTGGATACAGAGGCAGAGGATGCGTCCTTGTTGCAGAACAAATCACAGCTACAAGGTAAAATAGAGCTACAGAAAGCATGGTGTCTCTATGTTTAGGTAGCGAGGTCCAAACTGTTCCTCACCTCCACTGAAAACTTCACTTATATTTCCTCCATGACCATCCATCACTATCTGATCAATACATTATCATTACACCCAGTCGCCCTCTTAATGGTTTTGACACGATGGACCAGGCGTCATAGACACAATTTAGAGGACCCTGTCAATTCAACTGAAGGCTATCTGTGCTTGTACAGGACAGCCAAACAAATGTTTGCTCTCCAGCAGTAATCAGAGCAGCTCCGATGGCTTGTGTTTAACACCATTTCTGTGTGATGGGCTGTTCAAATGTGTCATTGCTCATGTCTAAGATCAAATCTGGTGAAAGTATGTCACTGTAGGTGCGTCATTTTGTGTTGAATGATTAAAATTTCTGAGGCCATGAGGTTTGACCGTCAGTCACGTTGCAGTAAATATGGTACACACACACATATAGTTTGTGGTTGATGGTAGGCCTTTACAAATAGTGAAACGGTTGTACAGTGGGTACAGAAAGTAGTCAGACCCCTTAAACTTTTCACACTTTGTTTCATTGCAGTCATTTGCCAAAATCAAAAAAGTTCAATTTATTTCTCATTATTGTACACGCAGCACCCCATCTTGACAGAAAAAAACAGAAATGTAGGAAGTTTTGCAAATGTATTTAAAAAAAAGAAAAACTGAAATATCACATGGTCATAAGTATTCAGACCCTTTGCTCAGTACTGAGTAGAAGCACCTTTTGAGCTCGTACAGCCATGAGTCTTCTTGGGAATGATGCAACAAGTGTTTCACATCTGGATTTGGGGATCTTCTGCCATTCTTCCTTGCAGATCCTCTCCAGTTCTGTCAGGTTGGATGGTGAATGTTGGTGGACAGCCATTTTCAGGTCTCTCCAGAGATGCTCAATTGGGTTTAAGTCAGAGCTCTGGTTGGGCCAGTCAAGAATAGTCACAGAGTCATTCCATAGCCACTCCTTTGTTATTTTAGCTTTGTGCTGAGGGTCATTGTCTTGTTGAAAGGTGAACCTTTGGCCCAGTCTGAGGTCCTGAGCACTCTGGAAGAGGTTTTCTTCCAGGATCTCTCTGTACTTGGCCTCATTCATCTTTCCTTCAATTGCAGTCAGTCGTCCTGATCTGCAGCTGAAAACACCCCCATAGCATAATGCTGCCACCACCATGTTTCACTGTTGGGATTGTATTGGGCAGGTGATGAGCAGTGCCTGGTTTTCTCCACACATTCTGCTTAGAATTAACACCAGAAAGTTCAATCTTGGTCTCATCAGACCAGAGAATCTTATTTCTCACAGTCTGAGAGTCCTTCATGTGTTTTTGGCAAACTCTATGCAGGCTTTCATATATCTTGCACTGAGGAGAGGCCTCCGTCGGGCCACTCTGCCATAAAGCCCTGACAGTGTATATAGACAGTGTGTGCCTTTCCTAATCAAGTCCAATCCGTTTAATTAAACACAACTGGACTCCAGTGAAGGAGTAGAACCATCTCAAGGAGGATCAGAAGGAATGGACAGCCTGTAAGTTATATATGAGTGTCACTGCAAAGGGTCTGAATACTTTTGCCCATGTAATATTTCAGTTTTCTTTTCTAATAAATTTGCAAGATGGGGTGCTGAGTGTACATCAATGAGAAATAAAATTACCTTTTTTTATTTTAGCAAATGGCTGCAATGACACAAAGAGTAAAACGTTTAAAGGGATCTGAATACCTTTTGTACCCTCTGTATGTTCCAACTCCTCACACTGTGTCATTACTTTATGCATCTTTTTCGGTGGATTAGGATTCATGTTTTCTAGGCAGCTCTGTCAACTGCAACAAACAGTGGAACAAATATAACATCAAAACATTTTTGTAGATACAAGCTGATATAAATGCATTAGTTTATTTCACTATACAGAGCTCAAATATTGAATGAAAAAAAAAAAATCTCCCCCTGCAGGAAATTTAGAGACAACACCTGCTCTCTGTTGAAGACTGGTCCTGTAGATTTTCTCTTGACATTGAATGAATGAATCAATGTATCAATAAATGAACAAAAATTTATTTCAAACAAATGAAAAATAGAAAAAAATATCAAGACAAAAGAAAACGATTTTAAAAGAACCAAAAAATAATAATAATACTGTTTCATAACCAAATCATGATATTAACAAGTT
The DNA here is from genome assembly GCA_023101725.1 of Atherinomorus stipes. Taxonomy (NCBI): domain Eukaryota; kingdom Metazoa; phylum Chordata; class Actinopteri; order Atheriniformes; family Atherinidae; genus Atherinomorus; species Atherinomorus stipes. The sequence continues at coordinate 2,845,656 of JALJCO010013221.1, forward strand.
ATTAAAAAGGGCTAAATTAGTTTAATGCCAAAATCTGTGTAGTCCTGCCCTAAAGATTGTTGTAGCTAAATGTGCTATTCAACTCAAGGTAGTTATTTACAGTATGAAAAATGTAATATGCCATGCATTGAACATAAGCAATATAATAAATGATGGATTAGAGTTGTGGTTTGAACTTGAAGCTAAATTGCATAAACATGCCATGTAAACATTTTTGCTGACTGAATTCAAATTAGAGTTGCAGCCTATATCTTTCAATGGGCCATTTGCATAACTCCACAACTAGCTGAACTTAATAGTGCTCCGTTTTCTCCTGTCTTTCATTATTGGACAAACTAATTAATCCAGGTGTGCCTGCCCTCAGTAACAATGATGATAATGGCCAGACACACCTGGATTAATCATGTTTTTTCTAAAAATAAAAGACAGGAAACAAAGGAGCACTATTAGTTCAGGATAGTGAAGTTGTGCAAATGGGCCATTGAAACATATTGGCTGCAACTCTAACTTTATTTCAGTCAGCAAAAATGTTTACACGGCATGTTTATGCTCCTCAGCTTCAAACAAACAAACCTGTCGCAGACAAAATAGAGCACCTCGCTCATGAACAGTGGACCAAAATACCTGTCAACAGGTGCAGAAATCTGATTGAACGTTACAGAAAACGCTTGATTGCAGTGATTGCCTCAAAGAGTTGCTCAACAAAATTTTAGCTCAGGAGCCCCATCATAATTGTTTACTTGTTTTATTTTTTGTTTGTTTCTAGTTATATTTATGTTGAACCACAATTCAAAATCAATTACATGATTTTCATAGAATATTTATTTCTTATTACTTTTGTCAATTTCAACCCATTTGACAACACTGAGAGCTGTGTTTTGTTTTTTTTTTCCTTTTTTAATGGGAGGGTATGTAAACATTTGAGCACTGGTTTATAGCAAGGATTTACTTGCAAATCACTGGACCTTTACATTTTAACAGCACTAAACTTATTGGATGAAATTAGCAAAAAAAAACAAAAAACAAACAAATTAATTCAACTTATTTCATGAAGTTGCAAGTCCTGCATCCAGTCCTCTACATAATCTGAGCTCAGCATTTTCTCAACAAATTTAGGAAAATTAAAGTCAACAGTTACTGTAACTGTGTATAACAGTATTTTAGATTAATATAAGATCTACGTTTAATTCTTATATTATTTGAATGAGAACATCAAAGTAAAAAAAAAGAGAATGCTTTCAAAATTGAAAAATAGAGAGAAACTGACAAGTTTCAGATTTTTAGCTTTTCAGAAAGGATTTCAGCTCCAGAGCTCTCTGTCAAACTGAAAGGAAACTAATGCTCTTCAGACGAGTGCATGTGGCATCTAATGATTTATTGACTCCATGTCTGGGAAGCTGCTGCTGAAAACAACATTTGATGCATCTGGTGACTGAGCTATAAATGAAAAGAAGAAAAAGGCACGTGCCAGGCATTTTAAGAACAAAGTAGGAGTTTGACACATCAGACACTTTAAAGGAAACATAATGAAACTGTGTTGTGCACTGGGTGGTGAAACTGCACACTTTGATCCTATATCAGATCAAATTCGAGAGTGGTTTGGGAGGTTTGGACAAATTCTGCAAACTTTACACAAGACACAAACATCTGTTTACACACAATTTGAATGTTTGTGAAAGGATTTGAGAAAACTGGAGATGGAACAGTGAAAGAAGTACAGGTTCTTTTACTTGGAGAAACATACAAATACAGTGCAACAATGTAAAACAGTTCAAGCAGTAAGATTGCATCAATTAGATACCGTTTTTATTCATAAACTCATGTAGACAAGCACTATATGGAAATTTGTCCCTGTGACATAATGACACTATTATTTTAGTGCTTACAGGAAATTAAAGTGATTGTTAGAGCTAGAGCTGGTTGAGCTGGAACAGTTATTGTGGTTTAATTCATCTTTTTCTGCCAAGGCCCTGCACGGTTGTGTGGTGGTCAGCATTGGTGCCTCACAGCAAGAGGGTTTGTGGTTTGAACCATGGCTGGGGCCTTTCCTTGTGGGTTCTCTCTGTACTCTGGGTAATTTGGCTTCCTTCCACAGTCCAAAACCATGCTGGGTTAACTGGTCCCCCTGAATTTCCCTTCAGGGAGTGGGTGCTAGCATGAAAGCTAGCTCTCTCTTTCTGTGTTGGTCTGGTAATGGACTGGTAACCTATTCAAGGTGTGTGGTCTTTTCTTTTATGATGATGTGAAGCACCATGGTCAATCAAATCTTTTTTTATTTTGTTGGTTTATTAATACAAATAAATTTGAATTGTATTGAATTGAAAAGTAGCAGTGTTATTAATACAGATATGCGTCTTCTGGCATCTGCTTTTGCTTCTCTGATAAATCATCCATCTCTGATGACAACCTGCTTTTGACTTGGGTGCACATGTAGATATGGTGCCACCAGTTAGAGAACACAACAACAGTTACAGGATGCTGTTTTAATGAACAGTTAAAATACAATCTCTCATTTGTTAAGTCTTTCCAGAACGTCTGAAACAAACATCTCTGCTATTTTGCGCATTAGGCATTTTCATGAGGCATTGAAACAGCTCAGAAGATAATTGTTTACTGAAAAAGATCAGGCATTTATTCGCTGTTTAGGTTTTGGTCTTAAGATCTGGAAAACATTTTCCATCCCTGCAGTCCCAGACCTTATCATCAATGTCAAATACAGTTTGCACTTTGTTTGTAAAGGAATTATTGTATTTATTTCTTATGTAATTCATTCATAATGTTCTCTATCTTTAAAGTTTATTGAATTATTCTATTGTTTTAATTCATCACTGAAGAAAATAACATTGATCCATTAGCATGGACATCACTACTGCTTCCTTAAATTAAATATCTTTGTGGTTCATTACAGCTATATGCTCACATGCACAACCAATTCAAAAGATACTGAAGTATAAAGGAAGTGGACCGAAAATATTCAGAACATGGGTGGGCATGTTCTGAATATTTATCCAAGTTATCCAGCAAACTTAAAAAGATATTTCTATTTCAAAATCAAGTCAAAGTTTATTTGACTATCATTTTTCCATGCAGTGTGTAACATATCTACAGATAAAATTCAGTAATAGTAAACACAGTGATAAAAACGGGTCAAAACAGGTAAAATGACAGGTCTTGAATTGTTGTTCAAATAATTTTGGCTGAGAAACAACTTAAAATAAGCACATAAGAGCAGAAGCAAGGAATAGAATGAATAAATAAACATAACTACTGGGTTTGTGAGGTTGAAGGTAAAAAAAATGTGTGTAAAATATTAATGTTTTTGCACTTTTGTAATTTGTGCATGTTTGATGTGTGTAATTTCTAAGTATTTTTGTATGTAAAATTACACAAAAATGGTTTGGACGGTTTAAAATCATGTTTTATGCATACAACTACACAAAGTGACACACAAATTAGTTGACACAGTTTACAGCTTATGTATTACACACACACACATACACACAATGATATTGAGACTTTTTTTTCTTTCCATAAAGATGACTCTGAGGCATGCAAATGTCCAACCTATGCTTATGTGAAGTTGCATTATCACTCCTACTTACACAGTAGCACATAGGCTATGCAAACAACATCTGCCACATACAGGCTACAGAAGAGGGGAAAAAATCCGACACTTCTGTCTATTTTTCTCTTAATAAAATTGAGATGTCAGATGGAACAGTAATTAAGGCAAGGGGATCTTTTTTTTTCTTCCTTTTTTTTTTTCTTTTTTTTTATCCTCTATGAATTTGTTAAATATTTTTCTCTGACCCCCTGGACTAGACAAGCGTCAAAGTGCGGCTGGGTGGTTCGGACTGCAGGGGCAGCATTTGCCATAGCTGCGTGCACTATGCCTGAAAACAAAATGGGAAGAAGTAGAAGAAGCAGAAGAAGAAAGACAGCGAAGAAGAAGAACACTCCCTTCGGGTTAACGATTAGCTGTCGGACCTGACGTTGCATTAGTATCCTGGCCAAGCAGGAAAAGAGTGAGCTGAAAGACAGTCAAAGCAAAAGCACCAGCTGGCACGGCAAGAGTAAACCTAGGTAGGAACAGCAAATTATCTTTATTTATTATATTTATGTGATAAACAAAACACCCGAGGTAGCTACGCTATGGCTAGCAGTTAGCAAACAGTTGGTTGTTAAAGCGACTTCAACTACAACACCCTGTTAAGTGTTTTTAAAGTTAGTAGTTAGCTGCTCAGGACCTCTGGCTTCAGTGTAAAATGTCTATTCAGACTGAAAGTTAACAGGAAGGTTTAGATAACAATTGCAACTGTCGATTTTCCTACATGCCAGAAGGATTAGGAGTTGTTGTAATAAGACATAAAGTAGTCATGATACACGTTAGTGCTCTACTGCAAGGATTATGAAACGTAGAGTAATAAAAGTGAGGTTTAGTGTTTAGTTTATTTATTTTACGTATGTTTATCAAAACATCCCATACTCCGTTTACAGTAACTCTGGATTACCTTTTGCATCCCTGACAAAACTGCCCCCCACCATATTCAGTTATATCTTACTCATCATTACAGAAACCTCCACTGAGTACTGTGAGAATTTCAGATGTGAGGATTTACTGTTTCTGATAATACTTCTAAAGCTTTTGGGTTTGGATTATTGAACCAAGTCAGGAGACGATTTATAGTTCTGTTTTGCATTTATGCGCATATAATGTTGAAGCTTAATGTTGTTTGAGTAGCCAAAAGAGCCAAATTGCATTTCTTAACCAATATTCATGCATTTTCTCTTTTGTCCAGTGACTGTTGCCAACATGTTGGCTGAGGGAGGCTCTTTTATGAAAGGGATGGTCATGGGAGGCCTCTTCTGCTTAGTTTTATCGCTCATGAGTAGTTTCAGCCCCCTAACTGAGTCCAAGACAGAAGAACATCATCATCATCACCACGTGAAGGCTGCAAGTAAAGAGGAGCTCAAACACTTCTCTGACAGTCAAGTACAGGATTTGAAAAATCAAGTCCGGGTATATTGCTTGATCATGGTTCAGCCAAAGAACCTCGTTTACTGGGCGACTGCTTTGGACACTTGGAGCAAACACTGTGATAAAGCTGCGTTCTACACCTCAGAGACCTCTAAGGCACTGGAGGCAATAGACTTGAAAGAAAAGGATGGTTGGGCAAGGTTACGGAAAGCTCTGAAGCATGCTTATGAGAATGCTGGTGACCTGCGCTGGTTCTTTGTGGCGCAACCCAACACGTTTGCCATCATTGAGAATCTCAAGTATCTTGTGCTCACAAAAGATCCAGATGAACCTTTCTACCTGGGCAAAGCTGTCAAGTCTGGGGAGCTGGAGTATGTGGAGTATGATAGTGGCATTGTTCTAAGCTATGAAGCCCTGAAAAGGCTGGTACACGTGTTTGAGGATGAAGAGAAATGTCCAGAAAGGGGACGTGCTTTGTGGAAGCTGAGTGAAGACAAGCAGCTGGCCGTGTGTCTCAAATATACAGGCGTATTTGCAGAGAATGGAGAAGATGCGCACGGAAAGGGCCTGTTCAACAGCAAGAGTGTTGACAGCCTGATAACAGACAGCATGAAGAACAACCCCACGAATGTGGTGGAGGGTTGCTGCTCCGACATGGCGGTCACATTCAACGGCATGTCCCCAAATCAAATGCAGGTTATGATGTTTGGAGTTTACAGGCTTCGTCCATATGGGCACGATTTCCACGACTGGTTAACGTTTTACCCACCAGATGGTTCAGACAATGACTAGTCTCATTCCGTCAGTCTGGATATGTCATTTTAAAATTTTTGCTTCTATGACGGCAAACCTAACTTTGTGAGAGAGGTTTTTCTTATGATCTTTGTAAAACTGGATCCTGGATGGGAATAATACTTTTATGTATATTTGTACTTTTTGCACTTGACATAATTCCTTTATGGTGGTAGTAAATGAAGTTGATGGGTGTCTCATTCAGTTGGGAAATGTATAAAATTTATAATGTGAGACCAATATTTAAATAATTTTAAGTTTGTCATTGAAGTATTGTATATCATAATTGTCTCTTTCTGTAATTTTACATTATTTTTTAACTTGAACCCTTAAGTGCACCCAAAGCCCTCTGATATAAGGTTTATACTATACAGTAGCACCATTAATACAGAGTCAGACATATAATGTCCTGGTCTAACGCAAGATGACTTGCTTATAGTTGTTACTTTTGGTTTTCTCTGTATATGAAACAATAGACTTTGCAGTGCGAGAAAATATGCTTTCCAGTCAAAAGTAATCTCTTTTTGTCAAGCATTTAAACAAGCTACATTTCTAGTGGAACAAATATGATAATTTTTTCCACCACTATTTTAAGAATACATGGCTATCAAAGTGAAAAAATGGGCTTTTATTTAATAAATTAGTTATGGATTAAACTTGTTCTATATTTGTTGAGATGTTGGATAATTCAACAAAGACTGTGTCTACTTCTGTGATTTACAGGAAGGGGCATGAACTGTGTGTATGTGTGTGTGTATATTTTTTTTTTATATATATAAAATTGTGTATTTTCTATCGGAAACTGGCCAGAAATTCATATTTTGCCTTGATTATAACAGTAGACAACTAGGTCTGCAGTGATTATGAAAGTTTTGTTAAAATTGTCCTTCAAATTATTACAATGAAATTTTCTGTTAATTTGAACACTATTGTAGTTTAAGCTGACTATAAATTTTATAACTTAATCATTTAAAAAAAATACAGTAATATCAACAAAAAATAAGGCTACTGTGGTTGCCATGTTGAGACCAACAGCAATTAACAGTAGTTGATGCTTCAAAAGCAGAGTAAGGTGCTTTTCAAATTGATCTATTCAACTTTTTTTTTTTTAAATTCTGTAATATTCTGAGCTTTGAGGAATATCAGGGTAACAGGTCTAACAACAAATCTGAGTGCTCATCTGGCACTCCTTAAGCCACAATGCAAATATTTTTACATCCTGAATTGAAGGGTTTGCTTAAGGTTACATCCTTAATCCAGTTTAATGCTACTGAATACATAAACCCTGTCTAGCATGGAAGGCAGGTCTGAAGTAATAAATCCTAAAATGTTGTCATCTGATTTCAATCCTAAAATCGTGCACGCTACAAGGAAAACAACTGGCATTCTGGTTTAAAGCAAGTTCTTTTATTTGTGCATCATGGTGGTTGATTTAAAGCCTCCAGTAGGTTACACAGCTATGTCTGTAAACAGTTGACTGGCAGCTCATGCCCCGGTGTCCAAAGCTCCACACGTCATCCTGGGTGATTTGGATTGGCTGTTGCAGGTGCTGACATTATTTATACGTCTTCATGTGCCACAATCCATCATTCAGATAGTGCACGTTCTCAATTCCGATTCCCTTGTTGACTTTTTCTCTGTTTGCAAAACACAAACATGAAGATCACAGATTTAAGATAAGGTGAAAAGATGGGGATTTGTTGCATTAATATGTGTTAATAGACTTACATGCTTTCTGCTGACATCTTCATTACGCCAACACAAAGTGCGTGCTGTTTTCCCTCTGCCATAATGGCCTGCATCCACTGATTAAAGACAAAGACTTTTGAAAAATGGTGGTTTTATGTCAGTTTGGGGGAGAAATTCTATAATACAGGGATCTACAGCCTCCAAGTGCATCATGGTACACAAAAGGATACAACTACGGTGTCAGCTTCAGCAGGGTAGAGTTTAGCGCCAGGTGACGTCAGACCAGGACACATGATATTTGCACCACTTAAGACAAATTTAATGGCTCCTTTGTCAACTTGCTGATGTGGCAGAATAAATGGATCTAAAAACAGAAGCGCGATTATAGAAACACAAGGAAATGCAGTCAACACCCAGCTGGTACAGGAGAACTCACATTTATGCAGCAATCTGAGGGTGGGGTAGAATGGTCCTTCTCTCTGTCTGAAGAAAAGCAGTTCTCCATTCACTGTGAGGATTTCGATGTGTTCATGGCTGAAATAAAAATGGAAAAAAAAACACTGAAAAAGAATCCAATGTACTAAAATTAAAAATGAAAAAGCATATGAAAAACTTAAGAAACATTAAATGAGCGTACCATCTTACTATTTTGACAGGGTCTTTTTTTGGCATTATTTGATTGAGCCATGACTCGATGTCTGGAAACTGTTCCAGCAGCTGATTTTTTATGCCTTTGATCACTGATGTTTTCAGTTGGATGCAGTTGGACACATTTTCCTTCTCATCAAATCTGAAAGGAAGGAAATAGAAGTGCTCAATCTCTGGGAAACGCCCTAAACTAGCCCATAAAACATTAACACTACTCCCAACTGTTCCCTGATGTATACAGGAAACGTACGTTTACAAAATATTTCCAACACGAGGTTTATTAAATACTTCATAGCATGCCAAAAAAAATAAATAAATAAATAAAATTCTGGACCAAATCTATTTTAATGCCTTGTTCACCATAAATAAGATAAGACCAGTTATTGTAATTCTAGACTAGGATTCAAGGATACTCACAGTTAAATAAGGTATAATAATAAAAACATTGACTAGAAACAACACATTCAGTCACTGGGATTATATTACTACATTATGCCTCATTTGGTCAGACAATGAAACTATAACAAGAATACCATTACTTAATCATAAATGATAAAGTACAGTACCAGTCCAAACAACGCGTACCACTGTAAAGAACCTGCACCGACACCCTGGGACAAGTTTATTCTCAAATCTGGTTCAGAATTTCTCCAACAATGACTAAAAATCTGTAAAACTCTCTTAACTAACTTCTGCTCTTCCGGATAACTGAACGCAAAATTTGTACAAACTCAAACAGGCTTCTGATTAGCGCTAAGGTTAGCCACTCAAGCGGGCAGCTAGCTATCGTTACAAGACTGAAAGAACCACAAACGTACTTTTTAAACATTCTCGCTGGTCAAAATTTCAGCCTTCTTTCAGGTAGGTCGGGGCTTGTCGGAGCACACTGTGCCAGGTCAGGAACAATAAACAAATAAGTAACTAAATACAAGTCATCTGTAAAGAAGTCATACACCAGTTCCACGTTCATTTAGCAAGGGAGGGCCAGCAGTAAGAACTGTTGCGACATTTTACGACAGTAAACACGGCAGGTTGCTGCTTCACTGTCACTCTGGTAACGGCTACAAGAAAGACTTTTCTGTTCAGTATCGCTTATCACTGGAACACATTTAAAAAAAACACTTTGTTATAGCCGACCTTTATCAGCGAGTCTTACTATTATGGAAGATTATATTCAAGTGTAACTTTCATCCCCACAACAACCCATTCTCTTATTCCAGATATGCATTACTAAGGAAAAGAAAATCTTTACTAAGTATGTCCTCAAGTTGATTCATCCCCTCCTATTAAAGATGGGGGAAAAAATCAGCTAATTGACAAAATAATAAGCAAAAAATTCTCTGAAAATCATGACATTGATTTTGAATTGTGGTTCAATTCAACAAACTCACAAAAAATTTAAACATGCATAATGGGCTTCTAAGCTGAAATTTTGTTGAGCAACACTTTGAGGCAATTACTCCAATCAAGTGCTTTCTGTGATGTTTAAAAAGATTTCTGCACCTGTTGACAGGTATTTTGATCCACATTTAATGAGCAAGATGCTCTAGTTCAGTGTTTCTCAATGCCATTCCTCAGGAATTCCTCAGGAATGCCATTCCTGAGGAATGGCATTGGTCTTGGAAGTAACCCTACTTTCACACACCGGAATAAAATGACTCACTCGTTAAAGGCTTGTAGAGAACTTAATGAGGAACCTGATTCAGGAATGATGGAGTAGGAACATATTGAAGACATGCAGGGCAGTGGGTCCTGAGGACTGGAGTTGAGAGTCTAGCTCGTCTGGCACAGTTTTGTTCATTTGTTATTTTTATTTTCAACCACTATTTGAAAGCAATATTTTATTTACTAAATTATACTATTGATATACAATTGGATTACTAGTGTGAATTTAGCATTTTCTTGAATGGGACATTGAATGTAAAGTGTTGACATTCTATTATTACAGAAAAAATAGGCTCCTCAAATTTATAGTTTACCTTGCAAGTTTTCAGAAATGTTTTGCTTTAAAATGCAAGTATGATTAAGATATGCATTTTAAAAACTGCAAAACAGAACCTGTTTTTGCCTTGCTTTTAAAATTTGGGGGCTATTAGGCTGTGATTGATGCTTTAAAAAGCACTTGTGAGGGGGGAATAAAAATTAATAGAAAATTAACACATTTAGAATTAATTACATGTAACTTTATTAGCTTTTCAAAAAAATAGAACTTCTATTCTCAAGTCAAAGTTTTTCTTAAACATAAAAATACAAATTCAAGTAAAGAATTATCCAGTTAAATTTGTGTTGCTTTACAAGGGTTTCATCCAAACCAATAAAGCAAACATACAGATGTCTAACACTTTAGATTTCTTTTCAATCTTCTTGATTATACGAGATTAACTAAGCAAAGTTTTACAGAACATTACTATTATGTTATTAAAAATACAATATAAAATAATTGTTGCATAATATTAGATAAATATTCTTTTTTTCTCTTTTTTTTTACATATTCAATAAAAAATAAACGACCACATTAGTGACTTCAAACCTATATTTACAGTCTATGCTTCAAACCCTGAGTTTACAGCGCTTCGTTGGCGCCATCTTGTGGCCAAAATTATTACGCCATGGTAGTCGGTATTAGGAAAAAAATAGAAAGAAAGAAACACGCTTGTGCAAAAAGTACTTTTGTACAAAGTACTTCCGGTGGGGTCACTGACTAGCTTTTACGAGCGAAAATTTTCTCGTGTTTACCAACGGCAGTTTTACTATCATGTGAGCTTGTCCATGCTACAGTTACATTTCCTCTGTAAATAATTTTTTTCAACGACCGCTTTTCTCAACTGCTTTCAGTAAACGACTTTACGACGCGGTTGGACAAGAGAGGCAAGAAGAGGAAGCAATAGCCAACCATCTTTATTCTTCTGCCAGCAATAACAAGAAAGAGACAAGGCTAGGTTCAAGTGGAGCTGAGTAGTTTTCAATTTATTGTCTGTTTTACACCAGATAAAGAAATTGGGTAAAATCGCCCCGTGCTTAAGCAGACAATAGCTCTCGGACACTGTGCGCTTCCCCCGGCTAGCCTGGAAGTTTCGGATCAAAATATTAGCTGTTTAGAAATAGTATTCCCGTTTTTTCATGTTTCCAACAGGTTTATCTTCCCCTAATCCCCAACCACCGCCAACCCAGGAGGCTAGACCCGCGGCTACTGATGTCAAAAACGACAGCGGCAACATCACATCTCCGAAGAAGAGGAAAATAAACGGCTCAGAGAGGGAAGACACAAGTGACACGATCTCTTCTTCGCCTCCGAAAACCCTAAATTCCTCCTCCTCCCCCTCTTCCTCCTGCTCTCCCACTCCGCTGCACATACAGAAGAAGTTGAGGTTTGAGGATTCAGTGGATTTAATTGGACTGGATGTGAAAATGGCCGAGGAGGCTGCTGCTGCCGCCGCTTCGTGCTCTAATAACAAAAGCAAAGCCATGTTCCTGCCCGGTGGCGTGGGGCACCACGCAAACGGACTGACGAAAACCGCAGGATCCGGCACCTTCTCCAGCAGTAAACCCGGTGCTGCCAAGAAACTAGTCATCAAGAACTTCAGAGGTACCAGAAACACTAGTGGAAGATGTGATCCGAGCTCCAGAAAAACGATAAGAACCAAAATAAATAAATAAACGCTTAAACTAAAATTTGAACTGGTGCACGCTGATATAGTGGTGTAACCCCGTGGTATTTTGAAAGGCCTTTGGCTGGTCCTAAAAACAGTGTTGCAATTAAGTACCTATCAATTATTCAGTTGGGTGGATAAACTAAAACATGTCTGTGAATGTCGTGTATTATCTAACAGGACAGTGTAATACTTGAACTGTCTGTGAAAAATTTAAGCACAAAATTAGATGCTGAAATGATTAAGTGGAAACACTCCCGTCTCATTTAACATACCTGGAAAAAGTCCAGTAAGTGCAAAAGAACTGTTGCAGTAGCCAAGAAGGCTATGAAAAGGCAGAGACTTAGTTTTATCACAATGTACTTAAGTAATAATGCAGTTTTGACGTTATATCACATAAAAACATTAGTTAGTTGTACAAGTTGACTAGAGAATGTAAAGAATTGGAGCAAATCTAATTCATAAACAGAAGAGCATAGTATAAGGAATCGCCACATAAATATTGCATTAATGGCTAAATTGTTTTTTTTTTGTTTGTTTGTTTTGTTTTCTTTACCCCAGATCATATAGGTTTATTGAGGTCAAACAAATAAGCGCACACAGTGAATGCACATGAAAAGCAAGTAACCATTTGGGATGGGCAATACCGAAATTTTTCATGTCGATACGATACCAGTAGTTTATGGTACTTTTTTTATCTATACAGATACTTTTGGTCCTTTTAAAGAAAACCACACAATTGTACAGTTTTCATTAATATCTTGAACGCAAGAGCAATATTACATAAGAGTAAAACTTGAGAACAGAAGTACTGAAAAGAAATACTTTTGAAACAAAAAGTTGTATTGATGAAAAAATGAAAATGACTTAAGTACAGGTTACGATTATTTACAGTTAATCAGTGAAAAATGTTCAAATATATAAAATGTAGAAGTAATTTTATAAATTTACCAAAACATAATGTGCAATAACCTGCATTAAACCACCGAAAGATACCAAAACATCATCACTAACAGTAGCAGCATCATCATCATGACATCTAATAGGCTACCACCATCATTTCATTGCCTAAAACTCTCAGAAGTGAAAACAAATAGCATGTTTTGTATCTGTACAGTGGTATCGCAATACTCAAAAAAGTATTGATTCCAATGTTTTGTTTGGCTGGTATTGAACTATCGACTCCAGGGTAGCGATATGCCCATCCCTACTAACCATGAAAAGTCAGGCAACAGCAACTAAACAGATGTCATTTAATGGGTTTGAGCCTTGAAATATCCAAATGGAAGTCATCAGGGAGGCTGGCTGGTCTATGTTCAATAAGTGATTTTGTCCATTTGTTAGCTGGTGAATTTATATGAGAAAGTATGCACATCTCAGTTATTATGACTTCTAATTACACAATACACCGTATTGGATATTATGGAGCTGTGTTCCAGTTATACTTTAAATAAAAAAGACTTATTAGGAAATAGCCGTCTACTGTCTTGCTTAAATTTCAGTGTTGTTGCTTCCTTCGCAGAAAAGCCCAAGTTGCCTGAGAACTACACACAGGAAACCTGGCAGAAGCTGAAAGAAGCAGTGGAGGCCATACAGAACAGCACTTCAATCAAGTACAATCTAGAAGAGCTTTACCAGGTATCTCTACGGATCAGCTGACCTCTCATGGGAAGCTAGCTGCATGTATGTTCTGCAGGCAGCTGCTCTGTGGTCATCGCCTACATGAGATGACACTTTCCTCTGTCTGTCTCCTCAGGCTGTTGAAAACCTCTGCTCCCATAAGATTTCTGCCAAGCTTTACAAACAGTTGAGGGCCGTGTGTGAAGACCACATCAAGGCACAGATCGATCAATTCAGAGAATATCCTTTACAGTTTAATGTTAGTGGGTATTAAAGGCGGATCAGCACATTTACTTGCAGCAAAGCTTTTGAATTAAAGTCCACGTTTGACTTAACTCTGTTGTTACGGATGCTCTGGACAGCGTGCTTTTCCTGAAGAAAATTGACAAGTGTTGGCAAGACCACTGCAGACAAATGGTAAGTTGTGTTACTAAATTAGGGCATATAGCAGGTTTTTAAAATTTCCAGTATATTCCATGTGTTTTTCAGGAGTGTAAATGAGTATTACATGAGACTCACTCAGAGTTGACAGACCTCTGAAAGACAGATTAAATAGATGATATCAGCCAAACAGTACCTTGAAATAAAAGATCGGATATTGGCAAAAGTTCCTCATTAAACATCCCAAACTTGGTGTTCTTCTAAAAAAAAAAAAAAAAAAAGGTATGTTTTCGTCAGGATGTTATAGTAGGATCAATGTTGACACTGGAGCAGAAATGCACACACAACCACACTCATACAGAAGCCTGCTAGAGGATGCTTGTAGTTGCGGTCCTTACCTCATACACCTGTGCTGGTCTTGAGGATAGCATGCTTTTTTGCTTGAAACTGCCATTTGATCTTGTAGCTGTTGAACAAATCCTTGTTTCCAGGGACTAGTCTCATCTACAAGGATAACATAAAATGACATACATGGAAATGTTTGAAGTCTGTGATGATGTTACAGTGTCAAGTGGTCAGAACTTCCAGAGACAGTTCAAGATTCACAGGAGTGCTGGAAGCAATGTGACAATCGTATAGCAGCCAAATTTAAAGTGTTTCTAGCTGTTGCTTTTTTTTTTCTAAATAGACAATGATTAACTTTTAGTTACACGTTGTGTATCAACCAATCATAACTGGTTGGAAAAATTTAATACTGTGAACTATTAAAATCGTAGCAGCCAAAGCTTAATATTCCAGTTGTTACACTTCCAGTAAAACAACCTAAGAGTATGTGAATAATAGACATTTTTGATAACATAACCATCTGGAGGTTGACTGTGCAACATCCAAAAAAAACCCAACCTGATTAGCAAGCAGGGTGAAAGCCGTCACAGGGTAGAAATGACTGAATAGATAGCAGGAGTAAGAATTACATCGATTTCTGTTACACTCTACCACAGATTATGTTTTTTTTCTGTCCTCAAAGTTAAACTTTGTATAGTACTTAAGATATTAAGTAATTATAAAGTTGTAAAAAAGAACTTCTCCTTTATGACTTTAGAACAAATCTATGTGCCTCTTTTAAATTTCTGTTAATTCTTTCAAAGACAAGAAAAATTGTTAGTGACATTTTAAACACAGCTGAGTCACAGAGGATGTTATACAAGTATGTATGCTGAGTACACAGGACAGATGAGTGGAACGACCCTTGGATTAAATATTAAATAAAAAAAAAAAGAATGGTTAAAACTTGTTTAACAATTTGTTGTTTCTTATTGTGCTTCTTTATTGTTGTTTCACAGATCATGATTAGGAGTATATTTTTGTTTTTGGACCGCACCTATGTTTTACAAAATTCAATGCTGCCATCAATCTGGTGAGTGAAGAGTGATGCTGTCTATCAATAATATACAAGGCTGAATCTTGTCAAAGTGTGTTGCTGAACAAGATGGTGTGTTCTGCAGGGATATGGGCCTGGAGCTGTTCAGGTTCTACATTATCAGTGATTTAAAGGTCCAGAGTAAAACCATTGATGGGATTCTGCTGCTCATAGAGAGGGAGCGAAACGGAGAGGCCATAGACCGCAGTCTGCTCAGAAGCCTGCTGAGCATGCTCTCTGACCTGCAGGTAACTTGGGCTGGTATCACCACTGATATCCTGACTGAATTCAATAAAAACAAACAAAAAAACCTGATTCAGTTTAGAGTAAATTTGATATAGATTCATTTACAGATATTTATGAAACTACACCAATTCTTCTTGAACATTACAGACATTTTCTGATAACTTCTTTTGTAAAATACTGAGCCAGTTTACATGACCGTCAAAATCCGATATCTGGGAGTAATCAGATTGCTGTAATGATCCGATCTGACACATGTACATGCACTTCTGAAATACAATATTTGAAAGATTGTCTACATTAACCAGTCAATTATCAGATTTATTTCAGACTACATATGTAGTGACATCACTTCCTGTTATTTTCAAACCATTTGGTGTTTGTTGAACATGGCGGAGCCCGCATTTGCTGCTAATGTGAGAGATAAGGTTAGATGCAGCTTTATTAATCCCAGTGGGGAAATGAACTTGTTACAGCAGCGAAAGATTATAAAAAGACAATGAATAATAATAAAGAAAAAAATGAATAAAAGATAAATAATGAATTGCTGAAAGTTTACAGGTGAATGTAGACCAATGGTGGATAGAAAATATTTAAATTTGGTATTATCTCTGCATGAGAAACTGATTTTGGGAATATACTGTAGGTGCCTTGTCACAGCAGTGAACATAATCTACCAAAAAACATTAATCCTCCTTATTTATGAAGTTTCTGAGAGTTTTCCAGCCTTGCATGTAGAATTTTTACCATCAGCCGTTTATTTTCCATCAGCTCCACTGGTAACACATCAACTTTATGATTCATGATTAACTTTTTGCATGTAGTGGCAAACTTGTGCATGTATATTTTTTTTTATTAGGATCTCTCCTCTGTCCTGTACCATAACATGAGTGTGGCTTTCACAGTGTGTTGTTCTTGATTGCTGTTGGTTTCCTGTTGACCAATAGTCCCTAATGAAACCTGTGTTCTCTCCGCTGATGACAGATTTATCAAGATTCCTTTGAGCAGCGCTTTTGGAGGAAACAAATCGACTGTACGCTGCAGAGGGACAGAGGCTGATGCAGGAGAGAGAGGTGATTTATGTGACCTGCTACTCTGCAGACACTCTGTTCTTTTTTTCTTTTTTTTTCTTGTTTTTTGCTGTTTTTCTCATTTCATTGACGAGATAGTTAAAGGGATTCTGTCTTATTAGATCTACAGGGATCTAGCTGGAGAAAATTAACTATTGATCAGATAATCCAAAACTTGCTCTGGTTTTTGGTCTCACTGATGGGGAGATATGAAATTTTTCCTTTTTTTTTTGTTGTTCCTTAAGTTGTTCCTTAATTCAAGATGAACTGAAGTAAACAAACACTTTTGTTCAATGCTTGTGCTAATTATGATTTCAAGTGTAATTTCTTTTTTAAATTTGGTTTGAATAATATTTTTTCCAACATTTTTCTTTCCTAAATTTCTTTTTCCTGAGACTTGAAGGCAGTTGAAAGCAACAGTCTGTGTTATGATGCTCTGGAGACTTACACCACTTTATATCACATTATTATTTATTGTTGTAGTTAATATGATAACATATTGATCTCTCTATATTTATATCACAGCAGTCTTTCCATTAATATCACTGCACTCTAAGTTGTAACTATGTCTGTATAGGAGTATTCTGTTTAGTATATTGGGCTATAGTCATATTTTAATATACCTCTCTGACAAATGGTTATCATCTTGAGTTCTTTTTATTTAATATCCATGCCAATAGTCATTACATCACATTGCCCTTGTTTTCTGCTGTTAATATTTCCATGTGTAATGGCATTTTATCAGAGTAGCCTCTGCTCTTAATATTGATATCTGGCACCTTGTTGTAGAAAATATCACTGATAAATACATATAGTGTTTATGTACTTAAGTATTCTTTAATGTGCTACTAAACTGCTTGTTCTTCTGTGGAAATGAATTGTCCCATGACCAGAATCTCTTCAAATCCTGTCTTCTTTTCTATAAATGTATTTGGCTACCTGTTAGTAATTGATGTAGTGACTGTTGTTTTAAATTTGTAATATTCGAGAAAATCGTTTCTTCATATGCAGTTAGAGCATAATATTATTATTATTATTAACAACAGTAATAATGATAATGTCACCTTTATTTAAATCTGTTGTGGACTGAAACACGTAAAAGAATAAAAAGGTTGATGCTAATTAGGGCATGCTGGATGTTGAAAAAAACTGAAAAATACAGGCATTTTCAGCAAATGACTTTAACATGTTATGTTATGCTGCACTCCTGCCATCTTGTTGACAAATAACCTACACTGATCTCACCCCTTTGTGAATGTTGCAAATATGGTAATGTTGGTTTTGTCTGTATTTGGGAGTTATTCTTGTTATCTTTTATTGCGCTCTGTTATTGTGCTCGGACTTGAGTACATTTTTAAATTTGTATGTACAAATGGGAATTGCATTGTACCACAGAAGGTTTGTTATTTGGCAAAGTGATTAAGAACAATGGTGATTGGTGGATCACTGTGCGCAGCGTGTCAGGTAGATGAGAATACATGAAGCTCATTTGCCTCCTACATTGGATGATCTGCAGTGTGACTATTGTGCACAAGTACATTACATTGACAATGCTCAAATGATTTATTGTGCAGCCCTAATCATAATGTAAATGTCCCAGTTTTCACTTTTTTTTTTTTGTTTGTTTTTTTTAAGGTACCAGAATATCTCCATCATGTCAACAAACGCTTGGAGGAGGAGGCTGATAGAGTTATTACATATCTAGACCAGAGCACACAGTGAGTGATGATCTGTAGCATTTAGCGAGCAACTGAACTGTAAAATATTCACTTGTACCCTAAACTTTCCGCTTTCTTTCAGAAAACCTCTCATCGCTACAGTGGAGAAACAGCTGCTGGGTGAACATCTCACCACAACTCTGCAAAAAGGTATAGTAACATACTTGTCAGCGTGATTGATTGGACCATAGAGTAGAAGCTCAAAATGAATTTGAATAGCTCTGGTGTGAAGGAGACAGTGTTGATCTGTTTTTTTAAACCCGCAGGTCTGACTCACCTGCTGGACGAGAACAGAATTCAGGATCTGTCTCTTCTCTATCAGCTCTTCAGTCGGGTGAGAAGCGGTGTTCAGGTGCTCCTCCAGCACTGGATAGAGTACATAAAGGTATGACACTATTAATGGTAATTAAAAGATGCAGCATGAAAGTGCCAAGTCTCTTATTAATTGTTCAGCTTATTTGGTTTTGAAATATTTTTTTATTTAATTTTACTCAGTCTTTTATTGATTTCCAATGTCTTAACAATTTACATCCAGGCTTTTGGAAGCACAATCGTAATCAACCCAGAAAAAGACAAGACAATGGTGCAGGAGTTGCTGGACTTTAAAGATAAGGTGGATCACATCATTGACGTGTGTTTCATGAAGAATGAGAAGTTTGTTAACGCCATGAAGGAGGCTTTTGAAACATTCATTAACAAGCGGCCAAATAAACCTGCAGAGCTCATAGGTGAGTTGACAAGCATTTTCCTGTGTCATCAACACCACACTCGGTGAATAATCATGCAACCATAATTTCCATGAATCAAATATGTATATACACTTTTATTTGGTTGGTTCTTTGGTTGTTATGTTTTTTACATTTATGGATTTTTTTCTCTCAGCTAAACATGTGGATTCAAAGCTGAGAGCAGGAAACAAAGAGGCAACTGATGAAGAACTAGAGAAAATGCTGGACAAGATCATGATAATCTTTAGATTCATCTATGGTAATATTTACTATCACTTCTGTTTTGCTGTATTATTTTCCTTAGTGTATATGCTTTCCTTTGCATATTTTCTTTTCTTTTTTTATGTGTAATAAAGAATGCGTTGTTTTTGTAGGAAAAGATGTTTTTGAAGCCTTCTACAAAAAAGATCTGGCCAAGAGGTTGCTGGTTGGAAAAAGTGCCTCAGTGGATGCTGAAAAGTCCATGTTGTCAAAGCTGAAACATGGTTAGTTAACCCATCCCAGTCACCTCAAAACATACACAAACACGCACAAGTAAAGAGAAATAATGAAAACATTTCTGATGTCGATGCTGAATCCACATTGACCTGTAAACTTTTTGATGTTTTCCCAGAATGTGGAGCAGCGTTCACCAGTAAACTAGAGGGGATGTTCAAGGACATGGAGCTGTCTAAAGACATCATGGTGCAGTTCAAACAGGTAAGAACACCAGGAGCTTGTGGTGAAGCCGGAATAGGTGAGCTGATTCTGTGAAAAAACGCAAGAAAACATTATCGGAGGAAGAGAGGAAAAGAAAGAGAGAAAGGGACAGAACAAGATTAGTTTTTACTGGCTGGAGTGAGCTCACAGCAGGTAGGATGCCAGTTTAGCCATCGTAAGAGAGGCATCACTGAAAAAATTGCAAAGTTCTGTAGTGTGTCTTTACCATCATCTCTATGCCTGGAACAATTATAGCTGTAACATTTCATTTTTTTTATTTCAATGAGATATTACATCAAAGGAAACAGTATATCATGTAGAACAGCTTATGTTGCTGTGTGCTGCAATCAGAGTTGTGGGAAGCTTCGTTGTAGGTTGTGATGTGGGAAACTACCTTACTCATCTAAAATGTTAGCTCTTGATGTCAAATTAACCGTCTTCAGTTGACATTGTGTTTATGCCAGGTGAAACCTAACGCTCAGATATTTCATAAGAGATGTATTCTGCCACTACATCTCATATAAGAAAAGTTGTGGGGTTTTTTTTTACAACACCAGTGTGATATTGTAGCCAACCAAATATCAGTAAATACATGTTCATTGATCCATTATTTTAAAACAGGAGGGGCACAATTTTAAACACAAGCTGAAGTGACAAATTTGACAAGCTTCCTCAGAATTAATTCTGCCATATAGTATTTATAAATCAATTTGAAAGTACTTTCTTAAACTTTTGCAATTTTTTTTAAAACTGAGTTTCATAGGTCATATTGATGTAGTTTTTTTCTAGTTCTACCTCCAATTATTCGTTGAAACCCTACAAACTAACCTGTTTCTGAAACTAAACTCATAAATTTGAACAAAGCTAATCTCTTTAATGATGTTGAATTTATGCAGGAAGTGGCAGTTGTATAACGCAACATGTCTTTACTTCTGCAGTACATGCAGTGCCAAAACATTCCCGGCAACATTGAGCTAACAGTGAACATCCTCACTATGGGCTACTGGCCAACTTATGTCCCAATGGAAGTGCACCTACCCCCTGAGGTAAGTGCTGAGCAAATATTGATGTCTTTAGGACATGGGTTTTTGTTTTCATAACCCTTAATTCAATAAATTTACTTAATGATCCTTTGTTCCGCTTCTGTTATCTTTGTCCAGATGGTGCGACTGCAAGAGATCTTCAAGACTTTCTACCTGGGCAAACACAGCGGCAGGAAGCTGCAGTGGCAATCAACGTTAGGACACTGTGTCTTAAAAGCTGAATTCAAAGAGGTTTATAAATTTTTTCTAGAATATTATTGTGTGTTTTGTTCACTCAGTGGCTAAAGCCGGATACTGATCATTTTTTTCTGTTCTTATTGAAAAAGGGCAAGAAGGAGCTCCAGGTGTCACTCTTTCAAACTCTTGTGCTACTGATGTTCAATGAAGGAGAGGAGTTCACCCTGGAAGAGATCAAACTGGCAACAGGGATCGGTTTGTATTGTCACATCAAAGTTTGCTTGGCAGCACATCGGCTGGTGTGAAAACATGGCGTCCACTTTCTTCCCTAACACTGAAGTGCTTGTGTATTATTTGGTTTACAGAGGATAGTGAGCTGCGCCGGACGCTGCAGTCACTTGCATGTGGGAAAGCACGTGTTCTCTCCAAAATCCCAAAAAGCAAAGATGTTGAGGACGGGGACAAGTTTTCCTGCAATAATGACTTCAAACACAAGCTCTTTAGGATCAAGATAAACCAGATTCAGATGAAAGAAACGGTATAATTGCTGTCTCCCAAAAAGCTGCTTAATATCGGTGCTTCAAAGTTTGGGGAAATTATTCTAACTTGAGTTTTACCCCAGGTGGAGGAGCAAGCCAGCACCACAGAAAGAGTCTTTCAGGATCGTCAGTATCAGATTGATGCAGCCATTGTGCGGATCATGAAGATGAGGAAGACTCTGAGCCATAATCTCTTGATGTCTGAGGTGTACAACCAGCTCAAGTTCCCTGTCAAGGTAATAAACATGACTCTAAATCTTTTTATGGCCTTTTTATGATCCAGCAGCAGGAGAAAGCTGGCAGGAAATAAAAGATGATGAGTAACGTGCAACAAAGGCCTCAGCTGGTGTAAATCAAGGATTTTACACGTCATGGTCTCCCTGTATTACTTGGGCATACAGGATTCCACACAACACCAAATCACAACACTTTGATAATAACAAATTTTGAAGTGATGATTTTATAGGAAATTAAACCGTTTCACTGTCAGAATTTGTTAATGAGGGTTGATATGTTCTGTGCGATATATAACCAGATTAATGTTTATCATATTAAATCCAGTTGATGTAGATAAGTCCTGTAGT
This sequence comes from Atherinomorus stipes, assembly GCA_023101725.1. Lineage (NCBI taxonomy): Eukaryota > Metazoa > Chordata > Actinopteri > Atheriniformes > Atherinidae > Atherinomorus > Atherinomorus stipes. The sequence continues at coordinate 2,867,635 of JALJCO010013221.1, forward strand.
TATTTCATCTGGCAGCATTTAAACAATTAAGATTGTTAAAGTTATGTCAACACTGGTAATGCTCCGTCTCAGACAAATTATCTCCTGACACAGTTTCTTGATGTGTTTAGATATATCTTATCAGATTTATGTTGTTCATATTATTTTATTAGATGTCATGAAATCCATAGCTTTGTATTTGGAGCAAGTGCTAACCGCATGATAATCAGTCCAGCAGAATTAGTATAACTCTACTTATGGGATCTTTATGATAGTCAGAATATGATAGCCTGTTATGACAGTTGCATAGCTGGTAAAGGATATGAACAGTAGCTCAATAATTTTGCAGACCTCCAAATTATCTGTTGCATTTATTTACTCGAGAAAGTAATTTGCATGAATACTTAACACTGACATAAACAGCAAGGTTGTCACCATAGAAGAAAGCTTCTGTGTTGACTTAATCAGGGATTTTATTTATTTATTTTTAGACATTTTGAGTCATTTTTGCTCTCCATTTTTCAACATAGAATAGAAATGGAGACACATAACTACCCACATGGACATGTTAAAAGTGAAAAACTTGCTCTTCCCAAAAGGCAACTAAATAGAGGGTTTCAAAAAGCAAACTTGCATACTGGTACCATATAATGAACTTCAATGAAAATATCATTTAGCTTATTTATCTCTTGAACACTACTATCCAACAACAGTAGTACAAAAGTGACACACACGCACAAACACACACTCCTTTTAATCTAATTAAGATGGGGGGGGTTTAAAAATTCAGATGTTTTGTTGCTTCACATGGTCATTTCAGAATGGGAATTCGTTGCGTCAGTTCGGGTGAAACAGCTTTTTGTCAGCAGAAAGGTAATCATCCATGAAGTGATGTGCCAATGGGAGGCTCTTACCTGTTTGCTGAGTTAAATCTGGGCGTTGACCCTTTTTTTGGGGGGGGGGGGGGGGGGGGGGGGGGGGGGGGCAGTTTGTTTTTTTTCCAGCTGCAGCTTAATGCTATTATGTTTATTTTGAAGTATTTATTTAGTTTAGAGATAACTGCAAATATAACACAAACTTAGCATCTTGTATTCAGGGGTTCTGTAAATATTTTGAACACTGTGAAGCTATAGCTGTTTTTTAACACTGGTCAAAGGCCCACAAACATGTACTTGTGACTTGCTTTTGTATGATTTGTGAAAGTTTTTAATTGGCATTCAGTCGCATATAAAATGACTGCAGAAGTTGTGGGTATTTATTGGCTGTGGCTCACATTGGCAGTGGTAAACACACTGCTGCTAGCAAAGGTTTTATTGAACTTATTTTGGACTTTTGTCACAGTTCTTGTGAAGAGCTTTATGGCTGTTTCAGCAGTCTGGGCAAAAAGTTCAAATAAAATTGATTTAACAATTGTTTGTAATTACTGAAATTTTATTTTCTGAAAATAAGTTTCTTAGGGAAAGAGGGTGTCTTTTGGTGGTGTTTTAAATCATACCTTAATACATAAATTCATTGATATTATGCACTAATACTTGCATGTGGCTCAGGTATTAACTTCGGTGTTTGTGTCCTCTTACTTTTCAGCCTGCTGACTTGAAGAAGAGGATAGAGTCTCTTATTGACAGGGACTATATGGAGCGTGACAAGGAGAACTCTAACCAGTACAACTATGTGGCCTAGGAGGAGAAAGTGCAGTTGTTCCAGTTTGAATGAAAGCTGTTCTGAGTGATCGGTCCCTAAATCTTTTGCTCCAGTGGATGTTACCCATTTTCATCTTCAACCCAGCGACCGACAAGCGAATGGCTACTGCTCCACAGGGTTGTTGTCAGGGGTCTTGTGATCCTGTGGACTGCATGCCCATTGAAAAGAGAATATTGTCCATATTTCTCAGTGCCTCTGAGAGAGCTGGGACAAAGACGACATAGTTCAGTTTGCTTTTTTTGCTTTTTTTTAATGGAGAGGAAAAATATTTATTTTCAAACTTAGATTCTTTGTTCATAGTTTGAATCAATATGCTCTTTGTTATAAAATCACTTTTCTTTCCCTTTTCTTCATCCAGTATCTCAAGGAAATGTTGACACATATACCAATGCTCTAAATGTACCACATTGGAGGGGGGGAAAGGGATCCAAGAAATTAAATTGCTTGTTTCCTCAGCCAGTGTCAAATGTGGAAGTTATGGGCCATAATTCAAAGTGGGAACTGATAATTAGAGGAATATGTGCTAAATGTGTGGTCTGCAGTAAAGTTTTACAGTTTTAAAGGTCTTGTAGCCACATGACAAAACTGTGATCGTGAACACGATATGTTCAAGCCAGAGTTTGTGCCAAAAAAAAGAGCACTTCTTTGTTCATAGGGTGTAATCAAGCCATTAAGCCAGTTCCGTTTCACAAGTGTATGCATTCAAGATTCTTGGTTGTTTTGTTGTTGTTTTCCCTTTTTTTTTTCTTTGTACCCTTTTTTTAAAAAATATATATATGAGTCACCAGTGTTATTTTAAGTGACCCATCTAACACTCAACTGCTTGTCAGGTTTTTGATAACTTTAGGTTGACAAAAAGCACAAGAGTCCATTGTCATACTATACATTGTTTATTCTGTGACTCCTTGTGGGGGCTTGCTGACCATTACTGAAAAGTGGAAGTAATGTGCCTCAACACTTGAGGCAAAAATATGATGGATTAGTCTTACCTTTGTTTGTATGACTCTGTTAGAATTACTGCTTCAGATTAAAATAGCTTTCAAGCGACTTTTCATTATTAATCACTGTTTTCAAGCATGTTCCGTTGTATTCATTCGTACATGAGGGGGGGTAGGCATATTTTTTATTTATATTTATATTTATATATATATATATATATATAGACATAAGGGGCCATCAAATATTCACATTCTCGTGAGCCTTATCATGCAGGATAAAATGACTTGTAAAAGAGAAGTAAAGCTGAGCTGCAGTCCACACCTCCTCCTGGCTTTGACACATTGCTCTGTCATATGACTTCCATTTCCTGGTACAGTTGGACTCGGATCATCTTCATCCCAAACATCGCCGACTGCGTCCTCGTCGACTGTTTTCCTTTTTCTCCCTCGCTGACACTCCAACTAGCCAGCGAAAATGTCCTCATATGCTGCATTGATTTTAATCTTTTCTTTCGGATTTGGTATGTATCACCACACCACCATCGTTACTGAAAAGATAGCGCGGTTCGTTTCTCAGAAGTGACGTGATTAAACTTCTGGGACATTCCGGGCCTGGTGTTTCAGGGCTAAAGCTAACTGCAACTGCAGAAACAAATAAGTGCTTTTTATTTGTCATTCATCTTTAGTTTTGTCGCTGTAAATTCGTTTGCATAAATTAGGTTAAAAGTACAGGCCTTGAGATAAGTTCGTCGTTCGGTGCTAGTTACGGGAGAACCACAGTCGTGATGTTTTGCTGTTTTAGCTTCGATGCTAATTACCTGCGTAGCGTAAAACTAAGACATTAATGAAGCGCTAACATTTATTTGGTCCTGCTGTTGCTTTTCGTATTCTTGCCTAAAGATGAATTAAACTTTACTGACTAAACAATGAGCTCCTTTAAAAAAGATATTTGTGGTACTACCCATGCTAATATTTTGGGCAACTAGTGTCAGCTAACTTAGCTGTTAGCTTCCTGGTTGAGTAACACTTGTTTTGATAGCTTAAGCTCGTTATTGACCGTCTAGAACAGTCTGACAGCTATTTGCTGCGAGATAGCACCAGCTACAAACACGAATTAGTTCAGTGTTAGGCCTATAAATTCTCTGTTAAAGGTTGAAAACGATCTAAGATTATGCTAGCTGGGTTGTCATTAGGCTCATTTTGCGGTTTACGGTGTTAGCACGTGATGAGAACCAAAACAGCGCCATCAAGTTAAAGTTAGATGTGGTACGGTAGTAAACCTTTAATCGGAGTTCACACACGCACACACATATATACATATATATATTTATATTTGATGATCTTTAAGCAAGCAGGTGTAAAAGAAGACTGACTTTGTTTCATGAGGTTTAAGGCTTAATTCAAGCGTACATTATTGTTTTTGCTGTCAGATATGCCATTGCGTTGTAAGTGACTTCGTCATGTATATTTACCTATTATATCTTTACGTACTGTCATGGGACTGTGGGCTTGGCTGAGCATTTGAACATTGACTTCATGTGTTCATAAAGTTTAAGCCTGGCTATCAGTGAAATAATTTTTAGGTCAAGGTTATAAACATCTTCAGGAGTGTTATGTGGTTTTTATATTCCATGAGGATTCCTACAGTCACCTGAGTGGATGACTAAGTGTAATGTTAAAACTGGACTCTGCCTTTTCTGCTGAATTGTGTAGTTCTTCAGAATCTGTGAAGTTGTAATGATGTTGCTGCTGAAGTTATTCTGTACCAATTTGAATCTAATTTAAAATGCTGTCAATTTTAGGAAAACACATCTCAAATGTGCTTCGTGAACTTGGATATCTCAATCATTGTAATCTTATGTGGGTTATAATACCACAGTGTTGTATAGCCTGAGAATATGGGAATGGGGAAGTTGAGGCTCTGTGTCATCATTCATACTCTTTGGAGCCCCAAATTTAAGCTGTGTTGTTATTAGCAGAAGGGTTCATCTGGTATATTTTGCAATATTATGACCCGCTTAAGAGGATGTGGGTATGATTAATGGATAAAAGAAAATATAAACAGCCATTTTTTATGACCAACCTATGAGAAAATATACAAAATTTCTACTGAGCTGATCATAATATATCAGAATATAAATGGCTTGCGTCTTTTTTCTTTTTCAGTGTTCCAGATGTCACATGGCATTGAGGTGCTTGTCACAAAGGATGACAAGTTATGCCTGTATGCCAATCTAACGCTCAATTTCTCAGTGTCCTACAGTGTAGCAGACAATAAGGTGGGTTTCTTGTCTTGGTTACACTAAACACATATGAGTTTCTCCAAGCTTGAAGTCTCTTTCTAAATGTTTTGCTTTTGCTTGCATGTTTTTGCTGCTCTGTTCTTATCAAGAATTGTTAGCAACGTGACTGTCACATCACTGTTGTGGAAGAAGATGTCGACATGGAAAAGGGAATTTCTTTCAGGCAGATTTTTACTATTCAGCATTTCAGTTAGTGTGTTTTCCTGATGCATATCCTCCAGTTGACATGTCCTGTCTTTTTGCTTCCTGGTTGTTGGGCTAAAGACTGGGAAATAACAGAAATGTATCCATTTAAGAATAATGTTCATCTCGTTATACTAATGTCATGTTAATTTCAGTTTAATTTTTATGTAATTTATTCATTTTATTAGCTGTTTTACAGGCCATGATCTATTACAATTAATATTTTTTACCAGAGTCAGTGCTTCAGGTGATTAGCAACTTGCTCAGTTGGAGGTGTTTTCACAAATGCAACCACAACATGAAGACTGGGCAAAGCAACCCGATTGTAGAGAGAGAGAGCCCCTCTCTAGAGAGGGTTGAGGCTGCGGGGTATTCGGCATATAAATCTAAGGGCCATTCCATACTTACAGAAAGGTATTCAACTGCAACAGCCCCTGCAGACAGCCGGTGATGCAGTCTCCAAGAACTAGCAATGTATAGGATCTGAAGATAGCACCATTTGTCAAATTCTCATTGGCTGAAAGCTAGGCAGAGCTAGCTAGAGCAGAGGCTAACCACAAGTGATGTCATAAGATAGAGGCCAAAAAACATAAATGGCAAAGAACCACAGGTGAAAAACGATGACAACAGCTGTACTGGAAAATCTTTACTTTCTTAATATTCAGCTTTTCTCAACCACAAAGCAGATCTTTGTCACAGTAGAACAAAGCCAGAATACCAAGGGCAGCCTGAACACACCCGTCAGACTTTTCTCTGACTTCCCCCAAGTGGCAGGAAAACACTAAAACCACTAGTCCTGTAGCAGCAGAGATTGTACACCAGAGATGTCCAGCTCCCGTCCTGCAAGTTTTCTATGTTTGCTTGCTTCAGCACACCTAACTCAAATTAATGAGTCAGTTTGCAGGACTTAACAGACTGTTGGATCCATTTAGTTTGAGTCAGGTGTGTTGGAGCAGGGAAACATTGAAAACTGACAAGACAGTGGCCCTGGAGGCCTGACTTTGGACACGCCTGGCATAAACGGAGCTATTCTGAGCCATTAATGTACTTTAATGGTCCAGTTGTGGGTTTTAGTGATATCTAGTGGCAAATTTGCACATTGCAGGCAGGTAAATACCTCTGACTTGACCCCTCCCTTCTACATGAGTGGTTCAAAACAACGAAAAGCCCGCTTGAAAGCAGCAAATGTCTCAGACTTGCTGCACCAGAATCTTTTTTTTTTTTTCTAGGGTACTTAATGATGCAGGAGTAAGTGCTTTGGTTTGATCACAAACAACCAAAGCTGCATCAGAGCTTTGAGGGTGGGGAACAAAATGTAGCAACAAATGAGTCTAAATTAAGGTGGTGGGTGATGATGAATACAAATTAAGCTTTTTTTTATATGATTTGTCCATCATAGGGGTGGGTGGAGTTAAATGCAACTTCTGGAGCATAAGGAAAAGTGCCTGTTTGCATATGTATTTACATTAAGTTTAAAAACATGTCACATGTTTACATGGCTCCCACACAAATCAAAGCATAATTACTAATGTGAAGTTGTTTGTCTGTGTTACTTGTTTTTCCTGGAAGTTGACATCAGTCGATTGGTTCTCTGCTCTTTTACAGAATGAGATGGCTGTCTTTGAACTTCCTGCTAATGTTTCATCAAATGATAGTAAATGTGATGACAAAAGCTCAACTCTGGAGCTAAAGTTTGGAGCAGGTCATTCCTGGAATGTCACTTTTTCCTTGAATGAAAAGAATTACCAAGCAGACCTCATAACCTTCACCTATAATCTCAGTGACTCCAGCTTCTTCCCCAATTCTTCATCAAATGGTAACTTACAAATACAAGAAAAAGTACACAGATGATTGAATGACCATGGTACAGATTTTTATTGTCATATTTTCTGTACATTAGACACAGTAACCGTGACCAAGAAGCCTGAAATAACAGATGTTGGTTTGGACACTTGCTACTCCTGCAAAAGTAAAGACGTAATCCAAGTTGACTCGGTCAACATGACTCTGTGGAACGTACTCATTCAGGCTTTTGTTGTTAATGGCAGCAAGAGTGAGAACAGTAAGTACAGATATCATCATACGTCCTCTTAGTGTTCATCTCACATCTCTGTTTCTGACTTCTCTCCATTTTTTCCTCTAACAGTAACTGCTTGTGCCGCTGATACCCCCACAACTCCTGTCGCCCCCACCACTCATGTGACCAGTACAACCCCTACAGCACCTGTCACAAACACCACCGCCACTGCTCCACCTCCAACCAGCACCCCAACACCCACCCTCCCCACACCCACCGTTGGGAACTACAGTCTTGTGTCTGGTGAGAACACCACAGCCTGTCTGCTGGCAAACTTCGGCTTGCGGATTGGTTTCAAACAACAAGAGGTATGTTTTAAATGCAGACCTGCTGTATTAGGATGATACAGAGATGAGCCCTCAATAACATTTGATTTGATTTGATTTCCTCTCTTCTGTCTAATTAGAAATATCAAGAGTTGAACTTTGATCCCACTGGGGTCAAAGCCTCTGGATCTTGTGGAGTCAACAGCAGTGAGCTGTTGTTGGTGTCTGAAGAAATCACTGTAAAGCTCACATTCGTAAATGTAAGTCCAGTATGATGACATCTGTACTGATTGACTTTCTTGGTAGAATCAAATGAGATGGTTAATACCACTCTTGGACCCGATCTGCAAGTATGTAGCTAAACACTACAGCACATACGTAGCAGCGTAACAAATTCTCTAAAAATAGTCTTTCGCCACTTCGCCTCCCACAGAACTACAAGTGGTTTTGCAGTTTTGAGGGAGGCGTGCTTCAGCCCTCTCATGCAACTGTTGCACATCTCTGTGTAGACATAGATTTTAAGTCTTGGTTGACAGTTTGACATCATTTTTGCAATCAATCCCAGTGCTATTATGTTAGCATGAGGAGAGTTGACATATAGCGTGTTGCGGCTGCTGACCCTTAACAACAGTTTGATGTTGGAGTCCTAATCTATTCTCATTTGCATGTGAGATGTGATTTTGGTACAACCTTGGCAGGGAAACCATCATAGTAGAAATTTGATAGATCAAATGGCTGTGGGCCATTTTTTTTCACAGCAATCATGGATCTTTTTTGCTTTTTATGTTGTGACCTTTAATGTTTAGACCTGTTTTTTTTGTTGTTGTTTTTTTCCTATTCAGTGTGTTTGTTCAAATTCCAAGTTTTCCTAGATTTTCCTTCTCCTCTATCAAAAAAATATTTGAACTGTTTCCACTCAGTCCGCACAACAGGTTTTATAACTTTCAAGACCGGTTAGTGTCTTAAAAAATAAAATACTTCACACCAAATTGTATCCCAATTTTATCCTTATTTTCTCCCTTATTATATGTATGGATAGGTATTCAGCCAGTTTTTCTTTGGTATTTATACATTGATCTGTGTAGTAAAATGCAGAATGGTTACTAACATTACATAACTTCATAGAATTGGATGAAAACCAACAAAAAAAAAGAAGCCCTCTCAGATCTCATCACCGAAACAGCAGGAATATGTTGATATATCTAGATGTTCACATTGGCTGTGTCAGGCATTGTTCAGTTTCTGTCAATGACATTTTCTAAACTTGTATTTTCACAGGACACAAAGAAATTCCGCCTTAACGCCCTGAATGTCACCGTTAACACAAGCTCAGGTAATTATACAAGAGTCATACCTGTTTGTTTAATCCAGGATGCACAGTGAGAATAAAGTTCATTCTGAGGTTTCTTTTTTCCTGTTTTTGTTTTTTTACAAGGTTTGTTTGTTGGGGCAAACACCAGCTTGAGTCTGTGGGAGGCAGCTGTGGGCAGCTCCTACATGTGCAACAAGGAGCAGAACTACACCATCACCAGCCTGCTCTCCATCTACACCTTCAGCCTGCATGTGCAGCCATTTGAAGTGAAGAAGGGCTTGTTCAGTACAGGTAGGTTATTCCTTCATGTACTTGTGTTATTTTAAAATTATGTGGGTTTTTTTTGTTGTCTTTTTTTGACAATCTTGATTGTAACCTTTCCCAGGACTGGGTCAATACACTTTGTATAATTAATAGTAGTTTTCAATACAGTAGCATCAAGTATTTGCTGAGTTTGTTCAATGCTTTACACAAGACAGGGTTAAAAGAAAAAGCTGAAAATATGATTATTGAAAGGACCAAAACTGAGTAGGAAAAATGAAAAACTTCAATCATCACTGTATTCTGACACGGTGTAACCCAGCTGTTTCTCAGGATGGCTGATAACATTAACTGTTTATCTGCTGCTTTATTTTTTGTCTCCCAGCATTGTTTGATATGAGAAAATCGCTGTTCCACCTGTTGACCAACTCTCTTTTTATCTGCAGCCCATGAATGTTCATTGGATGACACCAGCATCTTAATCCCAATCATTGTTGGCGCTGCGCTGGCTGGCTTGATTCTCATTGTAGTGATCGCTTACGTGATTGGTCGAAGAAAGACCTATGTTGGATATCAGACCCTTTAAATCCAGTTTGCAGTTGTTCTTGAATTGTCATGGGGTTCCCAAGCCTGGTCCTTGGGCTTCATGCATAGTTGTTTAAATTGGCAAATAAAAGTAAAAAAAAAAAACAAAAAACTTTCAAACAAAATTTTTAATGGGAAAGCATGATGTAAAAATAAATAAATCAGAAAATAGCTTTGCTTATCTGTTGATATTGAAATGAAAATGATTGTGTGACAGAAATTGAACTTGTCACAAGGGTCTTTAATCATGTTTAGTACGAATAAAATCAGTGTAGACAGATGGTTTGCTGTTCTCCTCAAGGACCAAACTTGTCTTAACCCCCTGTGTTTGCTTTTGTTTGTGTTTTGTTTTGTTTTGTTTTGGGTTTTTTCCCTGAATGTTTAGTCTTTCCTTATTTGTTTTGCTTTTTGTTAATGGGCAAGTGCAAGATCCTCAAAACATTTCCTTAAAAACAAACAAACAAACAAAACCCTTAAGTTTATACAGTTAGTTGATAGGCAAGCTTCAGTGAGCAGTGTGTACAGGTGCAGGTACAGTAATCCCCTGACATCATCAAAGGCCTCTGGGTCATAAATTGTGCATATTATTAGCACAAGATGTGCAACAAATCAAATTTGTTGCAGTGGGATCAGGCACTCGCTCAACAAACATTCCCATCTTTGTTTGCCTTTTGTTGTCTTGTAATCTTTCAGCACATAAATGATTTGAACTTTCATTCCCGTGATTAAGACGTAATTGAATGTTTCAGCAGCATTTCCCTTAAAAGTTAAATCAAGATGGTCAAGCAGCTTTCTGTCACTACACAGTCACGTTGACTTTGTTTTCAGAAAATGTGGAAAATAGTGTGTGTTAGCCCATGTTTGCCCCTGTAGATCAGGAGAAACATTGGAATTAAGTCCTGATTATTTGGCTTCAATCATATTGTGAATGTGAGTCAGATTTTGTGTTTTCTGGCAAACCAACTTCAGCAGGTTACATTTAAGCTCAGCTGGAACGAATCATTTTAGTGGCTCATTTACATTTTAAGTATGAAAGCCTGGAGCTTACTGAACTCCATGTGATGACGCCATCATTAGTGTTATTAATTTCACCTGTGCATATTCTGCTTTTGCATTTGCACACACTCCAGTCAGTAAATCTGCTAGAAAGAAATACACTACATTGTTTTTGTTTATTCTCACAAAATACATTTTGGCATTAAGCTTAGAAAAGGGATAGTACTATTGTGTAGATATTCTTTCAGCACAGGTTATGCTGAAATGCTGATATTTACATATAAATGCACTAAGACATGATTTGCTTGTTGTCACATGATCTCACCTGTGGAAAGGTCTGGGTTTAGGCTTTGCTCCGTGTGCAGCAGTTGGATGAGGGAACGTTAAAGCTCCTGAAAACTTTGTTTCACTTCAAAATTGTAAAATGACTGTGGCAAATTCAGACAGTTATTGGCTCTAGCTGAAAATATCTTAAATAGTTAATCACTGAAATACTTCGACATATTTTGAATCCCTTTTTTTTATTTACTTTTTTGAAGAGAGTTGGATGAGAAGATAATTAGTCTATGTAGTTTGATATGCAGCTGTGCGAGGAGTTGCTTTACCTTTGCTCAGCTCAGACTGGGAAAATGAGGGAGCAGCTATAGTAGCCTGGCTTTTTTTTTTTTTTTTTTTTTAACAAGTAAATAAAATGAGTCCAACTGCAATTGTACAAACTTGTCCATGTCACCAGCTCTCTCCCAGAAAGTGCAAACCTAAAAATGTGATCCTATTCCCTTTAAAAGCTCAGTAAACCCGTCTCCTCAGGACTGTGTGGCTGAGGATTTTAATCTGATTTTCAGCAACACAAACACATAACCCGACAAGTGTCAGCAGATTCTTATTATCTGACAGTCTGTGCACCAGTGGATGTTGTATAATCTCTTCCAACCAGCTGCATTTTTATTTCTATGTAAGAATTGGAAAAAAAAAAAAAGTTTTCAGGGCCTTTAAGTTGTCAGGTTTCAGCAAAGCAGTGTCAGGGATGGCTAGCTATTAGAGAGCAAATTTTGACGCGGTTAATGTGTATTGATAAAAGAGTGCTGTGTATTGTTCCAGCGCTTGGCAACAGGAAATGTTTGCATTTTTAAGCTGATAATGAAATTCGCTTTCACAGGTAATTGTACATGTGTATGAAATCTTGCTCCAATCAGATTTGAGCTTTCATTCTTTTTATTTTTGTTTTTTTTGCTTGTGATTGTTGCCGTCTTGTATATTACAGCTTTGTAAAAACTCAGTTGCCTTAATTATGAAGATGGTTTTGCAGCACCCACCATAATAAAGATTTGTTAAATTTCTCTTTTTCTATGATCATCTAACAGATTTGTCACCATGACCTGACATCACTGAGTAATATTTCTCTTTTTTGTACATCAGTGACTCGCTTATGCAGGTGTGATTATTTAATTCTGCTCCACTTGTGGAGAAAATTGCACACATGTTCAACAAAGGGAATCCATGCTGCAAAACCATCTATTAATCTGTTATGTGGAGACAAATGACTGCTGAATTCATCTGCATTCGTTCATGCTGTTAGATATAATAAATTGGATTTCAATTTGTCATTGGAGCTTTTTAGTATTTTCAATGTAAATAAAAACAAGGAAAAAAGGAAAGAAAGAAGTTCCATGTTGTTGTTCATGCTTTTAAATACTTGATTTCAAATCACGACTCCTCTCTTTCAGCTGTTCGTGCCTTAAAAAAAATGACGTTTTTTTTTCCCTTGTGTTAAGCCAGTAAGATGTTTATTTATGTGCTCTTTTCACTCTCGTCTAGCTGAGGAATGCCTGGGTGATGCGGAGAGCTTCCTTGTTCCCATAGCTGTTGGAGTTGCCCTGCTTGTTCTCATTCTTATTGTTCTGCTGGCCTATTTCATCGGAAGAAAGAGAAACATGGCCACCGGCTACGAGTCTTTCTGATTTAACCTGCCTGATTTAGAGTTTTCTCCTTCACGAAGGATAATTGCTGCCTATTTATCACGTTGCTTCTATTAATGGTGAAAATAAAAATGTTTATTTCCGTTTTTCCATGTAGCGGTGAGTGTCGACTGTACGGGAATTGTTCAGCGTTCTGGGAGGTGTTTGTTTTCTTGCTGAGAGGGGCTTAACAGACGGTTAGCTATGCATAAAGACTGGAAACAATACAAAAGTGAATCTCCTAATTGATCTAAAACTCTGTTTAATTCACACACACACATGGAGTGGAGAAGAATTTGAAAGAATGCAGCTCTTATAAACCTTTTTCACCAAAAAATAAATATAAATGAAAAAGATTTTTTAGGGTGTTTGGTAATTAAAAGTCCTACTCAGTTGCTTTTCTTGTATTAATTCCAGGGCAGTGTTATTTTGGTGAAGCTCTTTTAGTCTTAGCCCAATTTTGTTTTCAGAAAAGCAAGAGGTGACAGACGGACAGCTGTTCTTGTTTGTTTCCATTTTTATGCTCAGCTAATCAACTTTTGGCTCCAGTTTATCTTGACCTGGCAGGCATAAGAGAGGTTTTGCTGCTCTCATCAGACTGAAGCTATTTTTAATCTTTTCTAGAACTCTTTTTAAGATTATGCCCCAAAAAATGTAGGTTGTTTAAAGTCGCATACACTTGAATTGTTTTCTTGTGTTAGTGTTCCTGTTTAACACCACATTCACATCATTAATTCCACGTTTTGTCTGGTGTCGTCTTCTCGCTTCCTGCTCCTTTTCTAACCTTTTTGTTTTTAACCCAAATCCTCCTCAGAGTGATTTCCTGCTGAAAAGCTAACCTGCTGTCTGTCTGTCTCTTTCTGTCAGCTGAGGAATGCTTCCTGGACTCTGATTTGAGCTTTTTGGTGCCCATTGCCGTGGGTGTGGCGCTCAGCTTCCTAATCACCCTTGTGCTTATCTCTTACCTGATTGGTCGGAGAAAGAGTCGCACCGGCTACCAATCTGTTTAATCCAGCCCAGCTGCTTCTGCCTCTCATCCCTTTTCAACACCTTCCCTGCCCTTCAAAAGCTTCCCAAAGTCTCACTTTTTCCTTCCTTTTCTTCAGTTGTCCCTCTGAGGCATCTCCCCGCAGTAACCTTAAGCTTATACTGTATGTCGCTCCCAGTTTCAACCAGCCCAGCAGTCCGCTTTGTTCTGCACATGGAAATGACTGAATCAAGTACCAAAACATTAATGATCGATGCCAGATTGTTTCAATGTCAACTGCATGTTTTAAAAATTAAACTTATGGCTGTGAGTAGCCATCCACCTCCTTCCCAGAGAGCTCCCCCTCCCCCCTCCCCTGAGAGGCTTTTTGCTCTCGTTTTCTGTGCTGTATAGTAATATATGTGTAAATTAATCTCTTGTATAGAATGAATGACATTGATTTTTTTTTTTTTTTTTTTTTGATGACGCGAATGTACGAGCAAGCTGATAGAGCCTCTGTCGTTCATTTCTCAGACATCAGTTTATTGATTCTTTAACTTTCATGTAATATGAATGAACAGCTAAATGAAACTACTTGTTGCACAAATCGTCATTTAATTGTAGTTTGATGAAAGGGACAATAACATAAAGACACTTTATCAGTATTGGGACCAGGTTTTTTTGTTTTTCCTTTTAATGTTTGTGTCACTCATACTGAGACATTTGAAGTCTTAGTGTGAATCTTAGTATCTTGAAATGTACACTTCTTTACATGTGAATATTGGTAAATTAATTGTAGTGCTATTTCCTTGAAATCTTATATTTCAAGAGTTCAACAGGCACGGTAGTTTTGGTCTTACACGGATCACTGCGATCTAACATTTTACACGAACCTACCCTTGATGAAACATTAGGATCCTCACGCTGCGCGTCATGTGACACCAACAAGAGCGTTTACCCGTTGAAGTCGCAGCATTTCATTAATCTGATCCCTTATTGTGTACATTTGATCACTTCCCCGTCAGTTTTGTGCCTTTCTGTTGTGCACCTCTTGAGCTGCTTACCTGAAGCTTGTCTCCATCTGATGAAGAATGTGTCATGATGAGCTTGTTTGAGTGGGGAACAAATTAAATAAAGTTTGGTTCTTGTTTTGTATCACTGTCATTCTTCTTGCAGCGTGCAGTGCAGCTTGTGTCTTGTGACACAAGTGATTTCAAAGGTTAACGCCAGGGAAGTGAACACTGAGCTGCTTCACTTGCTCAAACCTTTTGACTTTGATCGACCAGATGCTTTTTATTATCTTTAAAACACATAGGGATGACTCTCATTTTGCTTGTAAGCAGATATGCATGCTGCCCCTGAAGGTAGCCTAGGGCCACTTAAAGCTTGAAGAAACTTGTAATATTTTTACACAATAGTAAAAGACCTCAGTGCTGAGTTATGTTTATGACAGCTATGTCTCTCAGCGTGATCTGTGGTCATTACAGAATGTGTTGCAAAACATATGAGGCAGAATCAGCCATGATCGCTGAGATTTCTGCTCTGAATCTGCAGAGCACTGACCTCATCCTGGTCAGCTGCACCAGTGTGTGACTGAAAATGAGCAAAGGGAAAAGGCCTGTAGCACCTGAAGTGAAGAGCTTGTGATTCTTGTAGAGTGAGAGTAACATTTAATGTTTATTTTTTTGCAATGTGCATTATGCAAAGGTTGAACAGACTTCAAAGATGTGCAAAGTGCATTTTAGGTAGAGCTCATCATAAATCCTCATTCATTGCTTGAGGAAGTGGTTGAAGATTTCCACCCGTCGGCTGGAGCCTACTCGCTTATTCCAATGCAGGGTTGCAGGGGGCACTCGAGCTTATCCCAGCAGCAGTATGGTGAGGGGCAGGTTACACCCTGGACTGATCATCAGAGGAGAACCCAGGCATGCACATGCAAGCGCCACACAGAAAGGCCACAGCCAAAGTTCAAACTAAGATCCCACTTGTTGGAATGTCTTTTGCAATGTGAAGATACTTTTTCATGGAAAAACTGAAAATAAGTTTCAGGAAATAAAGATGAGTTGTGGAACCAGGGAGTTCTGGAGGAGGTCTTCAATGCCATGAAAGTCGCCAACTTCTTGAATTGCTTCTTGAAATCTTTAAAGCATGAAATGCACGTGTATAGAATAGGGAATTATGTGAAAACATTCTGATGCTGATTAAAAAAAAAAAAAAAAGAGTATGTGAAAATAGAACTGTGTGTAAAACTGTTATTGAGACATCTGTGTAATTCATTTTTTTTTTTTTTTACAGATTTCCCAGTTGCTCTTTCATGAATAGAAAGAAACCAAATTAGTTGTGTAATTTTGCTGTTAAGAATAGCAACATTTTAAGTGGAAGTTTATTGCAAATGAGTTTGAATGTGTTAAAAGCTGATTCAGACTTGTGGAAGAAAACTTGAGAGTACATACCAGAAAACTGTATTTATTATAAGTGCTGTAATGAGAATAAATACAATAATAAGACCACGTTTAGTAGCGCAGTACAGATCGTGATTAATACTACCATGAAAAAGTTATCTTTTTTTTAAAATCTCACAGACCCTCCACAAACTACTTCTTATCACAGTATTTCTCTTTATTGATCAGTGGTGTAGTATTTCATTTTCAAAAGCAATGTTTTTTCAAAGGAAGTGGATACTTTATCATAAATGTATACGTCTCTATTCAACAAATATATAGTAATCATGTATTTGCATTTATTATGTCTTTTTTTTTTTTACTGTGTAAGTACAGTACAAGTCCTGCTTTCAGTATTTGCATGATAGTTCTGCGAATTCTTACAACATACATGTTTTAAAAATATAAAGCAAAACAAATTAGTACACTGTCACACAAAAATGTGCACACAAAACCTCAATCTAACCTGGCAAAATTACTAATTCCCTATTAATATTTTAAGTCATAATTGGATTTGCATAGCCAGAAGTGCTAACTATTGGGCAGTGTAATTTAGTTTGATTAAACTCATTAATCATTACAAAACATCAGGAACAGAACTGTAACTCACACTATGCGCTTGTCCTGTGCTCAGCACTGTTTGTTGTAGGTGCAGGTGCCAACAGCACGCTCAAGGTTCAAAGATACAACAGAGACACAAAAGTAAAAATCTACTTCTTGGGGGATTTTGTTCACAGCAGAATAGATGGATGAGGAGAGGGAAATGAAGTATTTCATGAAAAAAAAACCAAAATAAAATGTTCAACGTAATTCTTTTCTTTTACATTTGTGGTGGGAGCATCCTGCTGCTTTACGCTCCAACCTCCAGGGAGAAGGTCACGCTGCCCAGGTAGCGGTCAGTGGGAGAATCATTAATGATCCCCTTTCCGTTCAGTTTGCATTGCACTTGGATGTGAGTGTCGTACTGCACTCCTGCAAAACGCACAGCCACCACCGGTGAGGAGTAGTTTACCTGAGACAAAAGAGACGCGTGAGACTGAGACATGGCGGGTGTTGCATTCTGCCCACGCTGCAAGCAATCGTTCACAGGTGTCACTCACATGTCGGAGCTTCCCGTAGTATGGATAATACTTCATGTCAAAAATGCTTTTAGGGAAGAACTGAATTTCTCCCAAGGCCTCTGCTGGTCCTTTCTGAAAGACAACAAGGTCTCAGCTTGACTTGTTCTCACTTTTACAGAGAGAAAGTGAAATGTGCTGATGGTGGCTGCACCTTAACTCCACATGTCACATTAATCGCTTTGCCTTGGCCAGGTAAATAACCAAGAATCTACAATAAAGTAAACAGAGAAAAAGTTAACTCATGCAATTCTGAATGTATAGACATCATATTTTGATACTTTATCTGTAATCTAAAAGATTCTTGAATTTTCCCCTCGTATGCTCCTCGTTCTGAGCTGGTTGTGCTCACTACCCACCATAACAGCTTAATAATAAATTAATAAAGGATCATTTTCTACAACTCAGAACAGACTGTTTCCAACTTCAAGAAAAAATATTAAATTGACTTTCATTTCTGAGAATTTACAAAGCTGCCGATCAAAATATCAGGGCAAAGAATAGTGCACAATGGCTTTGGGTGTCTTCATGTTCTTTCTACAATGGCCACAAGATGTCACTAGAAAAGAGATCATAGTGTACAGTAACAGCGTGTTCCTCCTGTTTTATCTTCCAGCTCATCTTGTTCTTTTTTTTTTGTTTATAGACATATTGTCAAGTCTTACCCGGTTCATTCGAAGTAAAATGCAGGGTTTCCCCTTCGAATAGCCGTAAGAGGGATCCCGCTGTCCCGAGCATTCTCCCAACCAGGACCGCTTAAACTGACACGCTTTTCGCTCTGCACTCTCCTCTAAGTCATCTTGCATGAAGTATGTCTCATGAGCGCATTGAATATTCTTCCTGTCCTGAACACCATCATTATATGCTGCAAATGGAGAACAGAGGGAAGGATTCAGAGGGAGGGAGAATCAGAGAGAGGGGGCATAAATAAACCTTTGCAGCAGCAAGGCCCTGCCAGGCTCAGGCCTCTGGTTAAAGAAGCTTGACAAAAGCTGGATGTGAAAAAAAAAAAATGCTCTGAATGGCTACCCCTCGGCCCACAAAGAGGCTTCCCTCCCCAGCATGCTCTACAGGAAGCAAATGGAAATACAGGACAAAGGTAGCGAAGATGAGGATTAAGACATTGCATGTCTGCTTCATTTTCAACAAACTCAACAACCTTGTCAGACCCCCCAGTTTTAACATCACCCCCTGCAATCTCATCAGCACCGACTCACGTCTTAGATATTCATCCATAGACCGAGTATACTTCTTCCAGGATTTCCGGTCTGATGCATTGAAAGCGATCTCGTGCCCTTCAAGGTGTGGGGCCATCGTCATACCTGCCAGCGGAAACCCAAAGACAGTCAACTGTGCAGAGACTCACTTAGAAGCAAGAGACAGAAGGACAGCTGAGCAGAGAGGGAGGGAGATGGTCGAGGCTGGAGTTGGGAGTTATATTTACCTGGTGGCATCACTCTGTCATTGTAGGTGGGATGATAAGGACTAATAGACCACATGAGGCAAAACATACAGCCGCCAAACATGGCTGCAAGAAACGTGTAAAGTGCAGCATAGAAGAGCAGGATGAGGCCTAAACAAGGAGAACGAACAGTTAGTCAATGGGATGATTTTCCTTTTTTTTTTTTTTTTTTTTTGTGGAGAGCACTTGCATAAAAGTAGCTTACATAACAACACATCTCTCAGTAGATTATCTCTGATGTGGGGAAATAATGAACCAAAGCTGGTTATGACTTGTCTGGACTCCAGATACTGTCCACGATCAGCACGGATACTAATTTGTTTACTCATACAAAAGCACTGTCCCTCCCTCATGTCTGGACCTACAAATAACTTCAATGGATCCGGGATGAACCCCACTGTACTGAGCTAATATGAGAACACGGTGACAAAGGAAATCCTGAGAACTAGCATTGTTCAGCAATTTTCAATCAACAGTCCATCAGCAACTAATCAAGCTAAACGTGTCCTAAATGAAATGGCTTTTGCTGTGCGGGCAATTTCACAGGGGACTAGCTGCAGCCAGCCTTGCGTCCCCAGAGCCACAAAGGCCTTTCTGTTTGAGCTCAGTGAGAATTCTCCCAGCTGTCCTTTCACTCAGGAACACAGTGAACCTCCGGTTGCCATCGTAGTGAAGGTCTTTAGCAGCCATAGAGGCCCAGCCAGCTCCAAGGAGCCCCAATCACCCCACTCTGGTATTGTGTCCCCTCTTACGCACTCGTCTCACAGGACACGCAGCGCAGACTTAAACTCAGGGCCTTTCTTCAATAGACACTTGGGCCCCACTCCCCCACAAGTGTGCACACACTGGTTTTGCAGCTGAAATCAGCTCTTAGCCCTGCCTGGGGATGCAGCATTTCAGTTTATGCCTGAAACACACACACACACACACACTTCTCTTAGATTCTGCCTCAGTCAGATCATGTTTGCCATTGTGTGCAGTGGTGCTGACAGAGGAGGGTACAACTGCGTCACATGGCAACCACTCTGGAAGGGGCTGCTCCATCATCACTGACTCATCAAACTAGTCAAATCAGTTACTTCTGCCAAAAAAAAGTTCCCGTGCATCAAAATGCAATAGCACATACAAAGCAACAAGCTGTATGGAGGGGGGCGGACATAAGCATGTCTACGTGTTGTACTGCAACTGAGGGGCCATAAGCATGATAAGTTCAGCAATGAGGTCACCAAAGCTTTGGGAAAGAGGCAGTGGAGATCATGGTAAGATTTAGAGGAATGTGTTTCCTGGCCAATGTGAGACGTGGAACAGCGTGCTCCCGCTGGGGATACGTCCCCAGGCAGTCTGTTTTTGTCGGGACTCTGAATTGTCCATGCACCTATGTAAACATTGAGCATTAGGACACACACACACACAAGCACAGTGAGCAGAGTCACTGGTCCAGAGAGACATTTCTCACCCCCGAACTGTCCTTGAGTGCATCTTTTAAAAACATTCAAACCCCCATGTCTGCCCTAAAGCTTTCAGATGAGCCAACTATAACGCACTTACTATTACAACTGAACTCACTGGATACATGAGCAAAAAAATAAACGTTTGCATTCATCCAAACCTCCATCCCCACACTCGACCAGCACAGAATCGCTTTTAACTCACTCCAGCTCTTTCCAGAGCGACCCATGAATTCGTTGGTCTCTGCATTCCACAGGTATTTCTTCAAGTCGTCTATTTTCTGGTGAAGCGTCCTCTGTGGAATTGGCCTGCGCTTCCATCTCTCAAAGTTCAGGTCTTCTTGCTCTAGAGGCTGATGCTCGGCCAGCTCCTCCTGCTCTTCCTCCAACTCTTGGCCATGTTTGAGTATCACTTTGTGAGGCTGGTGGAAAGAGGAAGAAGAAGTGAAAAAGCCCTCTCCACACATATTCTTCACTGCTGAGTTCTGCAGCCAACCTATTTTCTTTTCAAACCACCGCAGGAAAAAATTGGCATGCCTCCTGATCTGAGTATGACCGATAATATAAACTGCCAGACAGTGCTCTTCATGTTAATGAACGTCACACTGATGGTCCTGTCCCCCTGTTTCTGCAAATTATAAACCCGCTGGTGACCTTATGGCACTCATTGGGAGAGCTGACCTCCGCTGAGTGGACCCTCCTGCTTGGAGCAGCAGCTGCAGACCGCAAAGCTTGAGGGTCAATCTGACATCCAGATGTTGCTCACTGACTCTCAGCATCCACAGGCTAGGAGACACACAGACCCCAGAGGGACTACAGGACACTTGAGTGCCATCAAAAAGTACTTTGTGAAAAGCTCATCTTTAAGAGAATCTGCAGTTGGGATTTTATTCAGCAGACAAAATGATAACTTTGTTTTCTTTTTTTCCTTCTTCTTTAAAGCGTCAGTCCTGGTTGAAAACGGTTTCTTATTAAGATATGTGCTTCAAATGATAAACTGATTAGGTAAAATAATTGAATTTTAGCACTTACAGGACTTGGATGACTTTTAAGGGGCGTCTCTTCCGCTCCTCCTTCTGTGGAATTGGGCTCCATATTCTTTACAGAAAGAAAAGGTAGAAGGTAGGCGATGTCCACTGAGGTGAAATCATCTATATTACCTGCATACCTTTCAAAAGAAATTTAATCTGTCTCGACAAGTTCATATACCATTATATAAGTAAAACTAATACCTGTACTTGTCGCAAAGGAAATTCAAATGAAAAATCCGACATACCTGAAGTTTTCCTCTCAATACAAACGCGGATTAATATGTCGGAAACCCTTTTGACTCCTATAGAGAAAGAAAATTTGTCAAAAAATAAGTGTGGGGTTCATTTAAAAAAGTTTTAGGCTTGCAGGGGGACCGGGTGTGGAGAGCCTCCTTCAGCTAGGCGCGCATTATAGTGAATGGACGCTGGACAGAGAAAAACCGGGGGTGAAATACGGAGTGCTTTTTTGGGGGGAGTCCCAGAGTCGTTTTGGCACCAAACTGGACCACAGCACTGCATTCTGTACACGCACGCCATCAAGCATTGTCTGTTAAGCTGGGCTAAGACTTAAATAAAGCCTGAATACAATATTTATGGCTTATCCCAACACAAGACACAGTCAGTCCCTGCCTGACTACATACTGTACGCGCACAAAGACCTCAAAGCAGCTAACTTCATTTATTTATTTAGTTGAATTTTATGTCTGTTTGTCTCTTATTTTCCGTGAATCACAAATTAAACTTATAAATCAGTCAATGGGTAATGTTCCTGCACATGCATGTGCACTGATCCAGTTGCCAACACATCTACCTTGAGTCTTGCAGCAACTGCTTACCATAAGCTCTCCTCTGTGGAAGTTCAAGTAGTCCTCATCCCTGATCCAATCTGCACTCCGGTCACGTAACGCTCTGTTACCCCCCCTGTAAAAGTGGGAGAGGGGCAACTTTTTTTTGTCTTCTTTTACATGAAAAGAGAAATTGCGTCACGGAAAAAATCACTCTTTTGGGGAATTTGCGCGGCAAAAACGTGCGCGCGTGCAGGGCAAATGTGAACGTCTATTACAACAGAGGCCAGTGATTTGGTAGGTAGGCCGAAGGATGAGGGCAACGACAGATACTTTGCAGGGGAACTGCATGCTACTGTCTCTGCAGAGAACAGTTTCTACGAGTCGTTTAAAAGCGTCTTTTGTTTCTGCTGTCCTTTAAAGCTGCATTTGACATCCTGAAACAGGCTGCATGCACTGAAATAGTAGAAAGTGGAGTTTGCACTCATTTAATTTAAGTAAACACTACTGTTGATTATCACCCACGTTCAATAACTAAAACACACTTTAAAAAGTAGTTAAATTCTAACTACTTTTTATGTAATTACTGAAATAAATTAGTTAGGCTAAATTTTAATAAACTCATTTTCATTTCACCCTGAGTGCCCGGAGAAAACCCTGCATACACAGAGAGAACATGCGAACTCCACCAACTAATTTAATTCCTCCCCAGCTGAGGCCTTTTTTTCCAGTGACCTTCTCACTATGAGGTTGGGGTGCTAACCACCTCACCTCCGTGCAGCCTTTGTTTGCATTTTATTGCTGAAATGAAAGGGTTTTTTTTGTTGTTGTTGTTTGTTTTGTTTATATATTTATATTTATATAAAAAAAAATATATATATATATATATATATATATATATATATATATATATATGTATATATGTGTGTGTGTGTGTAATTAACTAATTTTCTGAACCCCTTGTCCAATTTAGGGTAGGATTGCAGGAGCCCCTCCCCAGCTGGGGCTTGAACAGTTTCAACAGTGGCATTCCTGTGTACTAACCAGGTACGAACCTGTGAGGCTGTAGTGCTAACAACTAGTGCAGAGCCTCATACAATACAATACAGTTAAATTTTAGAAAACACATCACTTATATCAATAATTATTTGTTCATTAGAATGGAAATAGAAATGTATCCATTGCAGTGCACATTCAACAGTTCTGTAACTGGAAAAAAAAATCAGAACATGCAATCAGGATTGCCCACGAAACAGAGGCTACTGTATAACTATGTTAGCCTTTTTAATTTAGGTACTTACTAAAGTTTTATACTTGAAGCAAACATGGATTTTACTAGTGTATAGCCACAATATGAACAAAAGTTTCATCAGATCACAAATGACTGAATGGACTCTAAAGATACAAATTAATATCAATGCTAATAAAATAAACCAGGAGCTCTGTTCAGAACTGAAGTCACAAAATGTTCTGAAACTAAATGAAACAAGAAAGGACAATTGAATACACGTCTGCATACAGGTACAAGTGACTTAATTTTCTCAGTAAGTGGGTGATACATCCCAGTGTTGACACAGTTGAAGGAAAATGACCACATGCATACTGGTACGCTTTGGTGAAGCAGTTTTCAGCTTACTATGCACAGACCTGTCCAATCACTGGGCTGCTGTATCCAGTCCGCATTTGGTCTGAAGGGGACTTGTCCAGTCAAGTGACTGGATATGAATGGATGAGAATGATCTGACATGCATGACTGACGCATGTGCAGGATGCAGCACAGAACTAGTGTCTTTGGTTAATGTTTAATCATTTCAATCAGGCTAAAGTTGTTACCTACTGTAAACAGATGCAGTTATTTCAGTAATTTATGTTTTAAAAAGTAATTAGAAGCTAACTCATTTTTAAAATGTGTTGAACTTGGGTAATTTGTCCTCGAAAATTATTTTTCGCGTGTGAATCTCGTTCACCTTTCTTGTATTTTTAATGTTTCTAAACACAACAGATTTTATTTACCATGAATACAATGACTGGGCTTGGCTACATAAAAGGTCTGGCCCTTAAAATCAGGTAAAAGGGAAAAGAGTGATTACTGCTCTTGAGTCTATGAGTGTTAAATATTTTTGTTTTATTTTGTCAAACCTTTTACCAGATGATGGCATAATTTGAAACTAAGGAATTCTCACAAGTTCAGCTGATGTTTGGACCAGCTTGTGAAGTTCCATCGGGGGAATTAAGTAATGCAAAACTTTGAGCTTATTTGATTAAATGCAGTCACTTTTTTATATTGTACTCAGGGTGCCATATGGCATCCACTGTATGCTGCTGGACATGCTGCAGATTTTTTTTTTTTTTTGCTGTCCAGGATAAATGAAGTAGGCAATCTCTTATCTTATCTTATCTGGAGGCTACAATACAGTGAGGTTCCTTTATCAACCAATTATTAGGTTATGATCACAGAAATGTCAAGTAGTGGCAACATCTGTTTAGGGGGAAATGGAAATTTTGTATAAGCTTTGTCACAACAACAATAATGATAATTATAATAATAACCTCATTAGCCTACAGAACTAAAGCTGTAAATAACATGTAAACACATTAGGAGGTGCAAAAATCCGTTTTTCATATAAATCTCAATTAATCATCCAACTAGTCCCACTCTTTTCAACAGAGCAAAGTTTTAACAAATTAAGTGACACATGAGCCACTGAATCTAACTCAAACAACTATTTTAACTAGGTCTAGTTCTCATTATTTTATGGTTAAACCTTTATGTCCTCAAAATAGCCTAAGGAGAAAACCGATTGTTGTATTTCTTTTTTTCTAACTTGATATCTGTAGAAAAATAAAAATCAAATGCTCAAAAACTATTACATTTAATGATGACAAACAAACAAATGCTCGGTGTTATATGGGACAAGTCTTTGATGTTTCTAACATTCGTTCAAGTACTTAAATGCAGCATCCCCTTTTTGAATCGTTATCTTCAACAACGGCCGTTAGACCATGAACGCACCGTGATATGGCGCAATCGTGACGGTTGGTGGCGCTACAAGCCTGATCTGATTCTCCATGTGTCAGCTCACAGCTCCAACTTTCTCCCAAACCATTACAAGTTAGCCTCAAACATTTGAAAAGTTCTTAAACATCAATGAATATTATATTTGACTAAGTTTTTTTTAATAGGCCTAACATTTACATTTTTATTTCGCTATCTATCTATCTATCTATCTATCTATCTATCTATCTATCTATCTATCTATCTATCTATCTATCTATCTATCTATCTATCTATTTCGAGATATATATATATATATATATATATATATATATATATATATATATATATATATATATATATATATATAGGATTAGTATATAATTTCATTACTGAACCTGTTTACTGATCATTTAAATGTAAAATTAGTCTTTTTACCCCCCTTCAAAAAAAAAAAAAAAATGCATGTTGCTTATCGTCGTCCATCCTGTTGGTCGGAATGCTCGCCAACTATATCAAAACAGCGCTCACCAGAGTTTTACACCTGCAAATGGACATTGGACATGACAAAAATTGACATGAAGCAATAGAAACGGAAATCCAGTGTAACGTTCAGGCGCGTTTGGGAACTGCACCGCTTTCATAGCTATCGGTAACAGTAACGGCTGCCAGATTACTCTCGTTTGTCGAGTATGTGTGTGACATGCGCACATACATCCAGCAGCAGTACCAGCAACCTGCTGTCCAACACCGACGCACCGCAAGGACGGAGACCGAGAGACGCCTTAGCGGTCGTGGGGATATAAGTGAGACGGGCTCGGGCTCAACGAGACGGAGCGGGACTGTGTGTCGGATAATGCCACAACAAGTGAACGCACCGTCGGTATTGGATCACGATTGTCACTCGCTAGCGTTTAGATGTAGGATATCGCTCATTAACACCGAGTCGTGATTGTTGTTTTGATTTTCATTCGCAAGAGGAGCGGAAAGGAAAACACCGTCCAACAAGCATGCCTCCCCCTCCTCACAGCCTCCAATCCAGCGGACTGACTCTCTCTGAAACAAGCATGGGTAGGTGTGTGCAAGGTCACCAGCTTGTCTGCAGCAGGTTTTGCTCTTTTTCTTTTTTTCCTCAATGAATGAGATAACATTCCTAATTGGGCAAATTACACAACGGCTTTGTGAAGCATCTCTTAATTTTTTTTAGGGGAAACACGAGCTACTGTCGGAACCAATGACCGCTGATAAATGTCAAAAGAAGAAGAAAAAGAAGGGTGGGGGGGAAACCAAAACAAAACTAACCCATTACAAAACCAGACTAAAAGAGTCATTGCATCACCAGAGGGGTATATTTTTCTCCTGATCCAGGCCGCAGCGCGTCACTGCAGGTGCGGCGGCGCTGAGCAACCACAGCAGTCTCTATGTTTGGCTCTGATGGCTGCTGCCGCACAGATTTTGGCAGGATGCTAACCTGAAAACAAAATCAATGTAATGATCCGAACATTTCAAGGGGAGAAAAAGCCAAATACAGGTTATTCTCAGAACATTACAGCTTAGACTTTTAATGTGTTTTTTTTCAAATCAGTCTTACTGAACAGTCATGTTATCTAAGTGGAAAGTATAAATGATTTTATGTAAAAAGAAAAAAGAAAGAAAGAAAGAAAGAAAGAAAGAAAGAAAGAAAAAAGAAGAAGTTTTTATTTGGTATGTTTGGTCTCTCAGAGTTATGAGATAATGTCACAAGTGTGGTAATCATTACTTGATGTTGCAAAACAATCACAAGTCGTGCTGTTGCTGTTATATGAGCAGCAAAGAAAGCGTTCGTGTTTATATCAGACAACAGGATGAAGAGTCTCATTCCAGTGCAGTTTTTGAAAAAATTAAATACTCATCCGTGCAAAGTTGTTTAACTGAATCCCTAATCCCAAAGGCTGTGTCCTTTACATCACCATGGTAACACTGGATGCTTATGTTTACAGAAGGAGAGTGCATTTTCTTATTGATCTAGAGATATGGACATTAGCATTCAACAGCAGTCACGTCTCTGTGGCCTCAGGATACCCATGAGCTGATAAAAAAAAAGAAAGAAAGAAAGAAAAAAAAGCAAAGGTGGCTTGACTGATCTGATAAGTCTGGACTGGGCGATGAGAACACGGTAAACCTCGCAGGAAGAAATAAGAATGATGGAGATGAGCTGATGTGCCCCTCTGCAAAGGCAGCAAGTGGAACTACTGAAACCAATTCATGAGAGAAAGTATTACTCCCTGACATCTCTGTCTTTAATAAGTTGTACCAAACTTAAACATTAGAAATGATCCACACACCCAAGCTCCTTGAGGATCTGTCTTTTTGGAGTTTGGCCAAGTAACTGTTTTATAGAAGTTCATTTCCTGCACTCAAAACAGTCTTTGAAACCTTAGAATCCCCAGATTCAGATAGCAACATCAACCTCTGTAAGATGAAAATGATGGATAGATATTATCTCTTGGCTGTCTTGAATATCCCCTTGGATGTCACAGAGAAAGCCAGAAAAGGTGGCTAAAGAGGGAGGTTTGGCTTTCTTTGCTTATACTATATATACTGTATATAGAGTATGTTATATTTAAAATTAATTTTGAATAAAAATGTCGTCAAGTTGGTGTGTACCTGGGTGTACAGGATTCAGGAGGAGGACCGAGTGACATGAATGCCATCTAGAAGAATCTCCTTCAAATAGGTGCTATTATAACATGTCCAAGAGGTCCTTTGCTTTGTCCTATTTTGTGTCCACAATTGACACATACATTATTAGTCCTTAAAAGCTGCAGTGAGTTTCCATGACAAACCAAACCATCAGCAATTTTAAAGAATGAAAAATCAAGATTTAATAAATATATCTTCACAGGTAACACAATCATTTCTTTGTCATTTAAACAAAACTTTGTATGTATGACAAACATCTGTTTTGATCTATGAGGTGAGTATGTGAATATAATGATGACATCATTTGGAGTGGACCTTGTCAGATAATAATCATTCCGACAAGTTAATGTCATATTTTTGTTGACAGTAGTTTCATCTTTTTACCTTTGGGGGGTTGTGATGTCTTTTAACCATTGATTTCTTTCCATGTTTTCTGTCAGGATTCACACACAGATATATTTGTTGCACATTTGAAGCAGACTGTTTTTAATAACTTCCTTTGTGACACCCAAACAGATCTGGCCATTACCGGCCAAAGGGACGGAGCCGCAGCAACGATGGTCTGGTCACGAATCTCTTTAATGACTTCCTACTTCAGTGTTTGTGGCTGATTCTCAGTTACAAACCCATCTTCTAATTGAATCATGGTAATGTGCACGTCACAGGATGATGCCAGGGATAATGTTAATTCATTTGTTTTGGTATTCATAGGGTCTTTTAAGAGGAGGAAGAGGAAATCTATAATTGTGACCGTGTTGTTGCTCATTGTATCCGTGCTTATTCTCATCTTCGGCCTGGCAGCGACTACCAGGACGCAGAACATCACGGTGGGAGGCTACTACCCAGGAGTCATTGTGAGTGCACATTCACACCCGCAAGAGGCAGCGGCATGCACAAGTCTGCAGACCTGTTTGCTGTCAGAGTTCACGGTTAGTCCAGTCTGTGAGTGTGGAGAGGCGGTTTCCAGTGAGCTCTTCCCTCTCTTGGACTTTGATGAACCTCATCAGTGAAGGTCCCTGAGGGCTATATTTTCCCCACATTCATTATTCAGTATCATGTCATTAGGCACTGAGTGAAAGTGAAGTGTCTTAGTCCACAAATTTGTTTTCTTTACAGCACTTGGCTTTTAGCAGTCTGCCTAACTTAAAGAGCCGAACTGCCTTTGTACATCAGTTGGATCAGATTCAGAGTTTTGACTAGAGACAGACAATTTCTGAACTAAGATATAAGACTGAAAAAATCCTCAAATGACATCAATTTTAAGTCAAAAATGAATAAATGCCCTAACAGCAATTTTTTTTTCTCTCTTCAGTTGGGCTTTGGCTCCTTTCTGGGAATTATTGGCGCTCACTTGATAGAGAACAAGAGACAGATGGTAAGAAGATTTATATCACTTTTGTGTATTGAGCTCACCTTCAGAGCTTTGTGTCTCCTTGTCTCCATAGTCACAGAACACTGTTATTAAATTGCATCTGAATCCCAGTTATGTTTCAACAGCCTATACAGCTTGATTATGTTGTTAACGTGCCAACAAGCAGTCGACCCGACTCAGTCTGAGTCCCCATTGGCCTCAGGATGTTCGTGTTGTATATCAGTGCAAGTATCCTGGACTTCAGGGGTGGGGTGAGGTTGTGGGGGCTACAGCCAGAAATAGAAATAGGGTGTAAGTGGAGGAGGACAGATGTCTGCACCAGGACATGGGGGAAGGAAACTGCAGATGAGCGGAGCAGGTGGGAGGTGCCGGGGTGGGACTGTCGGAGCTGAAATGAAGAATGAGTTTGTGTTGTGACACCTTTTCCCATAATGCAGCAGGATTTCCAGTCAATGTGTGTGATACAGTAGACTCAGCTATGTCACGGTACAGCACGCTGATATAATTAAGATGTTACATAAAATGTGATGACATTATTTACAGTTTGACTTGATAAATATGACTTGCTTAATTATTCATGTTTATTAAGGACACTAATTATTTTCTAAATAGAATTGTCGATCTGTGATCAATACTTTTTTTTTTTTTTCTTTGAATAGGCAGTGTTTTCTGTGACCCCACTGTAGAGTCACCGGAGATTAATGCAGAGAAAAAAACTGCAGAAAACCTAATCAGTCGCTTCCCTGTTCGTGGGCTACTTGGTAGCTATTAAAAATTTCTGAGAAAAAACTGATCTCTTCCTTTAAATCCGGTCATTATTTCACACTGAGCTTTGATACTCTAAAGGTAAAAACAAAATCCATTAGGGATGCACAATATTGGAATTTTGGCCGATACCCGATATGCCGATATTTCAAAACTCATGTGGCCTTGATATCAATACTGATATTAAAACTGAAAACATAAGCAGTCATTCCAAATAGCAGTTTTATCATCGGTTTCCGACACTTTAAAAAATAGGGGTGGGAAAAAATATCGATACACTGAAATTATTTCAATATTTTCATATGCTGATATCAAATCGATATTTAAAAACGTGGCATCAGTCTATTTTACTTACAAAATCTTGTGAAATTTCATCGTTCTGTTACAAAACCTCACGATATTTCGTGAATTTCCGCAAGATTTCGTAACAGAATGATAAAATATCGCAAGATTTTGTTAGTAAAATAGATCGATACCACCTTTTAAAATGTCAATATGATATCAGCATATGAAAATATTGTGAATTTTTTGTGAGCTCTCATAAGATTTCGTGACAGAATGATAAAATAGTGCGAGATTTCATATTAAATAGATTGATACCACATTTTTAAATGTTAATATGATATCAGCATATGAAAATATTTCAGTGTATCTATAATTTTTCCCACCCCTAGTCTTTAGAAGTGTTAAAGTCTGTAAAAAAGAAGTTTTTGAAGAAGAAGAAGAAGATTTTTTTAGATTTTAGAAACAATGATTAGTTAAATATTGGTGGGGTGTCCGATACTCAGTTTTAAGGCCGATATAGGACGATACCGACGGGGAGTCGATTATATTGTGCATCCTTAAAATCCATACATTGAAATTTAGCAACTTAAAATTAAAATACTTACAGTCAAATAAACTTGATTAGATGTTTATTGACCCAAGCTGTTATCCTAGACGTCTCTTGCCACTTCAGTTTTATGAAAGTACAACACTTGGACGATACCGTACATTTCCTCCTCATTAAAAAGCACATTGATACTGAATGCTATTATCCTTTATTTCATCTCATTACCTTAAAGTGCTGATGACATGATTTTGACATTTTTTGCCATGTTTTACAGACCAAAACGTTATGATCTATGGAACAAAAACAAGCGTGGCTCCATAAACTAGTTATAAACACCGCTCTATACAGTTACGAGTCCACTTGGCGGGGGTGTACTAAGTGGACTAGCTGTAGGAAGCTGACTTACAGTTCTAAGTCTGGTTCTAAGCTGTAATGCTTGATGCCTCTATAATCCTCAGCATCATCACACTCGTCTCAACTGGCTGATGATTCTGCTACACAAACCAGTTCCTAGCTAGCTGTTCTGGAGCATCTTTCGTGTTTTCCACTGCCTCTGTTATGCATGTCAGCCGACCGTAGCGGGTTCTGCCGCTGACATCATGTCATGGAAAGGTGGTTTTGCCAGCCGCTGCTGTAATGCTCTTTTAAACATCAGATGTTTACGTGGATACAAGTCTGATTGACTTATAGCTGCACAGCACTACTTATTTTGTCTTAAGTGTATTGTTGTATTGCAAAATTACATGGAATCAGAGTTGTAGATTTGTGTCACCAACACTTTAACCCTTTAAGGTTCACACTAAAACAAAAAGCAACACACTCTTTCATTTCTTAGGGACACTAATAGGAAGAATCTGTGGTTTTATTAAATGTTTGAGCTTATAGTTAACATTGTTATAGCAATAGTTAAATGGTCAAAACTTGAAACAGTAATGTGACCAAATAAAAAACACCTTATTACCAGTCGAAGAGATGGCTCAGGCAGGTTTACTCCTACAGTTTTTCTAAAATGAGCCATTAAGATTGAATATGGTTCTGTACTGTGGCCTGCAAGAAAAATCACTATATATGTATATATATATATATATATATTTTTTTAAAAAGCAAGATTCAGTCATGACTGACTGTTGCAGTCCATGATCTCCTCTTGCTCCTCGCTTTGCGGTGCCACTTGCGCTGCTTCTCTGCACAGAGTGAGGCGGGTGCAGACAGGGTGGGCTGTAACTGAATACTTGTGTTTCATTGATGAGTGAAAAGAGGAGAGTTGCACGAGTGCGTGGCAGTGGGGTGCAGCGGCCATAGTGAGTTGATTACTGTGATGGCAGTGAAGAGCGGTAATGCAACCACAGCACTCTGTCACTGCCATGGCTTACAACCCTTCTCCTCTCCCTCATTCATTACCGTATATGCTGATATACAGTAATGTTAGGTATATCCTGTGTATTTTGTATGTAATCTTGATGTATTGAGGTGATTTTAAAGCCACATAAATCGCAAGAAAATCTAAATACTGCATTGTTTAGTCTATTGTAGAAACCAAAACAATATAAAGTAATGAAGCTGATGCCCCTCTCTCTTTCTTTATCACAGTTAGTGGCATCGATTGTCTTTATCAGCTTCGGAGTGGTGGCTGCCTTCTGCTGCGCTATTGTTGATGGAGTTTTTGCAGCAAGGCATATTGTAAGTATCACAAAAACTTGTAGTTATTTAGTTTATCCTAGTAACATAACTTCTATGGCATGATTTATAGTAATCTACAAACCCCACAGATGCTTAAAATGTCTCCATTTAAAAGCCACTGTATTCATTTAATGTTAAAAAAAAAAAAAAAGTTCACCCACTTTCAAGTTGCCTCTTCATTTTGGCTTAGCCTTTGTTTAATCAATAAGGACACGGCGTAATGTGTACTGTTGTTCTTCTGATGTCTTTATTCAGTTTTAAGAACTAAAAGGATCATTTTTTTTTTTTTATTATGATCTGGCATGTAAAACCTGAGAATCCAAAGAGCAGAGTGCACTTTACTTTTGACATGACTGCATGGCAGGCTGAGGCAGCTGCCACACCCTTCTCAGTGGGATAAATATATTTGGTGGGAGAGGAGAATTATTTTCCATGACTCAAATTAGAAAAACAATAAAAAAAAAACATGGTAAAAACAATAATGTTGAAAAGGATAATTGCTGAGTGAAAATGGAGCTCACCATTAGCAGGTTTTTATTTGTCACTGGTGCCACTGAAATGGGAAAAACACAAAATGCAGTTTTTAAATGAAGGTTTTTATTAATAAGGGCACACGAGCAAATCCACCTCTGAATGGCTTAAGAAAAACAAAATGAAGACTTTGGAGTTGCCTAGTCAAAGTCCCAACCTGAATCTGATTGAGATGCTGTGGCAGGACCTTAAAAAGGCGGTTCATGCTGGAAAACCCTCCAATGTGGCTGAATTACAACAATTCTGCAAAGATGAGTGCCCAGCGCTGTAGAAGACTCATTGCCAGTTATCACAAACGTTTGATTGCAGTTGTTGCTGCCCAACCGGTTATTAGATTTAGGGGGCAATCACTTTTTCACACAGGACCATGGAGGTTTGGATTTTTTTATGTTCAAGCTTCTTTATTGTTCATGTCTTTCATTTCATATTACATACATCAATAGTTTTCCCTGAACAAAAGGAACAGAATGAAGAAAAATCTTGTATCTTCTGCCCTTATACTGTAGCAAAATTAAAAGAATAAGCACTCAGTTTTCCTGGTTAACCCCGAACTCCTCACCAAGTCACAAAACAACAAAACTACAAACCCCCCCCCCCCCAAAAAAAACCCTAATAAAAACCTTCATTTAAAACTGCATTTTATATATATATATATATATATATATATATATATATATATATATATATATATATATATATATATATATATACGTGTGTGTGTGTGTATATA
This sequence comes from Atherinomorus stipes, assembly GCA_023101725.1. NCBI lineage: Eukaryota > Metazoa > Chordata > Actinopteri > Atheriniformes > Atherinidae > Atherinomorus > Atherinomorus stipes. Next base: position 2,901,030 of record JALJCO010013221.1, read on the forward strand.
TATATTCGTCTTCAAAATTATTCATATTCTCCAATTAGATTTACAAAATTACAATTTAGTGACAGAAAATATTGCTTTTGAATTGTGGTTGAAAATGATTGTTTAAACAAACAAACAAAACTGTTCCAGACACATTAGAGCAGTGAGCTCTTTCCCGTGAACAGTGGACCAAAATACCTGCCGACAGGTGTAGAAGTCCTTTTGAACGTTACAGAAAACACCTGATTACAGTGATTGCCTCAAAGTGTTGCTCAACAAAATTTTAACTTCGGAGCCCCATCATGCTTGTTTACTTGTTTTATTTTTTGTGTTTTTGTTTTTTATATTTCTTTCAAACCACAATTCAAAATCAATGTCATGATTTTCATAGAATTTTTGTTTATTATTACTTTTCTCAATTTCAACTTGTTTCACTGACAGCTGATTTTTTCCCCTTCTTTAATTGAGGGTATTAATAATGTAAATCTGTGGAGTGAATGCAGCAACACTTACATGTCTGATGATCTCTCACAGCAAAAGTTAGATGCTGGAAAATGATTTTAGAAGCAGTCCAAAGCTTCTCCTAATAAATCTATTGCAAGAAAATGACAATGGTCCAATCAAACTGTTAGATTGAACTCCAACCAATTTTCAGAGTAAATAATTCAGCCATGCTTTATAAGTTTGATTCTCGTAGTATAAGTTACATTGAAACTAGGGATGCATGATTGGAATTTTGGCCGATATCCGATATGCCGATATTTTAAAACTCATGTGGTCGATAACCGATATCAGTACTGATATTAAAGCTAAAAAAATAAGAAGTCATTGCAAAAAGCAGTTTTGTTATCCGTTTCCGACACTTAAATCTCGCGAGATTTCATTGTTCTGTTACAAAATCTCATGACATTTTTTAAATGCCAATATCGCTGCTGTTGGGTGCAAACCTCCTATGTCCAAAAGGGTTATTTTTTTCAGGAAGTGACCAAAAATTTGGTTTTGTAAAACCTTGACATAACATCATCAAACTTTTGATTGAGTTTTTTTTACATTAAAGTCATATGTTTGATTATATTAATTAATTAATTTACTTTTTGAATATTTTCATCAAATTAAAGTCTCATGAAGTAGAGGGTCTTTTAATGATGTAAAATGGAGATTGTGTACCCGACAGTGATGATATATCAGCATAATTAAAATATCGCAAAATTTCTGTGAATTCTCGCGAGGTTTTGCAACAGAATGATGAAATATCGCAAGATTTCATTAGTAAAATAGATTGATATTGTGTTTTTAAATTTCAATATATCAGAATATAAAATTATCGTGAATTTTTTGTGAATTCTTGCGAGGTTTCGTAACAGAACAATAAAATATTGCGAGATTTCATTAGTAAACAGACCTTTACTGCATTTTTAAATGTCAATACGATATCAGCATATGGAAATATCACGATATTTCAGTGTATCGATATTTTTTCCCACCCCAAGTCTTAAGAAGTTTTAAAGTCTGTGAAAAAGAAGTTTTTGAAGAAGAGGAAGTTTTTCTCTTTTTTTTTTTTTAGCCTTTAGAAACAGCGGGCTGATTGGTTAAATATCGGTGTGGTGGCAGATGTCCAATACTTAGTTTTAAGGCCGATATAGGCCGATACCGATCGGGGCTGATTATATCATGCATCTCTAGTTGAAACTGTTAGTTTTTCAAGGACAAATCAACCAAAGTTCTTTCTTTTGCCAATGTCTCCCTTTTTTAGTGTTTGTACAAAGATATCAATAATGCCATTGTTCCTCCTGCAGGACCTCAGGCCTTTGTATGCTGGCCGCTGTAAATATCACACCAGTGAGACTGCATCTGAGCGTGACGTAAGAAACAAAACGTTCTCTCAGTTTTCATCCATGAAATGATGTATCCCTCCTCAGTCCTTTCTCTGTCAGTGTGGCCATTATGAACTGTGAGGGTCTGCGAAAAGAAGAGACATGAATTGATTTGTGACCTTCAGGTGTCGTGTCAGCCAGCGCGCAATTCCTGTAACCTGCGTGTGAAGAGCAACACCTGTTACTGCTGTGACCTCTACAACTGTGGGAAGTGAGTATGCTGAGCGGTCAAGCACCCGGATAATTTGTGAATTTGTGGATATTTGCTTTGCTGGTGTTGTTTTAATTATTTGGATTTTTCTGTGTACCTTTGTGCCTTTTTAGTGGGCGATTTATTTGCACCGTGATTGTATCAGACCTTTTTCTTTTTGACCTTTGTTTCAGAGAGCATCCTCTTATGGGACTTCAGAATAAAGATGTTTTGAAAAAGTTTAGGAAATCATCCATGATTTGGAAGTAGGTCCTTTTTTTTTAAGACCGATAATAGTCATTATTTATCAGTTCACCATTTTTTGTAGAGCTTTTAATAAAAAGCAATGATAGAAATGTGTTGTAGGTTCCTCTGCATGTCCTGCTTGTATCAGACCAGGCATTCATCCATGTCCTCATTTCAGTTTCCTGCTCTTTCCAGTGGCTCAGTGAAACCCTCTATGCATAACAACCATAAATCAAAACCTGCTATACATCTTTCACTGTTTCCTGTTTATGTGGTTGATGTTGGTACACTGTCAAAAATTGCTTGATACCGTCAGTGACTTTTGTGGCTTGACTGTAGGCTGTCTCCCTCTCTGTCCCACCCACTGGCCTAGCCGTGCTGAGGTGATGGGAGGATACCATGAATATACGGATGTGAAGAGCTGCCAGGACGTGGTGTACCTCTACCACCTGTTATGGTCGGCAACTATCCTCAACATTGTGGCCCTCTTCCTGGGCATCATTACTGCTGCTATCCTGGGAGGCTTCAAAGACATGGTACGTTCAGCACGTTACAGGAAAAATTACTAGGGATTTACGATATTGGAATTTTGGCTGATATCCGGTATGCTGATATTTTAAAATTTCGTGGCCGATAACCGATATCGATACCGATATTAAAGCTGAAAAGTAAGCAGTCATTTCATTGAGTTTTGAGCAGTTTTGTTATCCGTTTCCGACACTTTGAAAGATAGGGATGTGAAAAAATATCGATACACCGAAATATCGAAATATTTTCATATGCCGATATCAAATCGATATTTAAATATCGATATCTAAAAATTACTGTGTCAAATTCTGCCTCTGGTGATGCATTTATCCTCCATCTGATTCAGGTGACTCACAATGCAACTATCTTCATAATCATCTGGTGTTTATTGAAAAAGTCTGGAGTCTCTCATCTTTATATTTGCTTCTAAGTTGTCAGACTTGCTTATAAACTTAAGTAGCATTGCTAAGTTGTTCTTCAGACTTGAGAAAATTTCAGGTTGTTTTATGACATTGGCAGCTTGTTTTTACTCATTTACAGAGGACATTTGTCACATTAACACTTGTGGATCATTTCACCATAAAAAAGGCAGCTATTTTGAACTCAAGAGATAAACTAGCATTGGGTCACATAACATACAACTTAGCAAAGGACCCATTTTTATAAGGACTTTGTAACTATCAGCATGTCTTGAAGGGACGTCATTTGTTCCCATTTTTTTTATCTGCAGCTCCAGAGATAAAATTGTATATTTGGACCAACAAGGTGATTCCCAAAGAGCTGTCAGATAAAAACCTAGCATATCTCAGCATAGAGTGCAATTTGTATTTTTTTTTTTTATAAAAGCAATGAAAATGGACAACTGGATGAGAAAGAAGAAGTGGCAGGCCTAAAAACGGGAAAACTTACAGCAGATGAACTGTATTTGAAGTGAAGTTTAAAAAATAAATAAATCTTAAGACCTGAGGGATGCATCAGCGATCCTTCAGTTGATCAATTTAGCGTTCACTGAAACCTCATCAGAAACAGTCTCTATGGGAGTTTGGCTGTTAAGAAGCCATTCTTAAGAAAAGAAAACAGGAAGAAAAGGCTGAGGTATGCCATATTACACAAGAAACAAGCAGTCAGCAGCAGCAGGTCTAATGGAGAGATGAATCCTCTCTAGCACCCGGATCTCAACATTTCTGAAGTGGTGTTGGATCATCTTGACAAAAAACAAAAAAGGCAGCAACATCCAAGAAATTACTTTTAAATGTCTTTTTAAAGGGCAGGAGAACTATTCCTGAAAACTATGCAAAGAAATGAAAAATTGTTAAAGAAAGTCCAGGCTGAGTTAAACAAAAGTAGCCACTTTCACAAGCTATCAACCCATGTTTATTCATGTTGCAGCTATTTCCTGAGGTTCATAACTATTGTACAGGACTGTAATTAAGACTAACATGTTTTATTTCTCTATCAGACACCCTCTCCTAACTCAGAGACCACATCTGAACCAGAAGCTGCTGTACCCCCAGTCCACACACAGCCACCTCCACCCACCACTACTCTCAACCCCTATCACAACGCTGCCCCCTGCCTGCCACCTTACACTGCCTACGACCTGCAGGTATGAATGAATAAAAGCATGCTTTATTTCAGTGGTGGGGAACCCCCCTTGAGGACCGCAGTCCTGCAGGTTTTCTGTGTGTCCCTACTCCAACACACCTGATTCAAATCAAATGAATCCAACAACCAATGAAGTTCTGCACAGTGACTCATTCATTTGAATCAGGTGTGTTGGAGCAGGGGCACATGGAAAGCCTGCAGGCCCAAGATTCCCCACCACTGCTTTATTTGAACATGTTAAGACTCAAATAAATAAATAGACAAACAACAGAACCAATTAAATAAACAGAAATAATCATAATATTATTTTAAAAAAAGAGCAGAAAGAAGTACAATGGAATATTTTCCTAAAATGAGTCAAACAGTTGCATTAATTGATTAAATAGACATTTACTGCTTTACTAGGCATGAGCAAACATGCTACACAATGGGGAAGCATGTCTATAGAAGTCCGTTGCTTCAGCTTTGACAAAAGTAAATTATGTATTTGCAAGGCATGATTTGTAGTTGCAGATTTTTACCAGCAAGCTGGTGTATATCTGATTTCAAATGAACAGATTCAAAGTAAGCTGCAATCTATATTAGGCTCCTCCTTGTGCATAAAGTCATGAGCCATCGGTTTGGTTCACTAATGCTTTAGTCATTTTTAAGCAACTGTATAACTCTGTGGCACAACAGTAAGTTGAGCCAGGCTGTGGTTGTTCATGGGATAAATGTATTGTTGTCAAGGAATTTATTCACAGTAAAATAAATATCTGTTTTCATTATATTTTGAATATTCAGTGTCAGCAGTGAATATCCAGTAGCAGTCAGCAGAAAAGGTCTCTAATGGATTGTTGGCTGTTTCCAGCAGGGCTCCTACATGTTCCCCGACTCCTCTGGCCTGTCAGATGACTCCCAGTCTGGAGCCAGCCACCTGTGGCCCACTATGATCCCCCCTCGCTACTCCCCTCCCCACGACCACCCTGATGAGAAGCCCCCACCGTACAGCCCATAAAGTGGCTGTGAGAGAAGGAAAACACCTGAGGTGTAATCAGGTGTTGTGAGATGCTGAGCGAGGCACGTGCTCAGTTCTTGTGGGCATTTCCTCACAATCATTCAGAAGTGTGACGAGGAAGAGGACGATGGCCACAGGGAGCACTAACTTGACCCAGCTCAATGGAGCGAGTGTACCCTGAGGACCAATCACACTCTGGTCTACAATGTGTGTGTCCACATACGCATCAAGAGAGAAACAACTTGCTCAACGTCAGGACTGTTTACACATCTATCTGCCTTAATGCATTATGGTATTCCAACACTGCAGCTGTCACTTGGACTTACTCTGTACAGAAACTCCTCCAGCTCATGCTTTACGGTCACATCCCTGTACTGGAAACTGGAAACACTTTCTGTCTCAAGGCACAGAAAATACTGTCCTCACTGTGAGGATGTAGATTTATCACCACCACCTATATATAAAGTTAATAAGTTAGAGAACAGCTTTGGTGTCTTCCCCAAGTATAAAATGACTGGAGAATTTAAAACTCTAAGAGCTGTAGCACCAGCAGTTATTTCTTTAGCAGTTTGTAGTGTCCCAGAGTATTATTTAAGGCAAATTTACCAGTAATGGAGGCATTACATGCACATAATATATGTACAGCTGTATGATGTACAGTTAGGCCTAACATATACCAACATCATATGTATTATCTCATCCGTGTGGTGAGCAGAGCAGTGTTGACAATAAAGTATTGGACCCACAGTAGTTGCTGAGGAAATACAAGTATCTATAACACTCTGAACCCTATCTATTGTATTTCCACCGAAAGCTGGTTGCAGGTATGCGTATGTTTGTCTCTCACGTTGTAAGTAGTAATATCGCATGTAAAAGTTGAAAAAAGTTGCTAGAGTTCACACTAACAAGGTTTCGTGTGAGCGTTCAGAGCTGAAATCACTGATAGGACTCAATAAAAATGAAAGAAATCGTCATTCTCTGAGGAACAGAAAAAAAGAAATCGAGGCAGAACTGTACATTTCATCAATGTCCATGAAACACAGCACCTTTCTGCTTTCCTCTCTGCTTTTTATAATTTGAACTTTACATTCTCAGGAGCGGCTAAATGCTCAGCTCCTCCTTTGTCTTGCCATTAAAACTTGTTTTGCGTAATTCACATAGTTTCACGTTATTTTATTCATATTATTTTCCCAAAGCCAGCTGCATGACTCTGTGGAGGCTGGTGGCTACCAGTTCTCCACTGGGATGAGATGAAACATTCATGGTTTCAGGAAGATGAAATCCATTGACTTTGATGATGCCATAATTTTTTTTATCTGGGTTTATTCTTTTCTTTTGGCTTTTTGTGAGTAAAAGAAGGGAAATTTGTAGTGAAATTTGATATATGTTGTACAACTGGTGGTTGATCCAAGTTACACAATGAATTAGATGGTAATTCTGATAAATGCATTAGACCTTGAACATTCACACCTCCTCATTAAGGACTGTGCTATATAACAGAGTTCAAGCACTTGAACTATTAAAGTGGCCGAATTTTTGTTTCCAAGAAAACGAACAATAAAAAAACACAGTAAGAAGGGGGCAGAGCCTCCAGAATGCTGCGTTACCACTAAACTTTACAGCACAAAAATATGGCACCTGTGGAAAAGCTTGACTGAAAACGTGTTTGGTAATAATCAAAATGCACTTCACACAATTAATACAACAGATCTGGTATTTTTCATGCTGCGACTTTTGCTGCCTTTTCTTTGTGGTGAAAAATGACCATTTTGTAGACTGGCTTTTTGTAGAATGTCAACATTGTCATTTGTTTAACCCAATTAAGATCCATTAACACATCTTATAATTTAAAATAAATTTAAAAAATACTATGCTATTACATACAGTTCAATACACACTGTTGTAAATCTGTTTATTGAATAACAAAATCTGTATTATTTAAATCATTTACATGACAGTCTGGATCCCATGTTAGATCTACTTTTGCCTACACTAAAGAAATCTCTAGCTTCTGACAAAATGTATAAAATTACATTTGTATTTAAAAAAAATCTCTAGCTTACACTGTGTAGGTGGGCTTAAGAAAAAAAAAATGAACAGTTCAAGCTTCTGAAAAATGTAATACCTGTACAACCTTTGTTCCAGATGTGGGAGCAAGCACATGATTAAAAAATATATATTTTTTGCAACATAATATTCCCTAAAACAAAATAAAGACTGAAAAAAGTCTGACAAGCTTTAGATCTAATTTTCAGAACCAGAGAAAGACTGAAAAAAGTCTGACAAGCTTTAGATCTAATTTTCAGAACCAGAGATTCTGATGATCAGACACATTGATGATGGACATAAAATCTAAGCAAGCTTATTTAATTTCATAATTTGTATTATATATTACCATTCTGACCAGACTAAAAAAAAGGTCACCTGGTTACATACAGAAAAACCTCATCTGAGGTTTCTCACACGCAAGTAGGTAAGCCCATTTTCATTTTATGTGATGGGCTTCATTTAACTGCTTAATGTCTGTAACAATTTTAGACTGCATGGCCCAGATGCTAAAAACGAAAGATGACAAGATTATTCAAATGTCCCTCTGCAGTATAGTGCTTTGTCCTTCAGAAATTTTATCTGAAAAGACCCTGCAAAACTCGTGACTTCATAGCTGTATTTTTATGACAAGTGACACCGAAAAAAATTCTATGGCTGTTTTTGATTCACGTGTATATCTGATCAGTGACATCAACTTTCATAATCTTACAAAAAGTGAACCACTTAATTCATGCATCAGCTTGCATGTAAAATTGAGAATGCAAAGTCAGAAATACATAAAAAAAAAAATGGTGCTTTTCATTAATTTTCAGATTCTTGGTTATATATACAAGCGATGCACACTTTTCACTTTGTTCTCTTAGAAATATCTTTAAAATTTATTCTAAAGATAACAGTAGATCAAGGCTATTACAGAGGGAGAGTAATATGAATGAGCAATGGTACAGTCGTGTTACACTTCCAGCCTGTAACTATTTGCTCCATCTTCAAATTTTATTAAAGTCAAATAACTGGCGAGTTCCAATTGCTTTTTCTTGTCCTGGTGCTGTCTACAGCTGCCTTCTCGGTTGAAACCTCTGAACAACTTTAACTACACAGACCAAACAATAATCTTAAGTGCATAATTATCAAAGTTGCTATTTCTACAAAATTACACCACTAACATCACTTAACTGAAAAGAAAAATGATCTGTACCTTAAGCCGACACCATCAATAAAACTACAGAATGGTTGATAATATCAAAATGAGGAGGACAAAAGGAAGGGGCACCTAAAAGGCACAGGTAATGACGAGCAGTGACTGTTAGTAGTTCTCTGGTGTGATATACTCAAACTCTGTGGCTTCCTGTGGAGGAGAGTTCATGGTTGATCCTGGTTGCATGTGGGTGTCAGGTGGCATATGAGAATTGTGTGCATCGGGCTCCATGAAGATGTCGTCCCAGTTCAACATCTTGCTTTGGGTGGAAGAGTGGATAGAGTCGTCGTCGGTTGTTATGTGATGAA